>OY728153.1:1073034948-1077834948 GCA_963277665.1 Viscum album | reverse complement strand
AAAACATTATGATATATATATAGTAAAGTTTATACCACATAGTCATACTCCCAATATATGTCCTAAAAGGATGAAACCATCTATGTAAATATGGGTATCTCGAAGCACGTGTTTCCTTATTTTCAAGGGCTGATCTTCACATTAAATTTAAACATGGGTACCCCTTTTTGTAAATGAATATTTTTATAGGTATTTGAGTTATATTCATGAAAATCCTTTTTTACATGAACATTCCAAATAATGGGAACTTTAGGATACTTTTTTATAATCCCTCCATACCAAACCATTATTATGAACATGCACCTATTACATCACTCTAAATTACATTAAACTCGTTACTATTAGTATTAGATCCATGAGTTTAAATACAACATCATTGGTTGTGGTTGAAAGAAAATAAAAGCACCATTATTGGTTTTGGAATCATGAACATAAAATTCAGGAAACACCTCAAAAAATGGAACCAAACGTTATGGTATTTAAATTCCCTGATAAGGATACGTAAGAAGTCCCTCCCACAGTCTAAAAACCAACTTGAAAAAACATTCTTTCTCCCTCAAAATGATATATTATAAAATGATTAAATATGTTTATTTCAACTATAGTTTAACAAATAAACAAGGTAATAATTCATAACCACTCATACATAAAGTGTTTTTTTAAATTCATCATTTTAATAAACACATTTTTTAATAATGGTAACCTATATTGATTATGAGAATAATTTTTTTTCTTTATATTAATTAGTATGAGATTCCAAAATTAAAAAAGTTTATATATTGGATGTGTCGACATGTCATGATATAAACTAATGAAAGGTTCTATTATCACAACTGATTGTTATCAAGAGGTTTCTATTCACCATTATGTTGGAGAAGGATCAAAACAAATCAGACCTCAGAAAAAATCATCTGAAATTAAATATATCTGAACCCAATTTGATATACATTACTTTTGAAAGCGATTTATTGAGTATAAATTCATAAATTTAATACATCACTGATGTATTTTCTTCTCCTGATTTTATCCCATAGTATCCAAATATAATTTCCAATCAATAGACCATTGGATTCCTGATCCCCATCTTATTTATGGGAAACTATTTGACATTCTTGGTAATAATTAATCATTAATAAGTGATACCCCATACATAAAATCCTTCTATAATGACTATATTCACTTCTAAAACTTGTTAAACATTGATTCCTACCTATAGTTTTAGTTTTATGTTATTAACAACATGGTACGATATTACCTATATAATGAAATCATCCTGACTATAAGGAAATCCATTGTAACCTTTGTAAAGATGAAAATCCATTAGATTTCATAAAAATTGTATTCTAGTAGTGGGAAGGAAGTCCCAGTCACTATATCAAGAATTTTTAGGAGCCTTCCCTCTATAGAAGTAAATCATTACCTTACTTATCTTAGAGAGGTGTATATAGATTCCCACTATGATTATAAAACAACACAGTAGCTACCTCATCATAATTCTATCCATTTTTATCATCATCACCTATATATAAACTCAATTTCCCTAGATACTTTTCATGAAATAGTATCAACCATAGTCAAATAAACCTAACAACATGGATGAAAACCAATCCGGTGAAATGAACCCTCAATTTTAATGAATAGGTTCCCACACATTCTATTTCCCATATTTTTGACACCCATTTGTATATCCACATAGTACCCTAAAGGAGATTCCAATTAATTAAAATTGTGATTCTATAAATATTATTGATGAAAGAATAAGGGAATAATCCAACCAACCCATTACCAGCATGGGATGGAAACAACCCCTGTAGTGGTCCACCCTATAATGAAACATCAAATATATTTAGATGTCCTCCAAATAACACCCATTTTAGTGGAACTCTGAATAAAAATATGAATTCCAACCATGATTGTCCTTCTTAAGGTACCCAAAAAACCATAGAAATCACGATTTACCTCATTGTATACATGTTTTACAAATAATTCATTAAAAATGACCTATAATCTAATAGAATGTCACCCCGTTATTGATAAAGCTATAAAAAATTGATATATTTATTTTATATAGAGTATTCATCCTAAAGGTCATACTTATAAAATAAACGATTTATAAAAGAGCGATATACAAATAATGAAAATAAATATCGCTTCAACCACATATGCCATCCATATAGAACTAAAAATGAAGGTCATATCCATAGTGATGAAGAAGATAACTGCAGGGTTCCACTATATGGATCCCACAACAAATGTCATCCCTATATAAAAGGGAAGATAACTAGGATGTTTATCCCCATATTTATCAACATGGAGGTCCTCCCTTTTAAATAACATAAATATTACAATGATTTAATCCTTACGTAAAAATAATCCAAAATATTACCTCCTATAAATAGGAACTCACAAAGATGATGTCAACTACACCAGAGACTCCATCCATAACATGTAGTATCTAAACCCAATTTATGGGTGGGAAAAAGAAACTATCATCCTCAGTTGACTAAAACTATTGTATAAAACTACAACATTTTTATAATATTTTGGATAATTCAGTATTTTTATATAAATAATAGGAATGAAATTATTATAGTTGGAATAAAATTTTGAACCATTCAAAAAATATGTGAAATATTTTATTATTACATTTATAGATTTTGAAGGATAAAAAATATCATCCATGTTTCGGGGAATGTGTACATCCAAATATGTTATTATTTAAATAATTAATGAAATTTTAATAGGAAATTATTGAAGAATTCATTGAATGACATTTGACCATTCCATAGAAAAATGTCTACCTTGTGATGGGTATGATAATAACCTCAACATGTTAGAAATATATTATCATTAAGTGGATTTGGAATATATTTTTGATGTGTTAAACCCCAAGTCTACCATAAAATTCTAGTATATCTATATGTATTGATTAAACAAACTTCAAGGAACTCTTTCATAACATCAACGAAACTCATCCCTTTGTATAAATCATAGGGTGGGGTGATTTTGGGGAATTATGTATCGCCCTACTCATATGCATATAGAAGTATTTATGAAAGGAAATTATTAATTTCATTACAACAATTAATGTTCCATAACTGAGATTTTGGTATTCAAGTTGGTCAATAAAATAAATAAATAACATTTCTAAAATGAAAATAGACATTTACATGATGTGAAGTAGAAATTGATAGGATCACAAAAACATATTTTTGGAAAGTGAAACATTGAAAAAACCAATAGAGATATTATCCTATTATAAATTAAATATCCGAAATGTATGGTGTATATTAAGAAAATCCATCACTAAATACACACAATTCATCACATGATAGAGTACAATATTTCCAAGAAATGGGAGATATGTAAATATCTATAACAACATAAGGGATTCCCCATATCTCATGGTTAGATATTATTTACCCCATCAACACCATTTATACCAACAATAATACAAAGGGATTCCTAAACTAAAAATTCTCATCCTCCAAGAAGTTTATTCTTTGTGATTCGACATATTCGAACTCCTGGATCAGGTGTGAAAAAAATTATTTATTATATTGTTTAGATATCTGCTGAAAAAACTAAAACATAACCATATATAATAGATAAGAAATAATATGTCACTTATATAACCAATAAATTTTTTATTTAGTGATTTAGAATGCTTACGAAAGTATATAATTGAAAAAACTCATAACTTTCCCATCCCGTAGGAATTTACACCAAGATTCTTTACTATAAAATAATTTTTCAATATCACCAAAAAAATTCTCTACTAATGAAACCCATTTATAAATATCATAATTAATACTATTAATAATTACCCATGGAAATAGAAATCATAAAATTGTGATCTCAAATGATAATTAATGGATAGAATATAAAATATGTTATCATTGAATATACAAAGAATTCATAATTTGGATGGAATAAAAAATAAAAAATAAGAACATATATCTGATAACATGACCATGTGATATATCCATTAATATCATAAAAAGTAAATAATCAATATGATAAAAATTACAAATTTCATGGTGATTAAATTCATAATGAATAAAATCAAGAACATATCATCGAGGCCTTATGATATGAAATTATACATAAATTTGTAAGTTTTAAACCAAATACCCCTACTAGTTTTTCTCACTAGTCATATTGGTACATTTATGGGCTATATAATTCCAGGACACATCAATCACTAATTGTGTCTGATAGATTCATCATATAAAATAATGAATAAATAATAAAATACATATCCAACATGATATAGTAATAAATAAACATCAGTGTTGAAATAATAATTAAGAACATATTCAATATTTAACCCCTCATAAAATCTAATAGCATTCATGGAAATACTCTTTAAAAATAACACCGTATAGATTAATGGTTATAAATTTTATTGAATATTATAAAGAACAATATCAAAATAGTGTAAGTGATATAGAATATATCCATGAAATTAAATAATATTATCACAAAGGGGAAAAAATAATTCATGGAGAGAGATGAAGAGTAATAGAGACAAAAACCCTTAAGAATAGTGTGAGTTATAAAATATAAATTAATACTATCATCTAGAGAGTAATACATAGGATATAACTCCATATTAGATTTATTTTTTAGTTTTTTATAAAAGTAATTAAGTGAAATTATAAAAAATGTTTTCATAAATATTTTTCAATATGAATGTAAAAAAATTATATATTAATTTCAAAAATTACACTTTAGGTAATTATTAGAGGACAATGTAAAAAATTATTTTATTATAATTATAAATATTTAATCTTTTAAAGTAAATGAATTTAAATGATTAAATGTGATGTAAATGATAAAAATATACATTAAATGAATTAAATCAATTTATTTCATATTCTAAAATAGGGAACATTAGTTTTTAATAACAAAGTCCAAAAATAATGGTAATATGAATTAATTTTGAAAAAAATAAAAACATTAAGATGAATATTCATTGACAAATGATTTTATCAATGTGTGTAAAAAAGAAAATGCAGAATACAATACAAAATATATTTTTTCACACATTTGTAAAGAAAGTAAAAATTGAAGAGTGTGGGAAACATTAAATAGATTCTTATTAAGTATTTTTGTTGAAATTAAAAGATAGTGGAAAATGAACTCAATAAAAATTTAATGTATATGGTAAAAATTTATTTTAATAATATATAAAAAATAAAATGGAAGATAAATATTTTTGATTGTAATGAATATATACAGTTGATGCCACACGCATAGAATTTTTTTTTAGAATTGTGACCCAAAGAGAGTTGTAATTTCAATAATAATTTTAAAACCTATAAAATATATAAGTAATTAAATATAAGACAATCATATGGTGTAAGAAAATAATAAAAATTTTGAGGTTCTAGAATAAAGACTATGACATAATGAAAGTAAATTTTGTTGACAACAAAAATCCTTATGAATTATTTAATGTATCAATCAAAGGAAAAGGACTAGTTATAGATTAAATTAAGGTAAAGCCCTACTGAATAAAAATGATTTAAGATATAATAATTTAATTAGTAAATTTTTAATCCACGTAAATTAAAATTGGTTAATAATAATAAAATGTCTCAAAGAAATTAAAATTGATAGAATTAACCCTTAACTTACATCCCATTTAATTTTATCACGATTTAATATCATTTATAATAATCTTATACTTATAAAACATTAATCCATAAGTTAATAATATTGATTTTATCATTATTTAATAGTTATAAGAATTTTAATTTTTTATAACTATATTTTTTCGTGGGTGAATTGCTTGAAGGCATGTGTTATTATAAATTATCCCATTTTGATTTGATTTCATGATTTAAATTTTTATTAATTTTTAATTATTTTTAAAATATTTACCAATAAATATAATATATTAAAATAAATTTATAATACATAATATATGCTAAAATCTCATTTATGCAGAGATAAGTAATGCATTGAAAATAACCTCATAGGTTGTTGAAACCAATAATTTCCATGATATGTAAAAAAGAGAGGGAGCGAGAGTATATGGAAAAATATATTTAAATATTTATTCTAGTATAATAATAACATGATTATTTTTTTGATTATATATTAAATGTCTTAAAATAATAGAAAATTTATTGTCTATTTGAAGAGGAGAAAGTAAAAGAAAAAATTATAAACTAAAGTGAAATAAGGCTACTTCTTTAATTGAAATATTATCTTATTTTAAATAATTGAATTACAAGGTTTTTGTCTCTCTAGAAGGTACCCAAGGGTGATTATACACTTATAATATGATAAATGGGTAGATATTTGGATTTAATAAATGATTTTGAAGTGGTTTTCAAAATGGAAATGAGGGATAGTATTTATAATTTAGGATAGGGGTATATGTGAGCAAAAATATTGTTTATTTTATCATTTAGGCTCACTAATTTCGATTGGTAATGGTTATAATGAAATAATTTGGTTTATTGTTAAACATAGGAGGGTTATTTTTCATTAATATCAAACCAAAACTAGATGTAATCTTCTAACAACTCAAATAAATGAAAATATCTACAAATAGTTTTTTATTAGATTAAAATTTAATTTAGGTTATAAAATATAAAATAAGTGTTTCAAAATTATATTTATTATTTACAAATTAATTATTTCAATAAATAAATTATTTTTTATCTTGAAAAATGTTTTATAAAATCTCATGTCATCCATACATCATGATGATGTCATAAAATTTTAGCAATTTGTACAAGATGTGTTGTTTATAGTTCACCCAAAAAATAACTTCTTAAGAATAATATCAAAATATCACTTTGATATAATTTATTCATTATGATTCAATTAATTATTACGTTTTTATGAAATTAAAATTCTAAAATTTAATAATTAAACGTTAAAATAAAGACATAAAATAAAATAACAAATGTATTTAATAAATAAAATAACTTTGTAGACATTAAGTTTTATCAATATTATTTCATATCAATTAATAATTAAATTTCTATTGTTATGTTTTTTATAAATTGTAACATTATTTTATCATGATATTTTTAATATTTTCAATTTAATTTATTGTGATAAAAATACGAAATTATAGGAAAAAACTTATCTTAAAAATATGCATTTTTTAACCCTAAATGATTTTAATCACGTCCCATAAAATTAAATTTTTTTCTTCTAAAAAATAAATTTAATAAATTAACTAGTATTAGAACATTAAAAATTATTCTTTAAAATATTAATATGTTGAATGAAACATGTTAACTATCTTTTTATTTACAAGAGGTTTTACAATTCGAGCAATATCCTTAATGATATTCAGCAATTATGTCTAATGATGATTTTAATTTTATATTTAATTATAAAATATATCACATTTAATTTATATTTTTTTCATTATTAAATATATTTAACATAATATTTATTTAATGGATATCATATACTAAAATCTCATGTTGTTATAGTCACCCCCTTAGATAAATTGTATTCTCATGATTTTCATTTCTCTCACTGATGAAAATATATATCGGAATTCTCAATATAGTAATTGATTATGATATAACAATATATTAAAGTATATCAAAATAGTTTATAAACAAATTTTGAATCATTTAATGTGTACCCCTAGTAGTTTCAAACCAATTCTGAAAATATACCCTTTTTTGTTCACAAATTGATGATTGAGTTAATCCCCAACCATCCATACTTAGGGTTATTATGCCTATGTTCATATGAGACAGTGCCTATATCCAAATAGTATTATTTTGATAGGGACTGTATTTCTAGGAAACTAGACACACATTAATTTACCAATAATGTAGGATTTTTTCCTATAATGTATTTATACTTGGGGATTCTAGTAATATATTCTAGTAACAACTATAAATAATAATTAATCATAAATTTATCAGGATCTTTATTTCTATATTCCAAACCCAAATACCAAGAAAATCAATGCTCCCAAAAATCAACTTTCCTTTTATCCCAAAACAAGATTAATTATATACTAATAAATAGATATCATAATCTTATATATAAATAAAAGGAATTTAATATTTTTAAAAAATTACTAAAATTTCATTTATATTAAATTGAATTCCAACCACAAGGGATACCTATACCTTGACTATAAATTCTTCTTAAAATACAATAAAATTCTCCAAAAATATCATTAAACGCCTTTAAATCAATCACATATTCCAAAAAAAAGGAATATTTATGCCTTTAAACATTTAATAAAGGCTAAATATATTTAAAATTTATTATATCCAAAACAATTAAATTTTCTTAATATGATAAAATCATGACCTCTAAAGTTATCATAGGCCTTTTTGTATACCAAATGTGATATCCTAGACCTAAAATCCAATATCCCGTGAAAAAAACATATTTGTTTCATACTGGTTTGATACATATTGATATGGAAAAAATATAACCATCTGTAATTAATAAAAAATATCAAGTCACTTGTAAGAACCCGAATCGTCATTTCGGTTATGTATCTTTATTTTGGGTTTTTTGAGGAAAACAGATAATTTAAAAAAAAATTAAGTACACACCGTATACTCTTGAGTACACAACGTTTATCTAGTTTTTGTGGGTAGTCGTGTATTAGATGTGTACTAGATGAGTACATGGCCATGTGAGGTAACCTGGATGACTGCCTAAAGCAAGGCTGGAAGAGGTTAGTACAAGTCATGTACCTTAAATGAATATGCCATGTAAATTTATTTTTATTTGATTACTAGGACTAGGGATGAGTATAACCTCAAAAATTCCATTATTCTTTTCATGTATTATAGAAGAGAGTGACATATGATCGAAGAGATTTGAGCTCCTCCTATTACCCTATCTGAGATCCGATTGAGATGTCGTCGGTTGTGTTGGAGTCCCACTAGTGAGTTCTCACTTCCCCCAAAACCTCCCTTCCTGATTTCTCCTCTCTCTTTAGTTATCAAGGCTTGATCATTTTTACACTTTTCTTACATCTATGCCTTTCTAGGACGATTCAGGGGAATCAATTCAAGAGTGTTCATCATTCGACATCGGTGATGGTGGTGTGTAGCTTTCATTGGATGTCTTTGGATTATAAATGATAAAATTGATGAATAATCATGTTTATGGTAATGGTTTTATTTAAAATTTATCCCTCTTTAATGACTAATATAATTTTTTTGATTGGGAAAGGGTTATTTATTATGCATAAGGTTTAGTATCTTGATAATGGATGTGTTTCCCATGTTTGGATGGTTATGGTTGTTGTGATTCAGAAGCATGTTAGGCTTCATTTTTTCCAGGCCTATTATTGTTATGATGGAGTTTTTGTTTATTTGAAATTCATTTTTCTCATTATAAAGGTATGACCAAGGGGAATTGACTATGAGAGCTTCCCTATATAGGGTATTTTAATTATCAATTATTGTTATGAATAACTAGATTTATTGAATGTGAGAGATTTTGTGGAGTCATTGAATAGAGGGGTTAGATTATAAGATCTACCTAGAGGTTTGTTATTAAATAAATGTTGGACCACGTGGCATAGACTGTGAGAACTTCCAGGGGGCACTATAATGTAGACCAAGGGGTTATTGACCATGATAGCTACCTGGGTGGTCATTTGTTTTCGATTAGTGATATTTGGGTACAAAGGGGTTATATTGTGTGAGATTTCATAGATGGTCGTTATTATTATTTATTGATGTGATGATATGTGAAACCATAAGGGATTAGATTGAGAGAGAAACTCTTAGAGGGTTTCTTGTGAATAATTGATTATTATGATGATTCAACCAAGACAAAGCACAAGCTTGGACTCAGTTTTACTAGGTTTTTTTGGTGATATTTTGAGACTTCTCTTGTTATTGTTATACCGGGGGATAAAATGCATAGGATAAATCATAGGGTTTCATTTTTCAATGGATTGAATAATTTTTAAATGAAAATGAATGTAATTGAAAAATGTAGTATTGTTTATTTTAGAGTACTTCCTAGTTTATAGCTTCATTTCTTCATATTACCTACTATTGATATTCACTGATAGTTAGGCATAGATCATTTGGTGGTTTCCTACTCGGATACATCTCACACTCTATATAAGACATGATTTTGTTCCCAAATAGACTCTATGGTTATTGGTATAGATAAGGGGAAGCGACCATCTACACCAGGTACTTGATTTCTGATTGGAGGTGGAGAGCATGGGACTAAGATGAGTCTAGAGTTGTTGTTGGAGTTAATGTTTTCTATAATTTTGTTTCAGTATATAATTTCCTTCATTGTGACTTATTTGTATACATTCTTAGATACATGTGACATGCATCATTGATTTATATATGTTTTAGTTGTTTTTACTATCATTATTACATTGTTTACTTCTATTGTATGGAATTAATGCATCCACTATTTATTATTATTGTTATTCCTATATATATACTCTTCCAATGATGTAATAGTTTCCCCACTATTATGCCTTTTCCCTCACCTCTAGTCAGTATCCTCTGGCGTTTGGGAAAATGTGTTTGAGTATATGGGAACAACTGGTTTCGGGGCACCTTTGGATGACACAAAGATCTGGGAAGTTTCAACATGGTATCAGAGGGGCTTCTTTTTTTCATTTCATTTCTTTTTAGAGAATATATATAGAGATAGTATGGAATGGGTTGTTGGTAATAATTAATTTTTGGGAGTAGCTAATCAGTGTACAAGGAAAAGCCAATTTACCTCGATTATTGGAATTTTTCTAGTTTTTCTATTATTAAAGATTGTTTGATTTCACCATTGGGTGATTCACTTGTTTGGTGATATTAAAATTGTTATTATTGAGGTATATTTATATTTCAACTTAATGAGATGAGGTTATGCCATGTCATGCGTCATATAAGCACTTGATAGAGATCACATGTCATGATTTTATTATTCCATTTAGGGTTCATTACTAATTTTATGATTTGGTGATAGATGTTGTGATAGATATGCATTTTGTTGCAATAGATTTTTTGCGAGAACAACGACTATTGTTATAGGGTATTAGAAATTATAAAGTATAATTTGGATGGATTCCAAACATTGGTATGTGAGGTGTTATGGGACCTCTTGGATCGTAATTTGTTGGATCATGTTAGAACATTAATTTAATTTTCTCAAGTTATGATATGAATAAGTATTATAAACATTGATTTGCAAGTGTATGGTCTCTCATGGGTTAAAATTTGTCATTTCTTATACAAAATTTTATGTTTTAATAGGTTCCATTGAAGTCTCAAAGGCGTACTATCTAAAAAACCAGACAACATGGTGTGTGGTGTTATAAACACACACTATGTGTTCTTCTATTCTGGAAGAAACAACATTTCTTAAGTACACACCGCATACTATATGTACACTCCGTGTAGTCATTGATCATGAAAATAATAGTGTGAGCATAGAAACGGGGTTCGGAAACTTGATTAAAAAACACCATGCCAAAGAGGCCATGTGTCCGACCATGTGACTAACGACATGGGTCGATAAAACATAAGTCATACGCATCGTGTCCCATTCATTCATGTCGTGTAGAGTTGACCGGGTCTCTAAAAATGTTACTAATGAAATGGGAAGTTGAAACTTTAGTCATACACGCCATGTAAGGTGTTCACATGTTGTGTAGTGTTACCCTGGAGAGAACTATGTGGTTTACCAGTGTAGAAGAACTTGGGAAAGAGGGAAAATTCAAGTTCACGACATGTCTTAGGAGGAACATGCCATGTGTATGGGTGGTACCCAACCAGGTATAGAAGTGGTACATACCCAGTTAAAAGATTAAAGGGACATGCCATGTTGGGGTTATACACACCATGTAACCCTATTTTTTAAAACATGAATGCTTTCTTCTCCTATTCCTTTCATAAAATTCTAAGATTCAGTGCTTAATAATAATGAAAAAATGTGTGTGCTTGTCCTTTTAGATCCATGATCCTAATACGTCCTTTGGTTGTATGCAAGATATAGGTCAATGATTGGACAAAATAAATGGTAGATCAGATACTACCAGTAGATCCTCACGTTGTGCCTGTTAAGGCACCAACTATTATAATGAACCGATGTGATTATTCACAGTTCTGTGATGGATTTTTTAGGAAGTTACAAAAAATTTCAGGGATCACAACATCCTGTACCCTCTATGGAAGAGTTGAAAAGGGTGTTCCAAAAGCAACATCCTCCCTCTTTTTCTTAGGATGGAGGTCCAAGGGCTGTAGACTCATGAATGGAGGCCATGATTTCTATCTTTTAGGATCTGGAGACACCTCTAGAGAAGAGGATGAAGATCGCGATGAACATTCTACGTGATTCCTCAAAGAGATTATGGGATGCAGTATCACATGTGAGACATCATCGGGATATGAATTTGGGAGAGTTTTATAGGACCTTCTATGGTTTCTTTTTCCCTATGACATAGATGTCCTATCGAGCCTAATTGTTAATGCATCTGGAGTAGGGGGGTCTTTCATTAATGGATTCCTCTTCTCGTTTTATTTATTTACATCACTTCACCCCTATTCTCGTAGGCGACAAGTTATCTTTGTCTATGAGATTTGAGGATGGTCTCAGGTATTACATCTAATCGTAGGTGAATTTCATCAAGATAACAAAGGAGACTAATATAATAAACTAAGAACTGATTACAAATTGCAATCTATTGGAGTTAGGAACTGTGATCTAGGGCCGTTCAGCATCCAGGGGTGGTACCCCTTCAACATATAGTAGGGAAGTGTTTTTAGGAGCTATCAGATGATGTTTCTTCATATAGCCAGGTGATATGTTAAAAGTGTGGAAAGATCAGTTATACAAGTCCACATTTCTCAAGAGAATATTTTGAGTTATGATCTTCTGGAAAAATATGCCATATTCAGTGTTTATTCCATGTGTTCTCACATGCAGCGAGTGATAGAGGTTCTATTATGACTCCACATTCAGGAGCAGGACCACCAGTCTCCCATTAGTTGGGGAACTGGAGTTCGTCCGGACATTCAAGCCGAGGAGGAGATCATGAACATGGTAGTTAGATGGCAGATTCTTAGTGATAACAGGGGGATTAGCTTAGGGTAGTCACGCATGGTCGTAGTGCCAGGGTACATGTCATAATTTTTCGATGGAGCAGACCCAGCAGGTGTAAGATCTTGGACCCTCTACAGTTAGAGGTATTATTCTAGTTACCTCAGTTTTAAGTTCTACTCATATTGATGTAGTGGATTCACATATTATTATATTTTTTTCTATTATGGACAGTCTTGTTCAATTTATATTTACTTCTGAGGATGTTTTGACACTAGAAACTTTTTTTGGGGATTAGGAGGGCTTGTGTACATAAGTGAAAGGAGTTCCCCCTTGAGGTTAGAGGGTGAAACATTTAAGGAACCTCTATGTCCTAGAGATGACATACTTCTATTTCATCCTCAGAATGGAATGGTTAGTATTTTTCCAGGTGTTTTTATAATGTTATCATCATAGGGATAGATTCACATCACCTGAGGGTAGTTATTTCTTACATAAGGGAGAATGTTATGTTTAGACAAGCAGAGGTGGTCCCGAGTATCATGGTTTGGAAGGAATTACAACCCAAATTTCTATTCATTAACTGGATGAGTAGGAGACTTCATAGATAGACTTTCATCTAGTGGTGGATCCTTTCCTGGTTTCCTTTCAAAAAACATTTTAGGTTTACCTCTAGATCATGAGGTAGATTTCTCTATTGAACTTGTGTTAGGAGTGGAACCAGTTCCCATTTTTCTTTATAGGATGGATACACTTGAGTTACAAGATTTCATGAAGCAGTTAGAGGAGTTACATGAAAAGGGTTTCATATGACCCATAACTTCTCCTTGGGGTTCATTTTCCCTTTTTGTGAGGAAGGATGATGGAAACCTTAGACCTTCTTGAAGGACCCCGGGACACCCTGAGAGGGGAGGGGTGAATCAGGGTGACAACTTTTTCTTTTAATGTTATGGATCTTGTTCCCACCTTGGTAGGAACTTTTTGAACATGTATGATGAATATGATCAGAAAGCAAACATTCACATGCACAGAGAAGACACGTCAATTTTTACATGGTTCACCAATAAGGGCTACGTCCAAGGAGCATACGCCAACAAGTTTTCGGTCATACCAAATTCCACTAATATTTACTAGCTTTGGATTACAATTGTTCGAGCACAATCACTCTGTCCCATGCTCCCTGCCTTTACAAAGGAATAGGGATATCTCACTGCATCCCTTGGGTCACTCTCGTTGACTCCCCCTGGCTCACTGCCCTTGGTGAAGCCACACTCAGTTTATAGACGTGAATGTCTCTTCATAATTGCATAAGAATTCATCCTATGTTGTATGTAGATGCTATGTTGAAGTCCAAATATCACATAAAGACGAATCTCACTTTGCGCTGAGGGTACCTGATGATCCTTCATCTTTTGTGCAGCATTAAAAGGATGGATGTACTTTAACAACCATGGTGCGCTACTCTATGCTCTAGCGCGCAAGTTTCAGGAATGGTGTGCAAGTCACATGCGCGGTACAAAATTGGCGCACAGGTGACTCCAAACAACTTGCGCGACACTACATATTTGAACTCCAAACTTGTGCGACTCAGCGCCTCTAAATCCCAAAACACTTTGGACGTGCAGCCAACAGCCAGCGCGCAGCCTCTACTTGCGTGACCCAACAACCACTTGCACGACTCAACCACTTGCGCGACGAGAGCTCGAAAAATCTATAAGTCTCGAACTTCATTATAAATGAGGAGGGGTGCTTCTCTATTTATAGGCAAACTGTACCCCCTGCACGGTGGCACGCAGGTCTTTGCTGGAACACATTCTGAACTTCCACTGCGGATTGACAACAAACACAAAACATACTCCAAATCATTCATAGAAGACCATGGTTCCAAAAATTCTATGGATTGTCGGAAGATGAAACAATTTATGGTCAAGAAATGATGACCCCTTCCATGGATTGATGATCTCTTTGACCAGCTTCAAGGACCTAAGAGTTATCGATGATTTTCATGAGATCTGGTCATCATTAGTTGTGAGTTAGACCATCATATATACCTTTTATTTCCTTTCGGAGTTGGTATGGTCTATATGTGTATGTGGTTATTCCATTCAGTCACACGAACATGCCATCAGTTTTCATGGCACTGATGAACCAAGTGTTCCTTCCTTCCATGGATTCAATTATGGTAGTCTTTTTGGATGATATATTGGTGTACTCCCATAGTTAACACGACCATTCCACCCATCTTGAGATCATATAGGGTATATTGAAAGAGAATCAGTTATATGCCAAGCTCTAAAAATACTACTTTGGGATGGACCAGATTCACTTATTGGGTCATGTTATCCTAGATGCAAGAGTATTAGTAGACCTAGAGAAAGTGAGTGAAGAAGTTTCTTGGGAGCATCTGAATAAATTTTTTGAGGTGTGATGTTTTTTTGGGAAGGTTGGTTACAATAGTTGATTTATATAGAAATTTTCACACTTATTTATGCCAATTAAAAGCCTGACTAAGAAGGGTGTGAAGTAAATGTGACCAGATTCCTACAATTCAGATTATCAGAATATGAAAGGGAGATTAACTTTAGCACAGATACTGATTTGGCCAGAACAGGGAAAGAGTTACACTATTTACTATGATGTGTCTGGTATTGGTATATGAGAAATTCTTATGTAGGGGGAAGGAGTCATTTTGTATGGTTATCAGATGTTGAGGCCACCTGAGAGGAATTAACTAAAGCACAATCTCAAGTTACTTGAAGTTGTGAATGCCTTAAGCTATTAGAGACATTATCTTTTGGGATATCAATTTTGTTGTATACACTGACAGAAATAGTATCAAGTATAACTTTACTCAAAGTGTTATGAATTTGAGACAACAAAGGTGGGATGAGTACCCACAGTCCTTTGACATTGATCTTTCCTACACGTTTGGGAAAGGATATGGAGTGGCTGATGCATTGAGCAGGAGGACTCAGATAAAGGCAATTTAGGATGCCAATATTGAGTGGAAACTTATGGAACTATTCTTGCATATTCATATGGAGGTTCTTCATAGACAGATGCAGAATTTTATTTCTTATGTAGTTGTTACCTATACTCTACTTGATCAATTGTGAATGATGATGAATTCAGATTCTGAAGGCCTTTTCATATGTGAGAGTGTGTCCGGAGAGGACCCTACTACTAGGTGGACTGTAGGTGTAGATGAGATCTTGAGTTTTAATGGGTGTGTATGGCTGTTAGTGTACATACGTGAGGAGTTGATGTGAGATTGTCATTCCTCAGTTTGGGCAGTTCATCATTGTGTCACCATGATGTAACGAGATCTAAGTCATCAGTTTTGGTGATCAGGTATGATGAGAGATGTTTTTGGTTTTTTTATGATATGTTTCACTTGTCATCAGGTGATGGAAGAGAATCAGCGACCAACATGGATTTTACAACAGTTACCAATTCCTGAGTGGAAGTGGAATGATGTCATGATAGATTTTTTGATAGGTTTACCAAGGTCACCTCAAGAGAATTATGTAGTTTGGGTTGTCTTTAATAGACTCATGAAATTTTCACATATCTTACCAATAAATGAATCCTTTAGCGTTGATGAGCATTGTGGGTTTTACATCTGAGATATTGTTCATCTGCATGAGGTTCCGCACTTAATCATTTCAGACGGGGACACACAGTTTATTTATCGTGTTTGGAAGGGACTAAAGAGGGATATGGGTACACAAGTACTTTTGAGTAAAACATACCATCCTAAAACAGATGGAAAGTCCATGTGCATGATTTTGGTTTTGGAGGACATGCTTTGAGCATGCGTCCTAGATTTCGGGGGTTTTTGGGAGGGGCACTTACCCCTATTGGAGTTTTCCATCAATAACAATTTTCAAGTGACGACTCATAGGACACCTTATGAGGAAATTTTCTTGGGGATGTATGAGGGCTAGATCCAAGGGAAAGGAAAACTGTGCGGGATATTCCCAAAGAGAATTATATAAGGATCGTGGGCTGGACTATGGAAATTAATATCGGTATCAGAGCCGGTGTTCATCTGATGTGCTGGTGAGGAAATTGTTCCCTCTAGGGTTGAAGTAATATTTTAATCCAACATCGAAGGAGTAGAAACAAAAATCAATGTCCCAGTCCAACACACGATCATGATATTGTATGATTTAGGCTTAGTCCACATGGTTTTTCTTCCCCTAGGTTCTGGCCCAAGGCATCCCCTAGGAAAAGGCCTCATGATGGGAGAGGTATCCACACCACCATATAAAGGGGAGATTCATGCTCCTCCTCCTTCACTGTAGAATTAACATGATCCACCCTCCCTATAAGGTCCCATAACCCTCAATGTATCATCACATGGACACCAGGTCTGATACAATTTGTAATCACCTAGTCCATCCCACGATCATGATATTGTCCAATTTGGGCATTGCCCGCAGAGTTTTTCTTTCTCTGTTATCGGGCCCGCAGTCATCCCTTATGAAAAGACCTTATTATGGGAGAGGTTTAAAATAACCTTATCAAGGGTTGTTTCATGCTCATTCTCCTTCAATATGGGACTAACACATTGTAACGTCATGGATTCAGGTGCTGCTTAAAGGTTCCCCGAACCCAGTTGGTCACAAAACCTCAAGTGAATTTCCCCAAACTCTAGAGGCTTCCGACTAGAAGTTAGGGATATGGTATGATAGTGGGAAAACTATGACCCCATTGGAAGAGTATAATTGGATGAAATAATAGTAATCAATATCAGAATCAGTAATATTATACAAATAGAAGTAAACAGCGGAAGAAGTATAGTAAAAATAACCACATTATTTATAAATTAATGATGCAATTCACATGTATATAAGAAAGAAGCCTAAAAAGTCACAATGTTGGAAATACAATACTGATACCAAAGTAAAGAAAACAATAACTCCAATAGAATCACAAGCCTCATCTTGGCCCCATGATATATAGCTCGAATACGCAATCAAGTACATGATGTAAATGGGCACTTTCCCTTATCCATACCTAGAACCATATATTCTGTTTGGGTTGAAAAACATTACCAAAACATGGTGTTAGAAGAATCCATATAGGAAGCCACCAAAATATCTCTTCCTACCTATAAATGAATATATATATTAGGTAGTATACATAAATGAAGCAATAAACTAGAAAATACTCAAAAGTAAACAATCCTACAATTTTTAATATCATTCATTTACTTTTATTAATTATTCAATCCATTGAAACATGCACCCATGAGATCTAACCTACGACTTGTATCCCCCTGTAGAACAACAACAATAGACATCTTAATAGATCATTTAAACAACCAAATAAGATCGAGTCCTAGATTGTGCTTTGGCTTGGCAGGCTCATCACAATAAATCAACTGTTCCCAAGCAACCATGTGGAAAAGTTTTCTTAGTATAATTCCCTCTGGTTTCACATATCATCAAATCAACAAATAATAATAATAACCTTCTGGGAAATATCAGAGAGTTTAGCCCCTTTGGTCCCACATAGCACTAATCAAATACAAATGACCACCCATGTAGCTCAAACTGTCAATAACCCCTTGGTCTGTATTACAGTGACCAATGTTTTCTCTCACAGTATATGCCATGTCGTCCAACATTTATTTAATAATGACCCTCTGGGTAGCTCTCACGATTTGACCCCTCTGGTCAATGGCCCTAAGGCAACCCTCACAATCAATAGCTCTTGTAATTCATAACAACAATTAATAATTAAAAGACCCTACCTCAAGAAGCTATCACAGTCAATTCCCTTTGGTCATACCTTCATATTGTGAAATACATTCATCTCAAATAAATAACAACTCTATCCGAACAACACTATGCATTAAAAAGGCATCCTTACATTCTTCCATGACCCAACATCTATAACCAACTAAACATGGGAACACATCCGTTTTCAAAATACTTAACCTTATGAATAATTGATACCCATTTCTTAATAAAACAAACCATATAAGATATTAAACATGTTTATAATACAAAAATACACAATACCATGAAGAAGGGTATTCATACCTTTAAGAACATATAATCTAAATAAAACCAAATAAAGGAGAAAACCACCAACGTCAATGTTTTACGATGAACACTCTTGAACATTAGTCCTTCTGTCAGCCTATAATGACATAGATATAAGAAAAGTATAATAATGATCAACCCTCTATAAATAAATAGAGAATAGAAATTACGAATAGATGGTCTAGGGGAATACTTAACTCACCAGTGGGAATCCAACGCACCTAGAGACATCTCAATCATAGAACCGACAGAGGAATGAGAGGAGCTCGAAGATAATTGGTCATACGTAACTCTCCAATATTATATAGGAGAAGATGAAATGAGTTCTAAATATGAGTCATGACCCTACAACGATTAATTAAATAAACAAAGATAAGTTCACCGTGTGTTCGTGTAATGTACTTGTTGTGTACTAGCCTCAATTGAAAATGCATTATGTTGTCAGCCATGTCAACTCACATGGCCATGTAATCGTCCGTTACAAGGCTGGTACACAACTACTCATGAAAAATAGATACATGTTGTGTACTAAAGAATACATAGCATGTACTATTAATGTTTCAAAATTCTTCTTTTTCATCCAAAACAACCTGAAATGAATATCCACACTTGAAATGAATATTTGGGTTCTTAAAAAATTCCCCCCTTAAATAAATTCATCCATGAAATCCCCATCCATGGGTATTGAATAAAAAACCTAAAAAAACTCTAACCATTATGATAGTACATTGGCCTCCCTCTCCCAAGTCTCATCTAGCAACCACTCATGCTGTTATAGCACCCATTCTAGAGGAATAGACCGACCACGAAAAACCATTTTACTGCAATCCAAAATTCGTATAGGGTTATTATCAAATGATGCATCCACCTCCAACATAACCTCCTCGAGTTGAAAAGCTTGAGACGAGTCTGAAAAGTAACGTTGTAACTAAGAACCATAGAAGATGTCGTGCATAGTCTAGTACCTCTGAAGTAACTACAACTGATATGAAACCGACCCAACTCTCTCTAAAACGTAAAACGGTCTGACATACCTTGTTGAATGATTCTCATGTCTCCTATTCCTTCTATCTATCAAACTCTTTGTGACACATATGAAAACTAGATCTCAGACCATGAATTCGACAGGTCACCTCCGTCGAACAGCATAATATTTCTACTATGTCTGTGAAGTAGCTATCCTTTTCTGATACAACTCCACCTGTTCAGTGGTTTCCTATACAAGATAAGGTCCCAACATAGCTTCCTCTCCTACCAATATCCAACATGGGGGTGATTGGCATGGCCTACCATAAAAGGAATCATAAGGTTCCATATGAATCGTCTCATGAAAACTGTTATTGTAGTAAAACTCCACTAGGGGTAACTGCCTCTCCTAAGAACCGTCGAAATCCAGGATGCATGATCAAAGCATTTCCTCCAAAATTTCAATTGTGTACTTGGACTGATCATCTATCAGGGGATGGAATGTTGTACTCATATGTACCTGTATACCCATATCTCTCACTAGTCCCTACCAGACATGAGAAATAAACTGGGAATCCCTACTTGAAATGATAGAGTGTAGAACCCCATCCAAACGTGTAATCTTACAGATGTACAATCCTCCATGATCATCAACACTATTGGGTTAATTGATTAGTAAGAAATGTGCAACATTAATGAGTCTTTAAATGACAACCCGAACTACATCATTCCCTCGAGGTGAACTCGATAATCCTATCATGAAATCCATTGCAACATCATTCCAATTCTACTTAGGAATGGGTAAATATTGTAAAGTCCATGCTAGTTTCTGCTTATTTTCCTTCACCTCCTAATAGGTGGAACAAATCATAACAAAAATATCAACATATCTCTTCATACCTGGCCACCAATACTGACAGTGGAGATCTCAATACATCTTGGTGACACCAGGATGAACTTCCCAAACTGATGAATGAAAATCTCACATAAACTCCTCATGTATGTCTATTGACACCCTTACATGCCCATTAAAATGCAAGATCTGATCCTTTCCAATGGTCCAACTCGGAATATTTTCCTCTCCCGACACAATCTCACATAGGACTAAGCCTTCTAACTCTGATAGCTACCTCATACACACTAGATCTTGTAGAGTAGAGGTAACATGTAAAAAATAATGAAAATTCTTCTTCTGTTTGTAATGATCCTCCAAATGTATCATTGATAATAAAGACATTTTCTTCCAATCACTACAGGCATCCTAAACTGCTTGTATCTGAGTCCTCTTGCATAATGCATCAGCAACTACGTTGCCTTTTCTAGGTGAGTAGGAAAGATCAATGTCAATGGAATGAAGGTACTTGACCCACCTTTTTTGTCTCAAATTCAGATAACAATGAGTAAACTTATACTCGAGACTTTTTGGTAAGTGTATACCACAAAATTATCTCCCAAAAGATAATGTTTGTAACAGAGTAAAGAATGCATAGCTGCTTCTTACTCAAGATCTTATGTAGCGCAATTCCACTCAAGTGACCTCAACTACCGAGACACACATACAATAACTCCTTCACCCTACATAAGAACTTCAATCATCCTGACAACTGAATCATAATAGTAAATAGTGTAACTCTTGACTGTATCTAGAAAAATTAGTATTTATGATGAATTAAATATCACTTTCAGCTCCTAAAAATCTGAATCACAAGAATCTGACCAAAAGTACTTCACACCCTTCTTAGACAGGCCTGTTAGTGGCACTTCTTAGTGCGAAATGTCTTTTATAAGTCACCTATAGTATCCAACCATACCTAGAAAACTTTGAACCTAAATTAAATACTTCACCTTCTCCAAAGAAACTACTTCCCCAACTTTCACTGGCACTACTAATACTATTATCTCTAAGATAACATGACCAAAGAAGTGAATATGGTCAATCAAAAAGTGGTATTTTGAGATCTTGGCCTCTAATTGATGATCTCTTGGTGTACTCGAGATTATATTAATATGGGTGCCATGGTCGTATCAGGGGTGGGAGTACACCATGATATAGTCCATCAAGACTACCACAAAATAATCCATGTAAGGATGGAACACTCAGTTCATTAGTGCCATGAAAACATCTGGCATGTTTTTGAGACCGAATGACATAACCAGGTACTCATATTAAAAATACCTTCTCGAAAAGGCTATATGTTATATATCATATGGTCTCACATGCAACTGATGATAACCAGATCCCATGTAAATCTTCGAGAACACTTGGGCTCCTCGAAGCTAAGAAAATATTTCATCAATCCTCGGCAAGGGATATCAGTTGTTGACCGTAAAATGGCTAATCTTCTGATAATACATAAAAATTATAAGGGTACCATCTACCTTCATTAAAAAAAGGATTGGAGAACCCCAATGAGACGTACTGGGTCAGATGTATCCATTTTCCTGTAACTCCTCTAACTACTTCTTGACCTCCTGTAACTCTGGTGTAGACATCCTATAAGAAAGAATAGACACTGGTTCCGCTCCGGGCACAAGCTCAATAGAGAAATATACCCCATGCTACAGAGGTGAACCTAAATATTTGTCTATAAGGAGATCTCTAAAATGATCCACCACTAGAGGAATATCCATCTGTGAAGTCCCATAGTCATTCAAATACAGACTAGTAATTTGGGCTGTAATTCCTCCCAACCCATGATGCTCGAGTCCAGCTCTGCTCACCTGGACATCCCATTCTCCCTTGTATAGAAAAGACCCACCCTCTAGTGTCGTGAAACTCACCCTCCAATGATACCAGTAAAAAAAGTCCTAGAAAGAGACTAACCACTATATTCTGAGATTCAAATTGACTCCTTTCATTTCTATGAAATAGAGGTCCCATAAGAAGGGACACCCACCAAACTCACAGGGGCACTCCATTCACTAATGTACACTAGCCGTCCTAATCCCCAACAGATTGTCTAGTGTTATAACATCCTGAAAAGTAATGATACAGAGCCCAAGTCTCTCCATAACCACAATAGATATAAAACTATGGGAAGCCCCTATATAAAAATGATCTGAAGTTAAAAATGAGGAAACTATAATCGTACCTCTAACCATAGAAGGTCTGGGATCATGCTTATAATGGCTATGCTCCACTGCCAAATTATGACCAATACCATGGCCCTACGACCCTACATAACTTTTATGAGCTGATTGACCCTGTAGTCACTGAGAACCTTCCATCTGACTACCAAGACCACATCCTCTTCCACACCCTGAATGGCTGAATGAACTCCAATTCCCCGAATGATGATAAATTGGGGTTTCTTTTCCGGAATCTGGAGTCATAATTGAACCACTATCAATAGTTTCTAGTGAGAACAACCATAAGAAATGATGAAGATGGACCATCATTCCACAATATTGGAAATCAATTGTAACCCTCGAGAAATGTTGTCTCGTCTGCCCAGTCTTCCAGTACTGGTAGGAATCTGCCTGACTACCTGAAGAAACATTTTATAAAGGCTCCTTGTGGCGCTTCTTGCTATCTGTCGAAGGGGAACCAGAAATTGAAGCAAAATCTCCCAATCATATAGCTCCCAACTCCAATAGATTACGCTTATTAATCAGCCTCGGGTTTACTACATTAGTCACCGTAGTAAGCCTGAAGACATTAACCTACGATTGGATGTCGTACTTGAGACCATCCTCAAATCTACTAGCCAAAGATAACATGTCACCTCCCAGAACAGGTGAGAAGTTCTATAAATCTGTAAAATGAGATGAGTAATCCATCACTGAAAGATCACCTTGATCCAAATGTATGAACTCTTGGGAAAAATCGGCCCTCAATGTCTTGGGGTAGAATTAATCGTAGAATTTCCTCTAATTAAATTTCCACGTCATATCCTGATGATGTCATGCCTGTGAGATAAAATCCCACCATCTCTTGGTGGAATCATGTATCATGTAAATTGTGAGCTTCACCCTCCTATCTGGAGGTGTTTCTAGATGTTAAATGTTATAAAGCATGGCCTCAAACCTTGACTTTATAGCCTATGGTCCTCCATCCCCTAAAAAAGTGGGAGGATTCTGCTACTGGAACACCATAGTCTACTCTACCATATATGGGGAAGGTACGATGCTCCCTGAAAAGACTATAACATCCTCAAAATTCCTTCATGGAACTATGCATCATCACCTGTGTCTGGTATAACAGGTTGTTCCATGATGGGAACAAAGGGAGGATCTACTAGATGTCTCTGGTCTACCATTTCTGGTGTCTGAGAATTACCATGCATCTGACATACAACCTAAGGACATCTTGGTGGCTTGACCATGCATGTTCAAGCTCACACCTCAGTTAAATATTATCATAGACTAAAAATTAGATGTGAAATGATGGAATAGGAAAAGAAAAAATTCATGTTTTACAAAACAGGGTTACACGACATGTATAACCCTTACACATTGTTTTAACTTAATATTTTAATATGGAGTGCACCTCTACCAAACCTGGACATGTAACACCCATACACATGGTGGATGGGATACATGATGACTACAAGGAAGGGGAAGCATTCTACATGGTAATTATTCCCATTTTAGGTTTTGGAGAGATTCGGGCTAGTTGCTTATCGATTGTAGTTACCTCAGAGGTACCGAGCTATGCAAGACGTCTTTCATGTTTCGTAGTTACGACATTAATTTTCATAACCGTATCATGTTTTCATCCTGAGGATGGTGAGTTTGAGGTGGATAATCTTTTAAGGATCACCCTATATAGAGTTTGGATCGTGATATGAAGGATCTTTAAGGTCGGTCTATTCCTCTAGTATGGGTGTTACGGTAGCACAGGCGAATGCAAGACGAGACTTGGGAGAAGGAGGCTGACGTATGATCATAGTGGCCAGAGATGTTTGTGGTTTCTTCTTCACCACCCTTAAAAGGAAAGTGTACTGATGAATTCACTTATGGGGTGATATTTGTAAGAACCCAAATCAGTATTTTAGGTATGGATAAAAATTTCAGGTTTTTTTTAGATAAAATGAAAAATTTGTAAATTTTATAAGTACACACCATTTACTCTTGCGCACACACTATGTATCCAGTTTCAGCGGGTAGTTATGTACTGGCTGTGTAATGGCCATGTACATGGCCATGTGAGGTAACCTGGGTGACCACTTAAAGCCAGACTGGTTGAAGCAATTTGACAACATGTACATTAAATGAACACACTGCATACTTTTATTTTCAATTTATTAATTATACTGAGGTCAAGTCACTTAAATAGAACTCCTTTATTCTTCTCATGTCTTTTATAGGAGAGCGACACATGGATGAAAATCTTCGAGCTCCTCCCACTCTTCCGTCTGAGATATGATTGAGACGCCGCAGTGTGTGTTGGATTCCCACTAGTGTGCTATCTTTTCCCATAGAGCCGCTCTTCCTAACATCTCATCTCTATTGAGTTGTCTAGGGCTGATAAATTATACACTTTTAATAGATCTACATTATTCTTGGTCGATTTAATGGTTGACGTTCAAGAGTGTTCATCATATGACATCGATATTGGTGGTTTATGCCTTTCATTGGTTGTCTTTGGATTATATATGAATAAATGCATAATACCCTTGTTTAGGTCATTGGATTTTCTTTGAATATTACCATGTTTAATGCCTGATATGGTTTGTTTCATTGAGAATGGGGTATAAATTATGCATAAGGTTTGAGATCTTGATAATGGGTGTGTTTCTCCTGTTTGGTTGGTTATGGTCACTGGGTTTAGAAAACATGTTAGGCTTCCTTTTATTCCATTCCTAGTGTTGTAAATATGGAGTTGTTGTTTATTTGTGAAGCATGTGTTTCAAATTATGAAGGTATGACCAAGGGGAACTGACTGTGAGAGCATCCCAAGGTAGGGTTTTTTAATTATGAATTGTTATTATGAATGACTAGAGTCATTGACTATGATAGCTGTCCTGGGGTCATTGACCAAAGGGGAAATACCATGAGATCTACCCAAAGGGTCATTACTAAATAAATGTTAGAGCACATGTCATAGACCGCGAGAGCTTCCATGGGGTCATTATATTAAAAACCAAGGGTGAATTCACTATGAGAGCTACCCGACTGGCCATTTGTATTTGATTAGTGCTATCCGGTACCAAAGGGGTTTGACTCTGTGAGATTTCCTAGCGGGTAATTATTATTAATTATTTATTTGATTATATTTGAAACCAGAATGGATTAGAGTAAGAGAAATTTTCCAGAAGGTTGGTTTTGAAAATTTTATTTATTGTGATGAGTCTGCCAAACCAAAGAAAAATATTGGACTCGGCCTTACTTGGTTGTTTAGATGATCTTTTGAGACATTTGTTCTTATTGTTATAGAGGGGGATAAAAAGATTGGGGTAGATTCCAATATTGCATTATAAAATTTATTGAATAATTAATAAGTGAAAATTAAGGTAATTGAAAATTGTAGGATTGGTTACTTTTGAGTACTTTCTTGTTTATTGCTTCATTTTAGTATATTATATGATATATATATTTGTGGACAGTTAGGCACATAAATTTTGGTGGTTGCCTAGTGGGATTCATGTCACACCCTTTTTATGTCATGATTTGGGGACCAGACAGGATATATGGATGCAGGTGTAGATTTGGGAAAGATGCCTTCACATCATCTTCTTGATTATTGATTGGAGATAGAGAGCATGGTATGAAGATGAGGTTTGAAATGCAATTGAAGTTATGGTTTCCTTTACTTTTGTTTCAGTATTTTATTTCAAAAAATTTGACATGTTTGGATGCTTTCTTTGAAACATGTGACATGAATCATTTATTAACATATAATTCAGTTGTTTTTACTATCACTCTTCCGCTATTTAATTCTATTGTATGCTGTTACTACTTATGCTATTGATTATTTTTGTTATTCCACCATGTTTACTCTCCCAATTAGGGAATAGTTTTCCCACTATCAGACCTTGTCGCTCGCTGCTATTCAGTAACCTCTGGAAATTGGGGAGATGGACTTGAGGTTATGTAACCAACTAGGTTTGGGGAACCTTCGGATGACACCCAGATCCGGGATGTTACATCACATACATGCTAAATATATTTTAATTTTAAATTTTCAATGTGATTGAAAAAATACGTAACTAAAAAACCAATATCATTTTCTTTCAACGACAATTTTTGTTAAGGAATCCATATTTTGCAATTATTCTTCAATATCTCCCACATAATGATACACACATGATACACATCTCGACATCATAATTTATACATTTATTCATAACCTAGGTAAATTTTAAACATAAAAAGGGTGATCTGATGGTCTCATTATGGGGTGACATACAACAAAAACTGTCACAAAATAAATAATACATGAATAATATAGGTGCAATTAATAATAATAAAATTATTTTATTTAACGTATAATGTGAGAACATGATATATCAATGTATAATAGAAAATTTAAAATAATCATAAGAATAATAATAATTGGTTTTTTAAAGATTGAATATATAATTTTTAACATCATAAACATACAGTTAATGCCACATGCCAAGATAACATAAATAAATACATAATTTTTACACCAAATATTCAAACTTGATTGTCTCATGAGACCCACTAATGCTTAAAGGGGCTATATAATTTTTGGTCCAAACAATAAATAATTATTTCCAATGAATTCATCCTTATAATAAATTAATAAATAACAAAATTCAAAATAATCGTGCCTTAGTAATCAATAAAAATTATTATTGAAATAAAAAAATATACAAATTTCTAATATTTACTCGGTCAATAAATAAAATAAATTTATTAGTAACAATCCTTCAAAAAAACATAATATAGAGAAATAGGTATGTGATAATGTATTAAAAAATAATATAGAAACAATTGATTTGATCATGAATATTTCCATGAAATTAATGAATACTAACATCATGGATAAAAATAAAGTCACGGTAGAGAAAAAGAGTGATATAGAACATAACACTTATGAACAAGGTGAATTAAAAACTATAAATTCATAAGTTCATTTATAGGTTAATTCATGTACATAAAATCAATAAGAGATATATCTTTTGTATTTAAGGATAAAAATAAAAGTGGTATTATAAAAATTATTTTCATAAATCCTTTGAAATATGATTCTATAAAAACAAACATTAAATTCTCATTGATAAATTTCAATTCCTTTGAATAAAATAAGGCATGGAAAACTCTAATTTGAAAATAATTATAAATATATAAACCACGAAATTTAAAAATTCTAAATTAATAAATTTTTATTGGATAATAATCCAATGCATAAGTGAAACGATAACCATTTTTTTATTCTTATAAAAAAGTGATATTTAATTTTTTTTCAACGAATAATTTAAAAAAATAATGAGAATATGAATTACTTCATAAAAATATGATAACATGAATATGAATATTCTTTAAGAATTTTTTTTATAAAATTGGTAATATTTGTGCATGGGGAAAATACTAAAAATTATATTTTTTCACACTTTTGTAATGAATGTAAAAAATGAGCCACGTAAAAAAGGATGATGATATAATTTTTAAAACATTGTAAAAATGTTAAATATTGTATAAAATGAACATAATAAATCTGTTAAGTATGTTTGAGAACACTATTAATACAATATAGAGAATATGAACATAGATGTGAAATATTTCCGATTGTAAAGAAGAGATAAGGTCATGTCTGCATACAGAATAAATTTGGAATAATTGTGAACCAAAATGGGGTAAAATGTAAGGAAATCATTAATACCATGTAATTTAAATTGGGCATAAAAAAATAAAATCATTAGTTGTAGAAAACAAACCTATAAATATTACGATAAAAAATAAATGTTATAATTTAATGAAATCAAATTAAGTTAACAAAATAAATCCTTAAGACTTAAGAAAGGTATGAATCAATGGAAAACAAATATATATAGAATATATGAATGTGAAAATCAAGATAATAAAAATTATTTAAGAAAAGTAATGTCAATAAGAAAGTATTTAGAGAATATAAAAGTAAATATATTTCTAATATGAAACATATCTCAAGGAAAATGATATTTTTAGAAAGAACCAATACATAATGTCATATTTTATTTTTCACATTTTTGCATCCTTTATAATAATATTATATTTATAAAAGTGCTTCTCCCAAAGTAATTTATATTCCCTTTTTTATTCCTGATTATCTATAATCATGGTAATTTATTAATTTAATTTTGTTTGAAGAGAGAGACATGAATGTTTATTTTATTTTTCATTATTCAATTTTCATTGATTTAATGATTTTGATTGTTTATTAATTTATTAATTTATCCTTATTTAAAATAATATATATAAGCATATAAGAAATTATAAAAAATTTATATTAAAAAATCTACACTAACCAACCATGTAGGTGGTGATAAGTAATGAATTAGAAACATCCTCATAGGTGGACGAAACTAGTCATTATCAGGACAGGTTAATAGAGAAGAAGAGAGTGATTTTATAAAATAAATTTATTAAAATAGTTATAATAGTGTCATAATAAAATTATTATGTTACATAATTACATATTAGATAGAGTAAAATGGTATAAAATTTGATATTGATATCGGAAAGAAGAAGAGAAAAGAAACAACAATAGAGAATCATGTTACCTCTTCATGAGAGATTTTCTCCATTAGTAAGGCCTTGTAGGTTTGGATCTGTGTTACTTTAGAAAATAAATAAATGTTCTAAGAGACATATAGTATAGTAAATGGTTAGGTCTTGGGCTTTGAAAAATTGAATGGGAAGTTGTTTTACAATGGAAAGAAAACGGGTATTTTAGAGTTAAAATATTGATTATTTTATCCTTTAGGCGAACAACATATGAAATATAATGGTAACCAAAAAAAGGACGGTAAATTATAAAATATATGTGTTTTATATGACCTTTATTCAAACAAATAAAATCAAATTTCACTTTATAAAAACACAATAAAATTTAAGGAACATAAAATATTTTTTAGGATAATTTTTTTTCAAAAATATGAGATATAAGTTTATAAAATAAATTTAATATATTTTAATTAATTATTTTACTCCATAAATAATTTTTTGGTAAAAAAATAATTCATAATTATTTATGTCATGATTATAATGTGATGATGTCATAAAAGTTATAGTATTTATAAAAACCATGTTTTTTAATATTTAACGAATAATTAACTTCCTTGGAAATATAAAACAAAATTCACCCAAATATATTTTTTTCATTATTATTTACAAAATAAAGTTAAATTTATTAAGTAATAATTCTAAAATTTAAAAAAATTACATTTTATGGAAAAAATAAAATATAATATAAAAAAAATTATTAAAGAAAGTGAAATTTTAAACATTAAGTTTTATTAATATTATTTCATATCAATTACCTATTAAAAGTGAAATAATATATTAGATTGTAAATTTAAACATTTTATTAGTTTAATTAAGTGATGGATTTTAATTTAATTTATTTACATTAATATTCATAATATATAAAAAACTACCTTTTGAGAAATGTTCTTTTTAAACACAAGATGACTTTAATAACATAAAATTACATCTAATTATTTATATTATGGAATTTAAATTTATTCAAATAATTGGTGGTATGACATATACAATTATTCCTTAAAATAATAATCATGAAAATATATGATTTTATCTTTTATATATTTATCGTTTTAAACATGTTATTATTTTCATAATGATTTTTCACATTTTTTCAAATGTTTCTTCAATGTATATCACGAATTGTAAAATTCAGATAAGTTAATTTTGTTTTGGATATGTTTATTAAAAATGATTTTAAACAAGATTTTTATTTAATGAATACTGCATAATAAAATATCACAGTGTCACAATCTTCTCAAGGCCATGGGTAACACCATAAGAAGAACCCTCAATGTATACATTAATGAGAATTAATGATTCAACCCATCCATCGATATTATGTTAACTAAAATTTAGTAAGTATTAAATAATAATATTTTTTTAGAAAAATTCCCATCAATCATAATGGACAAACAAATAGGATTCCTTATAGCCTTATAGGGTCCAGAAACCCAAACAATTGTCTTACAATAAAAATAAAGGATAGTCAACTACTGCTTGACATGTATTCTGAATATGATGAGGCCCCATTATTTATATTGTGTAGAAATATATTGTACTACTATAATAGGATTTGTTTTAGTACATATTTTTTTAGAAAAATCCCACAAATGTTATAGTGCATGACACCAATGGGAAAGAACAATATCACGAAGATTCATCAGGCCAAAACACTACACATATATGCGTTTGAGAAGAATGAATGTAGATCTACTGTTATATTTATTCTAAAAAATTGAGAGATCCATTAAATATTCAATTTCCACCCACCAAGTGATCTTGTTCTCTGGAGATGTTACAATTTATTGGGAGTTCCACAACCAACCCACTGCATGAATATGTCACGGTCATATTTTCACAGGATATTAATTTATTAGTATGAGTTGAAAATTAAGAAATTGAATAATATTAATGTTGATATTCTAATGGTAAACATACTCCATGAATGTAATTACTAGTATGAAATAACAATTCATTCCATTCAGTACCCTCTTTATCATGAAAATATTTCACATCATATAAGAGAAGAATCAAGTCATCCAATATAACTAAGGTTAAGACATTATTTTTCTTTTATTACTATACCAATGGATTGTAAAATTCCATGTAAAATGGATTCATAGTAATAAAAAATGAGTTTTGTATGAATTTTTTAAAGAGTTATCCAAGGATATGATATAATGAAATAAGAATTAAAAATTAAGATAAAATAACAATGATGATACAAATATAATAATTAATATAATCAAATACATAAAAATTTAAATGATTTTTAAAAATTATATCATGATGATATATTATTTTTATAAACCTTAGAATAAATTTATTTTTTTTATGTGTGATACCAAATGAAGTGGTGTATTATACCTATGAGTTTGGTCTATGAATGATATTATACATTATTATAAAAAAATATCACTTTTTTGGAAGTACAGTTTGAGTATAACTCATACTGAAATCATAATGTGCGTGTTACATCCACAAATATTTTCTGCAACAAAATTTATGTACCGTAAATTAAACATTATATATGGAAATTTAAATTGAATATTGTTTTATGATAGACCAAGAGACTAAAACATCAATAATAATATGAAATGTTTTGTAACTTCTCTTCCTCTAAATTCTATAACCCCCATAATTTTCATATAAAAAACTCATAAGTGTATACAAAAATATGGAAGCATAAAATCGAATAAGTTTCAATTTTTTTTGAATATAACAGAATATCCATTTAACTTTATAAAGATAGGAGTCATTCACAAAAAATAACAGAGAGTGTATAATGTATAATCAACTAGTTATCAATAAATTTATGATTTCAATCATCCATATATAAATTATCTAAATAAAAAGTTTCAATTATTTTTAAAGATCATGTTTACATGAAGTACCTACCATTTAAATAAAAATAGACGCATTGTCAAAACCAAAATTCTTAAGAAAATATATAGTTCAGTTATTAGAAGTTATGATATTCCTTATGATCTCTATATTATTTTGAATATGTGAAAGTAATTAATTTGAACCATTATACCCATCTATTTTTTTTTTGTTTCAAAATACTATATTACATTTTTTTTTATGTTGAATATAAAATTATTTTTGTAAATTGATTTTTAAAATGTTGGATTCATTAACATATTTAACTATAAATCATGTGAGAAAATTCATTCTTTTAAAAATTATTTTTAATTAAACATATGGATAATCATTTATAAGAGGATCTTAGGTATTTTTCATGTCTATAGAAAGCCTTTGTAAGAATAAATACATGTAATATAAAATTTATATCTTCCAAACTAGTGGGTTGTTCTACCAAAACATTCTCATAAACATAAATGTTCTATAAGAAAATATTTTTACCAATTTCAAATATAGAATATTTTTTTGAGAGGTGAATGCTAATAAAACATGGATGGATTCCATTCTCATTATTGATGATAATGATTCCCCAAAATATTTACCCAATTTTTTATTATAACCTGTTGAAACTAGCATCACCACGTTATAAATGAATTCTCCATTTTGATCACCCATATTTCTGAAAAAATATACATAACTATTATAAATAGATGACCATACAAATTTTAAAGCAATGTCCAAAAATTATTCCATTCAAATGGAATTTTATATTAATCCATATATATGTTTAAAATATTACCATCTGAACATTCATCTTTTATTTTAGGTTCAAATTAAGAAAAGAATAAAATAATCTCCCATTAATTTTTTTGGATCATCTTGTTCTAACAAGTTGAACTACATCTCCAATAATATTTACAAAGGAATTGGTTTTTACATCGACTAATTTCTTTGTATAATGAAATGTGGTTTCTCATGTAAATTTTGAATATATTCTATTAAAATAGATTACGGTATGAAAAATTCATATGGATATAGTTCAATATCTAAAGGTAAAATACATGGGGTTTTAAAATCATAATCTGTATTATTTTATTAATCCTACCATTTTGAAAATTTAAAAGGACAATCCTCATCAAAAATATCACGAAACATTTTTTAAATGACATTTGTTGGTCTATTAAAATCATTATAAATACTAATAGTTATGAAGTAACCAATAAAAATACATTCATCATAATTTAGATCAAATTTATAAAAAATATTTTTGGTATTCAAAATGAATAATTTACATAAGAAAGATTTTATGTAACCTACATAGTGTACCCAACTACACTAATGCATTCATCCAAAAATTTCCTAGTAGTAAAATTTTCACATTATAAATTCTATTTTTTTGAAGGGTTTTGTTCTTTTATTCAACTATATCATTCTGTTGTATAGTTAATAGTGTCATGAAATTATGAGTTATACATTTTAAAATTATAAATGTTTCACGATCATAATTCACTGTATCTCTACCAAGATCACTATATATATTGATGATAGGTAAAATTTTCAAAATTTGAAAATTAACATAAAATATTTCAAAAAACACGAGTGATTACAATTTAATAGAACTAAAATAATCCGAGTAAAACCTGGTATAATCAGAAATAAGGATATACACATAGTGGTTTCCTTCCATACTTCATGATTGTATAGGACCAAAAATATCGATATGCACTAAATTTATAGGTTTGGATGTTGATATTTACTTAGAAGATTTAAATCATGTCATATATTGCTTACGATATTTAAAAGGATAATATAATCAATAAAGAATAATATTATGTTCTGTTAAATATATCACAATAACTTTTTTATAACTTTTTTAGTCCAAAAAATTATTTCTTCCTAATCCCATAATACAATTACATACAAATATTTAACTACACATGGGAAAAGTAAGTTATAGTAACTAAGGTCCTCTATGTCGATATTTTAAACATAATAATGAATATCTATATATAAAATATGATAACCTTATGAACCTATAATTATATATTTATCATTCCAAAATATCATTGAGTAACCCCATTAAATAATTTAATTCTTCTAATAAGGTTGTTCTTCAGCACTAAAAAATAATGTATTTTTGAAATTCATATTTTATCAAGAAAATATATATTTTCAATACTATATATTTTTCTTACATTCCTTCCCCAAAAATATCAGATCCACCATCCATATTAGGAATGTTCTAAAAGTTGGATTTAGTTTTTGTTTATAGTTCCCAACCAATTAGGGCCCCACTTACACTAGAGGCATGCTTGGTTTTCCACCCCATGACCACTTATTTTTTGACTGAGACTATGGATTGGAATAAAGTAAGAATATCACAGACATGAGAAGAATTTTCCTATTATTATCTAAAAACAATATATACCACCAATGTAATATATGATCAATATCAATTGGATTTACAAAAATTATCCACTAAACATAATGTAAAATAGGAATGGGAAATATACTAAAATACACAACAAAACTAGTGTAAATAATGTCATGTAAAAAATGAAAAAATGCATGCCCAATAGCCGGAAGAAAAAACTTACAACAAACAAAGGCAAAGGGGCCCTCACCATAAGCTACTCCAAATGTGAATAACTCCCACTACTATCAAGTCCAAAAATAACTAATGTTATAAAAAAATATAATCCCTCGAGGTTTTATAATTCCAACTCTGAACAATCTATATTATATTCACTCTCATAAATACACCTCTAACTGAAACATTATCAACATTGACACAACACATGTGGGCCCATGGTCTGTGTATGTATGAGTATAAAGCTAGGGAGTAGGAAGCACCAAAAACCCTAAAGTGAACATGAAGAAACCATCAACATGACTCTTGGAAAAAGTGTTATCTCGAAGGATTATAATATAGAAATCCTAAAAAACGTCAAATCAAGTCTCCCCACATGATGGTTTTTTCCAAATGAAGTTTTTATAAATGATTTAGATATGATAAATCATTAGTGGACTCTCAGAAACCAAGAAGTACCAACTTCAGAGGTCTAATCATCAAAATCTACTATGAATAGGCATCTACAATCAGTTAGGACACTAATCAACCAACTATGATTGAAGTCGATAGAAACTAAAACATCGTGTCCTAATAGAATCCCATAGGATGCCGAAGAACCACTTATATGAAAAAATTTAGTAATGTAAAAGATAATATCATCCATGGTTCCTATATAAGAAAATAGTGTGGTTCATATCTCCCCCAAAAAATGCTCTCCCCCAGATTTAGTTCACACTACTAAAGGGCATGTGATAGACCCACATATAGTTATAAAAGTAACATAAGTGACGGATTATGATCTCCAACATCTCAGACAACCAATTTATATATGTGATGTTATCACATAGTCTAGAAGTATTAAGTAGATCACATAGTCATTATAGTATAATAATATTGGAGTATCCTTACCCCATGACTGTTAGTGAAATAAAAACTCTAATAGTGGATCCCAATCCCATTCGAGATCTATAGACATGTAAAATAACCACTTTGTAGATAGAGGAACATTTCTCTATATTGTGGGTCAAAAACTAACTTTATCTGATTCCACAGGTAGATGATATCAGTCTCATGATCAAATGAAAAAACTAGAATATTCCTAGAGTATCCCAGTCCCAATAGGTGAGATACAAAATTAACATATGAATAATTATTGGGGAAAATTTTAGATGACCACAATATCACAGGTCATGGGAAACTACATGACATTTCCTATGGGTACATGACATGTTTTCCCATTGAAAAAACATGGACATGTTTTGCTATTCCAAAAATTAAATCTCTATCAGACTATGAAAAATATTGATAGGTAAGACATTGTTTCATGTTCTTAGGGTATTCGATGTGTACATTTTCATCCCAATCCATGTACCTCTGAAGGTGCATGAGGTTTTTCATTGAACTCTCAACATGTAGGGCCACACAAATCCCAAGTCATGTATTCTAGGTACACACTAACCTAACTATGTTGGGGTCAAAAAATGTGTGCTTTATTCACATGACCATAAACTACTCAACTACAACCAAAACCATAGTTTCATATAAAAAGATACTTAAGATACTACACGATGTGTTTTCTTCTAAAATAAATGATATATAGTTGGGAAATTTATAGAACATATGGTATGTGATTCGTCTATAGATTCTATTTGAACATCCTCTTATTTATCTATGAAATCAATCAAAATGACCGTAAAATATTTAACAATATTCATATCTCTGATAGAATTATTATTTCAACCATGAATCATTGGAAAAAAACATGATATTGGATCCACCCCTAGAAGTTTCATTATACCACACTCCACATATCACAGAGGCACCATCACCAAATCCATAATCAGATTCCCATCATCAACATTATACCTCCATAACAACATAATACATAATTTCAAAACAAAAAAAATGATTTATAGAAACCATGATCAATATTGTGATGAATTGGGTTCTCAGAATGAATTGATTCACTGGACAAATGAATACCCATGATGAGAGAACATATAATGAAGCAAGAAAACCATGAAACAATAATGTGAGAAATGGAAAATTGTCAATTTTGGTGTAGAAAACATTCATTTATGGAATAAGATGATATTAGGTGAAAAAAGAACAAAATTATCAAACCAAAAGTTAACATTATCAAATAAAAAATCTTATATAAAATCATCATTCAACTAGATTGGTGATCATTGCTTTTAGATTAGATGGTATGAGACTAATTTTATATCCCAATAAAATATAAATTATGGATAAATACATAAAAAATATATACCAAAAGGATGGATCAATAATTTTGGGTGGAAAAAATTTTCATATTATTTCGTTTAAAATTTCTCTTCATTTGTTTCAATCTTAATGAACACTCATGACTAAAATATTATGATCCTTAACATGATTTTATCAATAAAAACCTCCACCACTGATTTCTATCTCTATCCCTCTCTGAAAAAACAATAGGGTTATGTGGATAACCCTAGATATTCACTAAATATAGTCCTATATAGACATGTATTTCGTTAAATATTATTTATATTAAATTTATTAATTTAGTTCATTTAACCATTTACAACTATTAATGAATATGTATCAATACAGATCTCGATACAGACAAGAATTATATTACTATTTAGGTAAAACCAAAGTTCAATTTTTAATTACTATCCCATTTTCCTCATATAATACTTCTTCTATTTGATATAAGTGTCTAAAAAATGTTTTCTCATACCATAAATAATATAATATTTTAATTTTATTATTTTCAAATCTCTACGACACTTACTTTTACATGTAATATTTACATGGGGTAAAACAGAAATTCAATATATAAAGTGACAATAAAAACATTCAAGGTTCAACTATGGTAAAATTTACCTTTTACACTTAGTAATATCTTTGGACCTAAAAACTAAAAATCACGTTAAGTCATAATCAAGTAAAATCCTAGGCCTCTACTATCACTCCAACATAAAACATTTAATAGTAAATAAAATAAAAAGATATTATATGAAACATAATCATGTATATGCACATATTATTTTTGGAAATACTTCAGACTTGTTAAAATTAAATTTGAATCTTTAGAGCTGCGATCTCATAAGGGAACTAGCACACCACTAACTATGAATGAGAATACCTTCATTAATTAGTGAACTTACATGATATAGTCTTTTTTATGTAAGAAAAATTATGGTCATGAATCCACTGAAAGCATGATATACACATGTTTTACAGTTTATCCTATAGTCCTCTTAACTAGTGTGATGAGATGAATCCCACAATACTCCGAATGTCACCCCTAAATGATAACATGATAATATCAAAGCATGTGGAAGTGCTTTGGCCACCTCATTTAAAAAATAATTATGTTGATCATCATATAGGTAAAACCATAAGGCATGTCCCACTGTAAATGTATAAAGGGAAAATCTCTATTATATTCATGTCATCAACCTCTACCCAAAATAATCAACAACACATAGGCTCCATCATCTCCACATTATTACCTAGGGAAAACATAAACCTTCCACTCAAACCTTGAATCTAGACTTTAAGAATTTTTTTCTCATTTTGAACCTCAATATCCAACTGAATCATAACATTAATGAATTTTATATTGAACAGTTTTTATTCAATATTTTGTGAAAGTTTTTTATGATTACATTAGTCACAACAACTACCTCGTTAAGTTGAGTAATGCTACTCTAATACTTGTTGAGGGACTCTATCTGCCATTGTTTGAAGCAGATGGTCCTGACCATTCAGATAAACCTTCTCTATTGGATTCAAACCCATGGAAAGAAAATTTTTGAGTAAAAATATCAAAAAAACTATAAGATATATTCCTCTTTTACAAAAACTACAGTCACCGAATGTTGAGTATACCCAAACCAAACTACAAGGCTAACTTTCCAAGGACCAAAATAGAGATGAGTGGTCCCTGATCATGTATCACATTGAAATACCAATCTTGTGAACTAAGGAATAATCTTTATTTACCCAAGGAATTAGATGATGTGTTTCCCAATTTTATTTAAAACCCTTTAGGTTTTTTCATCTATGAACATCAAATCACACAGAAGCACTAGTCGACATCATTCCAATATTGTAATTCACACAAAATAATGGTGATAAGGCCGCCAAATGGATAAAATGTGAGTAATTCATACCATTTCATGTTATAATAATGTTAATGAGGATAACTGTAACACCCTAACATTTTAGAATATATATTTTATTTCATTTAGAACATAATTCTATAGATAAAATGTGATAAACACAAAACCGAACAAAAAATAATCATCAAAACAATATATGATTAATAGAATGAAGTTATAGAATTTGTGAGTATAAATATATGTTATTTAATTATTTAATAAATGTTCAAATAAAAATAGTTCACTATCATCGATAAAATAAATTATTTTTTATAATTAATTAAAAAGACAAATTTGTTTTTTATAATGGAAGCATTCTAAAAATAGGATATTTATGTATTTTTTATGATAGGAAATAATTTATGGAAAGAATATATTTTTGATATGGAATATATATTAATACAAATAAATTTTTCAATTGATTGAAAATAATAATAATAAATGTTAATATTTTTTGAAAATTTTTTTTTTTTTCAATTGAAATGGTTTTCCTAATATTGTTATGTAATTATTTAAAGGTTAAATTATAATATTTTCTAAATCTATTTTCAAAAATAAAAATAAAAATTATATTTATTATTTCAATTTTAACTTATGATAAATTTTTGATATTTTTTGGAAATATTTTTTTAGGTGAATAGTGAACCATACTATTTTTACCAAAAAAATGTATCTTTTTTAGACATTATTAGTATATAATCAAGATCTACTTTTGAATTACTCTAGAAAGCCCCGCTTTTGGGATAGATTAAATTGAATGTTAAAGGTGCCTCCAAAGGAAATCAGGGACCTGCAGGATTTGGTGATATCTTCCAACATCATCTTGGGAACTATCATGGATGCTTCTTTGGTGGATGTGGTATGACCTCGTCTCTTGAAGTGGAAATGATGGGGGTCATCTACATTGTATACTTTTCTAAGAAAAAATTTGAAACAAAATTTGGATTAAAAGTGACTCAACAACTATTTTACATGTTATCTAGAAGGGTGTGGTTCATCTCGCCAGGCCACTTACTTCTCGTTTGATGAGTTGACTTGTTCGGATTTTGAAAACCAAATACATTATGATTCATTCTTTTCATGAAGAAAAAATGGTAGCTGATGGTCTTACCAATAATGGAGTCAAGCAGGGCGTCACATGGTGGGATTATTTTCTAGGGTAATTGCTGTCTTTTTATGAAAAACATTGTAATAAGATTTCATCTTTCAGACTCATGTAATCCTCATTTATTTTTCTCTATTCAATAATTGTGCCTTTCAAGAAAATCAAGAAAAATATATTTATTAAAGAATTTAATTTATAAAAGATATTATTTATATATTAATGCCACACATTTGTAAAAATATTCTGTTATTATAAAACCTATGTTTAATATTTTTAAAACTATAAAATATTTTTTCCAAAAAAACTATTTTTTTTCTGAGATTAAATATCAGTTCTCATCACATGAAGAAATTAAATCATTATAATAATTTTTAGTATTTTATCTAAATAATAAATTATAATATAATAAGTTCAATTTAATTTTCTTTTAATACAATTAGTTTAAATAATATTAATGTAAATGGCCATGATTATGGTAAAACAATTATTTTAAATGAATTGTTTAATTAATATTGTGTAATTTTTGTCAAAAATAAACAAATTCATATATCAAAAATACAATAATATTATTTTTAAATAGATTTAAAAATATATTAATACAAATTTAACTGGAAATAAAATATAAATAAAATTCATATCATTTAATGGTTAAAATATCAACTTTCTACAAAAACTAGTATGTTTATATATAAAATGGTTTAATATATAAATTATTTTTCGTTTTTTGAATATATTATTTATATTGAATAGATATTAAATTTATGTTATTTTCACGCAAATATGGAAATTCAGATGATTTTATATATTGATTAAAACTTAATTTACATGGTTAAAAAGTAGTTTACTCGTTTAAAAATTGTACAAGTACTAATATAAAAATAAAAGACACCAAACATGTTTTTAAAAACTTGATTGAGGATTTATCAATCCAATATCATCCTAAATTTTCATATTTCTCAATTTTTTAATTATTCTCCCTTTAATAGAGTAATTTAAATTTTGAAAAATAGTATGTGTTCATAAAAGTTCCCTTTGCTTCATTTATAATAGGGTACACTTCTACACCTTCAATACTCTTCCATTCCTTAAATGTTAGTACTAAAATAGTGATATTGTATCCTCTTATAAATATATCTCATGTTCGTAACCCTCTCATCTTAATTATGTATCATAATCCATTAATTTTTTTGGAGTCATTCAATATATCATTCATGGTCTCAAAGTGATAATTATTGAATCTGTATCTAATTCTTCTAATTATTTAACTTCCAAAAAATAAAAATAATAGTTATATCATGACTTAAATATCATTATTATAATTCGGTGTTATTATATTAATGAAACAACCCTTATTTATTATTTTACATCTACATAGAAATACAAAAGAACACTGATCATGTGTTGTGCGGACTACCACATCCATAAAGAAATATCTTCGATTTCTTTCCACTACCTCTCCTCACTTGTTATAATGATACCATTTAAATATAAATGTGAAATATATTATATAATTATTATTATTAATATCAAAATTTTAAACCACCTTTATTTATTCTCATTCATCAGGAAATGAATAATGTTATATATTTATTGGGTAGACTACCACATCACGGAGTAACATTTTTTATTGATTTTTATTATTTATTCAAAGATCTAAATATATATTTTAAAAAAATTAAACAACATAAATAATATCATTATTTTTTTTATTGTTTTATTATGTCATGATAAAAAATTTATTAACTATACTCATCCATCAAAATATGGGGTTTTCAGGTTTGGGTTAGCGTCACAACTTAAAACATTATATAGCACTCTATATTTGATGACTATGGGAATTTAAAAAATAATATGACTATATGTTAATAATATAATAATTTTTTTAATGTTTATAATATGTATTTCCTTTAGTATTAAAATATCACCATTGATTTCTAAAATTACAGAAATAATCCCACACAGATACAATATTCACACTAAAGAACAAACATATGAAATCAATACATAATATATAAATATAATATGATAATAAATAGTACATTATAAGTTAATTATAGATAAATAATGTTCATACTATGGTATATAATAAAATTATTTTTATTATTCTGAAATATAGGTGCATTCATATAAAAATTATGGACTATGCTAAGGGTTTGTGCTAACTCAATTTTGACTATCTTGTTCCAATTTTGATTTATTGTTCCTAATGGATAATTTTTATTTTATTCAATCAATAGTTAAATTTATTTCATATTAAACCTTATAACATCATTATCTAATTATTCATTCCTCTAAGATTATGTTACCTATATGGGAATATTGTCTCAAATTTTCTCTCATTGCGACACATCCCTATATACAGAATGTTTTATTTGGGACATTTTAATTACTACCCATTTTTAGTTTGTGTCATTATCATATAATTATTCATATTATTTAATATTATATTAATAATTATAGATGTCATGGTATTTTTATTCTAATTTTTCTAAATCCATTACTGTTATTTGTCTCTATTTTATATTCCTTGATACATGGTTGATATTAAACACTATATTTTCTATTATTTAGTGTATAAACTACCTATTATTACAATAAGTATAATTAACATCATTATATTTTAATTTCATTGAGTCCATATCATTTATTTTTGATTCATACATTTCAATTACAAAAAAGGGGTTTTCATGTCAATTTTCATCATTGATATATGATTCCTATTTAACAATGTTTTCCATTTTTTGGTGTATATATTTCTCACGAAACACCCTATAAATACTCAAATTCTATTTTATGTTGGGGTATTAATCTCATAAAAATTTAATTTCTTCTTTTTCCCTTACTTAATCATCCAATTTTTATAGACGAAGTTTTCCTTCCAATACCTTTGCAATATGAACACAATATATCTCAATCCTTTGATTGAAGGCTATTAAAACTTGAATCATATGTTGACTGAATGGGGAAATATTTAAAATCCACAAACATTTAATAACAATAAGAATCATTATTGATTATTAAGGAATATTGGTTGTGTATTGTATAACATATTCATTTTTTGTATGATAAATACATTAGACTAAATTAGATATAGGTAGGGCCTATAATAGCACTACTATGCATTGATATGTATCATGCGAAAAAATATTTCTTTTATATTATATTATTTCTACCTAAATAAAAATATTACCTAGACACATGGAATTGACAGTAATATCATGAAGTTTAAGATCAAGATGTCCCAACTTATGTTATAAAACTAGATGTCTGGAATTATGTATTTAATCACAAAGTATCAAATTAATGATATTCATATGATATTTAGACTCTATTTTTATCTATTTTTTATTTAATTATTTTAATTTAATATTTTTATGTAATTATTTTTTCATACCTATTTTTTCTTATTATTTATGCTCATCTTATTTACACATATTATCCTTGATTTGTATCTCTTATGTTTACCTGTACTGAATTTTTTGGAATCACCCATTCATGTGTTTCCAATTCTGAAGGTTATGAAGAAAAATATTAAAATTTATATGTCTAGAAGAGTATAATGTGCAAGGATTTTTTGGGACATATTGAATAATTATTAGAAATAAAGAATCATTTCATATAGTGAAAAGAAGTCTATTTTATGATAAATACATGGTTTTTCTTAGTGAAATGTATTTTTTAACTCTCTGAAACTCCAAAATGAAAAGGCCATTAAAATGTATGTTAATAAATATTTTTAATGATTTTATAATTATTTATTGTCAAAATTGTATCACTTTTTTTCCTTGTAATTCATGTAAGTATATATGTTGTTTATTTTCACCAGATTCCATTATTGTTGGTCTAGGTAGGTAAAATTTCTATGACATGTAGGTTTAGATATATTTAAGGATTAATATGTCAGTTAAGGGTAATTTAAGGGTTGATATGTAAAGTTTTATCCTAACACAAAAGTTATAGATATACTTTTATGTTAGTTGAAGTAATATTTAATATTTTAGGGGTTGTGATAAGAGATGTCTATTGAAAATCCTTGGGATAATTATACGATATATGTTTACTTATAAGTTAACATCCCAATGTTTTATTGAAGTAAATATTTTGTAAATATCCATGAAAAATAATCTGAATGTTGATACTAGATAGTGTATGTGACAATAGAATATATTCACCTAGGGCTAATCACCATAAAAATGGATGGTTTGGTACTAACTCAATCTTAACTCGGTTATATGCTAAGCATGAATAAGACTGTGAAACTAGATAGACAATCCTAAAATATATTATTTAGTAAATAACATTACCCTTATTATATATTATAAAGGATTTACTATATTATGTAAATAGGTTACCAAATATGAGTGAATCTAACATAAGAAAACCTATATTTAACTAATATTTATATAGGTTAAACTGAATGATAATATAATAATTTTGATGAGTAAATAAATTTTAGGTAGAATTTAATTATCTTAATATAATTATATTATGGTTTTAATAACTTATGTTATATTTTGTGGGTTTTATTAATTTTTGGTGCATGAAAAAATCACGTAAAAAATGGATGCTATAGATATTGCAGAGATTGTCCCAATGATCAACCTAATAGGATACTGGATTGACTGAGGAATATTTTGATTACTGAAAACCATATATCATGAATTATGATTATCAATGTCGACATAATTAAATAAAAAAAATACAAAAAATAAGATAATGGTGGGGTTTCATGGAAGTTCGGGGAAAATGATGATGAAGGAAAGAATATTCAATTTCCTAAATTTCATAAATATAGGAAAAAACACCTAATGGATTTCATGAAGGGAATGACTCTGTGATGATGAAGATCATCAACATAATGAGTGAAAGTGAATGAGTGTCTATAAATAAAAATTTCTTCAGTTGAAAGGAAATCATGAACTATGAAAATCAATGCACTAATCTAATGACCAATGGGGAAAATATTCACTAAAATCCACCTAGACTAATGGAAAAATGAAAATATAAAACAATGACTACTATTGAAGAAGATAGTGATTATTCAATCAATATTTTCCAATGTATGATTTGATTAAGGTAATAAAAACTATTGGATATTGAGTCAAAAATTAAAACACATTATATAATGATTATTATTTAATATTTTCCCAGTTTATGGGAAGTTACCTCTTATGGATCTAGTTTTTTATCATAATTTGAGGATGTATTTAGAATGCATTTTCTCTTTTTGAAAAATGGTCATATTAATTTTAACATCGATAAATATCTCTAAAAATACCAAATCACCCCACGATAGCTTATCTATGTTGACTATAAACAAACTATAGAAATTACATTTACCATATAGGTCTTCATACCCAATCATGAATTTCTATGTATATAAAATCAAAAATTTGATATGTAATTAAAACATATACCTCAGATCTTATCTATATTTTAGATACACTCAATTGATTTCTTTAGATTCAAATTATTAAAAATTTGGAGACAAAATTACTTGGGGGGGGGGTTAAAAATATAAGATTAAATATTACATAATTTATTTCTTATATAACGTAATGTGTTTGATAGCTTGTGGAACACTCAAAAATAAACAAAAAAGTGAACCCTGTAACAATATATGACCATTGAAATTTATCCATATAATTTACAAGTAAATATATATATATATTACTAAATTATGATATATATAGTTAAAAAAGTAAGGGGCATTATCGATGCTAGAGCATCGATAAATTAAATTAGAGTAGCCAAATAACTATTAAAACTGATTTATACATTAAAATGTTACCTTTCTAAAAATGTACATTTTATTTTTTTTATGAAACTAAATAATTTATCGATACATTATATTTTATATAAGAATAATATATTAACACAATTTTATTCAGTATTTTTAAATAATAATATAAATAATTGATATTTATTTATAAAATGTTATTTTTTGTTAGAATCTATGTTTGTTAAATATTTCTGTTATTATTGATAAAAATAAAAAAAATTAATTTTAATTTTATATATTTTAAGATTCATAATTTCAATATTTGGTTATCCTGATTTTTTGGAATTTCCATGAAATATTTGATTTTTAGGTGAGTGGTTAAAATTACACTTTTCAACAAAACTATAAATTTTATTTCATGGTAATAATATAATCAAGGTATATATGTTTATTAAACCTATTTACCAGATCAAATTTTTATTTAAGAATTAATAATATACATTTTAAAATACAATTATAACTTTATAAAACCTATCTTTAACCTTTTATAAACTAAAGGAATTTTTTACTCTAAAAACAACTTTTGTTCGATTAAATTAAAAATAACTTCTCATGGCATATATAAACTAAATAAATAAAAAAGGATTCATTTTTTAGATCAACATGATCATATTATTTAAAAAGTTTAATTTTATTCTTGTGATTAAATGTTTGATTATTAATAGTATAGTTAATGGCCATTATAATAGTGAAACTATTATTTTTCAAGGAATTATTTCACTGATGTTGTAATATTTATAAATAATTAATTAAATTTGTAATAACCTGGTTCTTATTTTTGAGGTACGGGTTTCTTATCTTTCCTTTTTCTTAAGTGTTTTTGAGAAAATATGGAAAATGGGGAAAAATCCTAAATTTTGGAACTACACTCCATGTAGCTTTCCACACGTCGTGTACTTTTGGTCGTGTGAGATGAGTACAGGGGGCGTATAGCCATGTAGGGGACGAGGGGTGTAGGAACCGGCTACATACCGTGTAGTGGTCCTTTACACGCCGTGTAGTCAGTCGGCAGGCCGAAAAAGTAAGGTGGTGGAGTAGCCGCCAACTAGGCGACAGTACACGGCGTGTACTCGGGAGTACATGTCGTGTACTCAAGCCGACGGATGGACAGTGTCACAGTGCCGCCAGAGGAGCATTTAAATGAAGGGAGTACATGCCGTGTACTTGGAAGTACACTCCGTGTTCTTTGTTTTTTTTTTTGGCTTAAAATAGGCAGTAGCCTCCTCATTTGGCAGAGGAGGCATTTGACCCGTTTTGGAGCCAAAGGAGGAGGCCGAACCTTTGAAGATTTTCCGAGTGTTCGTTTGGAATCTGTTTCCACCTCGGACGATCTCGTTGGAACCGCGCGGGTAAGCCCTCTCTTCTCCTAGAGTATCTCTTACCAATTTATTCCGTAATGGGAGTTATTTGAGGTTGAATAATAGTTTTTCTTACCTCAGATCTATGCCGTTCTTGAGAGTTTCTTGCATTTTCATTGGTTTATAACGGTCGTTGGTGTATAAGGTAGGTGGCTTGTTGTTAATTTTTCCAACTGTCGTGTGTTTTGTGTGTTTTTATCCCACGAACCCATTTTGGGGTGTCATGTGGCTTAGGCCGTTGCTATACTAAACATCTAGAGTTGAATAGGTGATTAATTATGATAATAAAATGATGGTTGGGAAGAATGCTTGGATCCAGGACCCCCCCCAGGGGTGTGTTCCACTTTTTAGCCGTTTGGCCAGGATACCTGAGGGTATGCCTTTAAAGTAGTACTTGTAGAATTGCCTCAAGAGGAATTTCTTGTTTACTACATATTTTCATGATGGGCATGATCTGGTTACCTGTCTAGCCTGAGGGTGTTGTTGTGATTAGCCTGATGGAGTGACTTTATTAGCCAGAGGGCAACGTTCTATTTTTCCTGAGGGCAACCTTTCGTGCCTAAGGGCTTGACATCTGTGCCTGAGGGAGACACTTCCTATGCCTGAGGGAAATTTCTGTTATGCCTGAGGTAAATACATGCAGGTTGGATTCTTTATAGCCTAAGGGAAAGCCGAAGGGCGTGGTTTACTATTTTATCCTGAGGTAACACTACTGGTTGTCCTGAGGGATTGGTGTTGTTGAGCACAAAAATGTTACTAAATTAAATGAATTAAATGAATAATAAAATGGAAATTTGACTATTAAGTTAGTTACTTTTGAGTACTTCTTACATTATTCTATTTTCCGACTGCACACTTGTTATATCTCTTACACGCTATTGGGCATGGGCCTTTGGTGGATGCCTACTGAGATATATTTCTCACACCCTGTTTGGGTCATGCTTTTCGGCCCAAAAATATTACGTTTTTTTAGGTGTGGATAGGGTCAAGAGTCTCTATACAGGTACTTGACTATTGTTGTGGAGTAAGAGGGAAAGGGATCGAGCCTAGGCTCGCGATGCCACTGCTAGCTATTTTGCTTTGTTTTGCTGTACACTGCACTTTGTTGTACTATATTGATGTATAACATGTTCTGGCTGTTATCATAGAACGTGAGACATGTGGCATCATTTTCTATATATTTTTTGTTATATCCACTGCTGTTGTTTATTTCAGTTGTGTATGGTTTAATGCTTCCATTGTCGTTGTATGTTTTTATTTCGTATTCCGCTGCGCTACACTTTGAAAAATTAGGGCATTGTTTACCCACTATCAGACCTGGGCCCTTGCTGCTAGTCGACAGCCTCTGGCTTTTGGTGAAATGTGCTTGAGTTCACGTGGAGAACCAGGATCGGGGCACCTGTTGAGTGTCACCCGGAACCGGGTCATCACAAAGTGCTATCAGTGGAGTTCTTTTCTTTCACTTACTATTTGGAGCCTTAGTAAGGGATAATATAGACCAATAGTTGGTAAAATGGTTGTTCCTGAGCTTAGCTATCCCGTGTACAGGGAAAAGCCAATTTACCTCATGTTGCAATTTTACTGATTTTGAAAATTATAGTTGATTTGTTTCCACCGTTGGGTGATGCACTTGAGATTGTTTAGTTTATACTTTATCTGTGGGTTCTATTTAGTTGCAACCTGATGAGATGAGGGTATGTCGTCTCATACATCATATAAGCACATGCTAGATATCACATGTCATGCATAGTTTCCATGCCATGTATGTGCATTAGAATTTTTCATGTTGTTGTGTTAGAAAAACATGTTGTTGTGATAGATGATTGATCAATACCATCTTTTTGATAGAGTATTTTCTTGTGTGAGCCTGTTTATAGAATAGACACCAAACTTTGGTTTTTGGGGAGTATGGGCCCCCTTTGACCAGAATTTGGTGGATCATTAGCTATTTATTAGTCATAACATAGATAAGATTTGAAACATTTATTTGTGGGGAGTATGGGACCTCACGGGTCGGAATTTGACACTTACCTGTTGATTTTCTGTATTTTTTGGGTTTCAGAGAAGTTTATGAGGCATACTGTCTGGAAACCCAGTATACATGCCTTGTAGTATCCGTATACACGCCGTGTATGTTCTTTTATTCAGGGAAAAAATGTACTTTTTGATTACATGACGTGTATCCTAAGTACACGCTGTGTAGTCTCTTCCCGTGTCACAAACTGTGTGGGCGGTGACACGGGGTAGGGAAGAGATTGGGTAAAACACGCCATGTACCAGATATACATGCTGTGTAGTGTGACCTAGGGACTCAACTATGTAACTAACAACACGGGTCGGTGACACCCCTCCTGGAACACGCCATGTACCTATGGGACACACCGTGTAGTCTTGTCCGAGGACAGACTGTGTGGTGTTAGCCGTGTGGTGGGGAAACGGGGTGGTGTACACGTCGTGTTTGGGTGTAACACGTAGTGTAGTTTTAAGCCAAGTAGTCGGCCATGTCACAAATGACACGTGCAGTTGGAAAATAACACCATACATGCCATGTAGATATTATACACACCGTGTAGTTTTTGTTCAACAGGAGCTATGCGGTTTAGCCATGTAGAAGGACCAGGGCAGGGGAAGGGGAAGTCAAGTACACGTCGTGTAGTCATTGTAAATGCCATGTAGTCTTGTTTTTTAAATCTTGAAATGAAATCTTCCTCTTGTTCCATTTGTAGTTCCTTCGCTTTCGGTCTTTGATAAAATTGTTCTAAAGGCGTGTTTGACCTTGTAGTGTCATGCTGCCTAGACAACCGCGCGTTGTTCGCCAGGAGAGCGGCGATAACTATACTCCAGATATGGTGGACCATGGGCTACCAGTTGATCCACCAGCAGAGCCAAATGCGGCGCCAGTTGCTATACCTGACACAGGCGCAGAGGCACAGTTCCGTGAGGGCTTTATGCAGTTCATGAAGACCTTTCAGGGATCACCACAGGCTGCCACATATATAGCAGAGCTGACACGTATCTTCCAGCAGCAGCATCCACCTACGTTTTCAGGGGATGGCGGACCACAGGCTGTGGAGTCTTGGCTCAGATCGATGCAGACTATTTTCTAGCATCATGAGACACCTCCAGTGCGGAGGGTCAAGCTCGCGACATATATGCTGCGTGATTCCACCAAGAGGTGGTGGGATGTTACCACCCAGTCAGAGAGTCATAGTTACATGGCGCGGGAAGACTTTTAGGAGGTCTTCTATGAATTTTTCTTCCGAGAGACGCTGAGGGAAGACAGAGCTCAGGAGTTCATGAATATGCAGTAGGGCGCTATGTCAGTGATGGACTACTCTGCTTGTTTTACAGAGTTGCAGCGTTTTGCACCCGTGTTGTTGGGTGATGAGATGTTAATGGCCAGATGTTTTAAGGATGGTCTTCGTTATGAAATACAAGCACTGGTGAATTTTTTCAGGTTTCCTTCAATACATGCTATTGTGAATCAAGAACTGATTATAGAGAGGATAATGCGGGAAGCTAGTGGTGTGGGTTAGGGTGGTTCAACATCAGTTCCTGGTACTATTTCTACTGGCAAGAGGAAGAGACAGATGGACTTCTCTCAGGGTGGGAGTACCAAACATGCAGCTTCTTCAGGTGGGCCGATCAGGTGCTACTGGTGTGGTAGAGAGGGTCATAAGAGACCTCAGTTTCTACGTGACCTAGTGGAGTGCCGAGCTTGCGGAATTATAGGTCATATGCAATGCTTTTGCAGGGATTTTTTTCCTATGTCTAGTGAGAGGGATTCTGTGTAGAGTTTGCGTGAAGGAGCAGGACCAGTGGCTTTTTTCCAGTCAGGAAAATGGGGTACGTCAGGGAATGCAGGCAGAGACGGTGGTCATGGTCGTGGTAGCTAGGCACCAGGATCTTAGAGGCAGCAGGCCGGGATAGCTCAGGGTAGCCAGGCTTTGTCGCAGGGCCGTGGCACTGGGCATGCATATGCAGTGAAGAAAACCCAGCAGGAGAAGGATCCCGGACCTTCTAGAGTCAGAGGTACTATTCTAGTAGCTTCTGTTATATCTTCTGTACTTTTTGACACAGGTGCTACACATAGTTTCATATTTTTACCTATTGTAGAGAGCCTTGGGCTTGGTGTTTCTTCTTCTTCTTCGGATATCATGACTCTAGACACTCCGTTGGGGACTAGAACGGCTAGTGTGCATCTGTGCAAGGATTTCCCCCCTGAGGTTTGTGGGTGTCAATTTATGTGGGACCTCTATGTCTTAGAGATGACGAGTTATGACGTCATTCTCGGGATGGATTGTTTGGTTCCCTATTGATCCTTTGTAGATTGCTATCATCGCATGGTTCGTTTCCTATCACCAGAGGGTGGAGAGTTTCTATACAAGGGAGAGTGGGATTTTCAGGTGATTCGAGATAGTCCAGAGCATCATTGGCGAGGTGGATTCACAGCCCAGATTGCGAGTTTGTATCTGGATAATCAGTGGACTTTTCAGACAGATTTCCCTATAGTTGTTGATTGTTTCAGGGATGTCGTCCCGGACGACTTTTCAGGTCTAACTCATGTGTGAGAGGTTGATTTCTTTATTGAGCTTGTGCTAGGTGCAGCACCGGTGTCCATTCCTCCTTATAGGATGGATACACAAGAGTTGCATGAGTTCAAGAGGAATTTAGGGGAGTTATAGAAAAATGGTTTTATTCGACCTAGTACTTCTCCTTGGGGTTCGCCGGTCCTTTCGCGAAGAAGGCGGATGGTACCCTCAGACATTGCGTGGAATATCGGAAGTTGAACCAGTTGACAGTTAAGAACCAATATCCCTAGTCAAGGATAGATGATCTTTTTGATCATCTTCGTGGAGCACGAGTGTTCTCAAAGATTTACTTGAGATCCAGATATCATCAGTTGCATGTGAGGCCATCGGATATACTGCTTACAACTTTTTAGATCAGATATGGTCTGTACGAGTACTTGGTTATGCCGTTCGGACTCATGAACATGCCCACAGTTTTCATGGCTCTGATGAATCGTGTATTCCATCCGTATCATGATTATTTTTTGGTAGTATTCATGGAAGACATCTTGGTGTACTCTCGCACTTGACACGACCATGCCACCCATCTTGAGATCGTACTGAGTACACTGAGAGAGCATCGTCTATATGCTAAGCTCTCGAAGTGAAACTTTTAGATGGACCAGATTCACTTCCTGGGTCATATCATCTTAGAGTCAGGAGTTGCAGTAGACCTAGAGAAGGTGAGAGCAGTAGTTTCTTAGAAGCATCCTAAGAACGTGTTCGAGATACAATGTTTCTCGGGGATGTCTGGTTACTATAGATGCTTCATACATGACTTCTCCCTCTTAGCAGTGTCGTTGACAGGTCTGACTAAGAAGGGTGTGAAGTTCGTTTCTTCGAAAGTGTGCGAGACATCCTTTCAGGACATCAAGGGAAGGATAACATCAGCACTGATCCTGATACTCCCAGAGTAGGGGAATAGCTATACAGTTTACTTTGATGCATCAGGTATTGGGCTGGGAGCAGTGTTGATGTAGGGAGATCGAGTTTTTGTGTACGGGTCTCGGCAGTTGAGGCCACATGAGAGGAATTACCCGACACATGATCTCGATTTGGCGGTAGTTGTGTACGCAATGCGCTGTTGGAGACATTACATATTAGTGGAGCATTTTGTGGTTTTCACCAACCAAAAAAAGCCTCAAGTATATCTTTACTCGACATGACCTGAATATGAGGTAGAGGAGATGGGTCGAGTACTTACAATCCTTCGATTTTGAGATTTCCTATACACCTGGTAAAGGTAATGCAGTAGTTGATGCACTGATCAGGAAGACTCTGATACATGCAGTGCAGGAGGCCAATGGTGAGTGGCAGCTTATGGCCTTATTCTATGAGATGCATCTGGAGGTGCATGACAGTCAAGGGCAATTTTATCTTTCATCTTTATCTATGACTTCTAACCTCTTAGACAGAGTGAGGATGAGGCAGCTATCAGATCCAGAAGGCCTGGTTCTACGGGAGTCGGTGGCGAGTGGGGACCCTTATCCTGGTTGGACGGTAGTCAATGACGAGGTCTTGCGTCCATGGATGAGTATGGGTTCCAGGGGATACACGCGAGGAGCTAATATAGGGGTTTCATGTTCCATCTTGGGCAGTTCATCCCGGGGTTACTAAGATGTACCGTGACTTGAGGCGTCAGTACTGGTGTCCGGGTATGAAGAGAGATGTAGCGGGTTTTGTTGCAAGGTGTTCCACCTGTCAATAGATGAAGGTGGAGCATCAGAGACCAGCTAGGCTGTTATAGCGGTTTCCCATTCCCGAGTGGAAATAGGATGATGTCGCGATGGATTTCGTGACTGGATTCCCGAGGTCACCTCGTGGCAATGACGCCATGTGGGTTTTTGTGGACTGACTCACGAAGGTAGCTCACTTCTTGCCGATTACGGAGACCTTCGGTGTGGACAAGCTCGGGAGGCTATATATCCGAGAGATCGTACTTCTTCATAGGGCCCCTCGTTCTATCATTTCAGATAGGGACGCCCGATTTACGTCTCATTTCTGGAAGTGTTTTCAGAGGGCACTTGGTATACAGGTGCTTCTGAGCACAGCATACCACCTTCAGACAGATGTTCTGTTAGAGTGTACGATATAGGTGATAGAGGACATGCTGCGTGCATGCGTCCTATACTTTGGGGGATCTTCAGAGAATCATATACCCCAAGTCGAGTTTGCCTATAACAATAGTTTTTCGGAAACTATCGAGATGTCACCTTATGAGGATCTATATGGTAGGCCATACTGATCACCTTTGTGCTGGTCCGAGGTAGGTGAGGTAACTTTAATGGGAACACATCACGTACAAGAGACTTCTGAGTAGGTTTAGTTGATTCAAAAGTGGATGGCTACAGCACAGTCTCGTCAGAAGTCTTATGCTGATCGCCGTAGACAACCTTTAGAGTTCGTGGTCAGGGATCAGGTTTTCTTGCATGTTTCACCGAGGCTGGGACACAGGTGGATTAGGAGATAGGGTAAACTTTCACCGAGTTATTTGGGGCCATATGAGATTCTGGAGAGAGTCGGGCTGGTTGCCTATCGATTGCAGTTACCGCAGTGGTACGGAGCCATGCATGACTTCTTCCATGTATCTCTGTTGTGCCACTATCATTCAGACCCGTCTCACACCTTTCTGCCAGAGGAGGATGAGCTTCAGATGGATGCGTCCTTTGAAGATAATCTCATTCGTATCATTGATAGGAGCACAAAGGTTCTCTGAGGCTGGTCAGTTTCCCTCGTACGGGTGCTATGGCAGCATAGCTGAGTGCAGGACGAAACATGTGAGCGAGAAACCGATGTGTGTGCTCAGTGGCCAGAGATGTTCATGTCTATCTCTTCTCCACCCTTGGAAGGAAAATTTGGGGAAGAATTTCTATAAGGGAAGAAGTTTGTAAGAACCCAGTTCTTATATTTGAGGTACGAGTTTCTTCTTTTTCCTTTTTCTTAAGTGTTTTTGAGAAAATATGGAAGATGGGGAAAAATCCTAAATTTTGGAACTACACGCCAAGTAATTTTCCATACACCATGTACTTTTGGCCATGTTGGATGGGTACACGGGGCGTGTTTCCATGTCAGCGACGAGGGGCGTAGGAACCGACTACATGTCGTGAAGTGGCCCTTTACACGCCGTGTAGTCAGTCGGCAGGCCAAAACAGTAAGGCGGTGGAGTAGCTGCTAGCTGGGAGATAGTACACGCCCTTTACTCATGAGAACATGCCGTGTACTCATGTCGACAGATGAATAGTGTGGCGGTGCTGCTAGAGGAGCAGTTAAATGATGGGAGTACACACCGTGTACTTGGATGTACACACCATGTACTTTCTTTTTTCAGCTTAAAATAGGCAGTAGCCTCCTCATTTGTTAGAGGAGGCATTTTACCATTTTGGAGGCAAAGGAGGAGGCCGAACCTTTAATGATCCGCCGAGTGTTCGTCTGGAATCCATTTCCACCCCGGATGCTCTCGTTGGAACCTTGTGGTTAAGCCCTCTCTTCTCCTAGCGTATCTCCAACCAATTATTTCCATAACGGGAGTTATTTGAGATTGAATGATAGTTTTTCTTACCTCACATCTACCCCGTTCTTGGGAATTTCTTGGATCGGCATTCGTGTATAACGCTTGTTGGTGTATAAGGTAGGTGGCTTGGTGTTAATTTTACCAACTCTCGTGTGTGTTTTTGCGTTTTTGTGCCACGAACCCATGTTGGGGTGTCGTGTGGTGGAGGCTGTTGCTATAATAAACACCTAGAATTGAATAGGTGATTAATTATGATAATAAAATGCTGGTTGGGATCATTTATTAGATGCAGGACCACCCCGGGGGTGCATTCCATTGTTTAGCCATTTGGCCTGGATACCCGAGGGTATGCCATTAATGTAGTACTTGTAGAATTTCCTCAAAAGGAATTGCTTGTTTACTTCATATTTTCATGTTGGGAATGACCTGGTTACCTGTTTAGCCTGAGGGAGTTGTTGTGATTAGCCTGAGGGTGTGACTGTATTAGCCTGAGGGCGACGTTCTATTTCACCTGAAGGTAACGTTTCGTGCCTAAGGGCTTGAATTCTGTGCCTGAGGGCGACACATCCTACGCCTGAGGGAAATTTCTGTTATGCCTGAGGGCAATACCTACGGGTTGGATTCTGTATAGCCCAAGGGCAAGCCTAAGGGCGTGGATTACTATTTTAGCCTGAGGGCATGGTACTGGTTGTCCTGAGGAATTGGTGATGTTGAGCACAAAAATGTTACTAAATTAAATGAATAATAAAATGGAAATTTTACTGTTAAGTTAGTTACTTTTGAGTAATACTTACTTTATTGCATTTTCCTACTGCACACTTGTTGCATGTATTACACGCAGTTGGGCACGTGCCTTTGGTGGGTGCCTACTGAGATATATTTCTCACACAATGTTTGGGTCATGTTTTTCCGCCCAAACTGATTACATTTCTGCAGGTGTGGATAGGGGAAAGAGTCCCTATACATGTACTTGACTGTTTTTGTGGAGTAAGATGGCATGGGACTGTGCCTAGGCTCGCGATGCCGCTACCAGCTGTTTTTCTTCGTTTTGTTGTACTTTGCTCTTTGTTTTACTGTATCGATGTATAACAGGTTCTGGCTATTTTCTTACAACATGAGACATGTTGCATCATTTTCTATATACTGTTGGTTATATCCACTGTTGTTGTTTATTTCAGTTGTGTATGGTTTACTGCTTCCGATGTCATTGTATGTTTTTATTTCGTATTCCGCTGCTCTATGCTTTGAAAAATGAGGGTATAGATTCCCCTCTATCAGACCTATGCCCTCGCTGCTAGTCGGCAGCCTCTGGCGTTTGGGGAAATGCGCTTGAGGTCACGTGGCGAACCGGGTTCAGGGCACCCGTTGAATGGCACCTGGAATAGGGATGTTACAAAATTAATATCATGAAAATAATAACTCCAATGTTATGTTTACAAAAATTATATATATATTAGAAATATTTTATTGCTAATCAATTCTAAAAAAGATTAAGATCACATAATGTTCAAAATATCATATCTCAAAAAACAATTTTTCTCTTTATATAGAATGTTTTAATTTAAAATTAATTTTTCATAAATAATAATTTAATTAAAATAAATGTATAATAAATTTAGGTTCTTCACACAGCATATTTTAGTAGGGGTTACTTTATATTTTAGTAACTCATAAATTACCTGGATAAGAAGTAGTTGACAAAATGGCACGAAGGCATTTTTTTTATTTTGATAATCCACCTTTCAAGGGGTGATGTGGAACACATACAGGGCCCGTAGGATTAGATATATTTACATGACCCATAGGTCATACATGAAATCACCCAGGATAGGCAATTTGGAACTAATCCTCCCCAGCACATGTCCTGATGTCAGCACACCCCTTTCACAAGGTTGGTTGGCTAGATGTCAGGTGAAGAGCTGCATAGGCCTGGTACTGAAGAAAATGCCATACCCTCTCATTATTCCAATTCTGGTTATCTCTTCTTTGGTGAATGTATCTACTCTATTCCTCATCTAGAGCCTTTTTACTTTTAGTCTAACTGATACATCTACATATTCATGTGGCCCGAAGGTAATGGGGTGGTCAGAATTCCTTGAGGTGGGCCTAAGGCATTAAGAGACAACTATCATAAAGTGGTCGGGTGGCCTAAAAGCCTTGCAGGACCCGAGGACAAAACCAGTGGCCCAAAATCCCAAATGGATGAATACTTTTGGTTTCTATAGAAACTAACATTACCTACTACAACACCTGCTACAATATTTCTACATTTTCCTCTATAATACTACTATTGTAACTCAGAAATTTGTCTCCGCCTGGATTTATGCTCGGTCTCTTGGATGCACTTTTTGACTCTTCACTAACCGGGCTGAGGCTCATGTGCACTTGGGTAAGAATTAATTACCCCGTTGAAAACAATAAAAAAATGTAAAATATAAAATATGAAAACAAATGACCTACCAAATAATTGAAACATGTTTGTAAATAATTGTTTGATGAAATATTGTAAAAATAACACCCATGAATACATTATTTATCCATTTTTTAACTACTTATCCTTGAATAGATTCATCCCATTATTGAAAAATATTAGGTTTTTAGAAAAGTTCCCTTTTCATCACAGATAAAAGGGGACACTTCTACATCTCTATTCCACACCCATTCCTTATAATTTATTTCTAAACCTCTCATATTTTATCATAATAGAATCATATCTCATGTTTAAAATCGTATTTTAACAATTATGTATCCATATCCCTATATATCTATAGAGGATTTTAAGAGAATGTTCAAGGTCCCAAAGTATGTAATGCATAATAATTATTTTATTCCAGTTATTCATTCCATTCCAAACCTTTTCTAAATATAGTTATATAATTAACTAATTATCATTCTTATACTAATGTGTTATTTTATTCATTTTAAATAAAAAATTTATCCCATTATATCAACTTAAAAATACCAAAGAATGTCGATCATCCATTGTGGGGAGCATTGCCTCTATGAAGGGATGCCATATATTATTCACAACCACCTCAATTTTTTTGGATATAATATTGCAATTTTAAAATATAATTTAAATATATAACATAATTATTAATATTATGAAAAAATTATAATCCACCTTCATTTCGAAACATTCGTCAAGAAATGAAAATATTAACAATGCATTTTTCTTACCACCACCACAAAGAGGTAATATATTTCATCTTGATTTTCATTATTTTTCTAAAATATAGGATAATATTAAATAAAATAATGATATATAAATTATATCATTATTATTCTTTATAATGATACAATGTCAAAATAAATAATTTCTTAATTATACTAAAGCATCAAATTGTGGTATTTTCATGTTTGGGACAGTCTAGCCACATATGTGACAATGCTATAAATATATATCATGGATTTAAATGGGAACATGAAGAATTATATTATTCTAAGTTAATAATAAAATAATTATTGTTTTTTCTCTTTCAAAATATTATATTATTTGTTTAACTTATTGGTAAAATATCAACTTCGATCAATAAAATTACTAAAATAAGCCAACTCCGACTAAATTTTTACTAAAAATAAAAAAACATTAGATATATATATATATATATAATAAGGAAACAGTATATGATAAAAATGGTCCTTATTAAAAAAATTATATCTGGATAATTTTTCTAATAATTCTTCTAAAAAACTTAATTCGAATCTCCAAAATGTCATCCATTTGCACAAAGTAAATCTGAACAAGAGTATGGGTTTTTACTACAAAAAATTTATTTTATTGAGTTGAAAACATTAACATATAAATATATAGTTCCATGTGGGATTTATTAAAAATTATGAATATTTTTTATTATACGTCCTTATTATTTTCTATTGTTATATAATTATTCCATATAAACTCATTACATAAACATTCTTTCCTCAATAATTATTTTACTTATAAGGGTTTCTTATCACAAATTTTTATATCTTGATACATATTCCTTATTATAAAACGTTTTTAAATTATGATGGTATTTCTAATTATAGTTTAATATTTCTATCCCGATTCTTCTATTACTCGTGGTATTTAATTTTCTTTTTAAAATTCAATCCATCTATTGATTTTGATTCGAATGTTTCTAAGGGGGAATGTGTAATTTGGTTATGTTATCAATTCCATGATACATGTAAGATTTTAAAGACTATATTTTATATTATTTTATATATTTAATACCATTTTTTATCCAATTACAGTTAATATTTTTCATTACCTTTTATTTTAATTTCATGGTATCCCTCTCATGTTCTTTTGATTCTTATATTACAATTAAATTTAGTTTTTTTTCATCTCAATTTTACTTTATTAGGATACGATTCATATTTAATAGTTGTTTATGAATTTTTATTACATATTTTTCATCAATCATATACTAAATTCTTTGATAAAATTATATTGTAGGGTTTTTTACTTATGGAAATTATAATACTTATTTTTACTTGTATAATCATCTTATGTGTATAGAACTGATTTTCATTCCAATAACTTTCCTATATGAACACTCTTTATTTCATTAATTTTATTTAAGGGTGTTTACATATATTTTATATGGCTATTTATTGAGTCAATATTAAAAATTGGTATTCCACTAATTAAAATATATGTGTTTATTGATTATTATATAATATTGATAATGTATTGTATAACTGGTGGCTGTGAACCAAGATACTTTTCCAGTGTGGTAGAGGATGACTCATGCGCTGAACTCCAAAATTTTATCCTTTCCTCGGTTGAAAAGATGGATCCAATGATAGCTCATCCCCCCTCGGTGAGGGTTGGTTCTTCATTAACCATCAAGAGGGAAGGGCCTACATTTTTCACCATCTCCAATATATATTACCTTCCACAATTCCTGAATTACAAATTAATCCCTAATGTTCCGGACATCATTGGCGACCTCCAAAATCATCGGATCTCAACCTATAAAAACTCAGAATCCTCTTCCCTTCTAAACCTCATGTTGGTGGCTCAATTTAAACTGAGGAAACATTGAGTTGATGTGTTTGATAGGTTTATCATCTGAACATGGGATCTCCTTGAAAGGGTGAAAATAATCTTGCTCAACATTTTCCACATGATGATTTGATTTGAATCAGAAGAGGATCTCATCGTAGTATAGTTGAGTTCTCTACCTATATTTAATAATTTATGATTTATCCTCTTCCACTGGTCATTCAAATTTCATATGAATTGTGATTCACTCTATACTTTGGTTTGGTAATGTTTCCCCATCCATCCTTTCCTGTTCTAGAATACCTCTATTATTAACTTTATAGGTAATCTCATCGATAGGTTTTTTGTGCATGTAATTCACACTGAGGTTGTTTGTCACCCGGTTGATCAATGTGATTGTGTGGAATTAGAGGAATCTCGGTCAATTTTTGATTATATATGGATTATGATTGGTAGGGAACACAAGTGCAGGCAACAGGTCATCTATGAGAACATGCCATACTTCTATTCTTCATGCAGTTGTTTGGGTCATGCATCGATGTTTTTCCATAATGGTCTCCCACCCCATTTGAAGGATGTTTATCCTCAGTGAACCCATATTGTAACAAGGATGGGGGATAGCGATATGTATTATGATCCATAGGTTTGTGTGGAATATGTTCTAAAAATGATTGAAATCCATGAAGGCAGAGGTAGGGAATATCAGTAATTGTGGCCTATGGAGGAGGAACATCATGAAGGTGTTTATAATATGTTGGTTGAGTATGTTCATGTGTATTAATTGGGGAGGAATGCTATGGTTTCCTAGGATGAATTATTTTGAAGTTTGAGGTAGGGCTAGGAGGATTCAAACAGACTTAGTGTATGGGAGGATGCTGATTTGGTCCAAGAAAAGGATGGCCAGTTCAAATTTAATACAAATGGGGGTAAGTTGGTTTTATATCAGATTATGGGGGGAGAGGGGGCTGCCTCTAAAATGGATGTGGTTGAATAATCTAGAGTTTTGGAAGGCCTTGTCCATGCATGATGCGGTTTGAGAATGAAACCTAGTGATAAGGAGTAAAGATACTTTATAGCCCAGGGTGGACAATAAAGATAATTTCTCTGCCAAGGTTTTTGGTTTAGATAGTTTTGGATTGAGGAAGGGAATGAGACCTTCTACTAAATCTACCCATCCATGTGATGGATAACTTGTATAGGGTGAGGCTGCATGGAGTGATGGTAGACAATGAGTTGGTGTTTTCTCCATGACCAAAGTGGAAGGTGTTGAATATGATTTTGGTGGTGCTTATTGTGTGGATGTAGTTAGGTATAGTGGTGCCCTAGAAAGGTAAATCAATGGTCTTCACTATATATGGATGAACATAACTCAGTTGGAAAGAAAAGGTATTTTCTATAGGGATTCAGTACTTCATTCAGGTGAGAAATAGCTTTGATGGCCTTACTAAGGAAGGTCTGAACTCTGAGCATGAAATCCCAGAATGTACAAATGGGTATCATGTGGAGGAGTCCATTGAATCTAGTAAGAGTATTTCTGTATATGAAACCATTCCAAGGAGTAACAGCAGTAACATGAGGATCAAGGGTAGGAAGGACTACTCCTTCATGCCACCTCTTTTGAAGACTCGGTCAGCAAAAAAATAAAATGGATGAGATAATGGAAAATGAGGCCATGTGTCCACCAAATTCACCTGGTCAACCTGAACTATCATTGGATTTGATTTTATGCTTGGAGGTTGAGGTGATTGATGAGGTGATGCTTCTCAATTCTTCTATAGAGAAAGCGGCCAGGATGATGGGTCGAGCTATTGATGTGAATCTAAATGGAGAGAAATATTCTAGGGTTGACCAATAAGACATGATTCTATTTGGGGGATTCAATAAGTAGATTATCAGGATCAAAGAGTATATAAAGGTTTAGGATAAAATGAATTATGCATTTGAAGACCTAATATGGGAAGATCTTCATAGTCACCTAACGACTTTATTTTTGAATTTTTTAGGGATATAGATTCTTAAAGAAATATATTTTTCTTCTATGATTCTGCTTTTTATTTTCTGGCTAATTCTTGGTTTCAAAATTTTCATTAAAGTTTTTGAAAATTAATTTTTAATTTATAGTTACTATGACTTGAGATAAATTTGGGTGTTGTGATTCCACCATTTTATTTGGCTCTGCTTCATATGGGGTTTAGTGCAAGAGGTAGTCACTTCTTCATGGCACTTAGAGTGGAAGACTCAAAGGGTCTGGCTTGGCCATTGGTTCTATGCCCGTGCATCTTCATAGGAGACTATTTACTAAGTGATCATGATTTGGTGGATGGTATTAACATGATGAAGTTTCTCGAGAGAGGTAGAACCTATATTTTTTGGGGTTCCATGTGCTGTTTTATTTGGTTGTTTTGCAAGATTTGGTGGTTCCTCACATTTCCATTAAAAGTGATGTGATAATAAAATTGAAAAATAATAATTTTCAGTCTATATTATATAACTAATTGAATCCATGATATGAAGAATTAAATGTAATAAATTATATATTGGTGGGTCCTATAATAACAACTCGATGCATGGATTGGTCCCATGAGACAAACTATATTTAGTGTTTTTGTGTATGCCTACATAGAAAAAAAATATTTCCTAAACATAGGACCTTGATAGTAAGATCATTATTTCTATTATCATGATTCCCTGGATTAAGTAATTTAATTATATATAAAAAAATAATAATTTAATTCCTATAGAACCATCATTAAGTATACATGTTATTTATATTTATATTTCTATCCATGGATATAATATTCTATTATTTTTATTATAATATAGAATTTTTATTATTTTATTTATTCATGATATATTATTTATGTTCATGTTATTCTTACTTATGATCTTTGATATTTATCTCCTATGATTATCCTTATTAACTGATTGATATCACCCATATATATGTTTTATATCCCTTAGGTTGTGAAGAAAATTATTACAATTGATATCCCTAAAAGATTACCATGTGCTGAGAATTTTGTAGGAGTTGTTTCTGGCATATTAAGGATTTATTAGGTTCTTATATAGTTGAAAAAATGACTATTTAATGACGAATAAATGGGAATTATTTGGTAAATTGGTTTAGTTTGGTTCATTTTAAAGATGCTATATAGATAAGGTGTTTAATCTCACCATATTCTCAGAGTACGAGTCTAGGGTTCTATGATTTTTTTTAAATTTTCCCATCATTCATTATATATAGAATTATTTACCAAATACTTATAATCCCCACAATATAGATGCACTACCCGGATCATCTCAGCCTCCACTATCTTCGTGAGAAAATTCCCATGCCACTCTACATATTCAGGTTTAACTGTACTAGAATATGAATACCTGATAGCTTCCATCCTAATCTATCTTAAATGGATATTTAATTTACTAAATAATCAATCCCAAAAAGCACTCACTATACTCTGTATGTATTCTAATGTTTAGACCATTTTATTTCTATGGGTGGTACATAAGTCACCACTCCAAAGGATTTACTCACTCCTCGACATTCACAGGGAGGTAATATGTCTTCCATGCACCAAGAATATGAATCTTTTTTAACCAACTGAAGAGTTACTATCATAAAAACTAGATGGTTGACCTCATTTATGATATCTGAGGGGTATTTTCATTTCTAAATATGTGACTAGCCTCAAAAAAACAAACATATATGCCTCATGATGTACAATAAAGGTGAAAAATTTATACTTAGGTGGGTACAATCACACCTTCTCCCTAACATAAAGGCACTCCAAAAAAGTTATCTTCCTCATCTAGAGGTAATGTCACTCCATCAAAATGATAACATTATAATTCAAAAAATTATAGGGAGACTTATGGCTGACCAAGATCTAACTCAATCATCCACTATAATATCTAACTATTGGTTATACAATAACTATGTGAGGAAAAAGTTCCAATGAATGAAATATGAGGGTCTCTGAGGAAATTGACACGATTCAAACTATAGTTCAATTAATATACCTCCTACTACAAAACATCCATTCCCACGCCTTCCACAATTCATATCATTACCACATAAATCCAATGTCTACCAAAACAATTGGAAGACATATTATTCCAATATAAGGAAATTCCTAGATCCACCATCCTCAATGAAAAAAGTCTATAAAAATCACTAATATGTGTGTATTTTAATGAAAATATGAAAACTATCTAAAAATTGGGTGGAATTCCACTAGTATTTTACAACATCCATGTCTCAATCATGTAATTATAGGAAATGCATCATTTTCATAAACTAAAACTTATCCTAATGAATATATATCTAATGTAATCCAAAATTTAAAATCTCATACTACTACACCAAATAACATTCCTAGAAAAAATCTTGCAATGAACACATGATATGATTTGTATTTAGACACAACCATGCCTCCTTGAAATAGGTTTAATGTCCTCAGATGAGAACTACGTTCTAGAATAAAGCTAAAAATCTAAACACAATAGAGTTTTTCTTTGATTTTATGGAATAAATTTTCCTCTATTTTCATAATTTTATATGTATAATGATCAATACGTGAACTATCACTGGGTAATTAATTCCAATATTGATGATGTAGTGAGTCCCATACACTATTTGGTCCCCAATCACCCAAACTATATGCTCACATTATAATATCCAGAGGACTCTACCATTTAATACATGAAATGTATCCAATATAATAGTAGTCTCATCCAACACAATAAGAATGACCATCTTATAAATAAGAGAGTTCTTCATGAAGTTTAAAAAAGAGTGGGATTCTCAATTCATAAACTAGTAATATCTCTTAACCATGTTACAAGAAACAATACCTCATAACTCTCTATTGGGCGGAGAGAGGATTACCCCTAGGAATGAGATCCTCACAAAACTACCTCTATATATAATCTGTCAATCAGTGGGTAGTACCCTATACCTACAAGGTCCCACACACAAGGTTTGACCATATTAGAATGGGATGATAAAATAATGGAATGAAAAATCACAACATGAGAGTATATGATGCATGTTCGAAATTACTTGTACCAATAAATTGATATCTTAGTGTTGTTGGATGACTAACAGGTTATCAAAGTATTGTAATAAGGGAACAATGGAAAATTTAACTATAATGAATTACCTATTTTATTAAAAATACTCATGACCCCCTTAACTCCATTTCAATATGTTACTAATCATATACATTGTTTACTAGTAACTCCAATCAATATCCATAGGACACAACCATCTCTATTACTACACTCACATGACTTACCCTCATAGACCCAACCCATAGCATTGGTAAGTCAAGTGTTCCACTCCAAGCCCAACTGCAATAGTCCAGGGGCTAGTGAAAACCCATGAGTAGGCATATCACAAACATGGGAGGCCTTAGTATATCATGAAATGGAAAAAATACATTCCTTTAATGAAAAAAATCATTAATACACTAGTGAATAAAATTTTTTTTACGGTGGTTATTTTTTAGTTTTTCATCGGTTTTTGGTCAACATTATTACAGAATACGCTATAAATATTGTTTTTTTACATTGGTTATTTTAAAACTAACATAAAAAACAATAAACTAAAGCATTTTTGAATTCGGTTACTCAAAAACCCGATGTGTAAAATGCTTTGGAGTCATTATGTATTATGTCGGTTATTTAAAAACTGACCTTTAATATACTTTATCACGTCATTTATATAATAACCAACATCATAAATCATGCCTCAGAGGTATTTATCACATTGGTTATTTGCATAAATGACATGATAAAGCAGTCTAGAAAGTGGTTTCCCACATCGGATAAATAATAATCGATGTGAGAACATATCTACTAAGTCGGTTATAAAATGACCGATGTAAAAAACTATTCCATTCCATTTTATTACACTAGTTATGAAATAACTGATGTAAAAACCATTCCCATGTGTATGTTACATTGGTTTTCAAAAAACCGATGTTAAAACCAATCCCGGTGCATTTTTTTATGTCCGTTATAAAATAACCGACGAATTTTTTTAAATTAAACCGTTCAACCACAACTATCCCCATCCAAAAGAATGCCAAAAATAGAAAAAAAAACATCCCAAACCCCCCCCCCCCCGGACAGCCACCCCCCCACCCTTGGACAGCCCCCACCCTCATAGACAGCCCCACATGCCCCTGGACACCCCCTCACAACTATGCCCTACCAAAAGAATACCTGAAATAGAACAAAAACAGACCCCCACCCGTCATCCCACTAGACAGCCCTCCCCACCCACTAGACAGCCCTCCGACACCCCTAAACCCATCCCACTAAATAGCCTTCCTACAACCCTGGACACCCCCACCCTCCGGTAAATCCCCCCACACCCCTGGACTGCCCCCCACACCACTAGAAACACCCCATCCAAAAGAATACCTGAAACAGAACAAGAAAAATACCAAAACCCCCTATACTGCTGGAGATCCCTCTACAACCACCTGGAAAACCCTCCGAATCCCTAGAAACCCCCACCCCACTAAATAGATTTCGCACAACCCTGGACACCACCACCCTCCTAGAAAGCCCCACCCCTGGACATCACCCACCCTCTTGGACACCCCCACCCCCATGGGAACCCTATACCCCCCCACACCCCTGGAAAGCCCTCCCACACCCCTAAACACCCCCACACCTATATACTCCCCCTAGACATCCCCCCACCCTCATGGACACCCTGGACATCCCCCACCCCCAGGACAACCTTCCTACACACCCAAGAAAGCCCCCTGTCCCCACTAGGAACCCCACACCCCTGGAAACCCCTTAGGATGCCCTCCCACCCTCTTGGACACACCCCCACTAAATTGGACAACCCTCCCACACCCCTGAAAAACCCCACCCCACTAAATATCCTTACCACAACCCTGGACACCCCCACCCTCATTGAAGGCCCCCACCCCATGGACAACCCTCCCACCATCTCGGATAACCCCACCCACATGGACACCGTAGACACCCCCCCCCCACATCCCTGGACATCCCTCCCACACCCCTAAAAATCGTCCCATACCCCTGTACACGTCGTACATTTCCCCACACCCTCATGAACACCATTGAAACACCTCCACCCCCATAGATAGCCCTCCCAGACCCCTGGAAATCCCTCTGACCCCATTTGGAAGCACCCACACCCCTGTACACCCCATGGACAGCCCTTTCACCCTCCTGGACACCTCCCCACCCCACTGGACAACCATCCCATACCCCCTATAACCCCTCACCCCACCCCACTAAACAGTCTTCCCATCAGCCTGGACACCCCCACCCTCCTGGACAGCCCCCACCCCTGGACAACCCACTCTCTTGGACACCCTCAACCCCATGGACACCCTGAACACCCCCACACCCCTGGAATGAACTCCCACATCCCAAGAATCATTCCAACACCACTGTACTTCCTCCCACACTCATGGACACCCTGGACACCGCCACCCCATGTATATCCCTCCCACACCGTTGGAAAACCCCATGATCCCCCCCCCCCACACACACCCCTGTACACCCCCTTGACAACCCTCCCACCCCCTTGGAAACCCCCACCACACTAAACAACCTGCCCACTACCCTGGTCACCCCCACCCTCATGGACAGACCCCCACCCCCTTGGACAACCCTCCCACCCTCCTGGACACCCCCACCCCCATGAACACCCTAGACCCCCACCCCCACCCTTGGACATCCCTCCCACACCACTAGAAACCCCCCACACCCCTGATCACCCCATGCACTTCCCCCACCCTCATAGACACCATGAACACCCCACCCCTCTGAACATCCCTCCCACACACCTGGAAAGACCCCTTACCCCACTGGGCACCCCCTACCCCCCCCCCCCCCCCACACACACTCTTGGAAACCCCTAGATATCCCTCCCACCCTCCTAGACCCCCACCCCACTGGACATCCCTCCTCGACCCCCTGGACAACCCTCCCACACACTTGGAAACCCCCACCCCACTAAACAGCATTCCCACAAACCTGGACACCCCCTACCCTCTTGGACACCCCCCACACACACACACCTGCACCGCCCTCTCACACCCCTAGAAACACCGCCACACCCCTGGACACCACCTAGATTTCCCTCACTCTCATGGACACCATAGACACTCCCACCCACTGTACAACCCTCCCACACCCCTAGAATGCCTCTGAGATCACTGGACACCCCCACACACTTGGAAACCCCCTATAAAACACTACCACCCTCTTGGAAAACCCCCCTCCACTGGAAATCCCTCCCACAACCACTGGACAACCCTCCCACACCCCTAGAAACCCTCCACCCCACTAAACTGCCTACCCACAACCCTGGACACCCCCACTTGGCTAGAATCCCCCACCCCCATAGACACCCTGGACACCCCCCACACCCTTGGACAACCCTCCCCCCTCCCCCCCCCCCCGTCACACCCCAGGACACCCCATGGACTGTCTCTCACCCTCATGGATACCGTGGACACCCCCCCCCCAGGACAACCCTCCCACACACCTGGAATGCCCCCGACCCCACTGGGCACCCCTCCCCCACACCCCTGGACACCCACTGGACAGCCCTCCCACCCTCCGAGACACCCCCCCACTAAACTGGACAACCCTTCCACACCCCTGAAACCCACCCCAACCCCACCCCAACCCCCACCCAACTAAACAACCTACCCACAACCTGATACACCACCACCCTTCTGGACATCCCCCCCATGGACAAACCTCCCACCCTCTTGGACACCCCCCACCACCGGGACACCCCCACCCCGGGACATCCCTCCCACACCCCTAGAAACCCCCCCCCCCCACAACCATGACACCCCTTGGACCGCCGCCACCCTCATGGACACCATGGACTCCCCCACCCCATGGATATCCCTAACACACCACTAGAAATCCCTCTAATCCCACTGTGCACCCCCCCCCCCCAACACACACACACAGCTCTGGACACCACTTGGACATCCCTCTAATGCTCCTAGACACCCCCCACCTCACTGGATAGTCATCCCCCACCCCCAAGACAGCCCTCCCACACCCCTGGAAACCCCCCACCCCACTAAACAGCCTATGCATAACCTTGGATAGCCACCACATTCCTGAAAGCCCCCACCCCTGGACAACCCCCACCCCCTGGACACCCCCACCTCTTGGACACCCCCACCCATGGACATCCCATCAACAACCCACACCCTCATGGATACCCAAGACACCCCCACACCCCCTAGACAACCCTCTCACTCCCCTGGAAAGCCTTTTAATTCCACTACCCCCCCCCCACAAACACACCCTTGGACACCCCTTGGATATCCCTCCCACCTTACTGGACACCCACACCCCACTAGACAGCCCCCGCCCCATGGACAGCCCTCTCCCACCCCATGAAACCCCCACCCCACTTAATAGCCTTCCCAATACACTGGACACCCCCACCCTCCAGGACAGCCCCCACCCCTGGACATCCCTCCCACCCTCTTGGACACCCCACCCCATGGACACCCTAGACACCTCAGGAAAACCCTCCCAGACTCCTATAACCCTATTAGAAAACCCCTAGATTTCCCCCACCCTCATGTACACCCTGGACACCCCCACACCCCTGGACAGCCCCCCCCCACCCCTAGAAAGCCCCCTGACCCCATTTGTACCCCCACCCCCACCCCTGGACACCCCCTATACAACCCTCTCACACCCCTAGACAACCCTCCCACTCCCCTAGAAACCCCCCCCCCCCCCACCACCCCACTAAACATCCTACCCACAACCATGGACACCCCCACCCTCATGAACAGCCCCCACCCCCTGGATAGCCCTCCCACTGTCTTGGACACCCCCACCCCCATGGACTCCATGGACCCCCCCCCCCCCCCCGCCACACACCCCGGGATAGCCCTCCCAAACCCCTAGGACCCCCACCCCCACACCCCTAGACACCCCCAAGACTTCCCTTAGCCCTCATAGATACTTTGGACACCCCAACCCATGATAGAATCCTCCCACACCCCTAGAAGGCCCCCTAACCCCACTGGGCACCCCCACACCCATGGACACCACACGAACACCCCTCCCCCCTCATGGACACCCCCTCCCATAGAACTGGAAAGCCCTCCCACACCCCTGAAAACCCCCTCCCCATTGGACACCTTCCCACACCCCTGGAAACCCCCCAGACTAGAATCCATACTAGATAAACCATCACAACTAGACCAAAACAAGAAGTAGTGAAAAATTAAACAGTCACATATATTACATTCATAACTTAGAATGCCAAAAAAAAACCAAATTCCAACCTAAATGACTACCAAATAAACAATTATAATGAAAATATTCAAAATTACATTTTACACTACAAACAAACTAAAATCCAATCAAACCTGTAAAATAATTTGATCATTCCACTTGTAAGTGTTTGACCTCTTGAGAACTATAAGGTTGATTCTAATCAAATAGCTACAAATTAAAAGTATATTGTTTAACATGTATAATGATAAATCAAATCACATATTATGGAAATGTTTAAAAGGAAATCTTACAATATCAAAGATTAAAAAGAAATCTTACCATGTCAATGTTCACATGTGTTCTGTTTGTAATTATTTCATACCTAAATCTTATCATATAATATCTTCATTCGACGACGCCTTGTTGTTCATGATAATTCGGTTTGAATGAGTGTAAATTAAAAATATTATTTTTATGTAATACATCAAAAAATACAAATTATAAATGGATATTTACCTTTACATCTACATATTTGACCTTGCCAATCATTTTCTTTGTGTTTTTTCAAAAGTAGACCCATCCCCTGTTAAAAAATAATAGGAATAAAATAAATTAATAATTCGTTATAATATATACAACTATTATGAAATTGAAACTTAATTTTCCAAAAAAATTCTTATAACTTTCACGTACATCGCTATGGAGAGAGAATATCTAATAATGTGTATTCTCCCTTGGAAAAAACACATAACATCCAGTGATCACTGATAAAAGATAATTTAAAGTTAGTGGTTTTTTATGTTAAAACATAATGAACTCTTTGCTAGAGAAATGTTTCATACCTCTCAGAAAAAGTCATTAACCAACGCTATGTGATTATATTCTGTTCAAATATTTCAGCAATATAAAGCATTGTTTGCTCCTCGACAAATGTGTGGGCTTCAGGGGAAATCAAATGTGGGTCCCTGAATCTATATACATCTATCCACTCATTCTTATCACATATTATATAAAGATACCTAATACCAAAAATAAATATGTATACATTTTTAATAAATATAACTCAGGGAAAAGGTGTTTAGAATTAAATGGAAAAAAATTTCACCACATTGATGCCCAACTTATCTCTACTAACAATCTCTATGATATCAGTTTTCCTAATCCTCGCTGTTATTGAACATCCAAAAACATGATATTTCATTGGAAACTCATATTCATCCCCCCAAAAAAATTTAATATCTTGACAATTTTTCAAGCCTAATAGAATCTGTATCTCATGTCATATCCATTTTCCATTGTTGTTGTCTATATAATATTTCTTTTGCTTTTAATTATTACTATAAAATAAATATAAAAATATATTAGTTTTCATTTGTTAAAAGCAATTTAATAAAAAAATAAAATAGAATATATAACATACATACCTCTATGGTAATGAGTCGCAGATGTCTGGATGGACAAATTAAAAAATGTCTGATATTATGTCAAACTGTTGTCACCCCATTTGTAGGGAATGGTACTCAAGATGATCTATCTATAATATCATGTATAGTGACCCTATGATGCTCTACATGTAACTGTTGATGATGAACTGTGTCTCCTATACAATATACCAACCCATATGAAACTATATGATGTTGAGGATCATCAACATACAACTCGCAATAAGTAGGAAGCTACAACAGAGGAGTATGTTAAGAAATGAGGCATGAAGGATGAGGTGGGGGAGTGGGAGAAACTGTAAGAGGTGGGGGATAGATAATGGGGTCTAGAGGGGGAGGTGGATGACTGAGAGTTGTAGTCTAAAATAGCCTTTGCATGTCTGCAAACGTAGACTGTACTAAGGATCTAATATTTTCCTCCATCATCACCTTAATATTATGAACTTCATCCTCCAAGGATTCTATTTTGTATAAACACCCTCAATAGAGGAAGTAGAAGAACGTGGAAACACATTTCTTACCGATACACCCATAAGATATCCTCATAAATGACCAGGATATTTAGGCTTTTCCAATGCGACTGATAAAATATCTTTCTTCCCAACAGTTGTAAATACCCCCTACGAGCTCTGCTCATAAAGAGAATCCTGTATTAATTAGTTGATCATTTCTGTAATGATTCAAATTATATGAAGAATATAGTAAACTTAAAAAAATAAAATAAATATCTTACAATCTTCTTAGCTACGATTCTCGAATCGTTTGAAAGATATTTCCCCTTTTTTCCCATCCGATCTCTCTTCCATTTTTCAAGTCCAGATAAAGTGGATGGAGGGGAAACCTTTCCAGATCCTGAAGACCCAACTGCCATTTTTTTAATTTTTCCAACCACCATTTGTTCTTCTAATAATGTTTACCCTCTCCGAGATAAACTATGAGGGTATAAATATTAAGATTAGATCTAATGATGATATTTCCTTGTTTACTATAAATTCAGAATAAGAAATCATTAACAAAACATTATTAATATCTTTTATATAACAAATCTTATAAAACATGGAATTGACCTTACTAAAAATGAAATTTTTCTTCTACTTTCAACAAATTGTCTCCATGTGTCTTCATCTATGAAAGGATATATATGACATGGATTGTCATGACCCCTATGACCAAAAATGAAATCAGATCTGAGGGTTGATTTGAAATACCTCCATCTCCTAGCAGCCATCGATAAGCATTTCTTACTGACTCATCCATTGTCATGAATATCAAATGTCATCTGATAAAGAAAAGGTAAAACATATTATACTAGAAAACTTTAAATAATAGGAACAAAATAGCAAAAGAACATACCAAAATCATCTCCCACAACTGAGATATTGTCGCTTTTTCCATACTTCTCCAATAATGATACAAAATTTTTAATTTTCTCTTACCTTGAGTTGATATAAAAATCTTAAAATCTTTTGCATTTGGACCTCTTGGAATATCATTCTCATCAAACTCATTGAGTATCCTCTGGTCCAACATACGAGTAAGTGATAATTTTGGTAAACGCGTGCCCCCACGTTTACCAACTCTTGAACTATTTGTTGTTATGGGAGTACATGAGGATGATTGAAGAACCTAAAGGGGAGCATGTGAATGTTCCTCCCCAGAGGTATGATCATTATGATCATTTCTAGAATCATGTGTTTGATCAACTGATTGATCTGTTATTATCCTTCAAATAAAAAAACATTAGATAAAAAATATACAAATTTAAATATTACAATACTAATGTAAATATAAAATGGAAAATTGAACCGTGTCACGTAATAGTAAACATCTTTAATGTGGTATGCATGTTTAACAATGGTAATGATTGTAAACGTGGAAAACATGGTATTTTAATTGTCATTCAATAAGGTTGATAAATATATAAATTATGTAATGGTAAACAATGGTACACTATGGTAAACATGGTAAACTACACTAAAAAAAATTAAAAGAAACAAAAAAATTATACTTATTTGTTTTAATATGAATATTAATATATATAAAAGTACAATATAAAATATTTTATGAGAATAATAAATGTAAACCAGAAATAAATATATGTTACCTATAATTTTAGGAATGTACAAATGGATTTTGTTTCCCAAATTCCATCATCATGATTGTTCATTATGGAAAAAACTATGTCTTCAATATCCTCATCATTATGTTCTACTAATATTTACATGGAAGTTGGGATCTCACATAAATTAGAATCTTCATCAAGTTTATCCTCACCAACATATTGTTTTTCCCATTTAAAAAAACAAACCACTGCATATATGATTGATCAATTACTTAGAAAATCTGTTTTGCATGTGTTTCCAATATAAAAGAATCTGTTGTGTCTTCCAATCTATTCATATTAACAACTATCATTCCAAATTCATCTTGTCTGACACTGTTGTGACTGATTAACCATTTACAGTTAAAAACAAGAAATTTAATTTTAAAGTAATCAACATCCCATATTTCATTAATAACTCTATAATATGCACTTGATTTAGAAATTGGGTTTTTGTATTTAGAACTCAAAAAATGAATTTCTTCTGCAAAAACCAATACACCACTATTCTGAACTTCACTTATATTGTCCTAATATTTCGTATAAAATGTATAGACATTAATTCCATAACTATACCATGTTATCACATTTAAACATGGACTACCCACTATCAATTCTTTTGTCTTTGATACATATGATCTACCAATCAAGGTATTTTTAATCCATGAAGAAAATGTTTCCTGTGCTCATTCAAAATCCACATTTCATTCTTCTTTGGAGTAATTTTTTTCAACTCATTAATATGCCCTGTGATATATGGTTTATCATTATCTATGTTATTCAAGATGTATAAATCTATATTATTCATATGTTCAGTAAAAAAAAATTTGACTTTCAAGCCATGAATCACCCTTTTCTCATTATTAACTCATTCATGGAGAGATGGAGGCAAACCTATGTGCTCCTCCATAGACAAGTAGCTCATAAAATACTCTGCAACCTACTCAAAAATATAATTTTCAATAATGGAGGCTTCATGTCGATATGGATTCATAACATACCCTTCAATATTTTCATATAGCATTCAAAATGATACATCCAACGAAGATATATATGTCAATAATTCTTTATTTTTTGAACTAGATGAATCATTAAATTCACCATTATATCAAAAAAATATGGAAGTAAATATATTTACAATTGACAAAGTATAGAAATTGCATACTTTTCCAAAATTTTCAAAGCATTCACATCAATCACCTTATTAAAAATTGAATTGAAAAAATAACACAACTTTATTATAGTCTTTCTGACATTGATGGGAAATATTCCAGGCAATGAAACTGGTAGATGTTGTTGAATCATGATGTGAAAATCATGAGATTTCATACCTATCAACTTCAAATCCTTTAACGAGAGAAAAGCTTTTCCATTTGAAGAATAAACTTGATGAACTTAGATATCATGTAGAAACAGACAAAGGATAATTTTCTCCCTCTTGGATAATTTATGACAAGCTGGTGGAAGAAAAGTTTGTCTTCTATTAGGAGTGGTAGCTAACTCCAAACGTATTCCCATTGATAGTAAGTCTAATCTTACATTTAACCCTTCTTTTCCCTTTCTTTTAATATCTATCAATATTCCAATCAAACTATCAGAGATATTGTTCTCCACGTGCATGGAATCAATATTATGTTTAGATTCGTGATATCTCCAATATGGTATCTCAAAAAATATAGACCTTTTATTCCAAATATGTATACCATTTCCAGATTTATGGGGCTTTTCCCAATGTCACATCATGCTTTTCCACCCTCTCAAAATACAAATTGGCGGATAAAGGTTTTGGATCAATATCAAATTAATATGAGCCATCGAATGCCTTTTTTTAGTATTCTATAAGAGTGATCCATATGCAAAAACATTTGATTACCCATGTACAATGTTTTCCATCCATGATGCAATTGAAAATATGAATTCTATTGTTCGAAAATTGGACATGCTTTATTCCCCTTAACACTATATCTGTAATAATATACATATGTTGGGAAGTCATTTATAGTGAACATAAGAACTACACGCAGCATAAAATATTCCATTTTATAAGAATTATAAACCGTAATACCATCCTCCTATTAAAGATTCAAATCATCAATCAACAGTGACAGGAAAAAATCAATATCATTTCCGAGTTGCATCGAACAAGAGATCATTATATTCAACAGTACATATTTGCGCTTCATTCAAACTTTAGAAGAGAGGTTGTAAATTACCAATAAAATGAACTATGAGTGAAACTGAGGGTTCAGTATGGATTCTTTCCATATGTCAAAACCCTAGTCTCAGATTTCTAATTTCATTTCAAAATGTAGAATACTACTCATCAATTTTCTTCCATTGTGGAGAATCATTTTGATGACATAATTTTCCATCAGATATCCGCTCATCATCATGCCATCTTAACATTTTTTCATCATTTTAATTAGCAAATAAACGTTTCAAATGATTAATTATTCGAAGATACCAAAATATATTGGAAGGGATCTCTGTAATATCTACATCAGCTTGTGATTTGTCTTTCAACTTATACCATGATGTCCAACATTTTGGACACTCTGACAGAAATCCATATTCCTTCTTATGTATCATACAATCATTCGGGCAGGAATGTATTTTCATGTATCCTAATCCCATCAGGCAAAATATTTGCATTGCCTTATATTGTGAATCTGGAAGCTCGTTATCTTTGGGAAGAATTTCTTTCATCAATTGTATCATCTCTGTAATACTTTTTTACTCCATCCATGATTCACATTCAGGTTAATCTATATTAACACCACTGAAAAAGCTATAAAATTCATACAACCAAGACACAATGGTTTTTCAACATTACTATATAGACGTACAACTGTTAGTTCTATCTCAATTTCTTCTGTTGTAATATCACGAATCAATTCTTCAATTCCATCGGAGTAACCATCTTGCGATTCATCATCATCTGTAGATCTTAAATTCTGTCCAGTTTCACCATGCCAAATCCATGGGCATTAACTCATATTAAAACCATGAAAAAATCAAATGATCTTTGATCTATCTACTTTTCAACTTCTTCATATTCAAACATTTAAGGCATGGACAGAAAAAAACATCACTGCTTGGAACATTTTGTTTAGAAAATTCCAAAAAGGCATCAACACCATCCTCATATTCATTACTCGTTTGATGTGTCATAATCCAAATTCAACTCATTATTCACATATAACAAATACAAAAATTATGAATCTTGTTATGATAAGACAAATATATATTTACATGAAAAATATCATAATTTGAATGTAAAAACAATTTTTAAATATAAATAAAATATATGCATATTTGAAAAAATTATACATGAAAATCATTTTAAAAAGAAAATGTAGTTATATATAACAGTTTTAAATTCACCATGGATCCTATATTATCAATGTACTTTAATAATACATCCTGATGCAACTGGATACCAAATTCACCATTCCGTAAAAATGAAATATGAAGTATAAATATTAAAATATGTATACATTCACTACTAAAAATTACACCAATCCCAATGATTTGAAACCATTGGGATAACCCTGGAAACCAGTGGGGTACCCAAAGGTTTCACACACAATTGCAATGATGGTCATTGTCATAGCCCTATACAAACAAATCTACAGGAATAGCTGGTATAAACTACCTGATGATAAAATATACCAACAATTTCTATGAAACCATTGGGATATATATATATACACTAAGAGGGTGTCTAAGGGGGTTGGGGGATGTCCAAGGGGCTGTTCAAGGGGTTTGGGGTTGTCCACAGGGGTACGGGGCTTTCCATGGTGTCCAGGGGTGGGGGTTCCCAGGGAGTGGGGGCCTGTCTAGGGGGTTGGGGGTTGTCCATGGGGGTGGGCGGAGTCCATGGGTGGGGGATTGGTGTCCAGGGGTGAGGGTTTGTCTAACCACTACCCCATTGGACACCACCCCTGACCCCTGTGGACACCCCCTGGACTCCACCACCCCTTGGTTAGCCCCCCACCCGTAAACAGCACCCCACCCCTCTGGACAACCCCCCACCCTCTAGACAGTCCCCACTACACCCTTGGATAGCCCACTCACCCCCCTGGACACCACCCCCTAGACAACCTACCCCCTTGGACAGCCCCCTAACCCCCTGGACACCCCCACCCCTTGGATAGTCCCCACCCTCTAGAAAGCCCCCCACCCCTCTAGACATCCCCCACCCCTAAGACACCCCCACCCCCTGGACACTGCCTACCCCCATTGGATAGCCCACTCACCCCCTTGAACACCACCCAACCCCCTTGGACAACCCCCCTGGACACCACCCCCACCCCCTTTGACACCCCTTGGACACCCCTACCCCTCTGGATAAACCCCACCCCCTCGACCGCCCCACCCATCTCGACAACCCCCACCCCTGGACACCCCCCCTAGACACCCCTACCCCCTTGGACATCCCACTCACCCCCCTAGACACCACCCCAACCCATGGACTCCCATACCACCTTGGACATCCCCCTCACCCCTGGAAACCACCCCCACCCCCTTAGAAACACCAACCCCCTTGGACAGCCCCCACACCCCCCAGACAACACCCCCACCACATTTGACACCCCCCTGGACAATGCCACCCCTCTGGACAGCCCCCACCCTTGGACCACCCCCACCCCTCTAGACACCCCCCAAACACCCCCCAAACACCACCTATTATCTTGGACATCATACTCACCCCCTACACTTCCCCACCCCTAGACACCCATACCCCTTTGGACAGCACCCTCACCCCCCTGGACACCACTCCCCCCCCACCCCCTTAAACACCCCAACCCCCTTGGGTAGCCGCCGCACCCCTTGGATACCACCCCCACCCCCTTTGACATCCCATGTACACCCCCACCCCCCCAGACAGCCCCGCCACCTCTGGGGCAACCCCCACCCCTCTAGATATCCCATCCATCCCCTTTGAAACCCCCTGTATGTGCACACACACATGATGGAACACACTAAAATCATAAAGTTCAATGATATCACTTCCATGGATTCTTTTACAAGAAAAAAAATTAGCACGGTATAAATGAAAACGATAAAACTTACCAAGATAGCAATAACAAAGATAAAAAAATAACATCTCAAAATATTAGTTTAGGGCATCGTGACAAATAAAAACTAAAACCAAGCCGTGTGAAGATTACTTGAGTTTTGTGAGTCAACCAGATAAATATGGTGACAATAAAGATGATGAATGATGATGGAAAAATGAGGCTTGAGTTAACGACTTTGAAAATACTTTCTAGGTTTTCCACATGGGAGAGATGAGTCACAGGTAGCCAGATCGAATAAAATAGAATAACTGAATATGGGGTGTGATAAATCATTTAAAAGGTTCATAAGGTCGGTTATTTTGTAACCGCCATGATAAATTATGCTTTATCATGTCGTTTTTTAATAACTAATGTGAAAAATTGCTAAGATTTCCTTTATCACTTCGGTTATAAAATAACTGACATGATTAATCACCCACATTCAATTTTCACAATGGTTATAAAATAACTGCCATGAAATAGCTAATCTCAGTATTATTTACATCGGTTATTTTCTAACTGGCAGAAAAAATGGATTCTTATCGATTTATCACGTCGGTTATAAAATAACCAACGTGGTAAATCGATTTTTACAGCTTTGGACATCGATTATATAGAACCGACGTGAAAAATACTGACATGTTAAACGTTTTTCCACTAGTGATATCACCAAAATGTACATAAATAATGAACAAAATTTATTGTAAAAAATACATGAGACTTGTAATGGTGTCCACAAGACAACTTGTTAAAATAACATAATATAAAAATTAAGGACCATGAAATATAAGTAAAAACTGTAAACCTTCCATGTTGAATGGTCCCTCACTAAAACCAAGATCAAAAAATAAATTAATTATACTATATTTAGGTCCTAATATCACCAATGCTATAAAACATATCATCCACCAATTTTGTACAACATCAACTATGAACAAGCTAAGTCAGCCTCATTCTCACAAATCCATATCTAAATTTTATCTAGTCTACACCAACAAATATGATGTGGTCATAAGGATCATGAATAAGTCAGTATAAAAATAATCCTTATGATGACCCCAAAACCATAAAGATTGTTTTAATAGACAATAAAATATCCTCCTTGCATTGAAGTTGTCTAGAAGGAAGATAATATGGAATTCCATAGAAACAAGTTAGCTCAAGGCTCTTGTCACTAAGTATTAGCCAAAAGGAATTCATGAAGACATATCCAAATATGGTCAAACACCTTGGGACTCACGGAAATTATCCAGTCACTATTATCATAGCTATAATACTAAAAACCCATGATGTATGGGTAACCTGCGATGCATGGAAAATTGATGAACCAAATAGATAGAGGTTGAAAACGATACAGAACATCATATCTTAAAGGCAATCCCCTTGGTCCCGATGAACCAAAAGTACAGTAAAATTTATCATTACATAGAATTTTGATAGCCACACCACATTCAAAATATAACAATTTGAGTATTCTCATCATTAAAGAATGAATTTTAATTTAGGTAGAATATTCCAATAAATTGTGATAGACCTATGTATGGTCATAGAATGAACTCATGATCAAGATTATAATTTAAAACATAACATATATCAAAACAAACACTCAAATTCCAATTCTCAGTATAGTTGTCTCAAGCATCTGACTATGTTATTCATCCATAGGATGTTGGAGGATCCATATACAATAACTATGGTTGAAATAATGACTCCATTTAAGGATCCTTATCCCATATGATCTATATATATTAGATAAATTACCACTTTGTATATAGTGTATCACAATATAGTAATGTGGGTGTGATACTGACTCTATCCAATTCTGAATGAAGAAGATGACAACTTTATGCTCACATGGTCAAAACCCCAATTCTATAGGATGATCATAGTCCCAACATATATATACCAACTCCACCTATGAATAAATATGGACAAATATCACATATTACCATAATTGTTTTTTCACTAAAAAATAAATGACGTGTCCTAAGGGTACATGGAATGATTTCCCTAGTTGGACAATTGGTCTTGTTTTTTTATTTCACATAGCATGTCTCTACTACATTACTCATCATGTAGAGGGGTAAACCGGGGTGTTATGAACTCTAGGTAATATTCATGTACCACTTCTATCTAATACATGTATCTTTAATGGAAGATGGGGTGTGGTCCGACATGTATGATGCATAGAGGCACACAAGTCCTTGGGAATGTATTCCCAATACACACCAAACTAGTTGAGTAGGGGTCACATGGTGTATATATAATTCTAAGGGATGTGAGATACATAAATGTAACATAATCTATATAATTTTATAAAAAAATAACTACATAACATGTTTTATTCTGAATCATACAATGGGATTTCAGGATATTTTCATAACATAAGGTTTGTGTTTCATCTTCTCATTTTTTCTCCCATTCCTTTGAATTATCTATGTAATCCATCTGTAATTCCCACAATTGAGCAAACCATTATAAAATATTTATTTTCAGTCTTATTTGAACCCTGATTATTTAAAATAAAAATGATATTAGTACCTCCTGTGGTTGATTCTCCATCCCTCACTCCATGGATCATGAAGCCAGAATCACCCAATACCAATTCAGAATCCCATCATCAACATTGTACCAATGTTTTGATGCTATCCGTGATTCTAAAACGTGACCAATATTATATGGACCAATAATCCTTTTCTTGAAGAATGAGGTTCTTAAAATCAATTGAACCACCATCCAAACCAATATCGATGATGATATTATGTATAATAGAGGGACTAAACTCAAAACAGAAAAGTGATAAATAAAAAATATTTGTTCGGGGTTTTACCATTATTTTTTTGATGGAATATAATTATATAAGTTGAAAAAAGATTAAAATAATAAATAAAATGTGATAATTATCAATCAGACCAATTCCATATGAAATCATACATTAATGTTATTAAAGATTGTTGATTCATGATTCGAAGGTTTGAGTTTAATATCAAATCACAATGAACCCTAAAGAAAAGATAAAATCATTAAAATTGTTTCCTTAATTATGGATTGATCATTGGTTTAGAAACAGTTAATAATTAATTTCATTAAAATTCCACTGCATTCATTGTTGGATCCATATATGTCTATAATCAAAAGACCTTTATCCTCAAACAAGAGTTCGTTGAAAAAAAAACTATTCCACAAGATATATATTTATCCTTATTTCACAATTCACTATGGTTTTGTAGGTAACCCTATAGATTCACCTATGATATGATTATATAGATATATGTAACACCCCAACCCTAGTTACCCATAACATGCTCATTATTACATAACATTGGCATTACACAAGGAATCATGTCCTGAAAGAATGACCAGTTTAGTAGCCTTGAAAGTAATAGATATATACATAAGTCTTACATTATATAATGAAATAAAAAAACATTGTGTCCCATTTGAACACACTTATATCCCTTAACATATTCATGTAGTTAAATTTTAATATACTTATTTTCATCCTGGAAAAAACAAAACATAAGAAAGTGGTGAGCTTAGATGTTAAGTAAGGATAACAATATAGTAGAAACTGTCAAAAATATGAAAAAACATTTAAGTTAATGTATACGACTAGAACACAAGCCTATTAAACATAAACATAAACATAATATAGAAATGATAAATCCAATAATTCCATTTACTTATTCACATGGATATTCTATTAGTCGAATAATAACATGTAATATCAATAGACAATTTCATAATGATGGAATTCATAATTCTAGACTTCATAACCACATAGTCAAGGCCTTGTGCCATGACTACAAATAAGATTTTGTCAAGTCCTTGTACCAACACACTAGTTTGTCTTATGAGGCCTACTGATGAATCGAGAAGCTATAGTACACTCCACCCGTCACTTACTAAGTCCAATGCATTCTTCATATGAAAAGTTTTAAACAAAACAAAAACATTCGTATTAAAACTAGCAAATGAAATATCAATACTTTATCTATAGACCATGAATGGTATTAAAATAACACATCCACAGTCAAATATATCACAAAACCTTCAATAAATTATGCAATATTTGTATCATAATAAATTAACCTCGATCAAGAATAATATCCCGTAAAGGATATTGACATTGTTGAAATTGATGAGTAAAAATCTTTGAGAGAAATATCCTTTTCTATGACAACATTTAAAAGTCTCACTATTTATCACGAAGCTGTTTAAAATATATTTTTGAATCAAAGTGTCTCATACCACATTTAAACATTTAAAAGTAATTTAAATTTTAAAACATTATTGTCCATATAAATAAAACCTTAAAACCATTTTTATAAGGACATTAATGAGAATGATTTATAAGAATAAAATTTTAAAACATTTAAATTGATATTTTAGTTAGAGTAACTAACCATATGAGAGAGGCATGAATAAAAATAATTGAGGTAATAAAAACATTATAATATCATGAGAATAAAGGGATTCATGATATACTATGTCAAAGTACAATATATACACAAAATAAAAGTAAATTGGGGCATAACAACAAAGTATTCTCAATGGAATGTAAGTTGAGATGAATTCCATTATAAAGTCTGTATCGTTAGGTAAAGGATAAATCAATGACATAATTATGTGTGAAAAATATAAATAAACTCAATATGATTAGATATTCAGTGTAAATGAACCCAAGATCATTCACACATAAACGACTTGGACGTTTAACTCAATGAATAGAAATCGAGTTATAATTACTCGAATCATGTTTATATAGATGACTAGAGAATTTATAAATTGGGTGATTATGTGTTTAAAAAGTACATCCATGAAACAGAGAGTGGAAATTACTACATAAGTAAATAAATAGTGATTTCACACACAATTAGGGAGTAATGTAATCAATGAAGTTTGCGTAAAACTGAATGAGTGGCAATTGAAAATTGAAATTCCCGTACCGATTTGGTAACTTACAAAACATACACACCATGACAGAAGGATCATCCAATGATGATTAAAATACACCTAAATTAAATTATATTACGTGAACAATATAATCATATGTACTACATACACCACACAAAAGGTATTAGAGGCAAATATATCATGAATCTGAGGAGAATAAAAGTTTGATGAAACCCCCTTACCAGGTTGTAATCAATCGAGTCGTATGACCAAATGTCAATAACCACCAAATGAATCACAGAATAACATGAGTATAAAAAGAATCATGATAATATATATCAAATGGAAATACATAATACACCACATAGAATAAGAAAGTGGCGAATATTGGAAATATCAAGGAATAAAAAGTGATACATAAACCCCTTACCTTGCAATTTCCTTTGGTCGAGGGTAAGTTTAACCTCATGTATAAAAATTATAGTATGTTATTCATTTATAACAGAACCATATTTATATTTATTATATCATACAAGAATCATTTATGACTTTATATTACCCATTTAATAATGATTTCCATATTAAATTATCATTTTGGGTAATAATCGCTTTCTTTAATAAAATAAGTTTTTTAGAAAATATTTTTTATAAATAGTCTAGGTTAATTATTTTTAAAAATGTGCAACAATGGCAGAATTCGAGATGCCTCCATTGTGTATTCTGTGAAAGGCAGCATCATCAATTCCACCATTCACCTATAAACAAAAAAAATATAAACAAATTTATTTTTAATTTCATTTTTTGTTTTTTTATATGTATATATATAAACAAAATAAATATAAAAATAAAAATAAAAATTTCAGAAAAATCTATCTTCTATTTAAAATCCCGTAGTACTACCATTACAATAGTCAGGATTCTGACATAATCTCTCACCAAGGTCTCCCTTTTATATGAGAGCTTACCATGGAAATCATTCTGCATTTCGGATGTGGGATTCTGGTTCTCCCTTTCCTGCGTAGAACATTCTGCATTTCCGATGTGGGATTCTGTTTGAAGTACATGAACTTGAAAGACTATAAAATATAAACTATAAGACCAATATAAATGAATCATAAAACACAGATTAGACATATAAAAAATAGTTGAAAAGAAAAATAATTTCATAAATATGATGATAAAAATGATTTAAAAGTTTTCAAAACCACCGACTTGAAACTTAAAAATGATTCTAGTATGTGACTTTGAAAGCCTATAAAATATAAACTACAAGACCAATATAAATTAATCTTAATACATGGATTAAATATATAATAAATAGTTTTAAATAAAAAGAATTTCGTAAAAAATGTTGATGGAAAATAATTTATATGTTTTCAAAAACACCAACATGAAACTTAAAAATCTTTCAAGCACGTGTATTTGAAAGCCTATAAAATATAAACTATTAGATTGATATAATTGAAACATAAAACATGGATTAAAAATATAATACATAGTTGAAAATAATAGAATTTTGTAAAAAATGATCATGAAAAATAATTTATAGGCTTTCAAAACAACCTACTTGAAACATAAAAATGCTTCAAGTTTGTGCCTTTGAAAGCATGTAAAATAAAAACTATGAGACCGATATAATTGTAAGTTCTTAGATGGATTAAACATATAATAAATTATTTAATTATTTAATTAATAATTATATATTACTAATTTATAATTATTTATTATAAGGAATAATTAATAATTAATAGTTATAATGATTACTTATAATGAATAATTATAATGAATAATTATAATGAATAATTATAATGAATAATTATAATGAATAATTATAATGAATAATTATTTTACTAATTAACTAATTAATTATTATATAATAATTTTTAATAAATACTAATTAATAATTATAATGAATAATTATAATTTATAATTATATTACTAATTAACTAATTATAAAAAGGGCATCGACTCTATCTTTTTCAAAAAACTAACCAATTAACTATTATCTATTTAATAATTATATTATTAAATAACAATTTAGTTACTATATAATTAATGACTAATAATTACTAATTAACTAATTATAATTTATATAATTAAGAATTATATAACTAATTAACTAATTATATTTTTAATTAACAATTTATATTACTAAATATCTAATTAATTATTTTATAATTAATCATTAATAATTTTTATTAACTAACTAATTGTTATACAATTAATAGTTATATATTTAATAATTTTATTAGTAATTAGTAATTAATAATTAATAATTAATAATTATAATTAATAATTTTAATGAATAATTATAAAATATAATTATAATTAATAATTATAAAATATAATTATAATTAATAATTATAAAGAATAATTATATTACAAATTAACAAATTAATTATTATATAATTATTTTTAATAATAACTAATTAATAATTATGATGAATAATTATATTACTAGTTAAATAATTAACTATTATATAATCAATAATTGCATTACCAATTAACTAATTAATTATTATATAATCATTTTTAGTAAATATTAATTAATAATTATAATATATAATTGTATTACTAATTAACTAATTATAAAAACATCCTTCACTCTATCTTTCTCAAAAAAATCACTAATTAACTATTATATAATTAATAATTATATTACTATTTAACTAATGTGTTTATATATACTTAATGATTAATATTTGGTAATTAACTAATTTAAAATCATATAAGTAATAATTATATTACTAATTAACGATGTAATTATTATATAACTAATTTTTAATAATTACTAATTAACTAACTAATTATTATACAATTAATATTTATATAATTAATAATTATATTAATAATTAACTAATTAATAATTACATAATGAATAATTAACTAATTAATAATTAATAATTAATAATTGTAATTAGAAATTATAATGAATAATTATAATTATTAATTATAATGAATAATTATAATAATTAATTATAAATAATAATTATAATAAATAAATATAATTTATAAATATATTACTAATTTACTAATTATCTATTATATACTTGATAATTATATTACTAATTAATTGGTTAATTATTATATAATTAATTATTAATAGTTACTAATTAACTAATTAATTATTACAAAATTAATTATTAATAATATAAATTAAATAATTAAATAATTTATTATATGTTTGATCCATGTTTGAACTATAAATTATATCGGTCCTATAGTTTTTATTTTATAGGCTTTCAAAGGCACACACATACAAAATTTTTATGTTTCATGTATGTGGTTTTGTAAGCCTATAAATTATTTTTCATGATCATTTTTTACGATTTTTTTTATTTTGAACTATTTTTTATATGTTTAATCCATGATTTACGTTTCAATTAAATCGGTAAAATATTTTATATTTTAAAGGCATTCAAAGTCTCGTTCTTGAAATTTTATAAGTTTCATGTAGTTGTTTTTGAAAACTTATAAATTATTTTCCCTCAATAGTTTTTACGAAATTATTTTTGTTTTCAACTATTTGTTATATTTTTAATTCATGTATTATTTTTCATTTATATAGGTCTTGTAGTTTATATTTTATAGGATTTCAATGTCACATACTTGAAACATTTTTAAGTTTCAAGTAGGTGGTTTTGAAATCTTATAAATCATTTTTATCATCATTTTTTACAAAATTCTTTTTGTTTTCAAATATTTTTTATATGTTTAATCTATGTTTTAAATTACATTTATATTGGTATTATAGTTTATATTTTATAGTTTTTCAAAGACACGTATTTGAAACAGAATCCCACATCGAAAATGCAGCATGTTCTGCACAGGAAAGGGAGAACCAGAATCCCACATTGGAAATACAGAATGACTTCAAGGGTAAGCTCTCTTATAAAAGGGAGCCAAAGGTGAATGCTTCTGTCTGAATCCTGACTACTGTAATGGCAGTACTACGTGTTTAACTTGTTATTCATGATCATATCATTTAGATAATGATTAAAAAAATTCCAGAATATAAAGATTGATTTATATATTATATATATTTAGAATATAAATATATATAATAGATAGAAATATGAAATAGAAGGCACCACTTATGGAGACAGTAGGTCGTACGTACCGATAAGCGTTGTTTCCGTTTTCATGTCATATTCAACCAAAGTAAGTGAATAAGATATATGTAAGTACATACACACACACACACACACACACACACAGATATATATATATATATCACTAGTTTCATTATTATTCCATATATTATATAGTTATTAATAATATATATTTTATAATCATCGTTTAATGGTGAACATGAGAATGAATCTCAACGCGTCATTGAGACAGTAATCTCTACGTACATACGAGTGACAATATCATTATATTGATGGTAGAATCGTATGTAATTGTATGGTATATCATATATAAATAATAATTAAAATTTTATATTTATTATTTACATCAGTTATACTAATTATTATACCCCTCTAAATAATGAAGAGTTTGAATAACGAACTACACCACAGTGTGGAGATGGTAAGCCGTACGTACGCACGTATTGTGACATGGTCATTTATAGGATGGATATAATAACGTATATGGTTGAACCATATTTATAATAACATCACTGTATGTAGGAGGTACTAGAGTCATTATTTTGGTATGTAAACAACAAAGAAGATGTAGTGGAAGAATAAAAGGACATGAAAGAGGGTGGTGAAATTATTACCTCTTTTTCATGTGTTTTCTTTCGATTTGATCAAAAGGGATCCTTATGTTGGATTTATGATTAATGTAAGGACTCTAGGTTTATGTTAGATATTTTTTTTGGATATTTGATAAGAGGCTGAAAAATCCAAATGGCTTTGTAGGTGTGATTTTGAGAGAATAAAAAATGCCTTTTTCTAAGAGGGGTGTGGGTCACTTAAGAAAAACTTTGAAATATTATTTTATAATAAATTTATTTTCGGTTTATAAAGGCATAAAAATTATTTATTTCATTTAAAAGGTGGGTATGGGTCGAAAAAAATTAAACCAATAGGTTTAGGCATGTTTGGGTTACCATTTTAACCTTATCTTTTAGATTTGACTATTAGTTAAGTAGTTTAACTTTTATCGTGTCTTCTTGTATTCTTAAACTATATGGTTAATAAACATACTCTAAACTACCAAGAGAACCTCAAGTGGTTTATTAATGAAATATATAATACTATTAAAGCCTTTTTTGATACTTTATATTTTTAGGAATATCATATCAACCAATAATATAATATTTGTTTTAAAAACTCATTGTGTCAATTTCGACATTTTTTAGTATTTGGTTGTTGTGAAAATCATAACAGCATGATTACATTGGAAAAAAAATATTTAATCATCCCTAACATGTAATATTAACCTATAAAATTAGTCGAATTACTGAAAAATCTAAAATTACATTTATTTGTATATTTATAATATAAATTATTTTAATCATCCATTAATAAGGCAACTACTGCAACATCATTGTGTTATAAATAACATTAATTATTTAGTGTCTAAGAATTATAAATAAAATACCATTATGTGAGAAATACTTTTATATTTATAATTAATTTTTATTGTCAAATTTATCTTATGTATAAGCTAACATTAAATATGTTTTAATTATTAAACATTGAATTTAACTCGTTTAACTCTTCTTTTAATAAAATAATAATGAATGTCCAAATATAATCCAAGTGGACCAAAGAGGATCATATTTTAATACTATGGTTTATTATTTTAGAATTATACATATCCAATAGAATTAGGACATGTGTTAGTGTAATTAAAATATCATTTTTACCCTTAATTACCATATTTATTTTTAACTGTGGTAAATAAAAGTCAAGAGTTACTATTCATAAAAAAATTATTTTCCTCTTATTGAACCACATTTTACTTACTAATTTCAACTGTGTCTTTATAATTTATGATATTCAACTCACAGAAGTGGTAAAATTAAATTTATGCAAATTTGAAAATGCTCTAAGAAGGTGGGTAAAAGACAATAAAAAGTTCAATACAATATTATTTATCTAATTTTATAATAAAATTAATCAAATAAATTATATTTAATTATATAAGTATTATATATATATTTTGAAAAAAAATAAATTTAAATAATAATAATAATTATTTAAATAAAAAGTCGGTTTTAAACTATAACACAGTGTTTTTCACTATTCATAATAAATTTACTGTTTTCAGAAGAATACCAAAAATTCACCCGAAGATAATTTTGAAATTCCAAATTCTAAAATAAATTCTATATTACCAAATTCAAAACATAGATGTTTCATTAATAAATTTAAACAAAATTCTCGTTGTCGAAACCGAAAAGCGGGTTTTTAAAAAGTAAAAACTACCAAATGATTGAGATGTGTTTATGTGATATTTAAATGTGAAATTTCTTCTAATTACCTAAATTGTATTAAAGGATAAATATATAATCTAACTATACTTCCAAACCATTCAAATGCGTAATTTAACCCTATAAATTATTTCAATTAAAAAAGTTGTTTTCAATTGATATTTAGTGTTTTTAAGTATTCATCAAAATATGAAAGTTATCAGAAAGGTACTAAATATTTATTCAAAATAAAATTGAATACCCCGAATTTAAGAAAGAATTCAATTTCATTAAATTTAATATATAAAAGTTTCGATTATTGGTTTTAAAAATGGGTTTCCATTAGAATGAGGTAAAATTGCATTGTTTGAAAAATACTTATATTATCTAAAAAATGAATTTGTTTTTATATTATGGTTAAGAAAAACATAATATGGATTCTATATTTATATGGAGTATATAAAATTAAAAATTTAGTTAATACTATTCAAACCACTTTTGAACAACATTTTTGGAAAGCCATGGTGCGCTCAAACTCGGTGTTGCGTGTAGCCCAAGATATTGAATTAATTTAAAAAAAATAACTCACTATTAAATCATGGGGTGTTACATTATTCCCACATTTTGGAAATAAAATCCTCTCAATTATTAAATTGTCCTTGGGAACTTCATTTATTTTCCCACATCGAAAAAGAGTCAATAAAACTATCACTTTAAAATAAATAAAGAGAAGTACAAAGGTCACCCGAGATAACCCATACTAAGATTCCATGTAAGAAAACATAGATATTGAAGATACACTATGTGTCTTGTTCTGATGAACAGTGATTGAAAACATGTTTAAAAGAAAGTTAACAACAAGAAAACCACAATATTGTGATGGGATAAACATTCATTAGTTTCCCAGTATAAAAATTAAACTAACAACATTTTTTTTATTTATGTTTTATTTCATAATATTGAGGAATTTATTTATGATATTGACTAAAAAAATAGAGAAACATACTTACTTTTTATACAGAGTTTCATCCTTTAATAAATTTCTACAACTAACTAATTTTTTTTTCAAAAGATGAGTATTGATGATGACATAGTCATACCTAAGTTACTAGAATCAACTTACAGAGAATCACATGATCCACAAAGGATAAACTATATATTTACTTTGTCTTTAAAGATTACCCAAAACCAAAATGGTTAGTACAAGATCATATGATCCCGAAAAAGGATAATCCTATAGAGAAATAAATACTAATCTTAATTTATAAAATTAAGCCAACAATACCCAAAGATCAATAAATACTATTCAATAAACAATTATCCTCAAAATCCTTCAATATAATCCAAACAAATATTGAAACCCAAAACGTAGAATAATTTGATTACATATTCTTCCATATTAAATTTTAACTCCAAATAACATCGACTACTCTTAATGTCACATACATAAAGTAATTAACCCAATCACATATTCTCTATGATAGGTTAATCATTTCCATAAACAACCCAAATCGCAATAAATCCAAATTAAAAACATAGAGAAAAATCCATCATTAATTCTCAAATGAAATCTCAAAGTATTCAATTTTAATTAGGTATATAGTGTTCCCAACAGAGCGAACGTCTTTCAAAATAACATTTATCACTTAATCGCCAAATAATTTTCCTATACTATGAATATCCATTTGATAAGACATAAGATCCCAAAACAACTAATTATTTATCAATAAAATAATTTAAATAAATATAATTAGTCACACAAAAAATATACTTCACCTAGTCCAGTGGTAGGCGATAAATCCCAATCACACTCTGGTTGTGGGTTTGATTCTCGTAGCTTTGTTCGCTGCGACGGGTTGTCACATGGTCTGCGTGTTGTCCTTTTTCAAAAACTATATTTTATATCATTCCCAAAATGAGAAAAATTCTTCAAAATATCCATAACTTAATTTCACCACAAAATTTATCTCATACCTCACATTTTCATCCCAAATTTTAATAACGTGTAATTTCATCAAATTCAAGGATCATATAAACCCAATTGGTTATTTATAACTATAATAGAAAATACAATTCTTCATAAAATAGAATTTTCACGTAAAAATCTGTTAGGTTACACATACAGGAGAAAAGTCTTGAAAACTAATCAAATCAACAAAGACCACTAATACTTTTAAACTTTTCTCCATCCATTTATTTCCACATAGGTTTTTCCTTGACCAAGTGGTTATCCTAATGAATAGGGCATTCACTCGGTTAATGAACAGGTCCCATAAAATTACCGAAAATTACTATAAAAGGATTCTTGGGATATTATTTATTTTATTCCATAGTACTCTTCATTTTTACTTGGAAATTCATTACTTTATATTCTTCTTTACCACACTTAAAGAATTTCTTTGTTCCACTGTGACTCTTTCCTAGGTGTATCCTTCCACATTTCTTGTATGATGGAAACTGGTATTTCTTTTCTCCATATTCTTCACTGATGGAGCGCTTATCATTGACCGTCTTCTCTTTTTTTTGAGTACGGGCATTGGTTAATATACAAGTTGTTGATCATATTTTTGGAAAACTGATTCGGCATGAACACAATATCTTTTACACCTATCAAAAATCTATTTCATTGATCATTTACCCCAATATACCCACTATGTACATCATGTTCTATGTTAATATAGATTCCTTGTAATACATCCATTGTCTAACACTATAAAGCATAATTTGAGTCCGAAAATCATTTAGAGTATATCATAACACCTTAGTTTCAATATAAATCACCTTAGGATTTACCAAGATTATTCATTCTCATCTTATTTTAAAATCCTTCAAATCAGTTTGTAATGAAAATGTGAATTATTCTTAGCACATCCCCTAGGTGTGTCGTAACCAAGAGTGCAGCAAGGCATATTGTCGGGTACCAGGATACCCCGGGACAAACCCATAACTTCTTTTTTTGAAGTTTTCACCCATAGGTATATCTGTTCCAGAGCCACCTCTACTTGCTCGTATCTAGATATGGATATATTGGTTTGAAAACCAACTTAGTATTTACATTACCAACATTTTTGGATGATCATCCATACTAATATTAAATGTATATCTTAGGGCAGTGTTTCTAAATCATAGTTTTTTTTTCTAAATATAGCATCCAATATTTGTAAAAAACATCATCTCATACAAATTGTAATGCTCTAACCCCTGTTACCCAGAATTGGTGCATCATTACATAACATTGGCATGATATAATGAATCATGTCCCGAAATACTGATCAGTTTAGTAGACATGGAAGTACTAGATACATACATAAATATAACATTAAATAATGAAATAAAAAATGATTGTGTCCACTTTGAAAACTCTTATATCCCTTAGCATATTCCTATGGGTTAATCATAATATACTTATTTGCATCCGAGAAAAAATAAAACATAAGAAAGTGGTGATCTTAGTTTCTCAGTAAGGATAACAATATAGCAGATATTGTCCTAACTAAGAACAGACATTTAAGGAAATGTATAAGACTAGAACACAAGCCTTTTAAATATAAACTTCAGAAGAATATGGAAAGGATAAATATAATAATTCCATTTAATTTTTCAATGAACATTCTACTAGTCAAATAATCCCAGGTATATCAATATCCAATTTAATAATTATGGAATGCATAATTCCATACATCATAACAACATAGTCAAAGCCTTGTTCTAAGACTAAAAATAAGATTTTGTCAAGACCTTGTGCCAAGACACTTTTTTGTCTCATGAAAACTATGGATCCATCAAGGAGCTATAGCGGGCTCCCCCCGTCACTTACTACGTCTAATGAATTCCACATATGAAATATTTAAAAATAACATATACATTCATATTATAACTAGCATATGAAATGTCTATACTTTATCTTTAAACCATGAATGGTATAAAAATTACACATCCATAGTAAAACATTTCACAAAACCTTCAATACTCTATGAAATATTTTTATCATAATAAATAAACCTCAATAATGAATAATATCCCATAAATTATATTGACATAGTTGAAAATTATTAGTAAAAATCTTTGATATAAATAACCTTTTTTCCTGAAAACATTTAAAAGTCTCACTATTTGTCAAGAAGCTGTTTAAAATATATTTTCTAATCAAGGTGTCCAATACCACTTTGAAACTTTTAAAAGGAATTTAAATTTCAAAACATCAATGTCCATATAAATAAAACCTTAAAACCAATTTTAAAACATATTCAATAATGAGAAATATTTAGAAGAATAAAATTTGATATCATTTAAATTGATATTTAAGTTAGAGTTCCTAACCAAATGATAGACACTTGAATACAAATAATTGAGGTAATAAAAACATTATAATATAAATATAATAAAGGTATTCATGATATACTATGTCAAAGTATAGTATATACTCTGAATAAAAGTGAATTGGTGCATAACAACAAAGTATTCTCAATGGAATGTAAGTTGAGATAAATTCATTTATAGAGACTGTACCCTTAGGTTAATTATAAATCAATGAGGTAATTATGCGGGAAAAATATAAATACACTCAATATTATTGGATATCCATTATAAATAAATCATAGGAAATTCAGACATATTCTTGTAAAAACAACACCAATGACTTGGATGTTTGACTCAATTAAATAAATTTGTGTTAAAATTACTCTGATCAAGTTTATATTGATGACTTGAGAATTTTTCAATGGAGTGATTATGTGTATCAAAAAGTATATACACAAAAAATGGTAGTGGAAAATAAAAATAGGTAAATAAATAGTTATTTCTCACATAAAATTGGAGTAAAGTAATCAATGATGTTTTCATAAAACCGAATGAGTGGAAACTGAAATTTGGAATTCTCTAACTGATTTTGTAACTTAAATTAACATACACCCCATGAAGGAAGGATAATCCAATGATGATGTAAATACCCATAAATTAAATTATATTACATAAAAAATATAATCATGGGAATTAAATACACCACACAAAAGGTAATAGTGGTGAATATAGCATGAATCTCACTGGAATAAAAGTGAGATGAAAATGCCTTACCATGTTGTAATCAATCAATTCGTATGAGCAAAAGTTAATAACAACTAAATGAATCAAAAAATTACACGAATATAAAGTGAATCATGATAATATATATCAAATGGTAGTTTAAAATACACCACATGCAATAAATAATTGGCAAATAATGGAAATCCCATAGAATTAAAAGTGAGATAAGAAACCCCTTACCTTGCACTTTCATTTGGTCGAAGGTATGTTTAACCTCATGTATAATTACCATAGAATGTTATTAAATTATACCAGAACCATATTCACGTTATTTATATAATACATGATTCATTTATTACATTGTACTACTGATTTAATAATTATTTCAAGGTTAAATTAAAATTTTGGGTAATAATCGCTTTATTAATTGTACGTATTTTAACTTTTTATTCTTTATCGTATCATTTAGATCATGATTTAAATACTTCCAAAATATAATGATTTGTTTATATATCATATATATTTTGAATATAAATATGTATAATAGATAGATATATGAAATGAAAGTCACCTTTTATGGAGACGGTAGGCCGTACATACGCATAAATACATTTTTCATTTTCATAACCTATTGAACGGACGTACGTGAATAAGTTATATGTAAGTACATACATATATATATATATCTCTGGTAGAATTATTATTTATTATAATACATACTTATTAATAATATTTATTTTTAGAATCATCATTGAATTTTGAACATGGGAATGCATCTCATCGCGTCGTGGAGACAGTAATCCGTACGTTTGCTTGAGCGACAATATCATTATATTGATTGGGTGATCATAAGTAATTAGATGGTATATCATATATTAATAATCATTAAAATTTTATATTTATATTTAGATTTACATTAGTTATACTCATTATTATACCCATCCAAATAATTAAGTGTTTAAATAACAATGTACACCACGATGTGGAGACGGTAAGCCGTACGTACGCACGTATGGTGACTTTGTCATTAATTGGATGGATATACTAATGAATATGGTTGAAACATATTTATAATAACATCACAGTATGTAGGAGGTACTGGAGGTATTATTTTGGTATGGAAACAATAAATAAAGAGGAAGTGGGAGAAGAAAAGAACTTGACAAAGGGTGTTGAAATTATTACCTCTTCTCCAGGTGTTTCTTTTTGAGTTGACCAAAAGGGATCCTTAGGTTGTCTTTTTGATAAAATTAAGTAATATATGTTTATTGGAGGAAATATGGGAGAATATTTGGTTAGGGTTTGGCTGAGGCGAATGACTTTTGAGGTGTGTTTTGGAGAGAAGGGAAAGTTTCCTTTTATAAGAGGGGTGAGTGTCACTTTAGGAAAACCCTAAAATATTATTTTATAATAAAATAATTTTCAGTTTCTAATGGATAAAAAAATTTATATCGAATCTAAGGTGGGGATGAGTTGAAATAATCTCAAACAATAGGTTTTAGACATGTTTAGGTTACCATTTTATCATTATATTTTGGATTTAACTCACAGTTAAATAGTTTAACTTTTACCATGTCTTCTTGTATTCCTACATTATATGGCTAATAAAATTACTCTAAACATCCAAGAGAACCTCAGGTGGTTCATTAATGACATATATAATATTATTTAAGCTCTATGGCTGAAGATATATTTTTTGGAATATTATATCAATGAATAATATAGTATTTGTTTAAATTCTCATTTATGTAAATTTTGACATTATTTAGTATTTGGTTTTCATGAAAATCATAACAACATGAAAACATGGAATAAAATTATTTTATCAACTCTAAAATGTCATATTAATCTATAAAATTAGTGTAATACATCAAAAGTATCAAATCACATTTATTTTCATATTTATAATATCAATTATTTTAATCTGTCATTAATAAGGTAATTACTGCATCATCATTGTGTCATAAATAAATTTAGTTTTTTTAAATATTATAAATAAAATACCATTAGGTTGGAAATATTTTTTATCTCTCTAATGAATATTTATCGTCGAATTTATCTGATGTAAAACCCTATATTAAAATTTTTTTAGTCATTAAACTTTGAATTTAACTATTTTAAATCTTCTTTAAATAAACTGATAATAAATGTTCTAATCTAATCAAAGTGGACCAAATAGGATCATAATTTATTCATATTGTTGTGTTTTGTCGAATTACACTTATCAAATAGAATTAGGACATGTGTAAGGGTAATTAAAATATAATTGTTACCCTTAATTACCCTACTTACTTTTAACCGTGGTAAATAAAAGCCATAGTTTGTATTCGCTGAAAATTATTTTCATCTTATTGAACCAAATTTTACATACTGATTTCAACAATGTATCTCAGATTTTTTAAATTCAAATCACGAAAGTGGTAAAATTATGTTTTATGAAAATTTTCAAATGCACCTTGAAAGTTGGTAAAAGACGGTAAAAAGATCAATAAAATTTTATACATCTAATTTTATATATAAAATGACTCCAATGAATTACATTGAACTTATATAGTTATTACATATATATTTTGACTAAAAATAAATTTAAATACAATAATTAAATATTTAAATAAAAATCCGGTTTTAAACTATAACACATTGTTTTCCACTATTCATCAAAAATTGAATGTTTTCAGAAAAATACCAAAAAACTACCTTAAGCTAATTCTGATACTCCGAATTCAAAAATTAATTCTATTTTACCGAATTTAAAATATAAAAGTTTCATTAGTTAATTTAAAATAAATTTACATTGTCAAAACCGAATAGTGGGTTTTTGAAAAGTAGAAACTATCGAAAGATTGACATGTGTTTATGTCAAATTTAATTGTGAAATTAATTATAATGACCTAAATTGTATTAAATGATAATAATATAATATAATTATTATGTAAAACCATTCAAATGAAAAATTTAACCCTTTAAATAATTTCGATAATTTTTTTTTCAATTAAAATATAGTTTTTTTTTCAGTATTTATCAAAATATGAAAGTTATGAGAAAAGTACAAAAAGTTTAATCAAAATAAATTTTTAGGTCTCGATTCAGAATAAGAATTAAATTTCATAAAATTAATTATATTAAAGTGTCAATTATTGCTTTTAAAAAGTGTTTTCCATTAGAAGGATGTAAAACATTATTTTTTGAAAATACTTCTTTTATCTAAAAAATAAATTTGTTTTTATATTATGTCTAAGAAAAACATAATGTGGATTCTAAAATTACATAGAGTATATAAAATTCAAAATTCATTTAATACTATTCATAGCCGGTTTTGAAAAACTAGTTTGGTAAGTCATGGGGCACTCAAACTCAGGGTTGTGTGTAGAGAAAGCTATTGAATTGCTTTAAAGAAAATAACTCACTATGAAATCTTGGGGTGTTACATAATGATTTGGTTACATATTAAATTAATTGAATTTATTAATTAAATTTATGTAACCATTTACAGCATTTAGTGAATATTCATCAAGGCATAATTTTTTTCGAACAAGGATTATATCACACCTTAGTAAAAAGTATTCTCTTTAATCAACCATAGTCTTTTTTTACCCATCCAAGACACCATTTTTGTGATTTAAATGTTTTATTAAAAATACACACACCCATAAAAATTGTATAATTTTTTTATAATATTATTTTTTAATATCTACGATACTCGCTATTGTTTTTCATTTTCGCTCGATGGTATAATCCATATTATAGATCTAACAGAACCATTAGAATTCTTTTTCCAAGGTGTTTGGTTTGGTAAAATTACAATTTTACCACTAAAATGTCCCAGGACATCAATATAAACTTTTTTTCATGTCTTACTCTAGTAAAAACACGGGTCACTACATAGATCATGTGTAATGAACAACCATTATCTATATACCCTGTATTTTAGTTATTTGTAATCAAGACATAATTCATTCACATGAGTCACATTTTTTTTATCTAGATATTGATGAAATATGGTAATCTATTATTATTCTCTAATGCACTATTTTCATGAAAATATTGATAATTTATAGTGAACTATGTATCTTTAATTTCTATGAATGAATTCAATAATTTCCCTTTGATGATCCCTTATATTCCTTATTTTTCATTTTCAATTTTGAATAGACATGTTTGAATTTCCTTTTAATTTTTACATCCATAACAAATGAGCTCTGATGTCTGCAATTTTCATAATTTTCTTTTTTTATTGTCTTTATAGAATCCTTTATGTAAATCCTATTCATTCGACTTTCTATTTGATCAACTTCACATATTATAAATGTTGAACATATATTATTCAAATATAATATAGATTCTATCTTCAAAATAGTACTATGTTTCAATGCAATAACTTTTTAATATAAATCTAATGATCTAAATGTAAATAAAACCACATTTTCTCTATTATACTTTTTAGCATCTCTCATAATTCTATTCTTATACTACATAAATGTTCTAATCAGGTGATCTCAATTGATCTTTTTAATATTCTTCCTATCAATAATATCTATCCTCTTAGATTCCCACTTTTTCAGAGTTATGTCAATTAACTTCATTATAGTTTTTTCACATTTTATTTTGTACTCACCAAGGAATTGTATCCCATTAACAACCATTCAAAATAAATAGTTCATTTACACCTATGATTGAATTGGTATAAATTTTAATACATGATAATAAGATCAATTAATACTTATCATTATCCTAATTACATTATAAATTCCAATGTTTTTATCTATAATTTTATCAAATTTTTTCCCCAAATTCAAATAAATAAATTTGACTAAATATGTGTCTCTTACTCGAGCATAATATTGTATTTTGAATTTTTAAATTCTTTTGATATTTATAATTTTCTTCTCTGATATTTATTTCTCCTCACTCTTATTGTTTATAGTGTTCATCTAATAAATCCTCTCTAGTGTTAATAACAAAAAGCATCATCTGATCCCTCAAGTAGTCAATGTTAGCACCATAAAAAAATAATAGGATGGATTATATTTTATTTGTAAATAATAATAACAGTAAACCCTATGAAAGAAACAAAACATCCTTCATGTTATACATGTTAGTGTATAGTAATATAAAATTAATAAAAACCCAAAAGAAATTGTAATGTTTTAAAATAATGATATATTGATTATGATCTAGAATAAAACATTCATGATATAATACAAAATGTTTTCCTAGATAATTAAAATAGGTAATCATCCTAATGGAAGTGAATTAGAGGAAAAAATTAAATAATTTCCTTCACTACCACTCATAATATTATGTTGTTAAAAGTTTGTAATCTCCAAAAAATCAACATAAAAAAAGTATAAAAGTAATATATATATATATAGTGAAATAATAATACTATAGAATTTTAAAAAATATAACCAGAGTAAAAAAATATAAATAATAGTTAATAAAAATGTAAGTATGAAAAACATTTATTATTTGATAATAATTCAAATAATTTTATAATAGATAATTTTAAAAATACACATGGTAAATTGGTCATATGAAAGTTTCCACGAATCACCAAATAAGGTCCAAGGTTAGATTCATATAATCAATATGTCAAAGTCATACAGATGTTTCTTGTTATAAGGGTAACCTATGTATTTTAGGGTGTGTTCATCAAACGAGTCCAGGTGGCGGACCACACTGTTTTTTAACTTTTATCTTGTTAGACTATGCTCTAGTGGTAATGATGTTCCTTGTACAGACTTAGGTGTCGAGTTCATGTCATCATATCAGCATCATTATCATTAATTTATTTTTATCCACTCTTATAAACCTTATATAACCAAAATATAAAAATTATATATGTATATCCCAAATTTGGTATTTTTTTCATATGTGAAAGTGGCCTACCTGAGGCATCTCATACTAAACTAACTATCATTTTGGGATCAAGTCCTCTTATCCGTAGTCCATAATCATGGAGATATTGATTGAAAAACTAAAAACTGTTTATCTTAGAATGTGTGCAAAGACCATGCCCTGGTGGGGACCCACACCAATTTAATTAGAGGTCATTTCATGTTCCAAGATTTAAATAGTGTGCATTATAAAACTAATTTGGATTTTGTATCACCTACCTAACAAATTATTCAAACATTATTCTAACGATTCCTACACTAATGTTGTCATTCATGGAAATGGTTCTATTCTTGATTCAATCGATATGTTATGTGGAATTTTAGTTCCCACTATGTAGATTTTAATACACTTATTAATAATAAACCTGTTATTACCAATTATATCATTATTTATAGGATTTTAAATATCTACCCTTCATGTGTCAATTCTAACAGAACATTTCCCTTTAAATTAATGAGAGGATCCAACCCCATTTAAGAAACTAACATTTACATCATTATATAATTTAGGAAAAATATTTTGAAGGATGTGGATATTTTTTTTAATTTGGGGTGAAGATTATAAATAAATAGATATTATGGAATTTAAATGAAATCATATTGATCCAATCAAAATTTTCTGCATATTATCCTAATTTTCATCCAATAATAATAACATTGTTAATCATGATTCCCCAGGGCTGCACCACATATAACCCATGTAAACAAAGCTATAGAATATGTATAATTATTTTTATATAATGAAAATAACTTTTAATGGATAAAATGATATATTTACCAAAATATCCATTTTATAAAAACATTTTACTTTTATCCAAAAGAGATAGGTGTTTTAGTAACTATAAACATGGTGTAAAATATCAAAAGTTAAATCTTCATTGAACTCCTCAATTGGATGAAACAAGTTATACATTATGAATGTGTTAATTAAGAATATGGTAGTGGGGTATTTATACCTAGTCTTACCTTATGACAGTATGGGTAAGCATACTTCCATACAAGTACTTTATCCAATAATACCGTTCAAAATAATCAGGTTCATATCCCTATAACCTCATCAAACACAGATATTGGACCAATATAATTCTTCAAAAAAATCTCATAGATATCAATTAGAAGAAGTATAATAAGTATTTGAGTCAAAAATAAATTTTTTTTATAATAAATCCTTCTGAATAAATGATCATAGTATACACATTTAAAAAACTACAATCGGAATCATTTAAAGTAATCAGATTTAGCACAACATTATGAGTGTAATTTGCACAACTCCTATATAATATGTATCTTGAATTCCTCAAAGATCATGTCTTCATTAAAAGGAAACACTATAAAATCATTATAATGGTAATGTGCAGGATCATAATGTTCAGTTACCACATCCTTAGAAGAAGATGTCTTCTGATTAGTACAATCCAATATAACATATCAATGTTTGGGAAATTAGAATGATTTAATTTGTTGTCTACAACATATAAAATTGGAATTTATAATACATACATAGAAATAATAGAGAAATATATTCAAGATGACTCAATTAAACATAAAGCGTATTATTATATTTAAAATAGGTATATACTTGTTTTATTTTACTCAACACTTCCATGGTCTTAACCATTTACATGTTAGGATAAAATTGTTTTCATTATTAGGATAATATGGACGATAACCATTTGTGTATACTTGAGTATTTATATCAATAATAAATCATTATGTTGATTAATTAATATTTTTTTCAGTGTTGGGATGTTTTATTATAAGTGATTATATATAGTTTTTTATTTAAACACACAATTTTTGACTAAGGATGAAAATATATTATCTCCCTCCATTTCATATTTCATACATATTATTAATTGGGAATGTGTTTTTGGTGAACTATATTGACATTTCTGAATCATTTATTGAAGCCAATGGATAACCTTATATTCAAAAAGTAAATCATAACATTAATGTGAGCTTCTTTATTAATTTTAGGGGATTTCATTTTCGATATAATATGGTTATAATTTGATATTTTCCCACACATATATGAATAGAGATCAATTAGTAGTGATTATTGTATATTAAAAACATACATTCATTATCAACACTCAGTGAGAGAAAATTAATTTTTAATTCTCTCAATATTCAAGTAACACAAACAAGGATGTTCCGTTTTAAAACTTTTCTAGCATAATAATTGGAAATCTAACATCTACACAAATATCAAAATCTATTTTTATAAATTAATATCTAGTTAAAAACTGAATGATTATAATATAAAACAAAATTAAAACCCCATTTTCAAATTATGATTACATGAATTTATATCATACCTTATTGGATAAATATATTCTCTTCTATACTATATGACTTTAGGTTTTGAATTTTATTTTTATCATGGAATTTTTTTTAAAAAAATTATTCATATATTTTTAATTAGTTTGAAATTTAGGACCATGAATTATTTTATAATGAATAGATTAATAAATATAGTCCATTATGACCCATTAATAGAAATAACTATGATTCTTATACATATGGAGTTTAGAAGATAAAAAATAATTTGAATAAATTGAAACATACACTGATCAATATAATTACACATCATAAATGATGGTAGTAAATTCTAAGAAAACATTTAGAGATATATTTCACATCATTTTATAATATAAAATATCTAGATTTCCATACCCACATTTCATGATTAAATTGAATTATAAACTAGTATAATTTTCATTTTTATAAAGTTCCACAGACTTATAGATGTGGTTACAAACAAACATATCGATGAATTAACCAAGGCTTATGCAATATAGAATCCAAGAGGAGTAAATCATGACCATGTTATATGGATATCCATTCCATTATTTTGAAGAAGTAACAAAAGAGTGGCTTCATATCGTATAAGTAAGAGAAAAAAATAATTGATAGGAAATTTATTGGAGATTTCTCTATAGGTTCTTCTAAACATAAATGAGATCTTCTAAAAAGAATGAGATTTATGAAATCAAAAATTCCACATGCTTCAAACTATATTTGTAATGGGGGGAGATTTAACAGGATGTGTAAAATCTTTCAACCTCAATCCATATAAGAACACCACATCATAGAATTATATTATCAAGATATTTATAATAGGAATGAGAGTTTTTTAAACTATTATCAACAATAGAACTGATTTAATAGTAATAAAATGAGGCCAATGGATTTATTGAGATGATAGCTCACAATTATCAATATTTTAGTGCATGAGGTACTGATACTAGAGGAGTGCAAAAGGTAATTTACACTAACACACCAATACAATATTCCAAACATGGGGAACCAACCACATTGGTTTGGTAGATATCCCTTAAGAAATCAAATGATGGTATATCAACATTTTTATTCTCGAATTCTTTTGGACAATTAAATTGAGATATAAGAAAATGAAAGTTATGATTTTTCTTATTCGAAAAGGTTGTATCAATAATATATCCATGTATGGGGAGAAAAGTATCAAAAATAGATTGGGTTTGGGAATCATTAATGCTTGGATATACTATTATAACATTAATAATTATAAAAACCTACACATTTACAATAAAATTATAAAAATAAAATAAAATAAAACATTCCAAACATCACCCTTTTAATAAAATTAATTTCATGGACATCCTTTATAAATTTCAAAAAAAAAAGAAAACCAACCAAATCAAATTATTAAATAGTTAAAAAATACAGTACAAACATTCAATATTAGTTTTACAGATGTTTAAAATAAAGAAAAAATCTATGTAAACTAACTAATTAACCCATTCATAACTTCAAATGTATTTTTTGAATATTGAAAATCATAAGTGGAAAAGTGATTCACTATATTCCCAAATATGATTCAAATAATAACCAACCTAACATTAAGAAGGAGGAAGAAACTAATTTTGAAAATATTGAGATAGAATCAAAAAATATATTTTAAAAATAGTTCATGGAAAAAAGAAAAAATTACCTTTATATTTCCCTCAATAATGGTGCAATCAAAGAATATTTAGGAGGATAGAATTAAAAAATAAATCCATAAACATTTTGAAATATATATACCTATTTTTTAATCCCTAAAATAAATTCCCAAGTATGTTATGTTCCTCAAGGAATTGTGATTAAAGAAAAGGTGGATAAGAGGAAATGAAAAAGTGATGCTTGGAAGAAATTTTTCCGCGTTAATTATGTTAAAACTATTTACAACGTTTTTCGACATAGAGAAATTTTCTATTATCTGCTCAACAGTATTATTGTCTTGGACATATATAGTGTGTGACTTATATTATTATAGTAATGTCTTGCACATATGGAAGTTATTTCATATGTATTAGTGAGAGAGAATAATTTGATCATCCACACTAAATTTTATATTCTAAACATATATTATGATAATACAAAAGATCAATACTTTGTAATATTGGCAATAAATTTTATGAATACAAGAATGATAATAATCAATATCTGCTAAGAAATTTTCATAATATAGTCACAATAAAACAATATCAACTTAAATATTTTTGATTATATGAAATTATATCCAGATGAAAACTCACAAATTATGATGATTTATTTCAATATCGAGAAAAATATTTTTTTTATAGAAATTTTACATTTGGGTAAAAACATGAAATATGAAAAACCAAGGATACAAATTTTTGATAAACCTATGATATCTATAGAGACACTAGAGTATGAGGTAAATTCTGATGTCTGGGGTATATAAAATTTATTATTTAACAAATATGGAATTAATAACTCATATTTTTGTTGGATGATCAGGACATAAAGGTTAATATACCTAAGATAAGGTTATATTTAATTAGGTACCCAAATCATAAAATAAAAAAATTTCTACTGAATTCAAAGAATTTATTTCTAATCGAATAGAAAATATATTTGTAAATATTTCTATCAAATTCTATTATAATTAATAATAAAAATGAATATTTATTTCATGGGAAAATGTGGAACCCATTGGTTGAAGTTTAGGATATATTTTAGTTCATAGTTCTAAAATTTTCATGGTTATGATTCTTGTAGAACATGATACAAAATTGGTCTTCTCAACTCAGAATTGACATAATATAACAATAATTATAGTGGTTAAAAAAGAATTGGAAAATTTATTAGAAGATATAAAAATTTAACTAATTTATTATTCAATATTTGTTAGTCCCATTCATATAGTTCCAAAAAAATATAGACTCTCCATTATAAATAATGTAGAAAATGAGATAATCACTATGAGAATCCAAGAAATCTTGAGAATTTATATTTACTAAAAAAAATCAAATTCAGAAATAAAAAATTTCTATTTCAAATACAATTTTTTAACAAAAGGATTTATTGAGTTTCAAAAAAACCCCAATTTCTTATTTTTATATGGATTTATAGGTGCCTATTACACATAAGGACAAAGAGATGACCACCTTATCCTATATCTATAATAATTCGTCATTCATGAAAATTAATTTTAGATTTTTCAATACCCATTGTACGTTTCAATCATTCATGATAAGTATTTTCTCTTATCCCATTAATGATTTTATTGAATACCTTCTTAATGATTTCAATAGGTTTATAAATTAATTTTATCATTACCTATAAGCAAACCAAACTATACATATATTTTTAGTGGGTTTTATTGTGTAAAGAGTTATTTCATACATGATATATGTTCTTAAAGAGTTCAAATAATTTATTATACATATAAAGTGTATATTTAGTTTTTTCGGGTTAAATTCACAATTTTGAAATTTTTTATAGAAAATAGATTTGTTTATGGTGTTTGGTTAACAATAAAATGAAATTTACTTTTGGAAAACACAATACCTGACTTGCTAGATTACACACCCAAGTTCCTGATCAAGATAAACATTTAGAGTATATTATTGAACAAAGAGTGTATACCCATTCTAGATAAATTGCTAAAGATATTTCTAATTACTTCTATTCATGTTGGATCTAAATTCATTGCATCCCCACCCACCTATATAAGAAATTCATATATTCTATAGGTTGTGTGAAAAGTCATATTCTAATAACGAAAACCCTGATGTCATAGTCGATGAGATAATGTGGTGAGTATTATAGTACATGACGTGTAATTTATTTTTTATAAATTTAGATCATGGAATCTATGTTTAGGGGTCAATAACATAGGGGGTTGTGGTGACCCTCTATCAACTTTATCCCTCGGACCCAATAGGTGGTTGCATTATTAGTTTTTTAATTTTTTCACTAATTTCCCACTTTATCATCTCCCAAATTTAATCTCCAACTTTACTTATTCATCTATTCATATGTATATTTTATTTTTACCCATCCCTTACACAATTAACATGATCATGCGAGGCTAGTGGTCTCATGTTTGGGTTGTAATTACCTTTTTGTTGAATTGTAATATGAGTTTTAATGTGATTATATTTATTACAATTTTATTCTATAATACATTTTTCAAAATTAATTCTTAATTCATAATTTGTTAAATATTGTGATAAGAGTGTGACCATTAGAAAAAAAAATTGAATTTTAATTGCAAAATCTATGACCTCTGGGAGAGCTAAATGGAAATATATTGAAGGGTTTTTTTTGATAATATTTGTTTTTAAAAAATTAATAACCATACTATGGGGTAAATGTTTTAATGTAATATTTAATTGTTTTTGGATATATAAATTATATCATTGTTATATTGTAATGGTAAATGAATTTCATAAAAAATTTAGATGTTAAAGAATGATTTTATAATAATTCTTAATTAAAATTAAAAATATAACACATTATCTTTTATGTTTATAGTCATTGATTAATTTTCTATTATTTTGATTTATTTTGTGATTTATATTTTATTATCATGTATTTTACCTTATATTTCATCCTTTCGATAATTGTATAAAACTCATCATCTTGTGAGTGGAACAATTTTTCTATATATTTTAATCATTTCTATTTCACATCTATAGTATATTGATGGCTTGAAATTTATAAATTTTTTCAATTGGTGTGGAAAAATTCTATTTTTATTTTTGGGGAGGAAGAAACATGAATATTGAATATATTATTTTTTGTTTTTGGTTCTTTATCTCCATTATATTTATATTTTTATTTCACATTTTCTCACATTGAATTAATTGTTTTAATGCCAGCGGGTGGTATGCCTCATATATAAAGAATTTTAATCTATATGATATTGTGATTCCATACAAATATCTGATGGAGTACAGACCACTTATGAATTATGAATTTAAATATGAGTAATCCCGTTGTATGTTCTATAAATAAAATTTTTCTATATCAGATTTTCTTTCTCAAAACTGAAATTTAAATTATAAAATAACATCAGTGATGGAAACATTCACCATATTCAAGCCAAACCTATCAAATAGGATAGAATGAGTTGTATAATTTGTGGGATGAAAAACAGAGATGATAGATAATAAAAAAATTAAAATATTTTAAAATTGTGCCTTTAGTTTCTAATTCAAAAAAAAGAGTAATGTTTAGACCTAGAATTACATTACATTGAATTATTTTTTTAAATGATGTTTTATGTTCTAAAAATAAAATGAATTAAAATTTATCACCAACAAAATTTAAAATTTAAAATTCATTCAATTCTAAACACTTTGTTTTTTCCTTCCTTACTATGGATGATTATTTTGAAAATTTACAATTTATTCACATTAAATTACATGATAAAATTGGGGAGTTCCATTATGTTCTATACTGACTTCCCAAAAAGCATGATTGGATCTTGCCCAACATGGAATGTGTGGTGGAATACAAGAGAAAAGAAAAGAGAGTAATCCCTTTGTAAGTTGTATCTATTGAGTAGGGAAACATAAATTTGTACCCTTTACCTCACAAATAATAAAGCATCTCCATGGAAGGGGAAAGATCCAAATTTTTATGGAAGTTCATTAAGAAAAATTCACATCCACCTTTATATTATGAGTAGGTTTTAACCATTATTTTGAGCCAAAAACCATTATCATTGGATATTCTTATGAGGCAACCCATATTATCTCTCGTATATATTTATATATTTTTAATCAAATAATTACATGAAATGTACTTCTACATTATATTTTGAATACTTTTTATCATCCTCACTCATCCTTTTAATCAATATACAAGAATAAGAATATATTAATACATGATATGTGAGATAGAATACACGAATGTTTTTTATTTTATATGTTTAATAAAAATAAAAGGATAATATTACTATATTAATATTTAGGAAATAAACAAGAATGAAGCTTATGGTGATGGAATAGTTGCCCAAGGGTATCTAGGACATTTCTAGTTAAATTCTATCCACATCCACCATTAGTTTAGTTATAATTATTTTTCATATTTTTAATTTCATGGTGGGTTATATTTTTATAAATATAAATAATTTGAAAAAAATAAAACCATTGTTGGGGTGGATTGATTGTAAGGTTGTCCATTTAAATCTAAAAATACATGGGTATGAGTCCTCCTAGACAAGTCAATTCCAATAGTTTTTTCAAAAACAAAACCAAACATCATATATAGATTATTTAACTAAGTTCATGTTTTTATAATTAATAACATACCAAAAAACTAATGAAACATTAGTAGTAAAAATATTTATCTAGTGGGTGTGGTAAATATTTTAAGATATATCCTTTGATAGTTTGAACCCTTCCCCAGGCACTATCATGATGTTTGTTCTTCATAATTTATTTAATATTTTTTATGGGTATTTTTATATAAACTCCATAAATATGTATTAATACTTAAAATTTAAAAAAGTAATAAGTGAGTATATGACATGTGGCCACAACCATACATTCCATGTAGGAATGGTTTTACTAACTCATAACCCATATACATTGATATTATCTCTGTATAAACCTCATTTATATCGTGTCATCTCAAGCAATCCATATCCAATCACTTTAAATCCAAAACTATAGGGAATTTTAGCACCACAAATATCTTTTATATTTTTCTTTTATCCAATTAAGGTATCATATGACTCTTATATCATATTTTCAATTACTTTTTAGGGATTTTAGGACATTTTTTCTATTTCAACAGAACTCCAGTAGTACATAAGCACACAAAAAATATATATGGCACATAGTTATGTATACTAGTAGACAGTGATCGAAATAGTATTTAGAAAACACACAATTCATTAGTTTGTTGAATATTATTTAATATCTATTTTTATGGCCATACACATTCCATGTCTATATAGTGCACAATTTTGGTACCTACATTATAACACACAATGTGTGTGTTTGATGCACACATTGTATTTTTTTTCATGAACAAGTTCTCTAATTACCATATACACATTCCACAAAACATGAGAACATTCTGAAATAAATCATATTTATTAATTGTACACACCTTTAGTACATTTTCATTGTTTTACATAGGGGTATGTGGTTTTTATCCCATGTACCATAGTTCATTCCATGCGTACTCTATAGGATGTGTTATTTTGTTTTCACACCATAAAAATTTAATATTCATATTTTCTTTATTTATTCCATTACTTTCTTATTGTTTTCCTTTAATTTTCATTTTCTTAGTATCTTTGTAGAATGAGATCATCCAACCTCTGATGTTATGTGTGCTATCATGTCATTAGCATAAGATCATATAATTCCATGGGAAGTCCACGTCAGAATAAAATGGGAGAATCAATTGAAAGTCATATCAATTTCACATCAATAGAAATTAGTTATACTTAATTATGAGGCATTATCATTCATTATTCTATAGACATCGTCATTATGAAAATGGTCTAGTTATATGGTGGATCCTCCACCACCTCTTCCCCCAGGTAAGATGAATTAAATTCCATATACTTCTTCTATTATGGATCATTTTTAACTCTCTCTATATGTATCAGCTATTTAGTATTACCCCGTCATTTCATTGGTTGAATAATGCCTGATCCATGATCAACTACGTTGATTTTCATAATTCATGATTCAATTTAGAATTCACTTTATTGACATATGAATACTAGAGTAGCTGCGAATATTTGAGGATATGAATGAGCACATAGGCCACATGAATTTTTACAGCATTGTTATAGTGTACAATCCCAGTTATTTGGATTTATTTTTTGAGTTTAAGACCATATTTGAGTTTTAGGGGCCATATTATTTTGGGGCCTCCAATATTTATGATCTCCTCGGTTCCAATGTAAATGTATTATCTCATGCTCATTCACATGGGGATGGTCCAGATGTTGGGGAAAACTAATGTATTTGTGTGGGAGTACCCTACAACATCTATAAAGGATAAGAACCAAGATTACCCAAGGGATTCCACTGATCAGGTACCTCTAACATCACCACATGCTACCTTACCTCTACCACCTCCATCCACCCATTAATTTATCATTCAATAATCATTCACCCATAAACCACTGTGCATCCCACCTCCGATCTCTCTCCACCCAACCACCACTTGTTCCCTCAATTGACTCAGTGGTCCTATATCGGGTGGATATTATGGATCACTACTCAGTCCTTTTACAAGGGTATACATCACACATTTAACAAAGAGTAAACCTTCTTCTCCACCTCTTTGGTCTTCTTTTTCTATACACGTTATTCATTTATCCTGATTAAAATTCTTCCAACACCTAAAATACTACCTCAACATTTATAGATGATGGTTTCGGTATAAATTTTTATGGATCGAGTGAGGATATGGTCCTTACATTCTGGTTAGCACTTCTCAAAACCATTAGAAAAATATGTACCAAAATCCAAATATACATTTTTTATAATTTTTTAAAAAATAACCTTTCCATGTAGAGTGAGAACCCTAAAAATGATTAACAGAATAGAACCCAACATCTATTCATTATATACCATGAAATATAAACAATAAAAAAAGTAATTTAAAATTGCTACAAAAACTATATACAATTATGTATGCTAACTAATATTTATTTGAAAATAATAAACCACCCCAAAATACGAACATAGATTCACCATTGTATTATCACTAGACCAAATCAATATATAGGATGAACTCTCAAATTATGAAATTCAAAAAAACCATTCATCAAGCCTACTTTCATCTCAACCATGATCCATGAGTTTCCTATAAGTTATCAACCTTGATATTTATACCATAATTAACTGTAACACCAATACCAACTCCACATTTCTAGAGAAAAATTACTCTAAATAGACCACCATTACAAATGGATAACACCAAACAAACCACCCGAGAACCATTAAATCAAAAAATAAGAAATCATTCACCAATCAAATAAATAACCAGACAGAAAACATCATGAAACCTAAAAATGATTTACGCCAACTAGTTCTAAAGAGAAAAAAGAGTAACTCCAACAAAGAACCAAGATAGGGGAATCCTATACTGGTAATGTCTCTTAGAACACATCGAAAACTCCAAAATAACCTCACAAACCTACTCAAATAGACTTACACTGGATCAAATGGTAATTTATAGTTATTCCTAGATACCCAAGCAAATTATACTATATAATACTCTAAATAATGGACCACGAACATTATAGGAACATAATGACTTCTTATGAGACTACCCCAAGCGAACAAAGATAATTATAGTGAATAAAATCATACCCAATTCCAGAAATTAGATAGATATGACAAAGACACATCAGAGGAGGACAAAAAGGCTATTCTAGAAAAACATTAAGGGTCCTAGATGAACTACCATCCTAAAATACTAAAAGAACCTTGCTAGTATATAGAATATGAATAAAATGGGGTAAGGTCTATTGGGGGTGGAAATAACTATTTATATCTAAAAATCAGCTATTGAAAACATTTATTATAATATAACCGTTGAATTAATATTTCTGAAACATATATTTGTTACATATATCTCTATTTCATGTGTCTTGATGTGGTAGTTGGATTTCGTGTAGATTTACTTTCCATAACATTGAAAATCACCTATTTTATTGATTATTATGTCAATTTTTCATTCTCACTACACCTTGAGGGGATCTCATTTTGAATTTTCCAGTCATTTTAGATCTATAATATCGAAGGGTGAATAATTTCCATTTATATTTTCTATAAATTTCTTAATCCAATTATTTATTTTCATCAATAATTTTTTGTCATATGTCAACTATATTTTATTTTTATATTATTTCAGATAGAGGAATAATTCCAATATTTATTATATAGAAGGGTATATTGACACAAAAGTGGTTTTTTATTCTTCAAAAAATCATGGATATATAATTAATTTGAAGGAATATTCTGATATTTTTTAATTATGATTATAAATAATAAATACTTAGGTAGAAATTTTTAAAATTTATTGTTTATTTTATTATTAATGTTGTTTTAGATTTATTTTTACCATAATTATAATTATTTATTTTAATTCAATTAAATTTTCATTAATTATACTAGTTATTCTTATTCATGATAGGACTACATTAGCCTATATTCTTTTATTTGAAATCTTGAGGTGTATTCTAAGACTTGTAAAATAATTAATATTATACCAACTTTTTTGATAGACTATTAAGATATACATGATTACATGTAATTGAAGGATTTTCATTAAAATAGAATAATATTTTATACAAAATTAAAGCTATTAGGGTTATTAATCACTTTATTTTCAAACCTTTTGATGATAAAACCTACATTATGATAAATATTTTATGAATATTATAGAGACCATGCATTTTTTAAATATAAAGCTACCATATAGTTCTAATTACCTCTCCTACACTAATTCTTTGACAATATTCTGTTATAATTTTAGTTGATATTTAATGATGGATATTAATGACTAATGATATCACCGGGCTTGAGTGTCATGAATTAAGTGTTAGGGAATCTATATTTTATCATGAGACATGGGTTCAAAATCATTACTTTCTTTTCTTATGTGGTTCGTCAGAAAAAAATTTATAAATCATGAAACAAAATCATTTATTTCATTCAATTATTTGTTTAAAAACCTATGATAAATAGAATATTTTTTTTTTGTTGGTGATAAATGAAGAAATTTCAAATATGGGTCTATTTCTCGATGAACTTTTCGGAATATCATGACCTATATTTATAGACAAATTAATCATTTTTCAATACTATGAGTTAAAATTTAACATCATTACCAAATAATCATAAGTGTAAGACACACTATAACATTATAGAAAAAAATCTTGTTTTTTATACCATAATTTCTATGTATATATTTATATTACAAGAAATACAATTAGTAAAATTAATTTACTTGAGTTGATGATTAATTAATTACATGACCTTCATTATTCAGTGAACTTATTTTTTGGTAATGTAGATCCTAAATGGAATTAGTATTTAGTAATTTTAGAATAATGTGAATAAAAGATGGAAAATGTCTTCAGTTTCTATTATACATGACTAAAGATTAAGATTTTTTTTGAATTGGATAAGTTATATTATTTAAAAATCCTTAGATATTAATATTTACAAAAATATAATTAATTAAATGCATGTTATATTAGTGTAAGAATTAATTTAAATTATTGTTGAGAATTTTTTAAGGGAAAACAATTGAATATATGTGGGGAGTTTGGTTTAGCCAAATTTTATTTATATTTTACCCATTCTTAATGAGTAAAGAGTGAGTTCATACTAGATATATGTTCTTATATGGATCAGAAGAATTATTTTGATATATAGAGTTTTTTCAGGTTTTCATGGTCAAATTATCACTTTAGAGTCATTTTTGAGATAAATACTCAACTACATAATGTGTAATTAATAAGTGAATATTGTGTAATTTTAGAAAACACATGACCCAAATCAATGGAGTACACACCCATGTTTATTCTTGAGATAAAAACATAGTGTACATTATTGAACATGCCATATATAGCTATTATAAAATTGGTATGTGGGTAGTTTTTTACTAAAAATCTTGTTTATCAGTTCCAAATGTTGAGTAACACCCCTATTATTAAGAAGAAACATGAAAATACAATGGGTAGTATATAATACCACCTATTGAATGAGGGAACCATAAATTCATGGTTGACCAGAGTATAGTATGTGTACACTTATCTGTTCATATAATTAGTTTTTTCTATGTTGAGAGCTCAACCAACATATTTAGGGATTCTAAGAGGGGGTGATTTCAGTCTATAAACAAGACCCTCAAGATAGTAAGTGTCTTAATATATTATTTTCATTTAAATTTTCCATGTTTCAAGATAGTAAGTGTCTTAATATATTATTTTCATTTAAATTTTCCATGTTTCTCAATTTTTCTTCTCCCATCAAATTCTTCTTCTATCTATGGGAAGAGATGAGTCTTTACTCAATACCTTTACCATATCACGGGTAATTAGGGGGGGGGGGTCAAGTTCTCAATTAGGGGTTGTAATTAGATTTTGGGGTTATTGAATAAATAATTAGGGGGTGTTTCTTATATTTTTATTTTAATTTTTTAATATATTTTTTGAATTTAATTCCAAAATCACAAGTTTTATCATGTGAGACCAAGAATGAAACTGGTAGAGAAAACCAATGGAATTATTGTGGGGGTAAATAATGAGAATTTTTCAATCCCATTTTTATGATTGGGGGGGGGGGGTTATGAATGAATTTTGGTTTTAAAAAATAATCACTAGATCAGTGGTTGAAATTATAAACGATATAGTTACTAATTTTTTAAAAAAGAAACAATTACATAATTGAATCATAATTTTAACTGAATCTCATAAATAATATGATACACTAAAGGATTATTATTAAATATATTTTAATTTAAAATGTAACCACATGATTTTTTTATATTTCAGTTCTTAGAGTTATTTTCATCTTTTTTTTATTTTTTAGTTCTGGTTTTCATTTATTTTTCTTTCACTATACATAGCCTTGATGACTCATGGCTAAAACACCACTTCCATATGGGTTTATCCCTGACACTATACTTATGCATTAATGTGCGGCTAATAAATATGGTGCACAATAGGACAAGAAATACTAGCCTATTATGTTTGGAAAGAGTCCAGATAAATTACATTAAAAGGAATCTTGTGTTTATCTATGAAAACTGAAATTTCATTAAGAGGGGAATTGTGACTGGACATGTTATATCAGAAATATTTGTTGATGTTGAAAACTATAAAATTCATACTATAAATTCATCCCATACCCACCTTGTGTGAAACATTTTTTATATTATTTAAGACATGCATGGATCAATAGAATATTCGTCAAATATTTTAGTATAATTTCTTAACCACTTTAAATACAACATTTTGAAATACGTTGAATAATTTTTTTAATGAATCATAATAGAAAATATTTGATGAAATAAAGTGTATCCTAATGGAAACAATTATTATACATTCATTGAATATGGAATAACCTTTTGATCTACTCATTTATGCTTCAATACATGATATTTGTTTATTTTTCTCTCAATATATTGAATAAAGACACTATGTCCTTGAATTTTATTGAATAATAATGAATTATTAACAAAATAACTATACCTCCAAAAAAGAAGTGTTTTTAGTAGTTTTTTCATGCCATTGAAAGACATTGATTATAACTATTGGGAACTAAGTTGAATATTTTAACTATCCATGAAACCCTTATGTACATGGTAATAAATCTAAAAGAAATCCACGGATTCTGTGATGGATAATATATCTTTAAGAAATAAATTTAAATATTTAGGAAAAAGAGGAGATTAAAATCATGTGCAAGATCACATGAGTGGTACCTAAAATTAATGAGGGATACATTCTAGAAAAGAAACCACATGACGATATAATTCTAGGTGAACTGCTTCATTTGGTTAAAAGAGATTTACCTTTGTATTGAGATATGGTAAATTTTCTTTTCTTAATTCTAATGTTCCCTCAAAACAGAACCAATATGACATTGAAATAATTAACTATGATTTATGACAATATATTTGAAGTGATCCTATATTTGGAAAATCAATATAGATAAAACATTATAATATTTTTTTCAGAAATTGAAGTATAATAATTACTAAATTTTCTCCATAAATTAGCCTATAGATGACACTTTCGGCCCCATAAAATAGTTAAAAAGGACATGTAATTATTAATATATTTTAAAATAATGTGTTAAATCTGGCCATGTATTTTACAAAAAATTTGAGCAACTCCATTTTACTATAATCATATAAAAATAGATGAAACTTTGAAAAATATAGAGGAATTTATATTAAACATTTGATGTATTGGGCATATTTTTTATCGTTCTATGTCCTATGTAATTTGGATATTCGTACATATTATTAGAAAATTATTATGTTAGAATATGGTTAGAGGCCAATACCACTAAAACTAATGATGCGTGAGTTGTTTTCCCTTTTCTTAGGATAAGAAACTTTTTATAATTTCGAATTTAATGAAATAACATCCTTAACCAAGGAACAAAATGTTGAAACATGATAAAGGTGGATTTAATGAGTAATTATGGTGTAAAAAAATATCAAAATCTTATCTTCCATTGAATAAAGGATATTCTAATGTTATTAATAGGAAAATAAAATGAATCCCATATAATTTTGTCAAACTAGACTAGAAATATTTGATCCTATGTTTGAAAAAACCACTATGGGTTTATGGATGAACATATAAAACCCCAATTATAATAATCCTCTACTATATGATCTATAGGAAATTCTATTAAATACATATTGAGTTAGAGAACAATGGTTAATGTTGATTCAATTAGATTCATATAGTTTTAGGTAAATATTAACAATGAATAATATTTTAGATCTATCAGTTAGAATAAATGACGAGATAAGCATTTTTTATCTTTAAAATTTTCATGAAATGAAAAGTAATACAACAATATTAAATGACTTAATGAATATAAATCCATCTAGGCTAACATGTGAGACTTTAAAATTCAAGACAAATAATAATTCCATGTAATCCTTGTTCTTAATGTGTATATCGAATTATCAATTTTTTTTTTCATTTAATGTTGTGTAGATAATTAAGGAATAAGAGAATAAAATATTCATTATTAGTGTCCACATATTGAAGAATCATTAGAGGAATATAACCTAATTACCAATGAAGGATATCACACTCCTAAAACCCTTATACTAATAAAACTTTTAGGTTGCATCTTTCTATAACCTTGTAATTTTTTACAATTCACTAAGTAATATTCATCATTAACTTGAGGAAAAGTGGAACCATTTTTATTAGTAATAAAATAAATAGCCTAAGACTCAATAGAGGTTTTGATTCCCTAGACCCACAATTCCAGATCTTCTTTTAAGAATATATACATTTTAATACATCAAATGAGTTAAAAAATGATTATAAGATAAAAAATTAGTTTCTTTAAGAACTAGATATAATTACAAATAAATAAATAGTGAAACACACTATTATTTGAAAATTTTATGCCCGAATTAAAATATCTTATCTATATCCTATTTATTTAGATTATTGGGAAAATAGGGGAAACATATGAAAAAGGGGAGCTATAAAGTATGATAAGGGATAAGTAATGACAAACGAACATTAATGAACACCACTAGTGAAACATGAGTCATAATATAATATAATTAAATTAATAAAATCATTCATAATATTATCATAAGAAAATGAGGCATAACATGATAATAAGTACATGAGGCATAACATGTGAATATAGATACAACATAAACATGAGGCATTCATAAAAATATCACTATAGCTCATCCTTAGAGAATAATAAAACTAATTTACTATTATTTTGGCTAATTTATAATTAAAAATTACCAGTCATGATGCCAAGGTATCCTGATCATTCCATCTCTAGGGATTAATTCATTACCTAATGAATTGTAGTTCTACAAGGGCACACCCTTTATATGTCTATCATTATGTGTTCCAAATTGATCGAAAATCATAAGTTTATATAATTTATGACCCATGGGTAGGAAATGTGTTTTTAAAAAATCAATAAACCAAATAAATATTTTAATGAAAAATGTAAATGAATAAAAATGAATTAAATTTGGTTTGGGTATTCAAGTCCTAAAAAATATAGATTGGAATGTCAATGATTTATTTCTAAAGTATCATAGGTTCAAGAACAGAATCATGGAACAATTTTAATGAGATGTAATAGAGATAGAATATTAAATATAAATCATATATAACACAATTGGATATTTTATAAACACTAGATAACATAATAAATTTTAAATCAAAATTTGTATACAAAATTATTTCATGAATTGAAAAATTTGAGGAAAGTGATCCCTTACCTTGAAAGGATGAATCTCAAATAGAGAGATACAACATAGAAACATAGAACAACCTTGGATATACTATTTATAGGGATTTTTAGAGGGGATTCATGATAAATATCTTTTTTAGATATTATGGAGGGAATAAATTTCTATTTACACTTTATAAGCAGTGGTTTTAAGTGATTAAAAATGATTATTTTTTATTTATGGATATACATGTTTGGGTGGATTTAATTCAAAATAATTTGGTTGTTAGAGAATGATAAAAATTTGTTTTTAGGGATAAAAAATATCTCAAACAACCTTTTAAACTAATAATTTTTAGCTGTATTATGTCATTAACTTTTAATTTTAACATTTTACCTTTTTGTACATATAGTACAATAACTCTTTTTCATCCATGATAGATTTATTTGTTCCTTAAAATGAAATCTATTTTTTAATAATTTTATAATTATTAATAAAATATTTAATCCATTTAAATTTGTTTAATTTATATAAGTGAAGAAAATTAATTCTAATGTGACATGTTTGTAACAAATAAGAACAATTTTTTAGAAAGGATAAAGTCATAGTTCTCAAAATGTAAACCATGTGTTTCTAAATGCAATGAAATATGTAACAATATATTAAATATTAATATAATTATTACGAATAAAAATTATGTTATTTTAAATCATGTTCATATCATTTTTATATCATTATAATTATGGTATTTCTAAAAAAAATGATATTTTCTATTTTAACCCCAAAAAATGTTTTCTGAAAATTCGAAAAAAATCACCCCATGATTTTTTTTCCTAAATTCAAAAAGGATATCTATTTTATCTAAATAATAATCTAAATAAGATAATAATATCTTTTAAATAAAACAATAATTTATTAAAAAATAACAGTTATTATAAAGTAAAGAACATTCTCATCAATAGAAAATTTTCTTAGAGCTTCATTAAATTATATTATCATTTAAAATGGTTTATAATATATTTTATTGAATATAAAATTTATATAAAACATACAAGTTTACCATTAAACATAATTTTAATAGAAATTTAGTATATTTTATTATTTCCAAAATACAATCCTAAAATAATCCCAAGAGTCACATTATTGAAACATCATATACAATAATAAAACAAAATATCTTATTTAAACATCATAATTTCCATAATTGATATTTAAAAAAAATTAAATGATGGAAAAAAATATTTCAAGATAAATACACCATCATTCACTACTTCACATCCAAAAGTTATTACACATCCTCTGACAATGTCATTTATTTTTCAAAATGATTCTCTTTATTTTTATGATCTTTATAAAAGGGTAGATCATTATGGGGGAATTAAAACCTATGGTGTTTTCTTTAGTTAATTTTTTGTTATTACATTTTTATATCCCTTTATTATTCATTGTGGCACTAGTTTATAATTAAACATGATGTGAAAATTTATTTCATATTTTTTTGGGTTTCTTCCAATTATAATTGTTGGTATTTTATTTTTAGGTTCATTTATTAAATGAATTGTTAATGAAATAAAAAATTAATGAAATCTTATTTTGAAAATTTTTACATATCCTATTAAAATTATAATTTTAATGTCATAAAAAATATACACAAAAATTGAAACATTTAGAAACGAAATAAACTATAATATAAATTATTAAATAATCATATCATATTTTTTAAAAAATTAAACATTTGTTTTATCATGCATCACATAAAATTTCATATAATAGTACTCCCAACAATTATATGTTACATTATCAATTAAATTAAAACATTCAATACACTACATTAGCCATTAAATTTTAAGTAAATAATTAAGAAGGTGATATGAATATAAAAATAAAATGAATATACTTACCAAATAAAAAAAATATACAATGAATCATGAATGTGGAAAAATATATTCATGAAAATATATATACATGTAATTTAAAATTAGGATTAATCATAGTACAATGGTAAGTGATACACCCTTGTCTAACATTGGTTAGGGGTTCAATCCCCATTAACATGCCATATATGGTGAGTGGTTTCTAAGCATATAAGGTTCCCTTTTTATAAAACTATTTTAACAAATAAATTTATATTTTATTAGAAAAATATATTAAATTATTACTTAGGTGATAAATATTTGTATAAATATTTGTTTTAACAAAATAAATAAATCAATTTAGAAATTATATATATATATTTATGAAAAAAATTATAAATTATTTAATTGGAAATCCAGGAAGATACATTATACCCAAATAATGGAATTAAATCCTCATAATTTAACTCAATGATTTAAAAATAGTAAAACAAAATGTTCACTTAATTATGTTCTATATAAATTTCAAATTATAAATACCTTTTAGATATTAAGCCTATGGGGTTAAAATATTTGTACATAACATAGTTCTCTTATTAAAAAGGATATCTACCTAAGGATCAATACATATATATCATAGTGCTTAATTTATAAAAAATAATCAAACAGTGTTCTCATACTAATTGAGACACCCCAGACTTTGTCTTCCAGATCAGGTGGTAAACATTTATAGTTTTTAATCCATTATATTAATTACATCAAACTCCCAATATCAAAATTTTAGTGTCTTTTGAAACTGGGTAAATTTTAAACTAAATGCATAGAACAATACCTATTTATTCCATGAATATTATCAACAAATGAATAAATCATGTACATATCCCATTGATATTAATTCATAGTGAAATTGAAAATCATTAGAATGGGGTATATATAAATACCATAAAGCAATAAGAAATGAAAACAAATCATTAATAAACATCATAGTTGAATCATGAGGCATAAAATTAGAACATGAATTTAAGTAAAATATCTATAACATTATCATCAGATCATATGAAATAATATGATCATTAGTATATAGGGTATAACATGATTATAATTTCTTGTGTCTGAACATGATTATAGGTACATGAGTAATAACATGGAAATGTGGCTACAACATAAACATGAAACATTCATAAAGATGTTACAATAATGCATCACTGGGGTGTTATAAAACACATTACAAAGAATTTTAACCAATGTATCATAAATTTTTTTGCAATAAATGCTTCCATGGTATCCTGAAAATTTTATCTTTAGGGAATAATTATTTACCAAATGAATTAGATAACTATTAAGGTGCACCTTTCATATATCTAATATTATGTGTCCCACATCGATCAAAAATAAACATTTAATATCATTTATAATCCATGAGTATGAAATTTGGGTTTCCTAGATGGATTTACCCAATAAATAGTAATATGATACATCTAAATTAATACCTTGAATGAATATAGAGTTGGGAATTCTTGAATAGAAAATATAACAATGAAAATCAATGGGTTATTTTGGCAGTGTTACAGGTACAAAATATGAATCTTGGAATTGGTTTAATAATAGTTAAATTTTATATATCATTGAAAATAAATTATATATAAAGTAATGGGGGTGTTTATAAAAACAATAAAACATAGAAAAACTGATATAAAAATCCACATATGAAATAAGTACATTATTTGAAAAATTGGAGGACAAGATCCCTTTCTTTGTGAGGATGCATCTTAAAGATAGAGAGAGATTCTATAGAACATTGGAACCAATACGGGGATACCCTTGAGAGGTATTTTTAGATCAATTTTCTGCTCAATTTCGTTATTATTGAGAGTTAGTAGATAATATGTTGGTATTTATACTTGAGAGGTAATGGTCTAGAATGATTAAATAATGACTTTTTTATATATAAAGTTAACCAATTTTTGGTGTCCATAATTTCCATAAATATAATTGTTAATAAATGATGAAATGTTTGTATGGGAAATAAATACCACAATAATCTAATTAAAGTACTCATTTTTAGATTTCAAATTTTTATAAATTTTTATTTTACCATATTATATTATTTTTTCTAAACCATAATAAATGTTTTTCAACCATAGAAACCTTATTAATCCCTAAGAAAGAAATTTTAATTCATATTTTTTAAAATTATTATAAAATATATTCAATCAATTTAGCATGATTCAATTTTTAAAATTGATAGAAATTAATTTTCATGTGATTCCTTTATAACTCCAAAATACTAATTTTTAGAGAATAAAAAATTACGATTTTCAAAATCATAAGATTGTGTTTCTAATTTGAATGAATTGTGAATTAGGATATTCCTTAAATAAATTATGATAAATAATAAGTATTATGTAATTTAAACACAATACTATATTCGGATTATATTATAAGAGTTATAGTATTTTGTAAAAGTTCATGTATTATTCATTTTTACCCCAAAAATCTTATTTTTAGAAAAAAACCAAAAAATAACCCAAATATAATTTTGATGTAATGAATCCAATTGTGATATTTATTTTTAAAATATTTTTCTAAATATTATAATGTAATAATTTAAATAAAAACACTAAATTATTGAAAGTTAATAGTTTTTATGATACAAATAACATTCCCACCATTATTAAAATTACTCAAAACATCATTAATTTATATTATCATCTAAAATTGTTTTATATTGTAATATTAAAAAAATAAAATTTAATTAAAACATATAAACTTATAATAAAAAATAATTTTAATGGAAATTAAATATTTTTATATTTTGCATTAATACAATCATTAAGAAATTCTGAATAACTAATTTGTTATTACTAGAGAACTAATAATTATAATGACCATATTTCTTATTTAATGTTAATAATGTTCATTATCTATATTTTATATTGTTCAAACTTCTTTGAAACCATATTTCCTTAAAAATATAACATCATTATCTCTTCATCATTCACTACTTCGCATAAAAATGTTTTCGATACATACTTTGATAATGGAAATTTCTATCCTAGTAATTCCCTTTGTTTTTATTCTTTTATAGAATATTATATTTTCTTGGGGGAATTCAAACCTTTGGAATTTATTTTAATTAAAAAACTATTATTCAATGAGTAAATCCATTTATTGTTACTCATTTTAATACTTCATATTTACACAAAATGTGTAAAGAAATGTAAAAGTATTTTTAGGGGTCGACATCTTGTAATATTGGGTTTTTTATTGGCTATGATTGTTCAAAATATATTTTTTTAATGAAAAAAAATCATTTAATTTTTATTATGAATCATTTTTACATAAAATTTAAAAATGTAACATTAAAAATAATCAAAATATATAAATAATAATAAATTGTGAAATTAATTGTAGTATAATGTTATTCAGAAAATGAATAATGACATATTATTTAAATTTATGAAGTTATTTACTCATGTTCCATATAAAACATTTTATGATAGTATGTATAATGATTATATATTATAACATTAATATTATGAAAAAAAGATTCAAAATTTGTTAACCATTAAATTCACCATGACATAATTACCAAGTTGATTTGAAAATAAAAATAAAATGTATGTAGATATAAAATAATAATATATTCATTAAAATAATCATGAATATAGTAAATGATAAAAAAGAATAGATATTAACATGGAAGATAAAATTTGGACAACACATAGGCTATTGGTAAGTGCTACACCATTTCCACCCTTTGGTAATGGCTTTGTGTCCCATGACCATATCATATGTGATAGTTGGTTACTCATTCCAGAAGATAGAATTTTTCTAGAACCATTCTAATAAATAAATTTCAATTTTAATTAATAAGTATATAAAATAATGACATATGTCGAAAATATTAGTATTAATATTTTGTTTATTAAAATAATAAAATTTGTGTACATTTTAAATTAATATAAAGTAAAAATATATATAAAATTTTTAACTATAAATCATGGATGTTAAAAGGTTTAATTGAGTTCCTCAAATTTTATTGTCTTAGAAAACACCCACATTATAGTATGATAAGTTTTTATATTTTCATAACAAAATCATTCATCAGAAATTGAAGATAAAATAAAATGATCAAATTTTATATAATTATAGTTTGTGAAGGAATGAATATCCCATAGTACACTCCACTAATGATCAGCTCATAGAGTTTTGTGATTTCAATAAGAACTAGTCCTATCACCTGGGAATGTTAGTTTTTTCCCCTATGACTACCCAACTGAGTGTAATCAACTGTGAATTGTTATAGAAAAAGTATATTTTACCTAGAACCTACAAGGATTTTGAAAACAGTAAACATAAATGTCATTTTACCCAAAACCAAAATAGTATTGTAAAATAATATTACACTTTTCATAATGGGGGATAAATATGATTTGTTTTGCAAAAGGAGCCCATAGTTGTAAGAGGAAATTGAAAAAATACAATAATTATATTGGATAGAAAATAAAAATGCAATTTAGATCAAAGAGTGTCTTCTAAAACAAAACAATTATGATCATAGAATCGAAAATTTATAACATAAATTTTCTTTTTCCTTTTTATTATACTGATTAACACACAGAGCATTGAACAAGGCTGTGAGATATAAATCTTATATTCATTTTGTAGTTCTTTATATTGTCTTTGATATTATATTCCATTTAAAAAAATTATCTTCTATTTTTAATGCACATATAGATATCCAATAATATATGGTCATGAAATTTAATTTCATATTTCCTTTCCTAAAAAATACATTGGAAATAATATTGAGAATAAAATGGTTCTTGGAATATTATTTTTCTCTTGGTACGTTTAATTTTTTATGAGATATTTAACTATAAAGATGTAATATACTATCTAATCCATCAATGGAAACATTAAAATTAAATTTAATTTCACCAGCAATAATAAATAAATGAGTTATAGAACCATGCATCTTATTCTAGATCACAACATAGACAAATTCTATATGTTTAAATTCATGTATACAATTGATCTACACAACCATTTTTCTTGTAGTTGATTCATAATTTAGCCAAAACACAAAACTCTTATTCACGTACCCTTATTATTCACATATATGAATTTAACATAGATGAACGTTTCATATAAATAATTCAAATATTTTATCATAATTTTCCATATATCCAATTCACATGGACATTTTATCCACATAAAAATTTTCTCACATAATTTATCGATTGACGTTGGTGATTCTCAAAAATCCAATTTTAAGATATATCTGAATTATATAGTTGATCCATTCAGATAGTCGATTGAAATATCCAAATTCTCTATATGGACAGATACCCACATTTTCAATTTCATCACATCACTGATTTCATTGACATAGATAAATTTCAACAGAAAAAATCAGAATTGGAATCATACAATAGAAGATATTTTAATAAAGATAAATCCTATTGAACACGCATAAAAGAAAAATTATGAATTAAAAATTAATTGTTTTTTAGATAATAAAAATATATTGAACAACGAATATGTTGGAACAACATTAGTAGTCTAATAATATCCCCCATTTCGAGGATCATAAAGCCTATTAAACAATAAACATGAAATTTTAAATAGTATAATGGTATAATAAATTTTTCAGAAAACTATATATATATATATTTATTTTAAAATTATGTGTTAATCCTTTCTTCTCCCCCTTTATTAGACATAACCCTATTGATTAAAATTCACCACCATTTTCTTCTGTTAAAATGTAATGGGAAAGGATATGAAACAAAAATTTTAATATATCAATTATAGTGATGAACTATTTATGTATATTAATTATATATAATTTGAATTATATAGGGACTAAATTTTAGAAAATAATGATAGTAAAATATTAAAAATGATGAAAATATATTAAATGAAAAGAATCTTTTAAGAAGTAAAAAAATAGTATAAAATACATTGAATGAAAACAATCATATTAAAAAAAACAAAGATATATATTAATGACATTAAAAGAGAACAATATCTAATAAAATAAAAATATGTTCATTAATCATAAACATTTGTTGAAAATATAAAATAAGAAACGGAAAAAGTAATTTAGTTATATGATCCATGTTTATATATAGGTTAACAATCTATAAGAGGTTTGGGAGGTGGTTTATTTAAGGTTGTAGAGGAGGAAGAGGTAGAAGGAGGTTCCATCACTAGTAGAAATACTTCTCTTCCAAGATCCTTATTTGTACCTTCTTCTATCCCAAAAAATTGATTGGTCTAGTGGTTTCTAAGAAGGTATTCTCAATTACTTCCCATAATTTATAGAAGTTGTGCTAAAATCATAAGAATAAGCACTGTAAGAAGGTAGATTCTTGATAGGATCTGATGAAGTGGCTCTTTTATTAAAATACTGAAAATAAATTTCAATAGAAACATACTATGGACATTATGATAAATCCTCAATAGGTTAGAAATTTTATATAATCTCTACCTAGTAACTTTATAGGTGTTTGGTGGTGCTGGATCAAGATACCATCTTTATCATAGTTAAAACATAGATTTAACACACATACAAATTATCATAATCATATCTTATTTATAGAAATCTAGAATAGTATTAGGGTATTGAAAATTCATCTGGGATAATATTGTTGGACCATTTTTCTATATTTATTTAGAGGAATCACATTGACTAGAAGAGAAACTATGAGGTGAAATGACAATATTAGTAGTTTAACACGTAGATGGAATGGATGGAGGCTTTGAATATACCTTCTTTTTAATTCTATTAGGTGAAAAATTCAAACTAATAATACAATATTCCAATGATATGAACAACTACTCTATATTGGATAAGTATTTGATCGAGATGTGGCCAACCTCTTTTTGATATATAGATGGACCTTCAGAAACTAGATCACTAGGATACACATGTATTATAAGAATACTATAAGTATATAGCTTAGGAAATGTTACTAAAAAAGGAATGGACAGTACAATATATCTTCTTATATGAGAAGCTGGAATAGTAGGGGATTCCTAAGACTCATTAGAACTGGAATCCTATTCTAAATAGTCTATATATAGGTCAAAAACACCATCATAAATCTAAACCATCATAGATGAAAACTGATTACGGTTTTAGTTGATTGGACAAGTAGAGCATGTATCCATATCACATTATTCCATTGTCATTCCCAATGTCTCTCCCACTTAACCATATAATTTTTGTATTGATAGAGAAAAATTTTAATTCAAATACACATCATTCCTAATGAAAATAATTTAGATAAATGTTTTGGTGTCCTTAAATTTAGTAAAAACACCTCTTTAAAACATTCTTATAAGAACAGATGTGAAAAATCACACAACATATATTGTAACTGAGATGAAACAGAAATCATATTTCATGAAATTTCATCAAAATATTCATTTATATCCAGAGCCACATAAGCCATAGAAGTATATAGGGAAGTTGGTTGAATCCACTTAAATGAACTCAAACTGACCCACACATACACTTTTCCGGGTGTGAAGGCTCTTAATCATCTCAAACATAAAACATTGGATCTCATCTAGAGAATCAAATAAAAAATCATTTTGAATTATTATTATATTCCAAAAAATCATATAAGATTCCAGAATCACTCTAAGGACATTGATCATAGATTTAGGAGAACAAGCACTGATTTTCTCTTTTAAATGATCTTCCATGGCCTCAAATCATAATAATTCATACTAAAGATAACATATTTCATTATTTAAATTTTTATTATCAATGAGGTATGGGAAACATCATTTCAAAAAACATATCAAAATAAGTTCTATAAACAGAATAATACTTGTGTTGTGTGATTTTATCATTAAAATACATTAGATCATTATTTAAGTCTACATAATCTACATTTATATTGTTGAATATGGACATCAATATAGATGTAATGGTCTAAAAATGCATTAAAAATAGAACATTCAAAACTATTACTCAAAAATAGTGCATACTACTAAAAAAGAATATAAAATGGGATTAGAAGTGGGTTATGAGATTTATTAGAAGAATCTTCAATATCCATACCTCATATTTAAATATTTAGTGATAAATTGATCCAATGAGTGGATCATCCACTGTATGATAAACTTGATATTTCTCTCCAAAAATGTAGTAGGAACACCTAGGATAATGTCAAATATACTAACTTCTTTTTATTTATCTTCAATATATGTTTCAATAGAGTTAACAACTAGATGAATATATTTATTAGTACAAACAACAATAATATTCTACCTCTAATATGCCACCACTTCTGGTCTGATTCCAACCATTAGATGATTAGATTTCATTATAGAAGACTCTTATACATCCCCAAATAGAACCATCATTAGAGTAGCATCACTAGGTGGTATTGTAGAGGATTTTTACCCCTATTTTAATATTGGAGGTGGTATGGCCACCATAGTAGTATCTTATTACCCAAGGGGATTTAGAGAGGTTGATAAAGCAACAGATTTATAACCAAAAAGCATCAAAAAATAGTTGTGAGAATATTTTTCATGTGACACTTTACAAATTAAATTTTTTTCACATTAACCTATATATACTTTATAACATGAAATATTATCCCTTCATAAGTGTAATAGTTTCACATTTCCTTACCTTAGAAATATTAGTCCATGAATTGCTTCATGTACCGAACCATATTTAACTTCAAATTATTGATCATGACATATTAGTTGTAAATTTTATAAAAGAACACATTATCTATCTCACATTGACATTTAAAAATACAAGAATGGAGAAACATACAAACCACATTCCTTTATAATTCTAAATCTTTCCTGACCTTCTGAAAAGAATAAATTCCAAACAAAAATATGGAAAAATAGTACCTAAAACTATGCTTATTCCAACCCATGTCTTAATGATCTTTTACTCACTCTCATGAGAAAAATGAAAACAATATACCATTTTGATAAATGAATATAGAAAGGACCTGTTATTTACATTAGATGAAACAAAATTCAATGTTATCCCAAACTAAAACACAACATTTTTCATGAAAATCTGTACCACCTATTGAATCCCGATACATGAGTTCCTCTCATTTAAAACAAATATCTATCCATGGAATTGGTAAACAATCATCAAAATAATATATATTCATTTCCACCAAGACACATCTAATTTTTCCCATAATAACATAATTTTAATCACCATAGAAATTCCCTTTCATGTATAAACCAGGACCACCATAATAATATCGCATTGACATACCCCATTACTGACGGATCATATGGATGTTAATAGAAATAATGTGTGATGGTTATACTTTAGAGATGAAAATATAAAAGTTAATGCCATGTTATGAGAGGTAGAATTTTCGTTTTTATGTCACATACATGATTTGTAAAAGGTTCAGGTAACCAATTTTGTCTTTTGGGTTTATCTATTATAATTATAAAGGAATAAAAAATTATTTTTTAAATTTAAAAGGTAATTCATATTTAATTTCCCTAGTGATTTAGTATACTAGGTAATGAAAACGTACAAAAATTAAAAAATAATTTAAATAAAAATATATAAAATAAACTGAAAACATCTAAATTAAAAAAAATCATAATTAATTTTTAATAAAATCCAAACCTTCACAAGAAAGTATTAAAATATAAATATGAACTAATTGATTATAATATAAGATAAATTCATGATGAATATCTCATTTTTTATCATCATCTCTCAAAAAATGATTTTGTCAATATACATTCTTTGTTATTAAATCGTATATCAGATTCATAGAAATATTGATAGCACTAGTGAGGTCATATTTAATTGATAATTGATTATAAAAGAATCCATATTTTAATAAAGTCTGTTTAATCTATATCACATGTCCAAAAATATTAAATCAACTATATATTTTGCATCAGTAGTAGATAATGTAAATGTGTGTTGTTTTTTATGAGACCTGGATACCAGGGATTTTTCATGAAAATAGTTGGTTAATATGTACTCTTACAGTCTAGTCTATAACAACAAAATTTGACATCAAAATAATAAATAATATTTAACTCTAAAGTTGTTGGGAAATTTAATTAAAAAATTGTTCATTTATAGTACCTTAAATTTCCATTTATAGCTTTCAAAGGTGGTAGTTTTTAATTACCATAATATCCATCACATAAGAAAACAAAAAATATAAGGCTTACTAGAAATAAAATATTGTAGTGTTCCAAATATTTCCATATATTGATTATTGTAAAATTCATTTCTAACTTACTCGAGATAAATATTTTAATTAGAAAAAATAGGATTTCCATGTACATTATAATTTCAATGTCTTAATATATCAAGTATGTGAATTAGATATTTTATATTATTCATAAAATTCCAAAAGTATTTTTGATAAATCTGATAAACCCGAATTATTTTTTACTCACCCATAATGAGATTTCAAATTATTTTTCCACGATTATTCATAAATTGATATATAATTTTATATATTGAATGCAAAAAAATCACATCATCTATAATGACCTGAATTATCAAAATATATAAATTTGATGTTTTATTAAAAATATTCGGACCATTCACTCATACTAATTATACCCTTGGTTAAATAAAATTTCATAAATTTGTATACCACACATTAGGTGACATTTTAAGTCTATAATGTTATGTGATATGTTTGAAAACAAAATTTGGAAAAAGATTATTTTCAGAACCATGAGGTTTTTAAAAAAATCCTCCATAAAAACCCATTTAAAAAATTAGATCTCACATTTTTCTTATATAATTTGAATTTCATGTGTGATTTATATATTAAAATAATATTAATGGCTTATAATATAACTACGTGTGCCAATTTTTCAACATAATTTAACACTTATTTTTTGTTACACTCTTAAGCAACTAGTTTAGATTATCTCTAGTGATAACACTATGATCATCCTGTTTATTATTAAAAACCCATTTCTTCTTATAACAGGATAAAAATATGGTATGTCAAATATTTCTTATACAATTTTCCGCTTGAACATGTTTAATTCTTATTTCATAAAAGAAACCCAAATATCATCATCCTAGGATTATTATTATGTTTTAAAATTTATTTAACCGAAAAGAACATGAATTTCTATAAGACTTATTACACTTCTTAATGTACCAATAGGTTTATATAGGATTCCTATGATAGTTTCAAGGGTATGGGTTTTCAAGTATTTATTCTATCTATAGAGTAGATTTTTATATTTACTAGTATCCATCATATTAGGATTTCATTCACCAAAATCAGGTCACAAATCAAAATCCAATTATAGATAAATAAAGGATTATTTAACTTCTGTTTTCAAAGTGTCACATTTCTCATCAATTTGAGTGAATTTGTGATTATATAGACCATTTTCCTAAAATTTCATAGTATATGATTTTTCATCAATCATTGACTTTTTATTGAAAATATTATTGGATTTGAAAGTTGGTTAATATATAATAAATATTTCTTCATGGTATTATGGATCAAATATACCATGATTATCCTTGTTGTTTATAATGTAAACATTGTATCAAAGAACATTGAAGTATCAAACATTTGAATTTCAATTATTCCACTTTCATAGGTTTTTTCCTTCAAAATTGCAAAAATTATAACTATATTTATGACAAAATATGTTCTATTTAAGGATTCATCCCTAAAATGAGTATTAATGTAATATTTTAAAAAATAGTCTTTGAAATGTTTATAGTTTCATATAACTCATTTCAAAAACACCATATTTTTTGGGGTTTATTGTGGTGAAAATGTATGTTTGATTCCTTGTTTTGAACAATAAGAATTGAACTCACAGTTTTCAAGTTATCCAAAATGGTCACATTTCAAGGTAATAATTTTTGAATCATTATATTTTTGAACTAATTAATATTTATTAAAAATTATATAATATTAAAATTTAACACCTTAAAATAAAACCTATGTAAATCAAAAAATATAATTATAAAACATATTAGAAAAATATTTTTCTTTTAGAAATGGAATTCTAGATGATGATGAAAATCCAGGTGGATAAGTTATAGAGGCAAAGTTAATGAAGACACATTAATTATTTTGAAATATGACATGTTTTTCATTCCCATTTAGAATAAATCACATATTTTCTATTTGTTCAATTACTGTTAAGGTAAATTTGAAATTACATTCCCCTTACACAATTTTCACAATAAAAAAACTTATAATGTATTATTATTCTATAGCAAACCCAAGATTCATTTTCATAAGTGAATATAAAGTTCATTATTTGAATATATAGGGAATCATGATATAAATAATTTATATTCTCATTTATATATTCCATGGATTTAAAAAAATTATTTTAAAATAAAAAATTATTTATTTGAAAAAAAAAATATCTTTCACCAAAAAATTGATAAATAATTATCAAAATTTTCTAAAATCCTTCAATATATATAATTTTTTTGTTGATGATTCACCATGTATTTCTAAATAATATAACTCTCATATTCATACTAATAGATTTCTATCCAAATGTGACATAGAATCCACCAATTTTAACAATGTAGTGGAAATTTGAAAAATCTCTATGGATGTGACTTGAGCATCCTCTTTCGTATAACATTTATATTGATTATATTATACCATTTTACTTATTAAAATAAATAAACTGAGCAGTTTTTTGTACCCATATTATTTTGGGTCCTCAAATATAAGAAATTAAGTATTTCGAAACACCAATATGTTTTTTCTATTGGGAAATTCCATCAATAAATAATGAATTTTTATGGAAAAGCATATTTAACTTCATAAAAAATGAGGATTTATAATACTATTAATGTTATCTTTTTTACCTAGTTATCCAATGTAAAAAATAATAAGTTTGATAACTATTTAATCTTGGAACTAGGGAAAAATATTCTTTTATAATGAATTTATTTTTCCCCTTTAATTTATATTCCAAATTTATATTTTTGATCAACTTAGTTACCAAGATTTTGATTTAGGAAATTATTTTATTCTTTCGAAGAAACATGAAAAAACCTTTTGATATTGATATTATTATTTATAATCATTCAATATTAGATATATTTTCCTATAAAAGATTCAAAAAAACACAGTTTAACATTCAATTCTTAATCTTTTCTGTTAATATATCATTTCTATTTAAAAAATATTATGATAAATTTATAGGGTTTTATTTTTCTTCTTCAATGGTTAATAATTTTGTTTTCTAAAATGATAAACTATCCATTTATTTTTTTTATATGTTCAATTTTCATTTTCTAATTTAGATTCATGATTAGAATAATTTAAAGAGATTACATATTTGAGTGTTATATAAAGCACATATTATCCTTTTTATTATAAGTCTCATCTTCTAATCTTGAAATTGTATCATCACTCAATCCATTAGATGTTCTTCATGTTTATATAATTAGTTTCATGGATTTATTTTTATATCTATATTTATTGAAATACATTTTCTCATTATTCTTGTTATCTTACAGTTGAGGGATGTCTGGCTTCATGTTCCCATGTTCTATACACCCAAATCATCTAAGCATCCTAAAGTATCCCTCATCCTTTTTATAATTATTTTAGAGTACTCTGAATCCTATTATCATTTTGAAAAAAATATTTTTATCATTCTAGAAAAATGATGAATCCAATTATTTGATAATGGGTTTCATTAGGTACATTCCTCTCTATATGATTCTAATATTTGTTAAATATTATTATAATTTTCATTTTGTGAAGTAAAAAAAATTCATGTTCATATTTTCCTTTTTTAACAATATTATTTTAACCTATCTGAGCATCTTTTTTTACGACCTACATCATAAGGTTGATAATAAGATAATTTTTTTTTAAATTTTTTATATTTGAACATTTCTTAATGTATGCTAACATTTCACTCCATATGGTGATATAATTATGAGTATTTTTAAATCATGATCATTTTCAGGAATAGGTGATTCAAAAGAAAAAAAAATATTTACAATCTCAAAAAGTCTTCCATTTAACTAAATAATATTATCCCATTCTATCATTCTGAATGTATATACATAACTTTGTCATGTTGTACTAAATAGATCACACATTTTGAGTTACATCATAAGATAATGATATGGTATTCCATATATCATAATAACATTCTATAATAACATGACCTTAAACCATTATATTATCTTCAGTTTTAGTCAATAATTTAATTTCTTTCAAATTGAGGATCTTTTCATGTTTATAGTTTTATAGAATTAGCCAATAACACATAAATAAAAAAATTAAAAAAAATTAAAATTGGACACTTCAAAAAAATATCAATTTTTTCATAATATAATACTCCTAAAATGAAGAATGAATTACATTCATGTAAAATTTCCATGATATTAAAATTGAATTCTTCCTTCCCCATTCCCATCCTTAAACCCTATGAGTTTTTTAGCAAAATACTGATGAGCACAAAAGCACAATATAGGATATAAAAATAAAGGAAACCATTAGTTTAGTAAAAACATGAAATCTTGTATAATGGATACATGTATCTTCAATTTTTTTGATAATTCAAAATAAAATATTTTTACATGAAAGAATAGATATTATTTCAATGAAATTAATTAAAATTGAGGAAATGAAATTAAAACCCCTTAGGTGATTTATAGCATCATATTCATAATACGCATTCAAAATTCTTTCAAAACCCATTTAATTGGAATAAAAATATGACTGAATTACCATATTAATTTGTAATAGTCTTTACAAGTGCTATCTCATCCACCCCATGTTATACTATAATGGTATTTCCCAATACTATCTAGGCCACCCCACATTATGTTGTATTGGGCTTTCCAAGTGATATCTGGTCTACCCCATCATGTAATTCTCATTCACCACTTCATGAAGAAAACAACTTCCTCATAGTACCAATTGAAACCCATTTTCAACTCATATGGATAAAAATGAAGATAAAAAACAAGTTTTCTTTTAAAGACCCATATTGAATACCAAGACAACATTTTCTTCAAAACCCCATTTTCAATAATAAATATCAAAAATAGGAATGAAGTATTTTAATTTTAAGAAATGTATAATATTTAAATGGAATATATAAATAAAATAATGGATATAGTGGTAGAAAATTCCTATTAGTCATGTGCATTTATAAAAAATAATTATTTTTTTCTTTTGTCAAAACGTTCCATATAAAATATATAAAAATATTCCTTTCAAAAAACATTGAATGAATTTAAAAAATAGAAATAAAATTTATTAATAATCTCTATATATAAATTTGTATATATATAATAGTACCATGGAGGAAAATATCATGATATAAAATCATTAAACATTATAAAGATATTTTTAAATCAATTTGTCTCGTACCACTAGGAAATATTTGAATCAACATCCATGTGAAAGATTAAAATTTATCATAACATTAAATAACATGAGAATAAGTAAATTCTTGATTTGATATAACAAAGTTGATATTTATAGAGCCCATAAAATAATTTTTGTGCATAAAATGAAAATATTACCCAATTAAAGGATATTTATAAAAAATATGTTCCTCAAGTCTAACTTGTAACTTATGCCGTTATCTTTCACTTATTTGGGTAACTCTCTTTTTCACCCACTGACTTCATTGGATTTTCTTTAAAAATAATGCAGGACTTCAAGGATTAGAATTGGGACGTTAGGAGTTTATTTGGAAATTGTGTGGATTATCCATAGGTCTAAAGAGATGTTAACAAGTGTACACGTTTATTTACATTTTATAGTAGAGGGGGAGTGACATTATTCTAAATATAAATGGGTAAACAATATTGGGAGATAACCCTCAAATAATGTGCCTAAAATAATCATAATTGTTTTAAAAATTATCGTATATGGTAAAATAATGTCTATAAAAAGGGTTTTATAAATGTTTCAAGATCATTTGGTCTCTTAAGATTATTGTTTAACCACTAACTGAACCCATTTTTACATTAATTTTTGTAATTAAACGTATTTATTCTGACTAATATTTTTGGTAAAAATTATTTTTAACTTATTAGAAGATATAAATTACAATGATTAAAAATATTGAATCTATTTTCCAATAATCCAATCTCATAAGATGTATAAATTGATTTAAAATTTCTCTCCTTGATGGAATGACAAAATAGGTTTTTAGAGTAAACATGTTCAAAAGTTTACAATGTTTTTATATCTAAATTCAATGTGAAATTGATTCCAATGAACTAATTTAGAAAAAATTATATAAAATTTGAGTAATTATACTTTAAAATCAATTACAAATATTATTTATCAGTGTAACAAAATTAAAGAAAAATTAGTTTTTAATTACAATTCATTGCTTTTCAATATTCATCAAAAAGATAAAACTTCTCAGAAAGATACAAAAAATTCACCCTTGGTAAATTTTGATATTATGATTCCAAAAATGAATTAAATTGTTTTATATAAATATAATTAATTTTTAAAATTTTATTTTTAACAAAATTATACCCTTAAAAGGTAGAAAAACTGCCATATTAAATAGTAATATTTATAGTATATTATTTTCTAGTATAAAAAAGGTCTTTAATACAACCAAATACATCAATACAATTCATATCGAATATGGTATATGATATTGAATATAAAATCTCTTTTAATTTAAAAATTACAATCAAATTTATAAATATTAATAAATACTAAATGAAATATTCTATCATTACATGTGCTATTAAATCTTGTATATTATATTGTTATTTCTTTTCATTTATAATTATTTTCTAGAAAATGAATTAATTTTATAAACATTTGTAAATGATAATATCATAATTTTGTTTATTTCATCCATTCTTATAATTCCATCTTCATGGTGATAACAATCATAATAATAATAATAATAGTATATTGATATTAGATAATACTCCGGCTTTTGTACAATAGATATAATCAAGATAACTCAATGTTTCATGAAGCACATGAAAATAATGGTGCTACATTTGAAGAAAAATAATATGTGTATTTCATGTAATGAAATATATTAATGAATTAAAATTAATTCGAAAGAAGATATTTTATAAATATTTGGATGTTTTATCTTACAATCATTAAAATAAATTTTTCCCTCCAAATTTGTCTTGGTTATCACATTATTAACATTCCTAAAATTTATTAATTAAAACCCAAATAATAAAAAGGGTTAATAAAATATACTCTAAAAAGGGAACAAGGGAAAAATAATTATAACTTATTTTTAAACATATACATGAATCTTTTTAAAGAGAACATAAGTTATAATAGATGAAATTAATATATAATATTAGGAAGTGGTTTAGGTCATTGATAAAAAACAATATAACGTTCAATGAAAAGTTAAGGGACTCAAATACATAAATATGTGATGATAAAAAAGGCCATCAGTTCTTCAGAAATGAATGTACAATGATTTTTTTCAATATCCTTTTCATAATGTTGTAGGATTCATTCAATATCTATACATATAGAATAAGGAAATATAATTACTTATCAGAAAAATTACATCATTTAATAAGTTTACACCACAATATCATATTTTTTACAAACAATTAGTGTTCATAACGACTTTTCATGAATGAATATATATAATCAGCATCTAATAGATCATATAATCCCCATAATAAAATAGGATATAAATTCTATATTTATATATTAACCAACACAAAATAATCTCACAATAAGATAATTAAAACCATCAAGTAATGAGACAATGCCCGAATCTACAATGTTCAAAAGTAATGGATAATTTCTCATTAAGTTAAATCTTTACATAAATATTAAACCAACTAAACAATTATTTAGAATTACTTAATCACATTTTTATCAGAAAACATAAATCCTTATAAAGAATGTATAAACCCGTGAAAATAGGGTTAACCATTGATAAAAACCAAGCTTATTGGAGAATATATCACCTAACAAGAAAGCCCAAAATTAAATTTAGTTATAGAAAAATATTTTCCAAAATCATCTAGTTTCGAATAATGATGATTTGTATACTGAGTATTAAAATATTGGCACACATTACCATAATTACCCTTCTCATTGATACTAAAACACCTCATATCCGGATAGATATTTGTTACTCTACCCTTTGGTTGTTTACCTATATTTTCCTTACATACATGAATACTATGGCCAAATTTAAAACATCTGAAACACTTTCTAAATCTTATAAAAAATTATATGATATTTATTTTTCCAAAATTAAAAAAAAATATTTGGGATCACCTCTACACCTATTAGTTGGTTACTTCTCTACTTCCTGGTATAAGGACCATTTTTTAATCTCTTCCTCTCGTGGGACATAAGTTTCAAAAAAATCCACCATAAATTTCACATCGCAACTAAAAAATTAATCATAACATTAAAATTTTATATAGGAAAAATATCTTTGAATACTTTGTTTCAATAATAATAATATCTAATAAATTTCCAATCAATGTATAGAATTTAATTCAGAACATACCGGGACAATATTTTGAAATTTTCTTTATATGTGGACATTGAATCATTATCTATTTTCATAAATTCTAAAATTAGTTTCTAAATCCTTATCCAAAAAATCATACAGAAATATTTCATCAGTAAAAATAACCTTAACTGTATCTAATTTAAAGGAATCAAGATCATCTGTATCTCTAATATTCTTAACAAATTACCACAATCGATCATCTTCACCTTCAAAATGATAATTGGGAAAAATACCTTTTTATATTATGAACATCCAATGACATGAAATATCATATCCAGGGAATTGATCCATCCTTCTGCTACCACTAGGAGAGATGATCAATTGAATGATGGGTGATGTTCCATCAAGAAATGTTCAAGTATAGACATGTCCATTCATGGTATATTGGGTTACTATTTATAATGGATACAAACACCATGTAGTGAATGTGTCAATATATCCATCAGTATATAAAAATATTCTGTTACAATTCCAACCTTCTTGAGAAATAGATTTTTAAGGTGATTCCACTCTCGATGACATCCCAAAACATCTTTATTATTTCCCCTATGGAAAAAATTCAAAAGAAACATACCTTATGTGAATCATCATGGAAATATTATAAATCTATGTCATTTACAATTAACGATAAGGTAAATTCATCAAAGGGGATTATATCAACCCTATCCTAACCTATAATGATATCCAAACATTTCCTTTTATTCTAACTATAAGGACTTGTCCATAAAACATTACAACATATTGAGTTTTAGTATAGAATTTACTTTCAGTCTATTTGAGTATAATTTTTTGGTTTATAGTATCAAATAAATAGGGAATAACTCAATCATAATAAATACCAAAACAGTACCAAGTGGTCACCTCCGATCATTAGTAATTTTTTTATAATAACAAAATTTTAAAATAAAGAATGAGTACCTATCATGGATAATATCTACTACTTAAAAATTTGCTTTTTTCTTTCCCTTACCCATCCGTAAACCATACAATAACTTTTTAAAAACAAGGGATGAAAAACAAAAACAATGATAAGGGACATAAAATAAAATAAACCATTAGTTTAGTAAAATGTGAAAAATCATATAACGTTTACCTTTATCTTAAATGTTCTTGGAAAATATGAAATAACAAATTTTCACATGAAAAAATCCCAGAATTTTGACAAATAAAATCATTAAAACCAATGGAAGGAAATTAAAACTACCATTGGTGACAGGAAGTATCATCTTGATGAAACCCTTTCAAAACCATTTCAAACCACTTTCCTTTGGAATAACCATATGACTAACATGAAATATTAACATTACCCATTTTAATAGTGATTTATAGTGGGATCACCTAAAAATATCTAGAGCACCCCATGTTAATATATAATGGGATTTTATAACATTATCTATCCCTCCCCATGTTATGCTATAATAGGATTTTCTCAGCACAATCTAGTTCACCCTATGTTAAATTGTAATGAGCTTTATGGGTGCTATCAATACCACCCCATGTTACTTTGTAATGAGCATTCATAGTGTGATCTTGGCCACACCATCATGTAATGATCATGTACCACTTAATTAATAAAATAATTTTACTATAAAATAATTTTGATGATTCATTTAAACTCATAAAAAATCTACTGGATAAAAATACCATTTTTCTTTTCAACCCCCATTTTAAATAAAAAACCATATTCTTTGAAAACCCATTTTCAATACAAAAATATAAAAAAGGAAAATAAATTTTTTCATTTAGAAAAAATATAATATTTCAATTTAATCTAGAAATAAAATAATATCCACCAAGGGGAAAACTAATCATCTCACTATACACTAATAATATATCATTACTTTTGTCATTTTTTTAAATATTCTTTATAAAAAATGTAAAAGGATGCATTTTTTGAAAAAAACATTTATTGAAATTAAGAATATACTTAAAATGAACTTAATAATCCTCATATATATATATAATAGTATCACGGAGGAAAATATTTTGAAATTAAATCTTTAAACATTTTAAGAGATATTTATAAACTAATGTGTCCCATACCACATTAAAATAATTTAATTCAAATCCCCATGAAACAATAAAATTTAAAAAAACATTTAATAATGTTAGATTAAATAAATTCAAGATATTTTATGTCAAAATGTATGTATATAATAATCATAAAACAAGTTGAGTGTATAACATCATTATATGCAGCGATGAAAGGATATTGAGGCAAAATCCCTAACCTTGAGTCTGACTTTCATGGTAACCATTATCTTTCTCTTCTACGGATAACTACATTTGGTTTTCACCAAAGGGGTTCCATGTTTTTATTTATACTAAATATGAGTCTTCTAAGATAAGTGGATTAATTTTGGATATTTGTAAGAGTGTTTGGAAGATCTAATATGCTTGATACGTGTGAATAAGTGGGGAGGGTGATTTTCTTTTTACAGTGGAGGGGTGATGATATTGTTGAAAATATAAAAGGTAAACGCTATTGGGAGGTATCTCTTACATAATGATCATCCAATAACGATACCAATTAGATTAAATAGGCAATATGGTTGATTCATGTCCATACAATACCTCTTGGAAAAGTTTCTAGGTCATCATTATTATTTATATTAATGCTTAACCACAATGTAAACACATTTTTAGCTTATTCACTCCAATTAATTTTAATATAATTCACAGAAATCTAATTTTTCATTATTATACATTATTACTTATTATAATAACAAATATGGATTCCATTTTACCAAATTCCAATCCCATAAGTGACCGAAATTAATTTATAATAATCATGTAGATAGGGAGACAATCCCAGTTTTTAAAGTTAATATGTTTAAGATTTTTATTTTTTTGTATCTAAATTAATAATGAATTTGATTACAGTGACCTAAATTGGATTAAATGATATGAAATTGAACTAATTATACATTAAAACTAATTGAAAACATTATCTATCAATATAAATAAATTATAAAAAGCAGGTTTCAATTAAAATTTTATATTTTTTAATATTAATGAACAAAGAATCTTCTCAGAAAAATGCAATAAAACACCCGAAGTAAATTTTTGTATTAATATTCAATATTGAGGTTTATTTTTTCATATAAAAATTATTAAATTATATAAATTATATTGAAAAGGAATAATGTCATTACATGAGGGAAAAAGTAACATAATAAATAATAATATTAATAGTATATAATTATTTAGTATAACTCTATCCTGCATGCTGTGAAAGATTAAAAAAAATCATATTTCATGTAATATAATCTGTTGAACATATCACGCCATTTAATTTCAATATTAATACATAATTCGTAAATATAAATAAATATGAAAAAGATGCATTCTATTATTACATGGGTTGTTACATCCATTATATTCAATTGGTATTTATTTTAATTTATAATTATTTGGTAACCAATGAATTCATTATATAAACATGTGTAGACTATAATTTTATAATTTAGTTAATATTATTAATTCACACAATTCCATCATTGAGGTGATAATTATAATAATAATATTAATTTTATAATGTTGTCTACTAAGAGTGTGGCTTGTGTATAATAAAATTCATCAAAATAACTCAATTTTGTGTGAATCATAATATTATGATGGTGTACTGTGTGAAGAATGAAAATATATATCCTTTGTAATCAAATATATTAAATAATTTAAATCAATTTGAATGAATAAATTTCATAAAATCTTTGGATGTTACAGTTGTAAATTTTGAAACACTATTGAACTCATTGAGACCTAATACATAAATTATTGAATTCTTGGTTTTAGAGTTTATGTCATAAATAGATTCTATGGTAGAATGTCATGTTTCAGGTTTAATATTATAATGTTCACAAGGCTTCACAACTTTTAAATCAACCTTTATTTTAATTTATTTCAAATAGATAATCATCCATGTTATCTACTAACAATATTATTTTATTTATGTAGAGGGATCATACCATAGACATACCTTATCTTCTATTGTAATAGCTTGGCACTTTATGATATATTTATCATTAAATATATTTCTTTGATATCAGGATTTTCACACGACACAAAATTTAAATGAACAAAAGAACATATTAAAATAATATTATATGGAAATTAATTTTTTTTGATTTAATCATCTTATTATTATATTAGGCTCAAATCATGTTGTTTCTATAAAAAGATATATATTATAGGGACAAGTGAAAAATTAGTTTTTAGAATATATTTTTTTTTTCAAAAAAAATCTCCATATTTATTTTAATTTAATATTAAATTATTATAAGACTACTATAGTATTATGTGACCAAAAAAATTACATTTGAATAATTTTTATACCTATTTTCAGAATAAGTTCATTTTTTGAGTAAATATGTAATTTAAAGAAAACGATTTTTTCAAAATATAAAAATAAATAAAAAAAATGAGTGATTTTTTATTCCTAAAATACGAACCATATGACCTTTAATAATATCTATATATGAATTCAAAGAAAGAAGTTGTTACTTCATTGCTAACATATTATTGTTTTATTCTTCTTCTACTTCTTTTAAATCTATTATACCCATCCTAATATAATTAATACATTATTATAAATATACTATGATGTTATTATTATTATGGGAAAATATTATTAAATCTTCTTTCCATCATATGAAGAAAAAATACACTGCTTTTGCGTACATATGACTTACCGTCTCTACGTAGTGGTTTAATTTTTTTAACTAGCTCTTTAAATGGATGGTTAAAAAGATGTAATTAATGAATATATTTTTTATTTATGACATAATTATGTGTTAAAAACTATAATACCATGTTTATCTTAATAAATTATAATTATTTAGAAAATTATAATGTCACCTGTGCGTAGTTGTGAACTACATTCTCCATGAAGTGATGTGATCATTTTTTCATTTCTTCTTTACATATATTATAATAAAAATTTATTAAATGTATATGTTAGATATACAAGGAATAAAAATCATATTTTAACTTCAAATTTATATTCCCTTTTCTTTCTTTCCATCCTTCAAGAAGTTAAATAGAATTCATGCATATATATGACCAATCACCTTAATTAACACTGTAATTAATTTATCTATATTTATCTTTTAATGATAATTATAAATATTTATATATTGAATATATATGATATTTATATTTGGAATAAAATTCTTGGGATTATTTAAACATTATAAATATTCAATGGCTGAGACTACAAAATCAAAACAAATATGGAATATAAGTTAGATTACACCTGAATAATGATAATAATAAAATATTATTAACATATGGGATATAAAATGTTATAAATGGATCATATATTTTATTATATATATGAATTTGGTAATATTAGGTGATAATAAGAACTAATAGTTTATTACACATTATTATAGAGCACCTAAAATGAAATTCTATATTGAGGTAAGGGATTTAGTATCAAATTTCACACCATTGAAACAAAATTGGAATTATACACTTATTTATTTTTATGTGGTGTATATACTACTGATTTGAGGTATTTTAAATTAATATATATATATAGTCATGTTTATTGAGTTTTCAATTTATTTTTATTTATTGAGGATTTTAATTATCTTCTTCCAAATATTCTATTATTTGGAACTTGAATCAAGAAAATATTGTTTTAAAAGAAAAGATAAACGTATTTCTCTTTTCATCAGGTATATTTTTATTCCATGTAGATATTTTTGTCAATTTATTTAGAAAATTAATTTTATTTAATTAATGAATTATTTTGGGAATTTTATGAAATAATTTAATTTTTATATTGTTAAAAAAGAACATTCCTTGTGTTTTTTAAAACTGTCAATTTCAGCATTCTTTACCAAAAAGAAAAATGTAATATTTTTTAACCAATACGTAATAAATGTGTTTTCCCACCACCATAAACTTTTTATTCTACTAGATTCTTCTATAAATTTTCAATGGATATAAAAATAAAACTCTTTAATTAAATATTATTTTAATATTTCACTTCCATTTTCTTTATTCCTCAAAAGGATATGATTTTATTACAAAACATATATTTTCAATGAATTGAATTTCATATTTAATCTCTTATTAATTTTTTGCTCGTTAAATTTATTTTCAAAAAGAAACATTATTGTGATAATTGGAAATTACATTTCTCATAAATATCCATCATTGATATTATTATTTATTAAATCATAAATTATTTTTACATATTATTTTTTACTATAAATGTTATTTGATTGATATGGTTGTCCTTTAAAATCATTATGCATCATTTATGTTGAATATTTTTTCATAAGTATTTTTTTCTGAATTGAATTGACCATTAAATGTAATAAAAATGTATTGTACATTATGTTACTATTAAAGACCCTTTATAGATAGCCCCTCAATCCATTGATTGGTCTCATGAGACAAATTATTAGGCCAAATATAATGTATTTTTGTTGTATACCTACCAATCAATTAAACTGTCATGGTAAAATGATTTTGTGGTAGAGATATAATCATATTAAAAATCATGATGTTAAATATAAATCATTTACATCATTAAGAATAGAATTATTATTATCCATGATATTAAAATATTGATATTATCCATGGATGCATTTTGTGATCAAGTTATTTATTATATGACATTTTACTTTCAGTTATTTACCATGTCATATTGATTATTCCTTATTGATTCGTGATATATTATTCTATAATTAGATTTTATTTATCATCGTAGGTCAATATTTATTTTTTCCCATTTCCTAGGATCTGAGGATGGATAATATGAATAATATAAAGGATGTAAGAATGTTTTTTATGATATATATTTTATATTTCCAATGCAATATGAAAATCATGTATTTAGACGGTCTTTCAAGAATAAAAAACTTATTATCCATTATGGATGATATAATTTTTATATCATAGTAAAATAATAATGTATATAATGAAAATGGATTTCTGGTGTTAGGGTTTCTACATAGGGTATTAGAGGAAGGTTACTAGTGACATTTAGAACTTGATTTTAAATCAATATAATTATCATGAAAATTTTGTTAATCCATAATATTTTTTAGAACATGTACCATTAGGGGGATTTTTAATAAATATATATTCATTAAAAATATTAGCTAACTCAGTATGAGAGATTATTCAGTTATGGCACCCAATAAGAGAAAGGGAATCTAGACCTATAGACAATGTGAATATTTCCCTATTATGTAATTAAATACATTTAGTATTGGAATTGAGTAGATAATGACCATATTTGTGAAACATGCTCAGGTTATGATCAATAAACTTACTTGAATGGTGAAAAATATTGATCTAAATAATTATTTTCATATGTTGGATTGATTCCTTGGATTTAAGCTTGTATATATAAAAAAACTATATATCCATTGGTTTTTGAAAATTAGATTATGCCCCCAAAAAATATATTCCCCACATTAAGATATAATAAAATTGGAAAGGTTATTCCATTAGTGTATTATTTTAAAGGATATATTGATAGATGGTGGTCATTGTTCCAAAACACTAAAGAGTCCAAATAAATAGAATACTTGGAATAGAGAACTATTAATGTGATTTTCGTAGAGAAATACATCTATTGGGAAACATGATTTGAAATTGAGAGGAAGTTAGTCAATTTTAAATATAAAGAAGAAGAAAGTTTAGTAGGGTACTAGGATATATTTATAAGATTATCCAATCATGATTTAGACTATGTATATAATCAAAAAAGAAACATTCACCATTTCTTTGTTGTGCATAAGTTGTGCATCTTAAGGGATTTTTACTAAAAAATTTCATTATATGATGATATAAAATCATGTACCTTTAATATGGGGAAGAAATTATCATGATAATATATATTCAAGGGAAATTAATAGGAAAATATATTGTATATGAAACAATAAAGGGATATCACATCAAATATGAATAATGGAATGAAGAAATTTCCATCATGTAAAAATTATTGAAGGAAACATAATAATATATTTATGAAGGGATTCATATTTTATTACATGAGTTGATATACATGTCATATCACTAATAACAATAAGGAAAATAATAAAAACAAAACTATCCAGGGATTCAACTTTATAGATTTCAGGCATTTTTTAAACCTTTTCCCAAATAATTCAGTGAACATACCACAGATAAATCCATGGACTAAAGGCCGAGCATAAGTAAATATTACAACCAAAGTGGAAATTAATATAAATATGGAGAAATGTATTCTTATCATCCACTCTATATGTATAGATGATTTATTTAATTTATGCTATAACAACTCTTTTACATCTACTGATTTTTAAGGGTATCACATCACCCCCTCAATGAATGGATGTTCATTTAGATGTGAAAACACTCAATGGTAAAATAACCACATCTCAATTATATTGATCCTATATGATATAAAACTACTTAAATGTTCTTAGTATAAGTATTTTTATTTTGTATTTATATATATTTGATAAAATTATGGGAATAGATTGGCACCCTCAGAATGAATCCCACATAAATTTTCACGTAAAGGATGTTATATTATATATTTCTATTAAACCTAAAATATACTATTACTGTGATGATAAAATTGTAAGATAGATTTACTCCCTTTCCTGAAATTACATAAAATTTGATTATCTTACATATTAATTAGGCATATCATGGGACTCTTGAGGATGGAGAACATTTTATAAGAAAAATTACCTAACGTTGGAAGATTTATGTTTTTTGAAATAATGGATGAAAATTATAAATGTGTTATTGGATTTGAAGGGTCCTTCCCATGATCGGAGGACATATAAAGTATTTTGGATATTCATGTCAGAATTTCTAGTTATTGTAGAAGATGTAACAAATAAATTCCATGTAATGGGATCACATTATGACTATGTTTTATGAGATATATATTATGATCCTGGTACATAGTGTAGAGTTAGTACATGCAATGTAAAGATTTAATGCCATGTTAGAATAAAAGGTCAATTTCTAATAGAAAGGAAATGGGGTTTTTAGCATATCTATGTCTTGAGGATTGCACAACATGTAAAGGGAATATGCATCATGTAAATGTTATGGTGTTAGACTTTATGGGTCTATACGAGTAACATGTTATTTCATTCATCATCATGTTTTTTCTCCACTTAGAAATTTTAACCAATGAAGTTTCCAATCTATGTACAAACCATATTGATTTTTTTTGAATGACCACATTGGTTGTTGGAATTTATCTCATTGTCTGAGTAATCATTTTTCCTTCATTGTTTATTTGATTTTTTGTGTCGTTTCATTGTGTTATTGGATTTAATGACCATCAATGATGTTTATTAATGTTTTCATCTTGATATGTTGCACAATCATATTCTAAGGGTCATTATTTTATTAGTTGTGGTGAAACAAGTGTGTGTTCTTTAAGTATTAGTTGATTCATCTACTCCTCCAACCATTTTTGTAAATTGAATCTATTATATTATGTGTATATTGTTTCTTGGTACTTTGATGTCATTTTTCAACCCTTTCCTAGGGTGGGTTCCATTTTGGGTTAGTGCAGCTTGATTTTTGAGGTATACGGTTCCATCTCTTCCATGTGTTGGTGAACTGAATTGGTTAGATTTTTTATAAACTTTTTATCAAATGACATGGAATGATACTGTTGATATTTATTATGTGGAAATAATTCTTTATAAAAAATAATTTTCCCTATGTTTTGGAAAATAAAAAAAGGTTTTCAAATCACCGTGCAATGGTATTCAAAGCATGATTTTATGGAAATTGTTTTCTATCCTAGTTTGAAAAATAGATATCATTGGGAGACTTGGCTATTTTGGTAAAAGGTATAGTAATATGAACCATATATTCCCAGGGGGTTCATGGGGATTTATTATGATCCCATGACCTGTTATTCTATGGAATTTCATGTCCTAGTGGGATGTTCACTTTCTATGGAGTTACTCTTCTATTGTAATCTATGCATATTTCTTTTATCTTGATATGTATGTAATTTACTACAATAGTAATGATTTTCATAGCTATATTGACCTACTATGATCCTTGGTGTAATGTTACATTTACTTTTACATTTAGTTTTATCTATTTAGTTGTACAAAAATGGATTCGACATGTTATGTGATGCATGATTTATTTTTAGAAGATTTATATATATGTTTATATGTTTGTGATATATGGATATGATTGGATTGGAATCTAATTTAGCATATTTATTTCGATACCAGGAAAAGGGAAAGTTAAACAATTTTCTATGAATTTGATGTAAAAATTGTTAAAATATTATCATGCCTTGTTTTTTATAATGTTGATAATGCTATGATTATTATTTAGAGACATTATATGGAACCCATTGGTGGGACACTATTGATACTATTATCTCACAAACTATATATCACTTTATTGTTTATAAAAATGGATATGCCTTTCAATTGATGGAATGATAAGGCGCCAATGATAGGTAGATAAGATTTCAACAAAATGGGATGGGTAGCTGGTGGTGATTTTGAGTTACTATAACCACTCTATGACATGGAGTATATGGATTTTTCTATTTTAGTGGACCTTTATATTTAGACTTATAGATGGATATTGTTTCTGCTCTTGGGTTGTTTATTTTACATTGTTTTTTAAAATTATGGAATTTATTTATCTTTTTCTTTGTTTTATATGTAATATATTGGTTCCTTTTCATAACTTTGGGTTGAGAAAAATGATTTCCTACTGTTGTTTCTTGTGTGCAAGTTTCCTACCTATGGGGATTAAAATCACCCTTTGGGTATGCGGTGAATCTAGAAAGGTACTGGTTTGATAGGGTATTTGGGATGGGTCCATAGAAAGTATTATAAAATATTTATTTTGGGTTTTTTACATAAGATTCAATATATTGGGGTAATTTGGTATACTATAGATAGGATTATTTGGGCCTGAGAGGTATGTTGTGGTGACTACCTATCCATTTATTTTCGTGATGAGACACCAGTTACCAAGGGATGTGGGGATGTGTGTCTCATTATTTGAGCTATCGATTATAATAATAGTTTATTGCTATATTTATCTTAGTTTTATGTGATATGGTGCTATTGTATGATTGTTTCATTGTTTTGGTGTGTATCAATATTCCTCTAAGATGTATTCTACGAGTTCCTCATAATGGTGTAGTGGATGCTCCTCAAGGGAATACTTAATTGGGTTAGTACATTATCATGGATATTTCAAGAGAATTCAATGATGTTGACTATAATTTTCCACAATCTTTGATCATAGTTTTTGAGGTAATCCCATGAGCAATAGGAAAAAATATATTCATCATGAGAGTAATTTCATGAGAAACAAGTGTACTTTAAATGTAAGATTTAACATCACGTGGTGGAAGAATAGATTGACATGATCAACCAAGTTTTTCAATTCCTAGATACACCAGAGAATATCATGGTGAAGTGTCCCACATTCAAACATGACCATTATAGTAATCATTGCAGGTATTTCATAATATATGTGAACATACACATGGGATTGGATTGAAAAGGTTTTAAAACCCACATATACTATTTGTTTTTTCCAGAGTCACTGTTGACGGTGATGTCTCTAGAGTTTCTCTATTTGTATTAGGGAGAGACTTTATGTGTTGCCAGACCCAAAACTATTTGTTGAGATGGTTCTTTTTGCACTAGAAGATGTAATGAATGACCATCAGAAATATCTGATGTACATGTATGTTTGTGATTGTATATTAGATTGTAGTTATTTATGGTAAATATTTATTCCTTTTCAGATATAGTGGATATGACAATGATAATACGGATGATTATAAAATTAAAGGTAGTATATTTCCCCATTTTATTCTATGTAGTGGAAGTCTTATAGAGTTAAAGGTTATAATATGAAGTGTTAAGATCAATGCAGTATTAGTGGAGGTGGTTCACAATAGTAATCACATTCAGTACCTATAGTTACATCTAGTGGTGTGACTATAACATTCTATCAGTGTGAAATTATTGAACACACACACACACACACTCACGATGTTCTTATCCATTACCTAAAAATAAGGGAAATAGTTTTTGAATTTCTGTTCATCATCCGGGGTTCTTCTAGGCTATGTCTACTCCTTGATATTTTCAAGGATCATCTACTCTAAAGGATACTATGGTGTAGTTAGATTAATCAAAGACTACATGGATCCATCGATGGGACTCCTGAGTGAATCACCTTCATATAGTAGATGAGTATCTAGTGTAGGTTTATTCATGTCAAAAAATAGTGAGAGGTACCATATTTATTCTATCCTTAGTAGCGATTTCATTATTTTATACTCTTTCTTCCCACATGTTTAAATCTTGACGATTTTTAATATCCTTAAACGTCATACAGACTGTGTTTCATTTGTTATGGAGTTAGACAAACCACTTGGGAAGAGGAATGAGTAGGGGTTTGAGTGACCCTCTTTCTTGGTCTTGATAGATGATGTAGAGATAGTATTGGATTTTCAAGTCATTTTTGTAGATCTATTTGATTTCATCATCATGATGGATTGGATTTTTCCCATCATAATAAAGTTGATTTTTATCATCAATGTGTATGGTTTCTTGTAGCTGATGGGGGGTCAGAGGTGTTTTTGGGAGATTGGTATCCTTGGATTTGACATGCTGGACATTCCCACACAGGTTTTAGGAGTTTGTTTTGACTTCGATTGTATTTTTTCAATGAGGATTCCCCTATTGTTTATCTTACCTCAATTGTTTGGTGTTTTATGGAATTTTAACAAATGATTTATCTGGGATTCATCTATGGTGGGAGATAGATTTTATGATTGATCTAATGCTAAAAACATAGCTGATAATGATACATTGTTATCATATATCACAATAATAGAAAAAGGATATCAATATTTAGTTGGATGATCTATTGAAACCCCATTTTTTGGCCCATTGTGTTTCAACTTGGGTAGCCTCAATAGTCTTTTCTAAGAAGTCATATGGAACACTCCGGTTTACCCTAGACTATTAGAAGTTGAACCAAGTAATGGTTAAGACAAATTATTTTTTTCCCTCGCGTAGATGATTTGATTGATTATTTAAATGGTAAAAGTGGTTTTCAAATATTTACCTTTAGTTAGATTATAATCATCTTAGATTTTCAGTGTGTTATATATTGAAGACAACTTTTAGGATTCAGTATAGATATTACTAATATCATGTGACTCTATTTTTTTACTAATGATCATATAGTATTTATGGATTTTATGTATTAGATATTCCATCAGTATATCAACAATATTTTTGGTAGTTCTTGTAGGTGATTTTTTTAATTCATGATCAGAAAATGAACATCAGAACAATAGGAGTTTGGTTTTTGAGATCTTGAGTGTTCACCATTTATATATAATGATTTCAATATAAAACTAGTTAATTAAAGAAGTGAAATTCTTTGTGCATTCCATTTTTATGAATGTATTATCAGTTGAACCTAATAATATGAAAGTTATCTTTTCATGGGAAGAGACACATAATGTATTTGATATTAATAGAATCACTAGTTTTGTTGGATACTGTTAACAGTTTTTCAATGATTTCCTGATGTAAACATTACTATTGAACATTCTTACCATGAAAGGGGTGAAATTAATTTGGGATGTAAAATTTAAGCCTTCTTTTTATGAGCTTAAATGACATTGGACAATAGATCATATTCTCATCATACCTTATAATGGTAAATTATATGTGGTTTATTTGTGATTCTTATGGAACTTTTTTTGGTTGTGTTATTATACAGAATGATCATGTGGTAGCTTATGTCTCTCATAATATTTGACCACATGAGAATAATATCAAAAATCATGATTTATAGCTTTGGGTAGTTATCCATTCACTTAAGGGTTGGAAGAAATATGTTTTTGAGAATATTTTCATAGACTTTTCTGATCATAAGAGAATCATCTATATATTTTCATAGAAATACTCAAATTTTAGTCATATGTGTGGAGTTTAATACCTTATGAAATTTGAATTTGGTATCTCCTATAAATTGAGGAAGGGGAGTGTCATTAAAAATGATCATAGATCAAACATATCATCGTAAGGTGTTAAAACAATTGATGGAATAGTGGATCCTTAAGGGATTTTTTCTTAGTTGCATCTAGATGTTCAGGAGGATGTTTCAGGTATGGTTCTGTGTAATTTTGAATTATCATCATCTCTCATTGATTCAATTCTACATAGTTAGTTGTAAAATTATGTGTTCAGTTGAATTATAGAGACCCTATTTGGTGGGGAAACCATTTCTGGTTGGTCTCTCTCAACATATGGTAATATTTTTTTGGGGATTAGATTATTATTCTATCAAATATGAGGAACATGGATTTTTTAATTGATAATTTTTTTGTTGGATGTTTATATACTCATTAGTAAGATGTATTAGGACATTAAACAATGATTTTGGTGGCAGAGTATGAAGAATGGCATCGCCCTTTAATTGTCCCACTATTACCCCTGCTGATAGATTAAGGCAGAGCCTTCAAATCATTCTGGATTTTTTTAGACTCTTCTGGATTCAGTTTGGAAATGGTATAAGGTATCCATGGAATTTTTTTAATATTACCATAGAGTCCCAGAATAATGAATTCTATCTGGGTGGTGATTGATCGTTTAAAAAAGTTTGCTCATTTTATTTTAATCAAAGAAACCACAAAAGTTGAAAATCTGGGTAAACTATATATATAGGAAATTATGAGGATACATTGAATTCATCCACCATTATTTCAGAGAGTTATCCTTGGTATACTTATAGATTCTGGAGTATTCTCTAAAAGGTGAGGGGGAATTAGGTCAGGTTGAGTAAATATTAACACCCAGAGAAATGTGGTTAGATAGAGTGTTCTGTTCAAATTCTAGATGATATGCTCCATAATGATATCTTTAATTTTGGTAGGTCCCCAGATAACCATTTTGGACTATTTGAGTGTCATATAATAATATTTTTCATCCGTCAATCAGAATGGTTCATTTTTAGGGTTTTTATGGGCACCCATGAATATCACCACTTAGTTGGGTAAAGGTGTGTGGAGCTTCATTGGAGGAATCACGTTTATTTTAGAAGATTTCTAATGGGATTCATGATATATGTCAACCTATAGTTATAGAATAGTGTCTAAAAAAATATTGTACATATTAATAGCATCATCCATTGGATTTTTCCATATGTTACCGTATTTTCTTGAAATATTTTTCTTGGTTGGGTAATCGTTTTCATGGAAAACATGGAAATTTTTCGTCATGATATGTGAACTATTTGATGTTACCAAGAAGATTGGGTTCGTTTATTATTGGTTGGAATTGTTAGTTTAGTTGAAATAATCTATTATGTTTTCCATGTATCATATATTACGAAATATTATCATGATTCCACTCAAATTCTATTTTTGGAAGAGGCAGAGTTAGAGATAGATGTTTCCATTTTTGAGAATCCATTTGAGATAATTGAAATTAAAGTGAAATTCATGCATGGGAAGTTGATTCCATTAGCCAGAGTGATATGGTAGCACATATCAGATTTCCATGATACATAAGAGCACATGTTTTTTACATGGGGCAGTGGCAACCCCACTTTATTCAAATTCTTTCATCCTGATGACATCATGGGGAAAAATAAAATTTTTTGGGTTTTTGTTACATCCCATTAATATATTTTAGGTAATTCATTTAGTTTTACCATTTCCCTATTTAATTAGGTGTTTCTTGGGACTCCTAAAGATGATGAAATTTTTTTCGATATAAATCGCCTAATGTCCAATGATAGATGTATTTTTAAAATAATGAATCCTTGGTATAAATATGTTAATATCCTTTCATGGTCCTTTTTATGGTCGAAGGATGCCCAAGGTATTTTGGGGTTTCATTTATGAATCAAATGTTCTTACAAATTGTAGAAGTGTAATGGGGTCACATGATTTTAATGTTTTTTAGGGAATATGTTGTGAAACTTGTACTCAGCGTGTAATGAGTACATGTCATGTGATGAATTCACTCCAAGTAAAAATGAAGTATCTTGTTTTATTAAAAAGGAGATTAGTTTTTTAGCATATCTGAATATCAAGGATTACATGAAGTGTAAAGGGATTGCATGCCATGTAAACTTCACGGTGTTGGATTTAAAATTGTTGTGTGAGTGATATGTTATTTAATTCCTACTCGTGTATTTTTTACATTTAACCTAGAATTCTTTTTTTGTAATTTTTAGAGTCTTTGTTCAATCTAAATTGAATTGTTCAATGTTTGATCAGTGTGGTGGTTGTTTTGTGTCTCTCTAAGTGATTAAGCCCTTATACTAATTCCTTTATTTGATTACAGTATTAATTATTAATTGTGTTATCATATCTATTGACCCATGGTGATGTTTATTTTTATTTTATTCTATATCTATTGAGAAATATTGTTCTGGGTGTCTTTCCTTTATTATTATTGGTGTATTAGGTGTGTGTTCTTAATGTATGTGTTGATTCCTCTTCTTCATTGATCCCTTTTTCAATTTAATCAATTATAATAATTATATAACTTTTATAGTGCCTCCATTTTTATTTTTGAGCCCTTTAGGGTGGAGGGAGCCATTGTTTGTTTTTGCAACTCAGGTTTTTTTGGTAGGTAGTTCTGTCTCTAGATTGTGTTGGTGAACTACATTAATCAAATTTTTCTTTTAAATTTTTTTAGTAAATGAAATGGATTGATATGATTGATTTCTTTTCTGTCTATTGAATTTGGTTTTTATAAAATATTTATGTCCAATATTTTTGGTAAATTAAATTGGTTTTCATAGTATTGTGAAATGATTTTGTGAAATTGTTTTCAAATGATGATTTTATAGAAATGGTTTGGTGAATTTATTTGAAAAATAGAGCACATTGGAATCCTTAGGTGATTAATTAGATGGTATAGTAGAAGGTATCATCCACTGTCAAGGGGGTGTGGTTTATCAAGTGGATTTCTCTAATTCCTAGGAATATTGTTTTAGGGACTTGTTTGACTTATTGGTTGGTCCAATTACTAGGGTGTTCCTATTCTCTCTAGAATAAAATAATATGTCTAGAGTCTTAATGAATACCTCATTTTCTATGTTATGTATGAGTGTCATAAATATCCAGATCTAGTGTGATCTTCAGAGTTACATAACTTATGCTTCCACTTTTAATTTATACAATTGTTTTTGTACTTACATGGATTTGATATGTTATGTAGTAAAAAAATTATTATTAGATGATATATCTTATATGATATATATATATATATGAATTTATTTGAAACAGATTCACATGATTCATTTGGATGTTTTTAGAAAAGAAAAATTTAACTTTTCTTCGATGCTTTTGATATAAAAATTGTTAAACTGTTATCATGAAGTTTTTCCTTTAATGTTGATGATATTTGGATTATTATTCATAGATATAGAAAACATGGGTGAGACCCTAGTCATCCTATTACCTTACACCCTATTTACCTATTCAGGGGTGTGTAGATGTAGTTATGCCATTTATTGTAGTGAAAGTATATTCGGCATAGTTTGGTGGTGAGGTTTTCTATAAGATAGGATGGGTAGTTTTTTGGAGTCCTCCAATGAAATCACATGGATTGGATGGTTTTTTCGTATTTTAGTGGTCCTTTATAGTTGGAATCATACACGGATATTTTTTTACTTTTTTTTGTTTATTTTGGACATTTTTTATATTATGGAGTGTGTTTATCTTTTCAATTATTGTATATTTTAAATATGTGTGCTATTTTATTGGTTCAGGTTGGGAGAAGGTATTCCATTTTATTTTTGTTTTATACTTGGGTGCTAGTCTCAAGCCTATAAGGATCAGGAATGCCTTTTTGGATATGTGGTTGATCGCATCAGGTATTAGTTAGAAAGTGTATGGTGGTCGGTTCGTTATAGAACACGAACTCCAAATTGAAATTTCATCTATCATATGGGCTTTAATAACTATTCATAAGGGATATTTATAAAAAAATATTGATAAACTAAAAATTAGTGATGTTTCTGTTGTATGACTATTTATTAATGACTTTATAAAACTATTTCCTTGACCTCCCTTACATTTGATATTGATTTTTCAATAAAACTAATTTGTTTCACTACACCAATTTCAAGGGCCCTATATAGAATGGATCCAATTGAGTTGCATAAATCTAATTAGAAACTTAAAAAAATATGGATAAGGGACTCATTCTGCTCAGTGTATCCACATGGGGTGAAGCTATTCTTTTTGTGAAGAAGGAATATTTGTTAATGATTTTTTTATTGATTATCGTTAATATAATTAAATCAATATTAATATTATGCATACTTTACATTATATTGATGATTGGTTTGATCGATTATAAAGAGATAAATGCTTTTCCATGATTAATCTTTGATTTTGATATTATTATCTATGGTTCAAGAAAGAGGATATACCCAAAATATATTTCCTTGGAAGGTATATCAATTATGAATTTATAATAATACCATTTATACATTCCAATGCTCATACTATATTCATGGATTTGAAGAAAAAAATCATTAAGGATTAATTGGAACAGTCTGTTGTAGTCCTTATAGATGATATTAAATTATAATAAAAGATTAAGGAAAATAATGAATAACATTTTTGAATTATGATGATGACCATGAATATTTACAAGTTTATTTTAAATTTAGATATTGTGAGTTTTAGATTATGAATGTTTAATTATAGGGTCATATAATCTAATGTGAGGGTATATCAGTAGATTATTAAAAGGTATAAGTTATTGAAGAAATTATTAGATCTAAAACAGCTACCAACTATCCATATTTTTCTTGGGTTATATTGTTACTAGTGATGATTTTTGAGAGACTTATCGCAACTATCTAATCTACTCACCAAGTTGACTCAAATGGTGGTTATGTTCTTATGAAATGATAAATGTGAGCATTATATCATGTAATTTAACAGAAGGTTGGAAAAAACACCTTAAAATATTGTACCTTATAGTGGAGAAGGTTTTGGGATCTATGATGATTTATATAATAATTCTTTGTGATGAAAACACATGAAAAATGATATGGTGTTAGCATATGCCTCCCACCAATTGAAAATACATAAACAAAATTACTCAAATTGTGATTTGGAGATGGCTATGGTAATTTTTATAAGAATATATGGATCCATTATATATATAGTGAAAAGTTTGTTACATATAGATATCAAAAAATATAAAACTATGTATTTACAAAAAAAGAGCTGAATATTACCTAAAAATATGGTTGGATCTGATCAATGATTCTGAATTCTTAATAAATTAACACCAAGGGAAGTAAAAAAATGTGGATGATGCCCTAATTCTGACATATCATGCTATTTTTTCATTCATGAGGATTGAAATAGATCCAATAGTAATGGATTTATAGAATTTGGATATTGAAATCTTATGGAAATGGAAAAATGTTATCTTTTTCTGATGAATGTTCAACTATCCATCAATGAGATAATTAAGAATTTACAAGAGGAATATGTTGAATTATAAAAGGATGTGAGGATTTTTCATATGTTTAGATATGATCCTGAAATAATGATATAGTTCCATAACTAATTATAAATCCAATCAATACAATATTTTAAGAATTTAATGTTTGATGAAGATCATATTTCTTCATTCTATATTCATCCTGGAAGTATAACAATGTATAGAGATAAGCATGAATATTTCTAGTGGGACACCATAAAAAGGGATATTATTGTGTACCTATCTTGATGCTTGCTGTGTCATTATGTTCAAGCTGAGATACCGATTTATAAGGGTATGGAATAACCATTGACAATACCAAAATAAGAATTATAAATTATTATAGTGTATTATATCATCAAACTCCCCAAAAAATCTACAGAGTGAAATTCTATTAGGGTCTTAGTAGGTTTCCTTTTGAAATCAGTATATTTTATATCTATTAGATAAGATTTATCTCTTGATCTTTCTTTATTTTATTTATTAGATAAGTTAATATATTTTATAGATTACCACTCTCAATTGTATATGATCGGGATTTGAGGTTTACTTTAATATTTCATAGAAAACATTAGAATAATTTGTATATAAATCTTTGTTATAAATCTATTTATCATCCATGTATATATTGTTATTCTTACATGACTATTAAAAATCTATATGACATGTTTAAAGCTTTTTCTATGAATTTAAAAGGTGCATGGGATCAACACCTTCATTTGGTAGTGTTTTATGACAACAATAAATTTCACTTGAGAATTCATATAGATCCATATAAATCACTAAACATAATGATGTGTAGAACCACAATGTGTTGGGATGAATTTCAAAAAACAAGGTTTCTAAACATTGATCTATTTGATGAAATGAATGAGAAGGATAGATCCATTTTGCACTACAAATGTGTAAATCAAAGATAATAAAATATGATTATAGTAGTTGATGATATATAGAGTTCTAAGTTAGTTAAAAGGTATTTATATGAATACTTCTTTGAAAGAAGGATATTATATTTGTAAAGGAGGGAAATCTAAGACCTAAAATTATATTTTCCTTCAATATTCTTGATCATATCAGGACAATAGCTTATCATTTAGACCTTATACAATGTATTTATAATGTTGATTATGTGTTCGATGTATCTATCCTGAAAAACCAAGAAAAATATCCATTATATATATTTATGACACGGGTTGAACCACTGATGATATATATTTCGATTACAGAATTTTGTTTTGGGAATTCCTAATCATATTGGGAATGTACTTGGAAACTATATCACTTATCTGATAATTTTTTTAGAATAATCATAAATATTGTGGAATTTATGTGGGAAGCTAATGATGTGATGAGGAAAATTCATCCTTAATTCATTATATCATAATGTAAAAAATTTAAGGGATAAATTATTATACGAGGGTAGAATGAAAGACCCCAATATATTATGATATTTTTATCAATAAATAAATTTCTTTGATAGATTAATTATAATGAAACATAAAGTTTAAATAAATAATTAAAACATATAAAAATATTATGATGTGATAATAGAAAAATTTATTAAATTCATTATTTAAAAATTATATATTTTCCAAAATTTGGATTTTTATGAAAATAATTACTTTTATGTGAATACTAAAAATACTAATTTTTATAAAATATTCATTTATATTAATTATAGAAGACCCAAAATGATATTAATCAAATGAAAAATTAAAATAATAATGATTTAACTATAAATAATTTAATTAATTACATTTTAATCATTATTATAAATAATTTAAATATAATTTCAATTTTTGTCTTAAAATGTAATTTTTTTAAAAACCAATTTTCATCACATTTTATAGGTTTGTATATAAATTAACTATCGATACTTCTTTGAATTGAATTTGATACCTGGGATTCCATTTTTTTAAATATTATGATAAATTTGGTATGTATTCCTATTTTAATTTTTCTTTTTGTGAATTGTAATATTTTTAAAATCTAGAACAATGATAAAGGGAAAATAAAGTATTAAAGATTAAAAATTATTGTGATAATGCTTTAATTTTTTTTCTATAACTTATCATATTCCAATTTTATGAATGTTTGTAGCTATTTCAATCCAATTCTTGAAAATGTAGAAACCTATTCCCATTATCCTTTGATATTAACCATTATATTACTAAAAAAATGAATAAAAAACTGTACATTGTTGACTTTAATATCAATAATATTTTATTATACGGAATAAAAGTGGTTATGTTCAGTTTTAATAGTTAATTATTATTATAAAATAAATTTTTTATCCAATAAATTTATTGTAAATTTTTAGGATTGAAAAATTATCTCAAATTCTTTCGTAACAAAGATATTGTATTTATTCATTTATGATAAAAATAAAATAAATGATTGTGAAAATATTGAAAGTAATTTAAATTAGTTTATTATAGTGTCCCAGGAATTTAATATATACAAATGATGTATAATGGATATATTAAATTATTATATTCTAATTACATCATTATTTTAATGTATTTAATGTTAAAATAAATGAATATTTTCTCTAAAGACATTATTGAATTTTGTTTAAAAAAATATTTTAATAATTGAATTTAAATTCATGAAAATATTATATTTAGATAAGTTAATTAGAGAAGAAATAAAATTAAACTCTTCTATATTTTTATTTTTTTCCACATAATGTAAGATTAATGACCCTTAATATATGGAAAATCTAATATTGTGATAATTATCATAAGGTGTGACGGGGGAGGGGGGTTAAAACTAAAATATAACGGTGAAATAATAACAAAAAAATGTCATAATGTTTATTTTATGTGATTTTTTAGATTAATACACATTATATCTTTTTATTATATAAATTTTGATCTATTTCTACATGAAAATTAGTATATATGAATTTAATACTTTATAGAATTATAGGAATTCCCCACCCCTCACTTATAAAAGAACACCCCATATCAGTTTTCTTTACACAATTATGGGAATCCAGTCCTAACCAAAAAATATCTTGTTTCTTTATCAATATTATTATTCATGTTATATATATTCTTTTCATTCTAAAAGGAAACCCCTAATTCCCAAATATGAGATCTAAACAAAATGTTCAAATAAATATGTAATCATCTCTACAGAACCATTAAAGTTTATTTTTTATTATACTACATATAAAACTATAGAACCCATCCTAAAATAATAAATAAAGTATCATATATATACTATTATTTTTTTTATGATCATGGTACAACCAAATTCCATATCTTTTAAATTCGATGAAAAGAAAAAAACATCTCTTGTGTGTATGTACGACTTGTTATCACCACGTAGTAGTGTAATGGGGTTTTCAACACCACATTACATGGAAGGTTTTAAGTATAAAACTAATGAATCTATATAATATTTTATACATAATTATTTGTCTAAAATTATAATATCATATCTACATTCTTATATTACAATCCTTCGGAAAATGATAATGTTGCTTGTGCGTATGTGGGGACTACCACCTTTATAAAGCGATTGGATCCATTTTTCATTTTAACATTATATGGATGGAAATAAGGATATATTAATTGAATATATGTGATATATATTATATAAATATTATCCTGTAAATATTAGTTTTTTACTTACCTATATTTCGTTCCATCCATCAAAAATTAGAAATTATGTTCACGCATCCATACAACCTTTATCATCAAGAATAGTGTACCTCATTTTTCTATCAATATATTTTATAGATGAATATATATATAAATATATTGAACATGTATTATAATTTTATATTGAATTAAATCTTATAGATGATATAATAATAATAAATATTCAAGGGTCCACACTATCGAATCAAATCTTACATGAAAAGAATAGTCGTTAACACCATAAATAATTATTATAAAAATAGATGGTTAACCAATGGGTGATAAAATGTTATATATGGATCATTTATGATATTATATATATAAATGCAGTACCATTATATAATTAAAATAAATTTAATTTTATTATATATGATATTAGAGATTTTATGAGTTATGTCCAACTTGAGGTAAGAAATTTCATCTCAATCAATCCTCCGTTAAGACATAATTGTTATTATGAACCTATTTTTTGTATGTGCTGTATATAATACATTATTAAGGTATTGATCATGAATATCTATTTATTGAGAATTATTAAAGTTCCAATTCATGTTTAATCCTTTAATGAGTTTCTATATTTTCTTCCAAATTTTCATCTCTTTGTAAAATGAATCAATCGAGGAAATATTTAAAAGAAAACACAATCATATTTTTATTATTATTACGTATATTTTGGTTCAATGACCACGTTTTTTTTGAAATTAATATAAAAAGTTCTTATATTTACTTTAATGATATATTAAAGAAATTTTATGTTATCCATTATATGTTAAAATGCTTTAATATATTCATTCTAATGTTTTTTGAAATGGTCAATTTTTTAAATATTTAGAAAAATTCAAAAGAATTGTTTTTTAATGCATAAATAATTAAAATAATTACCCAACACAATAACCCATTTAATATCTTATATTATTCTATATTTTTTTGAAAATTTTACATATAATCCCCTTTAATTAATTTTTATTGTAATATTTTTCTTATAGTTACTCTATTTCTATAAAGGGTTTGATTTTAATACAAAAATGTTATTTCCAATGATTTTTGGAAATATTTTATCTCTTATTAATTTTATGGTCTCTATAATTCTTTTGAAATATTCACTTTATTGTGATCATTATGCATTAAAATTCACTTAAATATCCATTATAGAAATGGGTATTTATTGAGATTTATATCAATTTTACATATTGTGTATTACTATAAATGTTATTTGATTGACTGGCGAAGACCTTGATAAATCTATATTGTTTACTCAATACTTATATATTATTATAAGACATATTATTTATTAATATAATTGATCACTCTATAAATGAGGAATTCTGTTAAAATTCTATGATAGATGGGGCCTAGTTATAGATATCCCCTCTATGTGTCAATTTTCCTCATGAAACGAATCATTTGGAGAAATTAAATAGGTTTTTGGTGTATACATACCCATCGATTAAACTATGTTAGCCCAAGGATTAGGTGCTACAAATATCAAGATGTATAAGATCATGATGCCTAATACAATTAATTTATTTCATTGAGAATTTTTTATTATTATCCATGATATTACTTCATTAATATTACATATAGAGAAATTTTATTTCTCATATTATTGTTTAAATAGATTGTGTTTTTTGTTATATACATTTCCATAATGATTATTACTTATTTAATCATGTTATATTCTGCTATACATAAATCTTATTGATAATATTAGCTCGGAATTTATTTATTTCTTCTCCCCAGGATATTATAAATGATATTATGAATAATATCTAGGGTAAAAGAATGTTGTTTTGTGCTGTGTATATTATATTTTTAGTTTAATATGAGAATCATGAATATATCTTGTTATTTAATTCTAATAATTTATTATTCCATTAGGATAATATTAATTATATCATTTACCTATGTAATAATGTATACATTATCCCTCGGTTACTGTAGTTGAGTTTCTACAGTTGTCAACAATATCTACCATTGTGAAATGATCATAAGAATTCAACATTTTACATTTTATAACTCAAAATTCACTTCCATTGATACAAATTTTTTGTCGGAGAACAAATTCACTCATAATCAAGAGGGGTTGGGGTGAATTGAGTTCTTAAAATTTTCAAGTCTTAGGAGCCACCATTTTTAATGTATAATATGTTATGATATTTTTTAACATAGTAATGTAGTGGAAATTAAATCAGAAATAAAAATATCGATCACAATTTATTTATAGTGGTTAGGGAAAAAATATACCCCAGTCCACTCCACAGATGCTCAAATCCGAGTCCTTGGTGATTTTGACTTGAGGAGACCTTTTACATGAGACTCCAAGTCATTTTTCTAGGGACTAACCAAATGAGTGCAATCAACCAACACATGTTAACAAACCATAACGTGTAACTAGAAAACTATAAGGATTTTAAAAATACGATCATTAATGAATATTTTACTAGTAACCTTTATAGATTATTTAAAAAATTAGAAACTCACAATAATGAAAGGGAAATATTTGATATTGCAATAGCTGATCAAAATTCAATGATGAAATTGATAAAAGATAATAGTTATTCATGAGAAAAAATGAGAATGAAAGATTTCTCAAAGAGAGTCATTTAAAAAATTGAAAGGTTGGTATTTGATTAAAAACTATGGACCATGTATCTACATCATCTTTTTCATTATATAAATCAAAACACACAGATTCAAGAGATAGAGAGAGATAAAAAATGTTTCTATTTTATTTTTGGTTCACTATCTTCTCCTACACATTATCTTATTTCTATAAAACTATGATATATATTTTCATTATCATATATAACCTGGTATCCCATAAAATCTAGTTCTAGAAATTAATTTCATGTGTCCTTTTATAGAAAATAACATGGAAAAAACACTAATAATTAAATTATTGGTGTTCTTTTTCTACAATCAATACATGAACCTTTTTATAACCAGTTTTACTAAAATATGTAATATAATATTTAAAGAATCTAATTCTGAATTAAAATTCACATAAAGTACACCAACAATAATAATTCTAGATTTTACAAAACTATGTAGCTGAATTTTGATCAGCACATATCCAAATTTCAAAATTTTAATTCATGTAGATGAAAGATCCATATATCAATTTTGCAGTTGTTTATTTCCATACATGAACTAAACATGTAATCATTATTTATATAGTAAAATAATTTACATAACCTTCTTATTTTGGTAGAAAATATTAATTCAACCAAATGAATCATGATTCCACCAAGATAGATTTTTCTAAATTTACATTGATGATTACTCTACATACATAATTCACATAATTATTTCATTAATATAGACATTTATTAACATAGGTGATTCATAAATTTAGTAGATTCTCAAAAATTATAATTTTTGGTGTAATAAATTTATTTAAGTGTTTCTCTCATATATCCAATTGAAATAATCAATTTTTTAACATATCCAAATAATTACGTAGCATGTTGCATCACAGAACCGATTTTGTTAGCATATAAAAATATCAGAAAATAATTCCAAATTTCTTACATACAACAAAATAGGGTTAAATGATTGTCAAAATTTAATAAGACAATTAAAAAATAATAAAAAACAAATGAATTGTTTTTTGATCATAAAAACATAAAGAACATGGGATATGTTGGAAAAAAATCAGTTTTCCTAAAATTAGTAACTTCGAATATTTTTTCTTTTTTTTCTAATTTTTTTATTTTTCCATGTGTCTTTGAAACAATTTTAGTTGAAATTTAATATTTTTTCTGTTTGAAACCTATTATTAATATGATTAAGTTATTTATATTTAAGAAATTTTATGTTAATGAATAATTAATTAACATTGATACAAATTCAATGTTTTGGAAATTCCTGAAAAACTTTTGAGATTGTAATACCATACCATGATAAACATGACAATATATATGTCACATTATGAAGAGTATTCTAAAGCATTTTTGAAATATTCTTTACAATGGCATCAATTCTTGAAGGAATCATTCAATGCTTAAATATCTAAAACATGTCAGGAATTATAGATAAAATCAGATATAATTAATTATTTATTTTATTGAAACTAATTGAGGTTTTATAAAAACATGTTTTCAAATAGAAGAATTTTTGAATATACATATAAATTTTAACCATGAATTATCTTATAACATTCATGAAAACTGTTGTTTATAGAACATTCTAAAAAATTATGAAATCTAGTAAAAATATAATGGAATAGTGGGTTTTTTTAAAATTTCTGAAAAATTCATGGGATTGAAAACAACCTTTTATAATTAACCGATTTTTAATGTTACCAGGAAATATGACCCCTGAATTAGTCTTAACCAACCATGAAAAACCTTGAATGTAACCATATTACAATCCTGAAGTCCATAACTTGTCAACTCTGGATGTTAATGTATGATAATAGTTAAACTCGTGTATGGGGGAGATCCTAGTTTATGAAAATGTCCAATAAAAATAATCATATCACGAAATGAAAAATTAAATTAAATCTATAAATACTAGGTAAGTAATGTCACAAAACATTTCAATGTTCACATGTTTCTCTATGACCCCAAAATATGACTTCTTTCAATAATATTTCTGAAAACATCAAAAAGCCTTTAACATAGAATATTGAAGAATTATTTTCTATGGTTTAAATTTTTATTATGTAAACATAACATGAAATTAAAAATGATTTTGGAGCTTAAAAACTACATAATAGTGTGATTGAGGATACCAACCATGCATATAAATTGTTAATCATGAATTTATTTTAATATAGGCCAAACTTCTCATGTATACCTATATTATTTTAACTTTAAAACCTACCAAACATTGATAGGGAAACCCCATATTAAATAACTCAATTAAAAAATTACTCATTAGGTAGATATTTAGGATACCCAAAATCTTATGGTGTCCCATAAATGGGTTTATAATGAGAATAAAAATGCGTCAAATTCATACATTGTGTGGTGAGAGAAATATTTCTAGGAAGGTAAGTATAAATGAGAATGATAGAATTAAAAATGTTGAAATGAATTTAATATTATTCTTGGATAATGTTTATTATTGTACATGTTCGATTTATGGTAATATTATGTGACATGGCTATGGAAAATAGAATTCGTATTGGAATTTGTTTTAAATTTTAGGTTGGTTGTATTTTTTATTTTCACTGAACCCATATTTAAATGAATAAGTGTAGGGGAATTTATAAATTAAATTATTTATATTATATTATTTATATGAGAATGAATTTAACTATTCTATATTTATTTATTAATTGAGTTATATAGAGTTTTGTAATTAAAGGATCGTATCATTAAATTTTGATTATATTTTATCTAATGGTTGAATATAAGAATTTAAATGATTTTATTAATTTTCATAAAAAAAATGTACGAACTAATATTAATAATCTAATTATTTATCATTTTAATGGTATAATACAAGGGAGACTGTGTTGTTATGAAATTCCGTAAAATTGGGAAAGTACTAGGAAACACAAACAACGATACACAATATACAATAAATGATATTTAATACTTTCAAAGAGATATGTATGATTTTCCCAAACATTCCTATGTAAGTATTATTAGAACATAATAGATATTAAATTACCTAAAAAAATTAAATTATTTTCTTTGAGAAATATAATCTTACTTATGAATCTAAAGATGTAATCGAGAATCTCCTAGATATACAAAAGATATAATTGTTGATACATGAGGTTTTCACGATCTGTTTTATTAATAAGTAAGATATTTAGGATCATACATAAGTTATTGTAAAACGTAAAAAATATTTTATTAAACAATCTAATGTTTTCCGTTTGATAACTAGATATGGAATAAAAAATTGTATGTTATGTAATGTTATCTACCAAAAGAAAATTTTCTAAACTATGTACAAAAACATTTTATAATATGTAAGATGATGTTATTTTAAAAGTCATGAAAATTAATTATCTTGTGAGATTTTAGAAATAAATAATTAATATAATGGATATAATACTGATTCCATATATAATTTGAGCATTCTTAGGGGACAAGGATTGAATATTCCCTCATGAAAAACTAATATAATAAGAAAGGAGTGGTGATCATAAGTCCTGTGAAACTGGTTTTATGGATGAAAACCATAATGGTTATACATTATAAGAAACTAAAATATAAAATAAAATATTTAATTCCATGTGCAAGAGATCTTAAAAATATTATTATACATATAATCATTACAAAGTTTAAGGATGGAAATAAACAATCTATCTAGGTATCTTAATGTTATAATGATAAAGAGTTCAATGACAGGATGATGACATCTTTATTTTTTCTATATGTTTCCAATTCATCTATTATTTTTACCATTTTTATAGATGGATAAAACCCTAATAGAGACTAGGAAAATGGGAGGAACCATATTTTTATTGTTGGATTTGAAAATCAATAAAATAATTTATTCTGATTAGTTGTTCTTGGATTTTAGTGTTGGAATATTTTATTGGTGATATTATATTTATTTTATATATATTTGAACAATTTTTGTAGGGGATGATAAACTATTCATTCTATATACATTATATTAACTATATATGATTGAATATGAATGGTTTCTCTAGTTATGTACATATATATTTAATGATACATGTTTGGAAGGAAGTTTATCTATGAGTATTACTTAAGATAATCTACACCTAATTAGGAGTTGTTTGTGTAATTTGAAGGGAGATCATTGTTGAGATATTATGGTAATTCAATGATATCTTACGACACATATAAAAATAAGGGTTAGTAAGTAGTTATCATTATTGATTCAAATATCAAATTAACTATCAACCCCTAATAAGAGTGTTATGACTCTAGATTCTCCCATTGATCAAGTATATAAAAGATCGATTAAAATTTTTACGATGAGGATAATATATAAATTGTGAATCCAAACTCTCTATCAATCAGTAAATAAATTTCCTAAAAATAAAATATGATCCAAAATTGTAATAGTTTAAACAAGGTAAAAATTTTGAAACCCCATTTTTCATTTTTTAACTACCGAAATATAAAAATTTTCTTGTATAAAACATTTAATTTATTCCATACTAAATAAACAAAGGTTTCAATTTTTAAATTACACACCCACAATAGTTCTGTCAGTATTAATGATCTATTTTTTAAATATAAGAGTTATATTAAGCACATAATATAGTTTGAAAGTCATGGATTTAAAATTCATGTCGATGCATCCATTGATATAGTAGGAAAAACTACAAAAGGGAAATGGGTTCATCTTAAGTCATTATTGGTAATTTCACAGAACAAGGACTAGATCATATAGTTATGATGTTTGATATTATGCATCCCATAACTATGAGATCATTTATTATTATACTTTTTAATTTATTTCAACAATTATATCATTAATAGAATATTATTTTCTTAATTATCCATTAATAAAGCATAATTTTTTGTATTCCCCCATATTATCCAATCCTTGATTAATCCTTGTTTGCTTCCATTATAAGCAACCCTTTACTAAGAATCTAGGAAAACCATTTATATTGTTTCAACATTTAATTGGTAAACTGTTATGAACAATATCTTTAATTTATGGATTATAAACGAAGAATAACAAATATTCATGTATTGTAATAATTTATATTATGTAACCAATATAATGTAATGATATTTTTTATATTTAGATTTACAAACAAACCCAAGTACCCTGGTAACCCGATAATTGAGCTGGTCCTGATATTTCCCAAACATCATTCCAAATCCCCATGGTTCGATAACTATCACCTGACATCATACAAAATGTAAGTTGTAATTTTTTTTCTAGAAAAAATGTTGAAGTAAAAAAAATGGCTATATGCATATCAAAGGAAACTCAACTGGTATTGAAGCCCCATAATTTAAATATAAACATAAATCCCATAGTGCTACCTCTCATGTACCATGATGGGGAAACAAACCAAGTCCCAAAGGTTAAAACTCACAAAGTCCATGGTTCAATAGTAAGATCCACCTCCATGAAATCCATTCCCCTTTCTTAATCCTGGAAGGATATAATCTAAAAACACCTAACACGTAGTGTGTGAACCAAAGACCCGTTGGATTACACAAAATATTCCACAACAAGATTCAAATATCAAAATTTCCAATAATGTTTTTAAAATTTATAATATAATTTGGTTTGGAATTTATAATAGAATATTTATAAAATCATTCATTATAATTTAAAATATGGAATTTTATTATTAATTAATGATTCACATTTTAATTTATGGAAATACATTTCAAGATATGAAATTTACCATTAATTAAATGGTTTTATAATCAAATGATCGTTTTCATAAAATGGATGAAATAAAAATATGTTTATAAAATATTTTATATAAACATACAAGGAATTTAAAACAGTTTACAACAATAGAATATATATATTTAAAAAAACAAGCAGGAATCATTTTCTTCTGCCAAATTGGTATGATATTTTTATGATATAGGGACCTGGCACTATGAATTCATCAATGTATTTACATAAATCAATTGAAAATTTCTATGTAGATTTATCACCATCGCCTAAATAATGGGATGTGCTAATATTATGTTTCATAATGTTGTATGTCATGAAGTGTTTTCAAATATAACACACTATCAACCTAATGCTTGCCTATTCTCTAGTACGAAACAACTTTAAGATATTGATTTTAAGTCTACTTAAGATATAATTAAATTCATACTCAATGTATAATATTCAAATTTTTTCTTTAAGAAATCTTATAGGGTTTTAATAAAAACATTCCTTTTATCCTAGACGAGACCCTATTTTTGCATTTAATAATTTTTATACCATTTTTCATAATCAATGATTAGAAACAAATTCATGAATTTTCAGAATAAGTTACATAATTACATAAAACAATTTAATTTTTAGAAAATAATTCCATCAATTTAACCACAAACCTAAATTTAAAAAGAATTATAGATTTTGATAAATTCTCAATCAAATAAATATCTACAATTTAATTAAACAATTTAATAGATTAAATTTCTATAATAAAATTAAATGGATAAAATTATGTTCCTCTAATTATGATAAACACACCCCAATTCAATGGAACTGGATGTCTTCCAATTTTATTACGAAAACACATTTTTTCTAAAAAATCCCTAATTCATCCAAATTGGGATTTTATAAAAAAAAATGAATTAAATCTATTCTAAATACAAAAAAAATTATTAAAATTTAAAAAATATTAATATAAACAAATCAATTAGTGTTAATATAATTTTTTCATTGGAACAGAACCACCTAACTCGAGACTAATGAATATTAATTCACCAAACCCAATCCAAGATTTATCAATAATGATTGAAAAAAACAAAAATATGGGAGAATCAAAAATCGAACGTACATTTAAATCCATAACAGTGGGTATTGTATCCTCTAAAAACATATCAAGATCTACACAACCCCAGGGGAAAGAGTGAGATCAATGGAAAAAGTTATTGGGAAGAATAAACTAACTAGAAGAGGATTGACCAATGTTTGACCAGCTTTAGATCACATCCAAGAAGGGTTTTATGGAAAAATAATCATCCTTGAGAGATCCAATGTTTTAAGAAAATGATTTGTGTCAAAGGAGGTATTCCAAAACCAAAATCAAGGGTTAAGGAAATTTTAATAGATTTTTTTTGTTCTTAAAATCTATTATGCACCGATTTCTAGGAAACAACGCACAGTTTGAAAAAACCATGCATAGGTCATGCACCCATTTAAAATTGGTCTCAATATTTCTCTAATGGGGAAATATGGCCTGAATAACTGTTCACAAGCCATGGATGTCTATTTTTCCAAAACATACAATTTTCTTTTAGTAGGCTGCACGTTTTGGCAAACCGTGCACCATCTGTGCATTAACTGTGTTGTGGCCCAAAATTCAAAAGATTCATAAATATTCTACCCAACCCTACTTCAAACAAAACCCAAATTAATCTATATAAAAATATACGTTTAGGAATACCGAAAAATTGTAACATAATTTTATGTTTTGTCACCCAAATATATCAAACTTTTGGATCCTATATTTTCGTTCTTATATATTCTAAACAATTAAAATAAATAATAATGAAATATGGGTTATTATGGTAGGATTTATTATAGTTCATATTATATCATGTTTTAAAAAAACATAATCAAATAGATTTATTAGCACATACCTAAAAAATATAACAATTTTATTAACCCTTACAGAATTCGTCGAATAATTTTACAATGATAGAATATTTCATATTCATATGTAATAAATGAAAATAAATTGCAAAATATGATCTATAATTCAATGTGTTATTCATGAAATAATTAGTTTATATAATTGTTTAGAAATGTAACCTAATAAAATAAAAAAATCAACATTTTTAATTAATATATGAATATCCTAACTTAGTAAATAAATGAAACTGGTGTTGGAGCTTAGTATATAATCAAAATTTAGGGAAATTGACTTAGGGTATGAAAAATAAACATTCCCATATAAAATAGTAAATTTAATTCAAGAATATATCAAATTTTGGATCATTTCATAATGTGATAACCTCAATATATCAATATAGCCACAAATACAGTAGTCATAGATTAATAGATTAGGCTTTCAAAGAATATATTCACAGTATTAAGTTGTATAAAATATGAGATATTTATTATGGTTGTATATCATCTACAGAGACATTGTGATCAATGGTGGTTATTGATTGAAAACACTAAAAGGGAGAGGATATAGAAATAATATAATGGAATTGTTTGAATGAAATTTCTTTAAGGGGTATTTTAATAGAAGAAAATGGGCTGATATTGAAATTCAACTTATGAATTTATTACCAGAGGAAGATAAAAATATTTGTGAGTTTGAGGATAACATTACCATGTTGTGAATTCATGACAAATATTAAGTAGGAAATATAAAAAGAATATTCATTGACTATTTTGTGGTAAAATTTAATATATAAAATTTAATTACTCTCACAATCCATTCCATCATTTAAAGAGATGGTGAAAAGACATCTCAATCCTAATAAGTTGTTCTATAAGTTATATATTTTTAATGGAATATGTGAGATGATGAATATGGGTGAGAAACATGTAGAAATAATATTAAAAAATGATAAAAATGGAATATTTTAGTTTAACAAATGTGATATTTATTGGATGAAACACCATAAGGCTTTCTTAAATGGACTGGTAGTTTATTTTAATTGTAATGATGAAGGTCATCAAGATTAAAATATCAATAGAAATAGGGAATCCACTAAGTTTTGAGGCTTCAATTGTATTTATATGAGAATAATTTTAGTTAATGTTTAATACAAAAAGTAAATCAACCTCTTAAGTAAACAAGGGTGAAATGACTATATTTTAAAATTACTATGAAGGATGTTGTCATCTCAAATTATTTGATAGATGTTACACTGATTATAAAATCAGAATATTTAATATATGATTTTATTTTAGATCTATTCAATATTTTATATCATGAGTATTTTTAACTATATTTGATCGTCACATTATATATATTAAATGATTTATTTTTTGTGAATATATATTGTTTAATTATTATTCAATTAAAAATATAGTGGGATGTTTCAATTAAAATTATTGGAATTTATCTAGTTAATAAACTTATAATTATAATAATGGTTCAATTTAACATAATTATTTTAATATATTTCTTCCCTATGAATAATAAAAGAATATACTATAGAAAAAAAGGTATTGCATTGTGTGGTGAAGTGATGGAATATATTTTTTGAAGGACATACATTATTGTTTGATTCATTCAATTAAGTACCTATAGTGTATCATCTTTATGAAATGTTAGACCTGAATAAGATATAAATATAATATATGAAGGTGAAATAAATTAATATAAAAGGAGATGTATCAAATGTTTTTGATTTCATAAAATAATTTTTAAAATAATAACTAATATATACACATGATGAAGGAATTTAATTCCCTATTTATCTCATCTTTAATGAAACACCAATATTTATTCTACCCTATACAACAATCCAAATGAAATTGTTATAATTGAGGGAAAAAATATAACAGTTATGTGATAATACATTCATAAACCCTAGTGTCTCCCCATATAGAATATCATTCCAACTTGTTAAAAATGGGGATTTGTCTATGTGATTTTAAATTTATTATTGATAAATAAAAGTATTTTATTTCATAAATTAAAATTTCAGAAAGATAATATATGAAATATAACTTTATAAATTGGGTATAGGTTTTTTGGGTTTCCAATATGGAATTTTGGATTGATAAATTCACGCTTAGTGTTTACGGATCCAATGAATAATGTATTGAAGGATTTTATTTATAACTGTTTCATGGTATTTATTAATAACTAGTACTCTACCCGTGAATTCACATGGGACAATAAAACAATTCTTATATTCAATAAATTTATACCATTTTTCAAACATAATAATTCATATTAATGTTGGTAATATTTAAAACACAAATGAGTGGTACAATATAATGAAATAGAAGTTCCAGAATTGACGGGAGTGGGAAATAAATCCATAAAAAACCATGACAACATAATGATAGCTTCATGATAGATTCATCAGAAAATTGAACAATTAGAATAATCAGAAATATAAAGTATGATCCTTACCATAAATTCAGTATAGAAGAGGAATGAAATTATAAGTCTCAATTGTAATAGGATTTGGTAGAACCCAAAACCAGAATCTCTGTCAACTTTACAAAAATACTAGCTTCTCAGGATCATTTCTATGCATCTATTCCTCCAACAGAATCTTCAATTTCTCTATCAACACAACCTAGAAGGAATTATCATTCATTTGAATAGTTGAGGATAAATTTCAAAGTATAACACATCTGCTTCATCACTGACATATTGTCGTGAAGAAATCATATGATCAATGATTCAAGTAGGTACCTTTAAAATGGACCATGTTTCTTTGATTCATGGTAGTGTTTCCAGAGTATAGAACTTTTATTTCATGGTGCATGTTGGTGATACAACCATAGTCCTAATGATCAACAAATTCATGTCAATAAGTTGCATTAAACTAAGTAATCCTGAAACATGCATGGCACAATAGTAATAAAATTGTAGATTAATAAAACATCACAATTTATAACTTCTTCAGGGTAAATGGAAATGTTTTAATCTTCATAATAGATCCTAAAAAGGAGTTTACATCCTTCATCTCCGACTATTCAAAGGAAACAAATCAATTTCTGTTGTTTAAAAAAATAAGCATTTAAGTGGATATTTCTAGAATTGGAGAGATGTATAATGAAAGTTATTCTAAATAGAAACCATACGTAGATGAAATGATATACAAGATGAATAAAGGGTGGATAAGAGTTCTATTTTTTTCTAGAAATAATGTTGGAATAAATTCAAATCCAAATCAAGAAAACAGTTAGGAAATGTCGATAGATTTTTTTCTCATTCATCAGAAAAAAACTAAGAAAAAATTTATTAAATGAAAACAGAAAATATAATCAGAAACTCATCAATTATGAACATTAATTAAAATGCAATTTTTCAACCAAGCATTACCACAAACAGAGGAAGAATCATTCAAGATAAAGAAACTACATTGCGCTTACCATGGATGAATGAGGCATTTGGAAGGAAGAAGAGTGCAGGGCTAGAGATAAATAGAGCATCATCCAAGAAATTTGCATTTGATGGGATCTCAGATCCAGAAATATTCCATTAATGGTTAATATTCTCACTAATGGGGAAATTAGTTTTTTTATGATACAAAAAAATAGTGACATTTCCTAGAAATGTAATTTTCGGCAACTGGAAAATGTGTTCACCTAGAAAACAAATAAGACCCATAAATGAGTCGACATAAATTGGAAAATCACTTAATTGGTAAATCTGTAAAATTTTAGATATATACTTACTTCATTTTAACATACATAAACTCTAAACATAAATATTCCAGTAGTGGTAAATCTATTCACTTGTAAAGAAATTTGTTTCACTGCAAAACAAAAAAAACAGTGACAATTCCTTGAAATGTAAATCTGTTCAACTGTAGAAAAATATAACAATTCATAATGTGGAACAACTTTATTATAGAAGGGAAATGGTATTCAAATGTTAGCAAAGATAAACATTGAATGCATTGTCAAATAATTTTAAAACTGAAGGATTATAAAAGGGAAATGGAGAATCTGGAAATATATGTGATGTAATCATGTGATGTTATCATGCTAATATGTTGACGTGTTTCCAATGTATCAGATGATTCATAAATATCCAGATTCTATTGTGTGATCTCATATATCTTATGGGTGCAGTTTTCATTGATTATTGGTTGCGGTCTATTAATAGATATTTATAGCATGCTAAGAATGTTGAGTAATTTTACTATAGTTTAGGTTTCAACCAATAGATGATTGTGGTGGTGAGATAATTTTTATAGTTTAGATCACCATAGAGTGATAGTGTTATGTAATGATGTGAGTTGAGAGAAGTTTAGAATATTTCATGTGAGGGTAAGACATCTAGGTTGAAATTAATATAATGAAAGATCACACATGAAATTGAGTTATGAAACATCCATGCACAAGAACGCGAAATGTTGCAGAGAAAATTCATCCATTTTTCTAGAAGAAACCAAACACAATCCATTTGAGAACAATTTGTATGGAATAAGAATTATAAATCATAAATAAGTTTGATATACAGTTATTTACCCTTGTCAATGTCAACATCATCAAAACGAATAATTAGGATCTTTCTTCCATGCTCCAGTGAAAATAGGCTTCAATAAATCACTGAAAGGGTCAGAATAATCCATTTGGGGTAGCCCATTTGTGATGAAATTAATATAATGAAAGATCGTATATGGAATCCAGTTATGAAAATGACATGCACAAGAACACGAGATGTTGTAGAGTAGATTTGGCCATTTTTTTGGAAAAAACCGTACACATCCAATTCAACCACTGTTTGCAGGGAATAAGAATTATAAATCATAGATAAGTTTGTAATATAGGTACTTGCCCTTTTCAATTTCAACATCCTCAATTATAATAAGTTGGATCATTATTCTAAGCTCTAGTAAAACATGCTTCCATTGAACATTGATTTTACAAAAAATACAAATGCTTATGAAGTGACATCAAAGAATGCAATAATCGTGTTAGAAAATTTTGAAAGACCTTAACCATTTTATTTGACCAGACCACACAGAGCCATATCATTTTACCAAAGCGCACATGAAGCATTAAGAAAATATATTTTGGATAGGAAAAATTCTTTATAAATATATATAGGAATAAAGGCTATAAGCAGTTTTTGGAAAGTGTTTTGAAATAGATCCTTACCTTCCTTATCCATACATGACATTTACATCTTTTTTGAATTCAATACATTGATATCCAAAGTTTTATATAGCATCTCGAAACAGAAAATTATGAAAAACGTTTATATAACATGTCAACATTATAGAAGTGTAATTTTACACATTACCTGTGGTTTTAAGTACCACATAATCATAAGGGACAGGGGCAGTTCCAGCCACATGGTTGTATTTAACGATCCTAAATAGGACCCAAATGCCTCTCCACTTGCAACATGGCATGTACTGTCCCCACCATCCATAAAAAATGACCGCAACACAAATCAAATATAAAACATAAACAACTATGTGATGAATGTAATATCATTATTAAGAATATTTTAGTTATTAGTGGAATGTGAAAAATGCATTATGGGATAACAATGATGTAAAACATCATTCAAAATTATTGAAAAATAAACTATTTTTTAAACCAACTCAAGCCTGTTATCATTATAAACATGATTCATTTCACACAGAGCACACTTAATTTCACATAGATCTAACTTCAGTTGACCATATCATGCTTGAAGTAGTAAAAAATTATATTTTGAGTAGGAAACATACATTATAAATTCAAACAAGAATAAGTGATATAAGAAGTATTCAGAATGTGTTTTCAAATTAACCCTTACCTTATTAATCCATACATAGCATTTTCATATTGTTCAAATTCAATATATTGATATCCGTAGTTTATAAAAGCATCATGAATCAAATCTTAATGTTATGAAAAAAATTTCTATGAAATGTGAACTTTATAGAAATGGAATTTCACACAATTCCTGTGGATTTATATACCACATAATCATAAGGGTACGAGAAATTATGGCCACGATTTAGTATTTAATTATCCTTAGTAGGCCCCAACTACATCTCCACTTGCAACATGGAAGGTATTGTCCCCTGACATCCACAAATAATGACCGAAAAAAAAAGATAAACATAAATGATGCCATGAAATTATTAATCATTATTAAGACTAATGTAGTTATTAGAATAAAGTAATATGTACTATGAATGGATAACTAATGTTCAAAAACCTTCAGCTGAAAGAAACAGGTTTAAAAAGAGAATCTAGTGGGGAGTGGCAGATGTCTTAAGCTTGATGCAACACATTTTCTGTCGTTTAAGCAGAGGAAGAGACAATATTTCATATTAAATGTTTGATATTATCAAAAATCAATGTGATAATGTATAATACATATTCATCAATTACAATACATGAATAAATAAATCATGGAAACAATATGATGCATCATATAATCCAATAACTCACAAAATCCCAAGATTCTAAATATCATTACTAACTGTTACTCTTAAAATGTTTTAAGAAATGTTCCTTATAATGAAGAAATAAGGAGTAATAAAATTTGGTCATGTAGGAGGCTATTACTTTGGAAGGGATGATTGAACTTGGAATTCGATCCAGAAAAAAAATATCCATTAGGAAAATAATATAAATAGCTTGCTATTACGCACATTTTCATCGTCCATGAAAAATTCTTTTAAAGTGTGGTTTTGGCCATTCTTGTGGATTCCATCCTCTTTCGCATTGTGAATGTATCTATCATTTGAATAATAGAATGATAATGAATATGGGTGTCTTGAAATGCCTTTATAAGAATGGATGCTACCTCTATAACCTTCAGATGAGTAGATCTCAAGAAGTTGCATCTAGTTTTAGAATATGGATGATGTGTTGAAATGGAATTGGAAATTTATCTATCATGCTAGTTATAGTTTTTTGGTAATCAGGCTGTAATATCATCTACCCATAGATTAGAAAACACTTCCATATGAATAAAACATGTCAACAAATTCTTAAATCAGAAGAAAAATAATATGAATATAAATTCAATCATTACGATGTCACTATTGAAACAGAATAGAAAAATGGAGATATAAATCACTATCAAACAGAAATGAAAAATTTAGTGTAAAAAATTTGTAAATAACTACAATGAGATAAACCAAGGAGTATGTTATAACAACACCAACTGAATATGAAATCTGCAAACAATCTACAATATTCAACCTACAAAAAATTATGTATAATACAACTATTATGTATAAGAAATCTTCAATCAAATATGTATATAAAACTGTTATTTATAAGAAATCTACAAAGGGTTAAGTATGAGTAATATGCAATATGAAATCTGAAAAAAATAATTTAAAAGAAAAACATGGAAGGAGATTGCATGTTCGTAGTGTTTTTCATTTGATATAATCCTCCAGGTTTTCCATAAAATCATATTATGCATATTTGTGAGAAGAGTGAACGAAATATAAATTGGGAAGATAACATGCCAATTGACTAAGCATGTAATTAAACAGTTTTTATGAAATTGAAATGAATATTGCACTAAGGCTGCATGTTATTAATAGGCAAAGTTAGCTATTGAAATAAATAAATTATCATTAATGGTGGTATATGATATTATGTGGTAAAAGATGAATATGTCAACGCCGGTAGGGAATGTAGATATTCAAACTGACCAAAACCATTAAGTTGTTTTTTCTAAATCAGAAAAGTAGATATGTATTAGTAAAATTTAGAAAATTCATAGCAAACATGGATTAAAGAATATTGTTTATAGTTTTAGTGAATTTATAAAAACAAAACAACACAGAAATGTGAAAAAAATATTACAGCATATGGATCTACCTGTGCAATTTGTTGATAGGATTAGATATGAATAATTGTGAAGACCAGTTGTTGTGATAGTGGCCCTGAAGAGCTATTTGTAACTGTAAAGGGTACAATGGATGCCACCAAATCATTAATATTTGAGTCATAAGATGTATGTAGAAAAAAATATATCTAATTATTTTAGTGCAAAATGTAATAATTTTCAGCTGAATATGAGTAAAAATTTTAGCATTCATAAATAATAATCAAATTAATCAAACTCAAAGGAATACCCCAAAATGTAATGACATCATCAAATGAAATCAACAAATATAATGGTTGGAAAATGGAATGGAATGGAATATGTTATTGATAATTAGGAATTTTAAATGTATTGTAATAGAAGAAGAAAAATTCATATGGAGAGAATAATACAAATAATTTAATAAAAGAATTAAAGTAGAGAAGGTATAAAAAACAATTTAACATATGTGGACAGAATAACGAACAACGCTGATGAATGTTTCATAAATGTATATGTGAGCATGATGTTGGAATAATATTCAACAAAGTAAATATAAGTGTAAATTTTTTAAAAAAAGTATTGATTGTAATTAACTGGAGTACATAAAGAAACAATGGTTTTTAAAAAATAAATTGATGCAATTGCAACATATAAAAAACGATGTATTATTTGTACATTCTGTGGATGCTAAAAAACATCAATAATTGAGTCATAAAATAATTGAAAAAAAATGATGTAAGTAATGTATTGAAAAGTTAAATAAGCAAATTATAGGAAAAAATTATAGTGAATAGAGTATCCAAGTACCTTTTTCTTCCCTTCGAGAGGATGTGTTGAACAAACAGATTGTTGGAATATTGCACATAGAGTTGTAGTATGTCCATGTTCCTAGAAGTGGAACATACAAAATATAAAATTAAATATAAAGATATAAAATTATAAACAATGGACTAAACATAAAATAAATTTAATGCATATGTGTAATTGTTTTTCGGAATCAAAATGGACACCATTTATCATGGATATGAAAATTATTTATTATTATTATGTTGCGTACATTTGTTAATAACCATTTAAAAACATGGTTGTTTATAACATTTTAGATAAAAAATTAATATCAATAATACAACTGTAATTTCAATTTCATTACCTCGTATAATCCCCATGATGTGGTTGCTGTCAAATCAATGTGAGATAAAAAAAAATAAAAATTGAAGATAAATATCTAAAATGAATACAATCAAAACAACATTGAAATATAATTACATATCCATCATGGATATTTGGCATAAAAATATTTAAAAAAGTGATATAAATCAAGTGAACTACAAGGATAATTGTATGTATTTTAAAAATAAAATAACACATTTGTAATATATATAAAATATTATGTAATAGTTGTACATTTAGGACCCCAAAAACAAATCAATATTTGAGTCATAAGATATATCTAAAAAATAGATTTATGTATAATAGTGAATAATTTAATAAGCAGTTTTCATGGTAAATGTATAGTGAATAGAGTATCCATGTACCTTTGGTTCCACATGGAGAGGGAAAGTTGAGCAAACAAATTATGTGAATGTTTCACTTCGAGTTGTAGTATAGCCATGTTCCTGGATGTGGTACATACAAAATATATATGTAAATATAGTGAAATAAAATTATAAATAGCAGAGTAAACATTAAATTAATTTAATGTATATGAGTAAGTGTTCTTCACAATCAAAATCGACACCATTTATCATGCATAAGAAAATTATTTATCATTATTATGTTTTAAAGATTTGTTAATAATCGACGTAATGCGGTGGTGGAAATATATAACCATGGTAAAAATAATAAATAATGTAACATTGGCAGAACAGAATAAGGGTACGATTTTATTGGAGGGTCAGAACTGGAAATGTATAGATTAATGCTTGAAAAGTGCATCTGTAAATGGAAATATTTATTTATGGACTAAAGGGAAGAACACACCTTTTTAAGAGTACAAATTTGGTTCCCAATTTAACTTAGTGGATCCCTAATTACTGATTCCTGAAGGAAAAAGTATTGAGATGCAGTGTTGATATTTTGTATGAAAAGGGTTAAATAGAATACATAAAAGTGAAGGAAATCAATAGAGAATGTTTGGATGAAATATCACCACATTCTGGATGTGTTCAGAGCAGGTTCTATCTGACAGATGCATAAATATCCACCCGACTTCTCAATATGAAAACAATGAGAAAGATAGATCTTTAAAGGAAATAATAGGCGTTGATAAATACTGAAGTGCTTTGTGAAGAGGTTGCTGGCCGACATCCACCACTGTCAATGGTGAAGTAACAATCGCAATGTTTCAATAGGTAGATCATGGGCGATACCAAAGTTACCATGATTCGTATGAGAAGGAAATGGAAGTTGAGAAAGGGAGGGTGGGTATTGGATCAATATTGAGTGGTGGTAGATTGGTGAGGAGTATCTGGTCGAAGATGAAATATAAATCCGAGGGGTGGGAACCCAAGAAGATTACCGACGTTTGAAGAAGAAATTTTAGGACTTCAGTGAACTGGAACCGTAGGTCGACTGGAGATTAAGCACGAGTGGGATAATAGTCAGGGTAAAACTTTCTGAGGAAGAGAGATGTATGGAAATTAGTTGATTGAAACAAAGGTAGATTATGAGTAGTTACAGCGCGAACCCTAGATCGAAAGCTCGAGCAGAAGGAGAAAGTGATGGGAAGTTGGAGGAGATGAAATCAGAGGAGCACAAGTCAGAGGAGCCGTATTCGGGGGACCTGAAGTCAGAGGAGCTGAAGTCGTAGGAGTTGAAGGTGGATCACGCGTAGGTGAAGTCGCGGTGACAGAGGGGATTCAGGGTGGGGAGGGGAATGGAGCAGGAGAGCGTAATCGGGGAGGGGTGCGGGAACCCTAGAGTGGGAGAAGTGATTCATAGAGGGGAATCTGGGAGGGGAGTGAATTGAAACGGAACATCGTGATCGGGGTCTGGATCACGGTAGGAATTTGCTGGTTTGGAATGTTGGATGAAGAAAAATTGGCGACGTGGAAGCCTGGTTAGGAGACACGTCAGCAGGAAAAACCATCTTTTGAAGTTATATAGATATCTTGATAAACTTTAAGGGGTATAAAGATCATCATAACCATTTGAAAATTTTCATGAGAATATTTAATGAAATGTGTTATACATAAAATTTATTAAATTTAATTTTTTGAAATTTTAATTTATTTTTTTAGGCTGTATTATTTCTAATTATGAAATATCCTTTCACCGTTAAATGACCATGGTGGTTGAAGAATGGAAAACACCAAAAAATGTACCAGAGATATATAATTTCTATATCATAGATGGTTACTATCATTGATTTATTTAAAACATTTCTCGATTATATAACATGTTTATAATGATAATATGTAAAGGAGTAAAATTTACATGGTTGATGGAATGTGAAGACTGTTTTGAAAAACTAAAAATGTATATAAAAAATGTAAAAGTATTAAATTTTTTGATATTGATGAAAGGATTTATTATATACAGTTATAAATTATTGAAATAAATATGGTACATCCTTATGGAATGTGGTATAGTTTGTTCTTATGTATTAATAAAAGTAAAGGCACATGAAAAAAATTATCCAAAACGTTATATAATGTGGGAAATAATAATATTTTCCTTGAAGGTGTGGAAACTCAATCTATATAGTGAATGATGTGAAACTGATATAGATCAAAATAGTTTGCAATATTGATTAAAAATTTTGAAGATATATACGAGAAAATCATATGGCTATAATTACTCAAGGACATTGACTAAGTAATAAACTACCACTAGAAGAGGAAAAATGAGTTGGTAGATGCATTGAGTAGGAAAGATCTTTGATTTATATCCTTAATTAGAATGTAAAAGTATCCAAAATTCATTGATTTAGTAAATTTAATCACGAAAATATTTAAGGAATGGGATATATCATTTATTTCAATTCTAATTTACCCACCACTTTTACAATAGAATATAACATATTCACAAAAAGATGAATTAGGTCTTTTAATGAGGGAAAATTAATATACTTAATTTATAAAGATATATTTTTATGTTCTAAAATATATTATGTGTATCATGAAGATAAAATCAAAATAAAGTATTAATTAATCAGTCTTACAACTCAAATTTTACTATACTCCGCACTATCAAAAAAATGTGTAAGAGTTTTTTTAAAAAATATGGGTAAAATATAATGAATGAAATTTTTAACTACTTCCAAATATTTTTTGTATCCCTGCACGTATATAATAATATTAAACATCCATAGGGTATTGTGAAACCTACCCCTATGCCATTTTATAAATGGGATAATATCACAGAGGAAGTTTTTAATGGAAATCCTATGGAATTTAAGAGGAATGATGAATATTTGTTATCCTAAATATAGTAACAATGCTTGAGTGTTTACTGTCAATAAGGGAATATATTATTCTTGAGAAAAAATTATGTGTTTATAATAATAATTTCTTATGAATTAATGGTACACATCAATCAATAATATTAGATTGTGACCCTCATTTCATATAATATTTGTATAGGAGTCCTCAAAAGACATTGAACATATAGATATATTTGATCACTATCAATCATCCTAAAATGGGTAGGAAGTCTAAAATGATTATCTACAAATTACCAAACAAGCCTATAACAGCGATAAAAATTTTCGGAAGTAAATAAATCCGTTGATAAAGTTCATCATTATCCGTGCATTACTTTTAGATATGATAAGAATGTCGATTTATTAGTGTTTTGTTAGCACTGATAAACGTTTTCCATTATTATTTTTATTTATGTGCGGATAAAGGTCTTGAATAAAATGAAAAATTAAAGAAATAAAAATAAAATTTGTAATTAAGAAAAATATGAAACATTTTGTTACAAAAAAATTATTAATCAAAAGGAATAAATTTAATATACATATAAATAAATTATAAATATTAATAAATAGTATATATTACATGTAAATATAAAAATGAATAAGTATAATATATATAAAATGGTAATTAAAAACATATTAATGTCTTATTCACTTTTAATGTTGTTTCAGTTTTTAATTTAACATATATCAAACATAGTATGTTGAATTTATTTCACATACATACATACATACATACATATATTTATTTATTAATGAATTTTTATACACAAATGGACACATAAATATACTTAGGAAATATATAGAAATAAATGTAGCTAATATTTATGTAATTTAATCAGATTTTAGTATATCTTATTATTTTATTATAACATGATACATTTATTATTTATTATTTTATTAATCAATATTTTATTTTAATATGAAATTTAGGGTATTCATTTTCTTAATGTTTTATTTTTTATTTTCTTTTTGAATTTCCACAAATTGCAGTATTTATTTTCATATATTTATTTAACATGTTTTATTATTTTCAATATGCATTCATCCACTTCAATATATATTGATAAATTTTTAATAACATAAATTTAATTAAAAAACATTTCCATTTTTCAATATTTTTATGGTTTACTCATTTTGATTCATTCAATTTCACTCATTTTTAAAATGCGTATATTTAAGATTTTATATCAATTAAGGATGTTAGATATAAATTTGTATATAAATATTTATAAGTAAATTTATCTGTAAATGTATATTTAATATATTTTAAATTATTATAAATAAATAATTATAAATTTTAAAATAAGTATTTATATAATTATAAAGAAATAAAAATATATATTTAAATACTTATAAAATTGTAATAAATGTATTTAAATAATTATAAAATTATAAAAAATATAAATAATTATAAATATAAATCATTTATCAGTTTTTTTAGTTATGATAAAGATCAATCATTATCAATGTTGTTGAAAGATATATTTATTGGTGTTAAAATGTTATCACTAATGAATTGAATCTTTGATTCATTCCTTATCAAACCCCCTCTTATTTTTGGGGAATTGAATATATTATATTATATGACTTAATTTAGATACTTCTTGCAAACGACTTCTCATTAATTATTTATCATAAGGTTCATCAAATATGGATTGAATCTTTTTTTTTGAAAAACTCGTTCAAAGAAGTACTCTATCGTGATGAAATTATCACTTTCTATGAAATATCGCTCAATGATAAAGGCACTAGTTATTAAATTTAGAGTCCTTCTAAAAGGATATGATCCACCTATTTTGATTAACCCTTTGATTCATTCCTTATCGAATCCTCTCTTATTCATTGATCATTTTTTATCACATGGTTGAGGTTCTAGTACTAATTCATTGAATGAGGGTCCACAAAAATATTTATATGATTGAAGGTAAGAATCATATCCTTGAAGACAAATATATATTTTTTACCTTTTTAGTGTTATAAATCATATATATCCCATTAAATTTTAAATATTTATTCCTCTGATACAATATTACAAGTATTACATAGGTGTTTTTTCTTTATTTTTAGTCACATCTATCCATGAGATAAATTGGACTTTGTTTATGTGTTTTTTCCCACTAATGATTAAAGGATCATACCTGAAAACACAGAATTGGTATCAGAGACTTATTCATCACGGACACAATGTACAAATATATTAGTTTCTAAAATAAATAAAATTCATATTGCATTATGTCAATATCCTGAATTATAAAATTAATGATTTCTTTTATCACCTTTATAATATTGCTATTATATATCATATGGTATGAAATGTAGAAAATCTAAGGATTTGATATATGTTTTTTCATAAAATTTATGATACCATAAAATATGACACTATCCATGGGTTGTGTGAAAATATAGGATCAAAGGACCAATACGATATCACCTAAATTGTTAAATGTGATAATAGAAATATGATACCTCCTATCAAATTTGGTGATACCGGTCATGGTGTATGATTATAGTTTCACCATAGAATAAGATTGAGTTACAGGGATACATCTTTCCAATATTATATTTTACAACCAATAATACAGTATTTTGTTTTAAAGACTGAAATTATGATAGGTAATTTTAGATCTAGTTCATGCTCTGTGGTATAATGTTTCAATGATGAGAAGTATATATAGTTCCTTGTCAATTGAAAAGGCTTTCTGATTAATTCCAATAGTGTAAGTTCATATGAAACATTAATTTTTAGATAATAGATTGCATTACATCTCTTGATGATGGATTGGACTCCCTCTTTCAGACATTCCTTCCTCCAATCATTGTTGTTCCAAATTACATTGATGACACACCTCCTTAATAGTGATGGGGGAAGACTAGATTAAAATAGGGAATGAGTAGCCTCAAATCCATCATCAAGAGATGGAAGGTAATCAAGAATCTGAGAACAGATTCTGTAAAGGTGGTAAACATTAGTATTAATTTAGTATTGATTTATAATATCTTTATTCAAGATAGTTACAATATTCATGAAATATTTATGTAATTGAGGACTTTTATGCATGAATTGTGTTTCATTGTTATTATTCAATAAAAAATAAATGTTTAACTACTCATGCAGATAGTGTCTTCAAAACCTAATGATGTTACTAATCCCAAGAAAAATGAAATATAGACAATGAAAATTAAGAATAATTTGTGGATAAAAAACAAGTTGATGAGAAAATTAAAAAAAAAGATGTATTATCATTTATTTGAAAAAATTATCAAGGTAAGAAGTCAGGGTATAAAATTTGAGGTTGGTTTCAATCAATATGTCCAATCTTCTGACCCCAAAAAGTCAATGTTTATTAGGTATCTGGGGGTCAAAACAAGGATGACTGTGACGACTTATATTGAATCATTGAACCATGTCCAACCTATAATGATGTAATTACATTAGAATGATATAATGGCAATGTTACACTATAATTTATCAATTTTACAAAAAATATATATAATGAAACATTGATTTATTTTTCATTATTCATTTCAAAATTCATTTATTATAGAATATTTCTATTATAAATTTTTATTAATGGCTATAAGAAAATATCATAGAGGCATCCTGACTCTTTCAATGAAGTTACATCATTGGGATGCTTAGGGAAAAATAAAGCCCATCCCACCATTTATTTTTACACACATTATAAAGCAAAGAACATTGACGGGTTTAAGTAATAATCATAATGAGAAATAATTCCATGTGAATTTAAGTCAATAATATTTCATTTTACACTATTTACTTTATCCAAATTGATTGAAAATTATTAATTTTTAAAAAAAAGAGAGTGCTGAAAATAAAGAACCTACATCAAAACCAGTGTACCGCTATCACAAAGGAATGATGGGTTATGCTTCATTAGAGAGGAAATTTGTATGTATTCTAAATCAAGAATAAAATTTTAATTATGTTATATGAAACAACATTTGTTCCTTTGTTTATTTTTAGATTGATGAATCAAAATATGAATCCACTTCCATCTTACATCATGTTTTATAGAGGGATGCTTTTCTAAATATTTATGGTATATTACTTGATAAAAACAAAAAATAAGTATGGGAAGAACGCGTATGTATGATATAATTTTAATTCTATATAATTTATAAGAATATTATATAAAAATAAATATGTTCAAAATTTGTTATGTGGTTTAGACAAAAGAGTCTACAATGGCCATACCAGAAGGAAATCGTCTTTTAGTAGCTTTAAAGTGTCCTGAAAAAAATAGTAGCATTATAGGATTAGGTTTTTAATTATATCATCGAATATATTTTCAGAAGAGAAAACCTTGTGAAGATATATATAATATAATGAGATCAATGGAGAAACTAATAGACTCATTGCAATATATTATTTCATGGTCAGGTTTGGAAGACTAATGTATAAGAAAGGATTAAAGAGAACCGGGGGTGGAAAAAGGATCCAAACATGAGCCAAATGATCCCACTAGCATTGAGGCTGGGAATTCCCCCCAATTTCATACATTACCAAAGGTAATAGATATTTAAAATACTCTTTATTCTAAATATTAATCAAGCAACTTCCAATAACATTATATTACTAAATTTATTCATGGTATATTTTTAGGTGATTTTTATCTATCAAAACCCATGTACTACCATGTTGTGATGGGTACAATGTATAATATCCTAAAAGAAAAGCTACAAAATCAAACCCTCCCAAAAAATCACATGAGAGTGGGGATTAAGCTAGAATATAATCCAACTATTGTGTTTCATATTGAACATGATCGTACAGATAATACAATGATTGAAGCTACTATTTAAGCTTTCATGGAATGGTTGTATAATCATATTAAGATACATTAGTTATGTCTTTAACAGAAAATGTCATATGATAATCAACATTTTATAATAAAACTTATTAAATAAGGTATTATACTAAAAATGGAGAAATATGTGGATAAACGAATGGTCGAATCAAGAAAATCTAGGGAATCTACTTAGAAAAAAATGACCTTCTAAGAGGACCTTCTCCCCTCTAGATCCAAAGAAATATATATTTTCATTACAAAATCATACAGAGACCATATATAATGGTAGTTAAATGAATTAAATTTAATATGAAGAGGTAATATATAGAGATTACTTGATAGATTTAATTGGTCTCATGAATTTAAATGATATTCTCAAGTACGGATGGTCTAGCATCATAGTTTTGAATATAAACATAAAGTACGTTTTCAAAATATATCTGTCCAAATAGTGACATAAATATGATTATTAATGTTAATAACTATTTCTATTTTTTACAGGAATTTACATTAAAACAATATAAAGGGGATATCTTGTGAAGTACGATTTTGAATCATTAATCCCTGTATCATTTCTACACCATAAATTACATTGAATGAAGAATAAATTAAGAAGAAAAAAAATTGATTTTCTCAAAGTGTTTAATAATTAACCGTCATACGACAGACTATTTATTATCCTTTAAATACAAAGTTAAAAATATATTATATGATCACATAAAATATATATTTATATTCTGGATTACATAATTGTTTTTTAGGAAGAAATGGATTCTGATAACAGGCAATATAGACAACCTGAATATTTTTTTATTCATTGCATGGATTTCCAACCAAAAGTCCACACATGGTGTGTGTTTTTAATATTTAATATACTACAATAAAATGTTTTTAGATAAACATATAATTATATATTTGTTCTATGTTTTAATAAGAAATTTGTTTTGATAGATCCATCACTAAATACAAATTAGATCATGGGATGACGCCAGTGTCTGAAAACATAAATCATGCGGATTACTAAAAATGGAAAAAAAATTAATGTATATTTAGAATTATTGTACTATAAAAACAATTTATTTATTTTGCTCATAATTAATACAATTTCTGAAATAAGATAATTAAATTGATTGTGGAAATTATATTTTCAAATTTATGAGAGAAATCATTAATCATGAAATGACCAGTATCCACCCATAAATAATTTCTAAACATAATTATAATTTAATTAAATATATTTAATAATCATTTTTTGTTGTATATTTTATTGGTATTATCATGATTTCCAAAAAAGAGTTAATCAAAAGTAGAAATAATTTTCTATAAAGACAAGTGGGCAATGTACTTTTTGTCTAAATATATATCAATAAAAAAATCTAGTTGAATAATTAATATGATTGTGATGTACTATGAGTTATGAAATTTGAAGGATATTTGCGGTGTGAAGAATTAGTGTCAGAATTCTTAAAAATTACTGTTTATCTATTTCTCGTGGAGATGAGTATTGGAGTTGATCAATTTTTTTAGAAGCACTGACCTGTAGAAAATAGATTTTATGAAAATTCGCAAAGGTGGAGGTAAAGGCAGAGTCAAAGGCTAAGGTAGAGGTGATGGTAAAGGTTGAGGCAAAGTCAAAGTTGGAGACCAATGTGGAGGAGGAGGTAGAAGAGAAGACAATGTTGGATACCGAGGCATAGAAGAAAAAGTAGAACTTTATTATAAAAATATAAATTATTTGGAAATTAAATAGAATAAAGATAATAAATTGATTATTTTAGAGAAATTATTGAAAAGTGAAAAAAACATTTTTTAGTAAATATTAGATCCACTCTGTATCTTTCGAGTTTAAAATGACATTTTTGTTAAAAAACACACATTGCATACTCAAAACTGAGGAATCACATTAGGATTGTTTTGGAACATTAAGAGAATGATCCATACATTATGTTTCACATATATGGATCTATGACACCTCAATCCAATGCATAGTGTGACTGTTTTGACTCAAAGATTAATTTATCAGTTTAAAATTGATATTTTAATACAAGAAAGTGTTAATCACTGAAAACTAAGAAAATGTGCTCAGGTTTTCTTAATAATCTAGGATAATGATTAATAAATTAATTTTTCATATGTAAGAATAAGTCTCATGTAATACCAACACATAATTCCACTTGTATGGTTCAAAGTGCATGTTTCCAGTTTAAAATGAAATTTTAGTTATAAAAAGAAATGGCTTACTAAAAACTGGGGAACCCCATTTCGATTGTTTTGATAATTTATGAAAATTAAATGTGAGTCATTTGGGACATTTATCAATATTCTCTCGTCAATCTAACTCACAATGTGATCGATATTACTCCAAGGGTGTATTCTTTATTCAATAATTGATATTGATTTAAGAGAAAAAAATTATTGACGTTCTCAAAACTAAGAAATAATATTTGGATTTTTTTTCATTAGTACAAAAATCAATAACACATTTGTGACATAAAGGGTTTATCCTCACCTCAATTTGAGGCACGGTGTGACCAGTATGACACCAAGTGTTTGTTATCAGTTTAAAATTGATATTTTAATACAAAAAGTGGCAGTCACTGTAAGGCAAGAAATTTTTTTCTTGTTCTATGGATAATTTGGGAAAACATTTATTAATTCATTTGTGACGTTTATTAATAGATCTCATGTCAAACCCACACACAAATCCACCAGTATGGCTCAAACTGATTATTTCCCATTTAAAATGACATTTTAGTAAAAAGACATGTGGTGTACACAAAACTAAGGAAACACATTAGAATTATTTTGATACATTAGGAAAATAATCTATCAGTCATTTTTTATGTATATAATTTAGTCACACCTCAATTTTATGCACAGTGCTACCAGTATGAATCCAAGGGTTTCTTTTTTATTCAAAAATTGATAATAATTTTAGTGAAAATAAAACAACTAAGATACTAAAATTAGATAAAAAACATTCATATTGATTTGTTACATTATGATAGAAATCCATACATAATTTATGATGTTTTGAGATCAGACTCATCTTAATATGAAGTATGGTGTGACCGGTATGACTCCAAGTGCATATTTTTATTCAAAACTGGCATTGATTTTAATAAAAAAATAATTGATATACCCAAATCCTAGAAAATACATTACGATTGTTTTTGTTCTTTTGGAAAATGATACATAAGTCAATTTTGACATATAGGAATCACTCAAACCTCAATTTTACTCATGGTGTGAGAGGTATGTCTCCTAAATTTCTTTTTAATTCAAACTATATATTAATTTTGGTAAAAAAAACATACATACTCTATAATATTGTTTTCCTTTTGTTGTATTATTTTAGAAATTTTAATTTAATTTATTTAATTTTTTTTTATTTTGGGTTTTTTTGTTGTTTCTACTGATTTAGTGTGTTGTTGCATCCCACAACACCAGTTTTTGGTGATGTAGTGTTCTTCAACATTACTCTGCAGTTTTCTCCTTAATCCGAACTTTTAAAATAACTGATACAGGAAACCTTTATCGATTATTATATATGTGTTGATAAAGTCAATATTTTTTTGTGCTTTAAGAAGCACTGTTAAGTCAAACTTTTATTAGTGTGTTTGAAATAGATAATAAATGGGTCTTCTATTGGCGCTTTTATTTTACCAAATAAATATTCCCTTTATCATCTCTTATTTATCACCGATAAAATCCATGGGCTTTTAACTATGAAAATGTTGTCAGATATTTTCTTGCACTGAAAAAGACATATTCTTTATTTGATGAAGGAATGTTTTGTATTGCTTATTATATGATATATTATTCTTGTTCTCACTTGATGAAAAAGGATCACGGGAACATAACTACAACTGGTTTAATTTTTATAAGAAAAAAATTCATCACAATATTATAAAAATTGAATTATATGAAGCATCATATAGAAAAATATTTTGAAATCCAACCTAAATATATAAATTCATTGAAATGTTGTTAGTTATCTTAACACTTGTAGAGTTGAAACTTTAAAAATTATGATCTATTCATAAACATGTCGAGAAACCTCAATAAATATAAAAATTTTTGATACGAATATTCATAGTAAGGACTTGTATTTTTTTGTAGGGGATTACATCATCAAGAACGAATGACTATGGAAAGAACTAAGAAAGGATGTTACGAAGGGGAATATAAGGCCATGGTATATTAGACATTTTTTGATTTTAAATAGAATCTTATTTTGGGATTATTGTTTAGTGGTCTACCATACTTTTCTAAATTATATTACAAGTCTTATGTATCATTTTTGATGATGTACTTTTCAGAGTCAATAGATATACACACCAATTATGAAATAAATCTAGAACTCAAATTTATGTATCATTATGAGAATATAATATTTCATGATTTTATATAAGAAGTGATAACAGAGAAAAATTCTCATCTAGGGAATGTATTTTCAAGTAATCACAATATACAACAACGGACCTGAAAGATTGTGGATAAAATTTTGAATAATTATCCATATTTATAAATGGAATCATGTACACCCCAAATTTAGAGGATTGAATTCAGGGAGAATTGGGATCCATTATTCTATTATAATAAATTAATATTTAATTACATATTTTATCATGCAAAAAATACATTATATTTCCTCATAAGACAACAACATATATTATTGAGTTAAACTTAGAAGAAAAATTTCAAATAGTATTAATGAAAATAAAATATTGTAAATCACCAAAATATTAAACTATATGGGATCTAATTATATAATGAATTGAAAAAATAATATATAAATCAAAATTCTAATTGAAACAATAATAAACAGAATGAAAATTTTAAGGAAACTAAAATAATGATATGAATGAGTTTTTGATGTTAAAATAAAATTTATTTATAATGGATAATATGATTGTTGGTATGGTAAGTTAACCATTATAATAGTAACATAATCATCACAATAATAACATGGATGTTAGGTACAATATATCAATGTTTAATCAAATATATAAAAACATATGGTAATAGAATTATAAATACATATAAAAAAATGTATATATTAATTAATATAAGTCCCCAGTATGAAAAATTACATAATCATGAGTTAAATCAAAATTCATATTGAGAATTATTTTAGGATTACAATTTTATATAATTAGGCCATAATTAATACATAACATCACATAATCATATAATAGGATAATAACGAAACAATATACCTTTTTTCAACCAAAGGAAAGCATTTCAAAATAAAACATGATTTATTTTCTTGATAAAAATATTCGTGAAATATTCTTTTCATTTACTCATCCTTATACCTAGTGAAATTTTTAAAAAAAAATAGGATGGGAACAAATATTTTAGTAACATATATAAAATAAGGAATGAAAAATGTTATCCCATGAATACTTAGAAACCCATGAAATCAAACTATTCACCATAAATCATATTCTCTTTAACATACCTCATGAAATCAAAAGATTACTAAAAAACTAATAGAACTAATAAATAATTAAGGTATATCATGGAATCTATATCATATATACATTTTAGTATTCACATATTTATAGGCAGTAACTGTCACAGTTACATTTGAAATACTCATTACTCTATATTCCCTAAATCTCTTAGGAGAAACCCAACCGTTTAACATAATCTCATTACCAAATGAATTAAAGATCTATCACTTACTCACCCACCTAGGTGTATCATCATAATATAATATAAATAATCAATATCCAACAATCAAAATATAACCACAACACATGAATCATGCACAAATGAAGAATGATATTTCCACATTGTAGTCACAAGATATCCTTTCGAGATATTCAAAAAATCAATCCATTATGAAAACTATTTTTAATTAAAAAATACATAAAAATGGAATATTGTATATATTTTCCTTTTGAAAATGTTAATTCTTATAGATGAATCCAAATATCAAATTATGGTTACGGCAGCAAAGAAGTCATTATCATCGTATACATTCAAAAACATTCCATTTGTTTTTTTTTTGTATGAAATTTAAAACACTCAATATAAATAGATTCACTTAAAAATAATGATTATAAAGAGATATGAAATTTCAATATATTCATAATTAATCACACAGATAATAGTTTAACTATGTAATACAGATGTAGTAGTTTAACCCAAAGAATTTAAATTTGGTTAAGAAATTCAATTAACTCGAGTCTAACTTGTTTCGTAAATTCTATATATTCTTGAATAAAAAACATATGTTAATTTATAATTTATTGAGAACATTTTAATGGTTATTATTCATATTATATCATTTTTTTCCATGTTATAATAGTTACGTAATTATTTACATTAATATTATAAATTTTGTCAGTATTCAGTTCTTGAGTCGAAAATTAACATGGTATGATGTCAATAGTCTATGTGGTCATAATTCCATCATCTAAATATTATAAAACATGACATAAATGTATTATATATTCATTATATAATTAATTATAATAATAATTTATGGAAATCTAAAAAACGTCTATATAGATGGTAGGCCAAACATACGTAGGGACTCTATTTCCATTTTTTCTATCCTATTTAAAGAATTAAATTAATTTAATTTTATGTAAAAATATATTACATAATTAATGTAGAATTAATATTTCACTTATATGAAATATTTTTACTAAAAAATTATTAATACATTCCATGTGATGTGTGAATGAATCACGTCATTTTGAGAAGACTGTAGTCCACACACACCCAAATGAAGATATCGTATAACAACAATATGGAAATCATGATGGTATGTTTAATATAACATTTATAGAATATTAAATATGTTATAATACACATATTAAAATATTAATTTACTATATAAATAGTTATAAGTCCATCCATGATGGTGGTAATGTATAATGAACAAAATAATATTCATGGAGGTGATTAATCGACATAACTTTAACAACTATTTTATTACATTCAATGAGTGGATATGAGAAATGAAATAGATATAAGATATTCTATTACAAAAATAATAATATATATTTTTATGGATTAATAATTCATTAATTGTTAATGGAGGTGAGGAGACAGTAGAAAAAGAAAATAAATTAAGAGAGGTACTTTGAGAAAATTACTTCTTGAATATACCCTCCTTGAAATAACCTTGATGACTATGGATTTGTTATTTCATTGAGACCAGATGCACTTTGATTTGGATAATTCTAGGAGGATATTTTTGGGTAGTGATTTTGGGAGCTACATACCTTTTGGGGAGAAATATTATGGTATATATGTGGTATTTATAAATTTGGTGAGGTGGGGTCAAGTGATTAATTTATTAAATATTTTATATTTAAATCCTACCATATATAGGTGGAATTAGATTCCATGACATTGTATTGTAATTAATGAAGTATATTATACTGAGGGTTGATAGGTATATCAAAAACCCTCTAAATGTTGTATTTTTTAGGTATGTAATGCTTTTAACATTTAACATTAACCATTGTCAAAGTTTTACATTTACAACGATGAATAATTTATTTACCATGGTAAATTATTTAAACAAAAAAATTAAATTGATCTTAAAAAATAATTGGTAACTTTTGATTCCATATATGGAATCCATTTTATCTAATTCAATTCACAGAATTGTAAAAATTATATTTAATATTAATTCCATAGATAATACTAAAAATTGAGTTTTTAAAGTGAAATTTTAAAAAGATTGAAAATTTTTTATATCGAATTTCTATATGAAATTTTTTACAATGGAAAAAATTGGATTGAATTGTAAAAAAAATTAACATTCATTAAAACTTATTAAAATTTTCATTAAACAATAGAAATAAATTATAATAATATGCATTTTTGAATTAAAACACAGAATTTTTCATTCTTCCCTAAAATAAGAATATTTTTAAAAAAATAAAAAAATTATCCATAGATAAATTTGATTTCCTGGTTCCAAAAAAGAAGTTTATTATTTCATATAAAACTTATTAATATGTCAAAAACTAAATTTATATTGGGTTCTCCATCAAAATGCGGTAAAACTAAATTTTAAAAATATTAGAGATTTTATACGTAAAATTAAATTTATTCTTATTTTAAGCCCAAAAAACATTATTCGATGAATTAAAAAGTATTTAATAAACATGTTTAAATGTAATATAGTTATTTATATTAAATTCCAAATAATATAATGGATAGTGGTTAAACACCATTTAAATTAATAATATTAATAGTCTATTTTTTTAGTATACCTAAGTCTTGGGTGAAACATATGATTTCTATGAAATCCGTTTTTGTGTGTCGAGTATGATATTGGAAATGGCATAATCATTAAGTTAAAATTAATATCTAATTCATATTCATTAATAGATATGATAATGTATTGTTCTATAATTACCCTAGATGTTACATATGTCCCCCTTTTTTAAATTACGTCCATACAATTTTATTCACTTTTTAAATATGTGGGGATATTTATTTTTCATTTAATTTTTAGATTCCAAAGTTTCCTTTTAAACCATATTTTTTTTCCAAATAACCTTAACCTGATGAATATCCTTATTTCTTACTAATTTATCTCTTTTTTAGGGATCTAGACTATTTGTTCCTCATTAGAATGATTCTTTTCCAACTAAACTATCTCTAGAACCAAATCATGAGATTAATATGACATATAAATTATTAACATTGAAAAATAAAAAACATTGTGCACCTGGGATAAACTATGAGGTAAATCCACTCGGTAAAAAGATGATCCTACCTTTTCCCAGATTTCATAGGGTCCCATGAACCATGGACTCAGATTCCCTTTCTTACTAAAATGTATGATGTTTTTTCATAGAGAAATTTTGAGAAATGCATGATCAACCTACATCAAATGAATGAATCTTCATCTGTTTATCTACATAATTTTTCTTCCTACTTTGAGTTTTCCTCATATTTTTCTGAAGAAACTAAAATATTTCTACTATACATTCTATCAATTTTAGTCCCATCAACTTCCATTCACATACTTTATCCCAAAAATATAGAGTTCAACACTTTATTCTATATAATTCTTAAATGGAGCCATATGTATACTAGAATGAAAACTATTATTATAAGATAACTCAAAAAATGAAATATGGTGATCCCAATTTCCATCAGAATCTATTGAACGTGAATATAGAATATCCTCCAATTTCTGAATTTTTCATTCTGAATTTTTAAATGATTGATGATGAAAAGTTGTACTAAAATTTATTTTCCTCCCAATGACTTCTGAAGGCCAATAAAAAAGTTATAAGTGATCCTTGGATCATGATTAATTAAAATAGAGAGAGAGAGAGGAACTCCATGTAACCTGAAAATATTTTTAAGACAAAACTAATAAATTTCATCTAGAGGTAATGTATCTCAAGTATGAATAAATTTAGTACATATATTCAATGGATCAACAAAAAACCAAATCTCATATTTACCTCGAGAAGACTTCTATAATCCGACTATAAAATTCATGGAAATATTCTCTAATATATACTATAGAACATACAAATGCAGAAGCATCCCCTTTGGAAATATCCTCTCTACTTTAACCTACTAAAAATTCAATCACTTCACAAAAAAATCAGTAATATCTATTTTCATTACATACGAACAATAATACTCTTGAAGTTCTATGTATATCATACAACTACTATGATGAACTGAAAATAATGAACTATGAGATTCTCTTATTAAATCATTCTTCAACTATGGATCACAAAGCACGCATAACCTATACCAAAATCATAAAAAACAATCTTTTCCAATGCTAAATTCTAGTAACATACCTTTATGAACCAATTCTACCTTTTTCCTACAAATCATTGTCTTCCTTATTTATATTATTAATTCTGTTAGATAGATATGATTGCATTGATACCAAATAAAAAAGAGGGATTTGCTACACCGACAACCTCCAATCCAACGTTCGTCAAATCATTTACCAAAAGATCACCTTTCAATCATAGTAGGGTTAATGTAGCATTAAAAGGGGTCTTATCCATAAATTAATAAAAATTTCAGCCTTCGGGACATTCAAGCATTTGATCATAATCCTTGATTAGTTTCAACCATCTTCTCTATCACATGATCAATTATTTTTAAGTGGGTATATACTTCATATGTTTCTGGTTAGTATATATTTCACATTTTACTCCATATAGATGAAGCCTCCAAATTTTTAAAGAAATAACAACATCGATTTCCAAATCATGTGTATGGTAATTTACCCCACCTGTTTTCAAATAATGTGAATCATAACAAATTACCAGGTCATTCTTCATTAGAAGACAACCATATCCTTTTAATGATTCATCATTATATATAACAAATTCACCATTTATAGGTGGTAATTCCAATACTAGAGAGTTACCCAGCCATATTTTAACTCTAAATGTCCCTAAGGCCGTATTTTTTATTTTATTATAGATAATCCCCCTTTATGGGATGAAGTGGAACCCGTACATGACCCATCAACCCAAGGCACAAGGCCCGAAAAGACTCGCAATACATTACCCGAAGGCCCAGAGGCATACTATGCCCAATACATGACCCGTATGCCCAACCCACAGGAACTGACCCTCCCCTAGCTTCTGCATCATTGATCACCTAGCTCCCCACCTTGCATTGCTAAATGGGTAGCATTGCGTCGTACAATGCTGCATGGTGCCTAGTTCGGATGGCGGTTTCCCTACCCTGTCATTCTTCCAATCTGGTATCTCTACTTCTGGTGGTTGTTAGTCTTGTTGCTCTGATCCTCTCCTGGGGCCTTCTCTATGTGAATCGGGATACTCCATGGTCTTTTGTGGCCCGAAGGCCCTAAGGCCTGATGACCATTGATGTCCCGAAGGACCTGAAAACCCATAGGACCAAACTGGTGGCCCGAAGGCCCAATCTGTTGAACAGTTCTAGCTACTACTGTACTGAAGATTACCTTCTACAGTACTGCTACAGTACTCCTACAGTGACTCGGAAATTCACCTCCACCCTGTTTTGAACCTAGGTCTTTTTTATGCCATGATGGAGCCCTTACCACTTGGGTACGGGCTCATTGACTACACAGCCATATTTTTAATTCCTAGAAACAATCACGAAATTATTTTTTCCATATGAACATAAAACCTTTTTCGTTTTACATAGTCAGTGGGCTAGATAACCATTTAAAATTTTTAATATTTCTATGGGAATAACTTTATAAGCCCATAAAACTATGATCCTTAGTTATATTTTTTATTCTCGACCATTCTTCAACGACATTCATTTTAGATGTATCAATAGTAATATTATCCATATAAACAATGAGATCAAGGAATGAAATTTTTTGTGACCAAAACTCTCAAATTATTAATTTCCCATATAGTTTATTTTAATTTATGGAATAAAAAATATCCCTTAGAGGACTTCCATTATCTTCTTTACTTTTAGAATATATCAAAATATGATCAATAAATATAACCAAAAATTTATCTAAGAACTCACATAATATTCCATTCATAAAATCCATTAATATAGTAGGTTTATTAGTTAACCCCAAGTTAATTCGTATAAATTTATAATAGAGACACGTAGTAAAAAAATGTGTTCTTCAAGAAGTATCCATCCTTCAATTTCAACTGATGGTACCCTAATATCATTCCATCATTTGAAGAATATTTTTCTCTCTTAAGCTGATCAACCCAATCATAGATATGAGGCAACAGATACTTTATCTAAAAATTTAGGTTATTAAATACTTCATAATCAAAGAAAATTCTCATTGAACCGTCATTATCTTTAACAAAAAAGACAGGATCACCCCATGGTGATGTACTAGGTCGAATGAAACCTTTATCTAATAACTCTTAAAATTTCTTCTTCAACTCTAAAATTTCAATCTTATACATCCAGTAAGGGGGGTTTGAAATTTTATTAGCATCAGTAAATAAATAAATAGTAAATTCAACTTCCCGATCTAGTATAATACCATGAAACTCACTATGAAAAACATCATGATACTCATTTACCATTAAAATATTGTTAATATGAATAGTTCAATTGTATGCATCAGTATTTGCAAGAAAACATGCATTTCTATCTTGTAATAGTTTCCCAACATCCTTATATGTTATCCAAAGAAAATTATTGTTCTTGTACAAATCTGAAAGTCCTTTTGAAATAAAAATTATTAGCTCTACAGTCAATCTTATCATGGTATAGAAAAACCCATCCATATCCAAAATAATATCTAACTCTACTAGAGGAACATAACATGTTTTTTAGCTAGATATTTTCCCAAGGTATATTCTTGAAATTTATATTTCCCACAACATTTTTCCGATATGTTTTTTACCAATAGTTATGGATTCATTTCATCAGGTGGAATTTCTAATTTCTTATAATATTTATTAGAAAAAAGAGTGTGTAGACCCTGAATCAAACAACAAATTTTTATAATCTGAGTAAAAAAACAATGAATTTGATACTACTTCATTTTATAGCCCAACATCTGTTGATAAAGTTGCAATGGATTTCACCATGCCTTTCTTTTTATAGTTTGATTGATACCCTATATTCGGGTTCTTCATTGGATACTCATTTGAACAATGACCCATTTCATTTCATATAAAACAATTTATTTAATATAAATATGATTTTTATTTCCACTAAAATTAACATTTTTAGTTCTGTTATGAGCCTTATGGCCTATTTTACAACATTAAGAGCACATACAATAATTAAAAAGTAATTCTATAGTTTGTTTATTAACACAATTTTCACAAAATATAATGTTAATTTTACTACCATCATACTTTTTGATGAATTTTTTCCTTTCTCCTACCACCCTTACTTATTATTATATCATTTTTAAATGAACACATGTTCATTGGAAAACTCCAATACCACATTTTCCACACATCAATCATGTTTTTCGTAACTTTGGAACTCACTGGAAGCTAATTCCCTTCAATATTTTAGAGTTAATCCTGAGTAAAAATGATTGATTTTACAATCAAGATCCCAGATGAAATTTTGAGTCTATATTACCAACTGAGTGAATTTTTATTCATAAGAAACCATAGAGTCATCCACATGACTAAATTCATTTTTACCATCCTAATTCGAACATTAATAGCAAAATTTTTATGAACACATATTTTTTAATTAATCTAAATTAATAGAATAAATATCTTTACATTCCCTATTATTAATAACCATCGACCATCACTAATTAGCTTATCCTTAAAAATGGTAAACAACAAGACACAACTTTTGATTGCCTGACCACCGCATGGCAACAAAAAAAATTTCTTCCTCTATAACACACCCTTAAAATTGAACATGGTCAGATGATCCTATTAATGATGTAGGTTATTTCCTCGTGAAATTATACAATGCCAAAATTTTCCTATATTTTTGATCAGTCTGATCTCGTGCATGGATACCACCATTATTTATAGCCTGATTCAACTACTTCATCACTGAAAAAAAACTATTCAGTTTTGATTCTGAAAATCATAGTTTGTTGGTTTGGAAGGTTGAATCATATGGATGTCATCCCAATATACCTTCCCTATATCAATTATAAAATACCATTCTGAATTGGTATATCTTAGATGAAGCTGTGTGGTATTCTTAAAATTATATGTCATTTCAATTTTATAATAGAGTAAAAAAATATATGGATATTCTATTAACAATATCCTAACCCCGAAATTTATCAAAACCAACCATTGATACCAATTATAAGACCCCTTCCATAAAAAATACATCAAATTCTGTTAAATCAGGAATTCTCATTGACTAGCTTTTCAAGTTTATAGTTTTGAGATTTGGTCCATCATTAATACATAACATCTCACAATCATACAATAGGATACTACAAAAAAATATCTATTTTTAAAATAAAGTAAACCTAATTAAAATAAAATATGATTTCTTTTCATGATAAAAATTTTCTTGAATTATTCCTTTCAATTAATCATCAATATACCCAATGAAAACAATTTAAAAACGTTCAATGAACTCAAAAATCCCAATAAGGGATATAAAATAAGTAATTAAATTTTTTTGTCTATGAATAGTAATAAATCCATAAAATCATTCTTTTAATCCATAAAACATAATCACTTTGATATCCCTCCATAAATAATAATATTCATAAAAAACTCCTAGAAATAATAAATCATAAATTTATCTTTTGGAATCCATATCATACTTATGTTTTAGCTTTCACAGCCATATTGGGAGTAACCTTTATAGTTACATTTGGAATACCCATCATAGTGTATACCCTAAATCTCTTCAAAAAAACCCAACAGTTTAACTCCACCTCAATACACAATGCATTGGAGAGATATCATGGTTTGAACTAACCATTTTATCTTCTAACACATGTATATATAAGCAATTCCCAAGAACAAAAATATAAACCCAATACAAAAATCATCCATAATGGAAGAAGATCATTTCTACATTGTAAAACAAAGATATCATTTCAAGATATTGACATAATCGATCCCTTATAAAAAAAATTCATTACCAAAATACATGAAAAAGTCTTATTTTATTTTTTTTAATTTTAAAACATTAATGCTTATAGAGTAATCTAAATATCAAATAATGGTTATAGCGGAAAATAATCCAATGTCGTTGTATACGTTAAAACAATTTGACATTTTTTTCAGAAAGTAAAACCCTATATATAAAATTATTCCTATAAAAAAATTGAATGGAATTAAAGATATAATTTGAATATAATATTTTCAAAATTAATTTCACACATAAGTGTTGAATGATATAATCAAGAAGTAGTATTTTAAACCAAAAAATTGAAATTGGGTTATGAAATTCCCTGACCTCAAATCTGACATGTCTTGTAGGTTCCTTATCCTCCTAAATAATAAAATTAGATTAATTTATACTTTCTATAGATCCCTTTTCATGTTTATTATTAAATTTATATAACTTTTTACCATTTTATAATAATTACATAATAATTAAAGTTCATATCTGATGTTTTGTCGATATTCGAGTCCTGAGTCAAAGATGAACTTGGTATAATGTCAATAGTCTATGCGATCATAGGTAAATCATCTCATGAATACATAACATGATATAAGTATATTATATATTCTTTATATACGTATTTATAATAATATTTAAAGACAATCTAAAAAAATTGTTCATTGAGAAGGTGGGTCGTACATTCGCATGAACCCAATTATCTATTTTCCTATCGTATTGAAAGAATGTAATTAAATAAAGAGTATGTAAATATATATAATATGATTATAGTAGAATTTATATTTTATTTATATAATATGTGTTTACTAAAATATCCCATAATAAAATCCATTAATGTGTAATTGAATCAAATCATTTTGAGGACGTGGTTGTCCACATGTCCCCAAATGAAGTTATCGTACAACAAAAATATAGATTGTTTAAAGAAATTATTCATATATAAATTTTATAATATGATATAGGTTATAATATACATATTAAAATAATAATTTACACAAATTATTTTTTAACACCAGGCATGAATTCGTTAATGGAAAAGGAACAAAACATTTTTCACCAAGGTGATTAACTGACATAAGTTGGAAAAAAATTTCATTTCTTCGAATAAGAAGAGGTGATAAATGAAATGGATGTTAGATATCCAATTAGAAACATAAAACCTCATAATATACATTATTATTGAGTAATAATTCATTGATGGATGAAGGATGTGATGAGAAAGTAGAAAATTTATTGAAATTAAGAGAGGTACTTTGATAAAATTGCCTCTTGAATATCCCCTCCATGAAAGACCATTAATGACCTTGGATTTTGTCTTTTTATAAGACCATTGGAATTTGGAATTGGGTAGGGTGAGGAAAATATATTTGGGTAGAAATATGAGGAGCTAAAAGGACTTATGGGTCAACATAGTATGCTGGATAGTTAGTATTTATACATGAGTATAGTTGGGTTCTAGTGATTAATTTATTGATTATTTATATTAAAAACCAACCATGTAGAGGTGGAATTAAATTTCAAAACATTTTCATATAATTAATATATTATAGTTTTTAGTTTCGATCCACTCCTCAAACCTCTATTTAAATGGGTATTTTTAGGTTTTTTATGCTTTTATCTTTTATCATTAACCCTTTTAAAATGTTTACTTTTACTATGGTCATTATGTTTTCTATCGTTGTACATTTTTTAAATCTAAAAATTAAATTGAAATTAAATAAAAATTTAACTTATTATTCCTAAAATTTAATCCATTTTACCTAATTTAATTCACCGAATTAAGAAAATCAGATTAAAAATTAATACCACAAATAAAACTAAAAAGCGGGTATTAAAAGTTAAACGTTCAGAAGAATGAGTATTTTTATATATAATTTGAAATTGAAATTGATTCCAATGATCAAAATTCAATTAAATGATAAATACATTATCTAAATATAAATTAAATCAAATTAAAAGGATTATATAACCAATCAAATAAATTAGATTAAAAAGTACCTTTATATTATAACAACTTATTTTACATTATTCATTAAAATAAGAAAGTTATTTGAAAAATTTCAAAAAAAAATCCCAAACTAATAATTGATGTCTTAAATCCAAAAAATATTTTTTTTCAGATATTACTTATTAATGTCTCTAAAACTATATTTAAAATGGGTTCTCTATCAAAAGGAGTTAAAACTACATTTTACAAATAGTATAACATTTATACCTAATATTCAATTTATTACTATTTTAAGCCCATATAATATAATGTAAGAAATTAAAAAAATAAAATTAGTTTTTTTAAACATATTATAGTTGGTTTTTTATTCTCACCAATATAAAGTCTAGGTTTTAACTACCATTTTAATTAATAATATTAATAATGTATTAATTTTTTATATAACTAAGTCTTTTGTGCAACCTAAGAATTCAAAGACACACGTTGTTGTGTGTCGAGTACACTATTAGACATAGAATCCCCATTAAGGAAAAATTAATATATAATTCATAAATATTAATAGATTTTAAAATGTATTATTTTATAATTACCTGGGATTTTATAATTAATGACGATGTAATAATGAGTACATGTCAAAAAATAATAAATACAAGATAAAATAAATTTTTTAATTTTTTAGTGCATAATAAATGATTTTAAAATAAATTATGTGTTTTTAAATTAATTAATGTACTATTTATAGATAATTATTAAAAATAAATAAAAAAAAATTATATAATTAAAAATTCCAAATTATAAAATGGTGAATTTTTTAGAATTATCTAATATATTTTAAAATATGTATTAATATTGAAATATGGTATACATATATGATATATATAATGATGTAATTTTGATGTAAAAATGATTGAATATATAATTTAAAAAATTAATTACATAATTATTTTTGTTAAAACAATAATTTTAAAAAAAAAGTTTCCAAAATATTTAATGTTGATTTAAAAGATTAAATTAATTTTACATTTTTAAAATATATTTTTTATTAAATTACTTTTCATGGGAAAAATAATATAAAATATTATAGATAGTTTCATTACAAAATAATTTTTAATACCTATGATTTAAATATAAAATAATCTCATCTAAAATCATGGGTATGATAATGGTATTAATGTTTTAACAACCTAGATTTCCAAAACCAATGTTCAAAAATTATTTAACATTTATCCATCATTATTTATTTTTTACCACTCCATTATCCCACTCTCCTTTAATCTGAAATGACTGAGCAAGGTTGTCATATCTATTTCCTTCAAAAGGGTGATTTAATTAATTTATTTTGGTTTTAATGTTTTGTTTATAAAGAATTATAAAATTACTTATAATGATAAAATTTCTTAATATCTTACATTAATTTCACTTTATCAATCCTTTTTCATTCCATTAATTTTTCATTTTATTTATTTCTTGGATTATTTTTTATCAATCCATTATTTGAATATAAATGATAGATTAATATACCCTCTAATTATGTAATTTTCCTAACTTGATTTCCCTAATAGTACTAGACCTATGGTGCCACATGGCCTCAAGAACACCTCCTTGTATGCAAGAGGCTATCGATTACTAGAATGGGTATATATATTGAACGTGGGAAGACGAAACCCTAAGGTAAAAAACTGTAAAATATATTTAAGAGAATATCATAATGAATTCATCATAGTATAATAACAACATTAGAATAAAACCCATCAAAATATCCATCCAAAAATTATTATAAATAACATACTATAAAAATTGAGCAATTCTACATATCATACATGATATATGAGTCATAATAAAATTCTATTTTAGTAGATCGTATAAAATCTTGTCAAAAACTGAACATAAGGAACGATACATCCACAAAACTTTTCATGAGTAATTATTTCATCTTAATCTCTCAAATCTTTTCAAGATCATCTAGAACACCCATCCATAGAATTAGGTACATTTCCATTATCGTAGTTAAGAAACCTGAATAATTCTTTAAACCATATAACCGATCTGTTTGTTAAGAAGAATAAATAGACAAATACAAACTATATACCATATAAGTCAACAGAAAAACATGTACACTCAATATATAATTCTAATAAAGAAAAAATATAAATTACTTTTTAACACATGAATAACTCAATATCTAAACCATGTGGGACCATACCTACATTAAAAATTACTGGAATGGGATGATATGATCTTGGCCTTAAAATTCAATGATGATGAAATATATATCACACCTCATATCCGAATCAATGTGAATAAGATATCTGCTTTGAATATGATAAGTGAATGTCCCATCACCATCATAACCCATTGTATTGAATGATATATCACCATTACATATTCTATGGATAATGAGTCATCTCTCAGTGAATAATGAATTACAAAATCTGTGTGGAAATATAAAACAACCGCCCATACTTGGGATAGGTATACACCAGAAATACACATCTTACGTTGATGATATACTATCAGTATTGCACAACATGGGTGAAGGATGCACCACTATAAATAAATTATTGAGGGGATGATATAACACCATTATCTAATTCATGGTAGACCATACACTACCATGAAAAATTTAGGTGGATGATAGATCACCAAGATAAATTCCTAGGTGGAAAACACACCATTGAAATATATTACTATGAGTTTGAGGCACCAATAATTATAATATCTAGGTGGAAATTATTCCACCGTTAAAAATATAAAGGTACAAGATACACCACTGACACTATTATTCTAGGTGAATGATGTTATACAATAATGAATACCTAGGTACAAGATATACTACTAAAAAGATATAAATTTTGGTCAAGGATCCATTGTTACATTTCCCTTATAGTGAATGATGGATCACCAACTCAATTAAGGTATATGAGTACATTACAACTAGATTTGGGTGGATGTGGAACAAAAAATAAACCAAGAAGTCATAATAGTGAAATTTTTATCACATTTAACAATTATAAGGTATTAATAATTATTTGAAATAAAATGGGGGCACTCTTACTAGACACTAACACACTGTAAGGATAGTACCTAGGAGAAATCACACATAAACTATTACATAAACATCATATTTATTACTGTGGGATATCCTAGGACTCTATATGTGCATCTTAGGGTCATGTATCAAGCATAAACTCACATCATAGGTCAGAATTCGTGGCTTAACAGTGAAACTATCCTACAAAATTGAAATTTCTTACAATTGTGTCAATTTACACAACTTAGAGGACCTATCATGTGTCTAATGCATTTAATTAATACCCTAGAAAGTAAATTTTATAAATTAAATTGAGATATAGGGCATGAAAACATTGTGGTGCTTCTCATATTTCATACAACACATTACACATGAGTACATACAAATAGAAAATCATGGTAATTCAAACAATTTGCACATATTTATCCCCATAATGAATATTTTGTTCCCTTTTCCATGATCATCTTTGTCCACACTGACCATCGATAATTCACACAAGGTCATATAAACATCATAAGTCATTTTAATAAATTAAAAAACAAATATAACTAAATATCTGTGTAATTGAAATTTATCTATCTTGGAACATTTAAATGAAAACTTTCTAGTGTTTTAGAAACATTAATACATTGTGTAATAGGGCGAGGTAACTCACAACACACCCTGGAACCTCAAAACCAGAATTTCTACAACAGTAGATTTTTATTACATAATTAATTTCTTCTCAATTCAATAAAAACCCAATAAAAATTAGTTTAAAAGTTTACTAATAGTGAAATAAATCGCCAATATGTGAAATCAACCTCCATTATCCTCATTGTATCCTCATAAAAGATGTATTACTATAGGATGATTTAACCATACATCGGTGATATCTTATTTATAATCCCTCGAATAAGATAATAAAATATATATGAAAAAATAGTGGAAGGTGAGGATAAACCAATTGAAAAAAATAACTGTAATCAAAGGGCCAACATTTTGTAATGATAATGAATTGAGGTGGATGATGGGTGGTAAGGAGGGTAGAAAAAGAGTATCACTCCCCATTCACTGCTTAAATAAGTTGAACAAACCCAAGTGGGTTTTAAAAGAAAAACCCTTAAAATTAAAAGGCTACCATAAGTAAAACAAATGCATGGGCTCAACATGGAACCTGGAATACCTATGATAACCACCCATTAGCCCTAACTAGTGGGCCTGGAACCTCACACTGACTATGAGTTCTTGGTTCCGCCTCACTGGGCACTTGATGATTTTTGTAGCCCCTTCACTGTATCACCCAATCTCTTAGACCCATAAAACTCACCTGAGACCTTCTTTACATGAGATACCACCATGGAATCATACATTATCTTATTCCAAATTATTATACCATTTCCAAATCTTGATCTAAATCCCAAAAACCAATCATACCTAGTTCTAATTTCATATGATCCTTACTTCCATTGAATTGTCCTAAATTAATCAGGGTAGATCATTACAACAATACAACAATAAATATTCTCATTAATGATAATTATATATACACATCTATTGTAACCACATCAGTCACCAAAATTGTATGCATATTTTAATTCTCGATACCCCACTGGGTATGATCAAGTGACACTAAACTCAAACCAGAAAAAACCACCAAAATACTCATCACCTCCTACTTTAATTCACCATAAATGATGTTAATTACCTAAATGATGCACAAAAAACCTTATCCATGTAATTATTCTCAATCATCTATGACATATTCTAACTAATCTCCCATTGAACCGACTGGCCCTAGAAACCCAAGGGCCTATACACTATGACATGGTCTATTTTCGTTAACTATAATAAAATGTCCCACTACTGATGATATTCATAAATTATAAATTTTCTTGAAATAGACACCAATAAAAGACATCATTTATTAGAACCAAATAATCTCAAACAATGAACTAAACATGAGAATATATTTATAATTATCATTACCACCTACGGTCTCATCTCTTGGGCTATACATATTATATAAACCCCCAACCAATTTTGAGAAATTTTAGTCTCTACTATTATTACTAAAACATTATAGAACAGGACACCCAATGGATATGTTCCATGAAATTCAATCTGATTCACTACCATAGAATGGAACCTAGAACACACATTTTCTAGTTTGAAAATAAAATACCTTGTCTCGGGTACCACTAAACTAGTTCCCTGATCCAATATGGTACATGGCCTTAGACACACCTCCCCATACTCTTGAGTCTACCACCATGAATTGAGGGTGTAGTGGGATAAATAAAGATTCTATACTCTATTTACTAGTGTAAATAAAATTGGAAAATAAGATAAATAATATGAAATTAATAATGTTCAAAAACCAATAAGAACCATTCATCATATTATAGATCCCAAAACATGGTACACACCCCAAATAAAGTATAATAAACATGAAATGTCTTGACGATTTCATGTGTAAAAAGATAACATAAAATAATTCATGCTAAAAAAACTCCTAGAAAATGATCCCGGTTGTCAATGAAGTTTACCTCATCAATGTGATATCCCAAGTCTCATGTCATCCATCTGACATAGGGCCTTTACCCATACCTTGACATGAAACTATGAAGTCGTCTCGAGTGCCCAATGATAACCCAAGTGGGGTGCGATTAAATCTATATAAGACACCACCAATAGTGTATACAACAATATATATTCCATAATAGTTTATTCATATGTATAAATAATTAATCATAATGTTGGAAAATCATCCATGTTTCATCTTAATGAAGTATTCCTTTATCCCCATGATCTCCCATGTTTTACAATGATACCATGAATATTTAACTAGCTTATATTACATGGGTATTCATTCTTCAGTATAGTTGATTGTACCTCAAAAAATTAGTATAGGTTCCCAATCTGAGGTTTGTAAGATGATGAAAAACACCTATTATAAATGTAAACTGCTTTGACCATCATTGTTTCCATGGTGTAGACTATCATACAAACACCATTACTATGGAGTTGAATAGAATGACCGACACCCATTCATGATGTGGACCTCCTTCACTAACATCCTGACAATGGTGTGGACCACCCTAACGAACACCATTACCTTGGGGTGGAATGCCATGACCAACCCCCATGCTCGATGTGGACTACCATGAACAACTACCTTATAGTGGTGTGGATAGCCATGACCAACACCCATATCTATTTTATTAAGAAACACATCTCATGATTTAACACACTAGACAATTTTTACGAAATTATAAATCAATGGGGAGAACCCCATCCATTTATAAAAAATCACATGATTTATTAATTTAATTACAATTAACTATAATCTAGAACTATTCAATTTTACAATTTTCTCATAACCAAAACCATTGACATACAATCAAATCAATCTTATTAAAAGTACATTCTCCCTTTACATATTTTTCAATTTACCCACTATCTTTTTCTTGACCAATATAACCTTCCGTGTTAATCCAAGTACCCCTTAAACGAAAATTCACATGTTAAATACAATTATAATTCATTTACTCTCATAAAACATCAATTCCCTAATAAACAACCCAATTTAATTATCGAGGGGGTGGAACACCCCATGGGTGGCCCTTGGTCCAGTATTCAAACATTAATTGGATCTAATAAGAATTTTTGGAGGTTAAACACATCAGTTAGATATAAAATATATCATTTAATACTAAGGAATTAAATGTGAAGCCCACCAATATTGGTATACAACCACATACACATAGATAAACAATAATACAATGGGATATACACTTTAGATCACTTACCTCATAATCATAGACAAGATCTCAATAAACCTTATCCCATGATTAAAAATCAAACAACCATAAATGGAAAATATTAGAATCTATTAGAAAAATAGTTTTTAAAGGCTTCAAAAAGAGGGAAAACATCATACCATGGATATTCTGGAAAATATAATTAATAGAAGTGGTAGACTCACATCAATCATTTATGTTCAACAATAAAAAATAAAAATATCTCAAAATTGAGGGAGATATATACTTGGGCAGAATGGTTCATAACCCTTGGAATCAATATAATGAAATGGGAGAAAAATATGGTGCATTTTTTTAAATAATGAGGGGGTAATAAATTACCATTTATAAATGAAGAAAATAGTTTGCTTGTCTGGTTAGCCAAACTGTGCGCCGAATCTATGGAACTATTTGTCTCTGAGGGGTCCTTGGATGCACAGTTTGTTGGGGCCACATAAATAGTTTGAAAAAGCTTTCAGTAGTCATGTTTGAGCCACTATCCAGGGATGTTAGATGGCATGGTTTCTTAGGCATGGGTTCATGGTTAGTACTAACAATGATCCAACCGTACTACCCACATTGAATAATATCCTTCATCCAATTTCCATGAATTGAACCCCCATGTCACCCTTGATTCCCACATAATCCTAGTAAACATCTCATTATCCATTTTAAATTGAGTACAATCACAATTTAAATAATAATTCACCTCTTCAATGTTTTGGATCATACAACCTCCCTCTTATAATAGATTTTCCTCCACCTACTATACCACAAATAACTATGTATCCATTATAAATGTTTTGGTTCATCAATCCCACAAATATACCTCCCACTCTAATGTTTCCTTCTTAACATGATCATGCTTTCACAACACATGGACTAAAGGCAGAGTCTAATCCTGAAGATACTTCTCACTATGAACCACGATATGTACTAGTTGTATATTAAAGGATTTTTCAACCTCAATATGAAAATAAACATCATATATCCGATGAGATGAGTCGGTATGATACTACTGAAGTTGTGTCACATGAAATCCATCATGAATACCACTATACGAATGTGGAAGACCCAATCGATACACTACATGTTCAATCATCTCTACAATCTCAAATAGCCCCATGTATCTGGGGTCCAACATGACCTATTTCTGAATCCAATAGCGACCCATCCGTTGAGGCATCATATGTAATACATGATCACCAACCATGAACTAAATAGTTTGGTAATATCAATCATTCTATAAATTTTATATAATCTATGTTGGGTCCATACTTTTCTGAATCAACATGAAAGGATCTGATGTCTCATTCACAATAATCGATCCCAAAAACCGTGATACCCCTACATCCATAAAACATAGGGGAGATTTACACGCACTACCATAGAGAGCCTCATATAGTTACATTTGTATAGATACCTTATAACTATTATTATAGGTGATCTTGATAGGATCTATGTGTTTCTCCTAGGATCCACCTCAATCAAAGATTCATTCCCTCAATATTTTCTTTTAAGAGTAGGAGAGTACATTCTTATTAACCATCCATCTACGGGCGAATGATTGAAATCACAAATACATTATTACCATATACCTCATAAAAACCTTTCCAAAAGTGTGAATTAAAATGTGGATCATGATATGAATCAATAATCCTCGTTAACCTATAAAATAATACTAATTTTGAACATATATGTCACACAACTAGTCGATGGTAAAAGTGCCCCAAACCAGAGAGAAATGTGCTACCATTGTCAGCTAATCCAAAATCACCCAAATTGCATCATTATTTTGATGATTATTTATGAAATATACGCAAATATTAATTGTAACAATGTCCCTAATCCATTTAATAATGGTAAATTACTGTAAGAAACCACCAAGATGCTAATTCTCATCCTTAACCTACTGACAAGTGTGGAATCATTTCAAGAAACCCATAATCTTAATTTTCATTCTTAGCCTAAAATATTATCTCCAAATAACTCAATGTATTATCATTAGAACATGGTGCACTACCCACTTCATTTCATGAAACCCAAAAATAATATATTCCCAATTTCATTCAGGAACAAAAAAATGGCCACAAATATGAATAATATTATCCTCATCAATATTACAGTAAGAAGGTGTCTTCCCACCTTCAAAACTACCTCTCAAATCCATACATTTTGAATCCTCATACAGTATCCTCATTACCAAATTCCAAAGTGAGGGAACAACTGTTAAGTACTTGAGTTACATTAGATCATTTTCCTCCAAGACACCTATATACATCCTAGAATACGAATCCATAATCTTTCACTAGCAACTAGACTCCTGAAATTCCTGATTCAATGTCTTTTGAAATAACTCATCTACACATTTTTTTCCCTTACCAGGCATATAAGATAGCTCAATTTCAATAAAATACATGTACAAAAACCATATATACTGCAGAATATTAAATTTACTCTTATAAAATAAGTACTTAAGGACTGTTTGTTTAATTAAAAAAACAAACATCTAACCCAAAAGATAATTCCACCAACATTTCAAGTCATAAACCATTGTGGACAACTAAAGATCGTGCAAAGGATTGTTCTATTCATGTGGCCTCAACTACTATGATCCATAGTCCAAGAATTGATATCCTTATATTAACAATAAACTCAATTTAGATCATACATTCATTGCAAAACATTGTATACTTATTACCCAGACCAGGTAAGATTAATATATGTGTAGTGTTGAAATGTTTCTTCAGCACGAAAAAATATTTATCAGATTCTCACAACAACTCAAACCTTATACCCTTATTGTTAAGCCTCGAGTGTGTAACTTCCATGCATGAAAAGTATTTAATTAACCTTTGATAATAACTCATTATTCAAAAACATATCTTAATATAAAAACATTAAATGGATGCATCCACGATGCAACTACTTAAAACTTTTCTAGGACTACTAACACACAATCCTCCATGATTATATGAAAATAAAAATGTATATTGTCTTAATAGAAATGAATCACTAATATCATAACATATATATAATTATCTCATAGTGTACTTAAGATGATGTTAAGATATAGGTGAAATATTTTGTTCCTAAAATCCATATATACTATTGCTTCATTCATATACACAAAATGAATCATGATTAAATAATATAAACCATCCCAATATTGAATGAATTCCTCAAAAAATCAATAGGTATCACAGTTAGCTAATTACATTCTAATGTTACATCAATAATAGAGAACACAAAAGAACCTTTTTAAATATTCAAAGAGGTCATAAATATATGGAAGAGGGTATTGGTTCTTAAGTATCATCTAATTTATCATTGTGTAATTGAAATACAATAATAAAATTTCATCATCATTGTTAGAAAAATAATCTGAGAAACCCCAATGGAGATATAAAAAGATGGGTAATCCCTTTATTGTTCAATAAATCTAGTTGAATATTATTATCTTAGAGCTCTTGTAGTGACACTCTATAATCAATAATGGAAATTATATCTGCTCCATGAATCATCTCAGTCATAAACATAACCACTCTCTCGGGTGGTATCCTTGAGAATTCATTAGGAATCATGACTATGAACAGATCCACCATTAGAGTGAAGAAATTATTCTCTACAACCACATCATTAAGACAAATACTCACAACATGGTCTCAACAATCACGTAGTTTCATACGATGTTTTTTTGTATAGATTTCCAATATATCCCACTCCCAACAATGAACACAATTGTCAGCCTCATTGGACAAGAAATTCACACTATAATAGTAACAATCATTTTGAAAAATTTTGTAAAAAACCATTACATTGACAATATTAGGATAAAACATGTCATTTCAATCTTTTTCATATCTCAATGGAGATGATATCCACCAATCATGCGGGAACACTCTTTATATTGATGAATACCATTCAATAACACCCCAATGACATGTCAATCAACATCCCACCAAAAATATACTTCACTAAGATACCAAAAATACTTACAGACTGGGTAGATATAAAATAGTGTGAGGATATGATGTCAAATAAATAACTAGTAACCAAATAAGCTACAAGAATCATACCTCGAATAGTCAATATTCTATCCTTTATACCAACCTGAGTTGGCTGAATATCATGAACATATCTAATTACATTACCCCATTATATTTTATAAGACCCCCGAACTACACAGCCCTACTGATATTGGTGATCTCATTCTGAAGTACCACGTCTATTGCCCCGACCATTATGGCTACTTGAACTCAAACTGCATAACTAATATAGGGTAGATGATCCCCTCTTAGTACTCTATACTAGTCTAGATCCTCCATCACTTCTCATCTATTTATTCTTAATACAAAAACATTGTATATGACCCATCCCACTATAATATCAACACTACCTATGTGATCATAGGTACTAGCCACACCCATGACTAAGGAAATCACACTAATACCAGAGGAATAAACTACCTCACTGAGAGGCAGCTCCTCTCCCCTAGATACTCTTTCCACCTCCTCCCTAGGGGAGGTTCACATAATAGTTCTTATAACTATTTAATGATGTGATAGCATATCATCGAACTAAAAATATATTACGACCACTAAAAGCTTTATTTAGGTTCCCCTCATAAATGAGATCATGGGCCACTATTCCAGAAAACCTCTTCAAAAGAATGATATTTACTTGGGACATGATCTCATATATATGTCCATCGTAACAACTTTTAGTCATAGCTACGTCATCACTTGTCAATATTAGAGAAAATAATTTCAGTCTGTGAAGAAATAAGAATAATCCACCACCATCATACTTACCTTATTCAAATGTATAAACTCATTTAATATCCTTTTGATCAAGATATTAAGGTAAAATCACTCCAAAACATCTTCTATAACAACTTCCTTGTCATGCCCTTGGATTCCTCATCATGGATCTAAATATACCACTATGACTTTTTTTGTCCTTGTGACATATATTCTTACAACATGAATCTATTCATGAGAGGATTCTATAAGTGGTCTAGTATTTTCTATATGGACTCAATACAGAACTAAATTTCCATAGGTCCACCATCTTTAGAAAATCTGAGTGGGTGCCACAGATGAAACTCTATCATTTAGTCAAACATACTCTAAAAATCCCACTCTAATTATATCTCCATAAATGTCATAAAATGAGAAAATTCACCAAATTAATTCTTTCCATATCTATCGAAAAGTAACAAGGGAGGTTTATATCCTGATACTGGAGGATCATTTTTAGAAATTTCCTCTTATCACCCAACTGGTAAGATTCATCGTCATGGAATCTTTCTACAATTCAAAATGAACATCTCAAAATCCATATATTGTTTTTCCAACTGATGGAAAAGAAGAACCACAACTGTTCCTAACCGTGAAACACTGCATACACTATTCAAAAAGGTTAAATTGCAACCCATCAGAATCTTTAAAAATATCAATATTGATTCATGGATAACATAAGTTAAAAACAAACATCATTACAAGCCTTTCATAAGAGACCATCTTCAACCATATCACTTTCAAAAACCATAAATCATTTTCATTCAGCACGATTTTAACCCTTTCAATTTATTATTATTAAATTGCTAAAACATTAAATATCCAGATTATGAATTATTCTTTTAATTTTACATGTAATCTAGAAATGAATTTTCATTCCCCATAACCCACCATTATATTCATTTCTATGATTTCTGACCGTGATTCATGTCAAATAAATCTGGAGTACCTAAAATGATAAATTTATATAAAAACCTAGCACCATGATGATCCATGAATAAAGAATTATAAAATAATAACATCACAAAAAATTTTCATCTCCCATGGTGAAATAACATCCAACGGTGAAAAAAATAGCAAGACAAAAAATCCCATGATAGGTACTTGGGTTTTCCCCTGAACATGCGTCAGCTACTCCCATTAATGATCAAATTACAAAGGTCAGAAACATCATAGTATCCTATCTACTATTCAAAATTGTAATTTAATATAAAAATAAATATTCATTAATGTAACTTTTTAAAGCATGAATCAGGTTACACTAAACTCAATACTCAAAATAATGTAGTATGTGACCTCAAGTGTGTCTCTCTATATGTTAGATATTTCAAAAAAAGAGGTGAGGGTATAGTGGGATACATGGAGAAACTATACCCTCGTTATCATTATAAGATAACAACATTAAATGAGATATATTATAGACATTTAATAATAATCAATAACCCAAAAAAACCATGAATCTTATAATATATCCTAAAATTATGTACATTCACAAAACTAAGTAAAATAAACGTCAAATATCATGCTAATGTAAAGTGTCACAAGAAAACCCAAAATAATAAATGTTGATAGAAAATCCCCAAAATTGGTCTCGATATCAAGTATGTTTCCCTCATCTATGTTCCATCCCACTTCCAATATGTTCCATATAATATATGTAAATTTACCTTTTACTATCATTCAATATTGAAGTCTATAATGGTATCCAATAGAGGATCTTGTAGGGTGTGAGTAAAACTCAATATACCGCCACCAAGAATGATTATAAAAATATTTAGTCTATAACAATGTATGAATAAGTATAAATAAATAACTAAAAAGAAGGAAAATAAGATAGGTTCCATCTATTATAAGATTCAAATTATCCATAAGGGACCCCAATTGGAACAATAATAACATGAAGAGTTAAATACTCTCTACTGCAGGGGAATTCATTATACTATATAATTTGTTTCACCATTTAGAATAATTATAGGTACACAAAAGGTGGATTGGGCCACAATGACCAACATCATTTCCTTGGTGTAGTCATCCATGAACAACACCATTACCTTGGGGAGGAATTCCAGGAACCACCCACGTTTCCTGATGTGGAAAACCATGATTAACATCCATATCATGGCGTGGAACACCATGACCAACACCATTACCATGTGGTGGAATGATATGACCAATCCCCATTCTTGATGTGGCCAGATATGACCAATATCTTTATCATGGTGTGGACCACCATGATCATCACCCATATCAATTTAATTAATAAACACTTCTTTGTGTTTAACAAAAATGACCATATTTACCACAATATATATCAAAGGGAGGCACCCCATCAATTTATCACAATTTTGATGGGTCATAAAATTCCTTACATTTAACCCTATCAATGACTATCAAATTTAACCATTTAGTTAAAACAAAAACCATTATAATACCTTCAATTAATTATTACAATAAATACCTGCCCCCATTAGATAATTTTCACTTTTCCCTCCTTAACTATATGATCACCAATTTAACATTCTAGGTTATTCCAAAAATTCCTTTAAATCCTATTCACATATTAAAAAAATGTAGTTGTTTTAATCTCTTCAGATATTTAGTTCTCAAATTAGAAACCTAGTTTCATGATTGATGGAGTGGAACCCCACATGGTGTCCCTTGGTCTAGTATCCTAATCTCATACGAATCCAATGGGATCTGTGAGTGGATCAACACGTCATTTATACACCGAATTTATCATTTTATACCATGTAATTAAATACACATCATAGATAAGCATATACGAAACTACATAAAGGTAGAAAAAACAAGACCATTGTATAATATTTGTATACCTCCTACCTCAAGTTTGTAAAAATTAATATTATCAACCTTTACCCTGGATTTTAACCTAAAATTCATTGAATTAAAAACATTTTATATTCACGAAAATAATGTTTTAGAGGATTTTTAAAGAGAAGAAAAATAATACTTTGGTTCTTCTAGAAATCGAAAGTAATAAGTGCAGTAGACTCACCTAGAGCCTCGATTATCAAAAAACAATGCTTTAAATGAATAAAAATCAATGGAGATTGATCCTTGGGAATCTTGAGAGGAATGGTTTGTAACCCTTCGATATTATAGGATTCAATGAGATAAAATGGGGTTTTTTTATTAATTACAAAGGGAAAAAATATGACATTTTCTTATTATAATAATAGCGTGGGTAGTTCGCATGGTTATCCAAACCATGTGCCAACTGTGAAAAACCCTTTGTCCAAGAGGTTTCCCAGACCATATGATTTGTTATTTCTGCCTACACAGTTTTACATACTGTGTGATGGATATAAACCAGAAACTATCCAAAGGAGTTATGATTTATAGTGTTTTAGGACAGGGTGGATGGTTATTAATAACTATGAGCCAACCATTTTCTCAATACACATTGGGCTTATTTTTCTATTTTTCATGCCTTGAACTCTGGAAGTACACATGAGTCCCCACATACTCTTTGGGGAAATTTAATTAACCATTATAAAGGGATTTAATTATATATTTAAACAAGAAAATACCTTCTCTAATTTTGGGATCTCATAGAAACTGAACTGACTAAATATGTTCCTTAAAAATCATTAATAATACCATTATGTTTCTCATTCACCAAACATAATCTGACCACTTTACCCCATGATCCTACATGAAACCTTAACCATTTTTTGTTCGTGTTCATAAAAAATAGGAAACCTATAATTCAACACGTCACACCTTATATAAGGGGTCTAAAAACACTTAAATGTTATTTTACTTATTATAACATTTCTTCTTTTCTTACTCAATGATCATAATCCTAGGTGAAAACCACCATAATATGAGAATTTATATTCATGATCCCCCTCATTATATCTTATTATACCCATCCCAAAATTCTTGATCGAAGAATTATTTCTTCACTGTTATCCATACCACCGCACCTTAATTTCATCGATGAATATATTAATAATAATATAGTATTGAATAGATTTCCATCATATTAAAATCCTTTTACAACTTTATGTGAACCTCACCCAATACAACAAGAAAATAAAGTATAATCACATATTAAATCACTATTATTAAATAAATCTTTCAAATCTTTATCAATATCTCCCAACCACTAACCCCTTAGTGTTTTATTAGACCCAATAATCATTATACCACATAAAAAATTCCATTAAAGGGAAAATCATATCTTATATAAGTTGACCATTCAGGTATGATCATAATATGTTAATCCCATTAGTCAGTCCACTATCCTAGCATCAAAAACATTAATCACACACCAGTCATGTCAAAACCTATAAATTCTCATTATTTATCTCATGAGAATATCATATATTAACTAGGACTCCTCAAACACGATAATAATCATGTGTGATTGTTTACAAAATTCTATCAATAACCCTTGACCTAACTCCATGAGGTCAAGGAAAACTATGAATTTATAAACCATATCAGGATATATATGAACCTATCAAGAACCAACCCCAGTAAAAGTCTCTATAAATCAAATATTCCCCAACACAGCCTAGAAGATACCAAAAAAGAAACTGATGAACCACTATGCATTACCAACCATCAGTGACACCTAACATTGAGAGTCATAGTACCTTCTCCACTCAATATTATAATCTAATATAGATTACCAATTTTATAAATTTTTAACTCCTATAGTAAATTCCAACATATCATGCCTAATAAATGATATGATAATTAATCCATGGAAAATATTAGGATTAGACCACCCAAATAGTTTAAAATACCGATGAAATACCCATGGTTTATATAGAAAGAGAGTATTAAATGGACACTTATAGTGGTTTATAAGAGTTAGGAACAAATAAATAGGTATATAACATAGTGCTACCCCAACACACTAGTAGAATAATACAAACCAGAGTTATATACAATCATATATTGGATCACATGCTTAATTAAATTACTCATCATGGCTATCATTCATGGAAAATACACACATCACATGATGTAATACATGTTTCTTTATTTCCAATATATATCTAAGCTTTCTCTTACATGCCTACTAATAAGCTAATTATCAACCTATATGAATTAATCTCAGAAAAAATAGAATCTACCGATCTTTTTCATCAATAAAAGAATCCATATTCTTTGGCTAACCCCCCCCCCCCCAAATGAAACATTCCCAATACATAACCCATAGTGAACAATAATAATAAATATTACATGATATTATGCAAACAAAATCAACTCAAAAATATAATTGTTTATTTCAGAACATGACTAATATTTGTTAACTAGTCTAAAAGACACTCACTATATAGATCATGAATCAATAAAAAACAATGATGCTTAGTCCTCAGATACCATCCACTACACCTATCATATTGTTCTAATTACTATTGGATTTCTAGATACCTAATATAAGTACCCACTCTAGGTTCATCATTAAATCATATTATAATATAAAATATCGAATAATGTATCGAAAAATATACCACTATACTTGTTATATACTTTAGTATATTTGGGTTTTACATCACTCGGGTAAGACTGAAGCCTCAACTTTCCATCTCTTAGGTTAGGTACAAACTACCCATATATTAACCTTACTGATCATTTTATACAAAACAAGAACTATTTATTATGGACCATTTTACTTTAAAATCACTAAGAAATTTTATTGGAAAACATAATATAAGTTGTTAGTGTCACTTAAAATACTATTCCTTTTCTTATAATAAAATATTCAATCACTTATGACCACATATATTTGATGATAATATTGTGTAAAGAATATGGTTCATGAATTCGTAAATATATCCACACCATATAATGAGAGAAACTATAAATAAATAATATAGAACATGATTCATGGAATGAATCTACTCAACCATAACATCAAAGCACTATAATAATAATCCAAACTCTATGATAACTTGGACTTAACCTCATGAATGTTTCAATGATTAATAAAAAATAATGTTTATATTATTTTACAACTGATACTATCATTATCTACCATTTCTAAAAAATGTAACATAAATAAAATAAGTATCTAATACCACTTCAAAACATCCAAGATTCTACTTCCAATACATTAACATACTGATGATTTTATAATACCATAAGGGAGCCTCCAAATATTCCATTGGTAACCAATTAGACGTGAATTTAGATATGTAATGCTGTTAGAACTAACCTTAGATACCAATGAAGATAAAATAAATCAAAAATACTATCACGATGTAATAGTTCTAATTTAATAATAAAATAATAAAGGAAAATTAACTAAATGGTAGTTAAATTTAGATAACAACATCTTTTTATAACAAACAAAGTCTCTATTCATGGCATGAAATTTTGATGATTTATAATAATAACTCCCATGGGATGATCACATACAATTAGTTCCAAAAATGAAATAATGAGAAGAGAAAAATAATTTTGGAAAAAAGTACATCATGATGTTATTTCATTGTTTTTGGGTTACTATGTTTATTGAAAATGTTTCTTGGAATTGTTACAATGTTTTCCTAAGTTAAAAAAATGTTTTCAATGATATAATCAGACACATTGTGAGGTCATATATATTTAAATTTTTTTTACTTCATGAAAAGCATAATTTTTTGTGCCTAATGGACCATTTTTCTGAGTATGTGAACTCAAAAGTAAGTCTGTGAAGCAACAATGAATGTACAATGTCATAAGGGGGTTATTTTGGGCCATTAAGAATAATAGTATATGTCCTAACTTTAGTAATTTTTGGGACACAGTAGACAAATGGTACAGAGACCACGAATTTGGTCCACTAACTCTGAGGTCAATTACATGGGATACAGTATTCATACATTTAAGTGGTTCACATATTTGATTATGTGAAGTGATGAAATGTATTTTTATGTTTATCTAGTTTCTCAGAGATTATTTCCAATATAATTTATCTCTACAAATACTATTAGGAAGGAAATAAATGTTTTTTAGAATAATTCATCACTAGAAAAGTTCATTTATGTTTAAATGTTTCACTGAAATACAAATCATTGAGTAGATTTTTCATAAGTGAGTACATGATGTAATATTATGTAAAAGAGATGTTTCAAAGAAGGTTTTCATGAGGTTTGAGTAAATGGAACAAAATAAGAGTTCATGAGGTGTCATCAATGTTATTGGAGTTCATGGTGAGTGGGATTCTGTGAGTTTTGGGTGTATGTATGAGTTAGAGAGTTCAGAAACCAGAAGTCCATGATGTTGGTGAATGTGTTAAAGAGCTTACACTAAAGTAAATTCTGTTGAAAATGTGATTTATTATATTAGGAAAAACTTATCTTCATGTCAGAACCATCATAGTGTGAACAAAATTAGAACTGATATAAATCATTAGAAAACTCTTCTAGTGGAGCATTTCATTCACTTCAGTTGAGAGATAAGTAAGCTTATAAAATTTTAATGGATTTAGATAATGTGGGACAATTTTTTCACTAAATCATTGTAATAATAGCATGATATAGTGGATTATGGTACATCAAGTCATCTTCCTTGTATACTCCATAGACTAGCCTAGTTAGAGTGTACTAGGTATAATAATTTTATCACTTTTATTTTTTTTATTCGTTCACATATATATATTTAATTGTAAAAATGTCATTGAAGATCATTTTTTTAAAATAAATATCATGAATGGGGAGGTTTCTTTATTTCTCCAAACCTTAATTCACACCCCTTATGGTATTTAACATTGTGGGTATAATTACCATGAAAGGTCCTAATTATTACATGTATTTGATCTCCCCACACTGACTAAGAATCACCCAAACACTCATCTATAGATATATGGATATTTACCTTTCCAAAATTAAAATACATGAAGTCTTTTTTGGTGTCATATTAACCAATAATGGTTGGCGTATAACTGATAAGGCTACCACTAACTGTGTCCCTAACAAGTCTAGTAAATACACATGCATGCTTGATATGGAATGGATATAATGTAAATAAATTAAAAACATAACCTCCATGGAGATCTAAATAGCTAAACCATGTGTTACCATACATTCTTTAGCTTGTTCCTGAATGGTAAATTATACACATGGTCTAACCATACCATGGTTATTAATTATATAATACTCCTCCAGTTAGACTGAATGCTAATGATTTATCACTGTTGAATATGTTTTGTGATTCATAGCTACCAAAACCCATCCATATTAATGATTTATCACCAATCTCAAGTCAAATGAGAATTATACATCACATGGTGAATATATAATTACCAAATCATGATAGATGAGACACCAATACATCCAATATTCAAACAAAAGATATATCACTGATACATATATCATGTTGATGATATAACATTAATCCAATACAAAAAGGGTTGATGATTCACCACTGGAATCAACTCCATGAGTGGAAGATATACAAACATTATCCAATTACAGGTATGAAGTGCCCAGATCAGTGTGAATCACTGAGAGGGGGAGGGGGTGAATCAGTGATCCCTTAAAACTTTTTACTAATTGATTCTTAATCAATTAAACCTCTATGGCTGGTTAAAACCTCGATCCACTCTTCTTGTATCTCTCAACCTTTCCCAAATGATGCAGTAATGAAAAGGCACAGGACAGAAGGATTTACAAGGTTCGGCACCAAAGGCCTACATCCTTGCCATGCTCTCCCAGCATGGATTCTCCCATTATAACTTGTTAGAATTACAATGGTCGATACAGAGTCCCACTGTATCTCTCCTGAGTCCCACAGGAGGGTCTTTATACTGCGTCCCACAGTGTTACCAGAGTCCCACTGGCCTGCTCCAGAATCCCACTGAAGACTTCTTCTCCCTGAGTCCCACAGGGTCTTCTCCTGGCTCCTCGATTCACACGAGTAGCTCTTCTTCTCTTTAGCTCTTCAAGTATCCTCAGCAGTCTGGGATAAAGACTGCTGGCCTTGCTCTGTACCTCTGATCACTTGTGATGATCAGGTCTTCTCGTCTTGCTCAGGATTTATCTCCTTCTTCTAAGGATGACCTGGCCTCTCTCTTCAAGAATCTTCAACAGCCTCTGAAAGGTCTGTTGGTCTTGCTCAAAACTTCTGATCACTTCACTTCATCAGGCTCTTCTCAATTACTGAATACTCAGACAACTGATGTCTTTAACTTCAGTCTGGTCCAGTCTCACTCACTTCAACTTCATGCACTGAGTGCATGGCAGCTCTTCATCCTCATGCACTGATAGCATGGCCTTCTCAATATATTCTTCAAGAACTTTCAGTCTTGGTCAACTCAAATGCACACAACCAGATTTGGCTTTGTTCACATGTGCATGTGCATGCATGCAAGCATGCACTCCCCTTTCCTGCTTCTTGGTGTGATAAACCCACTAAGGGTGTAATTCGTTTTAGTACACACACTGCTTCTCACTTCACACACTTTGTTCCTTTTTGTTTGCACACTAAAGAGTGTGTTATACTTTAGTGTGAGATGTCCCCTTCTTCACTTGATGCACACACTTAGCCGTAGGTTCTTTACTTGGCACTTGTGCACACACTTGGGTTCTCCTTTCTTTGCACACCTACTGCCCGTAGGGCCTTCTTCTTTATGCACACACAAAGTGTATGTCTCGGACAAGGTGTGTTCAACCCGAACTCCTACTCAAGTGAGGCGCGCAAGGGGTGCAGCCCCTCCTTCTCTTCACAGCCGAGCTATTGCCACTGGCCGTGGGTCGCGCAATCCACAAGGCGCGCAAGTGCACAAGGCACAAAGCGGTGCGCAAGGGTGCTGCCTAACCTTCCCTGTCGCGCAAGCAGTGGCGGGCAGGGGGTCCTCTTCTTGTCGCGCAAAAAGGTAGCGCGCAAGGGACTCCTTCGGGACAAGGATGGCACCGAGGACTTCAGCCGCGCAGGGTGCGCGCAAGGGATCTCACCGCGCAAGTGTGCGCGGGGATTCGTCTTCGCGATGCAGAGGTGCACTCACGGTTCTCCGGATCTTCAACAAAGGATCAGCAAGCTTCTTTGGAGCCTTGGGCTCTTCTTTTATAGGCGAAGCAGAGGCGGTTCATCCGCGTAGAGATACATTTAATCTCCCGAAGATTTCGGATCTTTTAAAATCTTCAAAATCTTTACTTTTATCCTCTGTTTTACGCGGGTTCTCATTTTTAATTTCCTCTACGTGCATGCGACTTAGAACGCATGCACGACCTTCTTTAAACCCAATCCATGCAAAGGCACGAACCCATGAAGCCTCGGCAACTTCGTTTGCCTCGGTATTGCTTCGAATTCTCTCTCGATGCATGCATGCAACATTTTAATGCATGATCGTGTTCGTAGAGGCCAGACGATCACAATGGAGGCTTCGGCTCGATCAGCGGTGGCCGGGAACTCAAATTCTGTCGTAGGGAGGCTCCTGGTTCAGCGGCGGCTTCGCGGAGGCCTCAGCTCGAGCTCGAGGAAGGAGATGATCCATGGCCGTTGGATCGGGCGATTGAAATACATCGGACGGCCGGATTAGATTGCGGCGCGCGGCAGATGAGATGAGCGGCTGCGATCCAGCGTGCGATGAGACGGACGGCTCAGATCTGCTCCCGGGTGAAAATTCCGCGTCCCACATCGAAACAGCGCCCGATTTCTCCGCGCCTTATCAACTAAGCGCTCCCCCAACCGGCTCAGTTGAATCCTCTCCCTCCACGGTGCCTCCCCGCACCGTGTTCTCCCTGCGGGCGTGCTCTGCGCCCACTCGTGCTCCCTGCGGGTGCGCACCTAGCGCCCACTATGCATCCTCCGGGTGCGCGGGTTTCACCACCGCGTGCCCTCGGGGGCTTATACACGGCCCCCTGCCGCGCTCCTCCGGGCATGCCCCAGGCACCCTTGCGGTGTCCTACGGGTGCGCCCTGCCGCCCTGGCTCGCCCCACGGGTTCCCCCGGGCATGGTGCCCTAGTTCCCATGCCTTGGGGTTGAGCCCCCAAGGTGCCTTGGCTGGCCATATTTTTGGCAAAGGGACAGAATGTTACTTTGTCAAAAAAACAAAGTACTCCATATGAAAAATGCCCATTCTGAATGGCAAGCCATTCTTCTTCTTCTTCTTTATTTCTTCTTCTTCATTAGAATTCCTCCAATTCTATTGAACATGTATTCATCACTTAGGAATGGAAATTCTTGAAGGTTCTTCATATTCAACCGAACTCCTGAATCAACATGAATTCTCCAATGTGCTTCATTGATCTAATCAGAGATCAAGTTGGATCACTTCCAATTCACATGCACTAAGAGTTAGCACATGGACTTCTTTAATCCACTTCATCCACTTAGAACTTGTGGATGGATCATCTTCATCTCCTCATGCATTGTCAATACAATTCATGGTCTTCAAACAATGTTGTGACATTGTATCATCAGGATACAAGTTCTTTGAACTTAAAGAGCAGCTCAACAATCGTCAGATATGACTAGAGAATGTTTCAACCACATCTCCTATGCCACTTAGTGAATCTCCTAAGTGACATGCCTCTTAGTTCCATGGCCATTCTCCTTCACCACCAACACCATCACAACCTTTGGCATTCACATCTTGACATTCCTTGACATCCATTCATTCCATGACAACATCATGCCTCATTGACAACAAATGCAACACAATGCACTTCAATCTCCCCCTTTGTATTTGTTGGCAATACACTTCTTCAGCACATATGAATGGGTCAATATGTGTGCCAATATTTTCTCCCCCTTATTGGAAATCAAATGCAAAGGTGTGGTGTGGTTCACTTTCAAAAATATCTTCCTCCCTTTGAATAGCATCTTCTTGAAAAATCACTAAGAGAGGGATGATGCCACATGTTCTCTTTAGCAAAGAACCTTTAGTAAATCAACTCTAAGTCTACTTGGGCTAACCCGATGTAGAAAACAAGAGTGATATAACCAAGGAACTCAATGTTGTCCAACATTCACTATACATGTGAGATCATGCTTCAGGGGTTTGAAAATTTTTCAGATATAACAATGAATTGCTAAATCCTGCACATACTTCACAAAACTCATTAGAAAGTTCAGTGCAATGATAAAGCTCCCCCATTCATTCATTTTCTTAAGATGATATTAATCTTAGAACATCATCTTCATCAGATTTTCTCCCCCTCAAGGGGTGCACTCCATTCTGTCCAAACCATCCTCCAGATGAGAATGATCATCATCTTCAATTCCCTGCAATGTTAGCACATGTATATACCAAGAGTATAAGGGAATAAGATGGAACCTCCTTGGTTCATCAATGTGAACAACAAGGTTGAGAAGATTCTCTCAACCGAGATGTCCCATTTTCACCAGTCTTCACACTTGCACATTTGATCTTCATTGATGATTGTGCTGGTGTGGTTCTCAAAACATCTTCATGTGAAACCTTCTTCTTCCCTTTTTCTTTAGCAATTTCCAGAGTTTCATCTTCAACTCTTTGTAGTTCTCTGGCATGTTGCAACTGATGTGGCCATATGACAAGTAAATCATTTGGAAGAGTGGCCCCAGTTCTAGAAGTTCCACATGGTTCCTTAGATGCTGTCAAGATACCTTTCTTAGGCAACTTGTTTTCAATCAATCCCTTCTTCTTCTTCTGGATTGATTGTCTTTTTGAGTGCAGTCTGCTTCTATTTAATTTCATGGCTTCTTTACAAAGATCCATGGTGTGTCCTTTCTTTCCACAGTAGAAGCATGTTTTCTTGGTGGTCCTTCTGGATGCATCACCCTTCTTAGATTTATACTCCAAGGACTTCTTTTCCCTTTTCAAAACCTTCTTGGGAGCATCTTCAACTTCCTTCTTGCTTCCCAAGGATTCTTTCTGAGCCAGGTTCAGTGATCTTCTCTTCATTCCAGCTTCGGATACATTCGGAGATTGATATGTATCAACTCTTTGAACACTTTTGCAACCATCCCAGATGTTGTCAAGTAATCCAAATCTATTTGCAGTAAACAGATGTCTCTGGACCTGTGGATGTTGCTTCCTTCCTTCTGGCTTGCTCCCCCTTGGCATGGGCTTCCTCTGTGCTTTAGCATTCAGTGGATTGTACCAACAATCCTTTGCACAATGCCCATACTTGTTACAACACCAGCATTGTCCCACGAATCTTGACCTCTTCAGTCCTTCTGATTGTAGGGTACTCTTCTTGACCTGTTGTGCTGTTTCAGGAGAGCTCTGCTTCTTTACTTCCTTCATCCATACTTTTTTGGAATTATGTTTCCATCCTGCACTTTTTGTGGAAACACAATTAGAAGCATCAGTACAAGATAGGATGGATGGTACCTTCTTTCTAGAAGATGTTGCACTTTTATTAGAGGATGTCTTTCTCTTAGAATCATCCTGCTCAAAGAATACTTGAGTAGCAACATTTTTTCTTTCCGCAGACTGGGAGGCTTCAGCTTTGGGTGATTGCAGATTTGTCAATATCACCTCCAGTTCTAAGTATTTTATGTTGAGGGAGTTCTTCTCATCCTCAACAGTTCTTAGCTTTCCTTCCCATTTCTCTTCCAGCTGCTTTATCTGGTCTTCATGCACCTTTTTCATTTCAAGCAATGAGTTGTCAAGCTCCTTCACCCTTTTTACTTTGTCTTCAAGTTGAGCATCTTCAACAACCATTGATACTCTATGCCTCTTCTCCAGTGCATGGTAAACAACTTTGATTATTACTTTAAAGAATTCTTTCTCAGAAAGGCTTCTTTGCAATTCTTCACAAGTATCTTCATATCTATCATTGCAAAGAGAAACTGTTTCTTCCTTAGCCTTCACCAGCTTTCTGAGAGTGTTGGTTATGCCATCCCTTTTAGCCAATTGATCTTCCATTACATTGGCTTCTTCTTCTAACTGTGATTTTTCTTCATGAAGATCATGGATGCCTGTAGCTATACACTTTGCCACTTCCATGGGAACTGTCTTCTGAAGATATTTGAGTGCACTCTGAAGATCATTCATTATTTCAACTTCATCACAGCTAGGACAGGCTTTCTTCATCTTCTTGGCCTGTTTCTTCTTTCTATTTTTCTGAGTCTTGGCAGATATCTCCATTTGAGGCTGGTCGCTCATTTCCTCAAATCTGCACTTCATAAAGACTCCCTTGGAACTTTTAGAGGTAACCTCCCCTCTGATACCAATTGAAGTGCCCAGATCAGTGTGAATCACTGAGAGGGGGAGGGGGTGAATCAGTGATCCCTTAAAACTTTTTACTAATTGATTCTTAATCAATTAAACCTCTATGGCTGGTTAAAACCTCGATCCACTCTTCTTGTATCTCTCAACCTTTCCCGAATGATGCAGTAATGAAAAGGCACAGGACACAAGGATTTACAAGGTTCGGCACCAAAGGCCTACATCCTTTCCATGCTCTCCCAGCATGGATTCTCCCATTATAACTTGTTAGAATTACAATGGTCGATACAGAGTCCCACTGTATCTCTCCTGAGTCCCACAGGAGGGTCTTTATACTGCATCCCACAGTGTTACCAGAGTCCCACTGGCCTGCTCCAGAATCCCACTGAAGACTTCTTCTCCCTGAGTCCCACAGGGTCTTCTCCTGGCTCCTCGAGTCACACGAGTAGCTCTTCTTCTCTTTAGCTCTTCAAGTATCCTCAGCAGTCTGGGATAAAGACTGATGGCCTTGCTCTGTACCTCTGATCACTTGTGATGATCAGGTCTTCTCGTCTTGCTCAGGATTTATCTCCTTCTTCTAAGGATGACCTGGCCTCTCTCTTCAAGAATCTTCAACAGCCTCTGAAAGGTCTGTTGGTCTTGCTCAAAACTTCTGATCACTTCACTTGATCAGGCCCTTCTCAATTACTGAATACTCAGACAACTGATGTCTTTAAATTCAGTCTGGTCCAGTCTCACTCACTTCAACTTCATGCACTGAGTGCATGGCAGCTCTTCATCCTCATGCACTGATAGCATGGCCTTCTCAATATATTCTTCAAGAACTTTCAGTCTTGGTCAACTCAAATGCACACAACCAGATTTGGCTTTGTTCACGTGTGCATGTGCATGCATGCAAGCATGCACTCCCCTTTCCTGCTTCTTGGTGTGATAAACCCACTAAGGGTGTAATACGTTTTAGTACACACACTGCTTCTAACATCACACACTTTGTTCCTTTTTGTTTGCACACTAAAGAGTGTGTTATACTTTAGTGTGAGATGTCTCCTTCTTCACTTGATGCACACACTTAGCTGTAGGTTCTTTACTTGGCACTTGTGCACACACTTGGGTTCTCCTTTCTTTGCACACCTACTGCCCGTAGGGCCTTCTTCTTTATGCACACACAAAGTGTATGTCTCGGAAAAGGTGTGTTCAACCCGAACTCCTACTCAAGTGAGGCGCGCAAGGGGTGCGGCCCCTCCTTCTCTTCACAGCCGAGCTATTGCCACTGGCCGTGGGTCACGCAATCCACAAGGCGCGCAAGTGCACAAGGCACAAAGCGGTGCGCAAGGGTGCTGCCTAACCTTCCCTGTCGCGCAAGCAGTGGCGGGCAGGGGGTCCTCTTCTTGTCGCGCAAAAAGGTAGCACGCAAGGGACTCCTTCGGGCCAAGGATGGCACCGAGGACTTCAGCCGTGCAGGGTGCGCGCAAGGGATCTCACCGCGCAAGTGTGCGCGGGGCTTCGTCTTCGCGAGGCAGAGGTGCACTCACGGTTCTCCGGATCTTCAACAAAGGATCAGCAAGCTTCTTTGGAGCCTTGGGCTCTTCATTTATAGGCGAAGCAGAGGCGGTTCATCCGCGTAGAGATACATTTAATCTCCCGAAGATTTCGGATCTTTTAAAATCTTCAAAATCTTTACTTTTATCCTCTGTTTTACGCGGGTTCTCATTTTTAATTTCCTCTACGTGCATGCGACTTAGAACGCATGCACGGCCTTCTTTAAACCCAATCCATGCAAAGGCACGAACCCATGAAGCCTCGGCAACTTCGTTTGCCTCGGTATTGCTTCGAATTCTCTCTCGATGCATGCATGCAACATTTTAATGCATGATCATGTTCGTAGAGTCCAGACGATCACAATGGAGGCTTCGGCTCGATCAGCAGTGGCCGGGAACTCAAATTCTGTTGTAGGGAGGCTCCTGGTTCAGCGGCGGCTTCGCGGAGGCCTCAGCTCGAGCTCGAGGAAGGAGATGATCCACGGCCGTTGGATCGGGCGATTGAAATACATCGGACGGCCGGATTAGATCGCGGCGCGCGGCAGATGAGATGAGCGGCTGCGATCCAGCGCGTGATGAGACGGACGGCTCAGATCTGCTCCCGGGTGAAAATTCCGCGTCGCACATCGAAACGGCGCCCGGTTTCTCCGTGCCTTATCAACTAAGCGCTCCCCCAGCCGACTCAGTTGAATCCTCTCCCTCCACGGTGCCGCCCCGCACCGTGTTCTCCCTGCGGGCGCGCTCTGCGCCCACTCATGCTCCCTACGGGCGCACACCTAGCGCCCACTATGCATCCTCCGGGTGCGCGGGTTTCACCACCGCGTGCCCTCGGGGGCTTATACACGGCCCCCTGCCGCGCTCCTCCGGGCGTGCCCCAGGCACCCTTGCGGTGTCCTACGGGTGCGCCCTGCCGCCCTGGCTCGCCCCACGGGTTCCCCCGGGCGTGGTTCCCTAGTGCCCATGCCTTGGGGTTGAACCCCCAAGGTGCCTTGGCTGGCCATATTTTTGGCAAAGGGACAGAATGTTACTTTGTCAAAAAACAAAGTACTCCATATGAAAAATGCCCATTCTGAATGGAAAGCCATTCTTCTTCTTCTTTATTTCTTCTTCTTCATTAGAATTCCTCCAATTCTATTGAACATGTATTCATCACTTAGGAATGGAAATTCTTGAAGGTTCTTCATCTTCAACCGAACTCCTGAATCAACATGAATTCTCCAATGTGCTTCATTGATCTAATCAGAGATCAAGTTGGATCACTTCCAATTCACATGCACTAAGAGTTAGCACATGGACTTCTTTAATCCACTTCATCCACTTAGAAATTGTGGATGGATCATCTTCATCTCCTCATGCATTGTCAATACAATGCATGGTCTTCAAACAATGTTGTGACATTGTATCATCAGGATACAAGTTCTTTGAACTTAAAGAGAAGCTCAACAATCGTCAGATATGACTAGAGAATGTTTCAACCACATCTCCTATGCCACTTAGTGAATCTCCTAAGTGACAAGCCTCTTAGTTCCATGGCCATTCTCCTTCACCACCAACACCATCACAACCTTTGGCATTCACATCTTGACATTCCTTGACATCCATTCATTCCATGACAACATCATGCCTCATTGACAACAAATGCAACACAATGCACTTCAAGGTAGAATATGCACCACCAATACATAACTCGGAGTTAAAAATATATCTACAACATGAATTAATTATTGAAAATTCAACACAAATATAGATAAGTAGGTTGATAAGGAACCATGGATTACAATATTGGTTTGGATGATATACCATGGTTAAAAAAACTCTATATGTGTGAAGAAAAACTGAGAACACTCTTCTATGGGATGATGTATGACCAGTAAAAATCCTTATTTGGATGTTTTACCACCATAAAAACAAAACATGTGGATAATTTTCCATTATTACATTAGCCTCATCTTGAACAATGGATCACCCGCTCAATTTAGGTGGTTTATTTTCCATCAACCAACTCTAGTTATATGTGGTAAAATGGTTATACCAAATTGTTATAATACTTACTGAGTAAAAACACTTATCAAATACAAGTAATTTAATAAAATTCAATACAAAAATAGGGTAATAGACTCTAGCCACTAATATGTTCTGAGGCTCATACAGTGGCTGACTCACCCCAATCCTATCATGTTCCCATGAAAGTTTTTTACATGGGATAGCCTGGGTCTCCACACAAGGCTCCAAGGTCTATTTCATCGAGTATAAGAACTCATCTTGGGTCCATGTTAATGGTTTAACATTCCAACTCACATTAAAATTCATCATTTATGACCATGTTGTCGATGGATACCAATCAATGGACTTTTCACTTCTCCATAATATTTCATTCATATAATATATGGTGAAGAGCTTAATTTAAATCAATTTCTATTTAATAGAAATAATGCAGTGCTTATATGATTTTATATTACACATGCCACATGAGTAAATACCAATGCAAAATGAACCCCCTACATTAATCATGGATTTATCCCCTCAAGAAAGCTCACAACGTAGTGAGAAAATCTCACTGAATCACATTCCTACATTCAACCATCCACATGAGGTATTGATATTATCAAAATCACACTTTAATTAATTTTATATCAATTTAAAATGATTAACACAATTAATCCGTATTAATCAAATAAAGCATGAACAAGGCATAAATAACTTAAACGCATAAAAATTCCAATACCCAGAGCGAAGGGGTGTGAATAATTCATGAAAAACCCCAAACCCCATTATAGTAAACTACCTAACTCTAAACATCAATTCACCATTAAATTCCATCCAAATTTAATATAGAATCATTATAAATTATGGAATCAACCAACATATAGTGAAGTGTTTCACCACCACATGTGATCATCCTACTTCAGACACTTGTTTATTCTTTATTTGAAATTTGATATCATGGAAGTATTATTTAACCATACTCAAGGGAAATAATATCTCTAATATCTAACTTAAGATAAAATAATTAAAAAAAGAACAATAAAGAGATTTGATACTAAAGGCCAAAGGACTTGTCTTAGATGATAGATTAAGGCCCTCTAATTACAGTGAATCAAGGTGGTGGGGGATTTGAGGGGAGGAAAAGAGGTGTTCTCCCTGTTATCTACTCCAATGAGTCGTGTAATTTATATAATTTGTTTTTAAAGGAATCCACCTCCAAATTATAGTATTATTCTTATTAAAAATAGATCAAGGATCTTCCTAGTGCTCATGGAATTTAATTATCCCCTAAGTGGCCCCTATTAGTGGGACTACACCTCTGGAACCATCACCGGGTTTCTAGTTCCACTTTATCAAGTACCCAATAGCCCTTTTCATCCAACTTCCTACAGCACCCAGTTTCATAAACACTAAAAACTCACATTGGGACTTCTCTAAAAGATCCACCACCTTAGAGAAATACTCTCATTAATTTCAAAGAAATATATAAATTCTAATTATTGATTTGAATAAATAAATTTGAATCATAATAGGTTCCATAATCACTATAACATGAATTACATCGACTCCACTAAAATGAAATAGGTTTTGTAACAATATAATATCTTTATAAGTCATCCTAATATCAAGATATTTCCCTATAAATAATCTCCACTATCCTAACACCTTTGTATGATAAGTAATTATAGAATTACTTATGTAAAATTTCTAATTTGGGGTATTTTTTATAGAAATAGAATATTGAAATATTTTGTTGAGCCTATACTAGGTCTCCAATGTAATACATCTTGGTTTAGAATAAGTGATCCTTCAATATCAAAGTATTCTAACCTAATTGGTTTTCATGTTAAGTGTTTTAGTTTTGGTATTGTATCTATTATTTTGTCAAATTTAAAATTACATTATTTAAATATTTCTATAAAATATCTTGATTATTGATAATTATAGAAATTTTAATGTATTAATTTTATTCTCCAATTATTTTTTATTCAATTACATTTATTTTTTATAAGTCAGATCTCATGTATTTTTATTTTTTTTAATATTTTATACTTTTACAGAACTTAATTAAACGTAGTTTTACCTTTAAATAATTTTTAATTTAACATTGCATAAAATTTATTCTATTCTTATGTGAGTTTTACAAATTGAATATTTTCTTTACATATGTTTTTTAGGTACTATTTTTTCAGTATTACAACATCTGAGTTAACTGTATGTGAGTTCTAAACTACCTTTTCTTGAACCTTAATATATGTGGGAACCCATTACCTAACATTATCATATATTTAATGAAGATTTATAAATATAATATTACTCTTATTAATGTTTTTTTGTACCCTTATGTACATATTTAAAAATTTGGCATCCCCGTATATTAATATTCTGAACCAATGTTTACCCATATGTGAGGTTTATAGTAACCCTACGAATGCATATATAATTTCAACTTAACATTATGTAGAATAGAATATACCTTTTTATAATTAATATGGAATATAATTTACCTTTTATAATATGTGTAATTAATATTTCACTTCTATATAGAGATATAATTATTTTACACAATGCATATGAATAATATTTTACCATTACACATGATGCTGATTTTATATTTATTCTTATTCATCCCCTGTAAATTATATTTTACCCCTACATGTGCAATTACCATACCCTTATGTGCGTCTATCACCTATTTTCATCTATAGGTAACAACCTTTTGATGAATATAAGTAGTATAACTCACCCAACTAGCTATAACAAACACCCTCGAACTGAATATAGAATCCATCATGTTCAAATGGTAGAAACCTATATTGAACTTATAGTACCACCAAATCACAAATGGTATCACCAAAAAACTAATAGTAGAACCACATAAGTACTAGTACCATCTTTTTCTAGATATAGAAACACTCTAAACGTTGTGGTAATAGTACTGCATCGATAACAATAATTATCTACCATCACTTAAAAGATATAACTACTATTTTAAGATAATATATATATATATATATATTATTTTTAAATTTTATGAAAAATATTAAACTATTATTTTAATATTAAAAAATTATATTTTGTTAAAATATTATTAGATGTTTGACTAAATATTTTTGTGCATAAATTATTTTTTCAGACACACATAAAATAGTTGTGTTACGATGCTCTTATTTAATTTTTATTATATACTTAAATATATTGCATTGTTATTTAATATATTCTATATTATTTTTGATAATTTTTAAATAAAAATCTAATACTTATTATATTGGAATTATTTTCATGTTATTTCATGTAAGAATAAGATAGAGTGATAAATATATGATAATGAGTGTGATATTTCAAATAAAATATAACACATATATTTTCATTTTTATTATTATTTAACATATAATTATATTATTAGTTATCTATACTATCCTTTATAACAAAAGAGGATATTTGAAGTTAAATTCGAATGGCTATCTCTTGGAATGTAATCAATGATGTATTTGATAAAATAAACATAATTGTTTTTCATATGAAACTAGAGAGATAATAGTATCAAATTGATAATAGAATTAATAATTCGTGAATATCTATAAAAATAACTATTACATTGGTACGATCATGAAGGAATTCATCATTTGATTATCCACTATTTAAGTGATCAAATTTCATGATATGCATCGAATTTCATCGACATTATCTCTACTACTATTCTTAATTGTTTTCGGTTTTCATTATCATATCTTTAACTAATCTATTTTTAATTCTATAATCGGTTTTGGATTTTACCATCCAAATATTTTCTTACTATTTCTTTAATACTATTTAAAAATGAATGTATGGTTTTGTCACCTAGAAAAAAGTTAGGTTGGTTATGACTTTAGTAAAAATTCATGTGATTTATGACTCCTATAGAAGTTATTAATGGTTATACTACTAATTGATAAAAAGGAACACATTTAACAAGGTTATCACACCCTATAAAAATTTAATAATTAGATAATAAACGTTTTCTCACTAATTAGATAATATTGATGAGAAAAATAGGTTCTTGGTGGTAGGTTCTACTACATACAACACATTGTTTTCATTATTTTATTTTCCATTATACAATTTACAATATTTATAAATCAGATAATTATAATTGATTTAATTTTTTTTAAAGTACCATTCCCCATACATTAAATCTTTCCACCTCACTATGACCTAACAATTTGAATTACAGAATTGTTTCATTTATGGAGTCATTGATTATTGATTCATTGTCATTTTATACTAACCATTATCCTAGACCTAATAGTCTATGGAAGATATAATTATTTTTTATGATAAAGAAGGAATTTGAGTTGTTCAATCTAATAATACAACCCAATTTCACTATAAGTACATTTGTATAATATAATGATCAGATAGATGTATTTATAACAGAATTCTGTCATGAATTTTTGACCATCATGTCAAAACCTCATAAATTCCTTGAGGTAGATTTAGAAACTTTTATTGAATTAATTGGTATAGAATGTGTTCTAAACTAAAATTTTATGAATTATTTATAGGATTATTTAATTATAAATCAATATAGAAATATTTTTCCTTGTAAAAATAATTCTGAAATCTTGATCAATTTTAACGTTACTCATCAAGGATCAGATATATTATGCAAGACCATGTAGGGTATTCATAGGCTTGAGTATCTTTAACAACCATAATTTTTATTTCCAAGTTAAACATATATTATTACATAAACATTCAATTAATAAAATTATGATGATCAAGAGGTATAGTGTCTTTGGGGATTAAAAACATAACATAAAAACATAAAACATGAGATACACATCTTTATTGAAAAATTATTTTACATGGCCACACACATTCCATCGTAATTAGCATTGCATGGGATAACCTGATGATATGCATAAGAAAATGGTGATATATAAATACCATTAATGTAGTAAAAAAGGAATAAAATGAAGAAAACAATACATGTTACGAAATAGACATATCAATTAATCATAAGAGAAATATGAACATAATGGCATGATATAGAGTGATTATCTTAACATGCAAAATGTGGCAACAACAATTAACATGGTAGTTGCATGAGCCAAGGATCATTGAACATGGAGAATTAGTAAACCCACATTGCCCTGGAATTATCATGAGTAAAACCTCATTGCATTTGACGTGTAATGATACTAATCTTTACATAATTCATTGGAGCCCTATCATGGCATACCATTCTTAATCATTGCATTTCATGCATAAGTGTACCACAAAGATCATACAATAAGGAATCATTAAAAATCATCATTTACTCCAAGATAAAGGAATAAGGAATTAATACATGAAACTCATTATTCAATATGTAAATGTGAAAAAAGGTGAATACCCTTGATAGGGAAATGGGCATGGTATTCACTACAGAATGACATTGACTTGGAAAATTGCGGTCAAATTTCAGCTGCATAATGACATGACATAAGAATTCATAAAAATGGTTGATGATAGAAAAAGGGGTGTATAATAATATGTAAATGAAATTTATAGTATGTGGGTCATATACATACATGTCCCATCATAAGTAATGGAAATTAAATTCCTAATACAAAATAATTTCCGGAATGTAAGCGAGGAGAGATAAATTCCTTACAGAATCTCAGCATGGTAATAGGGTTTACATGAGAGGAATTAATGAGATAGAAAAAGGTATATCATTATTAAAAAACAAATAGGGTAGTATGGGGATGGTTTTAAATCAAACCCCAACATTTGTAATTGAAAATAAAAGGGCATAACAACATAAAGAATCTTGGAAAAAATGAGCAAGGAATAAATCCTTTACATAGAAGTGTGATATCGAAGGCTTGGGAGAGGCTTGAGATAGGCTTCTTGGGAGCATGGGGAAATGTGGGAGGATTATAGAGAGAGAAAAGGTCAGGCGTTGGTTGAACTCCAAAGTATTTTATGGAATAGTAAGTGGGATATTGGGTGGGTTTATATTGGAAAAGAGAGGGAATTCTTTGTTATGTTGGTTTGGGACACCACACAATAAACTAATCAAAACTACAAACCAACCCATGGTTTCTACCCATTGGTTTTAAAAGGGGTATTGGAAAAAATTATTTTATATGTCCAATGGCCAAACTTCTTAAAATAATTTGGTTTCTTTTGATAAGGTGATTCGACTCTCAAGGAAATCAATTTAAAAAGATAAAATGTTTTATATGTCTTGGAAGGTCCACTAAGGATTTATTAAATAAATCAAATAAACTTAAATTTAAATTATTTTAATGGTAAAACATATATTGGCTGAACATAATGATTAAATTAATTTATTACATCACTACTGGGTAATTATAATGTCCTAAAACACATTATATATTTAAATGGTATTTAATTTTAACAAAAAAAATTGACTGTATCGAAAAATTATGAAATATTCACCCTTAGATAATTTCAACATCTCCATTCCAAAAAATAATATTCATTTTATCAAAATAATTTCATATATATGTGATTTTTTAATTATAAAATAAAACCCAACATTTATTGAAAATTCATGGGTTTTGACAAAAAAGGTTTTCAAACCTTATAAAATTAAAATTGTATTCATAAAAATTATATAATAATTTATATTTATTAAAAAGTGATTTTGTAATAATATTTTATTAATATATTATTTAATTCAAATATCCATTAATTCATCAAAATAGAATTTTTGATTGAATATTAATATATAAAATACCATTTATTCTTTAAAAACTATTTACAAAGTCATAATAAAATGAATGTATATTCTTTATTCTATACAAAAATAAAACATGTACTCATAGTGCTATGGTCTTGTTACATAACCATTTATAACACCAGTATATGAATGAAGGTTAACGTGTGCAATGGTTATAGACTATTGGGGTGGCTTAGATAACATCGCCCGGGTGATAATCTCTATCACCTTTTACATCTCCCTTAGGTGGTTTCATTCAATCTTAAAAAGTTGATGCTCGGCTTGTTCATGGTCATGATTAAAGCCCAATGATTCCATATCATTTCTGATCTCCAAAAAATGGGCTTTTTGTGGAGAAATTCTACTAGATGAGGCCATCGATTCCTTTTTCTGAGTAAATTAGATTTGTTAAAGCCCTATATTTATACTAATCGTGTGATCACTGTTCAAAATATATGTTAGAAATAGTCACAATTCATAATGGTATTTTAACATCCCAAAACGTAAAACTAAATAAGTTCATAGGTTATATAACCATTTTACATAATAATACCTTTAATTAGTTCAATAGTTTTTTTCTTTGATAAAATTGTAAGTCGTTACAATCCTCCCCCTTAAGAAATTTCACCCTCAAAATTTATTTTTCCCTCACTAAAATAGATGTGGGTAACTCTGCTTATTCACTTCCTCTGATTCCCATGTTTCTTCTTCAATATTTTTGTTTCCCCACAACACTTTCATGAGGGTCATTGTATTATTTCATAGAACTGTTTCCCTATGATCTGAGAACTTCACAAGCTTATCTTCATTAGAGATGTCATTCTCTAATGTCACCACATTTGGATTGAGTACATGTGATGGGTTAGTTACGTACTTCCTCAATAGTGATACATAGAATACATCATGTACATGAGATAGGTTCTGTGGGAGTGCTAGATTATAAGCCACTGCTCAAATCTGATCAAGGATCTCAAAAGGGCCGATGTACCTTGGACAAATCATTCCCTTATTTCCAATTCTCATAACTCTCTTGCACAGGGATATGCGGAGTAATATCATGTCTATAACATCAAACACATGGCCTTGTCCACAATTATCAACATAGCACTTTTTTTGACTCTGAGAAGCCTTAATGTGATGATGGATGGTTTTAACCTTCTCCACCATTTCATTGACCATATCTCGACCTCAGAGTTTTCTCTCCCCAACATCATGCCAACATGTTAGTGTTCTACACCTCTTCCCATATAGGGATTCATAAGGATCTATTTGGATTCATGAGTAAAAACTATTTTTGTTGGAGAAGTCAAGAAGTGGGAGATTTTGTTCCCATCCTCCTTTGAAGTTCGTTTATCACTCTCTCAACATGTCCTCAGGTGTTTGGACAGTCCGCTCAGATTGGCCATCATTTTGAGGATGATAATCCGTACTGAAGTTCATCTCGGTATCTATATAATGTTGAATAATCTTCCAAAACATAGAAGTTAATCTTGGATCTCGATCAGATACAAAAGATAGTGGTACTCCATATAGCCTTACCAAATTTTCGATGTATATCCGTAATAGTTGTTCCAGTGATGATTCATCATGAATAGCAATGAAGTGTGTGGTCGTTATAAGACAATCCACAATGAACCAGATAACATTGTTTCCATTGGATGTCTTTGGATGTTTGGTGAAAAATTCTGTGGTGATGTTCTCCCATTTCAATGCAAGTATGGGTAATTTTTGCATCATCCCCTTAGAAATTTTCCTCATATATTTAACTTGCTGACACACAATGAACATTGATGAATAACTAGAAATCCATTTTTTCGTGTTATCCCACTAATAATGCTTTCAATGATCCTGGTAAATCATTGTGTTTCCTGGATGAATGGAGAAATTTGAACTATTTTCATCATCCAAAAGATCCTTCTTTATATTTGGACATTATCGAATGCATAGACATTTCTCAGATCTCACAATTCCTTCTTCATTAACATTGAAATTTGAGGATTTCCATTTTTGATAGTTTCAGTGTTCTTTTAAATTCTCACATCATATTTTTGAGCATCTATTAACTTTTCAATAAGAGACGATTGAGCAATAATTTGTGAAATAATGGATGATGTTCCCTTATTTATGATTTACATGTCCATATTCATCAAATCTATAAAGATTAAATCCTATTAAATTATCATCAATGATTAAATTTCTGGATCCATTCTACATTGAGTCTATGTCGTCTTGTTCGGTTTCCTTGGATGGTAAATGATTGAGAAGTCATAGTATTTGATCATCTTTAACCATCTTATTTGGCACATGTTCAACACATTCTGTGTGAATACATACTTGAGGCTTTTGTTGTCCGTATATATTTCACACTTCTCCCCAAAGAGGTAATGCCTAAAAATTTTCAAATCAAATATTACTACAAAAAACTATAGATCATGTGTTGGATAGTTTTTCTCATGAACATTCATTTTCCTTGAATCATAGGCAACAAATTTTTCATTTTTCATAAACACACAACCATGTCCCTTATTAGAAGAATCACCAAATACCACATTATGTTCTCCACTTATGGGAAATGTGAGAATGAGAACAGTGATAAGCCTCCTTTTCAACTCCTTGAAACTCACTTCACATTCATCACTCTTGGAAATCTTGACTCCCTTCTGAGTTATCTTGGTAAGAGGGTTGAAAAAATGTGAAATAATTTCTCCCAAATCTGTGATAATATCGATCTAACCCATAGAAGCTAAGGATATTTGTCACCAATGATTGCCTTTCCCATCTCTCAATTGAAGCTGTCTTTGAGAGATCCACAAATATCCCATTACTTGTGTTGATATGGCCCAAGAATGATAATTCATTCAACCTTAACTCACACTTTCGGTAATTTTGATATAGCTTCTCTTTTTAAAAGGTATCTAGTATAGTTATTAGATGCTCCTCATGCTTCTCCTTGGATTTGGAGTATATTAGAATATCTTCTATAAATACTGCCACAAATTTGTTGAGGAATTCACTGAATCATTTATTCATCAAGTGGATGAATATTCCTGGATAATTGGTAAGTCCGAAAGGCATTACTAAGAATTCATAGTTCCCATTCCTTGTACAAATATTAGTATTGGGGATATCCTCCTTCTTCACCCTTATTTGGTAATATCTTAACAGAAAATCCACTTTAGAAAAGTATTTTACTCCACATTGTGGATCAGACAAGTCATCAAGTCGGGGCATATTATACTGTTTCATTATCATGATTTTTTTGAGATCATGATAATCAATGCAAAGGTGGTTTGACCCATCCTTCGTCTTGATGATGAGGACAGGTGAACACCTTGGTGAATCACATGGGTATATAAACCGTTTATCCAGATTCTCTTGTAATTATTTATTTGTCTTCTCATACTCCAAAATAGCAATTCTATATGGAGTCTTGGATATTGGAATCTCCTAATGTATAAGATCAATTGAGAATTCAACATCTCATCTTGGAGAAAGACCGTGCAATTTCTTGGGAAACACTTCAGAGAATTCTGTCACAATAGGCATATCTTCAAAGACTGTTTCTTCAATAGACTCAATCATCTGGGTAAGATATGAATGCTCAATGGGTAGTAATATCCACACTTGAGATGATGGATCTAAAGAAGATTCATCCTCCTCCTTTCACTTATACAGAAACGAGGGTTTATTCTCCCTATATAGAGTGATTTCCCTCTCAATGCAATTTATAATGGATCTATATAAAGAAATACAATCCATGTCAATAATTGAATCAAATTTCACCAGAGTTTGGATGAAAAGTTTCACCAGGAAGTTCAATCCAAAAAATATGACAGGGGATGAGATATATTCATGGGATGCACTGATTTCTCCATTTTCCATACTCATATATATCTTTACATCCAAAAATATTAGGGGTTTAGGATTGTTCTTCTAAACATTAGGAATATAAAATAATTCATAGAACCATAGTAAAATAGAATGATCTATATTCTTGAATGAATAACCAGCGTACATGTCACCGCTTCATTGTCGGCGTTCTCTTCAGTGGTAGTGATGGAAAAAGATCTCCCTTGCTACCTTGGAGGTTTTTGGTTGCCTCCAAAACCCCCTGGCTTAGGTAATTGATTTTCAAGGTTCCGTAGTTCATTGCATTTGAAGTAATGAACAACAAATTGATGTTCGAACGGAGCGTCCATATCATCCATCACATCCATGGGTTTTTTTGTCATCAGTTAATGGCTTGCTGCCCTTCTCTTCCACTGGAAAATCATTTCTCATTCCCTAAGGCAATTTTCAAGGTGATTCATTCCACGCCTATGTCATGTGGGGTGCTGTATTTTCATAGAACTGTTGGATTTATCCATTGGACTGCCACAATTGATGTCCACCTTATTCTTCTTTTTCCCATGATACCCCTAACATTCGCTGATCTTCATTTCATCCTTGAGGGCATATTAAACAATTTCCTCATAGCTATCGAAGTCACGGATCACAAGGGATTTCCATAGGCTAGGTTTTAGCCCACCAAAGAAGTGGTCAACCATGCATTTAGAGGTATTGAAAAATCAGAGGTATATCCTGTAAACCTTGTGAATTGTTTCTCAAATGATATGACAAATTTGATGTCTTTTTTCTTGAGGGCACAAAAGTCCCTTTCCATCTTATGTTGGAGGGTGCATGGATAATATCTTTCAAAAAACATTTTCAAAAAATTATTCAATTCCAATGCCTTGATCTCTTCCTCAGGCATTGTATTTTGGATCAATGTCTACCATTGATCAGCTTTACTTTCCATACGATAAGCTGGATGAAGAACCTTAAATTTTTCTGAATATTTAAGGATAAAGAAGATATTTTTAATGGTGTTGATTCATTTTTTGGATATTGAGGGATCAGATGATCTATTAAAAGTAGGAAGCCTTTGTCTCATAAATCTCTTGATAGTGACTTGTTCATTATTTGGGGAGGAGGGGTTGAATGGCCTTCTTGAAAATTGTTTCTATTCAAATATTTAGTTAACTTAGAGAGTATCGTGACAATATTCGTTGTTCCTACTTCCATCGGATTGGGTATGTCATTAGAACAGTCATCAAATTGACCTTAACATCAATTGTTAGCCTGATTCCTCCTTTTACCAGTCATTGGTTGTAATAAAAGTAATTATAGGGGTAACACATAAAGGGTAATCAAAGGAAAAAAATGGATGATTTTTAAATAACTTTTATTTCCTTAAATTATGAATCTATAGGATTCAATATATGTTTTCCATTATCTACTTCCCAACAAATATTCTTAGGTGTATTTTTGTAATTCCATTATAAATGGTTCATACTAAACTTATGAATTTAAAAAAGCATATCCCTCAGAAGTTTCATAACCAAGAGTGCAGAAAGTCCCGTTGTTATTTACCAGGATACCTCAGGTCAAGCCTGAAACTCCTGGTTTGAGTTTTCGCTCCTAGGTACATAGGTGTTAGATCCACCTCTACCTAATTGTATGTATACATGGATGTATTTTTATGATAAAACACTTACTAAATACTCAAAAAAGTTATTTATTTTTTTATTAAACATTATCTTATCTCTGAGGCTTCACTAGGGTTTTTTATTCCTAATCCTAATAATATCGAAACATATCCTCTGATACCAACTATAATAACTATGCTTTTTTATTTCACACTTAGATATATATTATTACATAAAAATTCAACTAATAAATCTATGGGGATCAAGAGGTATAGTGTATTTTCTACTTAGGAACATTACATAATAAATTAAAACATAATATACACATCTTTATTGAAAACTTCTTTTACCTGACCAAACACATTCCTTTGTACAATAACATTACATGGGATAACATGAGGAAATGCATAAGAAAACGGTGATATATAAATAATAGTAAGGGTGGAAACAAGGAATAACATGATGAATAAAATAATTGTAAGAAAATATACATATTAATGGTGAATATAAGAATCAAGAACTTAAAATCTTGATATTCCATGATTATCATAACAAGAAAATCTGGAGACAATGTTTAAGATGGTATTAGTATGAGCCAATGATCATTGAACATGGATCATGAGTAAACCCTCATTAAAAATGAATTTTCATGAGTAAACCATCATTTCACTTGATTTATCATGATAATAATCATCACCCAATGCATTAGAGCGTGATCAGGGAACACCCTTCTTAATCATTTAATTTCATGCATAAGTGTTCCGCAAAGATCATAAAACATGGATTCACTAAACATAATCACTTATTCCATGAAAAAAAAGTGTAGAATTAATAAATGAATCTCTTTAATAAATATTTAAATGTTCAGAATTTTTAATAACCTTTAAAGAGAAATGGGCATGGTATTCACTACACAATGATGTTGACTTGGAAATTTGAGGAGCAATTTTGGTTGCATAACGGCGTGACATAAGAATTTGTAAAAATGGTTGATGAGAGAAAATAGGGTGTCTCATCATATTTAATTAAAATGTAATGTGAGGGGGTAATATAAATACACTTCCCCACATAATTAATGGAATTTATATTCATAATACAAAATAATTTCTTGATTGTAAACGAGGAGAGATAAATTTCTTACGGAATTTCAGCATGGTAACAGGTGTACATGGGAGGAAATAATGAGATTTAAAGGGTTATATCATCATCAAAACATAAATAGGGAGGTATGGGAATAGTGAGAAATAATACCCCATCATTTGTAATTGAAAATAAAAGGGCATAACTACATAAAGAAACATGGACAAAAATAAGAAAGGAAGAAATCCCTTATTTGGAAGTGTGATCCCAAAGTCTTAGGAGATGCTTGAGAGAGGATTCATGGGAGCTTAGGAAAACTTGGGAGTGTTATAGAGAGAGGCGTTTTGGGGTTTTCTGAGCTCCAATGGGGTTGAGTGAAAGGGAAGTGGGATCTCGAGTGGGTTTATATAAGAAAAGAGGGGTAATTCTTTATTATCTAGATTTGGGACACCACACATTAAACGAATCCAAACCATAAACCAAACCATGGTTTTCCCCATGGTTTTTCCAAATGGGAGTGAGAAACATTATTTTATAATGAAAGTGTATAATATTATTAAAATAATAGGTTTTCTTATGTGTAGGTAAGTCACACTCTCAATGAAATCAATTAACAAATCTAAAATGATGTAAAAGTATTTTAGGGTCCACCAATGCTTTTTAAATTAAATTAAATAAACCTAAAATCACTTTATATTAATGGTAAATTGTTTACTAGCCGAAAATAATGTTTATGGTATTTTATTACATCACTATTGGGTCATTATGATTTCATAAAACATATTATATATTTTAACGATATTTAAATTTTAACAAAAAATTCCACTATCATAGAAAATTATGAAAAATTCTCTATTCGATAATTTGAACATCCCGATTCCAAGAATAATATTCATGTTATCTAAATATGTGAATTTTTTATTTTAAAAAAAATTCTCATTTTAAAAAAAATAATTGGTTTTGATATAAATGCCTTTCAAACCTAATAAAAATTACAATTTTATACATAAAAATTATATTATAATTTATATTTTAAAAAAGTAATTTAGTAATAAAATTTTACTAAAATATTATTTCATTCAAAAATCCATTAATTCATCAAAATAGAATTCTTAATAGAATAGTAACTACAAAATAATATTTGTTCTTTCAAAACTATTTACAATGTAACAATAAAATGAATGTATATTATTTATTCTATTAAAAATAAAACACAAAGTAATAGTGCATGGGTCTTTTTACATAACCCACTATAACACCTTCATAAGACCAAAGGGTAAAGTTTATTATGGTGCCAAACTCTTGTGGTGGCTCAGATTACATCGCTTTGGTGGTAACCTCTATCAACATCCACTTTTCCAGTAGGGTTTTCTGTTTAAGCTTAACATGTTGATGCTCGACATGGGCTTGGTCAAGAAAAAATTCCAAGGACGCCACCTCCTTGATGAGCTCTGACAAAATGGCTTCATATGGCGCAATTCTACTGAATGAGGCCATCGTTTCATTTTTCTGAGTAAACTGGATTTTGTAAATCCCAATATTTATACTAATCATGTGATCACTATTCAACAGCTATATTAGCAACGGTCGAAATTCTTATTAGTATTTTAAAATAAAAACCATAAAACCAAAGAATTTAATTTTTTATATAACCATTTTCCATAATAAGACCTTCAATTAGTTCAATAGTAATTTTCATTGATAGAATTTTGGGTCGTTATAATATAAAAAAATTATAATTAATGATCAAGAGAGGATCAAATAGATATACAAAATATTTACTAAAATGGTAAAATAAAATTTTGAACTCATTTAGACCATTAATAATTCTGATCTTATTAAAAGTATACATAAAACCCTACCTCAATGTTGGCACTCAAATATGGTTGTGATTGAAGAAGGTAAGGATTTCATTGAGTTTTCAAAATATAAACTTATAGGATCACTTCCTCAATATGATGTGGAGTTAATGAATAAAAATAATAAGGAACTTTAAAAAATTAAAGGTCTAATAATCAAACCACATATAAATTTTTCTTCTAATTATTATATTTTTGAGTTGTAGAATGGTGAGAATGATGAAATAGAAAGGATTAGTTTAATGAATCATCTTATCATAGATAATAACATGGATGGTTGAAAGGGAAGTAAGAAATTTTATATTATGATATGTAATTATTAAGAATTAATATGATATAAGTAAAGGAAAAAAGATATATATCAAATCACACTATTGAAAATTTAATCAACAAGGTAATGATAACAAATACATTAAAGAGTTAAAATACACATATCACGATAGATAATGTTTCATATATGATTAAATCTCAAGTAGTGATTATTTTGATATTTGGAAGGTATTAGAAAATCTATGATTAATGGAAAAAACAATAAATCAAGTAAACAAATATTATAATTTTATTTTAGGTTAACAGTATAATATTGAAACGAATGTTAATAAATAACTAAATAACAAGTAAAGATTTAAAATATTATTTTTTAAATAGATGAACAATTTAGAATGATTAAATGATAAAATAAGATAAATAATGAAGAAATTTAAAAAATCAAATTTTCTACATTAATTACTATAGAAAAGAAGAAAATTTTAAATTTTGAAAAGGCAAATCTCACATATGAAAAATAAATGAATGAAAAAATTCATGTCAAATAAATAAGGATGATTGAGAAATGAAATTTATTTTATTTTTTGATGATTTATCTAAAATTGAAAAGTAATGTAAAAATATTACACATGAAAATAATAAATTAATAAATACAAGATCGTACTCAACTAGAAATGTCTATGATGACTTATAAGTTATTCAAGAAGGGAATGGAAATATTAAAAAGGGAAATTAAAGGATAAGAAGGAATGTTATCTTTCTTTTCACATAAATTAATATTTTGTTACGATTATGGTTATGAGAAAACATAATAAAGATTAAAATAGAATTTTTTATAATATAACTATTTATATGATATACAAAACAAATTTTTTTAATTAAGTAATGGGTGTTGGGATAATAATGTTATTCCAACATATCCCACTAACAATAGGTTTTTATGATCTCAAAAACCCATCATACATTACTGATGATCTTATTTTTAGGTTTCTTTATTAGGTTTTATCTTATTCTTAGTGTTTTACTAGTTAAAACAATATTTTTCTCGATTATAAACTATTTGGTTGAAATTATTCTTTTTCTGAAAAAATTGGCTCATAATGAATTAAAATACATAATTTAATAACTATAGGATCATTTGGTTATGTAAGTCACTAACATGATGTATTTTACCATTATAAATGGATACTTTTCTGATTCATCCACATTGAAATCACATAGGTCTATAAGATCAGATAAGTGAGAAATTAGCTTTATTTTCCAATCTATCATGTGAATCAGTTATATGGAGTAATAAAATATGTGAATTAGATACATAGTGAAATCGAAGTTGTTATCTCAACAAGCTACAACATATTTGGATATATCAGTAAAAAACCTGTGTAAATCATTTTGGCTAAATGAAAAACATTATGTTAAATTAGAATATTGTATATGTGATGAAAAATGACAATCTGAATTTTACTATGCAGTTAATTTTTTTGCATGTATTAAATCGAAACATAAATTCAAATAGAGAAATCAGTTTTGTGGGGATCTATAATTGGCTAAATTGTGCTGAAATCTGTATTTAATAATATTGAATAACTTGAGTGGGATTTTAATTAATCCATAAAATCATTAAATTCCGGATTAACACTTTGTAAAAAAATGATTATTATATGAGTAAAGTACTGTCACGAACCAACCAGAGTCGACCCTGAACCGGTCACCCAGGCCAGCCCGCGACAAGTCCTGAGAGGCGTTCCCGATCCTCCCAGGATGGTGACAAGCACCAAGGGCATCAATAGAGTACACAAGGGAACTATTGCGCCCATATATAAACAATCAAACAAACAGCGGAAATAAACAGACAGCCCAAAATGAATTTATATAAAAATTGAACTAAATATTATTTGTACAAGAAACTAAAATTAGAACAAAATCAACAACTCAACTGAAAAATTCCGATGAAAAAAATAACTCCATGTGACACTTCTGGTCACTCTCCCACACAATGATAAAAATTCTCCCAAGGTGATCGAACTAAAGATGAAACCTGCACAAGGGCTAAAAATGAAGAAGACTATAGGCGTGAGTATTAAAACTCAGTAGGTTAGCCCGGTATTCTATTACCAATGCACATTACATTAAAATAAAAGAAACATCAATTTATAGTTTTAAATTCAATATTTGAAAGTATGGTTTCCAAATTAGGTTCCATGCTATAATAAATATTATACAAAAACATGCATGTTTAATAAACAAAAATGCAAGTAACAATTATTTTCAAAGAGGTGAAACTTCAAAATAAAAATATGTTTCAAGAGGGCTGCTTTAAATAATTTTATCATTCAAATAAATAACACATACTACTGAATTTACCAACCAAACACAACATATACCGACGGTGAGTACAAAATAGCCAATGAGCACTAGTCACAGGAATACCCCTAGGCACTAGTTAGTTGTGAGCCCCAGGTACCTCGTATCTCGGTGAAAGTAACCATAATAAATATCTGTTATCGTGCATGATCCACTAGTAGGGAACATAACCATAACCTAGTGGTCCCCAATCATCAACATCATCATATTTTAGTTACTGTTGTCATCGTTAAACTTTCTACGTGAAACAGGGGCCAACCCCCACAGAATCACTAGCATACTAGTACACGTCCGCCCACCTAGATACCCGGGATTCCCTTTAGTGCTCAATCAAGTTACACATATTATCAAATACACATTTCACATCCACATTACATTCCAAACCCATTAAAACACAAACAGACCATAATCATTCTTCACATTTCTTACACTAATCAACAAACCCCTAAATATTTCGGAAAAACAATTTCATGAAGTGTACTGAGGATTTGCACATAAAACTCTTTCAAAAACACTCTTTAAATTATAAAAACACATCATAACCAAACCAAATAATATTTGGAAGCCCAATAAACATTTAATAAAATCATTTAATGGACCATAAAAGAATCCCAATTGCACAAATTGTTATATACAAGTAAAACACTCCTTCATTTCTAGGAAATGCCAAACGGGCCTTTAATTATTTTCTCAAAACTATCCTTTGAGTAAGGTATGAATTTTAATTCTATTAAGGATCTGTATAAACACAATTTACAGCAGAAAACCACATTCATAAATCTCTTATAATACTCAGGTTACATATTCAAAACACGTCCATTTTCATAAAGATGTGAAACAGTCCATTTTTGGGCAACTCGGGCCAAAATATGTTTTAAATCAAAACACACTTGATTGTAAAAACAAATACAAATAGGAAATCCATATAAGTACCCAAAAATACCATTTATCATTATTCCAATTCCTTTATAAATCCAAACAACTAACTTTTAAATCACAAATCACACATAAAAGCCAACCGGGCAATTTACCGAACACATGACATGCCCTTTTTAAACAAAAAAATTTATTTTAAGTACATGAAAAGGAATAAAACACCAATTGAAAGCCATATTTTCATTCAAGATACTATAACATGTTAAAAATACCATAGACCAGATTATAAACCTCACAAAATATTTGCAAAAGATAATGGAACAGTTAAACAAACACTTGTTGAGAACTTTCATGACAAAACAACACTACCGTTCACAAAACAATGATTAAACAACCACTTTGAACACCAATAAAATTATCCAAAGGATGAAAAACAATAATAAACATATATATCTGGTGTTAAATATAATAAAATGATGAAACTTAAATAATAAATTCATGTGCAAGGGGTATCCTACCTCAAATCTTTGGCGTAATTGAAACCCACACCCGAAATCACCTGCCGCGGTTTTATAAACCATAAAACTATAAAGATCAGACCTAAAAAAACAGAAACCCCATCAAAAAACATGTTATAACAAAACCCTAGGTCGATCAAGACTAGGGTACAATATAAAACCAAGAAATAATGAAAGGAGGGGGAAGAGGAAGGAGAAAGGAGAAGGAATCTCACCTTTCACCCTAGAAAACTCTTCATCTTCCATTAAATCTGAAACCCTATAGAAAATTTAATGGCTTGAAAATTTTTGGAGAGCCTACTAAGGTCTTGTAGAACCATTGGAAGAAAATTGGTGGCCAAAACAATACGAATTGAATGAGTTATGTGTGAAACAATTTACCTTATCAATTCTGGACGTTTTGAGGAAACCGGAAAAAAATCTCCCTAATACGCGACCCATATGATCTCCAAAGAGGTAAAATATATTATGACGGCTAAGATAGGGTTATTGGCTTCGAGGGGGGGTGGAATCACCGAAAAAGAGTAAAAAATGAAAAAGATATAAATGAAACAAATTATTATTTTTTAAAACAGGAAATGGGCCCATTGGTTAGCCCAATACCTAAATAAGTAACCCAAATTCACCCAACTTATGAATTTCTTAATGGGTCCAAAAGGATAAATAAATTTTAATGTATCAGTATAGGACAAGTGGTAAGTTGAATTGGTGAAAAAGGATTAAAAACAAAAGAGTTATAAAAGAAACAAATTCAGTTTTTAAAACTGGGAATGGGCTCATGGTTGGCCCAAATCATGAAGTAACCACCCTTTCTTCAAAAACTACTAAACAAACAATGGGGATCCCAAATTAGGGTGGTTAGACATATATAAAACTTCAAAACTCAATATTCATCTCATCAAATACCCATGAAAAGGATCTGGGTTTCTAATGGGCCGGATCAATACAAAGACAGGAAAAAAAACCGTGTGTGACAATTCTCCCCACCATTAAAGCTTTCCGCCCCCGGAAATCCATAACACTTTCCGGATGAAAAAAAAACAACACATATGGATTCAAGAATTTACTACCCACCATTAAGAATCAACTAGAACTAGAAATGTTCTTAGGATGAAAATCCAGGAGACCCATGGTGGGTCTCCCCACCATTAGAAACCAACTAGCAATGAATACACAAGAATTGAACATGAGCTAGAGTTGGGGCTCACTCACACAAGCCCAAAAAAAACCCTCCAAAAAAACTACTATACAAAGTTAATAGGGTTAAAAAATGAACATATAAACCACCCACTCTTGAATGGAGGGGACAATAACTTGGTCGACACATTCATCACAATAGTGGACCCTCGTCACTTGGGGATGGGAGGGAAGGGGACCCAATAATTTGGCCACTGAAACAACAAAATAAACAAAGAAACTACCTAAAACTCTCCCCCTAAGAATAGGTAACACCACCAGTGCACCTGATTTTTCTAGGCGGTCCACACAGGGACATTGATTGAAAACCCACATCCATGAAGGAATAACCATAGACATTTTGTGAGGGGTTAAGTCCACCACGCTTGTTGCGACAAAGGGAAATTCATAGAAATGAGGAACCAAAACATTGACATGGTAACTAACATACCAAAACAGAGGAGTAAGGATCTTAATCTAGCACTCCACACCACTGTTGATTTTCTGACTGCGTGAAAAGCTTCACTCCGAGGCCTATGGCTGGAGCCCTGATTCTTGAAACATTTGCTACACCGCAGTCAGGTGATAAGGATCACACCACTCAAAAAAACCACACTTGATCACCAAAAAAACCTTAATCTAAATAGGAACTCATATATACATATCAAAATTCTATCTCACTCCAAACGAGGGGCATAATGGACAAGGAATACGACGAAACACATCAACATCACCGAACACAACTGCTCTGTCCAAAAGAATTCTCATGACCTAGAAACACTTTTAATATATCCCAAACAGCTCTCTATTCCAAAAAACAAGTTGAGGAATCATCAAAATATGTGGATTTAAAATTTTAATGGAATCCTTAGGTTGATTAGCAGGAAATATTTCCAACGCAGAACTATCCATGGCCACATCACAACATCAAACACATTTTTAGAAACCCAATGACAATTACTCCAAAACCATGACACCAACAAGATATCATCTCAAGATACAACAAGAGTATTAATTGTAGATCAAAAAGAAGCTTACTGAATAAACAAATCTACTACAACATAGAAAAATCAAGACACATAACCATTGGTTTTAAAAAAAAGGCCAAAATTTTCTGCTCAAAACAATTTTGAAAATTCAAACTAACATGGTGGGTTTCCACATTCACCAATGGTGTTTCATCTAGTCTCACCCACATGCACATTTCCATGCCACCCCTGGCACCCAAACACCATACCATATAGGCCATACTTCCAGATATAAATAAAACCATGCATGTGAGCACCCATGAAAACACCAAAGGCTAAAATTAAACATCATAATTCAAAAAAAACAATTTACCTTCAAAAGGAACACCAACCACCAAGTCAAAAAATATTTTCATATTTCACAAAAAAACACAATTAATTAAGAACCATTTTCTTAAAAACCTACCCCTTTTCATTTTTAAAAACTTTTTAAATAACCAAGCCACTCCAAACAACCCCTTCCCATTTTTTTTAAAAAAATAAAATTTATCAAGTTATATTTTCATAATCCGAGGTCCATTGAGACCAATACCATTTGTAGTAAAACACCAAAGGATAAAAACCAATTTCCAAAACTAATTTATCCAATTCAAAAACTTTTTAACATCCTAAAATACCCCATTTAAAAAAAATCCAGAATCACTTTAAAATGATTCAAAATTTCAAAACATTTTATTTCAACAAACCACAAGTTTAGATTATGGATAATCCAATCCCTATAAATCATTTCTACTTCCCTCCATTTTTTTTCACAAAAACACAACCTTTCTAAACCATTCTTATATTTAATTATTGAAACCCCCTTTTTTCACTTTTCAAAATCTAATTCTTACATTAAAACCCATTTCCACAATTCTAACACAAGGATTTTAAAAACAAAAATTCAGAATTCAAGAAAGGTTCAAGAGACCCAAGAAAAAGGGAACTAGTGTCGGTGGGTGACTTGACCATATGGTTGGCGGCCATATGCCAAACACAACACCAACACAGAGAGACGTATTAGGACCATTCCCCAGCTCGACATGGCTTTCCAGGCCCTGTGAGCTCATGAAGGCCATTGGTCAGACTCCCCTTTTCATATCCCAATACCAAACAATCAACTAGAACAAAGGACACTAATAAAACCGGACTTCCATGGAAACCTGATGATTAGAACAAGAAAGAGTTCGAGACGCTCTTCTTGAACTTACCCCTCAAGTCCCAAAAATCCTACTCCATCTACCTTGACATCCCCAAAATAACAAGGACGCTCTAAAAAGAAAGGTCCGCTAATAGCCGACCTCCTCTGATACCATTTTGTCACGAACCAGCCCGAGTCGACCCTGAACCGGTCACCCAGGCCAGCCCGCGACAAGTCCCGAGAGGCGTTCCCGATCCTCCCGGGATGGTGACAAGAACCAAGGGCATCAACAGAGTACACAAGGGAACGATTTCGCCCATATATAAACAATAAAACAAACAGAGGAAATAAACGGGCAACTGAAAATGAATTTATATAAAAATTGAACTAAATATTAATTGTACAAGAAACTAAAATTAAAAAAAAAAAAACCAACAACTCAAATGAACAATTCCAATGAAAAAATAACTCCATGTGACACTTCTGGTCACTCTCCAACACAATGATAAAAAGTCTCCCAAGGTGATCGAACTAAAGATGAAACTTGCACAAGGGCTAAAAAAGAAGAAGACTATAGGCGTGAGTATTTAAACTCAGTAGGTTAGCCCGATATTCTATTCCCAATTCACATTACATTAAAATAAAAGAAACATCAATTTATAGTTTTAAATTCAAGATTTGAATGGATGGTTTTCAAATGAGGTTCCATGCTATAATAATTATCAGACAAAAACATGCATGTTTAATAAACAAAAATGCAAGTAACAATTATTTTCAAAGAGGTGAAGCTTCAAAATGAAATTATTTTTCAAGAGGGATGATTTAAATAATTTTTACATTCAAATAAATAACACATACTACTGAATTTACCAACCAAACACACCGTATGCCAACGGTGAGTACAAAATAGCCAATGAGCACTAGTCACAAGAATACCCCTAGGCACTAGTTAGTTGTGAGCCCCAGGTACCTCGTATCTCGGTGAAAGTAACCATAATAAATATCTATTCTTGTGCACGTGACACTAGTAGGGAACATACCCATAACCTAGTGGTCCCCAATCATCAACATCATCATATTTTTGTTAGTGTTGTCATCGTCAAACTTGCTACGTGAAACAGAGGCCAACCCCCACAGAATCACTAGCATACTAGTACACGTCCGCCCACCTAGATACCAGGGATTCCCTTTAGTTCTCAATAAAGTTAAACATATTATCAAATACACATTTCACATCCCCATTCCATTCCAAAACCATAAAAACACAAACATCCCATAATCATTCTTCACATTTCTTACACTAATCAACAAACCGCTAAATATTTCGGTAAAACAATTTCATGAAGTGTAATGAGGCTTTACACATAAAACTATTTCAAAAACACTCTTTAAATTATAAAAACACATCATAACCAAAACAAATAATATTTGGAAGCCCAATAAACATTTAATAAAATCATTTAATGGACCATAAAACAATCCCAATTGCACAAATTGTTATATACAAGTAAAACACTCCTTCATTTCTAAGAAATACCAAACAGGGCCTTTAATTATTTTCTCAAAACTATCCTTTGATGAAGGTGTGAATTTTAATTCTATTAAGGATATGTATAAACACAATTTACAATAGAAAACCAGATTCATAAATCTCTTATAATACTCAGGTTACATATTCAAAACACGTCCATTTTCATAAAGATGTGAAATAGTCCATTTTTGGGCAACTCGGGCCAAAATATGTTGTAAATCAAAACACACTTGATTGTAAAAACAAATACAAAGGAAATCCATATAAGTACCCAAAAATACAATTTATCATTATTCCAATTCCTTTATAAATCCAAACAAATAACTTTTAAATCACACATCACACATAAAAGCCAACCGGGCAATTTATCGAACACATGACATGCCCTTTTTAAACAAAACAATTTATTTTAAGTACATGAAAAGGAATAAAACACCAATTGAAAGCCATATTTTTATTAAATATACTTTAACATGTTAAAAATACCATAGACCAGATTATAAACCTCACAAAATATTTTCAAAAGATAACGGAACATTTAAACAAACACATATTGAGAACTTTCATGACAAAACAACACTACTGTTCACAAACCAATGATTAAACAACCACATTGAACACCAATAAAATTATCCAAAGGATGAAAAACAATAATAAACATATATATCTGGTGTTAAATATAATAAAATCATGAAACTTAAATAATAAATTCATGTGCAAGGGGTATCCTACCTCAAATCTTTGGCGTAATTGAAACGCACACCCGAAATCACCCTCCGCGGGTTTATAAACCATAAAACTATAAATATCAGACCTAAACAAACATAAACCCCATAAAAAAACATGGTATAACAAAAACCAAGGTCGCTCAAGACTAGGGTACAATATAAAACCAAGAAATAATGAAAGGAGGGGGAAGAGGAAGGAGAAAGGAGAAGGAATCTCACCTTTCACCCTAGAAAACTCTTCGTCTTCCATTAGATATGAAACCCTATAGAGAATTTAAATGCTTGAAAATTTTTGGAGAGCCTCCTAAGGTCTTGAAGAACCAGGGGAAGAAAATTGGTGGCCAAAAGAATACTAATTGAATGAGTTATGGGTGAAATAATTTACCTTATCAATTATGGACGTTTTGAGGAAACCAGAGCAAAATCTCCCTAATACGCGACCCATATGATCTCCAAAGAGGTAAAATAGATTATGAGGGCTAAGATAGGGTTATTGCATTCTAGGGGGAGGTGGAATCACCGAAAAATAGTAAAAATAGAAAAAGATATAAATGAAACAAATTATTTTTTTAAAACAGGAAATGGGCCCATGGGCTGGCCCAATACCTAAATAAGTAACCCAAATTCACCCAACTTATGAATTTCTAATGGGTCCAAAAGTATAAATAAATTTTAATGTTTCAGTATAGGAAAATTGGTAAGTTGAATGGGTGAAAAAGGATGAAAAACAAAAGAGTTATAAAAGAAACAAATTCAGTTTTTAAAACTGGGAATGGGCTCATGTTTGGCCCAAATCATGAAGTAACCACCCTTTCTTCAAAAACTACTAAACAAACAATGGGGATCCCAAATTAGGGTGGTTAGACATATATGAAACTTCAAATCTCAAGATTCATCTCATAAAATACCCATGAAAAGGATCTGGGTTTCTAATGGGCCGGATCAATACAAAGACAGGAAAAAAAACCGTGTGAGACAAGTACCATGAATGGAAACAATTAAAAAGATAATTTATTTTTATTTACTATTTCCAATATATTTCTAAGAAAATGTGATGTCTATAATATTTTATATTATAGATCTTGTTCCATGAATTTAATTGATAATTAATTCATGTATTTCAAATGATAATACAATATATCCTTAGAATATATAATGTAAATATACATTGAGAGAAAAAAACCTTCATGAATACATGGGAACTTTTTATCAGAGTTATTAAATGTGGACTTATTTTATGTGAAAAAAAGAAAGAAAATTAATATATATAGATATGTTATATTGATCAAGTTTAAAATTATTTTCGGAGAATTTAATCTAGAATCATTCATATTTTTATCCCATATCCTGGATATTTCTTCCTTCTATTGGATGTATCATATAACTTTGAGGGGAACTTGTAAAATAATTGTTTTCCCATAATTTATTTTAGTGGTTTCCGATAAGAGAACCTAAAGGATGTCATTTTTATATCTTTTCTTGAGCCCAATATAACCCTCATGTGATTTTGTAACAATTGTAAAATACTTTCAATCTTTCGTGGATTCCCTTGAAAAAACGACTAAGAGTTCTTGGAAATAATGACTAATATAGTGAAAATCAACACGATAGTTGTAAGGCCCCAACCCCAGAAATCCTATAGAATGTTCATTACATTATTACATTGTCATAGATACAACCTCAAAATACCAAGGGACATAATAGTTTAGTAGTTTTGGAAAACCAAATTATATAAATGATACCCATATTATATTGGTAAATAGAACATAAAACATGATACATAATAAAATTAAATGAACAAAATCCTTGAAATATTATTCTAATATTTCTTCTTCATAACATGGGAAAAAAACAGAATAAGGTTGAGTTCAATTTATTTTTAAGGGAATGTAAGGATGACTAAATAATGAATCGACGATAAAAAGTTGGCATATAAAGGTAAATAATTGATAAAACATTCCATTCAAATAACTAGATATGGAAAAACCAATATGGCAAGGTGGACAGCTGAAACACACACCATTTAATTAGTAAACTAAAAATGAAATGAATCCATTGATATGTTGATGCGATAATATCATGTATAATAATAATAATAAATTAATTCTCATCAAATTCAATGTTTAATTATTATACATCACGATTCCAAGAGGCATGATAATTTTACCATTATGATAAGATATAATAGAAAATATTGATATATCTAGTTGATTAATCTCATGAGACTACTGATACAGTGAGGGGCTTGTATAAAATGGTCCACACCCCATTTGGCTTAAATAAAATGGTCCCCAACACATGAATTTCATGTTTAAATAATTTCATCATGTATATAATAATTGATTTAATTAAAAAAAATGATCCTAATCACCAATCCTTTTGAAATTGAAGATACAGATTTGTCAACAATTCCCCAGTTAATCAAATAACATTCAAAGTGAAAACTATATATAAATATGATATAAGTTTTAGGAAATAAAAAATTCATCAAAAAATAATGTTACAACCCTGCTCTTTTATTACACAATTAAACATAAATTATTACATAAAATTTACTTGATACGTCAAATTTGATCAATATGCCTAGTGTATTTGGGGATTAGAATCGTTACATAACCACTTAAAATATGAAAAACAACATCTTTAGTGAAAACATCCTTTACATGACCACTATATTTCCTCATACATAGCATTTCACTGGCTAACCTGAGGACATGCATAAAAAAGGGTTAGCTATAAAGTACAGTAGGGGAATAATCATGGAATAACATGAGGAATAAAATACATGTTTGACAATATGGATATCAATAGAGCACAAGAGAAAAATAAACATAAAGAAATGATAAAACATGATAATCATAACATGGAAATGCGGCAACAACACTTAACAAGAAATTAGTATGAGCCAAATCTCAATGCACATGGAGTATTAGTAGATCCTCATTTCACATGAAGCACAACTAAAACCTAGTTTAACTTGAATTATCATGATTCAACACCCATTGCACATGATGTATCATGATACTACACTTTACCCAATGCATTTGAGCTCTATAAGGGAACACCCTTCTTAAACCTTTCATTTCATGCATATGTGTGCCGCATGGATCATATAACATGGGTTCATAAAACATTATCATTTATTCCATGATAAATAAATGTTGAATTAATATATGAATCATTATAATCAATAATTAAATGTGCATAAAGTTGAATACCCTTGATAGAGAAATATGCATGGTATTCACTACACAATGGCATTGGCTTGGAAAATCGGTGCAATTTTGGCAGCGTAACGGCGTAACATAAGAATTCATAAAAATGGTTTATGAGAGATAAAGGGGTGTCTCATCATATTTACATGACATGTACAGTAAGGGGTCAAATAGATAAATTTACCAGAAAATTTAATTGAAATTATATTCATGATAGAAAAGAATTTCATGAATTTAAATAAGGAGAGAGATATTCCTTTCAGAATTTCGGCATAGTAACGGGTGTATGTGGGAGGCATTTAATGAGAGAGAAAAGGATATACCATCATTAAAACATAAAAAGGTCAGTATGGGGGAGGTTTAAAACTATACCCAAACTTTTATAATTGAAATTAAAAGGGCATAACAACTTTATGAAAATTGGACAATATGAGAAAGGAAGAAAACCCCTTGCGTGGAAGTGTGCTTCCAAAGGCTTGAGATAGGATTGAGAGAGGCTTCTTGAGAGCTTGGGGCACGTTGGGATGATTAGAGAGAGAAGATAGAAAAGGTTTGACAAACTCCAAAGGCTTTTAGTGAGGAGGAAGTGGGATCTTGGGTGGGTTTATATAGGAAAGCTGAGGGAAATCTTTATTATTAAGGTTTGGGGCCCTCACATTATAATAATCCAAACCAAAACCCAAGCCATGGTTTTTGCCCATGGTTTCTGGAAAATTAAGTGTAATAAAATATTTTATAAGTCCAAAGTACTAACTTATTAAAATAATGTGGTTTCTTATATGGAGGTGAGTCACACTCCCAAGGAAAACAATTTAAAAAGACAAAATGACTAACAAGTCTTGAAGGGTCCACTAAAGCTTTGTAAATTAAATAAAACAAACCCAAAATCACATTATTTTAATGGTAAAAAATATATTGGCCTAACATGAGGTTTATAGTATTTTATTACATCATTAATGTTTCATTATGATGTCATTAAAACACTTTATATATTTAAATGGTATTTAATTTTTACCCAAAAATTTTATTGTCTCATTAAATTATGAAAAATTCACCATTGGATAATTTCAACATCCATATTCCATAAATAATATTCATTGTATCTAAATAAATTTCTAAATATGTTAATTTTCACTTTTAAAATAAAAACCGATAATTTTTCAAAATTCATGGGTTTTGACAAAAATGGATTTCAAACATTATTAAAAACTACAATTGTATTCATAAAATTATACAATCATTTATATTTAATAAAAATTAATTTATACATAATTATAATAATTATATTTTATTAAAATATTATTTAATTAAAAAATCCATTAATTCTTCAAAATATATTTTTAGTTGAATATTCAATAAAAATAATATTTGTGCATTAAAAAGTATTTACATGTTAACAATAATAAAATGAATGTATATTCATTATTATCTACAAAAAAATGTACATAACCATAGTTCTAGAGATTTGTTACATAACCCCTTAAAACAGCCGCATAAGACCTATGGTTAAGGTGGGTGATGGTGACAGACTGTTGGGGTGGCCCGAATAACATTGCACGCATGGTGATCTCTATCAACTTCCACATATCCTATAGAAAGTTCCATTCGAGCTTGACATGATGATGATCGGCTTGGTCTTGGTCAAGAGCGAAGCCCAATGACACCACCTATTTTCTGAGCTCAGACAAATGGGCTTCGTATGGAGAAATTCTACTAGATTAGGCCGTCTCTTCCTTTGTCTGAGTAAATTTGGAATTGATTAAGCCCTATATTTATACTAATCGTGTGACCACTATTCAACAAATATATTAGCAATGGTCACAATTCTTAAAATAAAACCAAATATGTTGACATTTTGTATAAAAATTTTACATAAAGAGATATTTAAATAGATCAAGATGTATTTCCATTAATGAAAGTTTGGTTCGTTACAAATAATTCATATATTTATGGAAATATCTATTAAAAAGTGATTATAATAAATTGTTTGTGATAGGAGAATGTAAACAATCACAAATGAAAGTAAGATTTTAATGGTAACAATTACCTATTATTATTTTTAAAGCTAAATACATTCGGTGATATAATTAAAATTAAAATACAATATTCCATGAATTATGAGTGAATGCAGATATTAAATGAAATATTCACAGTATATATATCATAATAAATTTAAAATTGTCTATAGTAACAATCAAGTCTTAATGGAATGTAAATTCAGACGAAAACCCTAACTTTATTTTTCTTTTTTTGTGAACGTACTCTAACATAAGGAATGGAAATTTTAAGAGTTTTAATAGTTATAAAATAACCAAATTAATTTTATGACATCATATATGATCCTATTATAATAACTTATTACCCTTTTGATATTAATCATTCATTATTTTCCCTATTTTGGTTGTTAATTGCATTTTTCTCAAGTATGTTTTGAATTGTTACCTGATGGGCCATTCATTGATTGAACATATCCAAAATATAAACCTTGATGTTAATTTACTATATATTCAGTACATATTTATTTATAGTAATTCCTAATATTTGGAGATAAGAAATCAAATGCACAGTTCATGGAGATAGTAGGTCATATGTACACCTAAACACTTTTTTAATGTCTTTTTCATATTAAAAGAATGAAAATTAAATAATATATATGTAAGATACAATTATAGTTTCACATTTAATAGTGGAGGAGGAGTGGTATTCTTGTAATTTTTTTAGAAGAGAACCCCACATATTTATTCCTATTAAAATTGGTTCATATAACGTCCAAACATTAGATAAAATATAGTATTGTATCCAAATTTTGGAATCCAATGTATTTTGGGCAGTTTTGTTGGTCATATTGGCCCTTATGTCTAATGTATAGTCCCTTGTAGAGTTTATTTTTCTCATAATGACTGTAATTAATTTTCATTTCATTTATTATTATTTTTTTATAAAAGGATATGTTAACAATATTGTAATATATTAATTATTCTAATTCCATTTTTGTAATCCATTTTTTCAAATTAAAATCATCGAATTGTCATAAATTACCATAAAACTAATCCCACAGACGGAATGACAAAGTGGGGCCTTAATGTAAATTGTTTAAAAGATTGTTATGTTTTTATATCAAATATCAATGTTAAATTTATTAAAATTACTCAATTTTTATTAATTGATGTATAATTAATCTATTAAAACTATAAAATCAATTAAAAACATAATTATTCCTTATAAATAAATTTGATGAAAAATTTGTTTAAATTTAAATTCAATATTTATTACTATTCATCAAAAAAATAAAACTTCAACGAAAATTTCCAAAAATTCACCCTACCCAAATTTTTATGTTTTTATTTTAAAAATAATGTATATATTTTATTAATTAATTTAATAATGTTTCAAAATTTTATTTTGAAATGGGTATCCATTTAAAGGTATAAAAATTAAATTTAAAAAATATGGATTATATAACTTAGTATTTGGTGTTTTGAATGATCTGAAACAAAATAATGATTCTAAATGGATTTCATGGAAAAGTATTTGGGTGATACATTATTTTCTCATGAAAAAAAATTAAAAATCCAAATTTTAGGTTTATTGACTTCATAAAAGTAGTGGATAGTACTCTTTAATAGAATCTTCCAGTTCTCATGTTTCAGCTTCCATTTTGTGATTTTCTCGAGAGTGGATTTACCAGAAAAGTTGTATGATTCATAAATACTTCCTCCCAAGTATGGAGAATCAAGATGGGTTCTTCATATTGTGAAATATCTTGTTCTAACTCTATTTTATCATAGGTAATTATATGTGTTGGGTTAGACATGCACTTCCTCAGAATAGATATATGAAAGACATCACATACCTTTGAGATATTTTGTGGTATTTCCAAACGATAAGAAACAACTCCCACTATTTAAAAAATTTATAAGGGTTTTTTTACTTGGGAATCAATTTCACAATCTTATTTAATTTGATAACACCCTTCCATGGTGTTTTTTTTTTCAATAAAATATGATCTCCCACTTGGAAATCCAAGCCTTTACTCTATTATTAGGATAACTCTTTTTACTACTTTAAGATTCTTTATTACGTGTCTAAATAGACTTAAAATTTTTCTTCATATACAATACATTATTGTCCTATGATTTCCCTTTCACCAACTCTATCGTATCGATTTTGTGTATGACATCTCTTTCTACTTAATTCATCATGTGGCACCATTTTAATATATTAATAGAAAAAATTGTTACAGGAAAACTATACCAAAGGTAGGTACTGATACCACATACCATGAAATTTTATTTATAAGGACCTATACATGTCATCTATTGGTTGAATTGTTCTTTTAGATTTTACGTGAGTTTAAGGATGGTAGGTAGTACTCCAATGAAGTTTAGAGTCAAGACCCTTCAGAATACTTTTCATGAATTTCAAAGTAAATAATGGATCTAGATTAGAAATAACTGATACAGGTGCACCATGAGGTATTAAAACTTCATTAATATAGATCCCTATGAGGTGACCAATAGGCAGGTCTTCCATTATGGTAAGGAAATTGGTATATTTTGTTACACAATCAATGATATCCCATATTGCATCTTTTTTTCATATAGTATATTGAAATCCCACGAATAAGTCTATATTAATTTCATTCAAATATTATATATGAATAGGAATATATTCTAGGAATCAATTATTATGGTACCTCACAACATTCACTTTTTGAAAAACCAAACATCTAGACAAATGATCATCAATTTCACGATTCATGTTATCCCAAAAAAAATATTCCATCAAGTACCTATACAAATTTTTACAACCATGTTCTATAAATAATTTTCTATTATGATCATCTTCCAAAAAATATCGTTTCAATGTATGTAGAGATGGAACACATATATTCATTCCAAGCATTATAACATCATCATCACAAACAATGTCTGATAATTTTCTATTATTCAAATGATTAATTTTATTTTGAAATTTCACATTATTATATTGAATTTTTTTTATCCACTCTAATAATATGGGTTCTCAAGAATTGGAAAATTTTTTCATGTATCCACATCCTTAGAAATTCACTTATCCAAACATATTAGATCCCAGAACATAGGATCATTTTCAATCCACATTTGGTTTATTACTCCATGATACTTCAAACTCAATGCATCCTCTAACTTAATTTCCTTCTGTGGGTGGTAGTGTATTGAGAAATAATAATCCCAATATAGCTCGGTCTATCGTCGTTGTCTCACATTGATCTCATTTAATGAGAAGAGGTATGTTAATATTTAATGATCTGTGTATATCATATATCATTCACCATAGAGATAATGTATCAATATATTTCAGAGAGAAAATTACTACCACTAAATAGAGATAATGGGTTGGATAGTTCTTTCTATGAGTATTTTATTTTCTTTATTCATATTCAATAACTTTATCATTTTTCAATAGGACATAACTTGGTCCCTTCATCATTACAACACTATACATAACAAACCCAGAAATTCTAGATGGTAGTCTCAAAATCATAAAATTGAATAATATATGTTTTAGTTCATCAAAGCATTCTTCTCAATATATTTTTGAAACAAAATAAACCTCGTTGAGTGTATGATGGGTTAATGGGTTATCGAATTGGGAAAAATTATGAACAGATTACATATAGTAACCTAACAAACCAAGGAATTTACGTACCTCATTTAATTTTTTTTCTTAGTCCACTCTATGACAATATTTTTCATTGAACAATCAATTTGTATTCTATCATTGGAGAAAATACGGCCAAGAAAGGAAACATTTTGATGCACAAAATCACAGTTACTATATTTCCAAGATAACTCTTCACTTTTAAGAGTCTTAAAAATGATCTAAAAATTATTCTCAAGGTCATCATAGATTTTAGAATACACTAAAATATCATCAATGAATACCACAAAAAAACCTCAAGATAGTCCTTCAATACACTATTGATTAGGTCGATAAAAATATAGGACAAATTAGTCAATACAACTGGAATTACTATAAACTCGTAAGGTGCATACATTATCAGAAATAATGAATCCTAAATATCATCTTTATTTAGTAACATTTTATGATACCAAGAATAATGATCATTCTAAACAAAATACTGGCATGTGTGTATTTGATTAAAAAAAGTCATCAGTGAATGCAAGATGATAATTTTTATTTTTTATAGAATCATTTATTTATCTAGAATAAATGCACAACCACATGGATCTATATTTCTTATAAACACAAAAGATAAGGGATTACCATGGTGACATAGTAGAGAGAATAAATTTTTTATTACCCTACTCCGTTTGTAGTTTTTTAAAATCCACTAATTCCATAGTTTCCATTCTATAGGGATCCATTTATATTGGATTTTCATCAGGAATTATATCAATGGAAAATTCATCTTCACATATAAGGGGATTTATAATTTTTTTCATCATGAAATATATCAATTTATTATTTCCAAATTGGTACATAATTAATTTTATGTTTACCTTCTTCATAAATAGATGTTTTTTATCTTATTCTACAATAATGTATTATAGAATACCTAACGTGGGTCGATCTAGATTAGAATACAGTGAGAAATATTATTCTCTATATATTAGGTATTCTACATCTCCCACACAAATTGTAGTTTTCTTCCTCTTATAATACTTTTTCTTCATATTTTGATATTCAATCTATACTGAGGATTATATCAATTTCAACCATTGGTGTGATAATTAGGTGAGTAAGTAAATCATGTATATGTGTCATAATTTGGACATCTTAACACATATTGTTTTCAATGATCCTTTCCATAGTAATTATAACTGATAACTCACTTCTTAAATTAAATGTTAAATATCCAATTTTATAATAAAACATGGATGATATAAATGAGTGTGATGATCTAGAATCAAATAAGGAATAAGATAAATTTGAAGACAAGATTAATACCCCTTCCACCAAATCATTTGGTACTTCTACCATAGTGTTATTGTTCACATAATCATGGACATATCATCATGGCCTCTTCTATGGTATATTCCCATGATGCATTGTACTATAATTTGAGTTTTTTCCCATCTCTATATAGGTGAAAAATTGAATAGAAGTGTTTTATTTATCCCCATTCATTAATTAATATGATAATCATTTTTTCCACACATATAACAGACTCCCAAAACCCTTCCTGAATTTCCCTAAGTGATTTGTATATAGTTTTCTTAAGGTGGGTATTATTTCATTCTCATATTCTTCTTTGTCACATTCCATTTTCCATAGTGTTTATACAACCTATTTTTTACTTGGATTATTTTAAATAACCAGGATATTTATATTTAATTCTGTGATTCAATGGAATAGAAAACTATTTCATCATATGACGAAAAGGATTCATAAACCAGATTCCAAAAGTTATTTTGATCAATATCTTTAATGAAGTGGTCGATATTGCACTACCTGTTATGTATATAATCCATATCTTACATGGATACACCTTAAAATATAGCTTCATAATATTCAATAATTTCTTCCTCCTATTTTTTTAATATAAGTAACATCATATTCATCTCAATTTTTTGATCACATCAGAAGTATTTATCAAGGAACGTTTCTATAAAAGTACTCAATTCTACGAGTTCTATTTATTATTTTTCCTAAGTATCATGGTTCAGAGACCATCATTGATCAACATCAACTTTTGATACAATAGACCATAAGTGATACCTTTTCTATTTCAATACATTCTAATGCCATATATATCTTCTCTAAGGATTTAATCCAATTTTCAATTGAAATTTAATTTGTAGTCCTCTAAAGTATGTGTTATTTTCTCATATTAAGGGATACAATATATAAGATTTTATATGTTAAATTGGTTTCTATATTTGGGAAATGAACTCTTTCACACCCTGATTATGTTTCCCTAATATTTACATAATTTTACTCTTTCCAATACCAGCTGTTTTGGTTTCTTCAATAGGTAAATCACATCATTTTCCCCTATTATTGATACCATTCATCCTTCTAAGGGTTATTTATAATAAATGTAAAATATTGAATTAGCTTATGAAATCATAATGTATAGTTCCAAATATGGAATGGAACCTAACATAAATTTATGTGTTTTGAATCTTATAATAATAAACATTCATTTCTTTTGTGACATCATTAATATTAAATCTGTCATAATTGTTTATAATGAAAATGTAAAGTATCTTAATAGTATCCCCCAAGAGAGTCAGCCCATGTGTGAATTAAGGAAAATTTTATTGATGTAGGTTATGCTGAGTCAGTCCCCACATACCTTGTCAGAGTTGTTACCCCTGGGTACAATTATTCTATAAACACATCCTCTTGTAGTATCCATAGAGGGATTTATTTCTTGGAATACCAACATAATCTATAGCTTTCAAAAATTATAGTATTTTTTCCTATTATAATCCTCATGGACTATATTAAGGTTATGTTCCCTAATATAATTCTTCTAAATATAGTATTTATAGTTATTTTTAAAACTTGTCTAATAAAAAATATAATTACCTAGACTCAAAATTCATAAAACTGGTGGATTACTTTATTACACTATAATAGATAAAAGATCGATATCCAATGGTACTGAAACATTTTTCTATTTTGGAAAAAAAATATCACATACATGATACCCATTTTATATTAGAAAATATAAAAATAATACATCATACAAAAAAAATGAAATGAACTTCATCCTTGAAATCTTATTCAAATATTTATTCTTCAAAAACTAGGGAAAGGAAGAAAAAAATATGGGTTATATCAAATGATCAGTAGGGGAATGTTAAGAGGAATCAATAATAAAATGATTATATTAAATGAACATGGAATTTTAAATAATTAATAACACATTCCATTAAAATTAATAGATAAGGAACAATCAATATGGAAATGTGAGAAACTGAAACACCTTCTATTTAATCAGTAAAACAAGTATTAAATGAATCCATATATATGTTGATATAATAATATCATAGATTATAATAATGGTAAATAAATTCTCAACAAACTAAATACTTAATTACTGTAGGTCATTTTAACTTCTAATATGATACCTTTACCATCAAGATAATATAGTATAAACTATTTTAATTTGGCCAACTAATTCGTCTCTTTAGAGTATTGATGCATGGAAGGGATTACATTAACCAGTACACAACCTCTATGTATCACATTAAATTGTCCCAAAAACCATGTATTTAATGTCAATGGAATTTATTCATGTATATAATATTTTATTTATTATAAATAAATGTGCCTTATTAAATATCTATATCAAATTGAATATACATATTAATCAATAATTTATTATTTAATCATATAACAACGAAACTAAACACCATATGTTAATATGGTATATTTTTTAGGTGATAATAATATCCATCACCCAATAATCTGGATATTTAATGAAATTTTTAATGAAAATTTACTATGATAAAGTGATTGTATCCTGAAAAAGTTTACAATCATAAAAGAAAGTAATACTATAAGGGAAATGTTTACAACATGTAAATTTACAAGACAAACCCCTTGGGTGTTATAACTAAATTTAAAACATAAAATACAATGAATTATGAGTGAAAAATTATATTAAATGAAAATGGGTCTGAATATGCAACACAATAATGTGAATAGATGTATAATAAAAAATAAGACTAAATGGAATGAAAATTGAGATGAATACCCTTATCTTGTGTTTCCATTTCTGTGCATATCATGTAAATTCATGTATTATGGTTTTAATAATGTTAATAAATTATTAAATAACCATATAATTATATTTTATATCATATATTATTCCTTTAATATATCAAATTACCCATTTGATCATAATAATTCAGTATTTTCACTGTTTCGGGTGTTAATTTCCTAGTTTTTTAGTAAGTTTAGACTTATTACTTATTGTTCCTATCATAATTTCATCATATCATGAATTTAAAAAATAATTTAAATTTAAAATATATTTATTATATGTTTATTCATAAAAATCTATAATATTTGGTGATAATAATTAAATATCATTATTCAAGGAAACTGAAGGTTGTACGTATGTATGAATGCAACTTTCATTTCTTTATCAGATTAAAAGAATTAAATGTAAAGGATTCATGTGTATATTGTAATTAAATTATAATATTCATGTCATATATGTCACATGTTTTTATTTAAACAATAATTTATGCATTCCATGCTTAGCATGAATGAATCACATCTCTTTGAGGTGGCAGTAGTCCACACATCCAAAAATAATGTTATCATATTCTAAAAAAATTGAATTAATACAGGTATATGTTATATAATGTTAAATAAGAATAATTTAGTTATTCATGTCATATATATCAAATATTAATAGTGTTTCCATCATAATTTCTAACATGTGTGGTGGTAAAGTAAAAAAATGAAAACATCATCATTTTGTGAGGCGGTAGTTCTCTGTACACATAAATAGTAAGTATGATTCCCATTAGATGAAAGTGTGAATAATTATAGTTTGAAACACTAATATAATAATATCTCAGTATATTTATGATACTAATTTTATTAATCAAGCTTGTAATAATAATATTTGATAGGGTAGAGAATGTAAATAAAACAAGAGAGTTGATGAAGAAGGTTACCTCTTCTTTGGGTAACTCTTTTTGGATGGCACCCAAAGGATTACATGGATAAAATTATTCCAAAAATTAGGATTATAGTTGAGTTAAGGGGTGTTGTGGGATTCTTTGAATAGAGTTTGGGTGTGCTAAAGGGATTTACAGGTGTGAAGTAATGCAAGGGTGGGTGCATTTTTATAGTAGAAGAGGAGTGTAATTCTTGTTAATTTCTGAAATGAGAATTCCACCCATATTTATTAGATTAAAAGTGGATCCAATAATTTTAAAAATCATATAAATGAGTGGATAAAGTCTAAATATGTTTTTAAAATAGATTTGGATAATGTTTATGGTCAGTTGAGGTTTTGTCTCTTGTTAAGCTAATTTTTCTCTTAATCCATATAATATATTTTAATTACATTCAACTATATTTTTGGTCAATAAATAATTTAACCTTATTAAACACTATGAATTATTATAATTCCAAATATGGAACCCATTTTTATAAGTTTCAATCATATAATTGGAAAATTTTATTTTTTAATTACTCTCATAGATGTGATGACAAAGCGGGTTTTTTATGTAAAATATGCAAAAGTTTGCTAAGTTTTTATACAAAATTTAATATTGAAAATGATTATAATGAAAAAATTTAGATTATTTTATGTATAATTGAAATAATTTAACTTTAAATCCAATCAAAAACATAATTAATCCTTTACAATAAATAATATGAAAAATCAATTTTGAATTAATATTTAGTATATCTCACTATTCATAAAAATTTAAACACCACCTATAATAACCAAAAATTCAACCTAACCTAACTATTAGGTATTTATATAAAAAACTAAGTTTATTTTCTTATATTATATTTATAAAAGTTTTAAAATTGGATTTAAATTTGTTTTTCTATTAAAACATTATAAAAATCCCTTAAAAAATATAGGGTTTTATCCCAAAAATTGGGTTTTATCATATCCTAGGATTATCATATAAATTGGATCAAAATAACAAAAAATTATATATAAAACATATAAATTAACTATATATATTATCAAATATTGTTATAAATTAATCGACCGTGAAAAACATCACAAAATAGTGTTTTATTTAAACCGGGTGTTGTATGCATTGAAAACCAACTCACTATTGTGTGTTTTGAAAGCTAACAAAAAAATATTAATTATCAATGGAAAATATGTTAAATTTATTGGGTGTTGAAATTTTTTATAACTGTGATGTTTGATTGTAATAAAAGAATAATACTCCCTAAACCAATATAAATCTCTCTATAAAGTTTTTTTATATTTTTATTTTCACCCTTATTATTGATTAGAAAAGAACAGAGATTGTGTCTATACTTAAATTGGGTGGTTTTTTTAGTGAATAAAATTTTAAAAAATCATATCACCCCAATTGACTCTTTAAATAGCTATTGGGAAAAAAATTATTATCTGATCAGTTGATTTATAAGTTCTCTTATTTCAAAGGTCGAATTCCAAATATCTATTTAAAAATTGATTAAATGATTGAAAAATAGTAGGTATATCAATGGTTTGACCAGCCTATTTTATTGATATACTTTTGGATGATATAAAGAATAAACGATCACTTATTTAAATAGACATGGTCTCGAATATTTTTTTTAAAGTTGTAAACCATTATGATATAGCAAAAAAACTAAACAAAAAACATTAGACATGGGTATTAAATAGAGTTATGATTAAAAATCCCATGAAAGTTATTTTATAATATATAGAAAAGGTGTAAATGAGTTTTACTAAGTATCTCAATTCTAAATAGCCCATGAAATATGGAAAATTATCTCATTTTCTTATGAAGGAATGGATAATGTGAGATCCCTTATATATGATACTTCAGAACATACACATTTTTAATGATAAAATGAGAGAAAATGATTCAATTAAAAAGAAGGATTAGAGATATTTTAAATAATTTTGTTTATATTGGAAGAAAAAATATTAATAAAAATAATTATTTGAAAGTGCTATGTGTTTTACCAACTAATAAGGGAGGTATTTATACATTATTTAAAATATTTACAGAGGTTATGATTTTTAAAATAGAAGATATTATTTGAAATCTTATGATGTTTGTGTCAGAGTTAGAATATGGAGAAAGATTACATAAGTTAGTCTAGAATGAAAATTATTCTTTGAATATATCAACTGCAAAATATGATTATAATTTCATTGAAATTAATAAATCAGAATCATTTTATGAATATACATCAATAATATTTTATTTGGATAATTAACATTTTCAATTTGAGATAAAATTTATAAATCTATATAATAGTGGAAGAAGTTTTATGAAAAATTTCAATAATTTAAATGATTTTTAAAGTAATTATAAAGAAGTGAGAATATATGAATATAAAATTCCTGGAAATATCAACCTATATTTTCCATAGATACAAGGTAAGAAAAATTTAGTGAAAAAATATTTTTATAATTTAGGTTACTGTAATAATGACAACAAAACATTGATGGAATGATTGAGTGATTTTTAGGATTCAATTAATGTTACATATTTTGAATCAGAAGATGCAAAATATAATTTTAGGAAAAAAACTCTTTATGTAATATTCTGTTGATTTAAAATTATATTGTTCTTCTAATCATGATACTAAAAATGAAATTGAAAGTAATTCATATGAATAATTAATTAAATATTATACCATTCGAGAAACTAAATATGAATCTTTGTGAAATAAAAACAAAATATCATAAGATGTTATATTGTTTTATGAAAAATGAAATGTAGTACTTGAATAAAAATATTTTGGACTTAAAAAAACAAGTTTTAAAATGTTATTACATCATTATTTGAACCTATTAATAAGATAAAAAATTTATAAAATAGATGTTCAAGAATTCGTGGATGTTGTTGACATTTTCACTATATGTAAAAACTATTTAAATCAAATTCCTAGAAAAAATAAAACATATAGTAAATAATTTTTAATCAGAATATAGGGTAAAAAACCAATGTTTTTCCAAACTTAATTTATACATATGTCTTAATAACAATAATACTTCTAAAATTAATGATTTTCATTAGGGTGAGTTCAGATATTATTATAGAAATTGTTATTTTAGAGGTCTATTTTTCTATGGAGTTAGAAAATTATATTCATTAAATAAATTTTAAAAAAATCATTGTTCTAATTTATAGAGAGCATAAATAGATTTGGATTCTCCTATTTTTATCTTCTAACATTGTTGGACCCCGGAAATTATATGTTCCAAAAAAAATCCTTTTATTTTTTATTGTAGGGAAAATGGTTGAAGAACATCATTGATTAATGGAACATAGACTATGTATATTCAATAAATATGAGTGAAATATGTATAATTTACACTCTATAAAAACTATATTGAGGTTATATAACATTTAGTGACAATGAAAAAAAATATTATGGGAGAAGGAAGCTTTGAAAATCCAAGCTCTATTCTAGTCAATAATATTCTATATATGGAAGTATTTAAGCCAAATATGATAATGATTTTTTAAAATTATAATAAATTTTAATTTTTTTAAATTTGATATAACTAATGTTATATTTTTCAAGATAAATTCATAAATTCAAGGAACCAATATCATATACTTTATTTAATCAAGATCTTAATTCATTTACTGCACAAAAATTAAAATATTTAAATAATGAAACAAATGATTTTTTGTTATGAAATAGAATATTGGGAAATTGTAATGTTTATTAATAGAAATAATTATCTAAAATGAATTTAGTTACAGATTTACCTCAACTTAACATGAATAAAGGGAGCCTATGTGATGCATTATGAATAGTAAATATATAAAAAAAACATATTTTAAGATAATTAATGAGTTCTTCACTTCAAGGCCCCCTAAAAAATCTGTATGTACATTTTAGGAATCAATAATTACAATATTAAGAGGGAAATTCTATATTTATGTATTATATAAAGATTCATCATGAGTAACTGGGGTTTCTTTATATGTATTAAGAGTGAAGAATTTATTGTTTTATATGTTTTTAAAATCTATTTAAGAAAGATAAAAAATTAAAAATTAATTCTTTAAGAAGTGACCATCAAGGATAATTTGATAACTGCGAGTTCAATGAAATTTATTCAAAACATGGTATCTTAAAAACTATTTCTTCCCCTATCATTAGTCAAAAAAATGTTATTATTGAGAGGAGAAATATAAAATTGTGATAAATTTAAAGAAAAATGTAATATGAATTTAATCTACCTAATCATTTTTGGGATGAAGTGGTGAATACATCATGTTATATAATAATCATTGTTTTAATCAGACATTCTTTGAAGAAAAAACCATATGAGTTACGGAGTAACAAAAATATAATGTTTGGATACTTTATGGTATTTGGAATAAATCCTTTTATTAAAAAAAATATTGTTAAATCATGTCCAAAAGATAATGAATGAATATTACTAGGTTATTTTGCTAAAACCAAGTCATATAGAGTTTTTAATAATATTTCCATGATTTTGAATAAATAAAATCATTTGAAATTTTAAAAAATTGATCATTATTATCAAAAAATGACAAATATTAATGAAATATGTGATTCTTTTTAAAACATGGGACCAAACCCTATCTTTGAAAAAAAGGATGAATAGATGTAACATGATTATACTGAACCAAATCTTGAATGGACAGATACTAGTGATATTCCAAGTGTGATTCCATAAAACATACAAACCATAAGTATTTCCCCTTAGAAATATATATAAGAAACTCATATGAAGGGTTTTGGACTAGAAGAAGCATAATAATCCTTGTACAATGTTATAATTTTTTCCTAGCTAAAACATATTTCAATAGAAGATGAATTAGTATAGGAGAGTTGGATTCTATCAAAACATGTGTAATTAAAAGAGTTCTCGAGGAACAACATTAAGGAAATGGTTTATAGAACCTATGACTATCCTGTTATAAGAAAAATGGGATTTAGAAATAAAAACAATAGTCATTGTGTGATAAATTGGAATAACGATAGATTATTAGTTAAAGGTTATAATTAGAAATAATGTATATATTGGAAAGAGACCATTCTTCTTGTAGCTAAATCAAAATCCATTAGGGTTATCTTAGAAAATTAATCACATGTTAATTTAAAATTATATCAGATGGATGTAAAATAAAATTTTCTAAATATCTTTCCTATGTTAGAATTTTATGTTAAACAACCTCCTGGTTTTAAAAATTCTAATTTTCAAATTTTGTTTTTAAAATTAACAATACTTATTTTTTTCATAAGTATGAACCTAGAGATCAGTTTTAGAATTTATGTTCCCTTAATTTTTCAATGTTTCTTTATTAGGTATGGTATATCCTAATTTATTTAATGAAACTTTTTCATCAAATATTTTTTTCAAATATATGTTGATCATTTCTATATTTGGTTCTATAAATTATTTTTTTAATGAATTTTTAAAAAAATATAAAAAAATTAAATGCGCGTGTTTTGTTAATTAAATTATTTGATATGTTAACAAATTTATTGAACATACTTTTAGAATGTACTGAATCAAATAAATAACATACTAGACATACATAAAATGTTTTTTATTAAAATTTATAATGTATTTATAACTCCAATGAGTTTGAATGAAAACTATGACATGGATGAAGCTATGGAACTCATTTTCAACCATATTTAAAGTGTAATAATTGTAATTATACTATATATAACTTCTAGTAGGCCTGATATTATGTCTACAATTTTTCTTTTTGTTATATTTTAATAAAAATATAAAAATATCAAATAAAATATTCTAAAATAATTTTATGGTATTTAAAATGGAAATTTATATGTTCTACCATTTAAAAAAACATTTATTTTAATTTATATTTATATTTTGGAACATACATTGGTGGGTGTAGACTAGATGTGAATTGTATCTCAGGAACCTGCCATTTTCTAAGATAATCACTAGTATACTGGTCTATTACGAAATAACTACCCGCATCAATATCTATTACTGAAGTAGAAAATATTACAATTAGAAGTTATTGTGTGTAGGTATAGTGGTTGAAACACACTTTTATTGATTTTATAATCCTTTATAATCCCATATATATTAAATTTGATAACACTAGTGATGTCCACATTTATAAGAATTTCATAAATCATTCAATAAAAACATATAGATTTATTGAATTGTTTAGTGTGAGATCATGATCAAAAATGAGATATTACTGTAGAGTTTATCTATAATATAATTATTTAGAATATAATTTCAACAAACCAATTATTTTTGAACATTATTGTTTTATCAAAAATAATTGTGTTTTTTAAAATTTAAATCATTTTTTATTTATTTTATATCATTGATATTATTTTTATTTATTTTAATACTTTATATTATTGATATTTTTTTTATAATTGTGGTGTTACATTCTACCAACATTAAAATCAATTTTCCCTTGAAATTAATTAGGGTTATAAAATGAAAAACAATTGAAATATTATCTTATAGAAAAAATATTGTAAAATTGAATACTAAAACATCATTTTAAAAAGGAAATTTATATAAATTTATTGTTACACAAAGTAACTCATCACTGGGTTTCCAAATATGATAATATAAGTGGGAAGTGAAAACATGAATATGTACGAAAAAATCTAACCATGATGTTCTGATAGATGGTGGCAGAGAACAAGGTTAAGAGAAAGTTAAAAATTAACAAAACATAAATATCTAATGATTTGAAAAACCATCTGATTCATCATATAAGATAGTACTAGGATAACATTTTTTGTTTTCAATATCCATTTCCAAAAGTTAATGAACATGAGAAGAAATACTTACATGATTTCAGTACAATCTCATCATTTTTTGTGCCTTAAATAGTTTCCACATCATCTCTTATTCAAAGTAATTAAGTTTAATTCATTATTCCATAAGTGTTAGCAGATCCCGATATCCATAAATTTAATGATAGGTAATTATATCTATCATTATAACATAAAGGATAACACAAGAAACAAAACATGAATTAGTCCATATATGGTGTGATAATACTCTACACTCCCTAACGTAATTTGATGTTTACCTTAAACATTCCAAAAATTAGATAACCTTTAAATCTTCCTCAAAGAAGTAAATCTAAAACTATAAAAATATATTTCAGACCTGACCTAAACTTTATCCCCCATATGTCATAAGATATCTCTGGTTGGTCACATTCCAAAAATGTGAACACCTTCATCATGTATTCTATTAAGTCATGGTAACAACCATAATTATCATATATCCTTTTTGAAAACATACATGTTTTCTTATTCCAAAACTTATTGTATATATTCATTTAAGTCCCAAAAAATATGTATACTTCATCCAGGACTGCATAACCCTTTAGTCATCATCTCTATAATTATTTCCCAAAAAACTAGAAGTATCCAATTTATATATTTATATCCAAAATATCTTTATCCAAACATCATTATCTTATCATAAGGGATGTATAAAGGGTTATATTTCAATTAATAATGTGTTCTATAAGTACATCACCTTACCCTTAAATCACATTTTTTGGCTCCTTAGTATTATTCATCAAATCCTGTAAAATCTTCAATGAAAAACTTATTCTGAAAACACTTATATATTTCATGATTCATATAATATATTACATTCATTTTGAAACATATACACCTGAATAATATAATTTTATTCACAAAACATTAATCAAGATCCATAATCATTGTCATTTCAAAAATATGAAACATTTTTATGGTTTCCAATCCTTAAAATTCTAAGGTTTAACGTAAACACTAATGAACGATTATCACATAACTTTCACATTTAATTTACATTCTCATTATCCTCAGTAGTATGACAATTAATTGTACCATAACCATTATTCTCTTCATGATATTACCACTTAGTAAATAGACCTTCATAATTCCCATAATATCAACATCTGAAACAATCAATGGTTAACTATGTTCTATGATTCTCTCGCTATTTACTACGACCAGAAAGAAAACTGTGAGAAATTCATATCAATTATTAGAAATAGTACGGTATGTAAAATTACATATAATATTTCAATCAATGATATATTTGGTTTAACCATATGTTATTCATGATCTTCAAAAAAAACCTATCAATTTAACCAATACATAGACATATCCATAGGATATCCTCAGATATATCCTTGGAAATATTTATAGGGATCTCATTGATGTTTTTGCATCCTAGTTTCAAAATGGTGACTAAAACGGCACCCTGATACTAACTCTATCATCCAAAGAATTACGTTCATGGAAATTACATTTCATTTATGGAATACATAATACATTACCCAAATAGACAACCAAAAAAATATATTATTTAAGTGTCTTAGGAAACATTGAATGAATTTTTCTACTTGGTGAAATATCATCAATATATCCCATAAATACCATCGCCTTTAGTTTTCCTTCCTAAATCCTTTATTTATATGTCTGGGGAAAGAAAATCATAAATAGGGTGTTCTAAAATGCTCGGTAAGGGAAGACATGGAAAACATAATCATGAGAATGTAAAAACATGAACATATATTTTGAAAAAAAAATCTTGAGCCAGAAAATAAATCTTCTTAGTACGTAATGCATACATCATAAAGGAACATTAAGCATGATAACATAGCATTGGCATAAAACATTAACTTTTTGAAAACACATATGTATAGAAGACCATTTTCATATTATATAGGGATCCTTCCAAAGACCATCATAGTGGACAAAGTCCATTAGTAAACCAGGTTTACATGTCTTTTCTGCCCTGTATTACAGAATCCGTTTTACTTTAAATTATGTCTCTATATTAATGAACCACATTTTCATAAAATTATAATCATATCTATCTAATAAGATAAAAATCATTACCAAATTTATTGGAGGAAGATATAGGTCCCAATAATCTCATAATAAAATCATTCTTATGTGTTCCAAAATAACATAAATCATTCATCATTGTATAACCCAAGGAATAAAAATGGGGTTCTTAAACCACATTCCATCCTAATACATATAAAATATATGTATTTCATAAAAATAATTTAATCATAAATTCAATAAAAACATATTAATAACATTTCATTATATGAGTTTACACCATGGCATGGAGACAGTATGTCGTACGTACGCATGCTTGGGGATTTAATTTTTTTCATGATGGAAGGAGGGTGGAATATGATTGTTTCATAATTATAATAACATTTCATTATATGAGTTATATTGATCTTATTACTTTATAATTAAGAAACTAATGAATAGTATGGATAAAAATAATGAAGTTCGTATAAATCAGTACAAGATATTACCTCTTCATCAAGGTGCTTCCTCTTTATTTTCTCTTAATGGAACTAGAGATGGTATTTTGAGAATAGAAAAACCTATTTAATGTGACTAAGGAATTCTATAAACGATAATTTCATGGGATGGTTGAGCGTGAAGGCTCAAATAGTTGTCAATAGGTGAGGGAGGAGGTGCCCTTTTATTATTTAGTTGGGGGGCACCATTGAAATTTATTAAAATATTAATTTAATTTAATTTTTTTTTTATAAAAAATATTTCAAATTGAAATATGTCAAATAAAAATTTATTATATATCTAAATAATCTAATACAATAATATTTATACATGTATTGAGTCTATTTTAAATATAATCTTACTTGTTTACCCTCAATTATTCTTATTTAATTGTATTTTTGGTAACAACATTTTATGTCTTAAGAGGGTTTAAAATTTACTAATATTGAGTAAATTTCCCACAATTGAAAATTTAATGAAAATTTAGATCTTATCATAGTCACTTTGTAATTTTAAAATATTTTATCATTTTTAACTAACATAATAATATATTATTTCTTTAAAATAACAATAGTGTCAATTTTTACACTATTAATTTTTTTGAATTTAAATAAAATTAATAAAAAGATATAACTTTAAGACACACCATTTAATAGTTGTGTAACATGTCATATTAATATATAAAATTATTTTCTGGAATAAATTATATCATATACTATTTAATTTAATATTTATAATATAATTTATTTTAAATTTCTCTTAATAAAAAAATTACGGTATCACTTTTGTGTCAATATTTATAGTAAATATTTTATATTAAAAAAAATTTAAATGAATTCGCATGATATATATAAATTAATTATAATTATAAATACTACATGTGATAATAGTTTTGTTTGGTTTATCGCTATATTAAAATTTTAATACTGATATGAAATAAGAGAGTGACATGTTGGCACTTTCTTTTATTTAAATAATAAATACATCACATTAATGAGAAAATATCCACTAAAAGAATCAATTTTGATCTTTAGGTGTTACTAGTCTACTTTTATTATTTAAATATGACTTTTTCATGTGTTACAATAATTTTATTATAACTTTCATATTGTTTTTTACCCCAATTTACCTAATTTACCTGTAATCGTGGTAAAACAAAATTACCAAAGTTACTATTCATAATGTCCAAAAAACTAAAGGGGACCTATTTACATAATTTCGACCAAATGATTCCAAATATTTAATCTATTTTTAAAAATTATAAACACATAATTTTCAATAATTAATTTAAAATAAATTCACGTATTTAAAGGGAGAAAAATAATTTCTTAAAAGTAAAAACAATCAAAATATTGACATGTGTTTATTTCAAAATTCAATTTTAAATTACATAAAATGAAAAAAAATGGATTAAATGATAAAAAAATAATGTAAATATAATTTAAAACCATCTCAAAAGATAATTTATCAATAAAAATAAATTAGACAAAAAGGTAGTTTTGAATTAAAATGTAGCATTTTCAAAATTCATTAAATTATGAATTTTTTTAGAAAAATACAAAGATTTAATCCAAAATAAATTTTGATTTTCCTATTACAAAGAAGAAGATTATTGTTTCAAAAAGAAATTAGAGAAGTGTAAAAAACTTGTTTTAAAATGGGTTCTCCAACAAAAGGTGATAAAACTGTACCATTTTAAAAGAATGCCTCTTTTATCCAAAAAATTGAATTTGTTCATAAATTATTCTTAGAAAACATATATGATGAATTTTAAACATTAAATTGAATATATTAAATATATATTTTATTAATAAAATCTCATAAATAGTGACTGTATTATTTTATAATCTCCCTTATTTTCATTTAAATAGTTTTTAAGGACCTCATTTTATTTTTTATTAAAAAATTTAATTTCATTTATCACTAATTGTTCCAAAAAGTATTTATTTAATACATGTGTAAACAATATTTTAATAAATAAATTAATACTATATATTCCCACCATTTTAATAGATAGGTTATATGGTTACATAATAATATATTTTTTCACTTATACTCAGTCTTGCATGAATTGAATTATATCAAAAGAATCAGATCGTGTGTCTACAAAATGTTTTGAATAGCATTGCGTATGATGCAAGATAAGTTGATGTTTCATATTAAGAAATATTCTATTGGTGTTTGTTACTAAACAAGACATCAAAAAAATTAAAAAAACTCTATCTCATAAAAATATTGGAGTGTTATAGTTAGATGCTATTATTTTTCAAAGTTGAATTGAAAAAGTGTGTTCAAAATTAAATTTTCTATCCTCTCAGATTTAATTCCTTCAATATGATCTTCTTATTCCTATTCATATATAATAAATAATGAATGCTCATATGGGTTAGTTATAATATTCTAAAGTAGATGTATATAAGCTCAGTAATTGCTTTGACATGTTCTTGAACGACAATGTTGGTCATTTTGAAAAGCCTATTGGTACAATCGTAGAATAAAACGTGAGAGTTTCAATACAAACATGGTATGTGGTTCATTCTCTATTGTACCAATCAATGAAAACACTGATTTTTTTTTAAGAGTATGAAGGTGATCTATGTTTCAATTATGGATTTTCATTCTTAATATTTATATGATGATTCATGTTCAGAATCAAATGTACCCCCAATATTTCTAGTTCAAGTTACAGGAAAGGAGTTAGTTTTTTACAATATTTCATGGTGTATTAATTTTTCTCAAAATGCACATATTCTAGATTCACTAGTTCCCTCATTGTCAAATGTCCCTATATCAGTTCCTTTTTTTCAATACTCATATTTCTGATTCTTATGTCCGTTTTGTAAAATATACTGAGAAAATTTTTGTAGATAAAGTGGAAATAATGGACAAAATTGTTGAATAAGTGAATGGAAGGATGCATTTTAGGTAAATTTTAGTGGAACGAATCTTGAATAATCTTTTAGTAAATGTTCCAACAACTCTTATTGATGAATACATAGCTCATTTACTAAAACCTCTAGAAGATATATCTCTTTTGAGATTTTCGTAAGGAAAAATTAAATATATTAAATTGATTCTCAGAAGTGGTTTTTATTATGTTTTTCATATGTACAAAAATGACTCTATCATTCATCTAGAGTTCATTAAGTTAGAAATTATCCTATGGATTTAAATGTTTTCTGAAACCTCATATAATATAATAATAAGAATACATATTACTCCTGACGATTATAATTCAAATATTGTATATAGAAATGGAATTAAATGTATTTATATTACATCATACATTTATCAAAAAAATTAAGCAAATATATATGTTTTTTTCAGATCAATCTTTGGGAGCACCCTGATCATCAAAGAGTATCCTGAATTTCCCATTCATGGCAATTGGAACCTATGATTTCAATATATCTTTAGTTTCCATTGAAAATATCCACAATGGTCCTATTAATCATCATAATGTAAAACAAACTATTGGATCAGTTGGTGGAGCTATTATTTTAGTATATAGGTAGGAAACGTCATCATCAATGCTAACCATAATTACATCTAAAACAGAACCTACCTTAAAGAAATATCCACCCAAACTATCATATCATTTTGAACCCATTATTAAACATGAATATGAAGAATAATTTATTTTATTTAGATTTTTGTGATTGTTTAATGGATTTATTTTTATTCTTGATGATGATTAAAGAAACACATTTTTACACATTAGTTATGTTTTTAAAAAGATTTTTTTCATTAAATTATAATTATTCTTAATTTTTATATATTTTATTGTTTTAATTTGATGTTATTTATTAGATATTATTTTATTATAATGTTCTTTATTCATTTTTTATCTTTATCATAACAATTTGTTTCATCGACTATTTTTAATATCTATATTTTTAACTGAATTCCACACAATCCATAATTTATCATTAACTTTTAGTACAATAATCAAATAGTTCATGACTATACCAATGAAACATTAAATTTGTTTTTCCTATATTTTTTTCCTTATATTTTAAGCACACAAAAAGGGGGAAATTTATAAATTGTTAACCCTACGGTTAATCACAGAGGAAGAAGTTCTCACCATTCATAAACATCGTAGAAGATTTATATAAAGTGGCACAAGTGTCAATTTAAAAGGCTAAATAAAGTATATAAAATAAATTTTAAAAGAAATATTTATTATATAGTTTTTTGAAAAATACTACTAATCATTTTTAAAATATAATTTTTAATATTAAATGGGGTTTGGAAACATCAAAAAGAAAGAGATTGTGTGATTACTAATGTTGACCCATTATATGCCATGTACATTATAATTTAATGTTCTCAAATAACAATAATAATATACTAATTATCTTATTTTTAAATATTTTCATTAGTTTTAATCTTATTTTAAGTGTTTATATAGTATAAAACCATTAAATTTTCATTTTAGAAACTTTGGTTGAAATTTTCATTTGTCTGAAAAAATGAGTTACTTAATGAATTTTGTTACATGGTGAAATAACTATGTGAGAATTCAACTATATAAATCTCTTATGAGAACATTTCACTTACATGAAATTGATACATCACAAAATCACCTATGTTGAAATAAAGTATATCAATGATATTGTCTATATGAGAATTAGATATGTAACTCAATCTGTTACATTATTCAATTATATGGAGTAATCAGCACTAGGAATTGGAAACATTTTGAAATAAACTACGTCGTTTTAATAAACAATATTAGATTAGGATATATGAATAAAAACACTACATGATTCAATTTGGATACATTAATGACATTAAATTACATGGACATATTTTCTTTCTGATAAAAAATTGCTATATGAAAATGGCCTACATGAATTTGGCTATATATATAATTCATCTATATAAATTAAATAGGATATATGAATTTAAATGTTGAGATTGGGAATGTGAGGATCTGTAATCCGCTATGACACACTTCAATATATATTTATTACCATTGAATCACTTCTTTGATATATTAATTCTTCCATGAAATCCATGAATGTTGTGTTACTTCTTTAATGATCACATTTAGAGGAAAGTACCAATAAAAAATCATGAAAATTTATTATTTATTTATCTTTACTCTTTTTGAGATATTTCATATAATAGGACATGTCATCATCCAATGTTTTATGCATCACATGCTTTTTCAGTTAAATTTTTTACATTTATTTTAAATAATAGCCTAATCTATCATTATATTTTTATACGGAAATATATTAAGTTAAAAGTGTTCCTACATTAATATTCAAGAATTCTATATCAAAGATCATTAATGATTCTCTATTTTATGTGAAAAATATGAAGAATAATTGTGTTTTAAAACTATAAAAAATGGATAAACATTTCTATTTTTTAGAAGACTATCCTCGATTTAATGACATATTCTCATAACCACTCTAAGATATTTCATCATTCTACCTGTTAAAACTTAAAACATTGAGTTGAACATGTAAATTCTTTATATTCACATATTCGTTTTTAATGGTTACCAATAAAATATCACGAAGGATGTTTTTTTTGTAACGTCTTTTTGTGGACTAGTTAAAAGTTCTTATGATTTTGAAATATGTTCTAACTGTGTGAACTCATATATGAAGTACTTATAAAAAGTGTTGATAGTCAATATAAAATGGACTAATCTAGTGAAAATAACATACTCATGGATAAGAGTGATTGTGGATTAGAATAGGGGAATTCAATTCCCTAAAACACTATAATCTGACATGTCTATTTAATTTCCATCTTATTTTATATTTCTATTACTAATTTTGATAGAGAATGAACACAATGATTTTAGTATCTTGATGAGGGTTATTTGTATGTGATGATAATTTAATGACTCAATTTACTACCCCCCATTGAGTTCTTAAATAATTTTTGTGACAAAAATGGAGTGTCTCAAATATTACATGTATTGGATGTAATCAAAAAGGTTTTTATGGAAATGAATTTTTATTATGGGTTATTCAGTTATTAGATCATTCCATATGTTTTATTTATAGGAATTTATCATTTATATTACACTACAATGAATGTATTAAATCAGTATAAAGTTTAAAAGTTTTATCAAAAATCATGTTGAAACTAAAATATCTTAGGTACCCAATATATCATTTTAATATATTTAATAATAAACCTTCCTAAATAATTATAAATATACATTTTATATGGACAAAAGTTATTCCATGAACATGAATAGTGATATTTATACCTTATTATATTTTAATACATGTGATGGAGACACATTCACTTTTAGTTATATCTTTAAAGGTAATCTATTATTTTTTAGAGATCTATAAATATTAAAATATGTTATAATTATTAAAGTACTATATGTAGACGTATTAATACATACATTAATTTTTATATCAATTATTTTCATGATGAAATGAGTGTAATGTTTGATGATAAAAAATTCTTTCTTATAAATATAAAATGGTTTTATTTTACTTTGTGAAGAAGAAAAATATCTACTCTATTGATTTTTTTATATCTAACTCAATAATTTTAAAGTTAATAAATTATATAGTAATATACTATATTTTTTGGAATATAATGATGTGAAATGTTTATCCTGAAATGTTATACATGTTGGGAAATCATGGAATGGTTTTGGAAGAGAAAATATTAAATAAAATAAGTATTATTTGTGTATTTTTTTTCTAATGGTAAGAAACACAAAGATACTAGATAATTTAATAATGTTAATATAGCTAGATATTTTGAAGTAATCAATCTTGATTTATTTATATACATTAGAGAAACTAGATTAGGTGGAAATAGATATGTGTTTTCAATTGTATATTAATTTAGTTGATTCACTTGGACTCATTTTCAATCTCATAAATCATAAACAAAAAATAATTTTATTGTTTTTTGTAAATTATTAAAAATATAAAAGGTCCATTTAATAAAATTATTTAATTTTATAAATGAATATAATTTTCAAACTTGAACTTTGAGAAGTTCTTTTGTTGATAATGGATATTTCCATAATTTTCCTATCACTAGAACATGATAAAAAAATTATGTTATGAAGATGAAAAATAGAACTATTCATGAAATTACAAGGATTATACTAAATGAATTTAATTTACAAAAAAAATTGGGATGAATTGTATAATACTCCTTTCCATATATTAAATAGAGTTTACATTAGAAAACTTTTAGAGAAACACCCATAGGAAATTTCAAAATAAATGAAACTAATGATTAGTCACTATAATGTTCTTGGTTAAAGTGTTTTTCTTTTAAATATAAAATATACTCTAGAATAGTTAGACACTAAAAGTGATGAAAGTTCTTCTATTTGATATTCAAATAATATTAAAACTTAAAAAGTATATAGAAAGATAACTATGTAAATAGAGTGAACTTTTCATGCGATTTTTTTGAACATAATAAAAAACAAAATTTACATTCAAATAATCCTGATAATGAATTTAATTATTTTGATTTTGATAAATATAAAAATGAAAATAAAACTGAATCATTTGTTTGCTATAAAAAATTTATCAATATAATTTTATATATCATAAAACTAATAGATATCATTCCAAAGAAAATGTAATTTGAAATGTTGGATCTATAATAAGAACATGAAAATCAGTATTGAATTTTTCTGCATATTCTTCATTTTTTATTAATTTTTTATATGTTGATGTTAAAGAGTTATTGAAGGATAAAATTTGGATAAATTATATGCATAATTAACTTAATTAATTTGAAGGAAATAAATTATGGAATTTTGTGGAGTTACCTAATGATAAATAACCCATTAGAATAATATGTTTTTTTAAAATAATGGACATGTATAGTAATACAGTAATAAAAAAGGCTATATTAGTTAATGAAGGTTATTTTAAAAAAGAATTTGTGGATATTAGATATTCATTTTCAATGATTTCTAGAATAAAATCTATTCATATTCTATTATCTTTTTATTTTTATCAAAAATTTAAATTATTTCAAATGGATATAAAAAGGTTAATTTTTGAAAGGTGTAATTTATAAAGATGACTATGTTAATTAACCATATTGTTTCCAAAAATATGAATTTCCAAATCATATTTTCAAACAATATAATGATAAATAGTCTAATGAAAGCCTAGGGATCTTGGTATAATGGACTAACTATTTTATAATTACAAAATAATTGTATCAAAGGAATGATTGATCCAGATATATTTTTAGATAATTTTTTTAAAAATATTTTACTTGTATAATTTTATATTGAAGATATTTGATTAGGATATATATATGTAATATTTAGTACTGAATTTTAAAAAATAATAATAAATGAACTTGATACGAGTCTAATCGATGAATAAAAATGTTTCGTTGGTATTCAAATTTTACAATTAAAATATGAGATTTTTATAAATAAAAAATACATGATAATATATGGTTAATAAATTTATTCTTGATTCATGTAAAACTGTGATAACCCCAATGAGAATCAATTCTTAACTGGATGAGGATGAATATAGAAAATCAATAAATGATAAAATTTATAGAATAGTGGTATAAACACTACATAATTTGATTACATAAAATATTGATATATTGTTTTTAGTATATATATGTTAAAGTGATGAGGATAATTCAAAAATAATAATTGAAGGCTACAAAAAGAATAATCAGATATGTTAAATCAACTATTAAAACGATCTCATTTTACTCAAATCATATTTGTTTCAATTATTTATCATATTTTGACTATAATTTTCGAGTCATATGACTTGATAGGAAAATAAAATTATGTATGTGTCTTATAATTGTTATGTTTTTTATATCATGAAGTCCCAAAAATAAATTTTCAATTACATTATTCACAACTAGATCTGATTTGATTACATCTACAAATTTTTGTACTAATAATATGTGGATATAATAAACAATATCTAATTTAAATATTTATATTGGAAAAATTCTGATATATGTTTACAATACATATTCTATTTCAGTATAGAAAAATCCTTAAGAACATAAGGGACAAAAAATCTTGATGTTAGATTTCATTTTTACAGATTATGTTACTAAAGGGGATAATTTTACAAAATTTGATTCAATATAAAATAAACAAATATATATTTTTAACAAAACATTATACATTTTGAGGAATATTAAATTGTTGTTTCAAATTGGTTATAGTTATATTTAGCTTAATCGCATTCTTTTTAAATGATAATGTTTTTAACTTGTGATATCACATAATCCTAGAAATTATATTTTATTTATCTTGTATCAATAATAAAAAAATTTAATTTGGGGAGAGTTATCCTATATTTTCTGTGTTTGAGGGTGAAAATTTAGTTTTAAATTGTATATGAATTTGTTATCGAATTCTTGGATAACATGTTTCTTATTTTTTAAGAGGGATAATGTTTCTGAATTTTTTTTTCTGAAAATTTTTAAAAAGCATGAGAAAATATGTATTGTATAATAAATTTTTTTACTGTATAGAAAAAATGGAAATATTTTTTCATAGAGATTTATTTTTTTCTTATTTTTTCTTATTTATTTTATTTTGTTGTTAAATTTTAAAGATATTCATTCAAAAATATTTATTTGAAAATATTTTAATTTTTTATAATTAATTTTATTTTTTAATTGTATTCATAAATAATCATTATTATATTTGATGATTTGTTTTAAATTTTTTCTCATGTTATTGTATTTTAAAGTGCTTTCTACCTTTAATTATGTTCATTAATCATTGTTTTACATTTAAATAGCTTTTTTAACCTTACACAACGACTTTTCAACCTTTACATCATCTTTACAAATTGAATGTTTCCTATATATACATTTTTTATATATCCTAACAAAAGCCTAATAATATGTTAGCTACCCCTATGTGAGTTTTAATCTATGTTTATGTGAACCTTACAATCCATGAGATACCCTTACACAACATTCTTATACCCTTATTTAAGCCTTAAAAATCAACTTACCCTTATAAATGTATTCGAGTTCCCTTATAAATGTATTTGAAAATTAGGTTTACCATTATGAAAGTATTTTGAAACTATCCTTTACTCTACATGAGGTTCATAGTACCATTACACACTCTTAAATAATTTCAATTTACGTTTACATAGTAGTAAATACACATTTACATAGATTATTAGGAATGTGATTTCACTTTATATTACCTATGTAATTAATCATATACCATTACATTAATCCATTATACCTTTAAAAATTTAATATGTTTAACATTACATAGGGTATTGATATTTCTTGTTTCCCTTATGCCTTCCTTTTAACATAGATATTACCCTTATATAAGCTATTTTCTTACCCATACGTGGGTATATTGAATGTTATCATATAGTGGAAGAATAATTATCATGAATATAAGTTGTATCACACCCAAAAATAGTAGTATAAACCACTCTTGAAATAATAGGAGTATCCATCTTGTTCTAATTACAACAACTTATATTTAGTTTACAGTATCAAAATAAAACAAACAATATCCCCACTTATCTAATGGAGGCCCCACAAAAATATTAGTTACAATTTCTTCTAGTGGTATCATACCAGTATCAGTAATTGTAACACCATGTGATATTAAAATAAGAGAATTATGTTCCCAAGCATATATGACACAAAACACCAAGCTTAGACGAATTGTGAATTATATTATTTCTATAGTACTATTATCAATTAGTAATTGAATTGGTAGGTTTAAATATGATTAAATGAATTATTAAATATATTTATATCTATAAGGTTCCTCACCCAAAAATATATTGATTTTTACATAGTAAATAAGAACACAATTTTCAGTTATGTAATTTTATGCTTCAAAATAAATTTTCTTTAAAAATGATGTTAATTGATTTTTGGGTGTTGATAATATATTAACTTATGAAAACTTTAGTGATTTTATTTTACTAAAATGATATCAATTTTTCTATCATCATATCAAAATTATCTTTGAGTGATGTTTATTGATTTTTCTGAAAAGTTTCGTTTTTCAGTGAATAAGAAGAAATAACCTCAAACATTTCTTTTTAATTTTTAATAAATCCGCTTTGTGATATAGTGGGAACCATAAAATAAAGTAAATATGGAATAATATAAACCAGAAGAAAACATCCTAAAAATGAAAGGTAATTGCATCTTATAGTATCAATATGTAGACCATCACAATATTCGGAAGTCCAAGAACAAATTTATAATATAATTTGATATAAATAGATGGTCTCTAGTCCAATTGTGCACAATAGTATTTCCATGAATTATTAGGGGGGATAAGATCAATTTTCATCTACTAAAAAAATTGTAAGAGGATGGATTAGTGGTTTAGATCCAATTTTTCAGGGGCTACTATGTCCTTTTTAACCACCTCCAACAAGGATTCATATGCTATTGTGATGGGTGGAAAATAAATAGCTATAAGAGCATGTTATTGACCTTCCATATCAGTTTGTTTTGTCACGCAGACTTTCATTTCTTTTGAGAAGATATATTCTCTTCAATAAGATCTTGAGTAGCAACAATAGTTGGTTGGTTCACCACTTTCATCCCTTTTCCTTTTTTGGGAATCATTCATGGGTCTTGGCTACTAATTTTCTCCCTAATCAACTGGTGGTCATTGTCTTGGGTATATAATAGTATCCTTTTGAAGGATTATATTTCATCTTTGGATAAACTAGGAAATACCCTAGTTTAGAAAGTCCCTTCATTCCTCTAACTGCACTTGATCTAAGGTAATTGTTTTCTTTATGAATATCATCAAGGCCTAGTCAAATCTGGGTATGATCCCCTTTGTACTAATATTCATTAAGAATCATAGAGCTCTCGACAATTATACTATCTCGTTCTAGTCCTTGTAATTATGCCAGTGGTGATTCTAGAATAGTTTTCTCACTATCTTCCCTATTACCAATAGATTTAATGCAATTCTTTTTCTTCATGTGCCCAAATATCATCCAACCTCCTTCCTTTATGTGAATGTTAGAGATATCACCCAAGTCCTCATGGTAGCTATATGAAACTATGGGCTGGTAGGTTGAAAGTTTAATATGTAGGAAGAAATAACGATTTTCATAAAACTGTAATTTATTTAATTAAATAAAGTAATTTAATATAAATTTAATCTTTGAATTGGGTATTAAGTTAAATATAATCCAATTATTTATAATAATCTATTTAATTTAATTTTATTCAGTAATTTTTATGATTTTGGTATAATTTTTATTTTATTTATAATATCACATTTTTCTAGGTTTTTTGCGTACATGATTTTTCCATTTTTCTTAATTAAAATTACACCTGATGATGACTGATTTAAATTATATATATAATATATATATTTAAATGAATTTTTGTTTATATAATTTTAATCAAGATTAATAGATTTAATGTAAAATCAAATTTTTATCAAAAAAGCATTTTCATGAAAACCCATTTTTTCACACTCTTTGCTGGATAATTATAAAATGAATTTTATTCCATTTATAGAAATTTAATTTATCAAAATAGATTCCATATTTTAAATCATAAAAATTAATATTATTTACTTTGGATAACAAAAAATATGGTCATAGGGAATACTAAAAAATGTAATAATTCTTCACTATAGTAAAATGGTAAATCGGGTTAACTTATGATACAAATAAGTGGTAAGGATTCAATTTTTCATTTTAATTCCTATTAGATAATGTTATTTCAATCTTTTTACCTATGTGTTTATATTTATTTAATTATGGAATAAATTACTATGAAAGTGGTCCTTATAATATTTTATTTAAAGAAAAATACAAAATGGCACTCTAAAACTTTTAAATTCCCCCTATGTTTTCAAATATGTATAAAAGGATTTTTTAGAAAAATAAAAAATTTATCATCAGAATAATAGAATAATTTTCATGATGGTAATTTATTTCCAATTTTATAGTAACGAAATAATGGCATTAAATGGTTATGCAATGCTGTCATAGTATTTATACGATTAATATAAAAAATTAATGGATTTATAAAAAGTAAAAAAAAACATAATTTTTATTTAATTTTTTTATTAATTTTTTTTATAAGTATAAATTATTATTGGGGTGCTAAATTATTATATTTTAATTCCATTATTTTCATGTTAATTTCAGAATAAAATTAAATGAATTGTTTCATGAATGAAATTAATGATATTATATAATAAATATTATTTTATTAAATGGTTTAAAATTAAAAAATATTTTATCGTTAGAAATATGATTGGGATATGTATAAAATTAATTTATATGGTCCTATTATTTTACAATTATACTTTTATATTAATTATCACGATTGATAAAAATTAAACCTTTGTTATTAAGGTAATTTTAAAAATGGGTTGACACTAGTTAAAAAATGATAAGGGTAAAATAACTAATATAAACTTTTACCAAAGAAATTGAATGATATTATTTTTAACTATTTATATCCTATATTAAAATATTTCATTTTAGAATATGTTTCTAAGAAAAATTAATTTATTTTATGTTAATATTCAATGAAATCCCAAAAGTGCTCCTCCCCTCACAAATAAAAGGTTACATACTCTACTACATTTTTCACAATTCAATAAGAATTTAATTCAGAAAATACTGACCAAAATATCTTACCACATCCAAGTGGAATTGTTTTATTATAAAACCCACATATGAAGGCATTCAGTGAATACCTAAAGTTATTTTCTGATGAAGAGGTATAGTTATAATCCACATTTTTTGTTTTATTTATTATTAAACCTTTCCTAAAATATGATTAAACTGTTATTAAATAACAAAAAAAGAGTATTTAATATACTGATATTTTATTATTTAAATTGAATAACCTATATCCATATCTTCTATAAGATGACAAATTATACCATTGAGAGTGGCTACAGCGGACTACCACATTGTGAACCATTATAATCTGTTTTCCATCAAAGCCTCTCACGGCTAGATATATTGATAGGATTAATGTATATACATATATATATTTATATGATATATATGAAATTACTATACCTAAATAATTATAACATGTAACCATCTTTTTTACCTTCAAAACAATTAGAAAATGCTAACATCTCTCATCCATACTTGTAGACTACCACCTCCATGAAGACATGTGATTTGATTTTCATCTATATTTAACACTGTTTGAAGAAAGACGGACATGATGAATATATATGTTTTATATGATAAAATAATTATTATTTATAAAGTCTAATTATTATTTTACTTTCCTTCATTCATTCCGTCAAAAAAAGAAAACAATTTTCATTCATACATATGACATACCATCTCCGAGAATGGTGTAATTAATTCTTCAACCTATAAATTTTTTTGATTACTCTAAATATATTTATAATGAATATATATAATATTTATATCCAGATTAAAATTATTTATATGATGTAACCACGATCATATTACATTTAAAAAAACTACATGACCAAAATATAAAAGACAAGCGAAGAAGTTATGACATGAAATAGTGACATTAATGAATAATTTTTAATAAACAGATGATAAATGTTTATAACAATATCATATATGTTGTGATATATATGAGAATTATTATGTAATATTTATATTTTAAAAATATATTTATTTTACTATAGGTTTAAATGTCTATGAAGAATATAGAGACACAAGGTAAGAGGTTTTCATATAACTTTTACTTATGTAAGAAACATTCCACATTCACTAAATGTTTGTTTTATGTTGTCTATGTAATGAACATTAATTTATTTATTATTATTATTATGAAAATTATAGGGGATATATTTTCATATGTGTCTCTTTATTACATGGGGCTATAATTGAAATTTTTCTAAAGTGGTAAGGGATTGATTCTATAATCAAATTGTTAATCGAGATTTTTATGGTCATGCCTATGATGATGAATGTTTTTAATATAAAACTCAGAAATATCATTATTTTTCTTTTCCTATAGTTATTTTAAGAGAATGAACATTTTAATTTCATTTTACTCAGTTTAATAACTAAATAGAATATTAATGTTTTTAGGGAAATCAACTTTATTTACCACATCGGTTGAAATTATGTTCTATTCCATGTCTATGTTAACTAATAGTATTTTCATGAAAGTATTAATACTCTCCAATTATTTTTTAAAATAATTTTTAATATTTTGTAATGCCTTGACCGTAGTTACCCAGAGTCGATGTATTATTACATAACAATAGCATGATCACAAATAAATCATGTCTCGAATGACCAATTAGTTTAGTAATATTGGAAACAAGATTCATACATAAGTTCAACTTTACAACTGGAAAAGAAATACAAAACGAATTAATTCCATTAGAAACATTCAAGCCTCCTAGATTATTCCGGAATGTCACTCACTACTAACTTCTTCATATCCTGTAAAATGAATCATAAGAAAGGGGTCAGCTCAAATGCTCAGTAAAGGTAAGCAATATAACAGAAGATAACATAAATATTATGCATGGTGAATAATTGAAACCACATGCCTTTACCAATAATAAACATGAGTAAATTTATATAAGGAATATGAGATGAGTAAATAAATCAATAATAAAACATAATCATGGGTATTATACTAGTTGAATGACCACATGAACCATCAATATTATTTTCATAATGAGGGAATGTATAATGTCGGACATTCTGAAACATTTTGTCAAGGCCTCGGCCAAGACGTCTAAAAATGATTAAGACCTCAGCCAAAACCATATATCAAAATGGGAAAGGCCTCGTCCAATTCCATGTCTAGTTGTCTCATGAGACCTACTGATTCATCGATAAGCTATAGCGGGCTCCACCCATCACTTACTAAGTCCAAATTCATTCTTTATATAAAAAGGTTGAAATATAACATAAACATTTGTATTAAAACTAGTATACGAAATGTCACTACATTAAACCAAAACCATGAATGGTATAAAAATAGAATATCTACAGTCAAACATTTCACAAAACCTTCAATACAATATGGATGTTTTGTATCATAATAAATCAACTTCAGATTAACTTAAAATCCTTCAAAGGATGTTGATATAGATGAAAACAAAACATTATTAAGAGAAATATCACTTTCTATTTTGAAATAATTTAAGGGTCACTTAATTATAAAGAAAAATTTTCTTTTGAAAATATTCGTATAATATTTGAAGGAAAACTTTGATGTTGTTATAATGGCGTTAAATAGTCGCACCCGCCGTATAAGTTAAAAAAACCTTATTACCTTAATTTTGTCGAAAAGGTCAAAAAGTACCTTGTTTGGAAAATGAATGAAAGATTCCTTTATAATCAACTTATAAAAATCAAACAAAGTTATAAATGACATTAAACTGTAGTCTATAAAATACTAATAATGTTTTGTAATACATTTTTAAGAAACATGGATGTGGTTGATAAAGAGATCCTAGTAGATAATTACGTATAAACAACCTCGGATAATGAAGAGATTATAAAATTAACCCTTACCTAGTAATTTTCCTTGGTATAGGGTTGGTTATTATCTTGTATAATGGTGAAATAATTGTTATTAAATTATAAAAGAATCATATATATTAATATGATATCATATATTATCTTTTATCATTACATTGTTAAAAATATCTTAGTATTATTGTCATTTCGGGTGTTAACGGATTCGTTTTCAATTATATTTGTTGTTATGTGAGTAATATTATTTATGGATGGGATGTATCTTATTAATATCCAGAATTATATCTAGTCATTATACATTATTTGTACCCATTAAAAGAAAATTATTCTTGAATGGATACGATGGGGAATGAATCTCCCTGCGTTCGTGGAGATGGTAATTCAAACGTACGTACGAGCAATAATATCATTATTTTCATGTTAAAATAATATAACATTTTATGGTATATCATATATAATGAATAATTATCATGTTATATTTATTAATTACATCAATGACACATCATTATTATACCCATCCAAATAATAATGTAAGGAATAACAATTACACCACAACGTGGAGACAGTAAGTCGTGCGTACGCACATATGTTGACATATGATTCAAAGAATATACAGAATTAAGAATATGTTTGTACCATATTTATAATAACATAAAATTATATATAAGATACTAGAGTTATTATTTTATAATGGAAATAACAAATAAAGAGGATGAGGAAGAAGAAATAAACTTGAAAGAGGTGATGAAATATTTACCACTTCTTCGGGTTCTTCCATTTGATTTGATCAAAAGGTCTCCATAGGGTGGATTTATGACTAAATTAAGGCCTCTAAGTTGATGTTAGGACAATTGAGAGGGTATTTGGGCAGAGTTTTGTCGAGTAAAATGGCATTTAAGGTTTGAATTTGAGGGATGGTTGAGTTCCATTTTATAAGAGGGGTGAGGGGAACCTTAGGACAAGCTAGAAATACTATTTTATAATAAAATCATTTTCGGTTTCTAATGGATAAAAAGTGGATTATTGAAAGTATAATGTGTGGATGGGTATAAAACCACCCAAAAAATAAGTTTTAGATAGGTTTGGTTCACTATATTAGCCTTATCATTTAGATTTAACTCTTAGTTAAATAGTTTGACATTTACCATGTCTCATTGTATTTTTTTTATATTGTTAATAAAATTACTATATACTTCCAATCGAACCCCAAGTGGTTTATTAATGATACGTCGATCATTATATAAGAATTTTGTCCGAACATTATATTTTTAGGAATATAATATCAATTAATAATATACTATTTGTTTTTAAAACTCTATTATGTCAATTTTGACACTAATTGTTATTTTGCCTTTTCTAAAATCATAACAAAAGTATTACTTCAAAAAAAATTATATAACTAAACCTAATATGTCATATTAACTTATAAAATTATTGTAATTTATAAAAATCCTCAAATTACATATATTTGGATATTTATAATATCAATTATTTTAATATTTTATTAATTAGGTAATTACTGCATCATCATTGTGTCATAAATAAATTAACTTATTTAATGTCTAAAAAATATAAATAAAATACCATTATGTAGGAAATATTTTTTTCATTCTAATGAATATTAATTTATTAATTTATCTTATATGTAACCCTATATTAAAAATGTTTAAGTTAATAATCATTGATTTTAACTCTTTTAACTCTTCGTTAAATAAAATAATAATAAATGTCCTAATCTAATCCATGAGGACCTAAAGGATCATATTTTATTTCTAAGATTGTTTTTGATCTAATTACACTTATCCAATAGAATTAGGATTTGTGTTAGGGTAATAATAATATCATTTTTACCCTTAATTGCCTTATTTACTCTTAACGAGGGTAAATAAACGTAAAACGTTACTATTCACCAAAAACTATTTTCATCTTATTGAACCAAATTTTACTTCCTAATATCAATTGTGGCTCTCGGGGTTTTGAAATAAAACTCACAGAAGCGGTAAAATTATGTTATATGTAAATTTGCAAATGCTCCTAAGAGGTGCGTAAAAAATGGTAAAAAGATCAATAAAATTTTTATATATCTAAAATTATTATAAATTGAATCCAATGAATTACATTGAAATTATATAGCTATTATATATCTATTTTTTTCTAAAATAAAAGTAAATAAAATAAAAAATTATTTAAATAAAAAATATTATTTAAACTATAACTTAGCATTTTCAACTATTCATCATAAATTGAATGTTTTCAGAAAAATACCAAAAATTCAACCTAAGATAATTTGATATTACGAATCCAAAAATGAAGTCCATTTTGAAAGATAAAATTTATAATATTTCAAAAAGTGGGTAGTACTATTCTTAACATCTAGTTTTATTGGTTTTGGTGTGTTAGAACCTGAAGTTGCGTACAACACACACTATTGCATTATTCAAAGAGAAGCGTACCATGGAAGATTGGGGTGTTACATTCTCCCCTCCTTAAAATAATTTCATCCCCAAAATTTCTTGAGTATTACTGCGTAAAAAGACTCGGGTGGTTCTTCATCGATAGTTCCTCGGGTTCCCACGTTGCCTTTTCCATCATATGGTTTCTCCATAGAACTTTTACCAGACGAGTCATCCGGTTTCTCAACAATTGCTCTCTTGTATCAAGAACCTTGAAAGCCTCTTCACAATAATAAAGATCGGGTTCCAGTTTAAATTCAGCATAGGTGAGTACATGTGTTGGGTAAGGCATGTGTTTTTTCAAAAGTGATACGTGGAATACATCGTGAACTTTGGAAAGACTGGACGACATTTCCAAATGGTAAGCTACAGCCCCAATGCGTTCTAGAATTTCGAAAGGTTCGATGTACATGTAACTCAATTTACCCTTCTTACCAAAACGTTTAACACCCTTCCATGGAGATAACATCAAGAAAACATGATCTCCTACATAAAATTAAAAATCCTTCCTTCGATTATCAGCATAGCTCTTCTGTCTACTTTGAGCTACCTTCATGTAATTTTGGATTACCTTCAAATTTTCCATCAATTCCACCACATGTTCTAGTCCTATGAGATTTCTTTCACCAATATCATCCCAAGAGGTTGGTCTGCAACATCTTTTTCCGTATAAGAGTTCATATGGTGCCATCTAAATACTTGAATGGAAGCTATTGTTATAAAAAAATTCTACCAGAAGTAAATATTGATCCCACATACCTTGAAAGTCAAGTCAAAATGATCTCAACATGTCTTCTAAGGTTTTAATACTCCATTCTGATTGTCTATCAGTTTGGGGGTGGTAGGCAGTGCTCAAACGATTTTCAGTATCTAGGGATTTCTGCAGACTTTTCCAGAATCTGATGTAAAACATGGATCACGATCAGAAATAATCGAAAGGGGTACTCCATGAAGTCTCACAACTTCACTAATATATAGTATTTCTAATTGTTCAAGGGGTAAGTCTTCCCTTATATCAAGAAAATGTGCTGACTTGGTAAGACGATTAACAATGACCCATATTGCATCATTATTTCTTTGAGTCTTTTTTAGTCCCATGACAATGTCCATCATGATATTATCCCATTTCCACTCAGGTATGAGAAGCGGTTTCATAACTCCTCTAGGTTGTTTCCTTCCAGCATTCACTTGTTGACAAACCATACATATTGACACAAAATCATCAATCTCCCTCTTCATGTTGTCATAACAAAAATGTTCCTTCGAATCCCTATACGTCTTGGTTCTACTATGGTGTATAGAAAAATTGGAACTATGAGAATCATCCAAAAATTCCCTTTTTAGATCTTGTATATTTGGAACACAATTTCTCTTCCCAAATTTCAAAATTCCATCTTCATCTACAAAGTCACTAAATCTCCCGTTATTCACAGATTTAATCATCTTTTAAAACTCATCATCCTCAGCCTGAGAACATTTTATCCTTTCTAATAAATTTGGTTCGGAACCCATTTCAAAAAACACTGATGTTTCACATTCAACGGGTATTCCCATTTCCATCTTTACAAAATCCATTTATATAAGATCCTTTTCAACTCTCATCTTTTTCAAAACTCCATGATCTTTTCTACTCAATCCATCTTCCACCTTATTTTCCTTCCCTGGGTGGTAGTGTATCGTGCAATCATAATCCTTGATTAGTTCAAGCCTCCTCATTTTCCTCATGTTGAGTTCTTTCTGTGAGATAATATACTTAAAACTCTTGTGATCAGTATAAATATCACATTTTCACTATAGAGATAATGTCTCCATATCATTAAAGCAAATATTACAGCCACTAACTCAAGATCCTCAGTATGATAGCTTTTCTCATGAATTTTTTGTTGTCGTGATGCGTATGCAATAACCCTATCATTCTGCATAAGGAAACAACCATGTACTTTCTTTGATGCATCAATATAAATAACAAACCCATCATTCCCTGATGGAAGAGTCAATATAAGAGCATTGACTAATCTTCTCCTCAGTTGTTCAAAAAATTCTTCACACTCTTTTTTCCAAACAAATTTAACCCCTTTTTGTGTGGGCTTTGTTTATGGGTTATCCAACCAGGAAAAATTCTGGATGAAACTTCAATAATAACCTACTAAACCAATAAAACTATGTACCTCAGTTATACTTGTCGGTGCAGGCCATTCTTGGACTGCCTTTGTCTTAGATGGGTCAATAGAGATTCTATCCTTGGAGACAATACGGCCAAGAATAGAATTCTCTTGAAGCCAAAATTCACACTTTCTAAACTTCCCATATAATTCATGTCTTTTAAGAGTCTTTAGGATAATGTGCAAGTGATTTTTATGATCTTCATTGATTTTCAAGTATACCAAGATAACATCAATAAATACCACTACAAAGTCATCAGGATATTCTTTGAAAACTCTATTCATTAGATCCATGAAGTCAGAGGGTGAATTAGTCAATCTAAAAGGAATTATTGTAAACTCGTATTGTCCGTACCAGGTTCGAACTTCAATTTTTGGAATATGTTCCTTCTTCACACACAATTTATGATATCCAGATCGAAGGTCAATCATTGAAAATTATTGAGCTCCATGGAGTTGGTAGAATAAATCATCAATGTGATGTAGGGGATACTTTTTCATTATTGTTATAGCATTGATATCCCTATAGTCAATGAAAAAAATCATAGTCCCATATTTCTTTTTAACAAAAAAGACAGGGGCTCCCCATTGAGAAACACTAGGGAAAATAAATCCTTTATTACTCAATTCCTCTGGTAGTTTCTTTAGTTCCACTAATTCCACAGTGGTCATTCGATAAGGGGTCTTCGATATGGCCCTTATTTTAGGAATTAAATAAATGGAAAACTCAATTTCTCATTCTGGTGGATGTCCAGGTAAATCTTCTAGAAACACATCTACATATACTTTCACAATAGGTACATCTTCTATTTGAACATTCTTTTCCTCACCCATAGTTATTTAATTCTCATCCTCCCCAATAATTTGAATCTAGTTGAGATACTGGAGGTGGATCTAGATAAGAATTAGGTGGTGACAATTCTACTCTAAAGATAAGGTGTTCTTTATCATCTTCATCAAAATAGTAATCTCTATCTCCTTATAATAAATTTTTTCACTATGGTTTGATAGCCAATCCATACCGAGGATTATATAGAATAAAATATGTGGTATGACAATGAGTTCCGAAAATAAAGAACATTTATATGCCCTAATGGGAACTAATTCACAAAAAATTATAGCAATGATACTTCCCTTATGAGTTTTGACTGAAAAATCCCTTGTTAAAGCAAATTGGAAATGTCTAATTTTCATAGAAAACATGGAAGATTTGAAACAATACGATGATCCAGAATCAAATAAAGCATTGGTTAAACTTTAGGAAACCTTTAAATTACCTTCCACCACGTCTTTCTAGGATTCAACCTCAGGAGTAGTGATTCCATAAGCTTGTCCTTGAACCCCTGGACTATTCTAAGGTATGTTTCTCTGATGATTAGGAAATTAAATTACATAATTTCCCATCTCCCTGAAATTTTAGCATTCAACATTGGTAGAATCTTTATTTCCCTTACAATCACCAGTAATATGTCATTTCTGTCCACATTTGTAGCATACTCTTTTTCCTTTTAGACATGCACTAGGGTGCTTCCTTCCATAATTATCATCAGGTGGAAATTCAATTCTTCCCTTATTCCATATTTCCTTATTTCTTATCCCAGAGTTTTCAGCAGATCTCTATTTCTCTTTGTTTTCTTTAAAGTCATAAGACATATAGAATTCCATTTCTATCTTGATAGCACACGAGAAAATATTTTTGTATGATGAGAAAGATTTTGATACTAATTCTCAATGGAGAAATGGTTTTAACCCATCAATGAAATGGTCAATCTTACATCATTGGGTATATATATAATCTACAGCATGCCTCGCTAACCATGTAATGTTAACTTCTTACTTTGTGACATTCTCATCCTCCGTTTTACTAAGACTCGGAAATTGTCTTTCCATATCGTCACGATGGTCATGAGGAAAGTATTTTTATAATAAAATTTCTTTAAACTCCCTCTATTCTATATTTGATACTTCATAATCTTCCTTTGTGTTTTGAATCAATGACCACCATTGATCAGCAGCTCTAGTGAGGCGATAAACTACCATGACATATTTTTCCCTTTCGCTACTCTCCAAGGTGTGGAATATTTTCTATAGGGAATTTATCCATTTCTCAGCCACTAATAGATTTTTACTCCCATTGAATGTTTGTGGTTGTTGCCTCATAAGGAAGTCAAACATTGGTCCTCTGCATTGTGGATCGGGGTGCTCCATAGGGGTAAGGTTATTATTCATAACCTGAGTGAGTTGTCCCAATATAGTGATAAGCTGATCAGCACTAGTTGCATCACCAACTCTACTATAATTATCTTGATCAGGTGGAAAATCCCTACATATAGTGCGTACATTGATACGGTTTCCATTCATTCCACTAGGAAACATTTCTAAACAATGTAATACACTAGATTAGTTTATGAATTGAAATACATAAATCCAAACTTGTAAAACACTTAACATAAATTGAATAGTTTATAGATATAATCCATAATAGTAAAAATGTTATATTTTAGAAAGTATATACTCATAAACCATTCAAAATGGTTTCTAATGAAAAAGATAATTATCCTAAGCATATCCCCTTGGAGTGTTGTAACCAAGAGTGCTACAAGGCCCGTTGTCGTACACCAGTTCCGGTTGGAGTCTAGCTCAAAGCGGTGTTTTTGGGTTTTAACCCTTAGAAGATCTATGAAAGAGCCGCCTATACCTGCTCCTATCTAGATAAGGATGTATTTCTGGAAAACTCACAAAATTTCTACAATACCAATATTCTAGGAAGTTCTTCTATACTAATCATCAAAATCTATCATAGGGCTATGTCCTCTAATTAGTGTTTATCTAAATCTAGTTTCCAAGGTTTGTACTAAACTTACTCTGATACCAACTATAATTCCTAGACCCATGTTACCCAGAGTCAGTGCATTATTACATAACATTGTTGTGATCACAAGGAAATCATGTCTCGAAAGACTGATCAGTTTAGTAATATTGGAAACATGATTCATACATAAGTTCAAATTTAAAACATGAAATAAAATAAAACATGAATTTATTACATTATAAATATCCAATCCTTCTAGATTATGCGATCAAGTCACTCATAAATAAATTTTTCATATCCTGGTAAAATGAAACAAAAGAAAGGGGTGAGCTGAAACGCTCAGTAAGGGTAAGCATTATAGCGGAAGATAAAATAAATTTTAAGCATGGTGAATAATGGAAACCACATGCCTTTACCAAAAATAAACATGAATTCTTTTAGGAAAGGAATATGAGCTGAGTAAATAATTCCATAATAAAACATAATCAAGGTTCTTCTACTAGTCAAATGACCACATTAACCATCAATATTATTTTCATAATGAGGGAATTTATAATGTTGGACATTCTGAAACATTTTTTCAAGGCCTCGGCCAAGTCTTCTTAAAATGATTAAGGCCTCTTCCAAAACCATATGTCAATATGAGAAAGGCTTTGGAAAATTCCACATCTATTTGACTCATGAGACTCATCGATGCATTGGGGATCTATATCAGGCTCCACTCGTCACTTACTATGTCCAATTCATTCCTCATATGAAAAGGATGAAATATAACATAAACATTGGTATTAAAAGTAGAATAAGAAATGTCAATACTTTAACCATAAACCATGAATGGTGTAAAAATAGAACATCTACAATTAAACATATCACAAAACCTTCAGTAAAATATTTATGTTTTGTATTATAAAAAATCAACTTCCAATAAACGAAAAATCCATCAAAGGATTTGACATAGAAGAAATCAAAACCTTTTTTAGAGAAATATCTCTTTCTACTTTGATATAATTTAAGAGTCACATAATTATAGAGAATTTTTTTATTTTGAAATAATTATTTTAAGATTGTAATGGAAACATTGGCGATGTTATAACAGTGGAAAATAACCGCACCCACCGTATAAGTTAAAAAAACATTCTTACCTTAATTTTGTCGAAAAGGTAAAAAACTACCATGTTTGGAAAAAGACAGAAAGATTCCTTTATAAACATAATATAAAATTCAAACAAGGGTATAATTTAATTTAACCCATAGTCTATAAAATAGTAATAATTTTTTGAAATTCATTTTTAAGAAACATGGATGTGGATGATAAATAGGTCCTTGTAGATAATTAGGTATAAACAACCTCAGATAATGAAGAGATTGTAGAATTAACCATTACCTTGTTCTTTTACTTGATAGATGATAGGTTAAACTCCTGTATAATGTTGAAATAATTTTTTTAAAATTATTCAATAATCGTATACATTAAAATGATATCATATATGATCTTTTAACATTGCTTTGTTAATAATATCTTAGTATTATCATCTTTTTCGGGTGTTAAAGGATTATTATTTTTTTATATTATTTGTTATGTGAGTCATATTTGTTATGGATGGGATGTATATTATTCATATACAAGATTATATTAAGTCTTTAAACATTATTTTTAATAATAAAATGAAGAATAGTCATGAATGGATATGATGGGGAATGAATCTCCTCTTGTTCGTGGAGATAGTAATCCGTACGTATGCACGAGCAAAAATATCATTCTTTTAATATTAAAATAATATTTAATTGGTTGTTATAACATATATACATAATAATTATCATGTTATATTTATTATTTACATCAATTACACATCATTATTATACCCATCCAAATAATAATGAATTGAATAACAATTACACCACAACGTGGAGACGGTAAGCCGTACGTACGCACTTATGGTGACAAATCATTAAAACGATGGATAGAAAAATGAATATTGTTGTACCATATTTTTAATAACATCACAATATATATAAGATACTGGAGATATAATTTTATCTTGGAAATAACAAAGAAAGAGGATGTAGAAGAAGAAAGAAACTTGAAAGAGGTGATGAAATATTTACCTCTTCTTCGGGTTCTCCCATTTGATTTGATCAAAAGGGTTACTTATGATGGATTTATGATGAAATGAAGGCCTCTAGGATGAATCTATGATAGTTTAAATGTTATTTGGGCCGTGTTTGGCCGAGAAAAATGGCTTTTAAAGTCTGAATTTGAGGGAAGGGGGAGTTGCCTTTTATAAGAGGGGTGAGGGGATCCTTAGAAAAAGCTAGAAATATTATTTTATAGTAAAATAATTTTGGGTTTCTAATGGCTCTAAAGTAGATAATTTAAAGGATATGGTTTGGACGAATCTAAAACCACTCAACCAATAAGTTTTATACAGGTTTGGTTCATAATATTAACCATATCTTTTAGATTTAACTCGTAGATAAATAGTTTGACATTTACCTTGTCTCTTTCTATTCTTATATTATATGGTTAATAAACATACTATATACTTCCAAGAGAACACCAAGTGGTTCATTAATGATACACCTATCATTATATAAGTCTTTGTTCCGAACATTATATTTTTAGGAATAGAATATCAATTAATAATATATTATATGCTTTAAAAACTCTTTTATGTCAATTTTGACACTATTTGGAATTTTGCCTTTTCTAAAATCATAACATCATTATTACTTAAAAAAATTATTCTAAAGGAACCCTAATATGTCATATTAACGTATATAAGTAGTTTAATACTTAAAAATTCTCAAATTGCATTTATTTGGATATTTATAATATCAATTATTTTAATATTTCATTAATTATGTAATTACTGCATCATCATTGTGTCATAAATAAATTAAATTAATTAAAGTCTCAAAAATATAAATAAAATTAAATTACATATTAAATATTTTTATCTTTCTAATGAATATTTATAGTATAATTTATCTTATGCGAAACCCTATATTAAAAATGTTTTAGTTATTAAACTTTGATTTTAACTCTTTTAACTCTTCTTTAAATAAAATAATAATAAGTGTAATAACTTAATACAAATGGAACTAAAGGGTCATATTTTATTCCTAAGGTTTTTTTCAGTATATTACACTAATCTAATAGAATTAGGAAATTTTTTAGGTCAATAATAATAACATTTTTACCCTTAATTACCCTATTTACTTATAATCGTGTCAAATAAACATAAAAAGTTACTATTCAGCAAAACTTATTTTCAACTTATTGAACCACATTTTGCTTACTGATATCAACCATGTCTCTCATATTTTAGAAATTCAACTCACACAAGCAGTAAAATTTAGTTTTATGTAAATTTGAAAATGCTCCTAGGAGGTCGGTAAAAACAGTAAAAAGTTCAATAAAATTTGTATATATCTAAAATAATTATAAAATGACACCAATTCATTACACTAAACTTATATTTGTATTATGTATTTATTTTGACCTAAAAAATTAAAATAAACTAAACAATTATTTAAATAAAAATTTATTTTTAAACTATAACTCGGAGTTTTTCACTATTCATCAAAAATTGAATGTTTTCAGAAAAATACCAAAAATTCACCCTAAGCTAATTTTGATATTCCGAATCCAAAAATGAAGTCCATTTTGAACGATAAAATTTATAAAATTTCAAAAATTGGGTATTACTATTCATAACGGCTAGTTTATTTGGTTGTGGTGTGTTAGAACTCGAAGTTGCGTACAACACACGCTACTCTATTATTCAATGAGAATCGTACCGTGGAAGCTTGGGTTGTTTCAATTGATTAATTTTTAATAAATGGGTTAAAATTAATATTAATTTAATTTTTTGAACATGGTTCTTTTCATATTTTATGAAAACATGAGAATGTTTTCTTCTTTAATGTTTACATCTTGAATAAAATTTCCTACCTCATTACCTCTAAATTATTGAAATATTATCTTATTTTTTTCTAGAATAAAATATAAAAAAGGTATTTTTACAAGTTTCTATTTGTTTTTTGTCTTAAAAATGTGATTATCAAAGTTCAAAGGTAATTTTCCTTAGGAATGTTTTAATGGTATTTATATTCATCAATGACAACAACCCTTGAATTTAATTATTTTATACTAAAGATATGATCCAAGGATACCATCAATATTATTTTTGCGGGTGGTTTATGATTATGATGAAATGTTTTCATGAAAACAATGCCTTTTGCATGGGTCATTCCACGATAAAATGTGTATGAAAACCATTTATTTTTTATATTTTATGATATAATAAACATTTTATCATCATGAGGAACACATATGTATGGTTCTCAAAATGTGATTGGTAGACCTATAATTATATACCCCTACAATAAAATATGTAATGTAATATATCTCATGAGATAAAATTTGGGATACAAGCTCATATTCTTGATCCACTGTGTGAAATAAGTCCATTTACATGATCTATTATGTGATGCATATACTGATGTCTAATTTTTTATGATTCGGAAAATAGGTTGGGATTCGTAATCAACTATGATTCAATGTTATATTTTGTTAACCTTGATATATGAAATAAAAATACTTCTAATGGTGCCATAATTTTATGAAACAAATGTATGGTTTATGATTGATTTATGATGATTTATCACTCTTTCGACACTTTTATTTTGAAAACATCATGTTTCATTCCATGAATTATTTTAATGATACATTATATATTGGTTATGAACATTTTCTATTATATTCATGATACTACAACCTTATGATTATCTTATTCTTTTGTATGATCATTGATTTTTATCTCCCATGTTTAGCCATGTTGAAAATCTAAGATCACTATTTCATGTCATTCCATTCCTCATTTTATGAAGAAATGTTAATGTAGGTTATGTTATGGAGTTATAAGTGGTAATATTTTTGTCGAAGATATTAAATATATTTCATGAAATAAGGAGCTCATGTTTCTATTCTACAAAGAAACAAAATCATTATGGTCCTTATAAATTTATTTGGGAAATGTATTTAATATTCATGTAAAAAATGTAATATTTACATATTTAAATCCCTGGACACTATATTTGGAATCTGAGTAAGGTTTATTCAATATTTGGAGATTATGGTTAGAAAAATATGGTGAAAACCATAGGGATAAATCGAATTATAGGATAACATCATAACGTATTATTAAGGATGATATTATGTCATTTTACTATAAATTTCACTTAATAAAGAAACCATGGGGTTAGAAAAACTAAACAATGGGAACCATGGGTATAATTCTAACAATAGGGAAGATATTACGTCATTTTAATAGAAATATATCCTTGTTTGGATACTATATGAGGAAGTAACTTTATAATAGATTCATATAGCATTTATAACAGTAAGAAGAGTCGTTCGAGTATATCTCGACCATATTTCTAGTACACAGTGAGTGTGCCCATACTTCCCACCATTTTTGACACCCCTTTGGATATTATTGAATAAATTCACAGTTTTTATCAGAAATAATATTAACGGTTTGAATAAATTATAACCAAAGATGATCGAGGTTAAAAATAAGATATCATAGGATGAAAATAATTATTAATGATTTAGACCTTATATAAATGATTATGTTGTTTTCCACTATGAATATTGTTCCTCATACTATGCCTTTTGATTTTAGTCAGTGGATGGAACCCTGATGAATCTTGTTAACACTTAAATTGATGGACAATGTAGTTATTATTAGCTGAAAATTTTGTTGATTACTAGAGAGAAATATATTGTGATTATTCATTGGAAAATATCCTAATATATTATTAAAAAATTTCATATTAACTATATATCAAACTCAACAAATAACATAATGATATAGATTACTGAGATCTTAGGTAGTGGATACCATGAAAAATAGATGGAAAAACTTCATTCGTGTTATGAATATGGAAATTGGAAGCTCCGAGAATATATCATAGGTAGGGAATGATTTTTTTTCTATATATAAATGATGTCTATAGAGAAACTAATTACGAATGAGTTCAATGTTTTTTTGTGGAACACGAGATTTATCTAAGTCAATTCCCTAATATAAGGGTTTACTCCTACACCAACAAAAGCCTTATTCCATGCCAATTATGAAATTGGATTGATTTATGCGTTTATGTTTTGGAATTTTATTATTATATTGTAGTGGTGATATATTAACAATGTTATGGTCATAATAATAATGAAACATATAAGGAAAAGTCAATAGTATTTTTCCTTTAAATATTTTAAATAATATATTTTATTGGTACTAATGACCTAGAAAATTGATTTATTGGAGATGTGATATTTAATAGAAATAAGCATTATTGAAGTAAATATAACCCTTAATATTTTCCCAATGTTGAGATAAAAATATTTGAAATAAAAATATGATTCATATGTTTGACCCTATAACTAATTAGTTGTATTATATTATAATTGATTCAGTTTACAGATTTTTTGTATTTATGGAATTTATTCGATAATATAATATTTCGATTAAGGAATGTGGAGAAAGATAATTTTGGGAAGAATAGATGTTTTAATTAAGTTTTTATGGTAATTTAGTTTATTAACATGTTTCAAAATATTATTTTATCAAGGTATTCACATAATTGGTATATGACCAAAAAAGATAATTTATCTTCATTATCGGATTAATTTTAAGGTGAATTTGGATGTATAGTAACCTTATTTATATTTTTTTTGAATTATGAATTTGGTAAGACATATTATAGAAGAGTTTTAAGGTTACCTATTCAAGGAATGGATTATGTTGAACAATTGGTGTCGTTTTTGAGGTCTTATAGATTAATGTAATATATTAGATATAATTTTCCATCCATTTTCATTTTTCTAAATATTTATAGACATATTGAAAGATTGTTTTTTTGTAGGTATTATTAGATTCTAGAAGTTAATTCTAGTTCTTCATGAATAAAAAATCATCTTCGATATTCATTTCTCAGAGTGAGAAATGTAGTGGGAAATGATTAAAGCACAACTAAACAGTGAATTTGTTCTTATTGAGTAAAAATATACCGATTATGTATATTTTGTGGGGTTCTATATATTTATATAAATATTAACCCTCATGTATAGTAAAATTATATTCTAATAAATAATTTATACATTTACCATCATTTTTATGAATCAATGTCCTTTTCATTGATTACGAATTTGTAGATTTATCATTGTTAGCATTATTCCCACCATATTCTCAATAACTATTTATTAGTACTTTGGTGTTAGTTTTCTCCACCATGACAATATTTTCACTCTACATTAATGATATACATTTTGTGAATGTCGTTTTTTGTTATTCTAGATGACTTCATTATTTACCTTTCCCTATTTCCAAGAGGAATATTTATTAACCATTTTATCAATGTGGTTTTCAAATAATATTATCAAATACGAAACCATTTATTTCCAAGATAAAATATAAATACTGTGGAAAAAATAAATTATGAGGGGGGATGTTAACTCGCAAATATTTTAAAAGAATAACAATATGTTCGACACTGTATATGACACGTAACACTAAACTTAAACAGAATGTGGAATATATTATTTAAATATAACCATTAAACATTAGTCTCTAAATTAGAGAGTATAAAACAATTAAATACTTTATAAAATATATATAAGGTCTCCAAAAAATAAGATGTATTAATTAATTCTTTTGAAATAAGCACACACTTTTCACTAAAGTCATTTGATGATTCAAAAAAAATTTCTTTAAAAAAATTATTGTCATTTTATGTGTAGAAACTAGAATGAATTTATAATATATTTAGAGATGATGTTTTATAAGATGGAAATAATTTTTTGATTGATAATCTCATAATTATTTTAGGGTAAATATACTGGATTTTTCTTAATAGAATGGATTTTTATTGAGTTGTGATAAATTTCAATTTTTTGTAAAGCAATCCTTTATCATAATTAAATCATGTATATTAAATTCTTATTATACTTTGGATATTTTTAGTTTATTTATGTATGAAACATTTTTTTAATAAAAATATTATTAATTTCATTTGAATAAAAAAGTTTATTTATTATGGTATAAATATATTTTAATTCTTAAATAAAATCTAAACAATTTTTTAAGTGCATAATTTATTTTTATTTTAATAAGATAAATTAAAACTTAATAAAAAATGATATAAATAAAATTATTATATTATATTTCTATCAATATGAATTGAAATTCACTTAATGAAAATTATTAGTCATTAATTTAATGTAAAATGATCTTTTTCCTTGAATAATATCTTCTCCTGAAAAACTATTTTTTTCCACAGAAATAAAAATAATTTTCTAAATTTATAGATATTAAATTTTTAAAAATTGAAAAAGAATTTTAAATAATAAAATTTAATATTATGAATTAGCTCAATGTAATTTATGGTTACAATTAATAGAAAATGAAGTAAAAATTCATTAGTAAAGTAAAAGGGTTAACCGAGAAAACCTAGTTTAAAACTATGTTTTATGGAAAACTTTTATTTTCATAAATATTAATGGGTTATGATATTTTTATTATATTCACCGTATGACCGATATTTATTTTTCAATATAATAATTTTCCCTGAAAGTCGCCTATAAAATATTTTATGTAAAGAAAAAGGAAAAATGTCGTTCTCTTAATATTAAAAGTATATTACGTTTTCAAATATGGACGAATGATTATTTGGAATGAATATTAATTTTTATTTTTAGAATAAAGAAATATTTTAAATATTTTAAATTTATTTACAATGTATAGTATTAATGTAATTACCATAAATGATTTTTTTAACAGTAAGACTTTATTTATTCAATTAGAATAAAAAAATAAATGGTTTTAAATATATTTAAAATAATATAAATTGAAAGAATTATTTTGTTACAAGAGATTTTTAATTGACTCTATCATTTGAGTTATGTTAGAAAGTAATATATTCTAAATTAAGTGTTTTAATGTTGTTTTCAAAGTAAAATTCGGGGAATAGTTCCAAAAATGACATTAATGATATTCTATTATAAAAACATTTTATTCAATGATTTAAAATTACTAAAAATCTTATTCTTTCCAAGTGATTATAAAATATTTTAATATATCTAAAATTGCAAATTATTTTCCAATTATCCTTTTATTTCAGCTATCTTGACAAAGAAATTTTCGAAACATTATTTTCATGATAACTGTCAAAAATGGTTAACGTGGGTTAAAAAAGATAGTGATAAAAATGTAAGGTAAACATGTGAAAACATTATTTTGTGATATTATTTTGTCCCATAATCATACTTTATTCTAATTATATCAGTTTGAATCCTTTTTCATAGAAATTTAATTTGTATTAATTTAATATTTTATGAAATTCCAATAGTTCCCCTCCCTTCATTTATAAAAGGGAACTCCTCTTCACTTTTATCCAGATATCAAAACCCTCATGATTTTGTATATACATATCTAAATATATAATTAATTAACTTAAAACATCCTATAGGCCTTTTATAATTATAAAACCTTCATAGGAATGATTATAGGGAAAACGTAAAGCGGTTGTCTAAAGAAGTTGTATAATTCATAACCATGCATTTTCTTTTAATTTCATTTTATACCACATTAAAATAATATTCAAAAATTATGAAATAATAACAACATTATATTAATTAAAATTTTATGATAATATTTTACTGACATAACCTATATCATTCTCATCTTCAATCAAATTGGAAACAAAATAGATGATCGGGTGTATGGCGGAGAACTGCCTCCAGAACTAGTGCAATTCATCTTCCATAACCACATCTCACAGATGGATATAATGATTTATTTAATTTTTATATATGATATTTATGAAATAAATATTCTTATATAATTATGATGTCTTATATACCCTCTAACCATACAATCTTTTTGAAAATGATAGCATCATTCTTGTGTACGTGTGGACAACCACCTTCAAAAAGTGATGTTATTTGTTTTTCAAATTCTTTTTTCATGGTAGGTAATAAATATGGAATGATTAATATATATTTTATTTATTATATAATAATGATTTCTAAAGGATTATTATTGTTCACCATTATTTTTTTCTTCTTTTAAAAAATAAAAATATTAGTCTTTCTTATGTATGACTTACTATCTTAATTAACAGTGTAATTCATTTTTCAATATACAATTTTTTATGATGAATATAAATATTTATATAATGAATATATAAGATATTATTATCAAAGTTAATATTATATTTACAATGCAAATATGATCAATGTATAATGACCGAAACTACAAATCCATACCTTATATGGAAAATGAAGTAGTTATCACCTGGAATTGTGAGTTTAATATATAATTCTTAATAAATTATTGATAAATGGTAATAAGTAAGTAATATATGCTGTGAGAAACATAATTATAGTTATCTAATATATATATATAATAAAAATATATTTTTTCATAGTATTTTTGAACATGAATGATGAATGTTGAGACTTGGGGTAAGAGATTTGCATATCTCATTTATTTCTTCGAGACACATGTCAAATTCGTCACTTATTAATTTTATATGGTATATATAATTTTCATTATTTAATTTTATAATTATTATTAGGAATATTATGTTTATTTAAACATACATATAAAATCATTTCTTTTAAGAGGCCTATGATTTAATAGTTACTAAAGTGGTATGGTGTTTTTTTTATAATATCATTGTTTATTATGATTTTTTTACTAGGTCTATGAATTTGAAATTTATTAATATAAATTTTAATAATCTAATGATTTTTATCATATTTTTTCCTTTAAAATACATGTTTCCTTCTATTTTTTTCTATGAGAACTAAGGATACCATAACAATATTTTTATAGGAAAATCGTATTTATTTCTCCCATTGATCAAAAAAACATTCACTTCCAGGTCTATAATTTCTCAAAATGTTTTCAATACCGTTTTTTTATCAATTTATTGATTTATTAATGTCATTATTTCCCATTTCATAATTTTTAACACATGGATTCAAAGTAATCCTTTTATTATTTTCAAAATGAGGCACTTTTGTCTTTTTACCAAAATTTTGAAAGAAATATTTTTTAAATCAAAATGGTATGAGAATAATTGCTCATTCATGACCTCTCAGTGATTTGGATATTAACTAAAAAAATTACAAGATAATTTTAAAAAACGATTTTTCAATGTTTTTTATTTTATTAGTTTTAAAAAGATAATTTTTAAAGTGAAATGTTGTTTTCATAAAGAATTTTATTAATAAATTTTTATTGGTATTTATAATCATAAATGTTTTAAAAATAAATTATACATGTTATATAATTGTAATATGATCCATGGATACCATCCATAATCATTCTATGGATGTTTTATGATTATGCTATCAAAAAGTGTAATGAACCCTTTTCTTCTCAAAGGGTCATGCCATGAAACAATGTTTATAAAAACCGTTTTTTCATGGGTTACGTTATAATGAATTTTTTATTTTCATTTGTTATGAATAAGTATGTTTTTCATTTTTTGAATGGTGGTACTATAATTATATTTAACTTAAATTAATTAGGAAGAGAATTATATCTCATGAGATAAATATGGGACACAATTAAATTTGATTGATACACTATGAAAAAAATTAAATGTGTTTAATTTACTTTGGTATGTATGTGGTGATTCATGATCCCTTATGATATGGGAGGTATCATGGATTGTTTGATACACTGTGATTTTATGGAATTGATAGTTAAACATTACTTGTGAATTTTTTTCTAAATTTTTAATGGTACAAAAATATTACGACATGAACTTATAGTTCATGATTGATTTATAATTATTTTTCACTCTTATGATACATGTATTTCAAGTTGAACATGTTTATTGCATGAATTATGTTAATAATACCTCATTTATGAAGTATAAACTTAAAAATTTATTTTCCTGATCTCATACCCCAATACATATCTTGTCCTTTCATGTGATCATAGATTATTATCTCCCATGTATACCATTAATGGGTACCTATAAAAAGACCAAAAATCAATATATATTTTTTTTTAAATTATTTGGGTTTATTACGAGTCCGCGAAAATTAAGAGAACATGATTCTATGCCTGAAGATCATAGAACGGAGTTTTGAACTTTTTTAAGGAAGGTTCAAGAAACATGTGAGAAGTGTTTTTTATCTGTTTAACTGACGCTCGGATAAAAAATATGAAGGCACCATTGAATTTGAAGTACTAAGATTCCCTTAAGGGAAGATTAACTTTGACTGGAAATGGTATGGTGAAAAAATAAATTTCTTGGACTTTACAAAAAAAATAACTGATGGTTATTTTATATTCTTTTTTTTTAACCATTGGACAGACTGTGGTGGGACTACGGTGCAATGTCAAGCCATTTAATTTCGTACTCTTATTATTTGTGTAACCACACCATTTTTGGAAATTAAAATAATGTGTTACTGCTCTATGTATATAATTAATAAGTTTCATTAATCATAATCATTTATGAACCTCATTAGTTTTTCGATGAGTTTATCCTCTCCCCCATCTATTTAATGTGGTCTTGGGAATGGGTTTTGGGAGAGCTACGAGGGGAAGCTCTGACGAAGCGTTGATTACTTTCTGCTCCATTAAAGAATGTGATCGAGGGACGAACGTTGGGGGAATTGATGGGTGACGAAAAGAACCGACGAAAACCTTCAGATATGTACACTCCATTCTCTTCTACATCACCTTCCAATGAATACAATGTAGGGGATTTTATGCTTGATTTATCCCATTTTCCACATTCTGGATTATTATGAAGAACACGGACAACAACCCAATATTTTGATCTGTGTTTCATTCTTAAAATGAGGGAGGATATTTTCAGGTTCTCCTTATTGGAGTTTTTCTATATAAGTAACATTATCCATGATATAATGCTAATGTAGATGGTGGGGGACAAATGAAAATGGCATGGACCCTCTACCATTTTTTGGTTTCAGTTGCATTTTTCATGGATGAACAAAATTCATGGCGGAATGCAGCGGTACCGACCGCGTGCCTCGTGGAGAAGTGACATGATGTCAGACCATCGGGATGCCACAGGATGAGGCGCACCCCAACGGAGTGCTTGGGCAGTGGAACCAGTGGCCATGACGGGTCACGGTGATGAAGGAGGAATGCCCTGATGGCATGGCTGGGTAGCGGAAGTCGTGACCACGATGGGCCACAACACTGGAGGAGGTGTACCCAAACGACTTTCCAAGGTAGAGAAGAAGTCTTGGTCACGAAGTGTCACAGTGTCGCAACCCCATCCACACAAAGCGTAACCCTCATTGGCCGAAAATGTGAGAAGGGAGATAGTGACCCCCAAGTGCTTCCTCTAGCAAGCCCGGGGATGGTGACTAGCACTGAGGGTATAGTAAACACACAAATGTGATTCATTACCCTCTAAGAGAACACATGAAAAAGAGACAAGTTATATAGATACCATCCAACTCTAACTCAGGCATCAATATATAAGAAATACAAAGTTAAAATATGAAATTTCATGCAAACTATTACAACTGAAAGGGAAGAAATGGAAAATACCCAAAAGAATGTTAAAAAATAGCAACCACAATCCCAAAAATCTCCTTCAACCCCCAGCTAGTAGAAACCATCTTGATCTACAACCTGCACCAAGTTATCGAAAAATAGTTCATGTGTACATAGGATTAGTATAACAGTATTATCAGTACGATCCTCCCCTAAATCTCTCATGAAAAAGTAAAGAAATCATGTAAAGCACATTGAACAATAAGCGAATCTAACTCGTGACCTAAAAAGGTATACAATGTTCCCAGCCTAACCATGGATACTCTCACCAAGTAAAATATACAAAAGTTTATAATATAATAAAGAATATAAAGGGTACCACGCTACTACTTCTACACTGGTTTCCCTCTTTGCACCAACGTCGCACGTCTAAAGCATCTCTCTCAAAAAAGGCTTGCCCATAGACACTTGGGTGAAGCACAACAACGTAAACCTCGTGCAACAAAACCACCATGTCCACAAAAGAAATTAACCAAGTAGTTTCTGTGAGCCACCAAAGCTCACATAATGTGTATCATACGTCAGGCATTATACCTCAAACCATTACATCCCACACAAAGAGTAAGAATCCTCAATCCATGTTAGCTTATACCTGTTAGGCCTATAGTAGTCCATATGAAACTATATCCAGAATAAGTGTGTGTGAATAACCACAATCCATTACAGTAATCTACACACATATATGGGAAAAATAACCATTGTGCCTACTAGCACAAGTAACTATAAGAGAATAGAGTGGGGCTAAAGGGGGTAGTCAGTCATCCATCCTCCCACCGGAATGTTGGGGAAATGAGCACCCCAGGGCTTAGAATCCTAAGGGTGTTAGTTTCCCCAATATACGGGGTGGACTAGTGTATAGAAACACAAAACGTACATAATATATTATAGCTGACAACCACACTATAGGAATAAACTAGTCTTAGACTCTACTACAGCTAACGTCTCTTGGACTCCCAGCTGCCACTTCTAAGACTAGGTATCATATAAGCACACTACCATTAAAATAGATTTATTACATTACTTAATTCCCTTTTTTATATGTTCCACTTTATGTTAATTAATTCATTAAACATTAATTAACAATTAATAATTCTATAGTAAATTTTATTAGCATGACACCCAGAGTCGACTGTCCCTTTAAAATTGTAACCACATCATTGCATCCCAGCAAGCTCCAACCCCATGGGTTAACATCATTTATTCAATTATTTATTTATAGCATTATATTACCATATTCCCATGCATTCTAGAAAAACAATATATGTTACTAAACAGAAGGGGGCTCAACACAGTGAGTAGATGAACAGCCCATCGACTCTTTGCCGCCTATAGCAAGACCATAGACCCATCCTCCATTGAGAAGCTAAACACGGAAAGCACGTGGCATACCCCACCCGTCTTCACCCCCTTCAAAAAAGGGTATGAAAAACCTACTAACTTTAGTAGTTGGGAAAGTAAAGTAGATAAAAAAAGAATCAGTAAGGATCCAAACATTCACATCCAACACATTTCATCATCCCTGGTGGCCACCCTGAAACCCATAGGCATAACCTGATGCATCTCGACACTCTAGGTGTCAACTACTTCCACAACTAGTAGGCCTCCCTACCCCCACATATCACCACATCCATCCAGGATCACATCACAACACAAGTAATAGGAAAACAAACATTGTATGAATTGGGATATTGGTCCTTAAACTAGAATGATGGTAACTCATAATCATACATAGAATTATATTTTATCAAACAACCATTTCATTAATCCTTATTGGATTAACCAATTTATTTTTCGTTGGTTTAAAATTTGGAAAACCTAACTAGTAAGTTATGTCAAATAATTAAACATGCTAACTGTATCAATTTGATTATCATCAAATTACAACAACAACTATCTAATTCACTCATATGCCTCTTTATCTTTAGCCAATAAATTTTCAATTAATTCCCGCTATACGTTCATTACTAATTTCTATCAAGAACAAAAAGATAAACAAAGAAATCATAGATATCATACTATCTAAAAAATGAAGATGAAATAACATACGAGGAATGTCAATTTATCTATCCATTTATAATATTTATTGTGTCAATTACATTGTGATCTGGTGGGAAAAACATGTTAACTATATATTTTCACATAAAAGAAAAGTGCACCAACAAATCCCCTACCTCAAAAAATTCATGAGATTCTATATAAAAAATGAGCCACACAAAAGGTTATGATCTCCTCCTCCTGTGACAATAGTATCCACCTGAGAATACAGAGACACCACCACACTTGTCAACACCCAATAAATGTCCAGTAGGAAAATTCAGATAGCATTCCATAAAAGGGCGAGGGGAAATAGAAAAAGCTGATCCTAAAAGAATAATGATAGAACATACCTTGCATTGGAGATTGATCGATACTACATGGTTTAACACAAAACTTAGGGGAACCAATCCAAGGAGGATAGTTTGATCACACAAATCCAATGGAAAGGAATGAAAGGTTCAAGCATCTCACACCTCAGAACATGTAGGAAGAACTAGGGAGGAATTTATCTCGTCCCTTTATAAGATTTAATAGAGTTGTTGTTTAAGATACACTAACCATTCCATTAAAAGCGAATCAAATTAAACCACATGTTGTGACCAAGTATAAATATCTTGATCCTTATGAAAAATTAATATAGGAGTTATAGCCCTTTAATCGTTCTTAATGTCCTTAAAACAAGGCTTAAAATTCATTTTATGTTAAAGGAAATGTTAAAGAGGTGAAACTATAAGAACTTGGAAACACTATTCATGAACTTGAAATTTGGAAAGGGAAAAACACTGTTCATGAACCTCACCATTGAATCCTCACCATATAGTAACACTATTCATGAACTCAAAATTTGGAAAAGGAATGAGGTCACTGTTGGAACATCACCATTATGGAAAAACTATTCACAAACTCAAAATTTGGAAAACGAAAGAGGTCACCATTGGAACCTCTCTGTTCTAGAATCTCTATTCATGAACAATAATTTTGGCAAAAGAATGAGGTCACCGTTTGACCTCAGAATTCTAGAAACACTATTTATGAACTCAAAATTGTGAAAAGGAAAGAGGTCACTATTGGAACTTCACCACTCCTGAAACATTGTTCATGAACTCAATATTTGGTAGAGTAAAGAGGTCATCGTTGGATCCTTCACCGTTGGAACCTCACCGTTGGACTGTTCACATAAGCTTACCGATGGCACTGTTCAAATAAGGTCACTGTTGCACTGTTCACCTAACGCTATTGATGACACTATTCCCATATCGTCACTGTTTCATTGTTCACATTAGGTTAGGGGTGAAATCTTTCTCACAAGGTCACCTTGACCTCCTGGAACACCTCAGACACCAGTGTTTCGCAAAGTAATGGACCAGAGAGTTCTTGGACATTACATCATATACCTCTCAAAACATTCTAATCCTCGAGAATTAAAAACCATCCTAAAAAGAAAACAAAAAAGTTGTCTGAACATCCACCCATTGAGATACCTCTCAAAAGATAGAAACCCACAAGAATCATCTAGTGAAAGACATATCATAAACAAAAATGTCTATAACCACAAAGGGGGCATCATTAAATGAAAATATATAAACATCAGAAAACTATGGGTACTGAGAATGTATCTGTGACTCACATTCCCAGGTACCCTCTTCTATGCCACTATTTCACCAGAAGACACTAACCAAGGGGATAAAGCACCCACATAACACCTTCACTTTGCGGTCTTTGATCTCCACCAGTCTCTCCTCAAAAGTCACATCATCATCAACATCGATCTCTACCAAACTAATGACATGTGAGCCATCATAAAGATAACGAAAAAGCTTTGATACATGGAAAACATCATGTTTCTAGCTCATCTCTGGGGGATGCTCTATCTTATATGCCACAACTCCCGCATGAACCAAAACCCCAAAAGGACAAACAAACTTGGGAGAAAGATTACTCCCACTTCCTAACCATCACAATCCACGATGAGAAGTCTTCTTCAAAAACACGTGATCCCCTACATTAAACTCCAATGGTCTCCTCCTTTTATTTCCATAATATTTTTAGTGGTCCTATGCTATCTTCATCCTCTCATGAATCACTTCAACCATTTCTGTTGTATTCTGTACTAGTTCTGGTCCCAACATTGCTGACTCTCTGACCCCAATCTAGCTAAATGGATAATGGAAAGGAAGACCATATAAGGATTAAAATGGAATCATACTGATGGTGGAGTGAAAAATATTATTGTAAGCGAACTCCTCCAAGGGGAAGTGCCTCATCCATGAATCTCTAAAATCCAAGACAAAAGAGTGTATCATGTCTTCAGAATTCTAGATGGTTCACTCTGTCTGACCATCTATTTGAGGATGAAAAGTAGTTTTAAGGCATAACTGTGAACCAAAAACATGTTAAAGATCTATCTACACACTAGAGGTAAAATAAGGATCTTGAGAATAAATTATCCTTGGGAGTCCATGATGTCTAACCACCTCGTCCAGATACTTCCTCAACAAGTCATCAACTGACATTGACTCCTTGATTGCTATGAAGTGGGATGATTTCATTAAATAATCCACAACCACCCAAATAGAATCATGTCCTCCTGGATCTCAAGATAAACAAGTAAAAAAGTCCATTTAGATTTCCTCCTACTTCTTCTAGGTAACATCTAATGGTTAGAGCATACCACCAAGAACATGGTGTTCAACCTTCACCTTCTGGCAGACCAACCATCGAGACACAAACTCCGCAATTGAATTCTTTAGCCCAGGACACCAAAACGAACTCCTCAAGGCTCAGTATATCCTATTCACACAAAGATGCACTTCTCAAGGGGAACTATGGAACTCTCTGTGAAACATCTCGTGCATAGTCAAAGAAACAAACTCCTTTCGTGGTATAACAAATGATGTTGTTCATCCTTAGACCAACCATCATGGGCCGCACCACAAACAACTCGGTCTCTCCAGACCTCCACCTCATGATCACCCAACTGAGAAACTTCCACCTGCTGCACTAGATATGACTACACCATCATCTGAAAAAGGAAATCTCTACCTCAAACTACTCTCAGATCAAGATGTAAAGATGATAGTTCTTCCATTACTCTCCAAGAGTCACCAAATTCATGCACTATATCACTGCAGGACATCCAGCATAGCACATCAACTAAAACATTCCCCTTTCCAGGTGTATAAAATATTTCAAAGTCATATTTCTATAAGAACTCCATCCACCGACTTTGTCACAAGTTTAAGTCACACTGGGAGAAAACATACCTCAGTCTCTTAGGATTAGTGAAAAACTAAAAATATTCACCAATGAGGTAATGTCTCCACATGTTTAGAGAAAACACCATGGGTGCCAACTCAAGATCATGGGTGGCATAGTTAAGCTCATGAGGATGTAACTTCTGAGACCCATAAAAAACAACTAATCTTTGTTTCATCAAAACGCAGCATAACCATAAATGTGAAGCGTCACAAAAAACATCCTATTAAACTCTCTCAGATGGAAGAAAAAGAACTATAGAACTTAATAAATTGTCCTTTTGATACTCGATATCAACTTGATACTAATTAGTCCACATGAATGTCTAGCCTTTTCTGGTCAAATATGTCATTTGAGACTTAACTCGATAGAAATAAGCTACGAACCTCCTGTATTAGCCTGTGAGACTAAGGAAACTTTGAACCTCTGACACAGTCTTGGGGACTTCCCAAGACACAACTACTTATATCTTCTATGGGTCCACAGCTACTCCCTGATGGGACATGACATTCCCCATAAAACGGATTTCTCGAGACCGAAACTCACATTTCGGCAACATTCCAAATAGGTGATGTTGATGAAGAACTCCCAAAACTGCGTGTAGATGCTCTACATGATCCTCCTCAAACGTGGAGTATACAAGGATATCATCTATTTAAACCACCAAGAACATTTCCAGGAACTCACAGAACACATCGTTCATCAATCCCATCAACACATTTGGATCATTTGTCATGCCAAATGGCATTACAACGAACTCATAATTCCCATTACAACAATGTAAAGTAGTCTTCAGGATATCCTCATCTTTCGCATGCATCTAATGATATCTTGATTGTAAGTCAGTATTTAAGAACCAACTTGAACCATTCAATTGACTGAATAAATAATCAATCCATGGAAGTGGATAGTGATTCTACACTTTAACTTTGTTTATGCGATGATAATCAACACACAATCACAAAATGTTGCCATCCTTCTTCACAAATAAAATAGGTGCACCCCACAGTGACACACTCATCCAAACAAAACCGCAATGTAATAGAAAATAAATCTATATATGTATCTCTTGTTACTCATAAGGGGCCTATCTATATGGAGGAATATAGATAGGAGACGCCCCTGGTTATTGATCGATCCCAAACTCGATCTCTCATCAATGGGGTAATGCTACAACCTCTTCGGGGAAGACATCAAGGTACTATTCTATGACCATAGAAAAGACCAACTACTAAACCTCTGAATAACTCATCATCATCTCATCTATCATGGATGACAAGGACTGAACATGCCTCCTGAAGAACACTACTGACTCCCCATCCGCATCGAAGAACACAACCTGCCTCCTGAAGCAATCAATGATAGACTTCAACCAATATAACCAATCCATGAAAAAGATGAAATCATACGGTTGTATTTGTAAACATAGGAAATAATCCCAAGATTTATGTTGTCCCAACACTAGCTCACAGTCTTTACATACTTCAAACAAGTCACCTCAGCCTCTAACACTAGTGCTGAAAATGTTATTTACGTCACCATTTTTTTCGTCGGTTATATATAACCGACATGATAATCTGTGAAACGTGGTTTTTTTCATCAGTTATTTTATAACCGACGTAAAAAATGTGATGAGTAAATTTTTAATGTCATTTATTTTAATAACCAACATTAGATATCGTGCACGGTCATTTTTTCGTCGGTTATAATTTTACCGACGTAAAAAACCAAAGTGTGGGGTTTTTTACGTCGGTTATTTGATAACGAACATAAAAAATGAGATATCTACGAGTTTTATACGTCAGTTATAAAATAACCAACATAAAAAATGTGGCTTTTGAGGCCTTTTTGACGTCGGTTATTTGATAACCGACATAACAAAACAACCCGCAGAAGTCTTTTACGTCGGTTATACAATAACCGACGTAAAAAATTGTGATTTATGATGTTTTTTTTACGTCGGTTATTCTATAACCGACGTAAAAATCCAACACGCGAATTTATTTAGGTCTGTTATAAAATAAGCGACGTAAAAAAAGACGTATCTGATACATTTATAAAGACGGTTATTATAATAACCGACATTATAAATGTAAAAAAACAGCTTATAACTTTGGTTATTAAATAATCGACGTTATAAAACATTTAGAAATTTAACAATCCCCATGGATTGTCATTTATTATTTTTCGATTGCCAGTACGGCGGCTCGTCTCCCTCATGCGGTAAACCCTAATCGGCTCGTCAATCTCCCTGTGTTAAACTCGTGTTGCCTTCATCATTTATCATCTTTACTCTCCTCGGATCTATCATCTCAACTCACAACACTCAAGTAAGCCTTCCAGGAATTTATTTCATTCGTTTTTTTAGAAAGTCTATATTTAGGTTTTGATATTTTTTTGTTTAAACATGGTAAGATTCTTCGATTTTGAACCCTCTTACCTCTTTTTTCCATCATCATCTTATTTATCATCCCCAGATCTGTTAGATCAACTCGCAATATTCACGTAAGCCTCAACTACTTCAATTTAGTTTGTTTTGGTTTCGCAAATGCCCGACATTGATGGTAATTTTTGTTGTCATCGACAACTAATGATCTCATTCACATATATTACTGCATAGAATGGTTATTGATTAAATGTACGTATTCAGAAATGATATTTCATGTGTTGTTGTCACTTTTGTTTATCCTCTTTAAAATGAGAATATATTAGGCATATAATGTAATGGTTGTTGACCTCTATGTCCCTTTGATGCATCGCTATGTCTCTTGATTCCAAATAAAAATGGGTTCTGCTGAGGGTTTACCCTAGTATTTTTTGAGTACTTGGCTAAGGCCTTGACAATATGTTTAAGATTTTTATAATTATCCATTACCTCATTATGATTTTAGTTATCGAGAAAACATGTGATAATTTAACTAGTTGAATATCAATGGTTATTTTTAATTATTATACGATCATTTAAGTATCCGTATTTAATAATATTTAATTCCATCTATTTCATGCTGAAGTATATATTAAATGCATGTGTTTTTAGTTGTTCACCATGTCTAGTTTTTATATGTAAACCATTGTTTGGGGGGTTGTCCGGGGGGTGGGCGCTGTCCAGAGGGTTGGGGTGTCCAAGGGGGTGTCCAAGGGGGTGGGTGGGTGTGGGGGGTTGTCCAATGGGGTGGAGGCGTGTCCAGAGGGTTTTGGGGGTTGTCTGGGGGGTGGGGGGTTGTCCAGAGGGTTGGGGGTGTCTAAGGGGGTCGGGGTGGGGTGGTGTCTAGGAGGGGTGGGGGTGTTGTCTGGAGGGGTGGGGTGTTGTCCAGGTGGTGGGGGGCTGTCCAAAGGGTTGGGGGTGTCCAGCGGGGTGTCCAAGGGAAATGGGGTGGGGGTGGTGTCCATGAGGGGTGGGGGTGCTGTCTAGAGGGGTGGGGCTGTCCAGGGGTGGCGGGATGACCGGAGGGTTGGAGGTTGTCCAGGGGGTGTCCAAGGGGTGGGTGGGTTTGGGGTGTTGTCCAAGGGGGTGTGGGCCTGTCCAGAGGGTTTTGTGGTTGTCCGGGGGGTGGCGAGGCTGTCCAGAGGGTTGGGTGTGTCCAGGGGGTGTCCAATGGGGTGGGTGTCTATGTGGGGGCTGTCCAAGGGGGTGGGGGCCTGTCCAGAGGGTTTTGGGGGATGCCTGGGGGGTTGGGGCTATCCAAGGGGTGGGGGTGTCCAGGGGGGTGTCCAAGGGGGTAGGGGGAGGGGTGGTGTCTAGGAGGGGAGGGGGGTGCTGTCTAGAGGGGTGGGGTGCTGTCCATGGGGTGGGGGCTGTCCAGAGGGTTGGGGGGCGTCTGGGGGATGTCCAAGGGGGTGGGTGGGTGTGGATGGCTATCCAAGGGGGTGGGGGCATGTCCAGAGGGTTTTTGGGGTTGTCCGGGGGGGGGGGGGGGGGGGCTGTCCAAATGGTTGTGGGGTGTCCAAGGGGATGGACGACTACATTGTGGATTCTGAGATTATGACATGATGATTGTGCCGTGATGATTGGATTTACATTGTGATATTCTTCATCTGAATTTTTATTTTAAATATGATTTGATTCTCATGTTTACTCCATTTTTTCCAATATTCTATCAACCATGTAGGCGCCATGGTTTTCTTTTATTAAATGGAATTTAAAACTGTTATATCTAACTATATTTTGTTTTAAAAATAATATTCAAGCATATTTTTGTAAAATACACATAGATTTGTTTTATATTTCAAAATTGTTTTACATTCATATTATGATTTATTAATTTAGACATATGTATGTCTTATCTTAAAAATATATATATATTTGATATTTGTTATAGGTAATAATGATTCAAAGTTGGATTACAACACATCGAATGAGAAATGAATATGAGGAAGGTATTGATGCCTTTTTGGAATTTGATAAACGAAATGTTCCAAGTAGTGACATTTTATCTGTCCATGCCTGAAATGTTTGAATATGAAAAAGTTGAAAAGTATAGAGATAAAATATCATCTGATTTGTCATGGTTTTATTCCATGTTACAACCCTTGGATTTGGCATGCTGAAACTGGATGGAATGTCACTGACGATGATGATTCACAAGATGGTAACTCTGATGGAATTGAAGAAATGATTTGTGATATTATAGCTGATCAAATTGAGATAGAACCGACAGTTGCGCGTCTATATGGTGATGCTGGAAAACCATTACATCCTGGTTATATATGTTTTGCAGTTTTGTTGGTGGTGTTAATATTGATTAACCTGAATACAAAACATGGATGGAGTGATAGAAGTTTTACAGAGTTTCTACAATTGATGAAAGAAATTCGTCCAAAAGATAACGATCTTCCAGATTCACATTACAAGGCCATGAAAATATTATGCCCGATGGGATTGGGATACAAGAAAATACATTCCTTTCTGAATGACTTCATTATATATAGTAAGGAATATGAATTTTTTTCAGAGTGTCCTAAATGTGGGACATCACGGTATAAGCTGAAAGAAAAATCACAGGCTGATATAGAGATTACAAAGCTCCCTTCAAAGGTATATTGGCATCTTCCTATAATTCATTATTTCAAAAATTTATTTTCTAATTCACATGATGCAAAAAGTTTAAGATGGAATGTTGATGAGCGGGTATGTGATGGAAAAATACGGCATCCAGCTGATTGTCCATAATGGAAGAAAATTGATGTGCAATATTCTACATTTGGAAATGAAATTAGAAATCTCCGACTATGGTTGTGCACAGATGGAATGAATCCATACCGAACCCTCAATAACCCACATAGTTCATGGCCTGTTTTATTGGTAATTTACATCCTCTCTCTTGAAGTTTGTATGAAGCAAAAATATGTCATGTTGAGTATAATGATCTCTGGTCCAATGCAACCCAACAATGATATTTATGTTTACTTGTCCCCGTTGATTGATGATTTGAAACTGTTATGGGTTGATGGTATTAGGGTGTATGATTCTTATAAAATGGAATATTTTCAACTACATGCACTACTTTTTTTCACTATAAATAACTTCCCAGCATATGGAAATTTTTCTGGATACAGTGTTAAAGGACATAAAGCATGTCCAATTTTCGAATAATAGATGTCATATTGTCAATTGCATCATGGGAGGAAACAGTGTACATGGGTCATCAAAAGTTTTTGCCTATGGATCACCCTTATAGAAGACTAAAAAAGGCATTCAATTGCTCATAAGAATTTGATACTGCTCCAAAACCGTTATCCCCTGATCTGTATTTTGAGAGGGTGAAAAACCATGGTGTGACATTGGGAAAGACATAGAAATCTGGTAAGGATATACATATTTAGATGAAAATGTCAATATTTTTTGAGCTACCATATTGGAGGTATCATGAAGTATAACATAATATTGATGTCATGCACGTGGAGAAGAATATATGTGATTGTTTGATTGGAACATTGTTAGATATTAATGGAAAGACAAAAGATGGGTTGAATGAAAGATTAGACTTACTATCAAGGGGAATAGGTTTGGAGTTAGCTCCCACTCCTAAAGGAAGACGAACATTTCTTCCCCCGGCATGTCATACATTATCGAAGAGGGAGAAAGTTAGATTTTTTAGTGTCTTCATGATATCAAAGTGCCTCAAGGTTATTCATCAAATGTAAATACTTTTGTCTCATTAAAGGACTTGAAGTTGATAGGTATGAAATCACATTATTGTCACACCATGATGCAACAAATTCTACCAGTTGCATTGTGTGGAATATTTCCCATTTGTGTTAGAAAGACTATATTAAAATTGTGTTATTTTTTCAATTCAATTTGTAACAAAGCGATTGATGTGAATGCTTTGCAAATTTTGGAAAAGGATGAAATTTTTATACATTGTCAATTGGAAATGTATTTTCTTCCAACTTATTTTGATATAATGGTGCATTTAATGATTCATATGGTTCAAGAAATAATACTTTGTGGACCTTTATATCTTCGTGGGATGTAACCTTTTGAAAGTTATATGAAAAAATTAAAGGGGTATGTTAAAAATACATATTGACCTGAAGCCTACATTATTGAAAAGTATATTTCTGAGGAGGTAGAAGATTTTTGTATGAGCTACTTGGTTGTGGAGCAACACATAGGTTTGCCTCCATCTCTCCATGAACGAGTTAATAATGAGGGAAAGTGGATTCGTGCCTTGAAAGTGAAATCATTGTCAGCTGAACAGATGAAGAAGTTAGAATCATACATCTTGAATAACATAGCTGATTCATAATTTTATATCACATTGCATATTAATGAGTTGAAACAATGTCATCCAAAGAAGAAAGAAATGTTGATTTTGAATGAGCACAACAAAACTTTTTTTTTCATGGATTAAAAATACTTTGCTTGGTAGATCAAATGTATCAGATACATTAAAATGGATAGTGGGTGGTCCATGTTTAAATGTGATTACATGGTCTGGTTATGACATTAATGGTTATACATTTCATACGAAAGCTCAGGACAACAGAAGTGAAGTTCGGAATAGTGGTGTATTGGTGTTTGCAGAAGCAATGCATTTTTCGAATGCTAAGTACAAAAACCCAATTTCTGCATCAAGTGCCTATTATGGAGTGATGGAAGACATATGGAAGGTTGATTACTTTAAAATTAAAGTCCTTTCTTTAACTGTAAATGGTTTATCGGTAACAAAAATGTTATACACGATAAATTTGGAATAACACTTGATAATCTGAATAGATTTGCAGACACAGGTGATTCTTTTTTAATGGAAACACATGCAAAACAAATTTTCTATGTAGTAGATAAATCAGATATGCAGTCAGCTGTTGTTTTACAAGGGAAAAACAATATGTTGGTGAGGATGAACTTGATGAAGATGCTGATTTATGTGAGATCCCTAATTCCATAGAAAGATTAACAGAACATAATGATGAGCATGTTGAAGACATGGTTTGTGCCATAAGGAACGATCACGACGAAGGAATTTGGGAAAACAATCCATTTGTACATTCTTAAAATTACAGGTAACATATGTTTATTTCTTGTTTACATTTATTTTTTTTATAAATTTTATATATTGTAAGTTTTTTATTTATTAAAACATGTTTTAAAACAAATTAAGTATACGTTTTTGTTTGTTTTAAGTTGGTTTAGTTTACCTTATCATGTTTACCATTACATGAATTATATATCTATTATTTTTGTTCAGTGACAATTACTTTACCTTGTTTACCAGGTTTACCATGTTTACCATGTTTACCATTTTTACCATCTTGGCCATCTTGACCATATTTAACATCTTTACCATTGTTTAACATGCTTACCATATTACCAGTGTTTACTATTACGTAACTTAGTACACATTTCTATTTTCTGATTAAAGCATTATTATAATATTTGAATTTTTATATTTTTGAATAATGTTTGTTTTTTTGATTTGAAGGATAATGACAGATCATTCAGTTGATCAACCACATGATTCTGGAGATGAGGATATTGGTCATACCTCAAGGGAGGAACATTCACATGCTCCTATTACGACAAAAAGTTCAAAGGTTGGTAAACGTGGGTGCACACATTTACCAAAATTATCACTTGCCCGTACGTAGGATCAGAGGATGGTCTTTGAGTTTGATGATGATGATATTTCTAGAGGTCCAAATGAAAATGATTTTAAGAGTTTTTTAGTAACTCAGGCTAAGACCAAAGTAGGCATTCTATATGATGACTAGAGAAGTGTGGATAAAGGGATAATATCTTAGTTGTGGGAGAAGAATTTGGGAAGATCTTTTGCTATTGTTTGACAATTCATTAAATGTTTCTATTATATATAATATTTTTAACCTCTTTTTTATCAGATGACATTTGATATTCCTGACACTTGAGGGGTCAGGAAGAAATGATTATCGTTTACTTCCAGGAGATGGACGGATTTCAAAACAACCCTCTCATCTGATTTCATTTATGGTCATAGGAGTCATGACAATCCATGTCTTATATATCCTTTTATAGATGAACACACAGGGAGACAATTTTTTGAAAGTATAAGAAAAGAGTCATTTTTGGTATGGGCAATGTAAACTTTTATAAGATTTATTATATAAATGATCTTATTATTGTTTTGTTAATGATTTTTTATTCTTAATATACAGCAAACAAGGAAATATCATTAGGAGATCCAATCTAAAATGTATACCCTCATAGTTGATCTCGGGGAGGGTATGAATTTTTGGAAGAACAAATGATGGAGGAAAATTTTCAACAACTAAGAGCTGAGTGTTCAAGCACTGGATAGGTGGCCCCTCCATCCCCTCCATCTAGACATGAAAAATGGAAGAGAGATGGGAAGGAAAAAAAAGGGAAATATCTTTAGGAATAATCGAGAATCGTAGCTGAGAGGATTGTAAGATATCTATTTTATTTATTTAAGTTAACTATTTTCTTCAAATAATTTTGATCATTACAGAAATGTTCAATTCATTAATAAAGGACTCTCTTGAGGAGCAGAGTTCACAGGGGACATTTACAGCTACTGAGAGGGAAGATATTTTCTCTGTAGCATTGGGAAGGCCCGAACATCCTGGTCATGTAAGAGGATATCCTACAGGTGTATCGGTAAGAAAAGTGTTGTCACATTATTCAACTTCTAACATTGAGGGGGTTTATTAAAAAAATAGAATCCTTGGAGGCTGAAATTAATAATATTAATGCAACGATGGAGGATAAGATTAGAGCGTCGGTGCAGTCTATGTTTGCAGACATGCAAAGAAAATTTAAGACTACAGCTCCCACTCCTCCACCTCCCACTACGGACCCCATTATTTATCCTCCACCTCCTCCAGTAGCTCCCACTACCCCACCTCATCTTGCGGACCCCATTTTTTATCCTACTCTTCTACCGCAGCTTCCTATTTATTTTGATTTGTATGTTGATGATTCTCAACATCATATAGTAGCATATGGGTTGGTATATGGTATAGGAGATACAGTTCATCATCAACAATTAGAGGTAGAGAATCAGAGGGTCAGTGTACATGATATTATAGATAGATCATCTCGGGTACCATTACCTACAAATGAGGTGGAGACATTTGGACATAGTATCGACCATTTTTTAATTTGGCCATCCAGACTTCCTCAACTCAATACCATAGAGGTATGAATGTTATATATTTTATTGTATTTTTTATTAAAGTTGATTTATCATTTGAAAATTAATATATTTTTCAATTTATTTTTACAGTAATACTTCAAAGGTAATAAAATAATGTATAGACAACAACAAAGAGAAATGGCTATGATATCAGATATAGATTCTAGTAGTATTGACAGATTGAAAAGATATTCAAATTTTTTGGTGGGTCATTATGAGTTTCCCATGGAAGCACATGTTTGTGGACATCAAATAAGTGTGGGGATTATGAAAACTGATATCATGAATCTTGTTACTGGAGATAAGTTGGGCATCAACGTGGTGGAAATTTTTTTCCATGTAAGTCTTAACACCTTTTCCCGGTGTTATATTTATTAAAAATGTATACTTATGTCTATTTTGTATTAGGTATATTTATAAAATTTGTGAGAGCAATGAGCTGAAATATGTATATGGATTCATAGACCAACAATTGATTTCCACTGAAGCTTGTGCATTTGATGAGGAACAAAGAATGCTTTATATTGCTGAAAGGATTGAAAAGAATATAGTCACACAATGTTGGATGATGCCTTTTTTGGGGTATGAAACACATCTCTCTCAAAGAGTTAATTATATTTTATCATAAAAAATCACTAACGTTAAATTTACTTTTATGAGCGATCATTGGATGTGAGGGGTTTTTTTCCAAGAGAGAAAACACATTATTGGATATGCTCTGTCCATGATGATGTGTGGGAATGTTTTAAGAATATATCAGAAAAGTAAGTTTCAATTTCTCAATAGTTTTATATATTATAATGAATTTTAAATTTACCCCATTCGTATTATTTTCTAATAGGTCATGTGCCTACTTTCGAAAAAACACAAAGAAAAGGAGTGAAAAGATCAAACATGTAAATGCGAAGGTAAATATCCATTTATAAATTGTACTTATTGATTTATTACATAAAAATAATATATTGAATTTTCACTCATTCAAACAAAATTGTCATGAAAAACAAGACGTCATTGAATGCGTATATTATATGTTAAGATTTATGTATGAAATAATAACAACTGTGACAGTTGTGAATTTTGACCTGGTATGATTTCCTCTTAAACTTTGCCATAATATTTCAATTTGATTTATTCATTATACACGTTAACTACTATCCTTTTCATTTGTAGATTTTTGATGACCCTAAACCCTATACTGCTGAAGACATCAAACACTTACAAGTGGTGTGGTCAAATTTTTTTATAGGTTTGAATGAATTTTAGTTGTTTATAATGTAAAATGTAATTTTGAATATTGTCGTTGTAATTGTGTATTTCGTATTCGTTTAGGTTGGATTTAGTTTTTTTAAGTTGACAGTGTCTGTTTTGAATGTTATATATGTGAATGTTTAATTTTTTCTCTACTTCTTATTTTGGTCTACTTGTGATGGTTTTTCTGGTATGGATTCTGGTCTGGGGGGAGGGGTTCTAATGGTGTGGGGGTGTTCAGTGGGGTTGGGGGTGTCCAGGGGTCTGGGAGGGTTGTCCGGTGGGGTGGGGGCAGTTTAGGGGATGGGGGATGTTCAAGGGTGTGCGAGGTATGTCCAGGGGTGTGGAAGTGTTGTCCAGGGGGTGGGTGGTATACATGAGGGCGGGGTGGTTGTCCAGGGGTGTTTGGGGCTGTCCAGGGGGTCGGGGCAGTCCATGGGTGTGGTGGGGGCTCCAATGTGGTGGGGGAGGGCTATCCATGGCATTGGGGGTATACATGAGGGTGGGGGGGTTGTCCCGGGGTGTTTGGAGCTGTCCAGGGGGTCAGGGCAGTCCATGGGTGTGGTGGTGGCTGTCAAGTGGGGTGAGGGGGTGTGGGGGCGCTGTTCAGGAGGGTGGGGTTGTTGAGGGGTGTTTGGGGCTATACAGGGGGTCGGGGGAAGTCTAGGGGTGTGGTGGGGGCTCAAATGGGGTGGGTCTGTCATGTGGGGTGAGGGGTGAGGGGCTTCTGTTCAGGAGGGTGGGGGGCAGTCTAGGGGTGTGGTGGGGGGGCTCCAATGGGGTGGGGGAGGGTTGTCCAGGGTGTGGGGGGTATACATGAGGGTGGGGGTTGTCTTGGGGTGGTTGGAGTTGTCTAGGGGGTCAAGGGGCAGTCTAGGGGTGTTGTGGGGGTTGTCAAGTGGGGTGAGGGGTGAGGGGTGCTATTCAAGAGTGTGGGGGGTTGTCGAGGGGTGTTTGGGGCTGTCCAGGGGGTCGGAGGGCAGTACAGGGGTGTGGTGGGGCCTCCAATGGGGTGGGGGCTGTTATGTGGGTTGAGGGGGTGAGGGGGTGCTGTTCAGGATGGTGGGGGGTTGTCGAGGGGTGTTTGGGGCGGTCTAGGGGGTCGGGGCAGTCCAGGGGTGTGGTGGGGGCTCCAATGGGGTGGGGGAGGGCTGTCCAGGGGGTATACAAGAGGTTGAGGGCTGTAAAGTTGGGTATGTTTTATATGTTATCAATGTAAATGCTTAAATTTTCTTTAGTTCCTGTTTTTACCTCCTTTTGTTTTTGTGGTACGAATTCTTGATTTGAATTCTGGTAGATTCTGGGGGAGAGCAGAGGACTGCATTTGATTTTTTTTTTAAAAAAATTGTCTTCCACGTAGGTTATTTTATAACCGACGTGATAAAGAAATCGATAAGGGTTTATCAAGTCGGTTTTTTTAATAACCGACGTGATAAACACTTGTGGCATGGTTTATCACATCGTTTGTTTAATAACTAACGTGATAAAGGACCTGGGAAATGATTTATCACGTCAGTTAATAATTAACTGACGTGATAAAACCCCCTAGATTGGTTTAGCATGTCAGTTATTATATAACCAACGTGATAAACCATCTCCCATGAGTTTATCACGTCGGTTATTTAATAATTGACATGCTAAACTCCCCCTCAAGTGTTTATTAATTAGGTTATTATATAACCGACGTGATAAACCCCCCTGGTTTATCACAGTCGTTATATAATAACTGACGTTATAACCCACCCCCCCCCCGGTTTTTTCACGTCGGTTATTAATTAACCGACGTGATAAACACCGTGATGTTATGTTTGTGATGTCGGTTTTTAAATAACAGACGTAAAAAAAACGTTATTTATAATGTTTTCTTTATTAACATCAGCTAAAAAACGTCGTAAAAAATGACAAATAACAGACAAAAATAACGTTTTCTACACTAGTGTAACTCATGTAGTCAATGTCAAAGGGCACTACAATCCTCTTTTCTTCAAGTCCCAAAGCATGGAAAAAGGTAGGTGATATGAATTAGTGTGTCACTCCTAAATCAAAAAAGGCATTCACCAAGGTAGAAAAGAAGAAAAGGGTACCTCGAACAATGTCTGTCTCTCCTGGTGCTGGCAACTCTAAAGCATAATGATCTCCACGACATCCTTCACGACCTCTATATCCAAGATAACGACCACAACCCTGGCCGTGCAATGCTCTCTAAAGATTTGGAGCATTAGGGTTTTTCCTCTGCCTACCCCATATACCCTCTGATGATCTAAATCTGGTTCAACCTGCTTCTGATGCCTTGGCTTGAACTGCCTAAATGGAGGAACCTGGAGTAAAACACCTAGTGCATGATGACTAGTTTGAATGTTCAGGCACTCTCGATGCTGATGACCTTGACCACCATAATAGAAAAAATAGCATGATCCCATGGCATAGGCCTAAGAGCTTCTTCCCCCCGAGAAACAAGATGATGAGGGATGATACCTACCCTCATCCGAAAATAAACTCTTCTTCCCTGAAAACCGTGAACCCCAAACCACAACACGGCATCATGAGGAATCATGATGACTCCTCTTTCGTGATGACCTAGTTCTAGATAATGTCCTCTCAATGACCTATTCCCTTTCCAGCACCTCATGGTATGTCTTTAGTGTAAATAGGGCGACCTAGCGCTGGATCTCAGGACACAAAGCCTCCTAAAAATGAATCGCTTTGGCCTCGTCATCTGGAACAGGTCCAAAGCATATCCTTAAAGGTTCCTGAAATGGATTCCAAACTCTCTCACAATGGAGATTCCCTATAAAAGGGTATGAAGCTACTGATGATTGGATTACTTTGCCGAAGAAGAAAGAAGCTTGAATCTAAACATGTGTCGAAACTCCTCCCATGAGATCATTGACTCCTCGCAATCCTCGAGGAAGAGAACCACCACTATCTTGCTGCTCCACGCAGTATCATTATAACCAAGGACACCCAGTGCTCTTTCTAAGAACAGATTTAACTGAACCATATCATGACCTCCTCGAACCAATGTTTTGTTACTGCATCTGAAATGGAGCCCCTATACTTCTATAGACTCGGGTGATGGAACTCTCAGTGTTTCCGCCTCCATGTTTTAACATCATGATCCTTTATCCTACGGTGATCTACTGGAGCAACCTGCTAGGCATTTTTTGCGCAAACCTGACGAGGACATCGACCTGGATCTATACCATAAAAAGACAAACTATTAGAGCTCCTAAACCTTGAATATGAAAGAGTCATCATTAATTTATTAAATTTTTTCTTTTACTCATTTTAGGTTAACCTATCCCAAGGTATACCCATTCAAACACAGGCCCAAAGAAGAATGATGCATGATCCTATCCTAGGTCTCTACCATGAAACTAGTATCACCTCATTTAGTAGACATTGTAAGCATAATGTTCCATGAATCCGATCCTATGGGGCCCTAAATGCCTATGTCTCAACCAGTATCTAGTGTTTACATCACTTTCTAATCATGACTCACACAATTTCCATACCAAAAAATTTAACCTCAAATGTCCCTAACTCCATACTCCATCCTATCCATCAACAAGAGCTCTGATACCACTCTGTCATTACACCCTCCCCACAATGTGCACCCCTCATGGGCCGGAAATTTGAGAAGTGAGATAGTGACCCTTGAGTCTCTCCTCCAGTAGGCCTCAGGATGGCGACTATCACTGAGGGTATAATAAACACACAAATGGGAGGAATTACCCTCTAAGAGAACACATGTGAAAGAGAGATATAATATAGACACTAACCAACTTCAACTCATGTATCAATATATATGAAATACAAAGTAAAAATATTTAATGTCATGCAAACTACTAAAACTGAAATGGAAAAAAGGTAGAAACCCAAAAGAATGTAAAAACAATAAAAACCACAAGCCCGAACATCTCCTGCAACCCCCAGCAATTCAAAACCATAATAATCATCAACATATTCCATGTGACCTGAAAAACTTTTTATGTATACATAGGGTGAGTATAACATTATAATATGTTGGATTCTCCATGAAGCCTCTTGTGCAAATGTAAAGGAAGAATGTTGAAGCATGGTGACTAACAAGTGAAACTAACTCATCACCTATATAGGTATACTATGTTCCGAGCCTCACCATGGATTCTCTCACCATGTAACAGATACAAGAGTATATAAAATATAATGAATATCAAGGTTATCCCGCTACTACTCCCCCACTGGTTTTCTACTTTTCCCAAATGTTGCACGTCCTATGCATCTCTCTCCAAAAAGCCTTTCCTGCAGAAACACGGGCGAAGCATCAAAACATGCACCTCATGCAAGTCAACCGAGTATCATGAAAATTAGAACTCAATTAATAGATCACAATTTAAGAATTACATTATGTTTTTGGATTCATGATAAATTAATGTAGGGAGTGGGGATTAGATCAACAACGAAAGAAATCTCTATTCCACGGGCAGAATAGTAATCATGGAGTCATTTTTAATAAGAAATGGGTTGGTTGGAAAACATCCATATTTTCTCCACATGTAGATTCAATACTGAGAATAAAAATAATAATATTAAAAGAGAAGAAAATATATGAGTAATTGAAGATAAATACAATATAACATAATGAATGAAAAGGAATACAAAGAGGAGGTGGGAGAGAAGAGCCTTCTTGGAAGAAATGTTTCCACAAGGAATTACTTATTCCAGAAGTTGTGAGGGGTTCCCAAGAGCAAAAAATTCGGACACCCCTTCCTAAGGCCTCTAAAAACCCTCCAAAATAGTGAAAACGTCATTTATATAGAGTTGGGGAGTGCAAGAATTACAATACATGTTTAAATATGAAAGGGAAATTCAGGAAAATTGTTTAATACCACATGCACATCATAGTTGACATCAAACACCAATGAATTATCCGGCCTTATAGTATGATTATTTTTTATAATCATGACCCCAAGAATCCCTCAAAATTTGGGCCCTATCCAGGTCCAGATGAAGATTATACGGCCCGAGTCGTAATGTGATTTCAACCTAGATAGTTCAGTCCAACTTTATCATCATAGAAAATTTACTCCACTAAAATAAAAAATCCATATCTCATGTCTTAAATAGAATTTGTATCCCATTAAGTCAAGAACATATTTTAAAAAGTGTTGTTCAAAATAATTTATAGAAAAATATTTATTCCTCGAATAATATGGTGAATTTTAAAAGGGTAAAATTTTAATTTTCATCAAATTTTCAAATGAATGGTCTAATCCCCAATATTCTATAATTGAACATATTTAGCATAATGTGAGGAAATTATATAATTTATTACCATTAAATTACTAATGAATTTTTTTTAGAATCTCCAATCATGAGGCTACCTGATGAGGTTGTTGGGTATGTAGTCTACTACGACACATCAGGGAACAGACTAGGTTGTGTCTTGATGAAGGAGTGAGCGGTGATCGACTAAGGCTCATGACAGTTGAGACAACTCAAGAAGAACTATTCTAACCATAAACTAGGGTTAGAAACAGTGTTATTTGTGATGATGATGTGGTGACACTACTTGACGGGTGAATGGTTTACTATTTACTCCGATCACAAGATTCTCAGGTATATCTTCTCGTAGAAGGACCTAAACCGGAGACAGTGATGATTGATGGAGTTCCTCTAGTACAAAGAATTTGAGATAGTCTATACTCTAGGGAACATGAACATAGTAGAAGACACACTCAGTAGGATGTCTGTTATACAGTTGTTGATTGAGGTGATAGAGCAACTAGTCACATTGTAGATATCTTTCATGGATAGAAATGGAGCAGCCAACCTCTAGTATATGACTATCACTCCCCCACTCCTTCAGTGTGTTCAGGAGGCTCAAGTTGGGGGCATTGTCTATGTGGCCCGACGTGCTCAAGGATACTCAAGACAGTCTTATGATGGATTTTATGAAGGTCAAGAGCACGTCATAATCTTCAGAGGAGGCCCCATGGTATCAGTGACGATACGAGGGGAGGTGTTGAGGGAGTTCCACACATCCCCATTGGTGGTACTTCCTGGAGTGGCATTGTTGTACCCAGACCTCTAGCATCAGTACTACAAGCCAGAGAAGAAGAAATCGGTGGAGGATTTCGTATCATGATGCCTTAGTTGTCAGCAAGTGAAGGTCGAGTATGAGGTACTAGTAGGCTTAGATCAGCCACATGAGGTGCCAGAATAAAAGTGGGATGGTATATCCCGAGACATCGTGACATAGCTACCATGTACGTCCAGGTGCTACAATTCCATCTATGTGATATTGGACCGACTCACCATGTCAGCCCACTTCCTACTCATCCGAGAGGAAGGATCATTAGAGATCTTGGGACGCCTCTACATACAAGAGATTTTATGACTTCACTGGGTTCCATCGAAGAACATTTAAAATCATGACACATGTTTTACCTCTCTCTTTTAGAGTGGATTACATGAGACATTCGGGACTTAGCTACACTTGAGCACCACCTTTCACCCTCAAACTAATGGTTAAACAGAGTAGACCATACAAACCATCGAGGACAAGCATCATTCTCATGTCCTTTATTATGGTCATAGTTGGGAGGACCACCTTCCACTGGTGGAGTTCACATACAACAACAGTTATCACTCCACCATCAACATTACTATATTTTAGGCCATGTAAGAGCAACACTGCAGATCACCACTATTCTAGGAAGACCTCGGGGAGTCAGCACTTGTTGGTCCTATATTGGTACAGGCTACCACATAGAAGGTGCAGATCATCCAGGAGAGGATGAAGACTGCAAAAATATGGAAGATGCCTTATGCCGATAGGAGATAGAGACCCTTGGAGATTGAGGAGGGAGACCATGTATTCCTACTGGCCCCACCCCGATGAGGATTACAGAGGTTTTTCTAGGGGTTGTAGGGTATCTCTGAGGTTCATCAGACCTTTCCATATCCTCAGTAGAGAAGACGAGGTGGTGTACCATCTAACTCGTCCCCTACAGATGCACGTGTTGCATAATGTTTTCCATGTGTCATAGCTAAAGAGGTACATTCATGATCCATTGAAAATTATCGATAGGGGAGAGCTGGAAATCAACTATGGGGTGAAATGTTCTAAGTTCTCGGTGGAGATAGGGGATCGACAAGAGCAGTTCCATCATGGGTAGTCAATTTATCTGTTGCGAGTTTGTTGGAAGCATGAAAATCTATTAGGAGAGCACATGGGAGAGGGAGGTTTAGATACGTACTCAGTACATCCATTTGTTCCCATATTTTTTGTAGCTTTTAGTGACGAAAAGATAAATGGTGTAGAGAATATAAAGGACTGAAAATTCCATAATTTTTTTAAAATTATTTCGGATTATTATGAGTTTTCAAAAATTGAAGGCACATGTGTCCAAGGCATGGGGAGCATAGAATTAAAATTTTAACTTTTTTAAGGTACGTTTAGTAAACGTGTGTGAAATTTTTTCTATGTTTTCAATTGGTGCTCTGATTAAAAATCTAAGGGCATCGTTAAATTCGTAGTGCCAGGATTCGCTTAAGAGAAGCTTAACTTCGACTGGAAAGGGTGGGACGAAAAATTTAATTTCATGGACATTACAAAAAAATAAAAAATAAATAACTGAATATTATTTTATTTTAATTTATTTCAACTGTTGGAAAAACAGTAGTCAGACCGCAGTGCATTGTCAAGCCATTATTGGCATGAATCTTATTTTTTGTGTAACCATATCGTTGAAGGAATGTAAAAGAATGTGTAACCACACTTTTTAGATAATTATAGAGGTTCATTAATTATAATTATTAATGAACCTCATTAATTATGAAATTCATTGATCCTCTCTTCCCCTATATTTAATCTGAGCTCAAGCTTGGGTTTTTGGTGAGATAGGAGAGGAAGTTCTAATGAAGAAATGATGACTTTCTGCTCCGATGAAGAACGTGATCGAGCGACAGATGCTGGGGGAATCGACAGGTGACAAAAAGCACTGACAAACACCTTGCGATGTGTACACTCCCTTCTCCTCTGCAACACCTTCCAACTAATTCAAGGTAGGGGGTTTTATGCTTGATTTTGTACCCTTTACCTAGTTAATGATTATTATGAAGAACATAGATCAACCATGTAATGGCTTGATCCGTGTTTCATTCATAAAATGTAGGAGGATTTTGAGGGATTTTCATTATGGGATTTTTACATTTAAGTAATCATGCCCATGTTATAATGATAATTCGGAGGGCACAAACCAATCAAAAAAGGCCCATACCATCCGTATTTTTCGGTTTTGGTTGAGTTTTTTGTGGTAGAATGAATGGTATGGCAGCACGTGGTAGTACCGGCCACATTCCTAAAGGGATAGTGACAGGATGATGGCCCAGCCAACATCCACAAGAAGAGGTGTGCCCCAGCGGTGCACCTGAGAGGTAGAAAGGGCCACAACGATGGGCCGTGACGCCGGAGGAGGAACACCCCAGGGACGCACCTGGGTAGCGGAAGCCACCACCCTGACCAGCTACGGTGCTAGAGGAGGTGCACCCCGGTAGTATGCCTAGGAAGCGATGAAGTTGCGGCTGTGATGGGATGTGACATACTAGAGATCTGCAGTGCTAGTGTGGAACCACATTGAAGAGTTCACCCGCTGATTGGGTTGTCACGTAAGGCACAGTTGGGTCCACCAACTGCATCTGAGGAGAATGGTGTCAGCCCCCAATCGCGGGTCGAGGTGATATGGGTGGGCCACACTACTAGGTGGTCCAGACCGAATAGGCTGGCCTAGTAGGCCAGTTTGACCCGGTAGGGTTATACCTGGGTCAGGCCGACCCATATTGGGATGGGTCAGGCCGTACCGAGTCTGGTCCCCTTTCGGCCTAGTTTTATTTAATTGGACATAACTCCTAAGTCGAATGTCCATTTAGAGAACTGTCAGTGGTTATATAACACTTAGGATGAGGTGAACCTTTTGATAGACTCCACATGACTTTAAGAGAAACTTGGAGTTTTGTTTTATTGAATTGTACTCAAATAAAACTAGGCCCTTAGTACTAAAATGACCAAAACTTACAAACCATGTGTTCGGTTGATGCGCCATCTGTTGTGTCAAAACCCATATGACTTGATGGATCCTTGGGTTTCTTCTCTATGAGACTTTTCTTTGGATGAAGTATTTATTATGGCTTGCGAAGAGGTTATCCCAAACATTCTATGTATGGGACCATGCGACTGGTTGAGACTTGAAGACTCCATATTTTCGAGCCTTTACGACTTAACGACCGAGAGGGAAGAACCTATGTGTGTCTTGGTTGGCCCATGGTGGGGAGAACCTCTGTGTGACATGGAAGAAACCTAATACCTGATAGGAGGAGTAACCAAGCAGGCCATGCTGGGGAGCATCTTTGTGTGACCCAGCAGACCAATAATACATGATGAGGATAAGTACTTAAGCAGTTCAAGGATAGTGGGAAGTTGCTCTGTGTGAACCGACAAGCCCATTATACTCGATAGAGGAGGAGTTCTCCAGTAACTGAGGTGTTTGACAATGTGACTTGTGATGATACTATTACTACCACTATATATACCTGGTGTGATATGTCTTTACTTTGTGCTTGTGATTGAGATTATGTTATTTGGTGTTTATTTTGTGTAATTATAGGAGACCATCGGGGGTATTGGGGTCCCTATTGGGTATTGTTATACACACCCCTAAATGGGTTCTCCTACACCTTGTTTTGTCTTGTGCTGATGACAGGAAGCTTGACTAAGACTCAGGGAGCCAGGACCTGACAGAGGACATGCATTGACGATTGACGTAGAGAGATGCATTGATGAGATGTACAGAACCTTTAGGTAGGATCCTTGGCAGACGACCTCATGAGTTGTTTTTTCTTTTTATTGTTTTTTCATTTCAGTTGGGCTTGTATTCTGGCCCTTTACTTTCAGATATACTTGTACTCAGTTTTTCAGTTGTATGTTGTTTCCCTTTTATGAGTTGGGACATGGTTGGGCATTTGTATGCATACACGTATCCATAAAAATGCCTCCCACTTTCGAGTTGATGCCTTTAGCTCTAGTCGCCTGCCCCTGGCCTTCAAGAGGCGGGTTTGGGGTAGTCAAAACATAGGCCCCATAAGATGGGTTGTGACGATCTAAACATCCCCTTTATTTTGACTACGTTATACATGTTGTAAATAAATGATTAGGTAGGTTATGTTTATGAAGATTACTAATGGGAATATCTTTATCTGATTTCTTTAAGATCATTCATGAAATAATAATTTTTCATATAGTCTCCAACGAAACTAAACCTTTATGGTCATAGGGTGTGTATTTGTTAAATATAATGAATATTAATCAAAAAAATATTTACTAATTATGTATTAAAGGCATGGGATTCAGTAGTATAAGAATCTAGAATTGTCACATAAAAGAAATAACTTTTGCAATCAGATTAAAAAAATTATTAGTTTTATTATTTTTTTGAAACCTTATGAAAAAAAATTATCCTTATTTTTTATATATATTATATTTTTAAAAATATAATCATATTTTTTATTTAAGATATTTTTTGCATAATTTTTTTATTCAAACACACATACAACATTTTTGTTATAATTTTTTATTTTAGTGAATATTTTATATTTCAATATACAACAATTATATTCAATATATTCTACAATTTTTTGTTTATCTTAAAATAGAAATTTGTTTTAATTATTATATTGGAATTATATTGATGTTATTTGATGTATGAATCAAAGACCACGATAAATTTATAATAATGAATGTGATATATCGTATAATAGGTAACCAGAATATCTTTATGTTTATTTTTTTCTAACATGGAATTATGATATTTTTTATATATATTCTCATTCATAACTCAAGATGATATATAAATTTAATGACAAGGGATTGTCTCCTACAATGAAATCAATAGGAAATGTGATAAAATAAACTAAATTGTTTATTCATTAATGATAATAGAATGAGACGAATAAAACATTGATATGTGAATTTAAATGTTCTGAAACTCTAAAGTGATCATATATACCGCAGTGTGATCATGAAGAACTTAATTATTTAATTATCTAATTAATATGTTATCAAATCTATTGAGCTTCATCATCGTTGAAAAATATTTTCTCCACTGTTGTTCTTAATTATTATATGTTTTTGATTTTTTTATATTTCTACATTCAGTTTGTGCTTCTAATGTCAATATATTATTATCCCATAAAAATATATCTTACTTAGTTATTTAACCTATTTTAAAAAGAATGGAGGATTTTGAATCCTATAAAAAATTGATGTGGGATGTGACTTCTAAAAAATTTCATATTGGATGTGAGTCTTGTATAAGTATGTTAGAGTTATTCTACCTAGTGAGAAAAAGGTACATTTGAAAATGGGTAATCTCTCTCATTGAAATATGAGGAATTAAAGAAAGCATGTTTTCACATAAAGTAGAGAATATTTAAGTATATTGGGATCTTGTTGATTTGAACTATTAAAAATAATAGCACATTCTTTGTTTTATTTTTCTCTAAACATTTTATACATTTTATTATTTTGGTAATTTTAATTCATTTAAATTCCTAAAAATAATAATTCACCCCATATACACAATCATACCACTTCATTTGGGACCTAATAATATTTCCCCCTTATGGAAATTATTTATCACTAATGTGTGTAAAATATCTCTATCACATATTGATAATTTTTAGAGGTTTTTTTGAATCATTTATTTGGACTCCTATTATTGGAAACAATCCCATCTAATGACTGGTTATATTGATTCCATTATTTTATAATTGAATCCTACCCAATTACAAAATTACCATTAATTAAATAATGTTATTTTCTATATCATTATTAATATCAAAATTATTTTTTAAATTTATTGATGGATATTACAATAGATATCAATATGATTTCATTTATTTGGGTAGCCATGTTGATCTATATATCCATTATTTATATATAGATAATTTTTTATTATGTAGCCATATGAATTTAAGATATTTCTTTTAGGTCACTTTTATATATACATTTACAAATTTTTTTATAGTCTTGATGTATTTTAATTATTATATGATGGTTGGTGATATGAAATATACATATCCTTGATAGATAAATAGGTCTACTCAAAAAAACTCTCATAGGTTAATGGGAGTGTCCTTACACATTACTTATGATGTATTTGAACAAGAGGTAAACAATATGGATTTGACGTATGGCACTATTCATTTCATCAATATGTGTTCTTTTATTATTTTCAACGGAAATATTTATTTCTATTATTATGACATCTGTATATTTTTTTATTCATAAGTATTTATATATATATATTTATTTATTGATTTATTCTCACTATATTATTTATACCACGCTTAGTATATGTTATCTATTGTAGTAAAAGTCCCCTCTTTAGTGTCTGAGATGAGCCTTTATATTGATTCCTCACTTCCACAAGAAACCATGAATAACAGTATGTATAATATAAGGATAAGTATGGAGGAATAATAATATTTTATTGTAATGATCTATAATTTTAAAAGGGGTTCATCATCTTTGATATAGTATATGACACAAAATCCTAAGCGTAGAAGATAATTTTACACATTGATACCTTATAATATATTTATTTCAATCACTTCAATATCCTATAATACATGCAATTCCGGGTTTAAATGGAACATGATACTCTGTTAAAATATTATCATTTAAAGATGACCATTATAGAATAGATGTTATATTGGAAGGTATTAATATGAATAAAAAATTAATAAAATTATATGGGTTAATCTTCTATAAAATAAATTCAATGTCTATATATGTATTTTAAATAAAATGTGAATGTTTTGGAAGAAAACAAAGTGTCATCTAAATTTTTTATATATTTCAGAAAGATGGTTTAATCATGCTAGGATAATACAATTTAAAGTTTAATTTTACCAATTTTAGAAACATTATTTTAATAAATAAACATATGTTTGGAAATGTAAATGTAAAAATCATCATGGGTTAAATTTATGGGAATTTTTTAAAAATAGTATTTTTTATGAATAGTGAAAAATACGTATTTTTATTAAAAAATGCCTTTTTAAATTATCTAAAAGGTTAAAGTATATTTTAAATTGGGTTCAAAATAATATTTTCTTAATTATATTGCAACTCAAAAAATTTATTTCATTGGAATCAATTTAATTGTTAATTCTAAAATAAATATTTTTTATCCTTGTGAATGATTATCTTTAGAAAACACATTTTTGGTGATTTTATGGGTTTAATTTGAAATTGAATTCTTCCATATCAATTTATTAAATTTTAAAAAATATATTCCATAGTATGAATTATAATTAGGCATACTATCTAATAAGGACAACATAATTTTTTACAATAATTAATATTAAATATATAAAAAATACCTCATTTAAAGAAAAAGATTGGTTTTGTGGGGGTTAAACTAAGGGGGAAATGATTTAATATAATCTAATATTTGTAAAAAAATAATTTTATTGAAATATTTTTGACTTTATCGCCAATAATATTCTATAATGACATATTATGGAATGTTTTGCCTTGATAAAAACATGATTATCACTTTATCTTTTCAAAACATCCGTGTGTAACCACACCAAAACATATAAATGTTCACCCCTATCCTACCCTCTTCTTCTATAAACCACCCAAATGTTTGGAATAAACCTCCAAAAAATAGATTCATTAAACCCCAAACCACAATATATAGGCATTTTTTTATTAATTTCTATCATAAAAAAAATTAAGCATAAATTTAAAGAGGCTCAATGTAGAATCATAAAAACTCTGAAATATGAGTATTTGTTTTATTTTTTAAACCTACTAACTGTCATATTAAACTATGATATTATAATAAAACCATTATATAGTATATAATTAGTTTTTATTATATTAATTTAATAACCTAGGCCCATATCCATTTTAATCAAATGGGAAATGATACAATCGATCGTGTGTATAATGGATTATCACCTCTTGAAAAGATTTTAATCATTTTAACCACAACCTTTTAATGTTGGATATAATGGTGTATTTATTGTATTTATATTATATTTTTAAAAAAATTTATACTACTTATATAACATATACCTTATTTCATTCCATTACTTGTGGGATACGATAAAGTGACTCATGTGTTTAATGAACTACCACCTCGTGAAGCGATTTGATAAATAATTTTCTTATTATTTACATTGACGAAATTTAGGATAATTTTAATTAATATAAGTGATTTTTTCCCAAAAAAATACTTCTAGAAATATAATATCATATATTTATTCCTAACATCCAATCCTTTCAAAAAAATAACATTCCTCATGTTTACGTGTGGACTACTGCCTACACATATGATGTGAAATTTTTTCATTTTATATTTTTGTGGATGGTAATAAGGATATATTTTTATTAATATAAATTCTATATAAAAAATAATAAGTAATCTAGATAGTTGAGGTAATATATATTTTCCATTATTTCTATCACTCCTAGATGTTTTTATGAAATGTATTCTTTAAATAATTTTAATTCTTCAATAGCATGCATTAGAAGCAATCATGAATTTAAACAAACCAAGAAAAATCCTTTGTAAAAAATTAAAATTTTAACAAAGAAATTAAGTTAGCAGGAATAAATATAACTAACTTATGAAAAATTATGATGAATTAATTGGCAAACAATTATTTATGAAAAAAATATTAATCAATTGTATATTTTTTTATTAATAAATTGAGTGAATTATGATTGGTAATTAAAATTAATAAAATATATATATTGTATTCTAAAAAAATAATTTTTATATTCATACAATAGATATTCTTGTCTCAGGGTATGAATAAACCATATTTAAAATTTAAAAACCTAAAATTTTTAAATGGTTAATTTTCCTGAATTTTAATGGTTAACCCATTTTAATGTCATGTTATGGATCATTAATAATTTTTATATAAATAAATAAAACTATTATTTGGAAACAAGATATAAAAATTTACTATGAATGATATTATGATATTTTTCTGATAATGTTCCATTTTTTCTAAATAGTAAAAATAATCTAAATTTTAATTGAAAAAAACATTTATCATCAAAATAATTTATATGGATAAATTATAATATTTAATAGATTTAATTTATAATGATAATATATTTTTATCATTCAATATAATATATTCCATTACCATTAATTTTTCATTTAATATAAATGTAAAAACATTTCAATACTTTGTAATGTTTTATCTCTTAAAACGAATTATCTCATTCCCACAATGGGATTCATTTTAAACTAATTAATCCAACAATTGGGTTTTGAATTTTGAAAAATGTATTAGATATTTTAAATTAGTATGTCCAAATTATTTATATTAATTAATTTTTTTGGACATTGTGATTTATAACTATGGTAATTTTTAACAATATGGTAAAACGGTAAATACAGTAATTAAGTTTAAAAATAATATTATGAAATTACCCTAAAACTTATCCTAATATCATTAGATGATATTCTTTTGACCAAAATTATCATTGGTTCTAATTGGTGTCCACTGGAATCAACTTGAATGATATTAATAGATATAATTTATTTTATTTAAATAAAAGATAAATATGTCTCAGAAAACATTTAATAAATGAATCATTTTTTATTAATTTGTTCTGCAAAAGATGAATTTGACTATAAATACTCATTTTGAATCTTTTTTTCATTATCATGTTATTTTATTTTTAATTTTAAGAAAGAAAATATTTTCCTTAAATACTAATACATTGATGATAGAAAAATTATTTAATTGATGGGAAATTAATAAAATAGTAATTATTAAAATGATAATTACTATTAAAAGAACCAAATACCTCAATAAATATTATTGGTTGAGTATACCTCAACCATAACCATCTAAGGGTAGATATTTTGACTATTTGTATCCTTATAGAATAAATTATGAAACTTATAATATTATATTTGATGTGATAGAAAAGTTTTCACATTCATGTTTTAGTTAATATAAAACTTTTAATGTAAAAAATTAAAGAATATATATTATATTATAATTATTATTATAAAATATATAGGAAATAGTTTTTTTTATTTTTATTCAACAAATAAACATATTAAGTAACTACAAAAAAGATGTTATAATAGTTATTTTTTAGGAAAATATCAAGGAAATGTTTAAAAAATAATAAAATAATGTTAATTTGGGATGATTAATATGTAAAATGAATTTAATATATGAACATTACCCCTTATAACTATAATAAAATATGTGGTTCAAAGTTAACTAGTTATCTTCATATTTATAAAAATCAATGAATTGAATAATGTCAAAATCAACACTATTGATTATTTATCAAAATAATGTATAATTAAATTATTTAAAAATTATAATACATTTTCTGAAAAACTGATTAATTACGATATGGTTACAAATTACCTAATTTATTTATTTATTTTCTAATTTACATCAAATAATTAAATATTTCACCCTCTTTATATTGAAATATTTGTTAACCTAGTTCAAAATTTATATGAATAACTAATTTTTAACTAAAATTATAATGTTTAAATTGATAGAAATACATGTATAAAATTAATTTTATGATGTTATTACAATAATATATCATCTCATATTTGAAATATGAACAGTTTTGAGGTTTTTGGATGGGTTTTTGTTTTATTATAAATTAATATTTTTGGAGATCCCAAAAGTGCCCCTCACCTCAATTATAAAAAGACACTTCACCCATCACTTATTCACTTCAATTTTAGCCATAAATATAGGTATTACCCTACCAATTTCCCTTAAAAATCCCTTGTTACTTTTTATAGGTTCTGGTCTTCTCAAATGTCCAACTCTAGTGCCTTTACGAGGAGATCTAGAGGGATCGTGTCAAAGTAGAGTTAATCTCCTCTGCCGATTCTTTCAAATTTATTTATTATACTACTTTCTCTTTAATATTTGTTTCAATGTAAAGAAATAAATATAGTACCAATTATATAAATAGGTTTAATTATTATTATGAAACAATCATATTACACCTTCTATCAATACTATGATAAATGAATTCACCATGTGTGCGTACTTACGACGTACCTTCAACAAGGAGTGGTGTAATCCTTTTTTTCACCAACAGCATACATGGATGGTTATAATCATGGAAGTAATACATTTTTGTGATTATTAAAACGTTATTTTCATTCTAAAATACTATAAACCATCTACTTAAATACCATTCAACAATTATTTGAATTATTTCATCGCTCGTGCGTACGTATGGCCTACTCTCTCCAAAATACGATGTGATTCACTCTACATGATCTTATGTAAACCATGATTATATAAATGAATTGAATGAATAAATATGATATATATTATTCTTATATAATTCATTAAATGATATAAATATATCTTAATATGAGTAACAATAGCTTATCTGACAAAAAATGCGAAAGAAAATAAAGAAGTTAATACCTGATGGAAGAGTAATGATGTTACTAAAAAATGAATGTTATTATGAATATATATTATATAAAAAGTCTGAGATTATGAAATAAGAAAATTAAATTATTTATGTAAATATACTTGAGTCTTATATACCTATAAGGGGAATCAGACCTCAGGTAAGGAACCACTTTCTAATCACATTATTACCCATGATTGTTTGTATGTAAGCATTTATTAAGGTATATTTTTCATCACCGTCCATGTTACCTATATATTTATTATAAAATATTCACTCTATCCCCCTATAATTTTTAAATTTCAATTTTACCCATTAGTTAATATTATTTAAAGGGTATGAACGGAATATATTGTCTTTTTAAATATGAGGTACATTTTTGAATTTCTGAGAAAAGTATGAGAAAATGTTTTTCTTGTAATATATATAGAATAAACATAATTTTATATAAACATAATCCTTTATTTCAATTAATATTTCTCTATATTATTTCATGTTAATTTTAATTTAAATTATTTTCTTTTATAATTTCATGTAAATTCTAAAAAAAACATTTTTAATTGAGAGAGGATATTTTCTTCAAAAACTAATTTTAACTATTTTATAAAAAACAATTTCTATATAAGATGACATTTTTTAAATTGGGTTATTATTATATCCCTTCTATTACTATAGTTTTAATATTATTATAATGGAATTTTATTTATGTAAACCATTTGTTTTATATGGATTATGATGGAATGATTCTTAAGGATCCCATTTTATTTTTTGGGTTAGGTTATGATGAATGATTTGTTTTTTAGAACATGTAAGAATAAATTAATTACTAGATGGTTATGAGGTATATCTATCTCCAATTAATTAGTTAATGATATATATTTAATGATATATACCTCTCTGTAATGTTAAATGATCTCAGTTTAGTAGTGCAGGGATGGAACAAAGAGTGAACTCGGTCCAGTGATGGACTTTTTCCACTGTGATGGTATTGGAAATACGCCTTGACTAATATGAAATGAATATCATTGATTATATGTATGCCAAAAAAGTTAATGTTGAAGGTTATGATTATCGATATTATTTTCATTTATTCTTATGATCTTTTATGATTTATCAAATGGCATAAAATCACAGTCTTTCATACAGAGGATATGATTTTTAAATTTTATGTTCTTATGTCTTATGATTATGATTAATACCTCCATTTTTAACCTTAATGAGAATTTGAGCTCAAAATTTTATATGTTTCATTTCCCCAGGACATGAATAAGTGAATTAAATAATATATATAAAAAATTAGTATAGTTATGATGAAATAAGTGGGGGGTACCGAAATGTCTTCTGAACTAGTTTTTTATAATTCTTTGTATCTGAAGACACAATACCTATATAGTCCAATCATATATTAATTTTTTTTAAATAATATTTATCACTTTTAAAGTATTATAAATGTTTTTAAAGTGTGGGATATTATAGTTTTTATTAGATTAAATGTATAGTAAGCCATTGGAAACTAGGATGATAAAAACTTTGTAAGAACAAATGGAAATGTCAGAGTATATGTTAAAATTATAATGTTTTAAAAATGATCATGAATAACCTAGGATAAAAACTAATTTTTCCTAAATTTAAATTTTATTTAAAATTATTTAGTTTTCCCATTATGGTTAGTGATTATCATACTATTCTTCTTGATTTATTTCATTTGCTAGAACCAGGAGGAGCCGTGTTAATACTGAATATGACTGACAATAAAATGATTGTCCTCTTTAGAAACTACATGTTATGGGATCTACAACGAAAAAAATTATTTCTATTATCACACAACATTCTCAAGTTATGAATCATGAAATAATTCCAAACAAACATACTAGGGAACAACTTTTTGGTGAGTCCTTTGTGAGGTAGCTCCCCCCGTCTTTTAAAGGGTCTTCTGATCCATTAGTGTCTAAAAAAGGATCAATACCACTGGAAATATAATTTCTATTCTCCAATGTTTATAATATGATAAAATCCTCTTCTTAGTTTATCATTTGGAATTTTAAGCTAATAAATGGTTAAACCTTATCAAGAATACTAAGAAAATAGATGAAATTCAATCCATTGAATGGGATGTGTTAAAGAACATATTTTTCAATAATAACATTCCTCATATTCATTGAACAAAGATACAGAAGGTTTTTCTTGAACTAAATAAAAATGGAAATGAATCTGTTGGTACCTATAAATAAAATTTGACAACACTTTCATGGTATTCTTTTAAAATTATTATCCAACCTCAGATTAAAATTGATTTACTATTTAGTGATTTAAAATCAATTCTTTTAAATGCATTATCCTTAATAGAAATAAATTGAATTAAGTAAATAATTTGATGTGATATCAATGTTGAGATGGAGGATGGAGTATATCATCAGTCCTATAGTTTTGATATGAAGAGGAAATGGAATTCAAGGGAAAGTATAAATAACAAACTAAAAAGAAGATGAGTTTTCCATAATGAACAATTTGTGGAATGAATCATGGTGGAAATTTTATTAAAAGGACTTGAGAATGTTTAATGTGTGGAAAATAATTACATTGGGATGTCTAATGTCTAAGTGATGGTAGAAAGATATTTAACGATGTAAATAGAGAAAAGACTACATACATTTCACCTCTAACACTTTAATGTTACAATTTCATGGAAATTGGGAATTATAACAATCATTTAACCAATCCAATTATTATCGATAATGATCAAAATTAGAAAAATATAAAGGCCAGCGATAAAAAAAATTCACATGGAATCACTACATTCAATTTGGATTAAGATAATGATGTGTTAAAAGGTACACTTACCATCCACGATAATGTAGAATTTTTTTTTATTTGATTGTCGAACCACCCACTCTATTATTTATGATGATTATTTTGAGGGCATCTCCACATTAACTAAAAAATTAGATGTTGAGTTAGTTGTGACAACTCATAATGTCATAATGGTCACATAAATTGTTTATAATAATTCTATGGTTGAATTTCTTGGGAAATTTCTTCCTACAAATCTTGTAAACCATCCTATAGTTGTATTTAATTTGATTATTAGCATATATTGTCTTTCCCTATATAGATCTCATATTAATATCTAAGAATAGGAAGTTACATACCATTTTCTATATCAATCTATGATCTTCAATCAATGTAATGATGAGTATGACCTTCCAGTGAAAAAGTATTCCATTTCACGGTTCTTGATTCCTATAAATGAAGGTTTTCTATCTCAAATGGTTGGGGGAACTCATAATTAAGAATTAACCCATTTTTATGGGGGTTTGATTATGTATTTCTGTACGAATGTCTAGGTCTTACACTGATTCATGAGATTGAGTTTACAATAGAACTCATACCGGGTTTATAACCATTTCAAAGACACCTTATAGAATGGCCCCAATTGATTTGTGGGAATTGAAGAAGAAACACTAAGAGATTCTTGAAAACAGATTAATATACCCTAGTGATTCACCTTGGTGATCACCTATTCTGTTTTTTATGAAGGAAAATGAATCAATTAGACTCTACATTGATTATTTAGAACATAACAAGATCACTATCAAAAAAAAATATCATATTCCCAGCATTGATGACTTATTCAACCAAATACATGAATCTCAATACCTTTCTATGATTCATCTTCGTTTTGGATATCAAAAATTAATGTTCATGAAAGAGGATATAACAAAGATGACATTTCATACATGTTTTGAACACTATGAATATATACTGATTCCTTTTGGTCTTACGACTAGCCCAACTATCTTCAAAGATCTAATGAAATAGAGAATTTAGAGAAAATCAGGATTAGTATGTTGTAGTCTTTATATATATTATTCTTTTCTCTTTGAAGAGAAAGGAATAGCATTACGATCGCATGATAATTATATTGATGACCATGAGAAAGGATAATATTAATGAAAAAAGTACCAAGTATGAATTTTGGATTTATAAATATTCATTTTTTGGTTACATAATTTCAATAGTGGGGATATCTATGGATCTAGCACAAACAGAAGTTATTGAAAGTTGCTCGAAACAAAAAAAGGTAACTGAGATCTGATGTTTTCTTAGTTTGATGGATATTATAATCATTATTTGAATTGTTTTATGATTATCTAATCCACTCAACATGTTAACTCAAAAATAATTTATGTTCATGTGGACAGAAGAATGTGAAGAGAAATTCAAAGTGCTCAAAATGGATAGTGAAGGACCCCGAAACACCCTGAGAGGGGAGGGGTGAATCAGGGTGTTAACTTTTTCATTTTTAAAGTTGTGGATCTTGTTTCCACATTGGTAGGAACTTGTTAAACCTATCAAACAAAAAAAGTAGGATGTTCACACATCGCTTTTACTTGTTTCACCAAAAAGGCCTACGTCCAAGGAGTATATGCTGACAGGTTGTCGGTCAAACCTAATTCTTCTAAACTTCACTAGCTGTGTATTACAATGTTCATGTACATTCACTCTGACCCTGGCACACTTCCTTTAAAAAAGTTCATAGATAGCTCACTGTTTCCCTCAGATCACTCTCGTTGACTCCCCCTGGCTCACTGCCTTTGGTGAAGTCCCATCAATTTACAGACGTGAGGGTATCTTTAATAGATTTGCATTGAAGTATTTGCCTCTTATTAGCACAAGAATCTACTTGCATCAAAGACCAGTAATGATGATCTTGAATGCACTAAACCACTGAAACATATAATTAGAAACCTAAAAACTGGTTTCACTGACAATTTCACGCAACAACAACTTTTCCGCACAACCTCCTGTTTTTCGCACAACTTCACCTTTTTCACGCAAGCTAGAATATTTCATGAAACTTGGAATTTTTCTGTGCAAGCCAGATTTTTTCACGCAAGCCTCAATTTTTCGCACAAGCCACAATGTTTTGCGCAACTCCCTTTATGCGAACCTTTTATGCATATCAGACCTCAGATCTTCTATGAGTCTCCAACAGTATAGAATGAGGGGGGTTCACCTCTTATTTATAGGCGTATATGACCCCCGTGCGCAAAACCCTCTGTGGTGCAAAAAACCTCTCTTTCGGTGCGTAATATTTTATGCAGGTACCATAGTTTTTTTGCGCACATCTTCATGCTTTTTGAGCAGCCCATGCCTTTTCCATTTTCTAGCATTCTGATTCCGAAACACCTCTTGCGCGAAAAATCTCCCTCTACTATTTTGTGCACCATAATGTTTTTCATGAAACTCGCTGTATTTCATGCACGCCACTGTTTTTCACACACATCACTGTTTTTTTCACGCACGCCACTGTTTGTTTCGCGCACGCCTCTCTTATTTCACGCACCAATTTCTTTTTGCGAACACCACCACTTGACAACAACCTATGTTTTCATTATCCAATTTTTTGGTCCAAAAAATTAGAAAAGACTAGAAAATAGTTCCACCTTCAATACCGTTGTCTTTTTGAACATTATGATCACCTTTTTGGCACACATCTTGAACTTCTGCTGAGGACTGACAAAAAAAATAAACCACACTCCAATTCTTTCATAGAACAACCATGGTTCTAACAATCTCCCCCTTTAGGTTTGTTGGAAATCACCTAATAAATTCAATAGGGCATCATCTGTATGCAAAAAAACACAAGAATCAACTCATCCAACACTCTAAGTCTATGTGAAAAATGGTCGGTGTAGAAAACAAGATGGGAAGCGGGAATTGGGATCCTGTGTTTTGGAATTCTCAATGATGTCCAAGAAATTCTCTTAAATTTTCCGAGATTCATTACATGTCCAATGTATTAATTCTTATCTTATTATCAAAATCTCCTCGTGATACCAAACATGTCCTGATTTAATTCCTTCTCCCCCATTGGAAATAAACCCAAAATTAGTATTTTCTCATTGAACTTCTTAATACACCCCCTGGATAGTATCTCCCCCACAAACCTACATCATATCCACAAAATGATTAAAAATAGTTAACATAACATGGAGAGGGGTATTGTGTAACCTTCTTACGCAATGGGAGGTGGTTGAACACTGAGGTTCAACCGATGGTTCTCAAACACAGCCGTTGATAGTGGCTTGGTCAGGATATCTGCCACTTGCTCATTAGTTCCCACATGATCCATTTTAATCATGTCTTGTTCATCTTTTTCTTTGATAATGTGATATCTAATTTCAATATGTTTTGGACGAGAATGATGAACATGATTCTTCATAAGATAAATTTCACTCTTTTTATCCCAGTAAATCACTGTTGGTTGCTTTACGTAATCACCAATATATTTTATTTGTTGCTTCATCCATAGTAGTTGAGTGCACACCTTTGTGGCATAGATATACACAGGTTCAGTAGTACTAAGAGAAGTACTTTCTTGTTTTTTTTCTGAACTAGCCAACACATTTATTCTCAATATAGAATGATCCACCACTACTGGGCTTTCTGTCCACTATATCTCTAGCCCATCAAGTGTCAGAATATGTTGATAATTCACTTTCCCTTATTGTAGAAAAGTATAACCCAAAGTTAGGAGTACCATGAATGTACCTAATGAATCTTTTTGCTGCCACCCTATGTTCCTCCATTGGATTACTCTCAAAGCGGGCTACTAGACATGTTCCAATGACAATATTGGGGCGTGTCATTGTCAGGTACAGTAGGGACCCAATGACCCTCTTATACATGGTGGGATCTACATTGTTCTCATCCTCTTGCTTTCCATGTTTGGTTTCAACTACATTCAGAGTTGACATTGGTTTGGATTCATGCATATTAAATCTCTTCAGCATCTCTCTTGCATACTTTTCCTGAGAGATGAAAGTGTAATCATTCTTTTGAGTCACCTTTAGCCCCAAGAAATATGTGAGCTCCCCAATCATTGACATTTCAAATTCTGATTTCATGTGATTTGAAAATTCATCCACTAATTCCCGTATGCTTCCACAAAATATAATGTCATCGATGTAAACTAAAACCATGAACTGGTCTTTGGGAAAATTCTTCACATATATATTGTGATCTACTCCTCCTCTTTTGAATTCCATATTATTGAGATAAGAGTCCTGTCAGGAATACGATGCTCATTGTGCTTTTTCAAACCATATGGAGATTTCTTTTGTATTTAAACCTTTCTTTCATCAGTACCATGTTGAAACCCCAATAGTTGTTCAATGTAGAATTCTTCATCGAGTACACCATTCAATAATGTTGTCTTTATATCCATTTGATATACTTTATAATCTCTTTGGAGTGACATTGAATGGAAAATATTTATTGACTCTAGTCTATCCACTAGAGCAAAGGTTTCTTCAACACCAACACCTTTAATATTGGAGTATACATTACATACCAGTCATGCCTTGTATCTAATAACACATCTATGATCATCAAACTTGTTCATGAAGATTCGTTTTGTACCAATCACATTGTGACCATCAGGTCTTCAGATAAGATCCCATGTATGATTCTTATCAATCTGATCTAACTCTCCATTCATGGAATTCACCCAAGATTCATCCTCTGTAGCTTCTTCAAATGAGGATGGCTCCACAATTGAAAAAAATGACAATTGTGTGTTATTCCTCGTCATCCTTGTTTGTTTGGGTGAAATCTTTTCCCCTATTATGTCAGATGGATCATTCTCAGATCTTCTATTTATCCTCTGTGGTTCAGTTGCATTCTCCCCAGCCAAGGTTTCTTCTTCAGATTCTACTTTCGAGTCAACATCATGATGTGACTGTTGAGTGTTTTGTACACCTTCCCTTATTTATGTATTTGTATTTTCTCCACATTCACTTACATCCTCACTTTTTATCACATCAGCATATGAAATACTTGAAGCATTTGTGGTTTTATCTCCAATGATCTTAACATCACTGCTTTCCACAATCCTTCCTAATCCCTTGTTGAAACACTTGTAGGCTTTGTTGTTCATTGAGTGTCCAAGTAAAATTCATTCATCTGAATTGTCACCATATTTCCCTTGATTTCCTTCTTTGATCCTGATGAAGCACTTACATCCAAAATCACGAAAATATTTAAAAGATGGCTTCCTTACATGCCAAAATTCATATGGTGTCTTTGTCTCTCCCAAATAAAGTACTTTTCAATTTTGAATATGCATAGTAGCTTTAACTGCCTCTTTCCAGTAATGTCGCGGAATACGACTCTCAATCAGCATAGTTCATTCCATGTTGTTCACCTACCGATTCCTACGTTAACCAACATCATTTGGTTGTGGAGTTCTCACAACAACTACCTCATGTTGTATCCCATGATTCTACATGTAATTCTCAAATTCAATGGATGTGTATTCCCCTAAATTTTCAGTTCTCAACCAATTGATTGTTCATCCAGTATCATTCTCGGCGATTCACCAATATGTTTTCATGCAGTCAAGCACATTTCATTTCTTGTGAATGACTATTACACATGCCATTCTACTGTAATCATCTATGAAAAAGACAAAGTACCTTTCTCCATGAGTTCTAGAAATATTTATCAGCTCGCATACATCTGTATGAATTAGATCAATAAGATTAGATTCCATTTTCTTATTTGGATAATATGAACTGCAGACCATCTTCCCATGAATTCAATAATCACAAGAATTTTTAAGCTCATGCTTCAGGTTGGGAATGTCCATGACAATCCTCAATTTTGATATTCTCCCCATGTCTTGTTGATTGATGTGTCCCAGTCTTCGATGCCACAAATTATTTTCATCTTCAACAGTCATGTAACAAACAATTTCTTCATTATCAACCTAATTCAAGTTGCCTTCTATTCAGCATCCCTTCAAGAGGGAATTAACTATCTTTCGCTTCATAGTGCAGCCTTTCTGATTAAAAGTAACTATAAGTCCTGAGTCACAGAGTTGACTCATGCTGAGTAGATTATGATGTATGTCTTCTACATAAAGGACTTCAGTCTTCTTTAGCTCTCCATTAACTAATTCAGTACTTCCACTACCTTTGATTTTCTGAAATCCCTCATTACAAAATCATACGTTACCATCAAAATTCATTTTGATATCTGTTAACAAGCCAACATTACCTATCATATGAGAGAACAACCACTATCCAAAATCAAGGTATTGTTGCTTTTTGTAGCTTTGAGGGCCACCTCTGCAAGGTTGGATTTCTCAATTTTCTTCCTTTATTTCCATGAGACATATGATTGAGTATAATGCATTAATTGCCTTTCAATTATCTCATCTGTGTGCATTGGTTCTTCATAGCCGAAGTCTTCCCCGAGAGGAGAAAACCTATTTGTAAGGGAAACACTATCTTGTTGATGAGATTTTACTTCTCTCGAACTGTGGTATGAGGTGTCCATGTCCCTTCTCTGCCTATAATTAACAGCATTAAGACCAAAGTTAGAACAATAAAAACAATATCCATAGAAATTATTTCTTCTAAAAGAATTAGGATATGAAATTTTTCTCCTCTGTTGAACTCCCATATATTCACCATTCAGATAGAATCTTTCATCTTCACAATAAGATATGGTCGGCCCAAATATCCATAGAACAGACACTTCATGAGAGGAAATGTCTTCTCACTTCTGTTTAACCTCATTTCATATTTGTTGGGAAAATAGTTTGAGGGCCCCTTCTTCAAGGAGGCTCGAGGATAATCTTATTTTATTATTTCATATTGAATTGGGTTTTTCTATTTCATCACTTCAGATGAATTTTCCACATAACCAATTTTCAACTGCCCTTTATTTTGGTTACCCTTATTTGCAACATATGACGACTCTGCCTCACCACAAATTCCACTATTTTCGATGCAGGCATGACTCTAATCATTTAAAATCGTTTCAACTCCATTAGAGTAAAGTTTTTCTCTCTCCAACAACTCAGCATCTGAAAACCTTCCAAACAGAATTTTCTTCCTTGATTCTTTTGAAATTGAGTCTTTTTCATGATTACTATTAATAGTAACAACTTCCTACTCATGAAGCTCAGTAGTATTGGAATTTTCCTCTAGAATGGAGATGAGGTTATTGATGACCTTTTCCTGCTCTTCGATTCTCAGCTTCAGATCCACTACATAATAATTTCTTTCAAGTATTTTAGACTTTACTTTCACCAATTTGTCTAGTTGTTCAATTTCAGGTTCATGTTGATCAGCATTTTCAAATTATTCTTATACAATTGATTTCTACTTGTTTTATATCTTACATTAAATCTTTATCTTACTAATAGCATCCTTAAGTTGCAACTCGAGATTGGCACTAGTTGTCAACTAGTTTTCTCCACGAGTATCTTCTGATTTTTCAATAGTGGCCATCATAGAAGCATGGTTCCCAGTTTTAAATTCTGGTTCTTCTTCTTCACAGAATTCATTATCATCTTCTTCCTCTTGACAGGAAAAACTATTCTTTGGTAATTTCTTTCTAGATTTCATGCCTCCCTTTTTGAGAAACCTTTCCTATGGATTCTAAATGTTTTCAACATCTCTATTCTCATCATCGACCTTTATTAACCACTGAGAGGCAATGTGAACAACTTTCCCACGATGAAAGCAAGCAAGAGGTATCTTCCCTTTGAATTTCCCTTTTCCCATCTGGAATTTCCTTGCAATGAGAGAAATAATATATTTTTTTGGGTTATCTTCACCACTACTATATTTTGAGATTTTTAGTTTCTCAATGGATTTAAATGCCATTTCCTTTCTCACTTGATTCGTAGCATCTTCTGGTATGACTCTCATTTCATAAGTCACCTAACTACTCAGTAGGTAATCCAGCGAATGTTTAGAAAGATCTCTTTCCACAAGGGATTACACCTTTGAATTGTACAGGGGTGGAAGTCTTCTTAATATTTTATTTACAATATCAATGCCTTTGATTACTTTTCCTAGACCACGAATACCTCCAACCACTTCAGTAATTCGATTGAAGAATGAGTCTGCATTCTCATTCGGATGCATTTTCAGATCATCAAACCTATTGTGTTGGACTTGTAGTTTTTCCTCCCTCACTTTGCTATATTTTTCATAAATATTTTCAAGTTTATCCCACATGGATTTTTCTGAGGTGAAAATCATCACCATTAGATAGATCTAATAGGAAAGGGCCTCATTGAGAACATTTTGTGCTTCAGCATCTTCATCTTGAATTTTCATGTCTGCGTCAGTCATAGCTAGGCCTGTTGGATCAGTGACTTGTATTTCTTGAACAGTAGAAAAAACCACTTACATTCCAAGTGATATTAGATGAGATGTCATTCTGTTCTTCTAGATCTAGAAATTACTTCCATAAAAGAGAGGGACTCCTCTAACATGGGCGGAATTTTCCATAATGGTAAATGACAGAACAAACACCAGTGAACCTCCCTCTGATACCACTTGAAAGACCCCGGAACACCCTCAGAGGGAAGGGGTGAATCAAGGTGTTAACTTTTTCTTTTTTAATGTCGTGGATCTTGTTCCCACATTGGTAAGAACTTGTTAAACCTGTCAAAAAAAAAGAAAGTAGGAATTTGACATACTACTTTTACTTTGTTCACCACAAAGGGCTACGTCTAAGGAGCATACGCCGATAGGTTGTCGGTTGTACCTAATTCTACTAAACTTCACTACCTGTGTATTACAATGTTCTGATACATTCACTCTGTCCCAGGCACACTGCCTTTACAAAAGATTAGAGATAGCTCCCTGCGTCCCTCGGATCACTCCCATTGACTCCCCCTGGCTAACTACCTTTGGTGAAGTCACAGTCAGTTTACAGGGGTGAGGTTCTATTCAATATATTTTCATTGAAGACATTTCCTCTACTTATCACGAGACTCTGATTGCATCGAATACCGGAAATGATGCACTTGAATGCACTGAACCAACGAACTGGATAATCAGAAATGTGCAAACAGGTTTCACTGACAATTTTGTGTGACACCACATTTTATGTGCAACCTCATGTTTTTCGTGAAACTTCACCTTTTTCGTGCAAACCGGGATATTTCGCGCGGTATGGAATTATTCCTCCCAAGCCAGAATTTTTCATGCAACTTGGTATTTTTCACGCAAGCCGGAATATTTTGCGATACATGGAATTTTTCTCGCAAGCCAGAATTTTTCACGCATACATTAATTTTTCGCACAAGCCTCAATATTTTGTACAACTCCCATTACGCGAACCTTTTATGTGCATCAGACCTTGGATATTTTATGAGTCTCCAATAGTATGGAATGAGGTGGGTCACCTCTTACTTATTGGCGTATCTGACCCCCGCTCACAAACACCACTTTGGCACGAAAAACTTCTCATTTGGCACGTAATATTTCATGCAGGTACCGTTGTTTTTTTCACGTATATCTTCATGTTTGTCACGCATCCCATTACTTTTCCATTTTCCGATGTTCTGATTCTGAAACATCTCTTCCGCAAAAAATATCTCTCCACTATTTCATGCACCATGCTGTTTTTCAGGCAACTCACTGTATTTCACGCATGCCTCTATTTTTTTCACACGCCCCTGTTTTTTTGCGCACGCTACTGTTTTTTTTTGCGTGCATCCCTTATTTCATGCACCACTTCTTTTTTTCACACACATCCTCTTTCCAACAACCTATGTCTTCATTTTCTGAATTTTAGGTCCAAAAAAATTAGCAAACACTAGAAAGCAGTGCCACCTTCAAAAATGTTGTCTGCTTGAATAGTATGATCACTTTGGTGGAACAAATTCTGAAATTCTACTAAAGATTGACAACAAACACAATCCATACTCCAATTATTTCTTAGGATAGCCATTGTTCCAATAGTTAGAATGTTCACCTATTCTCACACTTCATTATTTTGGGGAATTTTTTTTATTTATAGTGATGTATCTAAGAAGGGGTTTGGATGTGTTCTCAAACAAAATGATATGGTTATATCTTAGGCCTCATGATAATTTAAAATCCATGAAAAAAATTACCCAACTCATTATTTCGAGTTAGCTACGGTAATCATCGTATTAAATATATGGAGGAATTTTCATTTTGGAGAAATGTGTGATATTTATATTGATTATAAATTTTTAAAGTATATATTCACACAAATGGAGCTGAATATGTGCCAAAGAAGATAATTGGAGAAGTTTAAAGATTAAAACTGATCAATACATTACCACCCTGGGAAATTGAATAAGGTGAAGATTATTTGAGTTGAAAAAACCATTCTATCCTATCCATGATGTGAATGAAAAAAGTTCCAATGTTTTTTATTTTCAAAGGATTGACCATGAATTTTAATAATAAGAGGAGAAATATTTTCTTTCTAAAATAAATTTTCAACAGTCAATTCATGTGATGTTTAAGGAGGTGTAGAAGGAATATGTAGAGGTACAAAAAAGGTGAAACATGTTACTGAATTCAATATTGATTGGGATGAAAAAATAAAGTTCATGAATCAAGTGTGTATTCCACCTATACTAGAATTAAAGAAGAACGTGTTATATGAGGCTCATAGTTATTCAATCTATATTTACCCTATAAGAACAATTATATACGTGGAACTTGAAAGATTATTTCTAGTGAGATGGTGTGGAAAGTGTTATAACTGAATATGTCTCTCTTTTCTTGGTTTTTCAGTAAGATAAGTATGAGAGATATAAGTCTAAGAGGATGTTACAACCATTACTCTTACCAAAATGGAAATGGGAAAACATCACTACGAAATTTATTATCTAATATCCATAACATCACGAGGACATAATTATATACGGGTTATAGTTAATCATGTTATGAATTTTTCACACTTCATTGAAATTAGAGAGTATTTATATCTTCATAATTGTGTCGATATATATATAAAATATGTGGTGAGATTTCATTGAGTACCACATTCAATAATATATGATTGGGATTTGAGGATTACCTCAAAGTTGTGGAGAAGTATTTAGTTGGATTTGGATACAGAGTTATGTTTTAGTACTGCTTATTTTACAAAGATATAAGATCGATATAACCGAAAAAATCAAACTCTCGAATACATGTTGAAATATTTCTCCATGGATTTAAAATGTTTTTCGGATCAACACCTACCTGTGGTGGAATTTTCTTACAATAATAGATTTCCTCCAGTATTTAGATTGCTCTTTTTAAATCCCTCTATAGAATATAGTTTAGAACTCCAACATGCTGGGATGAAGTTGGGGAAAGAATTACATGAGTACCAATTCATGTTGATGAAATGGTATAAAATTTTACATTCATTAAAAGACAAATAGTATAATCTTAGAGTCGACAAAAAAGATATATTGAAAACCAAAAAAATACCGACAGTTTGAAGTGTGTGACATGGTGTTTCTAATAATATCTCCCCAGAATAGAGAAATGTTATTTGGAAAGTTTGGAAATCTATGAATTAGGTATATAGGTCCTTTTTTAATTTTGGATCATGTTGGGAAGGTAGATTACCGATTAAAGCTTCCACCAATTCTCTATGAAGTTAACGTTGTGATCCATGTATCTCTACTGAGAAAGGACATACCTAATCCTTCACATGTACAGAACCCAAAAGTTGTACTACTGAAGAAAGAAGTTTCTTATTAAGAATAACCAATAGAGATTTTAGATCGTAGAGAAACTGTTTTATAAAACAAGACCACTCTCTTGGTTAATGTTTTATGGTGGAACCACCAATTTGATGAAGCTATGTGGGGAATTGAGGATATGTTGAGGGAGAGTTATTCTCATCTGTTTCATTGAAAATGATAAATGTAGAGGGATAAATGCAGTTTAAGGGGGGTAAAACATAACACCCATAATTTTTTATGAAATATTTTCTATAAATAATTTTAATTCTTTAACAGCTTTCATTGAATGAAATTGTGAGTTTAAATAATCCAAGAGTCCATATTAGTATTAAATGAAAATTTTAAACAACCCTTTAGGTTAGTGGTAATAAATATTACTATCTTATGAATATGTATGTTGAATTCATTGGAAAAAAATTATTTATGAAAAGGTATAAATCAATTATTTGTTAGTAATTATTATATTAACAAAATTGATTGAATTAATATTAGTAAATTAAATTAATGAAATATATAAATTATATACTCAATAAAATATTTTGTATACTCACCCAACAGATATTTTTTTATTCGTGTATGAATAAACCCTATTTGATCTATACAATCCTATATTTTTCAAAATGATAATTTCACAACCATTTAATATAAATACATATTTAAAGTATAATTCTGAATCATTAATAATTTTTATATGAAAACATAAAACTCTTATTTGTAATAGGGATTTAAAATTTTAGTTTTGATGAAATTTTTATATTTTTCTGATAACTTTCATGTTTTAATGAATAGTTTTAGTACACTAAATTTTAATTGAGAAAAAAAAATTTCATCAAAATAATTTATATAGTTAAATTATAATATTGAATGGTTTTAAATTTTGAATATGATATATTTTTATCATTCAATATATTTTATTAAATTATAATTAATTTTTATTTAAATTTAATTGTAAAAATACTTCAATCTTTTGCAATGTTTGAAAATTTTAAAACATGTTCTCTCTTCCCAACAATGGGATTAATATTAAATTAAATAATGCGACTTCACCGTTTTGAATTTTGAAAATTGTATCCCATATTTTGAATCATTAGGTCCAAAATATATAAATATCTTAGTTTTTTTAGAGATTATGAATTTTTTCTTCAGTAAATTTTATTAATACTAAAAAAGGGTAAATCAGATAATTAAATGTAAAAAAATATATTTATCTTACCCTAAATATTGAACTAATGTCATTTTATGATTTTCTTTCAACCCAAATCATATTTGGGTAGAAATTCTATTCTTTGGAATCCACATGGATGAGATTTGGACATTTAATGTACATTATTTAACTTAAAGATAAATATGTCTCATTAAAATTTTAATAAATAAATAATTTTTTAATATAAATTTTTACAGATGAATAATTTGATTATAAATATTTAATTTAAAGATAATTTTTTATTTATAATCTTAATATATTTTCAATTTTTAAAAAATAAATATTTAGTTTAAAGAATTATAATTTCGGTGATGCATAACTTAATAAATTGTTGAGAAATCTATGAAATAATTATTATTAAAATTATAATAACCATTAAAAGACTCAAAAACATGATAATTTTTGTAGTATATATCTACCATAACCATCCAAGAGTCTTTTTGTTGATCATTTAGAGCCTTATAGTTGATATTATGATGCTTATACTATTTTATTTAAAGTGACGTTAAATTTGTCACATTCATGTTTTAGTTATTATAAAAATTTAAATGTAGGATTTTATATGAGATATATTATATTATAATTATTATTCTGAAATATATGTACTTTATCATTATAATTTTTTTATTTAATCAAATAATCATTTTAAATAATAACACAAAACTATTGTAGTAGTTATTTTAATAAAGAAAATATCAAATATGTGTTATTAAAAATAATTAAATAATTTTAATTTGGGATAATTAATATTTACAATGAATTTAATTGATTCCCTTGACATAATATCAATATAATAAAATATTTTTTTTGGAAGTTATCTTTTTATCATAATATTTATAAAAACAATGAATTTAATTTTGTCAAAATGGAGACTATAAATTGTGTATAAAATAATGTTTTATTAAATTGTTAAAAATCATATCACATTTTCAAAATATATAATAATATTACATGTTCTAAAATTATATAAGATATTTATTATTATTATAAATGAATTAAAATAAGTAAATATTTCACAATTTTTATATTTAGATATTTGTTACACTTTTTAAAATAAAAATGAATTACTAAGTGTAAATTGACAAGGTAAATTATAAATTAAAACAAATACAACTATAAAATTTATTGGTTGATTAGATTATAGACATATCATATCCATTCTTTTAAATTTCTTCATTTTGGAGGTTTTTGGGTGGGGTATGATTTTATTATTAATTAATATTTTTAGAGATCCCAAAAGTGCCCCTCACCTCAATTATAAAATGGAACAACCCCCCTAAACTCTTCAATTCACTTTCAGCATTAAATATCAACCATTCCCTACCAATTTACATTATCAACATCCTCAATTTTTTTTATAGGTTCTTTTCTTCTAAACTCTAGTTCTATTAAGATTATATCTATAGGGAGCATGTCGAAGAAGACTTTATATACTCTACCGCATATTTCAATATTATTTCTTCTTCAACATACTCTTTAGGATTTTTATCATTGTAAAGTATTATTTATAGTAACAATTATATACTGATATTTAGTTATTATTATGAAAAAAATCATATTACACCTTCTATGCATCCTATGAAAAATGAATTCATTGTGTGTGCGTGTGTACGACTAACCATCTCCATATTGTGGTGTAATCTGTTTTCACAGCCACCTTTCATGGATGGGTATAATGATTCAAATAATGAAAATATATGAATATTTTATCATTACATTGATTATAGGATATTATACACTATCCATTTTAATACCATTCAACAATTATGGGAACGATATCATCGCTCGTGCATATGTAAGACCTGCCATATACACGATGTAATGTGATTCATTATACATGATATCAATTAAACAATTATTATATAAATTTTACAAATGAATAAATATTATATATATTATACTAATAAAGTTATGTAAATGATATACTTATATCCTAAGAATTGGAAGAATAAATTATCAGACAAAACATGCGTAAGAAAATAAAGATGTTAATACCAGATGGATGAATAATAATGATACTAACAAAAGGATAATTATATGATCATATATGTTATCATAAAAATTACTTTTATTATGTAATAATTCAATGAAATTATTTAAATCAACATACAGGGGACTCATATGTATACAAAGTATATCGATCCTCAGGTAAAAGATAATTTTCAAATCTCATTATTACCTGAGATAGTTTATATGTTAGTATTGACTGGGATATATTTATCTTCCACATATTGGGTTCCTAAATATCATTTCCAAAATATTATTTATATCATTATATGATTTTAAAATGTAAATTTTTCTATTTTGTTAATTTTTTAATGGGTATGAATGAACTATTTAGTCATTTTTTTGTGTAATGTGCTTTTGTACATTCCCAAAAAAGTACAAGAAAAATGTTTTATTTTAACTTATACGACATAAATGAATTTTAAATTTTTCATAATGCCTTATTTCCATTAATATTACATTAAAATATTTCCTGATAACTTTTAATGAAATTATTTTCTTTTAAAATTGTTAGGCATTTTGAGAAAAGAAAACAGTTTTGAATAAGAATGGGTATTTTCCTCAGTAATTAATTTCATGTTTTTTATATCATTTATTTTCCATCTAAAATGAAATTATTTATGTAGGTTTATGTTTATTTACAAATTATTTCTATTTATTTATTATGTTAGTGATAAAATTTAATTTATGTTATCCATTTTTTGTATGGAATATGATAGAATGATGTTTAAGAATCCAATTTTATTCTATCAGTTATGCTTGGATAAATGATTTATGTTTTTTTGCAACAATAATAATTATTTCATAATGACATGGGTGATACTAATATATCACTCAAATTCATTGGTTAATGATTTATATCTCATGATATACACATGTCTGGAATGGTAAATGATCTCTTTTCAAAAGTACATGGCTAGAAGAAGGTATGAACTCAATTCAATAATGGACTTTGTCCCCTATGATGGTATTTCCAATGATCCATAACTAATATGAAATAATTATCTATGATTATGTTTATGACACAAAATATCATTTCAAATGTTCATACTTTTGGGAATACATTCAATGATTCTTAGGAACTTTCTTGATTTATCCCATAATTTAATATCATGATCTTTCATATGCAGGATAAGATTCTCAAAATGTATGCTATTATATCTTATGATTATGATTGATACCTTCCTTTTTTTACCATTACTAAGAATATGAGATCACCCATTTCTATGTTTCTTTTACCCATTCCTTGAATATGGTTATTAAATACGTTATATCAAAAGGGGTCTACTTATGAAAAAAACTAAGCGTGTGACAAATAAGATACCTTATGAACCAGTTGTTTATGTTTCCCAATTTCTAAATACACTACACCTATATGGCACATTAATGGATTTTTTGTAGTTTTGTAATGAATATTCTTAAAGTTTAAAGTAATATCTATATTTGTAATATATGGGCTCTTATACATTCCATCCTTCAAGAAAATGGAAAAAGGTTCATGCATACGTACATCCTAATATCTTTTTGAAAGATGTAATGTATTTTTTTTCTATAATATTTTCGGATTACCATAAAAAGATATATAATAAATTTATATTATATTTATATCATCTTTTAAATTCTTAATATGTTTTAATCATGTTCAAAGTAAAAAATACCAAAAATACCAAACAAAAATATACATTAAAAATGGAGAAATTATCACCTCAAACAACATTTTTAACATCAAATTGTTTATAAACGAGTCGTAATATAATATAATTATAACATATATGGTTTGAGGTATATAATTATAATTTATTAACAGATTTATTATAATCCTTTAATTATTATTCATGATGTTTTTTCACATAAAAAGGAAATCAAACATGAGATAAGTGTTTCTCATATAGCATTTACTCCTGTGAGTCATATTCTATAATCACAACATATTAATTTGTGTGGTATATATAATGAATATGGTTGTACCATTTTTATAATCACATAACAATATATAGAATATATTGGATTTATTATTTTAGAAAGGAAACAAAAAATAAAGAGGAAGTGGAAGAAGAAAAAAACTTGAAAGAGGTGATGAAATATTTACCTCTTCTTCGAGTTCTTGCTTTTGATTTGATAAAAAACTATCCTTAAGTTATCTTTATGACCAATGTAACGACACTAGGATGAAGGGAGAAAATTTTGGAGGATATTTGGGCAGGGTTTGGCCGAGACAAATGTATTTGGAGGTGTCAAATTAAGATAAGGGGAAGTACCCTTTTATTAGAGAGGTGGGGGTCACTTTAGGAAAAGCTTGAAATATTATTTCATAATAAAATAATTTTCGGTTTCTAATGGCACAAAAATGATTTATTTAGAGTATAAGGTGTCTATGGGTCTAAAAACACTCAACTAATAGGTTTTATATAGGTTTAGGTCACCATATTTACCTTATCTTTTAGATTTATCTCTTAGTTAAATATATTGACATTTACCATGTCTCTTTGTATTTTTATATAATATGGTTAATAAACGTACAATAAATTTCTAAGAAATCTCGAAGTGGTTCATTATTAATATATATAACCTTATGTAAGTCCTCTGGCATAACCATTGATTTTTATGAATATTATATCAATTAATAATATCATTTTTGTTTTAAAAATTCAATTATGTCAATTTTGACAATGTTTAGTATTTGATTTTTTTGAAAGCCATTAGAACTTTATCACTTCAAATAAAATTTATTTAACCAAACCTAACATGTCATACTAAACTAAAAATTTAGTGTAATTCCTCAAAAGTCTAAATATACGTTTATTTGGATATTTAGAATATCAATTATTTAAATATTTTATTAATAAGGTAATTACTGCATCATCATTGTGTCATAAATAAATTAAATTATTTAATGTATAAAAATTAAAAATAAAATACAATTATGTATAAAATATTATTATATTTTAAAAAAATATTTATAGTCGAATTTATATTGTGTTTACCCCTATATTAAAAATTTTTAGTTATTAAACATTGAATTTAACTATTTTATCTCTTCTATAAATAAAATAATAATAAATGTCTTAATCTAATCCAAGTGGACCAAAGGAGATCATATTTTTTTACTAAGGATTTATTTTTGTCGAATTACACTTATCCAATAGAATTAGAACATGTGTTATGGTAATTATGATATCATTTTTACCCTTAGTTACCATATTTACTTTTAACCGTGGTAAATAAAAGTAAAAATTTACTATTCACCAAAAATTATTTTCATCTTATTGAACCACATTTTACATACTCATATTAACTGTGTGTCTTGGACTTTTAAAGTTCAACTCACAGAAGTGGTAAAATTATGTTTTATGCAAATGTGTAAATGCTCTTAGGAGGTGGGTAAAAGATGGTAAAAAGTTCAATAATGTTTTTATATATCTTAACTTATTATAAAATGACTCTAATTAATTAAATTGAACTTATATAGGTATTATGTATCTATTTTTACCTAAAATAAATTTAAATAAAATACATAATTTTTTAAATAAATAGTCGGTTTTAACCAATAACACTGTGTTTTTCACTATTCATAAAAAATTTAATGTTTTTAGAAAAATACCAAAAATTCACCCTAAGATAAATATCGATATTACGAATCCAAAAATAAAGTCAATTTTGAAAAATAAAATTTGAAAAATATCAAAAAGAGGGAATTAATAATCATAACAGCTTGTTTGATTGGTCGTGGTGTGTTAGAATCTTAAAGTTGCGTACAATGCAAGCTATTGGATTATTAAAAGGGAAACCTACCTTGGAAGCATGGGGTGTTACATTATTCCCTCCTTCAAATAATTTCGTCCTTGAAATTTAAAGAATACTACCACCCAAAATGATTCAAGTGGTTCTTCATCATAAGTTACTCTCGTTCCCACATTTCCTCCTCCCTCTTATGGTTTCTCCATAGAACTTTTGCCAGACAAGTCGTCCAGTTACTCAACACTTGTTCTCTGGTATCAAGAATTTTGACAGGCTCTTCACAATAAGACAAATCATGATCCAGTTCAATTTTCTCATAGGTGAGTACATGCATTTGGTCTGGCATGTATTTTCTAAATAGTGATTCGTGGAACACATCGTCAACTTTGGAGAGACTTGGTGGAACTTCCAAACGGTATGCTACAACCCCAATTAATTATAGAATTTCAAAAGGTCTGATATACCTAGGACTTAATTTTACTATCTTACTGAATCTTATAACTCCCTTCTATGGAGATACCTTCAAGGATACATGATCTCCTACATGAAATTACCAATCCTTCTTTCAATTATCACATAGATCTTCTACATACTTTGAGCTTCTTTGATCTGGATTTTGATAATATTAACTTTTTCTATTATTTCCTCAACATGTTCTGGGCATACGAGTTTTCTTTCACCAGCATCATCCCAACAAGTTGGAGTGATACATCTCTTTCTATATAACTCTTCATATAGAGCCATCTAAATACTTGAATAAAAGCTATTATTATTGAAAAATTCTACCAAAGGTAAATATTGATCCCACATACCTTGAAAGTCAAGTGAGTAAGACATCAACATGTCTTCTAAGGTTTGAATAGCCTGTTCTGATTGTCCATCAATTTGAGGGTGGTAGGTAGTGCTGAAACAAAGTTCAGTATCCAGGTATCTTTGAAGACTTTTCCATAATCTTGATGTAAAACTAGGATTATGATAAAAAAATTGATAGGGGTACTCCATGAAGCCTCACAACATCCTTAATATATAGTATTGATAAATTTTCTAGTGGTAAATCTTCACTTATAACAAGATAATGGGCTATCTTGGCAAGTCCATCAAGAAAGACCCATATTGCATCATTTCTTCTAGAAGTATTTGGCAGCCCCATGACAAAGTACATCGTAATATCATCCCACTTCCACTAAGGTATGGGAAGAGGATGCATGACTCCTCTAGGATGCTGTTTCCAGTATTCACCTATTGTAAAACTATACATTGTGACACAAAGTCAGAAAAATCTCTTTTCAGGGTGTTCCACCAAAAATGTTCCTTCAAAAATCTATACATCTTGGTCCTCCAAGAGTGTATAGAGAAATTGGAGCTATGAGAATCATCCAACAATTTCCTTTTTAGATCATGTATATCGGGAACAAAAAGTATCTTACCAATTGTCAAAATTCCATCTTTATATACGAAGTCACTCAATCTCCAATCATTTATAGCTTTAATCTTCTTTTGAAACTCCTCATCATCAGTCTGAGAACTCTTAATCCTTTCTAGTAAATATGGTTTGGAAAATATCTGAAAAAATATTTATGATTCACCTTCAATAGTTATTCCCATATCTATCTTTACTAGATCCATGTAAATAGGAAGCCTTTAAACTCTCATCTTGTTCAAAAATCCATGGTCCTTACTACTCAAAGCATCTACCACCTTATTTGCCTTCCCTGGGTGTTTGTGTATAGTGCAGTCATAATCCATGAGTAGTTCAAGACATCGTCTTTGCCTCATGGTGAATTTTTTCAATGAGAAAATTTACTTCAAAATCTTGTGATCATTATAAATATAACATTTTTCACCATAGTTATAGTGTCTTCATATCTTCAGAGTAAAGATTACTGCTGCTAACACAAGATCATGAGTGGTATTTTTTTTCTCATGAATTTTTAGCTATCGTGATGCATAGAAAATAAGTCTATCATTTTGAATATGGACACAACCAATTTCTTTCTTTGAAGAATCACTATAAATAACGAACCCAACATTCCCTAATGGTTGATTTAAGATAGAAGAATTGACTAATATTCTCTTCAGTTCTTCAAAAATTTATTCACATTTTTTGTACAAATAAAGTTAACCCATTTATGTGTGACCTTGGTTAATTGGATAGCCAATAGGGAAAAACTCTGGAAGAAACGTTGATAATAACCTACTAAACCAATAAAACTGTGTACTTCAGGTATACTCGGTAGTGCTGGTCATTCTTGGATTTCCATGGTCTTTAAAGGATCAATAGAGATTCCATCCATAGAGACAATATAGCCATAAAAAGAAATTTCATGAAGCTAGAATTCACACTTGCTAAACATCCCATATAATTCATTTCTTCTAAGAGTCTTCAAAATAATGCATAATTGATTTTCACGATCTTCTTAGATTTTGAAATATACCAAGAAATCATCAATAAATACCACTAAAAATTCATCATGATATTCCTTAAAAACTCTATTCATTATATCCATGAAGACAAAGGGTTTATTAGTCAATCCAAAAGGTATTTCTGTAAACATGTAATGCCCATACCTAGTTCGAAATTCTATTTCTAGAATGTCTTCCTTCTTTAGAAACAACTGATGATATCCAAATCAAATTTTAATGTTTGAAAAATATTGCGCACCATGAATTTGTTCAAATAAATCTTCAATGTGTGGTAGGGAATACTTTTTCATTATTTTTATATCATTGATCTCGCCATAGTCAATGCACAACCTCATAGATCCTTCTTTCTTCTTAACAAAATGTACATAGGCTCGCCATGGAAAAACACTTGGGAGAATAAAACCATTATTACTCAATTCCTATAATTTTTCTTTAGTTCCACTAATTTCACAGTGTCCATTCTATAAGGGGTCTTCAATATGTGCCTTTAACCAAGAATTTAATCAATCGAAAACTCAATTTCTCATTCTGGATGGTGTCCAGGTAAATCCTTTGGAAACACATAAACATATTCCTACACAATAAGTGTGCCCTCTATTTAAAAATTCTTTTCCTCACCCATTAGTATTTCATTATCATCCTCCACATTAATTGAATTTAGTTGAGATACTAGGGGTGGATCTAGATAAAAATTACATGGTGACATTTCTGCTCTAAAGATAAGGTACTCCTTATCATCATTGAGAATTGTAACCTCTTTCTTATTACAATAAATTTTTGCAACATGGTCTTAAATCCAATCCATGGAAAGGATTATATCAAATTCCATCATGGGTATGACGATTAGATCAGCAGATAAATATTTTTTATATGCCTTAATGGCCACTAATTCACAAAACATTGTTGCAATGACACTTCCCTTAAAAGTTTTGACTAAAAACTCCCTTGTTAAATCAAATGTAAAATATCCGATGTTCATAGAAAACTGGGAAGATATGAAACAAGGCGATGATCCTATATCAAATAAAGCATTGGCTGAACTTGAGGAAACCAGTAAATTACCTGCCACCACATCTTTCGGAGCTTTAACCTCAGCAGTAGTGATCGCATAAGCTTGGCATTGATACCTTCGCCTCTTCGGAGGTATGTTTTCTTGATGCTTAGGACATTCATTTTTATAGTGTCCCATCTCCCTACAATTGTAGCATGGAACATTAGTAGATACTTTCTTACCCTTACATTCACTAGCAAGATGGCATTTCTATCCACATTTTTAGAATAATCCTTTTCCTTTTAGAGAAGTACCATGCTGCTTCCTTCAACAATTAATACAGGGGTTAAATTGAACTCTTCCCTTCATCCATGTTTCTATATTTACTTTCCCATAGTGTTCAGCAGATCTCTTCTTATCTTGATTTGATTTAAATTCGTAAGACATAGAGAATTATTTTTATGTCTTGATAGCATATGACACAATGTCTTCGTACGATGAGAAGTATTGTGAGACTATTGCTCGATGAATAAATGGTTTTAATCCAAAAAAGAAATTATCAATCATACTTATTGGGTTATATATAAAATCTACAACATGCCTTTCTAAACTTGTTTATTTAGATTCATACTTTGCAACATTCTCATCATCCGTTTGTCTCAGCCTCAGAAATGGTCTTTCCATATCCGCTTGATGGTCACAAGAAAAGTATTTTTCTATGAAAATATCATAAAACTCACTCCATTACATACTTGATACTTCTCCATCCTCCTTTTTCTTTCAAATTAACAACCACCATTTATTTGCATCTCCGGTTTGGAGATAAACTACTAGGAAAACATTTTCACGTTATCTACTCCCCAAATCATGAAATATTTTCTCTAAGAAACTTATCCATTGTTCAGATACAAATGGATTTGTATAACCTTTTAATGTTGGTGGTTGTTTCCTCATTAAGCGATCTAAGATTTATCCTCTACGTAGTGAATCAGGGTGTTCCATACTAGTAAGGTTATTATTCATAACCTGTGTGAGTTGTCTCAGTATGGTTATAAGATGATCAGCAGTAGTTGCATCACCGACTCCACTATATTTATCTTGAGAAGAAGGGAAATCCCTACATAGATTACTTGCGCTGATAAGGTTTCCATTCCTTTCACTAGGCGCCATTTCTAAACAATTCCATTAAGTAGATTAGTTTATGAACCGCAATACATAATTTTGATGTTTTAAAACACATAACATAAATTGAACAGTTTATGGATATAATCCATAATCATAAAAATGATTTCTTTTAGGAGGTATACACTCAAAAATTCTTCATAATGGTTTGTAAATAAAATGATAATTATCTTAATCATATCCCCTGAGAGTGTCGTAACCAAGAGTGCAGCAAGTCCCGTTGTTGTGCACCAGTTCTCGTTTGTGTCTACCTCAAAGTGGTGTTTTTGGGTTTTACCACTTGCTACATATGTGCCAGAGCTACCTCTACCTACTCATATCTAGACAGGGATGTATTTCTTAGAAAAGTCAAAAAATCACAACAGTACCAAAATTTTTGGAAGTTCTTCTATACTAATCCTCAATGTCTATCTTAGGGTAACGTTCTCTGATCAGAGTTTTTCTAATTCTAGTTTCCAGGGTTTGTAGTAAACTTCCTCTGATACCAACTATAACACCCCCACCCCAGTTAACCATATTCATTTCGTTATTACATAACATTGGAATGATACAAGGAATCATGTCCTGAATGACTGGTCATTTTTGTATTATTGGATACAAGATACATACATAAGTTCAATATTAATACTTGAAATGAAATAAAACACTAATTCATTCAATTAGAAACATCCAAGCCTCCTAGATTATGAATGAAAGTCACTCATAAAAAAAATCTTCATATCTAGGGAAAATGAAACATAAGAAACTGGTGAGCTCAAACTCTAAGTAAGGGTATGAAATACTGTGGAAGATAACATAAAAATTAGGCATGATGAATAATTAAAAACACATTCCTTTACAAATAATAAACATGAAAACATTATGGAAAGAATATGACATGAGTAAGTAATTCCCTAATAAAACATATTCATGGGTATTCTACTAGTCGAATAACCACATTAACCATCATTATTATTACCATAATTGGGAATGTATAATATTGGGCACTCTGAAGAATTTTTTCAAGGACTTAGACAAGACATCTAAAAATGATTAAGGACTTGGCCAAAATGATATATTAAATTGGGAAAGGCCTCGGCCAATTCCACGTCTAATTGTATCATAAGACCTTCTGATGCATCGAGGATCTATAGCAGGCTCTACTCGTCACGTACTAAGTCTAATACATTTCTCATAGGAAAAGGATGAAACATAACATAAACATTCGTAATAAAACTAGCATACGAAATGTCAATACATTAAACATAAACCCTGAATGGTATAAAAAAACATCCACAGTCAAACATATCACAAAACCTTCAATACAATATAGAAGTTTTTTATCATAATTAATCGTCTTAAAAAAATTTTAAAATCCATCAATGGTTGTTGACATTGATTAAATGAAAACAATTTGAATGAAATATCTCTTTATATTTTGAACCCAATTAAGAGTCAAATAATTATAAAAGAAATGATTTTTTTTAGAATATTTTTATAAGCTTGTAAGGGAAGCTTCGAGGATGTAGTGTAAAATAGCCGCACCCGCCATATAAGTTAAAAAAACATTCTTACCTTAATTTTGTCAAAAATGTCATAATGTACCTTGTTTGGAAATCAACAGAAAGATTCCTTTAAAAAGCATATAAGGTCAAATAAGGGTATAAATGACTTTAAAACATAGTCTAGTAAATATTAAAAATATCTTGAAATAAATTCTTAAGAAAACAAGGATGTGGATGATAAATAGGTCCTAGAAAATACTTACGTAAAAACAACCTCAGATAATAAAGAGATTGTGCAATTAACCCTATGAATGTACGTTTCTTTAGTAGATGGTATGTTAAACTCATGTATAATAGATAAAACATTGTTATTAAATTATAAAAAAACTATATGCATAAATATGATACAATATATTATCGTCTAATATTGCTTTATTAATAATATTTCTGCAGTATCATCATTTTCTGTGTTAACTAATCCATTTTCCATTATATGATTTGTTAAGTAAGACATATTTTTTATGGATAGGATGTATTTAATTCTTATAAAAAATGATATTATATTCAAAAACATTATTTTTTATCAAAAAATGAAAATTATTCTTGAATTATTACAATGGGGAATGAATCTCATCGTGTTCGTGGAGAAGGTAATCTGTACGTACGCACGAGCGACAATATCATTATATTTATGGTGAAATTGTGTGTAATTTGATATTATATAATATATAAAAAATAATTAACATGTTATATTTAGTATTTAAATCAGTTATACTCATTATTATACCCATCCAAATAATGATGTGTATGAATAACAAACTACACCATGACATGGAGACGATAACACTTTTGTACGCACGTTTAGTGATTTTGTCATTCATATGATGAATAAAATAATTAATATGGCTCTAAAATTGTTATAATAACATCATTGTATATATAAGATACTGGAGTTATTATTTTATAATGGAAAAAACAAACAAAGAGGAAATGGAAAAAAAAGAACTAGAAACAGGTGATGAAATATTTACCGCTTCTTTGTGTTCTTTTTTTGATTTGATCAAAATGGCTCCATATGTTGGATTTATGACTAAAGGATGACCTCTATGATTAAGGGAATAATGTATTGAGGATATTTGGGTATGGTTTTTCTAGGCCAAATTTCTTTTTAGGTTTGAAATTAAGAGAAGGGGAAGTGTCCTTTTATAAGTGAGGTGAGGGTCACTTTAAGAAAAGCTTGAAATATTATTTTATAATAAAATTGTTATCGTTTTCTAATGGCTCCAAAATGATTAATTTATATTCTAAGGTAGGTATGGGTCTAAAAACTATCAAAAAATATGTTTTAGATAGGTTTAGGTTACCATATTAAACTTATTTTTAGATTTAACTCTTAGATAAATAGTTTGACATTTACCTTGTCTCTTTGTATTTTTATATTATATTGTTAATAAACTTACTATAAATTGAAAAGAGAACCCAAATTGGTTAATTGTTAATATATAAATAAGTATTTAAGTGTTTTTTCAGAACCTTATATTTTTATGAATATTATATCAATTAATAATATATTAATTGTTTTAAAAACTCAATTATGTCAATTTTGACACTATTTAGTATTTGATTTTTTTTAAATCCATTAAAACGTTATCACTTAGAATAAAATTTATTTACCCAAAAATAACATGTCATGTTAAACTTGAAAATTATTTTAATTCATATGATGTATCAATTTAACTTTATTTCGATATTTATAATATCAATTATTATTTTATTTCATTAATAAGGAAATTATAGGATTATTATTATGTTATAAATTAATTAAATTATTTAATTTATAAAAATTATAAATAAAATATCATTATGTAGGAAATATATTTAGATTTATAAATAATATTTATAGTAGAATTTATATTTTGTGTATCCTTATATTAAAAATGGTTTATTTATTAATCTTTGAATTTATCTCTTTTAACTCTTCTTCAAATAAAATTATAATAAATGTCCTAATATAATCTATGTAGACTAAATAGGAATATATTTTATTCCTAAGTTGGTATTTTTCTAATTACACTTTTTCATTAGAATTATAACATTTTTTAGGGAATTTATGATATCATTTTAACCCCTAATTACCCTATTTACATTTAACCGTTGTAAATAAAAGTCAAAAGTTACTATTCACAAAAAATAGTTTTCATCTTATTGAACCACATTTTACATACTGATATTAACGTGTCTCACCTATTTTTGAAATTCAACTCACAGAAGTGGTAAAATTATGTTTTAAGAAAATTTGAAAATGCTCATAAGAGGTGGGTAAAAGATGGTAAAAAGTTCAATAAAATTGTTATATATCTAAACTTATTATAAAATGAATCTGATTAATTACAATGAACATATATAGGTATTATTTATCCATTAAGACCTAAAATAAATATAAATAATATACATAATTATTTAAATTAAAATTCGGTTTTAACCAATAACGCAGTGTTTTTAACTATTCATCAAAAATTGAAAGTTTTTGAAAAGTTACAAAAAATTCTACCTATGATAATTTCGATATTCCAAATTCAAAGATGAAGTCTGTTTTGAAAAATAAAATTTATAAAATCTCAAAAAGTGTGTTTTGCAATTCATAACTTCTGGTTTGATTTGCCGTAGTGTGTTAAAATCTTGAAGTTGGGTACAATGCAAGCTATTGCATTATTCAAAGGAAAAAATACAGTGGAAAATTGGGGTGTTACAAAGACCATTTTATATATGACCCTAAATAGTTTATGATTATCTTTATTATTTTTAGTAATTATTAACATTTCATGTGTTATTTTTTTAATATGAATGTTTATGTTGATTATATATCACACCTTTATTAAGAATAATTAAATGTACTTAGTAGGTGATGGGTGGGCATGGTATAATAGGTCGATAGAAAGATAGGAATCACGAAACAAAATATATTGAGTTTTTGGCTGAGGCCTTACCCATTTATTAATGATTTCATGGTGTAAAACCTTGATGGTATAATTATGATGTATAACATTATGCATTCCCTTTTTATGAGATTACTCACAGATATCCATATGAAAATTTTATTAGGTAAAATATCCATATAAAAGTTTTTACATCATGTTATTATATATATAAATTTATTTGGACATTATTTATTCCAAACTTATTATGCTCATGTTATAAATTAACTAACATGTGATTTAGTTATTTATCATTCAATATTTATTATTATTTATTTATTCATATCCTCCACTATAATGATATTCTTACTAAGTATTTGATATCACCCCTTTCATATGTTTCATTCCCAAAGATTCCATGATAATAATTATAATGCACAAGCTAAAATTTGGTAGACTAAAAAATAATGAACCTGATGAATTTTTTTTGAACTTAATGTTTTCATTTATAAATTTTATTCAATTATTTATCAATATTACAATACCACAAAACTATTAGTTCCTTTGGAATGCTAATCCTTGTGTAAATCCATGATCCCTGTCTTCTGGATGCAGTACTAAAATTTTTTGTGTATTATTTTATAAAGGATAATAGAAAATTACATAGTACATTATACATTTGAGGACCTTTTTTAGACTTGGTTCGGTAGAATTAGACTACAACTAATATACATTGAATCGTAGTTTACCAAAATATTTACAATGTAACTAATTGGATTCATCTACATTAGAACCTTAACTATCCATTTAAATTATAACTATTCCTATGAAAATAATTTTAAAAACAGAATATGATCATAAAAATATCATTAAGGGATATAAAAAGAAGTTAATAAACCATTAGTCCATGAATACTTATAAACATATGAAATCATTTTCATAAAGACGTAATTCTCACCCATAAATACTTACTTTGTGAAACATAAGATTTCAATGAAACATATAGAAAATAAATAAAAGAAAAATATAATATTGTGTAATTACTTACTTATATTGTAACCCTCTTGGTACCTTATGATTTGTAATCCTCACGACTACCTTAAAATATAACCCCACGGCTACCTTATGGTGTAACCATCGTAGTTACACTTGGAGTAACCATATGACTAGCCTCTAAATTACACATACCCAATGCATTGGAAAGAGATATTGGTCTCACCTTCAACATAAAAAAATCCATAAAACTAGAACATTATCATAAAACATGATTATTTTAATAAAAAAAATTGTTTTGAATTTTTTATAATATTAATATAAAAGAATATTTGAAAGGAAATCCTCTAAAAATATCATATAATTTATCTGATAATTTATATAATGATATGAAAATGTGTATATACTATAAATATACATAATAAAATCGAATATAAAAAAATCACCATAAATATAATCTTAGTACCAGATAATTAATGAAATAATAGGTTATCCCATAGAATGTAAATTGGGTTAAGATTCTATTTCATCAAGTCTTTCATACCTAAAACATGTTAAAACATTTTTTATAATAGATAAAAGAGTGTTATTAATATTTTACTAAAAAATATTCATCTTTATAAAACCATATATGATCATTTTATATCAAAATTAGATCCATTTATAAAAAATATTCTTCTTTTTACATTTTTTTGGGTGCGTTCTTTACATGGTTTCCACGGTTGGTTCTTAAAGGATTTTCTTGTTTGAATGGAAGATAAACTCTAGAAGTAAAATTATATTACATTAATATGATTACAATGTATTATATGATAATCTTAATAATTGTTTTATCATAAATAATGATGAATAATTTGATAAAACATTAATGAAGTTTAGATCATTTTTGCAGTTCTTTAATAATCATTAACATATTTCATCATATACAATAAATATTATGCATATAAGTTAATTACAGAATGTAATAGGGAAATAAAATATATATTAAAATAATTTTGAACCATTAAAATGGTTTTACAATAATCTTTGAAGTAATAAAAGGAAATATAAGACACATAATCCACGATGTCGGTAAATCGACAGATCATGGGTGGTGTTTTTATTTTTAGAATAAGAGGGAGAGAAGAATGAGTAAGATGATGAAATTTTTGATAAATATGATAAAAATATAGCATATATAAAATTAAGGAGATTCCATGGCTCTTGTATAAGATGATGTAAAGAGAGTATAACAAAATAAATTAATTTTGAATAAAATACATTTAAATGAAAGATTATTTTTTCTACTTGATTTCATCTCCTTGAGATCCTCGATAGAGAATTTGGTTTTATAATATTGTTGAGACTAGAATATCATGGATGTTTAGAAGATTCTTGACATTAATATTTCTCAGACATCATAGAATGCTCAAATCATTAGAGGAGTGACAGGAAGAGGGGCTGGGGGTGGTATATATATTTGAGGGGAGGAGGGGTTTTCACTTAGTTTAATCATTATTTTATTATGTTTCTCATGAAAACAAATAGTGTTGGTTCTTATGAATAAAAATTTAATATAACCAGGTGATTTCGAGAAAATGGTCATTTACATCATGCATGACTCATGAATGATGCATAAAATCATTTATTTAACATATTTCTTAATTATCAAATTTCACTATTCACCAAATGATGATGTATTTCAGAAAAATTCCAAAAATTCACCCTAACCAGTTTTCGTCAAGTAGAATTAAAAATTGAACACCATTTTATCAAAAATATTTCTAAATATGATTGATTTTATTTGTAATTATAATTATAATTTCTTGTAAAGAACAATTTTTAATCTATAATTTATTTTATAACACCATGAAAATTCAATCAAGGCCTCAAAAAATTATTTTACAACCATAAGAAAACAAAATATCAATTTATGATTATATTTTATGAAAAAAAATTATTTAACTTACTTAGTTAATCATAATATTTTAATTAAATATTTATGACCTACAAAAAATACCAACTCTTATATAATGGTCATATTTTAACTTATAAGATTCCTTTTCATTAGACATTCATTGGTGAGGTTAATTTTATTTTAGTGATTTAACTATTCATAACATTCATATTATTATTCATTAGGTTAACGATCATATTCATATAGGTATGTTACTATTCACCAAAAGAAAATTTTGTCCAACCAGACTCCAAATAATTTAATGATGGCAAAACTATATGGCTATTTTTTGAAATTCAAAACATAGAAGTCGAAAAATAATGATTAAATGGTATGTTATAAAGGTTACATAGTATTTAGTAGTTAATTTAAGTATTATATGGATTTTTGTTTCCTTTTAAAAAAATTTATGGATGTTTCACCTTGTATATTATATTATTGCAATAAAATGAACACTGACTCTGAGAAACTGTGGTGGGGTTCTGAAAGTGGGTATCAGAAGTGGTTTTGTAGAACCATTTGAAACTAGAATTAGGAAACCATAAAATATGGAACCTAAATCTATTATAGACATTGAGGAAATTTGTAGTATAAGTTTCAAATGTTTTGGTAATATAGAGATTATCTAGTTTTTCCTTGAAATACATAAGAGTCTAGATACTAAATGTGGAAATGGTTATTGAACACATGTACCTGGGTTAAAAACTCTAAAAGAGGTCCATCTATCTTGAATAGGTTTTACCTGTTACATGATAATATCCCTTACTGTACACCTATTATAACATTCTCAGGATATATTCTTATGGTAATTAGTTTTTTTATTACCATTATAATGGATTTGAAATAATTATTTTGATTTAAAAACATTCCCAAAGAAACCATGTTTATAACATTAACATTATTCGTGCATAATTTTTTAAATTTATGTTAGTTGTTCAACTTGTTTTGGTATTATAAAATATATTTCATAATTTTTGGATCTAAACTTGTGTATGCAATTATTTTTAAATAGTCCATGGTTGAAGGAATAGAATCCATATCAGTTAATGAACACAAAGTTAGAATTTTCCTCTTGAGAAAAAAATGATGTTGGATCTAGAGATACAGGTGAAATTGATCAAATTATAACTATATTGGGTAAGTTGATTCTTGTTATGATCAATAAACTTTCCTATATGAAGAATCCTTTTGATCTACCATGTTTTGAAAAAAATTTGTTCCACTTTATGCATTATAATCCGTCATCATTTAATGAGACTAAAAATTCACTTATAATTGATTAATGGATAAGTCCCTTATATAATATTTTTCTCACATTGAGAATAAATTAAAGGGATAAAGTTTTCTCTGAATTTTATCATATTTTTGACTTGGTATGTACTAAATTGATACCATTCTCCATATTAAAATGGATTTATAATGATTGTTCTTATTGATTGGGATAAATATTTACATTTCATATGTTCATTTTTTCAATATGAATATTTATATTGATTATTTTTTACCCCTTTAATTTGAGGAATGAATTCAACTTAGTAATTTAATGGAATGTTTGGTTATAGCCCCTATATGAATCGTTAGGTTTCATGAGACAAAAAAGATTTATTTTTCAGTGAGGTCTTACTCATTTAGGAAATATGTATTGGCACGAGTCCTAGATGATATTGATATGATGTTCAACATTATGACAAATAATATTATGAATTTTATTAGAAATATAAAAAAATTATATAGAGAGTAAAATATACAAGGTAGAGAGGGTCAGGGAGGTCCGAACAAATGGAGTCCAACAGTATACCCTCTATAAATATTCACACATTCACTAGGTATAGAAGACATGTTGTTAAGGTAAATAAAAGTATAGTCAAGAAAAATATTACCTATGGGAAAATTTAAAACATGACTCCCACAGGAAATATACATATAACCTTCTTATGGTCAGTAATAAAATTCTTAATAAGTTTAATATGACGAGTGATATCACATGGGGTGGAGATACAAACTTCTAGGGGCTCATGAATGACCTACTAATCAGTTTCCACAACATCTAACTCTATGTTCATAGATTATCAATGTTCTAGGACCTTAAGATATACTTGAAGAAAATAATTAGTTGTACATTATAGTTTTATTTATAAAATTATTTTCAAGTATGCATCTGGTTACCAAGACTAATAAACCATTCATTCCATCATCATGTGATTCCATGTATCTTATTCCTATGTTATAAAGTAACTAATGACTTTGGGGAACAGGGTTCATGGTATATACAGTCATATTTTGTTATAATGTACAATAGATATCTTATGTAATATACAATTATTTAATGTATCTAGTTTCCTTTTAATATGAAACTTTCTTATCTAATTTATTATATTCATATGTTTACTAAACCGTTGTTATAAATAACCATTGGCTTTGGATTAATGGAATCTTGGTTTTTTCAAAATATTTTGATATGTGAGATTATTATTACAATGACCATGTTTTACCTCTATAATTTATATTTTTATATAATAATATAGAAAATGAAGTATAATTAACATGAAATATTTACTCTAATTAGGTAAGAATTTCATTAATAATGCCCTTGAAGATTATTTTCCTTCTCTATTTAGTTGTCATTTTTTTATGATTGATTAAAATATTCACATATTTTTTTATATTTATGATGAAAATGTATTCTCTAGTATTTAACATATTCTTCTTCTAATATTAATTGATTTTTATATAATTTTTTCCAAGTTTATTTTCAAACCAATGTTATTATTTTTATGTCCCCATTTCTAATTTTAATCATTATGTAATTTATTTAAAGATTTTTCTTATCCCGTAATTTCTTTCATTAAGTAATTTTAATAATTAGATTAGATAAATAATTCATGTATTTTGTCTCCTTACCTAATCATTTCACAATACGGTGGTTGTGGAGGGGTTTTTGTTATTGTTTGTTACAACTATAATGTGTTCATATTATTATTTTGAGGTATACAATTGGAATGATAACTATGTCAACTCAACAAATTTATTAATTATATTTTTTTGTGGAACCCTATAACATTTCTATTTGTAAAAATTGCATGAGCGTATACCAAGTAGTTCATTAAAACCTTATGATTCATTCTCATAAAACATACATTCAATTAGACAATAGATATATCCTTGAATTTGACTTCAAACATAATCAAATGTTTGTATTTAAATGTATATTTATAATCTATGATGTATTCAATTTCATAATATATTCTGAAATAGTTTATAAATATCATTTATTGATTCACCCTTTTACTAAGAAAACCTTTGAATAACATCTTGTATCATGATAGATTTAGAGGTTGGAAAAAATATTTCAAAAAAATGTTTCCCATAATATTTCTTATATCAATTTATATTGGTGGAATGTAGTAGTTACAATAGATTTAGTGAAAAAACACTGATTGGGGTGGGGATGTGAATTAGTGTAGGATATTCTTGTAAATTTAAATAGTTTATGTTTTTATCCTTTCACAAGTTAGGTTGAATATATCTCAACCTCTTATTTTTACACATAGTTTATATGAGTTCAATTATTAAAAATAAAGAATACAACATGTCACAAAAGGATTTATGTGGTTCACTCACATTGTTTCAAATAGTCCTTCGTCTATAGAGGTTAGTATTCAATGCACATAAATTTTTTTTTCATTATCAAAAATCATCCATGAAAATACGGATATACATAAATTCTTTTATCCTGATACAAACCATGTTAAATGTACATACAAAAATGATCCACTCTTAGGATCTAATACTAAATTTTCCTTAATAAAATAATTGATTTTATGGCCTATTTTTATGTTTTCTAGGAATGGTAGGATAAGTATATTCATGAGTTAGAGGTTTCAATCTCCTAAATTGTGAAAACATATCAATTGAATACCCCTATTTCACAACAATGACAAGGGTTGTATTACTATTTCTCAACTGAAACAATATAAAATGGATGACTCCCATCAACATCAAACTTTTTGAACATACAATGACATAATTGATTTTTGTATGAATAATGTTTAACCTCACACAAAGACATTGGTAAATATCATTTACTCAATATTAATTATCACCTAAATTATAGTAACAATGAGTACTTATATCCGGATCATCGTTCTTCATCTCTCTTTATTTTAATTTATTATCGGAAAATAACGCGTGGATTCAATTTTTTTTTATTTCAATATAGAAACCAATTTTATATTGGGAGATTAAATATAATTTTTTATATATCAATTTTCATTAGATTTCATATTCATCATTTCTTTGATGAATATCACAAAGACTCTCTCATTTCAATTTTCATGATATTCTTATGAATTTGATATCGTTTAATAGTTTCATAAAGATTCATTTAATCATCAAAATAACATTATATTTATACACTTTAAAAACTAACACAAAATACATATGCATTTAATCTACACAGGATTGCATCCCATGCACATAAATAATATCATGGACTATATTATTTATCAATATCACAAAAAATTATTCCAATTGAATCATGTGTTGTCTCTCACATTCCTGGTATAAAAATTTAATGTAAATATATCCAATGAAATCTAATTAATTTGATCTAAAATCTATCAAATCATGTTTATCTTCATCATGTAACACACCTTTCTCCATTTCTAAAATAAATTTTTATTTGATAAATTATTATAACACGTTTATAATATTTATAGATACATCAATTAATCATCTTTATTAACCATAATACAAATCACAGGATTGATTTCTGAGTTACTCACAATAATATTAGTATATTTTCTCATTTATTAACATATTTGAATCATATGAATTGTGTCCTATAATTCACTAAGTTATTTTATATTAATATCACACATATTTATGGGGACCCTTGAATACACTATGAAAACATAGATTAATATGATGAAGGTTTTTTAACATACAAAGCCTTCACACCATTTATATAATTTTTCTAAATCATTTAATTAATTTTTTATATAGGCCGATTAATTTGATATAAATCCTAGTATTGAATTTTTCATCTTCAATAGTGAAATAAAAATATTGTTTAATCTAATGGAGAGCTCCTACCATAAACATAATCCCATGTAGGTGTTTTTATTATATTTTTACACTTATATATCGAAATTTTATTTTTATGTAGCTTGTTTTTTCAAATGATAAATCTATCGTAACATTAGATTAATCACAAACAACCTATTACATCTATTTTATTCTCACAAAACATATTTGAAATAAAATTTATTAATGAATAGTTGTCTTCAAATTAAATAAATTTTACATAACTCAAGAACAACATAGTATAATCATATTTATCTCATGGAAATTAAGTTTCATTCATATACGTAACATACTTTTTAAATTTGGAAAAAATATTTCATCTCAAAACATACATATTTAATCTCTAACCATCTCAAACTCACTCTAATAATTCTTAGATACATTAATTAAACTTGAAACCCATCAAATCACCTTAAATTATATAAAAATTATAAAAAATTAATGAATTTGAGTTATAAGGTAGTTGAAGCACATGAAAATTCAACATTTAATACTCCAGTAAATATATCACAAATTAATTAATTTCTTAGCCTTTATCAATAATTTTATCGATAGTTTTGCTTTAATTAATTACAATAAATGTATCCCCAACCTCATATAAGTTGTTAAATCTCATAATCATCAATTACATATATTTATGTGAAATAATAATCTTGAATCATGATAGTAACTAGGATGTATCTCATAACATTCCTCGTCACCTTATTCTACAAATTCCACATTTGAATGGATACCCAATGACATGACTCTAATTTCAAAATCTCACTATAAATAAAATTTACCATATTAACAATAAAATAACATCATATTGGTTATTATTTGTATAAAACTAACTTATTTATCATGATTCAAATTACATTAGGGTACATTAAAATTCAATGAATCAATATATTGTCCAACATGTACGCCTTAGTATGTATTGACACCATTCTTGGGTTATAAACATTATATTATCATCACATATTATATTGTACTTAAATTCTATTCCAAGATTCTATTATAAACATATATTGACATCAATTCATATTGAAAATAAAAATAATATATCAAAATGAGTTAACAATCACCTCTTTTAGATTTGTTGTCAATGCTAATATTGAAAATGGATGTGAATGCATTTTCATCCATTTTTTTTCTCTCTCCCACTTACTGTTATAAATAAAAATGATGATTCCAAATTTTAATGTTGTAAATTAATCACCTCTAAGTCTATGTGAGAAACCCCCATTGTATAAAATAAGAGAGATTAATTCACTTCTTAACACTTGGAAATTATAGCCATGTATTTCTCAATTTCATTTTATCTCTCAGGTTATTGATACAAATTAAATCTACCCATTAATAATATAATCAATATTTTTTTAGGAAGTATTAGAAAATATTTCCACATACCTCAACAATGAAAAATTCAATTAATTTTTATATAATTTCATATTTACTTAAAAAAAATAACGTATGGTAGCTTTTTAAAAATCATCATTCTCATGTGATAGAATATATACTAAAATCACCATGGTCAATATCTTTATTAAATAATATTTATGATAAAATGGTAATATGATTCAAATAGGTTAACTTATTCTAATATACAATCTATATTAATTTGAATACTAATATTCTTATTTATTCCCCTAAAAGTTATCACAACCTTCATTTCCCTATAAATAATGAGTAAAAACAATAAGTATATGAATACTATAGACCTTCTCAGATCCTTAGAGTTAGTAACAAGGTTGATAGTTTATTCATAACTAAGTAAATATTTCAATTTTATCTCTATTTTTAGGGAAATATTATTTATTTATTATTTATATTTCAAATTACTCAAATTTAAAGAAGCCTGGTTTCTCAACATTGAGAAATATCCATGTGTGGAATTACTTCATTAATTATAGTAATTAATGTAATGTTATTCTTGGTTATATCTTAATTTCTATAAAAAAATTATCTTGAGATAGAAATATAATACATAAAATCTTTTTTGTCATGTCATCTTTCTTTCACGAAAAACAAAACTTCTCAAGAAATCATTGATCATCATATTTTGATAAACTAGCATGAAATTTAATTTATTATTCATTTGTAATTTCTAATTTTACTATATAAATTTACTTTCATTATATATTTTCATTTTTATATCTATTTCAAGTTGATCTAGAAAAGGATTCAGTCATTCCTTATGAACATTATATTCTTTCTTATATTTTCAAAGTTATTTCTTGTGAATCTATTAGTAACCATTTTTTGGAAACATCTTATGAGATCCAAGTTATTATTACCATATTTATTCTACCAAACCCATATTTTAATTTCATTAATGGATTTATTCACTTATTTATAATTTTATCATGCTGGCACAAAATGAAATATCTAGATATTATTTATAATAATTCATGGAATTTTTTCTTCATCCATAATAGAAGTATTTTCATAATGTTTTCTATGTTATATCCTTCATATACCTATTCGATTTGATTGATTTATTATTTTTATTTTTCCTATAATTTAAGGGAAACTCACTATCTTATATTACTTATTTTCTCTTCATTAGTTGTGGAAATATTTCTTCAATATATTTTGGAACATTAATAGTTTATTAATACTTGTATGTATCATCCTTATGACCAACCACATTAAATATTCTAAATAAATTATCTTGGGCTACAAATATATTATAAATAAATATATTTTAATCCATATTTTAATTAATTTAAGTCATTTCATCAAATAATGAACATACTGTAGACTGTCCTTTTTTCTAAATATTGACATATCATGCCAATATTGAAATTCATTATGCCTGAACCATCTACCCCACCTTAACTTTCAATCAAACCAAGTTTTCTGTTCATGTAAATTAGTATGTATAGAAAGAAAAAAAAATTATTGTAGGGAATAATAATCATTTTTAGAGAACCTTTTATGGAACCATCTCTCATACACATACCAATCTAAATCAAAGATAGATAATTTGGTTTCTCATTGTTTCTAACCATCCATAATTTTTTAAATTTATTATAATATATATTTTTCATACAGAAAACATTATTGAAAAAAATATTTTGATAGAATAAAAGGTACATTTTTTCTCAATTATTTCATGAAATTTATCATTTGATGATTGTAGAATATTTTGTTCAACATGATCGAGGAAATTTAAAATAAATATGCTTCTTAAAATTATGTAAGGTAGTACCTTTTATCTCTATAGTTTGTGAACATGCTGGAAGTTTCATGATTTTATACTATAACTTATAACTGAATACACTTTATATTGAGTATATTTTTCTCATCCTCCACTTTTTTAATTTTTTTCTTTACACACCTTTTTTATCATGTAATTATGTATTAGATGATTTTAATGCTATTTAATATCCTCATATAATTTGTTTTAATGATATTTTATACTATTTTCCTTAAATTGAAATTATGAATCATTAATATCAATACTAATTATTTTAATAGTAATGTTATGAACCTATCGTCATGATTTTTCTTCACATCATCAATTTTATTAGTTTTATTCAATAACTATTTATCATATTTAGAGAAAAAAATTCAATCACCACATTCATAGAATATTTAGAATAAACTTGTGTTGTAAATATTATATATTCCAATATACACTGATTTAGTAAATCCTATATTATTTACATATATATATTTATTTAGTTATATATTCCCATAAATTTTTAAAATAGGAAAAAATAAATGAAACAATATATTTTGATAATTTCTATAGGGTTTTATTGAAGTACATATTTAAATTATTATATGATCATAAAATTATTTAGTGGTGTAATATTATCCACTTTTTCTTGGTTAATATAAATGAAAATATTTATAATATATTTTAATTACCTCATACTAGATCATCAATATATATTCTGCGTATGATATATTCATGATATGAACATAAAGAATATTATTTTTAATCCACTTTATTAGATATAGATTCCCTATTAAATTTTACAGTAAATTTATTCTTTAATTATTTATAGTTTTAGAGGATATAGTGTTTAAATAAGTAGGTGATGCATTTTTTCAAAGTTTACACGTCATTTTTAACACTATAAAAAAATTAATAAAATTGAAATTTCAAATAATTTAATCATTGAGTATAAAATAATAGGTGGAACCACAATTTTTATTCTAATTGTTATTCAACTTGAATTAGTGAAACCACAGTAGGGGGTTATATCTTTTTGGACAATATTAAAATTTTGCAGATGTATCATTTTTTTCGATATTAGTTCAGGTTAGTGGATCTAACTATATTATTTTCTCACATGGTTTGTATGCATTAAATTTTCAACAATTTAGAAAATTAAAATATACAGAAGGATTTTCTAGGTTCACTTATAATGTGTGTGATGGTCTTTGGTGTATGGTGGTTATTATCCCATAAACACATAACTAATATTATCTCATTAATAATGAATAAAGTGTATGGTGATTCATTGAATGATTTTTTAATAATACTAACCAGGATACAAGCAAGTATAAACATTATCTTTTCATTATATCTAGAAAAAACTTTTCAAATCATAAATACTCACATCACCTAGTTTCTTATGGTGTGTGATCAGTAAGGTAGCATATGTCTCTTCTTAACACACAGGTTACGATCTCCTCCTCCAGTTGTGTAGAAATATCAAATGGACACCTGTATTATATAGTATTCATAACAGATTTACCATTTCTAAATAAATGATGCAATATCAAATAGATAATTATGTTTGTCATTGAGTAGTATGAAATTTATAAGATAATATACATGCTGCCCAGTTGTCATCTTTTTGTTATTCATTATTTCAAATGGATAAACCTTAAAAATTAGTGTCATAAACTCTCTTTTCCATCAATAGAAGGGGTAAATATAATGACATTAATATTTGGAAATTCTATTTAAATTTAATTTATTGTTCTAATTATATTTTATGTTTTAGTTATAAAATATAAAATGGATATATTTTACTATATTTAAATACATAAAACTCTTTTAATCTCAGCACATTAACCCTCCGTGGTTGTTTAATAGTTTTTATTTAATTTCCTTCTAATTAATTCTTCGATGAATATCATCCAAACTCTATTATTAAATTATCCATGATATTCTTCCAACTTATTTTAATTTAAGTCTAAAAATCATTACTTTATCCTCTAAGTGGCTCATAATTTTTCTTCTTTAAAAACATTCAAAAAAACTCAAATGATTTAATCCAAACTGTCATGTATTACATGTATATAAACAATATAATGATGATACATATTCATTTTATACCCAAAGAACACTCCCATATTATTGTTGTTTTATTAATAAAATTCAAGATATATAAATATAATGTAAATAATTTCTATAAGACATACTTAATGTGAAAAAAATCCATCACAAATGACTCTCTTCTTCTTGGAATAATATATTATACAAGTAAAGAAAGAAATATTTTTTAATATTCATTGTATTGTGTTATCTTATTCACAGTTCAATCAATTAATTATGTTCATTTTTTATCATTGAAATCACATTCTTGAGTCACATTTTATATAAAAAATCACTGTGATATTTATACTTTAATTACTAACTTATGATAATCATAATTTTGGTTTATGATTCACATGAATATATTATTTTAATCTAATGCAATGTTAAAATAATACATACGAGAATATGAGAAATTTGATTAATCTGATGTATTATTCTGGTGTGACATATGTTTCCTTCAAACCGCATGGATTAATCTTCTAGAAAATTGAATAAATCCTCCTGAGGATCATATTAATCCAACATATCCCCCAATACTATAGTTTCATTATTACATAAAATATAAAAACCCATGGATTATCTTCTGTGGAGCTACTATTGTGGTCTGAATCATAGATATAGAATTTTACTATTATATTACACTAACATATCACGATTATAATCAAACATAGCCTATATTTTCCTGGGATCATTCCAACGAAACATTGTATTAATCAATGAAATACTATAAACTTTATTTAATTCTGATATTATTAAAGATAAAATTAATACATTCATTGAATATCAATTTATTCCTCAATAAATCATAAATATCTCATTAGTTTCAAATTTTAATCATATGTATCTCATGGAAATAAATATTTATTCACAAATAGACCGTACATTGTCAATTTTATGAAAAATGAAACTCTAGACATCTATAATTATTATGATATGTAATGAATATTCAAAAAAAATTGTGTAATATTAATGTATGAAATGTTTTGGCCAACTCAATTTTCCAAAAATTCTTATTAATAATTTTAAATAAATATATGGTATTTAATGAAGTATGAATCCAATGCTTTATAAATCACACCTCACATACATATATAATTAAATAAAGATACCTAGTGAATATTTTTTACACGATTCACTGTTATTGTGGTTCAATAGGTTCTTATTATGATCAGGTATCATCTGAGTCACAAAATAACCCACTCATATCATAAAGTGATTATAATATGTTTTGGAATGAATCATATTCTATTCATAGTGATTGAAATCCCACAAAATCATATAATTTTTTATATTTTATTGTGAAATAATGAAATAAAATGAAAAAATATTCATTTTAGTTTAGGATATCACTTAACTAGTTTTATATATTCTCTGTGTTTTTGTTTGAGGATTTTTTCATCAATATCCTAGTACTTGAGTCATAATTCATCAATATTTATTTAAAAAAATTAACTTGATCCCTATGTTCTTTAGATTCAGTTTTCTCTTTAACATAATCTAATTTATTAACATCACACTACACATTTCATATTGTACTCACACTGATGAATATATAAGCATCCACCAATTCCATAATTTAAATTAATTAAATCTTCAAACTATGGGATCTAAATACATATCCATTAATTATTTATTCAATATAATTAAGGATTTCATGTTTGACTTCCTTTTATTATTAATTTAACTTCCACAAATAATAAATATAGTAATTAACAAAAATTATAGAAAATGTAAGTGTAACATCCCATCATTCTCATTATGGTATATTCTACTTATATTTCAGCTTAATCCATTTATTTTTGTTATTTCAGTGCTCACGTAGGTCCTTAAGGAGGATCAAGTGTTTTTTGAGGGTTTGGAACATGAAAAAGAAAAAAATTGGTTTCTGTTTAGGCTTCATTGTATGTGCATGGTTAGTGTTAACCATGAGGAGAAGCTAGATAAATCATGTAGGAGGTGGGATTTTTGATTATATCATTTGTGTGGTTTACACGTGGTCTGGAAAATCATGCGGGTAAACAGTACGACCCAGAAACATTTTATAAAATTACAATATTCTCACTACGTGGTTTTTATGTTCACTTGGGATTTTACTCCTCCTCACTTGCAACCCTAAGAATGACCAAAGGGACCAAGATCTTCCAAGGATCTATATCCTTAGATTTTTGGCCGTTTGGAGTTCCGTTGGATGTGAATCAATGATCCAGGTGAGTCTAATCTTCTCATCATCTCTCTTTTCCAGTTTAGGCCTTATATTTTTGGCGATTTCCATCTGATGCTCTCAAACCTCTCATTTTAGGTGCGATATAGGTTGGGGCTTCAATGGGGTGTTGGATCAAGATATATGAATTTGGATGATATTTTTTTCATCAATAGATTTGAGTTAGGTGGTCTACAAGTTATATCCCATGTGTTTTGTGAATATTTTTTCATGTAGAGTTTTGATTATTACCCTCTTGTGATGAGTTCTTCATTATATTAATGTTATGTAATGTTCGTGGTGTCTAAACAACCTAATGGAACATTCATAATTACTGCAAGATGAATGGAGGAAGACGTGTCCTAGGTTAGGGCCACCCAAGGGCTGTGCCCACATTCCAAGATGTATAGTTTAACTCAGTAAATGTAGGTCTGTAGTGTGAGAACATAGATCCTAGGTTTAATATGATCTTAATCCTGAAGGATTTGAATGTGAGTCCAAGTAACACACCTTGTTTGGGTGGTGACCTATGTGGGTGTTTGGTTGGATTAAAAAGGGGTTAAGTGAGATAAAGAGAAAAACTAAGGGATTAGCTTTATACATGATTATGCTTAGTGATATAGGCCTGAGAAATGGGAAATGGGGACGAATATTGTTGGTTATAAATGAATAATGTGTTAAAGAATTATGGAATAATGTTAAATTATTATTTATTGATATTATTATGATGTTTCTAATGACATTAGCGATGTTTGGTTGTAAATTTTGGTAAAATGTGATGAATATTAAATAAATCTTATGCACTGGGATTGGTAGTGTGGGGAGTACAAATTATGTTCTATTCCCACGGGTTGATTTTTGAAGGAGGTTCTAAAAACCACCCACTAAATGCACGGGTTAGGGAAATGTAGATAGTTCTATTCCCCTAATGGTTGCATCCACCTGGATTGAAGCTTTGAGGTAAGGACAAGGAACATTGTTGTGTTATGATTCCTAGTAATATATGACTTGTTTCATTCCCCCATGTTGGGAATATTGATCGTTCCTAATCCATTGAACACATATAATGGATGAATTGAAAAATATAGTATCTTGGAATGAGTATGAGTTATTTGATAGGTTAACTGATAAAAAAATAATTAACTATGACCTCTAATATTTTTTATTTATTTTTTATGGTTACCACTACATTAACAATCTGTGGGGTGGATTTCTTCTAGACACTGTTGGTGGTAGCCTATTGAGTAGTACACACACCCTGCTCGGGCTGCCGATGGGTACCTGGGAAGATTTCTTGGTTGCAGGTCAGTAAAAGTGTAAGGGCTCGGTGCTTGGGATTTGAGTAAAGATTCGTGATAATCTTGGTTGAGGTTTAAGACTTAGTGTCAGTACTATTTTGTGTATTCCTATGTTTTTCTTCATTTTGGTTTTCGTTCACCATGCATTGTAGTATTGAATGAAATGCTTGTTGTTGGTTATGTTGTACCCAATTTTGGAATTTACTACTTATTCTTTGTGTTGATTGTTTTATACTATTTTCGTTATTTATAATTTAACTACTATTTCTTTCTCTGTAAAAAGACGTCACAGTCTCCCCATGTGATTATTTAGACCCTCACTAGTAGTCGGTAACCTCTGGCATACGGGGAGGCGCGCTTGAGGTCATGTAATCACCCGGCTTGGGGTACCAGTTAGTCGATCTTGGGTTGGGGATGTTAAAAGGTGGTATAAAAGGAGTTACATTATCTTTATTACTATTTAGGTATTGTAGAAGGTGGATATAATGCTATTGGGCCTTGGTAATGAGCTCGTGCTTGGGAGTAGCTGACCCATGTATGCAGGAAAACCTAATTTACCCTTGGTAGAAATTTTTGTTCCGGTTATGTGTTGTTACATTCGATGATATTTCACCATCGAGTGATGCACTTGTTTTTCACTTTGATGAATTTTTTTATATTTTACTCATGGATAGAAGGGCACGAGGTTGTATATTCATGAATCATCCTAAGAACCTATAAAGATATGTGACATGCATCTTGGTAGTCAAACCCCACGGAATGATTGTGTATGATATAAAGGTTATGATGGATTATTTCTTCTAAAAGTGATGAAGTTATGCCTAATAAGTTGATGTGAATGGGTAACAAGGGGTGTAAAAGGGATAGTGAAAAACAAGGAACATTATTAATAAGAGTGTAAAGTGGGTTAATATGATATTAAGGTAAAAAAGAATGTGGAATAGTTTTAAATGGTGTATGAAATAAAGCCTTTGATCTGTGTGAGTTTGTTAACTGTGTTGGCCATGCTCTTAGGAGTTATGGCTAAGGGTAGTGTTCTGGATGTGACGATCGTAATGGAATGTTGTATGAAAAATGATTGATCAAGACTATTGATGATCCTTATTATGTTATCCACTCTTTTTGTGATAGCTTTAGTGCTTCATTCTAAGGTTCGGTTTGGAATTTTAGCGAAATGTTGTCACAAAGATGTGAATAAGTTGGGAGACAAGAAGATGTTTCTGAGAATGCTTCTCCGGTAGTGGAGTAGGGGAATCTAGTGGTTCAAGATGATAGGGAAGAGTAGTTCTAGGAGAAATTCACTCGTTTTATGTAGATGATTGAATGTGACCTAGGGCGGGGGTTGTGCTGAGTATGTTTGAGCTGACTAGAGTATTTCAGCTAAAACAAACATCGACCATTACCAGTGATGGTGGTCCAGATGCAGTAGAGTTCTAGATCAAGTATATCTTTAATATTATTGATCATATATAGAATCTTGTTGATAATTGAGACAAGTTGGAATCATATATGTAGATAGGACAAGTGAAGAGTTGGTGGGACATCATTGTACAAATGGACAAGGTTGAGGGAATTGTATGGAAGAACTTCTATGATAAGATTCTTGAGAAATTCTCTCCAGAGACCCTGATATAGGAAAAGGCGGTGGATTTTATGACTTTGAATCATGGGTTAATATTGTTGATGGAATATTCTAGTAGTTTCACTAATTTTCATCGCTTCATTCTAGATTTGACTAGAGATGATGCAGTTATGGTGACACATTTCAAAAACGGGTTGAGACACGAGATCAGGTATAAGGAAAATATCATTTGTCTGAAGTGGTTTTATGATGTGGTGGATCATGCTCTTATCTCAGAGGGAATATTTTAGAGGGCCTCGGGTAGTGATCTTATGGGGAAAGCTGGGAAGACGAGTAATGCATCTTCCAAGGGCTGGAAGCACCATTTTGGAAACGTTCATCAGAGTGGAATCTTGAAGAGTATATAGGAGACGGGAACAACCTATCAGGGTGGTGACTAGATATTTTTTTATAAGTGTGGTAGGCTGGGGCACATGCATTGATAGTGTCCCCTACCAATAGTAGAGGGTTGGGCATGCAGCATGTTTTGGAATGTGTAGAAGTTCTGCAGGAACCTGCGGTAGCCGGTAAATGATGAAAGTCAGAAGCATATGCTAAGTGCAGGAAGGGGGTCAGTTACACCATATTAGGCTTGTTTTTGGATCTCTACTGGTCATACTGATAGGGGTGGTGGAGGTGGAACTTCAAGGAGAGACCAGTCTTACCATCAGGGTAGTAAAACACAGATTACTCAATTTGGGGCCCAGGGTAGAGAGGTTGGTCCACTCCATGTGGTTGAGACTACGCCTAAGGGTGGTGTGAAAGGATCGTCTACTCATCGAGGTACGATTCTTTTAGCTTCCATGCTTTATAGTTCATTTTTTGATATAGGTGCTACACATTATTGTATTTCAACCCAGTTTGTAGTTGTGTTGGGTTTTGCCATGGAAAATGTATGTAGGGTAATGTCACTTGAATCCCCATTGTGAGTTCAAGTCAAGAACATTAGGATATGTAATGGTGGACCTATATAGATTAGGGTTATCATTATTTGTGGGATCTTTTGATTTTGAACATTTCATGTTTTGAATTTATCATTGGAACGGACTGGTTAGTGTTGTATCATGCCCTCATAGATTTTTATCGACACTAGGTAAAACTTACGTCTCTCGATAGAGTCATATATGTCCTTTATTTTGAGTGGGATTCTCTATCAGGCCATGTTGGGCCCCTTTTCTAGTTGTTTGGAGATATTATATCCCATGTAGCATGAATTATGTTAAATAATGGTGATAAGTAGAAGCCAATACTCCCACTGGTAGTGGATCAGTTTCATGATGTGTTTCTTGAGGACATCTCAGGGTTACCTCCTGACAGTGTTGTTCATTTCACTATTGAGTTTTTACTTAGAGTAGAGCTAGTCTCCATTCCGCCATATCGTACGACGCTAGAAGAACTCGAATAACTGAAGGTTTAGTTGGAGGAAATGTGACACAAGGGGTTTATTCTTCCTAATATACCGCCTTAGGGATCGTATGTTCTTTTTTCTAAAAATTTTGTTGTGTCACATAGACAATGTGTCCATTATAGTAGGCTGAACCAGATGATGACGATGAACTGATACCATCTTTCAAGAATCAGTGATCTTCTTGACCAGCTCATAGGTGGTTTAGTGTTTTTTAATATCTATTTAAGATTGAGATACCATCAGTTAAGTGTGAGACCATATATCATATCGTTAATAGATTTTCAAAGAAGGTATCTGTATTATAAATTTTCAGTAATTCAATTGGGTTTTACCAACACACCAGTTGTGTTCATGGCTTTAATGAACAATATATTTCACCCATATCAAGACCGGTTAATTGTTTTTTTTATATCTCATTGTACTCCATGAATCATGAAGATCATTCCCAACATCTTGACATCATTTTGAGTACACTAGGATATCATAGAATTTACACCAAGCTATCAAGGTGTCATTTTTGGATTGGAGATGAACACTTTTTGTGACACATCATCCCTGAATCGGGTGTTTCAGTGGATCCAGAGAAAGTACATGGTATTCTTTCTTTGGAACAACCCCATATCATTTCTAGTGTTTGGTTTTTTCTTGGTTATTCCAGTTTTTACCAAATATTCATTAATTAATTCTCTTGTTTTCCAACACCACCCTCTAGTATGACCACGAAGGGAGTAATATTTTACTGGTTAAGGGAATTTGAAGTTTCTTTTCAAGAGCTGAATAAGCGATTTCCTACTACACCGATTCTAGTTTTACCTGAACCAAGAAATAATTATACCTTGTTTTGTGATGCATTTGGTGCTGGACATGGTGTATTTCTAATGTAGGATGACCACGTAATTTCTTATGGGTTGAGACAGTTGAGAAAACATGACAAGAATTACCCAACTCATGACCTTGAACTAGTTGTAGTGGTGCATGCCTTGAAGTGTTGGAGTAATTACTTGTTGTGAGAACCTTTTACAGCGTTTACTGACCATAAAAGCCTCAAGTTCATATTATCTAAGTGGGATATGAATCTTCAACCATGAAGGTGGGGTGAATACCTTCAAACTTTTTATTTTTGATTTGGTTTACACACTATGAAAAGGGAATAGTGTTTTTGATGCTCTAAGCCAGAGGACTCAAAATCAGGTGGTCCAAGAATGATCATTATATATGATATTGATGACCTTATTTGCTGAGATGCACATGGAGGTATAAGATGAGCATTAGAAGATGAATCTTTCATCCATATCCGTTGAATCTACACTTTTGAGATAGATTAAGGAGATCCAGTTGGTGGATATAGAGTGGTTATCTATGAAGCGATGTCTTAAAGATGGGGAGTCACCTTCTTTCTGGGTTTTTGGTGTTAATGGTGTTGCTAGTATTCATGACTGTGTTTTGGTCATGATATGAGTATGAGGATAGTTGATGTGTGAGTTTTACGTATCGAAGTGCGTAGTACATCTGGGTTTGATTAAGAAGTACCATGACCTCCACAGTTAGTTTTACTGGCCTTGAATGAAGAAAGAAGTCGTGAACTTCTTAGAATGGTGCCTTACCTATCAATATGTGAGGGATGAGAACCAGTGTCTAAGTGGATTGTTTCAGTCATTACCCATTCTAGAGTGGAAATCGAATGATTTGATGATGGAATTTGTGGTTGGTCTTTTGAGGACGCATTGGAAGAGTGATGTAATTTGGGTGTTCATGGATCGGTTGATGGAAGTGGTTCATTTCCTGAAAATTCATGAGACCTTTACAGTTAATCATCCAGGTGAGTTATATGTTAGAGAGTTTATGTCGTTGAATGGTGTTCCAAGAACTATAGTTTCGAATTGTGATTCGGGTTTCACTTCATGCTTCAGAAAGGGGTTACATAAGGTACTTAGATCCCATGTGTTTTTTAGTACAGCTTATCACTCACAGATAAAAGGTATTTTTAATGAACGATTCATGTGTTATAAGAAATTTTGAAAGTTTCTATTTTGTATTTTTTGTGGCTCGTGGGAGAAAAACATGCCTCTAGTTGAGTTTTCCTATAATTAAAATTTCCAAGCTACAATTCAGATGGCTTTGTTTGAGGCACTCTCCGAGAGACTATGTTGATCACCACTTTTTTGGATAGAGATGGGAGGTTCTGAGTTGTTGGGACTTATTCATGTGACGGAAATGTCTAAGAAGGTCAATTTGATTCAGAAACGTATGGAAATGGTACAAAGTAGGTATAAGTATTATGCATATCGGCGTTGTAGACCTTTGATGTTTAGGGTGGGTGATAGTATGTTTCTCTATGTGTCACCAAGGTTGGGTCACCTTTAAATTCAGAATCAGGGAAAGATGGAACCTAGGTATGTGGGGCCATTTGATATTGTGGAGAAGATTGGGAGAGTGGCTTACCAAATGTCCCTTCTATAATGGTATAGTGGGATGCATGATGTGTTTGAGGTTTCACATCTTTGAAAATATCAATATGACCCATCTCATGTTCTATATGTTTATGGAGCTGAGCTTGATGTTGATGTGTCCTTCGAGGAGATTCTTTTTCGTGTCGTTGAACACGATTATAATGTTTTCTCAGGCAAGGTTGGGAAATTGTTTGTGTGCTATGGCAACACAAAAAACGTTTAGAAAAAAATTTGTGAGTGAGAATCCGATATACGGGCCCAGTTGTAATGGCCCTAGTTTTGGTGAGTCCATTACTTTGTTAAAAATTTGATGTTGGGTGTTCTGGATAGTATGGGAAAGTTATCGAGGCTTCTCGGTGAAGTAGACCCCAACGGTAGCTCGGACTACCGATAGCTCGGTCTACCGGTAGCTCTGTCTTCCGGTGGCCATAGCCCACCGGTAGCTGCAGCCTACCGGTGGCTGGAGCCTACTGGTAGCTCGTCTTCCATTGGATCTTGCCTAACTCCACGGGTTTTCTAGTAACGCCTCCTTTTATTCTCAAATTGGGTTTTAAACCCTATTTTGACCCATTTAATCTTGTTTTATAGACCAGTAACTCCCATAAATGGTGTTTAATTATATGAGGCACCCTGGTTTGTGCGTCGGTTTAAACTGACCCCAATGGCCAGGACCCCTTTAATGATGTGTGGGGTCGCGTGGTCAACCCACGACCCCTCACATTACGGGGTTTCACGTTCTTATCTAAACTGTCCTCGTACATTATAAAACAAATGTTTATCCCTGGGTTTCCTTTTCTTGGACACCCTACGATCGGTTCGTTTGCTCGTCCAAGTTCCCGAGGCCCGCGCATCTTTGTTCCTGGCGCGCGAAGTTAAACTTTGATTGTTGATCAATTAGGTAGGGAATTTCTCTTTCGTCTCTCCCTTTTTTGTATCATGCGGGGTTGGTATTCTTTTTTTTTGTGTATAATTCTATGAACCAAACCCTAATAAATATAATGAACGGATTATAAAGAATGAAGGGGGAGGGGTGTGATCGATGTTGATGCTTTGGATTATGATCTTCCATGATTAATGATTTTCGAATTGTGCGAGCTTATGCCGACTGAAATTCATGGCCGTTGGTAGTCCTTCTCTGTGCACTAAGGAACCCTTACCTCTAGTGATGTTTAAATGGATTTTATTGTTTTTGTGAACCCTTGATGTCTAAAGTAATTTGGTTAATTACGTTCATCCAGCTAATAAATTGAAAGCACCAGGATCAATCCTTTCTGTGATAACCCCGGTTAAAGCACAACGAAGTTGAAATCATGGAGTGTGTGAAATCCTTTAAATATGAAAATTTTGGCACGGGCCTACTTTGTGTTGGTGGTGGTGGTTTGGTTTTTTTTCCTCATGGGCCGATTGTTGGGTGATGTGGGTGGGGATGGGATCCCATGTTGTTTTGCTTCTGGTGGTTATGGATTTAAGGTCGGGTGGTTACCTTGATTATATCACGAATTTTGGTGGAATCCTCTGTTGTTGAGGAACCGTTGGCTCTTGGATTTTGGGAACATGGGGTAGTATCTTGGGTTTTTCTTTGGTTCCAGTACTTCGAGGGATCTCACTTATCCCTTTGTTGTTGTGACTTAACAAGAAAACCAGGTGTGAATGTTTAAGTTGATGTTTGACTGTACTCTTTCCTTGTCTTTTGATTATGCTTGCTAGTTTCCCAAGTAGGTGGAAAAACTTAATTAAAAATTATTACTGAGTAATTAAAACAAGGATGAGACAAATGGGTTTTTGTTTGGTGTGACTTGGGACTTGGTCATGGGTGTTGTTTGTGTTCTTTAGGCTAGCTGAAGAAAAACCTAGATTTGGGTGAGTGCTTGTTACCTATACATGTACTTGTAGTTTTTGTGTTTCTAATTCACACACCACCCAAGTTGAGCACTTAGTGATGAACACCCCCATTTCATGGGGAGGGTGTTTTTTTCCAACACTTCTTTTAGTGGATGGTTATTAGCTCATTTCTTCTCCCTTTCCCGGATATCCTAAGTACCTTCGGGCAGGCTATGGTGGCATGAGGTCCATTATTAGCCAAAGAATCTTCAGTCAGGGTAGTGTAGTGGTTATCCCAGGTGTGTGCGGGTTGGTGGTTTTCCAAGAGTCTTTGGGATGAGGCCCAGGTGTCTTCGGGCATGGCAGTAGATCTTTTAGCCCAGGTGTCATCGGGCGTGGCGGTGGTTCTTCTGTCCTAGGTGTTTGCAGGCGTGGTTAAGTGTGACAGTTGTGGCCCAGGTGTTTGCAGGTAGGGTTTTGTAGTGGGACTACATGAGGATGTGGCCCAAGTGTGTGTGGGTGGGGTGAGGCAGTGGGATTGCGGTAAGAATGGTGGGATTGGTTCGATGCGTAGGATGTCTTCATTAACCAGTGGGAAAGGGGTGCGATGTACCAAAACATCGATGTTCTATTACTATAATTTACTTGACTTGAGTTATTTGGGGAGTGTTCCTTGGTGATGCTTGGGTGGTTAGTTTCGTTGATAGGTTCTTGGTTATCTCTTTTCTCACATGGCATTAGTATGTCTCCCCACTTGTGCACGAGAGCTTTAAGTTTTTCCCTACTAAGTATTCTTGTATGCTCACCCTACGTATATAAAACTGCTTTAAGGTTTCCAGGAGGACTTCGGGGATCACGTGGGACCATACTAGTGCGGACCATTGGGACAGTTGTTGTTGTTGCTTTTCTTTTCTTTCTATTCTTTTTACCCTTGGGTTTTTGAGACTTGTATCTTTTTCCTTTTCAACATGTATATGGGAATGGATTATTTTCAGCCGTACATACACTTTTATTTTTGGTGTTGTGGGATTTCCTATCATATCTCCCGATCCTATTAAAAAAATGGAAATGCCTTCCATTTAGTGTGTGATTCTATACCCTTGGCACTGGTCGCCACTCCGGAACCTATTTAAGGCGGGTTTCGGGGGTCATTATCTCTCCTTCAACTTAAAGAAGGAAGGGCCTGGCAACCTGTTGACCCTTCCATCCTTTTGGTGAAGGCGGGTCGTGAGAGAATGGTATTAAAAGTAGGTTTGAGAGATAGGATGGAGTTTGGAGGTAGGCACAGTGAGGATTACATGGGATGGTAGGGCGACAGTGTTGGGTGACCTTGGTGCGTGAATTAGGCCAGGGAAGACCAGCTAGGACACGGCATTTTATCCCCCCCCCCCCCGTGATCCGATGCAAGGACTATGGGACTACCAAAAGACCAAGTGAGGCCATAATGATTGTAGGGTAGAGACCCTAGGAATGGTACATGCATCATAATGACTAGCGTTCTCGTGTTTTTAGGGTGTTTTGGGAATTTGAAATAAATAGTAAGTTTAAGAAGTTTTAAGAACAAATACTCTACACTACTTGTGCTTAGGCATTCCTTGTTTATCTTGAAGCTATGGAACCTTGGAGGCGACCACGTGTGGTGTGGGAGATCGAGGTCTAGGAGGCTACCTTGACCGATCTTCAGAGAGATGATTGAGTGGAGGAGGGCGACCAGTCGCAGAAGACGCTTCAGTCCTTCCAGCGACAGACCCTGAAGAAGTATGAGGGCAGCACCTCTGGCATGAAGATAGAAGGCCGGCTAGAAGATTTGGTGATAGATTGAGGCTTGATTTGGGCCCCGAATGAGTACTGGGTTCCTCTGGCCGTCAGACAGATGCGGGGAGCGGCGCGTCAGGGGTGGACGCTTTACATGGGGGAGAGGAAAGAGGCTGAGGTGGTGTGGTCTGATTTCGAGAAGGAGTTCTGGGTGGAATTCCTCTCTTCTACAATAAAGGAGGAGAAGAGGCAGGAGCTACACTCCCTCCAGCATGGGACTATGTCAGTAAGGGAACTAGGAATCAAGTTCAAGGACCTCCTACGTTTTTCTCCGGACCTCTTTCCATACGAGGAGTCTTGGTCAATACATTTAGAGGAGGTGCTCTGACCCTCCCTTCAATATGTTGTTACCCCCTTCACCCTACCAATGTACATGGAGGTCCAGAAGAAGGCCGGAGTGGTAGAGGGGATGCATGCTCTAGGAGGTTTGACATGAGAGGGGATCTAGCTTGGATCATCGAAGGGTAAGGCTGTCAGTACCAGCCCCCAAGCATCAGGACCCTCTCGGTTTCGACAAGAAGGGAGCAGGCCACAACAGTTCCAGTTCCGGTCCCCCGATCCTTGCCCTTTCACTTCGGGCCCAGGACCGAGGTGCTTCGTCTCTGGGAGCCATGGACATCATCAGATTCATTTCCCGGACCGAATTCAGTACGGTAGAGGTGGACATTCTTAGCACCCGCCATAGAAGAAGCTTCCAGCTAGTCCCTTCCAGCACCAGTAGTAGGGGCAGCGAGCTCCCGCTCCTCTGAGGGCCAACATTGAAGGGGGAGGCCGACCTCGGGGCACTCTTCAGGGACCTCGACCTGGGCGTGGTTGGGGAGGCGGTCGATAGCCAAGGGGTAGAGGTGCTGGGCGTGGGCAGTTACACACCGCGGAGGTAGCAGTTCCAGTGGGACCAGAGGTTGTTCGAGGTACAATTAGTTTGTTCAGTACCCTGGCTTATGCCTTGTTAGATATCGGAGCTTTGCACTCCTTTGTTGCACCCGGTCTGGCCCGTGCTGTAGGTCTAGATGCCGAGAGACTTCTAATGCCCCTAGTACTGAGCACACCAGTCGGAGGTTAGACTGACTTGTTATATGTTTGTAGAGGATGCAGACTAATGATAGGGCCATATCAGTCAGTTAGGGATCTACTACTTCTACAGATACAACCATACGATGTCATCCTAGGCATCGACTGGTTGTTCTCTGTGAGTTCCGTCATCGACCGCTTCTGGGGAAGGGTTGTGTTCTCAGACTTGGACAGCCTGCGTGTTACTTTCACTAGCGATTGGAGTAGTCAGAGGGGTAGTAGGAGAGAGGAACCCCTCATCTCCTTGTAAGTTGAGTGGTCAGTAGAGTCAGTAGATGCTGAAATGGTCGAGGTGCCTAGATTCTTCACTGAGTTTATGGACGTTTTCCCAAGGAGGAAATGACTCTACCTCCTCGATGTGATATCGAGTTTGGGATAGACTTGCAGCCTGGTGCTCGCCCAATTTTGATGGATCCTTACTGGATGGAACCTTAGGAGCTACAGGAGTTGTAGATTAAGATTGACGATCTGATGAAGAGGGGTTATGTTCGACCAAGTGCATCACCATGGGGTGCTCCATTCTTGTTCGCAAAGAAAGAAAATGGTGGTATCAGGTTGTGCATAGACTTCAGGAGGCTCAATTATGTGACGATCAAGAATAGATACCCTCTTCCAAGGACAGATGATCTTTTTGACCAGATGAAAGGGGAAGGGTGGTTCTCGAAGATCGACATACGGTCTGGATATCACCATTTGAGGGTGAAGGAGAGAGAAATCTAGAAGATTGCCTTCAGGTGCAGATATGGGCACTTAGAGTTTGTAGTCATTCCCTTCGGTGTTACGAACGCCCCCACTGTGTTTATGGGGATTATGAACTCCGTATTCCGGGAGTACCTGGATCGGTTCATTGTTGTGTTCATCGACGATATCCTGATCTATTCAAGATCATAGGAGGACCACGCGGAGCACCTGAGGATGGCTTTGGAGGTCCTCCGACAACACCAGCTTTATGGGAAGTTGTCGAAATGCATGTTCGGGACACGAGAAGTGTACTTCCTTGGGCACGTAGTGTCCGAGCTGGGGGTAGCGGTGGACCGATCAAAGGTTGAAGTGGTTCTTTCTTGGGCAGAACCAAAGAATGTGGCGGAGGTCCGTAGTTTCCTCAGGCTGGCAGGTTACTATCGGAGGTTCGTACCAAACTTCTCCTGAGTTGCAGCCCCTTTGAGAGCCTTTACCAAGAAGGACCAGGTTTTCGTGTGGAGCGAGAAGTGAGAGACAGCCTTCGGCTATATGAAGTAGAAATTGGTTAGTGCCCCAGTACTGAGACTTCCATAAGAAGGGACGGCCTACGAGGTGTTTTTTGAGGCTTTAGGTCAAGGACTCGAATGTGTGTTGATGCAGCAACAAGGGGTGATCTCTTATGGGTCTAGGAAGCTACGCCCTCATGAGCGTAATTATGCCACCCACGATCTGGAGCTTGCAATGGTCGTTTTCGCTCTAAATTTTTGGTGGCATTACCTCATCGGATAACGCTTTGTGGTTTTCACGGATCACAAAATCTTGAGGTATATCTTATCCCAGTGGGACCTAAACTTGCGATAGCGAAGGTGGATGGAGTTACTCTAGGATTATGACTTCGATATTTCCTACACTTCAGGGAAAGGGAATTTAGTGGCCGATGCCTTGAGTAGGAGATTGCAGAAGGATGCGGTCTGAGAGTCGGCAGACGCCTGGAAGGTGATGGAGGAGTTGGATGCCTTGCACCTGGATGCGAGGATGGATGGCAGTAGAGGTTTCTTGTATCGGATGACAGTGCAGTCGTCTCTGTTTCTGCAAGTGGAGGAGTCTCAGTGGGGAGACTCCGAGTGTGAAGTGATGCGTGACCGAGTTGACCCGAGCATTGCTCCATAAGGGTGGACGGAGGATCGTCAGAACCGAATGCTTTTCCGAGGAAAGATGTTTGTTCCAGAGGCGATGCACGACATGGTTCTTAGTGAGTTCCACAACTCATCCCTTGCGGTGCACCCAGGATTTTCCAAGATGTACCAGGGTCTGAAGAGACAGTTTTGGTGTCCCACAGTAAAGAGAGCAGTGGCAGCGTTTGTGGGCAAGTGCCTAGTGTGTCATCAGGTGATAGATGAACACCGTGTTCCAGGCGGCCTGATGCTGTCTCTAGATGTCCCCAAGTGGAAGTGGGAGGACACATCTATGGATTTCATCATAGGGCTACCCAAGGTTCAGGGGGGGTAAGATTCCATCTGGTTAGTAGTGGACCGGTTGACAAAATCAGCTCACGTTTTGGCAATTAAGGAGTCGAGTGCAGTGGATGATTTGGCACGAAGGTACGTGGATGAGGTGGTGCGGTTGTATTGAGTTCCGAGTTCCATAGTCTTGGATAGGGATGCATGGTTTACCTCACGAGTCTGGAGAGGATTTCAGCATGCTTTCGGCACCCAGCTACATCTTAGCACTGCTTTCCATCCCTAGACATATGGTCAGATAGAGCACACCATCCAGACCTTGGAGGATATGTTGCAGGCATGTGTTCTGGACTAAGGAGGATTGTGGGTGCGACACTTAACTTTGATAGAATTCTCCTACAATAATATCTATCACTCAACCATTGGTATGTCCCCATTTGAAGCCTTGTACCGGAGGCCATTCTGCTCACCTATGTGTTGGACCGAAGTCAGAGTGGTGGGAATCCTTGGCCCGGAGGTGCTGCAGATCACGACAGAGAAGGTTCAGCTTATACGGGAATGGATGAAGGCAGCCTAGGACCGAAAAAAGTAGTATGCTGATACCAGGAGAAGGCCCTTGTATTTTGATGTTGGAGACCACGTGTTCTTGAAGTTCTCCCCTCGGCGTGGACAACGGAGGTTCGAAAAGGGGAGTAATCTTTCTCCCAGTTTCATCGGACCCTTAGAAGTGTTGCTGCGGGTCGGCGAAGTGGCTTATCAGCTAGTGTTACCACTGCTGCTACTAAGGATACATGATGTCTTCCATGTGTCCAAGTCTGTCGGTATCTGCACGACGATTCACACGTCCTTGACTGGGGAGTGCGAGACATCGAGGACGACATGACCTTTCTGGAAAGACCAGTGATGATCGAAGATCGTGAGGAGAAGGTACTTCGTGGGAAAACCAGTCCCTTAGTTTGTGTGTTATAGAGACATGGTGGGATTGAGAAGAGTACGTGGGAGTGGGAAGCACAGATGTGTGCCCAATACCTAGAGTTGTTTTTAGTTTTCGGTTGTTCTGTTCATACTTGTTGTGGTGGATCATTTTACCTTATTAGCTATGAAATATGTGGTTTTCTTTCCTCTTTGAATGTGTGTGAAAAGTCCTGGCCATGGGGATGGGATGATCCGACCCCTAATCAAGACACATTAAGGTGGATGTGATTAAACCCGTGCAAGTGAGTCAGTGCCGCCTAAAGCTGATAATATCTTGACATGGGTGAATAGACTCCCCAACCCACATGACTGGGCAGTTTGACATGGTATGTTTCTCGGTTCTTTAGGTGGAGGTGTTTTTAGTTAACAATGAGGATCACTCCTGAGAGGTATCTTTCGAGGTTGTTGTTCTGACCCTCTCTTTCCTCATGGGTTGTTTTGATTATCAACGGAGAGAATTGTTTGAGAGGTATCTGATGTAATGGCCCGGGTTTTTGGGGGTCCATTACTTTGTAAAAAATATGATGTTGGGTGTTCTGGGTAGTCAGGGAAAGTTATCAAGGCTTATCGGTGAAGTTTACCCCAACGGTAGCTCGGACTACAGGTAGCTCGGTCTACCGGTAGCCATAGACCACCGGTAGCTCGGTCTACCGGTAGCTGCAGCCCACCGGTTGCTTGGTCTACTGGTCCCTAAAGACCATCGGGAGCTCATCTACCAGTTGCTGTCAGCCACCGGTAGCTCTCAGCTACCAGTAGCTGCAGCCTAACGGTAGCTCGGCTGCTAGTCGCTGTCAGCCACCGGTGGCTCTTGGCTACCGGTTGCTCTTGCCTACCCCCACGGGTTTTCCAGTAGTGCCTCATTTTTTTCACAAATAGAGTTTTAAACACTATTTTGACCCCTTTAAGCTTGTTTTAAAGCCTATTAACAACCATAAATGGCATTTAATTATATGAGGCACCCTGGTGTGTGTGTGTGTCGGTTTAAACCTCCCCCAAAGTCTAGGACCCCTTTAATGACGTGTGTGGCCGTGTGGTCAACCCACGACACCGCTCCTTACGCGATTTTGGGTTCTTATCTCAACTATCCCAGTCCCTTATAAACCAAAGGGTTCGCCCTGGGTTTCTTTTTCTCAGTCACCCTACGATCGATTCTTTTTCTCGTTCGAGTTCCTGAGGCCCGCACATCTTTGTTCCTAGTGCGCGAAGATAAACTTCGATCATTGATCAATCAGGTAGGGAATTTCTCCTTCATCTCTCACTTTTGTGTATCATGCTGGGTGGGTATGCTTTTTATTATGTAGAATTGGATGAACCAAACCTTAATAAAGATAATGAACGGATTCTAAAGAATGAAGGGGGGTGGGTGTGATCGATGATGCTGCTTTGTTTTATGATCTTCTATGATTACTGATTTCTTAATTGTGCGGGCTTACGCCGACTGAAAATCATGGTCGTTGGTGGTATTTCTCTGTGAACTAATGAACCCTTACCTCTGGTGATGTTTAAATGGATTATATTGTGGTTGTGAACCCTTGTTTTTTAAAGGAATTTGGTTAATTACGTACATCCGGATAATAAATTGAAATCCCTAGGATCAATCCTGTCTGTGATAACCCCAGTTAAAGCACAACGAAAATGAAATCATGGAGTGTGTTAAATCCTTTAAATCTGGAAATTCCATCATGGGCCTGCTTTGTGTTGGTGGTTTTGGTTGGGTTGTTTTTCCCTCACGGTCCGATTGCTGGGTGACATGGGTGGAAATGGGATCCCTTGTTGTTATGCTTCCGGTGGTTGTGGATTTAAGGCCGGGTGGTTACCATGATTATATCATGAGTTGGAGTGGAATCCTCTCTTGTTGAGGAACTGTTGGCTCCTGGATTTTGGGAACATGGGGTAGTATCTTGGGTTTTTCATTGGTTCCAGTACTTCGAGGGATCTCACTTATCTCTTTGTTGTTGTGACTTTACAAGAAAACCAGGTGTGAATTTTTAAGTTGATGTTTGACTGTACTCTTTCCATGGCTTGTGCTTATGCTTGCTAGTTTCCCAAGTATGTACAGAAACTTATTTAAATATTATTACTGAACATGAAAACAAGGATGAGACAAATGGGTTTTGGTTTTGTGTGAGTTGTGACTTGGTCATGGGTGTTGTTTGTGTTCTTTAGGCTGGCTAAAGAAAAACCTAGATTTCGGTGAGTGCTTGTTACCTATACATATACATGTAGTTTTTGGGTTTCTAATTCGCGCCCCACCCAAGTTGAGCACTTAGTGTCGAACACCCCCATTTCATGGGGAGGGTGTTTTTTCCAACACTTCCATTAGTGGATGGTTATTATCTCCTTTCTGCTCCCTTTCCCAGATAGCCCAAGTAACTTCAGGTAGGCTATGGTGGCCTGAGGTCCATTATTATCCCTATAATCTTCGAACAGGGTAGTGTGGTGGTTGGCCCAGGTGTGTGCGGGAAGGTGGTTTCCTAAGTGTCTTTGAGATGAGGCTCAGGTGTCTGCGGGCGTGTAAGTAGATCTTCTAGCCCAGGTGTCTTCAAGCGTGGCAGTGGTTGTTTTGGCCTAGGTGTTTGCAGGAATGGTTACATGTGACAGTTGTGGCCTAGGTATTTGTGTGTGGGGTTTGGCAGTAGGACTGCATGAGGATGTGGCCCAGGTGTGTGCGGGTGGGGTGATGATGTGGGTCTGCTGTAAGAATGGTGGGATTGGTTCGATGCGTAGGATGTCTTCAATAACCAAAGGTAAAGAGGCGTGGGGTACTCAAACATCGATGTTCTACTACTATACTTTACTTGACTTGCGTTATTTTGGGAGTTTTCAATGGTGAGGCTTGGGTGGTTAGTTTCCTTGCTAGGTGATTGGTTATCTCTTTTCTCACAGGGAATTAGTATGTCTCCCCACTTGTGCACGAGAGCTTTAGGTTTTTCCCTCCGGAGTATACTTTTATGGTCACCCTACGTATATAAAACTGCTTTCAGGTTTCCAGGAGGACTTCAGGGATCGCGCAAGACCATACTAGCGGGGACCTTTGGGACAGTTGTTGTTGTTGCTTTTCTTTTCATGGTATTCTTTTTACCCTTGGAGTTTTTTGACTTGTATCTTTTACCTTTTGAACATTCATATGGGAATGGTTTATTTTCAGCTCTAGTAACACTTTTAGTTTTGGTGTTGTGGGATTTTCTATCTTATTTCCCGATCCTATTAAAAAAGGGTAATGCCTTCTATCTAGTGTGTGGTTTTATACCCTTGGCACTGGTCGCTACTCGGAGACCTATTTAAGGCGGGTTTCGGGGGTCATTATATCCCCTTCAACTTAAAGAAAGAAGGTCCTGGAAACCTACTGACCCTTCCTTCCTTTTGGTGAAGGCGGGTCGTGACACCAGTGGCCCAAAATCTTTTCTTAGAAACTCAGTGATTCTTGGAAGAGTAGCTTGAGGATGATCTCTTATATGGTGGGAAGATTTTAATATCCCAGATTTCCTAGTAATGTATGTTTTACTTATGTTTAATTTTATTCCAGTTATTTTGGTTAATTAAGTGCTTACCCAAGTCCTTAAATAGGTGTTAGGGTGTTCTGAGGGTTCGAGATACAAAAAAGTGGGTTTTTTAGGTAGGTCGCACGGTCTGAGGATAGTTACTGCTAACCATGCAAATATCCTAGTGAAACCATGTAGGAGGTGAGATTTATGATATTGACATCCTGAATGTTTTCCCACTGTTTGGAAAACCATGTGAGTAAACCTTGTGGCCCAAAAACTTTTAAAAAATGAAAAAATTTCCACCCCAGGGTTTTTATGTTCACACAGGATTTTCCTCATCCACCCTTGCAACCCTAGGAACAATCCAAAAGGTATAAGAGCTTCCAAGGATCTATCTCCTTTGATTCTTGACTTTTTGGAGTTCAGTTGAATACATATCGATGATCCCTATGAGTCTAATATTCTCAACCTCTCTTTTTTTCGTTTAGGACTTGTATTTTGGGAGATTTCCTTCTGAATCCCTCAAACCTCACTTTTTAGATGAGATCATGGTTGATGCATCAAATGGGTGTTGGATTGGGATCTAAGGCCTTGGTTGAGAGGGAGTTCATAAATGAATTGGAGGTAGGTGGTCTACAAGTTATATCCCTTGTTTTTTTGGAGATTTTTGTTTGTAGGGTTTGGATTATTACCCTATTTTGAAGAGTTCTTCGTTACATTATTGTGATGTGATGTTTAGGGTTTCTCAAAAACCTAATGGAACTCTCATAATACCCACATGATGCATGGAGGAATATGTGACCTATGTTAGGGCCACCCATGGGGTGTTCCCACGTTCGCAGACATATATTTTAGCTATGAAAATGTAAGGCCATTGTGCGAGAACATAGAGCCTAGAGTGAATATGATATTAAGCTTGAAGGTTGTGAATGGGAGTGCTATTAACACACCTTGGTTGGGAAGTGACCTATGTGGGTGTTTGGTTGGAATAAAAAGGGGTTAATTGATATAAGGGGAAATGATAAGGGATTAGTTTTATACATTTTTATTCTTAGTGATATAGTCATAGAAAAAGGGAAATGGTGATGAATTTTGGGGGTTAAAAATGCAGACTGTGTTAATGGATTATGTAATAATGTTAAATTACCATTTTGTTGATATTTTGTGGTGTTACTAATGACATTAATGATTCTTGGTTGTGAATTGTGGTAAAATTTGATGAATGTTAAATAAAGCATGTGCACATGGCTTGGTACTTTGTGTATATATTTGGAGTTTTTTTCCCATAGGTTGAGTTTTGTTTGATGTTCCAAACTCCACACAATAAATTCTCCAGTTAGAAAAGGGGAGATAGTAACATTCCTCTAACGGTTTCATACAGCCAGACAGAGGATTCGAGCTGAGGATAATGAAAATTGTTTGGTTATGATTCCTCCAGAGATAAGACATGTCTAATTTTCTCATGTTGTGAATGTTGATATTGCCTAAGCCGATGATGTCATATAAATGGTGAATTGATATATAATGTATCTTGGAATGAGTATGGTTTATTTGATAGGTTAACTGATTAAATCATAATAAAGTATTTCGTAATCTGTTTCCTTTACTTTCTTTTCTTTAACACTGCATGGACAATTTACGGGATGCATATTTTGAAAAAACTATTGGTGGTGGCATACTGAGTTGTACTCACACCCTGCTTAGGCCACCATTGTATACCCAGGTCGATTTCATGGTTTCCATCACGATAAGGGAAAGGGCCTTGTTCTTGGGATTTGAGTTGGTATTCAGGATGAAGTTAGTTTAGGCTCATGACTTAGTGTTAGGACCATTTTGTGAATTCCACTATTTATCTTAATTTTGGTTTTTGTACACCTTACATTGTAAAATGGAGTGACATACTTAATGTCGGTTGTGTTGTACCATGTTTTTTAATGGTTTATTTAGGAATTGTTTTGGTTTTTTATATTGTTTCTTCTAGTTATATTTTTATTATTGTGTCTTACTCTGTAAAAAGATGTCTTAGTATCCCCACATGACAACTTAGACCCTCACTGCTAGTCGGAAATCTCTGGTGTATGAGGAGGTGCATTTGGAGTCATGTAACCACCGGTCTCGGGGCAATGATTAATGGATACCAGGTCATGGATGTTACAGTACACATTCATATTTTAAAATCATAAATCCTATTTAATATATTGAAATTAAAATCCCTCATTCATATCCTCTCATACTCGATTTGGTATGGATATTAATTTTTCTAAACTAAATTAATAATTAGATCTTTATAAAATATTCAATTCATTGATGATGATATGAAAATAATTCATCCTTGTTTAAATAAACATTAAATATGGCTAAAAATCATTAAAACAATATTTATAATAATTTTGAGATCATCTGAATACATTTTTTAGTCTTGGAATAAAACTACTATTTTTGGTTGAGTGGTAATCCATAATTTTAAAAACTGATAATCAACAATCCAACCATTACTAAATCCATCACCCAAAAATTTAAAAAGAGTTTCTGAAAAATAATTATACAAAAATATAAAGCACTAAGTTAGAAGTGAACAAATAACCATGTATGGGATCTTGGTCAACAAGATCACAATCATCAAATTTAGAGCATCACGCCTACTAAGGGAACTTATCATGAGGTTTTTTCATCCACCACATGAATCAATAAGGAATATTTCACCTCTATAAATATCACAAAAAATGAGAATAAAAAACACTACCCCAAATCTAGATTAAACAAAAAAATCTGAATCGTTATCCAGATTAATCACCTGTCAATTCTATTCAATAAAATACATGGAAGCATAAAAACATGTGAGAGGAAGTGAAATATCATTAAACGTACAAAACAAGGTACCCCTCCTTGTCCACTAATAAAAAACTAATATTATTAAACTATAAACCCTACTCTATTAGGACACATGTTGATATATAACCCTTCATGTATATAACCACTCATATGAAAGGTATTACCCTCATATTGCATAAGGAATATAAGATTATAAATAAATAAATAAACTAAAACAATTTATAAATAATTAAACAACCACAATACATAAAATTTCATACATAAATTGATAGAAATGGAAATAATAAGTACAAGTACAAAATGTAAATCATCTGTAATGTCCTTGGTGATCAAATAGCTCCTCAGCAACTCCACAAACTAGTACTACCCATCTCGATCACCAACTATCTCTTATTAACCTAAAAATAGTTTATATATAGGTAGTATTGGCATTAAATGTATTCCTAATTGGATCTACTAGAAAACCAATCGTGGAAAATGTTATGGAGGAACACAAAATTTAAATGAACGATAAATGAATTCAATTCATCAATTTAAAAAGTAATACAATTTTTCCATCTTCACAATGGATCAATTACCATGTAATTCATAAAATTAAACCAGTATATATTAAAGGAATATAAATATATGTGTGTGTTTAAAATAATGAACCTTGATTTCACTTTCCAACTAGTTTTCCACTCTCACACCCTAACGTCACATATCTTATTCTCATCCATTTCATAAGTTATGTTATCCACAATGTTACCCCATTCCCATGAAGAGACAATATAATACGTTGGAATTAGTGGAGATATCCATATCATCATTCCATCAGTAACCAATTGTATACCTAGAAGCCACTATAACATTTCTAAATGCATTATACCATATGAAATCACATCCCATGAACATACACCCTTAGGAATCCATAACCCCCACAATTAGATACATGTTTTTACTATACCTAAAGCTATTATATCACAAAAATAAATTTATAATAAAACCAAGATCGATAAAATTATGAGTAGGGGTACACCCTATACCATAATATAATATATCTGAGGATATCCCAAATCATATTACATCTATAGGGAGAGCATAATAGTTGGAGAAGTCATTCATTCATTCCCAATCTATCGTACATGTTGTGGAAAACACTACCAAAGCATCTGGGTTTATATTTTCCTACATATATGGGTGGGGTAGCATATGAAATTAGAAAATATAAAATAATTTAATATTTAAACCACACTAAGTGAAAATAATTATCCTTATAATAATCATTTTTAGTGAGACATTTCCACTTTAATTATTTTATGTGTTAATAATTACAATATTCAATATTTCCTAGTTTTATTTTTTGGATGATTATAATATTATTTTTTATTTACTTCAATTAGAAATTTATTTTATTTTTTAATTTAATTGTTTCTTTATAATTAATCATTAATTATTAAGATTATTACAATTTAAATTAATTATTTTTGGTAAAATCGTGTGAAAAATAATTTTTATAGGAATTTGGTTTTACCATACAAAATAATGTTTTCTAACATTAGATTTATATAATATTATTGGTACTATTCTATGAGATTTTAAAAATGATTCTTATCAATTAAGAGTGTAGAAAAAATGTGTTGACTTATTAAAAAAATTTGTTTTTACCATTAAATATCGTATAAAATCCTCTATTAACCCTTTCAAAACGTATTTAATATTTAATTTACCTCCATGGAACACATGGTTTCTCTTATTTCTATTAATATATCTCATAATATTCATTTTTTACCCCTAAAAAATTTTATAACCTACCCTCATACGTGCTATGTCAATTCAAAGTTACCATTATGTAAAAATTAGGTCTTTAAGATAATATTTACTCAGATTATATAGTTTAAAACATACACATATTCCAACCATGAAAAATATATTTTAACACTATGTATTTTAAAAAAAATATTTTTACCATTACACATGAATTGAATGGGAACCCTATATTGTTACGAGAATCAGATATTCTGGTTTTCTATAATTTGTTTTATGATATATTGAATTTATAAATGTTCACAAAAAACATTTTAATTATTTTTAGGATTTTATAAATTCATATTAATGATGTAGAACCTATGAAAAAAATAAATATTTTTATACACATTCAAAGGAATATAAAATAAATTATTGATTTCTAGGATGAATATGTTGTCAGGTCTCAGAGAGGTGACAGAAATAGACAAGAGGGGTGGACACACTATCTTTAAAAACTAATTAATGAATAAAAGTAATGAGAATAAATTGATTGTTTCAAATATAAAAAATCTCATCTACTCCTATATATGGAATGAGAGAGAATAAAATTCAAAAAAGTAAAAGATAAATACATGATATTTTTATAGTATTTCATATCTAAATGATCCTACAACAACTCTTCACACACCAACCTGATGTATGACACCCATTATGGTATATCAATTTTTAATAAGAGTGAAAAACCATTACATATGACTTTTTACACTTGAAGGCTCAATCCAATTCCCGTGTCTTTTATGTGTTTAGATGAAAAATCATCCTTTTATAATCGAATACCAAATTTATAATTTTTTTGCACCAATCCTAACCTCATTACATTTCTAGTTTGGAATTAACCTTGAATTTTATGGGACAAAACCTTACTTGGTATTTTATGTGTGAATACCCAAGTTATACTTTCGCAGCCTCGGTATTGATCTCTTATATGTTACGGGTCAGAAAGAACCCAGTATTGTAAAGGGACAGACTAAACCCAATCTATTACATGATAATTCAATACCATTTTTATGATATGGGTTAAGTTAAACATGGTATTATAAGGGGATATTTGAAAACTAAACATACATTTTATTAAGGTAATATAACCATGTACATTATGCACTATGTGTGACAATATAAACTCGATATGTAAAAGACAAAGGAATGAAAAAAAGCACTGTTTGAATGATTATCGATAGAAATGTTGAAATTTAGTACATGTTATGCTAAAGACATTAAACATTTTGAAACAATAATTATTTGGAATTTAGTTATGAAATTACAGTATGAAAGTAAATGATGAATCCATGAGAATCATTTTTTAACAATTAAGCACATAAAAGAAAATCAGAGTCACGTATTATTTCTATTCACTACACGATTATTCCTCTTTTATACACTAAAATAACAATGGCTATTTTCCCCATAGAAATGGAACAAATATCTTTCATAAATTCCAATGATAAAATCTCCACACTATAGTAAATATTTTATTCAATTAATTATAAAAATAAAAACCATTATACACAAATATTATCATTAGAAAAACATTCAAATAAAATAGTGGTAAATGTATCTACAAAAGTGGATAATTATATTCTTGGAATACTCAAACAAGTCATGAATGACTAAATTTTGATATTACCAAACAATTATATTTCATGATTTTCTTTTTCAATGAATTGAAAATGCTCATTCCTAAATAAGATGAGATAATTAATATTTAAATGATCTTTTTCTTGAGATAATGTTTCTAAAAATTAATGTAGTAGTTAACATTGAATATTAATATCCTTGGTAGGATCCTAGAATTTTTTTGAGATAAAATCTTCACATTCAAACCATTTTAATTTTGAATATCTCAAGATCCAAAATTTTATCAGGAATATTCATACATGCTTCATTTCAAGCGAATTTCATTTAACCATTCGTCAAATAATTTATAAAATATTCTCTTAAACTATATATAATTAGTAATTAAATATATAAAAAATGATACCAATATTTATAAATGAATTATAATATATTGAAAAGTCAAGTATTACATAAATCAAGAAATATTTATAGTCGTTGAAAAAAACAACTAGGAATAAGAAAATATATGTAATCATTTTATGTTTCTGATTCTCATAAGTAAATTCATGTAGCCATTTCATATAAGGGAATCAATATAGCTGAATCTTCTTAGTGGATTCACATATCCTTTTTCAAGTAAGTGAATTCATGCAGCAAATTTATGTAAGGGATTTTATGTAGCCATTTCACATAATCAAATTCACCAAACAATTTCGGACTATGTAGACAATTTATTCTCATACACAGTACTTTTCACATAACTGAATATCCTCATATTTTTTCTCATGTATGAGAATTTACCATGTATCCTAATTAATGTAGGATATTCTAGAAATAGGTAAACAAATTTTCTTATCAAATATAAGATATAAAAAGTAATTCAAAATAGAATAATCAGATTAAGCTCCAATTTAATATTTTTTTATATAATTTAATTTTCTTTAAAAAGAATCAGGAATCACCAAAATAATAATTCAATATCTCAAGTTATCAATAAAATATAGTAACGAAATAATTTTGGGAAACTTAATAATTTAGATAGAAAACATGTACACTACTACAAAACTTGTGTTTAACAGCACTGCTATTTACTAATAGTAAAAACATAGTGATAAATAACATATTTATTAGTGTTTTTTATTGTTGATAATGATCACCTTTATCAGCACATGATTTTTAGCATTGATGATGGGTACCCTATATCCTTGCTCTTTTTTTAATAATGACAAAGGATACCCTTGATCATCACAACATTTTTAGCACTCATAAAGGGTACCCTTTGTCAGCGCTATATTTTTAGTACTCATAAAAGAGCCCTTTATCATCAACTTTTTCACTGATAATAGTCCAAATATATAATATAAAATAATTAATCAAATAAATAATAAACAAATGAATATTATAAAAATAAATTTTTTATTAAATAATAAATTATTGATAAAAATGATTAAATTGATTATACTATAGATATATTAAATATTTTATAATTATCGTGTACTAAATGTATATATATTAATAATGAAAATTAATCAATTATAAATTATAAATAATTTAATTGAAAAAAATATTAAACAATTTTTTAATTAGATGATTATTAATAATGCAAATAAATTCTATATATTAAATATATTGATATATATTAATGTATTTAAATATGATTTATATATCAAAAAAATTCTTTAAATTAAAAATTCATATATTAATTGAATACTAGTTTATAAATAAAAATTATTATGTATTAAATATGATGACTAATTTGATAGAATAATTGATATATAAATGAATGTCATTTTATTTTTCAATTTAACACATATTAAATGTGTCTTATATTGATTTCATATAAACATAAACAATTCATTTTTTATATAATGCAGACACACAAAAAATATCAATTTATTCAAGAGTATTTAAGTGTACTTATTTAAAATTTATTCCATTTCATTCTTTTTTAACATGCATGCACTTAAAATTACATATTCTTTAATAATGTTAAAAAATTTAAAAAAACATTCGGAAGAATTATTTATAATTAAATATATTCATAAATAAATATATTTAAAACAAATTATAGTATATTTATAAAATAATGATTTTATAATTTTAAATAAATAAATAATTTTTAAAATAATTTTAAAAAATAAAAATAAATAATTATATATATTTAAATAATTACTAAATTTATAATAGATTTACATATATAATAAATATGTTTAATATGTTAATATTTATATATATTTACTATATATATATTTAATTATTTAGATATATATTATGATGTAAATATTTTTTGTAAAAATAATTATATAATTACAATTCAAAATTATATATTTAAATAATTATAAAATTATAATAAATATATTTAAATAATTAATATATATATACTTTTTTTATTTATAAATATTTATTAAGTATATATATATTTACGATATTTTAAATTTATTTTAATAATTAGAAATCCTTTACGATCACTTTTTTAAAAAGCACTGATAAATGAAATCATTAATAATGCTTTCATTAGCATGGATAAAGATATGCTTTATCAACACTAAAAAAGAACTAATAAAAGTGTCTAAATCTAATTAAAAATACTTAACCAATTGGGAATATATTGTGATATTAAAAGCATTATGTAGATGCCACCCATTATCGGTGCACATCATCTATGAATTGATGCTCAAATCACCAAAAAACACTACCTCCAGTTTCTTAAGAGTCATCTGGAATCTGTTGTTCGGTTGTAGTTAGTGTTTCTAAAGAAAACATCGAGATCTGGACTGAGGGTCTCATATTATCTCAACCTAGTGAGGTAGGACAATAGTTTCGTTAGTAGGTTCCAATTTTCTTTTTTTCTTTTTTGTTTTGAGATCTGGATCAAAGGGTTTTTGTTTTTTATTTCTAGGTTTTATTTTTTTCTGTATTTCTGCCCTGATTGTTGTATTATATTTTTATATTAATTATGATCCATTTTTTCCTGATTACTATTTTGGATATCCTAATTTAGCCTTATTAAAAAAATTAACCAATTTTCTTCATTGTCTACTTATATACCCTATGTTGCTTCAATGTTTTGAAACTTTTCTATTGTAGGTTCTGAGTAAATTTATTTAGCAATCCAAATCTCATTCCGATGATGGTGTGAAGAAAAAAAATTGAATTTATGTAATTCATGTAAGGGAATATATTTATTTGAATTCTGTTTTAACATTCCAATGTAAGGGGTTTTCCTTAAATATTTATTTGCTCACAATTGTGTTTTTTAAGAGAAATATTAGTAAGGGTGATACCATATATATTTATTTTCAACATTTCTTTATTTTCAATATCAGTATGGTATTGTATTTATGTAACTATGTTGTAATATTCGCCTAAAAGGGTTAAAAATATTTTTATCAATTTAAGTTTACTTTATAAAGATATATATACATATATATACACATCTCTATATCTATTTATATGAGTTTTAAAAACTCATAAAGTAAGTGTGATTTTATAATTATTTGGAAACAAATTGTGGTTCTATATTTCCAAATTAGGAAGGGATTATATTTATTTTCTATAAAAATTGTGTTTAAAAGTGAATTTGTTTTCAAATTATATGTATTCATAATTTCATGATATATATATATTTATTTATATATATGTGTGTGTGTGTGTGTTTCAATTTTTATGGGATAGACATTACAAGGGTTGGTGTGTTTTTCTCCTTCCTTTCTGATACATATTATTGATGTGTATTATTTATTTATTCTTACTTATTTATGGTCATCCCTAGAATCTCAAGTATGGGTCAATGCGTATTAGATGGCCTCCCTAAAATACATAGGTACAAAAATAATTTGTTCAAAATAATAAAATTGAAGTTGTCAAATTCTATATAATAGAAACTATTTTTATTTATTCATCATTTTAGTTCTATATATACATTTTATGTCTATATATACATTTAATTAAAATTAATATAGTTTATAATTAAATAACCTATAAATTATTAACAAGTCATCTTACTTTCAAAATGATAAGATTTGGTAACTATATATACATTTTTTTGAAATAATTAAACTTTTAAAAATTTAAAATATTTTATTTTACACAAAATTTCATAAAAAATTATTATTTATAAAATAAATAATTTAAAAACTATTTCTAACGGTATTTTTTTGTTTCACTAGAAAATATATTATTATAAATATACATTGAATAATATATTGTATATTTAAATATATTTAAATATGAAAAATACGATACATATATAGCTAATTATATTTAAAAATGTTACTAATATAATTCATATATATGACGTATATTTCAAATATTTTTGTCCATTCACTTAATTCATATATGTATTGAATGAAAAGTGACCTTTATTTTATAGTTTTTGATGGTGGATGGTGTGAACCCCATTAAGGTTTATTGTCTATCTAGGAAAGCGTGAACGAATAACACAAATCCATAAACCTCTTTTCCAATCATTTAAATCAAAATAAATGTTTTAATAAAATAAATCCTATGAAAAAAAAATATTGAAGAAATAATTTAAAAAAATAATCAATCAATTATTGTAGAAATGTTTTATTCAGATCGTTGTGGAGAAATTAGAGGATAAAAAATGAAGGTAATTCATCATTAACTATACCTAAACATAAAAATAAATAAATTTATTTTACTAACATATAATCTACAACTAAAATTACAATGTTGAAACCCATAACCCTCTAGCTCTGTAACACTACAGTTGTGTATTCGGATTATTCTGTCTCCACACACTCTATTTCATTCCTTCCATTCACATTATAATTTCTCCAGTTTTGTGGAGCTTTTATATGAATGTATTTTGTGACAATCGAGTTGTTGAGTTAATAACTAGTATTAATGGTATAATTATTACAAATGGGAGGCATTTACCCTTTTAGATAACACAATTATGTAAATGGTAGGTCTTTCCTTTTATACTTCATTGTGTTCTCTAAAATGGGAAATGCCTCCTATATGTGATATTTACACCATTGACACTATTTATTAACTTGATGCCTCTATCACAAACAATTCCTTCAAGATAAAATCTCCACATCACCAAAGAAACAATAGTGTTAATGGTGAGAAAGAAATAGGTATGGTGGAGATAGAAGAATCAAAATACACAACTATAGTGTTTTATAGCCCGATGGTCTTGGGTTGCTACAATGTAATTTTAGCATACAAGTGAATGTTATTGAAATTAGTTTATTTGATTTGAAATTGAGGTAGACTTAATGATGAATTAATTTTATTTTTATCAGCAAATTTATCCACAATGATCTGAAAAAATATTAATAAAATAATTGGTTGAGGATTTATTTTTATATTGTTTTTTAATAAATCATAATTTTTTAAATATGTTTTATTTTAATAAAAATGATAGGGTTATATTTGGTTCGAAAAAAATATAAATGGAGGTGTTTTCTTATTTCACACTTAAGAAAACAATCCACAATTCATTTGAGATGTTTAGGAATGAGCCACACCACAATTCTATGCACGGTGTGACCAGTATGACTCAATGTGTTAGTCATCAGTTTAGAAATGATAGTTTAGAAGATAGAATGTCACTCCATATAAAAATAATAAAATGTGATAATATTTTATTTATAATCTAGGACATTGATTTATATGTCCTTTTTATATGTAAAATTCATTAGACATTAAACTAATACATGATGTGATCGGTATTGGTAAAAGTGTGTGATTCCGGTTTTAAATAAAATTTTATTATAAAAAAGTGACATAATCAAAACTGAGAAAATGAATTCATATTGATTTTAAAATTTATTAAAATTATCTAGAAGTAATTTTATATTTTTAGGAATAATTCATACCAAAATAAAATAAACATTCTGACGGGTATGACTCCATGTGCATCTTATTATTTAAATGGAATCAATTTTAATAAAAATGACAATTAACTTACTAAAAACCTATCGAAAACATTTATATTATTTTTATAAATTATTAAAACTATCTCTAAGTAATTTTTAACATGTTGGAATCATCCACACCTCAATATGATGCATGATGTGCCCAATATGACTCAATGTGTCCATTAACAGTTTAAAATCGATAGTTTAGTTCGAAAAATGTCACTCACTGAAAACCAATAAAAGGCATTCAATGTTTTATGATAATTTAGGACATTGATTCATAAGTAATTTTTGATGTGTAGGAATTATTTTCATGTCAAACTAATACACTATGTGATCAGTATGAGTCAAAGTGTGTGTTTTTATTTTAAACTGACATTTTATATAAAAATACAAGTGACATGCTCAAAATTGAGTAAACACATTAATATTATTTTCATACATTATGAAAATGACCCATAAGGCATTTGGGACCTGTAAAAATTAGCCGCATATTAATATGATGCACAACATGAATGATATGACTCAAAGTGTGAATTTTTATTTAAAATTAAGATTAATTTTTTTAAAGACATCTCACATACTCAAAACTAAGAAAACACATTCTAATTGTTTTTATATATTAATAAAATTATATATACTCTATTTTTGATATTTATGAATCATCCACAGCTCAATCCAATGCAAATTGTGACCTGTATGACTCCAAGAGCATTTTATCAATATATAAGTATCATTTTAGTGTATAATGTGCATCACATCGTCAAAACCTACCAAACGATCCTAGATGGATTTCCCTTAATTTAAATTCTATATTCAATCAAGGATGAAAGTTAAAAACCATTAAAAAGATAATGATAGTTCAATTAGAATGTAAAATTATTTTTAATATATTATATTTTTTCATAATATTATATATTCTTTACTACATTTGCATAATATAAATTAAATGTTTGACTACTCATGAAGAAATTTTTTTCGACACATGATGATGTTACCGATATCCTAGAAGAACAAACTATAATGAAGGAAGACCTTTGGAATGATTTAAATGTAATGTTACAATATACTTTTTATATTTTATCGAAAAAGTATTTAATGAAACATTGAAATAATTTTCATTATTTTATATTGAGTTTGTTTATTTAGGATGATTTCTGTACATGTTTTATACCTTTCCAAGAAGATAAATGACACAAACTATTCTTAATCATTGATGAAATCATGATGCTTTCAACATAAAATAATTTTCCATATAATTAATATATTGTTTCATTTTATTGATTAATTTGTTTCTTTTTATTATTATTCACCTAATAATTGTTTTCTTATATTGGTCATTTATTTTTTGTATGAGTTGGGGTGGTCTGTCCGTCTTTTATACCTTTGTACACCAAAACATCAACATAATTTTTTCCCTCAAAACATTCCCCCCTACAATGTTTCATTTATCACGTTTATTCTATTTATCTCCCCTACCTTTGTAGGAAGATAAACAATACTTCCTCTTCTCAATTATAGAGGTAATATTGATGTTTTCATAAGTAAATCATTTTCCCTAGAATAATGTATAGTTTAATATTTATGTATAATTTATTTCTTTTTATTATTACACAAAAAATAATTTTTTTCTCATACAGGTGGATTCTTTTGTTCATGTTGGGGTGCTCTATCCAACATTCATGCCTTTCTATACTAAAAGTATAACACCCCAGTGTTTTTTAAAAAATAAATTCAAATTCAAGAAACCTTTTTTATATAGATAGTTATATCTAGCCTTTAAACATAATTTTTTAACTTCTATGACTTGAATTTCAAAAAAACAATCATCTACGGATGTGATTAGTAAGTTATTTAGAGTTTAGTAGAACCAAAATGTCTTTTTAATGAATAATAACACACCCTTAGGAATACTAATATGAATAATATTATTAACCTTTTTAATATTAAATCATATTATTATCATATTTTCTTGAGGTCATAATATAATGATATGCTCATTAATTTTTCAAGGCATTAAAAATGAATTATAGATTTAAAATTGTTATTTATTAATAAATTATGATTTTAAATAAAAAATAAATTAATAAAAGTTAGAAATTTTATTCAAAAAATGGAGTTCATTTTTTAAATCTACATGTTGAAAAATTATTGGGGAGAATTTTTAGTATTTTCCTTAAATTATTGAGTTTTTATGAATAGTAAGAAACGATAAATTATGAAAAATGATAAATACTTGTTTTACTACATAATAGGTGATGAAAGGATGATGTAAGCCCCAATAGTCCAAATTAACATGATATTATTATTATTTCAGGTCTCATGATTGCAGTCCATTCATATTCTTGAGAAAAAATATTATTATAATGATTAAAGTAATGTAAAATTCCTCCTCCCCTCTACTATAAACAAAACCCTCATTGCCCTCTTTCTCACACACCTATCAAGCCTTGAGAATTTTCTATGTTCTGCCAAATCCCACCCTCAAGACTCTTACTCAAATCCAAGGCATTTTAGTCTCTCCAAAATGGAAGAAACAGATGCCTTAAAGAGGATCTCAATGAGAAGAGATCAATATGTAAGAATCATATTTATTTTTCATGTGTTTTCATTCTAATTCCTTTCTATTCTTATACTATATTTCTCTACAATTATTCACGAGTTATGAAATATCCATAATCTTATATATTGTTTTTTTATTATGTTCCTGTAAAATATTTTTCATATTCATTCCACTCCTCCCCCTCTTGTACTAATAAAAAAACATTGTCCAAGACGTGTCGATTTACCAGAATCATGGATGATGTGTTTGAAATATCAATTAAACCCTTAAAATATGATTATAAAACACTTTTAATGGTTGAAAAAAATGTAATTTTTATGTTCTAAACTATTTTATGTTCTTTAATTAACTTCTATGAATGAAATTAAATTATATAATTTAACAAGTTCATGGTTATTGTGGAACATCCAAAATTGATCAAAACAAACATCATCAATGTTTTATCTAAAGAAATGTCATAATATATGATAAAAAATGATTTATACAATAATTATATATTCATAAAACATATTAATACCATTTAATTCCACTTCTGTAATTTCATTTCCAAACTTCATGAAATTCAAATACAAACTGGCCATGGAAATCATGTAAAGAACGCACCCAAAACAATGGAAGGATCAAAATAAGAACAATTAAAGTGTAAAATGATGTAATGAATTGATCATATAAGGTATTATAAAGATTAATATGACTCTATAATATATTAATATCACTCTTTTAACCATTATACAAGAGTTTTGAACATGTTTTATGTAAAACAAACCTGGGGTAAGGGAATTCTTAAACTAATTTTTATTTGTGAGGATAACATCTAACATCATTATTTATGTGGTATTAAAATTTTTTGTGTGATGAATTTTGTTTATATTATGTTGAATTATGTTTATTTAGTATTTATCTACATATTCCATCCTCTCTATTAAGTCTCACTTCAATTATGTTAAACTTGATATGGATTTTTTTTATTCTATTTTAGGAAATTTTCATGAAATGCTTTTATAAAATTATTAATTTTGTATTATTATGTTCTTGTTATTTGTAATTGTTTATGATGAAGGGTGGGACCTATATTTCCCTTTAATTCATTGGTTATGTGTACGATTTAGGTAGGTTGTATGGTTACTCAAATTTTAATTGTGATGGTTACATAAAAAGGTAGTCGTGATGGTTATATTGTAAGGTACCATGAGGGTTAGAAATTATAAGGTAGCTGAGATGGTTACAATATTATGTATGTAATGATGAAAAACACATTTATGTTCTATCTGTTTTTTTAATCTAATGTAAATCTCATTTTTTACAATGTATGTTTATATAGCCTACAAGTATGTACTTTGTTTTAAAATGATTTTATACATTACTTGTATTAATATACTAATGTTTTCTTTCATTCTTTTTATATCCCTTACATAGATTTTTGTTTTCAACCCATGTTTTTAAATTATTTTCATATGTTACAAGGATTTGTACAAAAAATAAAAGAATATATTCTAAATGTTATGAAGATATGTCAAGGAAAACATGTTTTATTTGAAATGTTTTAAATTTTGGAAGAAATCGATACTTTTTTTGTGGTATCTGATTTATTTAAATGAAGAATGTTATGTATGTGTTTTATCCCAATTATATAAACTCTAAACATAATATTATCCTTAATATGAAATTAAGTGAGTTCTTGACTAAAATTCAAGATTATGTAATTTAATAAGGTCAGGTCCTTATAGTTGGCATCAGAGTATGGTCTAGATAACATTAGGGGTTAGTATGATGTTAATATAATACCATAAATTATTGTTACTTTATGGTTAATTTGAAATGATATATCATTAAAATATTAAAAAATTTATTTGCCTAAAATATTTTTTCAAAATGGTTTTTTGTAGAAGAAATAAGGATGTTGAATAGGAGAGGCACCAACAGAATGATATCCTTCTGAATTTGTAGCCCGAAATTATTGGGATTTTAACCGAGCAGTTTTAGACAGACATGTCTCGGGTAAATAATGAAATAAATGGTAGTGTCTCTCATGAAAGAGAATAAGCAATGTTACCACGATAGAACAAGATGGTTTTGGAACATTTTATGAGACAACATTATCCTACTTTCAATGGATCTTCTGACCCAGTAGCGGCTGAAGGATGGATTAAGGCCCTAAATGTATATTTTATGTTACGGGATGTTCAGATAATCAAAAGCTATGTCCTTACATTTGTATTTTTTAAGTTGAAGCTGATTAGTGGTGGTCAATGGTCAAAAATATTAGGGATATAAAGGATATTGATGCCTTAGAGTGGGAATAAATTAAAAGTATTTTCCATGAAAAATATTTTCCTATGGTGGTGGAACTTATGATTGAGATGAAATTCCTTGAATTGGATAAAATAAAAGTAAATTCAAATGTTGGATATGAATAAAACATCACCCAAATTGTGAGGTATTATCCAAATATAATTTTGGATATTAATAGCAAAATCAACCACTTTTTTCAAGGATAAAATCAAAGGTATCTAAGGAAATTTTCCTCCCATTAATTCAAAAGTTATGAGAAACCTGTGTGATGTGCAGAAAGGGTAGATATGGAGTTTGTTGAAGATCATGTGAACTTTGAAAACAAGGATAAGAAGCAGTATAAATGTAAAATTATGGGTAAGAATCAACCAAATAAATCTGATGATATAAAATCCGGTTTCCAATTTGTGAAAAGTGTATTAGAAATCACCTAAGGGAATGCATTACCAAAACTAGTAAGTGTTTTCAATATGGAATGTTTTGACATGTGTCCCGAGACGGTAATGAAAATGATACTAAGACTAATAATGATAATAAAACTATAATGTGTTTTAAATGTGGAGAGTTGGTTCATTATTCAAATTCCTACGCAGAGAGATATTGGAATGATGCAATGAAGCCTGACTATAACCAGAAAGGTTTAGTTAGATCCATTGTGACTATGTTAGTACACATCAGCCCATCCAATATAGTTGTATTAGGTACCTAATTTTTTTCTCATATTTTTCAATCCTTTTGTTCGATATGGGGTCTACACATTCCGTTGTTTTTGAAGAAATTTATTTGTAAATGAGTAATATAACCTCAAAAAATGGGTCTATAGCTTATAGTTAAAACAGCAAGGGGAAATATTATAGTAATGAGGAATTATATGAATTTTTATATTTTGTTTTGTAGAAATACTTTACAGACACACCATTTATTTTTTTACATAGTAGTGTTTTAAGACTTTTAGGAATGCATTGCCTCACTATTTATCAAGCTAATATTGACTGTAGAGCTAAATATTGTTTTTTCAGAAAGTGAATGAGTTTTTATACAAGAACAGACTAATATAATTGATAACATATCAAGAAGATGAGAAACTGTTAAAATATTTAAATGAAATTTATCTTTCTTTTATTGTTAAAAACTAGGTAGTTGATTAGATTAATGATGTTCTAGTTGTAAAAGAATACTCTGATGTTTTTTCTTGGTGAGTTACCCCATATCATACCTGATAGAGAAGTTGAATTCTCAATTTAATTAGTTCCCAATGCAAAACCAATTTAAAAACCACCATATCGAATGGATCAAATGGAACTTATTTAATTGAAAGAACAGTTTTAGTAGTTGATTGATAAATGAATCATTCATAATTTCACATCTCACTAGTGTGTTCATGTTTTGTTCATTAAAAGTAAAGATGGTTCCATCCGAAATTAAATTGATTATAGAGTCTTAAATAACATCACTATTAAAAACAGGTATACTTTTCCTTATATTGATGACTTGTTTGATCAAATCTAGGGATCTAATTACTTTCCAAGTTGGAAATGAGATCGATACAACATTAATAGAATTTATAGGAGGATGTCATCCCAAAAAATAGAAATTCATATTATATATGGGAATTATGAAATTTTTGTTATGGCATTGGTGTTAACTAATTCAACTGTTGTATTCATGGATCTTATGGATATAATATTTCATGAGTTCATGGATAGGTTTGTGTTTGTGTTTATTGATGAAATTATGGTATTTTTTAGGATTAAAGAGGATCATGAAAAACATCTAAGGGTTGTTTTAAAAACCTTAAATGAAAAGAAACTAAATGGAAAATTCTGAATGTGTGATTTTTCGTTGAAACATATTTTGTTTCTTGGGAACATTGTAAATAAGTATGGAATAATAGTAGATCCTTCCAAAATAAAAGTGGATTATGAATTTACAAGTCCTAAAAATGTTATAGTGATTCACAGTTTTATTAGATTAGAAGGTTATTAATGATGATTTATTAAAAAAATGGAAATATTACTTATTTCGTTAACTAAGTTAATACAAAAAGGGGTTAAATTTATTTGGAGAGAATAATGTGATTCTTGTTTTTAAGAATTGAATAAGACATTTGTGAAAGATCTAGTTTTGGACTTTCCATCCCAAAATGGTGATTTTGTTAACTATAGTGATGCTTAACTTAAGGGACTTGGTTGTGTTCTGATACAGAATGATCAAGTAATTACTTTTTCTTCATGAGTTAAATTCTCCAACACATGAATTGGAATTGGAAGATTTGGTTTTGATTTTAATATTTTGAGGCATCAATTATACGAACCCAAATGTTAAATATATACTTACCATAAAATTTTTATGTATATATTCACTCAGAAGAAATTAAACATGAGGAAGAAAAGATGGATTGAACTAATAAATAATTATGATTTAATGATCAATTACCATATGGGAAAATAAAACAATGTGGCTAATGGCATGAGTTGAAAACATCATCCATGATTTTACATATTACATTTGAAACGTGATCCCTTTATTAATTATTCGACAAATTTTGTCTTATAATTTATTGATGTTGAAAATACCTTTATTTTGTTTCAGGTATCAGCGCATTCATTGTATCAGATATAATTTAGAAAGTGAATAATGAAGACTATGAGATAAATAAAAAGGTAGAATTTGTTAACATGTTTTTGTTTCCATAATTTTTCCTTGATAAATTTGTATTTAATGATTTTTTAAAAGGTTGTGTGTGCATAATATTCCCATTAAAATAAATACTTTTTGTGTGAAAATCATAGCTCTCCATTTTCAGTTCATCCTAGAAGTACTAAGATGTACAGAGACATTCATGAGTATTACTGGTGGGATGTAATGAAAATTGATATTTTAGAATTTACTATGAAATCTTTGAAATTTAAATAGGATAAAATAGAGTGGTGGTTACTAAAGGGGATGCATCAGTCTATTCTCGTGCCAGAGTGAATATGGGATAATATATCTATTGACTTCATTGTGGGACTACCAAATACTTCTCAAGGTAACAATGCAATATGGGTTATTGTTGAGTGGCTGACTAAATCTAAACATTTTCTCCCTATTAGAGATATAATATATTTGGATCAGATTTCTTGATTTTACCTCAATGAGATTTTCTAGTTACATGGTTTTCCTCTATCAATTGTATTTGAATAGGATCTCAGGTTAAATTCTATTATTTGGAATGGCCTTCAGATGTCATTGGGCATAGAATTAAAATTTAGTATAACTTTTCATCATCATTTAGATGGATAGTAAGAATGAATGTTTCCAACATTAGTGAATATGCTTCGCACATTTTCAATGGACTACTAGTGAAGTTGGGATCAACATATTTCATTAGTTGTATTTTCTTATAATAACAGTTTTCATTCCATTAAAAAAATGGAACCATTCGAGACATTGAATGGGAAGCGGTGTAGAACTATAGGTTTTTGAGATAAATTTAGGGAAAGGATGTTGATGGGACCATAGTTAGTAGTGGAAGTGGCTGAGAAAGTGAAGATGATCCAACAAAATGTCAGAACAACATAGAGCAGGTAGAAACATTATGTAAACAACAATAAGAAAGTCATTTCTTTTGAGGTAGGTGATCATGTTTTTCTTAAAATGTCACCATGGAAAAGTGATATATATTTTGGTAAGAAAGGAATGATAAGTCCATGGTTTGTTGGAACATATAAAATTATGAAGAATGTTGTTCTTGTTGCCTACCAAGTATCTTTTCCTCCAAGTTTATCTCAGGTACACAATTATTTTTATATATCAATGTTTAGAAAGTATGTACAAGATTCATCTCATGTTTTGAGGATATAAGCAGTTACACTAGAAGAGAACCTTTATTACGAAGAGAAACATGTTCAGATCCTTGATCAAAGAGAACAAGTATTTCAGAATAAGGTAATCCACCACGTAAAGGTTTTTTTGATAAACCAAATGGATGAAGAAGCAACATGGGAGTCTAAAAATTCTATGAGGGAATTGTACCCACACTTTTTTAATAAGTAAATAAAATTTCAAGGACGCACATTCCAAAAAGGGAATAAAATGTAAAACATCATGTTTTTTTAAAAAATAAATTCAAATTCTTGAATTTTTTTATGTAGATATCCATAACTAGCCTTTAAACATAATTTCATAGCTTTTATGATCAGAATTAAGAAAAACGGTTATATAGTGTTGTGATTTGTATATTAGTTGGGGTCTGATAGAACCAACATGTTTTCTAGTGAATAATATCATACCCTTATGAATAGTAAAAAAAAGTATTATGACACTTATCAATAGTAAATAGTATTTTTATATTATTTTCATATTTTTATATGATAATGAGATGTTGATTAAATTTTCAAGGCATTAAAAAGGAGTATTATTTTTAAAATTGTTATTTTTGAATAAATTATAATTTTATATAGAAATTAAATAAATAATATTTAAAAAATTATTTTGAAAAAATAGAGTTCATTTTTTATCTCTACACATTGAAAAATGGTTAAGGTGTGTTTTGGGTATTTTTCTAAAATTCTTGAAATTTTGTTATGAATAGTAATATATGATGAATTACGATAAGTTTTAATACATGTTTTATTGCATAATAGGTGATGCAAGGCTGGTGTAATCCTAATTGGTTTGAACTCACATGAAAATATTACTATTTTCGGTCTCATTAATCATGAAAATTCATAGTCTTGAGCAGAAATGTGATAATAATTATTAAAATAGTGTCAAATGTTTCCTCTCCTCCACTATAACTACCACCCTCATTCCCCTCTTTCTCACACAATCCTCATGCATTGGAAATATTTTATGTTCTTTCAAAACCATTACATAATGCTCTTCCCCTCATATAATAACTACTCGACTGAACAAAATGCCAAAATTGAAGGCCTTAATGACGATCTCAAGAGAAGTGATCCATAAGTAAGAATCCTCTTCCTTTTCCATGTGTTTTCTTTCCAATTCCTTTATTTTATTATAACATAATTCCCTCCAATTATACAAGATGTATTAAACCTATATAATCTTATATATATACAATGTTATCATATTGTTGTAAATTATTCATCATCTTCCTTCCTCTCAAATCCATATTTTTCAAAAAATAAAAGCATTATCTGTGACATGCCGATTTACCAAAATCGTGGACGTTGTGTTTGGAATATGCAATGCATCATTCAAATAAAATCATAAAACCCATTTAATGGTTAAATAATAAATTAATGTGTATTTTAAAACTGAATTGTGTTATGGAATGAACTTATATTCAGTACAATAAATTATATAATGATACAAGTTCATGATTATCGAGGAACCGCCAAAATGATCTAAACAAACATTATTAATGTTTTATCTTATGATCCATCACCATATATGATAAAAAAAGATTTATGGTATCAGAATTTATTCTAGTAAAATATTAATACCATTTTATTCCAGTTCTATAATTTCACTTCCATACGAATAGAATATCAAATACAAACTAGCCATGGAAATCATGTAAAGAACTCACCCAAAACAATGGAAGAATAGTATAATAACAATAAAAGGGTGAAATGATGTAATTAATTGATCATATAAGGTATTTTAAAGATTAATATGATTCTTTAATATATTAATAACACACTATTAACCATTTTACATGTGGTTTAAACAGGTTTTATGAAAGACACACTCGAGGTAAGGGAATTCTTAACCCAATTTTCATTCTTGAGGTTAACAATTTACATCATTATTAATGTAGTACTAAAATTGTTTTGGGTGACAAATTTTTTTTATATTTTGTTTAATTATATTTATTCACAATTTATATACCTATTTCATTCAATCTATTAAGTCTCACTTCCATTATATGATATTTCTATGGGGATTTTATTTTAAAATCCTCTTTAAAAATATTTTTTATGAAATTCAAATGAAATGTTTTTATGCAATTATTCTTGTTGTATGAATATGTTTGGGTTTTTCGGAATTTATTATAATGAATGGTTGCACCAGTATTTCCCTCTAATACATTGGGTATGTGTAAGTTATTGTTTGGTCATACGATTACTTCAAGCATAAATGTGATGGTTACACAATAAGGTAGTCGTGAGGGTTAAATTGTATGGTAGCAATGTGGGTTACAAATTTTAAGGTAGACGATATAGTTACAAGATTATATAATTAATTCCCCAATAGAGATTTATGGTTATATTTATGTTCTATATGTTTTGGGGAAATCTCAGGGAAATCTCAAGTTTCACAATGTAAGTTTATATGGGTAACAAGTATGTATTTTTTCGAAATTGATTTCATACATTACAAGTATTCATGGACTAATGTTTTCTTTATTTATTTTTATATCCCTTACTGAGAATTTTTTGAATATAAAAATTTTTAAATGATTTACTCATTTTATAAGTATGTGTAATACAATGAAGGAAGTCAAGAAAAATATTATGATGATTTTTAAAAAAAACATTTTTATTTGATATGTTTTACCTTTTGGATGAAATGGATACTATTTTTGTATCTTCTCTATGTAAATGTGGATTGTTTTGTATTTTTTATATCTCAATTATCTAAATCTATAAACATGAATACGTACGCAATATGAAGGAAAGTGAGTTATTGACTAAAAAACAATATTATGTAATGTAAAAGGGTTGGATCTTTATAAAAACATACACATACATTCTCTCCCACAAAACCATTTCACCATTGCAGTGGTCCATTTATCAAATTCATTATAATTCCTTCCAATACCTTTTCAAAAAGTGCAATGAAGCTACATATGGTTAATTATAGAGGTAATCATGATATTTGAATAGTAAAATCATTGTTCATATAATTAATATATTATTTCAAAAGATGTACTCAAAACTAAGAAAAAACATTTATATTATTTAGATTCTTCAAGAACATAATTCATAAGTGATTTGGAATATATTGGAATCATTTATACGATAATTTGAAACCTGATCTGACTTGTATAATTCTAATTGCGTCTTTATTTTAAATTTTCACTGATTGTAATAAAAAACAAGATTACTTACTCTAAACCAAAAAAACACCTTCATATATTTTTAATGCATCAGAAAGAAGATCCATAAGTGATTTTAGATGTTCATGACTCATACACAAATCAATCTTATGCATAGTGTGACTGGTATGATGCCAAGTGCATTTTTTATTTAAATCTGACAACAATTTTAACAAAAAAACCCACCTGAACTACTCAAAACCAAGAAAACGAATTCTAATTGTTTAAATACTTTAGGAATATGATCCATAAGTAATTTTTTTATGTTTAAGAATCAATTTCACCTCAATATGATACCCAATTTTATTGGTATGTGTCAAATTTCATGATTTAATTTTAAAATGGCATTTTAGTAAAATATAAGTGATATACTCAAAACTGAAAAAAATCAGATTGTTTTGATTATATATTCAAATGATCCATATGTAATTTAGGAAATTTAGGAATCAACTAAATCTAAATTTGATGTATCGTGTGACTAGTATGACACAGTGTGCACCTTTTTATTTAAAATTGTCAACAATTTTTGTAAAATCGACAACTACCCTACTCAAAACCATGAAAACGCATTTAGACACTATTTATACTTCACGAAAATGATATGTAAGCCATTTATTGATGGGTAAGAATTGGACACACCTTTATCCAATACATGATATTCTCGACATGACTCAAAATCTCCATTATTAGTTTAAAATCATGATTTTAGATCAAAAAGTGTCACTCAATAAAAAAATCAAACATACTTGAATATTCATGATAATTTTGGAAAATGATTCATAAGTAATTTGTGACACGTAGGAGTATATTTTATGGAAAACTGATATATGATGTTTTTGGAATGAGTCAAATGTATGTGTTTCCATTTTAAATTGACATTTTAGTAAAAAAAAGACAATTTTCATACTCAAATCCAGTAAAAATCATTAAAATTATTTTAAAAATATTGTAAAATGATCCAAAAGTCATTAGATACATTTTGGAATCTGAAACACCTCATTCTGATAAAAGGTGTAATAGATATTACTACAAGTCCCTCTTTTTATTCAATATTGACATAAAGATTAGTAAAATTAACACTTTTTGTTAATTTATTTATTTACTTTATTACAACATAATTTTTTTTCTTATACAAGTGAATTATTTTGTTTGAAGAAGTTTGGTTTGATTGGAAACATCATGAGTCTAGTTGGTATTATTAGAAAAAGGATCATTGATGTTTATTAATGTACGTAATAATTTTTATTTATGTAATCGTATAAACCAATGATTGAAATGTCTATCTTGTACTTTTTTTTCTCGTGTTTGTGTTGTAAATTTAATTTTATTTATATCATGAATTTGGAATTGTATTTGTTGATATCTACTATGTTTTTAGTATTGTGGTGTGCAGTTACAGCATACTACAGTGGTGTTGTAGCACGCTGTGGCAACACCAGACATTATATCACTTTATCAATCCTTTTAAAAGGGATGATAAAGGACATATATATCATCTCATTAAATTTTCTGATAAATTTCTACTCTATCAGTGCTTTTATGAGTGCTGATAAAATTTCCTTTATCCTCAATTTTATTATCATGAATAATTTTATACATTATCAACCTTTATATAAGAATTGATAAATGGTGCCTTTAGTGGTGCTAAATTAATGCGTTGATAAAGGTCTCATTTGTCAGTTCTTTTTTCGCATTTATAAAGGACCCCGTTATCGGTGCATTTTTAGAACTAATAAAAGACCAATAATTTTAACCTGAATCATGTAGTTAGTACATTTTTATCACTAATAAAGGCTATTTCTAGCACTATTAAAGACCTTTTTTTGGTAGTCGTACGAAACTATAACGTAATTTAGAACATGATAAAAATTGATTTAGAGTTTTATGTACTCTACTGATATATTGAAAACATTTAACTCATTAATAATCAATCAATTTGAAGAAATTTAGATTAAAATATATTCAACCTAATGAAGGTAACTGATTATGGTGAATCGAATATGTGTTCCCAAATCAGCTACAAGGATTTTTATATTATTTTGTGGTTTTTCAATTTGGATATGTGGTAATAGTAATTTTCCAATATGGGAATAAAAAAAGTATAAAGTAATTTTTTAGGTCTAAATTGATTTATTTTCCCTAGGAAATAATTATCAAATCTATAGAACATGTTTTGAAAAAGAAACAAAAAAATCACAATATAATTTAATTAAAAAATAATTATGATTTAAAAAATGTTAAGCATAATATAATAAACACATAACTTAAAAAACTAAATAAAAAATAAATTATACAAGAATAAATGTAAATTGTTCCTTAATCTATATATAAGGTAACAACTAAATGAAACACTTAATAAACAGTTATCTTAAAGAGAATAAGACAAGTAAATTTTTTAATGTTTTAATACTTATAAAAAATACAAATAATACAACATTGAATATAATTCTTAGTAATGATATAAAGATTATAATTAATCAAGAGATAATATTTTTTAAATTATCAAAACTATAAGAAGTTCGAGGATCCACTCATCATTCTCCAACATTTGATAATTACAAAACAAAGTATAATTTCAAACACGTTCATATTTTTGAAATTATATAAAAAAAATAAAATTTTCAATAGAAAAATTATCTTCTTTAAATTATTACACAAAAATTAATTCAATTTTAATATAAAAATAATGAAAAGAAATTATATTTCATAACATTCATAAACATACATATTTTAAAAACATATATTAGCGTTCGTATTTAAAATCTTCCTGCATTATAAATTAATTATAATTTCACTATTTTGTGAAAAATAATAAGAAAACATTCATAAAACTTCATTTAATAAAACTACAAGTTTATATATTATGTTATCATCATTTAGTATGAATGATAAAGATGAAAATAGAAATATAATAAACAAATATCTCTATAAATCAAACCTTAGTAAAATGAAAATTTGTTTTCAAATTTTATATATTATGAACAATTACAAAATTTATCACATTAAAAATCCATATAGTACTAAATATTTCAACACATAAAACACATAAACTCCACATAATTCATATATTTTTTAAAACAATAATAATTTTCCCAGAAAATTTTAATAATTAAATATTGTGATCTCCCCATTAATAAATTTAATATAAAAATATGAATTTGAGATAGAAAATATCCCCTGAAATTGATTCCATATATATATATATATATATCAATTAAAACAACCAGAATATCGAGTGAAAAACATCCACAAAAATTGCATATTAACTTATATTGAATAAATAGTCTATTATTTTATAGAAATTGAGTCCCAAGTTAGATAAACTTGTAAAGACACAATTTATGTATATATATTGGAATCTTGAAAATATATTAAACCTGTTATGAATAATAAAACGCTTAAAGTATTTTTAAGAGATTAATTACAATTATAAAAATTGAACATATTAAAGGGTGATATGTACGGAATAAATTTATAAATATTAAATAGGTATTTATTACACCATTAATATAAGTTTTCTTTATATCCATAAAATCAAAACTAGTTCATGTATATAATTTTTTTAATATATATATATACTTGTTTGTGTGTGTTTAAAAGGTACTAACAGTTTAAAAACTACATATATAAATCTCTGTAAAATATGTTTAAATAAATAAAATATCCATCATGAATTCAGAATTAAGGAAAATTATAACTCCCCATAAATTTATTGATTCGTTTCAAAATGAAAAAATCCAAACAACATGATCATAATTCATGTCGTGAAATCACCTCAAAAAACATAGTTTAATATCATAATGAGCTAAACAGTATGACATTATATTTTTAAGGAATTTTTAAAGTTACCAAAAAATAATATCATAAATGTAAACCATAATGTACTACTAAAATAACATATTCACTAGAGAAATAAATATATTCACACGATTAAAAAGATATAGAGTTTTCAAGATTATCCAAAATGATATTATAAAACTTATAATTCCAAAATTAATAATTGTAAAATAAAAATTACCTAGTTATAGACAATTGATTTATTTTACAAAAATATGAATACATAACTTTTGGTACCCAAGAAGTATACGGTTTTGAAAATTTTACATTGAAATTAGATTAATATTTAAATATCCGTTTGTGACCAAAATTCTGAGTGACCTTTAAAAGGAAAACATAAGCGTAATGACCATAAGATCCAAATTTAAAACATTTTACTAACAGAATTCTAAGAAAATTTCATTTCACAAAATTATTTATAAATATAATACGAAAAAAAATAATTACAATAAATTTGATTCCTTTTATCAATAAAATTATTGAAATAATAAATCTTTCCAATATTAGCATTTGGATGAAAATTATTATCAATTATAAATTTTATGAAAAAAATAATTTCTATTATTAATTTATTAGTTATTATCTCTTTTTTTCAAAAATAAAATAAAGAACATCATAAACCTCTTCATGTGTAGAAGTATAACTTTTCTAAGATTTTAATTTTAATTTTTAATATTTTTAAGCTGATCTTCATCTTTAGAGAAAATAATTGAATAATAAATTAAAGATTATTTCTTGATATTTATTATTCATAGAGTGATAATATTTAATCCAATCATTTTCATATCTATGCTTGAATATTTAAGAATTAATATCCATGTTTTATAAATTACATATTGCTAATGATAAATCCTTTTCATCATTAATATATATCTCTAATTTATAATATAAATCATTTTATTTTCCCATATCCATTTATATTTTTCTTTGAGTGAAATATTTAGATAATTAATTGATTTTGTTTTTTCTTTATATAAATTAAACATATCATTCAGATCTTCAATACTCAGGTCATCATTTCTAGAATTGATAGAATCATGAGAATCTGAAATAAAATAACTATATTTTATTTTAACTTTAACAAATATTTTTCTATATTTTCTATCATAAAAAATAATTATCACCTGAATAATAATATATTGGTTATAATATTTCATATAATATTTTTCATAAAGTGAGTCATTTTTAGATTTGACTAGACATTCATCCTTATTTTAGAAGAATTCATAATCACTCCTGGTAGTCACAAAATTCATTACTTTATTCTTTAACCTTCCATGTATTTTTAATCATTAAAAAATTGGGTTTAATGTGTCATCTTCTCTAGCAACCATAACAAATAATATTGGAACAATCTAAATTCAATTCTCAATTACCTTGAATAATATCTCCTTTAAGAAATAGTTGTTTTATTTCTAAATTGATATATGATCCATTTTTAGGTGTCTATATTTTCTATAATTAGAGTGAACATATTTCATATAATCTTCTTCTTCAAAGATAGTTTTTTAACTCCCGTACCCCAGATGCTAGAAGCTGGTGCTTTATTTTATTACAATATCTTGATTACAAGGAATATGATCCTTAATGGATGATCTATTTGGAAGTAATAGAAAGCCAAATAACATACATGATACCCATAATACATTAGTAAATAGTAAATAAAAACATGATACATAATAAAAATAAATCAACATCGTCCTTGAAATCATATTCAAATCATTCCTCTTCATAACATGGGGAAATGAAACATAATAAGGGTGATCTCAAATTCTATGTAAGGGAATATAAAGTGGAATAAATAATTAATATGTGAGAATAAAGGAACATAGTTTATTAAAAAACTAACAATACATTACATTCAAATAACTAGTTAAGGAAATATCATTATGGAAAGGTAAGAAATTGAACACATGTTTCATTTAATCAAAAAACTGAAAATGAAATGCATCTATAGATATGTCAACATAAAATATCTTGGATAAATAATAAATAAAAGAAAATTATGGAAATTTTTAATTATTGGGCTCCATTTTCCTATGTACATAGAACTATTACCTTCAAGGCCTTTCACAATACAGTTTATCATATTAGATAAAAACCTATCGTATTTTTCCAACCATATCGTCTTATGAGACTACTGATACATTGATGGGATATCTATAATAGAGACTCAACCATTTAATACCAATAAAAGTCATTAATCATGTATAATAATGTATTTAATCAATAAAAAATATTCCGTATGAAGTATCTGTATTGAATAAAAGATATCGATTTATCAATAATCCTCTAGTTAATCAAATTACTATCAATGTAACACTCTATGTAAAAATGGTATACAGTTTAGGAAATATTATTATCCCCCACCATTGAATGTGTATATTTAAATAATTTTATTGTTTTAAGAGAAATTTAACAACCAAAATAAGGTGATATTTCAAATGTGTCCATTAAACTCATTGTTGAGGAAAACAATCTTTAAATATTCCAATGTGTCCCATAGAAAATTAAAAAATATAAATCACAAGCTTATTGAAGGAATGACATTAAATGAAAATATTAATATCATGAAAATAATTGTATTAATGATATAAAATAAAAATTTCACCATATAGCCCTTATAAAAGTGAATTAGTTCATGGAATCAAATAATTCTCAATGGAATGTATATTGGGAAGAAATGCCTTACCACAACCTTAATTTTTGTTTTTGGGTCATTATACTCATTTATAGTGGTGTTAAATATTTTAATAACTTATAAAAGAACCATTATAATGTTTATAATTTCATATATCATCTTATTATAGAATCTTATTACCCACTTATTAACAATTGTTCATTATTTTCACTGTTTCAGGTGTTAATTTCCTAGTTTTGTCAAGTATGTTTTGATTTGTTATTTTTTGTTCTTCTTACATAGATAATTATTTAATAATATCATGAATGTAAAACATAATTTAATTATCATATATATATATTCCATACATATTTATTTATAATAATCCATAATATTTGATGATTAGAAATGAAGTGCACCGTTCACGGAGATAGTCGGTCGTACGTACGCATGAACACTACTTCCATTAATTTTTCATATTTAAAGAATGATAAGTAAAAGATAAGTATATATATTATAAAAAATTTATCATATATATTTCATATATGTTATATATTTCTTCTGAAATCATCTGTAATATGTTCCATATATAGCATGAATGAGTCACATCGCTTTAAGGAGGCGTAGTCCACACTTCCAAAAACGATGTTATAGTATTTATAAATATAGTAATGTATATAGGTATTTATTTTAAAATAATTATATAACTATAAATAAATTATAAATATCATATATGTCCTCTATAAATTTTTTCCCATCATAATGACCGCAATGATATGTGGTAATGGAAGAATGAAAAATCATCATTTCGTGAGGTGGTAGTTCATTGTTCCCAAAAATATTATTTTTTTACCCATTAGATGATATTAAAAGTAAGTTTAGGTCAATAAAATATCAACAAAACATACTATTATATTTACTATACTTTTTTTATATAATAATTAAATACTAATATTTTATGTGGTGGAGAATGGAAATAAAACTAATGATCTTATGAAAACATGTTACATATTCTTTGGGTAACACTTCTTTATTTTCACCAAATTGATTCCTTTTATATATTTTTGACCAGGGGGAGGTTTATAGTTTGAGTGGATGTATTTTTAAGAGATATTTGGGTAGATATTATTCGATCCAAAGTGGATTAACATGTGAGATAATGTGGGAGGAGATAAGGAATTTTATAGTAGAGGATGAGTTGCACTCTTCTAAATTTTTTGAAAGGAATTTACAACCATATTTTTTCCATTAAAATTTGTTCTCAAAAAGGTAATAATTATATAAAAGGCGCAATAGGGTAGAAATATGTTTAAAATATATGTTTTGCACACATTTTTACGTCATTTAGGCCTTTAAGATTAAGGTCTAGTCCCTCACCTAGCTTAATTTTACCTTAATTAGTGTAAGTAATTTTAATTAAATTCAATAATATTTTTAGTCAAAAATATATTTTACAATTTTATACGTTTTCAATTATTATAATTCAAAATATCTGTTTAATTTTTCCAAATTCTAATAATAGAAGTGGTGGAAATTAATTTAAATTTATTTCAATAGACACGTGGACAGTGTGTGTTTTTAAAGCAAAAACTTCTGGGTGATTGGTAAGTTTTTATATACAATTCCATAGTGAAATTGACTCAAGAGACCTAAATTTAATTAATTTATAATATTTTTTGTCATAATAAAAATTTAGAACCAATTTTTATGCTAATTTAACTTTAAATAAAATAGAAGAAAACAAAGTTTTTAATAAATTTCTATATTTCTCACCCGAAATTAATAAAATGAAACATAAAGGAAAAATATCAAATATTAAATAATTTTTATTTCATAATTTTAAATATTAAGTATATTTTTTTATGTAAATTTTATAAAAGTGTAAATTGTTTATTTAAATAGGTTTTCCATTAAAATGTAGTAAAAGTTATTTAATAAAAAATAGTATTTTATCGCTAAAAATATGTTGGTTTTTATCATAAGTCTATAAAATATATTGGATGGATATCAAAAATATTTGATTTAATATTATATATATATATATAACATTAATATCACTCACTAATTGTAAATAATTTAATTTAATTTGTTTGGGTAAAACAGATTTGTAAGAATAAAAATTATAATAATCTTCATTCTATTAAATCGGTTTTTATACTCATTTATATAAAAAATTTAACCAATGAATTAATTTCATAATTTTTTTATACCGTAAAATTTAATAATTTATTAATCCATTTTCATAACTACTAATTTAAGAGCTATGTTAATAATATTTTAACAATATATCATTATTCGGTAAAACTCTATCTTGCGTGTAATACAAGACATTTGGAGAAACTCATTATTGTGTGCGATGTATGCTAACTAAGTATCACATTAACTACATGGTGTATCATAGATGTTCTTTATTTAAAACATTAAATATATTTTAATGTCTTGGGGTATTTTATTCACATACATTCTTAGTGATACATTTTATAAACGCTGTCAAACATAATGTTCATAATTTAGAATTTTTTGGTGTTTTTCTCTCCCAAAATTAATTAAATTGCATACTCACAATCTAAACATGATCTTAGTAATTGATGGATTTATATAAACTATAATTAAAAACCCTATATCATAGATAGGGTTAATAACAAAACTTCTTAATAATAGTGAAAGGAATGTACAATTGTCTTGAAAGTAGTTCTCCTAGAATGGTAACATATGTGGAAAATGGAAACATGGATATAAAATAAATATCAAACAATATTGGTCTGATGGATAGTTCTAGGGAACATGTTCAGATGAAATTTGGTTGACCAAAAAACCCTAATCCATAGGTCTAAATAAATGTCATTGATATCATCAAAAATGATGATAATAAGACAATATATTTTTGTATCCAACCACTTTTTTATATTGTTGACGAATTATTTCACTTAATATAGGTATATATAAGTTTCTATAAATATAATATTTTCCTTCGGTTGTGCCTTGATTTATTTCTACTTTATGTATTAGAATAATATTCAACATAGAGTGATGTAATATATCAATCTATAAATCCAAATCCAATATTCAACTTAAACCATTTCATAAATCTTTATCCTTTCAAAAATAATATGATCTAACACTTTAGATTGAAGGTCACTAAATTTTCAAAATGAACTTATCATTAGCCTTTAATCAACATGAATCATCTCAAAATTTCCACATTCTAAACATGTTAGTAACTTCATCATGTATTCTCCTGAAATATAGTAATAAATCTAATCACTATAAAACAATATTGGAACCATTAATTCTTAATTAGTACTTATGTAAGACATATGTTATTGTAAATATTCTATAAATCTAAAAGAGCTATAAACTTAATCAAATAATGAATATAAAACTTGTAAACAAGTCATTAATAAGTTCCAAAGTAATAAGCACTTGTAAAAATAAATAATTTATTCATCATTATCTCAAAATTAGGAACATATTTTGTTTTTTATTTCCCTATATCATGTTTTTTCTAAAATTTTAAATTTTCACTAATTAAAATTTCATCGAACCATCCTTTATATGGTCACAAATTCGTAAGGAAAAAGTATTTTAATAAAATCGTAATATATTTCATAAAATATTTTATGGGAAAATCATAAATAAAATAGTTTTAAAATATATTTCATACATCCAAATACATAATCAAATTAATCATTCCACTTATTTTGTGTCAATAATATTTGGTTAAACATGACCCTTAAGCATAATCTGAGGTAGATTCTATTGATTATTGTGGAATTTATTTGCATAGTGACCCATTTTCATACAGTTTTAGATCTAAATATGAGTGTTTTCCTAATTCCATTTGTTTTATTTTTCCACGTTTCCATTCTCTAAACACATATAAGATATTCACAATCATTTCAAAAATTTACTAGGGTTATTATTTCAACAATTATCACATGTGGGAAAATCCTAATTTCCCTTATTCTCATTATCTATTATTTGGCCTTTCTTTCCTTTCTTCTCTTGCTTACCTTTAAATCCATAGAACATGGAGAGTTATTCCTCATCCTTTATATCATATAAAACTATTTCATCATATGTTAATTTTTTTTGAGAAACCAGTGCCCTTATATTATTTTTCTTAAGTCCTTTAGAGAAATAATCAATCTTATATTCCATGTAGCATATTAAATCCACAAAATACCTTGATAACCTGGTAAAGGTTTCATCATACTCCACAACACATTCTTCCTTTTTTTAATTAATCTAATGAAATTTCACTTTAAATCAATTTGTATATAATTATATGAATATTTATTAAAGAATGTCTCCTTAAATATTTACATTCCATCAATTCTCTTTTTTATTCCTCCATAGTATTCTAGATGAAGTAAAATCATTGATTAACGTCACCTTGTAGATAATACACCAAAATTGTAACCTTTTCCATATCACTACATCCCAAGGCTAAAAATATCTTATCAAATGACTAAATCCATTATCCAGCATCCATTAGAAATGTAGTCCCACTAAATGATGGGGTCCTATTTCGAATAAAGTGATAAAAATTTAAAGAATCTCTCTATAGAACAAGTTTATATATCAAGGAATGATAGTATGTTTTAACCTTATTATATTTTCCTAATATATATATAACATTATCATTTCCAATACTAGTTATAACATATTTCATTTCAGGGAATACAATAATTTTTTCATTAGCATTGATACCATTATTCCTTTGAGGTTCCATTTATATACAATAGAATATACTGGATTAGCTGATAAAATTTAAACATTTTATAAATCAAAATATGGTGTAACACTTAGAATAAATTGAAAATTTTATGTATAGTTAATATCATAATCATAAAAATATCATCATCGGGGATATCATTACTTTTAAATCATTCACAATGTTTTGAAATGAATATTATAGATTATCCTCATCATACCCATAAAAGTGTTAAACCAAGTGCATAGTAAGACCCATTTTCATGTATTAGGCTAAACTGAGTCAGGCCCAAAAAACCTAGTCGGAGTATTTACTCCTAGGAACATATCTACCAGAACCACATGCACATATAATATCTATTTAGGGAAGTGTTTCTAAGAATACCCACAAAATCAAAACCTTTCCAAAATTATAGGTTGCGATTATAAATATATCTACAAATTATATATTATGGTTATGTTCTATAATCTATGTTTTTTAAATAATATTTCCAAGGTTGATGTTAAACCTCCATTTGATACCCACTGTTACACCCCAACCCCAAAAGACTAGAGTCAATGCATTGTTTTATTACCTTAGTAAAATGATAACGAATAAAATTATGAAATACTATTCAATTTATAAGTCTTGTAAATCCATATTACATAAAATATTATCATAATAATTTGGAAAATATTAATACAAAAATGATAAATAATAAAAAATATATAAATGGAATCCAATGAATATTATTTAATGGATTCCCCTTCTTAACTTGGGAAAAAGAAATATAACAAGGGTGAGATCAAATTCCCTATAAGGGAAAGTAAAGAAGAACAAATAATGAATAAATGAGAATAAATCAACATAGAAAGTAAAATCATTAATAATAAATTCCATTGAAATAACCAGATAAGTCAATATCAAAATGGAAAAGTATGAAACTAAAAACACGAGCCATTTAATCCATGAAAATAAAATTAAATGAATCCCTAGATATTTCAATGCATAATATCACCAATAAATAACAAATGAATACGAATAAGGTAATTTATTAATTATTGGATTCCATGTTTCTACGGTAAATTGAACCATTTACACCAAATTATTTCATAAAATATTTTTTCATTTCGGGTAAAAACCCATCTAATATGGCCAACTATTTAGTCTCAAGAGGATACCGATGCATTGAGTGGTCATGTATAATTGTTTCCCACCCATTTTTTCCTTATCCAATTAATTTATCACAAATAATAAAGAATTTTGTCAATAAAAATTATTCCTTAGAAAGTATTCATATTGAATAATATATATATATATATATATTTCAATAATTCCCCAATTAATCAAATAACAGTCAAAGTTAAAACCGAATGTAAAATTATATAGGGTTTTGGAAATAATAATATACATCACCCAAGAATGTGGATATTTAAATAAATTGATTATTTCAAGATATTTTTGACAATAAAAATATGGTAATATTTCAAAGGTGGTCCTTAAACTTATTCAAGAGTAAAAGAATCATTAAAAATTCCAAAGTGTCATATAGAATTATAAAACAATTAAATAATAATATAAATGAAGGGATAAAATTAAATGAAACTTATAATATCATAAATATAAGGGGATTAATGATATAACCTAAAAAAGGAAGTATATACACCAAAAAAATTGAGGTGTTGAATAACAACAAATAAGTCTCAATGGAATATAAATTAAGATGAAATCTCATACCTTAACTTTCTCTTTTATTGTGCGGTATTTATCCTATTTTATAGTAGATTAAAATATGTTAATAACTTACACCAGAACTATAATCATTTATATAATTTCATATATCAACTTATTATAATATATTATAACCTGTTTGTTAAGAACCATTCCTTATTTTTAATATATTGGGTGTTAATTTCCTATTTTTCTCAAGTATGTTTTCAATTGTTATTGGTTATTTCTATTACATAAATCATGAATTAATAATATCCACAATTTAAAGCACAATTTAGTAATAATATATATTCCTTAAATATTTATCTATAATAATCCATAATATCTAGAGATAATAAATGAAATGTGCCTATCGTGGAGATGGTAGGCCGTGCATAAACCTTAACGCTACTTATATTTATTTTTCATATTAAAAGTATTAAAAGTAAATGATATATATATATATATATATTAATTAAAGTATCATGTATATTTAATATATTTTAAATATGTTTATTAAAATGTTCTTTAATATGTTCCATGTATAGAATGAACTAATCATATCACTTTAATGAGGTAGTAGTCCACACTTCGACAAACGATGTTATCGTAATTACACAAAATGAAACGCCTAAAAGTATGTGTTATAAAATAATTTTAGAATAATTAGAAAATTATAAATGTCATATATATAATAAATAAATATATTTTCCATCATAATTACCACCAAAAGATGCGATAAAGGAAGAACGAACAATCATCATTACATGAGTTGGTAGTTCATCGTTCACATAAACAGTATTTTAGTTACCCATTAGATGGGAGTGTGTGTAAGTGTTGGAAAAAACCTAATAATACCAACATAATATTATATTTAGTATTTAAATTTTTTTATATAATCATTTAATAAGAATATTTAAGGGGTGGAGAATTGAAATAAAAATAAAGAGCAGAAGGAAAGTTGTTACATATTTTTTGGGTAACTAGTTATGGTTTTCACAAGAGGGCTACCTTGGCTTGAATTATGATCAAGGTGGATCCTATAACATTCAAGGAAGGATTTTGAGGAGGTATTTCGTCAGATATTTTTTGATAAAATGTGTCTTTATGGGTGTGAGGAAGTGTGAGGATAAGAGGTATTTTTATAGCGGTGGAGGAGTAACACTCTTCGAAATATTGTGAAAAGAAATTACACCAATATTTATCCCCATTTCATGTGGATTTATTAATAGAATCAATTTTACCCATAGGATTATATGGACGAAACATATCCATCCCATTTCTCTTTTACAAGGTTCTAGGTCATTTGGACCCTTATGATTATGGTTTAGTCCCCCAATAAGTTTGATATTACCTTAATCGTTGTAACTAATAATAGTTACTTTCACTATTATTTAATAATCAAAAAATAGATTAAATCTTTAAAATTTATATATCATTCTTGATTCCAAATATTGAATCCATTTTTTTCAACATATAATTGTAAGAAATTAATTTAAATTTAATCACGCATATGGGTTGGCAATGAGATTTTTTAATGTAAAAAATGTCTAAAATATTGTTGTGTTTTTATATACAATTTCAGTGTTAAATTTATTCCAATAACCTATATTGGATTAATTGATAGAAAATTGATCTAATTAAAAATTAAATCCAATTTAAAATGTAATTTAACAATATAAATTAATTAAATAAATAATATTTTTTGAAACAAATTTAATTATTTTTCAATGTTCATTACAAAATGAAAACATCAAAAAATAATATTTAAGATTCACCAAACCAATTTTTAATTTTCTTCTTCCAAATATTTACATTATTTTGATATATAATGTTTATAAAATTACAAAAAAAAAATTGTTTAAAATATGTTTTCCATTAAAATGAAGTAAAAGATCCTTAATAAAAATATAGTATTTTATGTGTAAAATTTGGTTTTTATTTATGTAATGACTATCATATCTTTTGGATGAATATAAAAAAATATTTTATTTAATATAATATAAAAATATATATATCACATTTATATCTCCTGATATTTATAATTAATATAATTTATTAATATAAAAAAACTTTATGCTACTAAACAAATATTACTTTCCTTTATATTCAATAATTTTTCATATTTATTTCTAATTAATTTGTAACCAATGAATTTATTTAATATTTATGTAAAAAGTATATTTTCATAAATTACTTAACCATTTTCAGAAAAACTAATTTACAATCTAGGTTAAATATATTTTAATAATATGTTTTTATTTGGTAAAACATTTTCTTACAAGTAACACATGTTAATTAATGAGGCTTGTTGTTGCGTGGGACATATTCTGACTCATTATCATGTTAATTTAAAGATATATCATATATTTTATTTATTTAAAATATTAAATATATTATAATGTCTATGAGTATTATATTCCATAATTCTATTGATGATATGTTTGGTACTCTCTCTCAAACATAATGTTCTAACTTTGGATGTTTGGGGTGTCATAGTTGTCTCATGTTGTTTCGAAATTTTCAAATGTATTGTTGTAGATAATTTTTTTTCAATGTTATTTCTAAAAAAACAATAAAAATTATTCATGTCCTTATAAATAAGAACATATTTATCAATATATTATCCTTTAGAATCAGCTGAATTAGATTTAATTAAATCACAATATGTAATATAATTTAAAAAAATAGAATATAAATTCTATTTAAATAAGATTATATATTGACCTTCACTGAGTATACTTATTACTGTTGAAATATTCTAACAATTTTATATTCAACCCTCTTTCACTCTTCAAGTCATCCATCATTGAAAATTATCATTCCATTAGTCTTTTTAAACAATGGATATTAAACTTAGAATAATCAATATAAAAAATGAAGGAAAATATATCCTACAGATAACTAAGATATGACAATAATTTTTTTTGTGTCATGGAAAGTAAAAAAAACTATGTTATCCTCTGAAATGGTCCTCTGTTGACACCAATTTTTAGGTATCAAGAAGAACAGCTAAGTAAACATATCATTATTAGAGTAACTTTCTGATTCCAATTTTTAAGTCTTCAAGAGGATATGGGAATAAAAAATGGAGGGTTGCATTATCTTTATTTAAAAATAAATCAAAGTATAAAATTTATTACTGGAAATTGATTTGTTTAAATATGACACAATTCAACCATGCCATTATAATAATTAGGGGATAAAATAAAGTGCATTAAAGTAAAATATAAACACATTATATTTTATATTAGTTCATATCTCAATGATACTACTTCTACTTTTCACACACAAACATGTTATATAGAACCCACTATAATATATCAAATATAGAGGGGTGTGACGAATCTTTATATCCCTATTTTACAGACCTAGTGGATCAACCAAATTTCCTTTTCATTTTATGGGTTTAGAAAAATTACAACCTTTTATTCGAAAACACCCAACCTAGACATTTACATTATCAATCCAAAACTCTTACCTTTTTAGATTTAGAAAGAACCGTGTATTTTACTGGAGAAAAAGTAATGTAATATTATACTAGTTCAGAACCAACCTACACAATCATAGGGTTTGTCTTAAACTCTTTTATATTATAGTCTAAGAGGAACTCATTCATATAAGGGGACATAATAAAGCCAAATTGTTACTGGAGTAGTCAATTCCATTTCTATTTTACAGGTTAAGAGAATTCGAGTCATCTAATTTGATAGACTAAACCCAGTCTTCTAAGGGGAATACCAAACTGAAATTTATCATATGTTTGGGTAATAAAACCCCATGAAAGATGTAAGATGTGTGACAATACAACCCTGATATTTACATCATGAGGAATGGATAATCATATTTTACCTAGTGAATTATTGTTGATGGGGATATTGGTGTTTGGAAAAGGTAATTATTAATAAATTCAAGATGTGGACGTAATAAATCTTAGGTAACCAGCAGTTTACTTTCAAAATGAACATGAATGATAAATCTCTATAACTCAGTTTTAATCTATATATCTCATAAAAGAAATAAAAATTTATGTATTTTTTCTCTTCAATATATGATTTTTTCATTTTATACACCAAAATTGTAACATCTATTTTTTCTAATTAAATTAAATGTATCTTTTTCATGAATTCTAATGGTAAAATATTCACATATATGTAACATTTAATTTTCATCAATGAATTGTAATAATAAGAAACATTTTGTAAAAATAGTATCGTTAGAATATTAAACAATTAAAATAGTATTAAATGTTTCCATAAAAGTTGATAATAAATTACAAGGAGTAATACCAAAATTCATGTGATACTAACTCTTGATATTCCAAATTAGTTATAAATTAAAATTATCTCTTAAAATGAGTTCTAACTATTAGTGCTTATATAAAAAACAGATGATTAATATCCACATAAAATATTCATTAATGTAATGTTTAGATTAATTAATGCAGTAGTAAATATTAATTATTAATATCTTTAAGAGGCTCAAAGAAAATATCCAAGACACACACTTTATATTCCAATGAGTTTAATTTTGAATATCAAAATTTCCAAAATTAATGTCATAATATTCATACATTTTTAATCCCATGTGAATATCAATTAATCATATTTCAAAATATTTGAATCCTATTGACATGAACTCAATATATTTAAAATATAATTCTAGAATAAATATACATTTAAAAAATTCATTAAAAAATTATAGAAAATTGAAATGAAAAACATTACATACCACATAGAATATTTCCAGTTTTTTGAAAAACCTATATAAAATTACACGACAACTTAAGAAAATCCTTGTAATTATTTTACAAGTCAAATTATAATAATGAAATTCACATAACCATTTTACGTATGTGACTCAACATAACCAAATATATATAGTTGATTCACATTTCATTTTTCAATAAGGGAATTTACATAGATGATTTATGTAAATAATGTTACGTATGCTTTTCATGAAGGTATAATCACATAACAATTTATCACAACATAGACCATATAATAACATTGAAAATAATTTTCATGTAAGTGAATCTCCATGTATCCATTTCTCATGTAATATAATTTCTCATGTAGGAAAATTCTCATAGGTGATTTTTGAATTCGGTACATTTATTGTCTTATAAAATTTCATACTTTAAATTTTTTTTTAAAAAAAGAGAGTCGGATTTAGATATATTTGAATATTATTTATAAAATTCAATTACCCTTTAATATAATAAATAATAACCTAAATTATACTTCTATAGCACATTTTATCTCTAAAATATCGTAACAAACTAATTCTAGAAAACATTAGAATATAGAAAAGAAAATATTTGGACTTATAACATAATTTAGCACATGATAGATATTTCACACCCAATGTGTGGTATGTAAACAATATTTTTGACTTTTTTATATAAAGTGTTTCGATATAGTTGGGGGTGTTTAGAGGGGTTTTGGGAAGGTTTTGGGGATTTTATAATGGTACACTATTTGATGATGATTTGTAAAAACTTTGTAACTTCACTGGTAAACTGTGTACGATGAGGCATAGGGCTCATGGATGGTTCACAGTTAAGGTGGATGGTTTACAAAACCATTTAGCCTCCCCATGTAAATATTCTAACATGAGATAGTGGTATTTCTCACTATCAGCACATGGTTTTTCTGGCCCTGTGGGGTAACCGTATGAGGTCCCACTTGAGGTACAGGAAGGCACAATGTTTTTTCTTTGTTTTTCTAACCATGCAGCTAAACCACATGTGGCATAAAAATTGGGTTTTTAAAAATCAGTATTTGTCACTATTTTGTTTAAACAACCCATTTTTTCTATCATGTGGTACTAACATTGGATTCATTCTTTACCATGGTTATGGAACCACTCCCACTCATTTTGGAAGCATTTAAAAGAGTATTCTGGGTGGTTTAAAGGTGGATCTCCCTTGAGAAGTCTCCCCTCTTTTTAGTTATATGTTTTTCCTTTGATCTACTTCTCCCTCTCTACTGATTTCATAGATATACTACTGTTGTAAATAGATCTGGGGTTTTTGGTGCCAATAATAGTTATATTTTTCTTTTTTTGATATTAGGAGAAGGGATCTAATTTTTTTGTGGAGTTTCACATGGTTTTGGTGAGCATTGGTACCTGTGGACATTTTCCTCAAAACCCTTATGGTAGGTGGATTCACTATCTAATACTCTTACTATAACTTTAATGATTTGAATTTAAATTAATTTTCTTCTTTATATTGATTTTGGAATTTATGTGGGAATCTTGGATGGAACCCCTTGGGTGGTGGTTTTTGAATTTTGAGGGAATTGGGAAATTATTGTGAAATATTATTTAATGTTGGATTATGAAATGATGAATTTAAAATTGGTGGCCGGGTTTTATTAATGGAAATGGTTTGTGAAAATGGATTTCAAAAAAATATTTCTTATTAGAAGGATTCTAGCACAAATTAATGAAATTGGTTTTTGGAATAATTAGTTGAAATATTTTTGGTATAGATCTGGATTATGGAAGTATTCAGTATATGTTTTATTCTATTGAAATGATTTTAACATTTATATTTTAGAATTTTTTTGGCTTAAAGGGTTGATTTGGTTTGGAAATTGTTGGGTAGCATTGTTTTGGAAAATAATGGTTGATATGGTTTTCGGAATATTGATTTGGAATGATTTTTTTGGCTTATGTGATTAAGAAATGTATGAATGGGACGAATAGTGGGTTTGGAGTACAATAATTAATAGAATGGAATGTGTCATGAAGTGCCTCTATAAAATGGGGATGGGGTTGGATGTGAAGTTTCACTATCAATAATAAAAGAGAGCTAATTTGGTTGGATTGGAAGAACTGTTGAGATGTCTGTGTGGCCACACAAGAGGGAATGGGTTATCCCAACATGGAATGGGTAATGGGTAATGAATTTTTTGGTTTATTTCCTTGTAAATGTGTTGGTTTGTTGAAATGTTTTGGTAAGGTTTTTTTAGATTTTTGGGGATAGTTGAACTATTTAAATTTTTCTATATAGTTTTTTTCTATAAATTTTCTATCATGGTCTCTGCTAGTGGCATGTGTAGGTAAGTCATTGGGAAAAAGGCCTACTGATTATTGTTACTCAACCCCTTCTTGGGAACCTGTTTCTTTATTAGGTGTTGTATTAAGTGACACAAGTAAAGGTAAACCATCTAATATTTTTAGTGGGTAATCGTGATGCTTGGGAGGTCTTGTGGTTTTAGGGATTGGATCTTGGTGAGGATATATAAAGCTATATATTTAGTCATTAAATTATTGTCATTTTCTTTTTCCACTACAATAATTTTATTTTGAGTTTTTGGTTTTTTTAGTGATAATATTTTATTATTTTGGCATTGTAATACATTGTTAACATCCATCAAGAAATGGTTTTTGAAATTTCCATGTTTGGTTTGTTTTTTTCAAAGGGAAATTCATTCACATATCATTCATGAAGGCCTCAGTATATATTTCTAGTTGTTGGTTACATGGGTTTTTTATTTTAGGCTGATTAATATTTCACCACCTTCTCATGCCAATGAAATGTGGTTGGATATTAAAGGTTGTAACAGTTTGGTCATTCCTTTGGCATCTACTATAATTCTTGTTATTGTCCATAATTCATGGTTTATTCCTTAAGTAGGGATGGTAGAAAAAAGTAGGATTATCAAAACATGAAATTTATAACATAAAAATATGTATCTAACCATTTATATTTAACTTTATGTTACCAAGGAGTGGGAACATAAGTGGTTTTCGGACACTTATAGGCATTCATATCTCATTACCATCGATTTAGCCAATGATATGACCATGGAATCCATGGGTGAAATGACTTCCCACTTGTATTTCATATCACATTCAGAGTGTTGATTTAAGTTGTTCTATGAATGTTTTTATTTTTTAAAAATATATAAATTGTATTAAAGTGTGATATTTTGAAAATTAAATAGTTGTGGTATTTTGAAAATGGGTTGATTTTAAAAACACAGTACATTTTTATAAAATGATCAAACATGAGAAATTTTGAATTATGGGAAAGTATTGTTGTTGGAGTTGTAATGTGATAGAATTTAATATGTAAAGACATCAGTTTCTAGATAGCAAGACTTATAGTGGTTATTCTTTTGATTGGAATGGAACACAATAGGAGAGGTAGATGTCGCCCATAGAAAGATGCTAATGACATGGTCACACGTAGGCCCCAAGTGAACTAGAATCTATTTCAGAGCATATTGAAATCCTTCTAGGCTATATATAGTGGGAAATAAATGTAGGAGTCAAGAAATATTGATAAATATGTTCATTTTCAAATGTAGAATCCACAAATTTTTACATCGATTGGAACCAGATGGGTTGGAGGTGTGGTAGAAAATGATGTACCATATCTTTAATTACCTATGCATGATGGTAGAAATTAAAGTAAAGTTAGTGAAATTTCTATTGGATAGCCGTTCATATTAGTGGTGGGATTTGGTGGTCCATGATGGAGAGAACCATGGTATGATATGTTAGGGTTTTAAAGAATTGTCTATAAATAATTACCCTCAAATGTTCATGACTTAGCGAACAATGGATCTCTTCCATTTGAAGCAATAAAACCTATTGGTAATGGAATGTAAGGCTATGTTCATAACAATAGTTTGGTTTGCACTTGAGATTATAGATAGTTCATCCTTGAAGGTTCAGATCATTGTATCAAGATTGAGGTAAGGTATTTGTTCCAAAATTATGGTCTTTTATGTAGAAGATTATAAAGATATGGTGAATACAACATTGATGGTATAAATGGACATATTGATGTATATAGGTTGGGGAATCATGTTGGTACCCATGGGTAATGGATGGATCTATAATGTGGTGAGAAAGATGAAGAGGAACACATATTCATAGTGTGGTATTATGGACCAAATTTCAATGAGAGGATTAGTAAATTTTCTTCTAAAGCCTCAGAGTAATCCAGGATGTTTCCAGTGTGGTTCTATAGGACACATGACGTGGTATTGTTTGAAAATTCCTTGACCATGCCATAACTACATGAATATGTCGAATATTCATCATTATCTTCACAATTCCTCATGGTCAGGTGATTGTAATACTCCTCAATGGTTGAATGATTCATATGCCTCAATAGGATGGGGCTAGTAGCATACCCCTCTTTATAAGGATGGAATTAGCCAAGGTGAATCGAGGAAATCCATGACTCCTCAGAAAAAAATACATAGAAATGTTTGGCCTAAATGTGGAATTTGGAGCTGAGCACATTTTGGGGGATAATTTGTTGGGACTATCCATGATTAGTTGTATGGTTCTTTTGAATTATGCATTTACAAAAGTGTTGTTTTATTTTTATTGATCCCATTTTCTCATTGCTTCTAATACAATTTAATTAATGAGTTCAAAAGTGGAAATGATGCATTCTTTCATGAAACATCAAACTCCTCTTTTTTAGTGAGACTATTGAGACATTCTATTCAGAAAATGTTGTATAACTGTTGATCGGGTTTAGTGGATATAGAACTTCTCATTGATTGAGTTGTATTTTTATGATATAATCATGAATATGGATTGGTTGATGATGTTTATGGACAACATCGATTGTAATAGTAGAATAATTAGTTACAGAACTGGTGATGGTGTCGAGCATCTCTTTAGAGTAGAGAAGCATGTAATGGTGGGTGCAACATGCTTGTTGGAACTAGTATTTAGGATGATCTTGGGTCAATTAGTTTCTATATCTCTGTCATTGATGGAATATATTGGGAGAATAATTTTTCTGATAGCTTTCCATCAGTTTTTGGAGTTCCTTAAAAGTGATATTAGGGCTTCCTATTGTAAGGTAAGTTTAGTTTATTACTTCTCTACTCATAGGGAGAAGTCCTATATCACTTCAATCTTATTGTATGTCACAATTAGAATAAGTGGAATTAAAAGTTCAATTAGAGGACCTAGAAAACAAAGGATTCATCTAGACTAGGACATATCATTAGGCAGTACTAATCAATTTACTTTAAAAGGATGATATAATTATTCATATTTGTGTGGATTATCATCAACATAACCCATTTATTATTAATAACTGATATCCACTCCCATGAATTAATAATCAATTCGTTTAGTTGAGGGGATCTCATTAGTTCTCCAAAAATGACTTGTAATCAGGATAAAATCAGCTGTGGGTGTGGAAGTAGGATATTTATAAAACAACCTTTAGGATTAGATATGGCCATTATGAGTCTTTGGTTACTCCCTTTTGTCTCAAGAAATTCACCAGTGTTCATTATATAATTTATGAATCTGATGTTTTAGAGACATGTGGAATCATTCTTAGTGGTATTCATGGATGATATATTGGTGTATTCATGGATAAGGTATGAAGATGATCATGAGTAACAAATGAAGACAATTTTAGGAACCCTGATAGATAATCATTTGTATTCCAAATTATAAAAGTGTGTTTTTTTGATAGAAGAGTTACATTTTCATGGAATTTGTTTCGGAGAACGTTGTTTCACTGGATCCGGAGTATATAGGGTAAATTACTTCATGGAAACCTCTAAAAAAATTTGAGATACTAATTTTCTAGGTTATTGAAGGTTATTAACGATGATTCATTATGAATTCATATGATTAGTTTCAATAATGAAATTATTGGAAGGGAATAATGTTCCATGTTGATAGAATGTGGAATGTCAGAAGACTTTTAATGAGCATCAGTTTCACCTTACATCAGCACAAATCTTAGTTTTTCTTGAAGCAATGAAAGGTAACATGGTGTAATATGATTCATCAAGATCTGGGTTGGGGTGTGTTCTCTTGAAAGGGGTACATTTTTTATATATGGATCTCGATAAATGAGGTTTCATGACAAGAAGTACCCAACACATGATTTTTATTTAGTAATTTTGGTGTATTCTTTTAAAAACATGGATTCATTATATCTTCAATGATAAAATCACAATGTTTACCAAGCATAAGATCTTGATGTATATTTTATCACAAACTTATTCAAATTTGAGGCAAAGGATATCGATGGATTATCTACATATTTTTGACTTTGACACAATTTACACATTGGGTAAAGGTAATTCATTGGAGGATTCATTAAGTAGGAATTCATATTTTTAGGAGAAAAAATGAGCATTAGATCAGTAGAAGTTGATGTTGGTCATAACTAACAAGTGTTTGGAATGTAAAAACTTAGGTGATATAGTAGTTTTCTTTCTAGTTTTTTTCCTTAATTAGGATGTATTTGTTAAAGAGGAACATAGTCTATATTAATAATGCTTATCATGGAGGTCATAACTCAATGGTGGGGATGTCTTTAGGGGAAAGCGATGGCATGAGAATTTTGTGTTTTGGATTCAGAATCAGATGGTTGTACAATTGGATTTGTAAGAACAACTTATTTATGAATATCATCATTTCATATGGGGGCCCATAATGTAATTTATAATGTGTATAAGGAATGGAAAGAAAAATTTTTGGTGGTTGGGTTTGAAAAGTAATTTTTTTGAATTTGTATCAAGATGTTTGAATTTTTAGAAAGTCATGGTAGAGCATCTACGACCAGTAGGTATGTTGAAATATCTACCTATCCCTGTGTGGAAATGGGACCAACTACCTGTGGATTTTTTATTGTACACCCATGAATGGTATGGGAGCATTATTCCTTTAGTTTTATAGGGTATTGACATACAAAGTGGGCTAATTACATCATTATTCATGAATTTCATATGGTAAAAAATCTATCCAAATTCAATATTTATGAGGTGGTAAAGTGGAATGGGGTACTAGTTTCAATTGTATCATATTGAGATCCAAGTATCACATCTCATTTTTTGTAAATACTTATAGAAATACTTTAGGACTCAGTTGACAATGAGTATGGTGTATTTTCCATAGATGCAAGATAAATCCCAGAGGATGATACAAATACTGGAAGACATGTTGTTGGATTTTGTGAAATATTTCTGTGGCTAAGGGGAGGAGAACTTATCGTTACTAGAGTTATTGTATAATAAATTTTACCAATCATCAAAACATATGGATCCATTTAAATCATTTTATGTGCATCTATGTTATTCTCCACTCGATTGGATGGAAACAAGTGACTCATTAATGGTTGTCCCAATCCATGTCCAAGATACTATAGAGAAGATTACGTTAATTAGTAAGAGAATGAAGACATCTTAGAGACATTGGATATGGTATTTTGATCATGTTTTATGGTCATTATCGTTCGAGGTTAGTGGTCATATGTTATTGAGAATCTCTTCTAGGCATCGACATCATTTTTTTGGAAAGAAGGAAAAGTTATATCTAAGATATATTATGCATTTTTAGAAAATTGATTAGGTCATAGTGGTGAAATATCAGTTCTACTTGACATCATGGTTCAGTGTGGTGAATAATTATTTCATGTGTCCCAATTGAGGATGTATCATTCAGATCCTGACTAGGTTATTCGATGGGATCTTGTTGAGCTAGAGACATATGATTTATTGGTACATGTGCCAATAAAGAGTGTGGACATTAAATAGAAATTCATGTTTGAGAAAAACATCGGTTTACTGTGGTTTGTGTGGAAATATGGTTAGATTCAAAAAGAGACTTTTGAACAGGAGAAGGAAATGGATGAGAAATGGCCCAATCTATTTTGGGAGTGAGATGGTTATCAACATTATGAGGATGGAAAAAACCAAGGGGGGAAATTCTAGAACCAAAAGTTTGAGGTTTTTATCACCTATTTATTATTTTTTCTGTGCATTATCTGGTTGGGTAGGGTTTTGGAGATTTTGGATGGTTTGGGAATGGTTTCAGGGCCTTTCTAAGCATACACGGTTTGAGAACGTTTAGTGAAAACATGGAATCTTCTCGATAAAAATGTCCACAATATCACAGAGGGCTCAGGGAGGGATACCAATTTACAAAATAGTGCATACTCCCTAAGTAAATTAGGAAACATGATATAGTGTTCATTCACATAGTTGGATAATGGTTTGTTTGGCCATTCAAAGTAACTATTCTATGTCCCTGTTAATGTAGTATCAGGTGAATGGTTTCTCTAATCATGTGGATAAATTGTGTGAATAATAAAAATGTGTTTTTTAAAAAAAATTCATGATCAAGATTTTCTCTAGACACCCCATTCATGTTCCCATGCAACCCTAAATCTGTATTTTCTCTTCTTCAAGGATAGTGAACCTTTCCAACTCAATTTGGAATCCTTTACAATGTTATTCATGTTTGTTTAAAGAATTATTTCCCTTTATAAGTCTCTTCTTTCAGTAGTTATGTTGTTTTAATTATATCTAATTCACCCTCTCTCCCAGTTTCTGATATCTACTTATGTTGTAGATATATATATAGGGTTATGTTTTCAATAATGTTGAGATTTTTCCTTGTTATAGTTTGTTGAATGGATCCAATATGGTTTTTTGGAATTCTAACCATGTTTTAGTGAGTGTTCATGTTGTTAGTCATTTTTGTCAAAAATACTTGATATAGGTTCCTTCATTATCTATTCCTCTTGATTTAACATGAACGTTTTTATTTTATTTTATTTTTTTACATGATATTAACTATAAAATTGATGTTATAATCATGGTTACAAACCCCTTGAGTGATAATTTGTCGATTTGCGTGGAAATGGGATATTGTTTTGAAATTTTAATTATTGGATTATAAAATGTGGATTTAAAAATTGGTTGCTTGGTTTGATTTATGGAAATGATTTTTGAAACTCATTTTAAATAAAAAAATTTTCTATTAGAGTGATGTTTTTCATAAATGGGAGAAATAGTTTCTGGGTTTAATTTGTTGAAATGTTTTGACATAGATGTTGATTAATAGTGTTTCCAACTAATGATTGATTTTATTTTTATTTTTATTACGTGTATTGTTGGTTTTCTTTGGGTTAACCATTTGATTTTTTTCAATTGTTCATAAGCATGGTTTACGAAAATATTGGTTGAAATGGTTTTACTAATTTTTATTTATCATGATTATTTTGGATTAAATAGTTGTGCATGTGGTGAATGGGGTTGATAGTGTCCATGATGTACTTATATCGATAGAATGGAATGTCGGTGTAAAGTACAACTATAAAAAGGGGATAGGGTTGGAAAATAATTTATGCCTTCAAAGGTAACACCAAAATATTGTGGTTGGATTGGAAGTACGGTTGAGATGTGTGTGTGCCGACATAAGATGGAATGGGTTATGCTGACATGGAATGGGTATTGGGTAATAACATTTTTCGTTTCTTTCCTTGTAAATGATTTGGTTTGGTAAAATGTTTTTGAATGGAAGTTTATATCTTGTTGGAAATTATTGAAGTGTTTAAATGTATTTATATAATTGTTTTTTATAAATGTGAAAACTTATTATATTCTAGTATCATGAGTAGATAATTCATTTGGAGAAAGACTACTAAGTATTATTACTCACCCCATTCTTGGTCACTTTGAATCTTTTTTAGGCATTGTATTCCAAGAAATAGGTATAGGTAAATCATCTCATCATTTTAGTGGTTCATCATGATGCTTGGGTAGTTTTATGTTGTTGGGACTTGGAGCATGGTGTGGAGTTACGGAACATTATCTTGAGTCCTTGATTTCTTATCATTTTATTGTTACACTATAATATTATGATTTTTGTTGTGTGGTTGATTATTATGATGATCTTATAGTATAGTTGAATTTTAATACATTGTTATCATGCATCTTGTAATGGTTTTTGGAAATGGCATGTTTGGATGGTTTTTTTTCAAATGGTATATCACCCTTACCTTTCATGAATCCCTTAACATTTATTATCATCCTTTTGAACCTTGGTGATGTTTCTTAAGGCTGAGTAATATTACACCACCTTCTAAAGATAATAAAAATGGGTGGGACATAATAATAAATATCTTTTCAGAGTCTAGTGTAATTTTATTAAATGTCAAAAAAATTCTTATATTTCCAAATCTTTATGAATTACTCAATTTTTAGTTCCTTAGTTTATCAGGTGGTAAAAATACATAAGGTAAGTTATTTGGGCAATTCGTTACATGGTTCATAAACAATGTACCTAATTTTTGATTTTACAACATGTTTTTTCAATTTAGTTACATGGGAACAATAAATTCGCAATGTAGGAACCATAAAAATAAAGTATTAATGATATTTTAAGGTCCTAAATGATGTATGTTTTCATCGAACATAGTATGAAACAGGTTGAACGTTTTTTAAACAATCAAAACATGAAATATAAAGATAATTTATGTGAACAATACTTATGATCTTAAAATTTTTAAGAATAATTTAATAAAAACATAACATAATCAAACTAAAGACAATCTAAACTATCTAAGAGTCAAGGAAAACTCTTCCTTAATCAATATATAAGATATCAACATAATGTAACACTTAATTATGGATTATGATAAGAAGATAAAAAGTAATGTTTTCAATGTATTAATGCTTATAAAACATAAAAATAATAAAAAATAAATATAGTATTTAGTAATGATATAAAATGTGTAATTAATAATGAGATTCTATTTTTAATAATCAACACATAAAGTCATTCAATGATCCACTCAAAACATCCCTTAAGTATTTTTAAAAATTAAATGAATTTATTATAGGATACTTTATATGATTCTAATGTTTCTAAATTCATTATTTTTTATAATGATGTTTTTAAGACTTCTTTTATGGATTTTATTGATTTTATTAATGTTTAAATTATCACACACATAAAATGGAAATAAGGATGAAATTAAAATTTTATATCTTTTAGTTTGAATCCTTGTGTTATTTAATGATATTTCTTTGAACAAATGATTAATTTTTTTAATTAATCTAAAGTATTTTGAACTTTCTAAATTGTTATTTCAAATTATTTTAGTTATTCAATTAGTTTTAAACATAAATGATGGTGTATATCCCACATTCTCTCACACCTTGATAGTTCTGAAATATTATTATTATTATTTTGAATTATTATAGTTTTGTAAATTTATTGGTTATTGTTTGGTAAATTTTATTTAATGGGGTTGAGTGTGCTTAAATGAGTTTAATTTAATGATTTTTGAATTCATACAGAATAAAAAAGTAAAAAATCTAACATTACATAGACAACACATTCATGTGAAGTGCTCTAATAAAATTTATTAATAGAATCTTATTCTTTATTATTTTATTGCTGAAGTATATTATTAGAATTTCCTAAATTCATCATTTAAATCTAGTATTAAGAGAAAATAATATTTTTTCAACATTATAATTTATATCCACAACTCTCCAATAGTTCTTTCATTTGTTTTATTTATTTCTTCTAGGATGGTTAATCTTTCTACACATAAGATTTAGCATCATATATTATAATATATATAAAATGTATTTTTTTAGTTATTCTCAGTTAACCAAAATGTGAAAATCATAGTCTGTGGCTGATTCATATTGAAAATATTTGGTTTATTCTTCTCAAAAAAATGGTTTTTTAGGTTTGGGGTAACTCCCATTTAAAAATCATGTGTTTGGGATTGTACCAATGTAAACGTATATCACAATGTTTTGGGAGATATACTCCATTGGTTAGGGTGTAAATAGTAGATTCAGATCTTTTTAATCTATACTACTACAAATGTCCCTGTGTTTATCACTTTATTTTTCTACGTCAACTCTTCACACTACCAGTTTTTTTAATCATTTAAAAAATAATAATTTAATATTATTAAAATGCGAAAATTTTCATTTTTTTTAATAAATTTTATATGTTATTGAAAATAAAATTACCCCCATTTCTTATTTATATCCCCAATGTTCAAATTAATAATTGGTATTAGTGGGATGTACTGTTAAAAATATTTTTTAGCATTATTATTCAGGTTTTCAATACATAATAATTAATATCACATTTTGAACATAAAAGAATAAGTTTAAATTTTTTTATATTTCCATGACCATTTTTATCTAATAAAAAATATATCCTAGTCTTTAATAAGACTAAGTTATGACATGTTTTTAGGTTGTAATGTTATAAAAAGAATAATTTGGGAAAAATAAATTCAATAGGCCATGTGACCCAAATATTATAATGTAAAGGAGTAATCTGGTGATTTATTTTATATGGTTGAATCAGTAGAGGATGGTGATTATAAAAAATCCTTTTTTAGTAATAAAATATTAGATGATATTCATGAGAAGTATCAAGAAAAAACCTTATAAAATGAAGTATTTTTATTTATCTTTGGATTCATATTGTAAGAAATTTGTCAAGGAAAATAAAACACAATCTATCGAAGTTAAATGGTTAAGAAATTATCATCTATAAATATAGATTCTTAAAGTTTAGAATGATTAAATTAAGGATTTTTATTGTAAAAAATTATTATGATGAAATAAATTTAGTTTGTTGTTGAAAAATGTGTCTCTAGTTGATGAACATTTTGAAAAGGTTAAAGAAGAAAATAAAATGTCGATAAATTTTTTTTCTGTACTAATTATGATATTTATGATGATATTAAATTAAAGGATTACTTGGCTAATTTTACAAAAGGAGGATGTTGTTTAAAAAAATCTTGTGTTTTTTTAAACAATTTCCAATTATAATGATTGAAATCCGGTTCAATTTAAGAAGTCTAATTTTAAAAAGAATATTGTTTATTCCTAGATTATTTTTTATATATGTGGTTTTCATGGAAATTATTCAAATATGTTTGTTGTAAGGCTTAAAAAGTCATTTGGGAATTGAAATTTACCTTTTGATTCATCTCATATGAGATAAATTATTACACAAATACACGATGATTGGGTACCTAAAAGAACTATTTTAAAACTTATTGGATCAAAACTAATTTTTATTCCCAAAAATGATTTTTTTTTTTGGAAAAACATCATGGCCTAGTTTTTTGGTCATATATTATATTTGAATGATTCAATTTTATCTCATTAGGATTAGTGAGCTTGTATTAGTTGTTTTATACATATAGTTTACTTTGATGGGCTGACTATTTTAAAAAAAATTATTTTCATGCCTTTTAAAAATTACTTAAATATCATATTATTTATTTTCATGGGTCCATTTAATTTTTTTATTAGAAGAATTAATTTAGGGGTAGATATATATTTTTTTACATTTTATTTAATTTTAGGGGATTTTTCTCATATGATGAAATTTTTATCTTGGGTGAGAAAATGTGTTTGGAAATTTGATGATTTTTCTATATTCATTTTAAAAGGGGTAGAAGATGAATTTAACCATTTAGATCAATTCGAAAAACAAGAAAAATGATTTTGTAACATTTTAAACATTTTATCTAATTATGAAATTGGGGAGAGATTTTTAAAATTGATACTTTGAATCACAATTTTCAAAAAAGTGGCATATTGGTGGAGTGGGACATTTCCACTTTATTTATTTTATATTTTGATAATTAGAATATAAAATATTCAATAATATAATTTTATTTGAATAATTATTATTTAAATGGTTATTTAATGTTATTGAAATGGTTTTCTATTGATTTTTATTAATAATGTTTTATTCATAATTTATTATTAATAATATTATTATTATTATTCAATATAATTTTATTTGGTTAAATCTCTAGAAAAATTAATGTTCTATGGTTTTTGGTTTTACCCCAATTTTCCAGGTATTAATTTACCTTCACCCTTAAATAAAATTGAAGGTATCATTATAAAACATGTAAGAAGTGTATATTACCTTTATGTAGTGCATAAAATATGTGTTTACCATTACAAAGTGTTGTTTTCTACTTTTACAAAACATATATAATATTATTTGTAGACCTATACATACATGGAATATTTTATTTACCATTATAAGAAACATAGATTCCCCTATTTACATTTACATATCTCCTTAATTCAATCATTATCCTTACATATAATACCAACAAACACTTGCAGATATTATATGAATCTGAAGTAATCTTTTTCTGCATTTTATAGTTTGATGCCTGTCTTTATGTAGTATATGTATTTTATATATTACCCTTATTCCACATTTATGATAAACTATTTACAATTATATATTTATTGAAAATTATGTTTATCATTATATTATGATATAATATGACCCTTACATAGTTCTAAATATATGAAATTCATATTTACACTAATTTACATTTTCATTTATTTATTTAATAACTTCATGATCATAATAAGTGATTAAATTATTGTAATGATTATATAAAATCACATTAATGACAAATAACCAATGTGAGGTTTTTTTAACGTGTCTTAAAAAATTTATATGAATATAAATTATATTCTTATTTTCATACATAATCTAGAATCATGTATTTTGAAAATTTAAATGTATTTATTATGAGTTTATTTATTTGATTTTAATGTTTCTAAATTTGTGAATAAGTCTAAAAATCTTTTTCACAAATTATGTATGTGTTTTAATGAAATATATTTTATATTTTATATTATCACATGTTTAATGTGGAATAAAAATTGATATTAAAATTTTAAATCTTTCATCATTAATCCTTATGATATTTTATGACATATCATTGAAAAAACGATTTATATTTTTTTGACTTATTCATAGGTATTTTGAACACTCTAACGTGGGATTTCAAATTAGATTTAATTGTTAAACTAGTTATAAACTTAATGAATTTTTATTTTTCACTCTATTAATCTCGCCTTGATAATTCTTAAATATTATGATTTTTATTTTGAATTATTCTAATGGATGGAAATATTATATTTAGTTATTTTTAAATTTTATTTAAAGGGACATTTTATTATTGAAAGAGTGGAACATTATTATGGTGAAATTGATACAAAAATAATCATATAAAAATAACATCCACTAAATTTATTTTATATTTATATAGAGTGTTAGAATAAACATTACTAAGAGAATCTTCATCATTATTCATTACCTACTAAAGCGTGTTGTTGGAATGGATAAAAATTATGCTGAAAATATATTTTTAATCTCCAAGAATGATTTTTCAATACAAGATTTTTTATCTATAACAATATCATATTTCTTTCAATGTTTTATTTATTTAAATTAGTATGGGTAGTGTTTTTGAACATAATATATCACACAATAGTTTACACAGCCAATAAAAATTATTCTATAGTTATTTTCACCTGACCAAATAGAAGAATACATAGGTTGAGGCCAATATTTGTGAAAAATTTTGGGTTTTTATACTACCGTAAATTGTTAGTTTTGTTTGGGGTAGGTCCCCTTTCAAATTCATAGTATTACAATTGTACCAGTATAAAATTATCTCTCAATTTAATGGGTTCCATACATAATCATTTGAGGTGTGAATAGTACTTTAGGATTTTGTATATTAGAACCACTGTAAAATTTCATGTGTTCATCACTATATTTTTTCTTTCACTCTTCATGATTCTATTAATATTAATTTACTATGAAATATATTATTTAACCATTATAATCCACCAAATATAAAAATTATTTTCAATAAATTCAATATTTTTTGTAAAAGAAAATTAACCCCTCTTATTTTATTCTATCTATCATTTATAACCTAACATCATTTTTCACTATTTTTGCACACAAACCCCATCTTCCACTACTAATTTCAACATTATAAAGATTCATCCAAACACCAAATTCATAATAAATGAATTAATTAAAATTAATCCACATTCATTTCCAAGATTATTATTTCCATCATTTAAGATTATTCTTTAGACACTATATGAATTTTTTTTTTAAATTCTCCACTATGTCATTATCATCTATGAACACCATGAACAAGCTCGATCCTTTTTTAGTTAAATTATCATTATGTAATTATTATGGTTCTCTTTGGAGAAACATAATATTACACGTCAAATATCCACACATTTACCATAGATCTGAATCGAATCAAGCAGTACAACATCAACTATATAAAAAATATCATGCAATTAGATCATCAGGAAACCATCAAACAATAATTATATTGATGAGAAATCCCTTCTCTGAACCCATGCATATAAGAACCCTATTTTTATCATAGTTATAGATCATTTTAAATTTAGTCTAATTACGTTTTTAAGGACATAACAGGGATTCCCTTTTATGTTATAAAGGTTTTTAGGTGTATTTAGGGATTCTTTGGATCTAAGAACACTACCTAGTAAGGAAAATAACTAGGTGGGTCAGTTAGTAGAAATTGTGTGACCCATCTCAAATAGATTTTACTAACCTTGAAGAGATGAATATAGAAGTAAGAAAGGTTCAATATTTTCCATAACTATGTTCCAGAGGATGCATGCCCATATGGTATGTCTTCATTTTTGGTAGTGATTAATCACACATTTGGCATATAGTGTCTTTAACTATCCAAACTAACCATAATATTACCCTCATAATGTTGTGATATATTCAAGATTGGCAGAAAATTTGGATAATAGTGTCTCAAAACCATGCACCTCTATTTTTTTGGGGTCAAAGTTAAAAAAAATCACTTAATGATCATATAATTTTTTCCATTCCTTCTAAGCTCAATATAGAAGATAACAAGTTCCTTTCAATCCCTTTTTGAACTCCCAACAACTATTTTCACTGTTTTTCTACAGAAACTTTGATCCAGAGTCTAATTTAATATCTTCTCATCAATTTAGATGTGCATCAGTATGCACTAGATTATTTTTTAGCCATTCATTGTGCTTCTTTCTCATGATGATTCTATTTATATGGAAGCTCATATGACCTATTTTTTTGGGTGTTGATCTAATATTTAAATATATTTTGATACATGAAAAACTAAATATTGGTACTGGATGAGAAGAGTTTTATGAGCTTAAGGTAGGTGTTATATAACTCAACCCTCTTGTTTCATTGTTTACAAATTTTCTTCATTGTGTGCATGGAAATTTCATCTGGTGTTTCCTATTTAATTCATATTCCATGCCAATAATCAAAATTATAATATTCTAGAGCCTTTTTAAAGTATGTTATTTATCTTTTTAGGTTACTTCTTCAATGTACACCACCCCAAGTAGGGTGTTCTCCTTAAATATTGTTTTAGTTGGTTTTTGTGATTATCTGTGCCACCGTTCGGGTGGCCCTTCACATAACCTTGATAAGGGTAAGTGCTTAATTAAATAAATTAAATGGTAATGGATATTACATGTCTTTATAACATGGTTATTCTAACATAATTATTTCCAGTTAATTCCTGAGTCTTTTTAATGATAAATGGAATATACTTTGATACTTATCAAATGAACTATTTCAATTGATGTAATTAAATGGTTTAGTTTCATGTATGTGGCTCCCCTATACATGCATAATAGAAGGAAGCATAGTGAGCCTAATGAATTGATTATGACTCATATAAACTAGTAAAGAGTTTCATGGCTAGTATGCCATATCTGATTATTGAAAAGACGTAGCTTGAAACAAATGAATTATTCAATGGTTTCACTATTACATGGCCTTAAATATTTAATGAATCATGTTTAAGGTCTATATTTCATATAGACTTTGAAATATTTATAGCATTTTTTAGATTAATGATGGACATGTATTCGTGAGGGAATGTCTTCAGCAATTTTGGATTCCATTATGATTCAAGGATGTTGGTTTAAAAGGGAGAGACCCACCTTGGAACCCAATCCTTGTCTACTTGCTGATACCTGACATGATATTTTTAGGATCAATCCCTTATCCTTATAAGTTTAACTGGATACACTACTTGTATAAAATGTGACATTTGAGGACATGTTGTTACATAGATATCCCTATTAGGCCTAATCATTTCATATCTATTTTTAACATGAATGAATTTATTGGATTTTTATTGATCATATTACAGTAGAATGCCTCGGGTTATTCACCTTGGATTATATGAAGACCCATTATAAATAAGGTATAGGTTATTATTCAGTTGGATCAACCCCTCAGGTCATGTATTTTTTTGTGAATACATTGGATCCTCGTCAATTTTATCATCATTAAAATATTCCTTATATTAAAAAGGATCATTTATTATTATTATTATCATGACATGATTTCGTTTTTATTTATTACTCACGTGACATAATATATATACTTGAAAACAATTAATTAATTAAATTTTTAACTGTTTTAACACTAGTAGATGTTGGAGCAAGTACTTGGGTATTTACATTACAATTCCAATATACTTTTATATATGCATGATTTCAGAATATTTTTATTTATATTACATGGAATATATATTATATATGTCAATGGTGGTGGACTACTGATATTTATATCCCACCTTATCTAGGGTTCCATTGGTACCTGATCAGATTACATGTATGTAGACACCGACAATGGGGAGTTTTTTTGGACACCTTATATTTTTTGCTTCTAATATGATGGATCATGGTTGCAACTGAATGGGAAAGGGATTAGTTGTTTTTTTATTATTTTTCCTGATTTTTTATATAATATGTTCCTTAATACCATGTATAACTTTTTCTAATTATTTAGATACATGAAATAAATTATCATCTACTATTGAGTATTATAATCAGTTTCCTATATTATTTATCATTCTTACCTGCTTCAATTGTGGCAGGATACTAGTCCAGTGTTTATTCTTTATGTTATCTGTTTTTCCATCCATTCATAATATGACTAAACTATTTCCCTGATATATTATTTATCTTTTGTTCTAAACTCTAATAATGATGGAATAATCTCTACATTGAAACACACTAGGACCTCTCTTCTAGTTGGAATCCTTTTGTATTTCATAGATATGTTCTTGAGTCCATGTGTCCAATCAGGCTCTAGGCATCATTGAGTGGAACCCGTGTTCTGGAGACCACAATGTAGTGTTAGAGAAGTTCCTTTATTGATTTAAATTTTGAAGACAATAGATAAGAGATAGTAAATATTTGGAACTTGGCTATAAGAAATTCTTAATTGTATCTACTCTATGTTCTAGGTAAATGCAGAGCTGTGGTAATAATCATTATTGCTAAGATTTTTCCTATTATGGTTGACATCCTATCACATTTGGGTGATACACATCATAATTAATAGTTTTTTATCATTTTGGTTGAGGTTTGTTTTTTATCATTTCCCCGATGATATTTGGGAAAGTATCACTAATCATGCATCATTGTAAGCACCTAGAATTCAAATTCCATGCCATAGAGGTGTGTTTCATGGATTTAATTTCTGGTTTTTACTAGGATTGTTGAGTGATACTATAATAGTTATATTTTTTATATGTTGTTCCACGGAATTTATTGAGTGATTTCCATTTTCATTTCACGAGGTGTATGAGACCATGTGGTTTGGAATGGGTAGTTAACCAAGTAGATATAACATATGTAACCCATTAAATTATATAACCCAATGTAGACTATGATAACTAAAAATTAAATTGGTGTTAATTCCAGTGATAAGGTTAATGGGACTTGATTCACTAGGCCTAAAAATCCAATTTAATCAATCATTGATACAAGTTTATAATATAATTGAACTTAAAAAAATATTAAACATGACATAAAAATAAATGGTTTCGCATAAATCAAGAGGCAAGGTGAAATTGAAGCTTCATCTACTAGAACCCCTATAATTTAAACATGAAGATATACCAATAACTAGCATTATACATGTGTATTTGGGGTAGTATACCTTTTTTATTGAGGCCTTCATCTTATTTTATTCTACCTCTATGGTATATATTGTCTTTAAATCATGTTATGAGGCGCGTTCCAAGAATTTTTATAGTTATTCCCCCATGAAATCCTTGTTTTGTGCATAATGGAGGTGGAGATGATTATAATCTACAAGTTGTGGAACTTGGTCAACTAGTTATCCATCTAATAGTTCCACCAAAGGAAATACATTCTATACCTGTTATACTCATGGATTCTATTCTTCGTGACTGTTTTCAACATCTACTGCTGTCTATGAAAGGTGCTCTATGACTTGCACCTATGATGTATGAGCTGACAAGTTACTTCGAAATTTAGTATACTCCTACCATCTAAGGGGATGGAATTATAGGGGTGATGAGTCTTGGATGGAGGACACTATATCTATATTGGATACTTTGGAGACACATATAGAAAATAGGGTCATTATTTGCAGTTATATACTGCATGATTCATCCAAGTAATGGTGGGATGTGATTACCTAGGTTGGTCAACATCAAGGTAAGTTTATGATTATTTTCAAACTGATTTCTATGATTACTTATTTCCTAATACGCTAAGATAAGATTATACCATAGGGTTCATGAATATAGAGAATTTTGATTTTTCATTCATAGATTATTCAGCTCATTTTACTATGTTTCAACTCTTCGCACCTATTTTATCCGAGGATGCAATTTTGGGTGATAAATACAATGAGGTTGGGATTTAGTATGCCATCTACACTCAAGTGAATGTTTTTACATGGAAAATTTCATGAATATTTTCAATCAAGATCTTATCACTATGTGAAACTTTCAGGAAGGTTATAGTACCATGAATTTTAGATTAATTCCAATGCAGGCTAGTAATTATGCTAGATGCCTGAATCATTCCTTTAAGGTTTCATGTTAGATCAGTGGCGGTCAGAGTAACCGCACTAGAAGCTCCATTGTATTCTATTATTGTGGGTAGAAGGGGAATCTAAACCCTTAGTTTGACACAGACTCGATGGAGTGTCTTTATTTTATCCATTTGTGAAATTTTTAGAGATTATGTCTCACATATTCATCTATATAAAATGGAAGAGGGTCTAAAGTTGATCCACCATCATGGGTAGGTTCTTTTACACCAAATCAGGTGTGGAGTTGTAGTAGAATTGGAAGGACTAGAAGAATATGATTTCATGGTCATGGTAGCCATATTTCATATCATCATCACCAGAAGCGTGGCAAAAAAACAGGGTACTCCATCTATGTCCCATGGCCATGGATCAAGCTAGATGCATGCTTTATAGTTGATACCCAAATATTATAGTGTAGCAAAACATAAAGTCAGAGGTACTATTGTAGTAGCATCCACCGTAGTATCTTCATTATTTTATATAGTTTTTTCACACTCCATTATCTTTTTTTCTGTCATGGAATGTATCATGCTATAAACATAGTATTATTGTGTTGTAATTTCCATGGATAAACACTTGAGAGTACATTAATATGGAATAAAACAACAAAAATAATTCAACCTTAATATAGCCAGTTACCCCTTCTTATCGGACCCCTTAATTCCTCAAGATGATGGGCATTGATGTAATTTTTGGATGGACCAGTTGATTCAATACCATAATATTGTTGGATGATGCCACCATAGGGTGTCTTTTACATCACCAAAGGGAAGAAATTATGTACATAAGGGTGAGTGGGATATCCTGGCTGATAGAGCTAGACTATAACATCATGTGATGGGTGGTGTGACCTCCCATATTACTAGTCTCTTCTTGGAATAGTATGGATTACACATTTTATATTATCCTCTTGTCGGAGATCATTTCAGGGATATCTGCCCCAACTATTTTTATAAAATACATCTTTAATGAGTGGTATATATTATGATAGAGCTCATTCTAGGAGTATATCTAATGTTCGTTCCTCTATATAAGATATAACTGACTATTCTCTAAGATATGAAGTAATAGTTTTTGGATCAAGATGATAATGGTTTTATAATTTTTAATAATTACTCTAGGGGTTTACCCATTATTTTCACCACGAAGGTGGATGGGACCCTTCATCAATGTGTGGATTACAAAAGGTAGAACCACCTTATAGTGAAGAACCAGTATCCACTACCTCAAAGAGATGATTTATTTGATCATCTCCAAGGACCTTTGGTATTCTCAAATATTAACATGATATGGAGCTATCGTCAAGTGTGAGTCAGACCATCATCCATACCTCATTAAACATTAAATAGAATGTATGATATGTGTGAGCATATTTTTTAACCATTCGGTCTTATGATTGCACCCACCGTCTTCATGGATTTGATGAATATGGGTTTCCATTCTTATATGTATTCATTACTCATAGTCTTTGTAGAAAAAACATAATTTATTCTCACACTCCTACCAAGAATGCTTGATATTTTTTGATCATTCTAAATACATTGAGTAAGAATTATATTTATTCAAATATTTCTATATTTCACATTTAGATCAAAAAATTTCACTGGGTCATATTATCTCATAATCAAGAGTATCATATGACCTAGAGAAGGTGAGTGTAATGGTTTCCTGGGAGCACCAAAAGAATGTGTTTGATATATTATGCTTCTAGAGGATTTCCTGATATTACATACATTTCTTATTGGACTTATCATTCCTGGCTTCACCTCTTACTAGTCATACAAAGAATGGTGTTATGCTCCTAGGTTTAGGAGAGTCAGTGAAATCCATTCAAAAAATGAAAGGGAGGATTGTTGCCGAACATATTATGTTTCATCATGATCTAGTAGAGGGTATATGGAGTTCTATGATTTATTAGGCATTGGTCTTGGAGTAGTTTTGATGTATGAAGATAGAGTCGTTGTGTACAAATCATATAAGTTAAGGCCTCACTAGAGAAATTACCCGATTCATGACCTTGACCATGTAGTTTTTGTCCATACCCTAGATTGTTGGAGACACTATCTTATGAGTGAGTGATTCATGGTGTATAGGAACCACATGAACCTCAAAAATATCATTATACTCAGTGAAATAAATCTCAGACAATTTGTATGTGTTAAATACTTTTATTCTTTTTGTTTTGAGCTTCCCTATACCCCTTGAGAATGGGATGAAATAGTAGGTATAAAGAGTTAGAAAACTAATACAAATGCCTTTTAGAAAGCCAATCATGAACAAAAAATGATCCCCCTCTATTTTAAGATGCTTATGGAGTTTCATGAGAGTCACAAGATATCTTATATCTCAGACTTGATTGTTACCACTTCACTCCTTGATATGGTATAGTGTATAAAATTTTCCAATGGCGAAGGATTGGTTCTTTGGGAGAGTATCTTAGGAGATAACCCATCTCCATATTGTTCTATGGATGGAGATGACATCAACTGTATAAATGGACTTGTCTGGGATCCTATAAATATAATATAATAATTGATTTATGATTACTATGATTCTATGTGTATATTTCACTAGAAATATGAAATATACATTGAGATATTTGATGACAATATTGGTGGCTTGGGATGAAATGTCAGATTATGGGCTTTATCACTAGGTGTTCTACAAGTCATTAGGTGAAGTAAGAGCACCAGTGACATTATAGATTGGTATAGTCACATCTAGTCCCAGACTGGAAATGTGAAGATATATTCATGGAATTTGTATTCATCTTTCAAAGGTTTCATTAAGGTAGTGATAATTTTGGGGTTTTCATTGAAAGACTAAATAAAGTATTACACTTCATTTCTATCTAGTAGAATTTTTTATTTTATAAGATAAGAATACAATATGTTCATGATATTTTACATATACACAGGATCCCATGTACTATAATTTTAGATAGGGACAATCACTTAATATCATTATTATGACATGAGATGCGGAAATATGTGGGAACATAGGAGCTTCTAAGGATAGACATTCACTCTTAGACTGATGGAAATTGTTATTACCAATACAAATTGTAGAGGTCATTCTTTAAGAATGAATCCATGATATTGATAGTTCTTGAGAGAATAATATCCATCTCATCATGTTCTCCTATAATAATATATTTTGTAAATTATTTAGATGGATCTTTTTGAGGACTTTTGTGGTAGGTTGTTCCATTAATCCCTTTTTGGTTAGAGGAAGGTGATACTATTCTACTATGGCCTTATAATGTGCAAGAGACATTAGAGCATGTTCAGTTGATCAGGAATTATATGTATACTGCTCTATCTAGGTATAAATATTATGTCGATCTCAATCTATGACCTCTAGAGTTCACTGTCGAGGATAGTGTTTTCTTATGGGTATCACCCAGGCTTGGGCATAGACTTATATAGAGGAAATGGAATATTTAATCATGATTTCTATGACCATTTGATATTATATAGGGAGTAATACTTGTATCCTATTGGTTGTTACTGCCTCAAGGGTATTATTTAAGGCATCAAAACATCTATACTTCAAATATTCTCCATTATTATGGCAAATCGTCTAATAGTTTTTATCCTGATGAGGTTGATTTAGATTCTAATTCTTCATATGATAAGTATCCTATATGAATCATGGTCCAAAGCATGAGAGTTATTCAAGCCCATTATTTAACTTTACTATAGGTGTTATGGAAGCATGTCCAGGTAAATGATGTGACTTGGGAGCTTTAGGATGATGTACATGCTTAGTGGTTGGGGTTGTTCTCAGAAAGTGTTTCACCACCCTAGGAAAGTGATCTTGGAGATGAGTTTCTTTTCAGGAAAATATTGTAAGAACATGGTTTTTATATCAGGTATTGATCCTTTTAAATTTCTTCTAATTCAATTTTCTAAACCTAATATGAAATACTATTGATGTTATAAAAGTCTCATGGGGTGTCTAGGGCTTCTTCGAAACTCAGAACCCCATCCAGTGGATAAATAAACTAGGTCTTATGGTTAGTAGAGATTATTCCTCCCACCCCACATTATATATACTAACCCTATAAGGATGGAAATAGAAGAAAGTTGAGCACACTGGATTCATTAATTGTGCACTAGGGGCCAGAATCCCATGCATGAATTCTTCACTTTTTAATAGAGTTGAATTTCACGGTTAGTTCATAGTTTACCTAACTCTATGGAATAATCGTCTGTATACTCTATTTATGTTGTGATCCACATTGAGTTGGAACAAAATTTGGAAAAATGGGTTGCCAAACCTGGCGCCACTATTTTTTTAGTGAAATTATGGAAATACCCTTAAGGTTCTAATATTTTCCCTCCTCTATTCATGGCCCATTCTAGTTGATAAAAATCTCTTTCCTCGCCCTATTTCAGCTATCAAACCCATTTTTAAAGTTTTTTTTCCCAATATCGGATATGTAGTAAAATTTGATCAATGAATATTAGATTGGATGTGCATCGGTGAGTACTCAATTCCATTTTAATTTTTCATTGTTATTCTTTCCCACAACAACACTATTTAGATGAAGGCTCATATTCCCAACTTTTAGGGAGTTGAACCATTCATCATATACCTATTGATCTAGTCTATGCTAATTGATGATACTTGATGAGGAGAGTCATATGAGAATAAGGTTGGTAGTCTATGAATCGTCAATCATGTTTTTCCATTTTATAAACTATTTTCATTGTACACACTCTATTTTCATAAGTAGTTTCCTATTTATTTTATATTTTTGCTTATAATCATCATGCTCATATTCTATATCCCTTTTCATATATGTTTATCATCATTAATGTTTATGTCCTCAACACCAAACACCCTAATTAGAGTGACCTCTTTAAATATTCCTTTAATTTGTTTTATTAATTTTTCCATCATTCTAGTGTTTCCAGACCTAACCTTGATAATGATAACCATTTAGTTAAATCATTGGACTGTTAATGGTTATTACATGTATGTATAACATGAAACTTATAAGGTACGTTTTTTCAATTAATTAATTAATCTTATAAAAGATAAATAGAAAGTATATTGATACATATCACTTAGAATAATTAAATAAATGTAATTAAATTGTTTTATTTCATGTTCTTAGTACCTCTTTGCATTGCTTTCGGAAGGTAGCATAGTGAAACTAATTAATTTATTTTGAATCATATGAACTAATAAAATTTTATATTCCTAGTTTTTTTGTCACACTAATGAAAGGAAACAACTTGAACTAATTGACTTTTCAAAGTGAATAATTATCACATGATTTTAATTAATTAATGAATCATGTATAAGGTTCCTATTACATAAATACATTGAAATATTTATACGATTTCTCAGAATCGATCCGAAGCTGGATTCCTAAGGGAATGACTTGAGACTCATGGATGCCATTTCAATTCAGGGATGCTAGATTCCAAGGTTATGCCCCAAATTGGATCCCAATACGCATCTACTAGTGGATGAACGATTTCACACCTTATGATCTCTCCATTGTAATTGTAGTATTCCATAGATACACTTCTTTGATGTAGCGTGATGTATACAAACATATGGTTCTAGGGATATACCCATTAGGCCTGGGCATTTCTTATCTCTCTTTATATTGAATGAATTACTTAGACTAAGTTAGATTATATTAAAGTGGAATTCCATGGGTTATTCAAATTGAATTTCAAACAGGCACCTATTATCCAGGATATAGTTTATTACTATGTTTCCTTGTCCCTTGAGGTCATGGATTCATTAGTTATTACCTTGGATCATCTTCACTATTATCATCATTACATGATTCCTTGTTATACCTTGGATCCTTTAATATTATTATCATAAAATTATTTAAATAATGATTATACCTCACATGAAATATTTTATAAACTAAAACATCATTAAGTAATCAAATAGTTACAGTTTTAGACACTAGATGTGGCTGATGTAGGTACATGGTATTTACATTACTTTATTACTTTACTTTTATATATGCATACATGTACACAATTCTAGTTTCTGTTATAAAGACTGCATGTCATAGTTGTTGTCGGTGGTGTCCAACTAAAATATATATCACACCCTATCTGGTCAACCATTACTACCAGTGTATATTACATGTATATAGGTGTTGATAAGTGGAAGAATCCTAATTTAGACACGTGATATGTAATTATTGTATTATGAAGGAGATTGGTAGTAGTTGACCAGCCCAGTGATTGGGAGGCGTGGATAATTTTTTACTTATTTATTCTTCATCTGTGTAACATGCATTTCGTGTTTCCATGTATAGATGACATCCAATTTTTTGAGACATGAAATAATTTATCTTCATCTTTTTAGTATTTTTATCAATTTATTTTGCTATTTATTATTCTTCTATGAATCCACTACAGTGGGTTACATGTTGTGTTTTTATAGTGTCTTTTATTTTTTGTGCCATCTGTTCATATTATGCTTATTCTATTGACCAGATATCTTATTTATCAGTTGTAATACACTCTATTAATGAATGAATAGTCTCTCCATGAACACACCCTAGGACCTCACTGATAGTCAGAAAATTCTAGTGTTCGTGGATATGTGCTTGAGTACATGAGTTTGATCGGTCTCAGGTCACCATTGAGTGGATCCTGGGTTTTGGATTTCACAATACTGACCACCATAGTGAAAATACTACACCATTAGGTATAATATAATACATCCCTTAATCACTAAAATAAATTATCACTACATCTTGGGATCCTAACCCATCTTCTATAAATGTTTCCCAAGCATACCAATGTAATCATCAACACTTCAAATCAAATTAATGATCAAATCACCCTATAGGACACATACATATTAATTTTTTGATTTATACATATAGGGAATGTATGTAAGGACATTACAATAATGAATCAATCCTCCCTCAACAAGGAATGGTATTTCTCAACCCAATAAATTTTAGAATTAGAAAACATTCATTTAAATTAGATGATGAATTAGCCAATTTATTATTTATAGGTCTTCGGAATAAGTAAACCTAAAGAAGTAGAAAATTATGGTCGTAAATTAACTTAAACATGCTAAAATAATTATTCTCTAGTTTTATTAATTCCAGAAAGAGTAGTAGTTATTTTTATCAAGGCTCTTACATTTAGATTATAAAATCATTCCATATTTACATTGGTTTAAAATTTAAAATAAGTAACCATGCGAAACAATCAAATAATAATAATTTGATGTGCATATAATCAAAATATATAATATATAATAATAGGTATCATCAATAAAAGAATAAAATACATGTGATTAGATACTTGAACATTTATTTAATTTCCACAATAAAACACCAATTATTTTTAACAAGTGATATTATTCGTTTAAACTCATTAATACTTGGAATTGTTATCATTATTATCTTTATGAAATTTAAATCATATAAAACTGTAACATGAAATTTATTATTTTTTCACTCATATAAAATTTCGAAGATAATTTAATTATTGTACAACATGTACTAAATGTAAATGAAAAAAGATTAACAATGACATGAAATATTATTTATAATTCAATTCTATAAATTATATCATTATGTTAAACATTATCCTATGGAATGAGAGTCACCTTATTCCATAAAAATTTCTACATTTTTACATAATAATATTTCATATGATATAACAAGATTTCAATCTTTTCAAAGTTAATTGCACCAGCATTGAAAAAGAAAACCTACGAATCATACGATCAAAATTTCCACAATGAAAGTAAAAGTAATAGACCGCCTGTCTCATAGATGAATCCACACAAGATATGATTCACCAAAATATAGGGTTTCATGTAGGTTGTAACCCATTTGACGAAAATTTGGGTTGGTCACTGAAGGTTTTACACTATTTTTAATCAAAAGGTTTTGGTTTTCCCTTACATGAGAGCGGTCAAAAGATCAAACAATGGAAAAAATATATTATTTTGGAGTTAATAAGTACCTTAATGTATATATCCTGGAAACCTAGAGAGACCTTCTTATTTAGTCCATATTAAATTATTTGTTCATTAAACTCTTATGAAAATAGTTTATTTAAATCATCTAACATTAAATAATTGAAAAATATAATTTCCCTCTTGATATCAGTTAATAAATCCCCTATTTAACATTATTATTTCCTAATATCCCTTAAAACATCTTTTAACATCATTTTATTTATTTGGAAGATTTCATAGAAAAGTTTTATTTTTCTACTTAAGGGTCCAACATAATGAATGAAGGGATGAACCATAATAATTTAACAACCAAAAAATCTAATATTTCAAAAAAAACTATGGACCAACTAGAAGAATGAAATAATTGAATAAAATATTGTTCCACTACCTGATCAGTGGATTGACCTCAATATCAACTGACTCTCTGCATGAACAAACTGAGTGAGCATGATGTAGATGACCAAATGAAGGATTGATTGATCATACTATTAAATTGGTATTACACAAGTGAAATTGATTCACTACATGGAAGAACTACCAAAACTCTATGACAACCAATCTAACCCCAAGAGAACTCATGTAACTGCAAAAATATTGAAATTTAAATGGGTAAAGAACACGAAAACCCTCCTAATACCTCCAAGATGTAGAAAAAACTCCATGGGTTTTAAAATTGTTTGACCTTACATCAAATACCTATAAAATAATTCTTATAATTAATTATTAAAAAAACTAAAAAATGAAAGGATATTTAACAACCACCCAATGAGATACATGCCAATGATCTCTCCAAATGATAAAAACACCCACATATCGAAGGATAAAATAACATAACTATAAAAAATCATTAATAAAATAAAAACACCTCATTTATAAATATATGGTTGAATAAATCAACTCAATAAATAGAAAAATCCCCCAAATAGATTGGACTATTGAGCATGCATTTTCAAATTCCACTCCCATGTTCTCTACAACAATATACCACGCCTCCAGATGACATGAACCAAATTAATATCACCCTCATGCATCAAATTCTCCAAATGGTACTAAATATTTAATTTCCATTCTAAAAACATTACACCATCTTCAATATCAATCTCAACCTAATTGATTATATAAGAATCATCGTGAAGATATTTGTAATGCTCTAAAATATGGAATACATCATGAATCCAGCTCTTATATGGGGGTACTGTTAAATGATAAACCTTGGCTCCAACTTGAGTTAACACCAATAAAAGACAAATAAACATCATATAAAACATGCTTTCAGGAACACTATCACTATTTATTGAATGGAGACACCATCAAGAAAACATTACCTCCAATGTCAAACCCTAGATACCTCCTATAATGATCATTATAATTATTTTGATGACCATGTTTCACCATAATTCACTCACAAATCACCTTTTCCTTCTCTATTTTTATATGTAATACTTTTATTTAATGATTGATAACACTTTCACCATATTCCAACATAAGAGAAAATAGAATGGATAGATATACAATTATTTTAAAGGTACCATAATAATAGGATGGTGAAAACTATTGATTTAGGAAAACACCAATAACTATTGGCACATAACAAAAAAACCACTGAAATTCATAATTAATTCAAATGACATATCCAATAGTGTTTTGTTGGCCCGCTCTGTCTGAATATCCATTTATGGATGAAAAGTTGTGTGATTAAAAAAATGGGGGAAAATAGTCATTGAAATCTATACACCCCCTAAATGTAAAAAGACGATCATGATAGAGAATGTACTTCTTCAAAATCCCTTGTAGAATCACTATATCCTCAATATAATACCTCAAAAAGACCCCCACAAATCTCAACTTCATAATGTCTAATAAGTGAGTTGAATTCATCAAGAATTCAGTGATCTTCCATATATAATCATAACCACCTTGGGAACTAGTTAAATTGACGATGATGTCCATACAAGGTTCCTCCAACTTCCTCTAGGTTATATAACGCATCTTATTCATATATTTTGGAACACAATTCTCATACTATATCTTTTGGTAGACTATAATTTGAGAGATAATATTATTAACTAACTTCTCAAAATGTTACCCAAAACTAGTCTGCCATAGAATGGTATGTATTTTTCAAACTAGAATGTTCTGGTAATGGCGAATTTAGGAAGCCCCGTATAAATACCTTTTTAATTAGTAAAAAAATGAAATTATTTACATGGAACATCACTTGATATTGCTTATCCTATAATTATCCCTAATAAGTATCACTTGGGAGAACACAATCATGGAAAAATTATACCTCATGATCCCCAAGATGGGATCACTCTACCTACATCAAAAGGACGACAAAACTATTATTTAATTATGAGAATATTTTCCATCAAAAACTTCCATATCAAGGTGCATCAGTTCAAAATATTCTATTACTCTCCAAAAGTATCTAGACTTTCTGAAAATACTACCACATGACTTATAAAAAATTCATATTCTAAATAATTCTCTTTACCATGTGTGAAAGAAAATTTAATGCCCTAGTATTATAATAATTACATCCATGATAATTTCAATAAATTTAGGTTTTTTGGGAAAGTGTTACTTCATGCTCCTAAAATCTATGAAGGATGAAAAATATTCACTAATGAGATTATTCTTCAAAAAAATCAAGGATAACACCAGCACAAAAGTCCCAGGATCGTGGGTGGAATAGTAATATTCATGAGTTCATGAATTTTCGGATATATAAGGGATAACTGACCTCTACTAAATCAACATGAAACCCAATACAAGATATAAATAATCATAGTAAACCTCTAATAAAATTTGATCCTCTAGAAAGTGAATAACTATTTAATTGATTAGTTTCTTCTTTATATAACCAAAATTAGTATTTACAACTAGTTATTACACATGTAATTATGATCCTTTCAAGTAAATGTTTTCAAATGAGTAACATTCTAAGATAATTTGTGAATGAACCTCAAATAATAATCAACAAGACCAAAGTATTGTATTACCTCTACCATGTTATAGGGGTATTCTTGAGAAACCAATACATCAATATTTGATATACCTATTACTAATCTATGTTGAGATATGACATTTCCCAATAAATTGACATTATGAGTCCAAAAATAAAAGTTTGAAAACTTCCCATATAGATAATGAAATTAAAAAACTCTGAGCATGACTCATTCATTCTTTTCAGTCTTCTATTAGATATTGAAAACACTAGGATTTTGTTGATAACTACTGACATAAACTAGTCAAAAAACTCAACGAAGACTATATTTATCTATCCCATGAACACAGATCTATCCTTCATCATTCAAAATAGAATTATAATGAATTATTAATGCACATAGAGATGTTATAATGCAGTATTTGCTATAAAATCATCCCTCACTCACGTATAGTGACATCCTGATCATAATTCAATCTTTAAGAACCATCTTTATCCTATGAGATTATCAAACACATCATCTATTGGGTGATGTGGGTAATGCTTCATCAATATCACTTAATTTAAACCTTAATAATTAAAATACTAGCGTAGATGGACATCTGCCTTATTCATAAGAAAAAATGGAGGCCCCCAAGATAGTACGTATGGTCCAATGAATCCCCACTATAAGAGAGTGTGATTATGAATCCAAATCTCCCACATATCAAAAGGGGACTTATAATGCTGATACATCGATATTAGAGAATCACCTCGTTATTGTGCTATCCCAAACAAAGTCTTCGATCAAGGAGTGTAATCACAGCCTTTATGGCAAGGGAATTAGGGTATTCTTCTACCACCAAAGGAAATAGTATTGGATAATACTCTAATGAGACCAACATCAACTGAAACCTCAAACAAAAAAGACACAATACACCATCAACCTACATAAGAGAGTTTTTTAACATCGAACACTACGTGTTCTCCATCAAAATCATAGAATATGTCACACATTCATAAAAAAAATCCATGATAGACTGCCCTAAGTATAGCCAATATGTAGCAATGATTACATCATATGGATGTATTTGTAAACATAGGATGTCTCTCCAAGATTGATTCTACCCCAACACAAACTCAATGACTCATCACGTATAAAAAAATAGATTGATATCAAATTGGAGTAGTCAACTACAAGGTAATTGGACGAAATCTCCGCATGAGATCCCAAAACATGGAATAGAGGGGGTGAAACAAACGAGTGTATAGATAATGAATAAAATAATAAAAAATCTAAGTATAGAATAGGTAGAAAATACCTTGTATTCATTAGGATCACCTAGAACTAGAAATTCTAAATCATGCATCTGACTATATCTAACATTATGACCATTGTCGCCCTAATATAGACCAGGTATATGGTTGTGGCCAACCCAATAACCCTGAGAAATAGGGATATCATGAGGGTTTTCGTGGCCTTCCTCATCTATTCTCAACTAATAATATGTTATGATTCCCTATTTCCACTACCATGTTAGGTGATACTATGGAGAAGGTTATGACTATAATAAGACACTAGATAGAAACTAACTCCAGATTGAGGCAAGTCACTATTTCATCTAATTGAAATAACCTTTAAAAAAATAATTGATTCTAAAACCATTGGTTGGGGACTCTAAACATCATGATCTAATGAAAAGAGATAAATAATACCGAACTAGCTTCTTGATAATTTTTACACCTTCCTATGACTATCCAATTGATAAATCCTTGTGAGGGATTTTCTCTACATAAGGTACCGGATAATACCATCCCAAAATGTTTCGGTCCTATCCAATGTAATGTCATTGGCCTCAATCCAAAATTGAACCTCTAAATATGAATTTAACATAAATTGGGTGAACTATAATTGGATATATGGATGAAAATCCCCCTCAAAAGTCCTCTCCTTAGCCTCCACATCTGGAATACGGTACAAGGAATAACTTTAGAGGTAATTTTAGTTGAAAAAATATTTAAAAAACTAAAACTCACCTATCAATTGGTAAGTACTTCCCAATATCATGCCACATTAGTGGTTTAAAAAAACTCAACCTGAATCTTATCCCTAAACTTTTCCAATGAAAAAATAATTTCTTCATAATTCACAAGGAACAAATTCCACGACTTGTAATATGACCCATTTAGCGTCACATTAGCTAATGAAACCTAGTTCTCCATTAGATCATGCATAAAAATCAAGGATATATCTACTTCCCTCACCCAATATTCTCTCTCTCTTAATATAAAACAAATCTGTTGTACTTTTTTGGAACATGTAACTATATCTCTTGGAGATTCTTACTCCATGTCTTGTCATAATCAAACTCCACTTTGTGGAAATATATTGGAAAATATGGCTAAAAATATTATTCATGAATAATATTTCACATTGAAATCATTTTATATATATGAAAAACAATTCAAAAACTCATAAAACCAACAGACAAAACATTTTATGGTTTGTTAGTTAATAATAAAATTTTCCCATTATCTAAAAAATTCAAACACCAACACAAAACATCATGAATTATGATCCTTACAAATGTCTCTAATTTTCAAAACACATCTCTCTGTTTAGTATTTGTCAAAATTAATACACCCCAGACCCATACTCTCATATATAGTTCTTAAATAACATTCTCTTCACATAGACTTTGACACCAAGTGATATGACGAAAATAAACATAACTTTATATTACATAATTTCCATAAGATAAACATTATATATCACAAATAATCACTCAATTCCTATAACATAATGTTTATTATATTTATGGAAGTGTATCATAAGTAGCATATTTATAAATACTTGTGAACACTTATACATAATTGAGTAAGAATGGGATCTATTATTGGAATCTCATAAGTTATAATATTCTATACAGAATAGGGAATGATAACATAATAGGTGAGGTCAAATACATTGTATGGGATAAACAAGTCAACATGTTATCAATGGTAACGTCTTGATCATATAAGACAAAATGATGATATGATAAATATATTATTAAAAAGAACATATGACAGTAATATTTCACAATATGTTATGATAGAAAGATATGTAATATCAAATATAAAAAATATACCATGAATAATGTGTGTGTAATCATGATAAAATAATCATGATCCATATATCAAAATCATAATGGTATTGTATGGAAATTTAACATTATAACATAAAAAAATTAAAAAAATTAAGCCTAGGGTATTATCATCTTCATTAGTCATTACTCACAACCATGACTTAATGAGTCACTACTTGTATTCACTCTTAGTAATAATACTTAATTTAAATTAAATATACATGTCTCGTGATATGTTACCTTCTAACTAATACATTGGAAGACTATATTGGACCTTTCCTTTCAATCATCCATACATATATATAACAATTGAATTCATTCATTCATCATAACATAAATAAACCATTGAATCAGTATTATTTCATATCTGTTTCAAATAGAATCATATAAAGAAATTATATATAATTCCATAAATAACTATAACATGACAAACCCACGAAAACTAAATGGTAATATTGAGTTATTCATTAAATTTATAATGAAATATCTATAAATTAAAATGATGAGGTATATGGTATTTACATTGTATAGATAAAAGTTATATTGTTTATTAAATAAGTTACCCAGTCAATTTATGTTTGAAATATTAGTTAACACTATTAAATCAAATGAATGAAATTCATAGTGTTCATTGGGGAAAGGTATTAGAATAAAAACATGTCATAAATGTTGGATGTTTACGAATGAAAATATAGTGATGGATCCCTATTATAATAGTAAAAAACATCATTGGTCATACTAATAAAAATTTGGATGGTATAATTTGAGAATAACCTCTATCAAGAATTAAATATTCTAGAATATATATACATAGAATAAAATAATATTTATGATCATTAGAAAAATTTCATTGTAAAAGAAGATATAATATTATTCATTGTAAAAAATAATTTAAATTACTAAAATATTATAAATACTAGTGAAAGGATATTGTTATTAATAGATAAAAATTTAGAGAATAAGTTTCATAAAAAAATGATAAAAAATGTTATCATTTAGGAATTTTTAGTAGATAATATTTTCAAAATTTGTTAAAAAACGAATCATACATAAAGGGATAAAAATTCCATTAAAAATATTTAAAATAAATGAACATTTGTATAAAATGAATTCAATCATTTATTTAGGGATAAAAAACATATAATAAATAATCCACTAAATATGGGGATGAAATATAATGATACACGTTCAAAAGTAAGAGGTGGGGATAGTTTCAACCACAACAGAAAAATATGAGCTAATGGGAATGTAAAATAGTGAAAATAAATATAAAACCATATGAGTGACATATAAAGAATAAAATTATAGGGTTTTAATAGAATAAAGTGTAAAATTCACTATATAGATTATTTATAAATTGAAATCTCAATTTGAAATGAAATTTGAGAAGAAGCCCTTATAGATTTGGGTAACATTTTAACAAAAATAACTGATAAAGATATTTAAATTGAACATAAAATACCATGAAAAAATATTAATCATGATATATCATATTAAATGGGTATTTTATACATCATATAAAATAAAACATGGTGTAACATATCAAATTTGTCTTGTGGATTTAAAAAGTGAGACAGATAAATATCTACATCATCGTTATTTTTTTACAATATCCTTTCAAAAGAAGATATAATTTAATTTATAATCATTTATTATAAATGTATTCGTTATTTATATTGGTTCACCATTATTTTCTATTATCGTGGATTGTTTTTTTACTACTAGCGTCATAATTGTAGTGTTGATTCTTGTTTATAAATTAAAATATCATCATTTAGTGACCATTATAGGTATTAGAACATATTCAGTTATAATGATTTAAAATTTTATAAATTCATTTCGTATGTATGTTTTTTAATGATTCACAATAAAGAAGTTGGTGATTATCTTGTTGTTATAATTTGTAAAGATTGAAAAGTTATTATAATAATAATAACTTAAGTATTAACATAACTTTTATCAACCCATAAGACAAAAATTATTTGATCATTAATTTACAATAACACCAATAAATATGTTTTCATATCATACACCCTGATATTAAATTTTTTTATAAATATTTATATGGATTTATTACCCATTATGTCCAGGGTAACCCTATGTGAAATTTTAAAAAATTTAAAAAATTTCTCAGGATAATTAGTTACATGAATACTTTAGGAAGTCATATAGTGGAAATTAGGAGAACGAGGTATTTTTAGATAGTGGTGATCAAAATATCACCACACAGTTTGGTAATCCATGTGAGTAAACAATGAAACCTACACTGGTTTAGTATTTGTTTCCAATTTATTTTTTTATTTGGGTGTTATTATGAAGGAATCCCCTGATCATTTCTCAGGACCTAGGTTCCAACCTTGTTGTTTATTTCTCTTCCAACAACCTCTTTAGTGGATTCTATATTATTTATTGGTGGTATTTCATCTTGATAAAAAGTTAATGTATCCTCCTTCTTTTTCTTTTTTTTATACCCCTTTTCTCCTCTTCCCCTACTCTAATAAAATTGGATAGCCAATTTTTTGTGATACAGTTGATTTTATGTAGGTATTTTGGCTTATCATTGTTATTAATAATCTTAAGAGACATAATCCTGTGGTTTTTGTTATATAAGATACATATTCATCTATTGAGGTTAGTGTTTCTGTTTTATATTAAGTTATTAAATATTTAGATAAATTCCATACAATTAAAATGAATTTTTAACCAAATTAATGATTCATATTTTATATAGTTTGGTTTCATTACATTTATTCTATAAGTGGTTGGTTTTTCCTTCAAAAAATGTATGAGTTATTTTCAATAATAGAACTATTTTTTGAAATGGTATTTTATGCGTACAAAGTGTTTGATAAAATTATAATTTTTCTTTTCTTAAAAAAAGAATATTGTGTCTAGTTATTTGAGATAATTTGAATATTTAACGCGGTGTGTTAATTTTCATAAATGGGTTTAACTATATTAAAATTGATTAATCCTTTAATTAAAGAGGTATTTTATTTTTAAAATGTTTTCAATTTTATATTAAGGGTATGTATTGATTTATGTGGTAATACGGTTATCTCCTTCAATTTATTGATTCTATGCTATGGTATTATTTTTAATTCACATTGTTTTAGAATTTCTTTTTCCAAAGTGGTTTTAGAAAGGGATTTCAAATTTTTAGTTCTTAGATTAGAGTAAATGGACACATTGGAATCTTAAATAGAATTTAGATTTTACGAATTGATGATTATACACTATTTGATCGCAAAAGTTATCCCTTGTTCATGATTTTTTACATCTATTAATGTTTAAATTTATTCTATTTCATGTGTTATGGTTTATATTTAAGGATCATTATTCATAGAGGTGTATTGAATATGGAAATTAATTTACTATCATGTTTTATTTTTGTTGGGATATATGAGTATCATGCGATTGACATTGGATTTATAGAGACCAACAATTTTTAACCACAAATTTAAGAAAATATTTTAAACTAATAAGGAATTAATGTGATGTTGCAACTACTAGTTAAGATTTAAAAAATCAACAGTTGAATTTAGTTGAATGATATATCCTGGAAGGTGTGTTGTCATCAATTAAAATAGTTTACAGTTATTCGGGTGGTGATTTGTGTGACAGTTGGCCTTCCGATAGTTGTGTTGGTCAGATTGAATTTCTCAATAGGGGACTGATTTAAGTATCTATAAAAAAAATTTAAACATTTGTTCATTGAAAATTTTCCCCAATTAGAATTATAATCAAAGTCATTTTGTAGTGAATATATAAAAGTTTTTAATGTTTAATTAATTTCTCAGAAGATTTATTAGTTCTTAGCTATACAAATCTGAATATTAGTATAAATTTAGAAACTAATATAGTGCTTAAAAATAGTTATTAACACTTGTTCAACTAACTATAAAAGATCAATTTAGTATTATGGGAATGTAATACATAGAGAGTAAAGATAAAATATTAAAGCACAACAGATATAAACAAGTAGTTTAGTCTCAAGATGAAACGTAGTCCTCTAATCTTTATGATAACTTTCCACTAAGATGTTTAAATTGATAAACATTTTGATCCACAAGATACATCAGGGTTCACAACAACACACAAGGTTTCCCAGGTCACAACTGACCTCTACCACATTTATTTTTGGGAAACCAACAGGTAGGTCACACTTGACCTTGTCCACTGTTCTACATGGGATACAAGGACTAAAATGATAGAGAGTTTGATGATATTAATTATCCTCAAGTTATGAACATGAGTTAGTTTGTGTAACAGACAGATATAGATGCTTCTCAATGAATGTAAACAAAAGAATAGAACATATCTAATGATGCAGGATAAAGATTAGAAGTCTCTCTATGTTATGCAATGTTGATCTATACTCATTTTATGTATATAAAATGATGATTGGGTCCACTTATGAAGGTCATATCGAAAATTGAGTATCACAGTCTCTCTGGTCTATTTTTGGGTAGTGAAGTGTTTAGATCCTTGTTTGAAATATGTTCATTATAGCTCAACAGATGTTTCTTATCTTATTGATGTCCCTGTGTGTTTTTTCATTGAGTTCTTGGGATTTTGAAGAAAGATCTAGAGTTATCATAGTTTGAAATTGTTTTGTTCCTTTTTTTAACTATTTAGTGTATTCCTTATCTCTCTAAATGATCTAGTTAGTAATTCTTTTATACTTAGTAGTCTAGTATGCAAGAATATCTCCCCATGTTCACGTACCTCATACTTTTTACTTATAGTTATATAAAAAACATTAAATAATGTCACAAACATTAATTTGTCTAAATATGACTATTAGATATAAATTTAATTAATACATTTAGAACAATATTTATGACTATACGTGAGTCATAAGTATTGGTGAATCATTCGCAGCATTTTTTCATCATCGGCCAGTCAGAAATGGTGACTCCATGTACCAGTGAGTCCTTTCCATCTATGTTAGTGACTCTGTTTATTGGTGAGTCGTTTCCATGGGTATCAGTGACTCGGTGTATCAGTGAGTCCTTTCCATCAATTTCAGTGCGACCGATCATCAGTGAGACAAATGAACTAATTGTGAGTCATATCAACTGTGAGTCATTCTTTCTGGCAGTGAGATAGTTGAACCAATAATGAATCATTTTAATTAATGGTGTCATGTCCAATAGTGAGTCTTTTGTATGTTGGTTTCATGTCCCCGATGAGTCTTTTGTTTGTCAGTGTCACATCCATAGTGAGCCTTTTCTAATAGTTCCATCTTCACATACTTAGAAAATATGAAATATGCATGTTTGATCTGTCTATCAGTAAGACTTATGTCTAATAGTGAGTCATCATCTTTTCAGTTTCAGTGAATTACACATAGACAATTTTAGATTATTTTTCTTGTAATTAAAAAAATCTAGAAACTCGTAATCCTCATTATTACACATAGATAAACAATTAAAATCTTGTTTAGACAAAATCACACCTAAATGATTATATGATTTAAATGATTTGATATTCAATGTACTTTTTTTCATAACATTTTCTCTAACATGAAATAATATATATATATTAATATATGACATGATTTGTGATAATTATAACCTTTAAAGCTATAGATAATGGCCAAAATCACCTATGGGCCAATAATCATCCCCTTTTTTATAACAAATAATCATGTCATAAAATCATTGCATTATTGAATATCATAAGAGTCGCACACTGTTAATAATACGTAATAAAATTTCTCCCCCATTTGGGATTACAAAAAAGATATAGGAGAAAAAATAGGAAAAATAGTAATGTTGAAACAATAAAAAAGCATTAAGAAATCAATGACACTGAAGAAAAGAAAAATAAGACATACAAGGTCTTAGACCTATTAAATTAAAATTTTCCCATACTATAGGATAGGATAATGTCATAGGATCAAGGGTTTCCATCCCCCTATCATGAGGATTAATAGAAGGTTTATCTGGGGAGTTTGGTCAAGGAGAAGGAGGATCCAAAATGATTTTGGGGGGAGGTAGAGGCACTCCTTCAAGAACTATAGATAAAAGGGTAGGTCTGTGTTGAGGAAGAACCCGAGATAGAACAGTTTCTGTGATGTCTATCTGATGTGAGATAAGGCTTGACAAACTGACATTTGATGATGATTAGCCACAGAACTAGCAGGGCCAGGATTTGTATTAGGATATACCACAATGGATTCATATTGGACATCAAGATACAGTTTAAACAACTTTATGAATTATTCAATTAACTATCCAACATATCTCATAGATTTTTTAAATTCATCCTTGTATTGAATAAATTTATATGAAAAAGGTGTAAATTCTATGATTTTATAAATATGATACTAAAAGGACTTTGTCATTGAAGGGAGTGTAAGAGGTGTGTCCAAATATATAAACGAACTTTTCATTTGGTAATTTGTGACGACTTCTGAGAAAAAACTCATTAATCCACTTGGTAAACTCTTCCTGAGTCTGTGAATAAGTACTTGTATACTACTTCACATGATAATTCACTTTTTATAAAGTAACCTCTAATTTTCCTAAACATGATGTCTACACTTGTAGCTCCCCTATCAATGCTAAACTAACAGTAGAAAGATTAGCATGATCTGTAGATTTTGAGGAATGAGCAGGTGGAGCATAACATGAATCTTGAGTAGAATAGGTGAGATCCTAAGCTTCTTTTATCAGCTTGAAAAACACAATTTCTTTAAAATGATAAACAATTTTATCAAGAACATTCATGATAGTTTCCATTTTTTTCTGTACTCTCTGATCAAGGCATTGATCAGAATTGTCAACTTCCATATATCATTTCCAAGTTTAGTATTGCTTGTCACAATTGCCTCTATAGTTGTGATTAGATATGACTGAATCTCTTTTATCAAAATCATTAAAACAGAATAAGAAATAGCTTTAGATAGACTAGTTGAAGAAGTAGAAGAACTAGACGCACTAGCATTCTTGAAAGCATCAACCACAAATATGCTTGGTTTAAAATGTTCAATTAGATCAATATTTTCTCTCCTTATTCCATTAATCTCATATATCATTTGATATTTCACCTACTATCTTATAGAGTCACATATCTCTTCCTTGAAAATTTTAAAATCAGATTATGTGAAACAGTCACAAGAAGTGGTCTCATCCACAGGTTCCTTTTCAGTATGGGAAACAATTTCATCCTCGGAATCTTTACAATCCAATCCAAAGGATACATAACCATGATTCTTTATCCATTCATATAGAATATCACAATCCAAATGAGAAATAGTATCAATCCTTACTCTTCCTATTTTATTCTCTTTATGAGATTGAGAAACTGGCCCTTGAGTCTCCCCCCTCAATGTTAGCTCTTTTGGAAGATTTCTCCCTTTCATTCATGGTTTCCTGGATAGATATAATTTCCTTATGTAGAGTTCTTTATCTAGTATATACAACATGAGAAACACGTTTTCCTGGAGTAATATTTTCTTCTTAAACATTGCCCTCAATAGAGACACCAGTATTAGCTTCAAAAACATCCATTCTCACAGCATCTGAATTTTCATCAGGGTGACCAGAGTCATTGTCACTTTTACTTTCACTGCCTTCTCCATTATTACTATCTTCATTCATCTAATTTTTTGATTTGTTCATCTCCTTATTCACTTTTTTATTCTGAAAATTTTTCACCACTACCAGTATCTTCCTATTCAACTTCTTCTTCATTAGATTCACTAACATACTCTACACTACCTTCAACTTTAGTTTCTTCACTACAAAAAGATTTGGGAATAGGTTCACGAGAGGGAAAATCCATAGGTGGCTTTTTAGGTCCAATAACGACTCTTTTTTATGTTCCAATAGTTTCTGGGTCACTTCAATCCTCAAATTGTGATCCAATATCTCTAATTGGGGTATCAATTTCATCGTTCCCATCTATGGAATAGGTTACTTGTTCATCATGATCAGGACTAGGATCCACTAGATCCCTTGGTCGAACTAGATAGTCTATGAGATTAAACTTTCCATACAATATGTCTTCATCACCAACCCATTAATTCCTCCAAGGGTTCCAATTTATTTTTATTCTTTTATAGATGTAAGATATAAATTAGATTCCACTTCATTTACTAACTACAAAATCCTCATCTTAATTTATCTAGCCCTTCTTATTCAGCATAGTTGAAATCATTATTGAATAAAAGAGTGAATTTGACTTACACCTATGCTTTATCATCTCATTGATGTGAACCATCAAATATCTACATAGATTCTATTCAACATCATTATGAAGAAAATAAACCAAGTATACATCTTGATACTTGAGATAAGAAAAGTACACATTCCATGGAAAAAAATTGATGGTGAATAAACTTGAAAATAATTATATATTCACTATTTAATTATGAGGTGATGGGTCTCTTGTGCTATTTATTTTCAGTTAGCTCCTTTATAGTAGTCTCATTACAGAAGAATTCACTCTCATGAGAATATGTACCTTGGTAATCATCAAACCATCCATTACGATGTACCTTAAGACATTCAGTCCAATTCCATTAAGAGAATGAGATTCTCTTCCCTTTCACAACCGACTTAATCCATGCAACATCACTTCTATCCAAAAAAATATCTATATTTATATAAAACTCATAATCCAAATTTAGATAAAAGACTCTATCATTATTTCTGAACCATTCAAGCCATCCATTATCATTCGGCACTTTTAATAAAAAATATTTTCCTTCCAAGAGCCATTCCACTAAAATATCCTTCTCCAAAGTTACAACACAGTTTACCAAAGTAGGATTCGCAGGACCTGACGATTTGCTTGATTCCCCTTTTTGTTTCTTGGACGTATGAGACACACCCTCTTCCAGATCCCACTTTACTCGCGCCATTCAGATCAGTTCATTTCGAAGATCATAAGGTGAATGGTCAATAGTATAGAAAGAGAAATGTAGAAACGAGAGAGGGAGAGAGTAGTTGTACTGATAATATATTGTATTGATTATAATTTATATCATTAAGGAATTTTACAATTGAGAAATCGCAAAATAGTGGACCATGTTTACTAGAATTAATGAAACAATTTCGTTTTGAGATAAACATACAACGTATTAAAGTGATGAGTCATCGATGTCGTCATGACAGAATTCACGAAACACCAATGGTGTCGGCATGAAAATAGTGTCCGTATGACAGCGGTGTTGGCATGACATTGTTTTCGCAATGACAATTTCACAGAAAAATATTAAAGGAAAGATAAACACAGGGCCTTACTAGTTTTTCATTCCCACCTCATATATGATGAAATTTATCCTTTTAGAGTTCAATGGTTTAGTGAATATGTCATCAAGATGATATTCAGTGCCAATAAATTCTTAAGTAATATCACCCTTTTAATAATGATCTCTCAAAAAGTGATGTCTTACATCAATATGTTTTGTTCTATTGTTATATAATAGGATCTAAGAGATGTTAATAGAACTTTTGTTGATACATTTTTTAGGTACATGTCTAAATTGACATCCATAGTCATGAAGAGTGTGTTTTATCCACATAATTTGGGCACAATAGCTACTAGAATCTCTATATTCCGCTTTGGCAGAAGATAATGGAACATAATTTTTCTTGTTACTACACCATGAAGCCAATGATTTTCCCACAAAGTGGAATGTCCTAGGGGTTCTCTTCATATATAGCATACATCCACCAAAATCCTTATTAGAATGACTCACTATATCAAATGATTGTCCTTTGGGGTAAAACAAGCCTCAATCAATAGTATGTTCTATGTATTTTAAAATTATTTTAACATCATTAAAATGAGATTCTGTATGTTTATCTTGAAAAAGGTCACACATACAAACAATAAACATTATATCTGGCCTATTAGCATTCAATTAGATCAAGCTTCCAATAATTCATCTATATGTGGTTTGATCAATAGATTTTCCATCATCATCAAGGCCAAACATACAAGTAATAATCATGAGAGTGTCATTACTTTTAATTCTATCAAAGACAAAAAAAATTAAAAGATATTTTTTATACTTACTTTGATTTAAACTGATGCCTTTTTTATTTTGAATTTTTGAAATCCTAGAAAGAATTTGATTTCAACCATTCAACTCAATTCAAATTCGTTTTTCATCATTTTAAAAATTTAATACATAAATAATTTCTTGAGGATCCAAAATATAATATCATAAAAAAAAACTTGGAATACTAACACATCATTAAACATTCAATTTATAAAAAGAATAGGATCTACAATTCCTTTTGAAAAACCTTTTGAAATAAGAAAATTTCTTAATCTATCATACCAAGCTCTTGTAGCTTGTTTCAAACCATATAAATCTTTTTTCAATTTGAAAACATGTTTTTTAAAATTAGAATTTATAAAACAAGGGGGATTTTAAAAAAAAAACCTTCAACTATATGTCCATCTAGGAATGAACATTTAACATCTATTTGATACAATTTTATATTAATATGGGCAGCATACGAAAGCATGATTCTTATTTCTTCAAGTTAATTAACAGGTGAAAATGTTTCCTCATAGTAAATTCCTTCCTCTTGACTATATCCTTGTGCAACAAATCTAGGGTTGTTTCAAACATTATTACTAGCTTCATCTACTTTATTTCAAAACACCCACTTAGTTCCTATGATCGAGGTGTCTTTCAGTCTATCCACAAGTTTGTAATCATTATTTCTTTCAAATTGATTAAGTAATTCTTGCATATTCATCACCAAAAATTGATCTGTAATTTCATCATTGAGGATTTTTTGTTCAAGCTATGATAAGAAAACTTGATGTTCATCATGATTTCTAAGAGAAGTTATAGTTTGTGTTCCTTTATCTATGTCTACAAAAACAGCATCTAAGGGATGGTTTTTAATGGTTCTTGTTAGTCTGGAAATTATAGGACATGTTATTTTAGGTTCATCATTTTGATCTTGTTCATTACAGATAGATTCTAATGAATTTCTAGAATTTTCTGATATCACAGATTTCTTGACATAAGGATTAACTGATTTTACATTTATTTCTATATTTGATATATCATCTTTAAGATTTTCTAGAGAGGTCTTAGGAACATGCGGATTTGTTTCATAAAAATTTATATATAAATATTCTTCAACACGCTAGGTTTTATTATTAAAGAATCTATAGGCTTTAATAGAGGTTGAATAACCTCAAATAATAGTTCATCACTTTTGGATGCAAATTTTTAAATATTATTCGTTGTATTAATAATATATACATTAAAACCAAAAACATTGAGAAAACCATCTCTAGGTTTTTTATTTTTTTTATCTCATAAGGAGTCTTCGTGTGGATAGATCTAATTGAGACACTACTTATTATATAACTAGCTGTATTAACAGCTTCAACCCAGAAGTAAATTGGTAGCTCATATTCATTAAGCATTATTCAAGATATTTATTGAAAATCCCTATTTTTTATTTCTACAACTCCATTTTTTGGGGTTTCATAGGGGCAAAAAAGTTATTACTATAGACATTATGTGAGAAAAAAGAATCAATGTCTTGATTTTTAAACTCACGACCATGATTACTTATTAGAGATTTAATTCTAAGACCACTGAAATTTTCAATAGGTTTAGCATACATTGTGAAGTAATTACATGCTTCACTTTTGTGAGCTATTAAATAAGTCCAAGTATACCTAAAATAGTCATCTAAAATAATATAGAAATAGTGCTTCCCATTTAAACTAGAAACTCAAGAAGGTCCAAAATATACATGTGAACCAATACTAATGGTTGAGAAGTCAAAACTTCTTTCATTGATTTGAATAATAAAGTCTATTTAGTCTAGAAGAACTGAGTACAATAAAAGAATTTTTAGAAATGTAAAATGTAGTAAAAATATGGTTTTAAAATAATGAAGAATAATTTCTAGATTTTGTCAGAAAATGTGTTTTGGATAACTTTCATTGTCCCAGTTGATATCCTATTCCAGAAGTTTTCTTAGTAGCTATATATTCCCCAAGAATTTGAGTAAGTGTATTTTTATCATTGGTTAACATTTCAAGATCCTTCTTTAATTTTTTATTAGACATTTTTTTCTAAAATTTTTCCTTCCGATGTTGGGAATTCTTTTATTTTTCAGTAGTAAGTTCAAATTTAATAGTTACAATAAGAGCGTGTTGTTTCTCAAAATATTTAATCTTATCCTTTAGTGCATTGCATATCTCTTCCAGCATGTTACTGTATTCAAATAATTCTTCGTTCACCATATTCTCATACTGACACTCATTTTTAGAATAATAAGTGTTGTGTGAAGGAGTGTCTAATGTTACGTCAAAAGTTTTTTTCATAAAACACATATTTTCCAAATCAAATTTCTCATCATGAAAAGTAGAATATTCACTAGAGATATCATTAGAGGAACTCCATGTGGCCTTCATGGCTTTGTTATCTTTCCCATCCTTCTTCTCATACTTCTTTTTGTATTTCAACTTTAGATAGTAAGCTTTGACATGTCCTTTCCTTTTACATTTATAGAAAATTATCTCTTCAGATTTATCATTTCTATTCTAATCCTTTTTCTAGTTTCCCTTGTTATCAGACTTTTCTTTGTAATTGGGCTACCTAAAAAACTTATTTTTCTTGTATAATTGCTTGAATCTTATGGCAAGATATTCCATTTCTTCATCACTATCTGAAGCCAATTCATCACTATTAGAGCTTTCAATAGGATCTTGAATTTATCTATCTTTATTTTTAGAGGAAGTAGTCTTGAAAGCTACAGACTTACTATTAGGTTCATCATCATCCTCTTTGTTTAATTTTAGCTATTCTTTATACATCATCATCTTTCCCATGAGTTCTTTGATAGGTACTTTTTTGATGTCACATGATTATCTTATTGAGATAGAGGTTTCTCTCCATCTATAAGGTAAACATCTGAGAATACTCATGATTTTTTCTGTGGAAATGACATCTCTTACAAGAGAGATCATTGTGTTGAAAATTTCATGCAACCTAACATACATATCAGAAATAGATTCATCAGGCTTCATTTTAAAATTTCCATATTTAATATTTTATGTATTTAATCTCATTTCCTTCACATTATATGTTCCCTCATGAGAAATAGACACGGTGTCCAAAATCTCATGGGAAATTTTACAAAAATAAATATGATTAAACTCTTCATCCCCTAGTGAACAGAATAGAGAATTCATTACATTAAAATTATTGCTTTTGGAAGCATGGGTAGTTTCATCCCAATTGTTTCTAATAGTTTTAAGAATTTCATATTAACATTAAATGGAATTCTAGATTTTGAATCCCATGCGTTCTAGATTTATTTTTATTTTATGTTTCCACTGAGTATAGTTTGTACCATTTAAAAAAGGAGTTCAATTAGTATTAGATCCATCAGTACTTATTTCCATTATATAAAGTATGAAAAGATTTCAAAGAGATAATATTTTAGATATAACATAAATTTTGAGGCCATTAAAATAAAAGTGAAATCATAGTAGAAAAATAGTTGAAAAAGCATTAAACAACTGAAAAATATCAACACTCCCCTGACACCAAATGTTGGTAGAAGTAGATTTCTCAAGAGGGGGGATAATTGAGTATTTATAATAACCTCTGTTATAAATTGGTTCATTGAAAATTTCCCCTATTAAAAATATAAACAAATTTTGTTTGTAAGCAATTTATAATATCCCTTAATTTTCAATTAAAATTTTAAAAGTTTTATTAGTTATCACATATACCAACCTAAAGATTATTATAACTATTCAAACTAAAATACTTGTTCAAAACAGTTATAAACAATTTCTAAACTAACTATCAAAGTTAAATTTAGTTTTATGAGAATTTAATACACATATATAAAAACTAAAATGTAAAAGCACAGTGAATATAAACATGAGGTTCAATATCAAGGTGAGACTTAGTCCTCTCCACTTGATGGTCACCTAACAAAAAGCTGTTTAAATTGTTAAAAAGTTTGATCCAAACACTGGATCAGGGTTCACAACAACACAGAAGGTTGTCCAGGTGACACTTGATCTCTACCTCAATTATTCATGGGAAGCAAAAAAACAGGTCACACTTGACCTATTCTACTTTTCTATGAGAGGAACATTTAATAAAACATATGATAGTTGGAGGATATCATGTATTATCAAGTTCTGGACAAGATTCATTGTGTGTAACTGAAGGATGCACAAATTTCTCAATTAATGTAACCAAAAGGACACAAAAGAGTTAAATATGAAAAATATAGTTTAGAAGTCTCTGTGTGCTATGAAGTGATTATCTGAACTAATTTGAATTTGGGAAAATGAAGTTCGAGTCCTGTTCTAAATGTCAGCTCCAAAAAAATTGTATCGAAATCTCTGTTGTCTGGTTTCGAGGAGTGAAGTGTTCAACTCCATGTTTGAAAAATGTTTATTATAGCTCAATTGGTTTTTATCATCTTATTTATGTTCCCGTATGTTCTTGATTTTAGTTCTTCATATTTTGAAGATATAATGAGAGTTGTAGGAGTTTGAAGTTCTTCTATTCCTTTTTTTATTTTCTGTGTATTTCTTATCTCTTTAAATGATCCAGTAAGAAATTATTTTATACTTCGAGGTCCTGTAGGCATGATGATCTCCCCATGTGCACGTACCACATACTATCTACTGATAGTACTACAGAAAACATTAAATAATGTAAGAAACATTAATTTGTCTAAATATAATTGTCAAATAAATATTTGAATTAATAAATTACGAACAATATTTATTACTATTGGTGAGTTGTAAGTATTGGTGACTCATTTTCATCGGTCTGTCAGCATTGATTAGTCTTCATCGGTGACTCCAGGTATCGGAGAGTCCCTTCTGTTGGTGTCAGTGACATAGTGTATTTGTGAGTTGTTTCCATCGTTATCGGTGACTCGGTGTATCAGTCAATCATTTACATCAGTATCAGTATGACCGATCATTGGTGAGATAGATAAACGAACAGTGAATTATATCAACTATGAGTCCTTCCTTCTATCAGTGAGATAGTTGAACCAATAGTGACTCATTTTAACTGACGGTGTCATGTCCAACAGTGAGTCTTTTTTTCATGGCACGTCCATGGTGAGTCTTTTTTTGTCATTTTCACGTCTATGGTGATCCTTTTCTAACAGTGTTAGCTTCACATACTTATAAAATATGGAATATGATTGTTTGATATGTATGTTAGTATGAATTATGTCTGAAAGTGACTCATCATCTAGTCAGTTTCAGTGACTTATATCTAAACAATTTTAGATGGTCTTTCTTGTAATTCTAAATGTTTATAAACTGTTAATCTTCATAATTACACATAGAAAAATGATTAAATTTTTTTTATACTTAAGTACACATAAATGGTTGTTTGACTGAAATGATCTAATATTCAAGATACTATTTTTTCAAAATATATGATGTAACATAAAATAAGATATATGTCAATATGTGACATGATTTTTGATAATTAAAACCTTTATAGTTAGAGATAGTGGAAGACTTCATCTATGGTCCAACATGTTGGTTCAACTTTTTTGTGTCTAATACTATCCCTGTTACTCTTTATGGAATTTCATCATGATATTTATCTTATTTAATGCCTTACTTTTGTTTATTGGGATGTGAGTTTCATATCTCTTGTCTAATCCTAATTTCTTATGGGTTATTGATGTTTTTATAGCTTTTGTAAGGCTTTCCATGTGTTATAATTTTCATCTATTTATGAATCATTATGGGTTGTGATTTATTAATTTTCCCTTTGTTCATTACTTATATTTACGATGTCCTTGTTTTAATGTTTTCAAATTGGAAAAATTGGTGGTTGATTTATATATAATATGTTGAGATATGTTTTTCAAAATATTTTAAATCATTTGATTGTTTGTTTTCAAAAGGGCTATTTAAAATAAAAAACTAATGGTTTAATTTATTTCTTTTGGAAACAATTATTTCATTAGAAAGGTAAAGGTTGGTTTTTTAAATGAAATTACACTGGTCTTTATTCATTTACTAATTTTTTATAAATGATATTTTTTGAGAAATTATATAATGCATTATGGTTTCATTTATGTTTTCTATATAAGAAATGAAATCTTATTTTCCAATTATTTTCAAACTGCTATATATGTTTAATTTATAAAATAAATTTAATCAAATCATGATGGCATCATAATAGGAATTGGAACACACAATACATAAACACATTGGTTTGGATGTAGTCTTTATGTATTCTGATGGTTCATATGTTTTGGAATATAGGTTGGTTTTAAACCAATATATATTTGGGTATATGTGATGTTGGGTTATGGTGGTGACTTGAGAGTCACATGGTGATTCTAGGTTATATCTCTCAAGTTTTTTGGATATTTTAGGGTTGTTTGGAGTATCATAATTTCAATCCACCCTTTTCAATATATATTTGTTTACATGAATTGGATTTTAAATTATTTTTTAAATGGTTTATTTTATTTATGAAAAATATTTGGAATTTTATTTATATCATTTAATTTTATTATTCCATGTCTGTATGTTCTCATTTTAAAAATTTTATTATGGTTCTTCCAATGCATGAAAAAATCTAGTGTTGTTCTTAATTTTAACTCACTATTGATTTGGGTTTTATTGAGGGTGAAATAATTCCATCAAGATCACTTATGATGCTATGGAGATTATCACCATCTTAGGGAAATAAAGAACATGCCTTGGGAATTTTGGAGGAAGTACTCTGTTAAAGGTTCTGGTCCGCTATGAAATGTTAAAAAAATGGTATCAGAGCCACATTGTTGTTTTGGGTTGATAATAGAAAAGAGTTTGGGTGGTTATATCATAATTGGTGGGATTAGAGATGTTCCTCTCCAGTTGTTCCTCATTCCTAACCTCAAGTTTCTATGGGTGGTATAGATATTAATTTGAAATTTTAATTTAGGATTGTTAATTCTTGATTTATTTTTTGTGGGTTTTTTCTACTCTGATTTATTAGAATACCACATGAGACATATTAGGATATTACTTTTTTCATAGTGAATTTGGAGGTAATCTAGGTGGTGAATAGATAATTCACCTAGTATTTCAAACAATTTTAAGGATATACTAACTATTATAGACAAATTCGATTGGTGTTTACATGGTTGGGTGATGGTCTAACATGGCATGTGGTCCAACCATTCACAATGGAGAAGGATTTAATTTTTTTCACTCCTTTGATGATTTTATCCCTACTTATGATTGATTATTCATGTTGTTATTTGTTGAGTGAATCCTTTGGGTTTCTAAACCATCTTTGAATAAATACTAAATAAAAATTTTTGTATTTTGTATTAAATATTTTTTTAAACCACGATTAGGGTGTTTAAAGTTCATATTTGAAAAATTATTTAAAATTTATCAAAAATGATTTAACAAGATGAAATTGTTTTATCAGATGTATGTATTCTAAAGGGAAACATTTTATTGTTTTTATATATAATGGAACTCTAATAATGATTTTGGATAGTATGGTTCAATAGTGAAAATTTATTTTTAAGAAGTGGGTTTCATATTGTTTTCCACCTTGAAATATTTTAATCTTTGTGAAATTAAACATCGAATAAGATTTTATTTATGAAACAACGTGGTGATTTGAAATATAAAGAATTCCATGTTTGGTTATTTTAAAATAATATTGTAAATAGTGTTTATAATCTTGTTTTATTTGACTGGTTCTTTTGTATCCCTTATGTTGTGATTTACAGTGTCCTAATTATATATTTTTCTTGAAGGAAAATTTATAATCTATCCCACAAAATGTAATCACAAATTATAGAATGGTAACTCATTGTTACTCATTCTAAGGATCAAAATATTGGTTTTTGAGTTTCTTACATTACTAGAATCTTGATAGAGTATTATGGATATGTTCTTCCAAACTCATGGATCTTGTATTATAGTTTTTTAATCAACACATTTTGGTATTTACTGATGACCAATGATATCATATTGAAAATGATTCTATATATGGATATAGTGATCTTTTAGTCCCAAAGTACTCTTTAAACCAATTGGCTGAGGTGAACCACACTTTTCTTATAGGGATTATGATTGGATTCATAGAAGATCACATCAATTACCAATAGTTCTTTTTATTATGTTAGGGATATTTCCAAGACACATTAATCTGATGAATTCATAAAAAATTACTTTTATAGTTGATGTAATTATCTTGTGTTCATCAGAGCGATCAATTAGTAAAAATCTATATTAATTATTTCACAAGACTGGTTACATCATCCCTTGAGTTGGATTATAATGATTCAATGAAAAACTAATTTTTTACTATAGTTATTCATCCATATCTAATATAGGTGGGGAATTATTTTACCTGAAAAACCCATTGTGCGATAGATATATATGTTCATAATTTTTTACACTTCTTAGATAGGTTATCATTCCACAAGTTATTATTCAACACTATATGCTATCAGTTAAGGTGATCTAATTAATAGAATGAAAAAGTTACTTTTGTGCTACGAGTGTTTAAATTTCAAACATTTTAAAAAATTATTTCTGAAAACTATAAGGTACAATAATTCTCATGGATATCATAGTCATAATTAATTGTTTACAATATATAAAAATGTTAGAATAAGAAATCTGGGACTCAAATTTGATATGAGTATTGGTTTGTGGTGTTGATTCTTCTGGAGATTGAGAAACTATTTTAATTTTTTTGGAGTTCCCTCTATTGAATAATCTATTTTGGTTGGACTATTTTATGTCTCTTGTGTAAAATATATTATATATTTTTATCTAATGAAATATATTTTTTATTGTATTCAAATCTTTTGAGAATTGTATCCCTCATTGATTTTCATTTTGTGTTTCCATTTGTTTATGGTGTGGACCATGGATTGTGGTTTGTTTGAAGAGTTACATGGGAATGGCTTGGATGTGAGATAGGGTTTTGTGGATATGATTCTAGTTTTTGGGTTGATTTTGAGAACTATATAGTTATGGTTTTCCATTAAGGGTCTCAAAGAGTCAGTGTACTGTGAGTTTGGCCTGGAATTACACTTTTTTAGTTTCATGAGACAAATTTTGAACCATGTCAATCCATGATTAATAATTTTTTGTTTGGGGGAATTTTTTGTTTTTTTATATCATTCTATATTCATCTATTAGGATGTTTCGAGCTAGTTTATCATGGTATGTATATTTTTTGGTGATGGTCATTCCTTGTGTATGCTTATATGGTACATCATCATTTTATTTAAATTTTATATAGTTTAGAAACATAATTTTCTTATTTTTGTGCCACCCGCATTTATTATAGATTTCATGAAAGCTATTATTGGTTGATATGTGTCATTTATTTTAGACCATATTACCTTGGATGTTCTAGAGGTGTTAGTGTTGTTTTGTTTTTTAGATTGGTTTGGGACTCAGAACTCATTTTTGGTTTTTGATATGATCATTTTTAGGATATCAAGATTTTGAATAATATCATAGGAGTGGTAATCACAATACCAAATTATATGAGGAATTTTCTTTTTGGATTATTATTAATTTTTTGGTCGGTGAATTTTTAACTAGTATAGAATGATTCACTTAGGGAGTGGGCTGTATTTGTCTTCTTCTCTTGGTTTTGGGATTTTGAAGTGTCCTTATATTTAGGTCCATTATAGATGGGATTTGGTCGTGACCTTTCCATTAAGTATTAAGGTCATTGAATTTCAGGGTGCATAAAGTTGAATAGTTTGGAGTATTATGGAACCCTAAAATTGTATTATCATAAATATATATATATATATATGGATGATTTCTCAATTGAGTCCATGGTGAATAAGGGTTAAATTTCCAAAAAAAACAGAACTTTTATATGGACACATGACTAAGTGTGTGGTTTGGGAAACCATGTATTATAATCAATGCGAGCTTGGAATTTTAGGTTATTATAAATCGCAAGGTTATCATATGATCTGGTTAATAATACGACCATCTCGGTTATGGTAAATGTTTTCATTTTGGGTTGTTTTTACTTTTTAATTATCTAAAAATAATCCCCATTTCATTCTCTACTATTATAGTCACGTCCCAAGGGAATATCTGGCTCTTCCAAGACCCTATAATTCATATTATTATTGATTCATTAGTGGTATTTAATCTCACTCAAAAAGATAAGGCTCATCCTTCCATATTTGGTTTCATTTACATTTTATCTTCTTATTTAACCCTATTAAAATTTGATTGATGATTTTCATGGAATGGGTTGTTCTTATTTTTGTATTTTGGATTCTAAATTTTTTAATCCATAATTGAATCCCTATTCAAGTGGTTTCATTTAAAGGATAAATTAATTCATATCAAGTGGTTGGTGTTTCCATTTTTTTAAAGGGGCCATTGAATGGGTGATTCTTCAATAGTGTTTCTAAATTAATATATATATGTATCTAATATGTAGTTTGTGCTTTTCAAAAAATTTACATTTTTGGAATATATATAAATATAAAAATTGGTGAGTTTTTAATTTAATAGATCTTTTTAAATGAATTTTCTACGTCCTAAGTGATTCATAAAATTCTATTGGTTTTTCTCTCCAAGAAAAACAATTAGTATATAGTGATTTGGGCCAATTTATATTTATAAAGAGGTGTGTTCCTTTTATTAAAACGGATTCCTCATTTAAAATAGAGTTTATAATTAGTTTAAAAGATTTCTTTTGTTTTAAATGGGGTTTTTATATTCATTTAAAGGCATGTATTGAATTATGTGTCCATTAGGTTAATTCATTGATTTCATTGAGACTATTCTTTTTTGTCTTTGTGCCTTCCATTATATTTACACTTTTTAAAAATGATTTCATAAGGTATTTACAAAAGATTAATTATTTGTTTCAATGAAAATACATGCTTTACATCTTATAAGAAAGTTAAAATCTACTGATTGACATTTACAACCTAGTATAGCATCATATTTATCCTTTGTATTTTATTTTTTTAATTTTTTAATAATTATACTAATTGTGATTCCATTTGTGAGGCTTGGGTATGATGATTTATAATGAATATGGTGTTTCAAATTTGGAAATTATTTATTTTTAATGATTTATTACCATAGGCATATGTTATTTTCATGTCATTTAAAATGGGTTGATAGTTATCCACCTCTATTAGTTATAACATATTGAAACCCTCAGATGCCAAGTGGGTAGTCAAGAGATGTTCACTATGATAGTTGAGATTTTCACACTAGATAGTGGAATATATTTGTATCTTATGATCTGTATAAAGGGGTGTAAAAAATGAGACTTGTTGAGATTTATTTGGGATGTAGTATGTGTGATTATTAACCTACCCACAATTGGTTCCACTTTTTCTCAACTAGTGCTTTTCCCATTTGTCCTTATGATGTTGCCTCATGATATGTATCCTATGTTATCCCAATTTATTATTTATTTCCATGTATAATTATTATCTCTTGTTTTAATTGACTCTAATATATGGGTTAGTTGTGATGGAGAATTGTTATTGTAAGTATTTTCTTTGTTTTATTATAGAAATTTTTATGACTCTCAATCGATTAGGATTTATTATGTTTTCCTATTTTTTATTATTAATGTTTGAGTAGTATGGGTTCTAATGATTTAAAATTTGAAAACATGGTGAAAGTTTTAAATGAAAGTAATTATTAAATGTTATTGAAAAAACATTAAACCATTTGATGTTTTTTTAATTACATTCTAAAAAATGAATTTTTAACATATTTATTTTTTTAATGGATACTATTTTAAAAAGTTAATGGTGGTGTTTTTGTAACACCTCACAAATTCTAAAAGAATAACATTTTATATAATAGTGTGTATAACATGAAAAACCAAGGAGATAATGGAATGTAATTTCTAATGAAATTATGATATATTTATTATTTAAAATAAATTCATTCTATTATATATCATTCAATGCACATAATACTAATTTATCTTGTGTTGCACAAAATAATGAATTTATTTCTTGGTTTGTGTTACACAAAAGACCATGTGTTACTGTATAAAATTAAAATTACTATTTAAAAAGGAAAATTTCTCCTCTAGGGAAAATATATATTGAATAATATAATTAATTAACAAATGAAAATATAGGGTTTAATTAATCGGTTACTAATAAATTATAAGTTACTATAAAAACCACTTCAATATAAAAGAGATTTTTTTATAAAAAAAATATATTTATATTCAGAATTTATTTTATCATAATAAAATAAATTAATTATTATTAGTTTATGATCTTAATGAAACTTATATATTATATATTTAATCAAAAAAAAATTACATTCATCCAATATATTTGATAGACATAAGATGAAAACAAATCCAAATTTAAGTATAAAAATGTAATTTTTCCGCTTTTTAATGGCTCACTTGTATTAAAGATAATTTTGAGAAATTTATAAATTTAATTTGAAAAAATATAATTCATTCATAAAATATTAATAAAAAATTATTATATCATTAAGTTTTTTGTATTTTTCAGATAAATTACATTTTTTATGAATAGTGAAAAGCTCTAAATTTTATTGAAAAATGATTTATAATATGAATTATTTATAATGATAAATTATATTTTTTAATTGGGTTAAAATAAATATTAGAAAAATTAAATATATATATATATATATATTAATCCAATTTAGTTCAATATAATCATTTTATATTGAATTTACTTATAAAAACATAGTAAACTTTTGAACGTTTTCACTTTTAGAACCTGCTTTGTCATCATGTCTCGAGGATAACTTTTAAATTAAATTTTATATCCTATGTGAAATGAATTTGGAAAAATGGTTTAAATATTTTGAATGAAAACAATTTTTAATTTTTAATATGTTCAAATTAATTATTGACCGATGTTATTTTCAAAAACAATTAATGTTAATCTCTTTGATTAAGGCTAAAATGAGTTTTATTAGTGGGTAATCTAAACATATAAAGTGTTTAAATGACACAAACAGTTTCAAAACCAAATTTTTTTGGAACTATTTATTCCATATACTATATTTAATATAAAATGGATCATTATGAGAGGCATATTAGGTAAAGGATACCCCCCAATAGTGGTTATGGTTTTACATTTTCAAGAATATCACTGCTCGTCCTCTATAAAAGGGAACTCACTCCCACAACTTATTCACACCATTAAATAAATTTTTATTGTAAATGACCATACCAATTCACATAAAACATACATTCACTTAAAACATCAATAACCTCAACATAGAATCTTTATATTGGGAATAATTTAAATCAATAAATTCCTTTCGTGAAATCCAAATGATGATGCCTGAAAAAGATGCATGGTTTGTCAATGAACATTTTTTCATTACTCAAACCCCTTAAATTATTATTATAACATATTAATATAATAAAATAATTATCTTAAATATTATTATATGATTTATTGTATGGTTATGACCTAAAAACGCACAAAGTTCCATAAAATGGGTTATGAAATCATCTTTTGTGTGTGTCGTGGTCAACCGCCTCCTGAACCGATGTCGTTCGTTTTTCAATTACCACCATTTAAGGTTGGGAATAATGACGGAAATATTATTAAAATATTATATTTAATATATTTATTATTTATATATACTTATTTATTTATTATGTAACACATACATTCAATCATTCCATTTGTTTTGGAATATGATAACATCGTTCCTGTATACAACGGACTACTGTCTCATGGAGCGATGTGATTCGTTAACTCTTTACATGGAATGTATTAAGAATAAGTTTAATTAAAATGTTTGATAAATATTAATTAAATATGATAATAATATACATATATATCATTTATTATTCATTATTTTAATACTATATGAAAATGGAAGCAATGTTCATGTGTGTGTACGGTCCACCGTCTCCTTGAATGGTGCATTTCATTTGATATCTATATATTTTATTGATTACTACAAATTAATATATAATAAATTTAAATGATATTTAAATATTGTTTTATTGTCTAGATAGAATTAAATCATGTTTTAATTTATAAGAATAAAAAGTAAAAACTGAAAACATACTAAAAAAGCTAAATAGTTTAAATATGGAAAATAATGAAATATTACTAAGGAACGGCTAACAAGATGTTATAGAATAATCATAAGTGATTTAATAAATATTAATATGATTCATTAATAAGTTGATAACATTTTTAAAACCACTATACAAGCTTTTATGGAATTTAAGACCAAAAGGATACTCTGAGGTAAGGGTTTTTTCCTCAATTTCATTTCTTTGAGGCATATTGTAATGTTTCAAAACTTATTTTTTTATACAATGTAATACTTCGACTTATACATTTTATATTATAAATATTTCATTATTCAGAGTATTACTAGTAATAATTGTATTTATTTCATTTAAGGGGATTGGAAATTAATGTTACGAAGTTGTAAAAAGATTTTATGACACAATTATTTTTCATTAGGTTATATTACTTCTTAGTTTTTTGTTAATATTATATTATCATGTGTAAAATGGCTTGGAATTCATATTTATTTATTTAAAATATCATTATGTGGAATTTTAGTTTATACACATAATCAATCCCTCTATTAATTCTCTTTTCAACGTTATGGTAATTTTAAGTGTTTATTTTACAATGTCTTTTTAATCAAGATTATTCATTATTGATATTCCATTAAAATTAAAATATATGATCATTTTTTAATAAAACAATTAATTTTATTCCCATATTGTTATTCATGATGTTTTTTAACAGATAGTTCCATTTTTTAATTATTTAGTACTTAAAATTCTTGAGAAAATGTTTTCATAAAATCGGTCTTTATTTCTCTCTTCGGTTGAAATTATATTTTATTACATAACTATGATTCCAAAAAAATATTTGAAAAATATTTTCTCTAACATTTTCAAATTTATTTATTAAATGAAAATTTTACCCATTTTTTATCAATACATTTTTTCCAAAAAATCTTTTTATCCTTTTCTAAACAAGTCACGTTTTAAATAATTTTACAATGAATAAAGAAATTTAATTTTTACCTGGTATAGAATTACCTAATATTATTTAATTGAAGGATATTTTGATATTTTAAAAATTTATTTTTAAATAAAATTTTCTAAAAGTCATTTTCAAAGAAAAGTTTTTTTCAAAATGTTTTCCAAAATAAAATAGACTTTTCCATTAATAACATTCCTAAATATATTTTGTATTTCATAAAAAAAAACCCAATTCTTACATCCATCAGTGTACATCATTTTGATGCCATAACAATTCTATATTTGGATTTCATATGATTATTTTTATGAAATATAATATTTTCATTCACTCCCTAGAATAATATTTGTATTCATTCTCATCCCCTTGAGTTATTTACTTTTCAGTGACCATTAAACATTATATTTCCCCTAAAACCCCACATTCTTTATAATGAATATTATCACAAACTTGATGAGATTATTCTATTGTATTGATTATAGTTGACTCAGATGTGGAAAATCTTTAACTCACTTGTTAGGATTTATAATTACAAAACTAACTAAATTCATATGATGAATGGATACCACTATATCTTTGGATTGATTCCTCACTAGGGGATTTTTCATGGGGACGCTGTGGGTTGTGGTTGATATACCATATTTAACAGAGATATAAGGTTTCTAGTGTCCCATTTTATGTCATTCATGTGGTCTTTTCTTGTGACGTTGTGCCCTTTTGTGAAATTTTACTTACTGTAAGTATACAGGGCACATTGTTTTTATTTTAAAAATGAATTTTTTTTCATTAAAAATTATTTCTTTAAAAAATACCTCTAAATGTGAATGTCTCCATTTTTATAAAAAGATTCATGTTATATGTCTTATAATGTTTTGGCATGGAATCTTTTATTTTGGGTGGAATCCTACTAGGTTTTGGATCACACAATACTTACACCTTTAGGTGTAATTAGACTTTATTTTGTATGGACCATGAAAAAGAACGATATAATGTGGTGATGGTGGATTTTGTTACTATGGTTCCAATTCTTTTAGGTGTTGGTAGCGGTGGCATGAGGATGATGCTGCTCTTGTTTCATGGATGTTTTAGAAGAGGGTCATTATTCAATTGTTTTAGTACTTGTGGGTTTTTTTAATAGTTCAAAACCATGAATCCAAAACTAGGTTTACCATATTTTGATATTATTATCTAGTTATTTTTTATTAATTTTTGTGGTTGTTTATTATCTAAAAGTTTGAAATAATTTTCAAGGAATAATCTAATACTCATATACTAATTTCCAACCCATGGGGATCAGGAACGCCCTTCAAGCCATGCCACAGATCGGGCTGGGTGTCGGGTTGGATGAAATCATGTCATGGTTCATGAAAAAATGGTATCATATTGGGTTACACTCCTTTGAGTCATGTTTATTTAGGATTATTCTAGATAGGAAGTAGCTAGTACTGTTATGGTTTGGGGTTCCAATTGCAAGTTGGGTTCTTGGATAGCACAACTCATGACAGTACTCGAGTCACCTTGAGATGATGGAATTTTATTTGACATCACCTCTAGGTGATATATATGGGATACAAACTATATATAGGCACTGGGTGGTGGTGGAGTGGTTTGGTTTTATTTGCTTGTTATTATGATGTATTTGGTTAAATTTTGATTTTTGAAAGTATTTGAAATTTTTTGTTGTTGCTAAAAAAATTAGAATGGTTATGTTGATAGTTTTCCTTGTGGTCTTTCCCGTTGTAGAGAAATTCATCCCTAGAGACAACATGTGTGTCCATAGGAAAATACCAAAGAGAGTTTTACCTCAATAATCTATTAGAGATTAGTGGACGAAGTGGTTTGAGATTTCAATTATTTGGGACATAGATCGACATCTGGTCCTTCTCAGGTTAGAGAAGTTGAGCTAGGTCCTAGAAATGAAAAGGCATATTATTTCATCAAGATCACGCCTCCTTCTTTCAGATGTTGCATGGAACATTAGGAAGAGGATGAGTGGCTTGAGAAGATAGAGAGGTTTTCTGAGTTCCTTGATTATCTTAAGGTGGTCATTGTAAAATGTGCCTTCTTCTTTTTAGAAGGTCATGGTTGGAAGTGGTGGGAATCAGTAGTGAAATCTAGAAAAAATGGTCATATGGTTTGGAAAGATTTTATAATTATTTTCAATGAGTAATATAGTCCTGAGGTCATGGTCTATGAACGGTCTAAAGAGTTTATGAAGCTAATCCAGGGAGACCATTCTGTGATATAATATTCTAATAACTTTTCTGAATTAGTTCGGTACAAAACTAAGTTCATCTCCAACATGAAAATGATAGCTAAAATGTTTGAGAAGGGGTTTTGGCTGAAAATAAGATCTTAGGTTTTCTTGTTCAACCTAATGAACTATGCTAAGGTGGTTGATCTTGTAGTAATGGAAATGATTGATCATAATGACCACCCTAGTTTCAATGGATTACTGTCATCAGTGGGTAGTGGTAGGTCATCACAGAATAATTGGAATCAAGATGATAAATGGAATAAGGCTAGTGGTATTTCAAGTCATCCATCATATATATATATATATATTAATCAGTGGCTTCTAATTCTTGGTATATTGGGTGTCATCAATGTGGAAAGGGAGGGAACATATGGCCTATATTCACATCTCATCCTAGACACTGTCACTGATGTCTAGTAAGGGAAAATATACAATGGTTTTCTAGGGGAAAACATTCATATCAAAGTTGGGTCAGATCATTGGTTTTTAGAGGGATGTCAGCCCAGTCAGAACATTCTACGTCAATAGGTTCTCAGTTCAGTGGTTATGGAGGTAGTGATGCATTATCTTTTGGGAAGATTGTATATATTTTTGAACCATAGGATAATGGTCGTTCTCAGGGTCAGTATGCAATGAAACATCTTCATTCTATGGGAAAATCACCAGTGATATCAGATACATGACCTATGACAGTATGAGAACTATTTTTATTGTGTCATATTATATATCATTTTATTGGACACTAATGATTGATTATATATCATTTCTAACTGTGGCATTGATGTTTAAAAATTTCATCTAAAAATATATTGTATGTGATGAATTTTGTGAATTTGAATTGTATAAAGATAGTTAGGGGTTTCATGCATCCAACATGTACAAATCGTTGTTTCAGGGGTCGAGTTGGATTGAGACTATCTGTTTTTTGAGATAGACATCTTTGATGTAATCCCCAATATTGATTGGATGGTGTGATTCCAATCACACATCGATTATTATTAGTAGACAATGATCTTTTTCAATCCTAATGTAAGTATATAGGTTTTTATAGTGATTCTGATCCTTGATTAGAACAATCTGGACCTCCATTTCTGATTTTGGGAAATATTTTTTTCTAGTTATCGTCGCTCGTCATAGAGTAAAATGATGGTTCTCCGGAGGATGGATTACCTCTTCTAGTGGATGAGTTCTCTATGGGTTTTCCAAAATATTTTTTGGGTTTCCCTTAATATAGGGATGTGGATTTATCCTTTGATTTGGTGCTAAGAACACAACCTATATATCTTCCTTCATATCATATGGATCCCCATTGAATTGAGGAAATTAAAAGTAAAATTGGATGACTTGTAATCCAAAGGATTCATTCCCCCGATAGTATCTCTTGGGTTACCTCGGTTCTATTTGTGAAAAAGGTTGATGGGTCTCTTGAGTTTTATATATACAAACACATGATCAATAAGGTAATTATCAATAATATGATTCTCCTCCCATGTATTGATGGCCTTTTCAAACAGGTTAATGGGGGGAGTTGGTTTTCCAAGACTAACTTGCATTTTAGTTATCACCAAGTGAGAGTTAGAGAGATTGTTGTCCCAAAAACATCCTTCCAAAGTAGGTACATCAATTTCACATATTTATTCATGACTTTTAGGTTGATGACTACTCTTCCAGTTTTTATGGATCTCATGAATAGAGTGTTCCACCAGTATCTCGACTCCTTTATTTTAGTATTTGTGGATGACATCTTGTTCCATTATAGAACCAAGGACGAACATGATCATCATTTTACATGTATGTTAGGAACTCATTAGTATCATCTTATCTATGAGAATGTATATAAGTTCCCCTTCAAGAGAAGGGAGGTGAAGTTTCATGTATATGTAATCTCAGAGAAATGGATATTTATTAACTTGAAATAAGATTAGTTGGGTGATATTAGTGGACCATCCAAATAACATTTTAAGAAAAGGATTTTTTAGGTCTGGTAGTGTAATATAGGCGGTTTTTGTTTATTTCTCTTAGCATGGTTCATCTATGACATTCCTCTCCCTAAAGGGATTAAAGTTTGAATGGATCCTATAATTTCAAGCATTCATTGATGAGATGAAGTGTAAGTTGACCACCACCCCCATTTTTATTTTTCTTAAATATGGAAATGGATATATGGTTCTTAGTGATGCCTAGAATTTGGTTCATGGGTTTGTGGTGATGTAGTATGACCATCTGGTGGCTTATGGTTATCTCTAGATTTCACCACAAAAAATTAATTGCCCAACCCATGATCTAGATGTAACAATGGTAATGCAATACTTAAAGATATGGAATCATTATCTTTTTGGGAGAATTTTTTTTAATTCGTATTAGAAGATCTTGGATACATTTTCTCCCATAATGATTCTAATTTTTGGTAGTGTAATTTTTTTGAGTACCTTTATGGGTATGATTTTTATATAGTATATTCCCCAGGTAAAGGGAATGTTATGGAAGATTTATTGAGTAGGAATGTGTCATTGAATCCATTGAAAGAGTCTAGGGATGACTAAGATTTGATTGGAATTTTTCTTCAAATGTACTTTGAGACTAAGGAGAGTGATGGAGGTGAAATCATGGATAGTGTGTAGTTTAAACTGTCCCATCAGGAGTTGATTCAATGGGATCAACTAGGAAAGGAGTTGTTCTTGTAGTCTATGCATTTTCATAATGGTGGAAAGACACCTTCTGATTATTCATTGTCATATGAGGGAGTTTTTTTATTCTAAGGTCACCTTGTGGTGACTTTGTCTATGAGGAAGATGGTGATGCATGAGAGCCACCTGTCTTAGTGGTTAATTAACCATTGTGATACCAAGTTGTTCTATGACCTGTTTCGACAGTTCTGGTGTCCATGTATGAGGCGGGACATAGTTTACATTGTATCTCAGTGTTATATATATTAGAATGCTGAGGAATACCTCCAAAGTTATTTCTTTATACTTTATCCACAATATATTCCAACCTAGAATTGGGATGAGATCGCCATGGATTTTATTATGGGGATACGTCATACACCCCAGTGGAGGAATTCTATTTGGGTAGTGGTCAATCATTGGACCAAATCCACTCATTTAATTTTGATAAGGGATTCATCCAAAGTTGATTATTTTGGATGATTGTTTGATCAGGATGTGGTGAGGATTCATTGATTTCTGTTTGAAATAGGTTCTAACAGGGACCCATGATTCACCTTGAATTTTTTTAATGTAGGTTAGAAGGGAATGGGGTCACAGTTCAAGTGGTGTACTATATACCACACTCAAATGGAGGGTCAGACAAAGTGGGTCAATTTGATTTTGGAAGACATGATTCAGTATTATGTTTTCTAATTTTCTAATTTTTGGGATATCCATCTGGGATTTGTTTAGTTTGTCTATAAAAATAGTTACCGATAATAAATTTGAATGTCTTCATTTGAGTTGATTTTTTGTTCATCCATATCAGACACCCATATGTTGTGATGCAGTGGGTGAGGCCTCACTAGTTGGATTGAGCCTCGTGAAAGAGGCATTGAATAAAATCCTATTGATCAGGAAGCATTTTTTGTATCTTAGAGTTGATATAAATATTATACTAATTAGAGACATTTAGCTTTGTATATTCCTGGGGGTGATAGGGTGTTCTTGGAAGTGCCACCATGATTAGGGAATTTGACATTTGGGTATGAACTAGATGTTAATTACAAGGTATGTAAGAACTTTTGAGATTTCCATGTAGATTGGTAAAGAGGCATACAAGTCAGATTTGACTTCTCAATGGATGTCAGTTCATGACATGTTCCATGATTCTCATTTAAAAAATTTAACCTAGACCCATCTCATGTGTTTATTTGGGAAGAGATATAATTTCACTCTGAATTGTTATTGATTGAGCGGCAAGTGCAGATTGAAGACTCCCAATAGAAAGTACTCTGTGGGATGTTTATTTTTTTGGTCTGAGTTCTTTGGTAACATGGTGATGATTTTCAAGATACTTGGGAGTGGAAGCATTGGGTTAATGTGGAATATTTATTTATATTCTCTGATAAAGATTAGGGTTGACTATATGAGGAAAAAAAGTTTTCTTGGTGGGGAGAATTTAAACATCTGTGTATTAATTACGATGTATTATTTTATTTCATATTATTCTTTTCTTTTACACTTTGTTTTCTGATGAGTTTTTTATTAAAAATGGATAATTTTGGCATGACATGAGGTGGTTCAAGGTTGGAGCATGGTTTTTCAAACCTTTAGACTTTGGCTATGAAATCATGAGACTTTTTCAAATTTTGGGATAGGAGAAAACCACATAATTTCAACACAGTTTTTCAATATTTGTTAGGTAACCATGTGTCATGACCCTCTTATATGGGGATGGATACAAGGTGTTCTCATGTTTTGGAACATTCTGTGAGAAAATCATGTGGCCTTTCAATGTCAATAAAAATTGGGTTTTTATATTTTTCCCCCATTTTGTAATATAACCCCAAATTCACCACTTTTCTCCCCCACTTAATATTCCTAGCCTTATGTGCCTCCAAACCTCCCCATTGATCCATTAGATCTCCATTTTTGAGATTATTTTTGTGGGTATTCTTAAATAAACCACCATGTAAGTGGTTTTCTTTTGCCTATCTCCATAAAGTTAGGTGACCTATTTAAGGTTAAATATTTATTAATATGGTTCAATATAGATTTATTTGTCAAATATTTCCTTTTTAGGGTCTTATGGTGGTGTGGTTGTGGTTTCGTAACAACCTCTAGAATATTCAAAGATTCGGGTAAGTGGTTACACGATTTTAAATTGTTGGATGATGTTAGAATTATTTATGGAGTTTATAAATGCGTTCTATGATTGACTTATGTGGTGAGAAATATTTTTTGAAATTATTTTTTCATGTATATGTGAGGAATGTGGATTGATTAAGGTAAAATTGTCATGTTTAGTGTGGAAATCATTGTGGTGTCACATGGATGCATTTTATGATTTGTTTGTGTGGTGAAAAAAGAATATTTTGAAATTTTTTGAGATGATTATGTATTGAAAGTGGTATTTATAAAGAAAATTGGTTGTATTTATTTTTCCTTCACATATTCTTATTCTTTAAGGTGTTTCATAAATTTTTAATGTGGTTAAAAACATGATTAAAAATTGATTTTTCATGAATTTGAATTTTAAAGGGGTTTTTCTTATATGAAATGGTGGTTTTATTTTTGTATTTATGTTCCTTGTGTGTGAATGTGAATGTGTTGATACATATATAATATGATTAATGGGAGTTGAGCAAAATGGGGAAACCTGGGTATATAGGTGGGAAACTAGAACTAGTACGCTAGTGATTTAGAATAGGAAAAGTTAGATTATTTTAGTGGATTGATGCTAATTTACTTAGAATTAAAAATGATTGGATTAAGATAGTATTATTTACAATTACAACACTAACTATGTTATTATGATTATTGGATACCACTGGATCTTTGGGTGGATTCCTCTCTAGCGGGATATACACGGGGACACCATGGGTTGTTGTAACGCCCTGACCCAAGAATCCAAGATCCTGTGCTTTTTTTAATACATTGGCATGATTAAAAGTAATCAAGTCCCAAAGGACCTATAAGTTTAGTATTCTTGGAAACAAGATACATACATAAGATCAACATTATAACTTGAAAAGAAAAAAACACTAATTTATTCCATTAGAAACATCCATGCTTCAAAGATTATTCCTGCAAGTCACTCATAACTAACATCTTTATATCCACGGAAAATGAAACATAAGGAAGGGGTGAGCTCAAATGCTCATCAATAGTAATAAATACAATGGAAGATAACATAAACATTAGGCATGATGGATAATTTAAAACATAATCCTTTACAAATATTAAACATGAACAATTTATGGCAGGAATATGAGATGAGTAAATAATTCCATAATAAATCATATTCGTGGGTATTCTACTAGTGAAATAGCCACATAAAATATGAATATATAATATCTTAATGATGGAATTGATAATTCCGGACATCATAACCACATAGTCAAGGCCTCGTGCCAAGACTACAAATAAGATTTTGTCAAGGCCTTGTGCCAAGAAACTAGATTGTCTCATGAGACATACCGATGCATCTAAGAGCTATAGCGGGATCCACCCATCAATTACTATGTCCAATGCATTCCTCGTATGAAGAGGTTGAAATATAATATCAACATTACTATTAATACTAGCATACGAAATGTCAATATTTTAACCACAAACCATGAATGGTATAAAAATATCACATCCACGGTCAATCATATCTCATTCAATACAATATGAAATATTTTATTATAATAAATTAACCTCAATCGAGAATAATGAAGGATATTGACAAAGATGAAAATAATATTCAAAACTATTTTAGATAAATATCCCCCTTTTTCTTGAAAACATTTAAAATTATCACTATTTATCAAGAATATGTTTAAAATAAATTTTTTATTCAAAGTTTCTCATACCACATTGAATCTTTTAAACGTAATTTACTTTTTTAATCATTAATGTCCACATAAATAAATCCTTAAACCCATTTTTAATACCTGGACATTCTTGAGAAATATTAGAAGAATAAAATTTTATAACATTTAAAATGAGATTTTTGTTAGAGTTCCTAACCAAATAAGAGATGCCTGAATACAAATAATTGAATTAATAAATACTTGATAATATCATGTGAATAAAGGGATTCATGATATAATATGTCAAAGTACAGTATATACCCCAAATAAATGTGAATTGGAATATAATAACAAAAAAGTATCAGTGGAATGTAAGTTGAGATGAATTCCTATATAAAGACAGTATCCTTAGGTTAAAGATAAATCAATGACATAATTATGTATGAAAAATATAAATACACTCAATATGATTGGATATTCAGTGTAAAAAAATCAGAGTACATTCAGAGAAGTTCCTTCAAAACAACACCAATGACTTGGTTGTTTAACAAAACGAAAAAAAATTAAGTTAAAATTACTCTTATCCTATTCATATCAATAACTTGAGAAATTTTAAATGGAGTGATTATGTGTATCAAAAGTATATCCACAAAAATGAGAGTGTAAATTACTAAAAAAATATTATATACTGATTCCACACATAATCTTGGAGTAAAATAATCAATGAAGTATAGGTAAATCCCAATGAGTTGAAAATGAAATTTAAAATTTCTTTACCAATTCGGTAACTACTTAAACATACAACCCATGAATGAAGGATCATACAATGAAGTTTTAAAAACCCATATATTATATTATATTACAAAATTAATACAATCATGGCCAGTACATACACCACAGAAAAGGAAATAGTTGCAATACAACATGAATCTCACGGGAATAATAAGTGAGATGGAATCCCCTTTACCATGTAGTAATCAATCGAGTTGTATGAAAAAAACATAATAACAACCAAATAATTCATAGAATACCAGGAATATAAATAGATTCATGATAATATATATCAAATGGTAGTACACAATACACCACATGCAATAAATAAGTGGTGAACAGTGGAAAAATCTCGGAATTAAAAGTGAGATAAGAACCCCCTTACCTCAAGTCTGACTTGTCTTGTATGTTCCTTGTTCTTCCTGAATAATAAACATAAGTAAATTTCTACTTGATTAAAACATTTTTTCAATTTTATTATTCCTTTTATATCACTTATTACCTTGCTATAACAATTAGTTAATTATTTGAGTTCATATTGGATATTTTATCAATGTTCGAAACTTGAGTCAAAAATAAACTTGTTATAATTACAATTCATCCATGTGGTAAAAATACCATTATCTCTAAACTTATATACATGATTTAGATATCATATATATATTATATATCAAGTATATATATGTATTTATAAAAGTACATAACATTTGGAGATAAGAAATGAAATGCACCGTTCATGGAGATGGTAAGCCCTACGTACGCATGAACGCTATTTTGATTTATATTTTGTATTTCAGTGATTTTAAAACATAATGATACATATTTATATTATAATTCTAGTATAATATCATATATAATATCATTCAATCCATCTTTTATACATCCCACATAAGGAATTAATGAGTTATATAACTTTGCGGGGGCGGTAGTATGCACTTCCACAAATAAAATTATCGTGTTTTACCCATAATGGAAACCGTAAAATAATTATATAAGTGAAAAATACCGAAGTATAATATATATCTCATATAAATACAGATCCATATTAGTGGCCACAAGGAGAGGTGGTATGAGATAATTGAACAATCATCGTTTCGTGAGGCGTTAGTTTTTCATCCACAGAAACAATATGTTCTTTACCCATTAGATGGAGGTGTGTGTAAGTGTAGTTTGAATCCTTATCATAACAATATCCTAATATGATTAGGATACTGGTTTTTTTATCAAATTATTTAATAAAAACACTTTAGTGGTTGGAGAAGAAAAATAAAAGAAAATAAGTAAAGAGAAACTAGTACCTATAATTTGGGTAACTCCCTTTTATTTGAACCGAACTGACTTCTTGAAGGGACTTATGCTTAATGTAAGGATTATAGGTGGAAGGTATGGGTATTGAGAGCTTATTTATGCATGGTTTGGATGAGCCAAGGGGCATGATAGGTGTGAGGAATGGATTAGAAGTGGTGTCCGTTTATAAAAGAGAGGAGGGGCTCTTTAGGAATGTTTGAAAATGTTATTTTATTATAAACATATCTTCGGTTTCAAAAGGTACAAAACTCATTAAAGTCGAATTTAAGATGACTCATGTTAGAAATAAAATCATCCAATAATAATTATATAGGTTTTGGATAATGTTTTAATATTAATAATTTCATTTATTTAAATCATTTATTAATGCGGTAAATATTGCATCATTATTGTGTCATAAATAATTTAATTTATATGATGTCTAAAAATTATACAAAAAATATCATAATTTAGGAAATATTTTTATTTTTCCAATGATAATTTATAGTAAAAAAATATGACTTATATATCCTCATGTAAAAATTGATATACTAAAAGATATGTGTTAATGACATTTTTGTCATCACTTTATGTTTATTAAAACAAGGTGTCATTATCATTCTTAAGTGGCTCCATGGGGTCCCCATATTCACCCAAGGATGCCCATGGTTGGCCATGACTCATGCAATAAGGTTATAACATGTTTTAAACTAATTTTTTATTATTATAATATTCTTTTTACCTTGAATTACCCTATTTACCTTTAATCGCGGTTAATAAAAGCCAAAAATAACTATTCACAAAAAATTATTTTCATCTTATTGAACCAAATTTTACTTACTAATAACAGCCATGTATGTCAGATTTTCAAAATTCAGTTCACAGAAGCAGTAAGATGTCATTTAAAAGAAAAAGTCGGTTTTTTAACAACTACTATGTTGTTTTACTATTCATCAAAAATTGAAGTTTTTCATAAAAATGAAAAAACATAACCCTAATATATATTTGATATTATAAATTCAGAAATTTTTCTGTTTTAGCAAATTCAGAACATAAAAGTTCAATAATTAATTTAAAATTTATTCTCGTTGTCAAAACAAATACCATGTTTTTAAGAAACAATAAATATCAAAAGATTGATAGTTGTTTATGTAGAATTTCAATGCAAAATTAATCCCAATGATCAAAAATGGATTAAATTGTCAAATTATAATCTAATTATACTTTCAAAACATTCAAATGTATAATTTAATAATATAAATTATTCTGATTAAAAAAGTTTTTTTCAATTCAAATTTAGTATTTTTCATTATTCACCAAAATATGAAAGTTATCAGCAAAAAACCAAACAATTATCGAAACTAATTTTTTTTGTCCTGATTCTAAATAAGAATTTTATTTTGTCAAATTGAATATATAAAAGTGTAAAATATTTGATTTAAAAATGGTTCACCATTAAAACGTAGTAAAATTTCATTTTTTGAAAAATACTTCCTTTATTTAAAAAAATGAATTTGTTCTTATATTATGTCTAATAAACACATAATAATGATGATAAAGTTATAAGAAATATATAAAATTCAATATTCAATTAATACTATTCGTAACAGCTTTTGAACAGTTAGTTTGGTAAGTCGTCGTGCGCTCGAACTCGGTGTTGCTTGAGGTGCAAGCTATTGAATAACTTTAAAGAGATAATGTTCTATAGAACCTTGGGGTGTTACATTATCCCCTCCTTCAATAAATTGCATCCTCGAAATTTTAATCATGGGATTGAAAATTTTGGTTTTGATATTTCAAAATATCTTAGTTGAAATCCCACATCGAAAATGGATTAATGAGGCCTCTATTTTAAAATCAATAAAGATAAGTAGGAAGGTTACCGAAAATAACACATACTAGGGTTTCATGTAAGAAAACATGGATATATAAGATAAAACTAATCATGATGTTATGATGGATACTGATCGAGAATATTTTTAGGGGAAAGTTAATGATATGTTATCCATAAACATGTGATGGGTTGAATGGTCTTTGATTACCTAGTAGGAAAAGTAATCAAACAAATTTTTTGTATTTAGTTACTTTCCATAATGCTGATGAATTTATTTATGATATTGACTAAAATTATAAGGAGATATACTTAGTAGAGTTTCATCCATTAAAAAATTTCTACCACAAACTAATATTTTCTCCAAATGATGAGTATTCAAGATGACTAGGATACACCTAAAGCTCTTGAATCAACTTATAGAGAATCACATAATCCACAATGGATGAACTATATATTTCCCTTGTCATTAAACATTTACCAATACCAAATTGGTTTGTACATGATCAGATGATCCCCAAAATGGACAATACTTTATAGAAAGAAATACTACTCTTAATCTCCAAAATTTAAACAAACAATACCCAAATATCAACAAATACCCTTCAATGAATAATTGTCTATAAAATCCTTAAATATAGTCCTAACTAAGATGAAACCCAAAAATCCGAAGAATTGATTACGTAGTCTTCCACGTTAAATTGTATCTCCAAATAACATCTACTACTCATGAAGTCAGATACATAAAAGAAGTTAACCTAATAACATATTCTCTATGATATGTTATTAATTTCCATAAATAACCCAAATTTTTATAAATCCATAATAAAAACATTGAAAAATAATCACCATTATTCTTTAAATAAAATCCATTGTATTCTATTTTCCTTCTTCATACAGTGTTCCCAACAGAGGGGACATCCTCCAAAATAACATTTATCACTTAATCACCATATCTTTTTCCTGTGGTAAGGATATACATTTGATAATACATAAAGTCTCAAATAAACTTTATAAAATCGTTTAACTAAAAAATAATTATTCACACTGACTAGGGACTTCACGTAGTCCAGTGGTAAGTGATAAATCCCAATCGCACTCTGGTTATGGGATGGATTCCCATAGGTTTGTCTGATGCGACGGGTTTTCACATGGTCTGCGTGTTGTCCTTTTTCAAAAAATAAATTTTATAACATTAGAAAAATGAGATAAATTCCTCAAAATAACCATAACATAATTGAACCACAAATGTTATCTTATACCTCGCATTTTCATCCCAAAATTTAATAACTTTTAATTTCCTCAAACTCAATGATCATATAAAACCAAATGGTTATTTATAACAATATTTACAAGAGAAAACATAATTCTTCCTCAAAAATAACTTTTACATGACAAACTATAGGTTTAAAAATAAAATAAAAAGTTTTCCAAAGTAATCCCATCAACAAAGAGCACTAATACTTTTAAACATTCCGCCATCCATTTCTTTCCACATAGATTCTTCCTTGACCAAGAGGATATCCTATAGAATATGGAATTCACTCAGGTAATGGCCAGGTCTCCAAAATTAATGAAAAATAACTGTATAAGGATTCTTGGGACCATTTTTATTTTATTTCATAGTTCTATTAATTATTCCTTGGAAATTATTTACTTTATTTCCTTCTTACCCCACACGTAAAGCATTTCTTTATTCCATTGAGACACTTTCCTGGGTGTCTCCTTCCACATTTCTTGTATGATGGAAATTGAGGTTTCTTTTCTCCATGGTCTCCACTACTGGATCTATTATCATTCATCACCTTTCTCTTAATTTTTGAGCATAGTAGTTGGTTAATATATATGATGTTGATCATATTTTTTGGAAAACTGATTTGGCATGAACACAATATCTTTTATTCCTATCAACATTCAATTTTATTTCTCATTTCCACCACCGTTCCCACCTTGTACATCCTGCTCAATGTTACTATTACTTCCATGGAATCCATCTATTGAATAAAACAAGAATGCAATTTGTTAGTAACGATATTCATAATATCATTTAGAGAATATCATGACACATTATTTTCAATTTAAAACACCTTTGGATTAACTAAGGTCATTTATTATCATATTATATTAAAATACTTCAAATTGGTTTGTAATGAAAATGTAAATTATCCTAAGCATATCCCCACAGAGAGTCATAACTAAGAGTGAAGCAAGGCCCGTTGTTGTGTACCAAGATACCCTAGGTCAAGCCTGAAACTCCTTGTGAGAGTTTTCACCCCTAGGTACATCTCTTCCAGAGCCGCCTCTACCTTCCCGTATCTAGAAAGGGATGTATTTCTTGGAAAATACACAAAATCACTACATTACCAAAATTTTAGGAATTTATTTTATACTAATCCTCAAAGTTTATCTTAGAGTTATGTTCTCTAATTAGAGTTCATCTAAATCTAGTTTCCAAGGTTTTTACTAAACTTATTATAATACCAACTATAACACCCCAGCCCCATAATCCAGGATCAGGTGCTTTATTTTTATACATTTGTATGATTACAAGGAATAAAGTTCTGAAGAACTGATCAGTTTAGTAGTCTTGTAAACAAGATACATACATAATTTCAAACTTACAACTTGAAAATAAAATTAACACTAATTTATTCCATTAGAAACATCCAAGATTCCACGATTATTACATCAAGTCACTCATAACTAACTTCTTCATATCCTAGGAAAATGAAAAATATGAAAAGGGTGAGCACAAATGCGGAGTAAGAGTAAGAAATACAGTGGAAAATAACATAAACATTGGGCATGGTCAATAATTTAAAACACACGCCTTTACAAATAGTAAACATGAACACTTCATGGAAGGAATATGATCTGAGTAAATAATTCCATAATAAAACATATTCACGGGTATTCTACTCGTCTAATAAACACATGAAATATCAATAACTAATCTCATAATGATGGAATGCATAATTATGGACATCATAACCTCATAGTCAATGCCTTGTTCCAAGACTACAAATAAGATTTTGTCAAGGCCATGTGCCAAGACACTAGTTTGTCTCAGGAGACCTACCAATGCATTGAGGAGCTATATCGGGCTCTAAACATCAATTACTATGTCCAATGAATTCTTCATATGAATAGGTTGATACTTAATCTCAACATTCATATTAAGAATATCATACGAAATATCAATATATTAACTACAAACCATGAATGGTAAAAAAATAGCACATTCACAGTCAAGAATAACTCATTCAATACAATATGGAAAATTTTATTATAATAAATTAACATCAATCGAGAATAATGAAGGATAAAGATATAGATGAAAATAATCATCAAAACTATTTCAGATAAATACCCCCCTTTTTCTTGTAATCATTTAAAAGTATCAGTATTTATCAAGAGGCTGTATAAAATAGATTTTGGAATCAAAGTGTACCATACCACTTTGAAACATTTAAATGTAATTTGAATTTTAAAAAATTAATTTCCATATAAATAAATCCTTAAAACTTCATTCAAAACATGGATATTAATGAGAAATTTTAGAAGTATAAAATTTTATAACATTTAAAATGATATTTTAGATAGAGTTCAAAACCAAAAGAGAGAGGCTTGAATTCAAGTAATTTTGGTAATAAAAACATTATAATCCAAAGGCAGGCATTTTCCGGATGGTCTAACCAGTGACGCTTAAGAACTCACATTGGTCGAGAGGATGGGAAGTCGGGCTCATCACACCCTTTTGGGGGGAATTATTTCTTGTTCTGGGAATCTATTATAAGTTTTAGAGGTATTCATATGTTCACGAATCTTTGGTTTATACCCAAGTAGAGTATCCACTGATTTCTCCTATCTGGCAATGGTCAGCTAAACGTAGGGGTTTGGAATCATTTATGCCCAAGGTTTACCATCCCTCATAGGATTAATGACCCTAAGCAGTCGGGACTCATTGAGGCAGTACTAGGAGTGCCGCGGTGAACCGATGTGAAGATAGTCAGATCAACCGGTTGTTGGGCTTGAACCTCATGGAGGCTTCCTACGTATCCGACCTAGGAGAGGGGGATCATAGTCCACGTAGTTCGAATGGGCTTAGGACTTATGCTCTGAGGCAACCCAGAGTGATTAATTGGGTATTACACTTTGAGGAGGCCCATGGTGATGGATTGGGGATTACAGTCTAGGAAGGCCCGTGAGAGGATGTCATGGGCGATTCTTACTTTAAGCCCACGTGAGTCATGCTCGGTGTGAGAAACAAGAGGCAGCAGGGACGAGAGGATCACGTCGCGAAAGGTGCATCCGTGAGAAGTGGAGTCGGGCTTACGCATGAGGGTGACCCATAATGTCGGGGCTTACTCTGGGATGGATGCCCATAATGCCTTCCTCTTGTTTGTGCATGAGGTCATCCCAACCCATTGGTGGGTTGAGGAATATAATGGGGGTTAATGACTTTGCGCAAGTGCACAAGCGGGATAACACCAAGGGTGTTGGAATCAGTCCAAACAATGGGAGATGAAAAGTGTGAATTACATGCCCGACATTCGTAACACAATGATGGTGGCATGGTGATAGAGGATAACTTTTGACCATGTTCGAAACATAGTATTCACATCATGTTAGCCTGAAATGGGGACGAACAGATGAGGGTCGACTGCTGACTGTGTTCGAAACATAGGACCTATCTCGATGTGTTGTCCAAAGTCATCCGAGGAGTTTGCCCAGGACGGTAGGTGAGCCGATGCGGCATGGGGCCAGACCATTAGGGGGTCCCTTCATACATGCAAGGAAATCAAGACTTGAATGAAGGACACGCAAAGCTTGGGGTGGAGTGATTGAATGTTTGAATGGATTCAAGCGCTCTTAATGTTATGCCACTGTAAGCATAGAATAAGGAATCTCTTTCATGGAGAAAGTGGCATCCAATTATTGAATGATAGGGAATTCTACAGTTTATAGTCATGCAGAGGGGACTGTTTCTATATAGTTTAACATCATATGGATAGGAAGAGGGCTATACAGTTTAGCGTCATGTGGTCGGGACGAGGTTCATACATTTTAACATCATGTGGTCAAGACGACTAGCTAGGAGAGGCCTAGAAATGGTTTGTGTGGGACTTATGCAAGGGAGGCCCTTTCTAGATGAACCTACAAAAAGGAGCTAGGTAATGAGTTTATAGGAGAGTCATGAGGTGTAGCTCGACTCATGGAATGTATAGGACGGATGTTGGGGCAGTGCAAAGGTGCAATGTGAAATACTGTTAACCCGGCCCGAAAACATCATCGTGTGACTCTCCATTTTTCATGGGGGTCAGTGATGGTAGTAAAGGGACCGGCCCGGAGGTCCGGGACCGCAGCCCGACACTGAACCCGAGTAGGGGTGTGGAGGCTGCACCCCCGCGGTATGGACAAGCGAGTGCATGGGGTTTTCTGCATAGGGCGGGCCGCGTAGGTGCTGGCCGCGAGGGACTGGCTGCAGTATAGCTGGCTGCATAAGAGACGGCCACGGAGGGGCTGTCTGTGAAGGAGCCAGCTGCGTAGGGCTGGCCACATGTGGTTTTCGGTTTGGTAGTCCGTGAGGGGTTCCCACAGAGGAGCTGGGCGCGAGGCAGCAGGCTACGAAGGAGACCATCCGCGAAGGATGGTCGTCCGTGAAAGAGGATGTTCGTGGATGAGATGGTCACGAGGGAGCAAGCCGCGAAGGAGTCCATCCATGAAGGTTGGCTATCCGCGAAGGAGGTTTTCCGCGGATGAGATGGCTACGAGGGAGCATGCCACGAAGGCGGCTATCCACGAAGGATGGTCGTTCGTGAAGGAGGCTATCCACGGCTGAGATGGCCGCGAGGGAGAAGGCCGCAAAAGATTTATCGCCTCTATTTCACAAATGACATTGGTTGGATGAGGGGGTGTTCGTGGAGAGACTATCAGCGAAGGAAACAGTCGCATGTGGTTCGTGGTTTAGGTTCTCCCCTATGCAGAAGAGTGCATCCACGGAAGATATGGGGTCTGCAGATGGTTGCGGAACGTTACCGTCGGGAGCGATTTCTCCAGCGTCTCTCCACGAGTTTTCACCCGTCCTTCCTCCTCTATTTTTGGTGCCCCTCAGTGAATATTTATAGAGTCACAAAGGAGGGTGTGTCGATGGGCCCATGGCACTTTCTGCAAAATCCCATGAAGGAATCCCCACCCGTGGATGACTCGGTCAACAGAGGATTTTTTTAACCGAGATCCCCGGAATTGCTCCATGGATTTTCACCACTCCACCTCTATCCTGTGAACGATAGTAGTCCGTGGAGGGGGACGGCTCGCAGAGGTTGACCAGTCTGGAGTCTTTCCTGCTACGTGGCCGCGGAGGGGCTTTCGCCTCCATTTCGCGGACGACAGTATCTGCGGGAGGGCAGTTCGCCGAACCGGTCCTGTACTGTTTATGGGAGCTGGTATGTGGACCGGTTCGGTCCTCTTTAATGGTTTGGGGTAATCAGATTTCCACATTTCATAATTTTCAGGACCTTAAAACTATGTCAAAGTACATTATATAAACCACATAAAAGTGAATTGGCACATAACAACAAAGAAGTCTCAATGGAATGTAAGTTGACATGAATACCTTTATAAAGACTGTATCCTTAGGTTAAGCATAAATCAATGAAATAATTATGTGTGAATAATATAAATACACTCAAAATTATTGGATATTTAGTGTCAATCAATCAGAGGACATTCACACATATTTTTGAAAAAAACACCAATGACATGTATGTTTAACTCTATGAGTAGAAATTGAGTTAAAATTACTCTTATCACATTCATATCAATGACATGAGAAATTATCAAGGGATTGATTATGTGTATCAAAATTATATCTACCCAAAGTGGAGTGGAAGTTATTGCATAAATAATAAATATTTATTCCACACATAATCTTAGAGTAAAATAATCAATGAAGTATGTGTAAATCCCAATGAGTAGAAATTGAAATTTGAAATTTCCTTACCGATTTGGTAATTCAAGAAATATATACCCTATGAAATAAGGATAATAAAATGAATTTGTAAATACCCATACATTAAATTATATTACACAAGTACAACGGTCATGGCTAGTACATACACCACAAAAAAGTAAATAGTGGCAATATAGCGTGAATCTCACGGGAATAAGAAGTGAGATGAAATCCCCTTACAATGTAATAATAAATCATGTCATATGTCTAAAAGTTAATAACCACCATATAAATCAACGAATACCATGAATATAAATTGAATCATGATAATTTATATGAAATGACAGCACACAATACACCACATGTAATAAATAAGTGGCGAACAATGGAAATCTCACAGAATTAAAAGTGAGATAAGAAACCCCTTACCTCAAGTTTGACTTGTCTTGTATGTTCCTTGTTCTTCCTTAATAATAAACTTAAGTTAATTTCAAATTGATTAAGAAAATTATTCATGTCTACTATTTCTTTTATATCACTTATTACCTTTCAATAATAATTAGTTAATTATTTGAGTTCGTATTGGATATTTTATCGATGTTCGGAACTTGAGTGAAAAAGGAACTTGTTATAATTACAATTTATCCATGTGTACAAAATTTCATTATATCTATAATTATATACATGATTTAGATATCATATATATATATCATATATCTAGTGTATATATGTATTTATAACAGTATATAACATTTGGATATATGAAATGAAATGCACCGTTCAGGGAGACGATAAGTCGTACATACGCTGGAACGCTACTTTCATTTATATTTTGTATTTTAGTGGCATTGAAACACAATGATAAATAGGTATATTATAATTCCATTATAATATCATAACTATCATCATTAAATCCATCCTTTATACGTCCCACATAAGGCATTAACGAGTCATATCACTTTGAGGGGGCAGTAGTCCACACTTCTTCTAATGAAATTATCGCATTTTACCCATAATGGAAACCATAAAATAATGATATAAATGGAGAATAAAGAAGTATCATATCTATAATATATAAAAACAGTGCCACCTTAATGACCACCATGAGAGGCGGTAGGAGATAATTGAACAATCATCGTTTCGTGAGGCTTTAGTTTTCCATCCAATGAAACAATATGTTCTTTATCCATTAGATGGAGGTGTGTATAAGTGTAGTTTGAATCCTTCTCGTAACAACATACTAGTATATTTTGGATACATGTGCTATTATAAAATAAAGTAATAGAAATATTTTAGGGGATGTAATGTAAAATAAAATAAAAGAAGTTAAGAGAAACTGTTACCTTTAATTTGGGTAACTCCATTTGGATTGAACCAAACAGACTCCTTGATATGACTTTTCCCTATGGTAAGGCTACTAGGTGGAATAGAGAGATATTGATAGCTTATTTGGGAAAGGGTTGAATGAGACAGGGGTCTTGAAAGGTGTGAGGAATGTGTTAGAAGTGGTGTCCCTTCATAAAAGAGATTAGGGGATCTTTAAGAATGTTTGAAAATTTTATTTTATTACAAACTTAGCTTTGGTTTCAAAAGATCCAAAATTCATTAAAGTAAAAGATAAAGTGACTCATGTCAGAAATAAAATCATCCGATAAGAATTATATAGGTTTCTGAAATTTTTTTAATAGTATTAATCTAATTTATTTAATTCATTTATTAATGAGGTAAATAATTCATCATTATTGTGTCACAAATAATAAAATTTATTTTATATATAAAAATTATAAAAAATTATTTTAATGTAGGAAAAAATTTTAGCTTTCCATTGATTATTTATAGTCGAAAAGATATCTTATATAGCCCCATGTAAATTTGATATTCTAAAAGATATGTGTTAATGTCATTTTTTTCTGTACATTATGTTAACAAAAAGAAAGTGCCATTATCATTCTTAAGTGAATCCATGGGCTCCCAACACCGACCCAAGGATTCCCATGGTTGGAAATTACTCATCCAATAAGGTTAGGAGAAGTGTTAAGGTAATTTTTTATTATTATAATTTTTTTTTTGCCTTGAATTACCCTATTTACATTTAACCGCCGTAAATAAAAGTCAAAAGTTACTATTCACCAAAAATTATATTCAACTTATTGAACCAACTTTACTTACTAATAACAAAAATATATGTTGGATTTTTGAAATTCAATTCACAGAAGTGGTAAATTTTCTTTTAATGAAAAGTCAGTTTTTAAACATTTTCTAATTGGTTTTACTAATCATCAAAAATTGACATTTTCTAGAAAAATTCCAAAAATTCAGCCTAAGATATATTTGATATTATAAATTCAAAAATAATTTCTATTTTACCCAATTAAAAAAATGAAGTTCCATTAATTAATTTAAAAATAACTCATTGTCACAACAAAAGGCATGTTTTTAAGAAACAATAACTATCATTAGATTGACCCTTGTTTATGTATAATTTCAATGTGAAATTAATTCCAATGACCAAAATTTAATTAAATGATAAAAATATAATCTAATTATTCCTCCAAACCATTCATATTTATAATTTAACACTATAAATTATTATTATTAAAAAAGTTGTTTTCGATTTAAATTTAGTATTTTCACCTTTCACCAAAATATGAGTGTTATCAGACAAACACCATAAATTTATCGAAACTAAATTTTTATGTCCCGATTATAAATAATAAGTTTATTTTGTCAAATTGAATATATAAAAGTGTCAAATATTGGATTTAAATAGGTTTGACGATTAAAAGGCGTTAAAATTGCATTTTTTTTAAAAATACTTCCTTTATCAAAAAAAATGAATTTGTTCTTATAATATATCTAAGAAAGATATAATATGGATGTTAAGATTATATGGAATATATGAGATTTAAAATTCATTTAATAATATTAATAATTGGTTTTGAACAGCTAGTTTGGTAAGTCATTGTGCGCTTGAACTCGGTGATGTGTGAGGTGCAAGCTTTTGAATTACTTTAAAGAGATAACGTACTATGAAAACTTGGGGTGTTACAGTTTTGGTTTCTATAAAAAATTTCATTGAGATATGAGGTTTCTAGTGTCTCATTTTTGCTAGTGTATATGGGGTTTTCTCTGGATATAGTTCTCTATTATGATATTGTGCTTAAAATCACCATACAATATACATTGTTGTTTATTTCAAAATAAAATCATGTTTCCCATTAAAATGACTTCTTCCTCTAAAAATGTTTTCTGATGAAATTGAATGTTTCTATTTTTATGAAACATCACTATTATATTGTATTATAATATTTTAGCGTGGAATTATTTATCTTTTTTGGAATATTATTTGTATTTTTTTCACACCGTACTTATAACTTTGGGTGTAAGTAGACTTTGTTAGGCATGAACCATGTAAAGAAAGATATAACTTGGTGATGGTGGATCCAGTTTCTATTATTTCACTTCTTCCAGGTCTTCTAAATGGTGTCATGAGGATGATGCTCCTGTTGTTTTGTCGAGGTTTTTGTGATAGTTTCATTATTCCCTTTTCATTGTAGTCCTTTTGAGTTTTCTTTTATGTTGTAAACCATGTATCTAAAAACAGTTGTACCATGTTTCTTTATCATTATCCAGTTATGTTTTTTTATTGGGTTTTTATGGTTATATAAATGGGTGAAATTGTTAGAATGTAATATTGTGATACATGTTAACAAGTTTTCATCCTGTGGGGACTAGGAATTCCCTTCATACTATTCCAGATACCAAGTTGGGTGTCAGGTTGGATGACATCCTAGCTTGGGTGACGAAAAATATTGTCTTTTTCTTAAACTATATATAATTTCTATATATGGTTTTTATATTGATATATATTTTTTAGATAGGTATATATTGATATATTTGTATTCTTTACCCAATTCATATATTTTATTTGGAACATTGTTTATGAATTAAATCAATTATTCGATGTACAAGGAATGTTTTGGATTAGTATTACACGGGTTGGAGACCATTTAATGTAAGACCCTCAATGCATTATTAGTCGCATGAGACAAATCTGATTTTTGTATTAGATTTTTTTCTATATTTTATATTTTAAATGAACTTATGTATGGTCTTTATGGTAATGGTTTCGTGTACCTGGGAAACATGGAATCCAATATTTATGTGTTTCCTTCATTCAAATTAAGTTATTATTATGCATGATAATCTCACAATGAAAAATGTATAGATGCATTTCATTGTAATTTTATTGAATAAATGGAATGGTTTTTAGTTATCTAGATTTCTATATTGATTATTCTTTATCTAGTTATTTAAATTTCAAGTTTTATAGATTATTTAACATACCATATTGATTTTTCTTTATCAAGTTATTTAAATGGATTATGTGCTTAGTTAATTTCCATTGAATATTTATTAGTCTTGTGGATTCATTATTTCTCCTATTTTATATAAAAGTTACTGGTAATTTGAGCTCAACCATAATATGATTCCATTCCCATTGATTATATTAATTTTTCTATGACTGATAATTAGGGATAACCTAGATCGAATAATGTTATTATTGAATGAAAAGTAAAAAATTTATGTTTTATATTTTGTATTCAATATAATACAAGACTCATTAATGTAACTAGTTTACCAATACTACTAACCTATTGAATCATTTGGGATGTGATTTCCTTGTATCTTATACAAATTTAATGGTAGCAAGAACTGACTCTATGATTTTCGGGGTAGGGTCGCAATAGTTGGTATCAAATAAAGTTGTGTAGAATCCTTGAGAACTAGATTTAAAAAACCAATGATTATAGAACAAAATTTTAAGATATAATTTGAGAATAATTTTTGAAGAACATATAAATATTTGGTAAAGGTAGAGATTATAATGTTTTCCTTTAAATACAACCCTGTCTGGATATTATATGTGGATGTGGTTTTGAAATGAATGTACCTAAGAGTAATAAATCTGAAAAGGGTATGATGGGATTGACTTGATCATAACCTAGTACAAGACAAAGGACTTTACTATACACCTAGTTTAACACTCCCAAGGGATATTCTTATGATAATTCACATTTTATTTTCAACCCACTATTAAGGATTTGAATAAATAATGACAATGAATGATGAAGGATAATCATAAAGAGTCTTATATTGAAGACAAGGTTTCATCATTTAGAAATATTATAAATGATTATATAGTTAAACATTGCACCAAGGAACTACCTATATTGAAATAAAATGATTGAAGGATTGGGGTTTAATAATTAAATTTTGGATGTTTTATTATGATTGGTTTTTAGTGACAATAAGTATGTAACATCTAAGGATTGTGTTATATTTTAGAAGAATATGTGTCTTAATTAAATTATGACTTATGAATATCATCACGATATTATAATTTTAAGTTTGAAAATAAGTTCCATGACTTAAATACCAGTTTTTTGGTTTTAAATATTAATAGTCTACCAGGTTTGAAGAAATTTTAGAGAGATCTAGAGAAATTATATGTTTCAATGAAAAAAATAATTGAGTAATAATGCTTTTACATTTAGTAGAAATAAGTATAATGTTATTTGAATCCTTTAGGGTTAATATTTTCATTAATAAAATTTCAATAATCGTAAACTAACATTATTAGACATTATAATAAAAGATGAATTAAAAACATAATGAAATGGTTATTTAAGGATTGTTTTTTTAAGTATGTACATCATATTTTTGGGATCATTATAGAAATTTTGTTTATAAAAAATAAAACCATAATTCTTGTTGAAAACCCAACATCTCTATCAATTCCATAGGGAATAAACCCACAACTAAAGGATGATAAGGTTTTAACACAAACTATAGACCTACACAATGTCATGGGTAATATTTCATTGTTTTTAGTAAAATAATTTGATGAATAAATATTACGGATGAACTTGTTTAATTGAATTTTCGGATTAGATATTAATTTTTTAAAAATATAGGTGTTGAAAAATAGTTCGAGACAGATGAAAATACTTTTCACTTTTTTATGGATCATATGATATGTTAAAAGTGAATTTTAGTGATTCAGGGAAAAAATATTTGGGTATTCGTTTCATGGACAAAAGGGAAAGTGTTTGAAATTATTAAAGCACAACCAATGTATGAAATTTTATTATGAAATATAAATATATCAACTAAGTACTTTTCCTGATATTCTTAGATAGTAAAAGAGTTCCTCGAATTTATAAAAAGGATTGTGAAATAAAATGAAATATTATTACCATCATTAACATTGATATCAATGAACTTTTCACACCTAAATGATTTAGATCTTTGAGACCCTCAACATTACATTGAACATTCACCTTCTTGTGATCAATGAACTCAATAACTCCCAATAATTATTTACTCTTTTCCTTCATGTCTATATATTCTCTTTCCAATGATGTTCTTCATCTTTGAAACCTAGCAATATATAAACATTGTACCCCACTTTCACTCTTTTTAAGTGGTTTTTTTATTTTTTATTTTATTATATAGGTTTTTTAATAATATTACTTCAAAATAGAAAACCCTTTATTACTGAGAACAAGTTTAAATGTAGTGGATGCAATTTATTTTACGTGGGGAGAATGTAATACCCTGAAAATTCTAAAAAATAATTATTTATTCAATATCATATAAGAAATGAAGAAAAAAATACTAAAAAGTAATAATATAACATTCCATGACTTTATAATTTATTTACTATTTTAAATAAATTCAATCTATGATATAGTTTTCAATGCATGAAACACTAAGTTCACTTGTGTTATATATGACAATGTCTTTCATGGATGTCTTGTGTTACACGCAAGACCGATTTTTGCCTAATACTATTAATATAATTATTCAAAATGACAATAATCAATCAAATATGAAGTTGGATGCTAATAATAGGGTTAAATAACTGGTTAAAATATTTTGTTGAATTCACTGGTTCCAATTAATTTCAAATTAAAATAAAAACAAATTGAATATAAAGTACATGTTTTTATAAAAAATTTATTTTTATCCACTGATGTAATTTTATCTTGATAAAATAAATAAACTATTCTTATTATTTAATATTAATAAAATTAATATATTATATATTCGATCAAATTTTTATACATTCATCAAATAGATTTGACACGAATAAGATAAGAACAAATTAAATTTTATGTAGAAAAAACTAAATTTTTTTAACGTTATTTTTCCATATTTTAATGGAACACATTCCTCAAAAATAATATTATAAAATTTTAAAAAATTTGTATTAAAATATAAAATTCAATTTAGAAATCATAATTTTAAAAAATCATTGTTTAATTTTTTTGGTATTTTTTAGAGAAATTTCGATTTTTTATGGTGAAAAATAATCAATTTAATTGAAAAGTAACTTTTCATATAAATATTTAATAATGTTAAATTTTATTTTAAAATGGATTTAAAGTAAAATTATATCAATAATTCCTATATTAACAAAATTTAGGTCATTATAATAATGTTTATATTTGAATTTAGATATAAAATAAATAAATCATTTGAATGTTTTCACTTTAATAACATGTTTGCCATCACGTCTCGAGAATGAATATTTAAAAAAAATATTACACTTATATCATTTGAATTTGAAACATTAATACCCTATTTTTAATCATATTAATTTATAATGAATAATATAGTCATCTTAAATTTTAACCAAATTTATTCGTGATAACATTTAATGTTAATCACAACAATTAAGGTAAAAATGAGTTTACTTAGTGGTTAATATTAAAAGACACAGTTTGTAAATAACCCAAAACATGTCCAAAAATCATTGCGTGGAGATATTTGAACCATATCTCCATTTTTATTAAACATGAATCATTATTGGAGGCATATGTTGTAAGGTATACCTCCCAATAGAATTTATTCTTTGGTATTTACATGAATGTCACTCCTCCACCAATATAAAAGGGGACTAACCCCCCTAAATGATTCACACCTATCATGAAATATAGAAAGAACAACACCTACCCAATTCGCATAAATAATTATTTCATTACTTCCTAGAATCCTTACTTTGGTCATCAATCCAACCATGGAAGAACTTTGATGCAATCCAAATGAATTTACCCGAAGAAGAGGTAACATTCAACAATGAAAATTTTTTATTTCTCAAACCGATATGATTATTATTATATAATTCATATTTAATAACTTCAATATAATAAATATTATTTTATTTTTTAATGTTAATTTTATGACCTACAACCACACACACTTTCATAAAATGTGTAATGAAATCATCATTCGTGTATAGAGAATGATACCGCCTCGTGAACTGATGTAATTCAATTTTCCATTACCGCCTTTAAATGTTGGGAATAATGATGTAAATAGTATTTATATATGATATTAATGATATTTATTATTTTATTATTCTTTTTTAATTATTAACTAACACATAACCTCGTGATTTTCATTTTGTTGGAATATAATAACACCATTCATGTGTAAGACAGACCACTGCCTCCTGATGTGATGTGGATCTTTCAAGTATCACATGGAATGTATTAAAAATTGGTTTAATGAAAATTTCTAATATATGCTAAAATATAATGATTCTAAGTTGCGTGTATATCATTCAGTATTATTTAATTTAATATGAAAAGAAAATAGAAGCATTGTGCATAAGTACGTATAACATACCTTCTCCATGAACGGTGCATTTCATTTCCTATGAAAAATTTTGAATGATATATATAAATAAATATTATTTTGTCCTAAAATATCTGAATTTAGGAAGAAAATAATTAAATTAAATTGTCAAATTTTAAAATAATTATCAAAAATATATTTTTTGATAAAATGATCAAAGCATAAGACATCATGGAGGAACTCTTAGTCCTATGAAGTCAAAACACTATGTAGACTACTAGTCCACATGGAATTCCAAAAATCCTCAATGATTTTCATGAACTACTATAGACCAATAATGAAACAATTTTTTTTGTGAGGAAATCTGTGATTTCAACCACAATGAACAATCAACCCCGTGAATGAATAATCATTTGTAGGTGAGTGTGGTTTTCTATTCACCATGTTATTGAAATAGTTAACGGTCCTAGGTGTTATTCTTTAGGTCCCACAAATGGAAGCACCATGTCCAACCATGACCAGCCAAACTAGTAGAAGTCTGTACCACTCCTCTATAAAAATATGTTAGGGGACCTAAGGGGCGGAAAAGAGATAAATATTGTGAAAAGGTGTGTAAGAACCCCCACACTTTAATCACTTCATAGAAACCATACCATGAACCAAATGCCTAATACCATTCACATATTAATATTTTAATTTGTAGTTTGAGGTAGTGGAATCAGGCTCTCTAATATCTACTAATGCATAATGAGGAAATTCATTCACAAAGTTGATACTGGAACTAGTTCTTTGTAAATCTTGGATGAAGAACACCATTTATATAAGATACCATGTGGTGGATACATTTATTTTAGCTTGAGGAATTAAGATATGAACCCCTTGGAAGAAATACATTGCTTTATAGAAACCCACATTCATGGATCATTCCTCATGGATTCCCCCTTCATGGATAGTCATTTTACGGACTCCCTTCATGGACAGAGCCTTTGCGACTAACCATTTATAGAATCCCTTCCTAAACAATTCTTAATAGATTATTACTTGCAAATGATGCTTGGTGAATGATGATTCTCAGATGAAATTTCATGGATGGCCATTTTTGGAAGATCCCTTTGAGTACTCCCTTCATAGAAGGTCCTTCATGGGAAATGATATGAATCCTTAATGATGCACAAATTTTTAAAATTGTTCATGAATGCTTGTACACATTGTACAGGATACGCCCCCACACCCCTACATGGGACCAGTGTCTGGTTGTGGTCCCGCCATCCAGACCACATGACATTAAACAATACAGAACATATCCAGACCACATGACGTTAAACATTATATAAATTATCATGACCGCATGATGTAAAACTATATAATACTCATGCAAACCACATGATGTTAAACTCTACAGAAATCATCCTAAAAACATGATGTTAAACTATATGAAACACATCCTTACCACATGATGTTAAATTGTATGGTACTCATCTGGACAACATGATGTTAAAATGTATAGAAAAATTCATTGAAAATTGAAATTAAACTGTGATGTCGTATTCCCTACAACATGACATTATATTTTTCTTTCATAGTCCTCGCTACATGACATTATACTATACTATACCATATATGAAATATTTCAGATGCCTCCTTCAAAAGACATTAGAAAACATATATATTCATCATTTTATTCCTCATGAAATGATAATGATATTACCATAGAAGAAATTACCATGAGTTTATATTATTTTCATGGTATAAGGAATTAGGGAATCCCTCTTTAACTAAGACCTTTGTCCTCCTTGTGAGAGGAAGCAGTCTTGCTGCTCTTCACCTCATCTTTATGATGTAGCTAGATAGATCCCAATATGTGATTTTCCTAGTTACTAAAATAAAATAGGATAGAGACACACTAAAATACATATCTCTATATATTTGGTCTTCAGAACCTCATCCACCAGGGAACATGGTGAATCATTTGAACATCAGATCCACTACTTCCTCTTGTTTATCACACCAAGCAAGACCCACATTGTCCTAGAGGTTAGTGGAGACTGTGATATTTTTATGGTCCCAAACCCAATGTTACTCTTATATGATATAATCCCCTAATCATTTGTATTGAAATGGGAATCTTCTACCCATAATCCCCACACCCAATCCAACCAAGAGAAATCCTATTGTGATGGGCCACTTCAATGTGTGTTCCCCAATCACTTTCTCCACGGGCCTCTTCCATGAGTAAGACCCAACCAAAATGGAATCCCATGAGTGAAATCCCCAACCATATCCTCTCAATAATCCCTTCTATATGATATAATCCCCAAAATCATGCCTCATCCCTCAATGGAACATATTCCCAATGAATTGTAGCCTTACGTAAATCCTTTTGAGCATAATCCCCAGTCCAATTATGTCCTATAAAATGGGATACCTCTCTAGCTATGCATCCAAAACATACAGTAATATTTGGTAATTTGTTACCAAATAATTAAGATAAATATAAATTCTCATTATGATCTAAAATCTATACCCAAATTCACTATAATGTTCTCTATACCACATTCTCGGTAGGGTCCAATTGATTTGTGAGATTTCATCTCTACTGGGACCCTTGGGTTTCCTTATCATAAGTCCCACACCAAACATTTAATAAGGCTTTTAATCCTCGACTATCCTTATCACTTAAAGATAAATCTCATGGTTTAATACTCATCTCACAATGTTAAAAGATTATGTGTCTTATTATGTGTCAATAATCTATGATTATTATGAGTCCTCTCATGAGGATATGTAGGAATATCATATCATGGGTCCCATCCTGACATCAAAATAGATTTTGTATCCTTGTATGAAAATAAAATCTACATCACCACAAATGGATTAATACCATCATCATCCTAATTTACCACCGATTAATATCTTTTCCATCCATAAAAGGCTATCCTTAATGAAGATCCTCAGATGCATACAAATCCCTCCATTAATGGAGAACCTTGGATACGTACAAATGATCAAAAACCCATTTGTATTGATGATTAGTCATTGCCTTAGGGTAAACTAATTATTCATGCTTGGGAAAGAAAAGAGGATTCATTAACATATCTAAAATCCATAGTTGTTTTCGAAAAAATAGTAAATAGTTCCCCCCAAATAGTTTCATGAGACCAAATTCCCATCTTCTCAACCAATGTGATTTTTTAAGTGTTATTGGATATGTTACCCAACATTCATTTTCCTTTGGAATGTAGGTCCATGATTCATCATGTATAAGAGAGTTGTTGGGAATTTTCATCTCCTGGAATGAAACCCATTAGAGACCCTTCAGAAATGATGTACCCGATGTGACTGTCTTCACCCAATTAAACCCCATACAATTAGTCATTGTGCACATGAATCTTCCATCATTAGAAATGGTGAACCGGATGTGAATCCATAACCAAGGTGACGGTAATACCCCATGCCATGCCCCTTTCATATCCAAAATGGATGAAGGATCATTGAGCCTATAAAGTACATATGTTGTCTTGAGATGCTGTTTTTATGAGTTTATCTATATTGTTCAAATATATTGGGGGGACTATTCACCATAACTCTATTCAATCTATGGTCATATCACCATATTTTCTAAACATGCACATCAGCCACTCCACCGATTGGGTCCTCAAAAAAATTTAGGACACCATCTTCCACCCAACATCTGCAACCTTGGGCATTGAACGAAATGGTTAAGGAATACCACTAGAATGGCACTCCCCCCCCCCACCCTAGATGTATCCTAATAGACCCTTAATTCCATGAAGCCCCACCATACATCCACCCAGTGAAGTTTTGTGGCATTGAAAGAAGTGGCCCCAATAGATGTCTCAAACCATTTTTGGATCCTATCCCCATAACATAATAACGCGTTCCTCCCTTACCATGTGGGGGATGATTAAGTGGTACCCGTGACTTTGTCCCATCATCATAGGGGTCTAACCCAAGGTCCCATCAATTATAATCATCACCATTAATTATATATGGATATGTATCCTCATCATGCCAAGCAAACCACTATGCCCCCCACCCCGCCTAAGTCAAACAAACCAAGGTCCCAATCTCATATTACAATGGGAGACATTTAAAAAATCAAGAACATGACATAATTCTCATTCCTACTAAAGAAACATTCCAGGTAAATATGCCAAAAACCCATGAGCTGACTTATATTCCATATCACCCTCATGAATTCCATCACTCAAATAAGAAAAAAAATTATGGGTAGACATATATTGTAGATACCCGAAGCTTGACGTACATGGACATTACATTACTTTAGCGAAATACTTAATACATAACAAAAACAGACACACAAGGACCGTAATAGTTTAGTGTCTTTGGAAACTTGTAACGTAATCTTCTAATTGTGGTGAAAGATCTTCAACATCTCCCATAAAGATCTTTCCCTTTTTTTCTTACCTAAAACCTTTCTTTATATCCTGGGGAAAAGAAAACATAAAAAGGGTGATCTAAAATGCTCAGTAAGGGTAAGCATGGATAAAATAAAACATACCATATACATTTGAACTTAAAAACATGAACATAATGTTTAAACATCAAAAGCTTGAGAAATGGCATAAAACATGGAAGTACGGAAGGCATAGATCATAAAGAAACATTAAGAATGACAAAATAGCATGGGAATAAAACATGTAATTTTGGAATCTATTAAGCACATGTAATGATTTCCATAGTATCCAAGGCATTGCTGCCAAGACCATCTTAGTGGACAAAGTCCCTTTCTGAATCGAGTTCACTCCTCGTTTCAGTCCTATTTTACTGAACCGGTTTAACCTGTCATTCCATCCATGTATATCTCATGAGATATAAATCTCTACCCAATGAATTGGAGGGATATATAGGTCCCACCCATCTCATAATGAAATCATTCTCACTTGTGCCACAAAAAAACATACATCATTCATAATAACCCAATAAATAAAATGGGTTTCCTAAACATCATCCCATCATTACATAATCCATATAAAAGAAATGGATATCATTTCATAATAATAGAAGTGAAACCATGTAAATAATAGAGACATTATACTTGACACATGCACATATGAAATAATGTCATCTTAGATGAAAAATGGTTTTGATAAAACACTTGAAATGAATTCTTGAGGAAAATATCATTTTTTCTTCAAAATCATTTTCTTTTCACAAAATGTCATGAAATTGTAAAAGAAAAGGATTTTGTTGAAAATAGTCATGAAATATTTTGTAGGAAGATTCATGAAAACAAGGCTTTATAAAACCGTAAAAATCCTTTCATGCCATATAATTAAAAATTCATTCTTCTCGTACTTTTGTTAGAAAAGTCAAAAAGTACCTCGTAACGTAAAAAAAAGATTCCTTACATACCATGTAGTAAAAGACAAGAATGGGTAAAAAGGATTTTGTTGAAAAAAAGTCATGAAATATTTTGTAGGAAGATTCATGAAAACAAGGCTTTATAAAACAGTAAAAATCCTTTCATGCCATATAATTAAAAATTCATTCTTCTCGTACTTTTGTTAGAAAAGTCAAAAAGTACCTCGTAACGTAAAAAAAAGATTCCTTACATACCATGTAGTAAAAGACAAGAATGGGTAAAAAGGACTTTAAAAATAAATGAAGACACTTTTATAAAACATGGACATGAATGATTGAAATAACCCCAGTAAATACTTACGAATAAGCAATGTTGGATAAAAATGAGATTTTCAAAATTATCACTTACCTTAGGTCTGATATGCTTTGTACATATCTTAAACCCCTGTATAATGATTTAAATATTTTTATTGACTTATTACAGGATCATATTCATTGTTATTATATCATATATGGTCAACTTATGACTTTATATTACCCGTTCTTTTGTAAATTCATGTTAAAGTAGCGTTTTGGGTAAAATCGTCTCATTTGTCGTTCGTGTTTTAACTTCTAATTATTAATATGATTACTTGGATCATGATTACTTATATACAGAATTTAAAACATGATTTATATATAATATATATTCAGAATATACATATATATAATATATTGATAAATGGAAAGAAATACACCGTTCATGGAGACGGTAGGCAGTACGTACGCATGAACGCTGTTTTCGTTTCCTTATTGAATTGAATGGAATTAAGTAGATGAAATACATATATATATATACATAAATCCAGTATCATTATTATGTCATATATTTCATGATTACTTATTATATATACTTTATAATCATTCATGAATGGTTAATCATTGAGAATGAATCTCATCTCGTCGTGGAGACGGTAGTCAATACGTATGCACGGGCGATGATATCTTTCTCATGATCGTGGAATTGTATTGGAGTGTATGTATACTATTTCAGAATCAATATAAATTTACAATAATCATATATAGTTATTATGTACACCATTATACCCATCCAAGTATGGTGGTGGTGGAAAATAGATTACACCACGTCGTGGAGACGGTATTCCGTACGTACGCACGCGCGGTGATTTCATTTTCCATAGGATGGATAGATGGTGAAATAGGGTTGTTTCATACATATAATAACATATCAATATATCAGTGATACTGATGTTATTACTTCATAATGAAACAGCCTAAGAAGAAGATGTGGAAGAAGAAATAAAGTTGAAAGAATCAGTAACATACATTACCTCTTCTTTGAAGCGCCTCTTTGAGTCCTCCACTTAGGGAACTAAACTTGGTCTTTGAAGAAGACCAGGCCCTCTAGGATGTTGATAGGTAAGTGGAGAAGCTAATTTGGCAGGGGTTGTCCGAGCTTTAAGGCTCAATGTGGTGTGAGGAAGAGAGGGAGGAGGTTCCCTTTTATAAGGGAGGAGAGGGGCACCATTGGAATAACAAAAAATATTATTTTATTATAAAGCCAAATTCGGTTTTACATAGCTCCAAATTGATTTATTTCGAGGATAAGGTGGTTATGGGTCAAAATAATTTCATCCAATAGAATTTAGACAAATTTAGGTTCCTATTTTAACCTTATCATTTATATTTAACATTAAGTTAGATAATTTTACTTTAACCGTGTCTTTTTGTGTTCTTACACTATAAGGTTAATAAACTTACTATAACAAGACAAACGAACCCCAAGTTGATTATTATTAATATATATAACCTTATCTAAGTCATTTTTCGGAACCTTATATTTTTAGAAATAAAATAACAATTAATAATATAATATTTGTTTTAAAAACTATTTTATGTCAATTTTGACACTATTTAGTAATTGATTTTTGTGAAAATCATAACAGAATGATTAATTAGAAAAAAGATAATTAAATCAATAATAATATGTCATATTAACCTAAAAAATTATAGTAATTCATAAAAAGTCTCAAATTACATTTATTTGGGTATTTATAAAATCAATTATGTCAATATTTCATTAATAAGATAATTACTGCATCATCTTTGTGTCATAAATAAATTAACATATTTAAAGTCTAAAAATTACAAATAAACTATCATTATGTAGGAAATTTTTTAGCTTTATAATGAATATTTATAGTCTAATTTATCTTATTTATAACTCTATATTAAAAATGTTTTAGTTATTAATCTTTGATTTTAACTATTTTAACCCTTCTTTAAATAAATTGATAATAAATGTCCTAATCTAATCCAAGTGGGCCTAATGTTCATATTTTATTCCTAAGGTTGTTTTTTTGTTGAATTAAACTTATCCAATAGAATTAGGACATGTGTTAGGGTAACAATAATATCATTTTTACCCTTAACTACCCTATTTACTTTTAACCGTGGTAAAAAAAAGTAAAAAGTTACTATTCACCAAAAATTATTTTCATCTCATTGAACCGCATTTTAGTCCTTGGTATTATCCGTGTCTCTCGGATTTTCTATATTCTACTCACAGAAGCGGTAAAATTAAGTTTTATGAAAAATTCAGTTTTTTTAACTACCACTTAGTGGTTTCACTATTCATCAAAAAATGAAAGTTTCCAGAAAAATACCAAAAATTAGGCCTAAGCTATAATTGATATTATGAATTCAAAAATGATTTTTATTTTACCAAATTCAAAACATATCAGTTACATTAACTAATTTAAAAATTAATTCCCATCGTCAAAACAAATAGTGTGTTTTTAAAAGATAATAAATATCAAAAGATTGACACTTGTTTATGTCTGGTTTAAATGTCAAATTACATCCAAAGAACAACATTGTATTAAATTGTAAAAATATATTATAAATATACTTTAAAACCACTCAAATTAATAATTTATCACTATTAATAATTTCGATTAAAAAAGAAGTTTTTAATTAAAATTTAGTAATTTTCACTATTCATCAGAATATGAAAGTTTTCCGAAAAGTACCAAAATTTCACCCTAAGATAATTTTTATATTCCAAATCCAAAAATGAAGTCCATTTTAAAAGATAAATTTTCAAAAAGTGGGTATTACTATTCATAATAGCTATTTTTAATAATATTTTAATAGCATATCGTTGTTTAGTGAAACCCGGTATTGCGTACTGCACACGCTATTGAGGAAGGTCGCGATTGCATGTAATGCAAGGAAAGTCAAGGATACGTGTTGTGCAAGCTCCTTTTGGTGTAGCATACAACACAAGAGATTAATGAAATTAAAAATAATATTTTTCATAAAATCTCGGGGTGTTACATTCTACCCCCCTTAAAATCAATTTCGCCCTCGAAATTCGTCGTGGTTATAAATGGTTTACTACTCGAAAGTTTCTTTAATAGAAACCCACATATTAAAAAGGAATACCAAAACCAATATTTAAAAACAAAATTATGAAACATAACGGATACCCAAATAAACTAATCACTGGGTTTCCACATAGGTGAAAATATGGATATGGGAGAGAAATCTAACCATCATGTTCTGATGGAGAGTGGTAGAGAACATGGCTATGGAAAAGACAGCAATCACAAAGCTATAAATTTGTGATGATCTAAGGTACCATATGATTCATCAGATATAAGATCATTAGGACATGATTTTTGGTTTTCAAGATAATTTTCCTAAAGTTGATGAAATTGGAATTAGAAGAAATACTTTCGTGATTTTGGTATAGTCTCACCGTTGGTCGTTCTTTGGACAATTTCCACTTCATCTATTAAAGAAATTAAGTTGAATTTGTCATTCGTGATGTGTTAGTAGATCATGTGATAGAATGATGGGTCATTCCATCTATCTCAAACAAAAGGTTATAAAAGTTATCAAAAATACAAAAGTCCATCTATAGTGAGATTAATCATATATGGTTCCTAAAATGGACTTATATATCATTCTGCATAACATAATAAAACTAGTTTCTACTAAACAGGGACTTCCTGTAGGCCAGTGGTAGGCGATAAAGGCCAATCGCACTTAGGTTGTGGGTTCGATTCCCACAGCCTTGTCTGACGCGATGGGTTGTCGCCCGTCCTGTAGGTTGTCCTTTTTCTAAAACTAAATTACTATATCATCCCATCAATAATATTGAAAAAGGTTCTATCCTTAAACAATACTAACTTACGTCCAACATATTCCATTCTAATCTTTAGGCTTATCCATAATATTGCAGTCCATTATCATATTATAGTGAAAACAATTACCAGAGATTTCATATAACAAGCATGTTAATACCATCGTTGATCCCCATATATCATAAGATATTTCTTATTGGTCATATTCCAAATGTTTGAAGGATTTATTCATGTATTCTCTTGAAAAAATGAATACCCATTGAACCATAGTGAAAACATGAGTGCTGTCAAAAGTTAACTCTTTCCACATACCAAAACCCCAAAATTCTATATACTCAAACCATGATATAACTATTTCCTTATATCAGTCATGAGCTCATGAATACTATCAAACATTTAATTTTCTCCTTATCCCTTCATTATGCGCAGATCATCTACTTTCCAACAATATCTGAATAACCTTTCATGGTTACTGGTACCATTCATCATACACCTTCAAAACATAAGGAAAGACAACAGTGTAACAATACTTAGATGTCTCTTTATTCCATAGTACCATGATATTACTTATACAACATTACACTTGATAAACATGTAATCATTACACTACCTTCTTAAACCATTGATCGAGCTTCAACAATTATTTCAACTCATATATCATTTGTAGTTTCTTCATCATCATCAACATAAATACTTCCCATACGACCATACTGATTCTCTTCATGACACTTTCCCTTAGGGAATTGGTTTGCATAATGACCGTAAATTCCACATTTAAAACATTTACCCATTATTGATGTCGTAGCAATACCATTATCCTCATCCCTGGTGTTAACTGAACCTTTTCCTTTGCACTCACTGGATTTGTGTCCTTCTTTTCCACACCCAAATCATCTTCCAGTTCACTTGAAACATTCTCCTTGATGCCTCTTCCCACATGATTTACATAGGGGAAATTGAACTTTCTTTCCTCTATGATCATCATGAAACTCCATCTTTCTCTTATTACCCGAGTCAATAAACTTACCAAATTTGAGTTTATTGATCATATTATGAGATTGCTGATTCGGCATAATAATGATGTTTGGACTTCCAAATCCCATTTCATTTGGTTTCTCATGAATAATATCATTCCATTGTCCATCATATCTTCCATTATCGTGAATAATCTTGTTTCCAGCCATTTTCTAAAACCCAAAATGAATAGTGTGAGAGGAAAAAATCACGCTAGGGAAAACAATATAATAAAGGGGGAGTACCTTCAATATCTAACATATTGGGTTACCATAATTCTAGTACTATAAATTATACTTATACTTAACCTTAGTTACATCCCTAGACATACCTTAGAAATATCTCTAGGGATCTCACTAAAGTTCTCACATCCTAGTTTCCAAAGGTTGACTAAACCTTTCCTTTGATACCAACAGTAGAGACCCGAAGCTTGACGTACATGGACATTACATTACTTTAGAGGAATACTTAATACATAACAAAAACAGACACACAAGGACCGTAATAGTTTAGTGTCTTTGGAAACTTGGAATGTAATCATCTAATCGTGGTGAAAGATCTTCAACATCTCCCATAAAGATCTTTCCCTTTTTTTCTTACCTAAAACCTTTCTTTATATCCTGGGAAAAGAAAACATAAAAAGGGTGAGCTCAAATGCTCAGTAAGGGTAAGCACGGATAAAATAAAATAGACCATATACATTTGAACTTAAAAACATGAACATATTGTTTAAACATCAAAAGATTGAGAAATGGCATAAAACATGGAAGTACGTAAGGAATAGATCATAATGAAACATTAAGAATGACAAAATAGCATGGGAATAAAACATGTAATTGTGGTATCCATTAAGCACATGTAATGATTTCCATATTAGCCAAGGCATTGCTGCCAAGACCATCTTAGTGGACAAAGTCCCTTTTTGAATCGAGTTCACTCCTCCTTTCAGTCCTGTTTTACTGAACCGGTTTAACCTGCCGTTCCATCCATGTCTATCTAATGAGATATAAATCTTTACCCAATGAATTTGAGGGAGATATAGGTCCCACCCATCTCATAATGAAATCATTCTTACTTGTGCCACAAAAAAACATACATCATTCATAATAACCCAATAAATAAAATGGGTTTCCTAAACATCATCTCATCATTACATAATCCATATAAAAGAAATGGATATCATTTCATAATAAGAGAAGTGAAACCATGTAAATCATAGAGACATTATACTTGAAACATACACATATGAAACAATTTCATCTTAGATGAAAAATGTTTTTGATAAAACACTTGAAATGAATTCTTGAGGAAAATATCCTTTTTTCTTCAAAATTATTTTATTTTAACAAAATGTCATGAAATTTTAAAAGAAAAGGATTTTGTTGAAAATAGTCATGAAATCTTGTGGAGGAAGATTCATGAAAACAAGGCTTTATAAAACCATAAAAATCGTTTGAAGCCGTATAAGTTAAAAAAAGAATTCTTCTTGTACTTTTGTCAGAAAAGTAAAAAAGTACCTCGTAACGTAAACAAAAGAATGATTCCTTACATACCACGTAGTAAAAGTCAATAATGGGTAAAAATGACTTTAAACATACATGAAAACACTTTTAAAAAACATAGACATGAATGATTGAAATATCCACAGTAAATACTTACGAATAAGCAATCTTGGATAAAAATGAGATTTGCAAAATTATCCCTTACCTTAGATCCGATATGCTTTGTACGTATCTGAAACCCCTGTATAATGATTTAAATAATTTTATTGACTTATTACAGAATCATATTCAATGTTATTATATCATATATGGTCCACTTATGACTTTATATTACCCGTTCTTTTGTGAATTCATGTTAAAGTAGCGTTTTGGGTAAAATCGTCTCATTTGTCATTCCTGTTTTAACTTCTAATTATTAATATGATTACTTGGATCATGATTAATTATATCCAGAATATAAAACATGACTTATATATAATATATAGTCAGAATATACATAGATATAATATATCGATAAATTAAAAGAATTACACTGTTCATGGAGACGGTAGGCCGTACGTATGCATGAACGCTATTTTCGTTTCCTTATTGAATTGAATGGAATTAAGTAGATGAAATACATATATATATATATACATAAATCCAGTATCATTATTTTTTCATATATTTCATGATTACTTATTATATATACTTTATAATCATTCATGAATGGTTAATCATTGAGAATGAATCTCATCGCGTCGTGGAGACGGTAATCCGTACGTACGCACGAGCGATGATATTGTTCTCATGATAGTGGAATTGTATTGGAGTGTATGTATAATATTTCAGAATAAATATAACTTTAAAATAATCATATATAGTTATTATGTACACCATTATACCCATCCAAGTAAGGTGGTGGTGGAAAATAGATTACACCACGGCGTGGAGACGGTATTCCGTACATACGCACGCGCAGTGATTTCATTTTACGTAGTATGGATAGATGGTGAAATAGGGTTGTTTAATACATATAAAAACATATCAGTATATGAGTGATACTGATGTTATTACTTCATAATGAAACATCCTAAGAAGAAGAAGTGGAAGAAAAAATAATGTTGAAAGAATCTGTAACGGACATTACCTCTTCTTTGAAGCGCCTCTTTGAGTCCTCCTCTTAGGGAACTAAACATGGTCTTTGAAGATTACCAGGACCTCTAGGATGTTTCTAGGGAAGTGGGGAAGAGAATTTGGCAGGGGTTGGCCGAGCTTTAAGGCTCAATGTGGTGTGAGGAAGAGAGGGAGGAGGTTCCCTATTATAAGGGAGGAGAGGGGCACCTTTGGAATAACTAAAAATATTATTTTCTTATAAAGCCAAATTCGGTTTTAAATAGCTCCAAATTTATTTATTTAGAATATAAGGTGGGTATGGGTCTAAATAATATCATCCAATAGAATTTAGACAAATTTAGGTTCCTATTTTAACCTTATCATTTAGATTTAACATTAAGTTAGATAATTTTACTTTTACCGTGTCTTTTTGTGTTCTTACACTATAAGGTTAATAAACATACTATAACAAGCCAAACTAACCCCAAGTTGTTTATTATTAAGATATATAACCTTATCTAAGTCATTTGGCCGAACCTTAGATTTTTAGAAATAAAATAACAATTAATAATATAATATTTGTTTTAAAAACTATTTTATGTCAATTTCGACACTATTTAGTAATTTATTTTTTTGAAAATTATAACAGAATTATTAATTAGAAAAAATTTAATTAAATCAAAACTAATATGTCATATTAACCTAGAAAATTAGTTTAATTCATAAAAAGTCTCAAATTACATTTATTTGGGTATTTATAACATCAATTATGTCAATATTTCATTAATATGATAATTACTGCATCATCTTTGTGTCATAAATAAATTAACATATTTAAAGTCTAAAAATTACAAATAAAATATAATTATGTAGGAAATCTTTTTAGAGTTCTAATGAATATTTATAGTTGAATTTATCTTATTTATAACTCTACATTAAAAAAATTTAGTTATTAATCTTTGATTTTAACTATTTTAACCCTTCTTTAAATAAATTGATAATAAATGTCCTAATCTAATACAATTGGGCCTAAATGGTCATATTTTATTCCTAAGGTTGTTTTTGGTCGAATTAAACTTATCGAATATAATTAGGACATGTGTTAGGGTAATAATAATATCATTTTTACCCTTAACTACCCTATTTGCTTTTAACCGTAGTAAAAAAAGTAAAAAGTTACTATTCACCAAAAAAAAATTAATCTCATTGAACCACATTTTAGTCCTTGATATTAACCGTGTCTCTCGTATTTTCAAAATTCTACTCACAGAAGTGGTAAAATTAAGTTTTATGAAAAATTCAGTTTTTTTAACTACCACTTAATGGTTTCACTATTCATCAAAAATTGAAAGTTTCCAGAAAAATTCCAAAAATTATGCCTAAGCTATATTTGATATTATAAACTCAAAAATGTTGTTTATTTTAACAAATTAAAAACATATCAGTTACATTAACTAATTTAAAAATTAATTCCCGTCGTCAAAACAAATAGCGTGTTTTTAAAAGATAATAACTGTCAAAAGATTGTCACTTGTTTATGTCTGGTTTAAATGTGAAATTGCATCCAATGAACAACATTGTATTAAATTGTAAAAATATATTATAAATATACTTTAAAACCACTCAAATTAATAATTTATCACTATTAATAATTTCGATTAAAAAATTTGTTTTTAATTAAAATTTAGTAATTTTCACTATTCATCAAAATATGAAAGTTATCTGAAAAGTACCAAAATTTCACCCTAAGCTAATTTCGATATTCTGAATCTAGAAATGAAGTCCATTTTAAAAGATAAAATTTCAAAAATTGGGTATTACTATTCATAACAGCTAGTTTTAATAATATTTTAATAGCATATCGTTGTTTAGTGAAACTCGGTATCACGTACTACACACGCTATCGAGGAAGGTCGTGATTGCGTGTAATGCAAGGAAAGTCAAGTATATGTGTTGTGCAACCTCCTTTTGGTGTAGCGTACAACACAAGACATTAATGAAATTAAAAAGAATATTTTTCATAAAATCTCAGGGTGTTACATATATCCCTTCCAATGCACCAAAACCTCACTATTAAAATATAGTGGAAAACAAGAATTAAAATTTTCTACATGTTCACATCATCATTTCCATGGAAATATGAAGGAAAATTATAGGAATATGTAAATACATAGTTATTCACATGACGTCGGTCTATAAAATATGATAGAAACGAGAGGAAAGAAATGCCTACTCACAAATATGAAGTCTATATATAAAATGTTGTGGAAATATAAGGGGAGAAGTTTATTCCTTCTCATTGTTATGAAACACTACATTCAAATACAACTGGAAATAACAAGTGGATGAAAATTCCAATGGATTTATATCACTACCATTAGTCAAATATGATGACCAACATGCAGATGCAAATCCCCACACAAAAATATCAACTTCATAAAAACAATATGATGGAGTAAAAATAGTAGAAAAATTTTTCCTACCTATCCATATCAAATTCTACATGAAACTAAAATGATAACTGGATAATGTAGTTGGTGTATCCCAGTGACAACATTGGAGGAGACTCATACCTCTACCTTAGTACTGGAGAACATATGATGCCTATTAGTAGGCAATAGAGGATCAAATCATGAATATATTCTTGTTCCAACACTTGAATGATCATATATCCTTGTCCCCACCAAGGATGATTCTCAAAAAATCTTATAAATAATGGAGGATCATATATCTATCACTAACCATATTCTATATACATTCCAATTTGTTATCATATTCAAGGAAAAGTATGTTGTCTCTGTCACAACCCCACCTCTTCATGTGGGTTGACTTGTCCACATAATGGGGTGGTGACTTAGGACCATACATGCATCACTACTCCCATATATGAGGATCATTAGTAATATACCAAGATGAATGGACAAAAGTATCAGACAAAAATACTCATTCCAACTGGGGGATACCGATCCAATTCAGTGGCCGCTCTAGGGTATATATATATCCTTGTCAAAACATAGGAACCTCACCAAAATATCCTAAAAACACGACAATATCCACTCAAACTGTCACCCATATTTAAATTCAATCACTTAATGCAATCGGTCCGAGTTTCCCATAAGAGAGCACCTAAAAATTAAATCTCACCAAAGGCAGTTGGAAAATGAATAGTAGAATCATGAAACTTTTCTGATGAAAGTTGTAGTTTTTTAGGCTATAATAAATCTATCAATGGTGTCTCGAGATCTTTCCAATATTTTATTTAATTATAGAAGTGGTAGTACCAATTGTGAAGCTCCTCTTTGATACATTGTTACTTTCAACTATCAAGGTCATCCCTTGAGTACATACCATGAAGGTTTTCTTCAAAAAAACCATTAGATTGATCATGAGATCCTATCTATTGATGATCATTATTGAATCCCTCCTCATGTCTAGAAAATTAATTTATAGGATTGTCTTCCCCTTCCTATCGTCCACCCAAAAGTCCCTCCCTAGTGTATACACTTCCAAAAATCTCCCTATATTCGGACATTGATCTATGATGGTAGTCCTCATCATGGCTTCATTTACTATGAATGTCCTCCTAATAGGGTTAGAATATTTTTTCAATAAGCTCCTCCCTATAATTTTATATTCCCTAAAGGTCCTCCTTATGGTATATGCAATAGAAATTATCCTTGAAGTTGAACATAGAGCTATAACAGTGTACTCTCTATGATGGAATTCACTGTGATGGTTCTCCCTACAGTGACACCTAATTCTAGCTATAGGGTCATCCCTTTGTTATCATCTGACCTGAATTTCCTCCCTATGGTATAATCTATAGAAATAATCCCTATAGCTGAACATTGATCTATTATTGTTGTTCTATGAATTATGACATTCACTATGATGGTCATCTATTTGGTGAAAAATTATTTTAGCAAGAAGGTCCTCCCCCTACTATAATTTTACCTTAAGGTACTCCTCTTGTTGTTGTTTACCCCGAAGGCCCTCCATAGATTATACTCTCTATAAATTCTCCTTGCAGCTGAACATCGAGATATGATGGTAGTTATCACCATGATAACATCCACTATAAAGGTCCTCCCCTCAATAATAATTCATATCAAAATAAAGGTCCTCCCCTAGATGAGACAAATATAAGAAAGCCCTAATACTATGAGGTACTTAGAAATATGGGGACAAACCTAATAAAAACCCTATCAGTGACAACTAAAATCAATTCTCAACATAGAGATATCCCGGAACAATGCTCATCCTCTGAGATTCCCCCAGACCATTCTCATACTAATGAGTCCCCTTCCAGCCCCGTTACTTCTGAAAATATAAGAAAGAAGATACCATGTTGGGAAAATTGAGTAGTGGAGTATCTTGATGAAGAAAAAAAGATATATTTATCATGAGAAGACCATTGTATAGGGAGGACATACCCATCATATTTTTCCCATCATACACTTAATAGTTTAAAATTCCAATGGAAATGCTAGTAGAATGCATAAACAACATATGTCTAAATATTTGGACAAATATCTTCCACATTAATAAAAATTTATTCTTTAAAATGGGTATTTAGACCATGTCAAAATATATGGATAGGTTTACTATCAAATAAACCTGGACGCCCTTCCATCTATGTGGTTTCCATGATCATAGAAAGAGTGGAAAATTCTTCAATAAAAATTCCTCATAGTGTTTCATAAGCTATGTCATCTAATCAGCAATGTCTCACCTGAAGTTTATAGATAAATAGGGGAGAACATGGATATTTATATTTCATCTCATTCCATATATCCTAAAATACACTGGAAATGTCATCAGGTAATGTAATTATTCTACGGAGACTATTAATGAACACCACTACTCAGGAATTATGACACACTAAAAAAGAACCGGCCTGGAGATTGTATCAAAAGTGTCTAGCCTGACTAAATAAAACCATTGAAAAACTCCTAAAATATGAAACAGAGAACATTCAGCTAGCTTCTCTTTTATGGGAAGCTTATAATCAATCATTTCTAATATCTTTAGAGGTTAAAAATTTGAGTGTAGACTAGCCATTATAATTGGCTAATGCTGGAATAGAGACACACAATGTTAAGGGAGGGGAAACTAAAGCAGCATCCATTAGAGTACGGGGTATACCCCAGCCCGTAGGTTACAGGGTTTACACAAAATTCCCCTACAAGTCCAAAAAATATGAGACGATGATCAAAAAAATATAATGGGAGTAGACCTGGCCCACAGTGTTGATAGAATTTGATCCACAAAAACCCATTAATGAAAATCACTGTTTCCCATCTTGGAAGGATATCACAATGTAAGAAATCCCAATTTCGGCATCATGAAACCCATTTACCATATTGGGGAGGCCTATGACCATGATTTCTAGTGGTTCACTCTATGTTAATATTATCCATGAATCCTGAATAAGATCTCAGAAATGAATGGAGTGGTCCAAAAATCCTGAAAATGACCCCACAATCACTCAACATTCAGTATGATTCCCACAATGAATTATGCATTAGGGAACCTCATGGATGTCAATACAACGGATGAAACTAGAAATGATGAAAATGTATAAGATTAAAGAGTGAATTATTCAACAAGGAACACTGTCCAAACTGAGAATGAAGGTGGAACCAATGAATATCCTTATATTTTGGTGGTCCCTCAATCAATATCCCACTGATTTCTCATTGAATCTCTATGAGAGAGAAGAATTAAAGAACGACCATATACATTCCACCACTTTTTTCCTAGGAGAATGAGATTCTTATATTAGAAGAAATGTATTCTTGAAAGGAGGAAAACATAAATGAGTTTAGGTGACTCAAAACTATGTTTCTTCGAGAAATCATTCTTATTGAATATTATCTCCAAGAATAGACTTAATGAACAATTCCATCAGGTGTACCTCAACCACAAGGATTCTTTCTAGGGATTGAAGAAAGGTCAGGTCATCTTCATATCTCAGTTTCTAGGCCATCTATTTAACAGGACCCAATCATGGATTAATATCATGATTTACCTATATTAAAGAATCAACCCTTACTCACTTCATTAAATTCTTCAAAAATATGCCCCCGAACAGATATCCATCCAACATAATGGCAGAACCATCACATAAAATACTACCCATTGATGCACCTATCCATGCTTCTATTTATTTAAACACACATCAAGGTATTATTGATACAATCAGGTCATTGGAATCTCAATTAGAAGTCATCGAGGAGCGGCATTCAATAGTGAAATGGAAATGGAAACCTTACCCTAACATTTTGGGTGAACCCCACCACCACCAAACATAAAAAATCTTTATATTTATAATATTTAATAGATCGGGTGATCCAGAACAAAAAATAATGCAATATATCCCCCACTGATATCCCTTGATAAGATCCCATAGGAATAAGAAGAACTGAAACTCAAATTATTTGTGTGAAATTTTCAATGGTTATACATTATATGTTTAACTAGTTATCTTGTTTAGTAAATAATGGAATGATGTGATCTAAATTGGACATTCTAGAAAAAATTAGTGACCTTTAGAATTTTAAATAGTGATAAAATGAGAGAGTATTTCATTTCATTTCTAGATGGAAAGGGTTGACCTACTCCCATAACCAACCACTTCCTTAGGAGTATATGTAATCTATATCTACATTGATAACCTCCATGATGATTATTAATGATGCTCATCAATATGAAATATATAGGTCAATTTTTGTATGTATCCTTTATTTCACAAAGTATGGATACTCCATACTATAGATTAAGATCAAGCCCAATATAATTCTATCAGTCCTAGGGAAAAGAGAATGAAAATAAGAAGAAATATATACCACACATAAACCATCATTTGTATATCCTCTAGCTCATAATAATTCAACATATCATAATTCACCCCCTAGGGGTCAAAAAAACACTCGACTTTCGAGGAAAGAAAAATAGGTGCCTGGAAAATTAATTTGAGGAGAAAATAATAGTTTTTAATCCTTCTGAGATGACCAAATCCTTGTCTATTTTATACCCACTATGGACAAATAATTTCTCATCCTATTAGTTCCCAAAATGTCAAACCATGTTTTTATTGATTACTATACATACTATTTCCCCTTTAATGGAATATTAGGACACCCCGTTTAGAAATGATTCAACATTAGTTAACTCAAGTAGAAATTGGTTGGTTTTAGTTTTGTGAAATTTGGAAGACCACTATCACCGGTGGGGTATGTTTCTGCCACTACCCTCAAGGATAGTTCTGAGTGGAAATATGCTGTTAGGATAAGGGTGTCAATTTTTTATAGTTGGAAAATTTAGAAGAGGGTCAACATAGTTCATGGTATCCTCCATGAGTAGTTGAAACAACCAATTGTGCCCTTAGTCCCATTTACTGCAACAAAACCCATGTCATCAACCCAAAAAAACTCCAATTGATAGCTTATAAAAAAGATGACAACCTAGAAAGGTTTAGAGAATTTTAATGAGGATGAAACAATACAAAGGTAAAATTTTTATTTGACCCTCTCATATTTTATAAACTTAGATTTGAAATAATGGCACCAACCCACCATAAAGAACCATTAGAGTTGGCCATTCAGACACAGTCATCATCAGATGAAGAGTTAATGATCAGTTCCATTAATTTCATTTACATAATGGATCCCTTCACTGATGATGTATATCGATATGAAACTGTGTTCCCAACATCTAACTGGGTAATCGATGGAAGAGTCTAAATGAGTTGAGGACACTGGAGAAGTGAAAACCATGGAAGAATTTATAGTTCTAGTCCCACCCCTGATCAAATGATAAATGTTACAGAAACTCATATAAGATACCCTCATTGTGTCCAAAAAGAGTTGAAAACTCCCCCAACACCTGCCAAAATCTAACCTAACCTGATCACTCTATAATATCAATCCAATGAGGAGTGGGTGTTAAATTACCCTCATTGGGAAGGAAGAATTTCCCAACCCATCTAAATAAGGATATGAGTGCCTCCAAATCCTATTTTGACTACCGATCCATCTACATCAAATACCCAAGACCCTAAATTTTCAATAAATAATCATCCTCATACTAGGATGAACCCAGATTTAAATAAGAAGTATGAAATACTGAAATAGATTACCATTGTAATAAAAAATCTATGAATCATGTAGGCCTTGAGTTTTTCAAAAGTCATCAAGGATACACTAATAGAGTATTTTCTAATCCCCCAAGAGTTTTAAGATAATGTGTATGCTTCTAAGGTCTATTAGACAGAGACAAACCATGCATAATTCCATGTGATTATCTCCTTTACAAATCATGATAAAGATGTCATTATAGAGGGAAACATCATACTCTTGTTTGTGTCTAATAGGAAAAATTACACTAATGTTCAAAATGACTTTGTTGAAAACGGATCTCAAGTTAATTTCATTAAAGTACGAGGAATTCTCCTGATGAGATATAGTGAGGACAACCTAGTTCCTTATTCAATAACATTGCAGAGATATGATAAGAGTGAATAGAATCCATTAAGCAAAATCAAGCTCAAGAATCAATTTATTGACCTCACACCAAAATAAAAAAAAATTTATCATTTCAGTATAATATAGCTTTCATCATCTTTCTAGGAAGGACATGGTTGCATAAACATGTAAAAATCCCCTCATCGCACCTTCAATGCATCAAATAATACATTAACGAAAAAATACTGATTATTATGCCATTAAGGACCCATTAAAATCTAATTTTTTTCATTATATTGAGGTAATATTTTTTCAAGGGGAAAGGATTTATCCCTTATTCAAAGGTGTTTCTTTGTTCACCTTCATGAATGGTCATGAAATGATCTCCACTAACCCCTTATAACAATTTGGAAAAGAGTTTTTTCTAACTATGAACCAATTTGTGTCTATGATCTATATATAACTTCATATTCAGTGATCTTATTGAGTTCATTCATGACCACTAATTCCAACAGTGTTGATGAATTTTTTGACTCCCCATACATTGGAGAAAGATTAGATAGAAATTCCATCATTTTATCCCCATAGATCTAGGAAATCCATACCTCAAAAATTGATGAATAACAGGTTGTATCATTCAAAAAAGTGGATGAAGAAACTCATTCTCCATTCCTAACTCCATCCTCTCTGATGATTCAATAAAATCTCATGTTTACATCTAAGTCAAAGGATGTAACTTATACTTTCAAATATCAAGACAATGAATCCTCCCTTATCTAAGGATAAATGATCTGAAGAAATTATTTCCCCACATAACAAAATAATGAAGATTAAGAAGAGAAATTAGTAGAGGGGGTGAACTTAGATATTATTCTACAACATTCATATAATGCTTCTCTATCACAGTTGATTATCTTAGAGAAATAAGTTTTGTAATATCAATAGAATCATGAACTACCTTGATTACTGCGACCATGTATTTCTAAGAGAAGGAGATATATAGTTCCTTCCAAAATAAGCATCGGGATGTATTATTCTATAACTATATAGAAATGTCGATCCTTGATCTCAAATTGGGCACCCACATCCTGGGCCTGCCAGAGGACCTTTGGGGTAATAAATCGTAATCTAGAAAGATTCATATGACATATACTGCCAACATTAAACATGAGGTTGAAAACCTCATCTGAACCAATATCATTAGGGAGTTAAAATCTTCCAAATAGTCGAGAATTATAGCCCCCTCAAGAAGAAAAATGTGAAAATATAATTCTGCATTTATTTTAGCAATATAAACTAGCACTTTTTGAATAATTATTTCCTAGTACCAATAATATAACTATTGATCGATTCAATGACTAGATATTAGGACCTCTCCATCATGGTTTTCAACCAAAAAATAATGAAATTACAATGACCTAACAATATGAACACTCCTTCACCTTTAGGCCCCCCAGGGTGTATTTTTCTATGAAGTATTTCCCATTGGAAAAAATAATATTTGGTGTTTTGTAACAATGTCACATGCATCGCATCTGTAAACACTTCCAAGAAAATATTTCCAAATGTTATATTTATGAAATGGTGGTTAGATATAAAAAAATATCATACCACCTAGATTAAATTGAATCCATATTCAATAAATTGCAACAATGCATCCAAAAAATGAACCCCTAAAAATGCACTTTCGGTGTTACCTCAAGAAAATATCTCATCTTAATTGTACTCCATCATAGAATCAATGTTGACCTTAAAAAAACAAATTCTATCCTTGGAATGTGAACTCCTAAAAACATCACAAATTTGAGAGTAATTCAAAGAATCATATCCTAAATCTGGAACATCATATCCATTATTGTTAGAAAATGTTTTCCCTTCATAAGGTTTATGTAAAAGTGGGATAAATATCAGTGTACTAATGATTTTTATGAATAATTTTATTACATCAACAAATATATCTTGATCTCACCAGTACTGAAGCTTCTTGTCGAAGAATGAACCCTTATTTTATAGTTTTTAGCCTTAGAATGATCACTGGGTTCTTTCCTCTCACAAAAGAATTGAACAAAAAGAGAAAATATCCTTGATTATTTTTTTCAAACCATGATCATGGTTAATAGTCCTCACTTAGATATAGAGAAACTATCTGGAACTAATCATTGGTTTTCTGATGTGGAGGCACTTCCTACAGCATCACCGGTTCAATTTGGTCTCTCTTAGAAACCCTATCAAATACACATTCATCCATCTGATGTTCACTGATGTTTTTCATTGTAAGGCATCAACCTGTAGAATTTTGGAATCCAGTTCATGCCTCATAAAATTTTCAACGATAATGTATTAGCAGATTCCTGAGAATTGAATGCCTTAACATTAATGAATTCATTAGATACTCATCAACTAGATGAAGATGTTTTCTCTATTCAAGAGGCCCCCTGGGTATGGTAAATTCATGTTGATTGTGCATCTATAAGATTGACATTGAAGAGGATGGAAGACACTAGGCTCACCAATGTGGGTTGGAAGTAATTCACATATATTCTATAAAAGGTAATCCAATATTACTCTTTTGTACTGCTAGGATGGTTTAGGAACAATAAAGTATAACATCAAGATCTCATTATAGGGCTAGAGTAGTCACTTTAGGTATGAGTCCATCAGATGAAGATAACGGGACATTTAGAACTGGTCATCAATCATGTTAATGGTGATGATTATATAAAAAAGGAAGAGATAATCTCCCTACAAAACCATGGTTGATGAATAATGTAGGAATTACATTAGGAGCTAACATTGACTCACATCCCATGGTAAAATAATTACAAGATGATTAATGTGAAAATACGGCCACAACTCTAGTTGTTCTAGACCGAGATGAAAAATCATCAGTATTTCACACCACTCAATGGTATCGCTATTATTTAAGTCGGCATGTAAAAAGTCGACGACATTAGTCCCATCCCAGAACCATACGGTATTGCTGCCTATTGGATGACAGCCACTTTGGACTACCTTAAAAATAGACTACTCTCAGTATGTAGACTCATAAAATATAAAATCCAAATATATGTAATTAACCATGTACAAACTATGGAACAAATCACCACAAGTCCTCTACAGGTAGATCCTTGGTGGGGTACTTCTCAGGTGAATTGATAGAGAATATACCACTTTTGTAATGATGTATGTTCAAATTGGGGCCTATGGAACCCACTAGATAGGACCCAACCATTCAATCAAAATATAATGTTTTGGGTACTGATATCCCTCTCTAATAGAGGACTACACTAAAATCACCCAAATGTACCACTCCTCTTAGGTTCTTGAACAATTCATTCACCAAACCCTGGAGCTGCTTCACACATCCATGTGTTCTTGGACATTTACCATGTCGGAAATGGATTTCATGGTACCATATTTTACCTCTATGGAAAATAAGTTCAATTAAATTATAACTACTACCAAATTATTCTCCATGTGGGCCAAAGCTATATCCCTAAGTTAGAACATGGAACTTTTTCAGCTTCATGAAATACCACATCATCACTAGATTTGGTGTCCCTCACCCAATAATAATAGACAATGACTCCCATTTATGTTCAGCTGATTTGGAGAATCTATATCTAAAGCATGACATGAAGTCACAATGTTCATGCTACTACCATGTTGTGGATAACAGTCAGATAGAAGCCTCTAACAATACCCTACCAAATATACTATTGAATATTGTAGCTAAGGATAAAGACTCATTGACGAATATGATTTTACATTCCTTGTGGGATTACTAGACCATGACCTGCACTACCACATTGATGTCCTGATAAATCATAGTACACAGGACATTGGATCTCTTACCCATAAAGGCTCAATCTCCCTTACTCTTCACTTTCATAGGTTATCAATTATTCATGGAGGAAAAATATGAAAAGTTTGATGGATGAATTATATCATTTAGATGAGAAAATATTTCATACCTCGGATCATTTGGACGTCCACAAAAAACATCTCGCAGGACCCATTTACAAGAAGGTTCCCCTATGATATTTGCTCATAGGAGATATGTTGTTGGTCCTCGATGAAACCCATAGATAAAACTATGAGATTGGTAAAAATATTTTATGTACCATAGTCCATACATAATATATACTCCAATTGATATTATTCTCTGATATTGAGGGATGGACCGTTCCCATGGCTCCCACAAATGAAATGATCATAAAAAAGTGTTCCATGTAATCAAAAGATAAAACTATCTGAATCACAGGATGGTAAACTATCATGTACATTTCCATATTTTCATGATGTTAAATTGTGTAACAACCATCATACCAGCCAAAAGAAAATAATCTATATGAAACTAGTACCATATTTTAGTGTCATTAAATTGTAATCCCATCACTCTCTCCACCATATAACATTAAACTAATTTCCTTTGTCTGAACAATACGATGTAAAAATTTTAGGATGGGTCAAAAATAAATAAACATAAACTGTTAAAAAATTACATTAATCGCTACTTAAAATAGAATTCAAGATTCCTTAATAATGTGTATGTGGTGTGTGGGCCTCCATTATCCCCATTCACATTAGGTTACTTATGTCCTCTCATTACACATATCCCTTTTTGGAGTTCTTTCCCTTTGGTCAAAACACTATGAAATTAAACGAGGACTTAACGTCCCCAATAAATGACATTAAACTAGAATCTTATCATAAATATGTATGGGATTCCTCCTAAACATATAAGAGATAATTATTACCCCATTCTATGAACACAGGACGCCTCTTGAATATTGTTTGATACTTAGGTTCTCTTACTAGAGAGAATTTCTCCCAAACAGTGTTGGTCTCTCAATATTCTATGTTAAATTGCATGGGAATCATCATTTCAATTGATGATTTACCACACATGGGCTAGATAATTGTGGGAGAAAGACAAAATTATTGTATCATGTTATATGAATCAAAACTATGTAGGGAGTATCTTTCTCAAGAACTACGTGAGGCTTGATTCCTATCATCTCAAGATATGTAGTGATTCGTATACCACATGTCCTAGTCCTAGGTGCCCAAAATGGGAAATCCTCGTATATATGGCCTTGACCAAAGAATAATTTTCCCATTAGGAACTATACGAGGGATGATTCCTATTGTCTTAGGATATGTAGTGATGCCAAAACCACTTTCTTTATCCCTAACCACGAAATTACCTCTATTCATAAGAATATTTTCTTACTAGACATTGTCATAAAGTCCACTTTTCATGTTGGTATTATGTTTCTCACTAGTCGAAGAAATAATCCTTCCCCTAAGTACAAGAAATTTATATCCTAACCTAATGAAGTTAAACATCATGGTACATCATGTATGTTGCAAGATAATAAACTGCATGACACTAATGTCCTTGCGATATGACATTAAAATACAAAACACTATAATGTTCTCATAAGAGAGTGAATTACCCCCAACATCATTCATCAAACCTATTGTATTCAGTAACTACATACACTATTCTTCCTATCATAATAGGATAAATAGTGACCCATAGATTTTACATCCCAGTCTAGCTGCCCCAAAAGTACAAAATTCCCTCACCTTGCATATGGTCTAGACCTACACGGTTTGAATTACATAAAGAACTATTTGTGTCTTGATTTCTTCCCTTGAAGTATACATAGAGTTTCCTACATATGTTAAGTCGGAATGTGTTCTCCCATTGATTTTAATGTCCTGGAAAATAAAATTAACTATATTAATTAATAATTAAAAAACACTTTCAAAAAATATTTTATTGAGTATAACTTTTGTATGTTCATTTATTCCTATTTTTTATGGGTTAACAGATTCTATTTCTTCATTTAGGAGAATTGGTTTTTTTCATGAACATTTCACCTGTATACATGTGGAAAAGGTCGTAGAAAGTGAGGGTAATTATAAAAAATTTAGATTATATGTTATTAATGATCTTATAGGAGTAAAATGGGACTTATATATCATTTGGGTTCATGTAATGAGGATCAATCATTAGATAAATTGTTATTCATAATCATTTGGGATTACTTTGGCGATTTTCAATCACAACAAACTCACTTTGTTAAATAAATTTACATCTTATGTAAAAAATGATTCTAGAACATTAAATAAGATATAATACATATATTATAATCTGGTTCATCCATCAAAATGGCTTCATGAATGGCCTTGAATAATGTAATGGAAATTGAAAACGTTGCGATCCTTGATTGTGATAAATTAACACATCAAGGATGTTGTTTTAATTTTTAATATAAAAGTAGGGAAAATAGGGATGATGATTAATTTTTCAATTACCAAAAAAAATCGAGTATATATAATTTACTATATTAATAATAAAATTTGGATGGGTGGAAGGGAGGATAGAAAAATAAAATAAGGAACATGAAAAAAAAATTAAATGAAAAGGAATAAGGTTTTACATATTGATTCATTCTTCTTGAGAACATCCTTATAAAATTGGTTTTAGTATTTTAGTTTAATTTGGACAAGAATCATTGATTTGAGAGGTGTGTGGAGAATAGGTGGGGTGGGTGGTATTTATAGTGGAGTAGAGGGTAGTTTTCTCATTTTACTCGTTATTTTATTCAATATTTATTTATGTTGATAATAAAAGTAATATTGATAATTATTTAGACTAAATAAAGTAATAAGTTCATGTTAATTCGAACCAATGGTCACTTATATCATCCATGACTCGTGCATGATTTGAAAATTAATTTATTTATATATATAGTAAATTAATGTTTTTCCCCATTCACAAAAAAATTCATGTATTTCTGAATCCTTCCAAAAATTAACACTAACCATTTTTTGACATGTATAATTCAAAAATGAATTCCATTTTATGAAAATAAGTTTCTAAATATGATAAATTTTAATTTTAATTAATATTTTTATTCACATGGAAGATATAAGTTTTTAAAGTATAACTACGTTTTCATCACTTTGAAAAATTAACTAAGGTCTCATAAAATTATATTATAATCATAAGAAGTGAAAATAATAATTTATGAATAAATTTTATGTAAATAAATTTTCTTGTAAATTATTAAATTAGTCCAAAAATTTTAATTAAATGTTTATTAATTAAAAATATACCAACACCAAATAAATAATTTTTAAGATACTTATTTACATATACTATGATATAGTTATATAATATTGTCACCTATAAGATGGATAAATTTTTCTTAAATATTTCATTTGTTATTTTTAAATTCAATTGTCTTGTTTACTATTCATAAAGGTCATGTTACTATTCCAAAGCCCAAGTTACTATTCCTTTGGTATATGTTCCTTAACTTCTATAAATTCCTTTTATTTCATTGATTATTAATTAATAATGTTTTTATGGTGTTCTTAATGTGGTTTTATGTGATTATATTATATGATATAATTATAATGAAGGAATTTCATTAATAATTTTTTTGGGTTGTGTCAGGGAAAATATTCCCAAGGGATTTACTTTTGATGTTTTTAGAATATCTTTATTCAATATTTTTATATGAAAAAATTTAGGTTAGTAATGGACTGAAAATATTTTATCATCATCATGGGTCCTTCATAGGGATATATTATATATTATTCTACCTCAAGGTCCAACTAAATACTTTATGAGAGATGGGGGGTAAACTAAGGTGATTATAAATTTATTCTTATCTAATATTGAATTCTGATGTTGTATTTTTTGGGAAAAGTCATGATTATTCCATCATGATAATCAAATTTAAAAAAACTCTATAATGAAAATTAAATAATCACAGAAAAAATGATGTTTCATTAGTTTTCTAGAACTGATCTATATCCAAGTAACACATATCCTTGATGTTTTAATGAGATATTTAACCACTACTCCACTAGTATGTGATTACAATATTCAGATAAGCTGAATGCTCATCTAAGAACCATTGAATATTCCTCACTTCAACTCAATACATTCTATAGGCTTATAAATATATAATCAATACAAAGGAAGAATTAAAAAAGTCATCATTTAATGTCAGGAAACCAAAAAACATTATCGAGGATGATTCAGTATTCATGTCATGTTTTTAAAAAATATTCATAACAATTATTTATTTCATTCTTAGTCTTCAATTAAATTCTATATATTCAAAATCTTTTTACAATATTAGATACTAAATGAATTCCACTACTAATACAATAATCTTTCAGAATAGAAATATTCTTTATATTAACTATATTTATATCACATGTTCTTCATATGGACCTTATTCCTCTATATTCAACAAAATTTATAATTTCAAATAAAATTTTCAAATATCAATTAATGATCAACTTCTTCCACTAAAATCCATCCATTTATGATATCCTATCTGAATTTTCCTTAATTAATTAAAATTTCAAAATATGCAAACCATTCATATATATCCAATTAATCATGCATATCCTAATTTACTAGATGACTATAAATAGTGGAACAATATCTTACATCATGGAATGTGATGTTAGTTTCTTCATCAGTTTTATTCAAATAATAGACAATTAGTTATGAAACATATGTATCCATTGTGTGAGATGAAATATGTGTCCATAATTGCTCTATTTCCAAAATTTATGATACTTATTTCTCATGCAATGATACCAAGGTTTGGTCCCTAAATATATTCTTAAATGAAAAAATAGGGTGTGGTGTTATTTATTTATTCATGGAACATTACTATTATTATTTTTGAAATATCAAAGAAATAAGAATCATATCCATGTATTATTTACATAAAAACTAATTTTGGTTCAATTAATTCATTTTTATTTTACTATTAAAACTATCATAGCTTGATGCTCCATACACAACATAGGTATCCTCAAATTATAAGATTCTCCAAGTTCTCCTAAATGTTATTCACTGTGTGGACACTATTACATGATTTGAAATAAATTATTTGTAAATAGTTAATAGATAAACCTCATAAATGGCCCTTAATAAATATTTCATTTAGTATAATAAAAAAATGTAAAACAATATGCATCGTATGAATTTTCATATTTTTTATATTGTAACTCTATTCATGGAATTACCATTTTCCCCATAACATGATATATTCTTATGAAATTAACATCTTCAAATCATTTCATCTTTACACCATAATTTTTCAAACCTCTAAGAAAAATTAAAATTACATCAAAAAAATATCTTACGATTGACAAAAAAATCCAACTTATGAACCTATGAATGCATGAGTTTCCCCCTTTTAATTTCTTTTCCAATCCAATTTGCATGTTATCAAACCTTGATACCTCTTCTCTAAATATTAAATTTAATCTTTATATTTGTTCTTATAGTATATAAATTCATTTTTATGTATTTTCTATGGTTCTCCTAATAATTATATCATTCCTTTTCTCCTCATTTTGCAGTAATATTTAAAGGTTCACAACTATGACATTTATGTTCACAATAGAGTATGTATTAGTAGTAATTGAGAAATAATCCTATGAGAAGGTCCATTAGTATATCCCATAATCCCAAAAGAGTAAAATATCATTATAGGAAACAATTAAAATAGTTAATTTCTATAATTTTGAACATATATAATATAATCAACCTCATTTAATTGTTAATCCCCTTGGGAACTTCCTCCCAAATCTTATTCTTCCAAAAGTATGATAAATTTGAAAAATAACTAATATTATCCAAGAAATTTAATACATATAATTTTTAGAGGTGTATATGATCCTCATTAATTATTTGATATTGGTTAAAACCCAATATTAATCATGTTCTTCTAAAATATGTGTTCCACCATCAATTTAGAAAATATATCCCTCACTTGTAGTTATGTTCTAATAAATTATAGTTCCACAATATTTTTCTCCATGTTATCCTTTAAAAATTTATAATAAATATAAATGTGTTTTATATTATATTGTTTTAAAATTTTCTTTTTTAACTCAATGAATCATTTTTTCATACATTTTATCAACATTTTCTGGTTAATTATTTCACCGAGATCCTCCAACATATGTTTTATCCATATTAATTGCATATAGCCCTTGGAAACTGAAATATACTCTTCTTATATTATAATAAAAGTTACATAATATTTTTTATTAATTGGCTTTCTAATGTAGTTCCTACCAATGAACAATGATAGACCGCTTTTGTATTCTCATTCCAAAATTTCTTCAACCGAGTCTTCCTTTGAAGATTCCATTATAACCAGAAAAATCATTAACCATAAAAACCAAGAAATAATCTAGTTTTCCCTGAACATACCACTTTATTATTTTCACTACTAGAAGATGTTATTATTTTTAAAATATATTATCATTTTAAACTAAGAACATTACATAAATAATATGAGGTGTTTTTACTGAAATATAATTAAATGTTCCAATCATTGTTCTGTAAGGAGATAAATCCACTCTCTTAATTCTCATGTGTTCCATGTTTTATTCAAAATATGATTAGAGTTGAAACAATTTTTTAAAGTTTCCTTGTGAATTTATTCAACATTATTATTCATATATGACATGTGATATGGATATGTTTTCTACATTTTTTAAACTTATAACCTATGAAAGTAAAGTAGTTCACTAATCATTGAGATAAAAAATATTGTATTCATTAATTGAGAAAACATGTGATCAAAATTTATCCTATTTACATCATCGAGGATGTCATCCACACACATCATCACCATAAAAAATTATTTATCTAATATTTTCATATATATATTTGGATAAAAATATCCTTTATTAAACATATATTTTCTAATCTAATAATGAAAGCATTCATACCATATACGAGGTTCTTTTTTTGTCTATAAAGTAATTTTCCAATCTTCCTACAATTGATAACTAATATCCAATATAAAATAAAAAGTATTTTTTTATATATTCTTATTCATTTATGATTTCATTCTAAAATAATATTTCTATATCCATCTAAAATATATTGAATATGTTTTCAGAAGTCACAACTACGAATTGTCTAATATAATTCCTTATTTTGACTACGGTAAATATAAAATCAACATAAACTCCATAAATATCTCTACATACCTTATACCTGATCATTTATTTCTTATGCATAACACATTCACAACCATGAAACTTTTTTTTTCTGAAATACCATTTTTTTCAATATATTTATGATGTTTCGATACTTCCATGATTTTCAAGATTTATTATTATATATTTGGTCCAATTTATCAATCATGGATTTCTCCAATGATTATTTATTTTAAATCCTTGAAATGATGTCGGTTCCACCAATAAAAATAGATAATTTTTCTAAAATATAATCATTATTTGAGTCTATGTTAGAGAATTTTTATATATTCTTATATTTCATGGAGAAACACCACTTATGCATATTATTCAAGTCACTATATGACTAACATAATCACCATTCAATTCTTCTAATTCAAATTCAAAATAATTATTAGCTAGGGAATTATTACATTCCTTACGATCCATAATCATGTGTTCTTCTTATCTAATTAATCATCATGAAATAAAAGGTCTACAATTCTCTTAGGCTTCATTTTAATAAAATCTCAATTTAGTTGTCTTCAATATTTTTGAGCCTTTTTAAATATATTTATTTAAATTACTCTTGGATGAGTAGACTTAAAATGTATGTTCATCTATAACATCACTATACCTCCCCTAATTTCCTGCCTTATTCGGAAAGAAAAATTTTATTCTCAAAACACTTGGATTTTTTAGTGTAGGTTTCCTTGCATTCCAAAATAGATATAGTGCCTTATCTTCATCAGGACTGAGCTACACTCGATTATGAGTGTACATATCCAGTTGTATCAATTGTTTCTAATTATATATAGAGTTGAAATATTATATATTAAATTACTTTTTCATATTATTTAACATTAAATCCCTCTTTTCCACCACTCCATTATATTAAGAAGTCCCCTTCATTAAAAATTCATGCTAAACTCTATTTTTTCCATGTACTTTTCATCTTCCATAAAAATATATTTTATTAAATTATATGACCATTAAATCTTCATGATTCTTCAAATTTCATTTTTCAATATTTGTTTAAATAATTCTATTCATACTAATTATTATATCATTGAATATATCATCAAATAAAATAGAATCATGTTTTAATCATTAATAAATATAATTAAACACTTCTCGCCATTTTTTATAGCTTTAAAAATTGGACCACACATATCATTGTCGACCAGATTTAGAAAACCTAATTCACTATTCTTTTTTGGTGGTATATATTTCTCACCATATTTTCCTTTAAATAATAACCATAAAACATTTATCTATTCCTCTCTAATTCAGAAACTTCAAGATCATCTTTCTTCTTTGAAAAATTCTCCATATATTTCTAATTAATGTGACCGATCCTCTAATTGCATAAAAATTTATCTTCTTATAAAGTAATTAAGAATTTATTTTCCTTATTATTGATATAATGATAGTCCCCATTAATTCTATATGCGTGTAGTGGATAATTTGTAGCCTCAACATTGATGTTACATCCTTTACAATTGATTGTGTCTTTCAATCCTATGTCACATAAATTAATTAAACTCAAAATTTTATTTCATAGGCCATAAACATAGAGAAAATATGTGTTCTTTAATTCATAACCATTTAGACAAGTATTAACACTTTCTTTGATCTTCGAAGCTCAATCATTTCCTAACCAAGCAGTGTCATTTACTCTTTCATTCAAATTTAGGATAAAATTCATATTTTTCATCATTTGATATGATAACCCACTATTAAGAATACTATATACACTATTATATTTATTTTTCCATGCAATTTAAGTAATAATAACATTTTCTTTAATAACCAGCTTCTTTTCTTTCAAAGAATCTTTACTATGTATCGATATATATATGTCAACATATTATAATTTTGTCCATCAGAAGAAAAAAAAATTATATTTTTCACGACCCATCCTAGTGGGGCCTGAGCCGCAACTCCCCAAGCCCGCCGCCAATAGGCAAGGGGATGGTGACTAGCACTGAGTAGGCATGTCACTAACATGGGAGGAATTTCCTATAAACCTGCACACACACACACATCACCAAGACCACAAATCTGAAAATTAAATACTACTAAAAATGGGAATGAATGCATACACTAAAATCCCAACCAACAGAGTACAACTGGAAGGTCAAGTATAGTAATGTAAAACCCTGGGCCAAAAGTACAAGCCCACAAAAAGGGAGTCTACAACAAAGTCCAGCCTGTAAAGAAATGTACTTGGACTGTAATCTACAGCCGTAGGAATACCTCGGTCTATCTGATCTCACTGAGAACCATCCGGTCCTGGACCGCCTAGAATCCTATCAAAGGATCGCTCGTCTGGAGAAGACATGTCACGTGTGGGAAAAGGCTGTGCAGGGGTGAGTATAACAATACCCTGCAGGACACCCCGAAACCACAAAGGATTACAACAAGGGAAAAAATACCACAAAGGAATGATATATTCATCTCTACACAGTATATGTTTACAGAACATATAACAAGAATATCCATATATAATCATACACAATCGACTATCGTGCTACCACCACTAGGATCCAGCTCGAAGATTCCACTAATCATGTAACAAGGAGAACACGCTGCTAGGTCTGAAGAGAGAGAGACGAAGTACTGTTCCGGGAGAACTCACTCTAAAAGTACTTGAGAACATGATTATCAGATGAGGATCACAACCAATAGCCATGGGGTTTTTCCAACAACTCAGTCTGAGCTAATCCGGTAAGCATAGGATCGATGCCCGGGTGAATTTTTTCACGTCGATACCAAGAACTCTACCTAGGGTTTTAGGAATGAATAGAGGATCTGGCTCTATGTATCATAGAAAGGATTCCAAAAGCTATATTTAGGAATTCCTGCTGAAGGGATCATAATCCTGTACATAGGAAATGATACTGGAAACCATCAGTAGAATGACCAAGGGGACAAAAACTAAGGAAACTAGTCCAATTCACAGAATGCAACTGACTCAAGACATGTAAAATAGGTTACAAGGCGTGTAGTATGGTTACACTCCATGTTCCTTGACCCCAGGTACTGCCCATGTAACTACCTATGTCATCCATCCAAGTTGTGTAAAACTCAACTACACGGCATGTAGAATGATCACATGTCGTGTTCTTTGACTCTGGTTACTACCCCTGGAAACGGAACGTGTCTGGAATCGAATTCATGTATGAAAGAATATACACGGCGTGTAAGTCAAAGAAAATGTTGTGTCCTGTCAACTGGGTAACACCTGTGTACCCTAGCTATATGCCAGTACACGGTGTTTGTCCGTGTTTCCTTCCCATGTACCAGTACACGGGGTGTCCTGCGTATCTAGTCGTGTCTGTCCATTGAAGGGTATACACGCCATGTCCTTGGTCGTTTACCCAACCCATATTCATGGACTCACGGAGTACACGCCAGGTAATCCCCGACGAACACAGGCCGTGTAGCCTGTACTACACGCCGTGTAGTCCAGATTTTTCCAGAAATGTTGTCTTCCTCCTTGTGCTTCGGCCGATCTTCCGGATCTTGATTCTGCCATCCATTTGTCATGAAACTCAAGGTGTTATTTCGTTTAATTATCCTAAAAACGAATCCAGGTGTTTCATACATTCAATCGTCCCAATGAACAACATATGATCTTCCGACAAAAAATTCCCAAAAATTCACATCTCTCGATCCGCACCGAATCGTCCACCGAAATCATTGTCACAGCTCTGGACCATCCTCCCAAGGTTGGATCTACAAGCTTCGATCATTGCGCCAACAAACGAATGTGAAACGATTGATTCCATCCAAGAACGCATAGAATGCACACAACGAACAAGTAGAAACTGGGGAAGAAAACCAAAACAATCCAGAGGGATGATCCTCGATCAATATTCGTGTCGATATTGGTTCGTCACAGTTAGAAGGTTGAACGAAACAAAATTACTCCAAGAATCAAATACCCAAAATCCCCATAAAATCTCATCCAACAAATATGATCACTCTGTGGGCTAATCTGTTCGTAGATTAGTCCACGCTCATTGCAGGAATCAAGAACGAGAAATGAATCACCGAGAGATCAAACGCCCTACCTGTATATGTGGCATTCATTAGCGAAGATCTGGTCACCGCGTCGTCGTCTCCGGTGAAATTCATCAAGAACATCGTCGCCATGTTGGGGGTTTCCTCCAGAGCTTTCCCAGAGCCTCCAGAGGTTTCAGGGTTGTGACGTCTGTAACCCTAGATTCATGCGCAAGCCTTTATTAAAAATATGATAAAAGATATTCGCTACAACGAAATTTGATAAAATATTTTAATTAAATATTTTATTATGGTTGCGTCTAAAAACTGGATTTCACCACCGAACTATGCCAGCCAATGTTTATTATCCCCTAGGATAAACATGTAGCTTTGGACGCAGTGTTGTCCTCAGATTTCCGATCTGAGCACCCGTTCATGATTTATTCCACTTTTTCAGGAAAACCACACGCGTGTGTTATTTAATTATTTAATTAAATTCAAACATTTGTTCCGGGATCACTGGGCCTCGAAACTGCACGTCATCTTGAAGCCCGGTCTCGAAATAATTCCCACATAATATTAAAAATAATACATTAAAAAATCTAGGACATTACATCACACCCACCTTAGGGCTTTTACGTCCCTAAAAAGACAAAACAAAGGCTACTCAAAAATATATGGGTACTGCACACGAATCTGGTACTCCCGCTCCCACGTGCTCTACTAGAGATTCCCATGCTGCAACCGGACACACACCAAGGGAATATCTCGCCCATGAAGGATCTTCTCTTGTCGATACTCGATCTCCAATGGGTACCCAGCAAAGGTCGCTCCAACATCGATGTCTAGATCACCCCAGTCGATAATGTGGAAGGGATCATGCACGTACATCCGCAGCTACGACACATGGAAGTCTTTGTGTACCTAGTCCATTTGAGGAGGTAGATCCAAGCGGCACTCCACCTCTCCAACTCTACTCAGAATCTAAAAAGGGCTGATGAAAAATGGATATATCTTGCCACCTCGTCCAAATCAATGCAATCCCCGTCTAGGTGAGACCTGAAAGAACACATGGTCTCCCTCGTCGAACTCCACGGGCCTCCGTATCCTGTCGGCATACGACTTCAGCAGACTCTGTGTAGTCTTTATCATCTCCTGGATGACATGCACCTCCTCCATAGTAGCTTGCACCATCTCTGGGCCCATGAGTGCTGAATCTCCTGGGTCTTTCCAACAAAGTGGTGACCTGCAAGGTCACCCGTACAAAGCCTCGAATGGCTCCATACCTATAGTGGAATGATAATTTTTGTTATAAGAAAATTCCACCAGTGGTTGGTGATCCTCCTAGCTATGACTAAATTCATGTATGCAAGCTCATATCATATCCTCCAGAACTTGGATGATCTGCTTCGTCTGGCCATCGGTTTGAGGATGAAACGTTGTGCTCAAGCATAACCGAGTCCCAAAAGCATCCTACAATCCCTTCCACAACCGGGATATGAAACGATCATCATGATCTGAGACGATCATGGATGGAACTCCAAGAAGTCAAACTATCTTCTGCACGTAGAGGCGTCCCATGATCTCTACTGAACACTACTCTCGTATGGCTAGTAAGTGGGCCGACTTGGTGAGTCGATCAAAGAACACCCAGATGGAATCGTGTCCCCTAGAAGTATGTGGTAAACCCATCATGAAGTCCATGGAAATCCCATCCCACTTCCACTCATACACCTCAAGGGGCTGAGTCTTTCGTACTGGAACCTGGTGCTCAGCCTTTACTTACTGACAAGTATGGCACCGAGAAACAAACTCTGCCACACTCTTCTTCATTCCTGGCCACCAGAACTGACATCGGAGGTCCTGGTACATCTTTTCCACACCTGGATGCACCGCTAAAGGAGATGTATGGAACTCCCTTAGAACCTCCTCCCGCAACATCAAAGGTACTACTGTGAGCCCTCTGAAAAGAACAACGTGCTCCCCACCATTGGAATATCCATCGGCAGCATCACATGTAGATATCTGAGCTTGTAGAGTCTCACAACCTGCATCCACATGATGTATTTCCCTGACTCGCTGTAAGAGTGTAGAGGTAGAAACCATCTACTGAAGGTAGGCTCTCTCATCTCTATCCACGAAGGATAATTGTAAAGAGGCTAATTGCGTCATCGCCTCATCCAGTAACTACGAACTGGATCTCCTACTAAGAGCATCTGCCACAACGTTCCCCTTTACAGGAGTATAAACGATCTCAAAGTTGTAGTCCTAAAGGAACCCAAGCCACAGTCTCTATCTAAAATTAAGATCCTTCTGAGAAAAGATATATCTGAAACTCTTGTGATTAGTGTAGACGATAAATCGCTCGCCCATTAGGTAGTGCCACCACATCTTTAATGTGAAGACTACCGTTGTAACATCCCAAGTAAATTAAGAATAAGATATTTTTATAATTATTAATATTTTTTAATTAAATATTTATTTTACATTAAAAGGTTTGCTATGTTCGATATCGTACCCAATACGCAACAACGGGTTTCTTTGGAATCTTACGTTGCACACTAATAATATAATATTATTATTTTAAATTGTAGTTAACTCCTAGCTGTTTTATTGCTAGGAATGAATGAAACTAACTAAAATATCATTATACATGATTGTTAAACGTATTTACATTATCCAATAAAAATTTAGAGGCTTAAAATGTGAGTGAATCTAATTTTAAGCATAATTTACATTAAAAGGTCTAGGTATCCCCTTTTAATGGTGAACCCTTTTTAAATCTTGTTTTGGTCACTTTAATACATTCTATATGACCAAATAAAATCCTTCTTTAGAATGGGGACATAAAAGTTTACTTTTTTCATTTTTTTGGAATTTTTCCGATAAAGTTCATTTTTTAATGAATAGTGAAAAATATTATATTTTAATTCAAAAGTGCCTATTAATAAAATTTATTTATATGGTTAGATTATTTTTTTAATTGGTTTTAAAGTAAAATAAAAATATAATTTTACCATTTAATCTGATGTTGGTCATTGTAATTAATTTCACTTTGAAATTGAACATAAAAAAGTATCAATCTTTTGATAGTTATTGTTTCTTAAAAACACGCTATTTGTTTTGATAACGTGAATTAATTTTAAATTTAATTAATTCCACTTCTATGTATTAAATTTGGAAACATGGAAACCTTTTTGAATTTGGAATATCAAATATAGATTAGGCTGAAATTTTGTTATTTTTTTAAAAAACATTAATTTTTTATGAATAGTGAAACCACTTAGAGGTAGTTAAAAATACTGACTTTTTCATTTAAATGAAATTTTACCACTTCTTTGAATTGAATTTCAAAAAACTAATATACATGGTTGTTATCAATAAGTAAAATTTGGTTCATTAAGATGAAAATAATTTTTGGTGAATAGTAACTTTTGACTTTTATTTACCGCAGTTAAAGGTAAATAATGTAATTCAAGGTAAAAAGAATATTATAATAATTCAAAATTACCTTAACATTTGTATGAAGCTTATTGTCTGAGTCATTTATGACCATGGGCATCTTTGGGTCGATTTTGGGACCCCATTTAGCCACATGGGAGTGATAATGACAATTCAGATTAATTAATTTAATGTGAAGAAAAAATTGACATTAACAAAGATCTTTTAGTAATTAATTTTTATATGGTGTTATATAAGTCCTATTTTAGACTATAAATATTATTTGGAAATATATAAAGATTTCCTATATCATGGTATTTTTTTATAATTTTTAGACATCAAATAAATTAAATTATTTATGACACAATAATGATGCAGTATTAATCTCATTAACAAATTATTTAAATAAATAAGATTATAATGATCAAAATATTATCATAAACATGTCCAATTATGATTGGATGATTTTAGTTCGACCATGACTCATCTTATCTTTGACTATAATGATTTTTGGACCATTATAAACCGAATATCATTATATAATAAAATAATGTTTTCACACTTTCTTAAAGATCCCCTCCTCTCCCTTATAAAAGGAGACCACTTATAACCAATTACTCACCCCTATCAAGCCATTTGGATCGTCAAAACAATGCCCAATTACACTCCCAACATCCCTATCCTCCTCTTAGAAGCCTTACCTTAGGCATAAATCCATTCAAGGAAGTCCTTTTGGTTCAAACCAAAGGAAGTTACCCAAATTAAAGGTAACAGTTTCTCTTAAATTGTTTTCTTTTATTTTACTTCTCTAACCCCTAATCTCTAGTTATTCCTTTATTTTGTAACAAAACCAGTATCCTAAATATACTAGGATGTTTTTATGAGATGTATTCTAACTAAACTTACACACACATCCATTTAATAGATGAAGATCATAATGTTTATGTGGATGGTAAACTAACGCCTCACGAAACAATGATTGTTCAATTACATCTTTCCACCACTCATGGTGGCCATTATGATGGCACTGTATTTATATATGATATATATTATGTTTATGATTTCAATATGCTTATGTAATTCCCAATTATATCAAGCTTTTATGGTTTCCTTAGTTGGTAAATACGATAATCTCATTTGAGGAAGTGCGGACTACCGCCCCCTTAAAGTGATGTGACTCGTTAATGCCTTATTTGGGATGTATAAAGGATAATGTTAATGATATTATATATTATATTATACTGGAATTATAATATAACTATGTATCATTATGTTTTATTTCCATTAAAATAAGAAATAGAAATGAAAGTAGTGTTCATGCGTACGTACGGCTTACCGTCTCCATGAACGGTGCAATTCATTTCTTACCACTAAATGTTATGTAATATTATAAATACATGTATATACTATATATATATTATATATATGATATATAAATCATTAATATCATTCTGGATATAATGGACTATTGACTACATGGACAACTTTTAAATATAAGGTGTTCATTTTTGACTCAAGAGCCAAATATCGACAAAACGAAAGTTATTAACTTAAATTATTACATAATGTTTATAACATGGTAATAAGTGATATAAAAGGAAAAATAAACTTGGAAAATGTTATTAATCATGTAGAAATTAAATTTAGTTTATTATTCAGGATATTAAAGAATGACCGAGTCAAGTCGGACACAAGATAGGGGACTTCGTCTCAATCTATTTTCATTGAGGCATATTTTGTTCTAATACAAGGCTTTCTTTTATATGCTGTATAAAAACATTTGACTATTCATTTCATTCAAAGGGAAACTTTTTCTACAAATCATTTTACTAAACAACAGAATATAATGTTTCTTTTAACGTACGCGGTGACAACGACCTTTTCCGTCGCCACGAGTATTATTTGATATTTGGCTTCCTCAACAAGCCGTAATGTTTCTTAAAATAAAATAAATACCTTATACTCTTTTACATATTTCTAGTATTAAAAATGGTTTTGAAAATGGATTTGTTATGTCAATATATTTAAGTGATATATTGTGATTGAAATGTAGAAATGTTTCCATTCATTTATATTTTTTGTATGTGATATGATTTTATAATGGAACTTGGACATTTTGATGGGTGGTTACATGATAAACCAAATGAAGGGTGGTGCCGTGAATACCAGGATGGGTGGTTATGTTATAACCTCCATTGCATTGGGTTTGTGTGGAAGTCGACTGTATGGTTATTCCATTTATGTATGTTTATGACCCAAGTTACCATTATATGTTTTGTGTTCATTTATGGGGTTTATGGTAATATTTTTGTTACAAAAGGGTAAGTAATTATATTTTATTCAGTGAAGAGTACTAACTACTTAATAAAGGTGAGAATTATTACTTATGTTAAAGTATTCATGGTTTACTTATTGTTTTGAAAAACTAACAGTTTTACTTCTTTATGTATCTCTTACTGAGCTTTTTATGCTCATCCAAAGTTTTTGAAATATATTTCACCGGACATAATGTGGAATAGGGTCAAGTATGGGATCAAGTAAAATTCATGTTGTCTTAAACATGGAACTAGACATGACTCTTTTTTTCAAGAGACCATGTTTTGTAAAAATAATGGATACTGGGTGGAAGTGTCTACTATGTAATTTTTTTTGAAATGTAATAGTTATGGATTAATTCAATAATACTCTAAACCTGAAAATATACTCAATGTGAATTATTCATTTAATTCAACATTAAGTAAGTTTTAAGGTCGGGTCCTTATAGTTGGTATCAGAGGTCGGTTTAGAAAACTATAGGAGTTAGGGTATTGTTAAATTAACATTAATTTTTTAATTTATGTTTATGATATAGAATTTATAGATTTCCATGTTGCTTCAAGGAAGATATCACTATGTTGAGAATGGTTTTTTGTAGAGAAAACAGGGCAGTTGTGATGGGAAATCGTACAGAGGGAAATGACCTTCCCGATCAGCATCCTCAGATGGTCGAAATCAGAATTGAACAGTTTACTACAGTGGTGGCTCAGTTGATTCAGGTGATAAAAGGTGGTTGTGTTTATTGGTAATATTTTTTGTTTATTCCAAAAGTAAAGAGGAACATGAATGTCATTTAAGGGTTGTCTTGAAAACCTTAAAAGAAATGAAACTATTTTGGAAATTCAGTAAGAGTGAGTTTTGGTTACAACAAATTTCATTCTTTAGTCACAATGTTTTAAAAAATGGCATAACTATTGATCCAGCTAAAATAAAAGATTTTGAAGAATGGACAAGACCCACAAATATAACTGAGATTCGTAGCCTTCTTGGTTTGGCAGGTTATTACCGGAGGATTGTTGAAAAGTTTTCACGGTTATCTAGTCCAATGACTAAGTTAACTTGAAAAGGTGTTAAGTTCATCTGGACAAAAGAATGTGATGATTGTTTTCTGGAATTGAAAAGAAGATTGGTGAATGCTCTAGTTTTGGCACTACCTTCCAGAAATGGTGAGTTTGTTATCTACAGTGATGCTTCGTTGAAAGGATTGGGTTGGGTCCTAATGTAGAATGATCAGGCAATTTCTTATGCTTCACGTCAGTTGAAACCTCATGAGTTGAATTACCGTACACAGGATTTGGAATTAGCTACTGTTGTTTTTTCTTTAAAATTTTAGAGGCATCATTTGTATGGAGTAATGTGTGAAATATATACTGATCACAAAATTTTAAAGTATATATTCACTCAGAATGAATTGAAATGATATAGAGGTGATGGTTGGAATTAATCAAGGATTATTATTGCACCATCCATTACCATCCGGGAAAAACAAATAAAGTGGCTGATGCTTTGAGTCGAAAAAGAAATTCTTCTTTTTTGTTTCAGGTGTCAGAGAAATAATCTTTATCAGACAGAATAAAGCAAGCACAGAAAGAAGACAGGGAGTTTCATAAAAAGGTAGAGTTGGTTCAGAAGGGTAAGTTGCATGAATTTAACATCGATAATGATTGTGTTTTGTGATTTGGGAAGAGATTATGTGTTTATTGTGATTCAAAGTTGTAGAATTAGTTGTTATGTGAAGCTCATAGTTCTTCGTTTTCAGTTCATCCTGGTAGTACTAAGTTGTATAGTGATCTTCAGGAGTATTACAGGTGGGATGGAATAAAAAGAGATATTGCTGATTTTACTGTGAAGTGTTTCACTTGTCAGCAGGTTAAAGAAGAGCATCAGTTACTGAAAGGGATGCTTCAGCCTCTACCAATGCCAGAGTGGAAATGGGAAAATATATCCACGGACTTCATTGTGGGATTACCGAAAAGAAATCTCGAGGTAATAATTCAATCTGGGTTATATTTGATCGATTAAATAAATCTGCTCATTTCCTTTTTATTTGAGATACTTTGTCTCCAGATCAACTTGCTCGGTCATATGTTAAATATATAGTCAGGTTTCATGGATTTCCCCTATCCATTGTATCTGATCGTGATCCCAGGTTCACTTCTATCTTTTTGAAAGGCCTTTAGAAGTCATTGGGTACTGAATTAAATTTTAGTACAGCTTTTCATCCTCAATTAGATGGGCAATCATAACGAACAATTCAGACATTGGAAGATATGTTACGTTCTTGTTCGATGGATTATCAGTGAAGTTGGGACCAACATATTTATTTGGTTGAATTTTCTTATAATAACATATTTCATTCTAGTATATAGATGGATCCATTTGAGTCATTATATGGAAATTTTTGTTTAACTCTAGCTTTTGTGGATGAATAAGGTGAAAGGAATCTTATGGGACCAGAATTGGTAGAAGAGATGGTAGGGAAAGTTCATTTGATTTAGAAGCACATGAGAACCACTCAGAGCAGGCAGAAAAGTTATGCAGATAACCAGAGGAAGGATCATTTCTTTTTGGTAGGTGATCATGTCTTTCTCAAATTTTCCCCATGGAAAAGTGTGTTGAGTTTTGGTAAGAAGGGAAAGTTGAGTCTGAGGTTCATTGGACCTTATGAAATTATGTAGAAAGTTAGATCAGTTGCGCATAGAGTCGTTTTACCTCCAATTTTATCCCAGGTACACAATGTTTTTTATGTTTCGATGTTGAGAATGTATATGCCAGATCCATCTCATTTTTTGAGCCGAGAGGTTGTTCAGTTGCAAGAGAATATCAAATATGAAGAACACCTAGTCCAGATTCTTGACCATAGAGAGAAAGTGTTGCGGAATAAGGTAATTCAACAGGTAATGGTTTTGCGGAAAAACCATATGGTTGAAGAGGCAACGTGGAAATCTGAAAATGCTATGAGAGATAAATACCCCCACTTATTTTGATAAGTGAATAAAAATTGCGAGGACAAAATTTCAAAAAGGGGGGAAGGACATAACATCCCAAGTAAAAGAAGAATAATATATTTTTATACTTATTAATATTTTTGGATTAAATATTAATTTTACTTTAAAAGGGTTTCTATGTTCGATAGCGTACCTGATACGCAACAACGGGTTTCTTTGGAATCTTACGTTGCACACTAATAATATAATATTAGTATTTTAAATGGTAGTTAACTCCTAGACATTGTATTGAAAGGAATGAATGAAACTAACTACAATATGATTATACATGATTTTTAAATTTATTTACATTATCCAATAAAATGTTAGAGGCTTAAAATGTGAATGAATCTAATTTTAAGCATAATTTACATTAAAAGGCCGATTTATCGCCTTTTAATGGAGAACCCTTTTTAAATATAGTTTTGTATACTTTAATAGATCCTATTTGAAAAAATAAAATCCTTTTTTAGAATGGGGGCATCAATATTTACTTTGTGCAATTTTTTGGAATTTTTCCGATAAAGTTCATTTTTTAATGAATAGTGAAAAATATTGTATTTTAATTCAAAAGTGCCTTTTAATATAATTTATTCATTTGGTTAGATTATATTTTTAATTGGTTTTAATGTGAAATTAAAATACATTTTTACCATTTAACCCAATGTTGGTCATTGAATTAATTTCACTTTGAAATTGAACATAAACAAGTACCAATCTTTTGATAGTTATTGTTTCTTAAAAACACCCTATTTGTTTTGATAACGGGAATTAATTTTAAAATTAATTAATTCCACTTCTATGTTTTGAATTTTTTCAAAATTGACATCATTTTTGAATTTGGAATATCAAATATAGCTTAGGATGAATTTTTGTTATTTTTTTTAAAAACGTTAATTTTTAATGAATAGTGAAACCACTTTGTGGTAGTTACAAAAGCTGACTTTGTCATTTAAAGGAAAATTTACCACTTATGGGAATTGAATTTCAAAAATCTGACATACATGGTTGTTATCAAGAAGTAATATTTGGTTCATAAAGATGAAAATAATTTGTGATGAATAGTAACTTTTGACTTTTATTTATCGCGGTTAAAGGTAAATAAAGTAATTCAAGGTAAAAAGAATATTATAATAATTCAAAATTACCTTAACACTTGTTCAAACCCTATTGGTTTAGTCATTTATGACCATGGGAATATTTGGGTCAATTTTGGGACCCCATTGAGCCACATGGGAGTGATAATGACAATTTAGATTAATTAATTTAATGTGAAGACAAAATTGACATTAAAAAATATCTTTTAGTAATTAATTTTTATATAGTGTTATAAAAGTCCTATTTTCGACTATAATAATTATTTGGAAATCTAATAATATTTACTATATCATGGTATTTTTTTATAATTTTTAGACATCATATAAATTATATTATTTTGACAAAATAATAATGTGGTATTTATTTCACTAATAAATGATTTAAATAAATAAGATTATAATGATTAAAATATTATCCAAAACATGTCCAATTCTGATTGGATAATTTTATTTCGACCATGAATCAACTTATCTTCGACTATAATGATTTTTTGTTCATTAGGAACCGAATATCATTATATAATAAAATAATGTTTTCACACATTACAAAAGAGCCCATCCTCTCCCTTATAAAAGGAGACCACTTCTAACCAATTTCTCACACCTCTCAAGCCATTTAGCTCGTCGAAGCTCTGACCAATTACACTCCCTACATCCCTCTCCTCCTCCTAGAATCCTTACCATAGGCAGACGACCCTACAAGAAGTCCTTTTGGTTAAAACCAAAGGATGTTATCCAAATTAAAGGTAACGATTTCTCTTAAATTGTTTTCTTTTATTTTACTTCTCCAACCCATAAACTATTTTTATTCTTTATTTTGTAAAACAACCAGTATAATAAATATATTAGGATGTTTTAATGATATTTATTCTAACTACACTTACACACACCTCCATCTAATGGATGAAGAACATAATGTTTCTGTAGATGGAAAATTAACGCCTCACGAAACGATAATTGTTCAATTACATATTACCACCTCTCATGGTGGCCATTATGATGGAATTGTATTTATATATGATATATATTATGTTTATGATTTTATTATGCTTTTATAATTCCCAATTATATCAAGCCTTTATGGTTTCCATAGTGGGTAAATACGATAAACTCATTTGAGGAAGTCCGGGCTACCACCCCTTAAAATAATGTGACTCATTAATGACTTTTGTGGTATGTATAAAGGATAGTGTTAATGATATTATTTATGATATTATACTGGAATTTTAATATATCTATGTATATTTATGTTTTATTTCCATTAAAATAAGAAATAGAAATGAAAGTAGCGTTCATGCGTACGTACGACTTACCGTCTCCATGAACGATGCATTTCATTTCATAACTCTAAATATTATGTAATATTATAAATACATGTATATACTGAATATATATGATATATATGATATCTAAATCAGGAATATCATTCTGGATATAATGGACTATTGACCACATGGACAACATGTAAATATAAGGTCTTCATTTTTGACTCAAGTGCCAAATATTGACAAAACGAAAGTTATTAACTTTATTGATTACATAATGTTTATAACATGATAATAAGTGATATAAAAGGAATAATATACTTGAAAACGTTTCTTAAGCAAGTAGAAATTAACTTTAGTTTATTATTCAGTATATTAATGAACGATCGAGTCAAGTCGGACACGAGGTAAGGGACTTCGTCTCAATCTCTTTTCATTGATGCATATTTTGTTCAAATACAAGACATTCTTTTATAAGCTTTATAAAAACCTTTGACTATTCATTTCATTCAAAGGCAATCGTTTTCCATGAATAATTTTACAAAATGACAAAAAAGAATATTTCATTTAATGTACGCGGTGACAACGACCTTTTCCACCGCCGTAAGTATTATTTGATCTTTGGTTTCCTCAACAAGCCGTAATGTATTTTAAAATAATATAAATACATTATACTCTTTTACATATTTTTTTTATTGAAAATGGTTTTGAAACTGGATTTGTTATGTCAATATATTTAAGTGATATATTGTGATTGAAATGTGGAAATGTTTCTTTTCCTTCATATTTTTTGTATGTGATATGATTTTATAATGGTACTTGGACATTTTGATGGGTGGTTACATGATAAAGAAAATGACAGGTGGTGTCGTGAATACCAGGATGGGTGGTTACGTTATAACCTCCAATGCATTGGTTATGGAAGTCGGTCGTATGGATATTCCATTTAGTGATATGTGTGGAAGTCGACCGTATGGTTACTCCATTTATGTATGTTTATGTCCCAAGTTACCCTTATATGTTTTGTGTTCTTTATATGGGTTTTATGGTAATATTTGGGTTACAAAAGGGTAAGTATTTATCTTCTATTCAGTAAAGTGTATTTACTACTTCATAAGGGTGATAAGTATTACTTAGGTTAATGTATTCATGCTTTACTTGTTGTTTTGAAAAACTAAAAGTTTTACTTCTTTATGTATCCCTTATTGAGAATTTTATGCTCATCCCATGTTTTTGAAATGTTTTTCACTGGACATAATGTGGAATAGGGTCATGGATGGGATCAAGGAAAATTCACGATGTCTTAAACATGGAACTAGACATGACTCTTTTTTTCCACAGTCCATGTTTTGTAAAAAAATGGATACTGGGTGGAAGTGTCTACTTTGTAATTTTTTTTTGAAATGTAATAGTTATGGCCTAATTCTCTAAAACTCTAAACCTGAAAAGATACTCAATGTGAATTATTCATTTAATTCAACATTAAGTGATTTTTAAGGCCGGGTCCTTATAACCGATGGCAACTCAAGATCATGGGTCATGTAGTTCTGCTCGAGTGGCCTCAACAGACGTGAGCCATAGGCAATCTCTGCTTGCCTCTGCATTAGGGAACATCCAAGCCCGGTTCATGATGCATCACAGAACACTACGTACTTGACACCCTCCTCCAGTAATCTCAATATTGGGGCACTTGTTAGACTCTGTCTCAACTACTGAAAAGCCTACTGGCATCTCTCAGTCCAAACAAAAGGCTGCCCCTTTCAGGTCAAAGATGTCATGGGTGCGGAAATACTGGAGAAATCAGGAATGAATCTCTGATAGTAGCCTGCCATATGAAGGAAGCTCCGCACCTCAGTCACACATTGGGGTGGCTCCCATGCTATCTCTGCCTCTACCTTGGCTGCGTCTTCTGCTACACCATCTGCTGAAATAACGTATCCCAGAAATTGGACCTCATATATCTAGAATTGACACTTTGGGAGTTTTTCATACAACTGGTGCTCTCAGAATGTATCCAGAACCATCCTCACATGCCCCCCGTGATCCACCTCAGACGCAGAGTACACTAGGATATCATCAATGAAGACCACTACGAACCGATCTAGATAGGGATGAAAAATCTGGTTCATGAGTCCCATAAACACTATCGGGGCGTTTGTCACGCCGAAGGGAATTACCAAGTACTCATAGTGGCCATAGAAACATCTAAAATCCATCTCCGGTATATACTCATGTCGTACTCGCAACTGGTGATAGCATGATCATAGATCATCCTTCGAGAACCATTTTGGCCCTCTTAACTGTTCGAAGAGGTCATAGATCCTCGGTAGTGGATACCGGTTCCTCACGGTCACCTGATTCAATTGTCGGTAATCTAGACACAACCTCAATCTCATTACTTCCTTCCTGGAAAAAAAAACTGGGGCCGCCTAGGGTGAAACACTAGGCCTCACAAAGCCCTTCCTCTGCAAGTCTTCCAGCTACAATCTCAGCTCGCGAAGCTCTACAGGAGCCATCCGATATGCTGGTGCTGATATCGGTGTCGTCCTGGGTTGCAACTCAACGTAGACATCTATCTCCCGATGGGGAGGTAGCCTGGGGACAACATCCGGAAAGACGTAATCATACTAACCCACTAGTACTAGAAACTGGAAACTCGTAACATCTACTACAACAAGGGCTAGGCTAGCCAACTGATGTGAAATCGGTTGTGCCTTCATACACACGATTCCATCCTGCGCTACCTTGGTCTCCTTTTCACCAATGAAGGAGAACCTTGTTCCATCACTACGGACACACTTCACCCTTCGCATAAAACAATCAATCTGGGCATGAACTGTGGATATCCAATCTATAACAAGAATGACATCATAAGGCCTCAACGCTACCACCAAGAGGTTCCAACTGAAACTCTCGCCTCCAAGGGCCAGTTTACACTTTCTACAAAGGAATGTGATCTCTGAATCTTCTCCAGTCGATGTTTCTAAGTGTAAGGGTTGAGTCAACGTCTCAACTAGAATATCATAGTCTCAGACAAGATAAGAAGCCAGAAAATAATGACTATCACTTGTGTCTATCAGTACGGAAGACAAAGTAGAAAAGACATAGATTGTACCTCTAATAATTCTGGGAGTACCTGGGTCATAAGCCTCCACTGCCTATAGCTATCCTTTCCTCTGTCCACCAGCTCAATGAGCCTGGGGTGGACCTCCTGGGGGTGGTGGTGGTAAAAGGTAAAACTACCGACCTCCTCCAGCTGCTCTCCCAGCTCCTCTACCATGTCCTCCACCACGCGGATATGTCTGCCACACGTTACCTCTGCCTTGGTGGTCCATCCACTGCTCCCGTGTCGGTAGTACGGTGGGTCGGACAATCTAGAGCGAGATGTCCCCTACCATCGCAAGAGTAGAATCTCCTATCTTGAGGATGGCTGGATGCACCCTGTGAACCCTGTACAGAAGATCCCCTATCATGGGGTCTCCTATGAAAACATCTCCCACACCTGGGTCCCTAATGTCAGCCCCCTGCTGTCGAGGTCTCTACTCCTGCTCACACACTACTGGGAACTACCGGCTGTCTCTGATCTGCCAAGAAGATCTCTACCACCAAAGCCCGCTCGAGCACCTCGACAAAAGTAGGAATGCTCATAGGGATAATGCTAGCTCGGATGTCTCTGCGCAAGAACCTCTAAAAAGTCCGAGCTCTGAAGTACTGATCCCTGGCCATATCCATCGAGTACCGGGAGAGGTCGGTAAATATCGATGAATAGTTATCCACCGTCCTGGTTCCCTGCTGAAGCTATGGAAGCATCTGTATACGTACTTCTCTCAGGGTAACTGGTGAAGACTCCTCTTTGAAGAGATGCTCAAACTCTGACCATGCAAGAGTCACCTCGTCGGGGGGCTGGATAACCAAACTCCAACATCGCCCTACTGAGCCTTGCAGAAAGCTCGTTGTCAGGATCACCATCTGGTCTGCTGGTTTCCTGAACAAACGAAAGAATCTGGTCACTGCCTCAAGCTAGTCCTCTACTGCCTGAGGGATAGGCTCATCTCAAAACCTGAGGGGTCTCTGTCTCTAAAACTCATGGAGTGCACTCATCCTGCGCTCCTCCTCCACTGGTACAACATTCACTAAACACTACTCCATAGGTGGTGGAACAACTGGCACACCACCTGAAGGTAAAGTTGGGGGATCTAGTTCCTATGTCAAAGCTTCATCACTGAGGGGGTCATCCTCGTGATCGAGCTGCTGGATCCTTGTGGGTGCTCATTGTGGAGGCATCCTGTATAGAAACAAGATGTATCTCAGTCATTGAGTATATCTGGATAGCTAACTCAAGAAGGACATGGAAACTACAACCCATTCTTATATGATGGATGTACCATTATTTTTGCCCCATGAAACTAGTGTTCTCATGTTCCAAGTCAAAAAGAACGTTATCATAGTCCTGGTGTATGGATACGTCGGCTGCCCGCACCAACACTGGGGTCTCTGGCCTGAATGACGAACTCGAAACACTTAACAATGTTTCCCCAAATCAACTCACAGACTCTCGGTCCTAAGGTAGAACCGACCACCCCTCTGATACCACTCTGTCATGACCCGTACCAGTGGGGCTCGAGCCGCAACTCCCCATGCCTGCCTCCAACAGGCCATGGGATGGTGACTAGCACTGAGTAGGCATGTCACTAACATGGGAGGAATTTCATATAAACTTGCACACACACACACACACACACATATTCAATCCCACAAAGATAAAAAGTAAAAACTACTAAAAATGGAAATGAATACATACACAAAAATCCCAACCAATATAGTACAACATGAAGGTAAAGTACAGTAATGTAAAACCATGGTCCAAAAGTACAAGGCCACCAAAAGAGAGTATGAAACAAATTCCAACCTATAATGAAAGGTACTGGGAATGAAATTTGTAGTCATAGGAACACCTCAGCCTATCTGATCTCACTGAGCACTGTCTAGTCGTGGTCCTCCTAGAATCTTGTCAAAGTCTCGCTCGTCTGCACAAGACTCACCACATGCGGGAAAACCCCATGCACTGGTGAGTATAACAATACCCTGTGGGACACCCCGAAACCACAAAGGATTACAAAAAGGGAAAAATACTACAATGGAAAGATATAGTCGTGTCTACACAGTATATGTTTACAGAACATATAACAAGAATATCCAGATGTACTCATACACGATTGACTATCGCGATACCACCACTAGGATCCAGCTCGAAGATTCCACTAAGCACGTAACAAAGAGAACACACTCCTAGGTCTGAAGAGAGAGACATGATGTACTCATTCTGGGAGAACACACTCCACAAGTACTTTATAACATGATGCTCAGATGAGGATCACAACCAATAGGCATGGGGTGATTCCAACAACTCAGTTTGAGCTAATCCACTAAGTAGAGGATCGGCGCCCGGGTAAAGTTGGTCACATCGATACCAAGAACTAAAACTAGATTTCCAGGACTGAATAGAGGATCCGGGTCTATGTCCCACAGAGGGGATTCCAACAACTCTATTCAGGAAGTCCTGCTGAAGGGATCATACTCCTGTACATATGAAATGATATATAAAACCTTTCGGAGAAAGACCAAAAGGACGCACCCTAAGGAAACTAGTCCAAGTCACAGAAGGTAACTGACTCAAGCCATGTAAAATAGGTTACACGGCCTGTAGTATGGTTAAACGTTGTGTTACTTGACCCCGGGTTCTTACCGTGTAACGACCCGTGTCATCCATCCATGTTGTGTAAAACTCAACTACACGGTGTGTAGAAGGATCACATGTCGTGGTCATTGACTCCGAGTTCTGCTCGTGTAAATGGCTCATGTATGGAATCGAAGACGTGTAGGAAATCATATACAATGCGTGTAAGTCAAAGCACATGTCGTGTCCTGTCAACTGAGTAACACCCTTGTACCCAGGCCATATGCCCACACACAGTGTCTGTCCATTTTTCCTGCCTATGTACCAGTACACGGGGTGTCCCGTGTATCTGGTCGTGTCTGGCCTGGGAAGGGTTTACACGTCCTTTCCTTGGTCATGTACCCAACCCTTGTTCGTGTACTCCAAGAGTACACGCCAGGTAATCCCCGATGAACACATGCTGTGTAGCACAGACTACATGCCATGTTGTTAAAATTTTTCCTGAAACATTGTCTTCCTCCTCGCGCTTCGTTCGATCTTCTGGATCTTGATTATGCCGTTCGTTTGCCGCGAAACTCAAGGCGTTGGTTTGTTTCATCATCCTAACACTGAATCTGGGTGTTTCGGACCGTCAATCGGCTCTATGAACAACATATGATCTTTCGATGAAAAACACCCAAAAATTCATATCTATCGATCCGCTCCGAATCATCCCCCGAAATCATCGTCGCAGCTCTGGACCATCCTCCCGATGTTGGATCTACAATCTCAGATCATTGCTTGAACAAACGAATGCACAACGGTCGATTCCCTCCAAGAACGTGTAGAACACACATGAAGAATGCGTAGAAACCAAGGAAGAAATGAAAAAAATCTGAGAGGGATGAACCTTGATCAATGATCTTGTTGATCTAGGTTCGTCACTATTAGAAGTATGAACGAAACCAAATTACTCAATGAATCAAATCCCCAAAATCCCCGCAAAATCCCATCCTGCAAATACATTCGATCCACGGGCTAATCTATTCATGTATTAGTCCACGTTCATCGCATGAATCAAGAATGGGAAATAAATAGCAAAGACATCAAACACCCTACCTTTATCCTTGGCGTTCGTTGGCGAAGATTTGTTCGTCGTGTCGTCATCGCCGGCGAAATTCGTCAACAACATCGTTGCCGCATTGGGGATTTCCTCCAGAGCCTTCCCAGAGCCTCCCGGGGTTTCAGGGTTATGAGGTCTGTAACCCTGGACCCCTGAAAAAGCCTTTATTGAAAAAGGATAAAAGATATTCGCTGAATCAAAATTTAATATAATATTTTAATTAAATATTTTATTACGATTGCGTCCAAAAACTGGATTTCACCACCGACCTGTGCCAGCCGATGTTAGGTCTCCCCTATGGTAAACCCACTACTCTGGACGCAACGGTGCCTTCAGATTTCTGATCTGAGCACCCATTTAAGAGCTTTTCCACTTTTTCAGGAAAACCACATGCGTGTGTTATTTAATTATTTATTTAAATTCAAACATTTGTTCCGGGCTCACCGGGCCTCAAAACTGCATGCCGTCTTGATGCCTGGTCTCAAAATAATTCCCTCATAATATTAAAAACAGTAAATGGAAAATCCAGGACATTACAATATTCTCCTTCCTATAATGGATAAAATCTATTCCGTAGGGGAATTGAATTAGCTTTTATTTTGTCCACCCCTCTTTTTCATATATAATAAAATATACCACTTATTTTCCTAGAAATTAAATCTTTTTTCCATAAGTCTATATAGTTAAAATAATGCATATATAATGAGTTCCAATATGGATATAAATGATATGTTTTTGTTGTAATTTACTAGATTACAATAGAATATATACAAAAATGGCATTATGCTTTTCCAAAATAGTACATTGCATTGAAAAACCCATATAATTGGATTTTCATTATATGAAATATCATTTTCTTATTATCTCTCAGCATATGTGCTAATTCTAAACAACTCCTAAATTATTGGTGTGTTATCAATGATTTAGGACCTTCTTATTTAATCATTTTTCTTATTTATTTAAAATTAATACTTCTTCTTTTGATTTTCCAAAATAATATCATAGTCTAATTTTACCAATAGAGTTACGTCTTTGAGAATTCAAACCATTATCAAATGTTATTCTTCCCCATTCATACCATTCATTAAATACACCATTTAAATAAATTAATAAAAATCTTTTTTTCATATATATATAATCTTATTAATCACTCAATATTATATATCAAATTAATAACCCCCTATTAATGTATTTAAATCTTATTAAATTTCTATTCTATATAAAAATTATGATAATCAATAGAATTTTTGATTATTATGTTTTTTACCAGTAATTGATAGCTTCTTCAGGTTTTATTGGATATTTTTTAGTTCATCTACAACATCCTCGAGAAGATGAATTTATTATTCATGATCATCAATATGATGTTTTCATTAATTCAACTATCCTCTAATATTTATGTTTTTATTTTTTCATATTTCATGATCCTCTAGAGGTCATTTCAATTTTAGTTGGAGATCAACAACTCCCTTTGGATGATTATCCATTTCTTCTTTATTTTTAGACTTATACACTTCAAACATTATGGTTTCTTCAATTTATAATATAAAAATAGTTTCGAAACTAATTAATTTATATTCCTCCATATCTTCCTCATATTTTTGTAAAAAATATTCCTCTGAAATTTCTTGCAACTTTTATTTTTAGTAATAAAGTTATTTTTTAGAGGAAAATCCATAATTTGTTTTTTTGGATATAAAAATAACCACCAACTCTAGAAAATTTAGATTAAAAACCATTATCAACATAATTAATCATTCCCTTATAATTAAATTTCATAGGAATTAAAGAGATTATCATTTTTGGGTTGGGAAATTAAATATAAATTTTAATTTTTAATTTTTTGATGTGTTTGTATTGTGAAACGAATAATGGATCAAGATTCTTAGTATTTGAATATTAATAATTTTTCTCTAAATTTTTCTAAGGATTGATGGGTTCAATAGGATTTCATGTGGACATCACACTAGTGTATGTATGGTCATGCTACTGAAAATTTGCAGTAGTAAGCCATTTTTGGTGTGATTGTTGCATTCACATTGTAGATGACCATAATGATGGACTTAAGGTTGTGAATGGGGTTGAATGGGGAGTAACGTTATTCCCATTTTCATTAATGTTTTCAACTTATGGTTTACATAGTTAATGGATCCACATAGAGGAGATTATCTCTTCCTAGAGGATAATTCAACGCATTAACCACATATTCAGGTTGAGAACTAGTGTTAGAAATGTTTTTTAGGGGATCTTTGATAACTTTTTGGTGTCCTATTTAGGAACCACTCTACAATTTCCATCTATTATAAACACTATAATAGAAGTGATAGTGCCCTTTTATCTCTCCATTCATCCCCTTATACCCCCTTTGATATAAATAATTTGAATGAATTTTATCACGAAAAATTTGATGTATGGTCTTTTATTTTTTTCCCTTGTTATTCTTCCCACAATTCCCCTAAAATTATTTTCAAATTTATAATTTTATGAAAGAATAATTCTTTTGATAATTGAGAATGTTACTCATTCGTTAGGTATTTCTTGTATATCTCATAGAGGAGGTCCTTCAAAAAAGGAACCTGAGTTTTCATTAACTATTTTCCTTGAGATATATTTCATGATGAGTTCCTTTAGTGATTTATATATTTTTGGTTAAATTAGGTATGTAATTTGGATATTAATTATGTTATTGATCGTCTCCTTGGGTTAGGTGTTATTCTAGAGTAGGCCAAGCCATAGTTCTTTCATTTTTGGTGTTGTGTGTTCACATGGTGAGCTTGGAATTTATTATTCACATTGTTTTTGGTTTTAAATGTTTATTGTATTAATTTAATAGTTTTTTAACTAAGATAGATTCTTGTGTAATTAATGGAAGCTGGTATAAGACTCAAATTTGTATTTTATGCATTGGTTTATGTTGGTGTCATATAATTTACCATGTCTTCTAGTAATATGGTAATTTTATATTAGTGTATCGTCACTAATAAATCTTTATTCATGTTCCATGAACTATGTAATTTTTTCATCATATTGGGCTTGGATCACATCATCCTAATGATCAATATATACTGTATAACTTTATAAATGGTTTTATTATGACACCTTGTTTGAATTAGTTCTAGTGGTTCTCTTTATGGATTGTCTAGAGGCATTCGTTGGATTTTTAAGGTAATATGGATTTCCATATTAATAAATAATTTTAAAAAAATATTTTATTTAGATGAAATTTGAATCATAATGGTTAATATTTGTAGAGACTCAAATCTTTACGTACATAGACATTACATTACTTTTGAATAATACTTAATACATAACAAAAACAGACACACAAGGACCATAATAGTTTAGTTTCTTTGGAAACTCGGAATATAATTTTCTAATCATGGTGAAATATCTTCAACATCTCCCATAAATATCTTCCCATTTTTTTCTAACCTAAAACCTTTCTTTAAATCCTTGGGAAAATAAAACATATAAAGGGTGAGCTCAAATGCTCGGTAAGGGTAAGCATGGATAAAATATAAAAAATCATATACATTTGAACTTAAAATAAACATGAACATAATGTTTAAACATCAAAATCTTGAGCAATGACATAAAACATGGTAGTACGTAAGGCATAGATCATAATGAAACATTAATCATGATAAAATATTGTGGGAAAGAAACATGTAATTATGGAAATCATTAATCACTTGATATGATTTCAATAGTAGTCAAGGCATTGCTGCTTAGACCATCTTAGTGGACAAAGTCCCTTACTGAATCAAGTTCACTCCTCGTTCAAGTCCTGTATCACTGAACCGGATTAACTTTCCATTCCAGGCTTGTCTATCTCATGAGATATATATCGTTACCCAATGCATTGGAGGGAGATGTAGGTCCCACCCATCTCATAATGAAATCATTCTTACTTGTGCCACAACATAAACATAAATAATTCATCATAACCCAAAGAATAAAATGGGTTTCATAAATGTCATCCCATCATAACATAATCCATATAAAACAAATGGATATAATTTCATCATAAGAAAAGTGAAACCTCTTAAATCATAGAGATATTATACACATATGAAATAATTTCATCTTAGATGTAAAATAGTTTTGACAAAACACTTGAAATGAATTGTTGAGGAAAATATCCTTTCTTATTCAAAATCATTTTCTTTTCACAAAATGAAAAGCAATTTTAAAAGAAAGTATTTTATTGAAAATAATCATAAAATATTGTATAATAATATTCATGGAAATAAGGAGTTATGAAACCGTAAGAATCTGTTCATGCCGTATAAGTTAAAACAACATTCTCCTCATACTTTTGTCAGAAAAGTCAAAAAGTACTTCGTATGGTAAACAAAAGAAATATTCCTTCTATACAATGTGGTAAAAGTAAAAAATAGTTAAAAAATACTTTCAACATACATGGAAGAAAATTAAACATTTTATGAATACATTTTGAGAACATATGGACACAGATAATAAACATAACCCCAGTAAATACTTACGAATAAAAAATCTCAGATAAGAATGATATTGGAATAATTATCCCTTACCTTATGTCTAATTTCTTCCATATTTGTCTGAGACTCTTGTATAGTGAGTTTAAAAATATTATTAACTTTTAACATAACCATAATAATATTTATGATATCATATATGATTCACTTACGACTTTATATTATCTGTTCATTTGTCAATTCAATGTTAAAGCAGTGTTTTGGGTAAAATCATTTCATTTATCGTCCGTGTTTTGAATTGTAATTATTAATATGATTAATTAGATCATTATTATTTAATTGTATAATATAAAACATTATTTATATATAATATATATTCATAATATACATATATATATAGTATATCGATAAGTGGAAAGAAATACACCGTTCATGGAGACGGTAGACCGTACGTACGCATGAACGTTGTTTTTTGTTTCCATGTTGAATTGAATGGAATTATGTAGATGAAATACATATATATATAAATAAATCTAGTAGCATTATTGAGTCATATATTTCATGATTACTTATTATATATACTTTATAATCATTCTTGAATTGTTAACATGTAAAATGAATCTCATCGCATCATGGAGACGGTAATCCGTACGTACGCACGAGCGATGATATCATTCCCATATTTATTGAATGGAATTGGAGTGGATGATATAATATCTTTGAATAATTATAATGTTATAATAATCATATATATTTATTATTTACACCATTATACCCATCCAAGTAAGGTGGTGGTGGAAAAACTAATTACACCACGGCGTGGAGACGGTATTCAGTATGTACGCACGCGCGGTTATTTCACTTTCCGTAGGATGGATAAAAGGTAAAATAGGGTTGTTTCATATTTATAATAACATATAATTATATAAGTAATACTAATGTTATTACCATATAATTAAAAACAACTAAAGAAGAAGAAGTAGAAGAAGAAAGAAACTTGAAAGAGTCGGTAGAAGAGATTACCTCTTCCTCGACGCACCTCCTTCAAACTTCTTCTTAGGGCACTAGAGTTGGTCTTTTGAGAAGGCCAGAACCTATATGATATAACTAGATAGGTTTAGAAGATGAATTGGTAGTTTTTGGCAGAGCTTCAAGGCTCAAAAGGGTGTGAAGAGAAGAGGGAAGGGGTGCCCTTTTTATAAGGGAGGAGAAGGGCACCTTTGGAAAAACTTAAAAAATTATTTTATAATAAAGCCATATTCTGTTTATAATAGCTCCAAATTGATTTATATCGAATCTAAAGTTGGTATGGGTCGCAATCCTCTCAACCAATAGGTCTTAGACAAGTTTAGGTAACTATTTTAACCTTATCATTTAGATTTAACTCCATGTTAAATAATTTAACTTTTACCGTGTCTTCTTGTTTTCTTACACTATATGGTTAATAAAATTACTATAACAAGCCAAAAAAACCCCAAGTGGTTCATTATGAATATATATAACCTTATCTAAGTCATTTGGCAGAGCCTTATATTTTTAGGAATATAATAACAATTAATAATATAATATTTGTTTTAAAAACAATTTTATGTCAATTTTGACACTATTTGGTGATCGATTTTTGTGAAAATCATAAGAACATGATTATTTCGGAAAACATTAATTTAATCAATAATAACATGTCTAATTAACCTATAAAATTATTTAAATTCATAAAAAGTCTCAAATTACATTTATTTGGGTATTTATAACATCAATTATGTTAATATTTCATTAATAAGGTTATTACTGCATCATCATTGTGTCATATATAAATTAAATTATATAATGTCTAAAAGTTATAAATAAAATACCATTATGTAGGAAATGGTTTTATCTTTCTAATAAATATTTATAGATGGATTAAATTATGTATAACCAAATATTAAAAATGTTTTAGTTATTAAACTTTGATTCTAACTATTTTAACTCTTCATTAAATAAAATAATAATAAGTGTCCTAATCTAATCCAAGTGGACCTAAAAGGTAATATTTTATTCCTAATTTTTTTTGGTCTAATTACACTTTTTCAATAGAATGATGAGATGTGTTAGGATAATAATAATACCATTTTTACCCTTAATTACATTATTTACTTTTAACCTTGGTAAATAAAAGTAAAAAGTTATTATTCACCAATAATTATTTTTATCTTATTGAACCACATTTCACTCCTTGATATTAATCGTTTCTCTCAGATTTTCTAAATTCCACTCACAGAAGCGGTAAAATTAAGTTTTATAAAAATTTTCAAATTCTCCTAGGAGGTGGGTAAAAAACGGTGAATAGTTCAATAAAATTTTTATTTATCTAAAATTATAATAAAATTACTCAAATGAATTACATAGAACTTATATAGGTATTATGTATCAATTTTGACCTAAAAGAAATTTAAATAAAATAAATAACTATTTAAATAAAAATTCGGTTTTTAAATAGTAACCTAGTGTTTTAACTATTCATCAAAAATTGAAAGTTTTCAGAAAAATAACAAAAATTCACCATAGGATAATTTCGATATTACGAATCCAAAATGAAGTCCATTTTGAATGATAAAATTTATTAAATTTCAAAATTTTTGAATTACTATTCATAACAGCTAGTTTATATAATATTTTAATAACATATCATTTTTTTAGTGAAACTCGATATTGCATATAACACACGCTGTCATGGAAGGTCGTGATTGTGTGTAATGAAAGACAAGTCATGGTTGTGTGTGGTGCAAGATTCATTTTTTGTTTCATATAATAGAATCCAACCATATTTCATTTTTACATTGAATATATATATACACTTAATGTTGCATAAAATAACTTCTATCAAATGAATATGAAATTGTGTGTAACACGGTCCAAGATTATTGATGTGTATACTTACTGATAATACGGTGTTTCATATAGCGCAAGATAATCTTGTTGTATCATAAAACAGAATATATAAAAGAAATTAAAAAGAATAAATCTTATAAAATCTCGGGGGGTTATATTCTACGCCCCTTAAAATGAATTTCGCCCTCGAAATTCGTCGGGGTTATAAATTGATTACTACTTGAACGTTTTTTTAATAGAAACCCACATCGTAAAAAGGAATATTAAAACATCATTTTAAAAAGGGAAGTTATAATCATAACAGTCACCCAATGTAACTCAGCACTGGGTTTCCACATAAGACAATATATGTGAAAATATGGATATGGAGGAGATGTCTAACCATCAATTTTTTATGGAGAGTTGTAGAGAACATGGCTATGAAAAATCCATCAATCACAAAGCCATAACTTTGTGATGATTTAAGTTACCATCTAATTTATTGGGAATGAGCGTACTAGGACAATGTTTTTTAGTTCTCAAGATCATTTCCCTAATGTTGATGAATTTTTGAATTAAATGAAATACTTACTTGATTTTGGTACAATCTCACCGTTGTTCATGCCTTGAATAATTTCCTATTCATCTCTCAACGAAATGAAGTTGAGTTGTTCATTCATGAAGTGTTAGCAAATCATGAGATAGAATGATAGGTCATTCAATCTGTTTCTATCAGAAAAAGTTTTGCACAATTAATTAAATATACATAAGTCAATCTATGCTGAGATTAATCGTATATGGTTGTTAAAATGGACTTATACTTCATTTACCATAGTGCTTAATAAAATAAAACTAGTTTCTACTAACCATTTACTTCATGGAGGCCAGTGGTAGGCGATAAAGGCATGTCCCCCTTCGGTTGTGGGATCGATTCCCACAGCCTTGTCCGACGTGATGGGTTGTCGCTCGTCCTGCAGGTTTTCCTTTTTATAAAACTACATTATTATAACATTCCATAAATAATATCAATAACATTTCTAGCCTTAAACAATAATAACTTATGTCCAACATAATCCATTACACTCTTTAGGCTTATCCAAAGTAATTCTGTCCAAGGTCATAGTATAAATAAAGCTATTACTATAAATGTCATCTGTCGAGCATCTGAATACCAGCATTTATCCTCCATATATCACACGATATATCTTGTTGGTCAAATTAAAAACATTTGAATACCTTAATCATTTATTCTACAGAAAAATGAATAACCATTGACTCTATGTGAAAACATGAATTCTGTCAAAATTTACAAGTTTCCACATACCAAAATCAAAAAAAATCTATATACTCAAACCATGATATAACATTTTCCTTATATCAGTCATGAGCTCATTTCATTTTTTTTTCTTTATCGCTTCAGTATGCGCATATCATCTTCTTTCCTAAAATCTTTCAATCACTTTTCACGGTTACCGGTACCATATAATTATTGAAAACCAATAGCCAAGTATTCCAAAATTCCACGATTCCATAAATGAGATTCCATGATACTATATTTAAATCCCATTACATAAACACTTAATCATTACACAACATAATTCTCATACTCAACATCACAAATAGTGATCGCATGTGACTTCCCTTTATCATTTTCCTTAGGGTGTTGCTCACGTTGATCATCATTAACCCTTGGATTAGGGAATTAATTAGCATAATGCCCCATTTTCTTACACTTGAAGCATTGATGTGTTGGTGGTGTGTTCTCTGCAGTCTTTTCTTTATTCACATCATTAGAAACCCTTTTTCCATTACTTCGACACTCAAATGCTCGATGACCTTCTTTTCTATACATAAAACATTTTCTTGTCCCTTTAAGACAATCTCCACCATTCTTCTTTCTACACTTTGAGCATAAAGAAACATTCATCTTCTTTTCACCATTATACTGAGATTTCTCCTTGAACTTCATCTTTCGTTTCTTATCAAAACCATGAAATGGATATGTAACACCAACTTCCATTTCTACCTTGATAGCACAATGCACAATTTATTCATATCTACTGAAGATTCTTATAGTTAATTCCCTTTGTAGACTTGGTTTGAAGACACTGAAGAATCGATCAAATTTACTTTCAGGTTGGATGATAAAGCCAGATGCATACCTTGGAAGCCATGTAAAATTTGCTTCGTAAATACCAATAGATTCATAATCCTTTTTCTTAAGCTCAAAGAAATCCTTTTCCATATTTTTTCGAAGAATACGAGGGATGTACTTATTGAAAAATAAGTTCTTGAAATCATCCCATTCCAAGGATTCAATTTCATCTCGGGGCCTCGTATTTTTAATTAGAGTCCACCATTGATCTACTTCACCTTCTAAACGTTAAATAGCTAGAATGAAATTTTCATGTTTCGAACAGCGGAGTATGGAAAATATCTTTTCAATGGTACTGATCCATTGTTCATCAACAAGTGGATCAGAATACCAACTGAAAGAAGGTGGACGTTGCCTCATGAAGGACTCAATAGATTATTGTTCCCTTCTCTGCTCATTTGGAAGTCCATAATGATTCATAGCTAGTATAAGTATAACAATAAGATTTTTCAATCCATCTCCCATAACATTGGTTTGTTTAGGAGGACAATCATTTCATTGTACAATACATTGATCAATGCGGATTTTCTGGGATCCAGACATCCTCTAAAACCCAAAAAGAATAGTGTGAGAGGCAAAAATCATGCTAGGGAAAACAAAATAATAAAGAGGGAGTACCTTCAAAATATAATATCTTAGGGTTAATTCTACGATTGTTACCATAATTCTATGACTATAAAGTATACTTATACTTAACCTTAGGGACATCCCCAGACATACCTTAGAAATATCTCTAGGGATCTCACTACAGTTTTTGCATCCTAGTTTCCAAAGGATAAATAAACCTTTCCTCTGATACCAACTATAGAGACCCAAAGCTTGATATACATAGACATTACATTACTTTTTCGTAATACATAATACATAACAAAAAGAGACACAAAAGGTCCATAATAGTTTAGTGGCTTTGGAAACTCAGAATATAATCTTCTAATCATGGTGAAAGATCTTCAACATCTCCCATAAAGATCTTTCAATTTTGTTTTCTTAGCTAAAACCTTTCTTTAAATCATGGGGAAAAGAACACATATAAAGGGTGAGATCAAATTCTCAGTAAGGGTAAGCATGGATAAAATATAACAAATCATATACATTTGAACTTCAAAAAACATGACCATAATGTTTAAACATCAAAATCATGAGCAATGACAAAAAACATGGCAGTACGTAAGGCATGGACTATAAAAAAACATTAATCATGATAAAATAGCATGGTAATAAAACATGTAATTATGTAAATCATTAATAACTTGATATGATTTCCATAATAGCCAAGGCATTGTTGCTAAGACCATCTTAGTGGACAAAGTCCCTTACTGAATCAAGTTCACTCCTCATTCTAGTCAAGTATCACTGAATCGGATTAACTTGTCATTCCAGCAATGTCTATCTCATGAGATATAACTCTTTACCCAATTCATTGGAGGGAGATATAGGTCTCACCCATCACATAATTAAATCATTCTTACTTGTGCGACAACATAAACATAAATCGTTCATCATAACCCAAAGAATAAAATGGGTTTAAAAAACTTCATCTCATCATAACACAATCCATATAAAACAAATAGATATCATTTAATCATAAGAAACATGAAACCAATTAAATCATAGATACATTATACACATATGAAATAATTTCATCTTAGATGTAAAATAGTTTTGACAAAACACTTGATATGAATTCTTGAGTAAAATATCCTTTCTTCTTCAAAATCATTTTCTTTTCACAAAATGAAATGCAATTTTAAAATAAAGGATTTTGTTGAAAATAAACATGAAATCATATACAGGAATCTTCATGGAAATAAGGCATTATGAAATCCTATTAATCTATTCATTACATATAAGTTAAAAAAAATTCTCCTCGTACTTTTGATGGAAAAGTCAAAAAGTACCTCGTATGGTAAACAAAAGAATGATTCCTTCCATACGATGTGGTAAATGTAAAAATAGGTACAAATGGCTTTAAACATACATGGAAGAAATGTAAACATTTTATGAAAACATTTTGAGAACATATGGATATGGATAATAAACATAACCCCAGTAAATACTTACGAATAAACAATCTCGGATAAGAATGAGATTGGAATAATTATCCCTTAACTTATGTCCAATTTCTTACGTATGTGTTCGAGACTCTTATATAGTGGGTTTAAACATATTATTAACTTGTAACAGGTCCATAATAATATTTATGATATCATATATGATTCACTTGAGACTTTATATTATCCGTTCATTTGTCAATTCCATGTTAAAGCATCTTTTTGGGTAAAATTGTTTCATTTATCATCCGTGTTTTGACTTGTTATTATTAATATGATAACTTAGATCATGATTAAACAAATATAGAATATAAAACATGATTTATTTATAATATATATTCAGAATATACATATATATAATAGATCGATAAATGGAATGAAATACACCGTTCATGGAGATGGTAGGTCGTACGTACGCTTGAACGCTGTTTTTCTTTTCCTTATTGAATTTAATGGAATTCTGTGGACGAAATACATATATATATATATAAATAAATCCATTAGCATTATTATGTAATATATTTCATGATTACTTATTATATATACTTTATAATCATTCTTTAATTGTTAACATGGAAAATGAATCTCATCGCGTCATGGAGACGGTAATCTGTACGTACGCACGAGCGATGATACAGTTCCCATATTTATTGGATGGAATTATAGTGGATGATATAATATCTTAGAATCATTATTTTGTTTTAATAATCATATATAGTTATTATTTACACCATTATACCCATCCAAGTATGGTGGTGGTGGAAACACCGATTACACCACGGCGTGAAGACGGTATTCCGTATGTATGTACACGCGGTGATTTTGTTTTTCGTAGGATGGATAGAAGGTGTAATAGGTTTGTTTCATATTTATAATAACATAATAGTATATAATTAATACTTATGTCATTACTTTACAAGGAAACAACTAAATAATAATAAGTAGAAGAAGAAAAAAACTTGAAAGAGTCAGTAGAAGAGATTACCTCTTCCTCAACGCACCTCCTTTAAACTTCTTCTTAGGGCACTAGAGCTATTCTTTTGAGAAGACCAGAACCTTTATGATATAAATAGATAGGTTTAGAAGAGTAATTTTCATGGTTTGGCTGAGCTTCAAGGCTCAAAAGGGTGTGATGAGAAGAGGGAAGGGGTGCCCTTTTTATAAGGGAGGAGAGGGGCACCTTTGGAAGAACTTAAAATATTATTTTATAATAAAGTAATATTCGGTTTATAATAGCTCAAAATTGATTTATTTCGAAGCTAATGTGGGTATGGGTAGAAAACCTCTCAGCCAATAGTTTTTAGACAAGTTTAGGTTTCTATTTTAAACTTACCATTTAGATTTAACACAAAGCTAAATAATTGAACTTTTACCGTGTCTTATTGTTTTCTTACACTATATGGTTAATAAATGTACTATAACAAGAAAAAAGAATCCTAAGTGGTTCATTATTAATATATATAACCTTATCTAAGTCATTTGGCCGAACCTTAGATTTTTAGGACTATAATAACAATTAATAATATAGTATTTGTTTTAAAAACTATTTTATGTCAATTTTGACACTATTTGGTAATTGATTTTTGTGAAAATCATAACAACATGATTAGTTCTAAAAAAGTTAATTTAATCAATAATAACATGTCATATTAACCTATAAAATTAGTTTAATTCATAAAAAGTCTCAAATTACATTTATTTGTGTATTTATAACATCAATTATTTAAATATTTCATTAATAAGGTAATTACTGCATCATCATTGTGTCATAAGTAAATTTAATTATTTAATGTATAAAAATTATAAATAAAATACAATTATGTAGGAAATATTTTTATCTTCTTAATGAACTTTTATAGTCGAATTTATCTTATGTATGACCAAATAATAAAAATGTTTTTGTTATTAAGCTTTGATTTTAACTGTTTTAACTCTGCTTTAAATAAAATAATAATAAGTGTCCTAATCTAATCCATGTGGACCTAAAGGGTAATATTTTATTCCTAAAATTTTTTTTGGTAGAATTACACTTATCTAATATAATTAGGACATGTTTTAGGGTAATAATAATATCATTTTACCCTTAATTACCCTATTTACTTTTAACCGTGGTAAATAAAAGTAAACAGTTACTATTCACCAAAAATATTTTTATCTTATGGAACCACATTTTACTCGTTGATATTAAATTTATCTCTCATATTTTCAAAATTCCACTCACAGAAGCGGTAAAATTATGTTTATGTAAATTTTCAAATTATCTTAGGAGGTGGGTAAAAGACGGTGAAAAGTTCAATAAAATTTTTATATATCAAAAATTATTATAAAATGACTCAAATGAATTACATTGAACTTATATAGGTATTATGTATCAATTTTGACCTAAAATAAATTTAAATAAAATATATAATTATCTAAATAAAAAGTCGGTTTTTAAATAGTAACCTAGTGTTTTCAATATTCATAAGAAATTGAAAGTTACCAGAAAAATAACAATAATTCACCCTAGGATAATTTAGATATTCCAAATCAAAAAATAAAGTACAGTTTAATAGATAAAATTTTGAAAATTTCAAAAAGTGGGTATTACTATTCATAATGGCCAGTTTATATACTATTTTAATAACATATCGTTGTTTTTTGAACTCGGTATTGCGTACAACACATGCTATCATGGAAGGACGTGATTGCATGTAATGAAAGCCAAGTCAGGGGTGTGTGTAGTGCAAGATTCATTTGTTTTTTCTTAAAATAGAATCCAAAAATATTTCATTTGTACGTTGAATATATATATATTCACTCAATGTTGAATAAAATCACTTCTATCAAAAGAACTTGGAATTCTGTGTAACACGATCCAAGATTAGTCTTCTGTATGCTGCAAGCTAATACGGTGTTGTGTATAGCGCAAGATAATCTTTGTGTAGTGTAAAAGAGAAGATATGAAAGAAATTATAAAGAATAAATCTTATAAAATCTTAGGGTTTTACAATATTAATAATAGGTTTTGAAATGTACTCTAAAAAAATAAGTGGGTTTTTATAAAAATAAATTGATGATATTTAGAGAAGGTCGTTGTTTGAGTGAGAAAACATATGATGAATTTTTATTATTTTTTTGAATAAAGGATCTTTAATTCATTTTAATGGAATATGGAAGGGAATTATTGAGATATTTTAGTCTTTTGGACCTTGTGTGGATGATGTCGGGAACTCAAAATAATTTGCTCATTTTTTGTTCCCCTTTCTATGATTTCATTAATGTGACCCCTATAGTGATTAAATGATGAATACAATAGTTTCATGATGTTTTATTTTAGTGTGTGATAATTGATGAGGGTTGATTTTTGTATCAATGTTGAGGGGTGATCTATAAAAATACACTTGACCCAATAGAGGGTTGGGATATGTCTGAAGGATCATAATGAAGGTTAGGACTAGAATGATGGGATGAGGTCAAGGGATGGAAATATTATTCAGGGTACCATGAAAAGATTCCATATTATGGTTTTAATTATGTGTACCTTAATGGGTTCACCATGGTATATTTACCCCGGAGTGGGTGTATATGAAATAAGGGGGTTAATTATTTTAGGTTTTTCCTTTGAATCCAATCTTTAGTGTGATCTTGGTATGGCTAAGGTAGTAATAGGCCATTCACATGAAAGACCAATCTCTATTATATAGGATGGGTTTAGAGAGATGTGTAACCCCATAAAGATATATAATATATTGTTATTCATGTAGGTTACACTTTTTATTGAAATTTAGTATACACAAGGTATTCCTTGGATATTTTTCCTCAATCTGAACTACGTGACTACTACTATGAAACTTACATTCTTAGCAGTGTGTGAATACACCCTTGAGTTACTTTATTATTTTCATTCATTATAGGATAATTCATTGAGTTATTAGTTGACATCGATTCCAATTATAGAACTCCACTATGATATTATATAAATTTTTTCCTAGTAGGGAAATATTCTGAGTTATTGGATGACTCACATTCCAATAAAGGTGCTAATACACAACAAATTTTCCAGATTACATGCTTATCTGATAGGGTGATGATACAAGACTGAGATCCATGATGATATGTTTTATTTGGTTGGCATAATATTTCTCTAGGTTATAGATAATGGTATAGGTTCAAATACATTCCAGTTATACTCGAATCTTGTATGGTTAGAGTTTTACCTGGTCTTACTGACACCTGACGGACCGACATGTATGTTTTTTATGTATTTTTTGTTATGTTTTCAAGTGGGTGTTTTGCATGAGAATTACTACATTCTTTATATATAGACACAGACACACACATATATATATATATCATTATTATAATTTATAAAATAGTCTAAATTGGTATTTTTGAGGCATTTTGGATTATTAAATAGCCATTTAACTCACACAATTACCATATATACAACATGGTTCTCATTGTAAATTTGTATAACTGTATGTTTTCTCTCAGGGAAGAGGTTTTTATTAGATCTCATCACATGGTATAGGTCTATAATGTTATGGAGGTGAGGTTTATGAAAAGATAATTATGAATGTTTGGTTGGATGATAGTTTACTTTTATTTATTTTTTAGCATGTTTAATGTAAATTGTTTCATTAATTATATATGATACACACTATTCCATGATTTTTTTACTTCTTCATTATGCATTATTTCATCATATATATAGAATTACTAATTTTTTTCTAGATATTAGGCACTCGTTGGGACAACTATCTTGTGTCTATATGTTCATTGGATGTTCATTATATGGATGGTGAGTGTAAATTGTTTTTCATGATTTGAGAAAGGTCCTTAGGATTAATATATGAGGGAATAGTTTCCTTATGAAAATCATTGGACCTCACAAATATTTAGTAGCCTCTAGGATATGGGGAGGAAATCCTGAGGTCAAGTATCATCCCAAAATGAGTTTCATCATGGTGGTCTGGTTTAGGGTATTGCAAATTGGTTTTGGATCATGTCTCAGGATCTATGAGTGTATTTATAAGTGGATATAGGATGTCAAAATTGGGGTGGTAGATCGATTTCATTCATATAAAATATGAAATCAGTTGAAACACAGGTTCCCAGGGGAAGTCCTGTGTTGGGACTATGAACTCTAAGTTGAGTGGGATGTTTTTATAAAACTAAGAATCCCAATTTTGGATCAAGATGACTCATATAAGATATAGTGTCTTTTTCTCTCATTTTGATATTGTCATGCTTTAGGAATGATAAAAATAACTATGGTAGGTGTTGTTAGACATGTTTACTCTTTGGAATCTGCTTTTATCTAATTAAAAATATAATATAATTCTCCATTTTAAAATAATTTTTAATGGGTGAGTGGTTTGATAATGATTATAGGGGTTTCATTGAATGATAATGGTTGTGATTACCTTACTTCAATATGGAATGGTTTTTGTTATAATTTTTTTTAGGAATATTGATTTTTTTGAAAACCGCTATTTTAAGAAAGAACCGTAGTTTTGAATGGAAAACTCATGTGGTAGTATGAGTTGTGTGTAAACATATAATGTAAATGGTTTTATATTAAATGGATTGTAGATTCAGTGGTCTTGATATGGATTGGGATTTTGATATTTAATGACGATCTAAGGAAAATGTTTTTGGAATTGGATTTTTAAATGGTTTTCAAAATATGATTAGTTTTCAAGAAAGTGATCATATAGGATTGGGATTTTTTTAGTTTTTATTTTTATTAAAAATATTAGGAATTAAATGGCTATTTGTACAACTAGAAAATGTGTTTGTTTGAGTAAAGATATTTTAATATGTTTTTAAATAAGTGATTGTAGCCTATGTTGACTGATCAACTACGATTTTTTGTTTCAGTTGGGTGTGACCCAAATGCTAGAATTGGATGATCACATTTTTTTCGTGAAAACCAAACAAGTAGTTTGGAATATTTTTTTATTTGGTTATTGTGTTTTTTATAGAAAAAATAGTTTATATGTGGCCATTCTACTAGATTTTTAGTTGTTGGTCAGGAGTGGCCTAGATTTGTTATCGATGTGTTTGGTGGCTATGACATAGATACTTTGGTTCAACCTATTTAGGTGGGACCGTGGATGAATGGGGATCATTCTGTGATTCAGTAGTCGAATGTGAATGGTGGGTTCCATGATTAGACCCCATGAAGTATGTTTTGATGTTTTTATTCATTGAATTCTTCCAGTATGTTTTCCATAGAAAATTTCCATAATGGGGAGAACCATATGACTAAAGATGAATCAATCATTTATACATAACCATTTTGGGTATCAAAGGATGTGATTAAGAAATTTATTGATATTTAGTGATCAGCGCATCATGTTTTTACTCATGTATGAGAGAGGAGGTAAATTCTATCCACATAATATATTGGTGCATGATATCGAATTAGTAGTGATCCATGTTATGATTCAATGAGATAAAAATAATAACACATTAATGGTGGGTAGTATCATTTTATTGATTTGTGTAAAAACTATATCTGGGAAGGGTAATTGGTATTTTAGAACCATTATATGGATGGTTAAAATGGTTTTGGTATGCTAGTGAGTGGTTAGACTCAATACAAATTCAAGTATAACATTAGAATGTGTATGTACATTGGAATTGGTATTGATATGGTTTTGGAGTGATTAAAAGTGTTTCATATCGAGGACATAATGGTGTCCATGGATAGATCATGATATTTGGATGAGTCAGTTGAGCATCAAATCATGGAATTATACCAAGTAAGGTAAAAAATTTACGTTTGGTTTTTTTATTATATTATGTCATTAGGTGTCAGGTTATCATGATTGGGTGATGTGATAATGAATTGATTCATCAACCTGTGCGGAAGAGTGTTTTATTAAAGTAGTATAGAAGAGGACCTACTTGTACTATTGTATAAAATTGGTTACAGTGAGATGAAAAATGAATCAAGATCATCATTAATGATACAGTTGAGGTTGTTCAAGGATCAACTCAATATTTTTTGGAGTAAGGATGATGTGTTAAAGCTTCATGTTTGGAGTTACATATTAAAAGAGAGTTGACCATTTGGAGGCAGAACATAGCCTATAAGTGGAGATTTAATGATCCAGATAGGTCATGGTATAAGGTTTTATGACCGGAATGGATTTTTAGGGGAGATAAATTCAATATTTGGGAGGTTGTAGAGAACATCACCTTTTCAGGTAGGAAATTATGGTAGATTTTTTTTTGTTGAGGGTTTATTTTTTATAATTGGAAATCATATCAGGATTTTGGGAGTTTATATTTCTTTAAAATATGTATTTATATGTTGTATGAGGAATGTTTGGAGATTCCAGAGTTCAGTTGGATATCTAATACATTTCCAGATGGATGTATGGATGAAAATTTATAGTATAAGGGTATTTGTGGGGTGAATAGTGGAACTCGCACTATGAAGGACCTTCATGATGTCCTATTGGGCCTTGAATTATGTATCCTAGTGATGTGACTTCTTCTCAAGGTTATTCACACCATGTACCTTTGATTAATTCCTTGAAAGTGTTCTTCTAGTTATAATTTCCTCTTCTTGGAAGATTATTCATGGTTTGAACCACCTCTTTTCCATAAACTCGGCCTGCAATCCTATTTTTAGGGCATTTTTTATAATTTTTTTGAGGGTCCTTTATAGTATCCCCTCTTTGAGTTACTTTTTTTATGATTGAATAGAAGGCGGATAACCCCCTTGGGTTTGAATTCTTCCCACTATTACCCTCAATGATCTAGATCATTTATAAGAGTTTTATCATGTTGATTTAGGGTAAGAAATAATTTTTTCTTTCCAAATTTATCTTCTTTTATATACCCTATTTTTAAAATAGGTCAGCTGGGTTTTTTGAAATAATTGCCTTGGTGCATGGTGATGTTTTCTGGCTCATTTTGGAATTTACTTGTGGATCGTAGAGGAAGTAACGAGGCAAGGGAATAAAGTCGTCATGAATTATTGACCTTGAATTATGTGTCAAAATAGATCAATTATTTTTTTTGATGATTTTGGGAAAAAAATTCACTGATTTTTTTTATTTTGGTAATTTCTGTCGACAATGGTCGGGTGGGTGTTAGGAGTATACATCACCCTATTGCTCAATATTTTAGCATAGTGAGGATTATTGGTGAGTTTGGTATCAGTTTTTCTGATTTGGGTTATTTGTTTGTAATGTTAAAGTTATTAATATGATGCTTTGGTTTGATGAAATATGTTATCATGGGTAAAATGGAGATGGGTAAAATCCACTGATTGGTTCACTGAACATTTGTTGAGGAATGTGTCCTTTAATTTGTTAAGTCTCTTTCTCATTTTGTAATTTTATATTTTCACGAAATCACTATTCTATATATCAATATGTTTCTTGACCTTTGCAAATTATTGATAATATTATGACTGCCACACATTTATTGAATAGTCATCATATACCTCATAACAATGTAAATGGTTCAGGGCGATCACCATGGTCAAACAAGTTTCGATGTACCTGTTTATGGACTTTTTGAAGATATACAGGAGACTTCGAAAGTATAATTGACTTATATCATAAAATTTTATTCTAAAAAGAGTATATGACTGAAATTGTAATTTAAAAAAAAATTGGGTGACTTTAAGAACAGCATTTGAAATGGCCTTTCAAAATGAAATTGATATTTTTAAAGAATTATTTTATGGGATTTGGCTAATGGTATAACATGAGTAAGATGAAATGTTTTTCCATTTGAAATGGTTTTCAAAAGACGATTTTAAATTCATTATTATGGAATATAAAGAAAATTATTGTGTTTTTTTGTTCATTTGACCAGTTATGGTTGATTCCCTATTTTTTAAAGAATCAGTTCCATGTATGTATCCCTTCATGTGATTAAATATATGTGAAATATATAGTAATTTTATGATGAAATGTGTCGTTTCATAGTGATTCAGGTTATTGTGTGATAGATAATTTGGTTCTTTAGTATCAAATTGGTTGATTTAACAAGATAGATAAGTGTGACCCATTAGAGGTAAGGGTCGAATGTGAAGGACCCTTATAGACATTAGGAATTTAATGATTTACTATGGTTGAGGTATGGATATGTGATTGATAAACACATGAAGGTTGTTTGTGTTTGGGTTTTACCTAGGGGAACCTTATAGAGTTATCCTAAAGTAAATTGATCCTACAATGGTTGTGTGTGATTTATTGGTGTTAATGATTATAAGTGTTATATTACAATCAAATTGTTATTTTGTGATCATTTTTTATGTGTTAGTGATAGTTTATTCAACTAATATGTCAAAATATATTTTTTGGATTGGGTTAAAAATGATGGGTTACCCTATACAGATATAATATGTGAGATAAATCATGTCTGACACATTTCCCACCAAGTTGTATTAAAGAACATGGGATGCCTTTTATTTTTACTCTAATTTATCCTTTTCCTACATATAAGAACATATGTTTTTATTACATATTTCACTTAAATAAATTAAATTTTTTCAATAGTTCTTTTTGTTAGAAATACTGAAATTAAGTGAACAATTCTTTATTTATAACATTTAAATATATTACGTTATAATTAAATAATTATTAATTGTTAAAATAAATTAAGTAAGTTTAAGTGGCACTAATTATGTTATTAAGTGATGAAAATAATTTCAAAAAACATTGTTGTAGAATTTTCAATATTTTTTATTTGGAAAAATAAAATTCCTTTTTTCAATTAGCATAAAAATATTATCTCAGGATGACTTTTTTGTGTTCCTAAATGTAATGGGTTATTATGTGAATATTATAAAATATTGTTATTAGAAATACCTTATCTTTCAGGAAACCTATTATTATAATCAAAAATGTATTTTATAATTTAAAATGATAATATTATTTTAAAAACAAACATTTTATATTATAAAAAATAATTTTTCATTTTGTCTATGACTTTTTAGGTGTTATACATTTATAATTTCAAATTAAAATTTTTTCACTTCTACAAATTTCAATTAATTAAATGAAAAAAATATTTGAAATCATAATAATTTTTTTATAGGGTATATTATAATTTTTAATAAAAATTTAATAATTATAATGGAAAAATTCAGTGACGATGGTAGAAAAAGAGTTAGCATAGTTAGAAAAAGTTTAAGCAAATGTGAAAATTCATAAAATAACTCAAACCTTGTCTAAAAATACTCTAACCACCTCCTTTATAAAATAGTAAATACACATCCATTTTCATACACCCAAAAATTCTAATTACTCTTGATAGTAAACCCATTTTACTTCCCCTAGATCCCCCGACCACTTTTGGGTACCATAAGATCCAAGAATTTTCCCATATGTCTTCCATTTGCAAAGGATCCTTAAAGAGAATATTTAAACTCACAACATGTGTACCACCCACTCTCTAACGTTATTATTTATATATTTTTCATCCATCCTCCTTAATACATATCCAAAACATTTTAAAATAATTAAATAAATATCAGTAGTGTATTGAATGTTATTATTTTAATTTTACTTTGATTATCTACCTTCCTCACTTTCTCTTACAAAAATTAAAACATCATCCTTGTGTACATGTTGACAACCGGCTCCAGGAACGATGTACATATCGATTCATAACATCTAAACACAACTGGTTAAAAGGGTATATTTATAGAAAAATAAGAAATTTATAACAAGATTATTTTTTAAAAGGATTAAATATTTTTTACATTTTTTATCTAGGGAAAATGAAAACACCACCTGTGTTATGTATAGACTACAACCTCCACTGATGACAAGTCATGTTTTTCATCAGAACCCTACATGGTATGTTATAAATTAAATTGATGATTATTTTTAATATTAATGATTATTACATTTCATTAATATGTTTCTGAAATGATGACACAAAAATTAATGATCAATATAAGTTATTATATTAGTATTGATAAATTACCCATAATAACATCATATTATATCCCCTTCTTGAATAAAATGGCATAGATACCATAATGTTAACATAAAAACACATATATATTTTTAAAATATGATTTTAATATCTTTTATTATATGTGAGTTATTAAATTTGTAACAAATAATTATGTTTGACATCGCTATTACAAAAATGTGTTAATCTACAAGAAATACTAACTTCCAATAATGAAAATTATAGATGAATAACTAAAGAATTTATAATACATGACTATTAATATTGAGTATAAAAGGTTATATATATGAATAAGGTTAAGAATTATCTTATCAATTTGGCTGCGTTTATTATATATGAAGTTCTAGTCCTTTCAGAAAAGATAAAAGAAAACGATTGGTGGTTTATTATTTCAATTATCATTATTTGAGACTTATGCCATATTCACCACTAGGTTTTTGTTTATACAGTACCCATTTATTTGTTTTTATTATTATATTATTGAGTATCAAATTTATTACAAACATATCCCATGTAATATCTTTCTAGGTACATTAGTTATGGGTTTACCAAATCATTTGAACTTTATTTCCAATATAATTTTCAAATCGATATTTATTTGGAATGATAATACATATGGAAAATTTATATGACCTTCCATTACATGTTTTAAAATGGCTTTCCAAATCATTTTTATCATTAATGGTTTTTTTAAAAATTAAATGATATTGTTTTATTTTTATCAAAAGTAAATGTTTAATTACCAAATAAATTAATTTCCTAAAAATAGATTTTAAAGTCTTTTATTTTCAAGAATATAGTATTCAATAATTTCATGTATTATTAATTAGTTTTTTAATGAAACATTCTCTTTTAATTATTTTTGTCAAACAATTTTTTAGTTTTAAAGGGTATTTTATTAATTTTTTAGAGATTAAATTATTCATTTTATCTAAAACATTTTTAAGATGCTTCCAAATATTATATAAATTGGTTTTTACTCATTATTTACAAATTAATTTATAAAATAACCAATAAAATAATGATTTTAATCTAATTCAACATTCTTTGATATCCATGATGTTACATTTTGAATATGGTAAAATGATATGATCGAAATTATTTCCCTAGATGGTTTATAAAAACTTTGTTTTAAGGAATTCTTCATGAATCTAGCTTATTTCCCACAATTTTATTATTATATTAAAAATGATGACAATAAATAGGATTTCATGGCATGATTTTGTATAGTTATCATTACATGATAGGTTGGGTCTATTAAATCCATCCAATTCATTTGTAATGTAAATATCTCATGAAAATGAAAGGTTATAAATGAGGCTATCTTAATACCAAGGGTATACAGGTGGTTAACCCAATACCAAGGGTGGATGAAGGGTTAACTAAAGACCCAGGAAGTAAACTAGTGGTAAAACCATGACTAATATATGATTAATTCCATTGTTGGTATCCATGAATTATTATTTGTATTATAATATTAATTACACCGACTTTTATTAAATTTTAATCCTACATTATGCCCTCATGGATCATGATTTATTATTGATGATTCCATACTCTTATGACTCAGGTTTTCTATTATGAAAAATATTTATGTCATGAATTATGACATATTATATATTGATTATTGGGAATGATTTTTATAACTTTGGATCATGTTCGCATACCCCTAGGTTTTTCTTATTCTCAATTATTGTCATGAATCGTTAAATCTTGTTTTCCATATTTAGCCTATAAACTCACCCATTTCTTATGATTACATTACTCGAGGTTTTCAAGGAGGGTATTAACTATGATAAGTATTTAATAGTACCATATGCAAAGAATTTTTTTATGAATCATTGAATATTGTACCAAAACAATTTTATTTTTTATCAAATATTTAATGAATATAATCATTTATAGTTAGGGGGGATAAATCATTGTGGGATGTATTTAATATTGATAAAAAATGATGTAATAATTTTGTTATTTCTGCTTGGGTATACTCATTTAGTATAGTACCATGGTTTTTGTTTTTTTTTTGATTATTATTATAAGCCCTTATTGACAACCCAATGGATATTCCTAAGTATATGATAATATGATAATTTTTTTGTAAAATATATATTTTGTGGTTTTCCTAACAAAAAAACCCTCCATAAATATTATAAGTGGATGTAGGATCTATAATAAATGTACCTATAGGTAATAAACCTAAACGTGGAATATTTGGTATTAACACAATATCTACTCAATGCATAACAAAGAGGCTTATGTGTTCGCCTAATTTGATAATCCTAGTGGAAATTGTTGGGTTAATTGAAAATATTTTTATGAAACATAATGAGGTATTTGGATATATTATAGTTTTAAACCTAGATATTTTTGGGTTGAAATAAGGTTTCAAGATTTAGGAAATCCTAGAAATAAATTTCAATATCTTATGATTGGTCACACTGGTTGTTGATTTATAATACTAATGTATTCTTTTTTAATAAAAAATGATGAGAACCTGAAAAAATGGGGAATGGTATGAATAAAATATATTTATGAAATAAAAATACTTAATTGGTGTATGGTTTCATCCACTCTCTTATATATGATTAATTTTTAATGGGTATCTCATCACCCCTCAATGATTAGGTATTTAATAATTATTGTTGAATCTTAATGGTATGTCTATTCCATATCCATGTATATAGATCATGTATTGTTGATTTATGTGTGAATTTTCATCCAATAATTTTATAATTATCCCCATAGTTTGATTTTTTGTCATTTTGGAAATATATTGACTCCAACTATATAGATCTCATATTAATTTCTGATCAATAGATTCTATATTTGATATCTCTAGTAATCCTATGATCGTAAATCAATTTGATGATGAATATGAACTCCCAATGGAAATTAATTCAATTATTGGTGTCTTATCACCTATTAATTAGGGGTATTTATCTCAAATGGTTGAGAAAAACTAAATATTTTTTATATTGTTATTATTTTGGAATATTATAATCCATTTACTAAAGAGTTTACTAGTATTCCTACGAATCATAAGCTTCAATTTCAAAAAAAACTAATACTATGTTCTACCCCTACATTAAATTATCCTTGTAGTATGGTCCTAATTAAGAAAGTGAATTTAAATAAGAAACCCTAGGAGAATCGAAAAAAAAAGGGATGGCTATTCATTAATTTATAACCATATGGATTACTATTTTTTAATAATAGTTATGGAAAAATAAATAATTACTTTGATTAGCATGAATATAAAAAATTAACTATAAAAATGCATCATATACAACATATTTTTGACATGTTTGATTAACTGTGAAGATCACAATACTATCAAAAGATTTAATTTCAATTTAAATATCATTAATTAATGGTCAAAATTTTGGATATTCCCACCAAAACCTTTCGTATAAGGTATGGAAACTATTAATTTATAATTATTAAATATTTACATAAAAATTACAGCACTATATTCATTTATATATTGAATAGATTTTTCAGATATTACCTTCATTAGTTTGTTGCAGGATTTATAGATGATATTCAAATATATTCTATGAGTAAGGAAGAGTATGAAGATCTTCTAAGGATTATTTTATAGATTTTATGAAAGTAGAGAATGTATTCCAAAATTTTTAAATGTTAAATCTAGATACCCAAATTATCATTATTATGTAATATAATCACTATTAAAATTATATAAGTGGATCCTTCAAACATGTAGGTAAATGAATTAATGAATAGATTAACTACAGGGATTGAGATCCATTGATTTTTTATAGTATGGATACAGCTAATTATTTTTGGGATATTTTTATGACTATAATATCCAATAACCATGTTATTATAGAAGTTATCCATGTCCCTTTGGATGGTTGAGTATGATGAAAATTTCAAAAAAAATGATGATAATGTAGGTTAGTGCACTAGTGATCACACATCCTTTTAGTAGAAGAAATTTTTTGATACATGTGATGCAGTAATAGAGGGACTAGGATGTTTCTCATGTATAATTAAATATAATTAGAATTTTTCTCAATCCAATAAAATATTCCTTGGTAAAATTACCCAACCCATTATATAGAGCTGACAAAAATAATTTTATAATTTAATATATGGAAGAATTATCATTATTGGTAGATGGGTCATATAAACACCAATTATAAAATATTAAAATTATATATTCACACATCAATAAATAAATATGTTATAATGTATATAGTTTTAGTTTATTAAGTATTATGACTCCTCTATACATTTCCATCCTTGGAAGAAGAACATTGTGGATGGTGCTCTTAGTTAGAAGGACCATGACAGACTTTCCATGGAGTGGACTGTAAGAGATATAATATATATTCAAAATATATTCCCCCAAACCATTATGGAAGGGGATAAAACCTATCATTTCTAAATTACTATACAAAATCCATACATGGGATGAATAAATAGGCATAAAATGATGATCTAGAGCTTCAAAAGAGGGTAAGGATTCTATTGGAGTTCAATAATTTCCAAGATGGACTGATAAGACTGAGGACCCGAATATGTATTATCATAAAACAAACCAATGTTCCATCCAAACTAACATTTGACCTAGTCTTTGGTATGGCCTTAAGGTTTTTCCTGACCCCCAAGTAATGGGAACTAGAGAATTGTATCACAAAATCTTCGGTAATGATTTCACCCATCTACCTAAACATCAACAACAAATTGAAATGGACACCACAACAATGAATAACCAATGCCAATCCATCACAAAAACTATCGGATTAAATGTTTCAAATTTTTAAAAAAATAACACTTTAATGTAATGGAAGCCACAAACATCCTGAAATACTCTATTAAATATGTGGGGAATCACCCTTAAGCCACTGACACGAACACCCTCAATAATTGAAACACTAGAAACCAAATCCACAATCATCACCATTAAACATCATTCCATTACCTGGATAAAAGATAACAAAATCTATATAGACACAAAGTTGTATGAATGGTGAGATCCAAATCCTAGTAGGATTCCACCAAAAAGAGAGGATTTCATGATAAAATAGTAGAAGACAATTTAACATGCACATTTATATGAATGTCATTAAAAAATTCTAGAATTTAATTTTAAAAAAAATAATTCTCAAGGAAACAATTTTAAGGAAATTTTTTTCAAAAAAAATTATTAATGGAAATAAAATAGTCACAAGGTACACCATATTATGATTAATGGTTCCACATCACATATATATCATGTATTGATATATTTTACCATGTACAAATCCCTAAGGGTAACGAGCACATGCAGGTCCCTTGGAAACTCATACCTCAGTGGAAAGTTGCATAAAAACCAAAACCAACAGCATTCTCATGCATGATCAACTTGTAGAGAACATCCCATGGGCCTGGTTCTCTTCAATAATAATTATTTCTTTTTTATTGTAGTAATCATTAATCATTCTATATAAATCTGGACCTTATCACTCTTAAGTCAACTAGCATCAATCCATAAAATAATCTTGGCTAGCCACTTTCAAATCATTAGAGTTCTAATTCTAGATCCCCTTAGATTACCAATATTCCATTTTTCTCAATAAAATTTCACATATAAAAAATATCAACATTAAAAAATTAATACAAATACTTACAATCACACAAGAAAATTACTATTTTCACAAATCATTGCCTAGAAATAACTAGTATCCATAAAAAATCCCCTTTCTATTTCACACACTCTAAAACCATTTAAGAAATCCTTCCAAACCACATGAACCATTCTTGAAAACCTTTTAAAAAAATTAAAAGTAAAACACATAACCAATTTAACCATCTCCGTGGGACAAGACACTTTTTAAATCTACACCTAATCCAATTTATCTTTAATACATTCTTGCCATCATTGACACAATTCTCAAGTCCCATTTAACTGTGTATACAAAATACAATAATCCAAAATAATCCATTTATTTTTAGAAACCCACTTTTAATATATTTTCACCATAATTTCCATCAAAAACACACTTCTCACCCACAAAACAAATAATAAAAAACATTCCAGAAGCTCCACAACAAGGAACACCGAAAAACATAACCATTTCCCTTTACAAAAATCAATTTATACCAAATTAGCATGTAAAACCATTTCTAAAACATATTTCACCCCCAAAAAATAAACCATATAACATATATATATACTCAAACAAGAAAAATAAAATCATATATAAATAATAAAGCATGGAAAAATATACATCACACTCGAAAACTTCAAGAAAATTATATAAATCTGAAACCTCACCACCGCGAGAACAATTAAAGGAAAGATAAACCTAAAATAATTTATATACTCTCCAATATGACAAGACTAGATCCCCCATTTTGATGAAATACCTTCTAATTAACAAAACCCCTAAAAAAGTGGAAGAGAAACCCTAAAAATGAGACGAAACCAAGGGGGAAACTACTTACTTGATGAACCCTTGAATAATATGGTTAAAAACCATGGATGAAGTCCATGGAAGTATGGTGGGAGATATAATGGATTGAAATTGTGTATAGGGAATATGTGAGTGTTTTAGGGTTAAATATAAAGAGGAAACAAATTGAATTTCCAAAATTATAATGACCATGACAAGTTAGATAGTTTTCCAGAATAGTTTTCCAAACTATACGGAAACTGTGTTCCCCCTATATCCATGAAAGAAATGAAACATGATGAACCTGTATGGTATCCAAACCATGTGCAAACCGTTTGGTTTTCCTATATCCCAAAATTACACTTAGCTTCATGGTTTCCAGGGTAAGGCACACAGTATTTCCTAACTATGTGAAAAAAATGTGCCACCTATTTTCCAGAAAAATTATTCTATTTTTCATCAAAAACACTTGGGGAAACTATGAATTAACAAAGGGTAAGAAATTTAATAAATTGATACCACAAAACAAAGTCATGGATATGAAAATTCTCCCCCCATGAAAACATGCCCCTCTCAAAAATTCATTACGAGGGTTGATATTAAAAAAATAGATACTCCTTCACAACTCAAGGAAATCACTAAGAAATATAAAAATATGGAGGTTACAAGACCACCATGAATGGAAACATAGATTTACAAGATTTAACTCAGGAATATAAAATGGACTCCCCACTATATGCCCTGTGTACCCATAAATCCAAAAAACATCTAGTTGATCGATCAAAAAGAATTGAATTCTTACATCACATTATCCATCCTCCCAAACCCTAAACAATTTAGACATTACCAAGTGAATCTCATACCTCTTACCTAAAATTAATAAATGAACCCATTCCACTTATCTAATGGAATTAGAAAACCCAAATCACAAATTTTTTGATTATTTATTCAAAACCAAAATATCAGGAACACTCAAAATACCTCACCTTTACTCTTCGGTTAATCTCAATGCCAAAATCTCTAAATGAAGCTTCTTAATGAAAAGATAAATTGGAAACTGAACAATATTATATACAAGGGGAGTCCCAAATAGATTCCCCACCATGAAAATGAATTATAGTTATTTTTACTAATGAAGAAATTTTAATGAGACTCGTGGTGGGTCTTCCCACCATAAGAACCATCCATCTTAGACTGACACGAGCAACCCAACATGGCCCAACATAGAAACATCCCACAATCACCAATATATATGGGCCATCTAACCCCTCCATGATGGTCATCATTAAAGAAACTCCAACCCATGAAAATGAACATTTCAATTTTCCATCCACACGAGACACGACTGTTTCCAGATGACCACAAACTAAAACCAATACTAATTGACAAGGATGACCACATAGGGACAACCAAATAGAGACTGACATCCAAAAAGTTCTAGACACTAGGATTTCAATGACATGAGATCTCCCCACATCCTCACAACAAAACATGATAATTCAAATCTCATGGGATGAAATGATGAAATGGGGATTCTATGTCTATTCCACCAAATGGGAAAATTCATCAAGAAAAAACAACACAAAAAGTATAAACTATCTTCAATTCCCACACTGAAGACTAATGATAGACCATTATCTATCACACCCATGGGGTTCTTAACTAGGTATGAGATTCACTCTGGGGAATATGGTTAGAGCCTCGATGATTGAAGCATCTATGGCCCCATATCTAGAGGCTAACAATCCATGATTGGAACACTTTATTTGGTTCTATGAGTGATCACACTATGTTCTAGGCAGAACCAAAAAACCATAATACCCCCATGAGACTCACATTACTCCAACATGGTACTTTTACAATGATATGGACCTAAAATATACAAGTTCAAAATACTCTTTCATCAAAATGAGAAACAGAAAAAACAAATAACTCATTGAAGTCATATCCATTTTGGACGTAGAAATTTGGATTTTCCAAAAGAAAACATGCTTCCATAAAAATTTATTTTCTCATAAGATTCCACAACAACAAATTTTTTATTTGATGGAAAATACGACACCAAAAAAATACCCTCGGGAACAACAATTACAACTATAAAATCCTAAAAAAGAAAGGTAACTTAAACCATTCCTCAAATAGAACACTACTCCTACTAACGGCCTGTGGTGTATTTCGAAGAGGTGGAGCTAGCTCCACGACACATCATGTAAAAACATTGAAAATACCGTTGTAAGTGACATAGGAATCTATAAACATGAAAGGTCTTAAAAGCATTCTAACATTATGGATTCTTATAACTAGAATTTCTTAACTAATGGAGAAAAAAGTTCATATGACCAAATGAAGTTGATGAAATATATAAAGGCCTTTTAATACCACATCCATCGCCAATGGATTCATTCAGTATTCCAAACTGTAATACAAGCGTTAAGGTGGAAAAAATCATCTTTAATGACTCAAGTATCTCAAAGAAACCAAATCTTTATTCACATACCCCATCCACTCTTCATATTTTTTAGGACACACTTTTTGGAAGAAGTGATATGGATTTAACTTCTAAAACACAAGAATAAATCATATGGATTGATCAAATAGAGGGTCATTCAATGGTGAACCACCTATGGCCACACATTCAATATCCACCAAATGTTTTGGTGGTGTACATTAGCCAATAAGTAGATTGAGGACCTAGATCAAACTGACACCTCGGCCCAAACTCACCTAAAAAAACCTCCGAACACACACAGAGAACCAACTCAAAATCAACCCAAAAAAATTCTCAAAAGAACCCACCAACAGTTATCTCAAAACCAATTCTTCAATAAGAACTGAAACATGAAACACCATTAAAAAATAATGATTTCACAAACACAATACATCTCTTGAGAGACATTCCCAAATCCTATAGAGACACCCCACACAACTATTATTTATTAAAACATCGCACCTTCTGTTAAAATAACTTCTTAATGGAAAAAATATTGGTTTGTTGCACAGTCACCAATGGTATTCCATAAAGTTTTACACATGCACATATCTCTTCCACTCTAGGCACTCATCAACTCATGACATACCAAGGACTCATCATCATTCATCTACCTCTCACACATATCAATTCATATGAGCACCCATGATAATTCCAATAGTTTTATAAATCCCCACTTAAAAAACATTTATCCCACATGTGAACATTTCAATAAACCTCTATTTTAAGTCCCACTTAATATAATTTCAAAAACTACCAACCAAAAAATTGTAACCCATTTCGAATATCACAAAGAAATTTCAAAAAAACACTAACCATTCATATAAAACCCACATTCAAACTCTTCACATCAAATCATTTCATCTTTTCTAAAAATAAAATTAATTGGATTCTATCAAAAAATTACAATTCATCCCATTCGAAATATTATTCATATTTCAACAAACCACATTTAAAAATTATTTACAAAACTGTCCATGAAATAATTCATGTTTTTCCCAAACATATAATTTTACTAAACAAAAATTTCTTTTATGATAATTAAAATTATTGAAAAAATAATCCCCATTTATTCAAAAATCATTTTATAATAAAAACCACTTTTCTAATTATTTCCTCAAAATATTTTGAAAACTAATTTTCCATCATTCCAAAACCAAGCCATCACTATTTTAAATATTCAAATTTTCACAATTTCAAAACATATGTTTTCAAAATAATTTTCCTAACCCATAAAGAAAAAGGAAAATTTACAGGAGGAAACTGTTGTCGATGGGTGTCTTAGTTATATGGTTCATGGACACATGTTAATCATTCCAACATCATGGATTGTCTTTTTTAGAAAATTTTCCAAGATCCACATGGTTTTCCAATCCCTACGATCTCACTAAGACCATTTACCTAACTCTATTTTCATCTCCCAAAAAAATAATATATATGTTCCAATAAAACAAATAGAAACTTGAATTCCCATGGAAACATGAGTCATGTTACGTGGCGTGCTGGACAGGAACCTTCTCACAACCAGAATATCAATCCCTGATAGTCGTAGCTCTAGTATTTCTAAACTCCCAAATACTTTACCCAAATGAGTCTGACCTACCCAGATACCATTTTTTCATGAACCAAGCCAGAGTTCGATCCCTTTAGACACCTGGCCCGGTCCATGGTCTGGCCCAAAGGGTGTTCTTAATCCCCAAAGACTATAAAATAGTACATGTGTATCAAAATAGATGCGGGATCAATTTAACCTATTTATATAAACATGAACAACCAATATAAATTAATATAACAATAATTAATAACCAAAGCCAATGTTACACAGAAAACATTCATATTAATGGTTTACAACTTAAAAAAATTAAAAAACGTTACCAAGGAAGGTAAACCACAAATGTTCCAAAAACCATTGAGTAAAATGGGGAATCATTCTCAAACCACCACCACCAACACCCAGAACTAGTGAAACATAAGAAACCAGATCCACCATTATCGTCATGACACTTTTTTCATTTACCTCATCCAAACATAATGAAATATATATACTCCCAAAGCTGTGAGTAGCGTGTGAGCAAAATAAAAGTATGGTTCCAACCAAAATAAATAATTCCATGCAACAACATTAAAAAGAAATTTAACATGCACAATTATATAAAATAAATTAGCAAATTTCCAAGAAAACCTTTTCAAAATGGCCATTCGAAAGGAAACTCAATCAAGGAAAACTATTACTAAAAAACTATATTTAATGAAATAAAATACTCACTAGGTCCACCATATAATGATGTACAAATCCACATCACATATCTATCATGTATCATTCTATATCACAATGTGTAAATCCCTAAGGGTAACTAGCACTAGCGGTACCCAAAAAACCTCAACTCTTAGTGAAAAGTGGTATAGAAACCACAACCAACAGTGTTCTCATGCACGAGCCACAAGGAGGAGACATCCCAAGGGCCTAGTGGCATATGATCATCATCATAGATTAGTTATTGTTGTAATAATCCTAAATTCTATGTGAATCTAGACCTACCCACTTCTAATTAATCTAGAGTCAATCTACTAGTATAATCTGGGCTTTCCACTTCCGTATCACTATTGTACTAGTTATAGTTTTCTCACTAAGATAAATAAGATTCCTTTAACTCTCTATACTATTTCACATATCACACAAAACTCAACATTAAAAAATCGATTCCAACCATTAAAATCACACAAGGAAATAACTTCTTCCATAAATCATTGCCTAGAAACTTCTATTTTCCATAAAACAACCACCTTTCATTTCAAACACACAAAAACCATTTCAGAACACTTTCCACACCACATTTTCCATTCTTGAATTCCATTTAGAAAATCTACAAGAAAATCACATATCCAATTTAAACATCTCCTTAGGCTAAGACCCTTTTTTAAATCTACACCTAAACCAATTTAATTTTAAAACACCATTCTCATATTTTACACAATTCAAAAGTGACGGTTAATAGTGAAAAAAATGAACAAAATACATTTCTTTTGCAGAACTCATTATTAATACATTGGAACCTCATGTTTTCTCAAAAATACATTTCAAACCCTTAAAAAATCGTAAAAATCGTTCAAGAAGTACCACAACAAGGAACACACTAAAATAAAAACCATTTCCTTTCATAAAAATTCAGTTATGTCACATAATAATGTCCAAACATTTCAAAAACATATTTCATAGGAAAAAACTCAACCATATAAGATATTTATAAATATAAAATGCAATAAAAAACCGTTAAAAATGTTAAATCATGTAACCACCTACCTCACACATAGAATCTTCTAGAAAATGATGTAAATACTATAACTGTACCACCACAATACCTTACAAAATAATGATCAACCAACAACCATAAATATCCTCCTCAAAATCATAAGATAGAATCCCCCCATTTTGTTAAATACCCACTGGAAAACAAAACCTAAATAAGGAAGAAGAGAAATTGTATAAAAGTAGAGAAAATAAGAGATAAACTACTTACCTGATGAATCCTTGAAGAATCGGGGTCAAAATCAACCATGGAATAGTTCCCAAGAAGTCCATTGAATCTTGGATGGAGATACAATTTTGAAAAATCAAATATGGTGAATATGAGAGATGTTTAGGGTTAAATCCTGAGAAGAAAAATTTTAAATTTTAAATGTTTGAAGATTGAGATAAATCGTACAGTTTTATTGTATGATTTTCCAAGCCATGCAACAACTGGGAATGCCTCTCTATCCAAGGACATACAGCATGGTTATGCCACAATATCTTCAAATCATGTGAAATCAATATTGTTTTCCTTTGTCCAAAAATAACAATAAGGCACATGGTTTTCTAGTCAAGACACACACCTTTCCTGAAACGTCTTTCACCTTCTCTTTAGATAAATTTTTTCATTTTTCATTAAAAAAACAAGGGGAAATTTATAATTAACCAATGGTCAGAAATTACACTATGTAATTCCTCAAAAAATTCATGTATGTGATTTTTCTACCTTATAAATAATAAATAAGTATGAATCTATTGGTTTAAGAATAACAATCATCATTCTATGTCTATCCCATAAAGAGAAAGGATTTATAGATATCTCAGAGAATGATTTTGGTGGGACAAAATGAAGATAAATATTTCATAGTGTGTATCCCAATTTTTTGTTTGTTATAAAGATAAGGTAGCATTTTATAAGTATGAGGGGATGAGAAAACCATTATCCATAGTTGTATGCAAATAGGAAGACAACAAAATTTATTTTATTGTAGGAAACCCAAAACAAAATAATGTAATAACTCTATTTGGGTTATTTTTTATCCCTTTAATAAGTACACACATTTCATTTCTATCCGAGATTATTTATAAAATTACTAAAATTCCAAGATATAAATTATTGAAGTGATAAAGATATATGGGCTAACACATTCAATTATATCCAATCAATATCCAAGCATTTAGTCAATCTTATGGAAAATTATTCAGTGTGAATTGAATATTGTGTTGAATTTCAGCACTATATATCCTCATGAAATTTATCGTCATCTCATAAAACTATTCAAAACCCAAAAGATACGATGAGATATTTATGTATTTATTATATGGTTAGTCTGGATAAACAAATTTCACGAGTTTGATTTTATTAGAACAATAACTTTAACTCAGAAATATTATATGGATACTTATGAGTCCCTACAAGTTATAAAGTTAATTACTCTAATATGTTGGGATGATGTTGGATAAGGTAAGATTCTGGGACTTGATCTTGATGAGGAAATGAAAAATAAAATTAGAGTCATTCAACAATACATCAGAGTCACTCAAATTCAAAAAATGAGTTATTTAAATTTTTTTAAAGATATCTAAAATTTAAATTTTGTGAAAATGTATTCTAAAGAATTTTTCAGTGGTAAATGTTTATTGTATTTGGAAATAATAGAAATTTGAGTTCCATATATATCAGTTTGTTTATGATTTTTGATCGTATCTGGTTGGAATCTTATTTCACGGTACATATATTTAACACTTCATTAGTTCACAATGTGTTCCACATATTACTTTTGAGGATGTCTATACGTGATCCATAAAATGTACTAAAATCATAAACTATAAATCCAGAGTATGATATTTCTTATTGGAAATAACTATTATAGATTCATTATCAAAAGAGATATTTTTTTATCGAATAAGGCCTCAAAAATGGTAAATGTTATTTCAGAAAATATAAATTTTAGGAACATAAATGGGAACTAAAATATATAATGATGAAAATTTATCCTAAATGTTTTCCATTAAAATAGTAAAAATTAAAGGGTGATGTTCTTATAAGTGGGCTACAAATAGACACCCCATTTTTTTGAATATATTTCCCTTTAATACATTTAATGAATTCAGTAGATTACATTCAATGAAATAGTAAACCTAAGTGAATAATGATTTATTTCATAAAAAATGAAATATATTACATGAAAATTTAATAATTAGTAATTCATAAAATCAATTTTTTTAATAATTATAGGTTTTACATTAATTATTCATGGTTAAAAAAATGTTTTTTTTTCACATTAGTAATGTTATATTGTATGAAATATTCTTTATTTAAATGATAAAATTAGAAAAAAATCATTTTAACCTGAGAAAAATAAAATTCAATTTAATAATTAACCTGATAAAATTATCTTAGGATTATTTTTTGGGATTTTTACAAAAAATATTAAATTATAGGTGAATATTAAAAAATAACATTTTTACAAATACATTGTTTTATATGAAATGATTAGGATATAAAAATGTCTCAAAAAATTTATGAAGCCTTTTAACAAAAAATTATAAATTTTAAAAGTAAAATATAACTTTGAAAAATATATAGATTAATTTAAAAACCATCATTTCACATTTTAATGACTATGATTTCTTTTTTAAAACTGTTTTTATATATTATACATTTATTATTTAAAAAAATAACATTTATCCCTACTATAAATGTAATCTAAAAATTAATTCCATATTTTGAATTATAAGGACATATTTATGAATCAAATTCATTTATAATTTTTATAAAATAATCCCCTTATGTAAAAAAATTATTTATCATGAGTAAAAAAAGAGTTTTCATGGAAAATAATGTTAAAAATGAAAGACATATAATCACTCAATAAATTTCTAACAAAATTTTTTAGAGAGGGTTATAGACCTAAATTATTCCACATTCCATCATTTTATATTATTATATCAACCTTACCTTTAAATAATGAACTTCCATTTTCCTTCATTATAAAAAATTCCACTCACCTCATTTATAAAAGGAAACATACACTAACTCATTACATAAACAATAAAATTTTCATTCCTCCCTAATATCTAAATATTTTATTTCCCCTAGATTCATATCTTACTTTTTTATATCCCCTTTATCACAGAATTATCCCCAATTCCTCCATTTCAAAAAATCATTCAAGAGAAGATTCAAACTCTAAACATGTGTATCTCCCATTCTCTAACATTATTTATTATATCATTCTCATCCATCCTTGTAAAAAATTATTGACACAATAAAAATATACTATCCTCGTTATAATTATTATACATAATTATATTTTATTAATGGTATAATAATTATCTACCTTTTTTTCTCCTTAGAATAATGAAAAAGTTTTCCATATGTACATATGGACTACTGCCTCCATGAATGACGTACTTCATTTTTCATATATCCTTACAAAAATAGTTTGAATGGGATATTATCTAAAAATATATGATATTTACAATATTATAACAAAATGAAATGAATATATTATTTTCCACTTTCCTTGCATTCTATGTAAAATCAAAATGTCTCATGTGTTACATGATGACTACCGCCCACATGGACAACCTCTTCCATTTTTCATCATAGCTCAACATTGGTGGTTCTAAAATATATTCATGAAAATATATAATATTAACGAGTAATATATTTCATTAATAATATTTTAAAGGGGGAAAATATAATGATCATTATAAATTATTATGTTATCATTACTTCATTAAAATACACATGTTCATCATGTATCCCATTATTGGGAATTTTGCCCATATTTTCCACCATATGAACATAAGGATTCATAAATAATTTTAAAAATAATTTAAATTTTTTCTATTATATATGAATGATGATCGTGGTATTGCATGATAGGGTTCGACTTCACCATTACAAACATGCATGAAAAAAAATCTTAAATGCCAACATCTGATAATGAAAATATTTGATGACAGACTAATGAATTTGAAATAAAAGACTATAATAAAACATTAAAGAAGGTTGTGGATATGAATAATACATTGAAATTGTTTATTGAGATGAATATTTTAAATATATGTAAGGTTATATATATTTCATGAAATTCATCAAAAAATGTTATGGGGTTATCATCTTAATTTTTTTTCTCTGAGGCTTATCCAATATTGACCACCTGTTTTATTTTTTTGGTGTATATACATCCCATGGATATCATTTTATCATTATTATAAATATTATCAAAGGCATTACAAATCCATGACATGCATCCCTAAGGATTTCACCACCAATCACATTTTCAAATTCATATTTATTTTAAGTGACAATCAACTTATGGAATTATTATGCTCTTAATTTATATGTTTTAAAATGGTTATAAAAATTATATCAACGATTCCTATTTTTCAAAATAAAAACAATTTTTTTTATATTTTTTAAAAGTAAATTTTTTTATTTTGAAAAATATCATTATTTTAAAAATTGTTTTATATTATTTTGTTTTTAACAGTTAAAACATTAGTATTTTAATATTTTCAAAAAATAATTTTTTGATATAAAATTTATCTTATAGAATTTATTTTTTGAAAATATGTTTTATTTTTTAAGGGTAATTTAAAAAAAATTATAAATATTAAATAATATTTTTTAAAAATATTTCTAATGAATTTTTAAGCATTAATAAATGGGATATTTCATCATTTCTTTTTATGTTATTTATCACATAATATTAAATTGGTTGTTTATCATTTGCTTCAATATTAATTTATTATTCTAATATAACAAATAGGATATGTTCTTATGATATCATAACAATTTTTACTATGGACTGTTTATGAAGATTATGTTTTCTTGAATTCTTAATGAAACTCATTTAATTCCCATGTGTAAATTTAAGTGTGATTAAATGATGTATATTATTATGATCCTATGACATTATTATGAATGGATGTAATTATTGTTGGTTGGAAAGAAACGGGAAGGATGATGGCAAGAGGGGGGGGGTGAATTGCCTTTTAAAAAATGATTAACAAATTAAAAATCAAAGTTAAAGTGCAGCGGAAATAAAGAGGCAATCACACAAGAAATTGTTAACGGAGTTCGGCCAAAACCCGGCCTACGTCTCCGCTCCCAACTCAACCGTTGAGAGATTCCTACCGCTTGCTTTTCAATGGTTTTAGCAAGAAACCCACTAGGCTTTGAGGTAGCACTAGGACCTATTACAGCTTGCTTTTAGTGGTTAAGCAAGAACCCACTTGCTTTTGATGGTTGAGCAAGAACCCACTATCCTTCTTACAGGTGAAGGATAGCTCACCTATGTCTCAAGCTATTTAAAGGAAAGCTTGACAACCTCTTCACACCTTAATGGTGATGTGAAACCCAAAAGAAAAAGGGGATGAGAAATAGAGTGGTTTGTAGACACAAACCCAAATTAAGCTCAAAATAGATAAACAAGAAAAACTGTATTTAAGGAAGTCTTGGGCACCTTTGATTGATTGGAGATGTTGAAGGCCGCTTCCAAGCTTCTTTGAAGGAGCTCCTTGGATGTGGAAGTTGTTGGAGCAAGGTGGGTTCCTTGAAGGAAGTCCGCCGGAGGTTGGCCAATTGATGTAAAATGTGTCTGTTGGCTTCCATATGGCTTGGGTAAGGTTCTGGGGCTTCAAGGTCCTTTTTTTATAGACATGGAACCCTTGGGGAGTCTTCGGAGCCGTTGTAAAGGGCCTCGGAGCCGTTGGAGGCCAAAAGAGGGTTGACTGGTCAAAGCCAACGGCTAGTTTGACTGGGCTACCGGCTGGCCGGTACAGCTCCACCGGCTGGCCGGTGCCTTGGCAGAGGAGAAGAATTTTGGTCCAGGCTCCACCGGCTGACCGGTGGAGGAGCCACCGGCTGGCCGGTGGGGAGACAGTAGCTGGCCAATTGGTCTGGGTGCCACCGGCTGGCCGGTGACAGAGCCACCGGCGGGCCGGTGACAGAGCCACCGGTGGGCCGGTGACAGAGCCACCGGCGGGCCGGTGACAGAGCCACCGGCGGGCCGGTGCCAGAGCCACCGGCTGGCCTGTGACAGAGCCACCGGCTGACCGGTGGAACCTGGCAGTGGGCAATGCCTCTGCCAGGTCCACCGGCTGGCCGGTGCTATCACACCGGTTGGCCGGTGGACTGCAATTCAGTCCATTTTTGCCAGCTTTCTTGGGCCAATTCTTTGGCAATCTTTTGCCTATCATCCACAACACTTAAAAACAAGGTTAGACAAATAATAAGGTGATTGTGATCATGAAAATCAAACAACGAGGGGAACGAGAGGTACAAAAATCTCCCCCTATTTTGATGATCACAATCACCAAAACAATTAATGTAAAAACAAAAATTAAAGGCATGCTTTTAATGAATAAATTGAAAATAAATTCTAAGCATGATCAAAAGGATTCTCCCCCAATCAATCAAGAAATTCTCCCCCTTTGTGATTATCAAAATAGCTCGGGGCATAAAACTTGATTGAGGGAAATGAGAGATTTTAAACCAATTGAAATTTTTGAAAATTGAATCGAAAGTTTTGAATTGAAAATTGAATAACAGTTTGAATTGAATGTTTTGAAAAGAAAATTGAATAACACTTTGAAATGAATATTTTGAAATGAAAAATTTGATACCAAGAGTTGAAATTGAAAGTTGGAATCGAAAATTTTGAATAAAGAAAAAAGCTTAAACAAACCTAACTCCCCCTAAATAAAAAAACAAATCACCGGGGAGAGGTTTTTGAAACCGAAATAAATTTTGGGCCGGTGAGACTCGCTAAGAGGGATTTTTCAATCCACACTTCTCTAGTGGCGGGTCTTCTCCTAAAAAATTCATCATTTAAGAAAATGGTTTTGGGGCGGCCATACCGGGCATTTTTGCAATTGCACTCATAGATTAAGTGCCCGGGTTTTTTGCAATAATTACAAAATTTAAATTGAGAGCTCCCCCTTACAAAAATAGTAGGTGCATGGGAAGAGGAAGCTTGCTTGGAATAGCCAAGCCCTTGGGTGGTTCGGGATACGCGTTGGGAACCTAGCAAATTATTCAAATTTTGTTCCCCTTGGGTGAACATGGCTAGAGACTCCCTTAAATCTTTGATAGTTGATTCCATGGAATCAATATCGGGGAGGTTTTGGATTTTGAGGGTCAACTCTTCCTTCTCTTTGAGAAGTTGTTCTTTTTCGGAAGAGAGTTTTATGAAATTCTTTTTTAATGCAACAAATTTGGAAGAAAGTTCATGAAAACCATTTTCTAATTGGTCTCTAGCATGTTGGAGTTCTTCATATGATAAATGATTAAAAGAATTAGAAGAACTAGAGGAGGAAGAAGAGGAAGAGGATGATGATACCTCATGTTTTGCCATTAGGCATTTTGTACCTTGGTCGCTTGAGGAGGAGGAGGAGGATGATGATGAGGTGTCACTCCATGTCGCCTTGAGGACCTTTTTCTTTCCTTTTTCCTTTTGCGTGGCCCGTTTTTTTGTTGAGTGGGCAATCGGGCTTGTAATGGCCCTTTTCGCCGCACCCGTAGCATTTCACCTTGGGCTCGACTTTTGCGGTGGGTTCTTGCTTTCGCGCCTTGCGAGATTTCTTCTTCTTCTTGTGCTTCTTCATGAATTTTTGCATTTGGCGGGCTAGATTCTCCATTTCGGAATCGCCGCTTGATGAAGATGAGGAAGAAGATGATGATGATGAGGAGAAGCTTACTTCTTTTTGTACCTTGAGGGCGATGTTCTTTGGTGTCTTGATTGGTGTGCCCTCCTTTTGAGCTTGCCTCCTCATCGTGATCTCGTAGGTCATTAGGGATCCAATGAGCTCCTCGACCGGCATGTTTTTGACATCCTTAGCTTCTTGGATTGCCGTCACTTTAGGTGCCCATGAGCTCGGAAGGACCCATAGAATCTTCTTGACCATTGCTTCAGCTGAAACATCATCACCAAGAGATTTTCTACCATTGCAAACGTCAGTGAAGCGTGTAAACATTTCAGAAATAGACTCATTTGGATGCATTGAAAAAGATTCAAAGTCTTGGCTATACATATCTAATCTAGTATCTTTGACTTTATTAGTGCCTTCATGGGTCACTTCTAAAAGCTTCCAAATTTCATGTGAAGATGAGCAAGTAGAAACACGATTAAATTCATTTCTATCTAACCCGCAATGAAGAGCATTCATGGCTTTTCCATCAAGCTCAAAATTCTTAATATCGGCGGGGGTCCATTTGGATTCGTCGGGGGAAGACAAAGAATAACCTTGCATGACAATTTTGTAAATAGGATATCATATGCTTCTTAAAAAAGTGGTCATGCGGGTTTTCCAATAATTATAGTCGGTCCCATCAAAAAATGGAGCCCGACCCAATGAGTAGCCCTCGGGGGCAAAAGAGGTTGAGGCCATCACAAAAGATCTTTGAATTTGTAACCGGTTAGGGTATTACACATATTTCCCCTCTGATACCAATTGTTGGTCGGAAAGAAAATGGGAAGGATGATGGCAAGAGGGGGGGGGGGGTGAATTGCCTTTTAAAAAATGATTAACAAATTAAAAATCAAAGTTAAAGTGCAGCGGAAATAAAGAGGCAATCACACAGGAAATTGTTAACGGAGTTCGGCCAAAACCAGGCCTACGTCTCCGCTCCCAACTCAACCGTTGAGAGATTCCTACCGCTTGCTTTTCAATGGTTTTAGCAAGAAACCCACTAGGCTTTGAGGTAGCACTAGGACGTATTACAGCTTGCTTTTAGTGGTTAAGCAAGAACCCACTTGCTTTTGATGGTTGAGCAAGAACCCACTATCCTTCTTACAGGTGAAGGATAGCTCACTTATGTCTCAAGCTATTTAAAGGAAAGCTTGACAACCTCTTCACACCTTAATGGTGATGTGAAACCCAAAAGAAAAAGGGGATGAGAAATAGAGTGGTTTGTAGACACAAACCCAAATTAAGCTCAAAATAGATAAACAAGAAAAACCGTATTTAAGGATGTCTTGGGCGCCTTTGATTGATTGGAGATGTTGAAGGCCGCATCCAAGCTTCTTTGAAGGAGCTCCTCGGATGTGGAAGTTGTTGGAGCAAGGTGGGTTCCTTGAAGGAAGTCCGCCGGAGGTTGGCCAATTGATGTAAAATGTGTCCGTTGGCTTCCGTATGGCTTGGGTAAGGTTCCGGGGCTTCAAGGTCCTTTATTTATAGACATGGAACCCTTGGGGAGTCTTCGGAGCCGTTGTAAAGGGCCTCGGAGCCGTTGGAGGCCAAAAGAGGGTTGACTGGTCAAAGCCAATGGCTAGTTTGACTGGGCTACCGGCTGGCCGGTACAGCTCCACCGGCTGGCCGGTGCCTTGGCAGAGGAGAAGAATTTTGGTCCAGGCTCCACCGGCTGACCGGTGGAGGAGCCACCGGCTGGCCGGTGGGGAGACAGTAGCTGGCCAATTGGTCTGGGTGCCACCGGCTGGCTAGTGACAGAGCCACCGGCGGACCGGTGGAACCTGGCAGTGGGCAATGCCTCTGCCAGGTCCACCGGCTGGCCGGTGCTATCACACCGGTTGGCCGGTGGACTGCAATTCAGTCCATTTTTGCCAGCTTTATTGGGCCATTCCTTTGGCAATCTTTTTCCTATCATCCACAACACTTAAAAACAAGGTTAGACAAATAATAAGGTGATTGTGATCATGAAAATCAAACAACGAGGGGAACGAGAGGTACAACAATTATGTTATGGGTTAGGTCTATTAGAACCCTCATATTCATTTTTAATTTTAATATTTCATGATTTCAAAAGGGTACACATGAGGTTATCCCAATCCCAAGGATACACTGGTGGAAAATCCAAGACTAAGGGTACAGAAGTTGGTATTCCAATCCTGTAAAGGTTTATGGTTGGTTAACCCAATCCTATTATGTGATGGATCATATGGTGGGTAGTGTTAATAATAAATTTCTATTTTTACGTATATTCTAGAATATTTTTTCGTATTATTATTCCTATGTTATGATCTGATGGATCGTGAATGATTATTGATAGTTTTGGTCTCTTATATCTCATATATTTTTTAAAGAAAAATATTTATTAAATGACTAATTATTTATGGTATATGAAATCTTTGGTATGATATTCATAAATGAGGATCTAGTTCTCATGCCACAATAATTTGTATGCTCCTCTATGATCATCAATTAGTATCTCTTACATTTACCCTTATCAATCATCTGAGCTCACCAGTTCTTCTTTTTCCATTCCTCTAGATTTTGAAGAATGATATTAAGTATGCATGTCATATAAGGGTACCATGTCAAAAGAAAGAGTGTTAGAAATGTTAGATATTATTCTTAAATAGGTACATTATGAATCTAATGTTCAAATAAAATAATATTTTACACTTATAAAGAATTTATAATTATTTTTAGATGTATTTAATATTCATATAAAATGATTTAATACTTATGTAACAAATTATTCAATCACTTCATTACTACTAAGTGGCTTCCTTTCTTGATAGGCTTCTAATACACCCTTGAGTTATTGAGTGATATTATTTATTATTAGGTAACCCCCTATGTTTCTAAATGATTTTTTTTGTAATGAAATCCATTAAGTTACTTGATGAGATTCATTCCGAAAAAGGGAACTCCTGTAAGTTGTTGGATAACTTTATTTATTGAAATGATGATCATACACCACAGAGATATCAGAATATGTGAAACCCCTGCTAGGTGTGGATGAACCCTTGAGTTTTTGGAAGATATTTTTTCATAGTCAGAGTGTTTTTACCATGGGTTATATATGAGGGTATTTATTACGAGATTCTCTGACATTAGCCAATGTAGGTATGGTCAGGGTTTGAGGTGGTCTGTCTGACACCTGATGACCCGAAAAGAATATTTTTTATCCATTTCATTTTTTGTTTCTTATTATATGTATTTCATATGAATGACATCAATATTTCTGTATATATTTTCTTATTATCCTTTAAAAAATATAAATTTATATTTTTATGGAATTGGGGATTTCATTTGGGCCATTAGACCCACCCCCTATTCACGTACACAACATGTCTTTTGATGTACATGGCTAACCCTAGCTTCCTTGAGTTGATGCATTATTTTAATACATTGGCATGATTACAAGGAATCAATTCTTGAAGGACCGATATGTTTAGTAGTCTTAGAAAATAGATTACATAAATGATCGTTAAATTACATTATAAAATAAAATATACGAAAACATTGTCTCCATTTACAACAATTATATCGCTTAGACTACCCCTACAGGTCAGTAATAATATACTTTTTCGCAATTTGGAAAAAATAAAACATAGAAATGGGTGAGCTTAGATGCTGAGTAAGGATAAAAATATAATGGAAACATTCAAAAATAAACATAAACATTTAAGGAAATGTATAAGACTAAAAAATCCTTTTAAACATAAACTTCATCCTAATATGGAAAATATATATCAAATAATTCCTTTTAATTATTCACATGGATATTCTACTCGTTGAATAATCACATGAAATATCAATTGCCATTTTGATAATGATGGAATGAATAATGACATACTTCATAGCTACATATTCAAGGATTTGTTCCATGACTACAAATAAATGTTTTTCAAGGCCTTGTTCCAAGACACTAGTTTGTCTCATGAGACCTACCGATGCATCAAGGAGCTATAGCGGGCTCCACCCGTCACGTACTAAGTCCAATGCATTCCTCATATGAAAAGGTTTATACATAACACAATCATTAGTTTTAAAACTAGAATACAAAATGTCAATACTTTACCCATAGACCATGAATGGTATAAAAATAACACATCTATAGTCAAACATATCACAAAACCTTCAATACAATATGGAATATTTGTATAATAAATCAACCTTGATCAAGAATAATATCCTATAGAGGATGTTGGCATAGTTGGAAATGATATGTAAAAATATCTGAGAGAAATATCCATTTTTCATGAAATAATTTAACAGTCACATAATTTATAAAGTAATTCATTTAAAAGATAGTTTTGAATCAAATTATCCCATACCACTTTTAAAATTTTGAAAGGAATTAAAATTTTAAAACATTCAGGTCCATATAAATAAATCCTTACAAGTATTTTAAGAACATTGACACTAAAGAGAAAGGTTTAGAAGAATAAATATTTAGAACATTTAAAATGATATTTTATTAAAATAGTCCCTTAAAAATAATCCCTTTGAAAACACTTTTATGAATCATGAACAAGGATAATAAATATGTCCCAGTAGATACTGACGTAAAAAACAACCTCAGATAATAATGAAATTGTGAAATTAACCCTTAACTTGTACTTTTCCTAGGTCGAGGGTATGTTAACCACCTGTATAATAGTTAATTATTTTTTTTAAATTATAAAATAACCACATACATAAATATGATATCATATATGATCTTCTAATATTGTTTTGTTAAAAATATTTTAGTAGTATCATCGTTTCGATTGATAACTGATCTGTTATCCTTTATATTCTTGGTTACATAAGAAATATTTTTTATGGATAGGAAGTATTTGATTCATATCCCGAATTATATTAAGTTCTTAATCATTATTTTTAATCCTAAATTGAAAATTATTCTTGAATAATTATGATGGGTAATGAATCTCATCGCCTTCATGGAGACGGTAATCCGTACGTACGCACGAGCGACAATATCATTATATTGATGGTGAAATCTTATGTAATTGGATGTTATATCATATATAAAGAATCATTAACATGTAATGCTTATTATTTACATCATTTATACTGATTTTTATACCCATTCAAATAATTAAGTTTTTGAATAAGAAATTACACCATGACGTGGAGAAGGTAAGTCGTATGTACACACGTATGTTGACTTTGTCATTTATAGGATGGATAGAAAAATGAATATGGTTTTAACGTATTTATAATAAAATCATAGTATATAGGAGGTACTGGAGTTATTATTTTGGTATGGAAACAAAAAATAAAGGTGAAGTGGAAGAAGAAAAGAAGTTAAAAGAGGGTGGTGAAATTATTATCCTTTCTTCGAGTGTTTTTTTTTGAGTTGATGAAAAGGGCTCCATAGAAAGGCTTTATAATCAATGTAAGGACTCTAGGATGATGTTAGGGAAGTTGGGATGATATTTGGTCCGGGTTTGGCCTATCCAAATATATTGTTTGGTGTAATTTTGAGAAAAGGGAAGTACCCTTTTATAAGAGTTGTGAGGGTCACTTTAAGAAATGTTTAAAATATTATTTTATCATAAAAACATTTTCACATTCTAATGGATAAAAAGTTCATTTATTTTGAATTTAAGGTGGGGATGGGTCTAAAACCACTCAACCAATAGGTTTTAGATATGTTAAGATCACTATAATCACCTTATTTTTTAGATTTAACTCTTAGTTATATAGTTTAACCTTTACCGTGTCTTCATGTATTCTTACACTATATGGTTAATAAACATACTATAAACATACAAGAGAACCAAAAGTGGTTTATTAATGACATATATAATATTATTTAAGCCCATTGGCCAAACCATAGATATTTTGGAATATCATATAATTTAATAATATAATATTTGTTTTAAAAACTCATTTATGTCAATTTTAACACTAGTTAATATTTGGTTTTTGTGATATTTATCACAACTTTATTACTTAAAAAATATGTATTTAATAAACCCTAACATGTCATATTCACCTAGAAAATTCATGGATGTCATAAAAACATTGAAATTATATTTATTTTAATATTTATAATACAATTTATTTGATTCTTATATTAATAAGGTAAATACTGTATCATCATTGTGTCATAAATAAATATAATTATTTAATGTAAAAAAACTATAAATAAAATACCATGATGTAGGAAATGTATTTATATTTCTAATTAATATTTATTGTTTAATTTATCTTATGTATAACCCTATATTAAAAATGATTTAGTTATTAAACTTTTAATTTAACACCTTTAACTCTTCTTTAAATAAAATCATAATAAATGTCCAAACATAATCCATGTGGATCAAAGACAATATTATTTTATTCATAAGGCTGTTTTTGTTCGAATTAAACTTATCCAAATGAACATGGACATGTCTTAAGGTAATTATAATATCATTTTTACCCTGAATTACCCTATTTACTTTTAACTTTGGTCAATCAAAGTCAAAAGTTAATATTCACTAATTTTTTTTAGTTTTTTTGAACCAAATTTTTCTTACTAATATCAACAGTGACTCTTGTAATTTTGAAATTCAACTTAGATAAGAGGTAAAGATTATGTTTTATGCAAATTTGCAGATGTGCCTAGATGGTGGGTAAACGAGGTTAAAAAGTTCAATAAAATTTTATACATAAAATTTATTATAAAATGACTCCAATGAATTACACTGAATTTATAGAGGTATTATATAACTATATTAACAGAAAATAAATTTAAACAAAATAAATAATTATTTAAATAAAAAGTTGGTTTTAAATAATAACGTAGTGTTTTTCACTAATCATCAAAAATTGAAAGTTTTTAGAAAAATACCAAAAATTTACCCTAAGATAATTTTGATATTCCGAATTCAAAAATTAGTTCTATTTTAAAAAATTCAAAACATAGAAGTTTCATTTATTAATTTAAAATTTATTCTTCTTGTTAATACTGAAAAGTGGGTTTTTAAAAAGTAAAAAACTATCAAAATATTGACATGTTTTTATTTAAAATTTAAGTGTAAAATTAATTATATAGACCTACATTGTATTAAGTCATAAAATTATAATATAATTATAATTAAAACCCATTCAAATTCATAATTTAACTCTATAAATTTTTTGGACAAAAAAAGTTTATTTCAATTTAAACATAGTATTTTTAACTATTCATCAAAATATAAATGATATCATAAAAGTACCAAAAATTTATCCAAACTAAATTTTTATGTCCTGCTTCTAAAGAAGAATTTAATTTAATTAAACTGAATATAAAAAATTTCAAATATTTGTTTTAAAAAGGGTTCACCATTAAAAGGCGTTAAAATGAATGTTTTGAAAAATAGTTATTTTATCTGAGAAAAAGAAATTATTCTTATGTTATGTCTAAGAAAAAAATTATATGGATGTTAAAATTTTATAGAGTATATAAGATTCAAAATGTAGTTTATATAATTCATAACCTATTTTTTAACAGTTTTTTTTGGTAAGTTGTGATGCGCACGAACTCAGTGTTGTGTGTAGTGCAAGTTATTGAATTATTTTTAAGAGAAAACGTACTAAGAAATCAAGGGGTGTTACAGTAGATATTCCGGATTTCTATCTATCCCTAGGTACTATTGTTGTGGTGAATGTGGTATATATCTAGTTCATTTTAGAGGAAGATTATTTTAATAGTTGATTATATAAGTTCATTTAATGGTTTGTTTACATTTTTTTATTACCCATCATGTTTACTAAATAATGTTTCATTCATTATATATGATTCATTTTATTCCATGTTTGTTTTAATATTCTCTTCTATGTATTATTTCATCATGTAGATAGATTTATTTCAATCTATTTCTAACATTGATGGCTTGTGGGATTTAGTATATTATGTTTACTGGTTTTTTGTATGCCTATTTTATGGGTGTGTCATTCATAATTTTTAGAATATTTGGGAATGAACCTAAATATTTACATTAGAGGTCATGGTGTCCCCAATAATATCTTAGGAAGTCACCGCTAGTCAAAAAACATCTATGTATAGGGATTAAAACATTATGTGAAGTAACATAGTCATATTGGCACCATTTGAGCAGTATGATCATGGGATTTATAAAGGTAATTTTCCTCAAATACTTACATTCCTATTTTAAATTTCCTTACCATCTATAATAAGAAAAAATTACTTACATATTCTCTAATTAGAGCCATCATAAATTACTTACTCTATATATTTTTTAATGAATGTTCATTAGTAAAATGTTATAATTAGTTTGTTCATGTTGAATTTATTTATCATAAAACCAATTTATTGCCTCGCTTATTTGAAAGATAATTCCCCAAGAATTACATCTTCACATGTGAACACTTTTAATTGAATATTTGATGTATATCCAATTGATTTCAATTTTAATATAAAAATATTACATATCCTAGACAATTCCAAAAATTTCTCAAAAAATATTAATAAGATAGACAAAGAAACATCCAACATTATCTCCTAATATCATATTTAAAAAATTTCTATGTGTTGGAAAACCTTCAGGTTTACAGTATTTTTTACCTTTATGTTATTTTCAATATTATTCAATATTCATTTATACATTATGATACAAATTACTTTTTTGTAAATCTAATCAGATAATTCTATATACAAATCATTAAATACCTTTGCATCATTATTCAATAATATGTTTTCCAATACTTTCATTACCATTTAGAAGGAATCACTTATATAAATTCTATGTACTACCACCACATAAAGATTTATCAAAAGTGATCAGAAATGTGATCACATTTTATTATTTTACACTTTAATTTCAACCATTGAATAAAGGATATCCCATTTCATTCACAACACCCTCTATAATTAAAATGTTGACATATTCACTAAGAAAAATGAAAAGTTGATCTGGTGTCCCTATTATACCCTGAGGTCCCATTGAATATCCTATAATGTGAGGGTAGAGGGTGAATTTTCACTAATGAAAAAATTTCCTATACAAATGGTTCTGAACCATTGGCATAGGTCCCCTAACCATTGGTATATCCTATACCAATTGTTTGGGAAGACATTGTATGATTTGGAATTGATAATGAACTATACCAATGGTTTTGATAAAACAGTTGGGAAACACTTATCCCAACATTTTTCCAAAACATTTGGATAGCTAAATCTAAAAACAAAAGTTACAGTGGATGTTTGAACTCACAACCTACATTCTAGGAGTATGGGTCCATCTATAATGGACTTTATTTAATATTATATATATTATTATTTTTTTTATAGCGGATTATACTTGTACAACATGTGCTTCTATAACAATGAAATTATTGGATTCTGAATTCCTAATTGGAACATAATTTAACTGGAAACTTCATCCACTTCAAATAAATCCATTTACGAGTTCCCATGTGAATTTATACCAATTAATTTCATATGGGTAGAGAATAAATTATCAAAAGTACCAAAATTTCTTAAGGTATCAAAGTCATCAAGACAATTTGTGTAACGACCCGAATCCCGAGCCACTCAGCTGGTGACCTATTCTCGGTTCGCCACATGACCACAAGCGCATTTCCCCAAACTCCAGAGGCTACCGACTAGCAGTGAGGGCCTTGGTAAGTTATTGGGGAAACTATGCCCCCATTTGGTAAAGTATACGAGGAAAAAGGAAATAGCAATCAAAAGCGGAAGTAGAAATCATCATACAATAATTGAAACTAATAGCGTGAGAAATGTATAAATAAGTAATGATGCAGAATGGTACATATGTCTAAGGAAAGTAGAAAACACAACAACGTGCTGAAATACAACTAAAAAAAGTACTAAAAGTAACAACAACTCCAGCAGCATCGCAAGCCTAAGCTCGGTCCTATGCTCTCCAGCTCCAACCAGTAATCATGTACCAGAAGTAGAAGGGCCACAATCCCTATCCACACTGTAAAGACCCGTAAATTCCAAGGAATTTTTTTTTAATTTTCTTTGGAATTTTACAAGAATGCAGTTTCTGACGGCGCCTGATTCCGAGGCCCGGTGTGCCCGGAATCAATTTCCGAAGATTGGCTTGGGTACGTTTAGTGAACGGACAAGCGGGTTTTTCTAACTTTTGAACCGGTGCTCGGAATTGAATTCTGAGGGCACCGATGGAATCGCAGCGCCGGTATTTGCTTAGAAACGCCTCTTCCGGAGTTGCATTTGCTCGGGTGTGGTTTTTAATTTTCGGGCTTAAAGTTAAGAAATAAAATAATTTTACGACAACTTTAATTTATTTCACATAAGCCACTTGGAAGCCACTTGAAGCCACTTAAAAGCGGCTTAAACTGAGTTGAACCAGATAGGGTACTATCCAGAAATATCTTACCCTCTTGGTAGGATATTTGTGAGGTGGTTCCCGCACGAGCCCCGCTGTTTCTTTCCGCTAAGTAACGCACCCGTGAAAACCCGTCTTTATGAAAGTCAACTGACGCGTTTTCTTAAATTCTTAACAGACCATTTAATTGGGCGGTTTATTTCATAAATTAAATGAGATGTTTCTTTCGTTGAATTAATTATACGAATTAATGGTTCGTTTCTTATCTTTTGAAATTCAAATGTTTAGTTGTGTAAATAAAATAGGGCTTAAGCTTATTTTATTTTGGGTTGAAACTTGTGGCGTGGAGAGGATTTGGAGGAAAGCGTTCTTCTTCGGCGAAGAACGCGAAGAACGCGAAGAATGCCAAACCTGCAGAGATCGACGACGCGAAGCCTTGTACCGCGACGCCAACGGATCTCCCTTCGCGATGCTTCTTCCGCGACGATCCAACCCCGCGACAGCCTTCGATCGACAACAACCAAGGTAGGGGGTTGCGCTTCTTTTTATTTTCTTTTTGGATTTCAACAACAACATGGATTTAATTATTATTAATTAAATCCGTATGTTCTTGGTCCTCGGAGATCGTCGACGCGACGCCCTTCCGCGGTGTGACGATCACCTCCTTCCGCGACGGTCAATTCTGCGACGACCTCGCATCCGACAGCGACGGCGAGGTAGGGATTTATTTTTGGGAATTACCCCCCTTTTCTTTTTATATTCTCGTAATTGTTTCTTTAAAATGTTAAAGAACTGGATTTGTGAACAATTTTAAAATTATTAAAATTGTTGTTTCCGTTCAAATAAGGAACCCATTTTTATGAAACAATTTTATTTCATTAAAAATTGTTTCGGATATGCGTTCATGTGTTGAACTTTAATTTCTCCCGTTGTTTATATCTAACGCGGAGGGAGCGGGCCAAACGAACACGGCCCGACAACCCTCCGCCGTTCTTCGTTCTTGTGCGGATTTGACGGGCAACGACGGAACGTGCCACAACGGATGTTTGATGATCCCGCAGTAAAGAACGGAACCCGGGAGGAACAACGGCGCAGACGGGAAGGAAAACGGGCCACCGGAGCGACTTCGGCGGCCCGCGGAAGCCGGTGGCGGCGCGGGCGCCGGCGCGGCGGCCGGAGGCGGCGGCACCCCGCGGGTGTCCAGCGCGACACCCCGCGGGTGCCGCGGGGTTGTCAGGCGGCACCCCGCGGGTGCCGCGGGTGTCCAGCGCGACACCCCGCGGGTGCCGCGGGGTTGTCAGGGCGACACCCCACGGGTGTCCAGCGCGACACCCCGCGGGTGCCGTGGGGTTGTCAGGCGGCACCCTGCGGGTGTCCAGCGCGGCACCCCGCGGGTGCCGCGGGTGTCCAGCGCGACACCCCGCGGGTGCCGCGGGGTTGTCGCGCGACACCCCGTGGGTGCCGCGGGGTTGTCTCGTGGCACCCCGCCGGTGTCCAGGGCGGCACCCCGCGGGTGTCGCGGGGTTGTCACGCGGCACGTCCGGCTATTTGGCCGACACCCTGCGGGTGCCGCGGGGGGTGTCACGTGTGGCGGCGGCTTTCCCCCACGTCGGCCGCTCGGCTGCTCGGCCGAGCCGAGCCGGACCGGCCCTGGCCGGTTCGGGCCAACCAGGGGGGGTCGTGTCGGGTCGGCCAGGGCCCGGACCCCCCGTCTTCGGACGACTTTCGTTCAAACGCCCGTAACTTGAGCTACGGGCCGCAAAACGACTCGCCGTCAGCGGCAACGCAATCCTTGGAGTGAGCCGGACGTTTCGGTTTATCGCACTCAATGTTTCGGAATACTTTGGGTTCGGCCAGGTTGGTTCGTACACGAAACCAACCGGGCCCTCGGAGCGGAAACACTCATATCTTGAGCTACGGACGTCCGATTGACGTACCGTCAGCTTTGTTAGTTTCCTCTTAGTGAGACGGATCTTTTGGCTCACTCCGCCCGGGGTTTGGGCACAGGTGGAGTACGGTCGGGTTGGTTTTGACTTAAAAACCAACAGGGCCCCTGGGACGAAAACGCCAATAACTCTCAAACCGGGCGTCCGATTGACGCGCCGTCTGTTGCGTTGAGTTCCTGTTGATGATACGGAACTTTTGGCATCCTTCGCCCGAGTTTTGGATACAGTTGGTAGTGGCCGGGTTGGATCGCACCCGAAATCCAACCGGGCCCCTGGAACGGAAAAGCTGATAACTTTCAGACAGGACGTCCATTTGACGAACCGTCAGCGGCGTTGAAGATCACGTTGAGAAGCGGTCCCTATGAGTATACCCTATGAGAGATCGGGGTACAATTGAGATACGGCTGGGTTTGGTTCGCTCACGAAACCAACCGGGCCCCTCGGACGGAAAGGCTAATAACTCACAGACCGGGCGTCCGATCGACGCGCCGTCTGTTGCGTTGAGACCCCTGTGACTAGGTGGTCCTTTGAGATACTTCTTCGTGGGACCTTGAGATACTTGGAGTATCGACTTGCAGCTCTTGGAGCGGACCCTCCCAGAGACGAGCGTGCGGAGTACGGAGACCGTGTAGCCGACTGAGACCTGACGACTGCGTGACCAACTCGACTTGGAGTGAGTCGACTAGCCCAGTGGACGGAGCACTACTTTGTTTGGGTGTAGACCCATGGCGAACGGAGCACTACCTGTGCGACAGTGCAGACCCGCGGTACTCATCCGGAGAGTACCTCTGCAGGCTACTAGGGGGTGTGCACTACTGTGTTTGGGTGACATACCACGGCGGGAAGCACTATTGTGTTTGGGTAGCTGGCCCGCGGTACTCGACAGGAGGAGTACCTCAGCAGTCTTAGGTTAGTGAGCAGTACCTCGGAGTCGTGACAGGACCCCTGTACACTCTAGAGACGGAGCTCTTCAGTAGTTACGGTTTCGATAATGAAAATCCCGGTTTGAGCTGAGACTTTTGAACTTTGTGTTTCCTCATGATTGAGATGGGTTACTTGATAACTTAGGTATATGTATGGGCATATACCTGGGTAGTGGTTATCCGTTGATCTCATGATCCTTGTGTTTCCTCATGATTGAGATGGGTTACTTGATAACTTAGGTATATGTACGGGCATATACCTAAGTAGAGTTTATCTGTTGAGATCTTCTTATGGTTATCCTTGTTGGATTTAGTGAGACCTTGAGGGTCTCGGGGTCCCTACTGAGTATCATTATACTCACCCCTGCACGGGCTATGCCCGCACCTCGTTGTGTTGGTTGCAGACGACAGGCAGTGCTGACGGAGGCCGAGTGTTCGAGGACTGGATGGTACCCGAAGGTGGACTACACGACAAGTCAGTGTCCAGAGGTGGACTTCACGGCGAGACGACACTCGGGGGAGGTTGACGGACGAGAGCACTGTGGAGGCTATCTGTACCTACCCTTCAGGTAGGATTCGTGGTGGACGATCCAGGAGCTGCGCCATCTGTACCTACCCTTCAGGAAGGATCCGAGGAGGACGACCCAGGAGCCGCTTTCGTCCCTCCAGCTGTTGTCTTTTTCTGTTGTACTTTGTTCAGTTGTAGTTGTACTTTCTTCTGGGTTTGTATTCTGGCCCATTTAATTTTCAGCACCTCTTTTTTTTTACTTAGTGTTTTACTTCCGCTTGTACTCTGTGGTGTTTTGTTACTTTTATAAAGGCAATGCCTTCCCAGTTATCGGGATTTATGCCTTTGGTGCTAGTCGCCAGCCCCTGGCCTATGGAAGGCGGGCTTGGGGTAGTCACGGCATGGGCCCCGAGGACGGGTCGTGACAAATTGGTATCAAAGGTGGTCGGTTCTACCGAAGACTCTGATCTTTCTTTCTGTGAAGCAATAGTGTTAAGGGTACCGAGTGTGGTTTTCAGTTCAGGGAGTCCAGTGTTGGTGCGGGCGGCCGACGTATCCATACACCAGGACCCTGGAAACTGATTTCGGACTTTGTGCACGAAAACACTGATTGCGTGTGTGTTTTCAAAGGCTTCCCCCCTTAAAACAGCTCAAACCAGGTTAGCTCACCAGGTATAATCGTTTGACCGTGTTATGTTGTTTCTTTCAGTATGCCTTTTCTCGGACGACCAACTAGAGCCCAGAGGGATGTGCGTGCTGACAGCCTGTCGAGTGACGAGGCTTCGGTACAGGGCCCTCTTGCAGTTGAGGCACCAGCGGAGGCACCAGCGGTACTACCATACGTTGGGCCACCGATGCCACCAGACCCAGCAGTAGGCGATGCCCTCTACTTGAGCGCACTGCATGAGTTCCAGCGCCAGAGGCCACCCAGGTTCGGGGGAGAGACGGACCCGCAGGCGGCTGAGGATTGGCTGGAGGCTGTGGTGGGAGTCTTCAGGCTAGTGGGGACGCCATCGGACTTCATGGTGACCTTTGTTGCCAGCCTTCTTCAGGAAGCAGCAGGTAGGTGGTGGAGTCACTTGTTCCAGTTTTGCGATGGGATGGCTTTCACATGGGAAGACTTCAAGACCTTCTTCAGGGTGGAGTTTGTGCCAGTAGCTCTACACCCCAAGCGTGTTCAGGAGCTGCTGCCTTTGCCGCGTGTTTTTCGATCAGAAGCCGAGTCATCTGTGGGCAGTAGACAGATGATGCAGAGGTCCAGGAGGACCAGACCAGTAGTTGGACGATCTCGGGTTTTAGGACCGGTGGTGCGGGGCACCCGAGGTGGGGTCAGAGCCAGGCGTGCCAGAAGTAGACTGTGTTACTCGTGCGGTGGAAAGGGGCACCTGGCACGTGACTGTCCGACTCCTCGTACAGTTGATCCATAGGCTTTTGAGGAGCCACTGAGGTAGAGGCAGCAACGAATGATTGAGCAACAGTAGAGCAGTGGACAAGGCAGTAGAGCTCCTGGAGCAGGTGGACAGGAGCGGAACTAGTGGATACGTCTCTTGTACTTCTAGTTCCATGTTGATGTTGTTTTTGTGTCTTTGTACCATGAGCTGCAATAAAATAAAGACACTTATCTTGTGATGTTTGCTTTCCTGTCCTCTTTTGTGATGTTACTATGTGGTCCTGGTTAAGACTGTTGACTTGACCCTCACTTTCGAAATTCCTACTAGAGGAGACCCAGTGACCTCACACTGATGCCGACAGTGTGACTCGACCCTTAGAGGCGAGAGTGACAGTTGGATCTCTTAGTAGTTACGTCGAGGCCTTACGACGTCATCCATGGCATGAATGCATCCTTCATGCCAGGATTGACTGTATTAGGTAATGGGCGTGGTTCATCTAGAGAGGGGATGAGACCGGGTTTCTCTTTTCGGCAAAGGAGAAATTTTAGCAGCTCTTCCAGATCGTATGCAAAGGAGGTGTAGTTCATCCAGGAGCGGATGAAGACTGCACAGTGCAGTAAGAAACAAGGAACCGGTGCCAGTCTTAGAGACTCGGGCGTGATAAATGTTTCAAGAAGAGGTAGCTTTAAATAGAGATGAGTCTGCGAAGCGGCAGACGTGGAGGCAAAGCTAGGAGAGCAGCATGAGGTGGTGTACATCTTAACATGCTACAACCACCCGCCTTAGTTATTCCCGCCAGGCTCAGGGAGCTGGAGGGCGGAGGAAGAGTGCGGCTGCATGCGGTCAAGGAGTGTGACCCAATGGCTCTAGAAATGATTCAAGGGACAGTCTATGTCCACTACTAGCTGCTGTAGTAACAGGCGTCGATATGAATCATTCCTCGCTTCCACAAATCTTGTTCCATACCTAGAGTTTCCGGTAATCCGTGGACTTGAACCTCACGTCTGGAGATACCTTGGGAGGAGACTCGATAATCACACTTACGCCGATGGTGTGGTCAGACCCTCGAGGCGAGAGTTCTGGTTGGAATCTCTTGGTGGCAGCGTCGAGGCCTTACGACGTTAGTTTGAGTATGGAATGGGCAATAACTGTTCACACTCAAATTGACGGTTTTAGGCAAACGTTGGGATGAGTTTTCCTTGGTCGGCGGAAAAGGAAACCCCAGGCAGTGCAGGGTAAATTTTGCACAGGAGGGTACGACCGATCACTCTTGAGTCGGTCAACCTTACCCTCATAGTAGCAGTCGTTTTGAGTTTCATTTCTAACAGAAATGGAGACCTCTGGAGTTCGAGGATGACGACCATGTCTTCTTACGGGTCTCACCTCGACGAGGTTTACGGAGATGTGGCCTAGGAGGCAAGTTATCTCTGAGGTTCAACGGACCATTCTAGGTCCTCAGCTGGGTAGGCGAGGTGGTTTATCGCTTGGCCCATCCACTTCAGTTGCACTAGGTGCACGACGTTTTCCACGTATCCCAACTGAGGAGATACGTGCTCGACCCCTTCGCATATCATCGACCATGAGGAGCTAGACGATGGTGATGAGTGTCTTATACGGAGGTTCCTGTGGGGATCGAGGATCGACAGGAGCAGATCCTAGGAGGATGGTCGATTCCTCTTGTGCACTTTCTTTGGCAGCGCGGGAACCTCCAGGTGAGCACATGGGAGCGGAAGGCTCAGATGCGTGCTCAGTACCGCTTTGTTTCCCTAAGTTTGCGGTGAAGCTTTACAGGGATGTAAAGCCCTGTGGTGGGAGTAATGTAAAGACCCATAAATTCCAAGGGATTTTTTTTTTCTTAATTTTCTTTGGAATTTTACAAGAACGCAGTTTCTGACGGTGCCTGATTCCGAGGCCCGGTGTGCCCGGAATCAATTTCCGAAGTTTGGCTTGGGTACGTTCAGTGAACGGACGAGCGGGTTTTTCTAACTTTTGAACTGGTGCTCGGAATTGAATTCTGAGGGCATCGATGGAATCGCTGCGCTGGTATTTGCTTAGAAACGCCTCTTCCAGAGTTGCATTTGCTCGGGTGTGGTTTTTAATTTTCGGGCTTAAAGTTAAGAAATAAAATAATTTTACGACAACTTTATTTTATTTCACATAAGCCACTTGGAAGCCACTTGATGCCACTTAAAAGCGGCTTAAACTGAGTTGAACCGGATAGGGTACTATCCAGAAATATATTACCCTCTTGGTAGGATATTTGTGAGGTGGTGCCCGCACGAGCCCCGCTGTTTCTTTCCGCTAAGTAACGCACCCGTGAAAACCCGTCTTTATGAAAGTCAACTGATGCGTTTTCTTAAATTCTTAACAGACCATATAATTGGGCGGTTTATTTCGTAAATTTAATGAGCTGTTTCTTTCGTTGAATTAATTCTACGAATTAATGGTTCTTTTCTTATCTTTTGAAATTCAAATGTTTAGTTGTGTAAATAAAATAAGGCTTAAGCTTATTTTATTTTGGGTTGAAACTTGTGGCGTGGAGAGGATTTGGAGGAAAGCGTTCTTCTTCAGCGAAGAACGCGAAGAACGAGAAGAACGCGAAGAACGCCAAACCTGCGGAGATCGACGACGCGAAGCCTTGTACCGCGACGCCAACGGATCTCCCTTCGCGATGCTTCTTCCGCGACGATCCAACCCCGCGACAGCCTTCGAATGACAACAACCAAGGTAGGGGGTTGCGCTTCTTTTTATTTTCTTTTTGGATTTCAACAACAACATGGATTTAATTATTATTAATTAAATCCGTATGTTCTTGGTCCTCGGAGATCGTCGACGCGACGCCCATCCGCGGTGTGACGATCACCTCCTTCCGCGACGGTCAATTCCGCGACGACCTCGCATCCGACAGCGACGATGAGGTAGGGATTTATTTTTGGGAATTACCCCCCTTTTCTTTTTATATTCTCGTAATTGTTTCTTTAAAAAGTTAAAGAACTGGATTTGTGAACAATTTTAAAATTATTAAAATTGTTGTTTCCGTTCAAATATGGAACCCGTTTTTATGAAACAATTTTATTTCATTAAAAATTGTTTCGGATATGCGTTCATGTGTTGAACATTAATTTCTCCCGTTGTTTATATCTAACGCGGAGGGAGCGGGCCAAACGAACACGGCCCGACAACCCTCCGCTGTTCTTCGTTCTTGTGCGGATTTGACGGGCAACGACGGAACATGCCGCAACGGATGTTTGATGATCCCGCAGTAAAGAACAGAACTCGGGAGGAACAACGGCGCAGACGGGAAGGAAAACGGGCCACCGGAGCGACTCCGGCGGCCGGAGGCGGCGGCACCCCGCGGGTGCTGCGGGTGTCCAGCGCGACACCCCGCGGGTGCCGCGGGGTTGTCAGGCGGCACCCCGCGGGTGTCCAGCGCAGCACCCCGCGGGTGCCGCGGGGTTGTCACGCGGCACCCCGCCGGTGTCCAGGGCGGCACCCCGCGGGTGTCGCGGGGTTGTCACGCGGCACATCTGGCTGTCTGGCCGACACCCCGCGGGTGCCGCGGGGGGTGTCACGTGGGGCGGCGGCTTTCCCCCGCGTCGGCCGCTCGGCCGAGCCGAGCCGGACCGGCCCTGGCCGGGCCGGTTCGGGCCAACCAGGGGGGGTCGGGCCAGGTCGGCCCGGGCCCAGACCCCCCGTCTTCGGACGACTTTCATTCAAACGCCCGTAACTTGAACTACGGCCCTCCAAACGACTCGCCGTTAGCGGCAACGCAATCCTTGGAGTGAGTCGGACGTTTTGGTTTATCGCACTCAAAGTTTCGGAATACTTTGGGTTCGGCCGGGTTGGTTCGTACACGAAACCAACCGGGCCCTCGGAGCGGAAATGCTCATATCTTGAGCTACGGACGTCTGATTGACGTACCGTCAGCTTTGTTAGTTTCCTCTTAGTGAGACGGATCTTTTGGCTCACTCCGCCCGGGGTTTGGGCGCAGGTGGAGTACGGTCGGGTAGGTTTTGCCTTAAAAACCAACCGGGCCCCTGGGACGAAAACACCAATAACTCTCAGACCGGGCCTCCGATTGACGCGCCATCTGTTGCGTTGAGTTCCTGTTGACGATACGGAACTTTTGGCATCCTTCGCCCGAGTTTTGGATACAGTTGGTAGTGGCCGGGTTGGATCGCACCCGAAATCCAACCGGGCCCCTGGAACGGAAAAGCTGATAACTTTCAGACAGGACGTCCGTTTGACGAACCGTCAGTGGCGTTGAAGATCACGTTGAGAAACGGTCCCTATGAGTATACCCTATGAGAGATCGGGGTACAGTTGAGATACGGCTGGGTTTGGTTCGCTCACGAAACCAACCGGGCCCCTGGGATGAAAAGGCTAATAACTCACAGACCGGGCGTCCGATCGACGCGTCATCTGCTGCGTTGAGACCCCTGTGACGAGGTGGTCCTTTGAGATACTTCTTTGTGGGACCTTGAGATACTTGGAGTATCGACTTGCAGCTCGTGGAGCGGACCCTCCCAGAGACGAGCGTGCGGAGTACGGAGACCGTGTAGCTGACTGAGACCTGACGACTGCTTGACCAACTCAACTTGGAGTGAGTCGACTAGACCAGTGGACGAAGAACTACTTTGTTTGGGTGCAGACCCATGGCGGACGGAGCACTACCTGTGTGATAGTGCAGACCCGCGGTACTCGTCCGGAGAGTACCTCTGCAGGCTACTAGGGGGTGTGCACTACTGTGTTTGGGTGATATACCTCGGCGGGAAGCACTACTGTGTTTGGGTGGCTGGCCCACGGTACTCGATAGGAGGAGTACCTCAGCAGTCTTAGGATAGTGAGCAGTACCTCAGAGTCGTGACAGGACCACTGTACACTCTAGAGACGGAGCTCTTCAGTAGTTACGGTTTCGATAATGAAAATCCTGGTTTGAGCTGAGACTTTTGACCTTTGTGTTTCCTCATTATTGAGATGGGTTACTTGATAACTTAGGTATATGTATGGGCATATACCTGGGTAGTGGTTATCCGTTGATCTCATGATCCTTGTGTTTCCTCATGATTGAGATGGGTTACTTGATAACTTAGGTATATGTACGGGCATATACCTAAGTAGAGTTTATCTGTTGAGATCTTCTTGTGGTTATCCTTGTTGGATTTAGTGAGACCTTGAGGGTCTCGGGGTCCCTACTGAGTATCGTTATACTCACCCCTGCACGGGCTATGCCCGCACCTCGTTGTGTTGGTTGCAGACGACAGGCAGTGCTGACGGAGGCCGAGTGTTCGAGGACTGGACGGTACCCGGAGGTGGACTACACGACAAGTCAGTGTCCGGAGGTGGACTTCACGGCGAGACGACACTCGGGGGAGGTTGACGGACGATAGCACTGTGGAGGCTATCTGTACCTACCCTTCAGGTAGGATTCGTGGTGGACGATCCAGGAGCTGCGCCATCTGTACCTACCCTTCAGGTAGGATCTGAGGAGGACGACCCAGGAGCCGCTTCCGTCCCTCCAGCTGTTGTCTTTTTCTGTTGTACTTTGTTCAGTTGTAGTTGTACTTTCTTCTGGATTTGTATTCTGGCCCATTTACTTTTCATCACTTCTTTTTTTACTTAGTGTTTTACTTCCGCTTGTACTCTGTGGTGTTTTGTTACTTTTATAAAGGCAATGCCTTCCCAGTTATCAGGATTTACGCCTTTGGTGCTAGTCGCCAGCCCCTGGCCTATGGAAGGCGGGCTTGGGGTAGTCACGACACGGGCCCCAAGGACGGGTCGTGACACACACCTGGAACCATATAACCTATTTAGGCAGAAAAGCAGGACCCAAACAGCATGTTAGACTAATCCCAGTAGGCAATCACAACAAGATTTGTGCCCTACTATCAGTGAGTAATATAGGAAAAGTAAAGGAAATAAATACAGTAGAGAAACAGAGGTACACTAAAGTAACAATCCTACAAATCTCTATTCACATTTATTTATTAATTTAAAACAATATTTCAATTATCAACCAAGGAATCTAGCAAAAAGCTCTATATTTCCAAGACAAAGCAAGTAACACAACTGGTATCTCATCATACTACCTAAACAGAAAGCAGTACAAAACACAAGCTTGTTCATTGGCTTGGTGGACTCGTCACAACCAACCACACAAATATTAATACTGACTCTCTTGGTGGATCCTACTAGTAGACCCCTCTAGTCAAATAATCATGCAAGGCACATACACTCTGGGAAGCTCTCACCGTTAATTCCCCTATGGTCTTGCAACGATAGATACAGACTCTCTGAGAAATCACTTATGTATAATTCCTCCTATGGTCTCGATACGTGCAAAAACCAAGGACACTCTTGGGATGCACAAAGTATAAATCTTGTAGGTCCAACGTACGAAACTAATTTATAATAGACTCTCTAGGGAAGCCCTAAATTTTCAATTCCCTCTTTAGTCTACCGCACCAAGTTTACACAGCCCAGAGCATTCTAGTCATGCATAATCGACTATCAGAAGCCCTAAGTAAGTTCAAAAACTACCTTGCTAATAGATACAATGCATCAAAAGCATATAAACAACAGGAAATACATGCGATCAATTATATCAAGGAAGGAAAACAATGCAACACAATATGCCCAATGGAAACCTAATCCAAACGGCGATAAATAGCCAAAACAAGGGGAAACACCCCTGGGGTGATCCTTAAACATGAAAACAAGCAATTAACAATCATCTAATAACCTCAAGCACACAAACAATCTAAGGCAGATAAAGAATGGAATCAAAATCTCTAACCCGGGATACCGGATACATGGGTATCCGACAATTTTTACACAAAAAACCAAAGTCATTCAACATCTGGAAACAAACCACCTACCTCAATCCTAGGAGATCGATATTCTTGAACCTCGTCCTGTGAATCATCCTAGAACAGAGTACATCTGTAAAAACATCTAAAACATTCATCCTCAGATTACTCTCACAAGAGGAGGAGTCAGGAAACATGGCCAAAGAGGAACCAAGGACTCACCGGTATGATTTTATTATAACCGATAGCGTTCGATTCGGACAAACGGTGACAGATCAGTAGGTCAAAGAAGATTTGTCCTCCTCGGACGCTGTGGACGGGATTAGGCGAAGAAGAAGATTTAAACCGGGATTAGACGCGGCCCAGTCCGATTAATGAAATAAAAAGAAAGTACACGATGTGTACTTCCTGAGTACATGGCGTGTACTTACCCTTTCTCTACACCGAATTAAGCAGCCTCCACCTCATCGCTACACCCCGTGTGACTGGCCCGGACACGGCCAGCAAACGGCCTCACGCAGGAGAAAAGTACATGGCATTTACTTGTAAAGTACATGGCGTGTACTTACAAAATTTCTAGATTTTCCTATTTTTCTCAAAAAATAATAGAAAAGGAAAATATACCTGAAAAGAAAGTCTGAGTTCTCACAAACTTCCCACCTTAATTAAATCTGTCCTCGAATTTCCCTAACAAGGTGGCGAAGAAGAAACCTCGAACAACTCTGGCCATGGTGATCGCATATCGGCCTCCCTCTCCCAAGTCTCATCTTACACACGACCATGCTGCCAAAGCACCCGTACCAGTGGAACAGACGGGCCACAAAGTACCTTTGAACTATGATCAACAATCCTGATAGGATGCTCCTCAAACAAGGCATCCGACTCCAGCTTAACCTCCTCAGGCCGAAAAACATGATATGGGTATGAGAAATAGCGTCGAAGCTGAGAAAAACATGGAAGACGTCGTGCATAGCCTGATATATCTGAGGTAGCTGCAACCTATAAGAAACCGGCCCGACTATCTTTAGAACCCCAAACTGACTTACATATCTCGGCTAAAGCTTACCCTGTCTCCTGATCCTCTTGTGTCCCAACCTCGGGGTAACATGTAGGAAAACCTGATCTCCGACCTTGAACTGGAGAGGTCGTCTCCGCTGATCAGCATATGATTTCTGAAGAGACTGTGTAGTAGCCAACCTTTTCCGAATCAACTCCACCTACTCTGAGGTCTCCTAAACAAGACAAGGTCCCAGTAAAGCTAGCACTCCTACCTCCAGCCAGCACAAAGGTGATCGGCATGGCCTACCGTACAAAGCCTTATAAGGTTCCATCTGAACAGTCACCTGAAAACTGTTGTTATATGCGAACTCCACAAGAGAAATATTCTTTTCCCAAGAACTTCCAAAGTCTAGAATGCAATCTCGAAGCATATCCTCAAGCACCTGGATCATGCGCTCTAACTGGCTATCAGTCTGGGGATGGTAAGTTGTACTCAGATGTACCTGTGTACCCAAAGCCTTCTGTAGCCTCTACCAGAAATGTGATGTAAAGCGGGCATCCCTATCCGAAACGATAGTACTCGAAACCCCGTGCAAGCGCACAATATCACAGATGTACAACTGACCAAGCTCATCAACAGCGAAGGTCTCCTTTATCAGCAAGAAGTGAGCAAACTTTGTGAGCTTATCAACAACAACCCATGTTGAGTTTTTCCCACTCGACGATCTTGGAAACCCTATCACTAAGTCCATCGCGACATCGTTCCACTTCCACTTGGGAACAGGTAGCTATTGCAAAATCCCTGCTGGTCGCTAGTGTTCTGCCTTTACCTGCTGACAGGTGGAACACCTCGTGACAAAACCAGCCACATCTCTCTTCATACTTGGCCACTAGTACTAGCGGTGTAGGTCACGATACATCTAGGTGACTCCAGGATGAATTTCCCAAATTGAGGAATGAAATTCTCACATCATCTCCTCATGTATATCTTTTGGAACCCATATGCATCCCTGGAAACACAAGATATCATCCTCGCCAATGGTCAATCCAGGAAGAGGGTCCTCTCCTAACACTTGTTCCTGGAGAACTAGGCCTTCAAAATCTGCTAGCTGCCTCATTCGATCTCGGTCAAGAAGCGTAGAGGTAATAGCTACAGAAGATAGGAAAGTCTTCCCCTGCCTATCGTGCACCTCCAAATGCATCTCAGAGAACAAAGCCATATGATGCCACTCACTACTGGCCTCTAGATCTACCTATATTTGAGTCCTCCTGCTTAGTGCCTCAGCCACTGCATTGCCCTTCCCCGGCATATAGGCAAGCTCGAAATCGAAGGAATGGAGATACTCGACCCACCTCCACTGTCTCAGATTCATGTAACATTGGGTGAAGATGTACTTGAGACTCTTATGATAAGTATATACCACAAAATGCTCTCCCAGAAGATAATTCCTCTAAGAACGCAAAGCATGAAAAACTAAAGTCAACTCTAGGTCGTGCGTAGGATTATTCCTCTTATGTGGCCTCAACTTACGAGATCCATATGCAACAACACAATCCTCCTGTATAAGCACTGCTCCAAGACCAAAGCCAGATGCATCATAGAAAACTCTGTAACTCTTGCCCAGCTCTTGAAAAACTAGAATCGGAGCTGAAGTCAATCTCCCCTTCACCTCTTGAAAGGATGAATCACATGCTTTTGACAAGACAAACATCACCCCCTTTTAGTAAATCTCGTCAATGGCACTGCTAAGCGTGAGAAGTCATGTATAAACTGCATGTAGTAACCAGCCAGCCCCATGAAACTCTATACCTCGAAGACATTCTTCGGCTACTCCTAGGTAACAACTGTTCTCACCTTCTCTGGGTCTACTGATACCCCTGTCTCTAAGATGACATGACCCAACAAGTGGATCTCTTCAATCCAAAAGTGGAACTTTGAGAGCTTAGCATATAACTGATGCTCCCTTAGTGTACTCAAAATGAGCCCAAGATGGGTTTCATGGTAATGTCGAGTTTGAGAGTACACCAATATGTCGTCCACGAAAACCACCATGAAGGAATCCAACTAAAGATGGAGCACTCTGTTCACCAGCACTATGAAGACTGATGGCGCGTTTTTGAGATCGAACGACATAACCAAGTACTCATACAGACCATACCTGCTCCGGAAGGTTGTAAGGGGTATATCAGATGGTCTGACACATAACTGATGATAGTCAGATCTCAAGTCGATCATCGATAATACTCTGGCTCCTCGAAACTGATCGAAGAGATCATAGATCCTTGGTAAGGGATATCGGTTCTTGACCATCAACTGGTTCAACTTCCGATAATCCACATAAATCCTAAGGGTACTATCTTCCTTCGTCGCAAAAAGGATAGGTGAACCCCAAGGAGAAGTACTGGTTCCGATGAAACCCTTTGCCTGCAACTCATCCAACTGCTTCTTGAGCTACTACAACTCAGGTGTATCCATCATATAAGGAAGAATGGACACCGGTGCCGCTCCAGGCACGAGATCAATCGAGAAGTCTACCTCACGCTCTAGAGGTAAACCTGAAAAATCCTCTGGAAAGACATCTCTGAAACTATCCACCACTGTAGGAAAGTTTAACTGGGAAGTTCCCTGGTCATCCAGATGAAGACTAGTAAACTCGGCCGTAACCCCTCCTAGCCTATGATGCTCTGGTCCAGCTCTACCCACCTGGACATCCCACTCGCCTCATTGAAGAAAGGACCCACCGTCTGGTGATATGAAACTCACCCTGTGGTGATAGGAATCGAAAATTTCCTGGAAGGGAAACAACCAGTCCATCATGAGAATGAAATTGTATCCTGTCATCTCTAGGACATAGAGTTCCCATAAGAAGTGACACCCTGAAACCACTAGAGGGAACTATTTGCATTGATGTAGGCTGGATATCTTCATTCCCAAGGGCGTGTCGAGAGTCAACATGTCAGCAGATGAAAAGACACAAAGCCCAAGGTTCTCCACGACAGCAATAGAGATAATGATATGCAAAGCACAAGTATCAAAAATAGCTGAAGATAAAACTGAGGCTACTCAGATTGTACCTAGAGTTGTAGAGGGTCCGGGATCCTGCTCCTGATGGATCTGCTCTACAGCAAAAGTCTGGCCTGTACCGCCGCCCTGTGTAGCAGCCTGAAAACCATGAGTTGCTCCTCCCTAAGCCAGACCACTGCGTCCATGGCCACAACCCTGACCTGGATGACATGAATAACTCTAGCCCCCAGTCTACTATGGAACTGGTAACCCTGCTCATGTACGCGAGGTCTAAACTGATCCTCTTTCACTAGCTTCTGGAAGGGGAACCTTGCATAAACACTGCAGATGACCCATATTTCCACAAGATCGTCACTCCACTGGGTCTCTCGTGCATTAGGGATTCTTATTCCCACTCCTATCACACTGATAAAACACCACTTGGGTTCCATAAGGGAGATCTCATCTACCAGAAAGAATAACTCGCTTCCTTAGGTCACCTCGGGTAGACTCTCGGCGGTGCTTCCTGCTGTCTGCATGAAAGGAATCAGCCCTGGATACTGAACCACCCTGGTCCACTACTCTAGTCTCCCTTAGGTTCCTCTCCGTGATGAGTGCCTGGTTGACTATCAGAGTAATATAAGTTAACTGAAATACATTCACTTGTGATCTGATGTCTGGTCTGAGGCCTTCCTCAAACTTCCTTTCTAAAAACAGCTCGTCATTTCCCAGAACGGGTGTGAAATGTTGTAACTCGGTAAAGCAAGAGGAATACTCCATAACTGAGAGAGTAACCTTCTGCAATCTCATGAACTTCCTGGCTCTATCATCCCTCAACGTCGCTCGGTAGAAGTAGGCATAGAACATACGCTGAAACTCGTCCCAAACCATAGCCTATTGGCGCCCAGTCTGTCAAACCACATCCCACCATCTCTTGGGGCAATCTCACAGCATATAAGTTGTGAGCTTCACCCTACTATCTGGGGGTGTCTCCAGATGGTCGATGATGGATAAAATGGATTCTAGTCATGACATCGCAGCCAGCGGTCCTCCATCCCCTGTAAACGTGGGAGGATGATGTTGCTGAAAAAACCACGTTAACTCTACTATAGTCAGGGAAGGATGATGAACTCCCTGGAAGGTCTTCATGAATCTCATTAAACCCTCTCTGAACTGACAATTAGCACCAATTTCCAGAATCACTTTAGGTTCCTTGTCCAGAATGATAGGCGGAACTACTGGTAGAGCCTGCTCGGTCGTATCAGGCGTACGGTCACCGCCTGGTTCTTGACGTGCAACGAGAGGACGTCTCAGTGCCATAGCTCTGAAAGATCAAAACAAACCTTCATTAAAGACGAACAAAGTTGCAACATAGGAGAGTAAAACGGAACAGGAGGGAGAACCATAAAAAAATTTGGAACAACATGACTACACGACATGTAATACCGATACACGACATGTTTCCAGAAATCTTACCCTAGGTGTGTACCTTGGCCATATATTGATGTGTAAACAACCTAACTACACGGTGTGTTCTCTAACTATAGGGTGTGTACTGTCCCTTTTCTCCCTACCTGGTTACTACTACACGACTAAGTCACATGGACTATTCCAGTCGAAGACTACATGGCATGTATGAAGAAGAAACGACATGTACTATGCATGCCTTACCTGGCCGGTGTTTTTTAGCAACACGGCCTAACACGCGGTCGACAATACACGGTGTGTTCCCAAGGGACACAGCGTGCACTTGAAAGAAAACCACAGCCCGTGCGGTTTGTTTCATGGCCAGCAGCACGGCTGACCCTTACATGGTGGGTTCCGAACAAACATGGCATATGTAGGAGAAGATAACACAGACCCTTGTTGTTCGTGACACGGCAGGGTACCTAGAACAAGGCTACATGGCGTGTTCATACCAAAAACGGTGTGTACTACATATGCTTTCCAGACCCATGTTGTTAGTGACATGGTCGGGCACTCGATTTACACTACACAGTGTTTACCTACCGTACATGGGGTGTTCCTAAAGTCTTTTTACTGCACTGTGTCCCTATCCACACGGTCAGTGACATGGCCAAAAACTACAAAGAGTGTATTTATAAAGTACACGCTGTGTATTCTGGGTTTTTCTAGACAGTAGCCTCAGAGCTGCACCGGAGCCCAGAAAACACAGAAAAAAGTGGTTAAGGTGCCAAATTCTGATCTGTGGGGGTCCATACTCCCCGCGAATCAAAGCATGGCATCATAACAATGCATATAACAAGAAAACAGTATAACAAACTCACGACCCATCATATTCCGATCCTCGAGGGCCCAAAACACCTCTAACGCCAAAGATTGACGTCCGTGATAAGGAATCTCTAAACCAACGATACCCTATCAGCATAGCAGGTATTCTATCACACCAACTATCACAACAGCTTGCATTGTCTATGAAAAATTCAATCACAACAGCATGCAATTTCTAATTCAACCAAGATGGCATGAAAAAATGCATGTCATGTGATTTTTCTATCATGTGCTTATATGATCCATGAGATGGCATTCCTTTATCTCATCGGGTTGTAACAAAATGGAACCGCAATCATATAAACAGTAACATCACAAGACAAGTGCATCACCCAACAGTGAAATAAATTAAACTGTAATATTTTCAAAACTCAAAAATTACAACATTCGAGGTAATCTGGATTTTTCCCTGTACACAGGTTCTAGAACGCCCGGGCACAACTATTTACCATTTACCTACTCCGACTTATCCCTGTCTAATTTTTCCAAACAGTAAATCAACAGGAAAGGAAAAACCTCATTTGATACAACTTTGTAAAGACCCAAATTTGGAGCCACTCAGATGGTGCAACGTGCCTGATTTGCCACATGACCTCAAGCATGTCTCTCCAAATTCCAGAGGCTTCTGACTAGCAGTGAGGGCCTTGGTACATTATTGGGGAAACTATTCCCTCATTTGGTAAAGTATACGAGGGAAAAAGAAATAGCAATCAATAGTGGAAGAATTAAAAAACAAAGAATAACTGAAACTAACTGTGGAAGCAATGTATAAATAAGTAATGATGCAACATTGTACAAATGTCTATGGGAAGTAGAAAACACAAAAACGTTCTAAAATACAACTGAAAACAATTACTAAAAGTAACAACAACTCTAGCAGCATCACATGCCTAAGATCGGTCCTATGCTCTCCAGCTCCAACCAGTAATCATGTACCTGAAGAAGAAGGGCCACAATCCCTATCCACACCTGCAACCATATAGCCTGTTTGGGATGAAAAGAAGCACCCAAATAGGGTGTGAGACTAATCCTAATAGGCAATCACCACAAGATCTATGTCGTACTGTCAGTGAGTAACATAGAAAAAGTTAAAGAAATAAATGCAGCAGAGAAACAGAGGTACACTAAAGAAACAATCATACAAATCTCCATTCACATTTATTTATTAATTTAAAACAATCATTCAATTATCAACCAAGGAATCTTGCAAATAACTCTATATTTCCAAGGCAAAGCAAGTAACGCAATAGGTATCTTAGCAGACTACCTAAACAGAAAGCAGTACAAAACAAAAGCTTGTTCTTTGGATTTGTTGAATCGTCACAACCAACTACACAAATATTAATACTGACTCTCTAGGTGGAACCTACTGGCAGACCCCTCTAGTCAAATAATCGTGCAAGGCACAGACACTCTAGGAAGCTCTCATCGTCAATTCCCCTATGGTCTTAAACAATAGCTACAGACTCTATGAGGAAGAACTTACGTATAAATCCTTCTGTGGTCTCAATACGTTCGTAAACTAAGGACACTATTAGGAAGCACAAAGTCCAATTCATATAGGTCCTGCGTACGAAACTAATTTATAACAGACTCTCTAGGGAAGCCCTAAATCATCAATTCCCACCTTATTCTACCGCACCAGGTTCACACAGCACTGAGCAGTATAGTCGTGCGTAATAGACTATCAGCAGCACTAAGTAAGGTCAACAACTACCTGGAAAATAGCTAAAATTCATCAAAATAATATAAACAGTAGGAAATACATGTGATCAATTAAATCAAGGCAAGAAAACAATGCAACAGGGTATGCCTCACAGCAACCTAAGCCAAACGGTGATAAAAAACCAAAAAAAGGGGGAACACCCTTGGGGTGATCCTTAGACATGAAACCAAGCAATTATCAATCATCTAATAACCTCAAGCACACAAGAAATCTATGGAAGATAAACAATAGAATCAAAATACCTAACCCGGGATACCCGATACATGGGTATCCGGCACTTTTTACACAAAAACCCAAAGACATTCAACGTAGGGAAACAAACCACCTACCTCAATCCTAGGAGATCGATATTCTTGAACCTCGGCCTGTGAATCAGCCTATAATGGAGTAAATCTGCCAAAACATCTAAAATGTTCATCCTTAGATAACTCTCACAAGAGGAGGAATCATTAAACATGGGAAAAGAAGAACCAAGGACTCACCGCTGCGATTCTATTGCAACCGACGGTGTTCGATTTCGGACAACCGGTGAAGAATCAATGGCTCGGATAACATTCGGACTCCTCGGACACTCTGGACGGGATTAGGCGAAGAAGAAGACGTAAACGGGAATCATACTTGACCCCTGTCCGATTAGTGAAATAAAAAGAAAAGTACATGGTGTGAACTTTATGAGTACATGGAATGTACTCACCCTTTCTGTACACCACATTAAGCAACCTCCACCTCATGGCTACACCCCGTGTGACTGGCCCGGACATGGCTATTAAATGGCCTTGCTCGAGAGAAAAGTACACGACATGTACTTGTAATGTGCATGGAGTGTACTAAAAAATTTCCATATTTTTCTTGTTTCCTGAAAAAACACCCGAAAAGGAAAACATACCTGAAATGAAGGTCCGAGTTTTTACTATTTTAGTTCTTAGGAAAAATATAAATCACAGTGTAACATTTTAATTCATGGTGTGAACTATTATTTTTTATTAGTATTCATTAATAGTTATATGGCTCATAAAATGAAATAAGGTTCCACGTAATGAACCTAATTATATTATTAATGAATATATATGACTATAATTTAAAAAACATCCACCTGTTTAATTCTAATATGTCATGGAATAACCTCTAATAGATTTATCTAATTATAAAATATATCATAATTTTGTTTATTTCTTTATAGAGTGATCCCATTATGTGTTGTAAATGAACCAAAAACATAAGAATCATGGACCTATAGAATTTACATGGAATACAATCTTGAAAAAATTCCATCAATCATATTTTAAGATTGATCCTATTGTGGTATGTCACTTATATCACAAAATATAATTCCATGAATTCCTGGATACACTAAATTTTTAAATGTATTATTTATATCTTGGCCATCATGTCGGGACATGCCAGAATTTATTCATATTTTATTTAGTATGAAACCTCATACCTAAAACTCACAAAATATCTCCCTTACTATTGTGATCCCTAAAGGAAAACCTTATGCATTGCATGCCTTTTTTTTAATTTTCATACTTTGAATCTATCCACAACATGAGATTTTTAATTGTAGAATTATATATTCTAGAAAAATAGTTTTATATTCAACTCAGACTTATTTAATAATCTTTTAAAACATAAAACGAGTTAAAAATTATATTCTTTTTAATAAAATGAAAATTATCAACCTTTGTTTTCAATTGTAACCTAAATATATAAGATATAATTTTTTATATGAGTCTACGAATTTCCTAATATGTGGGACATAGGGTCACCTTAAGATTTATTTTAGTGCCGACTTTTAAATTGTTTAGGAATAGATTTGAATCAATATAATATTTTATGAATGGTATTTAGAAATTTTCACAGTTATGGATATTACCAACCATAATAGGGTGGTTGAAATGGATCATTTTATTTTTAGTATCTATTGTTTTTGGTATCACCTCGACCAAGAAAGGAAAATATGATATATAGAGCTAATTAATCACCTTGTACCATCACATAATTACTAGCCATGTGCATACCAAGTCTGAGGTAGGGAAATTATTTGGTCGGGTATGAAAATTATCTCTGATTATTTGATAAATACATTTATTTATTTTGTAAGTGGTTGTCCCTTATTATATTATTTTCTATTATCTTATACCCAAAGGGTATTTTTTTAATTAATTTATGAAATTATATATTTGGTGGACCCCTATGTATTTTAATATTTTTTTGAGGTGGTTTCCCAAGAGTGATATACACTGTAAGCTATTTTTTCCAATCCCATCGGAGGGATTTCATGATATTGTGTATATCTAGTTCCTCAAAGTATACTATTGGGATGATCCTTACAATTTTACTCTTATAAAAACATTATATGGAAAACTTTATGAGGGTTTATAATATGTAATTAGTAATGTTGGTTAGTGATATAAAGCACATCAATTTTTGTTATATTGAGTAAAGATAATGAGACATGATTAATTCCACTTACATATGTGTGGGACACATCATATAATAGCTATTGAACATGGGTTAATATTAGTGAGTTTAAAATGTATCATTGGGGAAACATTAATTACTAGTCCAACAAACATTAGTATATTATCGACCTAGAAGATGGATTTATATTAGAATAAAACTTTAGTGGGTAATATATAGATGATGAATAGAAACACTACTACATTTATAGTATATTTTCATGGTTTGGATCTATATGACACTATATGTTTCCTTTTTAATATATGTTAACCTTACTTTTAACATCTTTTATAAAATGGACTATATGGTTTCTGTTACATCTATTTGGGAATGTAGTGATTTTTTTCTTTTTGTTAGGTGGGTGGATTGAAATTGGGATAGGTGTTCTTGAACCTTCCCTTCGTCCCACCTTCCAAATTCTTGGGGAAGGAGGTTTGACCTTTACTTTTTTGTTTCCATCATGACATAACATCTTGGTAGGGGTTATATTTCACCCCTGACAGACTCTACAGTTTCATTTTTCAAATAAGTGCAACAATAATTTCAATGAATATTGTTTGATTTTGGTTATACATTGAGAATTTTTTACCATGTCTTCTCTTTGGGTTTTATTTCTTCATCTAATTTGATCCAGTTCATTATAGGGTTTCCCCCTAACCTATTTTCAAAAAGTGATTCTCCTTATTTTCATTCAATAAAAAGGGGATTTAGCCACAACTTTTTTTAAAAAAATATTATGCCCGGTATGTGATTAAAATCAATAAAACACTAAACTTTTAGTGTAATAATTTCCACACAACCTATATAAATAGTTTCAAAAATATACCACTATCATAAAATAACCACACTTTCTCTAAACCAAGGTTGTAGGATATATGAATGGTAATAATTGTTTTTCAAAACTCACAAACACACACACACACACACACACATATATATATATATATGGAATACCTAATCACATGACTAACCTATATTTTCCAACATATTTCTATTTTTTATATATATATTGTGTTCATATAATTAAAAATTTATAGATGTTTTGGTAAAAATGTGTAATTTTAAATTTGAAATAAAATTTATAAAAAAGAAATATTTGTTAACCATTCTGAAAAATTATTTCTGTAGAATTTAATCCATGAAAAATTATTTATCACAAATAGAAAATAGTCAATCAAAATTAGTTGTCTTTCTTTTATTATTATATAAACACTATTAATATAAGATATCATTTATAAATACTATTAAATATTTTTTATAATTATGTTAAAAAAAGTCATAAAATTTAATACTATAAACAAAGTTACATAAAATGTTTCATTTCCGTAAAATATTAAGAAAAAAATTAAATACTTCTCACATAAGTATCTAAAAAAATGGTGATTGTTATATTAATAAAAAACAACATAAAAATAAATTCATGAGAAAAACACAAAAATTAATGGATAGGAAAGGATTTTACAAAAAAACACATATATAAACAAACATCACATCTATAATAAACATTAAAAAGTATTTTTCGAAAGTGTAATCAAATAGATATCATGTAATTTTGAATACCTTTATTTCTTAGTATCAAAAACATCCATGAAAATAATAAAACTCTAAAATTTTTCAAATGTATTTATTTTTGGTATTTTTATTTCTAAAAAATCCCATCATATTATTTTTTTTAAAAAAATTATATTAATAAAATCATATTTAAGAAAAAACACAACAACACTCTCCGTTTATAGTATCTCAACATTCTCATTAAAAACATTCAAAATATATTTAAAAAAAGAAATTATGAATTCATTTAACACTTAGATATTAGTAGTAAAATGAAATTTCTTTTGTTTCGATATTATTAATTAATATCATCGACATAGATATACTGTTTATCGTTATGCTAAACCCATTAAACAATTTGACGCTCTTTAGTGTTTTTATTTCTAGAAGACGCTGTAAATAAAAAGTAACAAATATTTTTTTAGTTAAATAGCATGAAAATAATAACAAGAAAAATGATCTTTATTATATTTGAGTAAATAATAATCCCCTTTCAGTGCCTTATAATACCTTAATTATTTAATTCTAGTGTATCTTCACATTATAATTCCAAAAAAATTATGATGTTTTACATATTTATGTTCAAAATTTTCATATGAATGAGACTGGATATATTTTAAACATAATCATCATTAGATATATTGTAATCTTTATAAAATACCTTAAAAATATATTCAAACACTAAGGTAGATATATGAAATTATTTCCACCATTCAACTATAAGTTCACCCAGAAAAATATTATTACTAATAATTAAAAGTATATTCAATATATTAGAAATTATTTTTTTATTATAACTCTAACCTCACATATAACAATGACTCTGAAATAACAATATTATATGAAAATTATTATGTTGATACATATATGTATACTCAAATTTTAAAACAATTACTCTTAAAATACATCATATTTTTTGACAAACCTGTATGCTTTCATGCATCCAAATGAAAAGTAACATGAAAAAATAATAATAATTAATTATCCACATACTTTGTGATATTAATGGTAGTTTATAAAAAATTAATAGAATATAAATTTATATATTTTGTCGGCAATTTTATTTAAGGGGAGTTAATAAAAACCTAGAAAAAATTATTTAAAGGATCTACCCCTAGTTGAATAATTTCTAAATTTTATAAATTTTTTCAAAACTAAAATATAATTAAACTAAATTGTGAAAACTTTGAAAATATAACCATAAATGATACATATAAACCCCTTAAAATCACAAAATTAACAATTATAATAAAAAAATAGCAAATAAAAGATTAGAAGGAGTAAATCTACCATGATTAAGGATTATTGAAAGTCCTTTAAAAAATAGATAAATAGATTGTACAATAAATTTTCCATTTCATATATTCACATGGAAAAGGAATTCAAGGTTTAACAATACAATTAATAAATAATGTAAGAAGGAAGTAGAGTATAAAATATTAAAATTTACAATCACTGTGATATAATTTTTTTAAGTAAACCTTGGTGCATAGAATATTACGACATTAGAAGAGAAGATGTTAAGTGGGAATTCACTAATTAATAACAATATTAGTTGGAAACATGTCATTAAACAGGGATAAATAATGGTTTAATATATGGAATTGGGATGAAAGATTAAAATTTGGGAGGAAATTGTGGAGTGAGAAAGGGATGATAAGTAGGGAGCATAATATTGGGGAGGATATTTATTTTCCTAAATCTATGTCCACCATTTGTTTGATCGCATTGAAAACATCCCCCAATATAAAAATGGTTATTTATTATTAAGAATATAGATTTATTATTATAATATAAATTTTAAAATATAGAAATATATTTTTCTACTCTGATTTAAAAACCATGGATATTGAAATATAGTAAAATATTACAATTCTAGCAGTTCATATTTGATAATTTTTTAAAACCCCCACGACTAATGTGAAGTGTTGTGGTAATTATAAGTAAAATAATTATAAAAACTCTATTGGGTTCTCTGATCATAAAATTACTGTAATTGTCTTTGATTTATAGGAAACCCATTCCAAATTTTTTGGGAATAAAATAAATTATTTTTAAAAAGATGTAAAGAACCAAAAATGCTAGAATTCTATATTTAATTTTTATTGAAAGAAATGTTTTGGAGATATAAGAAATAGTGATGATAAGTTGAAAATGAGTATTACAACTACAAACCTAAAAGTAATATTGAATAGTTGGTGAGGGTAGAAATTTCCTAGTGGTAACATTCTACTATTAGGTATCCAGATATAGGGTAATTAAGTTCTTAGTAATATATTGGTCTAGATTGATTAGAACTTTTATATTTTTTTAACGATCCAAAATTTCATTAAATCACAATGGTGCCAGTCAAACACCATAGAGATGAAAATATACTAACATCTCCCCTATATCAACCATATCCACCACCATATTCATATCATGGTCACTAAAAAATTTATTGTTTTAAGTAACTTAAAGGATAAATGTAAAATATGATCCTAATAATTATTTATGTATCTTTATGACTTCTACGATTAAATTAATATCAAATATACTTATTTTTATAATTTTTATTTTGAGAAAATTGAATCATTATTCATAATGATTCACTTTCCTTGTTATTGAATGTTATTGTACTATAAAATAGGTAGTTTTTTTATCATTCCATCTACAATTATGAATTTGTTTATTCATGTTATGTTTTCTATGTTCAATTAAGATATTTTATTTTATAAAAATATATAGTATATTATTTTTATGTTTAATGTTTTCTTATTTGAAAATTTTGGAATATTATTTTATTAATATGTGTTAAAAATAATTGGATTTTTCATGATCGTATTCAGTTATAATAATATACAAATAAAATGTAATAAAAATAAATATAGAATTATTTTGTATGTTTTTTATTCAATAAAAGTGGATTTATGGATTTATAATAGTTTATATGATCAAATAAAAAGGGATAAAATAGATTTACTGAATAATTTAAATTACCCTTAGGATCATCCGCATACACCAAAAAAAGGGGTGAATTGGGTATTGTCGACTATTCACAAATTCCAATTAATACTTACATATTTTTACCTATTTTGTTCTTTGATCCTATTTTTTCATGTTATAAAAATTTATGAATTTGTTCTAGTTACACAATCATAGACAAATCATGAAATATAAAATATAAATAGATATTATCACACCATATTTTACATGGTTTGACCCCTCTCATGAAACCGTCTCCTTATAGAGATTAGGTTTCATCGAATGAAAAAAACAACACTAATAATATTTTAAATATTTACTATGTTTTGAGGAACTGTTCATCCCAAACCCACTCACCATGTTAAAAATATGAGTGTCCAATATGGTATAAAATTGAAATTATTCAACTCTCATGGGTTCTTTATACCCGCGTCCCACTAATTCACCAAATCTTACAACCTATAGTTGATATGAAATCTTATTAGGGATGTCAATTAATAGTTAAATTTATTATCTATACCAAAATAGGTTTTGAATGAATTTTTATCTTCTTGAACTATATAATTAAACTCAATCTATGTTCTGAGGCAAACTCCCAAATAATTTTTTAGATTCTACTCTCTATCAATACTGACCTCAAACATTATGGAAATTGATAACCAATGAATACTATACCGAACCTTCTACATGTCGGCCATTCTCTGAGAACTTATTTTTCATCACTTTCCCAAAATTCTATTATAATGTGTATTTTGGAAACTGGAATGTGATCTAACTTATTATTACAATAATAATTATTATTATCAGTTTTCTTTAATAATAATATGGTGTTCTATATCAACATATAATAAAATATTTATCTTCTTCCTTGTTGGATCCTCTAGACATCTTATAAATCCATAACACAATGTACAATACATTTGAGAACTATATTATTCAATATTTATTTGGACTTATTAAATACCTAGAAACATTTTCTACATGAAAATATTACATGAATATTGTGGAATCTAAAGAAATACCATTTTCAAGAAATGATACATAATCTCCATTCTACCTTGTCCTAATTTCTAATATATGGGTTACTACTAGGATTTTCAAAAACATTTCCTCAACGGATTGTCCTATGTGAAATTACAATAATACCCTTATACTATTTATTTTCCTTTTTCTCTCTAATGAATGATTATCCCCAATATTTTATACAATATGATCAAGTTTTTTTTTCAAAAAATATACCATTGAAAAACCAGAAAATAAACATTCTCAATGGCTATATAAAAAATATAGCAATAATAGTTGTTAAAAAAGGAAAACTAAGTTGAAAAATGAAAATATTTTTCCATTTATGGATTATATATACATTTTCAACATATAATTCATCTATATAAGATTATATTAATCTCATATTAAAGATATATAAAATTAGTTTACGATAATTTAATAATTAAATCGTAGCACAAGATTCGTCATGGATGTTTCTTTTAAATAATTTTATTTTAAATTTCTCAATTTTAACCATATTCATATTCTCAAAACCATATTTATATGAATTTATTATTCATAGACTGGAATATATGATTAAATGTCAATCATATTAATCCACAAATAATTTTTTGATTTTTTTATCTCAAAATAATAGTTCCAACATCATAAGGTTTCATTTCAATATACTCCATTAAATTTGATAACAAATATTGATTCTCCAAAAAATTCATTTCAATTTCATAAAATGAATAGAGGACTAATATTATTCTTCAATATTATTCAAATACAATCTAAATCAGGGATTCATAAGAATCATGATACTTAGATCTTAGGAAACAAGATTTAACATTATCTATTTGATCACTTCTTATTCAGAATCATTAATTTTATAAAATAATTTTTATTCTAATGGAATCTTTAGAAATGATTCTATGTCTAAAGTTATATGAACATCATAAGTCTTATATATATTTATAAAAGTCATTTGTACGATACTAAAAATATTAAACATACAATAAATGACTTATTCAATCACATAAGAAATATTTTTCTAGACATAAGTCATACATAGTTCGTAAATTTTTCCAACTCAATAGTTTAATGCATAGATTAGTTCTAACATATTTCTCTCAAATACAAACTTATTTAATTACAATTTATTATTCTAGCTATAAATTCTTATGAAGTATGAAATTACTTAAAACTCTAAAGTTTAATATACTCTTAAAATTACATACACAATTCATAAAAAAAGTGTAGACACTTAATGCTATATAGAAATTCATCATTTTCAAAAATTTAGTAAACTCATGAATCTTATTTCCATTCATTAGAGTCTTATAATGGATGAAAATTTCATACATTGTTTCATTGAATAATAATGATGTCTAGTTAAAAAGTAATCCTTAGACAATTTTCCAATGAAATAATAAAAATTTGAAACGTTAAGAAATAAGATTATAACTACTTCACTTCATGTTATGGTCTTCTATAATTCTTTAAATAACCTTAAAATAGCTTTAAATAATTATGGATATTATAAAAAAATCATAGAATAATGCAGTTAGATTCTAGGGAACATTGAAATATATAAATACTTAACAGAGTTTATTTTAAGTTTCTTAATTACTTATCATTTCATCCATTAAATTACACATCATAATCCATCATCCATTTATAGTTTCTCATTGATTTAATTATCCTTCTTTCAAAATAACATAGGGATTATTTCTCCACCATTCACCAATACTTTTAACTCTAATAATATTTTTATTCCTTCTCCCCATTAGTAATATTCTTACGTTCAAAAAATATTAGTTGAAAACACTTTACATTACTTAAGTATTTACTTTTTACATGGGTATTATCTCAACAATAATATTATTTCGAACCTACTTCTTGAATATTCCCTTAAAATCTATCTATGCTATAATAACACTAAATCATTTTCCATTAATTATCTTGGTAACACCTTCTAACATATATTGGTGTAATATTAATCCATCACCCATAAAACCAACATAAATTTTCATTCACAATGATAAAAAATTATCAAGGTAAAACCCCATGATTTTAAAAGAACATTATGTTTTATATCATATATAACACACAACCCCAAACCTAAACACACCACAAAATATTAATATTTAAATATGATCGTTATAACAAAGATGGTGAATTGTAAAGAATTAATATGAATAAAAAAATTATGAAATATATTTAAATTTGGTCATCAATAAAAATTTATTGATTATTGGTAAGGAAATAAATATTATTTTTTTATTCAAAGAATCTTATTCATCAAAAATACGCTTTCTTAAATAATTATTTTTATTTATTTTTTTGAACAAATAATAAAATAAATTTTCCCCTATTTTAGAAAATATATTTGAGAATATTTATATTAATGTTTAAATCATCATATAAAAATAGTTTTATAGTAATTTTTTTTATTTTTTTTTAATATTTCTTTTTTAGTGAATAGTAAAAAATAATGTTTTTATTTAAAACTATATTTTTTCATGTTTTTAAGAAGATCAATATTTTTTAAAATTTTTTAAAATTAATATTAGTTCTTTAATATTATTAATTATTCAATAACTATAATTTTAATTATTTATATTATTTAATTTAGGACAAATACATTTTCATAAGTAAAGGGGATTTTTTCTTGAAAACTGTTTCTCATTGTGTTTTCCATTTTAACCATAAATTAACTTCTACCCATTAATGAAATTGAATCATGAAAAAAATGATTCCATATTTGGAATAAGTTGTTATAAATTTTTTAAATATTTCCCTCCTATTTATTATTGCATATCAATAGTAATCATAATAAATTATTTTACCATGGTAAAGGTAAAATTGTAAAATTAATAGTAAAAAATATGTGATAACCACTAAAAGTTACTCTAACAATTTAATTAATTTTGTTAGATGCTTATATTTCATCCATATTAATTCAAATTATAATATATGACATTTATATGCTATTTTCCATGATTTGGACCGTTATAATATTTTTTTTAAATAGTCAAAAATGTAATTCTATTGTTTTATTATCTTTATATTTTTTACATATGGATAAAAATATATAAGTTTAGATATAAATGGTAAATTTAAATATATCGAACTTATTTATCATGTTAATTTATTTCTGATTTATTGTGGTTATATAATTACCTCAAATTCGTATGCAACACTGATATGATATGTATTCAATAAATAGACAAATGCACTAAATTATTTTTAAAACTTCAAAAAATATTTTCTAGTGAGTTATAGTGAAACAATAAATTTATAGATATAAATGAAATAATATAGATATTTTAAAATAATATATTTTATTTCATTATTCTTCCTGATGTATATAAATTCATATGAATTGAATGGTGTGAAAAATGACATTGATGGAATTTTATAATATATTAAAAGATTTAAATTCATAAAAATATTAACATCATCCAAATGAATTAGATATAGTTAAAAGAAAAACCACGGTCTATTTATGTGTCTTTTATCCTCATTTTTTATCATTATTTACCCTTAAAGGGTTGATAACTTTAATATTGAAATAATTGTCACCCGAGTTAATGGCAGTTAAAACAAAAAAATAATGGTGAAAACATAGAATTAAAATTTTCATGTTTTATTGGATGAAATTATTTAGATGTATCTTCATATTATAATATAAATATTAAAATTTTATGTCACTTGGAAATGAAATATTATTTATATAAATATAATAATTTAAATAATTCCATTAATTCCCCTATACTCCCTTTTAAAAGGAAACCCATTCTCTCTTTTCCTTGCAAATCATTGAGCAACATATATCAACCCAAAAATATCCATATACCTTATTAAAATCCTTATAAAAGTTATATTGTTTATGAAACATCCAAAATACCTCCCCTTGGTTCCTAAAGAGAAGATCTAAAGGAGCTCTTTCGACAGAGAGGTAATCACCTTTAGTGGACTTTCAAATTTATTTCTTCATAAACATTTTATATATCTATTATAACCAAAATAAAATATTATATAATGTATTATAAATATTATTATATATTATTATTATTATTATAAACTCATTTTAGATCTATTTTAAATCTTACTAAAAGAATGAAACATCACATGTGGGTACATACAACTTACCATATCCATGAAGCAATGTAATATGTTTTTCATCACAACTCTACTTTGATGGTTATAATGATATAAATAATTAATGTATATAATATTTATGACATAAGTATGCTTATTTAGTTATTATATCAAATATATCTTCTTATTATCCCTTCCATTTTTATATTAAAACGTCGCTCTTGCGTATGTGTAGACTTTCCCTACCCCGAAGTGATATGATTCAAATTTTATTTACAAATTAGATGGATTATAATAAGGATATATTTGATTAATATATTAGATATAAATGGTTTGGGAAATTTTAATTGAATTTTACTTTTATTTTGTTCCATCCATCATAAAATTAAAACATTTTTTATGTGTACATACGTCCTACCACCTCCATGAACATTACACTTTATTTTAATATCAATATATTTTATGGATGATTTTTAATATAAATATATTGAATATATATGATATATATATATATATATTAAATAAAATTCTTGATATGATTAATCATTGAAAAAATGCAAGTATTAATATTATTGAATCAAAACATACATGAAAAACAATGTAGTTAACTTTTGAAATAATGATGATAATAAAATATTGTTAATAAATGGGTGATAAAATTTAATAAATGGGTCACATATGATATTATAGATATGAATTCAAGACTGGTAAGTAATTTTAATAAATTAAAATATATTATACATCTGGTTATAACACCTATGAGTGAATTCAAAATTGAGGTAAGGGGTTTATTAACTCAATTTCAAATTCACTGGGTTATACTTACACTTAATTAATTATGTTAAGACATGATTATTTGTGGAATGTATTCTAATTTAATTATTATATGTTTAAAATTTAATTAATTGGATTTAAATTTCTCACACATAATCTTTTCACTGACTAATTCTCACTCCAATGAAATGACAATTGTTAGGGATTTCATCTCAATTTCTACTCCATTGAGACATATCTGGTATTTTACACAAATTAAATTTTATGAGGTGTATATAATTTCCATTAATGTTATTTAAAAATAATATAAATTTATTCCAAATGACTACTAAAGATACACTTTCAATAGGTAATATTAAAATAAAATCTGATCTTATCCCTATTAGACTGTGTATATTCTCACTCAGGTGCATTTAAAAAAATTATATATTTCTGTATTATTTACTCAAATAATTTATTAATGAAGTTTCAATTTACACATAAAATTTTACATTTTTTGAAAATAATCATTATAATGTTTTCCCTAAAGGTTCATTTTTATCATTATTTATAAAAATGAAAATTATTTTTATTTACTTTTACCATATATGATGTTAGCATGATTTCCAACCACCATAACTATTTTACTCCATTTAGCTTCATCTATAAGTTTTCAATGGATTAAAAATTAAACTCTTTAATGAAAATTTATATTTAATATTTTTTTTTAATTTTCACATATTCTTTAAAAGAAATGGTTTTACTAAAAAATTTATTTTTTAATATGGTCATCTCTAATCTCTTGATTAATCTCATTGATATTAAATTTCTCTTGAAGCATTTAATTTCATATGCATGTTATAAATTACCTTTTCCTTAAATATTATCATTTCTTGTATCATGAATATGCATATTTACTAAACAATATACCATTTCTATATATGGTTTTTTACATTAAATTTTATTTTATTTTCTCTAGATTTAAGGATAATATGGATTCTTTAATTAATATAGAAATTTGTTGATAAGTCGTATTATTTATAAATTTACAGTGATCAATTATATATGAGTAACAAATTATACCTAATTTTAGGGGTATGTCTAGAAATTTTATTTCCCCTTGATAAATTAACATGATTTATGAGGCAAGTTAGTAAGGTATCATTAAATAGTTTTATGGTGTATACCTAGCCCTCAATTAAACTATCTTAGTGAAAGGATTTTTTGGTAAATATATTATGAAGTCTGAATTCATTAATTACAATATTATGAATTTTCTTCATCTGATAATTCATTTATTAATATTAGTGAGATTACATCATTTATATAATCCATTGATGTATTTAGTAAAAAATTTATTTATTAAAAAGAATGTGTTTTTAGTTGTTTTCATTTATTTATAGATTATTCCTTATTAATTACTGATAGATTCTACTGTATGTAAATAATATTGAGAATCAGAGCTCACCATTTATTTTTTTATTATTTTCCCTAGGATATTATGATGGATATTATGAGAAATATCATAGAAGAAAGAATTTTTTATACTATGTATTTTATATTTCCAAAGTGATAAGGGAATCATAAATATATGTAGTTTTTCTAGATATATAAAGGGATCAATCCGGTATGATGTGATCCCTTGTATCTATGCTAATGTAATAATGTAGATACCATATTTGGCTTATTTGATTTGGGGTTGTTATAGTTTATATCAGATGTGTGTTTAATATAAACTTAGGGTACTATATTTTTGGGGTCATAGATTAAGGATCATAACCATGTGACTAAATTTTAGGATAAGTGTAATTTAGTATTACATCCATAAATTTTGGTAAGGTATCAATTATATGGTTACCCAATATAATTATTATTTCTCATATTATACTTTTTGGTTTTATTTAATGACTAAAACTATAAGGAATCATGTTAAAACTAAACATGATAGAAAATTTGTTGATTATGAGGAACCAAAGTAGATGATTACTAGAGAAAATGTTATTTTTTTTAGTCCTAACCATTTATCAAAATTTTTGATTAACATCATAAACCTTAAATAACTCTTAGACTCACAAAATTAGATAAGGATATATTTTTCAAATATCTCGGGTGGTGGAGACAATGGAGGAAAGAAAGAACAATTTCATTAATTTAATAAATGTGGGAGGAGACACCCCAATGATATTATCAAAGGAAATATAAAATGTTTTATGGGTGAAAATGGAATATATTAACCAATGGTCGAGGAAAAATAATGATTTGGATGTATGGACATGAATTTTTTCCAAAGGATTCATTTAGAGTTTAATTTCTTATGTGTGGATAATATTGGAATTATCCAAGGCAATGCCCTAATCCAATGGTTAACCCCTAGACCAAGGAAATACATATATTATTTAAATCCCTCACGGATATTTATAGAAGATTTTATGTATTAGTCTTTATGAATTATGTTGGTTAAGAGTTATATCAATGATATTTTATATATAAGAATAAAAATACCAATATGGATTGTTACACAATATAGTTCTCTGAAAGACATGAAAAAATAAATTAAAAGCTATCAATAAACATGAAAATTGATTTAATGGTAATATGATAATGTTTCTTGGGATAAAGAGATTGTTGACATTGATTAACTAAATGAGATAGCATTGGTGACATTAAATTAGTTATTGAATTGATGATAATGCAATTTAGGTCATACTTGATGAAGTATCTTACATTTTTGGATTTATAAAAATAATATGTGATTTTATATAATGGATAAAATATGATTTATATATATTTATCTTATGTAATTATTAATATATTTTGGAGATTATATGATTGGGGATAAAACTTTTAAGGTATACGACTTAATAATATTTATTGGAGATAAACATTAATCTAATATTGAAAGAATATGGGATTATTTACTTATTATTCTTCATGATAATACTGGGTTTGGAATATTTTAATAAATTTCAATGTTAGTTATTTATAAAATTATTTTAGTTACCCTATGGGTATTATTATTTATGCCTTAGTGAATAATCATTTATTTCTTTATATGATGGTTAATTGATTTTGGAAAAATCCCTTACATGGTAAAAATATATTTTGTTTTGGTTAATTTATAAAGAATATATAAATATCCATTTATCCGTTTATGGATTATGTTATCTATTACAAGTTTATTTTTGTTCTTTTGAACTATAAAATTCATCTTTAATACTCATCATTTGAAGAAAAGAAGATATTGTGGTGGAAATGAAATAAAGGATGAAATTATACATATCATGTAAGTATACTTCAAAAAGTTGTTATTATATATAGTAAAGTAAATCATCATCTCTAGGAAAATGATCTTAAAAAAATTCATTTTACCTTTATTTCTGGTGAATTAGTGGTCTTTTATCTCAACACAAATTTATGGTTTTGTAGTCGTTAGCATTCTAATTGTCATGTTTTGTATCACTCTATATTAATATTTGGTTGTTATTTTTCATCCCATTACAATATTTTTAATCCCAAATAATTTTATCGTACTTGTAAACCTAGTTTTTTTACCTTATTATTTCCCATTCCCAATTTTTTAGAGGAAATTGTTTAACCCTTTTTTACGATGTGCGTTTTCTACAAAATAATTTTCAAATGTCAAAAACTTTTTTTTGAAGAAATTTTTCAAATTGTGAGGGTGAAATTTTATTAAGGGTCATGTAACTCCCTAATATATTACAATTACACCAAATTTGAAATAATATACTACAGACAACATTGATCCTAAACAATCATTAAATTATTATTATTTAAAAATGACTATTAAAACTCAGTATTTGAATTTTTGGGATTGAATATGAATTACCACATTATAAAAAATATGTGAATATCATAATAAATACCAATATTTTCATTAATTCTTATTAAATAAACACTGATTTTTTTGTAAAGTCGTCTTATTTATCAAAAATATGTATTCTTCAAAAATGATTTTTACTAGTAATTGTGAACAATTAATGAAATTAATTTTTTTATTGAATATTTTATTTATAAATTTAAATTATTCTTTGAAATCAAAATTCTAAAATTATCATAGGATGAACTCTTGGTTTTTCTCATAAAAAGTATTATTTTCTTGTGAGTAGTTATAAATAATGTTCATTTTTTGAAAACCATACTTTGTCCCAAGAATTAACAATGCACCATTTGGTTTAAAAGTTATTTAAAAGTAAAATTAGTTATTTAATATTTTTAAAAATCCAATTATGTTCATTTAATTAATTTTATTATTTAAATTATTTTAAAAAATACTTAAATAAGCATTTTTTTTCTAAAAAATATTTTTTCTTTACATTTTGGTTTTTATCTAAAATTAATATAAACCAATTATTGAAATTGAGTCATCAAAATTGGATTCAATATTTGGAATTATGTGATATTAGTTTTTTAAATATTCCACTTTTAGTTTTAGTTATTATGAATAGTAATTAATTTAAATTGTGTTACCATTATAAGAGTAAAATGAGGTGATTAAGGGGACATATAATTTCATAAGGAAAAAAGTTACCTGAAAAAATTATTTTATTTTATTGTATGAATATATTTTATATATAATCATATAGACATAAAATATAAGAAATTTTTATTCCATTTCCCTATGATTTTGACCTTTTTAAAATTTTATGTCAAGAAGAGTAAAAAATGTCATTCTCTTTGTTTTATAATCATTGTTTATTAACATTTTAATAAAAAGAAGTAATGTTAAGTTCAAAATAAATCTTAGAAATATAAATTATTCTCTATCATGGTAAATTATTTCTAATTTTAGTGGTGAAATAATCACCTTAAATTATTTTGCAACGTGGCCGCAATATTTATTCAATAAATAAAATAATAATAATTTTTTTGAAAATTTTATTAAAATAATTTTTTTATTTATTGTGGCCCAAATATTTTATATATCCTTATGACATATTAGATATTTTTTTAAAATCATGGATTCAAATTCATCCTTTTCTTGATGCATTTGAAATCAAATTAAATAAATAATGAAAAAATGATATTAATGATATTTTATAATAAATAATACTTTATTAAATCATATAAAATTCCTTAAAATATTTTAATTAACATAATTAATGGTATATAGTTTAAAACATTATATATATTCCTTTTATGTGTCGATTTTATACATATGGTAATATTATTTACTCTTAAATGGTGGAAAACATGAATATTTTCATATTTTTCAAAAGGGTTACCTGGGGTAAAAACTAAAAGATAAGGGTGAAAAGTAGCAAAAAATTTTATAAATTTTATTAGATAAGAGTATTCCAACTCTTAATAATTTTATCTTTAAAGTTTTTATATTCCAATCCATTTGTATGTGAAGTATAATTTAAATTAATTTAATGCTTTATGAAATTCCAAGAATGCCCCTCCACTCACTAGTAAAATGACACATCTTCGCTCTTTTATTTACACCACCTTGAGAAACGCATCTCGACAAGAAAAAAATACATTTACCATATAAACATCCTTATATATGTTCAAGAGATTCTGATCCTTCCAAAATAACTACCCCATGACCCTTAAAACAGTATCTAAATGTTATCTTCCGAATAAGAGGTAATAAACCTTACCAACCCTTTCAAGTTACTTTATTTTTCAAATTTCTCTAGATATTTTTAAAAAATAATAAAATAATAAATCTAGAATCATAAACATAATTATATATTATTATGATTATGGTAAAACAATTTTACATCTATTTCTTATCATATGAAAAGTGAAAAACAGCGGTTGTGTATACGTATAACTTACCGTCTCCTAGTAGCGGTGATATTTATTTTTCGTCACCACTTTACTAAAATTATTATATGCATGTAAATAATGGATATATATTATATGTATAAAATAAATATTTTAATTTAATTATTATATCATATATACCTTTTACCTTCTAATATGATGGAAAACCATGACATCACCCGTGGGTACGTGTGGACTACCACCTCCTAGAAGCGATGTGATTTGTTTTTCATTTACGCATTAATGGATAGTAATAAGGATATATTTTATGAATATATAATATATTAATTATATTAAAATATTATTTTATTGGATAATTATTATTTACCTTTTTTAATTCATTCTATCAAAAAATTATAATAGTGTTCTTGAATATGTGTGACCTACAATCTCCTTGAATGGTGTAATTAATTTTTCAATCCCTATCATAAATGGATGGTTTTAAATGTACATTTATATATTGAATATATATTATATTTATATCTTAAATAATATTCTAGATATGATGAAACAATAATATATATGCATGTTTTGAGTCTACTGAATCAAAATATACTAGAAAAACAAATAAGTTAACACCCTAAATAAATACAATAATAAAAGATTGTTAAATAAAAGGAGATTAAATGATATAAAAAGATCAAATATGATATTATTTATGTTAATATAGTTCTTATTTTTAATGTATAATAAATTAAAATATATTATACATGATTTAGATCACCTTTGAGGCAATTTGAACTTGATTTATGGGGTTTTTTAACCCAATTTCAAATTGATTGCGTTATATTTCTACTTCATTAACTATGTTAATCCAGGATTATGTATAAAATTAACTATGATTGTATTATGTTATATTTCCAATTTTATTATAAGGATTTACATTTTTCATACATAATCACTTCATTATTTAATATTCACTTCAATGATACGATCTTTGTAATAGATTTCATATTAATTTCCACTTCATTTAGACATATTTTTTATGATGCACCTATTCATTTTTAAGTGGTGTATATAATAAAAATTTGATTTAATTAAGATGAATATCCATTTATTAATGATGATTAATTATTGAATTCGTGTTACTCTTTCAATAGTTATGTTTAAAAGATAATATGATCATATTCAACTTTTTTATTAGGTATACATTTCTTCCATATCAATATTTTAAAAATCTGTTTAAAAATATTTTTTTACTTAATAAAATAAAATTTTAATGAAATTTTTTCTAATCCTTGAATATTTATATAGTTTTAAATCAATATTAATAATTTCTTCTTGAAAATTTCATTCTTAAATTTTTTTATATAAATAAAAAATGAATGTTTATATATATATGTCATTGGAGGACTTTCCCAATGCCATAACCATTTTAAACCCTTTATCTTATTCTAAATGTTCTCAATGGTTTTAAACATAAAAAATATTATTGAAAAAATATGTTAATAAATTCATTTCAATTTTATATATTCTCTAAAAGAATAAATTTTAATACAACATCTAATTTTTATATGGTCATCTCGCATCTAAAGACTTATATCATTTACCATATGTTCTTTTTAAAATAACAACATTCATTTGATAATTAGAAATTACATTTACATTAAATAATTATATTCTTAATATCATAGATATTTTTATTTGATAAAACAGAAACCATTTCTGTATACAGTGTTTTAATTTGAATGTCATTTAATTAAATGGGGATTTATAGATAATTTTTTTTCTTTAATCGATACAGAGATTTTTTGACAATGCATATTGTTTATGAATTTAGACAGATCTTTTGACATATAAGTAATGCATTCTACATGCCGTGATTTGAGGTTTGAGATTTATATTTCCCCTCAATTCATTGATATTTCATCTAAGACAAATTAGTATGATGTCATTAAATTCATTTCTGGTGTATATGTTCCCATCAATTAAAATGACTTCATATAGTTATATGGTGGTATAAATATCATGATTTATGAAATCATGAACCCAGTAATAATAATTTTCATTAATGATAGTTTAGTTATTATTATACATGATATTATAAAATTGATATTTTCTGTGGATGTATTTTGTAATAAAGTTTTTGATTAAATGGGATATGTTTCAAATTATTTACCTTTCTATATAGATTATGATATATTGATTCATGATAAATTTCATTATTTATAACTCTTACTAAGGATCTGATCTCACCCTTTTTATATTTACTTTCCACAATACGTGAATACTGATATTATGAATAATATCAAATATTTAAAAAACATTTATACTATATTTATTATATTTCTATTTTGATATGGAAATCAGGTATATATCTAGTTTTATAATAATTTTAAAATGATTAAAAATGTGTGGGGAGTTCCATTTTATCAATTCCAATGCAATAAAATATAAACCATCTCTTGTTTATTGTATTTGGGGCTGTTATAATAATATTATCAAATTCATTTGGTTAATTGAGTCTCACCCTTTATATTATTTTGGGAATACCAATTTTACACTGATGTGAATTTTTCTCTTCACCCCCATAATAACAATATTCACAAAGGCGGAAATTAATTATTTCCCTTGTTGATACTACATTTGAAAGGGAAGGCCTTTTAATTGAAAACAAAATTCCCTACATTTGTTATAATTTTACATTGTTCTCCCACTCATTGAGAGAATAAGTCATCTTCTCTATGAGAGAATGGTAGAACCAAATTTCTCATAGAAATTTTCTATCAATTAATCAACTCTAAGTCAAATTTAGCTAAATTAATGAATAAAAAAAGTGTAACTAATTGATACTACTTGTTTTCCATAAATAAAACTTACATTCATACCAAATAAAAAATTAAATTCATCAGGGATGTATAAATATATTTTAAACAGTTTTATGAACATACATTAAACATTAATAAACACATCAATAATATTTAATTAGAAGATGATTTCATCCACACATTGATTTTCATAATCACTATCCCTTGATAACCATCATCAATATAAATCAAAAAAGATACAAGAATCTAAAAAACATACCAAATTTTTTTTTGTAATGGGGTATTCTAGAATTTCATATTTTATCGAAGTTATACAAGTCTTTATCGGGTTACTATTTTGATATCTACCTCTCAAGGGATGCTCTTAAAATTTAAACCAGACTAATTTTCATAAAAAATAAGCTCTAATAATTTTGATACCTATTAATATCTATAATACAATTTTTTAATTTAAAAAGTAATTTGTTAAAAGGTGACACAAAGATTCAAATTAAAATATTTTACACGATAGATATATGTTGATTATATATGAGAATAATTATATTCAATAGTCCACTTTTCAATTCACCTTTAATTCCTAGAAGAAGAAGAAAAAATAGATATATTATGAATAAGGTGATTCTTCATAAAATTTATACAGTGATAAATAGGGGTGATATTTTTTCTCAACCCATAAACAACTTTATTTGATACTATAAAGAGTTTATTAAACTTCAAACTTGCATTTTTTATAACTTTCAAAGAAATATTCATCAGTTAGCATAGTTTTACTTTTATCATTACCTTTATTCATTGCTGGAATAGATTTATTTACTCTAGAATTAAAAGTTATTTATTTGTATTTATCATGATTCATATTATTATCCTATTCTAACTAGGATGTATACTTTATGATTCCATTATTTATAACATTTTTATCCTTCTTCATCCATGTATACTACTTTTTCATGGAGGAAGACTTATCATGAGAAGTTATATGTTTTTTACCTTTAGATTTCAAATTTTTTTCTTATTAGTGTATCCATTTCATTCACTTGTAAGAAATGTTATTTCCTTTTTTTATCTTACAAATTCATATTTGGATGTCTATGGGTCACCCCTCTTTAGATGGCTCCAAATCTCTTCATCATGACTATAAACTACTAAACCAATCCTTCTATAACTTTATTAGATTGATTGCCTCTATATTGAGTCCATATTTTTACCTTTTTATATGATATCAATTTATATCATCTAATTTTCTAGGATGTTTAATCAATTACCAAAATATAATAATTATCACATTATGTTTGCATCCTTTTCAAATTACCTTTCAAAATTTATCCGAGTGGTTGATTCAACTTTCTTATTTTATACACTATTTATAATATACTTGTCATTTTTTTCATTATTTAATCAACTATTATTGTAGTATTCTTTTCTTATTAGCATAAAATCTGGTATGGGATTGTGGATACTATAATTTTATATAATAATGACCACTTATATTTCGATAATCAATTTTTAAAAAATATTCAAATTTTTTATTCAATGATACATTCTTCTTTAACTATAATTTTAGTATTAGTCCAACATGTTTCCTCCTTGTTTGTGAATTTCTACCACGAATTACTACCTTATGTATCTTCCATTTAATAACATGATGTGCTAGAATTTAGTGGCCTTATTTCCAACCCTACAACAACACCATAAATATAAAATAAATACAATCTATTTTGATGTCTATAAATTTAATCTATATTTGGATTATTTAGGCTTTTAGATAGAAAATAATCATTATGGGATACATTTAAGGATTTTATTTTCTTTGGAATTATTAACAAAATCTATGAAGATCATGTTGGTTTCTAAGAATTTTTACCCATCTGTAGTAATCCTAATTTTGAATTCTCTATATTATTTTTCAGAAAATTATTATTACATAAATATTTTTTTGGATAGTGGGATACATTTCTACTTAATATGATTATGGGTTGATCAGGAGATGATTCATATATATTCATTCCTCCAGTAAAAGTATTCCAAAAATAAATACTCTCATTATATTTTTTGATTTCTCCATTTCTATTCTCTTATTTTTGGGAAGTTTTAGGTTTGAACTCCCATATTTTTTAGTTTTATTTACATATCAATAAACATTAATATTTTGATGATATTATCCACTTAAGCAAAGACCAGTTTGTTATCTCAAATATTCTTCAATTATTCCTCCATCTCATGGATCATTTCATCAATAAATTTTTTAACATTACATTTCTTATGAATTTTTTATTTAAATTTATCTTTAACCATTTTTAACTTTTTTATATGTATTTTATCGATTTATCTTTAATTTTTATCTCTTTATTGAGAGGTTTCATTTTTCAAATTAAATATCTAATTTTTTTCATTGCGTCATCATAAAAATATAATTTGGATATATCATTATATAAATCTAGGTCGAAATAAAATATATAATAGAAACTTCTTCATATATTTTATTTATGTATTTTCTTACCATGATATAATGGTTTTAAAAAGATTTAACAAGACCATTTTTATCATCACATATTTAAAATGAATCTATATATTATGATGAAAAATTACAAGTCTAATTTATATTAGGTAATGGAAATATATTTTTACTTTTGAAATATTTTTCCACATTAATTTATCTTTTTTATCCTCTTTATCATTATCTTTTCTATGATCTTCAAAAATTTTGCAACAAAAATACAAATAGAATTTTATAGGTGAAGTAGTAATGAAAGATCCTAAAATTAGTAATTTATATAAATCTAATAAAAAACAATGTGAAAGAAAATTTTAAATACAATCATATGTAACATTTTATCTGATACCAATTGAAATTATTATTAGGAGTTGGTATAGACACTTAAGAAGGTGGTGAATCGGGTTTTTTATAAATTGTAACAAATTCTAATTAAAACACATAAAATTTTTCCCCCTTTGATATTTGAACCACAATTTTAGGTTTAGAAAAATATTTAATCTATTATTTTTTATACTATCACACAAAATAATTAAAATTTAGTATATAAATAGAGATAGCATTATAGTGTTTTTAAAATTTTCAACCCCTCACAAGAAACGTACCTACAGTTTGGATCATGTATCATCGAGTCAAATATTTAATTGATAATATTTTTATCAATTATATTTTTCAAGAAAATTTAACATCATCCACCTCTCACAATATTAATTTTTTTATTTTCACTATATTATATAAGTAAAAACCTTTAACACCGTCGTGTTATTTATAATGACATCCCACTAGTTCAAAATTAATTCCATTCTTCATAAAGTATATATCATATTTTTTTAGGGGTGTCTCTACATCTGATAATCTAATATCCTTCTTCATATAGAGTCATGAAAATGCTTTTGATCATTAATAACTTTTACATAAAACATTATATTTAGTTTAATAAGAACTCTTATCTATTTTTCAGACTCTGGTCTTGGAAATATTCATATTAAATGATAACGACCTCCACATTAAATGAATATTATATTAAGACTCTTATATATAATCATTACACTCAACTAACCTTATTTCTATATTTATCAAACTTATATAGAGCTATGTATTAAGGGAACTAGAATGTAATCTGTATTCATCTTCATTTCTTAAATACCTATATTGTTTTCTACTTCCGCATAATATCACTAACTCTTATCTTTCCTTAATATTTCTTCTAGTAATCTCAAAACTTTTTCTCACATAATGCATAACACACTTAAGAAATATATTCATTCATATAATTTGGTACTTTTTTAATTCTAGGATAATTTTAATTTCTACAAATTGAAATTTTATTGGAATATTTTAGGATCCCCAATACTAGAATTTTCATGCCAAAACATTTGATATCTATTTTCAATTTGTATATATAGATTTTATGTGGGTGCATCCCATGATCAATAATATTTTTCTCTCTGGATTATATAGAGTAAAATAATTGGAATACCCTTCTTCAATTTCATTCACTTTTTCTCTTGGTTCAATGAATTTCTTAGATATTTTCTATAGTAGGGTCATGAAATTTCATCTAAAAATACACCATAGAAAAATCCACTAGTAATCACACTAAATATATGTATAAAAAACACATCTGAAAAAATTTCAAGTGATAGATCCAATTTATGACATAACAAAATCAATGACTTTTTTAAACATCCATATATTTCAATTATAAAATTTATCAATGATAAATTCGATTTATATCTTCTCGATGATATCAAAAATTCTTTTTTGATATATTAATTATTCCTTATCAACATAAGAATCATCATGGTTGTTTATTTAGAATGATGTATTCTAGAATTTTTAAATTTTAATCTCATTTATATTCTCAGAATCATATTTCATTGATTATTTTATCTGTTACATTAAAGATTATCTTTTTAGTAAACAAATTATATCACAACAAATTTTCTAATGTTCCAATCTATTAATAATAGTTCCAAAATCATTATATTATAACTCCATGAACTCCTTAAATTTTTATCACACATCTTTATTGAAAAAAATTCCATTTTAAAATCATTAAATAAATAGATAATTGATGTTCCCCTTCAATATTCTTTGAATCCATGATTGAAATATATCTTTGTATAATATCATGATGTCTATGAATTAAATTACCATATTTAAAATGAACATATTTATTATACCCCTTCAAAATCTTCAATTATGGAAAAAATGGTTCATTCAGTTGAATTGTTGAAATTATACTAAGTGTGAAATTTTATTCATAATAAAAGTCTTACATTGCTTTATCAAAGTCATAGATAGGCCACTCAAACTCTTACACCCAGCATAAAAGCCGTACGTGAGCACATATGAAGTCTTATACACACAAAAAGATATTACTGTCATTTCATATTTATCCATTAAAAATTCTAAAACACATATATATTATTGTTCATTTTAATCAAAGTATTATATGGGGATTAGAATATTCATTCATGCACTATGAAGTCTTAATAAATATAAAATATTGGAAAACTCTGATATTTGATGAAATTAATTTAATTCTTATTTTTATAACATATTCATTCAAGTATACTCTTAAAGACATTGGTTCACTTTGTAATTTCTAATATTAACTATACCCAGGAAGTATTATTGCCATTAATCAAAGTCTTATAGTGGTTCAAAAAAATCACAATTTCCTTGAAATCCAATGATATCCACCCAAATAATTATGGGGTAATATATAAAAAAAAAATTATTTCCAGTAAGTAAATTATAGTCCTCATTAATTAAGCTCAGAACTACTTCACCTCAAATCATGGACTTCTCAAACTCTTTAAATTTACCTAGAATATCTTTAAATAATTATAATAATTATTAGAATAATTCTAGGATCCTCCAAATAATTTCCAATGTACATTATAGGATATAAACACCAAAGTTATATTATATAAAATATCACAACACTATATCATTTCATCCAACAAATCGGCCATCAAAAACCATGAAACAATTATTGCGCCTCATGAATTTTAGTGTTTTAAATCCCTATAAAATAAAGATGTTTTCTCTAAAATTCATCTATATAATTTCATCAAACAATATTAAGTCCTTAATATCCACGTTATCTATAATATCAATATAAAAAATTACTATAGATAACACTTAACACATATTTAGTATACATATTTAACATGATGATAAACTCTCTAATCATTTAATACTGAGGCAGCTAATTGATCATATGAAAACATGTAATTTAAGAAACAACTAGACAAAATCCATTTACATTTTTATGATAAAATTACCTTCAAATTATTTGTTTGGTATTTCACTAAATCACCAATCACACCAACAACATCAAATTTCATATTGACATTTCAAAATATAGCATCTCAAGTGTATTTGGGTACTTTAATAATAATAGATGTAAAAAGATAAAATTCTTTAAAGGATTTCTCGAAATCCATGATAGTCTCAGGTTAAAATAATTCATGGAGAAATTAATGAGGAATAAAATGTATCTTAATTTATTTTTTCACTTCATTTGAGAAGTCATAAATCCTTATAAAATACATCAAATAACAATTTTGTAATTTTAATAAATTTTTTTATTTTAAGGGTATCATATTATAATTTTTTTCTATCAGTGTTCGGTTTATGGATGAATTAATATGGATATTAATTTATTTAATATAAAATAATATAAAAATATTTCATTTTCCTTGTACGTATTATTTATTTTTAGAATTTTTATTAAATTAAATTTTATTTATAAAATAAATAGTATAGTATTTGATAAATTGTTTCCAATAGAAATTATATTCATGACATTAGGTCTGAAGATTTTGATCACATCATGTATTCTACCACTGTGGGTTCTTAATGGGGAGGTATTAAAGGTGATAGTTGGTGAATCTTATATATTATTTTTTTTCACCATGTCTTTGAGTGATAACTCATTAAATAGTAAAATTATTAACCATTTTTTTATATGGATCATGGGAATTATATCAATGATTTATATCATGAAGAATAATCTATAGGATAAAACTTATGATGATTGAACATAGGTGTCAATTAAATGAAGTTGGGGAGTGTTTTTTTCAAGGGAATATTATTTATGAGTTTAATTTTTTTTGAATGATGGTACATGGGATATATGGTGTATGTTTTACTCTATTTGAAAACCAATAAAAGGAAATTAATTGATTTATATTATTGGATATGAATAGATGACTTGTAGTAAGTACATTTCGTAACTTTGAGTGATGTCACATTAGATACATATTTGGGTTTTCTCATATGGTAGGTCTTATTGTAAGAACCATACACTCTATATCTCATTGTAGAGGCAGATGAGAGATAATACATACATCATACTCTGAACATCATATCATGGGAGTTAGCAGAGTATATTCAGTTAGTGGCCCCTGGGAAATAGGCCAACCACATGTATTAAAACAATAATTCAGAGTAGACCAAGCTACAATTATATATTATATAGTGTCCCATGGGATGACACTCCTTGATTTATTTTAGTTTGGACTAGCAGTGTTTATAGCATAACTATTTTCTTAAAGTGTGTGACTCATGGAAGGCTGAATGCAATTTGTATTAATGAATAAATTGTATTTTAGTTGTGATATTTTCATATCAATCCTTGAGAAATTATTAACATTAAAAATGAGTCAAACAACCAAACATAATGAATAATAACACATTTATTGAGTTTAAATGTTAACAGAGTCTACGTATGTAACATGAAAAGAAGGAAAAATCCATAAAATAACTTTTACATATAGATTTTACCACTTACATATGGTCCCTATACATGGGATTATTCCTACACTATTATATAATTAATACACTATGGTGTTTTCAATGTCATGTTTAGGAATTGCATATACCTTCCCTATATTCATCAATGAACCTTGAAACTATGGGATGCTTATTTGTAATCCAAACTCATATTATATTTATTCATAATCTCGTTGAAACAAAAATGCATCACGACACTTGTGATCTATCTCACATTAGGATACTTTTATATAAATCCAAATCATATTTCAGGCACCCTTGTCATCCTCTGAAATTTATTAATATAATTTCTATAATTTTGATTTTTTTATTTTCAATATTCCAAATTCAATGAATATTCAATGTATGTACCACCCATCACCCACTAGTATCTACAAAATATGTGTCTATGAATGGTATGAGATGCTTTTATAAAAGTCAAATCCTACAAAATTCCATCCCAACATCTTCTTTATAAATGAGTGATTTTTAATGGATTTTATAACATAAATAGTATACATGTTCTTTATTACATGGCCTCAAAATGCATCCCACATGATATTAAAATATATAGAGTAGTCCTTGTAATATAATATAAATCTATATGAAATGTTTCTCCTCCAATGATGTGGAATAGAATGATACACGTGTTTACAATGATTTGAACTATAAGGCTATTTTTTATGCTTAATTTTAACACTGACCTCTCATAGATTTAAAATGATTTTTTACCTATTTCTAAACATGAAATTTCAATGATAATTTATCAGGGATAAGTTTCATGAACAATAAAATAGATATAAACATTTATCCTAAAAAAAATTCTTTTCATTCACTCAATAATAATACATGGTACTCCTTCAAAAAATTTAATCCCAATATCATCGTAACTTCCCACGCAATTCCAAAAAACATTGAAGTTCTAGGATGATATTAAACTCTAGTATAAAAATTTATTAATTCATGGGGAACACAAAAACTATAGTGTAATTTTATGTATTTTATGATTTGAAGAAACTCCATAAACATCATTTGTCTTCATATATCACATTAAAATCCAGTAAAACATTTTAACATTTTTACTGAAATTAAACTCTTGTGTAAACCTTTATGTAATTATCGAATTAAATAAATCTAATTTAACCCAAAATCATCTTTGACAAAATAAAATGAAATATAGGACTCTTATCTTATAGGATTCAATTATACTATATAACAATATTTCATTATTTTATGAGTACATTGCACTCCATCATACCATTAAGTCTTTATGGAGGAAATGAAATTCCAACATAACCTTTTTTTCTCCCTAACTGATATCGAATCTAACATAACTCTTCATCTTTATTAATAATTATAAACACCAACATACCAATTCGGTATTCTTATATGAAAATATAGTCTATATTGAATATTTTAATTTTCTATGATGATCTTAATCTATAGTGTATGATGATTATTCATTCCTATATTACATTGAAATATAGAATACACCTCATGTAATCTAGTATTGGTTTAGAATTAAATTTAAACATTATTTATTCATATTTGAATTTAAAATATTATATTAACTTCATGAATTATTTCCTAATTTAATTATTGGCATACCCTACAGGACATCCTGCCTAGATTAAAACATTAATAAACCTTTTTGTGTAAAGACACGAAATTCACATATATGAATATTAAATATCAATATATGAATATCAATTACATAATATAACAATACAATATAGAATTGTTTAGTTTTAGTTCCTTTTGAAAATTATTTACATAAACAACTGATCCATAAATGAGATACATCATCTCCCACTATGTTCATCATAACAAGCACTCTTCTAATACATATCAAATATAATACATTTCAACTTAACACTGGGAATGTTAACATAATAATGAGTGATCTAAGATGATCATTATGGGTAAACAAGAGGGATATCAAAATATCATGAGCATAAGGGTATGATATAATGAGAACAACAATAAAAAACAAACCATGCATATCATAGATCATACACTTGAGTCATTTAATAAATATTAAAATTTAATAAGACTTGAATCAAAAAAAAATATAATATAACACATGAGAACATAACATTGGAATAAGCCATATATTTTTTGCATACACAAAAGTAATAAAAATAATTTCTTCAATAGTTTCAGTATAATTTTCAAGACAACATTTTAGAATAGGTTAACTCCACAAACCATTTTAGTAGTCAAGGATCACTCCCAATACCATAATAGGGGATAAAGTTTATTATTGAACTAGTTTCACTCCCCATTCATGTCATATTTATCTCATGGGATATCAATATTTACCCAATTGAATAGACGTAAGTATAGATCCCACCTGTATTATGATGAAAATCATTCATTCAAGTTAAAAAATATTAAAAAATAATTAATATATCATAACCCAGGATAAGAAAATGATTAAAGAAATATTTCATCATAGAATAACATTTGGAAAAGAAATAGGTCTGATTATTAGTTCATCGAGTAATGATATTATAACATACGAAAAAATAAGTGGGTTTCGTAATAATTTTTTCAATGTATAACCAATAGAAGAAAAATTTGTTTAATAAACAAATTTTCATCATAAAAATAATCCTGTTTGAGAAATAATATGAATGATATCATTGGATCATATCACCAGTAAATCATAAGTAACATAAAAGGATATCATATTAGATTGAAAATGATTTTGAAAGATCATTTGGAACATTTCTTGAGTAATGTTTTTTATCACTTTAAAAAAAATAAAACATAAAACAATTTTAAAATCATTTTCTTTAAAAATAATATTGGAATCTTATAATGGAATTGTTAAAAATAATTTAAAATATTTTTTGTAGAAAATATAACTCCCAATTTGAAAATAAATATTTAAAACTAAAAATTCATTAAACATTTTTGAAAACCATTTCCCTAAAATTAAACTTTGAAACGTATAAATAAAAATTATAAATTATTAGTTGTACAAGATGGAAGAAAATACTATTCATGTTGTTCATTTAAAAAAATTATTCCATTCACATTTTCTGTAACATCTAAACATGCATTGTTTTTTTGTAAATGCCATAATATTATCTTTTAAAAGACATTGTAAAATTAAATCATGGGTAAAATTTTATTTAATAAGTGTTTTTTAAAAAATTTAAACCTTTTTATATTTTTTTTGTAAAACGTGTATATGGAATAAAAAATAGTTTTTAACTGAAGGGAGAAATAAATCTAGTTTACTTTAAAAATATTATTTTATGATCTTGCATACAAAAAGAGATAAAAATGAATGGAAACATCTGTTATCATGAAATAACCATATGAAAATAAAAATCATTAGTTTATTGATAGATTTAACATAATATTTCATTATCAAAAGAATAATCATAAAAATCTCGATAAACGATGAGATTATTCCATAAAACCATTACTCTTGGTAACATTGAATCATAATCCCCAAGAAATAATAATATTGAATGAAACATAGAATTTTATAAATACTAATTAATTCATTATATTACATTTCAATGGGTATGTATATACACCTCATAATATAAGTTAGGTGCATAACATGGCATATGTCTCAAAGAAGAAAAATTAAGACCAAAATCCATTACTGCTTTAGTAATCATTTGAGTTGTAAGCCCTAGTAATGTATTAAATAAAATTAAACTTTAAATATCTTGAAAATAATTATATTCATGATATAACATATAAAGGGTGCAGTATATACACTACACAAATGAAACAGGTGGTGAATTATAAATTTTCTCCCAAAAATAACAGAGTGACTAAAAATACCTTACCATGAGTATTGAATTCATTCACACACAATCAAACCTCCTATTTAATAAATATAATATTATTATAAATATATTAAATAAACATAATTATATATATCATACCATATATGAATTAATTATAACCCTTTATTACCCATTTATGAACAATTCCTAGTTAAAATCACGTTTCGGATAATAATTGCCTTGTTTTTTATGTATGTTTGGATTTTTTTACTTTTAGTCGTCTTACTATGATAATGGTTCCATTATCTCCCGAATGTTAAACATTATATAATTATAATTTATAATATATTTATATTTATATATGAATTTATAGTTATCTAGAAATGATGAAGATTTAAAATTAAATACACCATTCATGGGGAGGGTAGGGTATACATATGCAGGAACATTGTTTTCATATTCTTGAATGATTGAAAAAAATAAAGGTCAATAATAATTTTCCATTATATAATCATTTGTATTTAATATATATATATATATATCATATTTTTTATTATAATAGATCGTTATCTTTAACATCCCGACTCGGCTTACCATTAAACCAGTAGCTAGACCGATAGGTCACTTTGCCTTAAGCGCATCTCCTCGAATGCCAGAGGCTACCGACAAGAAGTAAGGGTATCAAGATGTTATATTGGGGAGAATGTACCTTCATATCAAAGTATCAAAAATGTAAATAGAAACTAAATAGTAAATAATAAAGGAAGTAGTAAACAAAATAAATATTGTAGTGGTAGACAGATAATAACAATTTTATAAAAGTGGACAATGCTTGTTTATACAAAAGAAGAATGCATGAAATTGTAAGGACACAAAACTGAAGCAGTAAACAAATAAAAATTCACAATAAGACAGAAAATAAATAAATAAAAGATAGAAAATCTTCATGGGTGATCACCATGAGCATCCTGAACTCCAGCATAGTCCTTCGCTCTTAAATCCCATGTAAAAGCAACACAAAAGTCAACCTAGATACTGTAAATATCGTGTCCACTCAGGTAACAAGAGTACCTAATCAGGGTGTAATATATACATCTCAATAGGCGAGAACCCATTGTTTCTATCCCAATCCATATAATGAATAATAATTAAACATAGTTCATGTATAGATAAGTAAAAATAGGATGGAATAAATAAATAACAACCCATCTAGGATCCTAAGAGAAACCTGATGGTGATACCTACTTCAAATCACTGTTGGAATAAGAGTCTGATCATGTCACTATATATCTATATATATATATGTGTGTGTGTGTGTGTCAAAATAGGGTTTGGATAAGAATGCACCCCACCCATACATGGATATATGGATCATAACTGGAATGGGGTAATAATGCATCGAACAAAAAACAATTGTATAGCTAGAATTGGGTAAGAATACCTCCCATATGTTAAATTATTTTATTGAAGGCATGGGGTAAGATTTCTTCCCATCCATGAAAAATTATACAGCTTCAATGGGGTTGTAATTTACCTTATCCATAAATGATTATATAACTCATATGGGTAATAATACCTCCAATCCATAAATGATAATAACACAATGCATAAAAAAGCCTATTATACATTTCAGTAGTCATTCCCATGTTCATAATTTAATGAATATGGCCTAACCTCTTATGTTTCAAAATAGTAAAGGTGTAATTTCAATTAAAGCATTTCAACTCATGTCAAACATTTTAGAAATTATGAAAAAGGGCATGGTCTTACTATCCCTTGGGGTTATTCCACTTAGCATTATTTTCATGGATTAGACCAAAACATGCTAAAACCATTATTGAAGCTCAAGGTCAATGAAATGTACCATGTTCAATCTATATATATATATATTATGCTTCTATCATGAATAATCCATACTATACCTACCATTTATCTTAAGCAGCTCATTTAACTCATTTATATATGGAAACTGCATTTCCAGGGCTCAATTGTAGGGGATAGATGTTATAGAAATAGAGCATATGCCCACTTTGGAAAATGAAAAAAAGTACAAGAACATAGAAATGTCATTTATCAAATATAACTCACACAAAAAAAGAAAACATTAATCTAATAATGAAGGAAATCACAAAATTCTATCACTGCATCTTTATCTTTAAGGAAACACGCCTCTATCAGAGGTGTTTTATTACAAAAACATGACTTTTTTGTCAAACAAATAATTTATCACCTTTATGAATTTCACTAACTTAATAAAAAGTTGATTTTATACTAAATACAATACTAAATTAATTAAAAACTATGAATGATGGAATAAGTAATTAATTTATGCATTACTAAAATTAAAGGGGCAGTGAATCAGACAATACATCTGTGTGGAACAATGATGAACACATCGGCTCTTCCTGAATTCTAACCCAGAGTTGCTACTACCCCCTTTGAGCATATGAACTTTTTGAGTACATATAAGGACACATATCCCCTAAAAACACATCTTAATGGCCACAAACATGTGCAAGGGGATCCCTACATATATTATAATATGCGGATACTCATCTCCACTCAGCTACATATGAATTTTCATATATATATACAGAGGTACAACTAGCCCCATACACGTATATTCATTACAACGGATGAATATAAATAAAACTAGGTAACCAATATATAAATATATACATATACTTACATATTCATACGCATGCAAGTCCCATTATAATCGGTGACTCTAAAACACATTGAAGGGTCCAATGCACAACAAAATAATTACATAAAACCTTGAAATAACTAAAGGGCGCAATATAACAAGGAAAAAATCACTGGATACCAATATTTACCTCATATTGTGGAAGAAAAGAGAAAAAACCTGAACTAATTCTTCGGTGTCGGATGTCGGAATACACATGGACACGACTTGAGAGTCCATTCACACACCCTATCAAAGGAAGAAACACAAAAAAAATCGATCAATCCCAAATCCAAGGGTTTTGGTCGAATGAAATAGGGTAACGAGAAGAGAATAAATCAACCGAAAATGTAAGATAAATGGGATATGAGATCCTACCTTGAATTATCAAAGAGGAAATGTGAATAAACCCAGTGAAGTTGGTGATCAGAGAGGGAGTCATTGAGTGTTAGTCACACGCCTGTGGGGTTTGGCAGAAGGGGGTGCTCAATGAGGGGTCATCATGCCTAGTATGGTGAAAGGGAGATATTTCCCTTTAGTTTCTCCTTAAGAGATAAATTAAAACTCAAAATAATAATAATAATAATATTATTATTATTATTATTACCATTAGAAAATAATTTATTATTTTTTATTCTCCACATAATATCATCTATTTTTTTTTCTTTTTAACATTTATTTTTTTTTGATTTATAAAATAAGGAAAACTACATGGTTTGACCCACACAGTTTTCCAAATCGTACGCAAATTGTGGGGTGAACAGTGTGATGCCACTGCCTCAACAACATAATTTGTGGGCTAGGTACTTAGTTTGGAAAACCATGTGAATCATTTGTTCACTATTTAGCATTTAAAACAATTATTTTCTAGATTCAGTTCTCCCTAAACTCCTCAAGAAACTTAGGAAACATCTTGATCCTTTACATAAGTCCAATAAAATCACATTAAAGCATTCCAAATTGTTGAATTTAGTTTTTCAGTTTGGTTTTAAATTCACACCATCCAATAAATGAGAGAGTAAAAAATACCTTATAATTTTTTATGGTTTATAAATAAATAACTCTAAAATATCCCCACATTAGAACATATCTTCCTAGAGAAGCCTTTGGGAAACAACATAAACATCACCCAACCTATTAGGGTCATGAAGTCTTGTTTGAACTGTCACTCCTTGTTTGCTACACCTAATACACCTTTAATAATTACATAAGTCAACAAAACCCGATCCAATGATCATTTACTAATTAAAAAACCAAATATAATCTTATATTATCTTGTTAAGATGGAGACACAATCACGTTATCATCTCAATGAACATATGACGGATAGTGCTCCCCACCATAGGTCTTAACTTAATAAAGGAGGAAATTCAAAGCCACATTACTCCACCATCGGGATTTTATATAAATCACACCTCTAATCATCCTAATGACTCTCTTCGGATGATTTAATTCAAAATTAATGCTAAAATCTTAACCAACCAAACAAAAACTGGTCGCACATGATTTTTCAGAAGATACTACCGACCTTAAAACCACTCTCACCTTAAACAAGAAACACACATTAAATGGTTTCGTAAAACTATAATAAATTAAATAAAATAATAGAGAAAAATGAAAGCCACTTGGATGACTTATCTTGAAGATTCCCTGCTTATATGGAGAAAACAATTTAAACTGAACCGTAATGATTTTTCCCAGGGCATCATGTGTTGACAATGAGGGTGTTCAATGAATCACATAATTGACTCTCGGTGATGCTTATAATGTCAAACCATCTTCCATAAATTTATACTAGTGTAAAAAAGAACTATTCCAAAGTAGGTGAGACACCATTTTACAAGGAATACATTTCTGTATTTCCATAATGTCCAAAGTTGAACATTAACTGAGCCTAGAGTGGTATCTGTCTGGCGGTACAGTCAAAATAAATGGATGGAGTCTATTATTACAACAATGGATTTCATACTTTGGATCCCAATAATCACATAGGACTTACCAAACCTCAATAAGAAGATTGTTTCAACTTACAACGCTGAAAAAATCACCCAACATGCTCAATAGCATAAAGCTTTAGCATGGAGTAATACCAACATTCTTTTAGTGCATCAAAAATGAAGTCAAGATAGGGGACATGATCATCTCTATGAAGGAGTACACTAAGAGGATATATAGGATTACTATGAAGGTTCAATTTACTTCATTAATATTTCTGAATAAGTGCTCGGTACAGCTTCCAACCAATAGTATACCACCAACCACTTTCAAAGTCATATTGGTGAGCAAGAAATAACATAATTAAAGACTTTCAATATTCAAGTTAATTCATGTGAGGTCAAACATTTACAAATTTTCTTCCTTAGTATGTTCCTTCTATATGGAATTCAACATAACCACTAGAACTAACAAGATTCTCCCCGCCATTGGAGTGTCCTTTTTTTCAAAGGAGGGATAGATTAACTGTTAAAAATAACTCTAGAACCATATTCAGTTAAAAAATATATGGCATCCTCCTCTGAGCGATGCCCATGTCCATTAATAGATAGACATAAAATTAAAAACCAAATGGATCATCGTTTCTAAATACTTGAGTCTCAAGGAACTCGTCCCAAGCATTTAGATGAACTTGATTCCTTTAACACTCGATGGGTACCAGGTATATGAATTCGTAAAACCCTAATATTTTTTAAGAAAAGTGCTACACCATTATTACTCCCATTTGATTAAAATCACTATGCATTCATGTATTTTGTGTATAGTATAAGATATTTAACACCGAGTCAAATTACATCATATGAGCACTATCCATGATGACACCAAACAAAGTCGTCCATCACTGAGGAAAAGAATGGGTCACAATAACTATGATGCTCACTCTCAAAGAAGGGTAAAAGATACCATAATGACCCATATAAATAATGGATTCATCTAGAATAAAAAAGTAATATATGGTACAATGACTCTTAAAAGTTATTAAACGTCTTGAAAGTCACAACACTAGAATGGTATTCTAGTTCTAAGGGTGATACCTACCATCACCTAGCCACTTACATAAAGACTTGTAGAGAACCTATTACCCGGTCACACAAACACAATTCACTAGACCCAAAGTCAACCATCATGACATTTCTACTGGTAATGTTCCAAGAAAAATCATGGATAACTCAAACTATGCATACTCAAAGGTTTCGATAAAGGCTACACCACCTTAGTTTCCATTTCCAAGGCCTTTATATTTAATTCACATTTAATATTTATTCATCTAATGGTTTAATCAAAACATAAGATACCATTTTTTTAAAAAACATGAGGTACATGATTTTAAAGAACCTTGGTTCATAAAAAACCCCAATATCTATTGTTAAGTAATTAATGTTTTGACACCCAAATGGGTAATCTTATAAAAAAATTTCCCCAGCTAGACAACTTAGGTCAAGTATCATTTTGGCATTTAACCATTTCATTTCATATTAAAACATAGAACTCTTGCACATATAACCATTTCAACCATAATGTGGTGGTTTTATTTAACAGGGGTTTCCCTTTTCCAATTCATGAAGCACCCTTACACTCCATTGATTGAAAATTATCTCCCATTTATTGAAACAAATTACATTTCAGAATTTAACATGTTCAAATATATTGGTCCAGTCGTTTGGGTGGACATATAACTACCAATAAAGCACCCATAAAATTTATGGTTTATCATTTCACTCCCATTTAATCAAAATAAATTCAATTTATAATTAAACATTAGCAACCTTTTATATATTTAATCAAAATTCTATAAACATTAAAAAACATATTGGATGGTTTGGTACACAAAATAAACTTTCCTAGTTGTAAGGCTCACATACACAATAGAACTGAAAACTGGATTCCATCCTAATTTCAACCATTTATATTTTATCCCAAGAAACTATCTTCATATTAAGACAAATCTATCATTTTGTCATAAGAAGTAACACATAAGCCTAACATAACACAAAACCATAGAATATCATCAATATAGGACATATAGTCAAGTGACATGGAATATAAGAACTAAATAAAATTATATGAACATGCATGATAAAGAATACATGAAATAGAATATAATATATTATGCATTCTCATAAAAAATAGCATGGCATAAAACTCAGTCAAATCAATAGGCATCCTACAAATGCAAATACATGGTATGGCACATGAGTGACCTTTTAATTTCTATTTTCCTAATATGATTCCTTCTATGCTTCAACCATTCCTTACAAGGACAAGGGTAATATTTCCAAAATTTCACAAATTATTAAGAAGTATAAAATAATACAATCTCTTGAGGTGAAATCATATCCACTATAATAGAAAATAATATTAACAATAATCTCATCCCTGGTCACTTGGTCATTTTCATATATGGAGTAACCAGACCTAATAACAACTATTAACCAAGCATCGACACATTTCTAGTATCTTATCTATCAAACAAAAATAGTACGACAATGTGAATAAAACAACCCCATATGATACTAGTTTTTAACATCCTAATCCAACTTACCATCAAACTAGTAGCCAGACCAGTATGTCACACATCCTAAAATGCATCTCCATGTATTCCAGAGGCAACTAACTAGTTGCGAGGGTATTAGTAGGTAATAGTGGGGTGAATATACCCTCGTATTAGATTATAACAATGGTAAAAAGAAACCAAATATCAAATAATAGAGAAAGATATAAACAAATAAAAAACAGTAGTGGAAAACAAATAATAAAAAATATATAAAAGTTTACCATACCAGTTTAGACAACATAATAATTATTGACATTGTAATGACACCAAATAGAAGAAATAAAGAAATCAACAATCTATAAAATATAATAACAAAATAAAGAAAAGACAGAAATGCCCCACGAGTGATCTCCACCAGAATCCCAAGCTTTATCTTGGTCCTTTCCTTATAACTCCCAGGTAAATTATAAACAAATATAAACCTAGATACATTAAATATAGGGTATACTCAGTGACCAAGGGTACTCGAGCAGGGTGTGAGATATAAATCTCAGTAGGCCGACACCCATGATTTTTATCCCAATATTGATAGTGAATAACAATAAAATAGTTTGTACGTATAGATAAGTAATAACAATATTGAATAAATAAATAACAACACGTCTAGGATCCTAAGGGATACCCGATGACCATACCTTATTTGGATCCTTTTCGGGATAATAGTATGATCATGTCACTATATTTCAATATAGATAGATAGATATATATATATATATATTAGTGTCTGTGTGTGTGTGTGTATGAAAACTAGCATAGGATAATAATTCATCCCACCAATTGATATATATAGGGATCATAACTATCATGCAGTAATAATGCCTCCCACCCATGAACAATTATATACCTGGCCTGGAGAAAAATTTCTCTCATCCATAAACAATTATATAGATGGCATGGGGTCAGATTTCCTCCCATTTATGAATGAATATATAGATGGCATGGGTAAAAATGTCTCCCATCCATAAATGGTTATAAAGATGGAATGGGATATTAATTCCACCCATCCATAAACAATTATAATACAATTCATAAGGAAAAGCCTCTTATGCATTTCAATAGTCATGCCCAAATTCATAATTTAATAAATTTTTCATAACCTCTTATGTTTCAAACTAGGAAAAGTAAAATTTCATTTAAAACATGGGAACTCATGTCAAAAATTTTATAAGGAATGTCAAATGGCATGGTCTTCACATCCCTTGGGGTTATTACACTTAATATCATTTTCAAGGTTTATACCAAAAGACACCAAAACCATTATTGAAGATCAAGGTTAGTGAAAAATACCATGTTAAATATATATTTATGCATATAGGATGATTCTACCCTTCATAATCCATCATATACTAACCATGTACCTTAACCAATTCATTTAACTCTGTAAAACATGGTAACTACATTACCATGTCTTATGTGTAGAGGAGGGGTCTTATGGAAACAAAGCATAATACCACTTAGGAAAGTGAAACAAAAAGGGCCAAGTAGCTATTAATGTCACATATCAAACACAACATAAGAATAATGAAAATAACAAGGAAATAAGGCATTAAAGTATAAAATTATATGACTACATTTTTATCATGAAGGAATCACACCTCCATTTGAGGGGTTTTATTACAAAAACATGACTTTGTAATCAAAGAAATAATTTACCACCATTAATTATTTCATTAACAATATCAAAGGGATCTTTTAAACAAAAACCCATGCTGCATTAAATAAAAACTATGAATGGTTCAATAAGTATTTAATTAATTCATCACTAAAATTAAAGGGGAATAGAATGGGACCCTACATCAAGAAGCAACCAAGCTGAACACTTTGGCTCTTAATGCTTTCTAACTCAAATATACTGTTACCCCATCTGAGGATATAAACCTTTACATACATATAATAACGCATATCCCCTATGAACACATCTGCATGTCCATGAACATGTGCAAATGGGTCCTTACATATATGCTTATAATCACATACACATATCCAATCACCTAAATATTCATTTTCATAGATATACATAAGCATAATTATCCCCATACATGTATATTCACTTCTATGGATGAATATACACATAAAAGGGGAACTTAAATATATATATATACATATATATACTTACCTACTAATATGGAGGAAAGTCAACTTAGACTCAACAACACAAAACAACACGAAAATGTCTAACACACTAGAAAATAACAACTAGAATCCTTAAAACAACCAAAGGATGAAATATAATAAAGAAAAAAACCAAACATCGGTTGTAAATCTTTACCTCATATGGGGGTAGTAAACCGAAACAACCCAAAACAATTAATCATGAGTGGTGGTTGTTGGAATACACATGAAAACCACTCGAGAGGCCACTTGCATGCCCTATTGAAAGAAGAAAGCTGCAAAAATTAGTTAAACTCACATCTTATGGTTTCGTCCGAACGAGATAGGACAATAGGAATACAAAAAATTATCCAAAATAAGGGATAATAGGGATTTTAGATCCTACCTTGAAGAATTGAAGAGTCGATGTGATGAAAATTGGTGAAGACTTTTATTAGAGAGGGCTCTAAGGAGAGGGGCTCACAGGCTTATGGGGTTCAGCTGAAGTCAGTGCCCAAAGATGGGATGTTTCACATGATAGGGAGAACGAGAGATATTTCTCTTTAGGTTTTCCTTAAATCCTAATTTAAAACCCAAAAAAATAATAATAAGAATAATAATGATAATAATAATATTATTATTATTATTACAATTAAACATTTCTTTATTATATTTTATTTTCTACTAAATATAATCTAACTAATTTTCTTTTTATCTCTTAATTTTATTTGATTTTTAAAACATGGTAAACAACATGATTTTATCGGCAAGGTATGCCAAACCGTGTGCAAACCTTGTGGTGAAAATTTTGAGTATACTGCCTCTAAAAGCATACCAAGATGGCTAGGAGAACTATTTGAAAAACTGTGTGCAACCCATGTGCATTACCACTTCCCCACTTGAACAAGGCTATAAGTTTCCTTGCATTGGTATGAATGGATTTAGACAAACCAAGAACCCACTAGATTAGTAAAAAATAATTTTTTTCTGGGCTCTACACTCCCAAAACTCCTCAATCCACCTAGGATATTTCTAAGGCCTTTACCCAAGTCCAAAAACATTACATTAAATCATTCCAACTCACATGATTGAGTTCTAAAGACAGTTTTTAAATTCAAACCTTTTAGTAAAAAAAAGTTCAAAAATCCCTAGGAATTTTTTCTAGAAAAAAACTTGAAACATTAAAAAATATATTTCCATGTGAAGCATACATGAAGGATAAATCACATTACTTCGCAAGATGGTATATTATCGTACAAACGAGCGATGTGATCATATGTCCACTTAATATAGAGTAATTATATATATGTGATTTAATAATTATATAATTATAAGTATATTACTAATATCATATATATTTATTTAATCTATACTTATTAACATATTAGTATAATTAAAATTAAAAACACATCGCATCAGTTCGTAAGGTGGGTGTCCTCCATACATATAAGTGAAGTTGTTATTTTCCAATGGGATTGTAGGTAAGAATTTTGACATGGAATTATAATTCCATATGTATAATAATATCATAAATATCATATATAAAAATTAAATCTATCATTATATCCATCCATGAAATGTGGTGATGGGAAACGAATAACATTGGCTCCAGATATGGTAGCCCATCGTACATAGGAATTATAATTTTTCATTCCATTTGATAGAAGAGGAGATATATTTAAGTTATTAAATTAACATAATAACATCTAGGTATATGGTATATACTGGTTTTTTCATTTTATAATATTTTTAAATTATTAAAGGTTATGGATTAAGAAATAAAAATAACATATGATTATGTAATTTACCTCTTCATTAGAGAGCCTCTTTAAGTTTACATACTAAATCCTTCATAATTTGAATTGATAAGGAAGATAAGTACTGAAGTATTATATTAGGGATGTAATTTAATGATTTGGTCATGTATGTTATGAAAAAAAGTGTTAAAGATGTTTTAAGTGGAGATGATAGGGGGTGACCTTTTATAAGTGTGGTGAGTGGCACAATTGTAATGTTTGAAAATAAATAAGTGTAACCACATTTTTCACATGACAAAGGGCTAAAAAAAAGATATTATCCAACATTACAGTTAATAAGGTCAAAATAATGGAATAAAATGTGTTTTGTAAATTGTTTGAGGTCATTGTGCATCTTATCTTTTAGATTAAACACTCAGAAAACCCATTTTCCCCTTAACTATGGTAATTGATTTTTTACACTTTTACTATTCATAATGGTAAAAAATATAATTTAACTTATTAGATAATACACATAATAATAATTCCAAAAATTGAATCCATTTTCTAAAATGCTATTCACAAAAGTGAAAATATATAATTAAAAATTAATTCTGCATACATGATGTAAATTTAGCATTCCAAAGAAAATAGTTTCAAAAAATTAAAAACAATTTACATAAAAAATTAATATTAAATTTATTAAAATTAACTAATTAAATTAATAGATATATATTTTAATTAATAAAAAATTTTAAACCATTATTAAATAATTTAATATTTTTTTATTTTTTTAAATGAAATTACTTTTATTAATAAAAAAATTATATTTCATTATTCAATAAAATATTTACTTTTCAGAAAGTTATCAAAACTTCAATCCATGAATATTATTAATTTATCATATAAAAATAAAGATTTTTTTTCCATATAAATTTTTTAAAATTGGAATAAATTAATTTAAAAATATGTGCACAAAATGAGAAAAAATTATTTTTTATAAATTTTTTTTAAGAATAAAATTTGTTTTATTTTTATATATTCTCTAGAATACAGATAAGATTAATGTTAAAAAATTTATTAAATAGATATTATATTAATTTCATTTAATTAATTCACAAAATTGATTTGTTTAATTTATTGTGCTAAAACACATTTGTGTGCATAAAAATAGTTTTTTTGAAAATTTTGTATGTTGTTTTAAAATGGTTATTATGTTCATTTTAAATTAAATTTTCATAAAATAATAAATTATATATATGTGTATACTATATATTTTTAGAATTTAGTCAATTATATTCACACCCATCATTCCAGCGGCTAGGTGATAAATATAATATGAAAGTATAATATTTTAATAGTACATCACATTTTCTTTAAACCAAGTTATGCATGTATCACAAGCTAAAATAAATATTTTATGTAAAAAATATAAAATCAACTTGGCATGTAATGAAATATATCAAAAATATTATATTGATATAAAAATATATTTTACAAAATATTAGGGTGTTGTATTCTGCCAAATTAAATAAATTGCATCCCTAGAATTTGAACATGTTCTTCCTAAAAAGGGGTTATACATTTGAAAATACCTTTCGGAAAACCCACATTGTAAAAAGGGTTAATAATGATTTATCTTGAAAATAAAGAATGGGATATGGGAAGGTTATCTTGAATAACACGTACTATTTTTCCAAATAAAAGATCATATATGGAATGTGAATATTTGGACATGGAAGAAATATGTAATGTCTAGAAAATGATAGAGAGTGTAAAATATCATCAATAACAAGAATGCTAATGAACAAGAAGAAATCAAAAACCACAAAACCATAAACCAAATATGTGTCAAAATTTCCATTGATATCATCAGAAATGAGGGTACTGGGAAAACATTATATCAAGATCCTTCTCATAATGATTAGAATATTCCAGGTAAATGTATAATTACATGATTCCAATAAATTTCCTGATCAAAATTTTATCCTTTGGTTGTTCTTTGATAAATTTAAAAATCATATCTTAAATTAAGAAAAGAATTTGAATTTTTTATTATTGAAGAAAAATTAGATCATATGATCCATAAAAATGACAATCTATTCCTTTTTTATCTAGTCATTATCAAAAATAGAATTTTTAGCACAGGTTACCCAATAAAATCCAAAGTTCAACTAAATATATTTCATGAAAATTTAACCTTAGGGATACTCCATGTCTATCAAAAATTGAAATAATAAAATATAAAAATAATGTTACTAAATTTTTTAAAATCAAAACAATATTTATCCCCCAAATATCAATAAAAAACTCTTAATGTCCACATACAAAATATCGGAATACATTGATCATATATTCTTATAAATCATGGTCATGACCAAAATTATCATAAAAAATCATTGAAACAAATACATGCTTCCTTATTCATTAAACAAAACAATATATTGTTTTGTATATTATATATATAAAAAAATATTTTAAACTCTATCATTTATAATGTATACCACATTTTCAAAAAAAGCATTAACTAATTTGGTGGTCATCAATACTATCTAGTTTTCATTATCTATTTCAATCATTTTTTATCTAAAATAAACATCATTTTCTCAATATCAATAACATATTAAGGGTTATCTTCCCTTAATCATTTTTTTTCCAAAATATATCGATTTTTCATTTAATCAATTCTCTAGTTCATTAGTACCTTTAAAATACATATTGATGATTTTTTTACAAAACAATCCTTATATATTTCATTATTTATGTAACATAATTTTTTAATTCCCACACACAATCACTCCAGTCATCCAACATCATTATTGAACCATTAATTATGATTTTTTTATCTTATTCTTTAATATACATTTCTACTCATATTAAATTTGTGATCTCTTCATCATAATAATTAAAAACATTACTCTTAAAAATGTGAAAATTATCTTCACAACATTTACCCTTATGACATTGATTCAAAAAATTCCAAATGATTACAAATTTATAAAATTTTATCACCAATTGTGCATAAGGTAAACCCTTATTATAATGCATTGTGTTAACTGTAATTTTTATTTTTATTTGAAAATAACTTAATCTTTTCCCTTATTCTACATTAATAAAATATCTTCATGTTAATTTGAGAAAATACATGTAGTTTTTCTCCCAACATTCTCAGTATAAATGAAACTAAATTTTCCTTACTCCACAGTCTTTACCACCATAACTCTTAATCAACTCTATTTTTCTATTCTTCACTGAGTTTTGGAGTAGGTTTAGGTTTATCATGTTAATCATATATTGTGATAATAGATTAAGTATAATCATAATATACTTAACTCTATTATTCATTCCTGTTGTTTTCTCATTGACACGTTTTCCATAACATTAAATGTTAATATAGTTATTTTAAGTTCCAATAATTGACTATAACCAAAAATAATAGTTTGTGTAACAATATTTATAGTGGGAAAAAACATAATCATAAGAAACAAATTATAGGATATGTAATCATTAATCCTTCTTTTTAATCAATGACACCTTAGGCTTAACCTAGGTTATTTATGGTCAATGTTTAAATTATTCATGATGGTTTCTAAAGTGTTTTTGAATTTCTTAATCCTAACCCCCATGTGTATCCAACGAGGTGCATAGTAAGTCCCATTTTTTTGCACTATTTGATGATCGAGTCCTGATCAATGCACTCTTTTTTGAGTTATTAACCCTTGGTACCACTATTCTAGAGCCACATCCACTTATAGTATCTAGACAGTGATGTGATTGCGTGTAAAGCAATCCCTCTATCCCTTACTAAAATTACTAGATATTTTCCGTTTCATTAATTCATCTTTATATATATCCATATAAATATCTTTAAAAATATCCCTAGATATATCACAAATTTTTTCACATTGATGTTTTCAAAAGTTAACTATTCCTTCCTATGATACAAAATGTAAAGACCCAAACATATAATACATTAATATTACATCGTAATAGAAGAATATTCATTAAGTAATATAAATATCAATTTTAGTACCAATTAGGTACAGTGCATTTGGAAACTCGATAACATTAACCATTGTTCCATAAGTGATCAATGTCATCTCCCACTATTTTTTTCATAATTAGAATCCTTCTATGACATATCTGAAATAATACATTCATCAATATTTTTGTAAAGGAATCATAATAATGGGTAATCTTAAATTCACAGTATGGTTAAACATGAGATATATCAACATATTATGTGAATAAGGGTATGAGAACCTGATAATAACATTTGAAAACCATACCCTACATATCATAGATCATAAACATAAGTTATGTAATAAATATTAGCAGTTTATAAGACATAAATCATTAGTGAATCTAGTAACATGAACCCTTATAACCTAATATTGACATAAGTCATAGATTAATGGAATACACATATGCATAAAATATCATTTCCTTAAAATTAAAAGGCTCATTTCAAATACTATCATCGTGGAATGTGTTCACTCCCTAAACCTTTTTAGTATTCAATGTTTTATCCAAAAACTATGATAGTGGAAAAATCCCCTTATTGAACTAGGCTTACTCTTTATTAAATTACTTTTTATATCATGAGACATAAATCTACTCCTAATTCATTAGAATGGTATTTTTCCCCACGTGTCACATAATCATAATCATACATACATGAGCCACACAATTATAAAAAATTATCATATCAGAACAAATTTAATAGAATTGGTTTCATAAACATTTCAACATAGCATAAGATATGGGAAAGAAACATGTTTCATAATAAATTAATCGATTCCTTATTTCATAACCCTTGAAAAAAAGAGGGATTCATAATAATTTTATCAGGGTATAACCCATTTAAGTGTAACTGGATTCACAATACTATTATCATCATAAAGATAAATAATTTAGAGAAAGTATAATAATGGTATCCTTGGATCATATCCTCAATAAATAATAACATCAAAGGATGTTATCTAAGATGGAAAATGATATTGAAATATCACATTTATTAGTTATTGAAGAAAATATCCTTGTAACTTTGAAAAACAATTTCTAAAATATAAAATATTTTTTATATATTTTTTATGAAAAATATCCTTGTAACCTTATAAAGTAATCTCTAAAAATCATTTAAAACATTTATTGATGAAACTATCCTTTCTATTTTGAAAATAACTCTTAGAAAACTATAAATTTTTTTAAATCCATTTATTTGAAAATAGACAATGACAATTATAAAGGAATATTCAAAATAATAATTCAGTCATGAAAGTGGAATATATTGTTCATTTTTTACATGTAAAAACATATACTCCTTTGAATTTTTGTTAATAAAAAAATAGTTAGTGTTTTTGTTTAAAATTAAACGAAGATTCGATTTTAAACCCTTTTTAAAAGTCAAAAAATGGGTAAAAAAATTAATAAATACTTTATTTAATGTTAGAATATTTTTCAAACCATTTTTTAGAAAACATGGATATGGAAGAAAAGGGTTTTTTTAGTAAAGAGAGAAAAGATATCATTTTACATTAAAAATACTATTATTGAATCATGAGTACATAAAGAGATGAAAATGAATAAAAACAATGCGATATCATGACATATCCATAGGAGAATAAAATTCATTAGTTTCATGAGAGATATATCATAATATTTCATTATCAGAATCATAAACACAAATAGTCATTTATAAAAAAATGATATTGTAACATAAATCAATTAGTGCTTTGGTAACATTGAATCATAACCCTGACGAATAAATAAAATTATATCAACCATTAAATATCATGAGATAAAATAAATTCCTGATATTAAATTTCAATGTGGTTGTATATACATCTCATAAGATAATGTAGGTTCATAACATGACATATGTCTCAAAAAAGGAAAATTGTAACAAAAATCCCTCATCACATTATTAATCATTCGAATTATAATACATAATAAATCATTGAATAAAATAAAAAATTAAATATCATTAAAATAAGATAATTTCTGATATAAAATTACTATGGCTCAGTATATAAACAACATAAAATAAAAGTGTGGTGAATTGGAAAATGTCCCTCAAAAATAAAAGAGAGACTAGTAATCCATTACCTTAAGTCTAAAATTCCTCAATACAAGTAAGAAAATTCTATATAATAAATATAGTTTTCTTATACATATATTAAAGAACCATTTATATACATATATAATTCCATGTATAATGTACTTATGACCTTTTATTACCCTTTTGATAACGGTTCCTTATTAATATAATATTTTAGATAACAACTACTTTGATTTTTGTGTATGTCTTGATTATTTATTTTAGGTCCTATCAATTTAATCATGGATACATAATATACATGATTTTAACCCTGATATAAAATTCATATATATTATGTATATTTGTTTTTAGATTGATCGATAAAAGATAAAGATAAAAAAATGAAATACTTGTCTCATAGAGACGACTGGTCATACATTTATATAAGATCCTGACCATTTTATAATGATGTATTAGGATAATTTACAGGTAATCTTATTCCTTTTTTAAGTAATTTTTATTTTTTTTACGTTGGGGTTTGATTGAGTTAAATTTTTTGGAAAAAGGCAAAAATAGGGAAGTGCATGGTTGGCGTACAATTTTCCCAAACCGTCTGCCTTGGCTCAGCAAATAGTGCAACCATTGATAATAGGGATTTGAATGGACTGTGAATGTTTTACTAAATTTTTATCCCTATTAATATATATCATGCCCCCTGAAGAGATACATGTTTTGTCACACAGTTAAGGGAAATCGTGCACCTCAATCAGCAAACCATTTGTATAGAATTTTAATCCCCAAAATTTTATTAAGAAACTTTCCAAGACCCAATATTATACCATATAACGTACTATATAAAAACATAACCATTTTTTATAAAATATAGAGACTTTTAAATGGATTACATGGTTGTATGACCTCGGTTTTTGCTGATTCAAAGCCCAGTTGGATGATCTGCATCACTTTAGGTATGTGGTTTCTCGATGAATGATCTCTCATTCATCTCATATTATTTTTTTGAGTTATTTGTTCCTATTTTTTTAATATATTGACCTAGTTTTGTATGTATGGATCTAGAATTTTGTGTCTAGGTCTTAATTTATGTGATCTTTATGTATTTTTCCTTGATTTAGGGTGTATGATCTAGATCTCATTCTACATCATTATTCCGCAAAATTTGGGGATTTCTATTAGGTGATCGTTCATCAATTAGTTTAGGTAGGTTACTCTAATTCAAATCCCAAAGTATTAATTTAAATTACATGTATGTAATGTTATAATTTCTATTATATGTTTATAAATTGTGTTCTGGATTTGATTTATTAATTTGGTGAATTAATTAATTCAGAAGATGTGAAATTAAGGATTTTGAGATGACTGAATTAGATAATTAATAATAAAATTAATAATGAGATATTGAGATTGTTTATTTTTTAATTAATTGAGAATTAATTATGAGATAACCAAATATTATTTATTTTTATAAAAAAATTTAGAATTAATTATCAGATATTGATAATATATATTTGAATAATTACATGTGGAATTAACTATGAGATATTGAGATAGATGATTTGAGGTAATTAATTGTTGAATGAATTATAGGATAATGATATTTTGATAGTGATTAATTAATTTTTGAATTAATTACGTGGATAGATATGATAAATTAATTGGTGAATTAATTATGGGGGTGAGATGATTAATTAATTGGTTGATTAATTAATGGGATTGGTTTGATTAACTAATTGTCTAATTAATAATGATATTTATGTGGATAATTTTTTTTATTTAACATGTTTTTATTAATGGAAACATGGTCATTCAATTATGATATTTTGAATAGTAATATAGTCATTCATTTGTATAAAGGTTGAATGGTAACCTCGGGATTCAAATATGAATTAAATAATGGTAACATGGTCATTCAATTGTATAAAGTATGAATGTAACATGGGAATTAATGTATGGATTAAATAATGGTAACATGGTCATTCAATTGAGTAATGTTACAATGGTAACATGGTCATTCAATTGTAAATTAAAAAATGGTAATATGGTCAATCAATTGTATAAACATTGAATAGTAACATCGGCATTCATGTATGAACTAAATAATGGTATCATGGTCATTCAATAGTATAAGGTATGAATGACAACATGGAAATTATATTATTAATTAAATAATATAAGTAATGAAATTATGATATATGATATCCCTTGGGGATAGTTTAGACTCCATCATACATTGAATAATGTACCAGGATATAGGTGTCCATAAAAACCCTGGGGTTTATGTGGTTATACAAAAAACGTTCATGATGTGATAACTATTTGTTTATGCATAGTGATTTATTCTATATAAAACAACATACACTGTTATTTGACCTGATATTGTTTTAGACATCATTAGTGGTGGCCTTCTGAGTTGTACTCACACCCTTCTCGGGCCTCTTAATTGGTTCCATAATAGATTTCATGGTTACAGGAAAGGATAAGGGAAAATGCCTGGTGTTAAATGGCTAAGTTGGGGTAGAGAATGGTTGACGGAACAAGATTTCATTCTGAACACTCTTGGTAGTTATTAGTGTCATTAATTTTGAGATTCATTTTAATACATAAAATGTAAATTAGCATGGAATATTTATTTTCCAATTTTTATATTGTATTTCCTGTTTTTGGTCATCATGTGATATTGGAATCATTCTAGTTATAGTTATATATTTTGTTATTTCTTATTTGTCATCAATTGGTGTTTTACTCTGAATAATAGGGTATATCACCCCCATGAATGATGTTATACCCTCATTTATAGTCAGTATCCTCTAGAATATTGGGAGTCATGATTGAGGTTATGGAGTGAACCAGCTCAAGAAAATGGTTTGTGGAACCTGGGTTGTGACATTACAAAGTGGTATGAGATGCTATTTTCTTTTCTTTTATATTACTATTTTGGGTAAGGTAGACCAGAGACTAGGAGGTGTCAGAACATGTTTATGAGATCATGGAAAAAAAGTAGATAACCCTTTTATGGGGAAGAAACCATGTACCCAGGGTGGGATTTTTGTTATCGTTGATTGTCGCTATAGTGGAATATTATTTCTCCTTGGGTAATGTAGTTCCTGTATGATGTGATAATTATTGTTTATGTTTTTTTAGATTTAACTCATTGCTCATTATGGAATGATAGTTGTGTTTTTAGGCATACTTATATGCACTCAAGATTATTATGACATGCCTCATTTTAGGTATACATGGGTAAATGGGTGTTTCGTATGTTGTTGAATGTGAATTATTTTTCCTTATTTTATAAATGAAATGAAAATGTGCCAAATGTGAAATTAAAAATTTAAAATTGATTCAAGATGATTATATATGGGTGTCAAATTATAGACTTTAATAATGAATATGTGTTTAACCTTATTAAATAAGACATAGGTTTAGGATGGTTAAGGGTAGTGATAGTTCCCCAGTTTTAACCGCTTGGTGATGGTTGGGGAAATAACTTGTTGTCTATTGTTTTTTTTCTCTTAAAAAACATGTTAGTGTTGTGTCATGTTTTTATAAAATGTGTATTTTTAACTTTAAAGATGATAAATATTATTGAGAGGGTTACTGGAGGACATGGCTATGGATGATTCTCTAATGGTGGAACATGACACGCCGATCAGGCTAGGTGTGGATGTTATGGGGAATTTACAAGAGAATATCTCTCAATTCATGAATCACATGGAAAGAGACCTAGTTCCATTTTTGAAAATAATTTCTGACCTTACGTGGGAGTTTTAGTTGCAGCACCCCCGGAATTTTACTAGAGTGGGTATGCATAAGGGAGTGGATTTCTAGATTGAGTCTATCTGGATGATACAAGACCAATTGGAGACTCAGAATGAGAATAGATTAATCTTGGTAGTTTATATGATATGGGGATCTATAATGAACTAGTGGTATATTTAAGCATGAAGTGGACATGCTAATGGTATACTATAGATGCACTTCTTGAAGGTGTTCCTAGAGAATTTATATTAAAAACATTGAGGCATGTGAGATCTACTAAATTCATAAGGATAAATCACTGGAGTATATCTGTGATGGAAAATTATGGATGATTTATATATTTTCAATGATTTTATCCATTGTTTGAATTTATTGAGAGAACTACGATATGGAATTTTTAGGATGAGTATAAATGTGAGATTAGGTCTCATGTTAACCTCTTTCGGTTAAATATTCCCACTGAGGTAGTGGATATTTCTCTCATAATTGAGGGTAACCAGGAGAAGGCATCGAGTACAGGGTAAATAGTTGTAGCTATATGGTCAGGAGGCATGACTTCTGAGTGGAGGAAGCATCGATATGAGATATTTACCTTATGTATTATAAATTAGAGTTGAAAGACATGAGGTCTAGTCGAATAGGAGCTTACATGTGTGATCTTTCATCAGTTTGGTAGGTCAGTTCATTATTTTACAAACTATTCCCAAACACCAGTAGAGTTCCAGTATTGAGGAAATATGTGAAATATATTAGTGGTCTATAGGACCTATTGACAGAAAAGAAGTGAGGGTGTGGCAAGGAATAATCACATTGTGAGAAGTGAATCTTCTACAACATATCAGAGTAACAGGTGGAGTTCTAAAAACTTGGTGGTAGAGGTAGTGGACATGGATTTTCAAGGAAATCATGTCTATATAATCATGGGTGTGCACCTCAGGGGACTCGTGTTGTATTATGTGAGATAATGGCATGATATTTACATTCTATACCACCTACTCTTACGGATAGAGAGGTTAGACCATCGACAATGGGAGGTACTATTCTTGTAGCATATATGCTATGTAGTTTCTTATTCAATATTCGTACCTCTCATTCCATTTTTATGCTAAAAATTTTAATGGATTGAGCTTGGTGGTGGAGTCTATGAGTGGAGTGTTGAATATAGATACACATTTGGGAGTACAGTCAAGAGATATCTTCTTGTGCAAGGGGTGTTCCCTCGATGTTGGAGAGAATTTTTTTCAATGGGATCATTATATTCTTGAGATGTTAGGATTCAACAGAAATATGGGTATGTACAAGTTAGTAGCATAATTAGCCAGCATTGATTGTTAACATTTGATAGTAACCATTACATATTCTAAATGTTATAGTTATATTCACTGTGGATAGTGGGTTATCTAGGTGGGCCAAGTAGGGCCAATTACTCATCAATTGGGAGATCTCGTAGCCCATATTTCTAGTCCATTTTTGGATGACAGAAGAGTGAACCATGGTTTCTTTCCTCCGGTAGTGCAACAGTTTCAGGATGTATTTACTGAAGACTTATAAGGGCTACCATCTAAGAGAGGAATAGAGTTTACTAGTGAGATCATGTTGGGGGAATACCCGGTTTTTATTCCACTATATAGAATGTAATAAATAGAGCTTCAAGAGATTAAGACTCTGATGGTGGAGTTGTAGGATAAGGGGTTTATCTTCCTGAGTATGTTGCCTTGGGGTTTTCCAGGTCTATTTTCAAAGAATTATTATTGTATTTTAGGATTTTGGGACAATTTCAAGAAGTTTAACAAGATGATAGTGAAAAAATTACATCCTCTTCCATGTATCGATATACATTTTTACCAACTATGGGCATCTTGCATCTTCTCAAAGACTGAATTGAGATCAAGGTGTCATCACTTAAGGGTTTCGACTTTTGATATAACTTGGACTATATTCAAAATTAGTTATATCCTATATGAGTCCTTCATAATTACTTTTGGTTTGATGAACACATCATAAGTGTTTAGGGACTTGATGAATGGAATCTCCCATTAACACCTAGATCAAGTTGTGGTAGTGCTTGTGGATAATATCGTGGTGTAATTCACGACTCATGATGATCATTCCCCACATCTTGAAATCTTCTTAAGTACATTGATAGAGCATAATTAATATACCAAGCTATCTAAATGAGAATTTTTGATTGATCAAGTAAACATATAGGTTCATATAATTTTTGACGAAAGTGTATTAGTTTATTCTAAGAATGTTTAGGTAGTTTTATCATAGGAGCATCTAAAAAACTATTATATATTCATAGATTTTTGGGTTTGATGGATATTATCAAATAATCATTCATGAATTTTCCCATTTGGAATTTACTCCTTTGGGATTTTCCATGAAGGGGTAATGTATGAATGGTATGGATCATGTGGGAATTCGTTTCAAGAGTCGAAGAAGTTCTTGACATTGGTACAGATCTTTAATCAACCTGATCCTGCTGAGGAGTGTACAGTATATTGTGACTCTTATAGAATAGTTCATGGATATGTTTTGATATTGGTAGACTTTGTTGGAGCGTATGGGAGTTAGGGGTTGAGGCCACATGAAAAGAAATAATCTATATACAACCTCAAGTTAAATATTGAGTTTAATTATTTGAAGTGTTGGTAAAATTATCTGCTCGACAAAAAGATTACTATGTATATAGATCAAAATAACATACACTATATATTTTTGAAATTATATTTAAATCTTTAGAAATATAGGTGGGTTGAGTATATGTAGTCTTCTGATTTTTTTCTAGCATATACAACCAGGAAAAGAAATAGTGTTGATGATTTACTACGAAAAAGACAGGGACTCAGGTGGTTGAAGAGTGTAGTGATGAGAGGAAGATGATGACCATACTGGTTGAGATTCATATTGCGGTATAGGGTAGTTAGAAGAAAATGACCCTCTTATCGGTTACAGCAGAGTTTACCCATTTCAGACGGATCAAAGAAGATAGTATGATTATCCAAAATTATGGACCTTGAGTTACGGTCTTAAATGTGGGGAGACACATTCCTATTTTTCAATATATTTTTATGAGATTATCTATGTTCTAAATTGGTTTGTTATGTCTACGATCATGAGTGAGGATCAAATGCATGAGTTTCGTTCCCCGAAGTGGGTGGTACATCCAGGTGAGAAAAAATTGTACCATGGCCTACATCAATAGTTTTGGTAGTCATACATGAAAATGATGTTAGAATAGTTTATGAAATGATTATACACCATTCAACAGGAGAAGGATGAGAATCAACGACCATGAGTTTTTCTATATCCATTTCCATTCCAAAATAAAAATGTAACGACATGACAATAGAATTTTTGGTGGGACTCTCAAGGATGATGTAGAATAATGAGTAAGTTTGGGTTTTTGGGGACTAACTAATGAAATTCGATTTCCTGTATGGGAAGCCTTATTAGTGGATCTGTTGAGAGAAATATATTTTTGGTTGTTATTCCATCTATATTAGGTGACACAGATTGTAGTTTCATAGTGTTATTCATTCTTTACTATTCACTTCTATAAGGGCTCACAGAACGTGTTGGAAAAATAGGTTTTGATGAGTACAAATTTCCACCCTCAGAAAGATTTTTAGCTAGAGCGTAATATACAAGTTCTTGAAGATATGTTAAAAGCATGTTTTCTAAAATTTCATGGGTCTTGGGAGAAGCACTTGGAACAAGTGTAGTTTTTTTATAAAAATAGTTATTAGGAAACAATACATATGGAACCATGCGAGTCACATTACGTTAGGATATGAAGATCAACCCTACACTGGATGGAGTTAGGTGAGTCACAGTTTTTAGGTACGAGTCTCGTTCAAGAGTCTTTAGAGAAGGTAGAACATATTTGGAAGCTTATGTATATAGTACAGAGTATAATGAATGTATGAAGTGATAAAATATGATCAATCCTAGAGATCATAAATGGTTATCATGTATGCCTTAGGGGTTTTCCTGGATTAGGTCTCTGTGGGGTATGGAGATAAAGTAAGTTGTAGCCTAGTTTCATTGGACCATTTGGGATTTTGGAGAGAATATGGTCGGTGGCATATTGATTGTCTTCTATATATAGATATAGAGAAATGAATGATGTTTTCCTTGTGTCACAACTTTAACAGTACCAACCTAACCGTTTTCATGATATATATGTGGATGATGTTGAGGTTGAGATAGATTCACCCCTTCAGGAGCATATGATACATTTGTTGGATTGTAGTGAGAATATGTTGTGGGGAGAGGCCATGAAAATAGTACATATATTTTGGAAACATGGATGTGTACAGGATGAATTAGGTAAAATGGGATTTTGATATTATGGATCAATGGACCAATAATTTTTATTTAGAATCATAGTGATTCTTGGGAGTACATCTCGAGGATGACATGCTATAATGAGGGGATATTGTAGGATCCCAATATTTTTATGAATATGTATTGGCCTCATTTACATGTACATTGATCCTTGTGTTGATTAATTTTAATTTGGGTTTTCCTTGGGGTGTGTTTGGGTGAACAATTGAGAAAAAATGGAGAAATAGGGCAGTGCAAGTTTGGCACATAGTTTTCCCTAATTGTATGCCTGAGACCATCAAACCATGAAACCCTATATAGTGGGGATTTTCACAACTATTGCATGATTTCCAAAACCATGATCCCTCTTAAGATACACAAGACACCCCCTTAAAGATGTAAACATTTATTGGGATCATTCCACTTTGAGCAGCAAACTGTGCATAAGGGATTTTAATCCCACAAACATTATAACATAAATTTATGAACCCCCATATTATACCCTCAAATGACCAAGATCAACCAATAATAAATATAACTCTATAAAATATCCACATGAAGGGATTAAAAGTTCATCTAGCCAACATTCATGTTGATTCAAATCTTAGTTGGCATATCATCATCTTTTTTGGAATGTTATTTTTTTATGAATGATATCATGTTCTTCTCCTATTATTTTACTCGGTTATTCCATCCTATTTTGGTTAGATCAAAATCAATTTTTTAGGATCTATATCCAGGATTTTGGATATATATCTAGATTTATGGGATCCGGATTTTTTCAGCCTTGATTTATGGATTGACATTTGTATCTCATTCTTAATCGTTATTCCGTCAAAATTAGGGATTTCCTTTGGATGATCATTCATCAACGAATTGAGGTAGGGGGCCTATAATTAAAATCCAAAAGTATTTATTTAAATTACATATATATAATTATATAATTTATATTATATTTTTATAAAAAAATTTTGATTGAATTAATTAATTTTATGAATTAATTAATTTATGAGAGGTGAAATTATAAATTTTGAGATCATAGATTTAGATAATTAACTTTAAAATTAATTATGAGATATTGATACTGTTGATTTGAATAAATAATTATAAAAATAAATATGAGATACTGAGATAGATGATTTCGATAATTAACTGTATAATTAATTATAAGATTTTGAGATTTTTTATTTGAATTATTAATTATATAATTAGTTTTAATATATTGATATTTAGGATTTCAGATAATTAATTATTGAATTAATTATGGGATAATGATAATGTGGTAGTGATTAATTAATTTTTTAATTAATTAAGTGGATTTATATGACTAATTAATATATAAATTAACTAAGGGTACTGGGATGATTAATTACATTGTGGATTAATTAATGGGATTAATATGATAAATTGATTTTTGAATTAGTAACGATGTTTATGAAGATAATTAATAGTAGAATTGATTATGTGTTTATAAATGGTAACACGATCATTCAATTGTATAAATTATTAATGGTGACATGGGAATTCAAGTATTAATTATAGAATGGTAACGTTGTCATCTAATTTTATAAATTGTGATTGATAACATGGGAATTCAAGAATAAATTAAATAAATATAACATAGTCATTCATTATATAAATAATGAATGGTGACATTGTAATTCAAGTTTGAATTAAAGAATAGTAACCTGGTAACTTAATTATATAAAGTGTAAAAGGTAGCATGCATATTAATGTATTGATTTTTAAAAGGTAACAAAGTAATTCAATTGTATAAAGTATGAATAGAAATATGGGAATTCATGTATTAAATAACGAATAGTTGAAATTTAATTATAAGATAAGATTTACCTTGGGGATAGTTTACGCTCCAACACTAGTTGAACTAGTTATTATGATATGGGTTTCCATGGTATCCCATGGGTTTATGTTGTAAAATAATGAATATTTGACATTATGATAACTGTTTAATTATAAATTGGTATTTATTCATTATGCAAATGAATACAATATTTTTTGACTTAATATTTTTTTAGACGACATTGGTGGAGGCCTACTATGTTATACTCACTCCCAAAATGTCCAACCAAATTAGTACCTGAATAGATTTCATGATTGCCAGATTGGATAAGGCAAAAGGCCTTGTGTTAGATGGTTGGTTTAAGGTGGAGCATGGATGAGGGAACTAGATGTGGTATGGGACCCTCTTGGGAGTTGTGAGTGTATTCAATTTTGAGTTTTATTTGAACACTATACATGTAAATTAGTATGGAATATTTATTTTTTAGTTCGGATATTGTATTTCCATTTTTGGACATCATACAATATTATTATGCTTCTGGTTATGGTTAAATATTTAGTTATTGTTTATTTATTTTTTGTCGGCGTTTTACACTGAAAAATAGGGTATAGTCCACCCATGATTGAAATTAAACCCTTCGAACTATTCATTAGCCTTTGTAATATGGGGAGTTGTTCTTGAGGTTATGTAGTGAACCAACTCGGGACCTAGTTTTGTGGAACCCAGGTGGGGACGTTATAGTATGCATGAACATTGTTTCTATTTTCTCGACGAATTGGAGGAAAGAATCATAAATAATATATTATAGTCATAGAATTATTATTATTTCACATATATGTATAACATATTTTATTTAAACATTTTATTATTACATTTCGAGTAAAGAGTATGTGAAGAACAAATCACATCTCCTCATGAGGCAATATTTTGTTTTATACACGAGTGACGTTATAAGGTTCCCACAGAATGAAAAATAAGGAGGAATATGTGATATATTAATTTCAGAAGTATAAATATGCTACCATTATCACATATATATATATATAACCTATATTTATTACTATCATGTTCAAATATAAATTAAAAACACATTACATAAGTTTGTGGGGCGGTAGTCTGCCATACACAAGAGAGACAATATTTGATTCCAATGGATTTGGAGGTTAGAAGGTAGATGTGGTTTTACAATTAAATATATATAATAATATCTCATATATAATATATAAATATTATATCTATCATTATATTCTTCCATGACATGTGGTGATGGAAAATGAATAACCATGGTTTGTGAGGTGGTAGTCTATCGTACACATGAATGATGATTATGTATCTCATTTTGATGGAAGATGATATGAATTTATGTTATAAATTTAATATAATATAATAAAATTATATGGTTTATTATGGTGTTATTATTTTATCATATCTGGATAATATTAAATGATGTGGAAGAATAAATAAAACAAAAAAAAATGTTTAAAAATTTTAATTCTTACTCAGAGAGCGTATATTGGTTTACACTTAAAGCATTCATAAAAGGGATTAATCTCAAAAATAAGATCTATATGAAGCATTTAGGGAAGTAAGGGATGAATTTAGGTATGTATTAGATATGTTAAATTGTTTTGGATGTATGAAGTGGAGATTATAGTGGCTAATAATTAATAAGTGAGTTGAGTGTCTCCCTACTAATTTATGAAAAAAAAATGTTGTACCCACATTTTTCACATTCTAAAAGAAAAAAAATGATAAATTATTAAACCATAGAGATGATATGTTTGATATATTTATATATAATATTTTTTTAGTTTGTTTTATAGGTCATTTACCACTTATTATTTTAGTTTAACCCCTTGTAAACTCTTTTTCTCCTTAACTGGTATAATGAATTTTTACTGATTTTACCATTCTTAATGGTAAAAAATTAAATTGACTATATTAGATAATATAAATTATGATTAATCATAAAAATAAACATTTTTTCTAACTTATATTTTTATATCTCTCAAAAAATCAATTAAAATTTAATCGTACATATTCGATGAAAAATAGTTTTCTGAAGAAAATTGTTTCCAAAGAATAAAACGTTTTCATATCAAAATTCAATAATAAATAGATCAAACATCCCTAAATTATATTAATAGATATATAATTGAAGTAATTTTACTTTTTAAATAATATTAAATTATTTTTTATGATGTTATATTCGTTAAAATAAATGATAATTCATAATAAAAACCATAATTTTTCACAATTAATAAATAAAATATCTTTTTAGAAAATTCTAAAAAATTCACACAAAGATAATTTTAACATGTTGATTTAAAAAATAAATTTTATTTCTCCAAATAAATTTTCTAAAAGTGGAAAAAAAATTTATAATAGGTATAAAAAAGAATACAAAACTATTTTTTAGAAAAAATACAATCCTAAATGTAAAATTGTATTTATTTATATCAATTGTCTAGAAAATAAATGTGATGAATGTTAGAATTTTGATTGACTATATAATATAAAAATTTCATTAAAATCATACAAAAAGGTGATTTTTTAATTTATTAAGGTAAAACATGTTCTGGTGTGTAAAAATAGTTTCTTAGAATAATATTTCGTTTGTTTTAAAATAGTTTTTAATTTCATTTATAATTAATTATACAACAAATAATTAATTGTATATACTTGTGTAAAAATTATAGTTTCCAAATTTATTTAATTTTATTTATACCTTCCACCAGAAACACTAGTTCATAATTATCATATTATATAATAATATTTTAAGATTTTGTCAAATTTCATTTAAAATCAATGTTTTTTGTAACATAAGATAATAATAGTATTATGTGTAGCAAAAGATAATATCAGTGTTTTTTAAATAAAAATATCAAAGAGATTAAATTTATTTTAATAAATCATTTCACAAAATCTTGGGGTGATACAACATGTCTTTCTATATAGATATAAATATCCAAGTATAGCTTTCACCATCTTGGTTTCCACTAATCTTCGTAGTTCCTTGTTATATAGATATAAACTGTAGTGTAAAAATACCTTCTTCTATAATTATATGGAGATTATATCTTCTATAGAACATGATAATTCAACTTTTTACTACATCACTTAATCAAATTAGTATAATTCTATCCATTCAATTATAGGTTTTCACCACACTAATGTGTCAAGTGATGTATGTATTTGGTATTATTATAGGAAATAATTTCATTAATATATCTATAATTTAAAAGAGGGTATCATATTAGAAAGACAAGATATTAAGGATTTGATTTTATCTCCCATCATCCTAGTTTCATCAAGTACACTACAAAACACTGATAATTATTATTTAAATGAGGGTAAAACTAATGTGGGGTGTTGAAAAGATAGAAATAGAAAATAATAATGCTAATTTGAAATTATATTTATTTTAAAAAAGAACGATTGGTCATGAATATTACCTATGATATTGAGCTAGTGGGTAGTTTTTTTCGTGACCTAAATAATTACAGTTTTTTCTTTTAATAAAATTTAATAAATTATTTCTTTCCCCGACTAATGTAGGGGTTTCCCAATAGGTATTGGGGATATGATCTATTAAACCACCATGCTCTTATACATATTTGTTTCTTCTACAACACCATCATCTCTAAGGAATCAATCAATAATTTTTGTGGATGTAGTAACACTATAATCAGTTTGTTAACTCAATGGTATGGGATTACATGTTGGAGGGAATAATATCAAAGAACCTAAAAGAATGATTTAACATACAATGTTATATGTTTGAAAAAAATGTCTCCACACTAAAAAAAATTTAATGGTAAAGTGGTCCCCATTAGACCATCCAACCCATTGTTAGTATTTTTCCTAACCATGAAAATAATATCTTATCATACACAGGGGAGGTGAATGAGGATTTTTGATTCATACATATGTACATATAACAACTTTTTATTGGGAACCCATCTATTATGGGTTTATTTATCACTATATAACCTCGATTGACTTAGATATCATCAGAGATGTTCTTTCATAGGTTATTATCTCATGTGGTCATAAAAGGAGGTTCTTTAGGTTGAAAGAAAATCTCACCATAAGGGGTAAGTTAATTCCTTAATTAATTAAAAGACTCCACAACACCTGTCACCCATATGAATATTAGGATTATTGTTTAATTTTAATTCATGAGGAATTAGAGTCCCTTTCCTTCCTTTGGGAATTCCTTGATGACCCCACAAAACTATCACCCTATGAGGGAGGTAAAATGGCATAGAATTCCTCTACTAGGAGAATGAATTATCTATAATTGAGTTATATATTATAGGAGTACTATTATTCAACATATATTTCCTCCCCATGATAAAATTAAAGAAACCTTGTGAGGTTAAATTAGCCACTAGAAAGATTTATCTAGTGGGAGGCCTCAGCAGAAAACTACAATCACATACACAAAACTCTAGTAAAAACATAAAATGATTTTCAAAACACATTAATATCATTAATTATATATAAAATCTAGTGATTCATGATGTTAATAATTTTGGACAGTGATATGGAATTCATACTTGATCTTTTTCAAAAATATATATTCATTGGGACTAGGATTCTAGTTTAGAAACTAAATTCTTATTAGAATGTTTAGTTGGAATACAAGTCTATGTCACCAAGAATACATCAACAAAAAATGGGCCACACTAGTATCCTATATTTTACCATTCATGGGATCTACTCACAAAACATTTTTATATATCAAGTAACCCTAATTTACAATCATGTTGAGAAATGACACAACATTAATGAATGATCAATTAAATACCCATTTTTCAGAAAGAGGTAGTAAATAATAGTTTATGGGAATATATAGAAAGTATTTATATTCCTTATCTATGATTGTTCATTTAATTTTTTGAAATATTAATATTCTATAAATGATCATTCCTCACTTGAAAAATAGATAAAAATATCTCATATAGTTAGAAAAAGTTAAATAACCATCAAATAAAGTTAAAACCAAATATGATATATATGATAAGATATAGATAGATAAACGTTCCAGTTATGTATTGGTATTTTTTCACCCATAAATATTTCATACCCATGATCACTAAAGAAAAGTAAATTTCAAGCCTCTGTTACAACTTTTAGGTGGTGTCTAACCACCATTGTATTCAATTCATTCCATATGTATGGTATGCATATCATATAAATTTCCTCAATGATAAATAATTGTGGTTTAACCTCACTGCTCATTTGGTTGATCGAAACACTAGGTCCAATATACAATAAAATCACCTTTAACAAGTATAAATTGGTATTATTACGACTTTTTATCAAATCATTGGAGAAACATCCTAAAATTCATATATTAAGAGATAAGAGACATATGTTTCACTGAAATTCCCAAATTTCATTCATTGTTAGGGAGGCCTCATGAGTAATAACATTCCTCCATCCTATGAATTGTATCTAGAGGTGACATATAACATCATCACTATTTGTAAAAACCAAAATTATAGATATTAGAATGATATTATTTTATCTCAAGATGACTACATAGTCTATAATGCACAAAAGATATGTTTTTGGTGATATAATGTAATTGACAATATTGTTTATAATTTTATTCCTGAAAAAATATAATACTAATTAATAATATAATGAACCAAATTTTAAGATTACCCACTATATTAAGGTCCCATAAACCATCATTCGACACATTAAGGGAACCTATGGAAAAATTCAACCCACATCTAGCATTTTCAGTATATAATCCTATAAATCAAAATAAATTATAGTTATCACATCAATATCCCAAAAACATTCTCATACCATGGGGAGCATGGAATATTTTACCCCTATCACCATTTCCACGTTATCAACTATTTTAATGATAAAATCAATCATTGTAGCACCTACTCTTTGGAGATTATTATTTATAGGGAACGGGTAATTCTATATCATTTCATCCAACTCATCCCTCCTATTGAACTATATTTGATAAATTTTAATGTAATTTCAATTGAATTTCATTCCATAATAACCCTTTACTTATCTTCATAGAGTGCATAAAACTATCAAATAAAAATGATAAAATCCTTGAAAACAATAATTACCTATAATAGAATAGATGTGGCACCTGATCATAATAATTCCTTTATTAGTAAATTTTTTCCCAATAAACTGCAATACATTAAAATATAGATAATGATTTAATCTCTAGGATGTATGTTTTGGTGAATTGTGTCAAATAAAAACTCATATACTGAAGAAAATGGGTTAGAAAATGAATTTGAAAGGGAATTCCCACCACTTGAAAAAAAAACTATCACTCTATGATTCATACTAGTATTGTGAAAGTATATGGGAGAGGAAATATCAATTGTCAAAATTAATTTTTAACCAATAGATATCAACTAGCTGATGAATTATCGGAAATGATAAAGGAAAAGGTGTTTCAAAATTTTTGACCCATCGTCCATTTGAAACATTATTGGAATTCTCAGACAATGAAAATATCCTTTAGCTAATGAAATAAATTTAAAAACTTCAAAAAATAATTTTAAAATTTCTCAAAGTGAACATTCACAATGAAGATAAAATTCAAGTCAAAGATCCACCTCCATTGGTTGACCCACCTTGATATATGGTAAAAATCCTTATATAATTATAGAAAAAAAACATTTAAAATGTCCTAATAAATATCATCTTATTTGATTGATATCCCCCTTAGTGGATAATCATGAGCTTCCTCCCATGAGTCACCACCAATCCATGGTTCAATCAAGCCATCTAATTAATGTACCAATATAGGGTCTGGAATCATTCACGAAAATTTTAAATTTCATTATTGATCGACAAGAATCTATTGAGGATAGGTGTGTATTAATATACCTTAAACACAATTAAAAACATGAGTGGGTCTATTTAGATCCACTATAATTAAATTTCATTAATCATATATTTTTGGAACAAATGGTATTTATATATTAAATTTGTTTTGAATTAATATATTCTTTTTCATTTTGGTGTGGTTTGAAAATATTCTATAGGAATTTCAAAAAATGGTATATGGTAGATTGAATCTATAAATGTATATGAATTAGGTTGAAACTGATAAGAGGTTTGGGAATACTTTTGTTCGACCATCAAAACATAAATCATCGATCCACCAAAACATTGATCGTCTGACCACTATAACTACTCACACTCTAAGGTATTAATAGTGGAGATGAGACATCCAAAATTTCTCCTCCATCCTCAAATTAGTTTAAAAAAATTAATGAGTAGATAAAAAATACCCACCATAGGTGATTTTCACCACATTAAATTAGGGAAAAAAATCAACATGAATTAAAATAAAACGAATTAAAAATAATTGAAGAACATAAATCTATAAATAAGAAAAAGGGATTAATACTCTATATATGAGTTTTATCTCATGAATAGTATAAAGAATAAAAATTTCATAATATATACTATATGTTTAAAAGATTATAAACTAAATTCAAATTAGTTCACAAGAAATCAATAAAATTTATTGATTCTTTGTAAATCACTAATAAATATATGAAATACTTTCCCACTATTCTCAATAGGGATATACATTATAGAATTTATCCACATCACATTATAGGAAAAATCATTTGGTAATCTTGGTTCCACATTTATAAAAAAATCATGGAAGACCCTTTATTTGGTATATGAATGGTCAATTTTTATAATATTATTGACTTTAACCTCTTTATTCTATTAAAAAAATCAAGGAGATTAATTTGAGAAACATCTTGGTCTCCAAATAAATCTTAAACTATATGAATCCGTTAGATTTTAAGAACTTCTAATGGTTCTATACCTCTTATATGGATTTAATTTCCCTTCTAGAACGTTGTGTGATGCCACTTACTAATGTATTAAAATTAGGTTAACCTAATTATGATAGATAAACTTCTAGAGAACTAGATCTGTGATTAAAAATCCAATAATATACCTCCTAGAGAATTTTTTTAGCAAAAACATAAATAAATATAAAACACATTAGAAAAAATAAAATCCCTTCCACTCCTATTCTATATTTTTTTATCCATCATCCTTCCATTCACCCATGTCTCGTTGGGACAAAAAAATGGGTTATATTTTTAGGAACATATATTTTTTTGAACCTATCCTAAATTTTGGATTCTCTATATCATATAGATATATATCACTTTTTCTACGAGTATATTTCTAATTAAGTGATTCATCAGGTCAGAAAGTCTCAACAATGAATATAAAACTATACTCTGAGCCAAGTAAATTTCACATTGATTTTTAAGGAATAATATTACCCATTTATGACTTTATACATGTTCATTGAACAAATTATTTATCCAAATCAAATAACTTTCCTATTTTCTTAGAGTAACATACTTTAACTCAATCATAATTAATGTAATAGTATACTACATCCAAGACAACTAATTCATTAATGTTCCTTTATAGGTAAAACTATATTTCTAAACTTTTAGTTATATAAATCTCCAGTAATGTTTACATACAAAACTAATTATAATACATATTATTTCCAAAATAAAAATGAAAACCCATTTGTTCATTTTGATTGAAAAATAATCCAATTGAGAATTTCATAGTGTTTTCTTCAAGGGTTTGAAATAAATATACTTATAATTCCCATTATAAATTCAATATTCCAAAAAATAGAAATCATTTCATATATTAAGCTTGTAATATTTTTTGTATATTTAAATTTATTCATGTACTCACACTCTTCTTCTATTGATAATTTTAAAATTTTTAGTTTTCAAACAAAAGGGTTGGATACTAGATTATATATTGTATTTGAAATTCTTTAAATGATCTTCTGAATGTAGTATCTCTATGATGAAAGCCAATTTATGACTTTATTATCAATTTCTATATTCAATGTCAATATCTTATTTTTTTCAAGAGGTCATTCATCTCAAAGATTCTGGATAACAGATACTTTAATATATGAATGATTTTATTATTTGGTTTGACTAAAAATATGTCATTAAAAAAAAATAAATATAATGAAAGTTCAATGCTCTAATTTCTGTTGTTAATAAAAGTGATTAACAATACAGTTCTTGAATCATTATTCCAAAACAAACATACCAAACTTATGATTTTATTATTATTGTGCTTGATTTAAGAAATAATGAATTTTCATCAATTAACATATAATGTTTTGGTTCCCATATTCCTTGAAATCTATGAGATCATTCATGTAAATTCCATCCTCTAAATTTCCATGAATGAAGGAAATCATAATATCCATCTATTCTATGTACATATTTTTTTATAATACTATACTAGGAACAGCTCTAATAGTGGTATTCATAACTATTGGAGATAAAATTTCCATAAAATAAATTGTCCCCTTATATTAAAATACCTTTACCACAAAATGTTCCTTTAACTATATCATTAAAAAAAATTATCTATCAATTGATAAACCAATTTATTCTCATGTTATCATTTTTAATTCTAGTAATATAGTAAGCTCTCATGTTCAATTAGACATAAATAAATAAATTTCTTAATCAATTATTGATTTCCATTTTTCTATGTCCTTGAAAATCACTTATTCTTAAATAAATTTAGGTTCTCTTATATTCATTAAGAATAAAATGTATGTATTCTCCCTAAACCTATTAACATATCTTCTAGTTCTAGTTGGTCTTCTCAATTGAATTAGTTGTTCTAAATGACTTAATGTTTTTCTATATTTTAGAGTCTTAATATCTAATTCCCCCACCTGAGGTTCATAGATTCATGTAATTTCTAAAATATCTGATGTTAATATTCCCAAACTTCCATAGATTTTAGAGTTCTCCTCTGTGTTCTCTAGCATTTTGGATCCACTAATATTCAAACATAGGTAAATCTTGGACTTATAATGTTTATTTGTCTCCCTCAAATTCCTTACTCTCAATTGTTCTGGTTATTCCATTGAATCATATAATTATATAGAACACATTTACTCATGATTATTTTTCACCTATCATCATCCCATATTCGATTTTTAAATTTCCCTTCTCTATATCCACATGAAAACATGTATAGGATTTTTCGTAGATCTTATCTCAATCCATATCATCGACAGAAACGTACACCATTCTTCAAAACCCATTAATAGGATGAAATTTTAGTTTATTTCTAAAACATAACTCATTTGTAATTTTCTACCTATCATCTAATATTAGTCTCCTATTAAATAGATTTTTTTCTGTTGATTTCTTCTACCAAAATATTTTTAATCATTTTTTTATAAAACCTCAAATTTGGATTTGTTTTTGTCAATTTTTGATTCATCCTCAAATCCATAAAGATCAAGGGATGTTTTATGGGAACCTTATTTAAATTCCTTATCCCTTTAATTTTACATAAATTTTATAAGTTCTATCTAATTTACTCACATCTATTTCCGGAATCAATGTAAATAAAATTTCGACTACTTTCCCTTTCAACCAAGGTCTTACCATAAATGAATTCCAAAAACAGATCATAATTATAATTCATATAGTAAATAAACAATTCCCATGTATCATCATTAATTTATGCTACAATTCAAAGAGAACCATTATAGGATTGAACGTGATCCAGACCCTAAACAACCATGTAAACTAGTTCTGAAACCTGTGCTCTCAAATTTCACTTATCAAAATTAAAGGGCATCCTTATTTATTTCCCCAACAAAAAAAATTCACATAATAAAATTTCTAGGTAAAAAATATTAATATTAATTTATTTTCATTAGAATGTTTTTATTATTCTAAATTAGATCTCTCAACCTATAATTCAAATAAATTGGATCATTGAAATTTAAGAATTCAAAAACCTCACTTCTATTTGAAATTGTATTCAAGTATGGAGATACATTTATAACTCCTATTACAGAAAATATGGATACATTGGAAACATTACAAAAATTGTTATAAATTTTAGTGCCAAATCCTACCTCATCGAGTTGTCTAATGGAATTACATTTTTTTCAAAGACTATAGACGTTCCAAACCTCCACAAGCTTCAATAATCATATATTTTTCATTCATATTTGAAATATAAAATTATAATATATTAAGAAGATTCATCATAATATATATAAACATTATCCAACTATAAAAATATATAATGAACTATGCATATCTATTCACTGGTTAAATGAAAGGGTTCTCTAAAGTCAAATAAACCTATTTCTATCAAAGTATTAAAAAATAGAAACAAGTTTCTATCCACTTGCATTGAAATATCATAATTTTAAATAATTGATTTTGGTTCCACTCAATTTTACAACTTGAATACATTTAAATTATTCTTAATATTTCCTTTAAACCCAAAACTCTATTATATACTACCAGTGTTAATTGACTTGTTTTCGCTTCATTTTTCTGACATATCAACTGATTGTTTTTCCATCTTTTTCTTCCATTGAAGTGAAAATACTCATCAGTATGCATTTAGAACACTTATATTTTGGAATTAAATAGAAATAGGATAAAAACAATCACACCATAGAAAAATTGGTAAGTTAAATTGATTTTTCATACGTATTTACCAAAACCTTCATCAAGTTTACATTTATTTTCATGGATGTGGATGGGAATAATTTATTCTTATGAAATCACCACAAAATCAAATGCCTTCTAATATGACTATTCCCATAATTCCTTCCCATATTCTCTATAAATTCCTATATTATATGAATATCCAAGTCTTTCTAATTCATATAATTTTCTGACTATATTATATATAAACCAAAATACATTTTGAAAAATTAATGTATTTAGATATTAATTTAATCTGACACAATTTCTTCCAGTGAAAATAAACTCCCATTAAATATAAAATAACCTCAAGGAAAGAGAGGAAAAAACTTAATGTTACACTAGTTTTTTTAATAATCACAAAACCATAAGCATTGATACCACTAGATGGTAGGTCGGGACAAATTTTGTTCAACCACCAAAACATTAATCATTGATCCACTGTAACTTCAATTGTTGACCCACTAAAATGTATCATGGTTTATGGTATTAATATTTATGAAAAGACAATAGAAACATTAAATAATCCCTAGAAAAGGTGTATCAGAAATTGGAATTATGTGTACCCTACTGAACACCAAACTTCATGCTAACACTCAATTTAAGGAAGAAATCACATAAAATCAAGGAAAAAAATTACAGTCAACAAAATAACATAAATCTAAAAAGAATACAAATGGATTAATGTGATTCAGATGAGTTATCCTACATTTATGGTACAAATAATGTATCTTTATATATATACGCCAAAAGTATAAAATATTTTAATCAATTGAAACAATAGTTATTAAAAACTCATTATATATGATTAAAAAAATTTAATCCTTTAATCAATATGTTAATTAATCATGAATTATTATCAATCAAGATGTACTATATAGAAGGTCCCAACAAACATTTACAGAAATATTTATCTGGTCATCCTACTTCCACCATCCATTAAAAGTTCTGAAAAAGCCTCCTCCGGGTAAGTTATCAGTGATTTCTTTTAACATTTTTGACTTCTAAAGCTTTATTTGGTAAACAATTAGGTAAACATCATTTTAGAAAAATCTTGTTGACTAAAAAATAGAGGCCTTTATGACCCATATGAATATATGAACATATGATGGTCTTTATATTTATTTTAGAGATTAAACAATTTTTTCATGAGCAACATGTCAGGGAAATATCCAATGCATAAAATATAGATAAACTAAATTCTTGAATTATCAATGTTTTGTGAGTCGAAACCTGGATTCACATGTCACCAAATAATAACGTATAAGGAAATGGAATATTCCATTACTATTTAAAAACATTATAAAGGTCATGGAAGGAGAATAAGGATCATATAGTGTAACACCCCATGTTTTTCTGAAAATAAATATAAATGCATGGAACTTTGTTTAAAGGAGATATTTATAACTAGCCTTTAAGACATAACTTTTCCACTTCTATGTTTTGAATTTCAATAAACTGTCGTCTACAATTGTGTTCAGTAAGTTATTTGGATTCTGATAAAACGAACTGTTTTGTGAATAGTAACATACCATTATGAATAGTAATATGACCTTAATGAATAGTAAATTTTATTATTATTTTATTTTCTTAAGGCTATAAGATATTAACATCTTGGTTACTCTTTCATTGTGATAAAGAAGTAGTTATAGAATTTGGATAGTTAATTTTTTAATTAAGTATGATTTTATTTAAAAATTAAATTAATAATATTTAGAAAATTATTTTTCAAAAATGGAATTCATTTTTTAATTCTACATGGCGAAAAATTGTTAGGGTAAATTTTTGGGATTTTTCTAAAATTCAAGAATTTTTTATGAATAGTAAAATATGATAAAATAAGATAAATGCAAAATACTTGATTTACTGCATCATAAGTGATGTAAGGATGATGTAAGACCACTTGGTTCGAAATCACATGCCATTTTTACTATATGGGGTCACATTAATTAATATTATTCATAGTCTTGAGAAAAAATATTATAATAATGATTAAAATAATGAAAAATACACTCTCTCCTCTACTATAAATACCACCCTCACTCCCCTCTTCCTCCTACACCTCCAAAGCCTTGATCATTATCTAATTGTTTCCCAAATCCCTCCCTAATAATATTCACCACGTCCTAGTGCTCATGGTATCACCAAAAGTCCAAATCCAAAGCCCTTAAGGAGGATCTCAATGAGAAGAGATCAAAATGTAAACATCCCCTTTTATTTGCTTTCTTTTCTTTCATTTTATGTTATTCTCTTCTGTTACCATTGGATTATGATGAGATATTTAATTAAATATCCACTTACATACCATATTATTTATGAATGATCATATATCCCCTTCCACTAATAAAAATATTTTTTATGAAATTTTAAGAGACGCCGCTAGGTTGCCGAATTTTCGTGAGAAATTTATCTAGTTTTCTTTTATTTTTCTATTCCTTTCTTTTCTACTTAATTCTTCACCTCCTATTAAACAATAGGAATGAAAGATCTAGAATCTTGTATATTCTAGATACTCTCATGTTCATGGAAAATTCATCATCATTATTTTTCTCCTCCCCCACTTATTCAAGGAATTAAAATATTGTCAGTGACGTGTCGAATTACCGACATTATGGACGATGTGATTTCAATTTTCCTTAATTCCATCAATTCTCATCATCAAACAATTTTTATAATAGAAAAATGTTATAATATATGTATTATGTCTCATCCATGTTTCTTTAATTCTTTTTTTACTCATGGTTCTTAATTATAAGACAAAATTAGGTTGTTGTTATCAAAGAACCACTAAAAGATCTAAATGAAAATCATTAATGTTTAATCTTATGAATCACCCTCGTATAAAACATCAAAAATGATATATGGTATAATTTATGGTACTGGAAATATTTAAATACCATTTCATTCCAATTCTAGAGTTTCACTTCCAATCGACAAGAACATCCATCATGAACAAATCATGGAAATCATGTAAGGAAGTCACCCAAAACAGTGCAAGAACAAAATACCTACATTTAAGGGGTGAAATGATGTTATGAAATAATAATATAAGATTTTATAAACAAAAAAAATTTTCTGTAAACTACTAATAACACTCTTCTAACCATTATACCAGAAGATTAAACAAGTTGATTGTATGACAAACCCATGGTAAGGGAATTCTTAACCTGATTTCCATTCTTTGGGTTAACCTTCTGATTCATTATTTATGTGATATTTAAATTGTTTTTGTGATGGGTTATATTTATATTATGTTTTATTATGTGTATTTATAGTATATATACATACTCCATTCACTCTATTAGGTCTCTCTTCAATTGAAGAATATTTATAAGGGGTTTTCATTAAAAATCAAATTTTATAATTATGTTTTACAAAATTGATAAGTAATTTTTTATGCAATTATTCATGTAGTATGGTTATGTTTTGGTTCTTGGGAATTGTTTATGATAAAGGGTGGGACCTATATTTTCCTCCAATGAATTGGGTATTAGTAAGTTGGAGGTCGTCTGTATGGTTACTCAATGTGTAACTGTGAAGGTTACACAAAGTAAGGTAGCCGTTAGGGTTACAAATTATAAGATATCCAAGAATGGTTACATGATTATGTATGTAATGCCACAGGATACCTTTGTGATTATATTTATGTTCTCGTTTTTTGTTTGGATATTGTGTAAACCTCATGTTACACAATGTAAGTATATATGGGTGACAAGAATGTATTTTGAAAATGCTTTCATACGTTAGGAGTTTTCCTGGACTAATGTGATCTTTCCATATTTACCATCCCTTACTGAGATTTTGTTCTCATCCCAGGTTTTTAAATGATTTTCAAAGGTTAAAGGATGGGTAATAAAATGAAGGAAACCATGTTAAATGTTGAAGAATTGTCAAGGAGCCTTGTTTTATGTTTTAATGTTTTATATTTTGAAAAAAAATAGAAACTGTTTTTATGGTATTCACTATATAATAATGTGTAATTTTATGAATTTATTGTCCTAATTCTCTAAATCTCTAAACATGAAACGATTATCAATAAAAAATGAATTTTTTCTTTACTAAATTCACGATTATTTATGTACTATGTTCGGGTCCTTATAGTATGTATCAAAGGATAGTTTAGATAAATTTAGGGGTTATGGTGATGTTAATAGAATACCATAAATTATTTTCAATCTATGTTTAATTTGAAATGTTTTAGCATTTAATGATTACCATGTTACTTCATCTAAGATATGTTTGTTCAGAATGTTTTTCCGCAGAAGGAACAGGGATGCTGAAGAGGAGAGGCACCAAAATAATGACATCCTTATGGAACTACAACCCGGAATGGTAGGGATTGGAACCGAGTAGTTCGTGACAATAATGGCTCAGCTAACTCAAGCAGTAAATGGTGGTGGAATCCATGAAATAGAACCAATAGAGGTACCACAATGGAACATGATAGTAAGGGAACATTTTATGAGACAAAATCCTCCTGTATTCAATGGTTCTTCTAACCCAGTAGCAGTTGAAGGATAGATAAAATCCCTTGAAAAGATATTCGATGTTATGGGATGTTCAGACAATGAAAAGGTAGTCTTTCCATTTATCGTTTTGAAGGGGAATCTGATCAGTTGTGGTTAATGGTAAGGAATATCATGGGTAGAGAAATTTTATGCCTTAGAGTGGGATGAAATTAAAAGTCTATTCCTTGAAAAATATTTTCCTAAGGTGGTTTGACGTTGAATGGAGAAGAAATTCCATGAATTGAAACAGAAGGAGGAATACTCAGTGGTTGTGTATGAAGTGAACATCACCCGACTGGCATGGAATTCTCCAAATCTTATTCTGGATCTTGATATAAAAATAAACAGCTTTTACTCAGGATTGAAACCAAGGTATCAAAGGGCGTTGGCCTCCCGTGAATTCAAAAGTTATGAGAAACTTGTCAGATGTGCTATGAGGGTAGATATGGAGTTTTCTAATGATCACATTCATTTTGGAAACAAATAGAAGAATAGGTCCAGTTAGAAAGAAATGGGTAAGAATCAACCAAATAAATCTGATGGTAAGAATATCCAATTTCTAGTCTGTGAAAATTGTGGTAAGAAACACCTTGGGGAGTGTGTTAGAAAATTTGGGAAGTGTTTTAAATATGGTAGGTCTGGACATATGGCCTGACATTGAGATGAAAATGATCCTAAGACTAATCCTGATAAGAAAACTGTAAAGTGTTTTAAATGCGGTGAAATGGGTCATCATGCAAATGCATGTCCAAAGAGAGATCTGAATGATGCAAAGAAGATAGACTACAAGCAGAAAGGTGTAGTGAGATCTTTTGCGACTACGTCAGTAGATGTCAGGCCATCCAAAAATGTTGTATCAGGTACTTTTTTTGTTCACTCATATTTTCCTAATGTTTTTTTTATACGGGGTCTACACATTCCTTCATCTCCGAGAAATTTTCTGGTAAATTAGAAATATCAACTAAACAAATGAAACCCATACATTTTGTTAAAACACCAGGGGGAAATGTTATATCAAAGAGTAATTATAAGAATCTTTTTATTATGGTCTAGGGAAAGAGTTTACCTACAAACCTTTTTTTACCCTTAGTCGAGTTTAATGTTATTCTGGGAGTGGAATGGATTTCTGATTATCATTCTAAAATAGTATGTAGAGCTAAAGAAGTTGTTTTTCATAAAGAGTTTCAGTTTGTATACAAGAATGAACCCATAAAATTGATAACATATGAGGATGCTGAGAAACTATTGAAAGATAGAAATGAAAGTTATCTTGCACATATTTTTTAAAACAAGAGAACTATTAAAATTAATGATCTGCTAGTGGTAAATGAATACCTTGATGTTTTTATTGATGAGTTACCCAGTGTCATTCGTGATTGAGAATTAGAATTCAAAATTGACTTATATCCTGATGCTAAGACAATTTCAAAACCCCCATATCATATGGATCCGATAGAACTTCTTGAATTGAAAAATCAGTTGCAGGATTTTCTTGACAAAGGCTTCATTCGTCCTAGCACTTCACCATAGGTAGCCCATATTTTCTTTGTTAAAAAGGAAGATGGTTCCATGAGAATTTTCATTGATTATAGATCTTTGAATAACATAACTCTTAAAAACAAGTATCATTTGACTCATATCGATGACTTGTTTGATCAGCTCTAGGGAGCCCAGTACTTTTCCAAGATTGACTTGAGATCTGGATTCCATCAGTTGAAGGTGAAAGAGGATGAAATTTCAAAAAAAGCCTTTCATACTAGATATGGGGATTATGAATTTGTTGCTATGCCATTTGGATTAACTAATGCACATGTTGTATTCATTAATCTTATGAATAAAGTAATTCATGAGTTCTTGGATAATTTTTTGGTTTTATTTATTTATGAAATTCGGGTATTTTCTAAAAACAAAAAGGAGCATGAAATACATATAAGGGTTGTTTTTCAATCATTAAAAGAAAAGAAACTGTATGGAAAATTGAGCAAGTGTGATTTTTGGTTTCAACAGATTTCTTTTATTTGTCCCATTGTAAATAAAGATGGAAGACCGGTTGATCCTTCCAAAACAAAAGTAGTTGATGAATGTCCAAGACCCAAAACTGTAACAAAGATTCATAGTTTTATGGGATTCGTAGGTTATTACAAACAGTTTGTTAATAACTTTTCATGGTTATTTAGCATGATAACTAAGTTAACATGGAAAAGGGTTAAATTTTTTTGGATAAAGGAATGTGATGTTTGTTTTCAGGAACTGAAGAAGGGATTGGTGAATGCTCCGTTTTGGGCCTTACCTACCAAAAATGGTGAGTTTTTCATCTATGTGATGTTTCTTTAAAGGGACTTGGTTGTGTTTTGATGAAAAATGGTCAGGTAATTGCCTATGATTCGAGACAACTTAAAACTCATGAACTAAATTATCCCACACATGATTTCGAATTGGAAGCTATGGTTTTTGCTTTGAAAATTTGGAGGGATCATTTATACGGAAACAAATGCCAAATATATACTGACCATAAAATTATGAAGTATATATTCACTCAGAAGTAATTAAACATGAGGTAGAGAATATGTATTGAACTGATAAAGGATTATGACTACATGGTCAATTACCATCCTGGGAAAGAAAACAAAGTGTTAGATGCCTTATGTCTGAAAATAATGCATCACTAACCATGCTACGTTTGGAACATGATCCCTTGGTTAATGATTCGATGAATTTTGGCTTAGAAGTTGTTGGTGTAGGGAATACATCAGTTTGGTTTTAGGTTTCACTGCAGTCTTCGTTGTCAGACAGAATTAAGCGAGCACAGAAGGAAGACCATGAGATACAGAAAAATGTATAATTGGTTAAAGTGGGTAAGTTGCCAGAATTTAACCTTGATAAAGATTACGTTTTAAGATTTGGAAAAAGGTTGTGTCTGACTAGTGATTCTTTGTTGAAGAAATTTTTGTTGTGCGAAGCTCATAGTTCTCCATTTTCATTTCATCCTGGAAGTACTAAGATGTATAGAGACCTTCTGGAGTGTTACAGATTGGATGGAATGAAAAGGGATATAGCTGATTTTACCATGAAATGTTTGACATGTCGGCAGGTTAAAGCAGAGTGGAAGTTACCGAAGGGGGTGCATCAGCCTTTTCCATTTCCAGAGTGGAAATGAGAGAATGTATCCACGGACTTTGTGGTGGGACTACCAAATAATTCTCAAGGTAATAATGAAATTTGTGTTATTGTTGATCGGCTGACAAAATCTGCACATTTTCTTTCTATTCGAGATACAATGCTTTTGGATCAGTATTCTCGATTGTACCTCAAGGGGATTGTCCGGTTACATGTATTTCCTATTTCTATTGTATATTATTGGGATCCCAGGTTCACCTATAACTTTTTAAGGGAATTTAGAAGTCGTTGGGCACATAGTGGAATTTCAGTACATATTTTCATTCCCAATCAGATGGACAGTCAGAACGAACGATTCAGACTTTGGAGGATATGCTTCAAGCTTGTTCATTAGACTACCAGGGAATTTGGGATCAACATCTTTCTTTAGTTGAGTTTTCTTATAATAATAGTTTTCATTCCAGTATTCAGATAGAAACTTTTGAGGCTTTGTATGGGAAACGGTGTCAGACTCCAGTGTTTTGGGATGAAGTCAGTGAAAGAAAGTTTATGGGGCCAGAATTAGTAGAAGAAGTGGTTGAGAAAGTGAGGATGATCCAGTAGCACATGAGGACAGCTCAGAGCTAGTAGAAAAGTTATACAGAAAATAGAAGGAAAGAATTCTCCTTCGAGGTAGGTGACCATGTTTTCCTTAAAATCTCTCTTTGGAAAAGTGTGATGTGTTTCGGTAAGAAAGGGAAGCTATTTCCATGGTTCCTCGGTCCTTTTTGAAATCTTGGATAAAGTTGGAACATTTTAATAACGCGTAGCTTTTCCTCTGAGCTTGTTTCAAGTACACAATGTTTTTCAGGTTTCGATGTTAAGAATTTATGTGCCAGATTCATCACATGTCTTGAGCCCAGAAGCAGTTCAAATGGAAGAGAACCTTTCTTATGAAGAGAAACCAGTTCAGATTCTTGATCATAGGGAACATGTATTAAGGAATAAAGTAATCCACCAGGTAATGGTTTTGTGGAGAAACCACATGGTTGAAGAAGCAACATGGGAATCTGAAAATTCAATGAGGGAAAAATATCGTTAGTTGTTTAATAAGTAAATAAATTTACGAGGACTCAATTTTCAGAAGGCGGGGATAATGTAACACCCCAAGTTTTTCTAAAAATAAATTAAAATGCATGAACCTTTGTTTAACTTTTATATTTATAACTGACCTTTAAACCATAACTTTTCCACTTCTATGTTTTGAATTTCATGAAACTGTTATCTACAATTGTGTTTAGTAAGTTATTTAGAGTTTAATGAATCCAACTTTTTTTGAATAGTAACATACACTTATGAATAGTAATATGAATATTAATATGACCATAATGAATAGTAAATTTTATTATTATTTTATTTTCTTAAGGCTATAAGATAATAACATCTTTGTTAATTTTCCATTGTGATAAAAAAGTAGCTGTAGAATTAGAACTGTTAATTTTTGAATTAAGTATGATTTTATTTAAAAATTAAATTAATAATATTTAGAAAATTATTTTTCAAAAATGGACTTTATATTTTAATTCTACACATCCAAAAATGGTCAGGGTATATTTTTGGGATTTTTCTAAAATTCAAGATTTTTGGATGAATAGTACAATATGATAAAATATGATAAATAATAAATACTTAATTTACTACATCATAGGTTATGCAAGGATTATGTAATCCCACTTGGTTCAAACTCACATGATGTTATTACTATTTGGGGTCACATTAATTAAGATTATTCATAGCCTTGAGCAAAAATATTATAATAATGATTAAAATAATGAAAACTACCCCCTCTCCTCCACTATAAATACCACCCTCACTCCCCTCATCCTCCCACACCTCTCAAGCCTTGAGAATTTTATAATTTCCACCAAAGTCCCTCCCCAGTCTTCTTCCCCACTTCATATAGTTGTTGTTCTCACCAAAAGACCAAAACCAAAGCCTTTAAGGAGGATCTCAAACAGGAGAGATCAAGAGGTGAACATACTCTGTTATTATCGTTCTTTTCTTTAATTTTATGTTATTATCATCCATTAACTTTGTTTTATGATGGGATATTTCATTATATCTCCCCCCTTACTTCCCATATTATTTATTAATGACGATATATCCCCTTCCTCTCATCAGACTATTTATTTATTAAATTTTACCGAAACATTTATCTGGCCATCCTACTTCCACCACCATTGAAATGTTCTGAAAAATCCTCCATTTGGTATATTATTAGTGATTTATTTTAACATTTTTTACTTTGAATACGTTATATTGTATAAAATTACATAAACATAATTTTAGAAAAATCTTGTTGAATAACAAATATAGGCCTTTATGGCCCCATATGAATATATGAACATATGATGGTCTTGATATTTATTTTAGAGATTAAACTATTTTTTCTTGAACAACATGTCAGGGAAATATCCAATGCATAAAATACTGATGAACTAAATTCTTTAATTATGAAATTTTGGTTAGTCGAAACCTGGATTCAGATGTCACTAGATACCAAGGTGTAAGGAAATGGAAAATTCCATTACAATTTAAAAAAATTATAAAGGTCATGGAAGGAGAATAAGAATCATATAGTGTAACACCCCAAGTTTTTCTGAACATAAAAAGAAATGAATGAAACTTTGTTTAAAGTAGATATTAATAACTAGCCTTTAAAACATATCTTTTCCACTTCTATGTTTGGAATTTCAAGAAACTGTCATCTACAATTGTGTTCAGTAAGTTACTTGGAGTCTGATGAAACCAACTTTTTTGTGAATAGTAACATACCATTATGAATAGTAATATGAATAGAAATATGACCTTAATGAATAGAAAATTTTATTTTATTTTATTTTCTTAAGGCTATAAGATAATAACATCTTGGTTAATTTTTCATTGTGATAAAGATGTAGTTGTAGAATTAAAACTGTTAATTTTTGAATTAACTATGCTTTTATTTAAAAATTAAATTAACAATATATAGAAAATTATTTTTTAGAAAAAGAATTCATTTTTAAATTCTACATTTCAAAAAATTCTAAGGGTAAATGTTTGGGATTTTTCTGAAATTCAAAAAAAAACATTATGAATATTAAAATAAGATAAAATACGATAAATGCTAAATACTTGATTTAATGCATCCTAGGTGATGCAAGGATGATGTAAGACCACTTTATTCTAACTCATATGCCATTTTTACTATTTGGGGCCAACTTAATTAAGATTATTCATAGTCTTAAGAAAAAATATAATATTAATGATTAAAATATTGAAAAATACCCCCTCTCCTCCACTATAAATATCACCCTCACACCCCTCTTCCTCCTACACCTCCCAAGCCTTGATCATTGTCTAATTTCAACCAAATACCTCCCCAATATTCTTACCCACGTCCTAGATCTTATCATGTCACCAAAAGACCAAAACCAAATCCCATAAGGATGACCTCAAGGAGAAGAGATGAAGAGGTAAACATCCTCTTTTATTTTCATTCTTTTCTTTCATTTTAAGTTATTCTATTCCATTTTCTTTGGATTATGATGGGATATTTTATTTAATATCCCCCCTTACTGCCCATATTATTTATGAATGATGAGATATCCCCTTACTCTAATAAAACTATTTTTTATGAAATTTTAAGAGACGCCACTAGGCTACCAAATTTTCGTGAGAAATTTATCTAGTTTTCTTTTATTTTTCGATTCCATTATTTTCTACTTATTCCTCACCTCCTCTTAAACAAGAGGCATGACAACTAAAGAATATTGAATATTTTGGATTCTATCATGTTCATATAAAATTCATAATCATTATTTTTCTCCTCCCCCACTTATTCAAGGAATTAAAATATTGTCCATGATGTGTCGAATTACCGACATCGTGGACGATGTGATTTCAATTTTCATTAATTATTTCAAGCCTGGTCATCAATCCATTTTTATGACTGAACTAGGTTGTAATATATTTATTATTTATCATAAATTTTTATGGAATTATTTTTTTACTCATGGTTTTAAATTATAATACAAAATGTGTTTGTTGTTATCGAAGAACCACTAAAAGATCTAAATGAACATCATTAATGTTTAAACTTATGAATCATCCTCATATAAAACATGAAAATGATAAATGTTATAATTTATGATAATATAAATATTTAAAAACCATTTAATTATAATTATAGAGTTTCACTTCCAATCTACAAGAAAATCCATCATGAACCAATCATGAAAATCATGTAAGGAACTCACCCAAAATAGTGCAAGAACAAACTACTAACAATTAACGGGTGAAATGATGTTATGAAATGATAATATAAGATGTTATAAACATGAAAATGTTTCTGTAAAATACTAATAACACACTTTTAACCATTATACATTAATTTTAAACAATTTGGAAGTAAGTAAAACCCGAGATAAAGTAATTCTTTACCCAAATTCCATTCATTGGGTTAACCTTCTGCTTCATTATTTATGTTCCATTTAAATTATTTATGTGATGTTCTATTTATATTATGTTTTATTATGTGTATTTTTAGTATATATACATACTCCATTCAATCTATTAAGTCTCCCTTCAATTGAAGAATATTTATAAGGGGCTTTTCATTAAAAATCCTCTTATTAAATTTTGTTTTACAAAATTCAAAAGTACTGTTTTATGCAATTATACTTGTTTTATGGTTATGTTTTGGTTATTGCGAGTTTTTTATGATGAATTTAGGACTTATATTTCCCTCCAATTCAATGGTTATGAGTATGTTGATGGTTGGCCGTATGGTTATTCTAAGTGTAACTCCGATGGTTACACAATGTAAGGTAGTCCTGAGGGTTACAAATTATAAGGTAGCTAAGAATGGTTACAAGATTATGTAATTAATACCCCAAGATACCTTTATGATTATATTTATGTTCTAATGTTATGTGTGGATCTTTTTTAAATCTCATGTTATACAATGTAAGTATATATGGGTGACAAAAAAGACTTTTTAAAATGCTTTCATTCGTTACGAGTATTCATGGACTAATGTGATCTTTCCTTCTTTCCCATCCCTTACTGAGATTTTGTGCTCATCCCAAGTTTTTAAATGATTTTCACAGGTTAATGTATGGGTAAGAAAATTATGGAAGCCACGTTAAATGTTGAAGATTTGTCATGGAGTCTTGTTTTATGTTTTAATGTTTTATAATTTGAAAAAAATGCAAATTGTTTTTATGGTATTCACTCTGTAATATTGTGTAATGTTGTGAATGTACTATCCTAATTCTCTAAAGCTCTAAAAATGAAAATATCCTCAATAAAAAAGGAATATTTTTATTGAATAAATTCAAAATTATGTTTGTACTAAGGCCATGTTCTTATATATAGCTTTTTATATCTAATGTTTTAATATTCCTCATGAAGTAATGCCTTTGACAATGTTGTAGTGATGTTTGGACTCTATAAAATGGGGGAATCTGTTAAATCCATCACTCAATAATCCTCACACCAATTGATGGTTGTTGACCTCAATGTCACATTCTAAGATATAGGTGAGATAGAATAATGGTTAGAGAGGGTCCTCGCTTGGAAATAAGATAACCATGACGTAGGATGGAACAATGGGGAAAAGAACTGTGCAGGGAGGAATTATGACTTACCGACTAGGGTATGTCTTAGGGGATTTTTTTAGGGATAGTTTTCATACTTATGGTTATAAATTACCCTCCACCTAAATAAATTCATTGTGTTATATTTTACAAAATTAGGATACTTTAAAAGCCAGGTAACAACACCATAGAGTACTTATATTAATGTCCAAAAGAAATCAAAAAAGACCATGTCATAATATACACTCTTTGACATAAATGGTGTGTTTATGGTTTCATAATGTTTTGAGATATTTGGATTATATATAACTTCACAGTGTGGATTTATAAACCACCCAATAAACTATATAAACTTGGAAACTTCCATTTTATAAAAGTGGATTGTTCGATGGAATTTATATAATTTGTTTCTTGAAAAACATTGTATATATCAATTTTATAGTAGGATTTATTTTAATGAAATAATACGTGCCATATTATATATGGAAGATAATTTGAATTAAAGTGAAACAAACTCAACATGACACAATGAATTATGATTATCCATGAGGTATGATTTATACTGAATCTGAATAGGTTTTCTAATGTGGATATTCAATAATGGTTTAGTGGTTTGTTAAAAAACTTCACCTATAAATTTGAATTCAATGATGGAGATTTGAGGAAATATTATTAATGGGAAGGATTTTATGTTGAAGATATTATGTTACTAGTTTATGGTTGAATACTAGATTTGAGATTTTAACAATCTCAAGATAAAGAGGACGTTTATATATAGAATAAAAGTTACATAAAAAGGATAATTAAAAATGATAATATTGATGATTATAGGGGGGTTTTTGTCCTTGAATATCTTAAATAGAGAGTATAAGTGTGTCAACTTGAAGTTATTTGAAAAGAATTATTGAAATAAGATTAAATTGTGCTTATCACTAATAAATCTTGAATTAAAGACTAGGGAATAATTGAATAACACCCTTTTTATATGGTGTTGTAATCCTTGATAATAATATTATAATATTAACCTGTAGGTCAACTTTTTCATTATAAAAATCTTTAAATTAGTGATATAAAGATAAGAAGAGGCATTAGACCTTGGTAGGGCATTTATATCTTCCTAAAAGAGTAATCACATGATATTAATGTAGTATTTATTCGGTATATCAACACATAATTGATATTTACTCCTAGAATTACACTTTTATTGGTGAAAAAAGTTAAATTACTATTTCCATTATCCTTATATTTAAATATTTTATTATGATTTAAAATCAGATTCTTGTTGTCTTTTCTAATATTAAGACATGATTAAATATGTTATTAATTGAAAAAGATATTGTATTTCCCTAATTAAACCCATCTCTATGGGAGTAAATTGGTACTAGGGTATAACATATGAGATTAGATCCATTGGTTTTTTCTTTAGTTTTTTGAAATGAATTATTTTCCATAAAGAGAGTTAGTAATAAAAAGGGGGTGTCATTATTTTAACGATGTAATTATCAAATTTCAAAGAAAAAGATGAGATATCACCTATGATAAGTTATTCTAGATGTATATTATAATATAGTAAATAATATACTAGCATGTGATCCCATATAAAAGTTAATTATTTCTTCTTGTAAAAGGTTATTGAATGATGATTCTAAATCTCTTCATTATCTGTTAGGAAATCATTCTAATTATATATAAATGAAGGTTATGAAACAATCAAAAATCAAATGTATTTGGTATAAACGTTATAAAATCCTTAATTTTGGCTCCAATGTCAAATACGAAAAGATGATCGTTTTATAAAATATATTTTTTGATCTAATGATTTACCCAAAATGAAATAGTGATGGTTTATTTAATCATCTTACTGTAAATATTATTCCGTTCATTGAATTGGTCAATAGATAAAAGATTTATTTATATTGAAGAATATCAATATAATATTAACTCTTAGTAAAATAGTATCATAACTACATTAAATGAATCGTAGTAAGTGGTATCTTTATAACATATAAATGAAATGGTTTCTTATGATATGTTTTTGAAACTAGAGATATCCCTTGGATATTCATCTTAAATAACTGGATCAAAATATATTTACAATAATGAATTTCAGGAAGATAGAAGTATGTATTATGTAATTGATGACTTCTTATCACACATTGAAATGAAGGTTAAAAATTTTCATGGCTACATTGAAGGAAGGAAACGTAAAACGACCCATACTTTACATACATTGTTATTACATCAAAATTGAAGAATACTTATTACAACATATAACAAAACCATGAAAGTACTGTATAGGTATAGTGTCTTTAGAAACTGGGAAACATAAACAACTGGCTCATAAAGCGTCTACATTGTCTCCCATTTATTTAATCATATCTATAGTCCCTTTTGGCATATCTTACTTAATAAGCTTCTTCCTGAACCAGGGAAAGAAAACATACAAAAGGGTGAGCTCAAATGCTCAGTAAGTGTAAACAGAAGAAATATCAATCACATCATATTCATAAGAACATAACATTTTGGAAATCTTAACCTGCAAAAGAGATCATAATATCATGAAATGGGATAAATCATAGTAGTGAAATGTAATCCCAATAATCATAACATAAAACATGAAACTTTGTGGCATACACAAATAATCATAGAGAATAATTTCTTATTAGTCAAGACTCATTGCCAAGACTATCTTAGTGGACAAAGTCCATTTCTGAACCGAGTTCACTCCTCGTTTCAGTCCTGTTTCACTAAACCGGTATAACCTGCCGTTCCAGCCATGTCTATCTCATGAGATATAAAATCTTTACTCAATGCATTGGAGGGAGATATAGGTCCCACCCATATCATAATGATACCATTCTTATGTGTGCCACAAAATCATAAACCATACATCATAGCATAACCCATGTAATAAAAATGGGAATCGTAAACATCGTGACATCATAAATGCAATTCATATAAGTTAAAGGAATTCATATAAATAATTACATCACAAAATAATCAAATAAATGTATTAATAGGGATAAAAACAGAATCCTTTATTATCTTAGATGGAAAATAATTTTGATAAAACAATTGAACTCCATTCTTGAGGAAAATATTCTTTCTACTTCAAAAACACTTTTCCTTTCTTAACATGTCTTACAATTATAAACTAAAAGAAGTTGATTAAAAATAAAATTGAAAATTTTTAAAGGAATCTTCTTGGAAAAAATGTTTTAAAAATCCATTCATGCCGTATAAGTTAAAAAAAATTCTTCTCGTGCTTTTGTCGGAAAAGTCAAAAAGTACCTCGTACGAAAAATGACAAAATATTGCTTTCATATATTTTACTAAAACTCACCAAAGGGTAAAAATGGATTTAAACAATTGTAGGTGGATGGAAATAATATTAAATATTGAGGAAACATGGATGTGGATGATAAAATACACCGCAGTAAATACCAAAGTATAAACAATCTCGGATAAAAATGAGATTGTGATATTTTCCCTTACCTTAGGTCCGATTTGCATCGTAAGTGTCCGAACCTCCAGTATAATGATTTAAATAATGTTATTGACATATTCCAGAATCATAATTATCGTTATTATATCATATATGGTCATATTCTTAGCATCTTAGTAGTAATATTTCATTGCTACTTGTTATTCGGGTGTTTATAACTTTTTGTTCCTATGCATGTTTTGTCGAATAAATTCTTATTCTTCTCTTTAGGTTATAGGAACATCATTTACAGAATGGTATTAATGTACTATATATCATATTTATTCATTCAATTAATTTATATAATCATTATGTAATGAAGATCATGTAGAAAGAATCGCATCACATCGTGGAGACGGTATTCCGTATGTACGCACGAGCGATAATATCATTCCCATGATCGTGGAATTGTATTGGAGTGTATGTATACTATTTAAGAATCAATATCACTTTACAATAATCATATATAGTAATTATTTACACTATTATTCCCATCCAAGTAAGGTGGTGGGGGAAAATGGATTACACCACGGCGTGGAGACGGTATTCCATACGTACGCACGCGCGGTGATTTCGTTTTTCGTAGGATAGATAGATATTGAAATAGGTTTGTTTCATACTTATAATAAAATATAAGTATATGAGTGATACTGATGTTATTAATTCATAATGAAACACCTAAAGAAGAAGAAGTTGAAGAACAAAGAATTTGGAAAGGATCTGTAATGGATATTACCTCTTTTTGACGCGCCTCTTCTTAACCTCCTCTTAGGGCAGTAGGGTTGGTCTTTGAAGAAGACCAGAACCTCTAGGATGATTCTAGAGAAGTGGTGAAGTGAAATGGTCAGGGTTTGGCCGAGTATGAAGGCTCAAATTGGTGTGAGGAGGAGAGGGAGGAGGTTCCCTTTTATAAGGGAGGAGAGGGGCACCTTTGTAAATATAAGAAATAGTAGTTTATATTAAATCCCAACCGGACATAAAAACTTGTAAAATGACTCATATACGAATATTAGATGAGATAGGGTTGTGATCTCATCAACAAATAAAATTTAGACATGTTAGGAATTTATTTTAAACATTATCAACTTGATTTATCCTTATTTATCTATTTAATTTTATTTGTGGTAATAATATTCTAAATTTTAAATTATAATTAATAATTACATATGTGTTGTGAATTTTCCATAATTTGACACTTTATGACATTTTCGACCATATAAATTTTAATTTATAATTTTTAAATATTTTTGTGATTTTTAAACAATTTTATAATATGTTATTTTTATAAAATAACAATAGTGTCAATTTTGACACTATTCATTTATTTGAATTTAAATAAACTATATACAGAGGATATGTTCTAAATAAAAGCTTTAATAGATTAATAAAATGTCATATGTATCTAGAAAATTAGTGGAGAACATTAAATAGTGCATATAATAATTATTTTAATATTTTTAAAACAATTTATTTGATATTTTAATTAATAAAATAATTTCAACATAACTTTTGTGTCATAATTAATGATAATTATTTAATCCCTAAAAATTCTAAATAAATTCCTATGATGTAGATAATTGTATTATATTTCTTTAGACTATTCATGTTAGAAGTTTCATTATGTTTATCACTAAATTAAAATTATTATACTTATAAAATTTAAGAAAGTGACATGTTGTCACAGTCTTTGGTTTTAATAATAGTTAAATTATATTCATAGAACAAAGTCTATTAAATGAATCTAATCTTACCCTTAGGTGATCTGGGTCAACGTTTAGTCATCCAATAGGATTTTTTCAGCTGTTAGGGTAATTTTATAGTCTTATATTTACCCTTAATTACCCGATTTACCTTTAACTATGGTAAATAAAATTTACCGTAGTTACTATTCATAATGCCCAAAAATAAAAAGTAGCCTATTAACATAATTTGGACCCACCGATTCTGAATATGGAATCCATTTTTAAAAATTCAAAACATATAAGTTGCAGTAATTAATTTAAAATAAATCTCGTTGTTAAGAAAACGGGTTTTAGAAGTTAAAACATTGCCAAAGATTGAAATGTTTTTACCTATGAATTCAATGTGAAATTAATGCTAATGAAATAAATTATATTTAATGGTAAAAATATATTATATATATACTTTAAACCATTCAATATTATAATTTAACCATATAAATTATCTAAATAAAAAAAGTTGTTTTTAATTAAAAATTAGCATATTTTTACTATTCATCAAAATATGAATGTTATCAGAAAAATATCAAAAATTTATCCAAAGTAAATTTTTATATCCTGATTCAAAAGAAGAATTTTATTTTGTCAAATTGAACATATAAACGTGTCAAAAACTAGATTTAATGTGGGTGCGCCATCAAAAGGCAGCAAAACTGCATTTTTTGATAAATACTTATTTTACCCAAAAAAAATTATTTTGTTCTCTTACCATGTTCTAGAAAATGTGTAAGATGAATAATAATGTTGTAAAATTTAAAATTCAAATAATACTATTCATAACGGCTAGTTTATAATATTATAATTATATACGTTGTTTAGTGGAACTCAGTATTGCGTACTACAACGCTATCGAGAAAGGTCGTGATTGCGTGTAGCGAAAGATTCCTTTGATGATTTATATAACATAAAAACAAAATATTTCTCATAAAAGTCTCGGGTTTTACATTCTACCCCACTTTAAATGAATTTCGCCCTCGAAATTTGTCACTTTGTAACAAACAGATGAGGATACCTGTCCCTCATCATATCCTCAAGCTCCCATGTAGCTTCTTCTAATTGGTGGTCCCTCCATAAAACTTTCACCAAGCGAGTGGTCTTGTTTCGTAGAAATTTTTCACTACGATCCAAAATTTCTATCGGTTGTTCTTCATAAGAATGATCTTGCTCTAGCGGTACAACTTCTGAGCTGAGTACATGTGAAGGATCAGGTATGTACTTTCTCTGGAGAGATACATGGAACACATCGTGAACTTGAGAGAGATTTGGTGGAAGAGCAAATCGGTAAGCTACCTTCCCAACACGATCCAGTATTTCGAAAGGACCGATATATCTAGGGCTCAACATCCCCTTCTTTCCAAATAGCATGACCCTCTTCAAGGGAGATATTCGTAAGAACACTTTATCACCCACTTCAAACTCTAGGTCTTTTCTTCGATTGTCGGCATAACATTTTTGTCGACTCTGAGCTGCTCTTATGTGTTGTTGAATAGATCGGACCTTTTCTGCCATCTCATCAACAATATCAGGTCCTAATATCTTTCTTTCCCCAACTTCATCCCAGCAAGTTAGAGTCCTACATTTCATTCCATATAGAGATTCATAAGGAGCCATCTGAATACTAGAGTGAAAGCTATTATTATAAGAAAATTCCACCAAAGGTAGGTGTTGATCCAAACCACCATTGAAATCCATAGAGAAAGATCTCAACATATCTTCTAGAGTTTGAATTGTTCTCTCAGACTGACCGTCTGTCTGAGGATGATAAGCAGTGCTGAAACTCAACTCTGTATCCAGAGTATGCTGAAGACTTCGCCAGAACATTGAGGTAAACCTCAGATCCCGATCAGATATAATATAAAGTGGTACTCCATGAAATCTTACCACTTCCTTTACATATATCCTGGCAAGCTGATCCAGAGAGAAATCCTCTCGAATAGTAATGAAGTGTGCAGACTTTGTAAGATGATCAACTATGACCCAGACAGCATTATTGCCTTTGGATGTTTTAGGAAGTCATGTGACAAATTCCATAGTGGTGTTTTCCCATTTCTATTCGGGTATGGGTAATGGTTGTAACATCCCCTTAGACTTCTGTCTCTCAGCTTTAACTTGCTGAAAAACCAAGCATCGAGAGACATATTTATCAACATGTCTTTTTATCCCATCCCACCAGAAGTACTCTTTCAGGTCCCTATACATCTTCATGCTTCCAGGATGAATAGAGAATGAAGAACTATGATTCTCATCCAGTAGCTCCTTCTTTAATTCGGGGATGGGAGGAACACAAACCCGATTCCTGAACTTTATTATCCCATCAAAATCAAGGTTGAATTCAGGAACATTTCTCACCTTCTTTCATAACTAGACATCTTCTTTATGTGCCTCTTTAATCTTCACATGTATAGATGGTTGAAAATTCATTTGAGAAAGATACTATTTTCCCTCTTCCATTATAATTCCAAGATCCATCCTTTGTAAATCCATAAATATTGGATCTTTTGTGATCCTCATCATGGATAAACTGGCATGGTCTTGTCGACTTAAAGCATCTGCCACCTTGTTTTCTTTCCCAGGGTGGTAATGAATTGAGTAGTCGTAATCCTTAATCATCTCCAACCATCTTCTTTGGCGCATATTTAGCTCCTTTTGTGTGAAAATATACTTTAAACTTTTATGATCAGTAAAAATATCACACCTTTCACCATTAAGGTAATGCCTCCAAATCTTTAATGCAAATATTACCGCAGCTAACTCCAAATCATGAGTTGGGTAATTTTGCTAATGGATTTTCAACTATCGTGAGGCATAAGCTATCACCATATCATTTTTCATGAGAACACATCCCAGTCCCTTCTTGGATGCATCACTGTAGATCACAAACCTTTCTCCACTATAAGGCAGTGTGAGCACAGGTGCACTGGATAACCTTCATTTAAACTCCTTGGAATTCTCTTCACATTCCTCCGTCCAAACAAACTTAACTCCTTTCCGGGTCAACTTGGTGAGTGGATTAGATAATCGTGAAAAATCTTTCAAAAAACGTCGATAATATCCAGCCAAACCAAGAAAAATTCGGATCTCAGTTATTGTTTTTGATCTCGACTATCTTTCGATAACCTCTATTTTTGCTGGATCCATAGATATCCCCTCTTTTGAGATTATGTGACCCAAAAATGAAACTCTTTGAAGCCAAAATTCACATTTGGTAAATTTGGCATAAAGCTTCTCCTTTCTCAGGGTCTTCAATATAATTCTCAAGTGATCTTCATGTTCTTCCTTTCTATTTGAATATACAAGAATATCATCTATAAAGAAAACCACAAACTGATCAAGATAGTCTCTAAAGACTCTATTCATCAGATCCATGAAGATAGCAGGAGAATTAGTAAGACCAAATGGCATCACTATAAATTCATAGTGTCCATACCTTGTACGGATAGCCGTCTTTGGTATATCCTCCCTTTTGACCCTTAATTGGTGATACCCTGAACGAAGATCAATCTTGGAAAAGTATTGAGCTCCTCGTAGTTGGTCAAATAAATCATCAATGCGTGGGAGAGGATATTTGTTCTTGATACTGATCTTGTTAAGTTATCGATAATCAATACAGTGTCTCATTGATCCATCTTTCTTCTTAACAAACAGGACAGGTGCTCCCCAAGGTGACGCACTAGGGCGTATGAATCCTTTATCAAGATTCTCTTGGAGTTGCTTTTTCAATTCCTGCAACTCAATTGGGGCCATTCTATAAGGTCTCTTTGAAATAGGCAAAGCACCTGGTACGAGTTCTATTGAAAACTCAACTTCACGATTTGGTGGAAGACCCGGAAATTCCTCCGGAAAGACATCATCAAACTCCCGTACAATGGTTATTCTTAAATGTGAGATTCTCACCAACCATTTGAGATAAATAACCTTTACTAAGTGGAATCAAGACCCATAAGATGGAAGAAAATTCCACTGGAAGGTTATGGTCATCCTTGCATCGATAGACGATCATAGATTGATCTGGAATATGAAATGTGACTTCCCTTATTTTGAAATTGATATGAGCTCCATATAAAAAAGCCAATCCATGCCAAGAATCACATCAAATTCCACTATAGGAAGGATTACAAGATTTTCAGGAAGCACTTTCCCACAAACTTCAATCAGAGAAGAATTATAAACATTTGATGCGAGAGTTGTTCCATTAGGGGTTGTCACAACTAACTCAACATCTAATTGTTGAGGTAATATGGTGATATCCGTAGAAAATTCTTCAGAAATAAAGGATTGGGTGGATCCATAATCAAATAAAACATTATCTACTTTAGAGTGGATGGTAAGTGTACCTTTCACCACATCGTTATCGTACTCCACATCGCTGATAGAAATTGCATGTGACTTTCCTTTGTCTTTACCCTTAAGAGTTTGTTGACGTCGACCATCATTATCAACCCTTGGATTTGGGCATTGATTGGCATAATGCCCCATCTCCTTAAACTTGAAACATTGAAGTGTAGTAGGTTCATTCTTTGTGTCCCTTCCTTTTTTGCATCATTAGACATCTTCTTCCCATCATTGCGGCATTCAAATGCCCGATGACCTTCCTTTCCACATTTGAAACATTTACTTGTCCCTTTAAGACAACTCCCTCTATGTTTCTTTCCACACTTTGAGCATAAGGGAAATCTCATATTCTTTTCAGTGTGCTCTTTATATTTGTCTTTGAATTCCATTTTCCGCTTCTTATCAAACCCATATGACTGATGGGTTACTCTAATCTCCATCTCGACTTTGAGAGCACATCGAACGATTTCCTCGTAGCTATTGAAGTCCCTTATGGATAACGCCCTTTGAAGACGTGGTTTTAAGACACTAAAGAATCGATCAATCTTTCTCTCAGTTTGGATAATAATACCAGAAGCGTACCTTGAAATTCTTGTAAAATTTGCTTCATAGGTACCAACAGATTCATCATCCTTTTGCTTCAGTTCAAGAAACTATTTTTCCATCTTTATTCGGAGAATATGAGGGATGTACTTATTGAAAAATAAGTTATTGAACTCGTCTCATTCCATGGACTCAATTTCATCCCTTTGCCTCATATTCTTAATAAGATTCATCCATTGATCAGCATCTCCTTCCTAATGATACACTGCTAGGATGACTTTATCATGTTCAGAACATTGAAGAACTGAAAATATCTTTTCAGTAGTACTAGTCCATTGTTCAGCAACTAATGGATCAGTAGACCCGCTGAAAGAAGGTGGATGCTGCCTCATGAAGGATTCAATAGAATTTTGATCCTTCCTTTGCTCATTTGGAATTCCTGCATTATTCATAGATTGATAAAGTTGTGTGATCATGGCTATAAGATTTTTCATTCCAGCTCCCATAACGTTTGGTTGCTCAGGGGGACAATCATTGCATTGCCCGTCGCATTCCGCATTAACACGGTTCCTTCGGGTTCTAGCCATTGACTAAAACCAAGAAGAATAGTGTGAGAAACACTAATTATAATAGGAAAACCACATAATCAAGAATAAAATTTCACACTTAAGGTATTATCATAGGTTGTTCATGGCCATTTCTAAAACACTGAGATTGTGTTCTATGCTTAGACTTATCCTTATGATTCTTACTAAGGCTTTCACATCCTAGTTTCCAAAGGTTGACTATACATTTCCTCTGATACCGACTATAACGACCCATACTTTACATAAATTGTTATTACTTCAAAATTGAAGCATAATTATTATAACATACAACAAAACCATGAATGGACCGTATAGGTATAGTGTCTTTAGAAACTGGGAAACATAATCCACTGGTTCATAAAGCGTCTACACTGTCTCCCATTTATTTCATCATATCTATAGTCCCTTTTGGAATATCTTACTTAATAAGCTTCTTCCTGGCCTGGGGAAAGAAAATATACAAAAGGGTGAGCTCAAATGATCAGTAAGGGTAAACAAAATAAATATCAATCACATCATATTCATAAGAACATAACATTTTGGAAATCTTAACCTGTAAAAGAGATCATAATATCATAACATGGGATAAATAATAGTAGTGAAATGTAATCCCAATAACCATAACTTAAAACGTTAAACATTGTGGAATACACACATAATCATATAGAATCATTTCTTATTAGTCAAGACTCATTACCAAGACTATCTTAGTGGACAAAGTCCATTTCTGAACTGAGTTCACTCCTCGTTTCAGTCCTGTTTCACTGAACCGGTATAACCTGCCGTTCCAGAGAAGTCTATCTCATGAGATATAAAATCTTTACCCAATGCATTTGAGGGAGATATAGGTCCCACCCATCTCATAATGATACCATTCTTATGTGTGCCACAAAATCATAAACCATACATCATAGCATAACCCATGTAATAAAAATGTGAATCTTAAACATCGTGACATCATAAAAAAATCATATAAGATAAAGAAATTCATATAAATAATTCCATCACAACATAATTAAATCAATGTAATAATAGGGATAAAAACAAAATCCTTTATTATCTTAGATGGAAAATAATTTTGATAAAATAATTGAACTCCATTCTTGAAGAAAATATCCTTTCTACTTCAAAAACGCTTTTCCTTTCTTAACATGTCTTACAATTCTAAACTAAAAGAAGTTGATTAAAAATAAAATTGAAAATTTGAAAAGGAATCTTCTTGGAAAAAATGTTTTAAAAATCCATTCATGCCGTATAAGTTAAAAAAACATTCTTCTCATACTTTTTCGGAAAAGTCAAAAAGTACCTCGTACGAAAAACGACAAAAGATTCTTTTCATATCTTTTACTAAAACTCACCAAAGGGTAAAAATGGATTTAAAAAATTTTAGGTGGATGGAAATAATATTACATATTGAGGAAACAAGGATGTGGATGATAAAATACACCCCACTAAATACCAAAGTATAAACAATCTCGTATAAAAAATGAGATTGTGATATTTTCCCTTACCTTAGGTCCGATTTTCCTCGTAAGTGTATGAACCTCCTGTATAATGATTTAAATAATGTTATTGACTTTTTCCAGAATCATAATTATTGTTATGATATCATATATGGTCATATTATTAGCATCTTAGTAGTAATATTTCATTGCTACTTGTTATTCGGGTGTTTATAACTTTTTGTTCTTATGTGTGTTTTGTCGAATAAATTCTTATTTTTCTCTTTAGGTTATAGATACATCATTTCCATAATGGTATTAATGTACTATATATCATATTTATTCATTAAATTCATTTATATAATCATTATGCAATGAATCTCATGTAGAACGAATCGCATCACATCGTGGAGACGGTATTCCGTACGTACGCACGAGCGATGATATCGTTCCCATGATCGTGGAATTGTATTGGAGTGTATGTATACTATTTCATAATCAATATCACTTTACAATAATCATATATAGTAATTATTTACACCATTATACCCATCCATGTAAGGTGGTGGGGGAAAATGGATTACACCACGGCGTGGAGACGGTATTCCGTACGTACGCACGCGCGGTGATTTCGTTTTCCGTAGGATGGATAGATGTTGAAATAGGGATTTTTCATACTTATAACAACATATCAGTATATTATTGATACTGAGGTTATTACTTCATAATGAAACAACTAAGTAAGAAGAAGTTGAAGAAGAAAGAATTTGGAAAGGATCGGTAATGGATATTACCTCTTTTTGATGCGCCTCTTCTTAACCTCCTCTTATGGCACTAGAGTTGGTCTTTGAAGAAGACCAGAACCTCTAAGATGATTCTAGGGAAGTGTGTAAGTGAAATGGGCATGGTTTGGCCGAGATTTAAGGCTCAATTTGGTGTGAGGAGGAGAGGTAGAAGGTGCCCTTTTATAAGGGAGGAGAGGGGCACCTTTGGAAATATAAGAAATATTAGTTTATATTAAATCCCAACCCCACATAAAAACTTCCAAAATGACTCATATCCGAATATTAGATGAGATAGGGTTGTAATCTCATCAACCAATAAAATTTATACATGTTAGGAATTTATTTTAAACATTATCAACTTGATTTATCTTTATTTATTAATTTAATTTTATTTGTGGTAATAAAATTCTAAATTTTAAATTATTATTATTAATTACATATGTGTGGTGAATTTTCCATAATTTGACACTTTATGAAATTTTAGACCATATAAATTTTAATTTATAATTTCTAAATATTTTTGTGATTTTTAAACAGTTCTATAATATGTTATTTTTATAAAATAACAATAGTGTCATTTTTGACACTATTCATTTATTTGAAATTAAATAAAATATATACAGAGGATATGTTCGAACTAAAAGCTTTAATAGATTAATATAATGTCATATGTTTCTAGAAAATTTGTGGAGAACATTAAATAGTACATATAATAATTATTTTAATATTTTTAAAACCATTTATTTGATATTTTAATTAATAAAATAATTTCAACATCACTATTGTGTCATAATTAATGATAATTATTTAATCCCAAAAAATTATAAATAAATTCCTATGATGTAGATAATTGTATTAGATTTCTGGATACTATTCATGTTAGAAGTTCCTTTATGTTTATCACCAAATTAAAATTATTATACTTATAAGATTTAAGAAAGTGACATGTTGTCACATTCTTTGGTTTTAATAATAATTAAATTATTTTCATGGACAAAAGTCTATTAAATGAATCTAATCAGACCATTAGGTGATATGGGTAGACGTTTAGTCATCAAATAATATTTTTTCAGGTGTTAGGGCAATTTTATAATCTTATATTTACCCTTAATTACCTGATTTACATTTAACTATGGAAAAAAAATTACCGTAGTTACTATTCATAATGCCCATAAACAAAGTAGCCTAATAACATAATTTGGACCCACTGATTCTGAATATGGAATCAATTTGTCAAAATTCAAAACATATAAGTTGCATTAATTAATTTAAAATAAATCCCATTGTTAAGAAAACGAGTTTTAGAAGTTAAAACATTGCCAAAGATTGAAATTTTTTTACCTGTGAATTCAATGTGAAATTAATGCTAATGACATACATTATATTAAATGGTAAAAATATATTCTACCTATACTTTAAAACCATTCAATATTATAGTTTAACTATATAAATTATCTCAATGAAAAAAGTTGTTTTTAATTAAAAGTTAGCATATTTTTACTATTCATCAAAATATGAAAGTTATCAGAAAAATATCAAAAATTTATCCAAAGTAATTTTTTATATCCTGATTCAAAAGAAGAATTTTATTTTTTCAAATTGAACTTATAAACATGTCAAAAATAGATTTAATGTGGGTGCGCCATCAAAAGGTGGAAAACTGCATTTTTTGATAAATACTTATTTTACCCATAACAATTTACTTTGTTCTCTTACCATGTTCTAGAAAATGTGTAAGATGAATAATAATGTTGTAAAATTTAAAATTCAGTTAATACTATTCAAAACAGCTAGTTTATAATATTATAATAATATATCGTTGTTTAGTGGAACTCAGTATTGCGTACTACACACGCTATCAAGGAAGGTCGCGATTGCGTGTAGCGAAAGATACCTTTGATGATTTATATAACATAAAAACAAAATATTTCTCATAAAAGTCTCGAGTGTTACAAAATGTATAGCTTTTTTCATTATGGAAAGGTGGGATAAATCATTAATCGAAGAAAAATGAGGTTTAATGAAGAAAGAGAGGAGAATAATTAGTCACCAATATTGAAGAAGTGTTTCTAATTAGACGTAATATCAAATATATAAATTCCTATTAAAATAATTTTGAAAGTAATGTTCTTGTGAAAAAAACATAAAGGTATACAAAGAAATGATAAATTATAATTCATTGAAATTGAGTTTGACTCTAATATTAATGATTTCATGATAAATTTAGTGGAGAAATCTACAACAAAAAAATAGGATGATAATCAAATGGAAAGAGTTTTTTACATTCAAGTGGAGTTATAAGTATCACTTTGAGAAAATTATTTATAATACATGAAGAAAGTAAAAATTATAGGCTTGGTAAATGTTTTTTAAATATATGATAATAAATTTGATGCAGTAGTACATTATATTGATAATTTAGTGAAAGGGAATGAAAAATTATCATTATAATATGAAGACAATGTGAATTATAGATTAATTATTGAATGATAAACTAATATCATTGATTATCTTAATTTTTCAATCTAGATAAATATTAAAAACATTTAGAATCTAAAGGAAGAAGATTTTTTTTAATGACAGAAGGTTCATATGGAAATAAACATATGTATTTTAGAGAATTATGGTATGTTTGGAAACATTTCAAATGATGTTTTGAAGTAAAGGGATAAATGATGCATGAATTGTTTTAGGAAATTCTGAGTACACAAAGTCCAAATTGTATGTATAAAACATTTATTAGCTTAAACGGTGAAACATCAATGGAAAAGTCTATAAACATGAAGAACATGGGGAAATTGTTTGATGGAAAAACATTATAAACAATGAGAACATTTAAACAACCAAGAAATTAATATATAGTGAAGTACATGAAGGTATTCAATAATAATCAATATTTACAATGATGAAATTTAACTTTTATTATCTTAATGGACCCACTTTTTCTTATTTTGGTGAATCTAAAAGCTATCTTAGAGTATATTATATTAATATCTATCAATATAGAGTTATAATTCCCTAATTATTTTAGGAATTATTCTCTTTATATAGTTCATATTTTATTTTAAAATTTTTTTGACATAAATTGGTTTATTGTCAGCATAAAAGAATAAATATTCTTAAGGAGGACATTATATAATGGTTATAAAATAGTCTAATTGAGTTCTCATAGATAAAATTTATTATTATAGTGATTAAGAATAATTTTACACGATGTACTACGGTGAAAATGATGGCAATATACCAATCCAAGTCTCAACATATTTGCAATTGTTTTGAAAGGATGGAAAGAATATTGAGAAGGAATTTTTTTTAAAATTTCATTAAAAGAATTAAATAAATTATGAAATTTGATTTTTGACCATTTTTATTAATCTAATATGAAAAAATATGATTTTTTTGATTAATTTTTAATGTGTAGTGGATAAAAGAATGATCTTTAGAAGTAATAGAACATTAAATATTAACGGAACTTGAAGTACATCACTCCCAGAAGATAAATTCATTAGTACTAATGTTCTTTATATTAATGGAATTTTCCACAATTTATTGACAATTTTTCCAATTTTTCAACTTGGGTATAGAGGTCACATTTATTTAAAAGTGATTCTACATCAATGTAAAATCTATAATATATATTATGGTATTTTTTTAAAAAAAATTGATACTTACATCAAGTTTATAGGAATGAATGAATTTGATTTATTTTAATAGATGTATAAAATATTTTTTGAATGATAGGCTTCAATATATTAATCACTAATGTAGAGAAAATTTTTTAAAATTGAAAATTTTAATTTAAATATGAAATATTAAATGAAATCAAGAAAAGGCATATTTTTCATGTGTCAAAAAGAAATATTATGATAAATTCATGTTAACCGAAGAGGACGAGAGAAAAAAATTACTTTATTTGATTAACACAGATATATTTGGGCATATAAATTATCCTCGAACTTCTGGTGATAAGTATTATATTATTATTTTTTATTATAATTTAATTGGATGTTATATATTTTTTATATAAAAAATGAATAAAATGAGTTATTTAAGTACTTTCACAGAAGAGAACAAAATGAAACTAGTAAAACAATTATGTTTCTTAGATCTAATAATTGAAAATAATAATTCCTATGAGTTAGAAAAATACTTTTAAAAACACATGATTAGTTAATAATTCTCATCTATCAGGGAACCATAATATAATGGTGTTATAGAAAGTAGGAAATGCATGGAAAATAATATAATAAGTAAAATTTTAATAGAAAGTGTCATATATTTCCATTTTTTGGATGGTAGTTGTTTAATTTGATGTTTAAAAATAGGATAGGTGTTTTTGTAACCCTAGTTAAATGTAAAATCATTGTGAAATGAGGTGAAAAATAAATCAATCATTGATGTTATATAGATTGTTTGAGAGTAAGTGTTACATTTTAAATAAATATGTTAATGAAGTAATGTATGATAATTCCATATATAAGGGGGTTTTTAGGCTACACATTAAAAATTAAATCTTATAAATTTCACATCAATATGAAGAAAAAAAATTGCGGAATTATGTGATGTCATAATTATTGAAAAAAGTGTAAAAACCCTTTCTAAAATTCTATCTTGAAATGATAATTGTGATGAAGAATAATAATAAGTTATGAATCATAGTGGAACATATAATTATACTTATGAAATTTAGTATTATTAAGTTTAATATATGGATGAATATGTTTATAAAGAAATATAAAAAATAAATTTTGAAAGAAGGATATGGGTTGTGGTTAACGATTCCAATATTATTGGTGGTAAAATTATACCTCCGCAATCCCGGGGAATCAAATCCTTATAGATCACTAAATTATTGATGGTATAATCATATATACAACCTATGAACAAATAATTATACTAAATTAAATATATATGACTTTGGAACTTATAAATAAAACAAAAAATGATAATGTGATTGATTTGAAGTAGGTATTCAATAACAAGATGAATGAAAATGGAAAAGGTATAATGATTAAGTAAGATTTGTTTGAAAATTATATTAATAGGATGAATTCATTTATATTTAAGATACATTCACGTCAGTTTCATGGATCTAACCTATTTGACTCGCCTATGTAGTGGCTATCTATAGAAAGATCACACTATTTTAGATGGATATAAAGACTATATTTGATAATGGATCCTTGAATAAAAAGGTATATTTCATAAAAATGTTTGGTTTTTTTATAAAATTGTTGTTTTTAAATTGTGAAGGTTGACCAAATATTTGAATAAATTTTATAAAGAATTCCATTCCAGGTATATAACTCTATATACTTTTTAGAGGTATATGGGGTTCAAAAAAGGAGGGTTTGATCACAAACTCCATTGGATGATTTTAGAATCTATAAAATTTATGGTTTTGGTGTATATATACAAAATCATTTTTATAGTCTAAAATACTAATTCTATCCAAAAATTTATAAATTAATGATTTTTTTCTTGTAAATGATTATAGAGTAAACATTATAAGTTCACCAGGATGAAGTGAAGATATTTATTTCATAAGTAAACTATATAAAGGATGTTTTGATAAAATTTATAATGATTAAGTGAAATTATGTTTCATATCTAATATTGGTTAGTACAATACTTATTAAACAAGAGGCTATACAAAGGGTAGACTTTAATTTATACAGAAAAATCATTTTTAGTTTACATTATTTTATTGTGACAAGACAATATTTTATTATGTTTCATGCTTGGATGAAAAGTTTCAATATACTATTAAGAAATAACATCTCATAATTTTAGAAATATAATGATGTTTTTCATGTAATAATATATTATGGTTTCTTGTTTAAATCTGTAAATAAAATTAATTTATTGTATTAATTTAGGTCAGTGAGATTGTTGATTAAAAATATATAAGTGGAGATACTTTTTTATATTTGGAATAATATTATTAGTTAGCAATGTCATAAATAGTCTTATGTCTTCTTAATCATGAAAGTTATGGAATATGTGTTAGATACTAAATCATTCCCAAAAACAATCAAGAAATGTTATCAATTGGAAGACATCACTTAAGTTGTACAATATTCTTTGATTATTCAATGTGATAAAAAGTTCTATCATATTATAAATAAATGTTGTTAAAAAATATTTCATGGATAACATTGAGTTATGGTACCATTTTATGAAGGATAAAGTAGATAAAAAATAGTGAGGTTGCGATTCATTGGAATTCAAGACCAATGAGAGATATTTTAAAAAAACTATTCACATCATAACTATATGAAATAAAAATCTTAAACCATAAATTTTTTTGAATTTCCTAAAAAATAAGAGGTTTGGAATTTCACCTCTCTAGAATTATAAAATTTCCATATTTGGAAAGGGTAATATATCTTCTAGAGGTAGTTTATAGGGAGATAAGGCTTTTTGAAAATCATAGATTATATTGCAGAACATAATACTTTCTCTGGTTTCTTACACTGATATTTGTCACATGTATGATTATGGAAATTTTAAAAGGTGATTTTATTATTTTATGGAGTTAAATAATCTTAAATAACCATTTTATTTTATTATAAAATAGGGATCTAGAAAAAAGTGAAATCGTGTTTTTAAAATTAGTATTGAAAAAAATTTCATGCAGGGAGAATGTTGTAACAAAATGTATTTTCTGAATATATTTGTTGTCAATATATATTTTTATCATTTAATAGTTTTCTGAATGTCTTGTAAAATAATTTTAATAATCTAAGAATGGAAAAAAATATGAAAATATTAAATAAATAAGTTAAAACCACAATATAAGGAAATATACCATGTTGTAATAGGTTCAAAAATGTTGTAAAGGTATGAAATGTGTATAAATTCAGTATACCTTTCCAAATTTCTATTTTTGAGCTATCGTTTTCCATAATATCACTAAAAATTTCATGTTGGTGTTTAATGTTATAAAAAAATGGTCCTTCCCACAAGTTCAGCACCCAAGAATTATTCCATCCAATGCTAATGGATGATCTCAAAGGAACTAGTAGATCACAGAGTGAATGAGAATAAAACCTTGTGTGGGTTGACACATGAAAATAAGAGAACCATGGTGTTGGGAAACACTATTGAGAAAAAAGCATGTGTGGAGACAGAGTTACCCACAAACTAGGGTATAGATGAAGGGATTTATTTAGTGAATGGTTTTCACAAACAATGGAATAAAGTTTCCTCAATAAAAGGTCACTACGGATATAGAATTTAGTGAAAGTACTCCATCCTACAATCCAGGTGACCATTCCATAGAATTATGAGGTTAAATTCTTAAAGAGGGATGTCACTTGAATGTTTTATTATGTTCCCTATGAAATAAATAGTCTAATTTTGTTAACGTGAAAGATTTATATATTTATAGTCTAAAAAACTCCACACTAAGGACTTATAGAGTACACCATAGACAAAATGAAACCAAAAACTACCACATAAGAGATGAGGACTATATCATTGAGGGTATTTATTTTAATGTGTGATAACAAGAAACTTTATAATATTTATATGAGGATGGAGAAAATGAATTACACCATTCCATGTACTAAATGGTAGGATATTTTAGTTGAGTTGAAACCAACTCATTGCACTACAAAAGAGTTCTATGTCATCAATAATGGTTTCTATCGAATTTTAATAGGTTTATTGTTGTGTCTATTCCTTAAGGTTTGGTATTTAGTTAAACATCATGAATTATGAAATTAAAATTGAATGATGGAGATTTAATTAAATTTTATTCTAGTGAAGTAATTTCAGTTGAATAAATAAGAATTTTAATTTATGTTTTGATTTAAAAATTTAAATTCAAATATTATTTTTTAAAAGTGTTTCTATGAAAAATCAATGTTACGTGCCTAATGGAAAATATAAAAAGATGATACGAGACATTATAGAAGTTTGATCGTATTTAAATATCAGTATTAGATAATAGAAGTTGTTTATAACAAAATTATTTCAATATCAAGGTGGAGAGAAGATTTAGTTGCACTTATCTTTTATAACTCTAGAAGTGGTGTATTGAGAATCATAGAATAATACCTTTATTGTTTTTTTGTTATCATTTATAGAAATCAAGTAACATTGATCTTTGAGTTTATTTTTTCATTTTATCCCTTTTTAATTTAGTGAGTGGATGTGTAGAAGTGTGTAATAGGTTGTGATCCTTGGTTGAGTAGTGATCTCTTCCTAAAGTTATAATCACATACTGGTGAAGTAGTGGTTAATTGACATATCAACACCTCATTGATATGGGAACACTAAATTATCCTTTTATATGTGAACAAAGTATAACTATTGTTTTCATTATCTTTTTATTTATTCATATTATTGAAAATTTAAATAAGATTAATATTTTATATTCTATCACTAATATGATATTCAGTTTTATATGAAGTGTAAACAAATTTCATTAACATAATTCTCCCCCTCTGAGTGTGTATAGTGGAACTAAAATAAAACATGGCTTCTTATTCCCTATAGAATTGTATACCATGAGTAGTATCATGCTCTCTAGGCATCAAAAAAAATTCTACTATTTTAAACCCCTAATAAATAAGAGTTTAATATACATAAGTGTTTCTTATATGAATTGGAATTCCTTGCATTGATCTATTATAACAACATGTTGTCTAGGTTTTTCACAAGTAAGGTTGATATTCTATAGTAATTACAATATTAGTTTATTTGAATGCAATGTAATATGATCATATGTGACCCATATAATAAAAAAATCAAATCAATGTTTGTGATACTAATTTCAATACCCAATTTAATAGATATACATATTCTATAGAGATACATATTCTATAGGAAAATTTATTATATGAATGCATAGAAAACATGAAAGATGTTTAATCTATGACACTAATCTTATATAAATACCCTAGAATATTATAATAGGTCACTAAAATTAAATAAATACTAGTGTAAGATATATATTATACTAATAAAAGATCATAATAAGACATATAAATATGGGAAATGAGTTATGAAAAAATTGGTTTTCCACTGTCTTTTTCAAAGATGTACTGTTGTCAACCTCACCCCCCAATACAATAAAATTCTAGATGAAACCACTTCATGAACCTCAATGATAAAAATATTAATCCTTTAATCCAAATTTATAATATGTCAATGAGGAGATTATGTGTCATGATGTTGATAAGAGTAATAAAATTAAATCAATCTTTATATCCCATAAAGATTTCTTAGAATATAATTTCATATCTAGACCATAACCTAATAATCTTATTAGAGTGTAGAAATCCTAAATACATAGTTTTAAAAAATAATTTGAATAATTTATCATACCATAAGATATAGATCCATAAAATCTAAAATTCTATTTTTTGAAATCTTGTTCTCTATAAATTTAGTGGAAAAGGTTTTGTTGGAGTGTGGAAATCCTAAAACACATGTGACATGCATTTATCCAACCTTCCCTAAAATATAGTGAGCATGGAAAAGGTATTAAATAAGAATTCATAAAATTTTAATGAATGGATTATAGAAAATTCATTCACCCTCATGCATATAGTCATCAGTTCATGATTGAATCTGCCAGTAAAGATCCCAATTACCACAAAATTTCCTATAAAATCAACATTTAATTCTCTTCCATCCTACTAGTGAAGTACTATTTTTCATATAAAAGAGAAAGTTGTAATAAAATTTACATAGGCCATCAAACACGTCTATACTTTAATAGAATTTATTCCCAAAACAATGAGAGGTTGAGAATCAACCCACACAACTGAAACATATTTTAATAAATAATACTGAATTTCCTCCTATAATATCATTATAGTAGGAAAATCATGTGAAGATAAAGGTATTTTTTAGGAATTTTAAACTCTAAAAAACTATTTTCTAAGTAACCAGGATAAATGAATAGATATATAAGACATGGTCATGAGTTGGGATCCATCTGTGAACCATATAATACATGCTACCAAAATTATAATAAAATAAAGTCAACAATCCCAATAAGGGTGAAATTATAATCTAATACCTTCCAATACTCATACAATTATGATCCATCTTTTGGATGAATTCGTAAAAATATAGTTTCATGATTAGAGTTAGAATAAAAAAAAGCCTATTTTCCTCAATCTCTTGATTGTAGGTGAATATTCATATGAGTTTCCAAGGAATTATAATTATATTCATCTCATCCATTTGTGACTCAATCAAGAGAATAAAAACATAGAAGGAGTCCCAAAATCATGGATACAAATTACAATATGATGAATCACTTATATGTATTTCTATCATAGATACTAATTTTTCACACTCTTTACATGTCTAGATAGATCATAAAATAAAATTTTAAATCTATGATTTTTTTAAGAATTCAATATTGAATTACTCCCCACTAATATATATCATGATGATATTTGATTAAAAAATTCCATAAACTAATATCCTTTATAGATCATGAAAAAACTATAATTAAATTGATATCAAACCCCTATATTTATCCAATAAGCTCAATGATATAAATATCTATTTTGTTTTTGTTAATAATGTCTCTGAGAACATTTTTTTTTCATCACAAACGAACTGAAATCATATATATAAGTAAACTAAAATAGGCTCATCTAACATGAAAATATGATTCTATAAATAAAAATAATATAATACATTGGGGAATTTTTGGAATAAAACATAATTCAATGATATCATTTCAAAAATTGAGTTTTCAAATGGAAATTACTATACAATATTGTATTAAATTTCAGGTATCTTCTTATTGAATTTTTATGTTGTCATTACCACCTCATAGAACCAATTAAAAAATAACAATATAAAGAGTCATGTTAGAGTAGAATACAATGAAAATTCACCATTCAAATCATGAAAAATTACACACATTAAGGATGATTCATATAATAATTAGGTGAAACATCTTCAAAAAAGTAAATATTTATATGTTGAACCCCCATGTGGATTGGAAGTTTCCCAAGCTAACCCATATAATGATGTTAAGTAATGATTCAAAAACCATATCCATTACATTGAGGAAACAAGTGTAGAGTTGGGGAGTTATATCATCCTTTTAGACAATGGGAATGGATCCCTAAACCAAAAATTCTCCATCAATGGATTATAAAATGAAATATTCTATTTATTTCCATCTGATTAAAACTCCGGGTTATTTTAAAAACAAACCTTTCACATTGAATCTTGTTTGGTACACATCGATCAATATTTTTATTTGACTACCCCAAATTAACCAAACAATGACATTTAAAAAAAACATTAATGAGTACTGTAAGAAAAATACCATGGGGTATATATAAATTATGGCTATCAATATGTTATCAAAATATCCTGGTGTCCATTTTCTAGCACTTAAAAATTCATTCCCTAATAGGGAGGATAGAATCACTATATAGTAATCTAGGGATAATAAGGATGATCAATCCTCCATATCTCTGTGTTTATATTATTATAATATTATAGATTCCATACATACATTTGGGTAACCACTCCATCAGATCATGAAAAATATAATCACATAACCATTGGTAAATAAGGAATAATTTACTTTTAACTCATTCATGTTATAATGGTAAGAGATTGTCTCATTTAAATGAGTATAACCAATGATAAATCAAGTTTGTTTTGATCTAAAATTGAAAAATACACAATGTTTGGTATTGGAATCAAATATTTATATAATGAATGTGTCTAATGCTTTTTTACTATGGAATCAATTGTCATTTACCAAACATTAAACAATCAATCAGATTTTCGAAAATGTGAAATCCTTCTGAAAAATAAAATAAAAACCCTCATGTGTAACTAAATTAAGCATGAATATTTAAATAACTAAGTAAAAAATTCAATAGGTATATTATTTCACATGAAATCATATGAAACTCAAATGTTTGTTTTTAATGACCCATAATAAAACAATTACACACAAAACACATGTCAAGTATTGTTGGGATAAAAAAAAAGAATTCATTTTCATGTAAAAACACATCTAAAACAATTTTTTATCATATATAAATGTGATTTAAATAAAACTGATTCATATTTTTAAATATAATTTTTGTACTTTATTAAAATTATTTATAAAAATATTGAATGCAGTATTCAATTTGTAGCTTAAAAATTTACCTAAATTGTTGATACTGCTTACCTAAACCATCAGAGAGCTTCATCAATTCCATCATCTCCAAATAATACTCTACAAAAAAATCAGAAATACATATTCCATTAAACAAATTTCTATTAACAGAGAAACCCGATTATAGAATCAACATAATTAATGAATTCTTAAACTAATACAAAAACCTAAACTAAAAACTCTAAAAATTCATTTGAGATAATTTCTTCCATTATCCCCATCAAAAAATACTAATAATATTACAATTTTACCCTAAAAAAATACCAAGATAAATCAATCATAAAATTATTCATATCAGAAAAGTGATGGAAAAAATGGAAAATAAATAACTAGAGTTTACTTTGGTTAAGTGGAAAGTAATTATTTATTTGAGTGGTTATTTAACCATGGCTTGATGAAATCACAACTCAAAATAACTTTTAAATTAAACGAGAGAAATAGAGAATGAAGTGAGTTAAAAAAATTGGTGTTGAAAGGGAGAATCACCTTCAACTAAATATAAGAAACTCCACTTGAATCATTCTTGAATCAAGAATATTAAATGAGGGGGAGGAGAAGGTAAAATAGCTTCCATAGAGGGGTTATTTAACTGTAGAGACACGAAGCCTAACGTACATGAGCATTACATTACTTTTGCAGAATACTTAATACATAACAAAAATACACACACAAGGATCGTAATAGTTTAGTGTCTTTGGAAACTCGGAACGTAATCTTCTAATCCTGGTGAAAGATCTTCAAAATCTCCCATAAAGATCTTCCTTTTTTTTACCTAAAACCTTTCTTTATATCTTGGGGAAAAGAAAACATAAAAGGGTGAGCTCAAATGCTCAGTAAGGGTAAACAAAAGAAATATCAATCACATAATTTTCATAAGAACATATCATTTTTGGAAATCTTTACCTACAAAAGAGAGCATAATTTCATAACATGGGATAAATCATAGTAGTGAAAATGAAACCATAACTTAAAACATTACTCATTGTGGCATACACACATAATCATAGAGAATCATTTCTTGTTAGTCAAGACTCATTGCCAAGACTATCTTAGTGGACAAAGTCCCTTTCTGAATCGAGTAATCCTCGTTTCAGTCCTGTTTCGCTGAACCGGTATAACCTACCATTCCAGCCATGTCTATCTCATGAGATATGAAATCTTTACCAAATGCATTGGAGGGAGATATAGGTCCCACCCATCTCTTAATGAATCCTTTCTTATGTGTGCCACAAAATCATAAATCATACATCATTGCATAACCCATGTAATAAAAATGAGATTCTTAAACAACATGACATCATAAAACAATTCATATAAGATAAAGGAATTCATAAAATATTTCCATCACAACATAATAAAATCCATGTAATAATAGGGATAAAAACAGAACCCTTTTATTATCTTAGATGGAAAATAATTTTGATAAAACATTTGAACTCCATTCTTGAGGAAAATATCCTTTCTTCTTCAAAAACACTTTTCCTTTCTTAACATGTCGTACAATTATAAAATAAAAGAATTTGATTAAAAATAAACTTGAAAACTTGTAAAGGAAGCTTCTTGGAAATAATGTTTTAGAAATCCATTCATGCAGTATAAGTTAAAAAAACATTCTTTGTACTTTTGTCGGAAAAGTCAAAAAGTACCTCGTATGAAAAACGACAAAAGATTCCTTTCATATCCTTTACTAAAAACTCACCAAAGGGTAAAATTGGATTTAAACAATTGTAGGTGGATGGAAATAATATTACATATTGATGAAACATGGATGTGGATGATAAAATACACCCCAGTAAATACTTATGAATAAACAATCTCGGATAAAAATGAGATTGTGATATTTTCCCTTACCTTAGGTCCGACTTGCTTTGTAAGTGTCCGAACCTCCTGTATAATGATTTAAATCATGTTATTGACTTATTACAGAATGATATCATATATGGTTCACTTATGACATTATATTACCCGTTCTTTTGTAAATTCCATGTTAAAGAAGCGTTTTGGGTAAAATCGTTTCATTTATCGTAGGTGTTTTGACTTGTTGTTCTTGACATCATTATTAATTATATCATGATTTACTTACTTCCAGAATATAAAATATGATTTATATATCATATATATTCAGTATATATATATATATAATAGTTAGATAAATAAAATGAAAAACACCGTTCATGGAGACGGTAGTCCGTACGTACGCATGAACGCTGTTTTCCTTTCCTTATTGTCTTGAAATGGAAGTAAGTAGATGACATACATATGTATATATATACATAAATCCAGTAGCTTTATAATGTCATATATTTCATTATTATTTCTTATATATACATTATAATCATTCTTAAATGGTTAACATGGAGAATGAATCTCATCGCGTCGTGGAGACGGTATTCCGTACGTACGCACGAGCGATGATATCATTTCTATAAATATTGAATTGAATTGGAGTGGATTATAAAATATATCAGAATCAATATGATGTTGTAATAACTATGTATAGTTATTCTTTACACCATTATACCCATCCATGTAAGGTGGTGGTGGAAAATAGATTACACCACGGCATGGAGACGGTATTCCGTACGTACACACGCGCGGTGATTTCTTTTTCCGTAGGATGGATAGATGGTGAAATAGGGTTGTTTCATACTTATAATAACATATCAGTATATGAGTGATACTGATGTTATTACTTCATAATGAAACAACCTAAGAAGAAGAAGTGGAAGAAGAAGTAAAGATGAAAGAATTGGTAACGGTAATTACCTCTTCTTTGAAGTGCCTCTTTGAGACCTCCTCTTAGGGAACTAACATTGGTCTTTGAGGAAGACCCGAACCTCTAGGATGTTGCTAGGGAAGTGGAGAGGATAAATTGGCAGGGGTTGGCCGAGCTTGAGTGCTCAAATTGGTGTGAGGAGGAGGGGAAGGAGGTGTCCTTTTATAGGGGAAGAGAGGGGCACCTTAGGAATATCTCAAAATATTATTTTATATTAAAGTCAAAATCGGTTTATACTGGTTCCAAAGGGTCTTATTTCGAAGATAAAGTGGGGATGGGTCGAAATCCTATCAACCAATAGGATTTAGACAAGTTTATGGTATTATGTTAACCTTATCAATTAGATTTAACTCTAAGTTAAATAATTTAACTTTTACCGTGTCTTTTTTTTTCTTTCACTATATGGTTAATAAACTTACTATAAAATGCCAAAAGAACCCCAAATTGTATATTATTAATACATATATCCTTATCTAAGTCATTTGGCCGAACCTTAGATTTTTAGGAATAAAATAACAATTAATAATATAATATTTGATTTAAAAACTATTTTGTGTCAATTTTGACACTATTTGATATATGATTTTTGTGAAAGTCATAACAGAATTATATGTTCGAACCAAGTTGATTAAATCAACACTAATATATCATAGTAACCTAGAAAATTAGTGGAATTCATAAAAAGTCTTAAATTACATTTATTTTGGTATTTATATTATCAATTATGTCAATATTTCATTAATAAGATAATTACTGCATCATTTTTGTGTCATAAATAAATTATATTATTTGATGTCTAAAAATTACAAATAAAATACCATCATGTAGGAAATCTTTTTAGCTTTCTAATGAATTTTTATAGTCGAATTTATCTTATGTATAACCCCATATTAAAAATGATTTACTTATTAAACATTGATTTTAACTATTTTAACCCTTCTTTAAATAAATTAATAATAAATGTCCTAATCTAATCCAAGTGGGCCTAAATGGTCATATTTTATTCCTAAGTTTGTTTTTGGTCTAATTACACTTGTCCAATAGAATTAGGACATGTGTTAGGGTAATATTAATATCATATTTACCCTTAGTTACCTTATTTACTATTAACCGTGGTAAAAAAAGTAAAAAGTTACTATTCACCAAAAAAATTATTTTCATCTCATTGAACCACATTTTAGTCTTTGATATTAACCGTGTCTCTCGGATTTTCGAAATTCCATTCACAGAAGCGGTAAAATTAAGTTTTATGCAAAATTCAGTTTTTAACCTACCACTTAGTAGTTTCACTATTCATCAAAAAATGATGTTTTTCAGAACAATGCCAAAATTTCATCCCAAGCTGTATTTCATATTCCGAATTCAAAAATGAAGTCTATTTTACCAAATTCATAACATAAAAGTTGCATTAATTAATTTTATAATTAAATCCCGCTGTTAAAACAAATAGCGTGTTTTTAAGAAACAATATCTATCAAAAGATTGACACTTGTTTATGTCTAGTTTAAATGTGAAACTACATCCAATGACCAACATTGTATTAAATTGTAAAAATATATTCTAAATATACTTTAAAACCACTCAAATTAATGATTTATCACTATTAATTATTTCGATTAAAAAAGTTAATTTTAATTATAATTTAGTAATTTTCACTATTCATCAGAATATGAAAGTTATCCGAAAAGTACCAAAATTTCACCTTAGGCTAAATTCGATACTCCGAATCCAAAAATAAAGTTCATTTTGAAAAATAAGATTTACTGGATTTCAAAAAGTGGTTATTACTATTCATAACGGCTAGTTTTAATAATATTTTTATAGCATATCGTTGTTTAGTGAAACTCGGTATTGCGTACTACACACGCTATCAAGGAAGGTCGCGATTGCGTGTAATGCAAGTCAAGTCAAGGATGTGTGTTGTGCAAGCTCCTTTTGGTGTAGCGTACAACACAAGACGTTAATAAAATTAAAAAGAATATTTTTTTATAAAATCTTGGGCTGTTACATTCTACCCCCCTTAAAATGAATTTCGCCCTCGAAATTCGTCGTGGTTATAAATGGTTTACTATTTGAAAGTTTCTTTAATAGAAACCCACATCGTAAAAGGGAATACCAAAACTTGGCTTTAAAAACTAAAGTATGAAATGTAACGATTACCCAAATAAACTAATCACTGGGTTTCCACATAGGTGAAAATATGGATATGGAAGAGAAATCTAACCATTATGTTCTGATGGAGAGTGGTAGAGAACATGGCTATGGAAAATCTAGTAATCACAAATCCATAAATTTGTGACGATCTAAGGTACCATCTGATTCATCAGGTATAAGATCACTAGGACAACATTTTTGGTTTTCAAGATCATTTCCCTAAAGTTGAAAATTTGAATTAGAATAAATACTTACTTTATTTTGATACAATATCACTGTTGTTCGTGCCTTGAACAATTTCCACTTCATCTCTTAAATAAATGAAGTTGAATTTGTTATTCGTGAAGTGTTAGCAGATCATGTGATAGAATGACGGGTCATTCCATCTGTCTCAAACAAAAGGTAAGCAAAAGTTATTAAATATACATAAGTCATTCTATAGTGAGATTAATCATATATAGTTCCTAAAATGGACTTATACTTCATATATCATACTGCTTAATATAATAAAACTAGTTTCTACTAAACAGGGACTTCCTGTAGGCCAGTGGTAGGCGACAAAGGTCAGTCGCACTTTGGTTGTGGGTTCGATTCCTACAGCCTTGTCTGAAGCGATGGGCTGTCGCCCGTCCTGCAGGTTGTCCCTTTTTCTAAAACTACGTTACTATAACATCCCATCAATAATATCGAAAATCTTCTATCCTTAAACAATACTAACTTATGTCCAACATAATCCAGTCTAATCTTTAGGCTTATAATACTGCAGTCCACTCTCATAATATAGTGACAACGATTACCAGAGATTTATTACTGTCGTTGATCCCCACATATCATAAGATATGTCTTGTTGGTCACATTCCAAACATTCAAAGTCCTTAATCGTGTATTCTCTTGAATGCCTTGGTGAAAACATGAGTGCAGTTAAAAGTTAACACTTTCCACATACAAAAATCCTCAAAATTCTATATACTCAAACTATGATATCACTTAGTCCTTATATCAATCATGAGCTCATGAATACTATTAAACATTTCATTTTCTTGTCTTCATTATGCGCATATCATCTTATTTCCAAAAAATATCTCAATCACTTTGAATACCATATCAATAAATATTGCAATACTCAATGATACAACATTATTTTGGAATCCCATTACATAAACACTTAATCATTCCACCACATCGTTGTCATATTCAACATTGCCAATAGTGATCGCATGTGATTTCCCTTTGTCCTTTGCCTTCAGTGGTTGCTCATGTTGATCATCACTAACCCTTGGATTAGGGAAATTATTAGCATAATGCCCCATTTCCTTGCACTTGAAGCATTGAAGTGTTGGCGGTGCGTTCTCTGCAGTGTTTGCTTTATTCACATCATTAGAAACCGTTTTTCCATTACTTCGACACTCAGCTGCTCGATGACCTTCTTTTCCACACTTAAAACATTTTCTAGTCTCTTTTAGACAATCTCCACCATGCTTCTTTCCACACTTTGTGCATAAGGAAACATTCATCTTCTTTTCACCATTATTCTGAGATTTCTCCTTGAACTCCATCTTTCGTTTCTTGTCAAAACCATGAGATGGATATGTAACATCAACTTCCATTTCTACCATGATAGCACAACGCACAATTTCTTCATTGCTACTGAAGTCTCTTATAGCTAATGCCCTTCGAAGACTTGGTTTTATGCCACAGAAAAATCGATCAACTTTACTTTCAGGTTGGATGATAATTCCAGAAGCATACCTTGCAAGTCTTGTAAAATTTGCTTCATAGGTACCAACAGATTCATCGTCCCTTTGCTTCAGTTCAAGAAATTCTTTCTCCATCTTTGTTCGAAGAATACGAGGGAAGTACTTACTGAAAAACAAGTTCTTGAACTCGTCCCATTCCATGGACTCAATTTCATCTCTTGGCCTTGTATTCTTGATAAGATTCCACCATTGATCAACTTCACCTTCCAAACGATATACTGCTAAGATGACTTTATCATGTTCAGAACATTGAAGAACTGAAAATATCTTTTCAGTAGTACTGATCCATTGTTCAGCCACAAGTGGATCAGAAGACCCACTGAAAGAAGGTGGACGTTGCCTCATGAAGGACTCAATAGAATATTGTTCCCTTCTCTGCTCATTTGGAAGTCCAGAATGATTCATAGCTTGTGTATGTATAGCAATAAGATTTTGCACTCCATCTCCCATAACATTTGTTTGTTCAGGAGGGCAATCATTGCATTGTCCATTGCATTGATCAACACGGTTCCTTCGGGTTCCAACCATCGTCTAAAACCCCAAAAGAATAGTGTGAGAGGCAAAAATCATGCTAGGGAAAACAACATAAAAAAGGGGGAGTACCTTCAATATCCAACATCTTAGGTTTAATTCTATGATCGTTAGCATAATTCTATTACTATAACCTATACGTATACTTATCCCTAGGGACATCCCTAGACATACCTTAGAAATATCTCTAGGGATCTCACTAACGTTTTCGCATCCTAGTTTCCAAAGGTTGACTAAACCTTTCCTCTGATACCAACTGTAGAGACCCGAAGCCTAACGTACATGAACATTACATTACTTTTGCGGAATACTTAATACATAACAAAAATACACACACAAGGATCATAATAGTTTAGTGTCTTTGGAAACTCGGAACGTAATCTTCTAATCCTGGTGAAAGATCTTCAAAATCTCCCATAAAGATCTTCCTTTTTTTTTACCTAAAACCTTTCTTTATATCCTGGGGAAAATAAAACATAAAAGGGTGAGCTCAAATTCTCATTAAGGGTAAACAAAAGAAATATCAATCACATAATTTTCATAAGAACATAACATTTTTGGAAATCTTTACCTGCAAAAGAGAGCATAATTTCATAACATGGGATAAATCATAGTAGTGAAAATGAAACCATAACTTAAAACATTACTCATTGTGGCATACACACATAATCATAGAGAATCATTTCTTGTTAGTCAAGACTCATTTCCAAGAATATCTTAGTGGACAAAGTCCCTTTCTGAATCGAGTAATCCTCGTTTCAGTCCTGTTTCACTGAACCGGTATAACCTACCATTCCAGCCATGTCTATCTCATGAGATATGAAATCTTTACCCAATGCATTGGAGGGAGATATAGGTCCCACCCATCTCTTAATGAATCCTTTCTTATGTGTGCCACAAAATCATAAATCATACATCATTGCATAACCCATGTAATAAAAATGAGATTCTTAAACAACATGACATCATAAAACAATTCATATAAGATAAAGGAATTCATAAAATATTTCCATCACAACATAATAAAATCCATGTAATAATAGGGATAAAAACAGAACCCTTTTATTATCTTAGATGGAAAATAATTTTGATAAAACACTTGAACTCCATTCTTGAGGAAAATATCCTTTCTTCTTCAAAAACACTTTTCCTTTCTTAAAATGTCGTACAATTATAAAATAAAAGAATTTGATTAAAAATAAACATGAAAACTTGTAAAGGAAGCTTCTTGGAAATAATGTTTTAGAAATCCATTCATGTAGTATAAGTTAAAAAAACATTCTTCGTACTTTTTTCGGAAAAGTCAAAAAGTACCTCGTATGAAAAACGACAAAAGATTCCTTTCATATCCTTTAGTAAAAACTCACCAAAGGGTAAAATTGGATTTAAACAATTGTAGGTGGATGGAAATAATATTACATATTGATGAAACATGGATGTGGATGATAAAATACACCCCAGTAAATACTTATGAATAAACAATCTCGGATAAAAATGAGATTGTGATATTTTCCCTTACCTTAGGTCCGACTTGCTTTGTAAGTGTCCGAACCTCCTGTATAATGATTTAAATCATGTTATTGACTTATTACAGAATGATATCATATATGGTTCACTTATGACATTATATTACCCGTTCTTTTGTAAATTCCATGTTAAAGAAGCGTTTTGGGTAAAATCGTTTCATTTATCGTAGGTGTTTTGACTTGTTGTTCTTGACATCATTATTACTTATATCATGATTTACTTACTTCCAAAATATAAAATATGATTTATATATCATATATATTCAGTATATATATATATATAATAGGTAGATAAATAAAATGAAAAACACCGTTCATGGAGACGGTAGTCCGTACGTACGCATGAACGTTGTTTTCCTTTCCTTATTGTCATGAAATGGAAGTAAGTAGATGACATACATATGTATATATATACATAAATCCAGTAGCTTTATAATGTCATATATTTCATTATTATTTCTTATATATACATTATAATCATTCTTAAATGGTTAACATGGAGAATGAATCTCATCGCGTCGTGGAGACGGTATTCCGTACGTACGCACGAGCGATGATATCATTTCTATAAATATTGAATTGAATTGGAGTGGATTATACAATATATCAGAATCAATATGATGTTGTAATAACTATGTATAGTTATTCTTTACATCATTATACCCATCCATGTAAGGTGGTGGTGGAAAATAGATTACACCACGGCGTGGAGACAGTATTCCGTACGTACGCACGCACGATGATTTCTTTTTCCGTAGGATGGATAGATGGTGAAATAGGGTTGTTTCATACTTATAATAACATATCAGTATATGAGTGATACTGATTTTATTACTTCATAATGAAACAACCTAAGAAGAATAAGTGGAAGAAGAAATAAAGATGAAAGAATTGGTAACGGTAATTACCTCTTCTTTGAAGTGCCTCTTTGAGACATCCTCTTAGGGCACTAAAATTGGTCTTTGAGGAAGACCAGAACCTCTAGGATGTTGCTAGGGAAGTGGAGAGGATAAATTGGCAGGGGTTGGCCGAGCTTGAGTTCTCAAATTGGTGTGAGGAGGAGGGGAAGGAGGTGTCCTTTTATAGGGGAGGAGAGGGGCACCTTAGGAATATCTCAAAATATTATTTTATATTAAAGTCAAAATCGGTTTATAATGGTTCCAAAGGGTATTATTTCGAAGATAAAGTGGGGATGGGTCGAAATCCTATCAACCAATAGGATTTAGACAATTTTAGGGTATTATTTTAACCTTATCAATTAGATTTAACTCTAAGTTAAATAATTTAACTTTTACCGTGTCTTTTTGTTTTCTTTCACTATATGGTTAATAAACTTACTATAACATGCCAAACGAACCCCAAATTGTATATTAGTAATACATATATCCTTAGCTAAGTCATTTGGACGAACCTTAGATTTTTAGGAATAAAATAACAATTAATAATATAATATTTGATTTAAAAACTATTTTGTGTCAATTTTGACACTATTTGATATATGATTTTTGTGAAAGTCATAACAGAATTATATGTTCGAACCAAGTTGATTAAATCAACACTAATATATTATAGTAACCTATAAAATTAGTGTAATTCATAAAAAGTCTTAAATTACATTTATTTTGGTATTTATATTATCAATTATGTCAATATTTCATTAATAAGATAATTACTGCATCATTTTGTGTCATAAATAAATTATATTATTTGATGTCTAAAAATTACAAATAAAATAACATCATGTAGGAAATCTTTTTATCTTTCTAATTAATATTTATAGTCGAATTTATCTTATGTATAACCCCATATTAAAAATGATTTACTTATTAAACTTTGATTTTAACTATTTTAACCCTTCTTTAAATATATTAATAATAAATGTCCTAATCTAATCCAAGTGGGCCTAAATTGTCATATTTTATTCCTAAGTTTGTTTTTGGTCGAATTACACTTGTCCAATAGAATTAGGACATGTTTAGGGTAATATTAATATCATATTTACCCTTAGTTACCTTATTTACTATTAACCGTGGTAAAAAAAGTAAAAAGTTACTATTCACCAAAAAATTATTTTCATCTCATTGAACCACATTTTAGTCTTTGATATTAACCGTGTCTCTCGGATTTTTGAAATTCCATTCACAGAAGCGGTAAAATTACGTTTTATGCAAAATTCAGTTTTTAACCTACCACTTAGTAGTTTCACTATTCATCAAAAATTGATGTTTTTCAGAACAATGCCAAAATTTCATCCCAAGCTATATTTCATATTCCGAATTCAAAAATGAAGTCTATTTTACCAAATTCATAACATAAAAGTTTCATTAATTAATTTTATAATTAAATCCCGCTTTTAAAACAAATAGCGTGTTTTTAAGAAACAATATCTATCAAAAGATTGACACTTGTTTATGTCTAGTTTAAATGTGAAACTACATCCAATGACCAACATTGTATTAAATTGTAAAAATATATTCTAAATATACTTTAAAACCACTCAAATTAATGATTTATCACTATTAATTATTTCGATTAAAAAAGTTGTTTTTAATTATAATTTAGTAATTTTCACTATTCATCAGAATATGAAAGTTATCCGAAAAGTACCAAAATTTCACCTTAGGCTAAATTCGATACTCCGAATCCAAAAATAAAGTTCATTTTGAAAAATAAGATTTACTGGATTTCAAAAAGTGGTTATTACTATTCATAACGGCTAGTTTTAATAATATTTTTATAGCATATCGTTGTTTAGTGAAACTCGGTATTGCGTACTACACACGCTATCGAGGAAGGTCGCGATTGCGTGTAATGCATGTCAAGTCAAGGATGTGTGTTGTGCAAGCTCCTTTTGGTGTAGCGTACAACACAAGACATTAATAAAATTAAAAAGAATATTTTTTTATAAAATCTTGGGCTGTTACATTAACAACTTTGAAAAATGGAAATTTAATAAGGTAAAACATAAATAGATGGTTTTAAGTGTAAATGTCTAAGATTTTTATTTCAAAAAAAACTTCACTTTCTTTAATTTGGTTCCAAATATAGGGCCACTTGTCACCTGATGTCACCTACACTCCACCATCATTAATTCTTATACAATCAAGTACTAGTAACCCTTCACCAGATCAGATACAGGTGATTAATGTTGACAGAAATTACAATATTACCAATAAGGGGGTAGTTTTTCTAATAGAAGTGGTATATTATAACCCAAATACTATATATTCTCATATAGAAAAGGAGGAGGTTTAATTAGAAAATATGGTTAATAATATAGATGTAAGACCATAAACTTTCTTATGAGGTATGAAACTATAACAACCCTGTTATTTATTATACACATAAACATAATTTATTACATAAAATCATCACTTGATACAACATATAATATTGATAGGTCTAGTGACTTTGGGACATAGGAAAATTACCTAACACATTAAACAATGAAATACACATCTTTATTAAAAACATCTTTTACATGACCACACACATTCTTTCGTGCTTAGAATTACATGGGATAACCTGAGTACATTCATAAGAAAATGGTTGTATATAAATACAACTAAAGGCGTAAAAAAGGAATAACATGAAGAACACAATACATGTTAGGAAAGATGCATATCATTGGAGGAAAAGTGAAACATGATCATAAAGTCATGACATAGCATGATTATCATAACATCGAAATGTGGCAACAACATTTAACATGATATTAGCATTATCCAAGGCTCAGTGCACATGATGAATGAGTAAACCGTCATTTAACATGAATTAGAATGATTAAAACATCATTTAACTCGACGTATTATGATACTAATCTATACCCAATACACTAGAGAGCTATTAGGGCGCACCCTTCTTAGCCATTTCATTTCATGCATAAGTGTGCCACATAGATCATGCAACATGGATTTGTTAAAAATCATTGTTTATTCCATGAAAAGGAATTTTGAAGTTATACATGAAATTATAAAATCAATTTGTAAATGTGCATAAATGTGAATTCCCTTGATAGATAAAGGGTCCTGGCATTCACTACACAATGAATTTGTCTTGGATAATTGCAGTGCAATTTCAGCAGCATAATAGCATGACAAAAGAATTCATAAAAATTATCGATGAGAGAGAATGAGGTATATCAACACATGTACATGAAATGGAGAATATGGGGGTCATATAGATAGTTGTTCCAACTAATATAATTAAATTTATACTGATAATATAATATACTTTCTTGAATGTAAATGAGGAGGGAGAAATCCCTTACAGAATTTCAGCATGGTAACATGTGTACATGGGAGGCATTAATGAGTGATAAGGGGTCTCGAATAATTCCAAAATAAGGAGGGAAGTATTGGGGATGTTTTAAATCATACCCCAACATTTTTAATTGAAAATAAAATGGTATAACAACATATATAAACATGGACATAAATGAGAGAGGAATAAATCCCTTACATGGAAGTGTGATCCCAAAGGCTTGCGAGAGTCTTGAGGGAAGATTATTGGGAGCTTGGGTAACCTTGTAGGATTCTAGAGATATGAGGGAAGATTAGGGACGTTCTTTAAGGGCTTTTTAGTGAAGATAAGTGGGATCTTTGGTGGGTGTATATAGGAAAAGAGCGATAATTCTTTAATATTTGACAAACATAGGTTTTGGAATCTATATAACTAAATATTTAAAACCACTATGCAACCCATGGATTTTTCCAAAGTGGAGTGGAAAATAATTTTTTTATGTCCATTTTACAAACTTATTAAAATATTTTTTTCCCTTATGTGGAGGTGAGTCACACTCTTAAGGAAATCATTCTAAAAAGTTAAAAATGTATATGTCTTCAAGGGTCCACTTGACACCATAAAATTAATCAAACAAATATAAAATCACACTTTTGTAAAGTTAAAAAATATATTTTTAAAATATACCTTTTATAGTATTTTATTACATCACTATTGGGTCATTATTATGTCATAAAACACATTATATATTTAAACGGTATTTAATTTCCACTAAAAAATTCAACGGGCTCAGAAAATTATGAAAAATTCACTATTAGATAATTTCGATGTCTTTAATCCAAAAATAATATTTATTTTATCTAAATAGTTTTCTAAAAATTTGAATTTTCTATTTTAAAATAAAAACTAACAATTATCGTAAATTCATCGGTTTTGAAATAAAACAACTTTAATACATTAATAAAAATTACAATTATATTCATAAAAGTTATATGAACATTTATATTTAATAAAAATTAATTTATTAAAAATATTTTATGAAAATATCATTTAATTCAAAAATCCATTAATTCATCAAGACAGATTTCTTAATTTAATATTAACTAAAAATATTATTTCTGTTAAAGTAAAAATAATAAAATGAATGTATCATTTTTATTCTGTTAAAAATAATTCACATATTCATTTTGATAGGGTTTTGGTACATAACGCCTTATAACACATGTGTATGACTTAATGGTAAGGTGTGTGATGGTGAAAAACACTTAGAGAGTCTCAGATAACATCACTTGGGTGGTAATCTCCATTATCTTCCACTTCTCTCGTAGGCGGTTCTGTTCAAGATTAATGTGTTGAAGCTCAGCTTGGGCTTTGTCAATAGAGAAGTATAATAATGGTACCACTTTTTTGAGCTATGACAAATGGGCTTTGTAAAGATTAATTCTACTAGATAAGTTCATCGCTTCTTTTTGCTAAGTAAATTGTATTTTTTAAAGACCTATATTTATACTTATCATGTGGTCAGTGTTCAATGGCTATATTAGCAATGGTAAGAATTCATAACTGTATTTCAAAAACCAAAAACATAAAACCAAGGATGTTCGTATTTTATATAACTTGTTTACATATTAATACATTTAATTAGATTAAGAGGAATTTTCAGTGATAAAAGTTTGGGTCGTTACAATATTCCCACCTTAAGAAATTTTTCCCTTGAAATTTCCTTTTCCCAAACTAAAATAGATGAGGGTAACTCTTATTCATTACTTCATCTAATTCCTATGTTTCTTCTTCAAACTTGTGGTTTTTCCACAACACCTTGACAAGGGTCACAGCCTTATTTTGTATAACTTTTTCCCTACCATCTAATATCTTCACCAGTTTCTCTTCATAGGAGAGGTCATTTTCCAATGGTACCACCTCTGGATTGAGTACATGTGATGGATCAGGTATGTACTTCTTCAATATTGATACATGTAATACATCATGTACTTGAGATGGGTTCAGTGGGAGTACTAGTCAATAGGCCAATGCTCCAATGCGATCAAGGATCTCAAAAGGGATGATGTACCTTGTACAAAGATTCCCCTTATTCCCAAATCTCATAACTCTCTTCTTGGGTGATATGAGGAGGAATACCATATATCCAAAATCAAACTCTAGGTCTCGTTAACGATTATCATCATAACTCTTTTTGTTACTCTATACATCTTTAATTTATCAATGGTGGGTCTTAACCTTCTACACCATTTCTTTGATCATTTCTGGACCTAGTAGTTTGTTATCCCCATCTTCATCCCAATATTCTGGTGTTCTTCACCTCTTCAAATAAAGGTCTTCGTTAGGTTCCATTTGGATGATTGAGTAGAAACTGTTATTGTAAGGGAAATCAACCGAAGGAAGATGTCGATCTCATCCTCCTTTTAAGTCCATTGAGCATGAACTCAACATGTCCTTAAGTTTTTGGATAGTCCGCTCAGATTGGCCATCAGTTTGAGGATGATAATTCATACTGAAGTTCATCTCAGTATTCAGAGCACGTCGAAGACTCTTCTAGAACATAGAGGTGAATGTTGGATCTTAATCAGATACAATGGATAGTGGAACTACATGCAGCATTACTACTTCTCTTATTTATATATGTTCCATTTAATATAATGAAATATCCTCTCGAATTTCAATGAAATGTGAAGTCTTTGTAAGATGATCCAAAAAAACCTATATAGAATTGTTTCGTTTATATTTCTTTATATGTCCAGTGAAAAAGTCCAGGGTGATGTTCTCCCATTTCCATACTGGTATAAATAATGGTTGCATCATCCCCTTAGACTTCTTCCTCTCAGTATCCACTTGCTAACATACCAGTCACATTGATGTATATTCAGTGATCTCTTTCTTCATGTCATCCCACTAATAATTCTATCGGAGATCTCAATACATCTTTTTGTTTCCGGGGTGAATTGATAAATTCAAACTATATGGATCATCAAAAAGTTCATTTTTTTACTCCAGATTTTATGGAACACATAGTCTTGTCCCAAATCTCACAATTCATTCTTCATTAACATTGAAATATATGGATTTCCCTTTTTCTAATATTTTACACTTTTTTCTGAATTCTCGCATCATCACTTTGATCATCCTTTAACCTTTCCTAAAGATATGGTTGATTAATAATTTATTAAGGGTTTTATGATGTTCTCTTCTTTATGAATCCCATTTAAATATTCATCAAATCTAAAAATATTGGATCCTTTTCAATTATCATCAATGATAGAATCACTGGGTTTTTTCTACGTAGAGCATATTCCACCTTGTTACCTTTACCAAAGTGGTAATGGATTGAGTAATCATAGTCGATGATCAGATCTAACCATCTTCATTGACACATGTTCAACTCTTTCTGTGTGAATATATTCTTGAGGCTTTTGTTATCCATAAATATTTCACACTTCTCCCGAAAGAGGTAATGTCACCAAATTTTTAAATTGAAGACTACTACACCAAACTCCAAGTCATGTGTTGGATAGTTTTTCTCCAGAACATTCAATTCCCTTGAAGCATAGGAAATGAATTTTTCATTTTCCATTAACACACATCCCAGACCCTTCATCAAAGAGTCACTAAATACCACAAAAATTAATCCACTTGGGGGTAGTGTGAGAACGGGTGTAGTGATAAGCCTCCTTTTCAACTCCTTGAACATATATTTTCATTCATAACTCCATGAAATATTTACTCCCTTCTAAGTTATCTTGTTAAGAGGGTTAAAAAATAGTGAAAAAGTTCTCAAAAATTGGAGATAATATTCAGCTGACCTCAAGAATCTATGGATATCTAACATCGACTTTGGCCTTGTCCATACCTCAATTGCCACTGTCTTGGTGGGATCCATAGATATCCCATTGCTTATGATGATATGACAAAAGAATGAGACCTCCTTCAACCAAAAATCACACTTATTATACTTTTCATAGATATTATCCTTTTGAAAGGTCTCTAGTAAAGTGTTTTGATACTCTTTATTCTCCTCCATGGTTTTGGAGTATATTTGAATATCATTTATAAAGACTATAAAAAAAATTTCAAGGTAATTTAAAAGGGCACTATTCATCATGTACATGATGATTTATAGAGAATTAGTGAGTCCAAAGGGATTTATTATTAATTAATATTGAATTTACCTTGTTTGAAAAGTGGTTTTGTGGATATACTGCTTCTACACCATTACTTGATAATATACCGACTACAGATCCACCTTGAAGATGAATTGTGGTCCATGTATCTGATCAAATGAGTCATCAATTCTTGGTAGAGGATACTTTTTCAATATCGTGATTTTTTGATCTCACGGTAATCAATGCAAAGGCGCATTGACCCATCCTTCTTTTTAACGAAGAGGATTGGTTCACCCTATGGTGAAGAACGTGGACATAAAAAACCCTTTATCCAGATTCTCATATAGTTGATTCTTTATCTCCTCAAGATCCACAACATACATTCTATATGATGTATTAGATATTAGAAACTCCCCAGGTATAAGATCAATCGAGAATTTAACATCTCTTCAAGGAGGAAGACGAGGAAATTCCTCAGGAAACACTTCAGAGAATTCCCTCGCAATAGGCATGTCTTCAAGGATAGTTTTTTACTTAGTCTCAATCATCTAAAAAAAATACACATGATCATATGGTAGTAATATCCATTCTTGAAATGATGGTTCTAATAAATATTCATCCTCATCATTTCCCTTGTACAAAATCAGTGGTCAATTCCCCATATGGAGAGTGATTTCTCTCTCACAACAATTTATGTTTTCTCTATATAGAGATATCCAATCCATGTTGAGAATTTCATCAAATTCCCCAAAAGGAATATTGATGAGGTTCCCCAGGAAGTTCAAACCATAAATTGTGACAAGGGAGGAGTTATATTCATGTGTTTCAATGATTTCCCCATTTTTCGTTCTCACCGACATCTCTACTTCTATGATTTGTAGTGATATTTAGAATGTTCTACTAAACTTTTAGGATATAAAATCATGAATAGAAGTAGAATAAAAATGTACATTTTCTATGCTTGAATGAATAACTATTATACCTATAACCACTTCATTTTTAGGGTTCACTTCGGCGGTAGTGATGGAAAAATCATTACCTTTCTACCTTGGAGGTTGTTGGATTCCTATAAAAACCCTTGTCTGGTGGAACTGGTTTGCAAAGTTGCAATGGTTTTTTGTAGATGAAGCAATGAATAGTTTGATGAGGGTTGAATGGACAATTCCTCTCCTCTATCTCCGTAGTAGGTTTGTCTTGTCGGTGATTAATAGCCAGGTGCCTTTCTCTTCCACACCTAAAGCATTTCCCCATCCCCTTAAGGAAATTTTGGGGTTTCTTCTTTCCACGCCTTTGGAAAACGGGGTGTTGGATTTTCTTAGCACTATAGGATTTATCTATCAGACCACCAGAATTATGTTTCACCTCCCACTTCTTATCCGCGTGATACCCCTGATATTCTTCGATCAATATTTTGACTTTGAGGGAACATCGGAAAATTTCTTCATAGATCTCAAAGTCACTGATCTCAAGGGATTTCCGTATACTAGTTTTAGCCCACAAAAGAAGCAGTCAACCTTGCATTTGGGGGTAACAAAAAATCCGGAAGTGTATTTTTCAAGCCTTGTGACGTTTTCCTCATATTTTATAATGGATTTTTCACATTTTTTCTTAAGGGAAAAGAAGCCCCTTTCCATCTTAATTCAGAGTGTGCGAGGAAAATAGTTGTCAAAAAATGTTTTCCTGAAATCCTTATACACCAACGCCTTAATCAAATCATCAGTCTTAATATTTTTTATAATTTTCCACCACTTATCACCTCCACCCTCCATATGGTAATAATATAGAAAAACTATCTCTTTTTCAAATCATTGAAGGATGGAGAAGATCTTTTAAATGGTGTTGATCCATTTTTTGGTGATTGAGGGATCAAATTATCTATTAAAAGCAGAAGGCCTTTGTCTCAGGAATCTCTCGATTTTGACTTTTTTTATGGGGGTTGAACATTCCTCTTTATCCAGGTTTCTATTCAAAACTTGAGTTAACTAATAGAGTATCATGACAAATTTAGCAATTCTCGCTCAAATCAGATTCATCATCTCATTATAATAGTCATCACAATGATCTTCACTTCATTTGTTAGCCTGAGACCTCCTATTACTGGCCATTAGGTAGAATAAAATGAATGTTAGGGGTAACACATAAAGGGGAATCCAATGGAAAAAGGGGTAACATATAAATTACATTTATTTCCTTAACATATACATGTTATCCATGATCTACATCCCAACATATATTCTTAGGGGAATTTTTTAATTCTAATAATAATATTTCATATAAATATTATGATTTTATAAAATCATATCCCTCGAGTATTTTCTTAACCAAGAGTACTGCAAGGCCAGTTGTCATGCACCAGTTCCCACTCGAGTCTAGCTTAAAGCGGTGTTTTTGGGTTTAACCCCTAGATACACATGTGCCAGATCCACCTATACCTGGTCATATCCAAATAGGGATGTATTTTCTTGATAAACCAATTATTCAATACTAAAAAAGGTTTAGGTATGTTTTTATTATACTTAGTTTTATCCCTAAGGCTTTCACTAGGGTTTTATAATCTTATTCCCAAAATAACTAAACCTATCCTCTCATACCATCTATATTAACCCTGCTCCTTATTACACACTTAAACATGATTTATTACATTAAATATTCAATTGATAAAACATAAAAAATTGATATATCTAGTGTATTTGGGTATTAGGAACATTACATAACAACTTAAAACACGAAATTCAAATCTTTATTGAAAATTTGTTTTACATGACCATACACATTCCTTCGTACCTTGCAATACATGGGATAACTTGAGGACATGCATAAGAAAGGGGTGACCTATAAAGCCTATTGAGGGAGTAAATAAGACATAACATGAAGAAAATAGTACATTTTAGGAAAGAGGAATATTAATGGAGAAAAATATAAACATGAATATAAAACCATGATATAGCATGATTATCATAACATAGAAATGTACCAACAATATTAAACATGATATTAGCATGATCCATGGCTCATTGAACTTGAAATTTGAGTAAAACCTAATTTTACATTAATTAGAATGAGTATACCCTCATTTAAATTTATGTATCATTATAATAATATTTACCCAATTCATTGGAGCGCTATTAGGGCGCACCCTTCTTAATCATTTATTTCATGCATAAGTGTGCCACATAGATCATACAATATGGATTCATTAAACATAATAATTTTTTCCAAGATAAAGTAATATATAATTAATACATGAAATCCTATAATAAATAAGTAAATGTGAATAAATTTTAATACCCTTGTTAGAGAAATGGGCATGTTATTAACTACAAAATGACTTTGGTTTGGAAAATCATGGTGCAATTTCACTAGCAGAACGATGTGACATAAGAATTAGTTAAAATCATTGATGAGAGGGAAAGATGTATATAATTATATGTATAATAAATGGATATAAATTTGGCTCATATAGATACATGTCTTAATATATGTAATGAAATTTCTATTCATAATATAAAATAATTACTTGATTGTAAATGAGGAGAGAGAAATCCATTACAAAATTTCGGCATTGTAACGTTTGTACATGGGAAGAATTAATGGGTGATAAATTGGTATCTTATCTTTTAAACATAAGTATGGAAGTATAGTGGAGGTGATAAATCATATCCCATCATTTATAATTGAAAATACAAGGGTATATAATCATAAAGAGAATTTGAAAAAAAATGAGAGAGGAAGAAGTCCCTTAATTTTAACTGTGATCCCAAAGAATTGGGAGAGGTTTGAGAGATGATTATTGGGTTCTTGGGGAACCTTGAGATGATTATAGAGAGAATAGTTAACGGTAGGGATGTGTTCTAATGGTTTTTAGTGAAGAGAAGTCATAGCTTGAGTGGGTTTATATAGGAAAAGAGAAAACAATTATTGAATATTTCACAAACTTAGGTTTTAGAATCTATATAATAAGATATTTAAAACCACAAATAAACCCATGGTTTTTGCCCATGGTTTTTGAAAACGTGGAGTGGAAAAAATTACATTATAATTACGATGGCATAAATTATTAAAATAATAGGCTTGCTTTTGTGGAGGTGAGTCACACTCTTAGAAAAATCATTGTAAAAAGTAAAAACATTTTATAAGTCTTTGAAGGTCTTCAAAGGAACCATAAAAATAATCAAACTAATATAAAATCAAATTATTTTAATGTTAAAACATATGATGTCTGAATATACCTTTCATATTATTTTATTACATAACTATTTGGTCCTTATGATGTCATAAAACACATTATATATTTATACAATATTTATTTTTTAACCAAAAATTCAACTATCATAGAAAATTATGAAAAAATCACTGTTATATAATTTTGAATTCCTAAATTCGAAAAATATATTTATTTTATCTAAATAATTTTCAAAATATGTGGGTTTTCAATTTTAAAATAAAAACTAGTATTTATTGGAAATTCATAGGTTTTGAGAAAAACAGCTTTAAACCCATAATAAAAATTACAATTGTATTCATAAAAATGATACTATCATTTATATTTAATAAAATGTAATTTGATAATAATTTTCTATGAAAATATTTTTTAATTAAAAAATCCATTATTTCATCAAAATAGATTTCTTAGTTGAATATTAACTAAAAATACTATTTGTGCTAAAGTAAAAAATAATAAAACGAATGTATATTCTTTTTTCAATACAAAAATAATGCACATAATCATTGTGCTAGGATAATTTTTCATAACCCTTTATAACACCTGCATATGATCTAAGGGTGTGGTGTGCGATGGTGACAGACTGTTGGGGAGGCCCATATAACATCTCTCAGGTGGTAATCTCTATTAACTTCCACTTCCTTAGTATGCAGTTCTGTTTATGCTTAACATGTGGATGCTCAGATAGGGATTGGTCAATATGGAAGCCCAGTGATGCTACCTCCTTTTCATGCTCCAAAAATAGTCTTTATACAGAATAACTCTATTGGATGAGGCCATCTTTTCCTTTTTCAGAGTAAATAGTATTTGTAAAAACCCAATATTTATACTAATCATGTGATCACTATTTAATGACTATATTAGAAATTGACACAATTCTTAACGATATTTCAAAATCAAAAAACATAAAACCAAATAATATCATATGTTATATAACCATTTCACATAATAATAAATTTAATTAAAAAATATAAATTTTCAATGATAAAAGTTTGAGTCGTTAGAAGAATCTTTAAATTTCAATGTGAACCTATTTGTTTATCTTTATAAGAGTTCCCAAAATTTAATGGAAGGGTTTAAGAGTGGTCAAGGATTTTCTAGAACCTGGATCTCTAGTTTTTTTAGAAACAAACATGAGCCGCATGGTTAGAAAATGGTTAGTAATAAACATTTTGTTCAATAGTAAAACCCAAATATAGAGGATTGATATTTGGAAAATCATGTGAGGGAGACTACATGGACATATAAAATAGTGTGGGAATGTTTCATAGGTGATCTAAATGGTGTGTGCATATTTTTCCTAATCATGTAGAAGCCCTGCATGGTTAGTAGTAATTAGATCGTAAGCCTGTACGGTTTAGTTCATGTTGTTCAAAACCATGTAGTCCAACCATAACACCTGTAAAAATGAATGAAAATTCCATTTTCCCAAGAACCATTTTAACTTTATTCTTCCCTTTTTCCCTTCCCTCTATATTAAAAAACCACTCACAGTCATATGAAATCTCCCATCTACATCCAAGCTAGAATTTGATCTATCTCCTCCATCGAGTCTCTGATTATTTCAATTTTAAATGTGTTTTATAGAAATCTATAATATTTTCATTCCCCTAATTTTATTTATCTTGGGCTATGAAATGAAAAATATTTACAAGATAATATACCCTATTTTTAGTGTATTGGCCTATTTTTTGGTTTCTCTGATTCTAGACCGAGTAAAAGGACAATAATGTATGACTATAGTACTAATCCTATAATTTGGGTGGTTTAATTATTTTCACTAAAATTATTGGGATTTATACAGTGTTTTATTTTTCAACATGATAGGCATTCTATGTGATGATATTCAAAAAAAAAATCCTTTAGAAAATATAAGGTCCTTGACCCATGTGATCTGCAAAGCTTGATAGTACCATCAAAGGTTGATCTACTCAAATATATAAAATTCATGTGTGTATTGAAAAAATTTTTAAATGTTTTGATAAATCTTATTTAATCAAATAACCTCCTAAGGGGTTATCCTTTCTCCTTGTTTTAGAGGATGTGATAATTAATGAAATGAAATATAATGTGAATTTAGTGGAAGAGGGTATAGAGAAACCATGACCCTTGTACATTGGCCTTTTATCTTTATACCCTATTCATAAGTTTCCATTATATGTGAAATGGATAAGTTGGAATAAGTAAATGAATAAATGGTAATGGTTGGATACTAATCCATGACCATCCCAGTTGTTGTGTTGAGAGTGATAGATGGGTTTCCAATTATAATGACATACAAGTAATCATTTGGGATTATAGAATTATAACTATTTATAAATTTTATTTTGTTATGCCTTTGGTAATATGTAGATTCTTATGTGTAATTCCTTGTAATGACTCACTTGGAGACTTATCATATATTATGCCACAAAAGACAATTGGCTTCCTTATTTTGAATTCAATGTAAGGGCTCAGATGGTGGTGAATTATGTTATTCCATGAGTGACACTTGGAATCATTATATAGAGTTATAAGGATGGGATTAGAGGCTAATTCCATTATCCTAAAACATAAGTAATACCTAGATTCCCAAGAGAAGTTCCATAGAGGAGATCATTGGGTGATGGGTTTATAATAAACCTAGATAGATACCAAGGTCCCCAATTAGGAACTCATTTTATGGGATCAGTACGCCAATCTATTTTTAAGATGATTTTTTTTCATTTATAAGAACATATTTAGATTTAGTCAATTCTTTCCATACATTATGATCTTGGTTCAAAAGCTTATTAATAATTTATATGTCATGGGACATATCAATCCCTTATATGAATATGATTTATGGGGATAAACTTGGTTATGATCCTCAGGAATTGATCCTATTATTCAAATTAAATCATAAATTCCAATAATGAAGACATTCTAGAATTAGGATATGTAGGTAGCATTATATTAGTGTTCTATGGTAAACCCATTCGGGCCAGGTTTTTATGTATTCCATTTAATATTTGAATTATTTTTTATAGAACTATTTAATTGTATACTCTTGAACTGGATAAAATTATAGACCATTGGTGGTGGCCTACTGATTATATCTCACACCTTGTTTGGGCAATAGTTTGGTACACAAACGAACTTCATGGATGTAGGTAGGGATAAGGGAAAGGGATGTGCTATGGATGATTGATTTTCTATATTATTATGGAATATGAGATAAGAAGACCAATACTATCTTCATGATGATATTTTATATATCTTTTGTTGTTTTTTTATATTTTTTATATCTTTTTATGTATTCTAGCTTCACTAAATTCTATGTATTACCCATTTTTTATATCATAAAACATTTCATCCTTTTGAACATAACAAGGAATACAGATTTGATTATTACGTTGTTTCTACCTATGATTTTTTTGTTTATTCTTATCTAGATGTTTACTTCTTCTTATTACATATAATATTATTCCATAGCTTGATATCTCATTTATTACTATTTGGTTCCACTCTAATCACACATGAGTCCATGTGTCTAACCAGGTTTGGTTACATTTGATTGAATTGGGTTCACTTAATTTTGATTTAACTATGTCAAATACATCAAAAAGTGGTATTAATGAGTTATTTTACTTTAAGTATCGTTGTTTTGGGTTTTTAGATAGTAGATTTGTAATGTATTATAATTTTTTCTTCATCCTTTTCTTGTTAGTAGCTAACGCATGTATAGGAAAAATCCAAATTACTGGGGTATTTATTTGCTATATTGGATTATGCATATTATAGTTATATTGATTTCACCGTTGGGTGATGCACCGAATTTATGGAATTTATTATCATTATGGTTTATCATTTTCCCTTCGCCTGATATGAAAAAGAAGTGCTTTCCCATGCATCATAGTAGGCACTTAAGGATTAACCTACCATGCATATACCATGCCATATGTATTTTTCTTCATGTATTAATTAAAACATGTTGCAGTGAATTAAATGATAATTTTTTTATTTGACTAATGTTAGTAATTGATAAATGTGATAAATAGTTTTTTATTTAAGGTGTCTACAATACCGAAATTGAATTTTACAATTAATGTTGATAGAGACACCTCAATTAACAAGTTATGGTATATAATCCATGGGTCATTTGTAAAATTTGATGAAAAGTTAATGTTTGATATTAAATAGATGTTAATTTCAATTCAATGGGTGTTTGTGCATCTATAAATTGGAAATAGTTTTCCATATAGTTGAAAATCATTAGGGACTAGTTTCAGTTACATGATGTTCCAATTGCATCATATATAGTATAGAAATTTATATCTTGGGTATGGTAAATCAACTAAGTGGACTGTCATATATATATAAATTAATAGATAAATTATATCTCTTAAATGAAACAATTTCCACAAAATAGGGGTTCTAATTTAAACATAAAGGGTGTTCTACTCTATAACTTTCAACTGAAACTCTATATTCCAGAACCTCTAAAAAATAGAGAACTTGGATTTTTCCATCCATTTAGTGGGAAGTTGGGAGTGTCTGTTGTGTTTCTTTATGAATTTTAATATCACGAAGTCCATGATTTAGGATAATGAAGTTAGGGTGTGACTTCTATATTGGAAATATTTTTAACTATCCTATTCTTTTATTAATTATATATTCTATTATAAAAACTAATTATGAGGTATGTTTTGTCATTTTGGGTATATGACACCATGATGGCCTCGAGGAGTGCACTAAGAGGCTGAATACAACCATGCTCTAGAGGTGATGGGCCTTGAGCAACTAATTATACATCATGTTTTCCCACTTGTAGAAACTCCAAATATTCTTGATCTAGGTACTAATTTTCAGTTTTGATCGGGATTTTTAGGGCTCGTACAGACCATACAAGAAGCACCATGACCTTCCCCTACTATGGAATAGTTTGTGTGTCGGTTTAGGTAGTATCATCCACCTAATTTTTCAAGGGATGAAAATCCTCGGAATATTGAGCCATATTGAGAAGTTGTTGTGCCTATATTCAAGCATCTAGAGACACCTATATAGAGGAAAGTGAATATCATTATGTATATGATTCATGATTCTTACATGCGATGGTCGAACTTTTTGGACCATATAGATAATCATCGGGATGCATTCTAGTGCTATTTTTAAACCACCATATATGATTATTTATATCCTAATACATTGTGGGATAAGAGATCAATATATTTTATTCACCTTAAAAGGAATTATTTATCTATGATGGACTACTGCACTAGTTTTAAGGAGGTTCATTTCTTTGCATCGATTCTTCTTTGTGAAGAGCTATTCAAAGATAGGCGATTTGAGGATGGACTTGGATATGTCATTAAATAAGATTTGGATTTTCTTGAGTTCAATAAAGTATCTAGAATATTGAATTAGCCACTTATTAATGATTGCAATATGATATAAGTTGAAGGTGTGTGCCAAAGTAGCTCAACACCGAGACACAAAATTTATTTGACAGGCGTAAATAAGTTCCATTTTGAGTATTCTTGTGGGTGTAGTATATATGGTATTACCCCAGGTATCTTGGTGGTATACCATAAGTGTGGTATGTTAGGACACATAAAGACCTTGTGTATTATTTCTCCAGTTGAGAATCCAACTTATGGAAATATCAGTCACCTTTAGTGCTTTTATTAAAATTTTCTTTTAGTGGATAGTGAGAGATAATCTACAAAAACTCCACAATTAAGAGTGGGGTAAGTGTCTCTATATTAGGTATGGATATGGAGTACTACCGACTATACAGGATGCATATTTATTCATGTTTAATAGATCTAAACTCCAGACACAAATCACCAGTTGAGTAGACATACCTAGGGTAGTTAGACTATATCTCAGGGCCATAGTCTGGGTTAGATATATTTATTATTGACGATACACTAGGAGTAGATTTATTGTCCTTATATAGTTTAAGGTATAGTTTTAATACCCTCTACATCAGTATCTTTTTTATTTTCATAGGTTCTTCATGATTCTTTATATTCTTTGAAATTATTGAAATCTTTGGGTTCAAAATTAAATATATTTGTAGGTTCATGGTACTCAATACTGAGTTGGGAATCTGATTAGATTGTGTATGTCATCTCTAGGGGTGACTCATTGGGGTATGAGGCTCTCATTTCGTATGGGACCTCTTCATCATCAAGATGATAAGTTTTGATATAATTCTCAGGATTTATTGGTTAGTTATTTACCATGAATATGATGACATAAATCACTAGAGGGTGTCTTTCACGTCATCAAAGGGTGATAATTATATTCAAAATTATGAATGGGGTTTCATGGTGAGTTAAGAAATATCTATGCATCAAGGGCTGGGTAGACTAACAACCCATATTTCTAGCCTTTATTTAGATTGTTTAGAAATGTGACAAACATATTCCCCACCTACAGTGGATTGTTTTAGGGATTCCTTGCCTAATTATTTTATATAGATACCTCCTAAGAGTGAGGTATAGTTTTTGATTGATCTAATTATAATATCAGTACCAGTATCCATTCTTCCTTAGAAGATGGATACTTTGGAGTTTCATGTGCTTAAGAGGTACCTAAAATGACTTGGATGTTATAGTTTTTGTATTTACCAATACTTAAACATGGGGTTTACCCTTTATTTTGACCAATAACGTTGATGGAAACTGTAGGTAGTGTATTGATGAACACTAGATGAATCAGATTACTATGAAAAACATGTATCCTTTAACTTGTACAAATGAGCTCTTCCACCATCTCTGAGGAGCATGGGTTTTATCTATGACTGATTTGTGGTTGGGATACAATCAGGTGTATATTCTACATTCAAATGTACCTTGAATAACATTCTATATTAGATGTGGCTTTTATGGACATTTGGTCAAGATATTGAGCCTCATGAATGAGGTAATGTTTTTTATGGAACAGATGAATTAGGTTTATCACCCATATCAAGATTAATTTGTGGTAGTATTCATCTATGAAATATTAATGAATTCTCGTAATGGATACAATAATGACAAACAACTTGATATAATATTTAATACATTAATAGAACACCAAATATATGATAAAATCATAAAATTCCACTTTTGGATTGACAGGGTTACTTCAAGGGTGACATTATCTCAAAATTATGGGTGTTTGTAGACCTAGATAAGATGATAGCCATAGTTTCTTGTAATTGACCAATAACATCTTTAACATATATATATTCATTCAGTTGGATGGATATTATAGGTGATATAAACATGTTTAATCATATCTTGCATCACCACTCACATGTTTTAATGAGAAATGTCTCTTGTTTATATGGTTGAAATCATCTGATAGAGTCTTTCAAGAGTTGAAAGGATAATTGATTTCATCTCCAATACTGAATTTAAATGAGCTTAGAAAAATCTATATGTTTTAAAATGTTGTCTGAGGCATCAATCTATGTATCATTTTGATGTAGTAAGATTTAGTGGTGAAATACGATTCTTTGTAGTTGGGTCCTCATGAGCGTAATTACATGATACACAATCTTGAGGTAGAATTTGTGGTTTATGCCTTGACTTGTTGGATACATTACATTTTTGAATAGTAGTTTGTGGTGTACATGGTCAAAAAAATATTTTAATACATATTCATATATTGTGACCTAAACCATGGTTATATAATCTCGGTTGAATTACTATATTCCTTCGACTTTGATTTTTCTTATATGATTGGGAAAGGCAATGATGTGGCTAATACTCTAGGCCTAAAACCTCATAAACAGTCACTTTAGGAGGCAAGTAGTGAATGTAAGATGATGGATCTATTTTCAAATATACACTTATTGGTCTACTGGCTCACAATAAGTATATTCTGATGTATTTATAAGAGATCACGTCATTTTTTGATAGAGTGAAGGTGATGTGTCTTTCTTATCATAAGGTCTTGGTCTTGTAAAATATATTTCATGTGAGGACCCATCACTTGGATGGGTCATTTATGGGGATGATATCTTGTGCATTCATGGGTGTGTTTGTGTACCTGAACACATGTGGGTGGAGTTCAAATGAGATTATCATGCCTCTATATAAATGGTACATCTCGGTCTTACCGTGCTTTACCATGACTTATGTCCCCAATATTTATTGTCAGGGATGAAAAGGGAAATTGTGGGTTTCATCACATTGTGTTCTAATAATTAGTAGGTGATGGTGGAATACAAATAAAAAGAAGGCCTTTTATATACATTTCTCATTCCTAATAGAAAATGGGACCAAGATACTAATTATTTTGTGATACGTTTACCTGGGTCACCTCGAGAGTGTGACACAGTATGGGTGATCATAGATAGGTTGATAAAGGATCTCACTTAATTCCTATTGGATAAACCTTTTTAGTGGATGAGATATGAAGGATATATGTAAGGATATCATAAATCTTCATGGAGTTCTACATACCATCATATCAAATTGGTATACATCATTCATGTTGAGGTTATTCCAGGGGTTTTATAGGTCACTGGGTCCATAGGTACTTATGAGTATATCCTATCACCCACAGACTGACGGGTATTATAAGTTCACTTATTGGTGTTAGAGGACTTTCTTAGGGAATGATTTCATAATTTTAGAGGTCCTTCGGAGAAACAAATATAAATTTAAAAAATTTCTAATAGTAATAGATTTAAGTGGAATATCAAGATGGATCCCTATGAGGACCTATATGGTAGGCCATTCTATTCACCCTTTTACAATTTCGATGTAGGAGAGACAACACTAAAAGGACCCTATATTGTTCATGAGACCTCGTAGTATGAAAAAATAACCAAAAATCATATGGATATATCTCAATTTAGGAATAATTTATATGTTTATCATCACTACTGACCACTAATGTTTGAAGTGGGAGATCATGTTTTCTTGCATGTTTCACCTAGACTTCATCATCGACTGAATCAGAGATAATGGAAGACAAAATAAATATTTGTTGGGACTTTTGACATAATGAAGTTATTGGTACCAATATATTACCAGTTTTAGTCACATAAGAGGTACCAATACATAAATGATGTATTCCATGTTTCATACATCACTGTTACAATTCATACTATTTCATTTCCTACATCCTCATGACATTGAGTTGGATGTCAATTCTTCTTTTGTGAGGCAACCTATTTGTATTGTTCAGTATAGCATGAAGCATCTTCTATGTTGGTAAGTTCCTCTAGTATAGGATCTATATAAGAATAATCACTTAAAAGATGAAACATGGGAGTGGGAGGCGAATGTACATCCTTAGTCTTCATAGATTTTTTTGGGCGATGCTTTAGTACCCTCAGAATGGAAACACATAGATGAGTTATTTTATGGAGGAGTAGTTGTAAGATCCTGATTCTTTTTTCTGGTATGGGTACTTTAAATTTAAGTCAATTTTTTTTTATATTTATATAAGAACCTATGATTTTAAGGAAGGGTTAGGATTTTCATTGGATTTTCTAAAATCCAGAGCTATAGTTTTTGAATAAGTAACATGAGATTCATGGTTAGTAATAATAGTTTGACTTTACCATGTTCCAAATATATGAAAGAGTCTGGTTTGAAACAATGTGTGAAAGATGACACATATCCATGATAAATGGTGTACATTTTTTGTATAGGTGATCCAAATTGTGTGAGTAATGTTATGTAAATTGTTCGTAATCCTTATACGGGTTGTGAAACATAAGCCATGAGCTTGCATGGTTAGGAACACAGTTTTTAAAACTGTGCATCCAAATCACATACTCCTAAAACATAGCTGAAAATCCATTTTTCCCTTGACCCCTTTTATGTTTCTTACTCCATTTATTCTTCCTTTTTAGATGAAGTAACTCCTATAATTAGTTCATCTCTCCCTTCTCTATCCATTAATGGATTTGATCCATCTCCTCCATCTAATTTTAGATTAATTATATTTATTTCATCTTAGATAGCCACTAATAAGATATTCATTCCAATTCCTTTCGTTATTTAACTCTTCAGATGGATTTCTAAATTCACAAAAAATAATATGACCTATTTTAGGTTATTTATATATTTTTTTGTAATTTCTCTCATTATAGTCTAACTTAAAAGACGATAATGTATGAGGATAATACTAACTATATAAGGTGCATTGTTTAATGATTTACTTTAATATAATAGTGATTTATATATTCCATCATTATTTTGTCCATTTTTATTTCCATGAACCAATTCTTAAAATAAGTTTTTCCAAAAATAGTTGTGAGAGATTTTACCCACATGATCTATAAGGGTTGATAGCAACATCAAAGGATGAAAAATTCTAATAGAATAACCCCATATGTGTGTTGTTAGATTGGTTAAATTGTCCTTTAATTCATATATAATCAAATTCACTCTGGATTTGTGATCCATTACCATTGTTTCTAGGGATGCGATAATTAACGAAATGAAATGTGATGTGAATTAAGTGGAAGAAGGGATTGATAGACCATGTCCCATACCCATTGGACTTTTCTCTTAAATTTTTATTTATGAGTTTCCCATAAAATTGAAATGGATACGTTGGAATAAATAAATTATTAAATGGTAATGGTTGGCAATTTATCAAAGGCCGTCATTTTTTTTATTCCAAGAGTGATACATGGGTTCCGACTTGAATCACCAGGGATAGGATAATTAGGATTATTTAATTGTAACAAATTATAAATGGAATTATGATATGACATTGGTGATACATGGATTAATATGTAAAATTCCATAGATGGGTTTACATGGTGTTTTTAATTATATTAAGAAATGTGTGACATTTTTGTTACTTTTTTGGAATGTAAAATATGGGATCAGTGGGAAGTGAATTATGTTAAATCGTGAGTGGAAGTTGAATTCAATATATGGAATTACAATGAATATTTTAGAAGAAAATTCCATTGTACCATTCCTTGTGAGATACCTATGTTACTATAAGTAATTCCCTTGATGGTCTCATAGGGTTATGGGTTCATAGTACACCTTGAATGATAACTTTGTTCCCTATGGGGAATGACTAGGATGGGCATAACATTCCAATATACTATTTAAATCACGTGTATTTGAAGTCAAAGAACATACTTGGTTTCAATAAATGTTTTATCTACATGATGACTTTGTTTCAAACATTAATTTACTCCTTAAATGTCATGAGACTTATTCATCCCTTGTATGAATATGATTAATTGGGGTCACCTTGGCTATGAACCTCAAGTCCCAAGCCTATACTAAAAATTAAATTATAAATCATAATAATTCATATATATACTGATATAAGATGAATAAGAGAGAATCACACAATTAGTCCATGGGAGACACATTCTGAAATTGGTTTTATATAAATAATTTATAACATATATCATTCTACCTTCACAGTACCCCGTTTTATACCAATGAAATGTATAGCATTAGAAATCATTTGTTGTAGACTATTGAGAATATTTCGCACCTTGTTTGGGCCACTAATTAGTACATGTACAGACTTCATGGATGTGGGTAGTGATAATGGAAATATTCCTACTCAGGTTGCTTGATTTTCTATATTTGGATGGATTACAAGAGTAGAAGAGTTATCCTATTCTCATGATACTTTTGGAGATAGCGTTCAATATTTTTCAAAAAAATTATTATAGCATGTTTTATATGATAGCAGTTATTCATCCCATGAATTGCCCATTTTTGTATAGCCTACATATATTTGATCATTTTGTATATGATAGTGGTTTTGGAACTGATTATTACAATACTTCTACCTTTGGATTTGGTTATTTCACTTATCTAGATGTTTTCTTCCAATTTTTACTAATTATAATGTTCGAATTTCTGACCTATCATTAATTAACATTGTGTTCCACTATAATATTTTAGGTATTCCCTCCCCGCATTACCATCATAGACCCTCACCACTATTTAGATGCCTCTAGAATATAGGGAGGCATGTTAATGTGTATGGGACTGATTGGGTATTGTTACATTTTAGTGAACTGAGTCCATGATGTAAAAAAACATAATTAATATAGTGTATAATTTCAAATTAAATACCCTAGTAGATAACTATACTACTGAAACTTCAATTTAAGTCAATGATATGATATCTATCACTAAGAAGACCAGATGGAACACCACTCATATTGAAAGTATAGCAGGAACTAGAAGGACCAATCTTTAACTCCTAATACATTAAATAATGGATATGAAGGAAAATTAAATCCATTATAATTAATTAGTAGAATATTGTTATAGTATTTTCACAATACCTATTTGTTTTAACATTGATTAAGAAAAATATAACATATTGATGCATATATTCCTATTTTGGTTCATGTTTTTGTGTGTGGTGAAGATCAATAAAGAGTACTTTATCAAGATAAGGGAAAGGATGGATTCATTATTCATATATATTACTTGTATGGACCAAGAGTGGAGTAAATTTTTAATCATTTAGAGCTTCTATGAATTATGTGGTACAAATAATTTAATGATTTGCTTAAATGTTTTATCTTATATCATTGAGTCCAATAGCACATCTTTTTGGGTTCCCATGCAATAATAAAAAGCGTTTTTAAATTAAAAAATAGTAGAATTATAAATTTGAATAAATGGATTTAGATTTAGTTTGATAATAAATAGAAATAAACCCAAATTAAAATAGTAATAAAACCATAAAACAATAAGAGTTAATCTATACTTTTTGGGTTTATGGATCTTGGAAATAATTTGACGGAATTATTACCAACACATTAACATTGTGGTTCATCAAATTCACAATATGACGTTAAAGAATATAAAATAACTCTTTTTCCTAGAGAATAAACTAAAATATTCCATTGTTCATGACTTATGGCTTTAAAATAAGAGACAAGAAATTATTTTATGATGTATAAAAAAAACTGTAATAAACACATTAGTCTATTTCATATTGAAATTAATTGTATGATCCAATTTCCTCTCCAGATGACATGAAACTGAAAAATTAATATTTCTTCTTATGTGACCTTATGTTCCATGGTATGGTAATTTCCATATAACCATAAATATAATGATACACATTGGGAAATAGTGTAATTTATTTTGGATTCCCTTTGGGAAATATGATTCTTGTATTATAAATTAAATTATATTTCAAAAGTTTTAACGGTCACCTAACCTATCAAAAACCTACGAGCCCCTACCAATGTGGTAGAGGCTCCTACATGGCATCCAAAAGATTCAATATCAAATCCAGGTAGGTGAGGAATTCCCGAGGTACTGTAGAAACACTGTAGAAGTACTGTTGTGGCGAAGTCACTATAGCGGTGAAAGCACTATAGTAGTACAGGAAATATAGTAGTGGTGGTAATGGAGAAAGAACATTAGTAGTGGTGGTACTGTGGCATGGACTATAGCAGCGATGGTACTGTAGTAGCCTAGATACTATAGAATCACTATTCACCGAAGGGTCCTTTTGGAAAAAAATTCCCTTTCAAGACATCTATTTATGCCGCATGGCCTTAGGCCTTCGGGCTATGTAATGGGTCTCCCTCTACCACGACAAAAAGTGGTCTTTACAATAATAATAAAATGAGAATTTGGCCCCATCCTTTTAAAAAAACATTACCTGTCAAAAATATGTCCCACAAGCTATACCATTTTACGGATGAGTTCATATTTTGAGGGTATATATAGTAATTTTTTGATATAATAGCCTAGGACTTGAAATTATTTATTATTCATTTAACACCATATCTTATTCTTGTACTACAATTTTAGTCATTCACATTAGGTCCATACAATTTCATCTTATATAGAATTTCCTTTCTTCTATTTCATAAGGATATTTTTTTTAAATGTGTCTATTTATAAATATTATCATGTGACATATAGTGATGATAACTTCTATTACCCAAAGTGAAATCATAATTCCCATTTTTAATAGAAATCCTCAATTATACCCTTATGATTAATCTTTCATCGATACATGTCATATTACCCCATTTTCACCAGGGCGCCACATATTTTCACATGTGTAAGCCTGTAATCCATAAATCAGGAAGCCTTTATTTTATCATATTTTCTATTTTCTAATCAAATAAGCATGGTTTATTCCTATTTTTCTAGGGGATTCTATATTCTATTTAACTCTGGTGAGTTTTATATCCTCGATTAGTATTGGCATTCCCTCATTTTCAATGTTGCAATGTGTCTCTAAAAATAAATCTTGTTTGATTCATATTCACATAGGATACATAGTGACTCACAAGTATCCTATCTTGGGACCTGTATTAATATTTTTCTTTAATTATTCTATCATGGTGTCCTCTTAGTCATTTCATATCTGGTTTTATCCATCTTCATTTCACCAGAAATATTGTCCTTTAATGATTCTCATTATTTCATGCTATGTATTTTCAAATAGAATACATAATATATTTGGGTCTATGTCCAGAATACTCCAAACATCTTCAAGGAACTTCCTTTTCCCATTAATAATACATTTTCATTTAGATTTTTGAGTCATTATAAACTCCCCATGATTATTAGTAGTGAGTAAATAATATATGAATGGGACCATTTGAACATGGTGTATGAATTCCAACATATGACCAGTTAATAAATATCAAAGGAAAAATACCTATTTATAATAAAACAAAACCCATCATCCCATTAATTTTTAATATTATTATAGTGGAATCTATATTTCAAACATGGTCAATAGTTAACCTATATATACCTATCCAATGTTACATAATGGGAACTTCATTAGAACATGGTGATAAATTATACTATCAAATCTTCTTTCATGTCATGATTTATTTTATAAACACATAAACACTTGATTTACTTCATCTATTTATTTCAAATAGATTTAAAATATTTCTATCTTTTATACTCTTGTTTTTTTACAAACTACTAATCTATATTTTTTTCAATTCATGTAGAGAATTTCTATAAACATGCAACCACTTCTTGGATATAACTTCATTCCCATTACCCCAATAGAGAATATTTGTTCACCACGAATTTTTATTTATTCTATATTCATGTTAATTAAACATTATCTCATACCAGGAAAATTAATTTCACTCATGTAATTACTTCACATCACAATAGTATAAATGGCATGAAAATGGTCTGAGGTGAATATAAGACCCCGACCCCTCTAGACCAGAGACGGTGCATTACTTATTACATTGGATTGCTTAAAAGGAATTAAATGTAACACCCCAAGCTTCCATGGTACACTTCTCTTTGAATAATTCAGTATCGTGTGTTGTACGCAACTTCGAGTTTCTAACACACCACAACCAATCAAACTAGTTGTTATTAATAGTAATACCCAATTTTTGGTATTTTATAAATTCTATCTTTCAAAATGGACTACATTTTTGGATTTGGAATATTGAAATTAGCTTTGGCTGAATTTTTGGTATTTTCTGAAAACATCCAATTCTTGATGAATAGTGAAAGACACTGAGTTATAGTTTAAAAATGAATTTTTATTTAAATAATTATTTATTTTATATAAATTTATTTTATGTCAAAATAGATACAAAGTACCTATATAATTTCAATTTAGTTTATTGGAATCATTTTATAATAATTTTACATATATATAAATTTTATTGAACTTCTTACCGTCTTTTACCCACCTCCTATGAGCATTTTCAAATTTACATAAAACATAATTTTACTGCTTCTGTGAGTTGAATTTCAAAAATCGGAGAAACATGATTGATATTAGTAAGTAAAATGTGGTTCAATAAGATGAAAATAATTTTTGGTGAATAGTAACCTGTTACTTTTATTTACCACCGTTAAAAGTAAATATGGTAATTATGTGTAAAAATGATACTATTATTACCCTAACACTTCTTATAATTCTATTGGATAAGTATAATTCGATCAAAAAAAACCTTAGGAATAAAATATGAGCCTCTTTGGTCCACTTGGATTATATTAGGACATTAATTATTATTTAATTCAGTGAAGAGTTAAAAGAGTTAAAAATAATGATTAATAACTAAAACATTTTTAATATAGGGTTACACATAAGATAAATTCGACAATAAATATTAATTAGAAAGATAAAAATATTTCCTAAATAATGGTATTTTATTAATATTTTTTATAAATTAAATAATTTAATTTATTTATGACACAATGATGATGCAGTAATTACCTAATTAGTAAGATATTAAAATAATTTTTATTATAAATATAAAAATATATGTAATATAAGACTTTTTATTAATTACACTAATTATATAAGTTAATATGACATGTTAGGGTTGTTTTTATGAATTTTGTTTGAAGTAATAATGCTGTTATAAACTTAAAAAATCAAAATACCAAATAGTGTCCAAATTGACATAAAAGTGTTTTTAAAACAAATATTATATTATTAAAATATATTCTATTCATAAAAATTTATGTTTCAGCCAAAATACTTATATAATGATAGTTGTATCATTAATGAACCACTTGGGGTTCTCTTAAATTTTATTGTATGTTTATTAACCATATAATAAAAAAATACGAAGAGACATGGTAAATGTCAAACAATTTAACTAAGAGTTAAATCTAAAACATATGGTTAATAGAGTGACCCAAACCGGTCTAAAACCTATTGGTTGAGTGGTTTTAGACCCATCCCCACCTTATACTTTAAATAATTTATTTTTATCTATTAGAAACCGAAAATTATTTTATTATAAAATAATATTTCTATCTTTTTCTAAGGTGCCCCTCACCCCTCTTATAAAACGGCACCCCCCCTTCTCTCTAATTAACACCTTAAAATCCATTTGACTCAACCAAAATCTTCCCAAATACCCTATAAACTATCCTCCCTTTATCCTATAGGAATTACTTTAGCCATAAAGCCAACCTAAGGATCCCTTTTGATCAAATCAAAAGGAAGAATCCGAAGAAGTGGTAAATATTTCAGCACCTCTTTCAAGTTTCTTTCTTCTTCCACATCCTCTTTCTTTGTTATTTCCATTCTAAAAAAATAAATCCTGTATATTATATATACTGTTATGTTATTATAAATATGGTACAAATATATTCATTATTCTATCCATCCTTTGAATGACATGTCACCATAAGTGCGTACGCACGGTTTACCGTCTCCACGTCGTGGTGTATTTGTTATTCAATACATTAATATTTGGATGGGTATAATAATGACGTGTAATTGAAATAAATAATAAATATAACATGATAATGATTCGGTATATATGCTATATCATCCAATTATATATTATTTTAATATCAAAAGAATGATATTGTCACTCATGCGTACGTACGGATTATTGTCTCCACAAACACGATGAGATTCATTCCCCATGATATCCTTTCAAGAATAATTTTCATTTGATGGTTAAAAATAATGTTTAAAGACTGAATATAATTCTGGATATGAATAAGATATATACCATCCATAACAAATATGACTCACATAACAAATAATATAAAGGAAAACGAATCTGTTAACACCCGAAACGACGATAATACTAAGATATTATTAACAAAGCAATGTTAAAAGATAATATATGATATCATATTAATGTATACGATTCTGGTATAATTTAATAACAATTATTTCACCATTATACAATAGTTTAACCTACCCTCGACTAAGGAAAAGTACACGGTAAGGGTTAATTCTACAATCTATTCATTATCTGAGGTTGTTTATACGTAATTATCTAATGGGACCTCTTTATCATCCTCATCCATGTTTCATAAGAATATATTTCAAAACATTCTTACTATTTTATAGACTATGGGTTAAAGAAATTTAGACCCTTGTTTGAATTTTATAATATGTTTATAAAGGAATTTTTCTGTCATTTTCCAAACAAGGTACTTTTTGACCTTTTCGACAAAATTAATGTAAGAATGTTTTTTTATCTTATACGGCTGGTGCGGCTATTTTCTGCCGTTATAACACCATCAATGTTTCCCTTATAATATTATAAGAATATTTTAAAAATAAACGTTTTCTTTATAATTATGTGACTCTTGAATGGTTTCAAAATAGAAATAGATATTTCTCTAAAAAAGGTTTTGATTTCATCTATATCAACATCTTTTTATGAATTTTATGTTTATTTGATGGTGATTTATTAAGACACAAAACATCCATATTGCATTGAAGGTTTTGGGATATGTTTGACTATGGGTGTTCTATTTTAAAACCATTCATGGTTTATGGTTAAAGTATTGACATTTGATATATGATTATTTATATGAATATTTATGTTATATTTCAACCTTTTCATATGAGGAATGTATTATAATTACTAAGTGACTAGTAGAGCCCGATATAGCTCCTCGATGCATCGGTAGGCCTCATGAGAAAACTAGACGTGGAATTGGAGGAGGCCTTTCCCATTTTGATATATGGTTTTGGCCAAGGCCTTAATAATTTTTAGACTTCTTGGCCGAGGCCTTGAAAAAATGCTTCAGAATGTCTGTAATTATACATTCCCTCATTATGAAAATAATATTGATGGTTCATGTGGTCATTGGACTAGTATAATACCCATGATTATGTTTTATTGTGGAATTATTTACTCAATTCATATTCCTTCCATAAAAGTATTCATGTTTATTATTGGTAAAGGAATGTGTTTAAAATTATTCACCATGCTTAATATTTATGTTATCTTCCATTGTATTGCTTACCCATAATGAGTGTTTGAGCTCACCCCTTTCTTATGATTCATTTTCGCAGGATATGAAGAAGTTAGTTATGAGTGACTTTCAGTCATAATCTAGGAGGCTTGGATTTTTCTAATGGAATAAATTTGTGTTGTATTTCTTTTCATGTTTTAAAGTTGAACTTATGTATGAATCCTGTTTCCAATATTACTAAATTGATTGGTCTTTTAAGACATGATTTCCTTGTGATCATTCCAATGTTATGTAATAATTCACCGAATCTGGGTAACTAGGGTTGGGGCATTACAGTTGGTATCAGAGGATGTTTAATAAAAACCTTGACAATGAGATTTAGATGAACTCTGATTAGAGCACATTACCCTAAGATTGACTTTGAGGATTAGTATAGATGAACTTCATAGAATTTTGGTAATGTATAGATTTTGTGAGTTTTCCAAGAAATGCATCTCTGTCTGGATATGAGCAGGTAGAGGCGGCTCCCGCACAGATGTACCTAGGTGTAAAACCCGAAAGCACCGCTTTGAGCTAGATTTGAATGGGAACTGGTGCACGACAATGGGCCTTGATGCACTCTTAGTTACGACACTCCCCGGGGATATGCTTAGGATAATTCTCATTTTCCTTGAAAACCATTATGAAGGGTTTATGAGTATATACTTCCTCAAATAATTTTTTTTATGATTATGGAATATATCCATAAACTGATAAATTTATGTTAAGTGTTTTACAAGTTTGGATTTATGTATTGCGATTCATAAACTAATCTAGTGTATGACATTGTTTAGAAATGGCGCCTAGTGTAAGGAATAAAAACTGTATCAATGCACGCACTCCATGTAGGTATTTCCCTCCTGCTCAAGATAATTATGGTGGAGTTAGTGATACAACTGGTGCTAATCATCTTATTACCATAATGGGACAACTCACCCGGGTTATGAATAATAACATTACCTGTATGAAGAACCCTGATCCACAACGTGAAAGATCAATGTTAGACCGCTTCATGAGGAAAAAACCACAAATATTCAATGGGGGTACAAACCCATTAGTATCTTAGAAATGGATAAATTCCTTAGATAAAATATTCCACGCCTTGGGGAGTAGCGAAAGGGAAAAAGTTATCATGGCATTTTACCCCCTCACTGGAGATACCGATCAATGGTGATCATTGATTCAAAACACAATGGAAGATGATGAAGTATCAAATATGAAATGGAGGGGGTTTAAAGAAATTTTATTAGAAATATACTTTCCTCATGACCATCGAGTGGATACAGAAAGACAATTTCTGAGTCTAAGGAAAAAGGAGGATGAGAATGTTACAAAGTATGAAGCTAACTTTCCAAGGTTATCAAGGAATGTTGCAGATTATATACATAACACAAGAAGTATGATTGAACATTTATTTGATGGGTTAAACCCATTTCTCTATCAAGAATTAGTATCTCAATCCTTCTCTTCGTACGAAGATATTGTCTCTTGTGGTATCAAGACATAAAAGGAATTATCTAGGTCTTGTGACTTAAAAGCAAAGTAAGATAAGAAGAGATTTTCTGAACACTCTAGTAAAGGAAATAAGGAAACAGGGAAGAAGGGAGGAATTGAATTTCCACCCTGTGATAATTGTGGAAGGAAGCACCCTGGTGCCTATCTAAATGGAAAAATAGTATCTTAAAAATGTGGAAAGAAAGCCCATCTTCTTTGTGATTGTAATGGAAAGAAAGACGCTACCAATGTTCAATGCTAAAATTATAGGGAGATGGGACATTATTCAAATTAATTTCCTAAGCATCCGAAAAACTTACCTCATTAAAGGACAAGGGATCACAGCCAATATTATGTGATCACTACTACTGAGGTTAAAGACCCGAAAGACGTGGTGGTAGGTAATTTAACGGTTTACTCATGTTTAGCCAATGCTTTATTTGATTCTGGATCATCGCATTGTTTTATATCTTCCAATTTTTCTAAGAAAATTAAATATTTTCAATTTCATTTAACAAGGGAATTGTCAGTCAAAACTCTTAAGGGAAGTATCATTGCTACAATGTTTTGTGAATACGTTCCCATTAAGAAATATAAATGATCTTTATCTGCTGATCTCATTATAATACCCATGATTTAATTTGATATAATCCTCATTATTGATAGGCTATCAGAACCATGATGAAAACTTTATTGTAAGAAGAAGGAGGTTACTATTTTGTATGATGACGATAAAGAACATATTATCTTTGAAGCAGAATCATCACCACCTAATTCTTATCTAGATCCACCACCTGTAGCTCACCTAAATTAAATTATTGGTGAGAAATAGAATTAAATAACTATTTTTTAGGAAAAGAATGTTCAAATAGAGGATGTACCTATTGTGAAAGAATATGTAGATGTGTTTCTAGAAGATTTACTTTGAAATACTCCAGAATAAGAAATTAAGTTTTCCATTGATATGATTCCTGGATCAAGGCCCATATCGAAGAACCCTTATAGAATGGCCACTGTGGAATTTGTGGAACTAATGAAACAAATAGAGTAATTGAGTATTAAAGGAATTATTCGACCTTGTTTTTCTCCATGGGGATACCTTGTCATATTTTTAAAAAAATGATGCATATATGAGGTTGTGCATTGACTACAGGGTGACCAATTCTATAAAAATAAAGAACAAGTATCCCCTACCTCGCATTGATGATTTATTCGACCAACTTCATAGATCTAAATATTTTTAAAAGATTTAAATTCGATCTGGATATCATCAGTTGTGTGTGAAGAAGGAAGAAATTCTGAAAATAGCATTTCGAACTAGGTACATGCATTACAAGTTTACAACAATGCCTTTTATATTGACTAATGCAACCTCTATCTTCATGGATCTAATGAATATAGTTTTCAAGAAATATCATAATGATTTTATAGTGGTGTTTTTTGATGATATCTTGGTATACTCCAAAAGATACGAAGATCATGAAAATCACTTGAGCTTTATGTTGAAGTATCATAGAAGACATGAATTATATAGGAAGTTTAGAAAATTTGAATTCTATCTTTATGAGATTTCTTTTCTTGGCCATATTCTCTCCAAGTATGGAATCTTTATTAACCCATCTAAGACAAATGCAATCCAAGAATGGCCAGAACCAACAATTATAACTAAGGTGCGTAGTTTTATTGGTTTAGTAGGTTATTATCAACATTTCGTCTGGAATTTTGCTCAGTTGGCTAACCCATTTACAAAGCTCACATGAAAAGGGTTTAAATTTTTTTGGACAAAAGAGTGTGAAGAATGTTTTGAAGAACTGAAGAGAATATTATTCAATGCTCTTGTATTCACTCTACCATTTGGGAATGATGGGTTTGTTATTTATAGTGATGCATCAAAGAAAGGACTTGGTTGTGTCCTTATGCAGAATGATAGGGTTATGGCCTATGCTTCAGGATAGCTAAAAATTCATGAGAAAAACTATCATACTCATGATCTTGAGTTAGCGGCTGTAATCTTTGCTTTGAAGATATGGAAACATTATCTCTATTGTGAAAAACGTGATATTTATCCTGATCACAAGATTTTGAAGTATATTTTCTCACAGAAATAATTCAATATGAGGGAAAGGAGATGGCTTGAACTACTCACATATTATGATTGCACGACACACTACCACCCGGGGAAGGAAAATTAGATGGAAGATGCTTTGAATAGAAAATATCATGCAGTTTTGAACAAGATGATAGTTGAAAACAATCCTATAAACATGGATCTATTAAAGATGGATATGGGAATAACCATGGAAGATGAAACATCAATGCTTTTTCAAATGGTTACCAAACCATCTTTACTAGAAAAGATAAAAAGTTCTTAGGCTAATGATGAGGAGTTTCAAAAGAAGATTAAAGATATGAATAACGGAAGATTGAGTGACTTTGTAAATAAAGATGGAATTATGAAATTTGGGAAGAGGCATTGTGTTCCCAAAATACCTAATGTAAAAAGGGAATTATTGGATGATGCAAATAGTTCTAATTTCTCTATACGCCATGGTAGCACATAGATGTATAAGGATATGAAGTATCATTTTTGGTGGGACAACATGAAGAGGGAGATTTCTGATTTTGTGTCAAGATGTATGGTTTTTCAAAAAGTGAAAGCTGGAAGGCAATAACCTGGAGGAGTTTTGAAACCGCTTCACATACCTGAGTGGAAATGGGATAATATCACGATGTAATTTGTCTTAGGACAACCAAAGGCTCCTAGAAGGAATGATGCAATATGGGTCATTGTAGATTGTCTTACCAAGTCAGCACATTTTCTTGCTATAAGGAAAGATTTACCACTTGAACTTCTAGAAAGACTATATATTAATGAAGTTGTGAGACTTCATGGAGTACCCCTATCGATTATTTCTGATAGTGATCCACATTTTACATCAAGATTCTGGTAAAGTCTTTAGAAATCCCTAGATACTGAACTTCATTTAAGCACTGCCTACCACCCCCAAACAGAGGGACAATCAGAACAGACTATTTAAACCTTAAGAAGACATGTTGAGATCAATGTCACTTGACTTTCAAGGTATGCGGGATCAATATTTACCTCTGCTAGAATTTCCCTATAACAATAGCTTCCATTCAAGTATTCAGATGGAACCATATGAAGAGTTATATCAAAAGAGATGTCGTACACCAAACTATTGGGATTACATTGGTGAAAGAAAACTCGTAGGCTCAGAAAATGTGGAGGAAATGATGGAAAATGTGAAGGTAATCCAAAAAAAGATCAAGGCATCTCAAAGTAGACAGAAAAGCTTTGCTGATAACTGAAGGATTTGGAATTTCAGGTAACAGATCATGTTTTCTTGAAGGTATCTCAATGGAAGGGTGTTATACATTTCAGTAAGAAGGGTAAATTGAGTCCCAGGTACATCGGACCTTTTGAAATTATAGAACGAATTGTGTTTGTAGCTTACCATTTGGAAATTCCGCCAAGTCTTTCCAAAGTTCACGATATATTCCACATATAACTATTGAGAAAATACATGCATGACCCAAAGCATGTAATAATCATTGAGGAATTAGAACTGGAACTTGATTTATCTTATTGTAAAAAGCCTATCAAGGTTATTGATACAAGAGAACATGTGTGGAGAAACCGGACGACTCGTCTGGTAAAAGATCTACGGAGAGAAATTATAAGATGGAAGAGGCAACATGGGAACCTGATGAACTAATGCTAAATAACCACCCGAGTCTTTTTACACAGTAATACTCTAGACATTTCAAGGACGGAATTATTTGAAGGAGGGTAGAATATAACACCCAAAGATTCCATGGTATGCTTATCTTTGAATAATACAGTAGCACGTGTTTTACGTAACTTTCAGTTCTAACACACCACAAATAATCAAACTAGCCATTATGAATAGTAATACCCACTTTTTGAAATTTTATAAATTTTATCATTCAAAATAGACTTCATTTTTGGATTAGGAATATCAAAATTAGCTTACGGTTATTTTTTGGTATTTTTATGAAAACTTTCAATTCTTGATGAATAGTGAAAAACACTAAGTTATAGTTTAAAACCAAATTTTTATTTATATAATTATTCAATTTATTTAAATTTATTTCAGGTCAAAATAGATACATAATACCTATATAACATTAATGTAATTAATTATATTTATTCTATAATAATTTTAGATATATAAAAATTTTATTGAACTTTTTGTCGTCTTTTACCCACCTCCTAGGAGCATTTGTAATTTTTCATAAAACATAATTTTACTGCTTCTCTGAGTTGAATTTAAAAAATAAGAGAGACGGGATTGATATCAGTAAGTAAAATGTGGTTCAATAAGATTAAAATATTTTTTTATGAATAGTAACTATTTACTTTTATTTACCATGGTTAAAAGTAAATAAGGGAATTATGGATAAAAATAATATTATTATTACCCTAACACATGTTCTAATTCTATTGGATTAGTATAATTTGACCCAAAAAGACCTTAGTAATAAAATATAATCCTATTTGGTCCACTTGGATTATATTAAAACATTTATTATTATTTAATTCAAAGAAGAGTTAAAAGACTTAAAATCAATGTTTAATAACTTATAAAATTTTAATATAAGGTTTCACATAAGATATATTTGACTATAAATATTCATTATAAAGCTAAAAATATATCCTAAAAAATTTTATTTTATTTATATTTTTCTACATTAAATAATGTAATTTATTTATGACACAATGATTATGCAGTAATGACCTAATTAGTGAAATATTAAAAAAATTGATTTTACAAATATCCAAATAAATGTAATTTGAGGCTTTTTATGAATTAAAATAATTTTATTGGTTAATATGACATGTTAGGGTTAGTTATATGAATTTTTTTTGAATTAATAATGTTTTTTGAATTTAGAAAAAATAACCAAATAGTGTCAAAATTGACATAAAATAGTTTTTAAAACAAATATTATATTATTAATTGATATTATATTCCTAAAAATATAAGGTTCGGACAAAATAATTATATAATGATAGTTTTATCATTAATGAACCACTTTGAGTTCTTTTAGAAGTTTATAGTGTTTTTATTATCCATATAAAATAAAAATACAATGATACATGGTAAATGACAAACTATTTAACTACGAGTTAAATCTAAAAGATAAGGTTAATATATTGAACCAAACCTATCTAAAACCTATTGGACGAGTGTATTTAGACTGATATCCACATTATCCTTTAAATAATTCATTTTTTAACCATTATAAACCCAAAATTATTTTATTATAAAATAATCATTCTAGCTTTTCCTAAGGTTCCCCTCACCCCTCTTATAAAAGGGTACACCCCCTTTTCTCTAATTCACACCGTAAAAGCTATTTGGATTTTCCAAACTGTGACCAAATACCCTCTCAACATCCCTCCCTAAATCCTAGAGGCATTACTTTAGTCATAAATCCAACCAAACGATCCCTTTTGATCAAATCAAAAGGAAGAATTTGAAGAAGAGGTAAATATTTCATCACCTCTTTCAAGTTATTTTCTTCTTCCACGCCCTATTTCTTTGTTATTTCAATTATAAATTAATAACTCTAGTATATTATATATACTATGATTTTATTATAAATATGGTAAAACCATATTAATTATTCTATCAATCCTTTGAATGACATGTCACCATACGTGTGTACGTATGCCTTACCGTCTCCACGTTGTGGTGTAATTGTTATTCAATAAATTATTATTTGTATGGGTATAATAATGATGTGTAATTGATGTAAATAATAAATATAACATGATAATGATTCTGTATATATTGAATTTCATCCAATTATATATTATTTTAATATCAAAATAATGATATTGTCGCTCGTGCATACGTACGGACTACTATCTACACAAACGCGATGAGATTCATTCCCCATTGTATCCATTCAAGACTAATTTTCATTTGATGGTTAAAAATAATGTTTAAAGACTTAATTCCATTCTAGATATGAATATGATACATCCCATCCATAAAACATATGACTCGCATAACAAATAAAATATTGGAAAACGAATCTGTTAACACCTGAAATGACGATAATACTAAGATATTATTAACAAAGAAATGTTAGAAGATCATATATGATATCATATTAATGTATATGCTTCTTTTATAATTTAATAACAATTATTTCACCATTATAAATGAGTTTAACCTACCCTCTACCAAGGAAAAGTACAAGTTAAGGGTTAATTCTGCAATCTCTTCATTACCTGAGGTTGTTTATAAGTAATTATCTACAAGGACCTCTTTATCATCCACATCCATGTTTCTTAAAAATGTATTTCAAAAAAATCTTACTATTTTATAGACTATGGTTTAAATTCATTAATACCCTTGTTTTAATTTTATAAGAATTTTATAAAGGAATCTTTCCGTCATTTTCCAAACAATGTACTCTTTGACCATTTTGAAAAAATTAAGGTAAGAATGTTTTTTTAACTTATACGGTAGGTGTGGATATTTTCCGCCGTTATAACATCATCAAACTTTCCTTTACAAGATTATAAGAATATTTTCAAAATAAATGTTTTTTATAATTATATAAATCTTAAATGCTTTCAAAATAGAAAGAGATATTTTTGTAAGAAGGGTTTTGATTTCATCTCTGTCAACATCCTTTGTTGGATTTTAAGTTTATTTGAAGTTGATTTACTATGATACAAAACTTTCATATTGTATTTAATGTTTTGTGATATGTTTTTCTGTGGATGTGGTATTTTTATACCATTTATGGTTTATGGTTAAAGTATTGACATTTCGTATGCTATTTTTAATACGAATGTTTATTTTATATTTCAACCTTTTCATATGAGGAATGTATTGGACTTAGTAAGTGATAGTGAAGCCCGCTATAGCTTCTCGATGCATCGGTAAGTCTCATGAGATAACTAGGTGTGGAATTGGCCTAGGACATTCCCATTTTGATATATAGTTTTGGCCGAGGCCTTAATCATTTTTACACGTCTTGGCCGAGGCCTTGACAAAATGATTCAGAATGAACGGCATTATACATTCCCTTATTATGAAAATAATATTGATGGTTCAAGTGGCCATTCGACTAGTAGAGTACCCATGATTATGTTTTATTATGGAATTATTTACTCATCTCATATTACTTCCATAAAATTATTCATGTTTATTATTGGTAAAGGCATGTGGTTTCAATTATTCCCCATGCTTAATATTTATGTTATCTTCCACTGTATTTCTTACCCTTACTGACCATTTGAGCTCACCCCTTTCTTATGTTTTATTTTCCCAGGATATGGAGAAGTTAATTATGAGTAATTTTCAGGCATAATCTAGGTGTCTTTGATGTTTCTAATGGAATAAATTCATCTTGTATTTCTTTTCAAGTTGTAAAGTTAAACTTACGTGTGAATTATATTTCCAATATTACTAAACTGATCGGTCTTTCGAGACATGATTTCCTTGTGATCATGCCAATTTATGTAATAATACACCGACTCTGGGTAACTAGGGTCGGGTAGTTACATTAAATCTCTAAGAAATGATCAGTTTAGTAGTCTTGACGAAACGAGATACAAATATGTAACTCAAATTACCTTGGGAAAGGTAACAAAATACAATATATAACAACAACTAAAAAAACTGCACGCACGAGAACTCAATAAATGGTCTCGTCCTCATAGCTTTTTGAAGGTAAAAAAATTAATGAGGTGAGCTCAAATTCTCCTTAAGGGTTTAAAAAATCCGAAGCATGCATAAATAATAATTGAATAATAAAAATTTGACATAATCAATATATTATGGGGAATAAATGAAAAACACACACCATTAATAAACTGAGAATGAATCTGCATCCTTATATTTTGTCATAGTGTAAACCTCGTGGATAGTAATAAATAAAAATAAAGAAAAATAATTCTTATTAATTGGTCTTCATGTATGTATAACATGATACCACTATATCGACAAATTTTTTTTAAGTATGTGGGTATCAACCCATTTGATTTTTTGGAAACAAACTCGAAGGGTTTGTCGCCAACTGAGTCTCTCTTAAGACCTGTCAATGCATCGAGGGGTATAGCAGGCCCCACCCATCACTAAATTCCAAAATAATTCTTTATACATAGATTCAATAAAAGAGAAGTATGACGTTACATTATCCATATAGAATAGAGGACACAGATTCATCAATACATCCACAGTTAAAACAACATTCCAAATAAACACCATATGTGAAATTTTATACGAATTAAGAAAATACTCATATCCATGAAAGTAGAATATGGATATGTTATATATTTTCAATTGAAAATGAAAAATTTATTTTAAATTATATTTAGTTATACCACATAAGAAATATTAGTTGCACAATACCAAGAAGGTCTTAATGAAAAGGAAATCGAGACAAAGTCCCTTACTATATTGTAATCAATTGAATCATATGAACAAAACATAATAACCATAAAATGTATAATTTAATAACATTAATATAAATATAGTAATGATATTTTATGAAAAATGGCAGTACACATACACCTCATACAAGAAATAAGTGGCGAACAATGGAAATTTTGCGGAAATGAAAGTGAGATAAGAAAACCTTACACTCATTTTGGTATGGTAATCAGTGTTCTTGAGAGGGATTAATGAGAGGTAAAGGGGTACCCCATAATTTAGATATCATAAGGGAAGTATTGGGGAGGTGACAAAACATACCCAATCATTAGGAATTAAAAATAAATGGACACAACATAGGGTAATTCTTGAACAAAAGTGAGAGAGAGGATCCATTACCTTATGCTCAAAGGTGTTATTGATTGTTCTTAATGACCTAAATAGTAAATTTTAGCTTCATTAATTAGTAAGTCCAGAACATTATCAATATTTAATTTATATGGTATAACAAAATTAGTTTCATTAATTCCCTTTTTGATGGGTTTAAGAGATTCAATTTTATTGTTTTAGAAGAATTTTCTTCCTTTGTTTTCAGGATTCATTTAGTTGTATTCGTGAATGGAAGTTCATTTAGAATTTGGATAAACATCCAGAATTTTTAATATTTATTATTTGTTTCATTAATGATATATAATTTATCTTATAATTATTTTCCTTCTAAACCATGAGAGTGACTCATTCGATAAGTTTATGATAAATTCTTGGATTTAGCTTGGTGGTTTTCTGAACAATGAACTTGTTTGGTATTATTATTCCATATTATGAGTGTGTAAGGACTATAGAACATTAAACAAGATAAAATACATATATTATGATCTGATTCAACAATTAAAAGTTTTCATTAACATTATTGAATATAGTAAAGAAAATTGAAAACCCATCTTCTTTGAGTGTGATAAATTAACTCATCTCGGACAATGTTTTCATTTGTAGTACAAATGGAAGGGAAAAGAGATATTATAAAAAATATTACATTAGAATAATTAAAATATAGTACATGTATGTTACTAGAATTATCATGTCATTTGGATGAGGTGATGTGAGAAGAGATAACAAAAGAATGGATCTTGTAAAAGAAATTGAAAGAAAAAGAAAGAGAGGATCACCACTTGAGTAGTTCTCCTTGAGAAACTCCATAAGACCTTTTTTGGCCTTTTTGTTAGACCATTAGAACTTGGACTTGGGGATAGGGCTTGGGAAGATTATTTGGCATATTTTAGGCAATTCTGGAAGCTTGAGTGGTGTGGGAGGGAGAGGGGATGAGGGGTGGTTTATATAGTGGAGGGGGGAAGGGATTTTACAATATTTTAATTTTAATTTTAATTTTTTTCTCAAGAATATGAATATTCTTGATTTATGTGAACCTAAATAGTAATAAGGGCATGTGATTTCGAACCAAGCGGTCTTACATCAGCCTTCCATCACCTATGATGTAGTAAATCAAGTATTTATCATTTATCATAATTTATTGTATTTTACTATTCATCCAAAATTAATTTATTCCATAAAAGTCCAAAAAATTCACCCTAACCATTTTTCAATGTGTAAAATCCAAAAAAGAACTCCATTTCTTAAAATTAATTTTCTAAATATGATCAATTTAATTTTTAATGAAAATAATTTTTAATCGAAAAAAATAAACACAAAACATATTCATCTTCATTTTAAATGTGCATAAATTTATTTATGCATTCATGTGTATAGATACCATTCATAAGAGTCATTTTACTATTTATAAGGGTAATTTACTATTCATAAGGGTAGGTTACTATTCATAAGTATAGATTAATATTCACTGAAAATTATGTTAATTCTATCAGACTCTAAAAATCATCATAATTTCAATGTTGAATGTCCGTCTTTCAAAAATTCAAAACACAAAAGTAGAAAATTTATGTTTAAAGTCTCTGTTATAACTATATCTTAAATAACCAAGGGTTGTTTCAAATAAACTCAGTTATTTATAAAAATAGGATACTTAATGAATAGAATATATTTAATAGAAACATACCATAAAATGTTTGGGGTGATACATTATTCCTTATGAAATTTCTTCTTCAAAATATTTCATTTATAAAGCCCTTCAAAAAGACGTGGGTGGTTATTCTTCATAACATCCCATGGTTCCCACATTTCGTACTCCATATTATGGTTTCTACAAAGAACCACTGCAAGGTGAGTTGTCCGATTTCTCAATACCTGGTCCCTTGTGTCATGAATCCCAATAGGCTCTTCACAGTATGAAAAATTATTTTCTAGATATATTTCATCATAGGTGAGTACATGCATTGTTTTTGGAATGTATTTCTTCAATAATTACACATTGAACACATTATGAACTTTTGTAGATACTTGGTGTATTTTCTAAATAGTAAGCTATAACTCTTATCCTTTCCAAAATTTCAAATGGCCTGACATACCTGGGGCTCAGTTTCCCTTTCTTACCGAACCTTAAAACACCCTTCAACAAAGATACATTTAGAAAGACATGATCTCCTACTTGAAATACTAAATCATTTTTCTGGTTTTTAGTGTAACTCTTTTTCCTACTTTGGGATACATTAATATGGGCCAAATTTTTTATTATCATTAATGTTGCCTCTTCGATAAGTTTATGGCCTAAACATTTCCTCTCACCAACTTCATCCCAGCAAGTCAGAGTTCAACAACTCTTACCATATAATGCTTCATATGATGCCATTTGAATTCTAGAATGGAATCTATTATTATAGAAAAACTCCACAAAAGGTAGGTATTGGTACCAAATACTTTGAATGTCAAGAGATCAGGATCTCAACATATCATTTAGTGTTTCGATAGTCCTTTCAGACTGTCTGTCGGTTTGGGGGTGATAAGAAGTACTCATATGAAGCTTAGTAATCAAATATTTCTGGATACGTTTCTATAATTTTGATTTAAAACCAGGATCTTGATCGGAAACAATCGATAGAGGTGAACCATGATGTCTTACAACTTCATTAATATAAAGTTTTTCTAAACTCTCGGATGGAAAATCCTCTCTTATAGCAATGAAATGTACTGATTTTCTAAGACGATCAATAATTACCCATATTGCATTATTCCTTCTAGGTGTCCTTAGTAGTCCTATGAAAAAATCCATTGTAATGTCATCCCACTTCCATATATGAATGGTTAGAGGTTGCATCACCACTCTAGTATATTTTCTTTCTACCTTTACTTGTTGACAAACTAGACACCTTGACACATAGTTTGCAATTTCTCGCTTCATAATACCCCAACAAAAATGTTCTTTCAGATATCTTTACATCATTTTTCTACCATGGTGTATATAGATATTTGATATATGATAATTTTTTAATAGTATCCTTTTTATCTCAGGTAATGATGGAATGCATAACCACTTCCCACATTTTTGAACTCCTTCCTCATACACGAAGTCTGCCAATCTCCCATCCTTAAAAACAATAATTTTTTTGTGTAGATTCTCATCAATAGATTGAGAGCTTGTTATATTTTCTAGTAAATATTTTATAGAAATAATTTTATAGTGGAAATATGTTTTCCCTGACTTAATAATTACTATATATATATTTAGTAGATCCATGAATATAGGATCTCTCTCAATCCTCATTTGGGTTAGAAGTCCATGATCCTTTTTGATTAATTCATATTACACCTTATTTTCATTTCCTAGGTGGTAGTGAATTGAAAAATCATAATCTTTGAGTAAATAGAGCCATATCCTTTTCCTCATGTGGATTTCTTTCTGTGTGAAAATGTATTTCGAACTCTTGTGATCCATATATATTTCACATCTTTCACCATAAAGATAATATCTCCAAATTTTCAGAGTAAATATTACATATTCTAACTCAAGATCAATAGTTGGATAATTTTTCCCACGAGCCTTCAATAGCCTTGATGGATAATAAATAACATTATCAATGTTCATAAGGATTAAACGCATCCCATTAATTAATACATCATTATATATAACAAATCCATCACTTCCATATGGAAGAGTGTAAATTTGAGCATTGAAAAATATTTTATTCAATGCTTTAAAGAATTATGTACATTCTATCACCCATACAAACTTAACCCCTTTATGTGGGACCTTGGTTAATGGGTTATCTACTCGGGGGATATTCTGAATGAAACATCAATAGTAATATTATAAGACAATAAAACTACGTACCTCTATTATGTTCATTTTCTTGGGCCATTCTTGGATTTCCTTTTCCTTTGTAGGATCAACAAAGATTCCATCCTTAGAGAAAATATGACCTATAAAAGAAACTGATTCATGCCAGAACTCACACTTGATAAACATACCATATAATTCCTTTAATCTAAGAGTTTTCATAATAATCTTCAAATGATTCTCATGTTCTTCATAGATTTTGGAGTATATTTAGATATCATAAAAAATACCACAAAAAAGTTATCAAGATATTCCCTGAAAACTCTATTCATTTAATCCATGAAAATAGAGGGTGCATTAGTCAGTCCAAAAAGAATCATTGTAAACTTGTAATGCCCATACATCGTATGAAATGGTATCTTTGGAATATCTTCCTTCCTCACACACAGCTGATGATATTCAGATCGAAGTTCAATCTATAAAAAGTATTTTTCTCCAAGAATTTGATCAAATAAATAATCATTATGTGGAAGAGGATACTTATTCATTATTTTAATATCATTTATTTTCCTGTAATCAATGAATAGCCTCATGGATCCATATTTCTTCTTGACAAAGAGGGCAAGGGATCACCATAGAGAAAAAATAGGTCAAATAAATCATTTTTCACTCAATTCCTTTAGTTGTTTCTTTATCTCCACTAATTCTATAGTGGCTATTCTATAGAGAGTATTTGATATAGGTTTAGCACCAGGAATTAAATCAATAGAGAACACAACTTCTCTCTCTATAGGATTTCCAAGTAAATCCTCTGGAAATATGTCAATTTATTCTTTCACTATATGTACATCTTCAATTTAAAGATTTGTTTCCTCACCCATAGATATTGGGTTCTCTTCCTCCATAGGAATTGAATTAATTAGAGCTACTAGGGGTGGATCTAGATAAGAATCAGATGGTGAGGTTACTTCCCAAAAAATAAGGGATTCTACACAATTTTAAAATATTCTAACTTATTTATTCTTCTTCAAATAACAGTTTGACAGTCAATACATATCTACAATTATATTAAAGTCAATCACTATTATGAAAATAAGGTTATACATTAAAGCATTTTTATGTACCATGAGGGGGATTGATCAACATGCATTTGTTGAAATGATACATCCCCAAGGATTTTTGACTGAAAACTCATTTATTTAATCAAATTGGAAATGTCTAATTTTCATGGAAAATCAGAAAGATATAAATGAATTCGTTGATCTAGAATCAAAAAAAGCAATGGCTAAGTTTGAGGAAACAATTAAAGTACCTGAAACTGCATCATAATAACTTCAACCTCCGTAGTTGTAATCACATAGGATCTCCCTTTCTCTCATGGCCTTTTCGGAGGAAAGTTTCCTTGGATATTAAGACACTCGTTTTTATAGTGTCCCATCCCTCTACAATTATATCATTGAACATCATAAACTAGTTTCTTCCCCTTGCATTCATTAGATTGAAGACCCTTTTCACCAAACTTATAGTAGACTCCCATGCCTTTCACCTATTTCCTCAGATGATTCTTTCCAAATTTATCACATAAAGGGAATTATTTATTCAATTTTTATTTTTTGGAACTTCACTATTTCCAGGGTTATCAGAGTACCTATTGTTACATTGGTTTCCCTTAAAAAAATTGATCTAGAAAACTTCCTCTCTGTTATGATGTCACATAATACAATTTCATCAAATGATGAAAATTTTGAGAAGGAAGTGCCTTTTTAAGACTTTTCTTAAGACCTTCATAATGGATTATAAAGAAAATTTGGATTATCCTAAGAATATCCCCCCGATAGTTTCAACACTGAGAGTGTATAAAATCTTATAGTCGCATACCAGGATACCCTAGGTCAAGCCTGAAAATCCCTATCATAGCTTTCACTCCAAGGTACGTCTATGCCAGATCCACCTCTACCTATTTGTATCTAAACTGGGATTTATTTTCTAGATATATCAACATAACCTATTCCTTACCAGAATTTATGGACGTTATTGTATGTTTTTTCTCAAATACTACCTTAGGGTGTTGTTCTGTAATCTACATTTTCTAATTTAGTTTCCATTTTTGCTACTAAAATTCCTCTAATACCAACTGTAACACCCCGACCCCTATAGACTGAAGCCAGTACATTAATTATTACAATGGAATACTTAAAAGGAATGAAATCCTAAAGGAGAAATCAGTTTAATAGTCTTCAAGAAACAATACACATATATGTAACTCAAATGACATTGGGAAAGGTAAAACAATAAAATACATAACAATAACTAAAAAAATTCATCCACGAGAACACAATAAATATTCTCCTCCTCGTATCCTTTTGAAGGTAAAAAAATAAAGGTGGTGATCTAAAATTCTCAATAAGGGACACAAATATAGAAATAATAAATCATTAATAAGTGAATCATTGAAATTTTACATAATAAATATATCATGGTGAATAAATGAAAAACACACACCATTAACAAACTGAGAATGAATCTACATCCATATATTTTTTCATAGTGGAAACCCCATGGATAGTAATAACTGAAAATGAATAAATGGAGTGATTATTAATTGGACATCATGTATCTAACACATAATAACACTATACTGTTGAAACTATTTATGTACGTGGGTAGAAACCCATTTGATTTTTTTGGAAACAAACTCGAATGGTTTGTCACAAACTGATTGTCTCATGAGACCATTCAATGAATCAAGGGGATATAGGAGGGCCCTCCCATTACATCATGTCCAAAAAATCCTTTATACAGAGATTCAATACAAGATAAATATGCCTTTATATTATCATTATATAATAGAGAGTACAAATTCATCAACACTTTCACAGTTAAAAAAACATTCAAAATAAACATTGTATGTAAAATGGAATACGGCTTCAGAAAATACTCATATCAATGAATCAATAATTTGTATATATAATATATTTATAATTTAAAATGAAAAATGATCTCAAATGGTCTGTTTACACACCACATAAAAAAGATTAGTTTCACAATACCAAGTATGTATCAATGAAATGGAAAATGAGACAAAGTCCCTTACCTTATTATTATCAATTGAATCGTATGACCAAACATAATAACCATAAAATGAATAATTTAATAGCATGAATATAAATAATATCATGATATTATATGAGATATATAATTACTCATACACAACATACATGAAATGAATGGCGAACAATGGAAATATCATGGAAATGAAAGTGAGATGAGAAACCCTTACAAACATTTCAACATGGTAATGGGTGTTCTTGAGAGGGCTTAATGAGAGGTAATGTAGATATCCAAGCTTAACATACTTGGAAATTACATTACTTTTTCAGAATACTTAAATATATAATAAAAACAGACACCCAAAGACCGTAATAGTTTAGTGTCTTTGGAAACTCAAAACATAATCTTATAATCATGGTGAAAGATCTTCAACATTTCCCATAAAGATATTCCCCTTTTTCGTACCTAAAACCATTATTTATATCCTGGGGAAAATAAAACACATAAAGGGTGAGCTCAAATTCTCAGTAATATTAAGCATGGTGAAAATAACCATATACATTTGAACTTAAAAACATGAACATAAAGTTTAAACATCCAAATATTGAGTTGTGAAATAAATCTTGGTAGTACCTAAGTCATGGATCATAAAGAAACATCAATCATGGTAAAATAGAAAAGGAATAAAACATGTAATTGTTGAAAACCATTAAGCACATGATATGATTTCCATTGTATCCCAGGCATTCCTTCCATGACCATCATAGTGGACAAAGTCCATTACTGAACCGGGTTTACATGCCATTCCATCCAAGTAATACTGAACCAGATTTACTTGCCATTCCGTCTATTTTTCTCTCAGGAGGTATAAATTTTTACCCAATTAATTGGGGGGATATATAGATCCAACCCATCTAATGATTAAATCATTCTTTCGTGTGCCACAAAATAAACATAAATCATTCATCAAAACCCAATGAATAAAATTAGTTTCATAAACATCATCCCATAATAACATAATCCATATAAAACAATGGATATAATTTCATCATAAACATAATAAAAAAATGTAAATAATAATAACATTATACATGAAACATTACCATATTAATGAATATAATCATATAGGGAAAATACTTTTGAATAAACACTCAAAATAAATTCTTGAGGAAAATACCATTTCTTCTTCAAAATCATTTTATTTTCTCAAAATACCGTGCAATTGCAAAAGAAAATAATTTCATTCAAAATAATAATGAAACCTTGTAGAGGATGCTTCCCATAAATAAAGTGTTATGAAACTGTAAAAATCCATTCATGCCGTATAAGTTAAAAAAAATCATTCTCCTCGTACTTTTGTCGGAAAAGTAAAAAAGTACCTTGTATGGTAAACAAAAGAAATATTCCTTCCATACAATGTGGTAAAAGTCAACAATAGGTAAAAATGACTTTAAAAAAACATGGATTAATAGTAAACACTTTATAAAAACATTTTTATAAAACATGGACATGGATGATAAATATAACCCCAGTAAATACTTATGTATAAGAAATCTCAGATAAAAATGAGACTGCAAAAGTATCCCTTACCTTAGGTCTAATTTCTTCCGTTCATGTCCAAACCTCCTATATAATTATTTTAATAATGTCATTGAATTATTAAATAATCAAAGTCATTTTATGATATCATATATGATTCACTTACGACTTTATATTACCTATTCATTTGTCAATTCCATGTTGAAGCAATGTTTTGGGTAATAATCGTTTCATTTATCGTATGTGTTTGGACTTGTTATTCTTGATATTGTTACTTATATCATGATTTAGTTACTTCCAGAATGTAAAACAAGAATTATATATCATATATATTTAGTGTATATATATATATATATAATAGATAGATAAATGAAATTAAATACATTGTTCTTGGAGACGGTAGACCGTATGTAGGCATGAATGCTGTTTTCCATGCCTTATTGACATGAATTAAAGTAATTAGATGACATATATATATATATACATAAATATATTAGAATTATTATGTAATATATCTCAATATTATTCATTATATATACTTTATAATCATTCTTGAATGGTTAACATGGAAAATGAATCTCATCGTGTCGTGGAGACGGTAATCCGTACGTACGCACGAGCGATGATATCATTCCCATAATTATTGAATGGAATTGGATTGGATGATATAATATCTCATAATTAGTATAATTTTATAATAATCATATATATTTATTATTTCCACCATTATACCCATCCAATTAAGGTGGTGGTGGAAAAACAAATTACACCACAGCGTGGAGACGATATTCTGTACGTACGCACGCATGGTGATTTCGTTTTTCATAGGATAGATAGAATGTGAAATAGGGTTGTTTAATATTTATAATAACATATCATGATATGAGTGACACTTATTTTATAAATTTACAATGAAACAAATAATTCAGAGAATGTAGAAGAAAAATTAAATTTGAAAGGATCGGTATAAGATATTACCTCTTCCTCGGAGTGCCTCCTTTAAACTTTCTCTTAAGGCACTAGAGTTGGCCTTTTGAGAAGAAAAGAACCTCTATATTGTAACTATAAAGGTTTATAAGAGGCATTTTCATGGTTTGGCCGAGCTTGAAGGCTCAAAATTGAGATAATAGGAGGGGGAGGGAGGTTCCCTTATATAGGAGAGGAGAGGGACGCTTTTGGAATCCTCAAAAATATTAATTTACAATTAACTAAAACCCCACATATAAATTTAAAAGTAACAAAAATTAGGATATGAGATAATATAGGGTTGTAATATCATCAAAAAATAAAATGTATACATGTTTTAATTTTATTTTAAACCTTATCATTTTGATTTATTCTTATTTAATCTATTTTATTTTATTTGTGGTAATAATATTCTATATTTTAAATTGTTATAAATTATTAGTTATGTGTTGTGAATTTTCTATAATTTGATAAATTATGACATTTTAGACCAAATAAATTTAAATTTTTAATTTTTAAATATTTTTGTTATTTTTAAACAATTTAATAATATGTTATTTTTATAAAATATCAATAGTGTCAATTTTGACATTATTCAATTATTTGAATTCAAATAAAATACACACAGAAGATATATTCAAAAAAACATATTTAATAGATCCATAACATGTCATATTCCTATATAAAATTATTGTATCACATTAATTAGTTATTATAATATTTATTTAAATAAATTTCAAATCATTTATTTGATATTTCTCTTAATAAAATAATTACTACAACATTTTCATATAATTATTTAATATAAATATTTTTTTCATTAAAATTAAAAATAAAATACTTTAATTATTATAAATCAATTATAATTCATAATAATACTTTTAGTCAAATTAATATTTTAAAACATTCAACTTTTAAAATGTTATGTATATTCAATTTTGAGGGTGACAACTTTGACATCATTTAAAATAATATAATATAAAAGTCATAATCTATTTTATAAGCCTCCAAATGCTCCACAAGTAGACACTTGGATGCTTATGGTGTATATATACTCCACAAATATGTTTTGGTCAAGTTTTTGGGTCTTTTTATGGGTATTATTATTTTAATAAAAACTATATTATTTATTTTTCACTAGATAAATAATTCTTGCATCATTAATGTATAAGCTATTATGGTAATTATATATATATTAAAAATTTTAAATTAATTACCATGATAAATAAAAACATATTAGATTTTAAATGAGTATTTATAATCTAATTTATAATTAGTATCACCTAATATTAAAAATAATTTAATTATTAAAGTTTGAGTGAGACATATTTAACTTTTCTTTTAATAAAATAAAATAAATGTCTAAATCAAATAAAAGTGGGTTCCAATAGAAATCATTTATACCCAAGAATATTTTAGGAAGAAATATTATCATCCATTTATAATAAGATAAGTGTTAGGGTAATTTTATAATATAATTTTTACCCTTAATTACCTAATTTACCATTAACTACGGTAAATAAAATTTACTGTAGTTACTATTCATAAGGCCGAAAAATAAAAGTAGAATATTCAAATAATTTGTACCTACTGATTCAAAATTTGGAATCCATTTTTCGAAATTCAAAATATAGAAGTTTCATTAATTAATTTAAAATTAATCCCGTAGTCGAAAAAATGTGTTTTTGTTTAAAATATTGTAAAAGATTGAAATGTTTTTACCTATGAATTCAATGTAAAATTAATTATAATGATGTAAATTTTATTAAATGGTAAAAATATTTTATATTTATACTTTTAAACCATTCCATATTATAATTTAACCCTATAATTTATCTCGATGGAAAAAAAATTTTAATTAAAATTTAAGGTATTTTTATTATTCATCAAAATACGATGCTTATCAGAATAATGTAAAAAATTTATCCAAGGTAAATTATTTTGTCCTGATTCAAAATAAAAAGTTAAATTTGTCAAATTTAACTTATAAACATTTCAAAAATCATATATAAAATGGGTGCGCCATCAAAAGGAGACAAAACTGCATTTTTTGACAAATACTTTTTTTATTCGAAAAATTAATATTGTTCTCATAACATGTTCTAGAATATGTTTAACATGAATGATAAAGATATAAAATTCAAAATGTGGTTAACAACAGCTAGTTAATAATAATATTATAACAATAAATCGTTGTTTAGTGAAACTCGGTATTGCGTACAACACACGAAATTGTGGAAGGTCTCTCTTGCGTGCAACACAAGCCAAGAATAGTGTTGCGTGTACTACAAGCTGATAAAGTGTTGCATAAAATTAAAAAGAATCTTTCTCATAAAATTTTGGGGTGTTACATTCTACCCCCCTTAAAATGAATTTCACCAACAAAATTCATCGGGTTTATAAATGTTTTACTACTTGAATGTTTCTTTCATAGAAACAGACATCGTAAAAAGGAACACTAAAACAAAATTTTAAAAACTAAAGTATGAAACATAACTGTTACCCAAATTAACTCATCATTGGGTTTCCACATATGAGAACATAGGTGAACATATGGATTTGGATGAAAAATCTAACCATCATGTTCTGATGGAGAGTGGTATAGAACGTGCCTATGAAAAATCCAACAATGAAAAGGCTATAAATTTGTGATGATCTAAGGTACCATCAAATTCATCGGATATGAGGGTACTAGAACAATATTATTGGTTTTCAAGATCATTTCCCAAAAGTTAAAAATTTTAAATTAGAAGAAATATGTGCTTGATTTTGGTACAATCTCTTCTTTGGTCGTTCCATGAACAATTTTAACTTCATATATTAAAGAAATGAAGTCGAATTTGTCATTCATGAATTGTTAGCAGATCATGTGATAGAATGATGAGCCATTCCATCTATCTCAAAAAAAAGGTTATCAAAAGGTATCAAATATACATAAGTCCATATATTGTGATATTAATCATATATGGTTCCAAAAACGGACTTATACTTTATATATCATAATGCTTAATAAAACTAATTTCTAGTAACCAGGGACTTCCTATAGGCCAGTGGTAGGCGATAAAGGCATGTCGCACTTCGGTTGTGGGTTCGATTCCCATAGCCTTGTCCGATGTGATGGTTTTCCGCCCGTCCTACGGGTTGTCCTTTGTCTAAAACTACACCATTATAATATTTCAGAAATAATATCGAAAAAAGTTATGGCCTTAAACAATACTATATGATGTCCAACTTAATCCATTCCAACCTTTAGAATTATCCAAAATACTTCTATCCAAACTCATAGTGTAATGAAAATGATTACTAGAAAAGGCATATAACAAGCATGTGAATACCATCATTTATCCCCCATATATCATAAGATATATCTTGTTGGTCACATTTGAAACATATGAATACTGTAATCATGTATTATTGAAACATGAATTACTATAGAACCTTAGTGAAAACATGAATGCTGTCAAAAGTTAACTCTTTCCACATACCAAAATCCTAAAAATTCTATATACTAAAATCTTGATAACACTTTGTCTTTATATCAGTCATGAGCTCTTTAATAATATCCAACATATGATTTTCTTCTTATCCCTGCATTATGATCATATCATCTACTCTCCAAAAATATATGAATAACCATTCAGGTTTACCGATACAATTCATTATATACTTTCAAATACATTTGTAAAAATAATAGTGTAACAATCCTTAGATATTTCATTATTCCATAGTAACATTAAATTACCTATACAACCTTACTCTTGATAAACATACAATAATTCTACTACCTTCTTAAACCATTGACTGAGCTTCATCATTTTATTCCTCAACATTTCTTTCATCTCATATATCATTTTTAGTCTCTTCATCATCGTCAACAAAAATACCACCCATACGACAATGCTGATTCTCTTCATGATATTTTTCCTTAGGTCATTGGTTTGCATAATTCCCATACATTCCACATTTAAAACATTTAATCATTTTTGATGCCTTAGAAATACCATTATCCTTTTCCATGGTGTTAACTGAACCTTTTCCTTTGCAATTATTGGCTTTCTGTCCTTCTTTTACACACCAAAAGCATCTTCTAGTTCCTTTGAAACGTTCTCCCTAATGCCTCTTCCCACATGATTTACATGAGGAAAAACGAACTTTATTTCCTTTATCATCATCATGAAACCCCATATTTCTCATATTAGAAGAGTCAGGAAACATACCAAAGTTGAGATTATTGATCATATTATGAGATTTATTATTAGGCATAATAATAATGTTTGGGCTTCCAAATCCCATTTCATTTGGTTGCACATGAAGAATATCATTTCATTGTCCGTCATATTCTCCATTAACATGAATCATCCAATTTCTAGCCATTTTCTAAAACCAAAAAAGAATAGTGTGAGAGGCAAAAATCATACTAGGAAAACAATATAATCAAGGGAGAGTACATTCAATATCTAACATCTTAGGTTTAATCCTTGGTTATTCATGATCATTATCATAATTCTAGGACTATAACCTATACTTATACTTAACCTTAGGGACATCCCTAGGTATAACTTAGAAATATCTCCAGGGATCTCAATAATGTTTTTGCATCATAGTTTCAAAAGGTTAACTAAACCTTTCCTCTAATACCAACTATAGATACCCAAGCATGATGTACATAGATATTACATCACTTTTGTGGAATACTTAATACATAAAAAAACAGACACCCAAGGACCGTAATAGATTAGTGTCTTTGGAAACATGGAATATAATATTCTAATCATGGTGAAAGATATTTAACATCTCCCATAAAGATATTCCCCTTTTTCTTTCTTACCAAAAACCATTATTTATATCCTAGGGAAAATAAAACATATAAAGGGTGAGCTATAATGCTCAGTAAGAGTAATCATGGAGAAAATAAAACAAAACTTATACATTTTAACTTAAAAACAGGAACATAATGTTTAAACATCAAAATCATGAGTTCTGAAATAAATCTTGGCAGTACATAAGGCATAAATCATAATGGAACATCAATCATGATAAAATATCCTTCGAATAAAACATGTAATTGTGTAAAAATATTAATCACATGATATGATTTCCATAGTAGACAAGGTATTGCTTCCAAGACCATCATAGTGTACAAATTCCATTACTGAACCGTGTTTACTTGTAATTCAAGCCCTGTATTACTGAACCAGATTTATTTGTCATTCCAGACATGTTTATATCATGAGATATAAATCTTTACCAAATTCATTGGAAGGATATATAGGTCCCACACATCTCATAATGAATTCATTTTTTCTTGTGCCATAAAAAATAAATAAATCATTCATCATAACCCAATAAATAAAATGGGTTTCATAAACATCATCCCGTCATAACATAATCCATATAAAAAATTGTATATCATTTAATCAAAAACAAAATCAATCCTTGTAAATAATAGGAATGTTATACTTGAAACATAACCATATTAAAGAATTCAATCTTATATGGAAAATAGTTTTGAATAAACACTTAAAATTAATTCTTGAAAAAAAAAATTCTTTCTTCTTCAAAACCATTTTTTTTTATCAAAATGTCATGGAATTTTAAACAAAAAAAAATTTCTTTGAAAATAATCATGAAATCTTATATTAGAATATTCATGGAAATAAGGCGTTATGAAACTGTAAAAAAGCATTCATTCCATATAAGTTAAAATAATCATTCTCCTCTTAGATTTTCAAGAAAAGTCAAAAAGTACCTTGTATGGTAAAGAAAAGAATGATTCCTTCCACACAACGTGGTAAAAGTCAACAACAGGTAAAAGTGACCTTAAAAATACATGGAAGAATATTAAACACTTATAAAAACATATTTATAAAATATGTACATTGATGATAAATATAACCTCAGTAAATACTTATGTCTAAGCAATCTCAGATAAAAATGAGATTGCAAAATTATCCTTTGCCTTAGGTCCACTTTCTTCCATTCATGTCTGAACCTGTTGTATAATGATTTAAATAATGTCATCGACTTATTCAATAACCATAGTCATTTTTATGATATCATATATGATTCACTTACGACATTTTATTACCCGTTTATTTGTCAATTCCTTGTTGAAGCAACGTTTTGAGTAATAATCGTTTTATTTATCGTACGTGTTTGGACTTGTTGTTCTTGATATTATTACTTATATCATGACTTACATACTTCCAAAATGTTAAAAAATATCTATATATCACAAATATATTTATTATATATATATATATAATAAAGATAAATGAAATGCAATACATCGTTCATAGAGACGGTAGGTCGTATGTATGCATGAACGCTGTTTTCCATTCCTTATTGACTTGAATGAATGTAAGTAGATGACATATATATATATATATACATAAATCTAGTAGAATTATTTTTCCATATCTATCATTATTATTCATTATTTATTCTTTATAATCATTCTTGAATGGTTATCATGGAGAATAAATCTCATCACATCGTGGAGACAGTAATCCGTACGTACGCACGAGTGATGACATCATTCCCATTATTATTCAAAGGAATTGGGGTGGATGATATAAAATCACATAATTAGTATCATGTTATAATAATTATATATATATAGTTATTATTTTCTCCATTATACCTATCCATGTAAGGTGGTGGTGGAAAAAAATATTACACCACAGTGTGGAGGCGGTATTCCGTACGTACGCACGCGCGGTGATTTCATTTTTCATAAGATAGATAGAAGGTGAAATAGTGTTGTTTAATATTTATAATAACATATCATTATATGAGTGATACTTATTTTATTACTTTATAATGAGACAACTAATGAAGAGGAATTAGAATAAAAAATAAATTTGAAAGGATCCGTAGAAGATATTACCTCTACCTCGAAGTGCCTCCTTTAAACTTCTTCTTAGGGCACTCTAGATGGTCTTTTGAGATTACCAGAACCTCTATAATGTAACTAGAGAGGTTTATAATTAGAATTGTCATGGTTTTTCCGAGCGTGAAGGCCCAAAATTGAGACAATAGTAGAGGGAAGAAGGTTCCCTTATTTAGGAGAGGAGAGGGGAACTTTTGGAATCCTCAAAAATATTAATTTATAATAAACTCAAACCCCACATAAAAACTTCCAAAGAGACTACAATTTGTACATGAGATATGATAGGGTTGTAATATAATCTTCTGGTAAATTTAGACATGTTTTGATTTTATTTTAAACCTTTTCATTTTGATTTATCCTTATTTAATCTATTTGATTTTATTTGTGGTAATAATATTCTTATTTTAAAATTGTTATAAATACTTATTTATGTGTTGTGAATTGTCCATTATTAGATCCATTATAAAATTATAGACGATATAAATTTCAGTTTGTAATTTTTAAATATTTTTGTGATTTTTAAACAATTTAATAATATTTTACAACATATTTTATAATTATTTAATATACATATTTGTTGCATAAAAATTAAAAATAAAATAATTTGATGAATATAAATCAAATATATTTCATAAGAATACTTTAAGTCGAATTTATCTTTTAAAACACCATCTTTTAAAATTCTATGTTTGTTAAATTATGAAGGAAACAACATTGACATCATTTAAAATAAAATAATATAAATGTCATAATCTGTTTGATAAGGCTAAAAATGGTCCACAAGTCGACACATGGATGATTATAGTGACTATATACTTGACAAATAAGTTTTGGTCAAGGGTTTGGGTCTTTTTATGGGTATTATTTGATTAATAAAACTGTATTATTGATTTTTCACTAGATAAATAATTTCTACATCATTAATGTATAAGCTATTATGGTAATTATATATTTCATAAAAATTTAAAATAACTATGATGATAAATAAAAACATATTAGATATAAAATTATTATTTATAATTGAATTTTTATTCAGTATAACAATATATTAAAAATAATTTAATTATAAAAGTTTGAGTGAGACATATTCAACTTTTCTTTAAATGAAATTAAATAACTGTATTAATCACATAAAATTGGGTTCCAATAGATACCATTTAGACCCAATTATATTTTAGGAAAAAAATATAATCATCAAATTATATTAATACAAGTGTCCGAGTAATTTTATAATATTATTTTTACCCTTTATTACCAAATTTACCTTTAACTATGGTAAATTAAATTTATCGTAGTTACTGTTCATAATGCCCAAAAATTAAAGTATCCGATTAAAATAATTTGGAAATAATGAATCCAAATATTAAATCCATTATTCCAAATTCAAAACACGGTTTTTGTAGTAATTTCTTTAAAATTAATGTCGTAGTCGAAAAAATGGGTTTTTATTTAAAATATTGGAAAAAATTGAAATATTTTTTCCTATGAATTCAATGTAAAATTAATTATAATGACATAAATTATATTAAATTGTAAGAATATATTCTATTTATACTTTAAAATAATTAAATATTATAATTTAACTATATAACTTATCTCGATGAAAATGTTTTTTTTAATTAGAAATTAGCAAATTTTTACTATTCATCAAAATATAAAGGTTATCAGAATAATGTCAAAAATTCATCCAATGTAAATTTTATGTCCTGATTGAAAAGAAGAAGTATAATTTGTTACATTGAACTTATAAACTTGTAAAAAAAATAGATTTAAAATGGGTGTTGCATCAAAAGGCGACAAAACTGCATTTTTTTAAAATTACTTCTTTTATCCAAAAAATTAATTTTATTCTCATACCATGTTCTAGAATATGTGTAAGATGAATGATAATGATATAAAATTCATATGTGGTTAATAATATTCATAACAGCTAGTTCATAATAATATTATAACAATATATCATTGTTTAGTGAAACTCGGTATTGCGTACAACACGCGCTATTGAGGAAGGACGCTCTTACATGCAACACAAGCCAACAATAGTGTTGCGTATACTACTAGATAAAATAGTGTTTCATATAGCACATGCTAATATTGGTGTAGCTTACAGCACAAGACATCAATAAAATTAAAAAGAATCTTTCTCAAAAAAAGTTGGGGTGTTACTGGTAAAGAGGTATCACATCAATTATATATCATAAAGGCTATATGGGAAAGGTGAGAAAATATTCCCCATCATAATGAGTTAAAAATACAAGGACATAATATTGGAAGATTCTTGAACCAAAGTAAGAGGGATGGTCCCTTACCTTATGCTCGAAGGTGTTCCTGATTTTTCTTATACACCTGAATAATTAAATTTTTCTGCATTAATTATTAAGAATGTAACCATATCAACATGTAATTTATATGGTATACCTATATTAGGTCCATTAATTCCCTTTTTATGGGTTTAAGATATTAAATTTTATTGTTTTGGAGGCATTTTCATCCTTGGTTTTCATGATCCGTTTACTTGTATTCAGGAATGGAAATTATTTTGAAATTTTTTTAAACATCCATAATTGTTAATATATATTATTAGTGTCATTAAATAGATTTAAATTATCTTATAATTATTTTTGTTATATACCTTGAGGATGAGTCATTTGATATGTTAATGATAAACACATGGATTTATCATGGAAGTTTTTTGAACAATGAACTTGTTTTGTATTATTATTCCATATTATGAGTGTGTAAGGATTAGAGAACATTAAAAAAATAAAATACATATATTATGATATATTTCAACCATTAAAATTTTTCATCTTCAGTACTGAAGATAGTAATTTAAATTGAAAACATGTCATCCTTGACTGTGATAAATTAACACATCTCGGACTGTGTTTTCATTTATTGTTTAAAAGGATGTTCAAAGAGATATTATAATGAAATATTCTATTATCATACTAAAAATACATTACATGTGTGGTACTATAATTATCATGGAATTTGGACGAGGTTATACAAGAACATAGAACTAAATAATTGAACTTGTAAATCTAATTGAATGAAAAAGGAAGAGAGGTTCACCTCTTGAGTACTCCTCCTTCCGAAACTCCTTAAGACCTTTGTTTTTGGCATTTTTGTGAGACCAGAAGGCCTTGGACGTGTAGAGAGGGATTTTAAAAAGAATTTGGCCAGATATAGTCCATTCATGAAGCTTGAGTGGTGTGGGAGGAAGAGGGGGTGATGGTTGGTTTATATAGTGGAGGAGGAAAGGGAATTTACATTATTTTAATTATTATTTTAATATTTTTTCTCAATACTATGAATATTCTTGATTAATGTAATCCTAAATAGTAATAATGTCTTTTGAGTTTGAACTAAGAGGGATTACTTCAACCCTGCATCAACGATGATGTAGTAAATCATGTATTTAGCATTTATTGTAATTTTTTGTATTTTACTCTTCATCAAAAACTCATGTATTTCAGAAAATTCACAAAAAATTACCTTAAACATTTTTGATATATATAATCCAAAAATAAACTCCATTTTTCAAAAAATAAATTTCTAAATATGACCAATCTAATTTTTAATGAAAATAATTATTTAATCAAAAAAGATAAACACCTAAAATATTCATCATTATTTTTAAGGTACCTAAATTTATTTATACATTCATGGGTAGGGATATAATTAATAAGATTAATATTACTCTTAATAATGGTAAGTTTCTATTCATAAGTGTTGGTAACTATTCATAAGGGTAGATTACTATTCACGAAAAATTAAGTTAATTCTATCATACTTTATATATCATCACGATTGCAACTGTGAATGTCTGTTTTTCAACATTCAAAACAAGATAGTGGAAAATTTATGTTTAAAGTCTAGGTAAGGACTATATCTTAAATAAAAAATTGTTGTTTCAAAAAAACTCAGCGCTTTATAAAAATAGGATACCTGATAAATAGAATGTATTTAAGAGAAACGTACGATAAAATGATTGTGGTGATACAGTAAATGAACATAAACTAAAAGACACCATTTGGTTTTTGATATAAGACCCAAAAAACATCTTCCCTTATCACCATATGTTTTTAAACCAAGATCATTAACACTAACATTGGATTCAGTCAACATTCATATGAGTAGTGATTCAGTCATATTAGTAATAGTGCCTTATCCTGAAGAAACTCAATCATCTAGAGAATTTTACATCATGTTACAAGAGTTAAACTTATATAATACTGTTACAAGATCAAAGTCATTAAACTATAAATAACAAAAAAATTCTATATTATATATAATTAAACTAGAAGTAATTCTTTATTACCTATGTGAACTTAATCTAGGCGTCACCATTTTTTCCATATTTTTAGATATTAATTTACATGATACACTTATTTGAAATATCATCTTTTCAGTGATGGAATAATGATGACGTGTATCAAGCAGGAACCCCAAAAATTCGTTTTTGCGAAAAAAATAGTAGTTTCCAAAAAAGAACCACCATTACTTGGAATAAGAAAATGTTTCTATATAAAATAGAGTTTCATAATAATTATGGAAATAAAATTTTATTCTAAGAAAAGTCGACAAAAACCCACTATGTCCTAAAATCATTGTAAAATTTTATTCTACTTTGTGTTCGATTTCATTTCACCACTTTCTCTAAAATGGTTTATCTCCTCATCCATTGATTTAATCCTACATTTAAACTGAATTGATTCCCTTTTACATGAGATGAATAATACCTTAATAAGATATTTTTTGTCCATGATATATTTTTTTAAACAATAATTATTTTTATTTTTATGATTGAAAAAAATAAACTATGAAGCCCAATTTTGGTCTAAGATGTATGAATTTTAACTAAATTTTCCATTTTTTCTAAGTGGAAAGAATTTAAAATAGAAGATTCTTTTTTCCCAAGTTTCGTGAACTTATAATAGAATCACCCATTTGGCTCGGGCCATATTACATTAAATAACACAACATATCCCAGTAAAATATATATGAACATAAAATAATAAGTATTTTATGATCCAAACACTGAGACAATAAATTGTAAATAATGAAATGAAACAATTTCTAGGATTAAAACCCTTAAAGGAATTACTGAATAAAATTTTAATCTTCCCATACTAATATTAAATAAATTATTGCTTAACTAAAAGTAATATCGTAAAAAAGTAAAATGTATAAATATTGTATGGATCAATATTTAGAACTAGTAAAAATAAAAAATCACTCACTAGGCCTGTTTATCTTCGAAAAAGTTATAGAAAGCCTAATTAACTCCCCATACATGATCTTAAAAGAAGTTAAAGTCCACCCATGAAATTCTCATCATTAAGTTTGGTATACCTCCTCATTTAAATTATTTCCCTCAAATAAAGACAATTTTTGACATTTATGTTGTGAAAAATACTTATGGTAAGACTTATTTTGGGAGAAAATCCTAAAATATTCTACTTGGACCATTTCATAACAACATCAATTTTTGAATTTGATACTCCTTATCATTTATCTCATTGGATTTATTCATATATGGAAATTATCTTCCCTACTAATTTAATGTCATATTTGTTTTTTCAAAATCAAACTCAATATACGATGTCATGACAATTATGGTTCTTAAACTGTTATTGATAATACATTCCACCATAAGGTAAATTTATATCTTATAAACCTCAAGTAAACAAAACATGTATTCTTCAGATTGAATGCGATGTTATTAGTATGGTAATGTTTTAAGAATATATGAAAATTAAATACCCATTTTAAACATCCTTGAAAATTCAACCCATGTTCTAAAAAAACCCCTCTTTATCGCTGTAATTAATTAATCACACATGACCCACTAATACTCATCAATGATATATTTAATAGAGGAAAAAACAGCTTATATCATCTTTAAATAGCATTCACTCAATACAATGATGGTGTAAGAACACATGTCAATCCAATTTCTCTCCACAGAATACACCTCAAAAAATTACCCATTTTCTAAATGGAATCATAATAGGTATGGTTAACACATATGCACACATATCCATAAAATTCATATCAATTGTAAATTTTTAAAAAATAATACTAGAGTATTTCATAATTTTGTCTTAAGAACTACTAAATTATTATATATCTCTCTCAATATACCTAATATTTTGGGTATATTAAAGTATTAATTCTATTACACATTAGTTAATCATGATTATCATCAATGAAAACATGGGATAAATTGTAATTATACCTTCTCATGAAATAAATGATTATTTGTATTTACATTACTAGGAAAAAATGTTTTTTATGGGAATTTGTTTTAACCAAATACAATAAATAGGGACACTCACAACATGGACTCTCTCTTCAAATTATTTTCACAATAAATGGGATCAAGGGAATAAATGAATTCCTATAATAAAAAATTATTTTTTGAGTTCTCTAGGTCGTTAAAAAATTAGTTTAAAGCATAAAACTCTTTCTATATTTCTTCCAACCAAATAGTTCATTTTCTATCCATCCATATAGTCTCTCAATATTTGTAATCAAGGATTATCATCTCTTATAGACACCTAAAATCATGGCCTCCTCGTTTGTGACCTTCATCTTAGTACCCACAAACATTAATTAATGTTACAGAAAATAATTTTTCTTATCATTAATGAAATATTTTACTACAGATACCTCTTCCCTTAGATAATATTACACTCATTTTTTCACTCTATGGGCCCAGAAAACAAATATGTAGATTATAGTTCATTAAAATTCACTGAATGGGACCAAAATTCCTCCCAATTAATTAGTATTAATAAGATAATAACATGGAATGATTTAAAATAGATACAAAATCTTCCTTGGGATATAAAGAAATGGGGGAGTTGAAGACCCTTTCCACCTAAATCATTTAAAATTATTTCTGTGATAATTCCATGGATATTGTGGTATCCCATCATCCTAAAAATATACATTTGTGTAATATAATCAAGGATATATTTCTCATTGGCCTATATAATTGCTCAAAATCTAAGACAGTATCTATAACAGAAGGAATCCTATAAACTACAGATGTCTAGGTGGCTAGATATTTATAAATTGAGGGAATAATAGTCCCATTAAATATATCGATAGCTAGAGGTATAATTTTATCTAGATATATAGTAAACTCCACAATTATAAATTATATAATGAAATAATTAGTATTAATTGACATGATACTGGAAAAGTAAAGGGATTTCAAAAATTTATATCTCTATTAACTTAATCAGTACACTTACCTTTAGTGTGACCTGCTTCTACACATTTAATTATCCACAAAGGTTCTAAAGTATGGATATATGGAAATATTGGAGTGTTACCAATTATTTATTATGTATTGATAGTGATAATGAACTCAATATAATATTAAATAAGCATTTTTACATCATTCCCTTGATATATTGTGTCTCAGATGAGTTATAATAATGTTTTCATCATTAAAATTAAATCCATTTGAATTAATGATTTGTATAGAAAAATGAAACACCCACCATGAAGTGTTTAATTATTTCTACGATAGTTTTATAGATTGACAACAATCACTATAATTTTATACCTTATAGGTCTCTCATGTCCTAATTCTGATTTTTCTAGTTTTGCATTACAAAATGTTCATTGAGACTCATATCATAATTGTGATACTATATATGATTGAAAATATAATGAAATCATTTATCTCACCTAACCAAGATCCCTATTATTTGGAATCAATTATATATTCTTCTTAGGTGTAATAATGATAACTTTATATAATTATACCCTTTAACAATATAGTAGATCCTTATTCATACACACACTCTGAGACTGTGTCATGATATTTGATTCATTAGTAGGGTTTAAATCAATAAATATAGAGTGAAATGATATAAAATGGCTTCCCTTTTTGGTATCCCATTTTTTAAACCTTGTCTATAGTAACGATGGTCTCGTACAAATCTATTGGGAGGGTCTCTATACTTTCAACGAAATATCTAAAACATTCAATAGATTTTTCTATATTAAAAAATATTCTAATACATAATGAAATTAGACTAAGGATTTTGGAAAAGTATTCCAAAAACATGTATAACATAATAACAAGTGATGACTAAGCAAGTTTCCCACTCCTAATTATCATCTTCTCTTACCAAAAGATAAATGTATACATCATTAATAAATTTTATTGGTAAATCACAATGAAAATGGATTCCTTGACCATTATACTAGAATCATATCATAGATAAAATAATAACTTCACTTGGCCAATATACTATAGAATATCTAAGTGGGTTATATATATCAGCTTACATAGAAACTAAAAAAAGTGAGCTCTTGTCCATATAAGATGATGGACTAGAGATAAATTTAAAACATCAATGGTATTTTCTAGGGGACTCTTAAATACATTTAATTAATCACTCCATATTTCCTATCACCCTCACTCTAATCATAATTCAATACATTCTATTAATCAACCTCATCTTTTTTATCACCCTCACTCTAATCAGATTTAATAACATCATGGGGATATTCACTGGTCTTGTCCGCATTATACATTTATTTTAAAATCCTAAAAAAAATTCTTTACGCCTATATAAAGAATCACTTTTACCCAGTTAGTGAAAACTACATCGTAGTATAATTTATATATGGGGAAACCTAGTTGATGCATTTAGGATCTGATTTCCTCCTAATGAGTAGTGAATTCAACACCCTTAAACTCTACTACACACCCAATTCCCTGAATTTCCACCTTGATATGATATATTTTCTAAATTTATGTAAGGGACTTATTTATACTCAATTCATTACATTTTCTCTATGTTTCTTGACTAATTTTTAGTAATAATAGGAAAATGTGAATGATTATTAAATATTTTGATCTCTTGAGCGTGATCATGTTTTATCAAGAGTTTTACTTATACATACTATATATTGTCCCTATTATTAATAGCTTCTCAAGGAAGTCCCCATTAATAAGGGGTTCTTAATTAATGATGGGATCTTATTATAATGATTTTACCTATATAGTTTCCAAATTTTTATTATGAAAGCCTTATCTTTTTTAGACTACATGGATCATACATGTATATTATTCATGTGCTTCCACTTCCATAGAATTCCTCTCTAATATTGAACCATATCCAAGAATTATTATTATAATATAAATGAAATCCTACCTAAATATTTTGTTTTTATATAACCTTGTCTATGTTTAAGAATAGTTAGGAAATAGAAAAACTAAAATATTAATAGGTGGATGTGTAATCTATACATGCATGTTTTCTTGACGAAACATCATCTAAAATTTATGCAGAACTCTCATAAATTTTTGAAGAGACTATGCAATATGGTGATTAGTTTTTATTTCTCAGGAAATATAATTTATACATAAACGAAAACATTTTACATGGTATATAAGTAATATCCCTATTAATGTAAATTGAAATCACCCCATAAAAATTACATCCTCTAAGATACGTATTCATAACCACTCCTATCATTAATCATCATCAATTTTATTAGTGATTTATATGGGATACAGTAAAACTATTTGGCATCCCAATACATATAAATTCCCCTTAATGTTTATAGACACCATTTAGATACAAAATATGTTTAGTGAAAGTAGTCAGAACCTGGTGAAGGTGATAAAAAAATAACATAAAAATCATATCACCTAAGGTTTGATTGGAAAAAACCATATAGTTGTCCAATAATCCCAAATAACTACTATAGAACCTCTCTTTATTTGGTATATCTTAAATCCAATTATTTTTTATCTAAGAAAAGAATAACTGGGTCAATCAATTTAACATACACCAACAGTATAGCCATGAAAAGTGTACTCTTCCTAACACAATTTTGTGAGTCTCATACAACTATGAACTACCTTTTTAGGAAAAGGTCTATGAAAACATAAAAATGAATATATTGTGTTACTTATTTCTTTTCATATAAAACCCAAATATTCGTGTTAATCATCCTGTAAGGTTAACTAATTAGCACAACATTATAATCATGTGTGACTAATTTGAAAATAGTTTGACCTAATCACTCTTAGATATGTCCAATTGGGTTATAAAAATATTTCAAAACTCACCATAAAGGTAAAATCCATGTGGATTTAGAGAATTTTATATACCTTATAATTGGCCACTTCTTCTGGTTTCATTGAAAAAATTGATGTTTTTTTAGTTTTGTCCCAATGAATTAATGATAAAAGAAACTAATCATTTATATCATTAATTATATAAATCACCAGTATGTCCTTGTTTTCTTGAAGGCTAATATGTAATTTTTTTATAATTATATAGAATATATTAGTTTCCATGAACTAATGTATAATTCAATCTAGGGTGAGTCATGTCAAGATTAATCAACCCATCCCGCATCAGAGCATGTCTCCATATTTTTCTAGAATGGTATACTATTTAATTACAATTTCCATGGAATACGTAGATATTATTAAATCTTAAATCCCTGTCTAATTAAAAATATCATCTTTCCCCTCATATCCTACTTCACTATTGAATTTTGATCTCTTACTAGGTCACGTTAGGTTTTCTTTGCAAGATTGTCCACTATTCATCACTCATTTTTTCATATCCATTCTAGTTCATCCCTTAAATGGGATCTATTCTCCAACAAAGTGTGTCTTGATTACTATTTATTTTATAGGATACATTGTAACATATAATTTATGATTCATATCTACTAATTCCCTCTCTTGAAACAAACTCCCAATGATACCATAATATCAAGTTTCTCGTCTATTTTTTGTAGATATTCTTAACACATTTTGTCCATTACAACTAATCATTTATACTCAAAATATATTTTCCCCAATTTATATCAAGATAATTAAATCATATATCTAGTTACTAGACTTTCTACTCTAAATTTAACTCTATCAATAGAGTAGAAATTCCATGAAAATAGTCCAAAATTTAATAATTTAAACTATGACTTCCATGATTTATTTGGATATGATAGATTTTGAGGAGAATGAATGAATATATTCAAATAAATATTATAATTAGGAGAATGTTTATTATATTGGTAGTGTGATTTATGGTGATGATTTATCATATAATAATGGTTACATTTTGGATATGAACAGGTGTGAATATTAATGAATATGTCAAAATTTAGTATATTTATGATGATACTAATGCATTAATATGGTAGGTTATATCTATTAATCACATGACTAGATTTCATATATCATCTATAGTAGATGTTTGGGAGGAATATTATGAATATGTTGATGATGAAGATGATATTTATTTAGTAGAGTATATTGAAAAGGATGGTGATGAGGATTATTTTTTTCTGATTTATTTATAACTCTCCCTTTTCAGAGTAGCATGAGTGAAATTTATAAAACATTAGAGGATAAGATGTCGAATAATTCCTAAAAGAATATATTTTTATTATATAACTCACTCATATACTTTATCAAATTCATAAAATCATTCCCAAAAAAAATTACAGTTTCCTCTAATGAAAATGAATTGACTGAAGCTGATGAATTTAATAGAACACTATACTAAATTAAATAATCTTAGAAATAATGTATATGGTACTTTATCTTTTTCATGATTATGGTGGATTCACTATTGTTTTAACTCATATAGAATGAAACTCTATAATTTTTTTCCGAGTACTACAGATTAAGGAGAATGTAATTATAATGATGTTTGGACTGAACATATTGAGGTATTACATTATACCCTCATCGGGTGAATGAAGACCAAAATATTTTTGGGTTAGAATTTAAATTCAATTAATATGGAATTACATTACTCTTTGATAAATAAGTCTTTCATATTATTTACTATAATGTAGTCACAACATTATATTAAAATAAACATGATAATGGATTGAAAATCACCCTTAATAATGATATTTACAGTTTAATACCATGTAATATGACATATCATGAAGTTTAATGCCATTTGAGAATAAATTTATATCATACATTTTAAATCTGTGTGGTAAACACCATTATGTATCTTCTTTCATGGATGTGTGATAAGGACCGTTATTTCATGTAGTTTAGTGTTAAGCAAACAAAAAAATTGAGAAAAAGATGACAAGGGTTGATATGATCATAGGAATTAGATATGATTATCCTTGAATATGAAATATCTATGATGAACTTTCTATAAGTATTGGGGTATTGAAAATAAAAGAATACCATGAATGTGGGAATGAGACTTACACATTAAAATCCATAAACAAAACCCAAATAGAAATAGAATGAAGGTCTAAAGAATATTCTTGGATGAAAAATTAGGAATACGGGACTCTATTACAACATTCATACATTAAATCAAGACACAAAGACATCTAATGTATTCTTCAAGAAAAAGGGGAATAATTATCAAAGATATATACAATTGACCATTCCTTGAAGATCCATATAGAAATATTATTTCCATTTTTGGAATATTATTTATAATGAAAAAACATATTTATCAATGGATTACATGATTATATAGTCTAGATGATGATGTAATATGGAATTACCATGTGAGTGGAGTTCTAAGTTGAAGTAGGGCTTGGAAAAGATACCCTATGAAGGCCAGGACCTTGGAAAAATTCATCCATTATGGTTAATAAGGAAATATGGGTGAAGAAAGAGAAGTTCACAAAGTTTTTTTAACATATAAAAGAATGATATCTCAGTAAATATTAGATCTTATAAAAAATTCTTTTATTATAAGCGGTAAAAAAATATCCCTCAAAAAATATATCCAAATTTTACTTAATGGATGACCCTTGCGGATGATTAAATTCAAGACCATAGATAAGAAATATTTCACTATTTTTTTTTGTAAGAAATAATTGAATAACCAAAATAAACACCTCTCCTCCAATATCAAGTAGGTTTTGATTTAAAAAACAACTGTGGGAGTTAGTGTATCTTGAATAAGGTCTGATGAGTTAATCCTTGGTTCTTTATATCTCTATTATGTCACCTATTTATCTTAGTTAAAATAAGAAGTGTAACAACCTATTTATATATAAAATCAATTGTCGTGTGAGGTGGAATCTGACAATACTTAATCATTTAACGTATTGAATATTTTTTAGTTCCTAACAATACCCCCCCTAATAATTAGATCTTTTTATTGATAAAAAGATATAATTATAATGGGAAATGAAGGAATTTAGATATTTTGGTTGATTAAATTTAATTTTCTATGTGAAAGGCTACTCAAATCACTATAAATAGTAGACCAATTATATAGGACTAGGACAATCCCTAACTCCATTTAACCAGAGCCATGGGTTATTAATTACATCGGTAATAGATTCCATTAATCAAAAGATAATGAATATAATGTTTATTAGTCTCATGATACTAGATTCAAACATTATTAATACATTACAAGTGAAAAAACATTAAAACTGATGAAATATTATAATTCATTCATTCCTTATCCTTGGATCATTCCTAGTTATCCTCGCGGTTTCTTAGTGAAATGGGGTATCAATAGAAAGAGGTGAGTTCATCTGATTAGTAAGGGATATATTATAAAATTTATATCAAAAAATAAAAAATAAATATATAATATAATATGAATATATATTAATAAATTAGTTTAAATGATAACATGAGAATAAAATATTCATTGGTGTAATAACAATTGAAAAAAATATTACATGCATAACAAAAAATATTTTCATTTTTAGGGAATGAATAATGTCATACATTATATCCATTCTATGAAGTCCTAGTCTAAGACATCAAACATAAATTTTTAGGCATAGACTAAATACCAAAACTATTTTTTCTAATGAATCCTGGAAATACATTGATAAGCTATATAATTCTAATCCCACCCATTATTTACTAACTCCAATGCATTCTTCATCTGAAATGATTAAGTGGAAAAACAATAAAATACAAAATTTTACAACCTAATACATAAAATATATTATATAATAAATTATTATTTGTATTAAAATTACTATAATATGTATTATTATCAATTTACTTATCTAAATGATTGGTACAAATTTTTAGGTAGTCACCCTTTAATCCAAATTATCAAATAGAGGGTGTTCACTCCATGTAGAGTAAAATATATATCTTCATGTCAATAAAAATATGTAATAATATAGAAAAAAAATCCTTCAGATAAATAATATGGTCATAGAAGAAATAATATTAAGTCAAGAGAGATAGATAGAGTAATATAAATAATAATCATAAGAATATAAAAAAGGAGTGGAATAGACACCATAAATCAATAAAAGAGATAAAAAGATAATATTTACTCTAGATTATAGTAAAAATTAAAATTTTCTGTTAATAATTTGGTGACAAAACATTGAATATAAATTATCGAATAGTGATATATTACATGAACATATTGTGGATTAGGAATATGAACACTTACCTCGAGTGCTAACTTTCTTGAACACTCCTCTAACATAGAGAATAGTCGAATTCAATATAGTAATTGTATAATTAAAAACAATAATATTCCTTTTCCAAATATTAAAAAAAATTATTATCATATATAATTAATTTACAAGATTATTTTTCCAACATCGATCGATTCGAGTAGTATGTTCCATAATTCAAATATTTCTTAAGTTTAATAGTAACATTTACTGGTCTTTAATAAATGGTATAATATTTTCTATAAATTTTATTTTATTTATTTGTATCTCATTATATTATTATATGTGTTCTATTATCAATAAATAGTCAATAGTGGTTTCATAATATTAATTTTATCTCGGTATTCTTGTCTTGAGTGGTTTAAAAACCCAATATTTGTTATCTATAATATTTTTATTATAAAGCTATATTATCACACCAAAAAAATAATAATTATTTAAATTGGTTATTATTATCCTAATTAGAATTTTATTTCTTTTTTAAAACCATTTACAAAACAAGTTAACATAATCCTTCATCATTCCCATAGGTAGTATGAACCCACTAGAGTGTGAATAATGTTTTTTTAATATTTTTAAAAATGATAAAAGCTATATTTATTTGGATTTCATAATTAGTTTTAATTATATATATCATAAAAATTTATTTTTATTAGTCTTCAAATATAAATATAGATTTAATAATGATAAGGATGGAAATAAAAGAGTAAGGCTGGAATGTTGTTACCTCATCTTTGGGGAAGCTCATTTAGACTGGCCCATTAAGGCTTCTTAGTTTGGTCATGTAGTTAGAATTCGTTTTCCGAAACATTGAATGGAAGGTTTGGAAATAAATTTTTTATATTTTAGTATATCGAATAATTATTTTAATTGAAATTGAAGGTATGATGAGAGGTAAATTTAAAGTAAAGGATTGGGGAGTTTTTTCTTAAAATTCTGACTATTTAATTATTTTTTTATCAATATTCTGATTAGTTTTAATCAATGTGACTAGTAGTAGTTTTATATTATTAAATATAAATTTTATTGACTCATAAATACTTAGATAACTAAATATAAAAAAATTTAATTCAAATTAATGAATCAAAAAATGTTTTTTATTTCAGTAAAATATATTTTAGAAATTAAAAATTGATTTATAGATTTTGAAATTATGTTTATTATTTTAAAATATATTACTAAATATAGTAAATCCCTATTAATTATTTTAACTTGTACTTAAGTATTATATAATCTCGTGTATTTAGATAATAATTCTCTTTCTTACATAACTAAGTATCTTTAAGGATTAGAGTATTAGATAATTAGGTTGTAACTCATGCATAAAAAAATCAGGTCTTACTAGGTGATAACTTTTGGTCTGTGTCTAAATTTTCTAAAATAAAAACCATTAAAAAAATTATTTTCATGGAAAATGTTCATGAGTTTCAAATTGACTACTTATTTGTTCTTATCCATCTTTACGCATTATAAAAATAATTTTAAAATATGGAACTAACAAAAAATAATAGAAAGGTAAATAAAAAAATAATAAATATGTTAGTCCAGTAAAAAAATGAAAACCATAAAATTTTTACCATTATCTGAATATTAATTTAGAGTATGAGAAAAATAATTTCTACATGAAAACACGCAAAACTTTTTCATAAATAAATCTTATAAAACCAATAAAAAATAAATAAAAACCACTTTTGGAAACAAAGAGTGTCATATTCCTAAAATTGTAATAAATAATTGGAGCCATGTTAAATACATATGATAAACCAAACTGATTGACTCAAAACATATATAATATAATAAAAATAAGCATTAATAATTCAATGGTGTGTTATCTGGGCACACCATTCATATAAACAATGTCAGTCTCACTTATCCTATAAGTTGTATTAGGATCACCCATTTTAGAATTTGTATTGGGCACAAAAATAATCATATATAATTATAATATACCATAAAATTAATAAAACGTGTTTATTAATGTATATTTCATAATAAAATCCTTGAAAACTTTTTTACACCCATATGAAAACAAGTTCATATATTTAAATACCCTTTCTTTTCAAAACCCATTTCGAAAAATAAAATACCCAAAAGGAATGGAAATAGGTGTTTTCATTGAATAAAAATTGAAATATTGTAATGGATGAAAAACATAAAATAATATTTATATTAGTGGGAATTATTTTTGACAGTGTGTATGTTCAAATACAACATTACAGTTTTCTTTTATAATTGAAGTCAAAACATTCTATATAAAATAAGTAAAAATATTTTAAAAAACTCATTGAATATTTGTAAAAAAAATGCACAACAATTTTCTTTTTAAATATATTTTTTCTTATACGAAATCATCCCAATAATAATTTTTTAGAATATGTACATGTAAGAGAAATATTTATAAAATAATACTTTAAAACATTTAAATGATGTTTTTAATGTAATGTTTCTAATATGTAAAATCCTAAAACCAATAATTTTTAAATCATTTTAAATATCATTAAATTGTGTAAATATGGGTTTTAGAATCCAATTAGGAATCAAAAAAATAATCTCATTGAAAATTTTAGAAAAAACATGTGAATGAACGAAAAGGAGTTGGAAGGTAAACATTAAAAGATAAATCTTAAAAGAAAGTACCTTATATTAAGTTCGACTCAACACATACATTCTATATCATAAAAGATAATAAAGATATGTTAATTATTTAATTTATTAAGAATTATTTTCTTTTTTATTATTCCTTTTTATTTTATTTCTTATCATTTTATATTAAATTACTGAATCATTTATGTTTATGTCAAATTTTCTAACGATATTGGACTCATATTTCCAAAATTACTTGTGTAGGTTGCCTATGGTCAATGTGTTTATTATTCCATCATACACAGAATAATAATCATAACATAATTATATTTTTTTATACATAAATTATACATTAAAAATCATGAAATATGTCTATAAAAAATGTACTACGTTTCAATCAATTGGACAGTTGGTTGTATGCACGCAAGTGTAATGTTTCTATTTTTTAATGATTTCTATAGAAAAAAGGTAAGCATTATATTAAATTTATATAATGGAAATAATATCATAAATAACATATTGTTTCATTATTTATAATTATATATATCATCCATGTGATATAGTGAACAAACAAATCACATTATTTCATGGAGGCAGTAGTCCACAAGTATACACAAAAAACATTGTCATTTTTTCATAAAATGAAAAGTTAAGAAAATAGTTTATATATTAATTATAAATATTTATAAATAATTATATATATGTCATTAATATAATATATATATATATTAAAAAATCAATATAACCATATGTAAGAGGAGTTGATGGAAAAAAAATTACATCATTTCATGAGGTGGTAGTTCGATGTACACGTGAGTGATGTTTTACATTAACATTTGTCAGAAATAGAGAAAAAGGTAAGGGTATTATATTAATATAATATCAACTATATTTATATAAGAAACTATTCTTAATATTATAACATGTTTGATGAAATATTTAATTATTTTTAGGATGGAATAAATATATAATGTTTGAGGAAGAACTATACCTCTTCCTCACACAACCTATTTTGGCTTACACAAAAGGTGTACCAACGATGAATTTTTGATTAAAAAAAGGACACAAAGATGTTTGTATGGATGTAATAAAAGGAGTTTTATAGGTCCTTTATAAACCAAATGGTTCATGAAATGTGAGGAAAATATATATTAGGTGCTCTTTTATAAAATAGGGGAGGGGAACTCTTGGAATTTCATAAATTATGAAATTCATATTAATTAATTTCTATATTAAAATGGATAAAAATTTATAATATTATAATATAAGATAATTATAAGTCTAAAGGCACTAATTAAATAAAAATTGGAAAATTTTAGGTAAAATATTTACCCTTATCTTTCTATATGAACACGTGTTTTCCCTTTTTGACAATTACCATAATAACAATGTTATTACATTTTAAGGTTCAATATAGTTAATATAAAATGAAAATTTTGCCACTAATGAAACATAAATGATATTTTTAAACACATACCAATAAATTGAATGATGATAAAAAGTTGTAATAAAATTTTTTTCTGAAAAAAATATTATTTATTATATAATATAATTATAGTCTTTTTATGAAGTAATCATATAATTGGACTTTAAAAAAACATGCAACTAAATAAATTAAAATATATTACATTAAAACCTATATAAAAATTAATATTTATCTAAGAAATCATGAAACATAGAAAATTTTCCAAAATAATAATCCTTTTAAATTTTTTAATTCATTTATTTTCATTTCCTATAAATTGTATAAATAATATATCTGCATTTTCTATGAATTTCTAGTAATTATATCATTAATGATAATTAGAAATAAATTACCACATTAAAAATTATTTACATTTAAAATAATATTTTTAAGTGAACTTAACTTCCTTTTATCCCTTTTTCCAAAATTAATTGATTATAAATAAAGAAAATAACATTTTTATATTACTTTACATAAAGTATTAAAAGGGTCACAATGATTTTCATATGGAAAAAAGATCATATATTTAAAATTGGTATTTTTTATAAATGAAATATAATCATAAAATAAAATTGGGGATTGTGTTAGGTTTACTATTTAGTCCTTATCATATTATTTTTACCTTTAATTAACCAATTATACCTCAACCATGCTAAAAAATATGTACTATTGTTACTATTCATAATGACAAAAAATAAAAGGTAGCTATTTACCAAAATTTGAAGTCCTTATTCCAAATATAGAATACAAATTTCAAGATTCAAAAAACATAATTGGTAGAATTAAATTTTCTATTTTCAAAGGAGATGCTTTGGGTATAATAGGATACTATAGATTTCTTTAAGAAAACTAAAATGAAATATTAAGAACAAATTTTAAATTCAAAAATAGACACATAACCCAAGGAGGCCTCGATTAGTGATCCACCCATGATAGTCATTATATTATCCCATTCTATATTCCATAATTAGTCTATTGAACCACTTTCATCTTCATCGCCATCAATCACAACCGGATCCAGTGAATAGACAAAGAAAACCATATATCCATTCAACCTGATTTAAAAACATCAAAAGAACCACTGAAATCATATTCATCCATCAACATTATTTTCACCGCCATCCAAAAACCATTCAATAAAGGCCGTCATAGAACATCAAATTAATAAACACAAACAAACCCAAAAAAAATAGGACCATCATAAAACAGTCATCGAAAGTTTTCTATGATGAAAGAAATCTGAAAACCCAAGATAGACCCAAATTCGGTGTTGCAACCATCAACTGTAAAACCTTTAGACCGACACACCATTACAATTCACATCAAAGATCAATGAAGACCATCGTAGGTTGGATCGAGACTAGACATGCCTCCTAGAAAACTATGACCGAACAAATTCACATCCCATAGCCTCCGTGAAACCATCATAGTAGTCCAAATTTGAGATTGGTGGGGGAAAATGAAGTTATAGTAGCGATGAATCAAACATGGCCTTAATAGAGAAGAATCCTCCCCACGACCTCAAACTGTATCTCTTAAAGCCACTACGATTAGAAAAGAACACCTAAATCTACATTGAAGGAAAAAACCCAAGATATAGAGCACCGAGAAAGATGAGGCTGGACACAATCCCTGGACCTAGGAAACCCATGAGACTCGACCCAAACATCCCAAACCATATTGGGAATAACCGGTACACCAGGCCAGAGTGGGGTCATAAATGCAGCCAACCTAGAAGGCAGAGAAGGGGAAGAGCCGATGTGGTCTCCACTGGGGGACAAGGCCACCAAATAGATCATATCGGAAAAAAATGATAGGGGAAATAAGAACAAATAAGGAATGATGGACCAGGGAGGGAAGCGAAAAAGTGTAGTGAATAAAGAATAAGAGGGTATTGGAGGAGATGATGTCAGAGATGGCGTGTAGGCTCCCCAAAAATCGAATGATGAAACCCTAGTGGAATATTGGTTGGAGACAAATCTACTCATATGATTCTTTTATTTATATTTACTAAAACCAATTTATAATGGATCGCTTAATTACACAAAAGGATAAAAAAATATTCTTTCTAACATTATACTTTATCTGTAACCAAATTGGTTATAAATAGGTATGATAATTCCTAAAATTAATAAACCTACATATTATGAAGTAAAACATTATTCACCAAATCCTCAATAATGACACCCAATGTTCAACATTGATCCTTATCCTTAAAATTATTCAAAATATTCAAAACTATGATAGAAAAATAAAAATTAGAAATATTTTTTCATAATTTATTTTGAGATTTATTGAAAATTTATCCCCCATTAACATTTGTAACTCATGTAGTCATATATCAAAAAATGTATATTCTCTAATTATTTAATAATTAGGATATAAAAATAAATCCTATAAATAACATGTATCACCATAAATCCACATTAAAATAATATATACTCCTAAAATAAAATTAAACCTTTATTACTAAAATAAAATCACATAATGTTATGTTTACCTTAATCATATTTGGTTCCCAAAATAGAAAATTTCAACTAAAATGAAATTAATCACATAATGAAAAAATTACTTCCCAATCCCACGGTTATATATATTATAAAATATATGTTCCCTAAATTGACATAAAAATTATCTATCTAATCACTTTAAAAAGACACTATACTAACAAAGACAACAAATAGGCTAATGGTATGTGTTTCACCCTTCTCACACTTCATTTTTGGTTTCAATCCCAGAAGACTTTCTAGATGTGATAGGTGTAAAACCCCAACCTTGTTAGGAAATTTCATGAGCTCATTTATAGGTACTAATTCTATTATATTTAGTACATTTCATTTGGGTTTTACATTAGGGTGTATTTTTGGGGAAATTTGAGAAAAATTAATGTTATGGCCTACTACACGGTTGGTACACAGTTTTCTTAAACCATGTGCCCAGTCCAAATAAATGTTTGAACCTAAAGATAGGAGATTCACATGGACAACACAAGGGTTTTCAAATTATTCAACCTATTAGAAGAAACTATTCACCCCCGACCCAAAATAGATCACTTTTTAGAAAATTGTGTGGAACTTCCCAACAAATTGTGCATGCAGTTTTAATTAATTCAAAAATTAGATTTTAAAATACCTGAATACACATACTAACCCAAAATCAACCCGCACTCGAACCAAATAATTTTCTCGAGTTTTGGATGTACTATGATGCATTACTTTACCTCTCAACATTCTTTCATAATAAATTGAATGGTGGATTGATGATCTTCACCCCGTCTGGTTTGAGGATCCAATCATGTGTGGTTTCCTTCTTCTCTCCCATCTCTACCACATCGTTTTTATGGAAGATATATATTTTCTTTTTATATATAGTACTATGGTTTTTTATCTAGATATATAATTTTGGGATCCATATTTTTCAATATTCAATTAGGTTTTTCGATCAAGATCTTATTATACATCATTGTTCATCTCAAATTAGGGTTCTGTATTGGTGAGTGTTCATCATCAAACATTAGGTAGCTGATCTATATTTCAAATTAAAAAGTATTGATTTCAATTATGTGTATCTAATTGTAGAATTTCTATTTTATGATTACCAATTGTGTTTCATAGTTTGAATTAATTTATGTCATGAACTAATTAATTTAGGGAATTGTGAAATTGGGAATATTGGGATTGTGAATTGAATATATTATTGTTGAATTAATTATGGGATATTGGGATTTCAATTGAATAATCAGTTTCTGAATTAATTATGGGATATTAGTATTAGGAATTGAATAATTAATTATTGAATTATTTATGGGATATATGATATTATGAATTGGGATAATTTATTTGTTGAATTTATTAATAGGATTGATCGGATAAATTGAATGATGGATTAATTAATAGAATTTTTATTATTAATAAATTTATGAATTAGTTAGGGGGATTAATTTCATAAAATAATTTTGTAATTAGTAATGAAGTCGATGTGATTACTAAATTATGGAATTAATTAATGTAAGGATATGATTATGAAATTGTTTAATTGGATTAATTAATGTGATATTGTGATTTATGTGGTATTGAAATGATGAATGGTAAAAATAGAATTCATATGTGATATTTAAATGATTAATGGTAACAATAGCATTCATTTGTAATATAGAAATGATGAATTGTAAAAATGGAATCCACGCGTGACTTGAAATGATGAATGACAATAATGACATTAATTTGTAATTTGAAATGATGAATGGTAATAATGGCATCCATATGTGACTTGAAGTGATGAATGGTAACAATGAAATTCATATGTGACCTGAAATGATGAATGGTAATAATGAAATTCATATGTTACATGAAATGAGGAATGGTAACCATAGAATTCATATGTGAATTGATATTTCGAGTGTCCTTAGACCTGAAAGATAAATTTTTATTCCAAAGCACTTTTGAGGAAAAATGTGGGAAACCATCACATGTCCAAAGCAAAGGTGTTAACCACTAAATGATCCCAGAAAGTTGTTAAAAAAAGACTATGGATATTCGATTCAACCATACTATAAATCTTCCAATTCAGAGTGTATACCTATTTGTTTGGGACATTCTAGATAAGCTCTTCAAAATAATATGCCATCTTGTCCAAGGTCAGGATTAATTATTCCGCGGTGATGTTCCTTTCATTGCAAGTATGCGCCAGGATGCAGTCATGTTTGGTGATCCACTCACTTTGTTCGTCATTAGTTTCAACACTTAGTAACCTCTCATAAATTCAGTGGATAACCTCCTTCGAGGCATTAATCTGAAAGGATTCTTCTAACATTTTTTCCATAGAGTTTAAGACAATCTCTAGACATTCCCCATTCCCCACATCCACCTTTTCTACCAATATTATTTCGGTACTATCCAGTATTGGTTCATAATTTGGTACCTTGATTTCTCCATCAAGGGCCTTGGTTTCCTTACAAATAACTTTCTCTCCCAACTCTCCAGACACTTTCTAGTCACTTTTTGCAATTTCTGGGACCCACGATCCTTCCACTATCACATTATGTATAAAATTCCTTAAATATCAAGTGACAATTGTCTTCGGGGTGTTTGAATATTATTTCTAGGGCCTTTCCTTTTTCCCTCCCTTATGAACTGGGAAATTCCCAAAAACAACATTCCCTTGCTTTTCCTTTCTCGATCCTGGCCCGACCATCATGTATCCTTGAGGGTCTTGCTCATAATATGTCAATTCCAATGAGTATGCTTCTTGTTTTCTTAGTTCATCATCCTTGTAAGGCCCTGTCATGACATGTTTTCATTTCCACCTTAGAATGTGTGTTTTCCATCCTTCCGGGTTGGCATTCTTTTCCCCTTAGCTCTCAAATATGTGAACTGATTGTGGGTCTGAATACAACCTGGAAGCTTCTATTGATCAAGCTGTCTCAAACATGGATATGGAACTATATTCGGACCTGGGAAAACATGAAACTCAGACAGAACAACATTTGGAGTAGAGGAAACATGCACCTTGGATAGACTTCATGTCTATAGAATAGGAAAAGGGCAAGGGCCCTGTGTCAGATGGTTGATATGGGATGCAGTATAGATAGGGGAACCAGACTTGGTGGCGGGACATTATTAGGAATTGTATGTGTCTTTATTTATTTATGGTTTTTTCATATTGATACTTCACGTCTATTAGAATCACATATCTACTGCTTAGTTTAGATATTATATTTTTTGGTTTCTGTCATCATGTGATATTGGTTTTTCTGGTTAATAGTCATATAATTTTGATAATTTTTCATTTATTTTTATCTATTGTATTACTCATATTAAGGGGTTATAGTATCTTCCTGCTCAATATTAGACCCTGATAGCTAGTTGGAAGCCTATAATGTATGGGGAGGGGTTTCTAATGTAATGTGATCGACCGGAATAGGGAATCGATGTGTGGAACCTAGTCCAGGATGATACACACAGTTTATCCATTTTTATCAAACTATATTAATATAGTCCCCAATTATATGATAGACATCCTAAAAAATAACCATAATCATCGATGATCATATAAACCCAAATTGTTATAAATACCTTTAAAGTTATGTCCACAAAATGAAAATATCATTCTTCATCAAAAAAATCACATGATAACCATATGGGTTTCATATACCTAAAACATCTATCAAAACTCAATAAATTTCTACCAAGGTATTTCTACCTCATAAAATTCAAAAAAGAATTTTTTTTATTTTCAAATTATTATCATCCTTAAATATAACCCAACATCATAACTCTTGATTCTGTATATGTAGACACCATAATCATTAATAATTATTTATAATCTAATAACTTTTTTCCATATTATTACATAAAAGTTCTTTAATATAAAAAAATATGGATAATGTCATGACATTAAACATTATCAAAACGTAAGTAAATATTTAATCCATAAATTTTATATTTCATTTTCCGTTTCCTTAGTATCAACAATAATGGAATTTGGAACTACTAATCATTTATAAATATGGTAATCATGATACATTCGTGATATTTCATTATATTACATCAATTTTCTTAAGCCATATACACCCAAAAAATATATTCATTTGATACATTTGGAAGAAATTTATTCCCCTTCAAGTTGTTAAATGTCTACTTCCTTTTTACATAACTATTATTAATTAATTCCCTTCATTACCATATATAAAACATATTACTATTCTTTTAATATATATTATAGGGCTCTTCATCCATAATTTCTGACACATTAGTCATTGAATATTTTTAACTTTATGATATTTATCACCTAGACTTCCACGAAGAATCATTTATCCCTTATTTTAAGTGTTAGTAAACTCACCTCAGTTCCAATTTTCTAATAATAAATCATGATATCTAGTTTAGAATTACAATAATATTTTTACAACTACTCATATTTAGTTCAGTAGCTTATGTAGAAAACAACCATTTTTTTCACATCCATTTCTAATTTGGTTCATACCAAATCCACCCATTTACTAAAACTAAAATGGTTAGTGTAAGTATATCAATAAAATCATAATAAACCATCTTATGAGTAGGATAAATTCGTGATATATTTAACCATGCAATCTTCAACTCTTTTGATTTATCCCAAAAAAACATAATTCTTCTTAATATATTAACAATTATGGCGGTAGATGACTTTTAACATATGATAAAATAAAAAAATATATTCTAATATCATATTAAACATTCATATGATAAAAACTCTAATGACCAATCCTAAAACATTATATAGTCTAGTATCTTTAGACTATAATTATATTTCTTTCATTACTGATGATCTTTAAGGCTTAATGTTTTAGAGAATTTGGTCATAACTCATACATAAAAAAGTTGTATCTTACAAATTGGACACCTTTTATTAGTACACAGTTTTCAAAATAATATAAATCATACAAAGAGAATAGAATTTTATTTTCATGAAAAATATTCAAGACATTCTACCTAACATCTTCATTGTTCTTACACATCATTAAACCTTATGAAAAATGATTTCAAATTTGTGATAAACACAAAAATATCAGTTTGGTATATAAAAATAATAAATTCATTCATGTAATGAAAAAAATGAAAACCAATAGAATTTTTACCTTTATCACATTATTCTTGTATTGTTTGTAATAAATCTTTTCCATATTAAAAACACACAAATTCAGCTCAAATGAATTCTTTTAGACCCCATAATTATAAAATGAAAATCCCTTTTTTGAAATATAGAGTATTATATTCATAACTGGTGTTATATATCTAGATCCTAGTTAAATACATAAGAGAAACGTCACTAGTTAACTCCTTCCTTCTCTCATATAAAGAGAATGAACATTACCCAATGCATTGAAGAACAATATAGGTGAACCCATCGTATAATCTATATTGATATCACATATCATATGATCTATATCAGGCTCACCCCTTGTGTAATATATATCAGGCTCACCCATCATCATATATAATTATCATATACTATATCATGAAAAAAACTATTTTATGATTTAATATTTTATTATAAAACCCTTGAAAATTTATTTTAATCCCATATGAAAAATACTTGAGAAATTGAAATAACATTTCTTTTCAAAAGCCAGTTTCAGAACTGAAATACCTAAAAGGAATAAAAAGTGGGTTTTTATCAGAATAAAATAGGAAATGATGTAATGGAATTAAAATATCAAGTAACAGTTATGGTGGTAAGAATAACATTGGAACCATACATGTTAAAATAAAACATTTCTTTTCCTTTTCTAACGAAATTCAAACTATTCAGTAAATATTATTTAAAAATATTTCATTTAAAAACCATTAAAAAATCAAAAGAGACATTATAATTTTATTTTTTATTTATTTATGTCTATCTAAAAACATGCCTAAAATAATTTTTAATAATATGGACATATAATATAAATAATTATTAAATAATGTTGGATTGGATTACACCAAATATACACAAGAGGGGGTAGAATTGTGACTTTTCGAAAATCTTTACGGGATTGTGTTCTGCCTTTTAACATTAATCAGATAAAATGATGTATCAGAAATTTAAATAGCAGAAACACAAGATGTATAGTGGTTCGGGGAATAGAAGGCCCCTAGTCCACTCCACCAACACTCTACTCCATGAGCTTGGTGATTTTCACTATCTGGTCCTCGTTTCAACAGACCGGTTCACAACAGAGTATAGGTAATTGACACCTTTACAACACAAGGCAAAACAAAGCCTTCTGGTCCACTTACAGAACCTACACAGCTTAGTACGAGAATCTGATTACTCAATAATATAAAAGAATGAGTTTCATATTCTGAAAATACTTTCCAGATGTTCTTCACAATTTCAACAACATGCAATTGATAGTAGGTAGATTATCGCCTTCAAAAATAATAATCTTCACATAAGAGACATTCTGAGTCAATCCCGTTGCAGTAAATTAATAAAAAAAATCAAAACATTAGCATAGACACATCCACAGTAGATCTTCGATATATAACATGTGAATCTTCTATCGTTTTCATTCCTCTTTAACAAACATATCTTTGAGGCTCCTTTTGAAATAGCAGATCGGTATTTTTAGTAGTCTCTTTTTCCTTCTTTTTTTAGAATAATAAAAAGATCAGACATGATCAATAATTTTCGATGCAGTTTCAAAAAGCCCATATAAATAAAATAACTATAACAACTTCTCCTGTAAAATTAGATCCACAAAAGTCGCCTTTTTACTCGTGATATTCAAATATTTGAATTTACTGAGTCGTCGTGACTTCCCTGAAGACTCAGCATAAAAATATCATTTTATTTCGATCAAAACATTAATAAAACGGTTTCGAATCAGTCAAAATCTTACTATAAAATCAGCTTTAAATCTAGCTTGAAATCCGCCTATTAATCAGCGTATTGACCGTTGCATAAAAATATAGACTTTAGATTCTCTGACGCCAAACGTAAGGTTGATTTGAACTGTATGCATCCTCTGAACGTAAGGTTGATGACATAGTATTCAAACGTAAGGTTCAAAACCTAAGGATGACAATTTAAACATGACAACAAACGTAAGGTTCATTCCAAACATAGGGTTAGTCATCCATACTTTTCTCTTCAACTTTCAAACGTATGATAAAAGATCCATAATTTTACTTGATGCATACATTTCCAAGAACTTGTGGTTGTTTACAAAAGTATGTTTGATGAACCATACTTTTGAGAAATAAACATAAAGTTTAATATTTACGTACGGTTCTCCTTAAATACATTTATAATATCCCAAACGTAGGGTTCCTTCCTAACGTAGGGTTCTTCTTCCATACTTTTCTGATAACGTGTGGTTGATTAACCATACTTTTTCCTTATCTCAAAAAAAAATAAACTCTTTTTATCCTTACACTACTTTTATCCACGAAGAGTATGAACAGTGTTTTCAGAACACGCTCAAGAAGATTCTGAAAAAGTAGCACATGAATATTGTTTCTAGAACACGCTAGATACGAATACTTTAGTAATAAATTACCGTTATTTCAAGAGTAAAATAAAATGATAAATTCTTACAAAATACTTAAAAAATAAAATCATTAAAAAATAATTAATGGTATTTGTGAGCATCAACATTTTCATAAAGAGATAGAGTATTAATATAAACTCCCCCTTTAAATAACAATATTATGTATTGTTAAAAACAACACTTGCTCAACAATCTCCCCCATTTTTGATGATCACTAAACCGATAAAATAATTAATGAAATTAACTTATCTTAAAATTAATTACATATAGTTTTGAAATTTTGAAAAGATAAGTTTTGAATTTGGAAAAGATAAATATCTCCCCTTAATTCATCCATGTTTTAATTTCTTCCCCAATAAAATGAATTACTCCCCCAAACAAAAAGATATTTGTGTTTATCCATATTTATCCCCCTTTTGTGATATCAAAAAGAATGATAGAATTAGGAATAGAACACAGATTAATGTATCACTGAACAGAAGTAAATGCTATTTTTAACTGTTTAGTAATAATTCAATCTGAATTACTAGAATAAAGAAATAAGAACAGTAAAACAAGTAAATATAATGAAATAGATTTACATTAAAAGTAAAAAAATTATAAATACAATAATCAAGGTTTTGGCAGTTAACAGCTAGGGTTTATCTTCTCTGGACTGTAGACATGATTTCTTCTAACTATTCTCTCAACCTTTTCATTAATCCATCACTGAGCTGAATAATAAAATCTATGGCCTCATGATTTATACTAATATCTTCAATGAGATTGGGTCTGAAAAACTCGTGAAGACGTTCTTTTTTCTCTATAAACCAAGACATCTTCTCTATGAATTTATCTAAGACAGAGCGGATTCCTGGCTCACTGGATGTCAACTGATCAACCAAGAATTTATGATTATCTATTAGAACTGATAATGGAGCACTGTTGTGCTGAAGATATTGCAACCTGTCATTCATGTTTCTCATTGCGGCTGTGGTAGCTTTAAATATTCTGATTAAATCAGGTGAAGTACCTGATCAACTAGTAGCACTATTCCCAACTGATGCAAATTGTGTCTCCGTAAACAACTTATGATATGAGAAATCGGATTTCATAACCATTTCATATTTCAATTTGGCAACACCATTTAGCATATCCTCTTTAAAAATTTCAACTTCTTTCCTTGAAACAGAACTCTCCTTAATCTTTTGAAATTTCAACTGTTCTGGTGCTAAGGTGCTTCTCATAGAATCATTCTCACATTTCACTTGAGATAAATATTTGTACAACTCTTCAACTTCCCTATTCCTTGATTCAGAAGAACCATGTGCTTGATTTTCATTCTCAGGCTCTGTGTGATGTAGCAATACTAAAGGTAATGATTCCGCATCAGATTTTTCTTTCTCCTTCTCCTGAGTTGGTTGGTCCACATATTTTTTGTCAGAGTCCTTTTCAGACTCTTCCATAGAAAGTTCTTCTTGAAGAACTTCTCTGTGAGCTTCAGAAGCATTATCATCACAAACATCTGAAATTAGTTCTTCTAATGAAATATCTAAAATGATATCCTCTGAAGTTTACTGAGGTCTGGACACTTCCTCACCAGGCTACACCTCCTTTTCTTGTTGAAATAAAACGACAACATCACCTAAAACCTGTTTTTCTGATCTTTCAACTACTATTCTTTCAGGATCAGTATCTGTAATACTGACATTCTGTTCTTGAGGTTATTGAACAACCTTTTATTTGACAAAGCTGTAAGAGAGTAAATCTCTTATAGTTAATTCAGGGGAAGTAATTTCCTCAAGAACATGTCTTCTCCTCTGAGTATGAAGTCCCTCTTGACTTCTTTCATCATCAGTTTCTTCCAATTCAAATCTGATCCTCCTTGCCGCAGTGATGACTCTCGATTCAGCTTGTCCCTCCTTGGACTTTGCATATTGAGCTTGAGCACTCTCGGATTCATCATCTGCTTCTACTGGAAAAAGTTTTCCTTTGATAGTACTCTATAAATATCCAATATTTCTTAAATTTCCATCATTGAAAACATTACTGTGATGACAGCATACTTTGGCATCCACCAGCCTCACCATGTCATTCGTAAAGAACCGCATGGAGATGAATCGACCAATTGGATAAAAGTTCATTTGGGAATCACTCTGAAAAAAATATCTTAGGTATATAACCATATACCTAGGAAAATTTAGTTTAATACCACTGAGAAAAAGATACATTATATACATATCGGGATATAATATCTTTTCCATTAAAGACATCCTCGGTGAAATACCTATTTGCACAAATTTGTCCAAAATTTTCTGATCAAGCTCCAAATCCTTGATAATTTTTTTTTAAAGTTTGAATGAAAAAAAGTAATGACATTATGTCCTCTGATTTATGAACAGAATCTCCAATATTTTTTAAATCTAAATAAAAAACTCCCTCATGAGGGCAGTTGAGAATCTGACCAATTTCTAATGACGAGATTGAGAAATCCATATCCTCTATCTTAGCCATCATACTGTCCTTAGTATCTACCAGACTGAACTGTACAGATATGAAGAAGTATCGAGGCTCTACCTCATAATTTTTTTTGTATTCTCTCTTTTGAATGTCTGTTCAAGATTCTGAAATGACAGTGCTTGTTTCAACAAGATATTTTTCTAATATAGCCATTTGAGATCAATCGCCATGCCCTATATGATTTTTTGTCCTTCTGAACATTGTTTCTTGGCACTGCTGGTTTCATCTTCATCAGCTCTTTTGGTATTTTCCATCTTTGCGAGAATATCTAAAGGTTTTAAGGTTAGGGTTTTAGAGGTTTGAAGATTAGGGTTGACGAGCAGAGGTGCGGTTTTTGGGGTCGAAAATGTTTTGGTATAAATAAAACGGTTTAGAATTCGAAAGGGTTTCTGAAAACCTTGATTTCTGTGTTTTTAATAATCATTACACATATTTAAAAATAAATAAAATAGATTGCACAGGGAAAAGAAACTTATTCTGTTTGAAAAACAAAATAGCTAAAATATTTTAAGCAGAATTAAAATAAAGAACTACTATTGTAAAATAAAATTTTATTTAAAATCAAATAAAACTATCTCCCCCTTAATAAAATCAATCCTTGCAATGGTAAGTGGTTTAGTAAAAATATCAGCTAATTAAATTTCAGTACATACAAATTCCAAAGATATATCCTTTTTAAGAACATGATCTCTTAGAAAATTATGTATGATATCAATATTCTTGGTTCTTGAATGATTAATAAGATTTTTTGAAATATTTATAGAACTAGTATTATCACATAAAATAGGTGTATTATTAAAATTTATTCAAAACTCCATAAGAGTGTTTTTCATCTACAACACCTGATTACAGAAACTGCCAGTAGAAACATACTCTGCCTCAGTTGTTGACAGGGAAACTGAATGTTGTTTCTTACTTAACCACGACACTAATGAATTTCCTAAAAAGTGACATGTTCCTGGTGTGTATTTTCTTTCTAATCTACAACTTCCATAGTCTACATCTGAATATGAAATCAAATTAAAATCAGAAGTATTGGGATAATGAAGATATTGAAAAATAGTTCCTTTTAAATATCTAAAAATTCTTTTAATAGTAGTTAAATGAGATTCTTTAGGATTTGATTTAAATATTTCACAAAGACATACTGAATACCTTATATCTGGACTGTTAGTAGTAAGATATAATAAACTACCAATCATACCTCTATTTAAATTGTTGTCAACTGATTTTCCAGTTTCATCCAAATCAAGTTTTATATTAGTGTACATAGGATTTGTTTATGTCTTGTTGTTTTCAAGTAAAAATTTCTTCAATAAATCAGTAATGTATTTTCATTGACTCAAAACATTTCCAAAATCTTTTTGATAAATTTGAAGTCCTAAAAAGAAATTTATTTCTCCCATCATTCTCATTTCAAATTATTTTTTGCATTAACTTTGAAAACTCATAACAAATGGTTTTATTAGTTGATCCAAAAATTACATCATCAACATAAATTTGATCTAATAAAATATTAGAATTCACAGTTTTCTGAAACAGTGTTGGATCTGTCATTCCAACAGTAAAATCAGTTTTCAAAATAAAAGATATTAATATTTCATACCATGATCTAGGTGCTTGTTTAAGGCCATAGAGAGCTTTAGTATGTTTAAAAATAGAATCTGGTTTTTAGGAATTTTCAAAACCAGGAGGTTCCTCAACAAAAACTTCCTCTATTAAATAACCATTTAAAAAGGCAGACTTAACATCCATCTAAAATAAGTTAAAGTTCATATGAGATGCATAGGCTAAGAAGATTATAATGGCTTTTAGTCTAGCTACAGGTGTAAAGGTCTCATCATAATCTATACATTCTTCCTGGTTATATCCTTTTGCTGCAATTCTAGATTTTTTTCTAGTTATTATTCCTATCACTGGATAGTTCTGTGGTCTTTCAACTAATTCCTAGACTTCATCTATTTTGAACTGGTTTAATTATTCTTAAATTACTATCATCCCTATTTCATCATCTAAATCTTCTTTGATAGTCTTGGGTTCTAATTGGGATAGAAAGGTAAGTAATTCTACCAGATTTCATGCATTTCTTCAAATTTTTATTCCTGTATCTAAGTCACCTTTTACGGTTTATAAATGGTGATTATTTAGGGTTCTAGTCTTTCTAGGCAACACACTTATTATTTCGTCAGTATCATGTTCTTATGAACTGGAATGAATTTCATTTATATCTTTTTCAAAATCATTTTTCATGTTCTCAAGCCCCATGTTATCATTAGAGTCAGATTCATCCATTTGATATGTCCTTTTCTCAAAGGGAACAGATTCATCAAATTTCACATGAACTCATTCTTCAACAATCCTTGACTTCTTATTATAGATTCTATAAACATTGGAGGTAGCTGAATATCCTAAGAAGATTCCTTCATCAGATTTTGGATCGAACTTACCAAGATTAACCTTGGTGTTCAAAATGTCAACCATACATCCAAAAACATTAAAGTAGTTAACTTTAGGTTTTCTATTATTCCAAAGTTCATAGGGTGTCTTTTATAAAAGAGGTATAATTAAAACACTATTCATTATATAGCGGGTTGTGCTTACAGATTATGCCCAAAAGTAGGTAGGAAGACTGTATTCATTTAGCATAGTCCTAGCCATTTCCTAAATAGTCCTATTTCTTCTTTCAACAATAGCATTTTGTTGAGGTGCTCTAGGATCAGAGAAGGTGTGATTAATAACCATATTTGAGAAGAAGGAATAAAATTCTTGACTCTAAAATTATCCACCATGATCACTTCTTAATGAAATTATTTTAAAAACTCTTTCATTTTGAAAATCCTTACAAAAACTTTCAAACAAAGTAAAAGCTTAATTTTTAATTTCAAAAAGAAAATCCATGTAAATCTTGAATAGTCATCAACTAAAAAAATACATATAATTTACCAGCAAACCTTGCTACTCATTAAGGTTTAAACATATCCATATGGATAAGTTCTAGAGGTTTAGATGTAGAAATTTTATTAAAGGATGATTTGTGTTGCTTGCCAAGTTGAAACGCATCACAGAATCTGTCACATTCAAATTTGAGACTAGGAAAATCAGAAACTAAATGTTTCTTAGATAACTTATTTAAAACATATACATTAAGATGTCCAAGTATCCTATGCGAGATCCAAGATTTATCCATTTTAGCAGTTAAGCAATTTACTTGGTGTTTACACAAGGAATTTAAATCCAGGGTATACACATTATCAGTTCTTGGTGCTCTAAATTTAGGAAATTTATTTTTGAAAACAGAACAGAAATTGTTAGATAAATAAACTTCATAACCATCATTACATATTTGAGAGATACTTATCAGATTGTGTTTCAATCATTGTACATAAAGTACTTTATTTATTGAGATAGCTTCTGGATCTCCAACTGTTCCAATACCAATGATTTTTCCTTTGGCATTGTCACAAAAAGTGACAACTCCACTATCTTTTTGACTGAGTGTAGAGAAATTCAATGAGTTTTGCTGAAATCCTTTTTTTCATTTTCTAAAAAAGTCACTTTTCAGCGGAGTGAGAACCTTACAAAAATGGAAAGACAATTTCAAACATCACACACATAAAACAACATTCCCACAAATACATTTACACAGATTTCTTTGGTACCCATATTTTGTTGGGTCCAGTGGTGTTAACTAGAAAGGATCTAGGAATCCATACTTGCATTGCTTTTCTAATTTCACATGAGTCAAATAAATCATTTGATACAAAATATTTCTTAATTACACTTATTTGGGGTTGTCTTAAGAAAGATTTTTTCGAAATATGTCCCCTTATTCCACAGTAATTACAATTTAGTCTTTTTGCACTTGGAATAAAATAGTTTTTGTACAGCTTGGGTTTTTCACCTTTACTGCCAATTCGAAATCATTCCTTTCTAATGACATTTTTTCCAAGGATTTCATTTAATGTATTTTCTCCTTTAGTAAAAACAAGGGTTGCAGTTTTACAAGTTCCTACTTCAGTTTGCAGTGATTTTATCATCGATTCATAATCTGTATTGTTAGGATTAATAGAATCAAATTTTTCAGTTAACACTTTATAATGTTTTAGCATTGTATCTCTTTCATCATAAATGGCCTTATGAACATTTTTTGAAGACTTATGCTTCTTAAATATAGAGTCATATTTTCAAGCATATTGTAGTAGGTTGGAAGTTTTTCATTAGAGTAACTAGATTCAGAACTAGAATTAGAAGATTAGTAAGATTGTACCTCATCTGTTTCTGGAATAAAACACATGTTGGCTTTCAGATTTTCTTCCTCCTTCTCTGATTCTGATTGAAAAGTACTACTGGAGTCTTCAGATACACCCCATGTAGCTTTCATGGCATTCTATTCCTTATGCTCATAGTCATTTCTTTTGAAAAAATTATTTCTCTTGTCTTCTTTTAGCTGAGGATAATCAGGTCTGATATGCCCCATTTTCTTGCATTTATAGCATCTGACTTCCTTGTCATCCTTTTTGAAGGATTTTCTAAAGCCCTTCTTCTTTCTATGGAATTTTGTGAATTTTAGGGCTAGCTGAGCCAATTCCACATCATAATTAGATAAATCAGAACTCTCTGACTTCTCTTTTACATTTTTCTTCATCTTTCTGTTTTTTCTCTGGGATGATGCTTTCAAAGTGGTATCATCTCTTTTGACAATAACTTTATGTTCATTAGCTTCATCTTCCATCTCAGCTTCATACATCATTAATGTTCCAATCAGTTCTCTCATGGTTAAATCTTTGACAGGTGTCGACTTTCTGATTGCTGCAGAGATTCCATTCCATTTTGTAGGCAGTACTTTCAATAATTTTAAAGCTTGATCATCTTGTTTAATGGGATCTCCCAAGGCAGTTATTTAATTGACAATCTCGTTCAATATTCCATTCATTTGAGTAACACTCTCACATTTAACCATTTTAAATGTGTCAAATTTAAGCTTAGCAGTTGCATATCTCATTTCCCTGATATTGTAAGTTCCTTCTAAGCAACAACAATAGTTTGCCGCATTTCATATACTGTTGGTCATTGAGATACTCTGTTAAACTCATCAAGTCCTAGAACACATATAATTTCATTCATTGCCTTCAAGTTCATGTCATAATCTGCTTCAGTAGCTGCACTCCATGTTTCAGGTTTTTATGGTATTTCATATGGAGTCAGAATCTTGAAATATACTCTCTTCAAGGTTTTTCAGTTAGATAATCATTCGTGACTTCCATCATCCATAGTTTTCTCCATTGATGTATGGTGCTCTGACCATAGACATTCCCTCTATTGTATCAGTCATCTTGCTTTGTGTATAATAACTTTCATCTTGTTAAAGCTTTTTCAGAAATCTCAACCTCTGATACCAATTGTTGGATCGGATTACACCAAATATACCCAAGTGGGGGGGGTGAATTGTGACTTTTTATAAATATTTACGAGATTGTGTTCTGCCTTTTAAATTTAATATGCTAAAATGATGCAGTGGAAATTTAAATAGCAGAAACACAACATGTATAGTGGTTCGTGGAATAGAAGGCCCCTAGTCCACTCCACCAATACTCTACTCCACGAGCTTGGTGATTTTCACTATCCGGTCCTTGTTTCAATAGACCGGTTCACAACTAAGTACAGGAAGTTGACACCTTTAAAATCCTAGGAAAAAAAGCCTTATGGTTCACTTGTAGAACCAACACAGCTTAGTATGAGAAGCTTATCACTCAAGAATAGAAAAGAATTATTTTCGTATTCTGAAAATACTTTTCAGATGTTCTTCACAATTTCAATACGATGTAATTGAAAGTAGGTAGATTGTCACCTTCAGAAATAATAATATTCACATAAGAGATGTTTTGAGTCGATCCCGTTGAAGTAAATATATAAAAAATCACAACTTTAGTAGAGACAGATCCACCGTAGATCTTCGATATAGAACAAGTGAATCTTCTATCATGTTCCTTCCTCATTAACAAACAATGCTTTAACGCTCCTTCTGAAACAGCAGATCTGTATGTTTCAGTAGTCTTTTTTTCCCTTTTTTAGAATAATGAAAATATCACACATGTTCAATAATTTGCGATGCATTTTCAAATTTCCCATATAAATAAAATAATGATAAGAACTTCTCTTGTAAAATTAGATCCACAAAATTCGCCTTTTTACTCACGATATTCAAACATTTTAATTTACAGAGTAGTCGTAACTTCCCTAAAGACTCGGCATAAAAAACTCTTTTTAATTCGATCAAAACATTGACAAAACAGTTTTTAATATGTCAAAATTTTACTTTAAAATCATCTTTAAATATGGCTTGAAATCCACCTAATAATCAGCGTATTGACTGTTGCATAAAAATTTTGACATTAAATTCACCGACGCCAAAACTAATGTTGAGTTGAACTGTATGCATCCTCAGAATGCATGTTTTATGACGTATTCTTCAATCGTAAGGTTCAAAATGTAAGGTTGACAACGTAATGTTGACAACGTAAACTTGACAACAAATGTAAGGTTTATTCCTAACGTAGGGTTGGTCTTCCATACTTTTCTCTTTAACTTTCCAACGTACGGTAAAAGTTCCATAATTTTACTTGATCCGTACTTTTTCAAGAACGTATGTTTTTTTACAAAAGTAAGGTTGATGAACCATACTATTGAGAAATAAACGTAATGTTTAATATTTACGTACGGTTCTCCTTCCCTACTTTTCTGATATCCCAAACGTTGGGTTCCTTCCTAACGTAGGGTTATTCTTACATAATTTGCCGATAATGTACAGTTTATTAACCATACCTTTTCCTTATCTCAAAAATTATACACGCTTTTCATCCTTACACTACATTTATCCACGTAGAGTATGAACAGTGTTTCCAGAACAAGCTCAAGAAGATTCCGAATAAGTAGTATATGAATAGTGTTTCCAGTACACACTAGATACGAATACCTTAGAAATAAATTCCAGTTATTTCAAGAGTAAAATAAAATGATAAATTTCTACAAAATACTTAACCAATAAAATCATTAGAAAATAATTAAGGGTATTTGTGAGCATCAAAATTGACATAAAGAGATAGAGTATTAATATAAACCCCCCCCCCTTTAAATAACAATATTATGTATTGTTGGAAACAATACTTGCTAAACAATCTACCCCTTTTTGATGATCACAAAACCCATAAATAATTAATGAAATTAAATTAACTTAAAATTAATTACATATAGTTTTGAAATTTTGAAAAGATATGTTTTGAATTTAAAAAAGATAAATATCTCCCGTTAATTTATCCATGTTTTAATTTCTTCTCTAATAAAACTAATTACTCCCCCAAACGAAAATATTTTTGTGTTTATCCAAACTTCTCCCACTTTTTGTGATTTAAAAAAGAATGATGGAATATGGAATAGAACATAGATTAATGTAGCACTGAACAGAAGTAAATTCTATTATTAACTGTTTAGTAATAATTCAATCTGCATTACTGGAATATCGAAATAAGAACAGTAAAACAAGTAAATATAATGAAATAGATTTTCATTAAAATTAAAAAAATAATAAATACATGAATCAAGGTTTTGGCAGTTAACAGGTAGGTTTTATCTTATCTCAACTGTAGACTTGATTTCTGCTAACTGTTTTCTCAACCTTTTCATTAATCCATCATCGAGCTGAATAATAAGATATCTAGCCTCTCAAGTCATATGAATATCTTCAATGAGATTGGCTCGGAAAAACCCGTGAAGCCGTTCTTCTTTCTCCATAAACAAAGAAAGATTCTCTGTGAATTTATCTAAGACAGAGCAGATTCATGGCTCACTAGATGTCAACTAATCAACCATGAATTTCTGATTGTCTATTAGAACAGATAGTGGAGTGTTGTTGCACTGAAGATCGTGAAACCTATCATTCATGTTTCTCATTGCAGTTGTGATAGCTTGAAATCTTCTGATTAAATCAGGTGAAGTACCTAATCCACTAGTCGCACTATTCCCAACTGATACAAATTGTTTCTCCATAAACAACTTAAGATCTGAGAAATCTAATTTCATAACCTTTTCAGATTTCAATTTTGAAACAACATTTAGCATATCCTCTTTAAAAATTTCAACTTCTTGCCTTGAAATAGAACTCTCCTTACGCTTTTGAAATTTAAACTATTATGATGCTAAGGTGATTCTCAGAGAATCATTCTCACATTGAAATTTAGAAAACTTTTTGTACAACTCTTCAACTTCCCTATTCCTTGAATCAGAAGCACCCTGTGCTTGATTCGCATTCTCCGGCTCTGTTTGATGTAGCAGTACTAAAGGTAAGTATTCAGCATCCTATTTTTCTTTCTCCTTGTCCTAAGTAGGTTGGTCCATAGATTTTTCCTCAGAGTCCTTTTCAGACTCTTCCATAGAAAAATCCTCCTGAAGAACTTCTGTGTGAACTTCAGAAGCATGATCATCATGAACATCTACAATTTTTTCATTAAATGAAATATCTAAAATGATATCCACTAAATTTTTCTGAGGTCTTCCACTTCCTCACCAGGCTCTGCCTTCATTTCTTGTTGAATTAAAATGGAAACATCAGCTACAACCTGTTGTTTTGATATTTCAACTAAAATTCTTTCAGGATCAGGATCTATAATAGTGAATTTCTGTTCTTGAGGTTGTCCAACAACCTTTTCTTTGACAAATATGTAAGAGAGTAAATATCTTGTAGTTAAGTTAGGGGAAGCAAGTTCCTCAAGCACAGGTCTTATCCTCTAAATCTAAAGTCCCTCCTGACTTCTTTTTTCCTTAGTTTCTTCCACTTCGAACCTGATCCTCCTTTCCATAGTGCTGACTCTCGATTCATCTTGTCGCTCCATGGACTTTGCAGATTGAGGTTGAGCACTCTCTGATTCATCATGTTCTCTTACTAGAAAAAGAACTCATCTGATATTTCTCTAGATATAGCCAATCTTTCTTAATGTTCTAGCATTAAACACATTACTGTGATGACAACGTACTCTGGCATCCACCAGTCTCACCATGTCCTTCATTAACAATAGCTTGGAGATGAATCAACCAAAAGGTTAAAAGTTCATTCGGGCATCACTCTGAAAATAATATCTTAGTTATATAACCATATAACTAGTAAAATTTAGTTTAACATCACTGAGAAAAAGATAAATTATATACATATTGAGATATAATATATTTTCCATTTCATACATCCTTAGTGCAATCCCTATTTGCACAAATTTGACAGAAATATTCTGATCAGGCTCTAAATCCTGGATAAACATTTTCATTACAGTCTTAATACCAAAGAGAAATAACATTATGTCCTCTGATTTATGCACAGAATCTCCAATATTTTTCATATCAAAATGATAAACTCCCTCATGAGGGTAGTTGAGAATCTAACCAATTTCTACTGACGAGATTGAGAAATCCCTATCCTCTATCTTAGCCATCATACTGTCCTCAGTATCTCCCAGACTAAACTGTATAGATTTAAAGACGTATCGAAGCTCTACCTCATACATAAATTCAATATTCTCACTATTTAAAGTTTGATCGAGATTCTGAAATGACATTACTTGTTTCAACAAGTGATTTGTCTGATATAGCCATTCGAGATCAATCACCTTTCCCTATAAGATTTTTCTTCCATATGAATGTTGTTTCATGGCACTGATGGTTTCGACTTCATCGGATCTTTTAGTCTTTTCCATCATTGCGAGAATCCCTAAAGGTTTCAAGGTTAGGGTTTCAGAGGTTCGAAGATTATGGTTGAAGAGAAGATGTGTTGTTTGCGGGGTCAAAAAGGTTTTGGTAGAAATGAAACGATTTAGAAGTCGAAAGGGTTTCTGACAACCTTGATTCTCGTGTTTTTAATAATAATTACATGTATTTAAAAATAAATAAAATAGATTATGTGGGGAAAATAAACTTATTCTGTTTGAAAAAAATAGCTAAATTATTTTAAGTAGAATTAAAATAAAGAATAACTATTGTAAAAAAAAAATTATTTAAAATCGAATAAACCTAGCTCCCCCTTAATAAAATCAAACCTTTCAGTGCGAAGTGGTTTTGTAAAAATATCACCTAATTGAATTTTGGTACTTCCAAATTCCAAAGATATATCCTTTTTAAGAACATTATCTCTTAGAAAATGATGTCTGATATCAATATGATTGGTTCATGAATGATTAATAGTATTTTTTGAAATATTTATAGCACAAATATTATCACATAAAATAGGTGTATTATTAAAATTTAGTCTGAAGTCTATAAGAGTGTTTTTCATCCACAACACCTGAGCACAGAAACTGCCAGCAGAAACATACTCTGCCTCAGCTGTTGATAGGGCAACTGAATGTTGTTTCTTACTTGACCATGAAACTAAAAACTTTCCTAAAAAGTGACATGTTCCCGATTATCTTTTTCTATGTAATCTAAAAATTCCATAGTCTTTATCTGAATATGAAATCAAATTAAAATCATAATTTTTGGGATAAAGAACTGATTGAAAAACAGTTCCTTTTAAATATCTTAAATTATTTTAACAGAAGTTAAATGACATTCTTTAGGATTTTATTGAAACCTTGCACAAAGAAATGTTGAATACATTATATCTGGACTACTATCAGTAACATATAATAAAATATCAATCATACCTCTCTATAACTTTTTGTCAACTGATTTTCCAGTTTCATCCAATTAATGTTTTATATTAGTGCACATAGGAGTTGTATATGTCTTGCTGTTATGAAGTCCAAATTTATTCACTAAATTAGTAATGTATTTTCGTTGATTCAAAACATTTCCAAAATATTTTTGATAAATTTGAAATCCTGAAAAGAAATTTAGATCTCCCATCATACTCATTTCAAATTATTTTTTCATTAACTTTGAAGACTTATGAAAAAGGGTTTTATTAGTTGATCCAAAAATTACATCAGTAACATAAATTTGAACTGATAAAATATTATAATTCACAGTTTTCTTAAACAGTGTTAGATCTACCATTCCAACAGTAAAATCATTTTTCCAAATAAAAGAGATTAATCTTTCATACCAAGATCTAGGTTCATGTTTAAGGCCATAGAGAGCTTTAGTATGTTTAAAAATAGAATCTGGTTTTTGAGAATTTTCAAAACCAGTAGGTTGATCAACAAAAAATTCCTCCATTAAATATCCATTTAAAAAGGCAAACTTAACATCCATCTTAAATAATTTAAAGTTCATATGAGATACATAGGCTAAAAGGATTCTAATGGCTTCTAGTCTAGCTATAGGTGAAAAGGTCTCATCATAATCTATACCTTCTTACTGATTATATCCTTTAGCCACAAGTATAGATTAATTTCTAGTTATTATTCATTGATCATCTTTCTTATTTCTAATGACCAATTTGGTTCATATCACTGGATAGTTCTATGGTCTTTCACCTAATTCCCAGAATTCATTTCTTTTGAACTGGTTTAATTCTTCTTACATTTCTATCATCCAGCTTTCATCATCTAAAGCTTCTTCTATAATCTTGGGTTATGATTGGGATAGAAAGGCCGAGAATTATACAAGATTTCCTAAATTTTTTCTAGTTTTTATTCCTGTATCTAAGTTGCTTATTATAGATTCTAAAGGGTGATTATTTAAGGCTCTAGTCTGTCTAGGAAACACACTTACAGGTTATTTAGCATCATGTTCTTCTAAACTGGACTAAATTTCATTTATATCTTTTTCAAAATCATTTTTCAAGTTCTCAAGCCTCGTGTTATCATTAGAGTCAGATTCATCCATTTGATCTGTCCTTTTCTCAAAGGGATCAGATTCATAAAATTTCACATGAACTGATTATTCAACAATCCTTGACTTCTTATTATAGATTCTATAAGATTTGGAGGTAGCTGGATATCATAAGAATATTCCTTCATCAGATTTTGGATCGAACATACATATATTATCCTTGGTGTTAAAGATGTAAACCTTGCATCCAAAAACATTAAAGTAGTTAACTTTAGGTTTTCTGTTATTCTAAAGTTCATATGGTGTATTTTTTAAAAGAGGTCTAATTAAAAATCTACTCATTATATAGCGGGTTGTGCTTACATATTCTGCCCAAAAGTAGGTAGGAAGACTATATTCATTGAGAATAGTCCTAGCCATTTCCTGAATAGTCATATTTCTTCTATCAAAAATTCAATTTTGTTGAGGAGTTATAGGTGCAGAGAAGGTGTGTTTAATACACATATTTGAGCAGAAGGAATTAAATTCCTGATTCTCAAATTCTCCACCATGATCACTTCTTAATTAAATTATTAAAAAAAATCATTTTTAAAAGCTTTAAAAAAACTTTCAAATAAAGTAAAAGCTTCATTTTTAAATTTCAACAAGAAAATCCATCTAAATATAGAATAGTAATCAACTAAAACAAATAAATATAATTTACCATCCAAGCTTGTTACTCTTGAAGGTCCAAACAAATCCATATGGATAAGTTCTAGAGGTTTAGATGTATCAATTTTGTTAACTGATTTGAAGGTTGATTTGTGTTGCTTTCCAAGTTGACACGCATCACAGAATCTGTCACATTAAAACTTGAGACTAGGAAAATTAGAAACTAAATGTTTCTTAGATAAATTATTTAAAACATATACATTAAATGTCTAAGTCTCCTATTCCAGATCCAAGATTCATTCATTTTAGCGGTTAAGAAATTTACTTGTTGTTTACCCAAGGAATTTAAATCTAGGGTATACACAATATCAGTTCTTGGTGCTCTAAATTTAAGAAATTGATTTTTGAAAAGAGAACAGAAATTGTTAAAAAAATCAACAACATAACAATAATCACATAGTTTAGAGATACTTATCAGATTGTATTTCAATCCTTTTATATAAAGTACTTTATTAATTGAGATAGCTTCTGGATCTCCATCTATTCCAATACCAATGATTTTTCCTTTGGAATTGTCACCAAAAGTGACAAGTCCCCCATCTTCTTGAGTGAGTGTAGAGAAATTCAATGAGTTTCCCCTCATATGTCTTGAGCAGCCACTTTGCATATAATATATGTCCTTTTTTCTCTTGTGACCTACTCCCTGAAAAGACATTTAAATAGATTACTTTGGTACCCATATTTTGTTGGGTCTAGTGGTGTTAGCTAGCAATGATCTAGGAATCCAGACTTGCTTTGATTTTCTAATTTCAAACGAGTCGAATAAATCATTTGATATAAAATATTTCTTAATGCCACTTATTTGGGGTTGTCTTAAGAAAACGTTTTTAGAAATATGTACCCTTATTCCATAGTAATTACAATTTAGTATTTTTTCACTTGGAATAAAGTCATTTTTGTACAGCTTGGGTTTTTCACCTTTACTGCCAATTCCAAATCTTTCCTTTTTAATGACATTTTTCCCAAGGATTTCATTTAAAGTATTTTATCCTTTAGTAAAAACCAGGGCTGTAGTTTTATATGTTTATAATTTAGTTTCTAGTGATTTTATCTTTGATTCATAATCTATATTGTCAGAATTAATTGAATCAAAATTTTCAGTTAACTCCTTATATTGTTTCAGCATTGTATCTCTTTAATCAGATACAACCTTATGAACATTCTTTAAAGAATTATGCTTCTTAAATAGAGAGCCATATTTTTCTTTAAGCATATTGCAGTAGGTTGCACGTTTTTTATTAGAGTAATTAGATTCAGAAATAGAATTAGAAGAGTAGTGAGATTGTACATCATCTGTTTATGCCATAAAACACAAGTTGGCTTTTAGATTTGATTCCTCCTTCTCTGAGTCTGATTGAAAATTACTACTAGAGTCTTCAGATACACACCATGTTACTTTCATGGATTTCTTGTCCTTATCTCATAGTCATTTCTTTTGATAAATTTCTTTCTATTGTCTTCTTTTAGCTGAGGACAGTCAGGTCTGATATGCCCCATTTTCTTTCATTCATAGCATCTGACTTTCATGTCATCCATTTTGAAGGATTTTCTAAATCCCTTCTTCTTTCTGTAGATTTTTTTGAATCTTCGGGCTAGCTGAGCCAATTCCTCATCAGAATTAGATAAATTAGAACTCCCTGACTTCTCTTTTACATTTTTCTTCATCATTCTGTTTTTGCTCTGTGATGATGCTTTCAAGGAAATATTATCTCTTTTGATAAGCACTTTATTTTCAATAGATTCGTCTTCCATGTCATCTTTATACAACATTAATGTTCCAATCAGTTCTCTCATGGTTAAATCTTTTACAGGTGTCGACTGTCTGATTGCTGCAGAGATTCCATTCCATTTTGTAGGCAGTACTCTCAATACTTTTAATGCTTGATCAGCTTGTTTAATGGGATCTCCCAAGGCAGTTATGTTATTTACAATGTCAGTTAATCTTCCATTCATTTGAGTAATACACTCACCTTCAACTATTCTGAATGTATCAAATTTAAGCTTAGTAGTTTCATATCTCATTTCCCTGATATTGTTAGTTCCTTCGTAAGCAACAACAATAGTTTGCCACATTTCATATGTTGTTGGGCATTAAGATACTATGTTAAACTCATCAGGTCCTAGACCACATATAATTTCATTCATTTCCTTCGAGTTCAGGTCATAATCTTCTTCAATAGCTGAACTCCATGTTTCAGGTTTTTTTGGTATTTCATATGGAGTCAGAATCATTGAATATACTCTGTATCCAAGGATTTTCAGATAGATAATGATTCTCAACTTCCAGCATCCATAGTTTTCTCCATTGAAGTATGATGCTCTTACCATAGACATTCCCTCTCTTTTATCAGTCATCTTACTCTATGTATAATAATTTTCATCTTGTTAAAGCTTTTTCAGAAATCTCAACCTCTGATACCAGTTGCTGGATTGGATTACACCAAATATACACAAGAGGGGGGGTGAATTGTGACTTTTCAAAAATAATTATGAGATTATGTTCTGCATTTTAACATTAATTAGTTAAAATGATGATGTGGAAATTTAAATAGCATAAGCACAAGATTTTATAGTGGTTCGGGGAACAGAAGGCTCCTTTTCCACTCCAGCAACACTCTACTCCAGGAGCTTTATTATTTTCACTATATGGTCCTTGTTTCAACGGATCGGTTCACAACTGAGTACAGGCAGTTGACACCTTTACAATCTAAGGAAAAAAAATCCTTCTGGTTCACTTACAGAACCTACAATGCTTAGTACGAGAAACCGATCACCCAAGAATAGAAAAGAAATATTTTAGTATTCTGAAAATACTTTTCATATGTTCTTTACAGTTGCAACAACATGCAATTGATAGTAGGTAGATTTTCGCCATCATAAATAATAATTTTCACATAATAGACGTTCCGAGTCAATCCTGTTGCAGTAAATATGTAAATGAAATCTCAACTTTAGCTGAGACAGATCCACAGTAGATCTTCGATATAGAACAAGTAAATCTTCTATCGTGTCCCTTCCTCTTTAACAAGCAGAGATTTAACGCCCCTTTTGAAATAACAGATCGGTATGTTTCAGCAGTCTCTGTTTTTCTTTTTTTTTGAATAAACAAAGATCACACATGATCAATAATTTTTTATTCAGTTTCAAAATGACCATATAAATAAAATAACAATAAAAACTTCTCCTATAAAATTTGATCCACAAAAGTCACCTTTTTTACTCGCGATATTCAAACATTTAAATTTACAGAGTAGTGGTAACATCCCTAAAGACTCAGCATAAAAACCACTTTTTAATTCGATCAAAAAATTGATAAAATGGTTTTGAATCAGTCAAAATTCTACTGTAAAATCAGCTTTAAATCTGGCTTGAAATCCACCTAATAATCAGCATACTGACCGTTGCATAAAAATATCGACTTTAAAATCTCTAACACCAAACGTAAGGTTGAGTTGAACTGTATGAATCCTCTGAATGTAAGGTTGATGACTTAGTCTTCAAACGTCAGGTTCACGACGTAAGGTTGACAACATGAAGTTGACAATGTAAACTTGACAACGAACGTAAGGTTCATTCCAAACGTAGGGTTGGTCATCAATACTTTTCTCTTCAACTTTCCAAGGTACGATAAAAGATCCATACATTTACTTGATCCGTACTTTTCCAAGGATGTATGGTTTTTTACAAAAGTAAGGTTAATGAACCATACTTTTGAGAAATAAACGTAACGTTTAATATTTATATACGGTTCGCCTTCCATACTTTTCTGATTTCCCAAACGTAGGGTTCCTTCCTAACATAGGGTTCTTCTTCCATACTTTGCTGATAACGTATGGTTGATTAACCATACTTTTTCCTTATCTCAAAAATTATACAAGATTTTCATCCTTACACTACGTTTATCCACGTAGAGTATGAACAGTGTTTCCAGAACACGCTCAAGTAAATTCTGAATAAGTAGCAAATGAACAGTGATTCCATGCTAGATATGAATACTTTAGTAATAAATTCTCATTATTTTGAAGAGTAAACTAAAATGATAAATTCTTTCAAAATACTTAACAAATAAAATCATTAGAAAATAATTAAGGGTATTTGTGAGCATCAAAATTATCATAAAGAGATAGAGTATTAATATAAACTCCCCCTTTAAATAACAATATTATGTATTGTTGAAAACAACACTTTCTCATCAAATAATACATTAAAACATTTAAAATGAGGGTTTCAATATAATGTGGCCCTTATATAAAAACTTCAAATATTATTATTTTATAAAAAATATATAATAATCTTCAATATTGTCAAAAATTACACTTTTCAACCATTTATTTACAAATAATAATTAATTATAAACATTTATAAAAACATGGTAATAGAAGAAAATGAGTTGGAATGGAAACTATAAAAGATTATTTTTAAACTAAAGTCCCTTACCTTGAGTCTGACTCATCACATACGTTATTTATATTCATGAATAATAAAATTATGTGAATTACATACTTCCATAAAAAAGTTTTTAACATTTATTTATCATTTTTATTATATTTATTACTATTTTATATTCAATTATGTAATCCATTATGTTTATCTAAAATGTTTAAATGACATTCAACTCATATGTCCAAATTTTTTTTGATAGGTTGATAATGGTCAAAGTGGTTATTAATTAATCACATTTAGAATAAAAATAATAAAATAATTATCATTTCTATGCATAAAATATACCTTTAAAACCAATCATGAAATATTATTATGAAAAATTAAATATTTTTCAATCATGGAGTTAGTAGGTTATGCAAACACATGAGTAACGTTTCCATTTTCCAATAATAATTTTGAAAAAAGATAACAATTGTTTTATTTTTACATATTGATAATAATAACTTAAATACTACATTAATTCTATATATATTATTATATATAATTTAATCCATGTTATGTGGTTATGAAAAACTAATAACATATCTTCATAGAGGTGGTAGTCCACACGTACGCATGAATGACATTATCATTTTTAATGAATAAACATTTGACAAAATATATGAAATATTACTTATATAAAATGATAAATGTGTCAATAATATAATACATGTATATATTTTAAATTTATCATTATAACCATTTTTAAGTGGAGTTGATGGAAAAAGAATTATATCTATTCATGTGGTGGTAGTCTTCCATACACACACATTATGGCTTTATTTCCAATTTGATGGAAGAGGAGATGGATATAGGTTATGTAAGGAACTCTAATTAAGAAAAAAATATTCTAGTTATTTAAAAACTAAAAGACACTTTATTTTTCCAAATATATTTTAGGTTTATAGTTTTATAGAATTGGAAAAACTCTTATAAAGTAAACTCATACATTTTAAGTGGAAACTTATACTCACTATCCATTTTTCACCAAAGGGAACCCTTTTAAAATCAAACATGTTTACTTTTCATGATATACCTTAAATTTTTTATATTTTTATAATCTTCATCCCTACTCATACTTTACCATATAAAAAAATTTAAAATCATGGTTTGAGAATATAAAACTCAATAAGGGATATAAAGAATGAAAATTGTTACTCTAGTGAAAACTTGAAAACCCATTTAAATTGTTTTTCTTAAAAACTCATTAGCATGTATAGAAAATAATATAGGTTCTTTGGGTTCTCATTACCATACCAATATTACATTAACCCTTGAAAATGTAATAACTATATGATCAAATTCCCTCTCCATAGTACTTAATGAGTTGGAGAGATATAATGGGGCTCACCCGTCATATCTTGAGCTATAATATGACTCAACCCATCATATATATAGTTATAATGGGGGTCAACCCATCATATCTTGATATATAATGGTATTAATCCATAATAAACAATTTACTAGGTGAATATCATTATTAAAACTCTATTATAAAATTATAAAACTTCTTATTAAACACGTTTTGGATATTAAAATATTCTTTTCCTATAAAAATACCTTTTGAAATATATAAACCTCACATCTAATAATGAAACCATATTCACTTTAAATATTTATATAAACATATAAATAAGAAATTAATTATAAATGTTACATTAAGGAAAGAAAATCCACTGATATCATATAAGTAAAAAAAACATTCTTACCATATTTTTGTAATAAAAAGTCACAAAAAACCAATTTTTGAAAAATGAACAAAATAATACTTTAATAAAATTTTATAAAAAGTCAGGAAATAGTATAATTGACATTAAAAAACTAATAATTTAATATTAAAATCATTTTTGGAGGCAATTTTTGAAAACATTGACCTGGAAGAAAAATATTATTTTTAGGGTGATATTAAAATGATAATTTTTAATATATGGTCCCATATAAATATCATATTGTTGAAGTGGGAATTAATCAAATGAATAAAATATTTGTATCCAATGTAAATAAACAAAAAATAATTATAAATAAAATATATTATATTCAAAAGTAATTTCAGACATATGATTACAATTAAATAATCATAAATTATAAGTTTAACCCAAATAATGTAAATTGGGTTAAGAAATTCGGTACCTCATTTTCGACTTCCTTCAAATGTGTTCAAACCTCATCTTGAAAATCCCCTCCTTGAAAGAGCACATAGAGAAATCATATTTATTATTTTTGTGAGACTATTATCACATGGACGTGGGGAGAGTGATAAAGAGATGATTTGGCAGTGATTTTAGGAGATTCAATGCTTCTAAGGAGAAATGGGGTTGAAAGAAGTGGTATTTAAACTTTCGGCGGGGTGGTTTTAAGTGATTACATAGTGATTGTTTTATATTTAAATCCAAAAATATTATGGTGGAAATAATTTAAAAGAATATTTCAGATAATTAATATTATAATTTATGTTTAGGGTTCATAAACACATCAAAACCCCATTAATTTTTTTTTCGGTATTTTATGCCATTGTCTTTTAACATTAACCTATTTCATTAATTTACCAATACAGCTATAAATCTTTTATTACCATAGTACTTTTTTATGATTAATAATTAAAATAAGAAACTTAATTTTTTCTTTATGATTGAAGATATGAAATCGATTTTACCAAATTCAATTCACATAATTAGAAAATTTATTTATAAAATTAATCCCATATATGTAATTGGAAATTGGGGTTTTCAATGTGAAAAGGTACAAATGTTTGAAAAGTTTATATATCTAATTTCAATGTAAAATTGATTAAAATGATCAAAATTGTATTTATTTATATAATATTGAACTAATAATACATTAAATCCAATTTAAAATACAATTTAACTATAAAAATAAATTTGATGAAAATTTAGTTTTCAATTAAAATTCTGTCTTTTTCACTATTCATAAAAATTGAAACATCACAAAAAAATAAATAAAATATTTACCCTATGATAATTTTGATATTCCAATTTGAATTTTATTTTTTTTTTCTAATAAAATTTATTAAAGTTTTGAAATATATATTTAAAATATTTGTTTCATTAAAAGGAAGAAAAAATACCGTTTAGGAAAAATATGGTTTTATACATAAAATTAGATTTATTCTTATGTTAATTCTATAAAAAAATATGGATTAATTTTAATAATTTTATTGAATATAAAAAATATAAATATCATTCATATTTTTCACTAATATTGGTTAATTTTATTTTTTAAGATAAAATTCCATTGTGGGGATAAGTGTTTTTTATAAACAAAATGCATCCTTTATATTCGATTGTTTTGTATTGTCATTTATAATTAGTTGGAAACCAATTAATTTATTTTATAAACATTGTTAAAATTTATTTTCATAATTTTGTTAATCTCATTCATTCCCACCATTCCAATAGCTAGGTGATAACATTAATATTTAATTAAAAATATGTAGTAATTTTTTTTAATCTCGATGTGGTGTATCTTGTATGAAATTAAACACAGTGTTTAATTTTAAAATTTTGGATTATTAAATTACCCCCCCCCCTTTCTAATTTGAGTCCTTGATATTTTCATTTTTGGACCAGTAATTATGGTTTGACTTTTGACGATACATTTTTTTAAATCCCTCATTCAAAAAAGTGTCAATATAACTTCTATTTGAAATGAGGGAAATAAAAGTACTAAGATCACAGGAGATAACACATAATATAATTTAATTTAGCAAAACATAGACATATATAATAAAAATTAGTATCAAGTTTTGATGAAGAGTGATATAAAACATGGTCATTGTAGAGTAAACAATCACAAAACTTTAAATCTTTGATGGGTTAAAAGGTCATTGATTTCTCTGTAAGAAAAGAAAATAGATAAAAATATTCAATATCCAATTCATATAATTGAGAATTATTTTACTACTTAGAATTAAAGAAGTATTTAAATTTACATATTAAAAAGTATATTTTCATTCTTTAATTAATTTCCATCATAATCTCATCTTTTTCTACAAACTATGAGTAGTTGCGATGCATTTTTCATTCCAGAAAAATTAGAATCAAATATATATAATCATATAATCTAGAAAATATTAAATATATATTTCTAAAATCTTGAAACATTAACCAAAACCAATTTTCTTATTAAAATAAATGACAATTATCCAAAAATAATAAACCTGTATATAATAAAAAACTACTTTAATCCAAAAAATTAACTATAATACCTAAAGTTTAACATATATCATTCAACAAATAAATATCCATAAAATTCCTCAAAAATATTCTAGAGTAATATTAAAGCCCAAAAATTAAAATGATTTGAACACATAGTCTATCAAATAACATTAATCACTCTTAAATTCTCATACCAAAAATTTAATTACCTTAATCACATAGTCCCTAAGATATAAATACCATTTCCAAAAATAACATGAATCGCCATATATCTAAAATAAAATAAAAGATTTTTCCAAAATATAATTCTACCTTTACTCCTCTAATAAAATACCATAATAATCTATTTATATAACCTTACAGAATTCCAAAAAAAGTTATTGTATTCCAAAATAACATTAATCACTTAATCAATAATCATTATGAATCTCAAAGTTTAATATTCGATAAAACATATGTTCCTAAAATCAGTTTATTATTAATCCATCAAATTTATTTGCTAAAACGAACATGCCATACTAATTAGTATATCACATTGGCCAATGGAAGGTGATGCGCATTTGTCCCCCATTGGTTATGGGTTCAAAACATGTGGCCTTGTTGTACATGAAGTGTTATCACAACGTCTTCAATTTTCCTTCTTATATAACTATAATGTTAGAATCCTTATAAAACTCACGAAATATGAGAAACATCCTAAAATATCCTTTTTTTATATCATAAATTTTTTTATTACATGTAGCTAAAACATTTCTCAAGACTCTAGAAATGTCTTCCAAAGTTTATCCATTACTCAAAACATCCAAATAGGGGTTCTTAAAATTTTAAGCATATGACAATCCCTTAAAAAAATTAGCCTCCTTGGATATTTCATCACTTCTCTATTTTAAAAAATCTCAATTGACGTATTGGTAAAATCCTTTTCTACACCTTTTTGTTTATGATCATGAAGATTTAAATCTTTTGCAACTATCTTCTGAAAATAAATAGCATAATATCTCAACTCAATACAACTAAAACACCTCACTATTGAATGACTATTGGTTACCCTGTTCTTTTTATTTTCATGGATCTTTTCCTTATAGACATAGATCCTGTACCAAACTGACCACACTAAATGCACTTCCCAAATCCTATCAAACATTTTTAAAATTTTATATTCCCACACATAGAACATTTTGGAGGATGACCTCTATAATTATTAGTCGGATTCTTCTCCATTTCATGCCACATTGACAGTTTCTTACTCTTTTCATCACATGGAACATAAGTTTTTGAATACTCTGTCTCATATTTTTCTGCATAATAAACCAATTTCACATAAATATTAAATTCAGATGAGATAAAATCTTTTTGTAGACTAGGTTTCGATCCGGAGTAAAATAAATTAATTTTATAATAAATTTGTTAAATAAAATTCAGAACATACCTTTACAATCTGGTGAATTATTCTTCATATTCGGCCACTGATTTAGATAAATCAATAACTTAATCTTAACATGTTAAAACATTTCAACATAATCATAGAGTTAAATATTCTAATAGAATGATAATAAAATTCTCCTAACCCATAAAATTGTCTAAATAGTGATCTGATACCAACTATAAGGACCTGAACTTTAATAATACATATCCTTGTTATTTTAAAATGAGAAGTCACTTGATTTTCATAAGTATAGTTTATGTTTATATTTTTATATAATTAATACATACTCATACAATGTAAACCCATATATTGCAAGTGACACTTATACTCAGTATCCTTTTTCATCACTGAATGAAGCATTTTTAAAATAAATAATGTTTTCTTTTCCCGACATATATTCACAATTTAATATTTCTCTCGTCTTTGTACGTACTCATCTTTTACCCTTTGGAAAAAATTTAAAAACTTTTTATGAGAATATAAATCTCATTAAGGGACATAAAATCGGAAAATTTTTAGTCCATTGAAAACATAAAAACCCATTAAAACCCATTTCTTAAAAACTCATTAGTAAGAATAGAAAAATAATGTAGGTTCCTCGGGGCATCATTACCATATCAATCGTACATTAAAAATTACAAATGGAATTATCATAGAATAAAATTTTATATCTGTAGTACCTAATGCATTATATATCTATAATGGGGTCACCTATCATACCCTGAGATATAATGGGGATCATCCTATCATATATTAAGCTATAATGGTTCTCCACCCATTATATCTTTATAAGACATGGTATCAAATCGTAAAACAATTTCTAATGTCAATATAATTAAAAAAACACATGAAAACTCATAAATTTTTTATAAAACACTTTTGGATATTAAAATATCATTATCTTATAAAAATCCCTTTTAAAATTCAAAAAAAAAATGCATAGGTAATAAAGAAACCATTTTCTCTAAAAATAAACCTATAAACATATAAAGGGGACATTAAAAAATTAATGTTTCATGAACGAAGGAAAATTATTTTTTTGTGTATAAGTTCCAAAAAATTCCTTCAATATTTTTTTCTGAAAATTCACAAATAACCACTTTTATAAACTTTTTGTAACAATTAATACATGAATATTAATGATGTTAAAAATCATCTGTTAATTGTAAAAAAACTAATTAATTTTAGGAAATGTGGACATGGAATAAATAGAGGGTTTTCTGGAATCATTAAAAGAATAATTTTTAATAGAATGTCCTTAATAAATATCTTATCATTGAAGTTTGAGTTAATCAAATAAGTTTAATATGTGTATCCACTGTATATCCACATAAAAATAGTGTAAATATAATATAAGATATTTAAAATTAATTTCACACATAAGAAAATAACTACATAATCATGAAGTATAATATTAACCCAAATAATAAAATTGGTTTAATAAATATCTTACCTCACATTTTACTTCCTTCAAATGTTTTCAGACCTCCTATTGAATATCATCTCCTCGAAGGACCCCTTGACGACCTTGGAATTGGTATTTTATTGAGCCTATTAGCATTCATATATTGGGAGACTGGTGGGGATATGGTTTAGAAAATATTTTAGGAGTTTTAAGTCTTATGAGTAGAAATCGGGTGGTGAAAAGTGGTATTTATAATTGAGTAGTGGTGGTTTAAAGTGATTAAATAATGATTATTTTATCATTTAAGCCAAACAAAATTAGGGGTCCTTAATTTTAATGAATTTTTCTAATAATTAATTATTTAATGACTTGTTAGGGTCTAAATACCTATCACCCATACATTAAAATTTTAATTTGTTAGTTATTTTAATCCTTTACCTTTTAACCTTAACCCGTTTCATTATTTTACATATATCTTGGTAAATATTTTTTTACCATGGTAAATTTTTGCTTCTTAAAAAAAATTTACCTTAAATTATAATTTGGATATTTTGATTCTATATATAGATTCCATTTTACAAAATTCAATTCATATAATTTTCAAAATTAGATTTAGAATCCACCCCATATATGCAATGGGAAAGAGGGTTTTTAAAGTGAAAAGGATTAAATGATCCAAAAATATTACATCTAATTTCAAAGTGAAATTGAATCTAAGGACTTAAATTGGATTTATTAATTTAAAATTAAACTAATTTTAATTTATAACCAATTTAAAATATAATTTAACAATATAAATAAATTTTAAGAAAATATAGTTTTCAATTATAATTATTATTTCTTCTATTTGTAAAATAAATTAAAACATCTCACAAAAATTTCAATTATTTACCCTATTATATTTTTAATATTCATAATTAAAAATTTAATTTTAATTTTACAAATAATATTTATAAATTTTTGAATATTTTTTTAAATAGGTTTTCTCTTAAAAATATTAAATTTTCCTTTTAGAAAAAACAATGCTCTTTATGCTTAAAATTAAATTTATTATTATCTTAAGACTATAACACATATTGGATGAATTTATAAATTTTTTTTTGAATATATAACAAATATATTTCATTAATATCTTTCACTAATAGTTATTAATTTATTTTGTTATGATAAAATTCCATTGTAAGCATAAAAATAGTTTATTTATAAAAAATGTCCTTTATATTCAATAATTTTTTATTTCCATTTATAACTAATTGGTAACAAATGAATTAATTTTATAAAATTATGTCATATATATTTTCATAATTTTTTAATCTCATTCATTGATACCATTCCAATGTCTATGAGATAATTATCTCATTTAAATAATAATATTTAGTTGTTTTTTTATGCTCGATGTGGAGTATCTAGTATAAAAGTGAACACAATGTATTATTTTAAAATCTGAGGATGTTACTGGTTATAAATTTTACATAATAAGATCATGGAATATTAAAGATACTTTTGTTATTATTTCATAAATTTTGAAGAAATTTTTATAGAGGTTTAAAAAAAATAAAAAAAATTATTGATTATGAATTATACCTCATATTTAAAAAATATTTTTATGTTTAAACAGAAGTATTTCCAAATTTTTTTCTATTAAAAAAATACTCTAGAACATAGGGAGGAATTTAAGTAATATATTTGTATTGTTAATTTCATAACCAAATGGTTCTTATAGTTTAAAGGAATGAGTAGAAGATTTTCATTTGTTATAAAATATGGGAGGGTCACTCTAGGAAATTCATGAAATATTAAATCAATATAAATTAATATTCAAACTAATATTGATCAAAATTGATAATATTAAGAACTAATATATTGAGGATTTTAAATAATATCATACAATAAAAATTCTACATATTGAGGTGATGTTTCACCCTTATATTTGTTTTACTTGTGGTAACCATTTTTTAGAAATGTTATGAAAACATTTTTTTCTATTTAAGAGTCAGATAAGTACTATAAAAGTAAAATTGAACCATTTATATAATATAGATGATATTTTTAAACATATAAAAATCACTTAAATTAGGATATGATTTTTAGATATTTTTAATAATTTAATAAATTATTATTTATTATAAAATATTAATAATTTATTTTTTGAACAATTCATTTAATTAATTAAAATTGAAAAAATTTAAGCACTTAAAAATAGTTTTCAGACAACATTGTTTCTAATCAGGAAAATAAATTTATATATAAATCACGAAAATTTATGGTTAAAATGAAATTAATTTTATTATTATAAAATAATGGTATATATGTCACTTTAATAACAAATCCAATGTATAATGATAATCTTAAATTTTTTTATTTAATGAAAATAAATTTCATTGTTTGAAGAAATTGGTAATTTTCAATATTCACTGAAAAATCAGTAATTCCAAAAAATCACTAAATTTCACCCTGCATAAATTTTTATATAATTATTTCAAAAAATAAGTTAATTTTACCAAATATATTTTATTACTTATACATAAATTATTTCTAATATTTTCTCACAAGAGAATAAAAACATTTTTGAAGAAAATGTATATTGAATAATAAAATGACTCCTAAAAATTGACAAACAATTGATGGATAATTTATATATTTTTTATATCATGTAGAAATAATATATTTCAGAAAAAATTTATTCCAATTAATAACTATTAACATAATTTATATTTCATAATGGTTATATTTGAATAATAATATTTCATGGTTCGCTTAGACTGGATATTGCATAGCGCACATGCTATCAAACAAGGTCTTAATTTTTAAAAATATATAGGTGTTGAATTAAGTAATTCAATATGTTTTAAAAATTATTGAGTCATTTTGACATCAATATGGTCTCATAAATCTTATTGTGTACAAGACACTTTATTATTACCAATCACATAAAAATCAAAATTTTCAAACAAATTATCTATAATTAACTATAAACTAATTTTGATGTAATTATTATAAAAATTTGGTTATTTTGATAATGAAAATTATAAATTTGGTAAATATGAAATTTAAATTTCAATAAATAAAATAATTATTTTATAAACATGTAAAAAATATTTTTTTAAGAAATTAACACTTATACAAACATTAAGTTGTATAATTTTAAAAACATTTTCTTTAATATTATAATTATTATAGGTACTTATTTAATTATTGGTAAATAATTTTTTATATGATATTTTATTATTATAGATGGCCAATTACTATCCTAATTGTCATTTATTATATAAACTATCATATATTAATTATACATTATACTTATACACTACATTCTTACTTCTTAAATCATTCACCAAATGAACTTAATTTCTAAAATTTCAATTCATTTTATTATTGTTTTCTTCATAGTAGTAACGCATCCTTTTTTCTTACTAGTCGTTGTACAATAAGATCCTATTGTGTTTATGATTGTGTTGTTTCAACGTTTTGTAGTAATAGTTGTTACCATTAAGTTGATTGTTATTTTTTGGTTTTTTGTTATGTTATTTTGAAAAACTAATTATGTGCATTTTAAAATTTATATTTTAATGAAATGTTAATGTATTGTAGTATAATATGGGAACATTAATTCCACCAAAAATTAATTCCATCATTTTAATTTTTGTTATATCTCAATCCATGAATAAATGTGGTTAATTATTTATCATAACTTCTCAGAGATCCCTTGTTACCTCCTCCCACATTCGATTCCTCCACAGTACATTCCCCAACTCGGTTATCTTATTCCAAAACACATGATCTACAGTATCATGAAACTATAATTAATTTCCATTGCTGGATAAGTAATGCTTTAACACAATTTCTTTGATGGTGAGTTCGTGTATTGGGTTTTACATGTAATTCCATAATAAAGACATCATGCACAATAAATTGGTTGGGTTTCACAAGCAAATTATATGCCATGGATCAAATTTACTCAAATAACTAAAAAATAATAATATAATATGGATTTAACTTTCCCTTCTAATGAAAAAAAATTCTCCCTTCATAGGGATTCATTAAAGAACACACAATTATTTAGTTGAATTTGTAATATCATCCCACAATTATAATTTTATATTATATATATATATTCTTTCATATTGATATGCTTTCCAATGGATAAATCTTTCTCCTCAATGTGTTATGTTCCAAGTGACCTCCTATCCCAAACATAATCATAGTAGGTTTGAACACGAAATCCTTTCCCATATAATTCTTGGTATGGTTCAATATTTATATTGTACTAAAATGTATTATTATATTGAAATTAAACCAGAGGCAGATAATCATTGCATATTACATGGAAGTCATACAAGCATAAAATGTAAATATAATTTAGTGTTTGCAGTGTTCTTTTTAAAAATACCATTAGATAGAAGATGATAGATATTTCTGAAATGTATCTTGAAACATAATTTATTTTATTAACCAGCACAGTAACTGAACTGGGTGCAACATACCTCAAACACTCCACCCCATAATCTAGAGGATTATTTCTAGTGATGAATGTTAATAAATAATAGATGAATAGACTATACCCTAACGTATAAATAACCATCCATCATAGTGGAAGTGATATCATGTTAATTTTCTCTCAATATATCATGTTAATCAAAATTTATCATATCTAAGATCAGGAAATAAATATATATCAATATCATGTAATATAAAAATGAATATCTTTATATTTAATAAGTGACATAAAATTATAATTAGGATATCCTATGGGAATATCATATATCATATGTTAAAAATTATAAAAATGTAGATAACTATAAAACTATTCCGCAGTGTTAGTTTGGTACCTTCGTGATATTCTATACATGATCCAATAACTAAACCATCCATAATTATTTGGATATTTCCCTTACCTAGGTCATGAAACATAATTTTTGGTTACATACATGGAAAATAAAAAAAGTTGTGAGTAAAACTTAGTAGGCCACCATTTATGGGGTCTCTAAAGAGTCCAATAGATATAGGTTCATGTTCAATGTGAATTGAAAACAATGAAATAAATAAGTAACCTATCATGCCATAGAGTGCTCCTAAAAAAACACGTGTGACCATACCCACTCCGGATAGTTCCAAAATGGGATGAAATCTCTATGGTCTGAATACACAACCAGTATGATTTATATATCAGATATCATATAAATATTAGGGTGAATGAAAAATCATTATAATATATTATAAGAAAATGATGTATCATCATCTGTCCACATCTATGTTAGTGAACCATCATCACTCTAATGGTAATGAATAATGAGTCACTTACCATTTAATGTGGAATAAACCATCAGAGGTGAAAAATACACTTCAACTATTTATGATCAAGTGGAAGATATAACACTATGGCATAGCTCAGGTGGAAGAGGGATAACCAATTCATACTAACTAGGTGGTTGATATACCACCAATATAATTTTTTTTGGAGGAGACACAACACCATCATAAGAATCTATGTGGATGATGAACCATTGAGACAACATATATATGTGCATGAGGCACTAACAATACGTTTCGATGTCTCTGGAAAATTACCTAGTGCAATAACCACAAACTCCTCATCATCTATTTAACATATAAGTTATCCACATGCTCTACCATATAAATATTTATAGGGATCCATCTAAATCAATTCATGAAAAATATTAGTATAGGTGAACACCAAAATGGAGTTGCAACACCCTAATATTTTAAAAACGGAACATCATGATCATCATCTTATACGAAATGAAACATTGTAATTAGAATAATATTTAACACCCCAATACATTAAAATATATTTATCTCTATATAAATTTAATCTCTATCATATCTTGTGATTTAGTCAACATCGAGTTTAAACAAAACCTGATACTCTATTAAAATATATTATTTACATATGATTGTTATAACCAAGCTATTAAGTTGGAGGGTATGAATAGGAATAAGAATTTTAAGAAAATTATATTGTTTACACATGTGTAAAACAAATTCAAATATTATATATTGACTATAAAAAACAATATAACCATTTTAAATAAAAGGTAAATGTTTTTTGAAAAATTTTATTTTTCTAAAAGGTTTTTTAGTAGAGCTTTGAAAATGTTATTTAAAATTAATTATTAATAATTTTTTAATATATATTTGGAAACATAAAAATCATTTTTTTAAATTTAAATGTGAAAATTATATTTGGATGAATTTTTTATAATTTTATGAAAATATTATGTTTTTGATGAATACGGAAAAATTCTAATTTTTATTGAACATTATCTTTTCATTTAAATTAATTAAAAAGTTAAATTCTATTTTAAATATGTTTTAAAGTAACAGTAGTTCAATTTTTTCAATTTCTAACTAATTTTAGGAATTAGAATAATTTTTTTCTTATTTAATTATAATATTAATTTTTTTTATATTTTTAATGTTATTTATTTGAAAAATCATTTTTTTGATGTGTCTGTGGGTTTAATTTCAAATTTGATTTTTTATTTATGTGATTTTATTTTTTAAATATGTATTTAATATTTATAAATAGTATAATTTCTATTATATAATATGTTCAACACAATTTTATTACCATAATGAATATTGAAAATAGAATGAAAATACCATGGTAAACGCGAAAATGGGAAATGAAGGTTAATATAAAAAAGGTAAGAGTAGAAAATGAATGAAAACAAGTAGAAATCCTAATTTATAAAACATTTTGGACCTTAATCAAATGGAACATGAAACTCTGGATCGTATGTACAATGGACTACTATATGACGTACCGATGTAATTTGATTTCTATCACCACATTTCATGGAAGGATATACATATAGATTTAACATTTTTTATATGTTATTTATTAAATTTTAATAATATATTAATTATTATAACACATATACATTCTTACTTTTCATTTCTCGGTGGGATAATATAACATTACACTTATGTATGGTGGACTGTCACCTCACGAAGTAATATAATTAGTTTTTCACTTATGCATTACATAGAAGGTAGTAAGAATAAAGTTAATAAATATTTGTGACATTTATGATATAAACATAATTATATATATATATAATATTTTATATAACTTCTTACCTTTTAATCTATTTGAAAATAATAATGTCGCTTGAGCGTATGTGTGGACTACTACCTCCATGTGGCGATACAAATTTTTTTTCAAATTTTACATGGATGGTAGTAATGAAGAGTTTAATTAATATATATTCTATATATAACATAACAATGATTATTTAAATTTTAATTAGTATTTATTTTTCATTTATTCCATCTGTCGATAAAATGGAAACAGTGTTCAAGCGTACATTTGGTCTACCGTCTCCATTAACGGTGTAAAACATTTTCTATTTATTTATTTTATGGAGCACTATAAATATATATACAATGAATATATATGATATTTATATCATGTTTTACATTCTATATATTATTTAACCATATCCCAAGTAAAAAGGCCAAAATTTTCGAACCAAAACGTACACGACAAATGAAATTATTGTCTCTCAAAATAGTGATTTTAACAAACAAATGTTAATAAAAAATGACAAAATATTATAAGAAACTACTATATTTTATGAGATATATGAATATGGTTATTTAATAGGTTTCTAATAAACCAATATTTAATATAAAGGAGGATTGAACACATATAAAGAAAGTAGAACAAGGGTTATGGGTTTCTCATCTCATGTTTACTTTCACAATACATATTATGTATTCACCACTAATGTATTTAATTTTGTGTATATATTGACCATTTTATATGGTATATAATTAATATTTTATCTTCAGGGTATTTTATGTTTCATTTGATGTTAATTATTTTATGGGGATTATTATTCAGAAGTTAACAATGTGGTAGGTTTTATTTCACAATCTCATTAGTATTAACTATTATTTATATGTATGTCACGGTTAGAGAAATTATTTTATATTTATATCCTAAAACATATATATTACATTATCCTCTAGTTTTTTATAAACATTTTGTGTAATAGTACATTCTCCTCTAATTGTTACCTATGATTATTTAGAATTTTTTTATGAAGATAAAACTTTATTTCTATTTTCAGTTGAAATTCTATTTTCATCCAAACACATGTTTTACAAAAAAAATTCAAAAATGTTTTTTGAATTATAAAATTGATTTATTAAAAACATTTCTTTAACCTTTCATAATTTTTTTAACAAAATTTTGAAATGAATAATAATATTCTTTTACAAACACGGACCATTTGGATATGAACGAATATGTGAAAGTAATCATTGTTTTAACATGTATGTGATGAATGAAATTTCACACCCTCATGAGAACTAATTAATTTAAATATAAATTTATTTGTTTAAATGAGTATTTTATAATAAATTTATTTTCAAAATATTTTTTGATCTTTTATTTTTCAATAGATATTCAATTTCCACAAGAATTTTTTTAATATAATTTTCATTTTATTTCTATTCATCAACGACATCAATATGTTATTATAATTATGATTAACTGGGTATAATTTGTATTTGTATCTTACTTATCATTTCTTCAGATTTTATATGATCAGTTTCACAAATAATATTGTGATGTCATGAACTTAGCTCCCACTTAACCTGTGCTTCGATCCCAGATGGACACATGACCCCTGAAACGTCTCCCCAAAACCCATCAGTTGAGAAATACTAGAGGGGTGTAATGGTATATCATCAGGGAGACAATACCCCCATATTAGAGTAACTTAGAATATGTATAAATAAAATAAAATAATGGAACCATAAACAATTAAACTGATAAAGTAAACAGCCGGTGACTGAATTATATAACAAAGGCCTCATAGGCAGTGTCTAATATAGATATGCTTTCATGGAATGAAAATACAAAAAGTTAAGTGAACAGGAAGCATGTATACAAGTAAAAGATATAAAATTGAAAATAATATAATATATTCTCTATATATTCTCGTGCCTAAGCCCGGTCATCTGCTCCTCAAATCCATCTAAACAAAATGGATCAATAGCCAGAAGAGTGATGATCACCCTTATCCATACCTATAGGCAAACAATCTGGTTGGATTCCAAATGAGTCCTGAATAGAGTGTGAGATAAATCTCAGTAGTCCACCACCAACACTTTCTACATATAATCTGAGTAGGTTCTCATAAGTAAACAGAATTAAAGTAATATAAAATCTATAGAATTCAAAAATAAAAAATAACCTCCCACTCAGGTTCTTAAGGGACAACTGGTGGATATACCTTCTTGAGCTCAAGGCTGGTAAGTCTGACCAAGTCACCATACATATATACATTTCCATAATATAGAAAGGTATATTCATATAGATATATGTTTAGATGGATCATGACGTAACTCTCAGACATCCAATACCAGGGTAGCTCTCGCGGTCTAACCCTTGGCCCAACTCTAAGAGATCTCGCAATCTATTAGCAATACATGAGGGAGCACTCATGGTCTTCCCTACCTCAAGTGTCTCATAGTCCTTAGTTCCATAGATATAATCTCACGCAGTCTTCCATACAACAAGTCTCTCACGGTCCTTGGGTCTACACCCATAAGGCATAACATTTACATTATATAATATAAGGCAAAATATATTACATCATTTAAATTTAACAAGAAAACCAATATACAGTGACATTATAAATAATTATAGTCAATGGAAAATTCATTCCTTCCTTTGAAACCATTTCATTTTATATCAATTAATCCTTTAGTTTTATTCCAGATCAACCTATCCAACCTATACAAATTTCCTCACATGGAAATTTCATTCCAGGGAAAGGTGTTAAGGCTCAAGTGTCATGTCAAATACTCACATGGTCAATTTTCCAATTCATAACAAAAATGTACTAATAACCATTGAGGAACCTCGGTAAACTCTAAATACAAATGGTATAATGTTCAATCCAATTAAAAACCATGTTGGGAGCTACAGACTATAATTATACACTTTGATAAAATTTTCATAAAATGTCCAATTTGAGTAGAACACCCCTTGGGTGTTTCTAAAAAGAAAGGGTGGTCTTTAAAAACTTATTACAAAGCCAATTCAACAATATATAACCTCTATAGTCATTTAGAAAAGATGAAATCAAGACAATAGAAGAGCTCGACAAAGGTTGGCTCATGAAAAAACGAGATTAAATAAAAATCGACCAAAACTCAAATGGAAAACTATGTGACAAACTAAATTTGGGTAGTAGATGATGCCTAATTTAGTATTAAACTAATATTAGGAGTATGTTGGAGTAAATATAAGTTTTCATCCAACACCCTGAAATTATGGCTAATGAACCTACATCTAAATAGCGTAAGAGATGGAGAAACTAGGGGAGGAAAGATGAGAACACGGGGTTAGTCTTACCTTGGCATATATGATTCGTCCAACGGATCAAGAAATTTTCACCAGATGAAATTTTTTTAGGTGAATGTATAAGAAGATTATTTGAGAGATCAAGGAGGACGATTCATAGGTTATTTCCACTAGAGTGTAAGAAAAGAGAGAATTAGAACATAAATAAAGTGAGGGGAAATTGTCATTTTCCCCTTAAAATGGACTCACACGGTTTCTATAAATGGTTTGAAAAACCATGTGCAAACAATGCATAAGGTTGTAACCCTTTCCCCCAAGTCTTCATCATCACTACACATAGTTTGGGAAACTATTCACAGACAATGCGTAAGGTTTTGTCCTTTTCCTACAAGCCTGTAAGGTCTGTGCGCACAGTTTCTCAAACTGTACACACACCGAGAATAACCCAATAATTAATTGGGACCATGGAATGGCCTCTACACATAGTTTCACTAACCGTGTGTAGACCATGTAGATGGATTTTGTAACCACCTACAATTGGTCACATGGTCATGTTCTTGGGTCAGTCAGTTGTAGAAAAACTATGCAGCCGAGTCTACATTCCCGTTTTTTGGTGCTCTGGGGTCCAGAAGTGCCTCGGATGATCCCATGACCTCCTTAGCATGATTACTAGTCTTCATTAAAATTATTCAAGACATTCAAAAGAAAAACTAATGGTCCAAACATTGGTCTAATATTTAGGTCATTACAACCTCCCCTGCTTATAGTAATTTGCACTTGAGTTTCCCTTGTAAGTGTAATAAGGTACTATTAGCAAAGTGTTCTAGCCATTGAGAATTCACGCCATCTTATCTCTCCCAGATCATTTCATATAGCTATCATTGCTGGCATAGCACTAGTACAAGAGGGAAGAACCATCCTCTAATTGTCTTCACACTCCGACCAACAATATGAACCGGATACTCTTCAATGGAATCATCTGTATCCAGCTTAACCTCATCTGTATGGAAGACGTGAGATGGGTCTTGATAATATCAGTGAAGCTGAGATACATGAAATTAATTTTTTATGGACCTATATCACTGGGGAAGTGATGACCAGTAAGACACTTTTCTGATCCACTTCACCACCTCGAAGGGTCCAAAAAATTTCGATGATAGATTACCCTGCTTCTAAACACATGTTTCCCTATCCTAGGAGATACATTCAAGAAAACTCTATCTCAGACCTTGAACTCAAGAGGTTATTGGACTCTATTAAAATAGGGCTGTTATTTAGATTGTGCTGTCAACATATGTTTTCTGATTAGTTGGACCTTCTCTAAATTCTGCAACACGAGACAAAACCCAAATAATGATTTGTTCCCTACATCTAACCAGTACATATACGAGGGACAAGGCCTACTGTACAAGGATTCATAGGGATCCATCTCAATAGTATCATAAAATCGATTTTTATAAGAAAACTTTATGAGGGGATTGTGTTTCTCCTGGTAACCCCTAATGTCACGAATGCATGCATAGATAATATCCTCAAGAACCTAAATTGTGTGCTTCGTCTATCCATCTCTTAGATGGTGATTGGTCATGATAAAGAGTAACTACGTACACAAGGGCTTATGAAACCCCTTCCAGAAATGTGATGTGAAATGATAATCTTTATCAGAAACAACTGAACATGTTTCCACATGAATAGGTACCACCACCTTGATGTACTGGATTCCCATATCATCTATAGAAAAGGTCTCTCACACAGGTAAGAAGTGTGAGACCTTCATAGATGATAAAAAACCCACATTTTACTATTTCCAAGAGGTGATCTAGTTAAACTAGTCATGATGTCCATCAAAACATCGTCCCATTTTCACTCAAAGACAAACAATAGATGAAGAAGCCCCATTTGATGCTTATCTTCCACCACAACAGACTGAATGGTGTAGCATCACATAATGAAACCGGTTATCTAACATTTCCTGTTGTGCCACCAATATAGACATCATATATATTGATACATTTTTTTTGACACTAGGGTGAACTACCCATACTAAGGTGTGGAAATCCCTCATTATCTCCCCTCTGATGTCTGATGGGACCCATACACACCCAAAAAATAGAATAATATCAGCCCTATCAAATATCTAGCTAGAAGATGTGTCATCATCTAAGACACTCTCTTATAGGACAAGACCATCCGGATCAGAAATATTTCTTGACATAACAATTTCTAGAATTTTAGATTTCACCACAATGGTTGATAGATTATACTGACCATGATCCTCATGAACATAAATGTGCATATTAGAGAATAAGGTTATAAACTTCCATTCTTCATTAGAATCTGGAACTGGCAGTGTCTAAGTCTTTAGGCTTAGAGCATAGATTATTGAATTACATTTCCATGATGTGCAGTAATGTCTAAAATAAAATGATTTAAGGTACTCATCCCACATACACTACCTGAGATTTTGATCCCGCTGAGTGAAGATGTATTTGAAGCTCTTGTGGTCCGTGAACACCAAAAAATTATCTCCTAATAAATAGTGTCTCCAACAGCATAAGGCATGAAAAACTATAGTGATATCAAGGTTTTGTGTTTGGAAATTCCTCTCGTGATGCCTCAACTAATGAGAAAAATACACAACAACTTGATCATCCTACATCATCACACCTCCAAGATCAATACCTGATGTTTAAAAATAGATTGTATAATCCCTTATTGGAACTTAAAGAATTAGTATCCACGCTGAATTATGTATTCCCTTCAACTAATGAAAGGCTTATTCAAAATATTCTGACCATTTTAATTTCACCCCTTCTTTATCAAGCCGGTGAGTAGCGCTGCTTGGCATGAGAAATACTATATGAAGAGTCTCTGGTAACTGGAATTCCCCAAAAAACTCTAGATATCAAAGAAATTCTTGGGATTATCCTAGGAACCCATATCCTTCACTTTCTTAGGGTCAACAGAAACATATTAATCTGATATTATATGACAAATGAAGTGAAATTTATCGATTGAGAAGTGGCATTTACTAAGACCAATATATAGATGATTCTCTGTTAGCATATTTATCATGATCTGAAGATCGGTTGCATGGTCATGTCAGGTGCATATATACATTAAGATATCATCTATTAATACAACAATGAATGAATACAGATATATGTGAAAAACCTAATTCATAAGATATGTGAAGATCGTATGAGCATTCATGTCCAAAGTGAATAACCATGTACTCATAGAGACCATACCTTCTTCTGAAATATGGGCAAGGTATGTCTAAAGTCCTGACATAGACCTGATGATAACTTGAACTCAAATATATATTTGAAAAAATATTTACTTTTCATAGATAATCAAAGAGGTTTATATTCTAGGAAAAGGATACTAATTGATGATATTTAGCCGATGTAACCAACAGTAATCCACGTAAATACTAAGGATAAATTCCACCTTCTTATTAAAGAGGATTGGTGATCCCCAATTCAATGTGTTGGTGCATATAGACCCCTTTTCCTCTAGATCCTCCAACTAATTCATGAGCTCCATAATCTTCTTATATGCCATCATATATAATGGAATGGTCACATATGCTTCTACAACCACAACTTCAATAGTAAAATCTATCTCTGACACTGGAGGTAGTCTAGAGAAATATTTAGGAAAAATATCTCTAAACTTTTTCACTACCATAGGGAAGACATTTTTTTCAACCCCAAGTCACCATGGTAACGACTATCAACATGTGATGTAACACAATCAATCCTCTATTGCACGGTGTTTTATCGCGTCGTATTAACATCCCACTCTCCCATTTGTACATGAATAATTCCCTATAGTGATGTAAACATAACCTTCTGAACATAGAGGTCAAAGTGGGATTTGTAGGTAACTAACCAATATATCATAAGGATTGCATCAAAACCTTTCACATTGAGAACATACAGGTTACATTTAAATATCTAACCACCTATCTCAATGGGAGAGTTCTGACAATTATGAACGACCTCTAAATGGATACATAAGGTTTTATCTAGCATCATGAAGCCATGATTTTACTCAATGTAGAGGTCTCGACTATCAGTGATTTCCTTAGATATAAATGAGTGAGACGTGCCTGTATCAAACAATGAAGACACTAAAGTTGAGGCTACTAGAATAGTACCTCATACAGTAGATGGTTTGGCACTCTGTTCTTGTGGAATAGGCTGGAATGCATGTAATAAACCTGTAATGTGGCCTTGAGTACCTGCATGATCACTCTGAGTAGGCTTGCTCTGTTGGAAATGAGAATCATAAGCCTGACTACTTCTTCCTTGACCACCACCTCTTCCTGATCGACCAGTGTTATTTCAGCTTCCTGACTACTAATTCCTCCATGGAAAATTTCGAAGCATCATTTCTGACCTCATGAAGATCCACTAGATGCTTTAGGTTCCAAATCATCTTGGATCACACCATCAAAATCTCTCATATTTCACTCTATAACTAGGGTCTAGTTGAAAATATCTAAAATATTCATCATCCTGAAAACATTGACCTATGACCAGATGGAGTAACATGGCCCATCCTAAAATCTCCTTGTAGCCATAAGGTCATTAGCATCCAGATAAGGAGAGAAACTCTAGAGCTCTGTGAAGCGGGATGAGTAATCCATGACTGTCATGGTCCCCTTATACAGATTCATGAAATCTCTAGCTCTATTAGCCCTCAAAATCCGGGGAAATAAGTAGTCGTAGATAATAGTCTGGAAGTCAACCCAACCCATCTTTCTATACTGGCATGTATGGTTTATGACAACCAAGAACTTCTTTGCTGAATCATATAGCATGTATGTATCCAGCTTGACCCTCCACCCTTTTTTCCTCTTTAGGTGCTTGAATATTTAAAGGATCACCTCAATCCAAGACTCCACATAAAGTGTTCCACCATCCCTCGAGAATATAGAAGGATGATTCTACTAAATCTCATGAGTAAACTCTTCCATATTTGGGGTTGGTCACACTCCTCCTTTCATATTATGTATCATATGCTAGAATCCTTCTTGTGTCTAGAATGGAAGGACAATTGGGTGCTCAAGGCCTATAACCATGGGGACATGATCGTTGCTGCTTTCAAGGCACACGGCTTGAGGATGTCATGGAGGCATAACTATGCAATTCCAAATGAACATCTTAGAAGAAATAGAATAAATTTAGAGGATTTGATTTAAGAAACTATTATAGGTACTAAATCCTTAATATGAGGATGAACATGCCACTTTTTATACTTCTGAAGCCAATACTAGACATTTGAACAGACCATAAGAGGCCACATGAATGATGAAACACCCAATACCCACAACTAAGGATGGGTTCATGTCAATTTTCTAAGGTAGGCATGTGTAAAAAAATTGTTCTCAAGTTATATGTCATTTCAAATAGTTTAATTGAATGATATGTCATTTTATAGACTATAAGGGCCTATACACCTTATGAGTCAAAACATGACACTCACTTGGATGTAATTTCCCTTAAAATTTTTCTTATCTATATAATTATATCATTTTTCAAGTGGTTTGAACCAGTTGGAATGCAATTGTTTGATCCATAAGGGACTATACACTTTATGAACCAAAGAGTGGTACTATCTAAACTCACACCATAAAATGATCCAAAACCTATATAAATGTTTTATCATAATTAAACATATGTAGAAAAAAGAAAAAAATATACGATAGGCAATGCTTGATGTAAATTTAAATGTGGCATTGAAAAATGCATGGCCTACTAGTATTGTGCCTATCGTGATGCATGTTATGAAATATAACCTTCATTTTATCGAGTTTAGAAATTAAATCACAATTCCAATATCATTAATAAATATTTCATCATAAAGCTTGTGAATCACCCAATGGTGAAATGATATCAATAGTAATAGTAGAATCAATAATAGTAATAATTCCAAAAACTTGGTCCTTACCTAGTACACTGGTTCATCACAACCAAGCACTACTTGTAACGAAGTCTCAAGCATTCCAAATCTCTAATATATTGTCTCCAAACAATAAAAAAATAAATTTAAAAATTCTATGATACAACTTTGTGACATCCTGGACCCAGTTATCACATAACTCATGCCCCGAGCTTAGATGGTTACATGACCCCTAGTACGTCTCCCAATAAGTCAGAGGATGCTGACTAATATCTAGGGTGTAATGGTATATTAGCGGGGATACTAGAACCCTCCATGTTAGAGTAACATGATGGATGTAGAAAAAACAAAAAATAATGAATTAATAAAAAAGGACAAATAAAGTAAATAGTGGAATACTGAATAATATAAAAAAGGCCTCAAAGGCTTTGTCTCATATAGATATGTGTGCATGGCTTTCCAATACAAAATAGAAAAGGAACAAGAAGAAGGAATTAAATTTCAAGATACAAATGTAAAAAAAATCCAGAATCTTCTCCATAGCATCTCGATCCTAAACCCAGTCCTCTTATCCAAAGATCCATTTAAAAAGGTATAAACAACATGAAGGGTGATGCTTTCCCCTATCCATACCTATAGGCAACAATCTTCTTGGATGCCAAAGGTGGTCGGAATAGGGTGTGAGATAAATCTCATTAGTCCACCACCAATGGTATATTTATGTATTCCAATATGGTATCATAAAACAATAGTGTGTAGGTAAAAAACAACCCAAACAATGCATAAATAATAAATAGCCTCTTGCTCAGGTTCCTAAAGGACACCTAACGGGTCTACCTGCTTCAGCTCAAGGCTGGTAAATCTAACCAAGTCACCATATATATAAATATATAAATATATATATATTGTATAGAGAGGTATATATATATATGTTAAAATATGTTTGTATGGATCAGGATGTAACTCTCAGACATCCAATACTAGGGTAGCTCTCACAGTCTAACCCCTAGCCCAACTCCAAGAGCTCTCACAGTCTCTTGGAAATACATAAGGGATCTCTCATGGTCTTCCCTACCTCAATGATCTCATGGTCCTTGGATCTATAGTAAGAATCTCACAAATTCTTTCATACCTCAAGGATCTCACAGTCTTTGGGTACACACCCATAACGCATAACATTTACATTATATAACTTAAGGAAAACCATCTTACATCGTTCCCATTTAAGAATAAAATCAATATACAATGCCTTTATAAATAATTTCAATCATGTGAAATGCCATACCATCCCTTAAAACCATTTCATTTTATATCAATTCATTATTTTGGTTTAGGATAGCTCATCCTAGCTAACCTATACAATTTTCCTCAAATGGAAATTCCATTCCAAGGTAAGGTGTTGAGGCTCAAGTGTCCAGTCAAATACTCACTTGGTATATTTTCTGAATCTTAACTGAAGGGGACTAAAAAATATTGAGTAACCATGGTACACTCAAAATACACATGGGACAATGGTTAGTCCAATTAACAACAATTCTAAGACCATCAAACCATAATTTGACATTTTTGGGAAAATTTTCATAAACTGACAATTTGGGTGGCAACACCATTGGGTGTCTGTACAAAGAAAGAGTGATCTATAAACCATTAATACAAACCCAATTTACCTATATCAGGGCTCTAGGTTCATTCATATAAGAAGGAATCAACATAGTAGTGTATTTCAACAAAGTTCATCTCATGTCGCAATGAGATTAAATAAAAAATGGTTAAAACACAAATGGAAAACTATGTGTCCACCTACCTTAGGAGCGTATATGATTCCTCATTGATTATAGACCACAAATTTGGGGAAGGTTTTATTAGATCTGAGTTTCTATCCAACAGCCTGAAAATATAGAGAATAAACCTACATCTAATGAGAATAACATATGGTGATACTTAGTGAGGAAGGAGGAGAATTTGTGGTTTTTCTTACCTTGGCCTATATTATGCATCCGAAATATTGAGAAACACTCACCAAACAAAGGATTTGTAGGTGATTGAAGAAGTAGAATCTTTGAGGGTTCAAAGAGGAAGAACCATATGACCTTTCCACTAGAGGTTTGGTAAATAAAAAATTATAAATTAAATTACAGGAGGTGGGAAATTGTCATTTTCCCCTTAAAACTGGATCACAATATTTACAAAACTGTTTGCAACCCATATGCAACATTATACCCCATTCATTCAAGTCTACACGATATATGTGCAGGGATTAAACTTTGTGCAAAATGTGTGTAACCCACTACCTTGCTAGGAACACCGAACAAATTTTACGCATGGTTTCACCAACTATGTACAGACCGTTCAGATGGGTTCTGCAACCATCAACAACTAGTTGCACATTCGTGCGCTTGGGTCACACGGTTGCAAACAACCTGTATGACCAAGTCTTCATTCTTCTTTTTTGCTTCTCTTGGGTCGGGTAGTTCCTTGGATGCTCTTGTGACCTCTACATCTTTATTAACAAGCTTCATTAGGACCATTCAATACATTCAGAAGAAATAATAATGATCTGAACCTTGTCCAAAGAGTCGGGCCATTTCATATGTACAATTTTATTACAATTATATATACTACTCTGGATGGTTTAGTATTATAATTATTTTATTGGGGTAAGTATTTACGTTTTGAATGTTAGTTTTTAAACACAAATGTTTATTTTGATTAATTTTTCAACCCTTTCATATAAATAGATCACTGGAATTATTAGGTGAAATGTGTAGCCATGGTTATGGATAACACCTCAATGCATCAACAGGTCTTTAGAGGCAAATCAGTTGGTAAAATTTAATGGGTTTTTTCCATTGATTTAAAATGTATTGGAAAAGAACTAGATAGTTTATTTCATATGTCAAACATTATGCAATACCTCATTTTGAGATCATTTATTGACTTCCATGTGATATTATGATTCAATATAATATTCATTGATAAGTTTCAAGATCATGCTATTATATATGGGGATTTATTTTATCATTATTAATTAATTAAATATTATTACCATGTTATTATTTAAATTGAATGTGTTTTAGTTATTTTACATTCAATATTTATAATTATTATTTATTCATGATAGCTTCAATTGTATGCTCACCCTTTCTTAGCATCTCAACTCACCCCTTTCTTATGTTTTATTTTCCAAATGATACCAAAAAGTGTTTTATGATTGATATGTAGGGATATTTTAAAGGATATTAAGGTGTCATCATTGAAAGTTATATATTTTACATTATTTTTTCAATTGTAATATGATATTTATGGATGTATATTTTTTACCAAGACTACTAAACTATTCCATCATTCAGGATATAAATCCTTGTATCTTATGCTAATATAATAGATTATTCAATGACTCTAGGATACTAGGGTCAAGGTATTTAATTTTGGTACTATATGAAATTTAGTTGAATCCTTGGGAGAAAGATTTAAGAAAACATATATTAGAGAACATAACCGTATTACTAAATATGAGGGTATATCAATGTATAGGATAATATCCTAATGTTTTTCTGAGATATAAATTATGTGGTTTACATGGAAATAAAAATTGTTCTAGATTTTAGTAGTGGATTTGGTTCTAACATAGATGTACCTGGGGGTAATAATTTTTAAAAAATAACATCATGATTCACTCAAGCATTACATAGTACATGAAAATTTTCTTACCATGCTCCTTTTCCAACACTATTAGAGGATATTCTTAGGTTAATTCACATTTTCGTTACATAACATTATGAAAAAATTTACAATATATTTATGATATAAAAAAATTCAAAAGAAACCATGTTTATGATTATGAGATTATCCATGTAAGAATTTTAAATTTTTTTTAAGTGTTCCACTAGTATTGGGATTATACATTATGTTTCACAGTGTAATGTTCTAATCTAGTGTAAGCCATTATTTAGAAATGGTTCCTATAATAAAGAATGTGAACTGTAACAATGCATGTAATCTGGGTAAGGATTTTCCTCCTAAGAAATATATTGAATCTCGAGCTAGAGATGTTACTAGAAATAATTAAATTATAATCATATTAGAGAATTTGACTCAGGTTATGAGTAATAATCTTTCACATATGTATCAGCTTGTTGATCCATCATGCAGTGTAATAATTCTAGGATTCTTCATGCACCAGCAACCTCCATCATTCAATGGAAGTTTTAGTTCATTTTTAGCTGAGAGATTGATATGTTTTATAGAGAGGATATTTCCCAATCTAGGTTGTAGTGAAATGGATATAGTTTTCATGGTTATTTATCATCTCTCATGAGATTCATATGAATGTTGGTGAATGATTCAAAACACTAAAGATTAAGAAGAAATAAAAAACATGGAATAAATCGATTTTAAGGTACTCTTTTAGGAATTGTGTTTTCCTCGAGAGAAAGAAGTGGATTTGGAGAGAAAATTCATGATTCTAAGAAAATAAAAGAGAAAAATGTTGTCAAGTATGAAGAAAAATTTATAAGGTTATCAAGGAATTATAATAACTAAGTATATAATCCCAAAAGAAATATTTGACATTTATTTATTAGGTTAATTCCAATTCTTTGAAGGGAACTAGTGTCACAAACCATCCCATAATAATATGGCATAGTATCATGTTCTGTCAAGGAATAGAAATAATTATACAAGTATTATGGATTCAAATAGACGAAATAGAAGAAGTATATGTTAGGGGAAATATGGGTAAAGGGGAGAAGGGGGGAAAATATTTGTTTACATGTGATAATTATAGAAAGAAACACCCTAGTAGGTTCTTGAAGGGAATGGTTATTTGAAACATGTATGGGGGAAAAATCCACCATGCATGTGATTTCAAGGGAAGCAAACAAGTTCTTAATGTTTAATGCTTCAACTATAAATATATGTAACACTATGAAAATGGATTCCATGAGCGTTGAGTAAATATAACTCTGATGAATCTAAGAGATCAAAGTCAAGTATATGATACAACGAAAGTAGGATGATTTAAGTTCTTTTGTATTTGGATTCACTAATTATGATGTAGAGTTATTTTATCAATGATATTATCTTTATAGGATTCATGAAATATGTTATTATTTTACTATAACTGTATTTTATTTAGGATTTGGAAACATATGTTGAATGGTACTGATGACCAAGAAACTTTATATAGTTGAAAATTTATCTTTTTGGAAAACATGTGAATAATAGATGATAAACCAAAATATGTGGTTGATGTCTCAATAATAATGATTCAAATATGTTTATAGGATGGTATTTATAATATTTAAATTTTTTAGTTTTTTATGTTATCATTGTGAGAGTTTACTGCATGTTTAGATTTAAGGAATATATATCACAACATTAGATTTTATTTTTGGAATAATTCATGTTTTTAAAAAAATTTATGATGATCATGGAATTCACATATTTTTTATATGATATTAAGAGATGAATTATGTTGTTTTGGAATATAATTTCATATTAATATTGTTAATTTATTGTATATTCATTAAAAATTTTGGACTTTTAATTTGGATAAACGTATTTTGGATGATTCATAGGATAACTATTTTTGAAATGGATTAATTTGAACTCTAGGTTTATCTTTGAGGATTTAGAAATTAATGTATTATTGGATAAATGGTTCTAACAATTTTTGTTTTGGAATATATCTTGAGATAGGGTGGATGGCATGTCGTTATTTTTTTTACATTAATAATTAATTTTCATGCTTTGGGATTAAACATTAATTTTGAATATTCAATTTTTTGAATAATAAATTAATGTTGAATTGATTGATCCAAAACCAAATAATGATATTGTTCTTATAAAATAGAAAGAAATAAATTATTTATGTTTTCTTAAGTTCTCTATATTAATTGAAAGAAATTTCTCAACTTTAGGAAAAATATCTTGAGACTAAAATATTGTACTATTACTTTCATGTCTATTGAGTTAATGTTATTTTATATCATCACATATTTATGGTTTTGTGGTTGTAAAATATATCATTTCCATGTTCTCTATAACTCTCTATTAATCCTTGGGTGTTATAATTCACTTCCATGTTCATGTTTTCATTTCCCACCAATGTTCTCTTACTTGGAAACTTAGTAATGTGTTATTTTGGATGAACTTTTTACATTATTTTATACATTATCAATAAGATGTTTTAGTAACCCTTTTTATGATATTGGTTTCTAAAAAAATTATTTTTCAATTTCAAACACATAATTTTTGAGATCAATATTATATTTTGAGGACTTAATTTATTTAAGGGGTATAATTTAAAACCTTGAGAAATTAAAAGAGGAATATCATGTTTCATTGATTATACAACACATAAAAACAAGAATATAAAAGAATTTAAAACACTAAGGCTTTAGAATAAATTTATTTTTAAATATATTCAATCTCGTTGATAGCTTTGGATTCACATAACACTGGGTTTAAATAAAACCTGATACTCTGTTAAAATATTATTTTTTAAATGTTACCATTATAACATAATAGTTAAGTTGGTGGTTATGAATATGAAAAAATTAATTATGAAAATTATATGTTTTATGAATTTATAAAATAAATTCAATGGTTTTATATTAATTATAAATAAAATAAGAACCATTTGAATGAAAATTATTTTTTTTAAATATTAGTATTTTAAAAAAGGCGTTTTAGTCCTCCTTTTCACGCATTATTTAAAATTTATTTTTTCCAATTTAATAAGTTAATTTAGAAAAAATAGAAATAATTTTTCAAATATACATGTCAAAATTATATTTGGTTAAATGTTTTAGAATTATTTGGCATGATTATTTGTTTAATGATAGTAAAAAATATTGACTTTTTTAGACATTTGTTTTTGGTTTAAATTGTCAAGAAATTGAAATTATTACTAAAATATTCCTTATAATAAAATTATTTCATTTATATTAAAGTTAATAAATTTTAGGCCATTGGAATCAATTTCATAATATATTCTAATATAAAAACTTTTTATGTTTTGAAATATTTTCTTTGGAAAACATGTTATTTCGATACGTCTATGAGATTAATTTTAAATAAAATTATAAAAATTACATGAATTTAACTAAAAAAATTTATTCCGTATTTTGTATAAAAATAATTTATAATATATAATAAGTTTCACTTAATGTTTTACCATAATTAATAGTGAAACAATAAAAATTAATTATTATGATTAAGGTGAAAACAGGTTTACCTAGGATTAAACTAAAAATATAAGGGTTGAAAATGGCCCAGAATTTGTCTAAATTAAATTAAATAGAAATATTTTGACATTATAAATTACATTTTTCTATAATGATCCATTTTGGAGGCTTTTTTCAAGTGAAAAACATGTTCATGTCACGACCCATCCCCCGGGGCCCATGTCGTGACTACCCCAAGCCCGCCTTCCATGGGCCAGGGGTTGGCGAAGAGCACCAAAGGCGTAATTCCATAAAACTGGGAAGGCATTTACTTTATAAACTGTAAACACACACACAAGAAATCAGACAGCTAGACGAAACACCAAGTAAATTTTATAAAAAAAGAGTGATGAATGTAAAGGGGGCCAGAATAAAAGCCCAAATGAAAAGTACAAGTACACTAGTGATATAATATAACTGAAAGATAAGGGAAGACAACTATTGGATTGTCCTTCGGGGATCCTACCTAAAGGGTAGGTACATATCACCTCTTCATAACTCAAGGACCGACCATCTCCTCCGTGTACCCACTCGACATATGGTCCACCTCCAGGTTCCATCCAGTCCTTGTACTCTCAGCCTCAATCAGTGTTGTCCATCGTTTGCATCCAACACAACAAGGTACGGGAATAACCCGTGTAGGGGCGAGTATATCGATACTCAGTAGGGACCCCAAGACCCTCAAGGTCTCAAAAAATCCACCAAGGGTAATCCAAAAATAATGAAATCAACAGATAACCATAATTAGGTATATTCCCATACATATACCTAAGTTATCAAGTGATCCATCTCAATCATGAGGAAAACACAGAAAAACTGACTCAGCTCAAACCATGATTTTATTCTATGGGTAGTATCAAGTAACATCCCCAGTCACATCAACGAAACCTCATCTATGGGAAAACTCCTCCTCTATCGAGTATAGTGGGTCGGTCGTGACACCAAATGTGCTTCCCACTAACCTTGGACTATTGAGGTACTCCTCATAATAAGTTTCATGGATTTGCCGCATCACCAAGCACGCTCCCCACCGTGGGTCTGTCGCATCACCAAGTACGCTCCCCCTTGGAGCCTACTGAGGTACTCCTCCTATCAAGTATCGTGGGTCTGCCATGACACTACAGATATTCCCACTATAGTTCTTCCCCGATACCAAGGCGCTCTACAATAGGCTAGTCGAGTCTATCTGAGTCGAAACGGTCAACAATCATCAGGTCTCATCCAGCTACTAGGTCTCCGCACTATGCTCGCTCGTCACTGGTAGGATCCGCTCCACGAGCTACTGGTCAATACTCCAACAGTCATGAATTTCCATGAAGAAGTATCTCAAAGGTCTGACACGCCAAAGGGGTCTCAATGCAACAAACGACACGTCAAACGAATGCTCAGTCTATGAGTTATTATTATTTTAGTCATGGGGGGCCGGTTGGATTCGTGATTGATCCAACCTGACCATTTCCCATATCAATCCAAATCACCGATGAAGTATACTCAAAGGGACCGTCTCGCTCCAAGATTTCCAGCGCCGCTGATGGTTCTTCAAACAAACATTCGGTGCCAAATGTTATGGTCAAAAAAGCATAAAGGGTTGTAGTGGGCCCGAGTCAGATCTGACCAGGTCGTACCGACCCGGCCCGACCTGTCATGGGTCGACCTGGTTCAGGTCAACTTGGCCCAACCCACTGGGCTAGGCCCATATCGTGATGCAGCCTGGTCCGCTGAGAGGTCCGGCAGGCCGCGAGGGTCCGCGGAACCCACATGGGCCACGGGGCGGCTTGGCTACGGGGGATCCAGAAGGGCGTGCGTCTGATATCGCCCGGAGCGCCACATGGGCGTGGGCTAGTTCGGTCGGCGCACCATGGGGGCAGGGGATGGTACGGCCGGCCCGCTGTGGGGGCACAGGCCGGTGCAGCCGGTGGGCCACGGGGGGCACCGGCTGGTATGGCCGGAGAGCCGCGGGGGTGTGGGGCAGTACGGAGGGGGAACCGTGGGGGGTGCGAGCTGGTTTGGCCGGGGCGCCACGGGCGGCACGGGCCGGTTTAGCCAGGGCACCATGGTGGGGCAGGCCGATTCGTCCAGGGCGTTGCGGGGGCGCGGGCCGGTTCAACTGGAACGTTGTGGGGGCACGGTTCAGTTCGGCCGGGGCGCCGTGGGGGCGCGGGCCGGTTCGGTCGGGGCACCGTGGGGGCGTGGGCCGGTTCTCCCGGGGAACCATGGGGGCGGGGGCCGGTTCGGTCGGGGCGCCGTGAGGGGAACGAGGTGGTTTGGCCAGGAACGTGGAGCAACGCGTGGGCGGCGCGGGTCACGGTGGCTGCGGGTGGTGGCGTCGTTGCCTTCATCATCTTCATTGCCTTCATCATCTTCATTTCCTTCATCTATTTCGAAGAGTACACTAAAGAAGAATGGTGGAGGGGTCGGAACATGTTGGTTTTTCCCAAACCCTCCATGTTTAGGGTGGGAGCATTCGGCTCAATAAGAAAAAATAATGATGAACGTCAAATTTTACAACCTCCTCAATGATTATTTCCAAAACTGGAAAAGAAAACAACAAAATTATTATCACACAAATAAACCCTCTACCTTGGGTTGATAAGTCGACGGAGTCGCGGGGATGAAGATGAATCGTTGGGAAAAGACGGATGTTGGTTCTTCGTAGTTGAAGACGTTCTACGTCGTAGAAATTCTTGAGGAACAAGGTCAAAGTTGGGGTCTTCATTATTTGTTGGCGTTCTTTGTTGGAATAACGTGTTCTTCATTTGGAGAAGTAGTTTTTCATTGGAGAGCTTTTCTCCCAAGGCTCCACCAAAATGAAAAGTGTGCCAACATAATGATCATGCAATCTATTATTATGTTAGCAGAATTCAAAAAGTTTCATTAATTATGGTGGGTGGCATAATTAAAGCATGAGGGTTGGCACAATTAAAGGTATGTGTGTTGGCACAATTAATGTAAGGGAAGTCAAGAGGATCCTCCACATTAATGAGGGGGGTTGATAGTTTCTCTCAATTAAAGTGGGGTTTAGTCCTGGGTGGTCCCCACCACCATAACCTCTCATGGGAGGTTATGGTTCGGATGGTCCCCACCACCATAACCTCTCATGAGAGGTTAAGTTCTGGTGATCCCTACACCTCAACATCCATAAAGAGGTTTAGTTTCGGTGGACCCCACATCCCAACACCCACATGAGTGTTGCAAATAAAAATAAAAATGTCATAAAATTTTATTTTTATTTTATTCTTACAAAAAAAGCCAAAATCTAACTTTCTCCCTCGACCAATTGCCATCGAGGTGAATGTTTTCTTAAGAGAATATCGGTGTTGCTAGTTCAACAGTGCCCTCAGATTATAATTCCAAGAACCGATTCAAAATTTATAAAAATCCTCTCACAGATTTATTGAACGTACCCGAAATAATGTTTAGAAATTAATTTTGGGCCCTCCGGGCCTCAGAATCATGCGTCGTTAATTTTTGTGGACTCGTAAAGTTACCATATATTTAAAAAAAATACGTGGAAATTCCGGGTCTTTACATTCTCCCCACCTATGGCTTTACCTCCCCTTAATCCAAAACTCAAACTATGGGAACAGGTGGGGGTACTGATTATGCATCTGAGCCTCCCACTCACATGTGATCTCTTAGAGGTTCCAATGCTACCAGCGAACGCACACCAAAGGTGTCGACCATCCACAAAGGACCAACTCCTGTCGATCCTCAATCTCTACTGGAACCTCAAAAAAAAATTTCCCCATCCTCGACGTACATCTCGCCATGGTAGATGATGTGATAAGGGTTTTTCATGTATCTCCTGAGCTGGGATATGTGGAAGACGTCGTAAACCTGGTGCAACTGAGGTGGATGAGCTAAGTGGTATGCCACCTCGCCAACTCTGATGTGGACCTGAAAAGATCCGATAAACCTCAGAGATAACTTGTCGCCTCACCCAAATAATGGCAAACCTCATCGAGGTGAGACCGGTAGAAAGATGTGGTCGCCATCCTCGAACTCTAGAGGTATCTGTCTCCTATCGGCATACGACTTCTACCTACTTTGTGATGTCTTCATCCTCTCCTAGATGACATGCACCTTCTCTGTGATAGCCCGTACCATATCTTGTCCCACTAGTGCTGACTCCCCTGGGTCAGTACAGCACAAGGGTGATCTACAAGGTCGCCCGTATAATACCTCAAAAGGTTTCATACTAATGGTAGAGTGATAGCTGTTGTTGTACACAAACTCCACCGAAGGAATTTGATCCTACCAGCTGTGACCCAAGTCAGGGACACAAGCACGCAGCATGTCCTCGAAGGTCTGAATGGTCCATGCAGTCTGACCATCCGTCTGAGGGTGGAAGGAGGTTCTCAAATGAAGCTACGTTCCTAAAGCCTCCTGAAACCCCGTCCATAGATGGGAATTAAAACGTGCATCGTGATCAGAAACTATTGTCGAGGGTAATCCATGTAGCCTCACAATCACTTGCACATAGAGGCATCACAAGCTCTCTATTGAACCCTGTTCTCTAATCGGTATGAAGTGGGATGACTTGGTGAGTCGGTCGACGATCACCCAAATCAAGTCATGTCCTAGGTATGTACATGGAAGACCCATCATAATTTTCATGTATATCCCATACCACTTCCACTCTGTAACCTTTAAAGGATGAACCAAACCTATTGGTACCTAATTCTCTGCCTTCACTTGCTGACAGGTGAGGCATCAAGAGACAAACTCGGCAACTGCTTTCTTCATTCCCAGCCACCAGTGCTGTTGTCGGAGTTCCTGGTGCATCTTCACCATTCCTGGATGTACCGCTAGAGGGGATGTGTAGAACTCCATCAATACTTCCTCTTGAAGATACACTGGTACCACGGTACATCCTCTAAATAGGGTGATGTGCTCCCCACCTTCAAAAAATATATTAGGTTCATGTCCTGTGGATATCTGAGAAATTTATGTCCCGTAGTTAGAATCCCCAAGATGTGCCTACCTGACTCGCGGAAGATGTGGGGGAGTGATTGTAAGAAGTTATAGAAAATCTTCTTCGTCTCTATCCACAATGGATATATACAGTGCGGCCAACTGCTCTGTCTCATCACCTAGAAGTTGTATACTGGATCTTCTACTGAGTGCATCTACAACAATGTTCTCCTTCACATGAGTAAATTCTGTCTTGAAATCATAGTTCTGGAGGAACTCAAGCCAATGTTGTTGTCTCATGTTCAGGTCCTTCTGGGAGAGGATATACCTGAGATTCTTGTGATCACCGTACATGGTAAAACGCGCTTCCATCATATAGTGTCTCCATATCTTCAAGAAGAATACCACTTATTCTAACTCCAGTTCATGGGTAGCATAGTTCTGCTCGTTTTCTCTTAGCATTCGAGAACCATATGTGATCATTTCTCGCTCCTGCATCAGGACACATCTGAGTCTGGTCCCGGATGTGTCGTAGTAGACTATGTATCCTACGCCTTCCTCTAGATGCCTCAAGATGGGGGCACTATTCAGACTCGGCCTTAGCTCCTGAAAGCTCTGATGTCATCTCTTCGAACACACAAAGGGTTACCCCCTCTTCGTCAAGGCTGATAATGGTGTTGCAACTCTTGAGAAATCTATCACAAATCTCCAGTAGTATCCAACCAAACCCAAGAAACTTCGTACTTCCGTCACAATCTTTGGTGGATCCCAAGAAAGTACAACCACCATCTTTGCTGGATCGACTGAAAATCTAGCCTCTGAGATGAGATTTTCCAGAAAGTGAACTCTCGGATCTAGAATTGGCACTTCGAGAGCTTACCATAAAGATGGTGCTCTCGGAGTGTGTCCAGTACTACCCGCAAATGGTAGGCATGCTCCTCCTTAGTAGTCGAGTAAATCCGAATGTCGTCAAAAAAGACTATGAAAAAGAGATCAAGGTATGGCTGAAATATCCTGTTCATGATTTCCATGAACACTGATGGAGTGTTGGTTACACCGAAAGGCATAACCAAGAACTTGTAGTGGTCGTACCAACATCTGAAATCTGTCTTCTGCAAATCCTTGTCTCGAACGCTAAGGTCGTGGTAGCCTGATCTGATGTCTATCTTTGAGAACCATCGTGATCCATTCAGCTAATCAAAGAGGTTGTTATTCTTAGGGAGTGTGTAATTGTTCTTCACGATCACCTCAATTAGGCACCGATAGTCAACACAAAGCCTCAAGCTCCCACCCGCCTTCTTGGCGAACAGAATCGGGGCTGCCCAGGGAGAAACATTGGGCGGAATGAACCTTTTCCCATGAAAGTCCTTTAGTTATACCCACAACTCACGATGCTCTGAGATAGCCATCTGATACCCTGGTGTAGATATCGGTGTCGTCCCGGGGTACAGGTCAATATAAATGTCCACCTCTCTGCGAGAAGGTAGACCAGGGACATCATCAGGGAAAAAATCTCGTACTGGTCCACTACTCCAGGATAACTCAGACTCTCCACATCAACAGCTCTGAGGGTAAGGGTAGCCAACTGAGGAGTGATCGGCTACACTCTCCTCCGGGTAAGTCCATCATGTGCTGCAAAGTCTCCCTTCTCACTCGTGAAGGTAAACTTTGTCCCATCCATGTAGAAACACTGTACATTGTGCATAATATAGTCTATCTGAGCATGGACTGTACATAACCAATCCATACCCAAGATGATGTCGTAAGGCCTTGACACCGCTACTAGGAGATCCCAGCCAAAGCTCTCACCTCTTAGAGTAATCTCACATAGCTGGCACCAGTTCATAATCATCGAATCCTCTTTCTTAGGAGTCTCTATCCATAAGGATAAAGCCAACAGCTCCGTCAGAATCTCCAAACTTTGAAAGAGAGCAGTGGCAATAAAAGAATGACAGGAACCTGTATCTATAAGTACTGTAGCTATGGTGGAGTAGACACATATCATACCTCTTATCATCTCCGGAGCACCATGATCATAAGCCTCAACTTCTTTTAGTTGAGCTCTTCCCTATCCACCTGCTTCCTACGGTCAGAGTGGACCTCCTAGTGGTGGTGGCAGTAACATCTTGAATCATCGCCCACCGCCAGCTGCATGACCAGATCCTCTGACACATCCTCATGCTCCCTGCGGACAACCTTGATCGAATCTATGTCTCTACATGGGCGGTCCTTAGAACGTCTACTAATCATCCATACAGTGGGTCAGACAATCAGGACCCATGTGACCCTGTCTGCCGCATTTGTAACACTGCCCGCTCCTGGCATGACTGGCTCTGTCTTGGGTGCCCCGCAAAACCGATACTGAGTCATGTGGTCGTCCACTTGTAGGAATGGTCCTCTTGGACCTCTATGACAACTGTATGCTTCCATATGTAGAAGACTCCACTACCTGATGACTAGTAGTGGGTCTCACTACTACTGTCTTCTCCTCAAGGAAACTCTCCACCAAGAGGGCTATCTCTAACACGCCCGCCTGCGTTGGGATGCTATGTGAGATAACAGATGCCCAGATCTCCCACCTGAGTCCCTTCATGAAGGTTTGGGCCCTGAAGAATGGGTCATGAACCATATATATGGAGTAGCGTGAAAGTTTAGTGAACCTCACTGAGTACTGAGCTATAGTCATGCTTCCCTGCTGCAGATGAAGTAGCTCCTATTTGCGCACTATACGAAGCGTTTTTGGGAAAAAATCTGCTCAAAAAAGACTCTAGAAGTATGCCCCAAGAAGTGTCACCTCGTCGTGGACCTGGAGCATCAAGCTCCACCTTCTTAATGTTGCTTCCAATAGAAGTTTAGCGACAAGGATCACCACGAGATCGGCTGGTGTCCCTACGAGTTGGAAGACCCTCACCACAACCTCCATCCAATCCTCAGCCGCCTGTGGATCCATATCTCCTTTGAACATGGGTGGTCGCTGGTGCGGAAACACGTGCAATGCGCTCAAGCGGCGTGCACCATCTGCTACTAGGGCTGGTGGCATCAGTGGTTCAATTGGGAAAGGTACCGCTGGTGCCTCTACTAGAAGAGGGCCCTGCACCGAGGCCTCATCAATAAGTGTGCTATCAGTGTGTACAACTCTCAGAACTCTAGTCGGTTGTCTGCATGGAGGCATCTTGAAAAGAAACAGGTTCGCTACGGTTATTAGATATACCTGGTGAGCTGACCTGGTGAGTTGACGTAAATAACACTTTTGAAAACACATACACAATCTATGTTTTCATGCACTAAGTCATAAATCATTATTCTGGGACCTAGTGTATGGATACATTGGCCGCCGCACCAACACTAGACTACATGAACTGAAAACCACACTCACTACACATAACACTATTGCTTCACAAAAAATATCAGAGTCCTATGTTCTGTGGTAGAACTGACTCATCTGATACCAATTTGTCATGACATGTCCCCCGGGGCCCATGCCGTGACTACCCCAAGCTCACCTTCTATAGTCCAGGGGCTGGCGACTAGCACCAAATCCATAATTCATTAAAACTGGGAAGGCATTTCCTTTATAACCTATAAACACACATACAAGCAAGCACCTGGTTTGACGAAACACCATGTAAACTGTTTAAAAAAAGAGTGGTGAAAGTAAAAGGGGTCAGAATAGAAGACCAACTGGAAACTACACGTACATTAGTGATACAATACAACAGAAATATAAGGGGAGATAGGCACTAGATCGTCCTCCAGGGTTCCTAACTGAAGGGTAGGTATAGATCGTCTCCTCAGCACTCCACGTCCGACCATATCCTTTGTGTACCGACTCGTCGTATGGTCCACCTCCAGGTACCGCCCAGTCCTGGTACCCTCATCCTCGGTCAGCGCTATCTATCGTCTGCATCCAATACAACAAGGTAAAAGCATAGCCCCTTCAAGGGTGAGTGTAACGATACTCATTAGGGACCATGAGACCCACAAGGTCTCAGAAAATCCGCCAAGGATAAAACACAAAAAATGAAATCAATAGATAACCCTACTTAGGTATATGCCCATACATATACCTAAGTTATCAAGTGATCCATCTCAATCATGAGGAAAACACAAAAAAAAACTAACTCAGATCAATCCAGGATTTTATTCTAGGGGTATTATCAAGTAACATCTCCAGTCACATCAATAAAACCAAGGATGCAAGAGAAATCTTCCTCTATCGAGTATAGTGGGCCTTCCATGACACCAAGAGCACTTCCCACTAACCTTGGACTGTAGAGGTACTACTCCTACTGATTACTATGGATCTGCCGTGTCACCAAGCGTGCTCCCCATAGTGGGTTTGCCGCGTCACCAATTGCGTTCCCACTCGTAGTCTTCATCATCTTCATTGCATTATTCCATTTCGAAAAGTACACCAAAGATAAACAGCGGAGGGGTCGGGCCATGTTGGTTTGTTCTGTACCCTCCATGTTTTGGGTGGTAGAATTTCCCTCAACAAGAAAGAAGAATGATGAACTTCAAATTTTATAAACTCCACAACGATTCATTCCCAAACCACAAAATAAAACAAGGAAAGTATTATCACGAAAATAAACCCCCTACCTCGAGTTGATTTGTTGATAGAGTCTTAGGGAAGAATATGAATCATTGGGAAAAGACAGACATCAGTTCGTCGTAGTCGAAGACATCCTATGTCGGAGGAAGTATTGAGGAAGAAGGTTGAAGTTGGGGTCGGTGTTATTCATTGGAGTTCTTCGTTGGATGAAGTTATTCTTCGTCCGGAGAAGTAGTTATTAGTTAGAGAGAATTTCTCCTAAGGCTCCACCAAAATGAAAAGTGTGCCAAAATATTAGATTATGCAATCTATTATTTTGTTGTCAGAATTCAAAAAGATTCATTAGTTATGTTGGGTGGAATAATTAATGCATGATGGTTGGCACAATTAAATGTATGTGTGTTGGCACAATTAATGTGGAGGAAGTCAAGAGGCTGCTACACATTAATGAGGGGGTTGAGAGTTTCTCTCAATTAAAGGGGGGTTTAGTCTCGGGTGGTCACCACCACCATAACCTCTCATGGGAGGTTATGGTTTGGGTCGTCCCCACCACCATAACCTCTCATGAGAGGTTTAGGTCTGGTGATCCGCACACCTCAACTTCCACAAAGAGGTTCAGTTCCAGTGGACCCCACCTTCCAACACCCACATGGGTGTTGCCAATAAAAATAAAAATGCCATACACTTTTATTTTTATTTTATTCTTATACGAAAAACACAAACACTAACTTTCACCCTCGACCAATTACCATCAAGGTGAAAGTCTTCTTAAGCGAATACCAGCATAGCGAGTTCAACGGTGCCCTCAGATTTTAATTCCGAGCACTGGTTCAAATGTTAAAAAACTCACTCACACGTTTACTAAACGTACCTAAAATAAAGTTCAGAAATTCATTCTGGGTATTTCGGGCCTCTAAATCACGTGCCGTCAATTTTCTTGGACTCATAAAATTTCCATATATTTAATAAAAATAACATGGAAATTCCGGGTCTTTATAGGACATCACTGTTTGGTTTTCAAAAATTCCATGTATGTCCTCTTTGCCACTTAAAAAATGTCAACATATCTAATATCTTTAGAAACTCCCAAATCCATTTTCTTAATGCAAAAATATATTCCATAAATATATACCAACATCTTATATACATAGGTTTTATCTTATATTCGTCCTAGGATGAATTTTATTAAAACCCTAAAGAAGTCATCCAATTAAGAGGTAATGTTCTTGAATAAGCATTTTTCTTTTGTTTCTTCTTCCACCTACTTAAAATATTATTCCACTGTGATAATATAGATAAATTATATCCTATATAGTATTATTTTATTTTATTAAAGTCATAAACTATATTCACATTCGGGTTCAATGAATGGAAAATGAAATCATTGACCCTATGAACAGTGGACTACCGCCTCAAGAACTGATGTAAATCACTTTCCATCACCGCCTTTCATAGTTGGATATACTAATTTATTTTACATATTTAAATTATATTTATAAAATTATTATAATTTTTTAATTATAATATAACATGTACCTTCTTAATTTACATTCTATGTGGGGATATAACAATTTCACTTGTGTATATGGAAAACTACCGCCATATAAAGTGATCTTATTCATTTTTCACGTATGATTTACATGGAAGCAATTAAATATTAATTTAAATAATATATGTGATATTAATGAACTTAAAATACTGGTATAATTATAATATCTCATATAAATTAATACCTTACAGTTCATTGGAAAATAATAACATCACCCATGTTTATGTGTATACTACCACCTCCACATAGCGATATGAAGCGTTTTAAAATTTACTTTTACATGGATTGTAATAAAGATGGATTTTATTAATATAAATGATATATATATATAATAAAAATGATTATATAAATTTCAATTAATATTTATTTTTGATTTTCTATCGATTGTGAAAATGGAAACATTGTTCATGTGTACGTATGACCTACTGTCTCCAGGAATGGGGTAATACATTTTTTATTTGTAACTTTTATAGATTATTATAAATTCATATATAATTAATATATATGATATTAATATCTTGTTTTAAATTATTTTTATTATTTAAACATGATCAATGTAAAATGACTAAAATTGACGAACCATAATGTACATGAAAAACACAGTAATTAACACTTGAAATAGTGACTTTAATAATGAATTGTTAATAAAAGCGTGATAACATAATATAAGTAAATCATATATTGTATGACCTATATAATTATGGGTCTAAAATATTTTAATAATAAACCAATATTTATTATATATAATTCACACACACAGAAAAAGGAATTCAAACACAAGTTAAGGGTTTCTCATCTCACTTTTTCTTATGTGAGACATAATCAATATTTCCCACTCATTTTTTGGTGTATATACAACCTCATTGATGTGTAATGTCATAAATTCCTCATTTACATGGTATTTAAATTTTCATTTTAGTTTATTTTTTTCATTGGTCTCCTGATTCAGAAGTTACCATAGTGGTAAGGATTTATTTCAGAATCTCATTAGTTTTCTAGATTATTAGTGTTTAAGTCTCCCAAGGAAAAATAATTTTGTATTTCAGTATTAAATATAATATATTATCTTATTCACCTTTTATTTATGAAATTTTAATATAAAATTACAATTTTCCTGACTTTTGTACTTAATACGTTTAATAAAATGTTTTAAAGAAAATATTATTATTTTCTCTCTTCGATCGAAAATCCTTTTTCATTAATATCATTTTTTTCTAAATCTGTATTCAATTTTTTTTACATTATAAAAATTATTTATTATATAATTTTTATTCATTTTTTATAATTTTTATAGTGTTTTATGATGTGATTCTTTATATTTTTTTCCAAATAAGTCATGTTTGGGTTTTACAAAAAATAAGAATGGCGTGTTTATTTAACATATATAGAATGAATGAATTTTCCCACCATAATAACCACTCAATGTTAAAAATATTAATTTATATGACTCAAATTATATTCTCAAGATATTTTTAAACATTTAGTTTTAAACTATTTTCAACATGAAAGGGTTATTTTTCTCAAGAATGTCTCTAATGGCATTTTTATAGTATTTATATTCATTAAAAAAACCATCCCTTTTTTTTAATTATGATACATTGGGTATATTTTGTATTGATAACATCATTATTATTCATTTGGATGGTTTATTATCAGTTCGATAGAAGTTGTAAAATTTTATTTTCCTTCACCATATTACTCTGTATGGTTTAAGATTATGTTTATTTGATTGGGGTAAGTACTAATATTTTGTATGATAGTTTTTCAATATAAATATTTATTTAGATTATATATAACCCCTTTAATTTGAAAAATAATTTTGAATTTTTATGTGACAGCTGGGGCCTGGTTATAGATATCCCCTTGATACATTGATTGGTCTTATGAGATAAATCAGTTGGCCATATTAAATGGGTTCTTCCCATAGTTTCAAATTGTCTTGTGAAGGGTCATGAAAATATATTTCAGATTTTCAGTATTTTCAATTCCCTCATTATAAGAATAGTTATCTATTTCTATGTTATTATTTGATTAGTTAGGATATCTATTGATAAGTTTCAAGATCATGTGATTATGTATATGGATTTATTTGGTCATTATTTATTTTTTCCATATTATGATCAAGTTATTGTCTGAGTATAATTTATATTAGTTATTTACCCTTAAATATTTATTATTATTATATATTCATAATATATTATTTTATATGATTACCATTAATGATGATTTGTGCTCACCCATTTCTTATATTTTATTTTCCCTATGATACCTGGATGTGTTTTATGATTGATATATAGGTATTTGTTAAAGGGTTTTTTGGTGTTCTAAAAGAAGTTATATTTTCTATTTTAAGATTTCAATTATAATATGAGAATAAATTAAATATTAATATTACCAATCTTAATAAACTATTTGGTCATTCAGAATGTGATTCCTTGAATTTTATGTCAATGTAATAAAGTAACCACCAACTCTGGGCTACTAGGGTTAGGTTCTTTATATAAGTGATGGTTTCCCATGAACCATTAAAATATAGTATACATTCACATGTCATGTTCTCTAATATATAGTCAGTACACTTAAACATTTTTTTAGTATAATGAATGTTAGTAGTGCTCAAATGTACATGTGTATCAAGAACCTTAAATATTCCTCACTAGAAAACTATTGCAGAATGGGAAATCCATTTAGATGTGATGCTCTATAGAAAAAAAAAACAGTCACATTATAGCCAAAATATTTATCTTACCCAGATAATTTATGTAATGTATAATATCCTGAGATCCTAAAAGAAATACTATTCTTGATAGAGTGCAAGATATACAACATCGGTCTTAAAAAAACCATGAAATATATTTATTTAAATACATCCATTATAAAATAGACATTGAATCGATGGGTATCAATATGATTAACAAAATTATAAAATATAAATTAAGGGATAAATAAATAAAAAAATTAATTAATTATTAAGAAATAAAAACCTACTTTTTAGTAAAATCAATTTATCTTTCAAAAAATATATTTTTTATTCAAAAAAATTTCATTGTTTTTATGAGAAAATATTAAAATTAATTTATTTTAATTTTAGAAAATTTAATTTATAAATTGAATTTTATTTTCTGAATAATCGTATTAAAAGTAGCTTAAGGTTTTTGGGGGTTTATCTAAAATGAGTGTGTTTTCAGTGAATAGATAACAGTATGATGTTTTATTGGAAACAATACATTTTTTTCAAGTATTTACATAGTAAAAATATAATTTTTATTTGGTTTAAAATTTCATATATTTCTTTTAAAAGTAAATTATCGAATTATGGTCTCTTAAAATAATTATATTCTTGGATTTTATATAAAAAAAAATTTATACGTAAGTGGAATTTTTCCAAAAAACTTTTTTTTCATTGCCATTTGCGTTTCTATATTAAATTAATTAGTGAAACTTATATAAACTAAATCAGGAAAATTTGATTATATATTTGGAATCGGGAGGTCTGAATTTTGAAAATAAGAGCCTTTTATTTTTTGTAATTATTAGTAGTAACCATTTAAAAAATCACCACTATAATGGTAAATTGGGTAATTAAGGTTGAAAATAATATGATAAGAACTGAAAAATAACCATAAAACAAAACTTTATCATATTTTATGAGCCTATTTTTCCATTTACATCAAATTTTAGATCATATTGAAACTTTGTGCCATATTTCATTGATTTTTACCCTTTTAATATTTAAGTAAAATATAATGTAAAAAAATATCTTACTTTTAATATCTATAATATTTTTTGACAAGGATAAACAAATTATATTCAACTATAAATGGTTATTTTAAATATAAATTATTTTTTTCATTGTAATTTATTTCTATTTTTTATGAAATAATTACCTTAAATTCATAATAAACATCAACACAATATTTATTCTATTAAAATAAAATTAAAATAAATGATTCTATAAATATTAAAACCATATAATTATAATGAATTATTATTTTACAAAAAATTTTATGATTAATATATCATTTTAGGTATGTGTGATATGATTATAATACCATTTCTATTATATTATATTTTTCACATAGATAAAATAAATAAATAGTTTAGAATAGGACATTAATGATATTTAATAATAATAAAATTTTACTGAACGTTTTTAAATTACTAAAAATACTATTATTGGAAAATTAATTGGTATACGATTTATCATATCTACCATGATCCATTTATTGTCCAATTACAATTTTATATTATTAATTTCAACCCCTAATAACTAAAACCATTTTTTTCATGGTGATCATCAAAAGGGTTAATAAAAGTTTAAAACAAAAATATAGGGGTGATAAAATCACCTAATCCTATAAAAATTTTATTTAATGGGAGTATTCAGACTCATAATCATCATTTTTATTAATTATATTAACTTTATGCTATTTTTATATAAGAATTAATTTATATTAATTTAATAATTTAAGAAATTTCAAGAATGTAACTTCCATCGTTATAAAAATGGAACCTCTCTCCTATTTTAATCACACTAAAAAAGTCTTTTATGTCACAACCCCATCCCCATTAAGTGTACCCCATCTAGGCTGGGAATGGGGGAAGAGAGATAGTGACCCCCGATTCACACCTCCAATTGGACCTGGGTTGGAGACTTGCATTGAAGGTATAATAAACATGCAGATGGGAGGAAATGCCTCTAAGAGAACACACGTGGACGAGAGAGGCAAGATATACACCAACCAACTCCTACTCAGAACAAATTGTTAAATAAAATCCAAACTGGAGGTATGTAATGTCATACAAGAACTACTACAACTAAAAGAAAAACTGCATGTACCAAAATAAAAGTAAAGAAGACCGCAACCACAAATCCCAAATAGCTCCTAAAAACCCACAAGATATTAGTAACCATTGTGATATCTAACATACTCTAAGTGACCTAAAAGAATTTTATATATATATAGGGTGAGTATAATTGTATACTCAGTATGATCCTCACTAGATCCTGTAGTGAAAATGTAATGATATAATACTAACGAATAGTGAACAATAATAGAAACTAACTCGCCACCTAAACAGATATACAAAGTTCCCATCGTCTCCATTGATACTCTAACCAAGTATACCATTAAAGAAAATATGATATGATAAATAACATTAAGGTTACCCCGCTACCGCTAACCCACCGGTTTTCCGCCCTTCCCCAAAGTCACACATTATGATCATCTCTCTCTAAAAAGGCTAGCTCGAAGAAACTTGGGAAAAGAACCACAACATTCACCCTATGCAACAATCCACCACATCTACATAACCAAAATTAAACAGGTAGTTTATGGGAGCCACCACATCCCGAATAATGTGTATCATACCTTTTTTATTTTACTCAATCCATTACATTCAATACACGGTGTAAGGATCCTCAAAGCGTCAAATCCTATACACATTAAACCTATAGTTATCTGTAGTAAACTATATTCAGAATATATGTGTGTGGAATTACCACAAGGCATTACGTCCCTCAATATTCATATATGGGAAAAACTAACCATTGTTTATACCATCATAAGAAACTACAAATAGAGTAGAGTAGGGGAAAAGGAGGTAGTCGTCCATCAATTCTCCCACCAGGATATTGGGGAAAACACCTCCTAAGGATCAAAATCCCCGTGATGTCAGTCACCCTAACAAAAAGGGTTGAGTAGCATATAGAACAGAAAACTTAAATGGTATAATATATCTCACAACTACACTATGGGCATAACCATGTCTCATACTCAACTGTATATAATGCCTCCCGGACTCTCGGCTACCATTACTTATACTATCCATCCTATAAGCACATAACCATTTAAATAGATACATTAAGTTACTTTATCATATTTTATTATTTTCACATTTCGTTAATTAATTATTTAACCATTAATTAACATTATCCTTTTCCATATTCAATACATCAGTATCAAAACAATGTTTCATGCCCTCCATCCATCACTAAATCGATTACACGATTTCCTTGAAGTATAACCTCGTCATTTCTTCTTAGAAAGCACTAACCCCATGGGTTAAACATTTATTAATTTATTAACAACAATAAAACATTCCATGATTATAGTTATTCTATATAAAAATTCAAAGCTACAAAACATAAGGGGCTTATCACAGTGAGTAGATGAACTACCTATCGAGCCTTTCCCACCTATAGTAGAAGCATATGCCCACTTGGCCATGAGAATCTAAAAACCAAAAGCATGTGGCATGTAACGCCCCAAGATTTCATAGTAAGTTATCTCTTTCAATTAATTTAATATCTTATATTTCACACAACACCGACTAGGATTGTGTTATATGCAAGATTGAGTTTCTGCAAAACAACAATTTAGTATTATAATTATTTAAACAATATTTTTATTTATCCATTAAATATTTTAATATGAATAGTAAAATATAAATTTTAAAAATTATTTATATTGTTTTCACATAAATAAAATATATTTATAATGAAATGTATAAGTTTTGTAAAAATATTTATATATTTACATAAGCTACTTTCATAAATGAACTATTTTTTTGTCCTTTGTGAACAATAATAAAATTAATTTTATACACTCCTAATAATTTAATTTAGTAAAATGGACTTTATTTTTGAATTTTTAATATCAAAATTATCTTAGGGAAATTTTTTGGTATTTTTCTAAAAACATTCAATTTTTTATGAATAGTCAAAAATTCTATATAGTACATAAAAACAGACTTTTTTATTTATATAATAATTTTTAATTAGAAATATATCTTAAAGTAAAAAATAGATACATAATACATATAGTAGTAAAATTTAATTCATTGGAGTCATTTTGTAATAAGATTAGATATATAAAATTTTATTGAACCTTTTTTAATGTCTTTTTACCCACCTTCTAGCCACATTTACCCACCTTATAGGCACATTAGAAAATTTTCATAAAACATAATTTTACCACTTATATGAATTTAATTTAAAAAATATAAGAGACAAGTTTGACATCAGTAACTAAAATGTGGTTCAATAGGATGAAAAAATTTGGTGAATAGTAACTTTTGAATTTTATTTACCATGATTAAAAGTAAATAATGTAAATAAAGGTAAGAAAAATATTAAAATTACCCCAACACATGTCTTAATTATATTTTATAAGTGTATTTCAACCAAAATCAACCTTAGGATAGAAATAAGATCATTTTGATCCATTTGGGTTAGATTGTGAAATTTATTATATTTTATTTAAAGGAGAGTTAAAAGTTTTAAATTAAATGTTTAATAACTATACCATTTTTTATATAGGGATAAACATAAGATAAATTCGAAAATAAATATTCATTAGAAAGTTAAAAATATTTCCTATATAATTGGATTTAATTTTTTTTAGACATTAAATAAATAAACTTATAAATGACGTAATGATGATGCAGTAATTACCATATTAGTGAAAGATTAAAATAATTGATGATATAAATATTAAAATAAATAAAAATTGAATCTTTTGATACCATCCAAGAATTTTTTAAGGGAATATGACATGTTTCGGTTGATTCAATTCACTTATTTCGTAGTAATCAAGTTGTTATGACTTTTACAAAAACCAAATTCTAAATAGTGTTAAAATTGACATAAATGAGTTTATAAAGGAAATACTATATTATTAAATGATAAAATATTACAATAAATATAAGATTAGTCCAAAAGAATTATATAATGTTATATATGTCATTAATGAACCACTTGATGTTCGATTGGCATTTTATGGTAACTATATTAACCATTTAATATAAAAATACAATAAGACATGGTGAATGTTAAACTAATTAACTAAGAGTTAAATCTAAAAATAAGGTTAATATGATGACCTAAACTTGTCTAAAACCTTTTGGTTTAGATTATTTCACCCCATAATCACCTTATCCTCGAAATAAATCCATCTGGATTAATTATAAACTAAACATGATTTTATAATAAATTAATATTTCCATCATTTCGTATAGTTCCCCTCACCTCTCTTATAAAAGGGTCCTTCCCCTTCTATTAAATTATCACCTCCAAAGTCATTTGATTCATCAAAACCATATTCAAATATCCTCCCAAAAACCCTAAATTCAACTTAGAGGCTATAAATTGATCATAAAGCCAACCTAGAGAGCCATTTTTTTGAAATCAGAAGGAAGAACCCGAAGAATAGGTAATTATTTCATCACCTCATTCAAAGTTCCTTTCTTCTTCCACTTCCACTTTATTTTTGTTTCCTTTCCAAAATAATAACCCTAGTAACATCTAAATACTGAGATGTTATTATAAATATGGTACAACCTTATTCATTATTTTATACATCTTATGAATGACAATGTCACCATATGTGCGTTCTTACGGCTTACCGTCTCCATATCCTGCTATACATTATTATTTAAAACATCATTATTTTGATAGGTATAATAACGAGTACAATTTATGTAAATAATAAATATAACATGATAATTATTCATTATATATAATATACCATCCAATTACATATGATTTCATCAACAATAGAATGATGTCATCGCTTGTGCGTACGTACGGCTTACCGTCTCCACAACACGATGAGATACATTTCCATGTTCACCAATCAATGGTGATTATAAAAATATATATTATTAATAAGTATATAATAGATGAAATAATAATGCTACTATATATATATATATATCTCATTCACTTACTTTCGTTCAATATGGTATGAAAATAGAAACGGCGTTTATCCATACATACGACCTAATGTCTCTATAAATGGGGTTTCCAATTTCATATATCTATATATAATACATATTTATATTTTGGAAGAAATTAAATCATTATATAAGTGATACGATCAAGAATAAAAAGATAAAACATGTACGATAAAGAAATCGATTATTACCTGAAATATTATTTTAACATATAAATTATTATTAAATGGGTAGTATAAAGCTATAAATGAATTATGCAAGATATCATAAATATAAATATGGTTATGGTATAATTTAATAACATACTAGGGTCATTATGCAAGAGGTTAAATGCACCCTCGACCAATGGAAAGTACAATTGGAGGGTTAATTTCTAAATCTCATTATTATCCAAGATAGTTTATGTGTAAGTATTTACTAGGACATATTTATAATGCATTTCCATTTATCATATAACTATTTTCAAAAAGAATATTTCAAGGTTTTTTGGAAGGGAATATTTTTAAAGATCATCATTTAAAATGTTTTATTGATTTATTTTTCTAAATATTTATAATTAATGTCCATGTTTTCAAAATGATTTTATGGATTTATTTATATGGACATGACAGTTTTAAAATATTAATTCCTTTCAAAAGTTTTAAATTCTTATGGGACACTTTGATTCAAAAATATATTTTAAAAATTTTCCTCTATAAAAGTGTGAATTTTAAATGATTTCACAAAAAATGGATATTTCTCTCAAAGAGTTTTATTTATCATTTTCAACTATGTAAAAAAATTTAGTGGATATTATTCATGATTGAGGTTTATTTATTATAATACATTATTCCATGTTGTATTGAATGAGATATGATATGTTTGACTGTGGATGTGTTATTTTTATACTATTCATGTTTTATTGTAAAATTATTGAAATTTTGTATGCTATTTTTAATACGAATGTTTATGTTATGTTTCAAAATTTTCAAATTTGGAGTGTATTAGACTTTGTAAGTGACGACCGGAGATCGCATTATCCCCTCGATGTATTGGTAGGTCTCATGAGACAAACGAGTGTCTTGGCACGAGGCCTTGACTTTGTGGTTAAGATGTCCGACATTATGTATTCCATCATCATAATATTATTTATTAATGTTACATGTGATTATTCGACTAGTAGAATATCCATGTGAATAATTAAATGGAATTTTTTTTTTCATATTATGCTAAAGTTTATGTTCAAGGGGATTGTGTTTCTGTCACGACCCGTCCTCGGGGCCCGTGCCGTGACTACCCCAAGCCCGCCTTCCATAGGCCAGGGGCTGGCGACTAGCACCAAGGCGTAAATCCCAACAAAAAGGGAAGGCATTGCCTTTGAAAAGTAAACAAGCACCACGGAGTAAGTAAGAGGAAAAGTAAACACTAAGTAAAAACTGTACAAGCAATGCTGAAAGTAAAAGGGGCCGGAAATACAAGCCCAACTGTAAAATACAACTGAAATGAAAAACAGCAACTGAAAGGGTAAACTGCAGCGTCGAGCCGTTCTCTGGAAGTCCCACCTGAAGGGTGGGTACAGATAGCCTCCACTGCTCCTCGGGTCCACATAACCGCTCCGAGTACGTCCCGCCCAGTGGTCCACCTCCAGGTACTGTCCTGCTCCGCACGCCTCCTCCACGATCAGCGCTGTCCGTCGTCTGCAACCAACACCACGAAGTGCGGGCATAGCCCGTGCAGGGGTGAGTATAAGCTACTCAGTAGGGACCCCGAGACCCCCGAAGGTCTCCCGAAATCCACAAAGGATAAGCCACGAAGGAGAGATACAATCACGATGTAACATCTGACATGGCTTAGGTATATGACCATACGTATACCTAAGTCATCAATTCCCTGATCGGCTCCAACGTCCGAGCCCTAGCACAACCCAGTCCACACAGGAAAGCAAAACGCATACCCACGCAGGATAGAACAACACAATCCACAAAGAAGAGTAAACAGTAAATCCACACAGGATAGCTCAACAAAATCCACAAAGGAGAGAAACACAAGATTCAGCTCACACATGTATACTTCTTCGGATGACGGTAAAGATGATCACTGAACCATCTAAATTGTCGGACCCACGAAGGATCGATAGGTACTAACCTTGCAGTGACCCACACAGGATCGGACCCACACAGGATCGGGCCCACGCAGGACCTGTAAGAGTTGGCTCAAACAAAACCGCTGAGTGTTGACCCACACAGGATCGGACCCACACAGGATCGGGCCCACACAGGACCGGGCCCACGCAGGACCTGTAGGCGCTGGCTCACACAGAACCGCTGAGCGCTGACCCACGCAGGATCGGACCCACACAGGCTCGGTAGAACTGATCCACGGAGGATCGCTGAGTGCAGTAGTCGTCGCAGTCCACTGAGGATCTCTGCACAGTTGTCGCCGCAGTCCACGGAGGATCTCTGCACGGTCGTCGCCGCAGTCCACGGAGGATCTCTGCACGGTTGTCGTCGGAGTCCACGGAGGATCTCTGCACAGTCGCCGCTGTCGAAGTAGCAGTCGCAACCAGCACTAGGGTTCCCGCACACAGCAAGCTCGTTCGGGAGGGTCCGCTCCACGAGCTGAGAGGCTGATACATCAACTGTCACGAAGTCCGAAGTTGATGTATCCAAAAGTTCCGTATCGTCAACAGGAACTCAACGTCGCAGACGGCGCGTCAATCGGACGCCCGGTCTGAGAGATATTGGCATTTTCGTCCCGGGGGCCCGGTTCGTTTTTAAGGAAAAACCAACCCGACTGCACTCCACCTGCGTCCAAACCTCGGGCGGAGTATGCCAAAAGATCCGTCTCACTTAGATGAATTCAACAAAGCTGACGGCACGTCAATCGGACGTCCGTAGCTCAAGATATGAGCGTTTCCGCTCCGAGGGCCCGGTTGGTCTCGTGTACGAACCAACTTGGCCTAACTCAAAGTATTCCGAAACCTTGAGTGCAATATACCGAAACGACCGTCGCGATGGAAGGATCGCGTTGCCACTGACGGTGAGTCGTTTGGAGGCACGTAGCTCAAGTTACGGGCGTTAGAACGAAAACGTCCGAGAAGGGGGGTACGGGCCCGGGCCGACCCGGCCCGACCCCCCCCCCCCCCCCCGGGTCGACCCGACCAAAGTCCGACTAGGTTGGCCCGGCCCGGCCCGGCCAGTGCCGGTCCGGCTCGGCCGAGCGGCGCGGGTGGAAGCCGCGGGCGTAGCCCCCGCGGTCGAGAGAGAAGTCGCGGCCTGCGTGCGGGCCGCGTTGGTGAACCGCGGATGCGGCTCTGCCGCGTCCCGCCTGGGCGAACCGGACCCGCGCGGCCTCGTCCGGCGGCGCGTCGGGGCGCCGACGGCAGCTTCCGCGGGCCACCGGCGTCACTCCGGTGGCCCGTTTCCCTTCCCGTCTGCGCCATTGCTCCTCCCGGGATCCGTTCTTTACTGCGGGATCGTCAAACTTCCGCTGTGGCACGTTCCGTCATCGTCCGTCAAATCCGCACAAATGAAGAACGACGGAGATTCGTCGGGCCGTGTCCGTTTGGCCCGCACCCTCTGCGTTAGAAATAAACAACCGGGAGAAAATTTATTCCACACAGGAAACAAAAATTTTTAATAAGATTAAAAATTGGTCACAAAAACAGTTCTTTAATTTCTTTAAAGAAACATTGACGGGAAAAATAATTAAAAGGGGTAATTCCCATAATATAAAATCCCTACCTCGTCGATCGTCGCGCGCGGGCGTTCTTCACGGAAAAGATCGTCACGGAAGAGAGGGATCGTCGCGTCGTCGCGGGAAGGCGTCGCGTCGTCGCGGAATCCGGTGTTGAGTCGGCGAGCTCAACGAACCAAGAACAACAGATTTAAATTATTAATATTTAAATCTGTGTTTCGATTAAAACCAAAAGAAAAGAACTTGAGAGGAAAATCCGACAGCACTCACCTCAAACGGTCGGTGATCGGAGATCGGAGCGTGGAAGAACGTCTCGGACGGAAGCGTCGTCGATTTCCGGGTTCGGCGTTCTTCGCGTTCTTCGCGTTCTTCGCATTCTTTGCGTGGGAGAAGAAAATACGAGGGTCCTCTCAAATCTTCTCAAAGCGCAACTAACCAGAAGTCGAGCGTTGGCCTTATTTTATTATTACGCCAATGAATTTGAAAAAATGGTTAAGAAACGATTGAATTAATTCATTGAATTAATTCAACGAAAGAAACAGGCCATTTAATTCACGAAATAAACCTCCCAATAAAATGGTCTGTTAAGAATTTAGAAAACGCGTCAGTTGACTTTCATTAAGACGGGTTTTCACGGGTGCATTTCTTAGCGGAAAGAAACGGCGGGGCTCGTGCGGGTCCACCTCACAAATATCCTACCAAGGGGGTAGGATATTTCTGGATAGCATCCTATCAAGTTCAACTCAGTTTAAGCCGCCTTTAAGTGGCTTCAAGTGGCTTCCAAGTGGCATAAGTGAAATAAAATAAAGTTGTCGCAAAATTATTTTATTTCTTAACCTTAAGCCCGAAAATTAAAAACCACACCCGAGCAAACGCAACTCCGGAAGAGGCGTTTCTAAGCGATTGTCGGCGCTGCGATTTCATCGGTGCCCCCAGAATTCGATTCTGGGCACCGGTTCAAAAGCTAGAAAAACCCGCTCTTCTGTTCAATGAACGTACCCGATCCAAACTTCAGAAAATGATTTCGGGCACACCAGGCCTCGGAATAAGGTGCCGTCAGAAACTGCGCTCTTGTAAAATTTCAAAGAAAATTAAGAAAAAAATTTCCTTGAAATTTATGGGTCTTTACATTACTCCCACCTCAGGACATTACATCCCAGTAAAGATACATCAAAAACTAGGGGAACAAATGTGGGTACTGAGCACGCATCTGAGCCTCCCGCTCCCAAGTTCTCTCCTGGAGGTTCCCGTGCTGCCATCTGATGCGCACAAGAGGGATCGATCTCCCACGTAGGACCCACTCGTGTCGATCCTCTATCTCCACTGGGACCTCCGTAAAAGTCGCCCCATCATCCACGTCTAGCTCCCCATAGTCAATGATGTGCGTCAGGTCGTGCACGTATCTCCTATGCTGGGATACGTGGAAGACGTCGTGCACCCGGTGCAACTGAGGTGGCAGATCCAGGCGATAAGCCACCTCTCCAATCCTGCTGATGACCTGGAAAGGCCCGATGAAGCGTGGAGACAACTTGCCACCTCGGCCAAATCTCCGCAAACCACGTCGAGGTGAGACACGCAAGAAGACGTGGTCACCATCCTCGAACTCTAGTGGCCTCCGCCTCCTGTCAGCATATGACTTCTGCCGGCTCTGTGCTGTCCTCATCCTCTCCTGGATGACCTGGACCTTCTCTGTCGTGGCCCGGACCATCTCCGGTCCCACAAGTGCTGACTCCCCAGGGTCTGTCCAGCACAAAGGAGATCTGCAAGGCCTGCCGTAAAACGCCTCGTAGGGTGCCATCCCGATGGTGGAGTGGTAGCTGTTGTTGTACGCAAACTCTACCAAGGGTAGGTGGTCCTCCCAGCTGCGACCAAAGTCGAGGACACATGTGCGGAGCATGTCCTCGAGAGTCTGAATGGTCCTCTCTGTCTGACCATCCGTCTGAGGGTGAAAGGCAGTGCTCAGACGTAGTCGCGTCCCGAACGCCTCCTGCAACCCCTTCCAAAGCCGGGAAGTAAAACGAGCGTCCCGATCAGAGATGATAGTTGATGGCACACCATGAAGTCGTACAATCTCCTGAACGTAGAGACGCCCCAAGCTCTCTACTGAGCCCTGCTCTCAGATGGGCAAGAAGTGTGCCGACTTGGTGAGTCGGTCAACAATCACCCAAATGGAATCGTGACCTCTGGAAGTGCGTGGAAGTCCAGTCACGAAGTCCATAGATATCCCGTCCCACTTCCACTCCGGGACCTCCAAGGGATGTACCAAACCTGCTGGTACCTGATGCTCTGCCTTGACCTGCTGGCAGGTGAGGCACCGTGAAACGAACTCTGCCACATCTTTCTTCATGCCCGGCCACCAGTGCTGTCGCCTGAGATCCTGGTACATCTTCGCCACTCCAGGATGTACCGCCAAAGGAGAAGTGTGAAACTCTCTCTGCACCTCCTCTCGTAAAGCGACTGGTACCAAGGTACATCCTCTAAAAAGGAAATTGTGCTCTGCTCCAAGGGAGAAACCATCAGGTGCCTGTCCCAAGGATATCTGTGCACGCCGGGTCTCACAGTCAGCGTCCCCACACTGTGCCTCTCTGACCCGCTGAAGAAGTGGAGGAGAGACTGTGAGAGACTGAAGAAAGGCTGCTCCGTCTATATCCACGAAGGATATCTGCAAAGCGGCTAGCTGCTCTGTCGCCTCCTCAAGTAGCTGGATGCCCGTCCTCCTGCTGAGGGCATCAGCCACCACGTTCCCCTTCCCACGAGTATAGACTATCTCAAAGTCATAGTCTTGGAGGAACTCGAGCCATCGCCGCTGTCTCAGGTTCAGGTCCTTCTGAGATAAGATGTACCTGAGACTCTGGTGGTCAGAAAAGACTGTGAAACGCTCGCCCATCAGATAGTGTCGCCATGTCTTCAGAGAAAAGACCACTGCTGCCAACTCCAAGTCATGGGTAGCGTAGTTCTGCTCATGAGGCCTCAACTGACGTGATCCGTAGGCAATCACGGCCCGCTCCTGCATCAGGACACACCCGAGTCCGGTCCCTGATGCATCGCAGTAGACTACGTATCCAACTCCCTCCTCAGGCAACCTCAAGATAGGTGCGCTGGTCAACCTCTACCTCAGCTCCTGGAAGCTCTGTTGACATCTGTCTGACCACACGAAGGGTTTCCCCTTCTTTGTCAATGCTGAGAGTGGGGCCGCAACTCTGGAGAAGACTGGCACAAATCTCCGATAGTATCCGGCTAGACCCAAGAAACTCCGCACCTCTGTCACGCTCTTGGGTGGCTCCCAAGCTAGCACTGCCTCGATCTTCACGGGATCCACTGCAACTCCCGCCTCAGAAATGACGTGCCCCAAGAAGTGGACCACACGTAACCAGAACTGACACTTCGAGAGCTTTCCATAAAGCTGGTGCTCTCAGAGTGTGTCTAGTACAACACGCAGGTGGTAGGCGTGCTCCTCCTCCGTCGTCGAGTACACCAAAATGTCGTCGATGAAGACCACGACAAATCGATCGAGGTATGATTGGAAGATCCTGTTCATGAGGCTCATGAACACTGCTGGAGCGTTGGTCATGCCGAAAGGCATAAACAAGAACTCATAGTGGCCATACCGACACCTGAAGGCCGTCTTCTGCACATCCTCGTCTCGAACTCTAAGCTGATGATAGCCTGACCTGAGGTCTATCTTCGAGAACCACCGTGCTCCCTTGAGCTGGTCGAAGAGGTCATCAATCCTGGGTAGCGGATACTTGTTCCTCACTGTCACCTGATTCAGGCGACGATAATCGACACAGAGTCGCAAGCTCCCATCCGCCTTCTTGGCGAACAAAATCGGGGAAGCCCAGGGCGAAACACTGGGTCGGATGAACCCCTTTCCCTGCAAGTCCTCCAAATGTACCCGCAGCTCTCGAAGCTCGGCGGGGGCCATCCGATATGCTGGAGTGTATATCGGGGATGTCCCAGGGTACAAGTCAATATAAAATTCTACCTCTCTGCGAGGAGGTAGTCCTGGAACGTCGTCGGGAAATACGTCCGCTTACTGATCCACCACTGCAGGAAAACTGGGACTCCGCACGTCAACTGCTCCCAGGATGAGGCTAGCCAACTGATGAGTGATGGGCTGACCTCTCCTCTGTGTGAGTCTATCCTGTGCTGCTAAGGCTCCCTTCTCACCGGTGAAGGTGAACCTGCTCCCGTCGGTGCGCACACATCGCACCTTGCGCCTAAGGCAGTCAATCTGAGCATGGACCGTAGATAACCAATCCATGCCCATGATGACGTCGTAAGGCCTCGACGCCGCTACAAGAAGATCCCAGCCGAAGCTCTCGCATCCTAGAGTAAGCTCACACTGTCGGCACCAGTGCGTAATCGTCGAGTCTGCTCCCGTAGTAGTCTCTCGCCGTAAGGATCGAGCAAACGGCTCCGTCGGAATCTCCGAGCTCCGAACAAGGGCAGTGGCTATGAAAGAGTGACTCGCTCCTGTGTCTATCAGAACTGCAGCAAGGGTGGAATAGACACAGATCGTACCTCGAATCATCTCTGGTGTGCCGTGGTCGTAGGCCTCCGCTGCCTGGAGCTGAGCCTGTCTCTGCCCGCCAGCTCCCTGTGGTCGGGGCGGGCCTCCTGGTGGTGGTGGTGGCAGAGCCTCAAAGCGTCGCCCACCACCTGCTGCTCGGCCAGCTCCTCTGCCGCGTCCGCCTCCTCCCTGCGGACTGCCACGGTCGACCCTCTGCCTCTGCATGGGTGGTCCCTCCACAGTCTGCTGCCCCTCGGTACGACGGGTCGGGCAGTCACGAGCCATGTGGCCCTGCCTGCCGCACTCGTAGCACTGTCTGCCTCTCGGAAGGCTGGCTCCGCGCTGTGTGCCCTGCACCGCTGAGCCAGTATCCCAGGGTCGCCTGCCGGAAGGTCTGGTCTGCCTAGAACCCTGAGTCATCCGCCGACTACCAGCTGCCGAAGACTCCGCTAACTGCCGCCCTGCGGTAGGTCTCGCTGTGGACTCAGCCAGGAAGCTCTCGATCAGGAGGGCTCGCTCCAGTACTCCTGCCTGGGTCGGGATGCTGAGGGAGATCAGCGATGCACTGATCTCGTGTCTCAATCCCTGCTCGAAGGTCAGGGCCCGGAAGAAGGGGTCCCGTACCATGTCTTTCGAGTAGCGAGATAGGTCGGTGAACCTCGCCGCGTACTGAGCGACCGTCAAGCTGCCCTGCCGCAGCTGAAGGAGCTCCTGAATGCGCACCGCACGGAGGGTGGCTGGGACGAACTCTGAGCGGAAGAGGCTCTCGAAGTCCGTCCAGATGAGGGTGGCCTCATCGTGTACCTGGAGCATCAGGCTCCACCATCGCCCTGCTGCTGCGTGCAGTAGGCTCGCCGCGAGGATCACCATGAGGTCTGCTGGTGTCCTCACTAGCCTGAAAAATCAGACGACTGCCTCCAGCCAGTCCTCGGCTGCCTGGGGGTCAGACTCCCCACGGAACCTGGGTGGTCGCTGGCGCTGGAACTCGTGCAGAGCTCCGAGGCGTCGTGCGTCGTCAGCTTCCAGTGCTGGAAGCATCGGGGGCTCGGCGGGTAAAGGTACCGCCGGTGCCTCTGCTGTCAACGGGCCCTGTACCGAGGCCTCGTCGCTCGACGGGCTGTCGTCGCGCCCTACTCTAGGAACCCTAGCTGGCTGCTGTCGTCGTGCCATCCTGAAAACAAAACAAGTGCACCATGGTCAGAACAGTATACCTGGTGAGCTGACACAGGTAATCATAAAGAAAACTTGAAACACACAAGCAATCAATGTTTTCGTGCATTAAGTCGGGAATCAGAAGTCAGGGTCCTGGTGTATGGATACGTCGGCCGCCGCACCAACACTTGACTCCCTGGACTGATAACCACACTCAATACGCTAAACACTATTTCTTCACATAGAAGGAAGATCAGAGTCTGCGGTAGAACCGACCCCCTCTGATACCAATTTGTCACGACCCGTCCTCGGGGCCCGTGCCGTGACTACCCCAAGCCCGCCTTCCATAGGCCAGGGGCTGGCGACTAGCACCAAGGTGTAAATCCCAACAAAAAGGGAAGGAATTTCCTTTGAAAAGTAAACAAGCAACACAGAGTAACCAAGCGGAAAAGTAAACGCTAAGTAAAAACTGTACAAGCTGTGCTGAAAGTAAAAGGGGCCGGAAATACTAGCCCAACTGTAAAGTACAACTGAAAGGAAAAACAGCAACTAAAAGGGTAAACTGCAGCGTCGAGCTGTCCTCTGGAAGTCCCACCTGAAGGGTGGGTACAGATTGCCTCCACTGCTCCTCGGGTCCACCTAACCGCTCCGAGTACGTCCCGCCCAGTGGTCCACCTCCAGGTACTGTCCTTCTCCGCACGCCTCCTCCACGATCAGCGCTGTCCGTCGTCTGCAACCAACACCACGAAGTGCGGGCATAGCCCGTGCAGGGGTGAGTATAAGCTACTCAGTAGGGACCCCGAGACCCCCGAAGGTCTCCCGAAATCCACAAAGGATAAGCCACGAAGAAGAGATACAATCACGAAGTAAAATCTGACACGGCTTAGGTATATGCCCATACATATACCTAATTCATCAATTCCCCAATCAGCTCCAACGTCCGAGCCCTAGCACAACCCAGTCCACACAAGAAAGCAAAACGCATACCCACGCAGGATAGAACAACACAATCCACAAAGGAGAGTAAACAGTAAATCCACACAGGATAGCTCAACACAATCCACAAAGGAGAGAAACACAAGATTCAGCTCACACAGGTATACTTCTTCAGATGACGGTAAAGATGATCACTGAACCATCTAAATCGTCGGACCCACGAAGGATCGATAGGTACTAACCTTGCAGTGACCCACACAGGATCGGACCCACACAGGATCGGGCCCACGCAGGACCTGTAGGAGTTAGCTCACACAGAACCACTGAGTGTTGACCCACACAGGATCGGACCCACACAGGATCGGGCCCACACAGGACCGGGCCCATGCAGGACCTGTAGGCGCTGGCTCACACAGAACCGCTGAGCGCTGACCCACGCAGGATCGGACCCACAGAGGATCGGTAGCACTGATCCACGGAGGATCGCTGAGTGCAGTAGTCATCGCAGTCCACTGAGGATCTCTGCACAGTCGTCGCCGTAGTCCACGGAGGATCTCTGCACGGTCGTCGCCGTAGTCCACGGAGGATCTCTGCACGGTCGTTGTCGGAGTCCACGGAGGATCTCTGCACAGTCGTCACTGTCGAAGTAGCAGTCGCAGCCAGCACTAGGGTTCCCGCACACAGCAAGCTCGTTCGGGAGGGTCCGCTCCACGAGCCGAGAGGCTGATACATCAACTTTCACGAAGTCCGAAGTTGATGTATCCAAAAGTTCCGTATCGTCAACAGGAACTCAACGTCGCAGACGGCGCGTCAATCGGACGCCCGGTCTGAGAGATATTGGCATTTTCGTCCCAGGGGCCCAGTTGGTTTTTAAGGCAAAACCAACCCGACCGCACTCCACCTACATCCAAACCTGGGGCGGAGTATGCCAAAAGATCCGTCTCACTTAGAGGAATTCAACAAAGCTGACGACACATCAATCGGACGTCCGTAGCTCAAGATATGAGCGTTTCCGCTCCGAGGGCCCGGTTGGTCTCATGTACAAACCAACCTGGCCGAACTCAAAGTATTCCGAAACCTTGAGTGCGATATACCGAAACGACCATCTCGATCCAAGGATCGCGTTTACGCTGACGGCGAGTCATTTGGAGGCACGTAGCTCATGTTACGGGCGATTGAACGAAAACGTCCGAGAAGGGGGGTACGGGCCCGAGCCGACCCGGTCGGCCCGGCCGCGCGACGCGGGTGGAAGCCGCGGGCGCAGCCCCTGCGGTCGAGAGAGAAGTCGCGGCCCGCATGCGGGCCGCGCTGGTGAACCGCGGACGCGGCTCTGCCACGTCCCGCCTGGGCGAACCGGACCCGTGCGGCCACAGGTCCGTTGGCCGCCGCCGGCTTCGCTCCGGTGGCCCGTTTCCCTTCCTGTCTGCGCCGTTGCTCCTCCCGGGATCCGTTCTTTACTGCGGGATCGTCAAACTTCCGCTGCGGCACGTTCCGTCGTCGTCCGTCAAATCCGCCCAAACGAAGAACGGCGGAGAGTCGTCGGGCCGTGTTCGTTTGGCCCGCACCCTCCGCGTTAGAGATAAACAACCGGGAGAAAATTTATTCCACACAGGAAACAACAATTTTTAATAAGATTAAAAATTGTTCAAAAAAACGGTTCTTTAATTTCTTTAAAGAAACATTGACGGGAAAAATAATTAAAAGGGGCAATTCCCAGAATATAAAATCCCTACCTCGTCGATCTTCGCGCGCGGGTGTTCTTCGCGGAAAAGATCATCGCGGAAGAGAGGGATCGTCGCGTCGTCGCGGGGAGGTGTCGCGTCGTCGCGGAATCTGGTGTTGAGTCGGTGAGCTCAACGAACCAAGAACAACAGATTTAAATTATTAATATTTAAATCTGTGTTTCGATTAAAACCAAAAGAAAAGAACTTGAGAGGAAAATCTGACATCACTCACCTCAAACTGTCAGTGATCGGAGATCGGAGCGTGGAAGAATGTCTCGGACGGAAGCGTCATCGATTTCCGGGTTCGGAGTTCTTCGCGTTCTTCGCGTTCTTCGCGTGGGAGAAGAAAATACGAGGGTCCTCTCAAATCTTCTCAAAGCGCAAATAACCAGAAGTCGAGGGTTGGCCTTATTTTATTATTACGCCAACGAATTTGAAAAACTGGTTAAGAAACGATTGAATTAATTCGTTGAATTAATTCAAAGAAAGAAACAGGCCATTTAATTCATGAAATAAACCGCCCAATTAAGTGGTCTGTTAAGAATTTAGAAAACGCGTCAGTTGACTTTCATTAAGACGGGTTTTCACGGGTGCGTTTCTTAGCGGAAAGAAACGGCGGGGCTCGTGCGGGCCCACCTCACAAATATCCTACCAAGGGGGTAGGATATTTCTGGATAGCATCCTATCCAGTTCAACTCAGTTCATGCCGCCTTTAAGTGGCTTCAAGTGGCTTCCAAGTGGCTTAAGTGAAATAAAATAAAGTTGTCGCAAAATTATTTTATTTCTTAACCTTAAGCCTGAAAATTAAAAACCACACCCGAGCAAACACAACTCCGGAAGAGGCATTTCTAAGTGATTACCGGCGCTGCGATTTCATCGGTGCCCCGAGAATTCGATTCCGGGCACCGGTTCAAAAGTTAGAAAAACTCGCTCGTCCGTTCGCTGAACGTACCCGAGCCAAACTTCGGAAAATGATTCTGGGCACACCGAGCCTCGGAATCAGGTGCCGTCAAAAACTGCGCTCTTGTAAAATTCCAAAGAAAATTAAGAAAAAAATTTCCTTGAAATTTACGGGTCTTTACAGTTTTAATTTTATACCTTGTCGTAAAAGTCTATGATTATTTATGATAGATTTCACTATATTGTTTATCCTTACAGAGCATCTGAGCTCACCCCATTATTATGTTTTATTTTTCTAGGATTCCAAGAAGTATATTATAATTTAAATTCAGGTTTAAGATAAGGGAATAATGGCATTCTCAAAGGATTGTTTATGATGTGTTTTATTTTATTAATTATAATGTAAAGTTCATGTATGTAATCTATCTTCCAAGACTACTAAACTAGTCGGTCCTTTGGGACATGATTACTTATAATCATGCCAATGTATAAAAATAATGCACTAGCTCCAGGATTCTAGGGTCGAAACATTACAATCGGTATTAGAGGATGTTTAGAAACAACCTTAGAAATAGATTTAGATAAACTATGATTAGGAAAAATTACCCTAAGATAGAATTTGAGGATTAGTATAGAAGAAAATCCATAGATTTTGATAATGTAGATATTATGTGGTGTTTCCAAGAAATAAAACCATGTTTGGATACTACAACTGGACATGGTTTTGGAAGAGATGTACCAAGGAGTGAAAACTCTGACAAGGACTTTTGTACTTGACTCGGGGTATCCTGGTACCTGACAATGGTCTTAACTGCACACTGGGTTTGACATTCTTGGGTAATATTCTTAGTTTAATTCACATTTTCCTTACATACCATCATGAAGGATTTATGAGTAAATATGTTAGAAAAGAAACCAATGTTATGATTATAACAGTGGATGTGGGTAAATATTCAATTAGGGTTGAGAATTTTTATAGTTTTTGGATAATACATTAGGATATGATATAACCTAGTGTATGTCATCATTTAGAAATGGTTCCCATTAGAAGATATATGAACTCCATCAATACACATGATCTAAAGATTAAGAAGTATCATATATTTCATGGTCATAATCCAACATTTAGAAGGAAAATAGTCTCCCTTGTATCCACATCATATGAAGAAGTAGTATATTGTGTTAATAAGATACGTATTGAATTCTCTGATTCCTATGGATTTGAAGGGAATAATGAAAACAAGAGAATGGAAAAAAAGATGGATAAAGGGAATATGGTAAATAAGTATTTTCCAACATGTAATAATTGTTCAAATAATCACCTTGTAAATTCATGAATGGAATGGGTGTATGTTACAAGTGTGGATTAAAAGGACACCACATTCGTGATTGCAAGGGTAAGAAAAAGTTTTCAAATGTACAATGCATCTTCTGCAATGAGTTGGGACACTATGTGAATAAATGTCTAAATCATTAGAGTATGCCCCCAAATGATTCTATTTGATAATAATCATGTTATAATAGTACCATAGAAGAAGGGGAATGACTAGTGTTTCTATGTTTTTATTAGATAATTTTTTCATTTGAGTGTTTTATCAACAATACACTGGTTATATGAATTATAGAAATAAATAAGGATTGTACTATAGTACTATTTCCTTGAGGATTGGAGAATATATGGCTCTAAAAAAATGAATCAATATCAAGTAAAACGTTTTGGAAAATACATGGTTGAAGGAAAGTTAAACTTTAATATGGTTCTAATGCTGAGGTAGTGATTTATGAATAAAATATAATTGATTTAGATAAACAATATGGGATATTATTGACTACCATGAAACTGATTAATGATCTTTATATACCATCATTGTTGGAGTTTACAACATTTATGGATTTAAGGAGTATATCAAGTATTTTTTTAGTGTAGGAATAAGTAAGTACATACATATTCAAACAAGGTTTGATAGTAATTCAAGTTATCACCATTTTTAATAAAATACATGATGAATGTGTTCACATGTTGATCTTTATTATGTTATTTTGACCTTACTTATAAAATTTTGGATAGTAAGTTTGGAACCAAGTATTTGGGATATGTCATAAGGTTGGAATTGGGAAATTTGACCACTTATTTTTTATTTGTATGAGGTCGAAGTATGATTTTTTGGATACCTTGACCTAAACTTTTGGGTTTTAGTAAACATTTATACAATTAAGGGAATATTTGCAGACTATATGATTTATCAAATGAACTTAAAGCATCAAAAATTCTTTTTTTGAACATTCATTTTATAGTGTAAGGGATGAAGTCAAAATAGATCAAAGTAAAACCAAATAATGAGATTATGATTATGAATGGTAATTAAATTAAGTATGTTTTCTATAGTTCTTATCTTGATAGTAAATTAATCCCTACACTTCAAAAAAGTATCAAAAAAATGTTTTATCCTAAAACCTTTTGTTTTGTTGAACCGATAATAATTTAAATCATCATAGATTGATGGATTTCAGGCCCTCAATTTTACATTTATTGTTTACTAGTTTTTGATTGATGATCTCAATCACTCCCTATAAATATTTATGTTTTTCCTCCAATTATGTGTATCTAATTACCACCAATGTTCTCATATTCAAAATACTAATTTGGTGCCGACTTTTTTATTTCCCTTTCCCTCTTTTTAAGACAAAATATTATTAACCATATTTCCGATGTCGGTTTCCCATAAAAGTATTTTCTATTTTAAACATTTTTTTAGAGGAAAAATTTCAAATTGTGAGTGTGAAATTTTTAGAAGGAGGGTAGAATTTAAAACCCCATGATTTCATAGCAAGCAATCTCTTTAAAGTAATTTAATAGCTTATATTCAATGCAACACCGACTAGGCTTGTGTTATATGCAAGATTGAGTTTCTGTGAAACAACTCAATAGTATCATAATTATTTAAACAATGTGTTCATTTATCAATTAAATATTGTAATATTAATAGTGACATATAAATTTTTAAGGTTATATATAATGTTTTCACATAAATTAAATATATTTATAATGAAATTTATATCTTTTGTTAAAATATTTAAATATTTGGAAAACATATTTTCTTAAAAGAAATACTTTTTATGTCCTTTTGTGAACAATAATAAAATTGATTTTATACACTTTTAAAATTTAATTTGGTAAAATGGACTTCATTTTGGAATTCGTAATATCAAAATTAACTTCGAGTGTTTTTTCTGTATTCTTCTGAAAATATTCAATTTTTGATGAATACTGAAAAATACTACATAGTACATAACACCCGACTTTTTCATTTAAATAATTATTTTTAATTAAAAATTTATCTTAAATTCAAAATAGATACATAATACATATATTAGTATAATTTACGTAACTGGATTCATTTTATAATATGATCAGATGTATAAAATTTTATTAAACATTTTCAACGTATTTCTACCCAACTTCTAGGAACAATTACCCACCTTCTAGGCACATTTGAAAATTTGCATAAAATTTAATTTTACAATTTATATGAATTTAATTTAAAAAATAAAATAGAAATGGTTGACTGGACTAAGTAAAATTTGGTTCAATATGTTGAAAATATTTTTTGGTGATTAATAACTTTTGAATTTTATTTACCAAGGATAAGAGTAAATAAGGTAAATAAAGGTAAAAATAATATTAATTTTAACCCAAAACATGTCCTAATTCTATTGTATAATTTTATTTTGACCAGAATAAACCTTAGGAAAATACTAAGATTACTTTTTGATCCATTTGGGTTAGATTAGGGCATTTATTATATTTTATTTAAAGAGGAGTTAAATGTGTTAAATTCAAAGTATAATAACGAAACAATTTTTAATATAGGATTACACATAGGATAAATTAGACTATTAATAGTCATTATAAATATAATAAAACTTCATACATCATGGTATTTTATTTATAATTTTTAGATATTAAATAATTAATTTTTTTTTTGAAACAATGATGATGCAGTAATTACCTTATTTATGAAATATTAAATTAATTTATGTTATAAATATTAAAATAAATGAAAATTGAAACTTTTGATTTCGTCCAAGAATTCTATAGGTGAATATTAAGTTTTATGGTTGATTCAATGTTTCTTCGAAGTAATTTAGTTTCCATGACTTTCACAAAAACCAAATACTAAATACTGTTAAAATTGACATAAATGAGTTAAAAAAATACTATATTATTAAATGATATAATATTACTAAAAAACTAATATTCAACCAAAGGAATTATATAATGTTATATATTTCATTAATGAACCACTTGAGGTTCTCTTGTCATTTTATAGTAATTATATTTTCCATGTAATATAAAAATACAAGAAGATGTGGTAAAGGATAAAGTATTTAACAAAGAGTTAAATTAAAAGATAAGGTAAATATGGTGACCTGATCTTTTATAAACTCTATTTGTTGAGAGGATTTCAACCCATTACCACCATAGCCTTGAAATTAATCCATTATGAGGTACTATAAACCGAAAGTGATTTTATAATAAATTAATATTTCAATCTTTTCCTAAAGTGCCCCTCACCTCTCATATAAAAGGGTACTTCTCCTTCTCTTAAATTAACACCTCCAAATCCATTAGTCACAACCAACCCCAGTTCAAATATCCAAAAAACTACCCAAAAGTCAACATAGAGGCCTTAAATTTATCAGAAATCCATACTAAATATACCCTTTATTCATATCAAAAGGAATAAATTGGAGAAGAGGTAATTATTTCATAACCTCATTCAAAGTTATTTTCTTCTTCCACTTCCTCTTTATTTGTTGTTTCCATACAAAAACCATAAATCATGTACCTTATACATACCGAGATGTTATTATAAATATTTTAAAACAATATTCATTATTCTATCCATCTTATGAATGACAAGTTCTCCATATGTGCGTACGTACGACTTACCGTCTCCACGTCATAGTGTACTTTGTTATTCAAAACTTCATTATTTGGATGGGTATAATAATGATTAAAATTGATTAAAATAATAAAACTAAAATTGTATTAATTATATATATATAATATACCATCCAATTACATACTATTTCACCATCAATAGAATTATATCGACTCTCGTGCGTACGTACGGCCTATCGTCTCCACGACGCGATAAGATTCATTTCCAAATTCACCATTGAACGGTAATTATAAAATTATATATTATTAATAAGTATGTAATATATGACATAATAATGATATTGTATATATATATATATTTTCATATATCTCACTCACTTGGTTTCATTCAATACGATATGAAAATAGAAGCGGCATTTATGCGTACGTACGGTCTATAGTATCCATAAACGTTGATTTCCATTTCATATATATATCTATTATACATATTTATAGTCTAAAAATATATGATACATAAATAAGGTTTTATAATCTGAATGAAATTAAATCCTGATATAAGTGATATGATCAATAATAACAAGTTAAAACATGTACGATAAAAAACGATTATTACTTGAAATGTTATTTTAACATAGATATTATTAGTAATTGGGTAGTATAAAGCCATAAATGAATCAAGTATGATCTCAAAAATATGAATATTCTTTTTTTTGTAATTTAATAATATTCTATGTTCATTATATTGGAGGTTAGACATATTCTCGACCAAAAGAAAATGCAATGTAAGGGTTAATTTCTTAATCTCATTATTATATGAGATTGTTTATCTGTAAGTATTGACTGGGAAATATTTATAATCTATGTCCATGTTTCATAATAATGATTTAAAAATGAGTATTTTAAGGTTTTGTGGAAGGCAATCTTTAGAAATATAATCATTTTAAATGTTTAAATGATTTATTTTTCTAAATATTTTTAATTAATTTCCATGTTTTCAAAATGATTTTAAGGATTTATTTATATAGACATTATTGTTTTAAAATGTCAATTACATTCGAAAGTTTCATAGTGTTGTGGGACAATTTGATTCAAAAATCTATTTTAAATGACTTCCTTTATAAATTTCTGAGTTTTAAATGATTTCACAAAAAGGGATATTTCTCTCAAAAAGTTTTACAAATCATTTTCAACTATGTCGACATCCATTACTAGATATTATTCATGATTGAGGTAGATTTATTATAATACAATATCCAATAATGTATTTAATGAGATATGATATTTTTGAATATGGATGTGTTATTTTTATACCATTCGTGTTTTATGGTAAAATAATTGACATTTTTTGTGCTAGTTTTAATACAAATGTTTATTTTATGTTTCAAAATTTGTATATGAGGAATGCATTGGACTTAGTAAGTGATGGGCGGGGCCCACTATAGCCCTTTGATGCATTAGTAGGACTCATGAGACAAAATAGAATCTTGGAACAAGGACTTGAAAAATTTTATAATTAGGGTCTTGGCATGAGGCCTTGACTTTTTGATTATGATGTTTGACATTATGCATTCCATCATTATTAAATTAGTTATTAATGTTACATATGATTATTCGACTAGTAGAATATCCATGTGAATAAGTAAATGGAATTATTTTATTTATATTTTCAATATTATGCTGAAGTTTATGTTTAATGGGATTGTGTTTTAATTTTATACATTTCTATTAATGTTTATGATTATTTATGATGGCTTATACTATACTGTTTATCCTTACTGAGAATCCGAACTCGCCAATTTCTTATGTTTTATTTTCCCATGATGTCAATATGCATATTATGATTTATATAAAGGCTTAAGCTAAGAGAATAGTGTCTTTCCCAAAATATTATATATGCCGTGTTTTATGTTATAAATTGTAATTTAATATTCATGTATGTAATCTAATTTCCAAGACTGCTAAACTGATCGGTCCTTCGTGACAGGATTCCTTGTAATCATGCAAATGTATTAAAATAATGAACCGGCTCTAGGATTCTGGGGTTGGAGAATTACATTGCATACCCATATGAATTAGCCTCCCTTGGAAAGAGATTAAGAAAAACCATCTACCCCATGTAGTGGAGAAATTAAAGAAGATAAAAAATTAACATATTCAAATAATCATCCAACTTCCATACTAGCGGGTAAGCCCATCTTCAACCTATTATATATTCTCTTGTGTCCTCCCTATCACCCACATTCATAAACCAATGTAACTCGCCACTCCAGGAATCAACAGCTTCCACAAGAACTAGGAATCCCTACCCCAAACACCACACCAACCCTCTAGGCATATCCATCCTAGGATCACATCACATCTAGGGCCTCCCTTCCCCACATACCACAACATCCATCAAGTCAAAACCTTCCCAGGATCACATCACATCACAACTGGTAGGAAATAAACAAGACAACTAGAATCTTTGCCCTAAAAAAAGACATCAATCCTTCACAAACAACGATCTCTCATGACTAAAAAGCACAAAGAACTTGTCCTTTATAAGAAAGTAGGTAACTTAGACCATACAAGGTATTATTTTGTATCTCCCAATCAGTTCTTATTCTATCATAAATTAACTAATGCATGATTCACCAGTTCAAACTATGGGAAACCTAACCAACAATCTATAACATACTATTACAAATTAATTAAAACATTAATTTAACATACCTTTAATTATTTTATCGACAACAATTAACATGATTCAGGTTCATTAACCAATTACATTAAATCATTAATAACCCAGATCAATTTGATTATCATCAAATTGCAACAACAACAAAAAGATCCAATAAACATGCCTCTTTGACCATTTAGCCAATTAATTAATAATTAATATCTTATTTACATTATTTACTAATTTATATCAAGAACAACATGATAAACGAAGAAAGGATTAGATATTACACTATCTGTCAAATCAAGAAGGAAACCAATATCAATATATATAAAAAAACATTTCCATGCGATCGATATCAATTTCTTAATATGGTTAACATATTTAATTAGTTCAATTTCATTGTGATCCAATGGAATAGAATATTCTAGCTCTATGATTATGTGTAAATAAATTAAGAAGAAATTAATCCCCTACCTTAAAAGTTAATCGATGCTCTTTTAACTAGAATTAATCAATCCAATAGATCCTAATAACTACCCCTATAACAATTACATCTTTCTGAGGAAGTCGTGGCACCACCGCATCAAACAAAAAACAGGGAAACTCCATTATAAACATGGATATCATATTCCATAATATATAAAATAGAAACAAGGAAAAATGAATCAAATAAACCAAGAGTATAGAGGTATATCATACCTTATATAGAAGAAAAATCACTACGGGTCGAAAGAGGGATCTAGGGATAAATCCTTATTGAAGGAATTCCAAAAACACTGAATAATGGGTTGGTTGGTCACCTTCAGTTTGGAGGGAGCCTCTATAATTTTAGGATTTAACAAATCCAAGTGGATGAAATTTTTTTAAAATATACAACATCAGGGGATTACATGACATGTAATCCCATTTTATATTGTGTATTACTTCGAGGATGGGTTTCACAAAAAAGATTGTATCCTCTTCTTTTTATTTTATTTTTCAAACTTGAAAAAATTAAACAACATGAAACCCTCTTTGATGTTGTGAAAGTTTCCTACAAAGCATAAAACCCACTTTCATGCCATGAAAGATCCATACTCTAATTGTTAAGAACTCAAACTCTTCCAAAAATCATTTGAGCCTCCTTCAATATCCTCGGTCATTGGAAACATGTAAAGTGTCAATAAAAGAAGATATAGTCACTTCCATTAGATACCTCTAAAAAAATTATCATCCACGATAAAAAAACCCAACCCATAGGGTAAACATAAAGGGGTTATCTGAACAACCACCTCATGTGAAACCTATAAAAGCTTTTGCGACCACTAGATCTGTAACGACCTAATGTTTTTCAATGGAAATTCCCTTCTTATAAATATTTCATATAAATCACTTGAAAACACAAAATAATGAACAACTAAGTGATAAGTGATCTATAAACATAATTTTGTCACTTCTGTGTTTGGAATTTCAAAAATTTGGCTTACACGGTTGTAATCTGTAACTTATTTGGAGTCCGATAAGGAAAAAATAATTTTTGGTGAATAGTAACCAACCCTAATGTATAGTAACATACCATTATGAATAGTGATATACCCTAATGAATAGTACCCTCACCTATGGTGGTATTAAAATAATATTCACATTGTAAGTACAATATACCTATATTTTAGAATAAGTTAATGAATGTATTAAAACTGGTTTTCAATAATGAATTTTGATTTTAATTAAATATTAAAATAATAATATTTAAAAAATTATTTTTGAAAAATTGTCTTCATTTTTGGATTCTACACGTCGAAAAATGGTTGGATATAATTTTTGGGATTCTTCTGAAATACTTGAATTTTTTATGAATAGTAAAATACAGTAATTTACCGTATATGTACATTATAAGATAAATAGAATATTACTAGCATCATGGATGATGTCACCACCCTTGTTTCGGATTCACATGACCCATTTACTATTCTTGGTCATGGAATACTTACTATTACTTGTCTTGTGAATAAATAATAAATTAATGATTATTATATTGTGAAATCCCTCCTCTCCTCCACTATAAAGATTCCCCTTCACTCCCTCTTCTCTCCACTCCTCTCAAGCCTTGTTCATTGCCATTATTCTACCCAAATATCTCCCCAAGTTCCTCTCTCACTTTAAAAAGCTCTTATCCTCCTCAAAATACCAAAACCTCTCCCCTTAAGAGGTTCTCAAAGGAGGAAGTCTCAAGAGGTAAAATTCATCTTCCCAATTTCTTCTTTTCATTTAAGTTCTTTTCTTTTTATTTCTTTTCTCACCTCCCTTCACCATAAAAGTATAATAAATCCAGTAAAATACATGTACTGTAATGTTTTCATGCTAATTTTATATTTCATTATCTTCTATCTTTTCCCCACCCTTTTATTTGAAAGAATGAAATCACCGTTTGAGATGTGCTAATTTAGCACATTCAAGGACAACGATTTATCAATTTCTATCATTATATTTAATTCTGGTCATGAATCCATTTATGCTATGGCTGAACCAGATTATTATACATGTAATATATACTATTTTTGGTTCTGTAATCCTTTTGTACAAATGGTATTAAATTATAAAGCAAAACATGTTCTTCGTAATCAAATCCATCATTTAACAAAAATGGTTATCACTAAGGTTATATATATAATAATTTTACTTCATTTTAAGTAACCTAATTAAAATTTAAACCATGTAATATCCTGTATGTTCACTAAAGAATATAATTTCAGTTTTGTACAACCACATTCATCTTACATATAATCCAAACTTGAATATAAGTGAACCGATCTTTTAAAACCAAGTAAACAAACAAGCCCGAATAATGAAACTGAACCTTATAACTAATCAAAAAGGATTTGAATAAACTAAAAAGGGTTATAATAATTAAATTAAATATAGAAGAGGTTCTGGACTTGTTAATTAATAAGCCTAATTTTTTTTATTCAGGTCATTTATAACAAGTGGTGAACACCAATATATTTAAGGTAAGGGATTCTCGCCTTTTTACTCTTAATCGAGATTGTTCTCTATGCTATGCGTTTTTGTGTAATTCCAAGTGATGTGGTACCATTATACATCTTCCCCACACTACTCTAATGTTTTATAATTGATTATAAAACCCATTATCTATCTCATCATGATTTCTTAGTTACACCTGATACCATGCCAATAAACCATGATGGATTCTTCCTGAACTTCCTTTATTCCTTCGGGTTTCTCTATCTTTCTTTTTACCAAAATGTAGTTCTATTTTCTTTTTATATAGAACATAAAAATTGTTTTTATATTCTCCAAACTCGTGTTTCAATATCCATATCTAATTCTCTTTCGGGGATATACATTCTTTAAGTGAATCTCTCCTCGATACATCCCAGTAAGCACACTTATTTTAAAGGAACTTCCTGAACTTTTAACCAATTCCAAGTTCACTCTATCTTCTGTTTTAAGACACCAATATCTTTGTAAATTATGTATATTTTTTATTAAATCCTTCTTGTTTCATTTCTGGTTTTATCTAAAAGAATGTCTTATATACTATTTTTAAAGCTTTATAGTATTTTCCAAAAAACCGCACAAAAATGTTTTAATGCAAATGTTTCTAAAATACATTTCTCATATGTTATCACATATGTTTGACACCACTAACCATGTTATATGCCTATTTTACCATAATAAAGTCCATGTATTTTCTAATTCTTTCCATACGTGGACACTTTCATCGTACGCCCATTGGTTATGATTTATGTCAGGATTGTGGTACCCAATTCTTTCCATGGGTACCCTTATGTTGGTGTATGCTTGATTATGTATGATTGTATATGTGGTAAGAATATTTATGTGGAAGTAATATTCATGAAAATGTTGAGATGGGAGTGCCCAGATAGTGCTCAAATGAATTCGGTAGGGATATGTCTCATGATATGCAATGTGAAACGGAATTGGCGGTTAGCCTTGACCCGTACTAAAGATATGATTTATGATTCTGAAAATTTTGTATGATTCCATGTTTATATGATACCATTCTTATATTAAATGATTTTCTAAATTTCATGCTTTGGATATCATTATGGCATGACTCCTAACTCATGTGCTTGAGATGTATCCTTATGTTCATATCCCTTACTGGGCTTTTTATCTCATCCCTTTGTTCATGTGTTCCCCAGGGTACCCTATGTAGATGTAAGAGCTCAAAGAAAGTTAGAATCTCTTTATGGAGATTAAATAAAAAAGTTTTTTAGCCACTTGTTTTATGTTTTACGTACCTATTCTTCCAAGACACTAGACTTAACGATCCTTGACTTGTACTATGATGGTTAATTATGCTTAAAATCATGAAAGGTTTTCTGTAAAAGGCTCGAGTCACTATAGTTGTTATTAGAATATGGTCTAGTTATTTTTTGAGATTAGGAATAGAGCACCTCAGTGAGAACCTTAAGGATGAGACAAGTATAAGGAAACAGTCCTAAATTTTGTTGAGTATAGAGTAAGTAGTTTATCAAGAAAATGCATCCCTTTCTGGATATGAGCAGGTAGAAGTAGCTCTTGCACATATGTATCCAGGGGTAAAACCCGAAAACATTTCTACGAGATAGTCTTGAATGGGAACAGGAGAATAATAATGGGTCTTGCTTCAATCTTGATTACGACACTCCCGGGGGATATTATTTGGTATATTCAAGAGCATAGTACAAACAATTATTAAGGGAAAAAATCCCATAAGAATATAAGTTATGAAATAGATCGAGGATAACCTAGATATAAACCTATGGAATCACAAGTTAGGATGCACTTCTTATTTATAAGTTTATCCTTTAATGTTCAAAGTTTTATTTTTATGCTCAATAGCTAAGCATTCAATACCTCTAATTATACGTTCTTTTTCATAGTTAATGGCAGGAAATAGAAGAACATGTTCCAACAAACAATGTGATAGGCAATGCGATGATTGCCCTAATGACATTCCTGATGTGACGGAAGCGAGTACTCAAAACTTCATGGAAGTACTTTATAAGATGGCTCAAGTTATAAATAATAACTTGAATTAGGTGGAACGTCCCCCTCCTTCAAGGAAAGAGAAAGTTGCCATAGAATCCTTCATGCGGAAAACGCCTCCCATGTTTAGCGGGTATTCTGATCCCCTCCTCTCAAAACAATTTATTAACTATATTGAAAAGATATTCTCCGTTCTCCAATGCTTGGAAGAAGAGAAGGTGGTACTGGCGGTCTATCGTTTTGATGGGGAAGTTGATCAGTGGTGGACACTGATCAATAATACAAAGTCCCAAGAAAAAATCAATTCCATAGATTGGGAGGAATTCAAGAGGATGTTTTTCAACAAATATTTTCCCCGAACCCTCCTTCTCAAGATGGAAAAAGAGTTCCTTGGACTCAAGCAGAAGGAAGATGAGTCCATCGGGGTGTATGAAGCAAACTTTACAAGGATTGCAAGGTATGCCTCTGGCATTGTTATGAACACCTAATTCAAGGTGGATAGCTTCTTTATCAGACTAAAGACGACTCTACAAAAAGTATTGGCGATTCGAGACTTCAACATTTATGAGGACATTTTCCGTTGTACCCTCAAGGTTGAAATGGATATTGGAGACTCTCAATGGTCTCATGGGCCCAGTGAAAAGAAGAGGAAGATGGAAAACAACATGGATGCTCCATCAAACAAATCACATGATGGAAAGAATCCCAACTTTCCTCTTTTCAAAAATTGTGGGAAGAATCATCCTGGTAACTGTCTGAAGGGAACCAATAATTGCTTTAAATGTGTAATGTTTGGTCATCTGGACAAGAATTGCTGAAGGGGTATGAAAAATCCTGCTAATGTTGAAGAATATAGGAAGGTTCATATCAACACTCAGCCTGCAGTGCAGTGTTATAACTACAAGGATCTTGGGCATTATGCGAACAATTGTCCTAAGCCAGCGGTTGTCGGAGGCAATCAACAACAACCTCCAAGGGAACAAGGAAAGTCTTATGTTATCACTATTGCTGAGGTGGGGCCGAAAAATGATGTGGTGACACGTACACTAGTTATTCATTAAATAATATCAAACATACTATTTCATTCTGGTTCTACACATTCTTTCATATCATGCAAGTTTAGTAGAACTATTCAAACACCACCTCAAAATTTGGAGGAAACGTTATCTGTGAGAATAGCGAATGTCGAAATCATTGCATCCATGATTTATAACTCCTCCCCGGTTAATGTTTGTGAACTGAACCTCCCAAAAAATCTTGTCATACTTACATTGGTGGAGTTTTACGCTATCTCAGGCAGGGATTGGCTATCTTTATACAATTCCAATATCGACTTCTGGGAGAGGGAGATCACTCTTCATATCTCGAAGCATCCTCTGATTCTTTTCAAGTGCAAGGAGGAAGATGAATCTACTTTAGAATCAACATCTCAAGTGTGGATATTGCCTCCCTATGATCATGCATATCTAGCTCAAAATATTGGGACAAAGGGTATAATCATACTTGAAGACATGCCCATTGTGAGGGATTACACTGATGTATTCCACAAAGAAATGCCTGGTCTTCTTCCTGACCAAGAGGTTGAGTTCTCAATTGAACTTATCCATGTATCTCTTCCAATATTAAATAAACCTTACAAAATGGCCTCTTTAGATCTGGAAGAGCTGAAGAAGTAGTTACAGGAGAATATGGAGAAGGGTTTTATATGCCTGAGTTCTTCACCATGGGGTTCTCTAGTCCTCTTCGTCAAGAATAAGGATGGATCAATTCACCTCTGCATTGATTGTCATGAGATCAATAAAATCATGATAAAGAACAATTATCCCATTCCACGGATATATGACTTGTTCGATCAGCTTTGTGGGGCCAGTTATTTCTCTAAGGTGGATCTTCGGTCGTGATATCACTAACTAAAGGTGAGGAAGGAAGATATTCCCAAGACTGCCTTTCGAATGAGTTATGAACACTATGATTTCGTAGTGATTCCCTTTGGACTCCCTAATTCTCTAGTAGTTTTCATGGATTTAATGAATAGATTAATCAGAGATTACCTCGACAAATTTGTGGTGCTCTTTATTGATGATATTATGATATACTCGAAGAGCAAGGAGGAACATGAGGAGAAATTGGAAACTGTGTTAAAGACTTCGCAAAGGAAGAATTTGTATGAAAATTACAGTAAATGTGAGTTCTAGATGAAGGAAGTATAATTCATAGGGCATGTTATCACCAAGAAAGGGATATCTGGGGACCCTTCCAAGACGAAGGCAATTGAATAGTGGCCGACGCCAACTTCTGTAACAGAGATCCACAACTTTTTAGGTATAGCTGGGAACTATCGATGATTTGTGAAGAATTTTTCACAATTTTCAAACCTAATTAACAAGCTGACATGGAAGAAAGTAATGTTTGTCTGGACACAGGAATGTGAAGACTGTTTCATGGAGTTCAAAAAGAGGATTATCACTGCGTTGGTACTCACACTCCCTTCAAGTGGAGAACACTTTGTGGTGTATAGTGATGCTTCTAAGAAAGGCTTAGGCTGTGTGATAATGAAAAATGATAAAGTGATAGTTTATGCCTCAAGGAAGCTGAAAATCTATGAGAAAAACTACCCCACGCATGATCTGGAGTTGGCTGTTGTGATCTTTGCGTTGAACATTTTGTGGCATTATCTCTATGGGGAAAAATGTGAGATATATACTGACCACAAGAGTCTCAAATATATATTCACACAGAAAGATCTTAATATGCGCCAGCAAAGATAGATAGAGCTCACCAGGATTATGACTGCTCAATCCACTACCATCCCAGTAAGGAAAACAAGGTGGTGGATGCTCTAAGTAGAAAGGATCATGAATCTTTATCAATGATGAGAATTGAAAAGGATCTGAGCTTCTTAGATTTACGAAGGATGGGAATGGGAATAATTAATTGGAGGAACATCATAAATCCTTTCTCAAATGATTGCTCAACCATCCCTCTTGGAGAAAATAAAGGTTTCTCAAAGAAAGGATGTGGAAATTCAGAAAAGGGTGGAAGTTGTTAAAAATGGAAAATACTCTGATTTCAAAATTAACGAGGAAGGAGCAGTAAGATTTGGGACATGATTATGTGTACCATATAATCCAAAGAAAAATAAGGAGATATTGAATGATGTACATAGCTAGGCCTTCTCTATCCATCCAAGGAGTACCAAAATGTACCGTGATCTCCGAGAACACTTTTGGTGGGATAACATGAAGAAGGAGATTGTGTAATATATATCAAGGTTCTTGGTATGTCAGCAATTTAAAGAGGAGTCACAAAAGTCCAAAGGTATGATGCAGCCATTGCCTATACCCATGTGGAAATAAGAAAATGTTACAATGGACTTTTCCATGGGTATCCCGAAGACGTCAAAGGGAAATAATGTGATATGGGTTGTAGTTGACCGACTCACCAAGACATCCCATTTCATTGCTATTTGGGAAGATATCTCACTTGAACAAATTGAAAAGTTATATGTGAATGACGTGGTGAGACTGCATGGTGTTCCGCTCTAAATTGTATCCGACCGTGATCCGAGATTCACCTTAATGTTTTGGAAAAGTCTCCAGAATGCTCTGAGCACTGAACTGAACATCAGTACGGCCTATCATCCTCAAACTGATGGCCAGTCTGAGTGAACTATTCAGACACTGGAAGACATGTTTAGAGCATGTTCTTATGGAAGTCAAAGGAGTATTGGACCAATATCTTCCACCGGTTGAAATCTCATACCATAATAGTTTCCACTCATGTATCCAAATGGCACCATATAAATCCCTATATAGGAAAAGGTGAAGAACACCAGATTTTTGGGATGAAGTCATTGAGTGTAAGCTGCTAGGACCTAGAATGGTCAAAGAAATGGTAGAGAAGGTGAAAACCATTCAGTAGCATATAATGGCAGCCCAAAGTCGACAAAAGAGTTATGAAGATAACTATGGACATGACCTTGAGTTCAAAGTTAGAGAAATGGTATTTCTACACATATATTCATGGAATAAGGTCATGAGGTTTGAGAAGAAAGGGAAGTTAAGTCCCAGGTACATCGGCCCCTTCGATATCCTTGATCGAGTCGGAGTTGTGGCCTATCGAGTGGCACTTCCACCTACCATGTCGAAATTACATGATGTCTTCCATGTATCCCTCTTAAGGAAGTACACACCAGACCCTTCGCATGTACTCTATTCAGAGGTGGTATAGTTGGAGGATGACCTTTCCTATGAGGAGAAGCCAGTGAAGATCTTGGATCGCAGAGACAATGTTCTACGCAACAAGACAACTCATCTGGTCAAGGTACTGTGGAGAAACCATAAGTACGAAGAGGAAACATGGGAACTGGAGGAAGCAATGAAGGAAACGTACCCACATCTATTTTTGGCCTAGAATGTAAAACAAAATTTTGAGGGTGACATTTCTTAAGGGGGAAGAATTTAACAACCCTGTGCTTTTCAATGAAAATTCCCTTCTTATAAATATGTCATTAAAATCACTTGAAAACACAAAACAATTAACTACAAAATGATAAGTGAGCTTTAAAAATAATTTTTTCACTTCTGTGTTTTGAATTTCGATAATCCGGCTTACATGATTATAATCAGTAAGTTATTTGGAGTCTGATAATGAAAACATAATTTTTGGTTAATAGTAACCTACACTAAGGAATAGTAACATACCCTTATGAATAGTGATATACCCTAATGAATAGTAACCTCACCTGTGGTGGTATAAAAATAATATTCAAGTTGGAAGTACGATATTATTATATTTTAGAATAAGTTAATGAATATATTAAAACTGGTTTTCGATAATGAATTATGATTTTAATTAAATATTAAATTAATCATATTTAAAAAATTATTTTTGAAAAATGGGCTTCATTTTTGGATTCTAAACTTCCATGAAATGGTTGGGGTGAATTTTTGGGATTTTTTTGAAATACTATAATTTTTTATGAATAGTAAAATATGGTAATTTACCGTATATGTACATTGTAAGATAAATAGAAAATTCCTAGAATCAGGGATGTTGTCACCACCCTTGGTTCGGATTTAAATGACCCATATACTATTCTTGGTCATGGAATACTTAATATTCCTTGTCCTATGAAGAAATAGTAATTTAATGATTATAATATTGTGAAATCCCTCCTTTCCTCCACTATAACACCCCCTCACTCCCTCTTCTCTCCACTCCAATAAAGCCTTGGGCCTTGACATTATTTGGCCCAAATCTCTCCCCAAGGTCCTCCCCCACGTCCCAAAGCTCTCAGCCTCCTCAAAATACCAAAACCTCTCCCTTTAAGAGGTTCTCAAACGAGGAATTCTCAAGAGTTAAATTTCCTCTTTCCGATTTCTTCTTTTCATTTAAGTTCTTTTCTTTTTATTTCATTCCTCACCTCCCTTCAGCATAATAGTATGATAAATCCAGTAACATATTTGTGCTGTAATTTTTTCATGCTAATGGTATATTTCATTATCTTATTTTCTTTCCCCATCCTATTATTTGAAAGAAATGAAAGCACCATTTGAGATGTGCTAATTTTGCACATTCAAGGACAACAAGTTATCAATTTCTAACGTTATCTTTAATTCTAGTCATGAAACCATTTGTGCTATGGTTGAACCAGATTATTATACATGTAATATATCCTCTCATTGTTTCTATAATACTTTTATACAAATGGTATTAAATTATAATGCAAACCATGTTCTTCGTAATCAAATCCATCGTTTAAAAAAATGGTTATCACTAAGGTTATATATATAATAATTCGACTTCACTTTAAGTAACCTAATTAAAATTAAAACCATGTAATCTCCTAGATTTTTAATAAAGAATATAACTTCATTTCTAGATAACCACATTCATCTTACATATAATCCAAACTTGAATATAAGTGAACCGATCTTTTAAAACAAAGTAAACAAACTAGCCCGAATAGTGAAACTGAACCTTATAACAAATCAAAAGGAATTTTAATGAAATAAAAAGGGTTATAATAAGTAAATTAAATATATAAGAGGTTATGGGCTTTTTAATTAATAATATTAATTTATTTATTCAGTTCATTTATAAGAAGTGGAGAACACCAACAGATTTAAGGTAAGGGATTCTCCCCTTTTTACTCTTAATCAATATTGTTCTCTATGTTATGCCTTTTTGTGTAATACCAAGTGATGGGGTACCTCTATAAAACTTCCCCATACTAATATATTGTTTTATAAGTGATGAGAAACCCCTTCTATCTCTCATCAATCCCACTTAGCTACCCCCGATACCATGCCACTAAACCATGATGGATTCTACCCGAACTTCCTTTATTCCTTTGGGTTGCTCTATATTTCTTTTTACCAAAATGTAGTTTCCTTTTCTTTTTATGTAGAACATAAAAATTATGTTTATATTCTCCAAACTCATAATACAAGATCCATATCTCATTCTCTTTCTAGGATATACATGCTCTAAGTGAATATCTCCTCGATACTTCCCAATAAGCACACTCTTTTTAAAGGAACTTCCCAAACTATTATCCAATTACAAGTGCACTATATATTCTATTTTAAGACCCCAATATCTTTGTAAATTATTTATTTTTATTGTGAAAACCTTCTTGGTTAAATTCTGGTTTTATATTAAAGAATGTCTTCTTTACTATTTTAAAATCTCTATAGTATTTTCCTTAAAACCGCACAAAAATGTTTTAATGCTAATATTTCTAAGATCCATTTCTCATATGTTGTCACTTATGTTTGACAAAACTTACCATGTTATATTCCTATTTTACCCGATGAATGTCCATGTATTTTCTAATTTGTTCCTTACATGGACACATTCACGGTACTCCAATTGGTTATGATTTATGTCTTGATTGTGGTGCCCAATTCTTTCCATGGGTACCCATATGTTTGTGTATGGTTGATTATGTATGACTGTATATGTGGTAATAATATTTATGTGGCAATAATATTCATGAAAATTTTGAGATGGGTACGCCCAGATAGCGCTCAAATGCATTGGGTAAGTATAAGTCTCATGAGATGCGATGTGAAACGGGATTGGGGGTTAGCCTAGACCCATACTAAAATGGGAAATGGGATTGGTGGTTAGCCTTGACCCGTACTAAAGATATGATTTATGATTCTGCCACATTTATATGATTCCATGTTTATATGATCCCATTCTTATATTAAATGATTTTTTAAGTTTCATTCTTTGGATATCATTATGTCATGCCTCCTAACTCATGTGATTGAGATGTATCCTGAAGTTAATTTCCCTTACTGGGCATTTTAGCTCATCCCTTGGTTCATGTGTTCCCCAGGGTACCCTATGCAGATGTAAGAGCTCAAAGGAAGTAAGAATCTCTTTTTGGAGATTAAATAGAGAAGTTTTTTTATCCCCTTGTTTTATGTTGTATGTACCTAGTCTTCCAAGACACTAGACTTAACGATCCTTGGCTTGTACTATGATGGTTAATTATGCTTAAAATCATGAAATATTTTATATAAAAGGCTCGGGTCACTATATGATCTCCCCACATCACTACAAGAACAAGTGTTGAAACACACAACAACCACAACAAGCTCTTAAACACTCTCCCGTGGAATATAACTCTCAAAAGAGAGCATGCCACAATAAGCCACAATATAAATCCATCTCAAGAACAGAAAAGGTCTACACCGACTAGATGAGAAATGTTACATGAGAATATCTAAACATAAAAAAAACATTGGGAACTGAGTGTGTATCATTGACTCACATTCCTATGTACTCTACACCACACCACCATTCCACCACAAGGCATAAACTAAGGGATTATAATTCTCATTCAACACCTTATCTTGGTGGTCCTTGATATCTATAGGTCATTCCTAGAAGGTCATATCATCATCAAAATTTATCTCTCACCAATTGATGATGTGAGTTCCCTCATGAAGATAACAATGAAGCTATGACATGTGAAAAACATTATGTATCCTAATTATCTACAAGGGAAGTGATACTTGATATGCAATGAATCTAACATGGGCCAACACCTCAAAAAGAACATCAAACTAGGGAGAAAGCTTACTCCCATGACCAAAAATTCACTTCCCACGATGGAGAGTCACCTTCAAGAACACATTATCCCCAATTCCAAACTCTAGAGTTCTTCTATGATCAACATATGATTTTTGACGATCTTGTGCAACCTTCATCCTCTCGAAAGTCACCTAAATCATATTTTGTACCAATTTCAGCCTGAAAATTGATGACTCTCCAACCCTAGTCTATCACAACAAAGAATATAAAGGTGGACCATAAATGACTTCCAGTGATTACATACTGATGGTGGAGTGAAAGCTATTGTATTAAGAGAAATCTTCCATGGGTAGGTTCCACATCTATGAATCTCTAATTTATAGGACACACAAGCACAACATGTCTTCATGAGCCTGGATGGTCCAATCTATATGGCCATCTGTCTATGGATAAAAATAAGTGATAAGGCATAGATGGAAACCAAAATCATGTTGGAGACCTATCTATACCCTAAAGGTAAAATGGAGCTCTCAATCATAAATGATTGTTCTTTGGACTCTGTGGTGCCTCACCACTTCCTCCATATACTGCTTTGAAAAAACCATTATTGAGCTCAACTCCTTGATCGTTATAGTGTGTGATTATTTTTTCAAATGGTCCACCACCACCCATATACCATCATAGCCTCTCTAATCTTGAATTAAACCAGTAACAAAGTTTATTAATATTTCCTCACACTTCCAAAAAGGAACATCTAATGGCTAGATGATACCACTAGGAACATGGTTCTCACCCTTCACCTTCTAGAAGATCAAACATTGAGACACAAACTCTGAAACTACATCCTTCTAACTAGGACACTAGATTCGACTCCTCAAATCTCAATACATCTTTTTCACACCATGATATACCACTAAGGGTGAAATATGGATCTCTATAAGAACCACCTCATGCATCACCAAAGGAATGAAAATAATTCCCTAAAAAAACACCCGATGTTGTTCATCCTCAGACCAACCATCAGGGGCATCACAACAAACAGCTCAGTCTCTCCAGACCTCAACATCAGGATCCCATAACTGGTATTTCACCACCTTCTGCACCATATATGACATCATTGTCATCTAAAAAATACAAAATATGCCCCAAAATTTTCCTTTATCTATATGCAATGATGGAAGTTATTCCATCACTCTCCATAAGTCACCTAATTCACGCACTACATCACAACGCGACAACTTTATTATTGAATTGGCCAAAAAATTCACCATTCCAAGTGTATAAAAAATTTTGAATTAGTAATCCTAAATGAACAACATCCACCAAATATTTCTCAAGATCAAGTTCCACTAAGAGAAAACATACCTCATAATTTTATGATCGGTGAAGACCAAAAAGAACTCGCTAATGAGGTAGTGTCTCCACAACTTTAGGGAAAATACCACTACCACCAAATCAAGATCATGTGTGGAATAGTTATGTAATGGGAAAGTAACTGATGAGACCCGTAAGAAATGATTGATCACTCCTACATCATAACAAAACCAAACCCATGACATGATACGTCACAGAAAACCTCCAACTGGACTCCTTCTGTTGGTAAGTAAAGAACTGAAGCACTCACCAACTTCTCCTTCTTATAATCCAAACTTTCTTGAAATTGATTAGTCACCAATAACACATTTCCCTTTTATCAACATTTTTAGATGAATCACAACCCTAGAGAAATTTTCTATGACCATCATGTAATAGCCTGAAATGCCAAGGAATCTTAAAAACTCTTACACTACCTTGGAGATTCCTAAGACACAATAACATCTATCATCGATAAATATGTAGCTACTCCCTACTGGGAAACAAAATTCTCTATGAAACAGACTTATAGGTCCCAAAACTCACACTTTAGCAACATCCCAAATAGCTTCTAATGATGAAGAAATCCCAAAATGGCACATAGATACTCTGTATGCTCCTCACTAAATATAGAGTAAATAAATATTTCTTTCAATGAAACCACTAAAATCATATCCATGAACTCAAGTAAAACAATTTTCATTAACCCCCTGAACACATATTGAGTATTCGTCACACCTAACGACATTACAATGAACTCGTAATTCCTATGATAGCAAGAGAATGCAGTGTTTCAAATATCCTCATCCTTTACACACATCTGATGATATCCTGAACACAAATATATATTCAAGAACCAAATTGAACCCTTAAATTGAATGAATAAATAAACAATCTAGGGAAGAGGATATTGTTTTTTCACTAACACTTGGATAAGGAAATTATAATCTATACACAACTGTAAACTATCGTCAGCCTTCTTCACAAAACAAACTGGTATACCCCACAGTCGACTAAATAAATCCAAATTTCAATAGACCAACCAGCTGTATATGAAGACCCCGCAAATCAGAAGGAACCATCCTATATAAATATGTTGAGATATGAGAAACCCATCGATATAACCTAATCTCGATCTCAATCTCTCGTTAAGGGGGTAACTCTACAACATTCTATTAAAGGACATCAAGTTACTCTTCAAAGACCCAAGGAAACTCTAACTCCTGGCCCTCTAATAAACTCAACCTCAGCTTATCCATCATGGATAAAATGATAAGAACATGATTATGACCCATCCGAGGGTCTCACTAAACAAATAAATATTGTTGTCTCTCCATCATCATTGAATAACACCACCTTCCTCCTGAAGTAATCTATGATAGCCTACACTGAATACAACCAATCAATGCCAATTTTGACATCATATGGTTGTATCAATATACATAGGAAATCTCTCCAAGAGATGTGCTTATTCAGAACTAGTTAGCATTCTCTACATACTTCAAACAAGTCAGATCGACCTCCAACTAGCGTAGTCAATGCCAAGAGCATTGGACGTCTCTATACCTCAAGTCCCAAAACCTGGAAAAGGGCAGGTGATATGAAGGATTGTGTCACTCCTGAATCAAAAAAGACATGAAACCATGTAGATAATAAGAAAATGGTACCTCTAATGATGTCTATCCTACATGGCACTGACAATACTAAAGCAAGAAGATTATCATGACATGCTCCAAAACCTCTCTAATCATACTGAAGACCACATATATAGACTCACTCTACTTTATGAGGAAAGAATGTGTCATGGGGATGTCATATTCCATCCCAAACAACTCTCTACTAATCCCAAACTAGATTAACATGCAACTAATCCCTCAAATGTAACTGCCTCAATGGGGATCCAAAAGTGGAACACCTAGAAAATGCTGACTTCTCAGTAAGTTCGATCACTCTTTCCACTGATGACCACATCCCCTACAATAAAAAATTCCTATGATCCCTTGGAATAGTCTTGAAATCCATTTCCCCTGAAAAAATTATACATTGAGTACTGGGTCCTACCCCCGACTGATCGGATGTTCTTATGTCCTAACAATTAAGAATATCGGACCACATATCTAGTTCATGAGGAATACTGAAAACTCCCCTCTTGTGATGATCTGGTTCTATATAATATTCCTTCGATGACTTCTTCTCTCACTAACACCTCGTGATATGTCTTCAATATAAATGGGGTGACCTAGAACTGGATATCTGGATGAATATCCTCCTCGGAATGCCTCATTATGGCCTCCTCATCAAGAAATATATAAGAAGAACATTGAAGAATGTTCCAGAAATGAATCTCGCACACTCTCACACTAAAGCTCCCCTGCCAATGGGTAAGATTCTCTTGGAAAATATCGACCTTCATTGTCTAAGAATGAAATTCAACTCTGAACTGGTCCCAAAACTCCTCCCATGATACTTCTGACTCCTCACAATCCCTGAGGAATAAAAACCACCACTACCTCACTGCTCCATGAAGAATGATCAAATGTAATGACAACTAGTGATCCTTTTGAGAATAGAACGAACAAAATTATATATAAACCTCCTCTAAATACCCTTTTTGTGACTGCATCTAAAATAGATCCCTCATACCTCTATAGACTATGGCACATAATCTCTTGGTGTGTCCTCCTCCAAATTTCATCGTCATCGACCTCTATTCAGCAGTGATCTGCTAGTGCAACCTGCTAAAAATCTTCTGTGAAAACCACATGAGGATGTCATCCTAGAGCTATACCTATAAAAGAATAAATAGTTAGTCCTCTTAAACCTAAAAGTTGGAATAATTTAACATTAATTAATTTATTTCTTTTATCTTTTTAGGTTAACTTATCCTAAGATGTACCCATTAAAATAGAGGCGTAAATAATTATGATGCATGATCTTTTCCTAGTTGTCTCCCTTAAAACTAGTATCACCTCGTTTAGTAGCCAATATATGATTAAATATCCATGAATCAGATCCCAGAGGACCTAAATACACATGTCTTAGCAGGAATCCCATCTTTAAAATTCTTGCAAAACATATCTCACATTGTTTATCTACTAACCCATGAAACCTCACCTCTATGTAACTCCAAAATCCATTTTTACCCTCAAAATGGCCTATAATACCACTCTTTCATGACCCCCTTCCAAAAAATTCTACCCACCTGGGCCTCAAATTGGGAAATAGAGATAGTGACCCCCGATTCCTGCCTCTAGAATGACTCGTGTTGGTGACTATCACCAAGGGTATAATATACAGGCAGGTGGGATAAATTACCCACTATGAGAACACATGTGGAAGATAGAGAAAAGATAGACCCCAACCAAATCTTACTTAGACCATGTTATCAATGAAATTCCAAATTTAATATATGTAATGTTATGAAATAACTGCTATAACTTAAAGAAAAAACTATAAGTACCAAAAGAAATGTAAAGATGGCAGCGACCATGAATCCTAAACAGCTCCTGAAGAACCCAATGCTAGTATTAACCATCCTGATCTCCAAAATACTCTATGTGACTTGAAAAATAGTTTATATATGCTTAAGGTGTGTATAAAATTATACTTAGAAGGATCCTCCTTAATGTCTCTCATGGAAAAGTAACGAACGCATGCTAAAGCACTCTAATCAACAAGTTAAACTAATTTGTAACCTAAACATTTATAATAACTTCCCAGTTTCACCATGGACACCCTCATAAAATATCCCATAAAATAGCATATAATATGATAAATAACATCAAGAGAACCCCTCTACCACCTCCCCATTAGTTTGTCGCTCTTCCCCAAAATCGCACGTTTTGAGCATCTCTCTCAAAAAAGGAGAGTCTGAAGACACTTGGTTGAAGCACAATAATATTCACCACATGAAACAATCCACCACATCAACATAACCAAAAGTAAAATGGTATTTTCGGGGTGCCACCACATCACATATAACTTGTATCACACATCAGTTACTATACCTCATGCCATTACAGCCCTTACACAGAGTAAGGATCCTTAATCCATCGTATCCTATGAAGGATATACCTCTAGTAGGATGTAAGAAACTTCATATAGAATATATGTGTGTCAAATTACTGCAATCCATTACATCCCTCTACCTGCATATATGGGGAAAAATAATCATCGTGCATACCATCACTAGTAACTACCGAGAGAAGAGAGTGGGGGGTAAAGGGGGTAGTCAATTATACATCCTCCCAATGTGATTTTAGGGAAACCACCCCCTGGGGAAAAATGTCCATGGTGTCAATATCCCTAACTAATAGGGTGGAGTAGCATTTAGAAACTCAAAATTTACATGATATAATATAGATCACGACCACACTATGGGAATAACCAAGTCTCATACTCGACATCAGCTAACGTCTCCCAGATTCCTAGCTGCCACTGCTAAGATTAGAAATCATGTAACCAAAAAACCATTTAGAGAGCTAAGTTAAGTTACTTTATCATATTTAATCAGTTTGAATTTATGTTAATTAATTCATAAATGATTAATTAACCATTATACTTTTTTGCATTCATTACATCATCATCACAATAAAGTTACATGCCCTCCTGGTATAACCAAACGGAGTCCATGACTTCTCAAAGGAATAACCTTAGTATTTCATCCTAGAAATCTCCAAATCCATGGGTTAGGAATTTATTCATTTGTTAACAACAATAACACATTCTATAATTCCATATATTGTTGGAAAACATTCTGAGATACCAAACACATGGGGCTTCACACAGTGAGTAGATGAACTACCCATTGAGTATTTTAAACCTATAACATAAGTATAGACCCATCAAACATGAGAAGATAAAACATAGAAAGCATGTGGAATACCCTGTGCATGTTCACCTCCTTTGGAAATGGGGTAAGAAAAACCATCTGCCTCAAGGAGTGGGGAAAGTAAAGAAGATGTAGAAAAATGTTCAAACAAGAATCAAACTTCTATATCAATAGTTAATCCTATCTTCAAACTATTCAATAATCTCTGGTGTCCTCCCTAACACCCACATGCATAGATTGATTCAGCTTTCCACTTCAGACATCAACTGCAGCAAGAACAACTTGACCTCCTTTCCCTACATACCACAACTGCCCTCCAAGATCATCCGTCCTAGGTTCACGTCACTTCTGGGCCTCCCTGCCTCACATATAACAATATCACTCTAGGCTCAGCCATCCGTGACTCACATCACATCAAAAGAAAAATTAAACAAACATAGAAACAATAATCTTATGCCTAAAACAAGGCATTCAACCTTAACACACAAAGTGATATCAAGGCTCCAATGAACAACGCAGTTGGGCATTACAAGTAATTGGATAACTAAGAACCTACAAGGAATTATTTTTTATCACCCAACTAGTTTAATGATATCATGAATTAATAGATTCATTATTCACAGGTTTCAACTATGAGAAACCTAGGTGAAAAGCTATCACAAGATATCATAAATTAATTAAGAAATTAATTTATCATGCTTCTTGTTATTTTATTATCAAGAATCAACATTCTTTAGGTTTATTAACCATTCCCATTAAAAATTTACTACTCGAATCAATTCTATTGTCATCAGATTGCAATAACAACAACCAGATTCAATAAGCATGCCCCTTTAACCATTTATCCAATTATTTAACAATTAATTCTAGATTTATGTTCATTACCAATTTCCATCAAGTAAAACATGCTAAAACAATAAAGTTATGGATATCACACTATCTGGTAAATCAATAGGCAAACTATTATCATGATATAAAGAAACAACATCGTAATGTGATCGATATCAATTATCTAATATAGTTGAAGTATTTAATAAGTCAATTTCATTTCCATCTAAAGAGGTAAAACATGCTAGAAATATGATTTCACATAAATAAATAGACAAATAAGGAATCCCCTAACTCAAGAGGTCATCAATTCTCTTTACATGAGAACAGATCAATGCAACGGGTCTCGATCACCTCTAGTGAAAAAACTACATCGATATGAAGATGTTTCGGTACCACTGCATCAACAAATAACCACAAAAACTCCAAAAGATTAATAGATATCATGTAACATTGCATGGAAAATTTAAATGGGACGAAAATAATTTAATAAACAAAAATAACAGAAATAGAGTATACCTTTTGTCAATGTTAGATCACTAGAAATCTAAGGAGAGAGCTAAGGATCGATCCTTTTCAAAGGAATTCCCAAAACATCGAAGATGGGTCCATCAGTTCTATTGGTGTTGAGGGAGAGATGATGCAGTCATATGTTTTAATGAACCCATGTGGATGGAATGTTTTTAAAACATATTGGGATGAAGGATTAAATGATGTGTAATCTCATTTCATGTCATGTAATACCTCTAGATTGAGTTTTTTCCAAAACATTGTCGCCTCTTAATTTTATTTTATTTTTGAAACCCCTAAAAATTACACAGTGTGAAACCCTCTTTCACATTGTTAAATTTAAATAAATGGTTTGAAACCCACATTCATGTGGTGAAAATTCGTTCCTCTCAATTCTAAACACTTGAACTCCTCTAAACTTCATTTGAACCTCCTCTAAGCACCTCAGTCTTTAGAAACACGCAAAGGGTCGATCCACATAGATATGATCCCTTACATTTTAAATCCTCCAAGACTAATGAAAATATCATCCTAACATCCCTCCACATTTTGTGCAGGTATTAGTAATTTAATAATATAATCATTAGAGGTTTTGTGTTTTAATGAAAAAATAATTGTTTGAATAAGAGGTATAGTATTTAACCAAATGTTTTATTTTTATTTGATATTATAACTTCATAAAATTTAATTCAATCATGGTAAAATAATAAAATAAATTTATTACATAAATTTATGTTTTTTATGTTAATTTAGTAACCTATATCAATCTCATTTTCTATCATATTCTAAACAAAACCATCATTCGTGCGTATGAAAGACAATAGCCATGTGAACTGAAGTAATCTGTTTTCCAAAATATCCTATCAAATATGGTTATAATTATGTATTTAAGGTTTATATATGAAATTAATGAAATAATTATCATTACATAAAGTTATTATATCATATTTGTTTCTAAATTCTTCATCCATTTAAAAATGACAATTTTTTTCTGTGTATGTGTCGATTACCACCACCATGAAGCGATGTGATTCATTATTCATCACTACATCACATAGAGGTTACATATAAATATATTTAAATAATTATTATGGTATCTATAAAATAATTATAATTCTTTAAAGATAACATAATATTTACGTTCTCTACATCATGATCATTAGAAAAATTGAAGTTTTACTCATGCATAAGAACAGCCTATCGTCTCTATGATTTTGGTGTAGTTCATTTTTCATAACCATCATTAATTGTTGGTTTAAAAAAGTATAATTGAGGTATATAAACCATAATTATTTCATTACTATTATTATAGATATATTGAAAAATTTAATTCATTGACCATATTGAACCAACTGAATCCATTTTTAATATACGATCCAAATATCATAAAAACATTTGATGAAAACTTAATTGATTAAATAATTTTGTATAACATGGTAACTAATAAAATAAATGAATAATAAACTTTAAAGAAGTTATTAATAAATAAAATAATTAAAATAATTTTATTATCTATAAAAATAAATAAAGTACTTGATGACATGGAATCAAGGTAAGGGATACTTTTTTAAAAAAAATTATTTTGAATAATTTAATAAATTGTTTTATAAATATTTTTATTAAATATAAATATTCTAAAATATAATTTTTATATGTTCTTTTAAGGACATAAATTATTATAAATAAAATTTTGTTACACTTTCTTATAATGTGTTTCAAAAGTAACATTTTTATGGTAATTTTTGACTTTCATTATAAAAGAAAGAAAAGTATTATATTTTAACATATATAGTGTCAATAGTTTTTCTAACATCTATAACCATTATTTTAGGTTTGAATTATTTTATAATATTTAAAATTTTGTTTAATGAAAATCCCTTCTTAATAATTATCTCGATAATTTGAAAAAATTTACCAAAAACAATGGATATTTTATTTTTTGGAAATGTTTTCTTAATGGGTGAAAAGAATACTTTTATGAGTACGATGAATGATATGCAATAATTTATGTGTTGTTATTGTTTTATGGTTATATGAATTTTGTTATGATAATGGGTGGTTTTGTTATAAACCATGAAAATGTGGTTCCACTATAAACCAAGGATGGGTGGTTCTGTTATAAACCAAGGATGGGTAGTTATGTTATAAACCAAGCACAAGTGGGTCAGTTATAGCCCTCTAATGTATTGGGTAATGATAAAGATGGTAGATGATAGTGTAGAATATTTAATTTCAAAGAGTGATATGAAAATTATTTCCAAATTCACCTACATGATTTATTTATTCTTTCAATATTTTTTATAAAAATATTATTATTGAAAAAGGTAAACAGTTGATCTTATGATTAAGGGAAAGTATTTTAGGCTATATATGGGTTAAATATATAACATTTTTAAAACATTATAACGTGTTTCCAGAATTTAAAATCAAACATTAAGAGATTTATTTTTCTATTAAGAGTTATTATACAATGTTTTATGAAAATAATATTTTTTAGAGAAGTTGATTTCATGGGTAAGAATATTTTCCTTTGATAATAATGTTTAATTTTGAAAAAAAGAAAAAAAAAATTACGAGTGTTCATAGACTAATGAGTTTCTTTATTAAAATTTTATCCCTTTTATTTAGAATTTTGTGCTCATACCATATTGCAAAAAAAAATCCACATATATTTAATAATGATTAAGGACACTGATGATATTAAGAAAGAAATTTTAATGATATTTCAAGAAAATAAAACATCTTATATATTAAAAGTTATTTTTTTGGGAAATATGGATACAAAGTAAAAGTTTTCACTTTTTGAGTTCATATTTATTTATATATGTATAATAGACTGATTCTCTAAAACTCTAAACTTTAATAATATTCAAATGTAAGATAATGAATTCTTGACATAATACTCAAGATTATGTATTTTTTAATGTCATGTCCTTATAAAATATGTTTATTGGATCATTATAAGGTGTGTTATTATCATACAATGATTTATAATCACAAATATTAAATCACTACCCTCGGAATAATTTTAAAAATCTATCACAAAATCCATTGGCACATCATCTCACTTACACTGAAGAATGGGCATTAACTAATGAATAAATGTTATTCATTAAAGATCTGACATTACCTATTGATAGGTAAAGTATATCGAAACAAACCTTGTAACGTATTCATTCATCCTAAACAAGTAATAATATCTTTATATGTCATGATACATCTTCATATGGACCAGGTGAAGATCTCATGTTGAGGAATTTTAATCCCACATCATCTCTTCACACATTCTCTAGAAGACCACCACATTACCAAGAACATAAATTACCTCATTTTCATAAATGGACCAATTAGGTGGTGGATCCAGATCATATATATATTACCTCATCACCAGGATATACAACCTAGATATATTACTCTCCTTTACACTGTAAAGGAGTGAGGATGTAATAACTAAATGTGTTATGGTTGTTTTCATAATACTCTTAAATATCAATGCACATCATAGTGAAGAGGTTTATCATCAACCAATATTTACTATACAAATAAAAACAAATTCCTGAGTCTTTATACTAAATATATTAACCATTAAATTCCCCTACCCAAAGGTATATTAAAAAAAATTGGAAGATTGTAGGAAATTGACCCAACTTCAATATCGATGGATCTAGTCCCTATAAGAAAAGATATACCTTAGGTTCTAATGGTTAGTATAGAAAAATTCACTACTATAAGGTAGTGATTCTAATATATCAACTCTTTCACCATCATTACCATATTTAAGTCATGTTTTAAATATTTACACTAAGAAAATATATTCAATTTAAAACCAGAAGAAGATACTCACTCAACATACATGATATTTTCACAAAATATAACTCTTTAATGATTTTTTGTAAAATATATATTACTTAACTAAATAATTTAAGTCTTGAATTATTTTGTTTTTAGATATCTTTTTAGACACCAAAAAGGATTTGTTGCTCAATTCAGTCCACAAAAACTTCATCCCCTTTTTGGTCAAGTCTCTTTTCATTAATCCCAAATAGGAGAATTCCTAGATAAACTATTAATGGTAACCTATAAATATTTAAAACTATGGATATCAATTATTTTATTAATCCAATCCCACGAAATCTCAACCACAATCTTATTTAGGTCCACTAATTTTTTTACCTCGTATATTGTGTTCTCAACCAGCACACCTCATTATTCTGGAATTGAAACATTGAGAGATTGCAATATAACAAATTCTCCCTTAGTATACTCTTAATGATAACTAGATGAGGAGTTTTCTCCTCCCTATAATGGGAGTACAATATAATGTTTCATTATGAATATAAGAATGACTTTATATACATAATTATGGAATTCCGTATTCATTAGGTTAATAAGCAATGACAGTATGTTCGTCAACCCAAATTACATCAAAATATACCCATATAGGTAATAAATCATCCTAAAAAAGTACAAGGAATATTATAAGGCCATATTCTCAAATTTTGATTGATAGTTCTTTAAAATATCTTATATAACCACTTTTATCATCTTAGAATATATAATAGATCGTCAATTCTAGTGATATGATAATAGTTCTTAACATTTACCTCTTCCAAGAAAAAAAATATTAAGAAGTGTGGAAATACCTGAATAAGGAATAAAAGGCGGCCCAAAGTTTTAAATGATAAGAAAATCACATAATATATTTCTGGTAGAATTTGGGGGTGGGATGAATAATTTGGATACAAAATAAAAGGGATGGATGGGTCAGTATGTCCCAAAAAGTGGTATGTTTCCTCATTTCCATCAAGAAATGTCTGATAAATGAAAATCTCCTGGAAAATATGATTTTTTCATTCTATGAAGTGTAAAGTATTATCTAATGAGTAGGTAAATAGAACATTATAAATTAAATCACTATCTTGGAACCTTATCCAATTTCTATTAGCAATCTGTGATTTTTTAAAAGAGAGAGACTATTATGGAGGACCAAGGCTTTATTTATGAGGAAAGTGAAAGGCCTATAGAAAGAACTGATGCCTATGAGACACTAGAACTATAGATCTTAGAAAAGATCATAACCTTTATTGAAACTATGAAAGAATGTACTATCCATGTTGAGTTTAAGGCATGCTAAAGGAGGGGTATAGATGATCAATCTACCACTTTTTCCAGGATATAGACTATATAAGAAGGTAAGATTATGAGGAAAACTTACGGAATATGTGGGTGAGAAATAATCCTTTAATAAATGGATAATTTTTAATTATAGTGTGAAGGAAAAAAATTAGTCGACCTTTTACAAAGAAGAAGAGTTCATGTTTTTCATTATTCTGGATCATCCAAATGGACCAACAACTATTGGTGAAGAATTTTTTATTGGAACACACTCTAACAGTGATAATATTAATGGTGGTGAACCAATAATCTAGTAAAAATATGAATGACCCATGAAAAGGGTGTATTTCTAGAAAATCCTTACGAATACACCATATGAAACTACCCCATTCCCCACCGAGCAATAAATGAGCATCATTCTCCATTGGAGGGTTTTTAAAACATATGCATTTATAATAAATGGAAATTCTATTCTAATAAATGAAATTATTTATAGTTAGGATCCCATAGAAGAAATATTAAATAATGGAATTCAATTAATAAGGAAGACTTTTTTCCTGTAAAATAATACCCATGTGATTGGTTGCCTCTGATACGATGTTGAACTAAAGGAATAATTTTGAGTTACCAATCCCTAACCTAGAAAGTGTGAATACACACCTATCCTCCTCATTACTGAGAGATATGTTATCAATTATTTTTTATGGATTATAATTCAACACTAAAATGAAAAATAATGGGTAGGATTTGGCTACCCCAAATGATATGGCTGAAGTCAGGAAGTAGAGGCACGAGAGGAGGAGACCACTCCAATTTTCATGTAAGAATTTGATATCTCCTCTTTATATAATAAAGTGGGATTAAACTATTTTGGTGTGAAGTATGAAGGTTACTTCAGAGGGGTTAGAAAGCCCTCTACTCTAATATGATATTTTCATGAGGTCTCCCATATTTTCACTTGACATAATAAGACCATAAGTATTTTATTGTATTCTTCTCTGATGTAATATTTTCATGATTACCATTTAAATATTTTAAGATAACTTTTATAATTAACACCTTTTTATATTAGGATAGGAAAATGATATCAGCTAGTCCATTGTCACTTCCCCTCTATTTAGGAGTCACCTATACATGATGCATCCAATAAGGTGAAATGAATACATAGTCCATAGAAGGAATGATTTTTAACTGTACTTGATCTCTTCCTTAAGTGTCACATTGATAAAAAATCAACAAATATTATGTGGAAATGATTGATAATTGGAGAAAAGACCTCATGGTGCATCTCATCATTTATCAATGAAATACTAAAAAATTGAGTCCTTCTCATTCCTATCTATTTATAGATATGTTTTAAATGTTTTCCAATAGACCCCACTCACCAACATTGGTCCAATAATCCCCTTGATAAGATGTAAAAGATAATAATCACTAATAGTAGTCAATGTGTTATAGATAATGAGTCAATTAATCCATCCCATGGATTACATAAACATTGTGCATCTCTAACATGAAGAAGTATTGTAGTAGCCTACATATATTAATCAAAATAGTAAACACTAGAGACCTATAAAACCCCTTTTATTGCATCCCAGGGGTATATTAATAGAAAAAATATATAAACTAAATATCTAAAGAAATCACTAGACCACTGAGTAGCCAAAAATATATGACATAGTTTGATGAACCGATATTGTATTAAAAATTAGTTAAGCTAAATTTCATAAGATTAATAATTAAAACTATCAATGTATCCCTTCCATAAAAGACATGCTTCTGCCTGATGTTGAGATTCTAGTCTACTCCCCAACCCTCATCTCCCTTCACTTGAATCCCCTATGAGAAATAGCCCTGTTCAAACTACCAACCTTACACTAGTTTCCATAACCGAATCCAAAAATTGAATGCTAATGGATCTCTAACTTATCATATAATATTGAACTTTGGGAACTAATTTTGGTCCCTATATTTTACTAGATATTACCCAGTTATCTATCCAAGGTGTGATGACATAATACAATTATAACTTTCCAATATCCATATAAGAATGACACATTTGGGATATCTATCTCAGTAAAAGTGAATTTTCTCATTTTGTATGTATAGGTAACACCATGTCATGGATCACCCTCTCATAGGAAGTGTTGAATCTCTACCATGGATACTCCTCCTATCACTACACTAGTAGGACACCTCATACTTTTACCACCTTCTTCCCAATAACCCACTCTCACACCAATAAGAATTATCCAGATTACCAATTTATATGCACTTAGTTTGATTCTACTTTATATTATGTTTTTAATTTATGATCTTTGATGAGATGTAAATTTTACGATATTCACATTAAAAATATAGAATACCGTATATAGTCCACAAAATTAATGATTCTGGTAGTCTCATTATTCACCATTATAGGTGAAAACCATAATAAATCTATAGAGCATGCATTATAATCTATCATTGAAATTCCTCTATACTAGATACAAATTATTTTATGGTTCATCATCACATAGATTCTTTATTTAAAATATTAGGATAAAGTGTGATTGAAATTACTTCAAAGACTTCCCACATGTTGGTTATAAAATACTAGAACATTATACCATTGATTCACTAGTCCATGAAATATATATACTTTCAGTTTCATCCACCTATCAATTTATGTATCTTGGTGATTAAATATATGGTACATGGAATCTATCTGAAATTTAGCAGATTCAGTTCCACCCATACCTAAAAAGTTTAGTGGATGTTTCAGATAGAACTCATGAGTCACATTTATCATGGAAAACATGGCCCTTATTTTCTAATGTCCCTAATAATACTAGATATAATATAGATTCTCTATGAGATTCTAATAAATGGTTATAGTGGGTGAAATAGGTATCTTTGGCTCCACTACTAGTGTACCATTCTCATCCTCACAATCATGGAAATAAACCTGAGGTAAACATGATGGCATGACACTATAATGTAAATTTAATTAATTGTAATAAATATCTTTCAATGGTTTAATATCATATTTTAAGGTAGGAAATAACTGGAATACACTACTCTATACTAAACACATATCCTATTATATAATGGTGTAACAAATCATAGTTCGATTCTAACCTAATAGAGCCATCCTTAGGTTAGCTATAATATAAAAAGTGTCACATAACAACCATACCATATACTAATAATAGAAAAAAATTATTGGACATTCAAGAAGAGTTCCCTAAGGTTTTACATAGAAATATAATATATAAGTTATTCTGAGGTATTAAATAAACCAAAATTGTATCATAATTATGAATCAATAATAAAAAATTATATGAATTTATTTTGGGCACTAGATGCCAAAATGTAGGCATGAATAAGTGCCCTATTTCTACCCTAGGACAATAGTAAAAAATAATAACCCATAAATCAATTTAAAAATGCATCTTATTTGATAATGTTACCCAATAATAAAAGAAAAAACCAAGAACAATAGTCTAACCACTTGAATGATGGACTTTACTAATATGTTGGTTAGCTAATCATAGACATAAGATCCATAAAAAGTGCATATAACATCCTATATTTTATTTACCATATCCCAAGTAGTAAGATAAGAGAAAAATATGTCTAATAAAAAATTGTACAATTTATGATCTAGTTGACCTCTAATATGAATTAACCAACTGATACATATCTTATGGTCTCCTCCCTATTCAAAGGAGGCTACCAACATGCTATTAGGGTTACCATGTAACATGTGAGGAGACTATGCACTCATGTTCAAATAACCAAAAAAATTAGAAAACATATTAATGAGATAAAAAAATATTATATCAATAAGAAGAAAATTAAATAACATATTAAATTGAAAATAAATAATAAATGAAAACACAATGAAATATTAAAATGAATAATTATACATATCATACTATAAATAGAACCATAATAAAGATCCTTCAAGAATATATCATACACAATAGTTCTAAAAAGTAAATAATAATAGAGATAAACCTAATAAATTATCACTAGTCCAAGAAATATCCTATCTCCTAAAACCATACATGATCTAATAAATCAAGTATCAATAGATTCATGGTCATTCCATGACCTGGGTTATAAAAATTAATTTCATCCAACTTACCAATGTGTCTATGTAGCATGTGAGTAAAAATACCTATGCTAAAACCAACGATCTCCCTAACAAGTCCTATAAATATATGTGCATATTGATTATAAATTTGTAATAGATAAATAAAAAAATATATTTTCTCCCCATAGTGTTATCCTACCAAGACACATTTGACTATACCTACTTTAGTTAGTTTAAAATGGGATTATATACCTATGTTCTAAACAAACCTCAAGAATGGGAAATACATCAGTCTTAAATAATAGTCATAGTGAGTGAACTATAACCATCCTATATTCTTGGTGACTGATACTTCAACATCCCAACCCATTAAGGTGAATAATCAATCACTATTTAAATGTTAAAATAGAATGAGACATTTCTTCATGAATTAGTCTTCAATAATCTCATGTGAATGACTCGTCACCAATACTCATGCTTAAGTGGGTGATATACCACTACTATATAGCTTATGTGGATTAAAGACCATCATGAAATCTCAAATAGGTGTATGATATACCACTGATATCATTTCTATGTTTTATGATATACCACCATCAGAAGTGAGTATGTGGATGATGCACCACCAAATGTTTTTCCAAATATGGGTAATGCATGCAAAATATAATCCTATAGTTGTATAATTTAACATTGATATCACTTCTCATGTGATTTATACAACACATTCATCGAATCTTATATGGTTAGTATACCACCGAAAAAGGTTCCCTAGTGGATGATGCACCTCTCAAACAACTCACATGGGTGGATGATGCTCCACAAATAAGAAATACCTAGTAGATGATATACCAATAACACAATGTTACAAAGTGAACAACGTTTCACTATTTCATTGACCTCATAGTTTTCTATATTTCACCACACATTTTTAACTTGATGAGATACCACCAAATACCATAAATCACTCATAATTAGAGATTTATCATCTAAATCCAACTAAAATAATTTATAATCATTAAAATTATAAAAGGTAAGGTAGTTAATCCAATATATATTTAAAATTCCTTGTTTCTATAACTACAAACCCCTTGACTATCAAATTTTCAAAGAAATATCTATTAACAAAAATACACCAGGTCCCTACATTAGGCCCCCAGGTCCCATTCCCAGTCAAAGGAACCCAAAATAGGTCCAAAACATAATTCAGAAGGGAATTGGTAATTAGTTACCAATATCATCAACAAACACCTACCGATGGATAGTCATATCATTTTTTTGTTCCACTGATACTATAGATCACTAGGGAAAATAATTCAATTTAATTTAATTTGGTGGAATACATAACAAGTTATAATTTTATTAATTTCATACAACTCATGATAAATGGGTAATAATTTCAAGAAAATAAGTTACCATCTACCTTGGACTAGCAAGTTTATGCTTGATGAAGATCATTTTTTGATTCATCCTCAAATTAAAGTAATTCAAAAACGTAATGAAATACTTGAAATTGGGTATATTCATTGATGATGGGCGAAGAAGTGATGAAATAAATGAAAATAATAATGTTTATTGGTACACATTAATATCAAAATCCCACACCATAAATAGGAAATGTATTAGAGCTCAAACTAGGAAAGACAAAATTTAACAAGTGAAGAACCTATAGGGAGTGATAGAAGAGCAGTGCACACTACCCAACTATGAAAATGAGACGCTAATATTATTTTTATCCACTTTTAAGCTTAATTAAATTATAAAATAAAAATTTATATAATAACATTTCCTAGGACAACTAAAACACCATCAATCACACATCCAAACTTTTTCAGCCCCATAAATACTTTACTAGACCCCCCCCCCTATTGGCCTTCCACATGTAGTGGCGTTATCTATTTTTACATAGAACAAAACATAGTTGTGTCCCATCCAAACTTCTTATAATAAATCAATGACTTTTAAGACTTCTTCATCACCATACTTTTTACCTAAAACATGATCCTGATCCACCTCCAACCCCTCCAAAACCCAAAAAAGACAAAAATAAATGTGTTTTTTCATAAAATTGATTGAAATAATAAATCAAAAATTAAAAAACTATTCTTTATCTATGTGTTTAGAGTCTTATAGATTATTTTATATATTTATTATATTAAATGAGGGACATAATCAAGTAAAATATAAAGAGGTGAACTATGAGGCTTCACAAAATTATTAATATAGATTCATAAATGATTACTAATGGGTAGTTCCTACATTTTTCAAGAAAATGAGTATACTTTTTAATGTGATATGTGATAAACCATATTACATCATTACAATTAGATGTATTATAAAACTCTATAACAATTTCTATTTTGATATTGTATTTTTTTCTCATTAGTATAGATAGATGTTTCATGAAAACCTTAGGGATTAATCTAACATTCATAAATTTTTACTATAACAATAATCTTGAAACATAGTTATCAATTTTTTCTTTCTGTTGTCCCTCAGAAAATATTCTCTTAAATCCCTATAAATATTTGTTCTAACGGGGTATATATGGAAATTTTATATGTGATATTTATCCAGTAATTCAAAAATTAACAAAGGTATCTATGGTATGCCAAACCTTTTTCCATATTTCAAAAATTTATCTTCATTAATGATGTTATTAAATATTCTAAAATATTGGGATTTAACATTATTTTTAAAACTCTTTTCATCTTTTTATAGCATCATTATCTTCACCAGGAAATATTTTTGTGAAATGAGTTGGTAAAAGAATAATGTTTCACTTTTTGTATTAATTTTCATGTTTAGATTTACCAAATTTATGGTTATTTCATCCTTATCCATCATTTTCATAGACATAACTCCACGATCCTTCTTAGTAAATGAATATTCTTCCTGATTTCTCGTCCTAAGGTGGTAGTGTAACAAAAAATCATAGTCCTTCAGTAGTTCAAACCACCTCCTTTGTCTCATGTTTTTCTATGTCTATGTTAATTAACAATTTAAACTCTTATGATCCCAATATACATTACTTCATTCACCATTAAGTTAATGAATCTATATATTTAAGGAAAAAATTACTACCTCCATTAAAACATGATTTGGATAGTTATTTTAATGGCTTTTAATAATCATGAATCATAACCAATGACACTAATATTTTCTCTAATGATTCACCTCGGTTCCTTCTTCAATGAATCGATATATATATCAAAAATACTTCTATCAGTTTTGGTAATGTTAATACCTATACATTGATCGATATTATTTTATTATATTGAAAAAGTATCATTACATTATTTTGATCATGTAAATTTCACCCCTTTACAGGTTAACATGGTTAATGGATTGGCTAATTAGGAAAAATGTTGAACAAATAACATATAATAACTAACTAAACCAAGTAAAATATTTATCTAGTAATATTAGTTATTGAGAAATAATAGACCACGTTGGAAATTTATGTGCCTAAATATGTCCAATCCTTAAAGATAATATAGATGTATAAATAAACTTCTTAATGCTAAAATTTATACATACTAAATTTTCCTTTCAACTAATTATTTCTATGGGTATCAAGAAAAACTATCAAATGATGCTCATGGTATTAATAATTTTTATAGTATAATAATATATCATCATTAAATAACACATAATATTTATAATCATACCACTTGAATACCATATTCATTATATCCAAAAACATAGGGGATATATTTTGTTAATACAAATGAAATTGCTATTAACTCATAATGTGTATACCTCAAATAAAAAAGTTGTGTTTTGTATATCAACCTTTTTCACTTTTATTTAATGATAACCAAAATAAATGATGATCATTAATGTGTATTTACCCACTAGAAGTTGATCAATGATATTATAAATACATTGTAAAAGGTATATTTATCATAATATTTCAACATTTATTTCCCTACATTAAATATAAAACTGTATAAATATGTCTCACTTTATTATAAATTAATTCGGTTCTCCCTAATGTGATACATTAGGGAATGTGTATCCCTTATCAAACAACTCTTGTGTCCTCTTATTAAATTGCATCATTGTTTCTAGATATATTCTATTTGGATGCTTAAATATGGGTTTTCCATTAGGTAAAAGGTTAAAAATGAATTCAATATCATAGTTTGATATATATTGGTAATTCATCAATAAATACATCAATTTAATCATTTTAAAAAATATCTTCTATTAATTATATATAATTATAATTCACATACTGTATTATATGGTATTATTCACTAATTTTTTTCATTAATATGATCTACTTAAGGTTGTTCTAAACATGACTCATATAGTAAAGCCACTCCTATAAAAATAAAAGATTCCATTCAAACCTAAATATTTATAGTCTCATTCTATTGGTAGATATTTATTGAGTTGTAAATTAAGATAAAATCAATTCTATGAACTATTGAAAAGTGAAACATTTGTATTAAAATGAGGTATTCAATCAAAAAACCTCTATTCATTCTGATAGAAACAACTCAATATGTTTTTTTTCAATAATATTTCTACTAGAATAATTTATTAAAAACTCATTCCTTAATATATTATGGAATTTTTTGATATTCATACATGATATAAAATAGTTCATAAATAAAAAATAAAATAATTTATTATCAAAATTTGAGTTTATGATGAGTGTACCTGCTATAAAAGCATTTGGAACATCAAATTATTACATTCTAATTCTATAAGACCAACCCTTCTCCTTTGGACTCCTTTGATGTAGATACCCTTAAATCGTAGGGAATTGATTAAAATATTTCTTTAAATCCATTCTATTAAATAATTAAACATTTTCTTATTCTCTATTTCCTCTACAGTGACAATTTAGATGTATTTTATCCCCACACTTGTAAAAAACTATCAATTATATAATGAAATCCCTAGAGTGATTCCTTCTACAATTGTTACAAAATAGATATTATAATGTTACCATCTTCTCTGTGGTATTTTTCTATAGATAATTCTCAACCATCCTATTATTTTATTTTATTTATTTAAAAATAAAATACATTAAGGTATCTTTCTAAGTATTGATATCACTTATCAGTATCTCATTATATGGAAAAAATATTTGGGAGACTAATTACCATCAAAGACATTGATTTTTCATATCAATAAATGACTAATAATTCTTTCTATATTGTGAAATATTCTGTATAATATATGTTCAATTTTTTTTTGTTATACACATAATAAAAAATAGTTTCCTATTATATTTATCTTATATAATGGAATTTCATTTACATGACACCACATTTATCTTATGTAAAGTACTTATCATGGAATATAGCCCAAAAATTATTTCATGCCATTCATTTTATATCTTCTTCATTCTTAGTTGTTTGAATCAATGACCATAATTTATAAATATATCCCCTTTCATGAGATATATACATTATAACCATTACCCTTTTACTATATCCCAATGTTCGGAATATCTTCTATAAATACAATATCCATCATTCTAACACTAATGTATTAGTCAATCCATCGAATGTATTGGGATTTTATCCTAAGAAAATAATCAAAAAATATTACGACCTATTAAAAAATAAAAGGTTTTTATATATAGGAAAGGTTATTAATCATAACATGATAAAACTAACCTAATATAATTATAATCTTATAATCATTAAAATAGATTCATTTTTTTCGTTTAGTAGGGAAATCACTAAAGTCTTTGTTTTTTTGAATGTTTAAAAAAGTTGAAAAGTCGTAAATAATTAGATTTCACGATGATGTAGTATTATAAGTATACTACTTATTTATTTTTATTATTGTTTTCACATGGATATATTTGGGGGTATGATAACTATGGAAATAAAATTTTATTGATTGAAGGTTGTTGCCTTGACTTTGGGATGCCTCCTTTTGAACACCCCTTAAGGATTATTTGTATAACCTTTTAATTAGTATAGGAATTAAAAAATGAGACCAATTATGTTTAAAAAGTTAATTAATGTATAATTATCTAGGTAATAAGTATTTAAATGATGAAGAATGGGTTATGGAGGGGTTTTTTATAGGTGAAGAAGTGTGGAGTTCTTTATTAAAATATTGAATAATTTATTGTTTTTCTCAGGAATATGACTCTAGTGAACAATAGTTAGTGTATTATATATATATATATTGGAGTGTTAAACAATAAAAATTGTAAATTTTATCATTTTAATAATTAATTAAAATTAAATAATCAAAAATATTTTTATTAGAATAATATATAATTCAGAAATTGGAAATTCATTTATAGGTTTAAATATTAGGCTTATTATTTTTTATTGCATTGTTTTACTCAATAATTAAATTTAATGGCTTTTAAATTTTTTAAAAATGTGTTGAGTCATTTTGACATCATTATGTCTTTATAAAACCTAAACTATATTTAGTAACATTATATTTACTATTCACTTTTAATTCTACCATTTCTAAAAAATACAAAAGTCACCCTAACCTAATTTCAACATTTTTATTCCAAAAATGTGTTTCATTTTATTAAATTAAATTTAAAAATTAGTTATTTAAAATATTTAAATTGTAACATAATTTTTTTTTGAAAAATAATCTAAAAATATTTAATTAAAAATTTATAGTTATACATAGTTTGAGTTATTTATTTTTTTAAATTATATTTTGATATTTTGATACTTATAATTACATATTTTATTCATAGTAATAATTTTTTATTAGATATTTTCCTAATCCCAATAGAAAAATAATATTCCAACGATCATATAATACATATAATTCTTATAAATAAACATCATTTATACTTCAAAAATCATTCACCTCATTCTTTTGGTTTTTAAAATTTCCATTATTTTCCTTATTTCTTTCTTTATAATAACAATTTTATCTTTTTTAGAACCATTAAGTATATAATATAATCCATAGATTTAAATATTATGGTTTTCCCTATATTTTTATGTCTTTTGAAGTGGTTGTTTTATTTGTTAAAATTTATTAAAATTTATAGTTTTTGTTGTAAAATAATGATGAGATAAAATTAAGTGTACTGTAAAATAGCTATTATAAGGAAATGGTTGTTAAATATAGTACAATTTAGGGTCACATAGGATCTTCCTATTTAAATCAATAAATCTTTTATGTGGGGATATATCCTTTCATCCAAATTATACTTTTCCACCCATCTACTTTCTGTAAGTCTATAATGATCTATGTTTTATAATAGATTTATAAAAAAAGGAATTCTATGATGAGAAGAATATTTTATAAAATTTCACATTATAATCCTTCATGAAAAAATTTATTCCCTCTTAATTATCTTCTACCCACCCTTATAAACATATAATTTCTTCATTAAGGTTCTATATCAAAATGGTAGACCATTTTTCATTCTTTACTCTTATCAATGTAGAAAATTCATGAATTAAATAAATGAGTGATACCACTAATACCAAAATACTAAATTGCTCTATATCATAAATTTAGCCACTTGGAATTAAATTTACAAATGTTCCATTGAACATCACATTTTTCAATCATATGCTATTGTATGACCATAGAATACCCATAAATATACCCATTATAACACTAAAATAGGTCATGCATTTGTCATGTTTCTCTCATGCATCAAGACTAGAATTAGAAAACATCTCAGTGAATGTATGGTTTATCAATTAAGACCCTATTAAATTAGAATATTTATTTTATTATATTTAATACCTCTCTTAAGGATCACCAAAATATTCTAGAACCTAAGAAACATAGTTATTCGTCATCTATTTCTATTCACCAATGAATCACCATAATGGTCTGATCAAATTTTCAGACATATAAATTTCAAAAATATTAATGGGAGGATATACATGGGGATAAAATAATAGGAGAAGTTTTGATGAATTTAAAGATAATCTCAAAATCATGTCATTTAATGAAGCTATTAGGATCTCTAAAACATATGTCTACATTCCTCCTACTTTATTTCCAAACCTCCAAATCATTTGAATCTTACAAATGAAAATATTTCACATATTACATGGGGATTTCATAATCATTTTATTGAGTGTTTAAATGGTTATTGGGGGCCCCTTTTAGGGTAAACATATAATGAACTTCTTCCCCAAGTCACTTCTTGGGAGGATGATAATTAGATTCCACTACTGGTGAATGTGCTTTTGTGGAAAGTAGAAAAATATATATTCAAGGAACCTATACCTAAAAATAATATCAATTTCAAGGTATAGATTATAATATTTATAAATGTTCATATAGAGTGGTTAAAACTAAATTATAAAATATGATGTTCGTGTCACGATATAAGAGGATTCATTGGTACATATTAGACCTCTTTGAAAATGGATCAAAAGGAATAAGAATGTGGTGAATAAACCCTAAGGGAGACTTCTGATTATTATATACCATTTTTCACACAATGTGTTTTATAATATAACTAGTAGTAGTCAACAATTAAAATATTGGTGTGAGGCTAAGTGTTTTTTTGTTTAATATTTAACAATTGAAAGAGTGAAGATCAATCTGTATGTAGATACCAATTCCAATTGATAATTATATATCATTGTTGCACATGTATCAAGGATATGTTTTGTTATATAAATTGAGTGTATTTTATTTTTTATAGGGGAGGATTGAATCCCACTTTAGACAATATAAATATCAAAACTTAGTATAGATACCGTAATTTCATTTTCGGGCATATATAAAATGTGTCTCCTTGATTAGAAATTGTTAATGGATAACCAAGACTTTTTTCATTATTTTTGGGATAAACACAAAATTTTATTTCTTATCATGTGGAAATTTACCTATATGGGTGATCATAGATGGTGGATCTATAATTTATGAAAATCAAACTTTTAAAATTTTGATCTAAGATGATAGTGTGGTCTCATAGTTTAAATAAGACATAATTTTTGAGTTATATGAAACATATAAATTTTATAATCTATTTTTATTCTTCTACAGGGAACACCAAACCCAATTCTCTAAATATTTTGTAGAGAAACACCTAAAGTTTTCTTGAATTTTGTGGTGAATGATGATATAGGAAGACATTAATTCTAATATTATGATGCCATTGTGGAATCCACAATTACATATTCCCAGATTATATTGAACCATATATTTGATATTATCTTATGGGGAAGTTAAATAAGCCCCACATTTGAGTATAAATCCCACTGATTATATATAATGGAAGAGAAAAACCTATAATAATCTAAACTTAGACACTAAAATGGGGATTCCACTTCTCTAAAGCATGAATCCAGTGAATCATACCTCACTAGTTTTAGTTGAGTATGTATAACTTTTAATGTACCATATCATTATATGTTGGTAAGAAGATTTATTTCAATCTTTTAGTTATTATTTGAATATTTTTTTCATTTGTTCTAGAGTTTTAAAAGTTAGTCGAGATGTTTTATAGAAGTAAAAAAGACATAATTTTGGTAACTTGGTACTAGGAAAACACAAATTTCCAGGTTAGATGAATCTGGGTACCCAATGGAATCCTAGTGGTTGTAATTCCATTAATAGAAACACCATGTTCATGGTGGAGCTGGACTAGTTACTGAGGGTAACTATAGAATAATTGTTGGTTTTGGAGGTATTTTTATCTTTTAATATATTTTTTAACCAATAATACTAAGATATCATGAAACATTACCCCAATTTCACCTAGTTTTTATTTCTATAAGTCTCTCAACTCCCATGCCTCTATTATAGTCAATCCCATTCTTTAAAATTGATTCAAGAGGCTCTAGTCATTTATAGAGGCTTTTTAAAATATAAGTATGGATTCAGATTCCTTATAATCTATTTCATTCCATTATATCATTAATTATGTAGGTGGAATCCTTAATTTTATTGATCTAGGGCACATAGAACATGTAATAACTCTAAATTTCCATTTAGCCAATATTTTATTGGTTATTTTTATATGAAATACAATGACAAAACCTATGTTTTTTACCTATTTTATTATTATAATATGTTAGAGACCTAGACTTAATTTTATCATCACTCTAGGTTTTTGTATTTAAATTAGTTTCATGTTAATCTTTTCTGGGAATCATAAACATTCCTATAGTTATTTTGGGAGGATAAATCTTTTCTCAAATGATACTAGTTTATTAGAAGCCAAGAAATTATTTCAGGCCATGTGAACCTAAGTGAAATAAAATTTTCTCAACTAACAATAGTTTCTAAAAATTATTTCATGATGGATAATTAATTTTTTTTTTGGTTATGGGAATTTTTTTTTGTGCTAGTATTCCTTGTCCAGGATTTTCTTTTCATGTGTTCTGTTTATATACCATATTGATATGCATAATGTATCCTTTATTCTATAAGTGATATTAAGGGGGTATAATTTCATTTATAAAACTATCAATCATATTATTAAGTGTTATTATTATATTTATTTCTTACTATACAAGCTTATTTTATAGGTTGGTATACGATTTTCTAGCTAGATTGTCCATGTTAAGATATATGTATTATTTTATTAGAGCATGATTAGGTACTCAGTGGTTGATGAAAAGGTTGGATGTTATGGTATGAGTTCCAAATTCCCTAACATTCTATATATTATTTTCATTATTCTCAAAATAATGTGTTGTTATATTTTCATTACTTTAAAATACTAACATACTTTTCCCCAAAGGGGATGGATCCCTATGTCCTTAATGTGTGTTTCAAAAACACACACACATAGTTGGTCATATATATACATGTGTGCATTATTTATGCTAATGGGGTTTGGGATAGTGGTTCCACCATAAATTCATCTATGACAGGTCTCGGGTTCCACACTCCCTAGCGACATTAGTAGAATAATTGTTCTAACAATTTTAGTGGCCCAATTATATACGAGGTAATACATTTAGGGGTTTAATAATATCCCACAATTCATTGTGTAAATTCAAAGTTATAGGATAATAATATTAGATACCAACCAACCTCATACCATTAGGGTGCTATATATTATCCTAGAATATTTAGGATCAGTCTCTCATAAAAGAACCAAAGAAAATACCTCAGTGGGACAACCTATAATTGGATTGACATTTGGAAAAAATATAAATACATTAGAGTTATTTATAGGTTTAAGAAACACCTCTCATATGGTATGACACCAGTACATCATCTCAGATCCTGAGTTATGTTTGAATATATTAATTCAGGTATAGAATCAACTGGTTTTAGGTTTTTTATAATTAAGATAATATTCATATTATAAACCTCAAATAGACCGTGTTTTTTATTTTTATTTTGAATATATTACTTTCCATTAATTTTTCCCATGTGATCTCTAGTTTATGATAAGTGTTTATGAAGTATGGTGGTGACCCCTTATATTATATTAATATACTAACACCAAATAGGTTTTATCATAGGAAGTGAGTAAATGTTCTTACACCTAATTCATATAATAAACAGACCCATAAGCATGGGATCTATTCTCGAGTTGATTAAGGAGGTTGAGAAAATTATTTTAGCCTTTTATGGATATAATGACTAGTTGAAGTAGGTATATTCTTTAATTTTTTTATGGATTTACCAAACACGGGACCTCATAATTTTATCTACATATGTTTTGTTTGACGAAAAAATATTTCTATATTTAAATTTCTTCTTCACTAACTACATTTTATTATGCATAATGGATATTTTGGACTATATTTTCTTTCAAATGAATAAACATGTAGTATTTTTACTACTACTTGTTTTGATATCCTGTATAATCCTTAAGTGATTAAAAACATTACAATCACCAAGGCCCCTCTTACCCATTACATCTTTATTTAATTATTTTATCTCTCCCTTTGAGGGAAGACTATCTCCCACTTCTATATTAATCAATGCTCAATGTTTCTACCATCCTTCGGTTATTTGGAGGTGAAAATTATAATACCTAGACCCAAACATTTATATCTAGTTCTAAAAAAATATTATATAAAAATATTCTTTTTTTCAATCTAAAAAAACCAAAGCATGCCAATCTGTAATTAAAATATCAATTAATGATAATGATTCAAACTACAATGAAAAAATTACAAAAAAATAATTATAAATATTGAGTCACTTTAATACCGATGACCTTTTATGTTTAGAGTTTTGGATAATAAGAAAAAAATTGTTAACTAACAAAACCCATATCATTCCCATCAAATAGAAATTTTTTTTTACTAAAACAAGAATTAAATATTTTATAATAACTCTTCATCTACTCTAAAAAACATATCCATACATGATACCCTTTAATACACATCTTACATAATAATATTATTTATTTTACATGGTAATGGAATCATATGGATGTCCTCAAATGATTAAGAAGGGGTTGAATAAATTAGAAGAAATCAAAGAATAAATATGGAATGGAAAATATGGAATGAATAAACAATAATATAATAATTATATATTTCCAATATCATTACCATGAAATATATACAATGATAAAATTACAATATAAATACAAACATTGAAAATAACAACCAAATTCATAGTGATAAAATTCCTAATTTCTTATGGTTAATTGATACCATCATGATCATGTTCCAAAAAATTATAAATAATTGGAGAGGCTTAAAAAAATTCCCAAAATATATTGTCTCATTAGACATACTGATCTATCATTTGGATATATAATTTTGGGCCCCACTAATCACTAAATAAGTATAATAAATTTATCATATGAGGAAATTAAAAAAACACATTATATAATCAATATTCCTTATTAATGAACAGATATAGAAAATAAACAAAAAAATATAAAAAATTTAACATTTCTCTAATAAATGATAGGAATAAAATTCTTTGAAATCACCAAATAATATGGAATCTTTCATAATTCTAGCACAGATTAACATTCTTGTGGGAATGAAAGAGGTTTCAAGGTGATTTTTAGAAAACATGATCATAATATATCCAGAGAAATATGATGGATAATATTATTTGAGTATATCCCTAGGAAAACAAAATAAACATTAAATAAAGTTGACATAGATGGAAAAATATTTTATAAGAATATGGGTTACTTAACTTTTTCTAATGGTAACAAAAAATAATATATCAAGATTTGGATCATTTGATATCGAAAGATCAATACCAAAAAATAATAACATAATGTGAGCATTTAAATGGAAATAAATTATATATATATGTCAAAAATAGATATAAAATTTAATTTTTTAAGATCAAATAGAAGAAAATATATATAAATAAAATATATAAATATTTTTCAACATCATTGTAAAAAAATTTATAGGTCACAATAAAAATCAATTTCAATTGGATGAAAAAATGACATTGATAACAATAATTTTAAAATAAATTTAAAATTTGGAATATTAAAAATAAATGAAGTTAATGATAAAAAATTTGGGGTGCAAGATACAAATATACAGAAGTGGAATGAATTCCCTTTTATTATATCTAATTAAAACATTAATCTTTATTTTAATGATGGTAAATTCAAAAAAATAAGAATTGAAAATAAGTTGGAAAATATGAAAACCTGAAGTAGTGGCCTCATTAAGAAATGCGGTTATAAAAGTAAGAAAATTAATTCATGAAAATAAATTTAAAATTAGATTCTTTTTACACTTTTTTATAAAAATTGAATAATGAACTATTCACAAAATGTTAAAAATATTACTTATAATCATTTTTAATTATTGTAAAATATATTTAACGGGTCCCTCAAATAATCAATGAAGTACATAGAATAACATACTTAAATCATTATAAAGAATATAGACATAGAGAAGAATTATTCCACGCCATAATGAAGAGATAAGTTCAGCTCCACTTACAGACATCCTTTTTTCAAAATTGTGAAACAAAGAGAATAAAATGGTTATAAGACTTTTAAATAATATATTTAATAATTTTATAATATAGTAGAAGGATTTTTAAATAAAAGTAAAACATAATTCTATAAAATTCTAATTTAAATGAAAACAATATCGAATTCAAAGTGATATTGGAAAATAATTTGTTACATCTTTTGTCACTTTTAAATCAATCCCTTAAAATAGAAAAATTTTGTTGAATTTTTAAAACCCTTGAATTTCATGGAAATATTATAAAAACCCATCCATTGTATATATATAAACCACAAAAATGGAATAAGGTGATGAATATAAAACATATCTCAGTGAAGTATAATTAAGAAGATCTAAACTTTAATTACATTATAATTTATGATGTAAAAAAATTTAAAATTATTTCACGAGAAATAAATTTAAATACATAGAAAAAAATACAACATAAAAAAATTATAGGGAATTTTACACCCACATTGTAACAATTGAGTTCATGAAGAAACATTATAACTTAATGAATGGGAATTGATAAAAAGATCTTATAAGTTTTGTAATGTATCAAAATCACCTATAAAGAAAACATTGAAAATAAATTTAAATCATATAAAATATATTTAATTTATAAAAAATAATTTACAAGATATTATGAATATATTATCATAGAATAATATGTCAATAATGGAAAATATGTTTCAAGGAATGGAATTTGAGATAACGAACCATCAACTTGGATTCACACTTTTTTTCAGAAATAGATAACTTCTTATATAATAAAACATCACACATTAATCATTTATTTTATAACTTTATTTTTGTTAATAACCTTTTACATTAACCTTTTATACCAGTTTTTAACATGTTTGTAACTTATTTTTAGATTATAATGATCATTAGTGGTTAGAAGTTTTAATCCTTCATTGTCGATTTTAGTATAATAGTCTCATGTATCGTTTCATATTAATGTGTTATCTATCTAAATAATTATTAGAGTGTTAAAATAGAGGTTTAATATTGAGTTATTATTTTATAGGTTCATTCTAGGGTAGTTTCAAGTATGGTTCTCCAAGATAAAATCCATTATAGACTTATTTCAGTAATTTTTATTGAAGAAAATGTGTTTTATTAATAATGACATAAAATATAATGTTTCTATTAAATAAAAAAATATTATTTACTTATTGATATCACATCATACAATAACTTCTTGTATAAGCATCCATCATATAAATTTATAGCATCATTCATCTAGGTTTGCTAAAGAGACCAAAACACAAACATGCTATAATCATTGGATGTGTAATATTATGATGTGATTTTATAATAATATCATCATTTAAAAATAATAATGTTATTTTTTATATATTATTAGATAAATAAATTATAATTGAGAAGTGGTATATGAAGAATAAAAATGAAAACTAAGATAAAAGTTTATTACTTACAATGAATAAATCATATCACCTCATGGAAATATTCTTGGTTTTCAGTAACTTTTACAAATGAGAAGCTACCAAATTTTGGAGAGTATTATTAAATATGAAAATTTTTAGGGTACATTTGTACATTATAAATTAATATGTGTATTTTAAGGGCTATTGGTGGGATCCTTTGGACAGTTATAGGAGTTAATTTTTATAAATAATTATTTGTTAATATAAAAGTAATGTCATATTCAAGTCAAATGGATCCCAAATTCATAACTAAAGAATTTAAGATGAGGTTTGTTTAAATAATCCCTCATAAAATCATTTAAATATATAATTTTGTGATATTTTCTGAGTATATATCTTAATTTAACCCATTATCCTTATTTTAGCCTTTATTGTGGTGACAATATTTTACCTTAGATAGCTTATTTTTATATTTAAAAATGATAATCACCATATTAAGTAATTTTTATATGACTGTTCCAAATATTAAATCAATTTAATAAAATTTAATTTCTATAATAAATAAATATTTTAAAATAACTATGCATAACACATCAAAAATAGTTTTTTAGACAAAAGTAATTTTAAATCATTAAAATTAATTTATACTTATTTAGGCCGAAGATTATGAATATTATTAATTCTTATGAAATTTATTGGTTTAATATTTTATAGAGGAGGGTTATTTTATTTTCATACCAACCCAAAGCCAAATGTAATCATGTGAATATTTAATTAATGGAAAAAGAGCAAAAAATTATTTTAATAGAATAAAATTTTACATTGGCTTAAAAATATTGAACATAAGATTATAAATAAAAAATATTATTTTTAAATGAATATTTTTACAAAAAAAGTAAATTTTTAGTAGAAAAAGGTTCTATGAATTATTATGTCGTATTTATATCAAGATGAAGTCATAACATTTATGATATTTATAAGAAATCTAATTTATATTATTCAACTAAAAATAAACCCTTTTTGAAATATCTTAAAATTTCACCCTAAGATAATCTTTACTCCAAAAATAATTTTTTATTTTATCTAATTAAATTATAAATACTTAATAATTTATCTTTCAAACGGAAATATATAATATAATGGAAAAAACTTTTTATTAACAAAATTACTTTTTAAACTATATGTGTTATTAATGTAAAATCATTTAAATCACTAATTAATTGTTTGTAACATATTTTTGTGTATATTAAATCATGATTTTAGAATAATATTTTAAAATATTTCAATTTAATTTAATATAAAATAATAAAAAATTAATAATATTTATTTTAATAAAATATATGTGTAAGAACACGAGTTTTTAGAACGGGTCAAAATCCTGACCGTGTTGGAATTCTTGACCTGTTTTGAGGAAACTGGAGAATTTGGGAAGTTTCTAGGAATTTCTAGACTACACGGTATGTACTATTAAGTACACGCCATGTATGTGTTACGCAAGTGTCAGTTGTGTGCTCACCGAGTACATGTCATATGCTGACAGTGTAGAAAATTTCTTACTACATGGCATGTAGTTTGAGACACATCGTGTACTCTTTACCGTGTGGAGGCCAAACATGGTGTGTATGCCTATTGGCCGGGTAGATTTGTTTAACCAAGTACACATCATGTCCCACCTGGAAACGCCGTGTAGTCTGGCTGTGTATGAGAGAAATACGTGGAGTTCTTGACAGGGATTTAGTAGTAGTTTCTTACTGGCTACTAATGAGATTAGAACTTCTCTTTTATTTTATACTGGTTTTACTACTTGGGATATGGTAGACTGGAGATAGGTTGTAAGTGGAACTGGGTTTCTAGCTTGTTCTTGGGTGCCTTCAGACCTAGGAACGAGGGATGGACCAAGTTCCCTTGGGTGGGAATTGCTGTTTTCTTTTTTCTCAGATTACAGTTTATATAATTTCCACATTGGTGGATCACTTGGTGTGTGAGGTTATTGATTTTGATATGCGACCCTTGACCCTGTGTGGTAAGGGAGAATTGGACCTTGGCCCGGTATGGAAAGGCTTGTTTTCATGGATTTTGATAAGCACACATTTTTAGGGTATTTCCATTTCATAACTGCATGTATTCTTTGTGAAGTGATAATACCATGTGAATAAAAATCAATTTCCATGCCTAGTATTCTTTAATTGTAAAAATGTGAAATTCTAGATAGAATTTCCTGTTTATTTCAATGTGATATGACATGCATTGATTATTTGTAGAATTGTATATGATAGGATATTTGGGTCTGTCTCTGGTACAAGAATGCAGGTACTATCTGTTGAGGTGATTTTGATCACCAGGATTGGGTGACTTGGTCATCGGTTTGAGGCAATGTTGGTTGTCAGGACGGGCATCGCCCGAGGTACTTTTGATACATGGATCTGTTGAGGGAGGTTAAGGAGGTCATGAGATCGGGATTCCATGTGCATGGGTTGGAGTGAGGGTCAGTAAGGAAAGTAGTTATGCACAGCCTTTTAATTCATTCCTTATCTGCGTAGAATATATATTGTTATATATATATTGGTTGTGTGACCATTTATGGTATTTAGCGGGTTCCTTTTTTTCGCAGACTCAGATAGAGTTTCAGGAGAGTGAGGATATAATGCCTCAGGTGCAGGATCAGGTTCAGGATTCGGTATAGGCAGAGCACGAGCCGCAGGTACAGGCTCCGGGACAGGATCAGGTCCAGGATCCAGTGCAGACAGGATAACAGCCGGGTATGACAGTGTTCGGACCATGGCTTGACGAGAAGCACTGAGCTAGCCTATTGTGTGTCTTGAAGGGGATCTAAATAGGCGCGCAGGGTACAAATCCACCTATTGCTTATCTGCGCGGGAGTTCCGGTCGCAGCACCATCCGGTTTTTTAGGGTGAGGGTGGTCCGCAGGTGGCTATGAATTGGATAGAGAGTATGCAGATGATATTCGTGCATCTCGAGATGCCTCCGAGGGGGGAGGGTCAAGCTGGCGATGTACATGATGATAGGAACGGCGAAGCGTCTGTGGGATGTGCAGGTTCAGGATTGCAGGCACGAGGGACTGGCTTAAAAGGACTTTTAGGACCGGTTCTTGGAGCACTTTTACCTGGAGACACTGAGGGTAGAGAGAGCTCGGGAGTTCTTGAGTCTTCAGCAGGGAGACATGTCCATCATGGACTAGGCAGCTACTTTCACCGAGTTGTCTCTCTTTGCACCTGGTATGGTATGGGATGACGCGACTACGGTGCGATGCTTCTAGGATGGCTTAAAACATTCCATTTAGATCCAGAAAAATATCTTCAGGCTAGGTTCATTCTATGAGGTGGTGAATCAGGTGCTCATAGCGAAGGGAAATCTGAGGGATAGGCCCCAGGTTGGTCGGGCAGCCACTGGTGATGGTTCTGATAGTTGGAAGCGAGGAAGGGATGAGTTCCAGCTGGGCAGTCAGGCCAAGGATTCAGCTAGACCACCTCATGTTAGTTCTGCAGTGGTTTGCATTCAGTGTGGACAGCCATGACATTTTTAGACTCAGTGTGATAGGCCTCCAAAGGAGTGTCAAGCATGTGGAAAGGTCGGGCCTCTCAAGAGGTTTTTCAAGCAGCGATCTTAGACAGCCGGCAGACTGGGACCAAGACAGATGGTGGATTCTAGATTTGGTTTAGGTTCGGTACCAGGAAAGGGTATCTGAGGTTCAGATGCACGTGGAGGGCATGACAGATACAGCGGGGCCGAGCTGAGGGGGTAGTGGCCGGTGACTGGTGAAGTACCACAGGGAGGTCTGGCATCAGGCAGCCATACATTAGGCCAGGTGCATGTTGTGGAGATTCTAGAGGCTCAGCAGGCTGGTGAGCCGATGATGGTTAGAGGTACACCGTGGTGTGGCTGTGATTTCTATGTTTACTTTTTGGCATGAACTATAAATGCATGTTCGTTTTGAGTGCACGAGGTGCACATGATCTATGTGGACTGACTAGATGCTAGTCAGTGGGATTGGCACCATATCAGGTGCGTGATATATATATATATATATATATATATATATATATGTGTGTGTGTGTGTGTGTGTGATGCATAGCATTCGGGGCATCGAGGATGCGGGCTACTTGGGGTGTCGTGGGAACTGGGGCATCGATGATGCGGGTTACATGAGGTTCTAGGCACTAGGACCTTGTGGAGGTTGACACCGATGTGGTTTGGGATACGTTGGGTGTCGAGAATGACACAGGAGCGCCAATGAGGCGCAGGGATGATGATGTGTCACAGAAGGACTATGAGTCCTGAAATAGGTTAGTAAACCTTCATTTTGTTTTGATTTTTTTTGGGATGAGACCAAGTTAGGCAATTCATAAGGTGGGGAGCCCCTTGAGGAATTTAGCAAGAACGTTGAGATCGGAGAAGTTCAGGTTACTTTGATCAGAGTGGTATGTTCGGTGCCATCTTCAGGTTTCGTTTGATAGCTCGGGGATGAGCTCTGTTAAGGTGGGGATTTTTTTAGAACCTGGGTTTTTCGAACGGGTCAAAATCCCGACCCTATTTGAATTTTTACATGTTCTTAGTAAACTTGAGAAGATGGGATGTTTTTTGAAATTTTCAGTCTACATGCTGTGTACTTTTAAGTACACACCGTGTATGTGGTATGTGAGTGTCGGTCGTGTGCTCACCAAGTACATTCTGTGTGCTGGCAGTGTAGAATATTTCTTACTACACGGCATGTAGTTTGAGATATGTCGTGTACTCTTGACTGTGTGGAGGCCACACATGGTGTGTATTCCTATTGGGCGATTAGATTTGTCTAACCAAGCACACATCATGTCCCTCCTGGAAGCACCGTGTAGTCTGGCTATGTATGAGAGAAATACGTGGAGTGTGGGTAAGTTGGCACGGAAGGGATGGAAAATGAAGTTCACGCCATGTATCCCTAGGTACACGTCGTGTACTCATGGCGGAAGGTTCTGGAATGTAAATTGGTGGAATTACAACCACTAAATTAATAGTTAAATGATATACACAACATGTAGTCATGAAGTACACATTGTGTGCTTTATTTTTTTCTGGTAAAATGGGTAGTAGCCTCGTTTTATAGGCGGAACTCATTTTCTTCCATCGGGATTTGCAAACCAAGCCGGTCAGGACTTCAAATCCCTCCTGGATCATTGTCTGATCTATGTTTCGATCATGGATTGTTCCATCGGAACCCCCTCGGTAAGGCCTCGATTTTTCTTGAGCCATTTTGTATGATTTCTACTCTAGAATGCGTTATAGAGGATTGAGCGGTTTTAATTCTTTTATAGATCTACCACGTTTTAGACATAATTGGAGGGTGTTACTAGAGGAGTAGCATCATATGAGTCTTAGGTAGGTGGTGCATATCTTTGTTTTTGTTTTCGTGGTCATTTGGGTGATGCGGCCATCGGCATGTTTTCGAGTATTTTGAGCGGGACCTATTTTTATCTGTTATTGATTATTACATTGTTTATGAACCTATGGGATTCCTTTGGGTATGCTCTATTACCAGTTTGTCTTGAGCGGGGCCGGGCGAGGGGTCGAAGATCATCGAGGCATTTTGGGACGGGGGATGCCAAAATGGTTATATTTGAATAATATTGTTATAAACTGATGAGTTTAACTTCTTAAGCTTTATATACTTTATTAGAGGAATTCAAGACCTCAGTGCTGGTATGAGACAACACCTTGCGTAGTGAAAATGAACTGTTTAGAATGTTTAGCCTATTTACGTTTTCTATTTAAATATTATATATATACATTTGCTAAATTGCATATGTTGTACCATTTTTGGATGTGTTGGGCATAGCCCGTATATTCTTGAGTGATGCTGATCAAAGTTTCGGGCTTGGCTCAGGTTACAAGGGTGGTTTTCACCATGGGATTGGGTGTCATGGATGTTGGCTTGAGGCAGTACGACTGTCAGGTTGGGAATGGCCCAGGTTACTTGGATGGCGAGGCCATTAGACTAGAGCGGCATGGTCGCAGGGACATGAGGTGTCATATGTTTTGGTGGCTTAGGTACTATTTTGGTGATTACCGCTCACCTGGAACATTCAGTAGCGTGAACACATAGATACTCAATGATGATGTGGTTTTGACCACTCGTGTGGGTAGAGGCCCCCGTGGATGCAGTTAGGTATTTTGGTTAGGGGTGCTTATCGTAGAAAGCCATGTGGGAGGTGAGGAGCCTTCAAATAATAGCATTGATGCTATCAGGTTGGGGGCTGATACTCGCCTTTATTTTAGGGAAGATATTTCTGTCCCTATGGATACTTTATTTGAGGGAATATATTGATGTTCCTCCATATTACTAGTGTTTGGTATGCCTTCGAGATGTCTATACTTGAGACATGAGGTGTCAGGAGGCACATGGTGCCAGGTTGCTACTTCTTGGGCGTGCCTTCAGGACGTCGGTACTTGAGACATGAGGTGTCAGGAGGCACATGGTTCTGGGTTACATTACAGAGATTCTTGAATTGGCCGAAGTAGGTGACACTCCATGGTGGCTGCTAAGCACCAGAGGATTTTGTTTTTATTTGTGCATTATTCTATTTTTATTCTTATAAATGCATGCCTGCTTAAACACTTATATTATATACACACCTTTGGGTGGTATCCTACTGATATTTGTCTCACACCCTACACGAGCCCTTCGGGACGCGCGTAGACTTTATGGATTTACGTGCAGGAAAGAGGTCAGCCTCAGGTGCTGGGTTACGTTAGTTGTTGCATGGACATGGTATGGACCTTGAGGTCTTACCTACATGGAGTTACTCTGTTTTTTTGTTTTCTTTATCAGCATGATTATTTTTTGTTGCTATAGTTAGATAGTCATTGGTTCCTCTTATATTCATATATGGATGACCTGTTTTGGATGCATGTTTTTTTGTTTAGTTGTAGTTACATGTTATCAGCATGTTGTTGTGTTTATTTCCCCTACTGTTGATATATTTATTACTTCCGCTATTTATATATATTGATTATTCTTCCACTCTGTGGGTCTAGTCTGAGTCTACTAAGTCTTTTATTCTGCTGCATCTTTATTATTATACATAGACCAATACCTTTATTATTATCCTCAGAGACGGTATAGCCACCCCCATATACCTATCGTACCCTCACTGCTAGTTTGCAGCCTTTGGCGTTCGAGGAGGTGCGCCTAAGGTAGTAGCACCCGACCCGTTTAGCACTGTTTAGGTGGCTGTTCGGGTCCGGGTCGTTACAATATCCCATTTTAATAATAAATTTTTTAATTACATCCCACAAATCATTTATCTTCTAGATATAAACTTTATTTAATTTTTTTATTAGAATATATAAACTTATTTTTTAAAATAATAATAATAATAATTGTGGAATTAAAGTACCTCTTTTTATAGTAAAGAATTTTAATCAAAATAAATATATTTATTTACATGAGTTTTTACTATTGTTGTAATTTTATTAATTATATTTAACGTTTTATAATTATAAGGTATTTTCATTAAAATATACCATGGTATGTTTTATATTTTTTTGTTGATAGAATGTATTCAATATAGTATTATTTAATTTAAAATTTATACTAAAACATTGATGTTTTTTATTCAAAACAATTAAATAAATTGAATCCTCTCAATCATAATTATCACTCTCTAATATAAAAAGCTAATGGTATCTATAATATAGACATGAATCAAGATATAATTATTAATGATATATCATACTCAGTATCATATGTACTAGGAAACTAAACATTTACCTAATCATATAAATAGTTTTATGTTTTCCTTTCCCATTTCCATTTGGGCCAAATATGACTCCATTGTGGGCTATATGAGTTTTTAGAGATATACCATCCATATATTATTATTATTTTGATCATATTGTCAACTAAATAATAGAACAAAAAAATTTATGATAATATCCAATAAAATAAAAGTGAATAAACATATTTATATAAAAAACCAATCATAAGATTCTAAATGTTATTCCACCTTCATTTAAACCAATGAAACATTTTGTTTAAATGTGATACAATTAGATAAAACTATATATATATTAGTTTAGATTCAGATTCCATGTGTTTAATCCTTATAATACCAATAAAATAATCCCAATAAACTACTAAACAAGAATTTTAAAAAATATTTCTTACTATATTCTCAACCAAAAAACATAGAAACCTATGCTCCCGGAAAACAAAATACCCTTTAATCAACAAATAAATATAAAATCACATATCAATTAATAGTACCTTAATAATGAATATAATCAAAAATAAAATAACAATTATCAAACTACCATAAATAACATTATCAATAAATCACTTTTCAACACAAGTGATTATATATATTCTTCAACTTATATTCCCAAAATTAATTATCCCATAATAGTAATTTATTCATAGTTACCCCAATATAAAATCACATAATAACCCAAAGGGTTACCTATACACTAATCATGTATTCTTCTTAAAAACAAATAAATTTTCACCTTAAAAAAGAACAAAAATATCAAAAGGGTATCTATACCTTTGAATTTATGACCACACTTAATCATATCAACAATTTATGATATATATGTGTGTGTGTGCATGTGTGTATTTGTTAAATTATCCTCATATGATAACATGAGGAGGTGCAATATTAATGAATCCCAACTCTAACCCCAATTGAGACACCCCACACCTACCCTCCCAGATCTGGTGATAAAAACATATTATTTAAAAATTCTATTTGATACCAAACTAAGAAACCTAATATTATCCATCCATAATTAAAATAACAATAAAAATATTGATTTACTTACATACCCAAGTCCTTTTATGTTTAGAGTTTTAGATATTTAGGAAACATATGTTTTAAAAAACCCATTTCACTCCCATTAATAGAATTCTTTTCAAACAAAATCAGGGATTAATTATTTTTTTAAAATTCTTAAATATCCTCCGCAAAATTGTATGATCATTATATGATTTTAGAAACATTGAACATATTAATCTTCTTAAATTTTATGTAGAATAAAAACATAATAAGGGGTGAGATAAAAAACTCAATATGGCGAAGTGTACATCAGAACCTATCAGAGAATAAAAAATGAACGAATAATTTGAAAGGATGATAAAATAAAAAATTAATTCCATATTAGTAATAACATAAGAAGGAAATATATCTATGGATAAAATAAGAATATAAATAATCACATGGATTAATATAAAATATTTTATAGTTATGAAATTCATAATTTCATATGCACAATTCAAACTGTCAAGGCATCATGTATGGAAATTATAAAAAAATGGGTAGGCATACACAAAATACCAAAAACATTCTGTATCATGAGACATATTAATTCATCAATAGACTATATAATTTCATTCCCCACAAATCACTATGTATGCACAATGTGTTCATTATATGAGGTAATAGATAAAATATATTATAAAACCAACATTCCTTAGTAATAAATAAACATCCTTACTGAACTATACATTATGTGAAATGTTAATCATTCCCCTTTCAATAATTATAATAACATTCTTCGTAAACACCCAATAATATGAAACCTTTAATAATTATTTAAATATTAACTAACAAGTAGGAATGAAATGGGTTTTTGTAAGATCTCTAAAAAATGTGATCATAATCCATCTATAGAGATAAAAAGGATGGTATTATCTGAGTATAAATCATGTGTATCATAAAAAACTATAAAATATGTTGACATAGATAAAAAAAAGTTTTAATAAGATGGATTAAATTACCCTTTAAGATAGTATTATATTAGAATATATCATGAATTGAATTATTTCAATCCATATGTTCAATATCTAAGAAGAAAAGAATCATAAAATTATTTAGAGTGTAAGACATGAAACACAACTCCAGATAATATAGATATTTTAGATTATATGAGAAAAATAAACATAAAACTTTTTATATAATTTAAATAAATAATTTATAACAAATTTGTAAATAAAAAATTATAAGTCACTTGAAAAAAATACATTTCAAAAGGATGAGATTAGTACATTGAAACACATAATTTTAAAATAATTAAAAATAATGAAGCATTGATAATAAATTATGTAAATGATGAGAAATATGGATTAAAATATAAAAACATACATAAGTGGAATGGAATCCCATTATATAATATTCTTTAAACAGTAAACTTTTAAAAAAAATAAAAAAATGGAAATAGAAAATAAATTGAATAACCACGAAATCATAAATAGGAAGGATTGTTAAAAGTAATGGTTATAAAAGTGGGAAAGGGGGATCATGCACAAAAATCTAACAAATATTTTCATTTAACAATTTTTAATAGAAATTAAAAAATGTTCCATGGGTAAAACATTAAAACGATTCCTCCTAAAACATTTCAAATAAACTAAAAGATACTTTAAATTAACTTGAAAAATAATTACTATATATAAAATAACATACATGATGTATTATAAATAATATAGTCATGTATGTGAAATATTTATAACCATAAAAAAGAGACAAGTTACACTGTAATTAAGAGTATCTTTTTTTTGAATTGGGAACCAAGGGGAAGTTTAATTTTAAGATACTTTTAACACTAAAAACTAAAAATAGATAAGGTAATATAAATATAATTAGCATATAATTTCCCCAAATATGAATTTATATACAAAAAATTGATTTCAAATTGATGTTGTAAAAGAAACCCTTATGACTATGGTAACATTTAAACCAATAGCCTTTGATAGAGAAAATCATTGATGGATTTTTAAATTCCTACATTTTACCTATACATATGCTAAAAATACATGAAAGTTAGAAATATAAACCACATAAAATGGAAAATGTAACAATATTTTATGGTATGTTTCTTCTTAAATAATTTCAATTCCGTTGAACGATTATAATGCATACAACACTGGGTCTTTGTGAAACAACACTTGGTGATAGAAGATAGTTATAACCTAGCCATTAAACTTAAATTTTCCACTTCTTTGGTTTGAGTTCCAAAAAAATGACATACATGGTTGTGATCAGTATGATATTTAGAGTCTGATAGGACCAACTTACATTTTTGGTGAATTGTAACATACCGTTTTTAATAGTAAATTACCCTTATGAATAAAAACATACCCTTATTCATAGTAATATAACCATTAGGGTAGTAACCTGACCTAAAAATGTTTAAATAAAGCAGTCGTTCCATCATTTTTGTTTTGAGTTTACTTTTTCTTAAAATATGAATAAATTGATAAATTGATTTTTCTGGTAAAAATTATACATTTTAGGGAGATTTATATTATTATATAAAACTAAGTTTTTTTAATGTTATTTATAATTAAATATTCTTAGCAAACACTATTCTATACTTACAAATGATAAAATGAGTTTTTAGTTTTAAGTGTCGAACATTTTACTATGCATTTTACTATGCATTTTATGTCCTCTAGTATTTTTAATAAATAATTATTTTCATAGAGAAAAACTAAAATTTTCATATTTAGAGAATTATTATGATAAAATAAATGTAATTTTTAAATCCATAACATTGATTTTAGGTTACGCTGATTTTATGAGAATTTTATAAAATACTATATTTTTTCGTGAATAGTAAAAATTTTGTTTTGAGTTTTTGGTGTGTTTAATGTCATCATAATGATGTAATAATTAATATAAAATTAGGGTATATTTTTTTATATTTAAATATTATATTATGTGCCACAATTTTCCAATACCACGAGAAATCTGATAGTTTTCCAAATACCACTAATGAGGTGTCATTGGAAATTAATAAAAAACTCTCTCTATTTTACTAAAAATTCCCACCCATTCCTTCATTTTATTTTATTCCAAATTCTTCATCCTTGATGTTCTGGAATTTTTAACTCACTATTATTCCCCTCAATTTTTTCTCAATCCCCCAAGGTCCCAACCTTCATGTTTTAAGAGTTACTCTACAAGGTAAGGGAAACTACCCCCTTCTCTTTTTCAAGCACTCTTTTTATGTTATTATTTTTGAAATTTAAATTGGTTTATATTGAGATATATCATTCAATATCAAAAATACTATTCCTGTTATGTATGAATGATGAGAGACCCTTTTTTCTCTCTTCAAAATATTTTCTGAATTTTAAGTGATATCGTTAGACTGGCAATTTTTTGTAAGGGATTTTTCAACATCCCTTTTTATGTCGCATTCCTTTATTTTCTTTTTCATTACTCACCTCCTTTCATCCAAATGTTGTGATAACACCAGTAACTTATTTACTATAATAGTTTCATTATAATGGAAAAATTTATCATATTCTCTCTATTTTTATTCTTTTATACAATAAGGGAAAACACCATCTGAGATGTGCTAATTTATCACATCCAAGGTCGACAGGTTTTCAATTTCTATTGTCATCTTAAATTATTCTCATGAAACCATTTTCATGGTTGAACTATACTATAATATATTTATTATAACTTTTTTAAGGTTATAAAATATTTATTTACAAAAGATATTAATTTACAAATAAAAATTAATTTGTTGTGATCAAAAACCGGCAATTACCCCAAAAAATTATCATTAATGTTTTTTATAATGATTCATCTTCACTCCCAATAACTGAATGAATTTTATTAAAATGTAACCATCTAAATTAACATTAAAAACAAATAACTTCAATTCTAGTTCTCAATTTCTATTTTTTTAACTTGCATACTCTTATACAAGTGAACTGATAATGAAAACTAAGAAAATGTGGACTCCCAAGTGATGAAATTTAATCTTTTATCCCATATAAAAGTCCATAAATTACCTTAATGAAGATATAATAAATAAATTACACATAGATATGGTTATTTAGTTTATAATTAATTAATCTAATTTGATTATTCAGTAAATTAAGATTAAGTGTATAGTATATTCAGATTAAGGTAAGGGGTCTCTCATCTAACTTTTTTTCATGCGATTTACTTTGCTCGCAACTTATTTATTTTATGTGATGTATGTTTTTATCTTTTGGGATATAATATCATGATTTTATTTATATTAATGGTATTTTGTTATTCACTTTATGATTATTGACTCTATTGATTATCGTGTTTTAAGGTACATTGTCTCAATTTACATTTCATTGTGATTTACGTGGTAATGTGCGCCAAATCATTCCTATGTGGCATATCTAATACACCATTCAAATAATTTTTATTTTAAATTATGATTATATAAAATATCTATATTCTTGTTATAGGTATATGACTATCATCTTATCTGTTAACCGTTTTACATACTATTTTTTTGGAATGTTGCTTTAACTGTGGAAATATTGATGAATATGTATCCTCTACTCAATACGGATATTGAAAAGGCATATTTTAATTGTATTAAATCATTTTATAAAGAATGATTTTTACTCTAAGTGATGTTTGGGGCCCTCTATAGCGCCTATATGCATCGATTGGTCTCATGAGACAAATCTGGTGGCGAAAAACCCTTCGAGTCTGTTTCCAAAACAAAATCAGTAGGTATCTTCCCACAGAATTAAACCATATCGATGGTATTATGGTTCATGTTCTAGATAAATGAGTTTTATATAATAATCATTATCTTAATTCTTTATATATTTATTACTTTACATGATGTATTCACTATGAAAAAATCTATGTGTGCATTATAATTTTCTGTTTACTGATTGTGTATGTTTATCCATTTATTCATCATGCCATATTGATTATGTCAAATTTATTATGATTCACTTATTATTGATTTTTGATTACTCTATATGTAACCCTTATTGATAATTTGAGCTCACCCTTTAATTTTATTTCCATACCTATGTTATGTAGAACATATCATTTATTAAGATCTCATGGATACAATTTATTAGATTTGGTTAGGTATTAATTTTTCTATTTACTAATATAAAATGAGTTTAATGTATATATCTAGTTTCATAAAGAATACTAAAATGATTAGTCCTATCGTATTCAATTAATTATAATCATGAAAATGTATTGTAATAATGCACTATCTCTGGGATACTGGGGTTGGGGCATTATAGTTGGTATCATAGGATGTTTAGTAGAGGACTTGAGAGCTGGATTTAGAAAACATAGCTTGTGGAACATAACCCTAAGATAGACTTTGAGGATAAGAATAGAGTAACATCCAAGAACTATGTTATGGTAGATATTATGTGGGTTTTCTTAAAAAATACATCAAAGTATGGATATTGCATGTCAATGTGGTTCTAGCACAAATGTACCTAGGAGTAACAACTCTAACACAGAGTTTAGTGCTTTACCTAGGGTATCCTGGTACATGAAAAGGGACCTTACTCAACAACCAGTTTGACACTCCCATGGTATATTATTAGGATAATTCACATTTTCATTACAAACCATTATGAAGGATTTAAAAATGAATAAAAACTATGTTAATGATTTAGGGATTAACAGTTCATATGTTTTCAAATTAGGTAAAAGTATTTGAAAATTAGATATTGTGCATTATGGCCTAATTTGGTGTATTTAATTTGTTGTGATGGTGCCTAATGGAATAAATGGAATCAACGCCAAAGAAAAATGTAGGAATTTCCCTACTAAGCATGTCAACACATTTAGTGTTGGAGTGGATCAGATCGTGACCATATTGGGACAACTTACTCAGGATGTGAAAAATATCCATGATAAACCTGTGTTGTTTCATTTAAAGCAACACAATCCCCTATATTTTATAGGAGACACTAATCTAGTGATAGATGAGTTGTGTTTCATGTCCCTTGAAAAGATATTTCTGGAATTCAGATGCAGTGAAAATGAAAAGGTATTACTGGCGGTATTTTTTCTCAAGGTTGATGCTGATCAATGGTGGTCCTTGATCCAAAATACCACAGATGAAGATAAAGTAGAATAAATGGAATGGATAACTTTTCAGGAATTATTTTTTGATAAAATATTTCCTTCGTGAGAAACAGAATAAAATGAAAATAAAATTTCTCAGTTTGAAGAAAAGGCCAGATGAGAGTGTTGTGGATTTTGTTGTTACTTTCACAAGAATTGTCAGGTATGTTATAGATTACATACGAGATTTGGAAGAAAATACTAATCAATTATTTGAAGGTATTAATCCAATACATCTAAGGGAAATGGCTTCATAAACATTTTTATCATATGATAAAATAGTATTAATTTCCATCAAAACAAAGAATAAATTTTCTAGATCCAATTTTTTAAAGGGAAATCAAAAGAAGAAGTGGTATTCAGATAATCATAGAAAAGGTTAATCTCCAAAGAAAAAGAAGGGAATGAAAAAATTCCATTATGCAATAATTGTGGAAAGAATCATCATGTAAAATGCTTGAAAGGCATGGGAGTTTATTATACGTCTAGATAAAAGAGTAATTGATCTAGTAAATGTGAGGGGAAGAGATTAATCAATAATGTCCAATACTATAATTTTAAGGATATGGGACACTATGAAAATGAGTATCTAAACTTCAATAAATCTTTCCTAAAAACTGTCATGGGAGAAAGGGAGGGCTTATGTGATCACAATTGTGGAATTTAAAGTTCATAATGATGTGGTGGAAAGTACATTAATCATTTCCTCAAATTTTATCCAATGATTTATTTGATTTTGGATTATCGCATTCTTTTATATCTTCTCGTTTTTTTCAGAATATTAGACATTTCAAATTAGATTTAATAAAGTAGTTTTCATTCAAAAATCCTAATGGAAGTATCATTGCAACATGTTTGTGTTAGTCAATCCCCTTTGTGACACATAAATATACTTTATATGTTGACCTCATCATCATACATATCATTGAATTTGATAGAATTATCCGTATATATCAGCTTTCAAATTGTGATGCAGAAATAATATTTCGAGAATAAGAAATATACAATTTCAGTGAATGATTTATAATCCTATATATTTAGATCAGAAACACCAGAATCTGGATCTTGTCTAGATCCACCTTCATTAGATATTATAAAATAAATTATTTGGGAAGAAGATAAAACATCATCTATGGATATTTTAATTGAATATGTACCTATTGTGCTAGAATACATTAATTTATTTCTATAGGATTTACCTAGAAAACCTCTAAAAAAGAAAATTGAGTTCTCTATTGATTAAATTCCTAATGCAAGGCCTATATCAAAGACTCCATACAGAAGGGTAACTGTGCAATTGGTAAAACTCAAGAAACAACAAGAGGAATTGAATGATAAAATATTTATTCTCCCTACTTTTTTTCTATAGAGAGCCCATGTTCTCTTTTTAACTATGAAATATGTATCTATGAGGTTGTCCATTTACTACAGGAAGTTCAATTCTATTATGATAAAGAACAGGTATCCTCTTTCTCGCATTGATGATTTATTTGATAAAATTCATGGAGCCCAATATTTTTCGAAGATTGACATTTGATCTAAATATCATCAGATGCATGTGAGGAAGGAATATATTTCAAAGTTATAATTTCTAACTAGGTATGGGAATTACGGGTGTACAATAATGCCTTTTGGACTGACTAATACACCCTATTATTTCATGGATCTAATGAATATATTTTTCATGGAATATCATGATGAATTTATTGGTGTATTTTTTCGATAATATCTTTGTATAATACAAAAGCTACCAAGAACATGAGAATCACTTGTGAATCATTAGTAAAACTCCTATAAAAAATAAATTATATGGAATATTTAGAAAGAATGAACTTTGGAGTCAATCAGTTTCTTTTCTGGGCCATAATGTCTCTAAGGATGGAATCTTAGTTGATCATGCAAAGACAAAGGCAATTCATGAATGTCCTACACTAATGAACAAAACTGAGGTATGTAGTTTTATTGGATTATAAGGTTACTATCAAAGTTTCTTTCAAAACTTTTCCCAATTGTAAAACCTACTAACCAATCTCACACATAAATGGGTTATGTTAGTATGGACCAAAGAATGTACGGAATGTATATGATGAATTGAAAAAAATAATGTTCAATGCTCTAATTTTGACTCTTCCATCTAGAAATGATGGTTTTGTGATATATAGTGATGCACCAAAGAATGGTATGGGTTGTCTCCTTAGTAAAATTTATAAAGTTATTTCTTATGCATCAAGGATGTTGAAGGCTCATAAGAAAATTTATTCAACTCATGGTCTTGAGTTATAAGCCATAATATTTTCTCTACAAATATAGAGACACTATCTCTATGGTGAAAGAAGTGGGGTATATATAGATCACAAGAGTTTGAAATACAATTTGACATGAAAAGAACTCAATATGAGGCAAATGAGATGGCTTAAGATACTCAAAGATTATTATTGTCCACTATAATGCCACCCAAGAAAGGAAAATAAGGTGGTGGATGCATTAAGTAGAAAATATCATAGACTTATGACCCAAATAAGGATTGAGAGAGATCCTAAATTCATGTATCTGGTAAAAATGGATATTGGAATTATTATGGAAAGGGAAAAATATTTCCTTTTTCAAATAATTGTTAACACATATTTACTACAGAAGATAAAAATATCTCAAAATAGTGATGAGAATATATAAAATAAAATTAAAACTATTAAAGATTGAAGATTGGAAGACTTCATTTATGAAGATGGAGTCCTGAAATTTGGAAAGAGGTTATGTGTTTCATCAATACCTGAGAAAAACAAAAGGAACTATTAGATTATGCTCATAGCTCAATTTTGTTTATACACCTGGTTAGCACCAAGATGTATAGATATATAAATGAGTATTTTTTGGGGGATAACATGAAGCGAGAAATTGATGACTATGTGTCAAGGTGTCTAGTTTTCCAACAATTAAAGGATGAGAGACAACAACCTAGAGGGATCACGCATCCTCTACCTTTTCCTATGTGTAAGTGGGATGAAATTATGATGGAATTTGTCATTGAACTACCAAGGACACCTAGAATAAGTGATTAAATATGGGTAATTGTTGATTTTCTTACAAAATCAGCACATTTACTTTCTATAAGAGAGGATTTACCACTTGAGCACCTTGAAAGACATTATATTAATGACGTATAAAGAATTTATGGCGCACCTCTATCGATTGTGTCTAATCAAGATCCCCATTTTACATTGAAAATATAGAAACGTCTTCAGAAGTCTTTCGATACCAAGATTCATATGAGTAATGCTTCTCACCCCCTAAATAAATTGATAATTGGAAAGGACTATCCAAACAATGGAAGACATGTTGAGATCATGCTCTCTTGACATTCTCGGTATAAGTTATCAATACATTCCTTTGTTGGAATTTTCCTACAATAATAGTTTCCATTCTAGATTTTAAATGGTGTCATATGAGGCATTATATAGAAAGTGGTGTTGAACTCTAACTTGTTGGGATGATGTTGGTGAGAGGAAAATTATAGGCCTAGAATATATTGAAAATACAATGATAAAGGTAGTGACAATTCGAGACCATATTAAATCATCCTGAAGTAGGAAGAAGAGATATGATGACAACCATAGAAAGGATTTGGAATTTATAGTGGGAGATCATGTCTTTCTGAAAGTATCTCCATGGAAGGGCATCCTACGGTTCAGTAAGAAATGGAAACTGATCCCCAGGTACATTGAACCATTTGAAATTATTGGTAGAATTAGAGTTTTAGCTTACCATTTTACGATGTTTCCAAGTCTATCAAAACTTCATGATGTGGTTCATGTGTCATTGTTAATGAAGTACATGCCAAACAAAATTCATGTGCTCACCTATGATGAAATATAACTGGAACCTAACTTTTCTTATTATGAAGATCTTATCAAGATTTATGACACTATAGATAAAGTATAGAGAAATCAGAAAACTCAACTGGTAAAGGTTCTTTGGAGAAACCATAAAATAAAGGAACCAATGTGGGAACTTGAGGATGTTATGAGGAGGAACCACCCATATCTTTTTAGAGGGATTTATACATATAAAATTTCCAGGATAAAATTTCTGAATGTTTGAAGAATATAATACCCCAATATTTTATGTTATGTTTCTTCTTAAATATTTTAAATTTATTAGATAGATTATAATGCATTAAATACCGTGTCTTTGTGAATAAACACTTGGATATAGAATATAGTTATAACCTAGCCGTTAAACATAAATTTTACACTTCTATGATTTGAATTTCAAAAACTGACATACATTATTTCGATCACTAATATAATAAAAGACCGATAGGATCAACTAACATTTTTGCTGAATAGTAACTTGACCTTATGAATAGTACCTTAACATTAAGAATATTTACTTATACATATGAATAGTTATTGGCCAATGGAATTGTAACCTCACCTAAGAAACTATAAAAAATTATTTGTTCCATCATTTCTATTTTGAGTATATTCTTTCTTAAAATTATGACGAATTTGATAAATTGAATTTCTAGGAACAAATTGTAGCTTTTAGAGAGATTTAAATTTCTATATCAATAAAAGATGTTTTAATGTTAATAATGATGAATTTTTTTTATCAAAACGCTCTTCTTTAATTAAAAATTATTAAATAATTTTATTTTTTTTAAGTGTCGAAAAGTTTACTATGCATTATACTTTGAATTTTATGTCTGCTGTTATTTTTAATAAATAAGTATTTTCAAAGATAAAATTTAAAATATTCACATTTGGAGAATTATAATGATAAAATAAATCTCATTTTTTAAATTTTAACATCAATATTAGGTTACACATAATTTAAGATAATTTTATAAAATACATTAGTTTTTCTTCAAAAGTAAAAATACAGTTTTTGAGTTTTTGTGGTGTTCAATGAAATCATAATTGTGTAATAATTAATATAACATTCTGGTCAAATTCTGTACATTAAAATATGATATTATGTGTCTCATGTGGACAATACCATGGGAAAATTCCATGGGAAATCCCATGGTTTTCCAAATACCACTAATGAGGAGTCGTTATGAATTAAAAAAAATCCCCCTCTTTTACTATAAATACCCACCCATTACATAGTTTTATTTCATTAAAAATTCTTCATAATCTACGATCTGGTAGTTTTACCCCCTATGAGTCCTCCTAAAGTGTCTTCAATCCCCAAGGTCCCAAAATTCATGTTTTAGGATTTACTCTACATGTTATGGGAATCTACCACCTTCTCTTTTTCAAGCAATCTTTTATGTTATTCTTTTTTTAACTTCAATTTATTATGTTGGGATATGTCACTTCTCTTTTTATTTCGAGTTTCTTAATTTTTTTTTCTTTCCTCGCCTCCATTAATCCAAATTTTATGATAAATCTATTAAATTAAATGTACTATAAATCAATGATAATGTAATAATTCATCATTACCTCTCTTTTATCATACTTTTATACTAGAAATGAAATCACTATTTGAGATGCGTTAATTTATCACTTTCAAGGATGACGGGTTTACAATTTATATTACCATCTTAAATTAAGGTCATGAAACCATTTTTATAGTTTAATTAGACTAAAATATATGTATAATAACTATTTAATATTTTGGAATATTTTTATTACATATGATATAAATTTATAAATCATGATGAGTTTGTTGTGATCAAAAATTTCCAATTAACCCAAACAATTATTATTAATGTTTTTTAAAATGGTTCATCTTAACTACCAATAACCGAATTAATTTTAAAAAAGTTTATCCTTCTAGATGAAAATTAACAATTTATAACTTCAATTATGGTTTTTAATTTCTATTTTTTCCAAACATCTTTACTCTTATACAAGAGATCATGAAATCCAAGAAAATGTGCACACTAAAATGATGAAATTTAATCTATTAACCCATATAAAAGTCCATAAATAAACTTAATGAAGATATAATAAATCAATTAACTATATATAAGGTTATTTAATTATAAATTAATGAATATAATTTTATGATTGAGGATATTAAGATCAAGTGTAGAGTACATTCTGTTTATGGTTAGGGGTCTCTAATATCACTTTTGTTTCTGCGATATTTCCATTTCTCGACACTTATTTATGTTATGTGGTGTATGTGTAATTACTTTTGGGATATAATATCTAAATTTTCTTTTTTATTCCTGGTATTTAATGAATTAGTTGATAATTATTAACATGATTAATTACAATATTCAAATGGACTTTGTCTCAATTTTTATTTCATTGTGATTTACATGGTAATGTTCATGTAATCATTATTATGTGCAGTATCTTCTACCACTTGAAATATTTTTTCATTCGAAATATTAATTATATTATATATACATATTTTTGTTACATGGATATTACTATCATCTTACACGTATACCATTTTACATACAGGTTTTATTTGGAATGTTTCTTTAACTGTGGAAATATTGATGAATCTGTATCCTCTACTCAATAAAGATATTGAAAAAGAATATTGTTCTTGTATTAAATCTTTATATAAAGAATTATTTGGACTGGCTATGCAAGTAAGGGCCTACTATAGCCCCTCAATGCATTGACAGGTCCCACGAGACAAATCAGTTGTCAACAAACCTTTCGAGTTTGTTTACAAAACAAACATAGATGGGTATCTACCCATATAATTAACTAGTCTCAATGGTATTATGGTTCATGTGGAAGATACATGACGTCCAAATAACAATCATTCTCTTTATTCATTATATAGATAATACTTCCCATGATTTTTCACTATGAAAATATCTATGGATGCATTATCATTTTCAGTTTATTGATGGCATGTGTTTTCCTTTTATTCCCCATGCCATATTGATTATGTCAAATTGATTTTGATTAACTTATTATTGATTCATGATTCCACTATATGTAACCCTTACTGGGTATTTCAGCTCACCCCTTTCATATTATTTCATTCCTCGGGTTATGAAGAAGAGATAGATTATTGAGTTTTCATGGATACAGTTTATTAGGTTTTGTAATGTATTGATTTTTGTTCCCTTTCCCAATGTAAAATGAGTCACATGTATGTATCTAGTTTCTTCAATACTACTAAAATGATCAGTACTGTGGGATTTGATTTCTTGAAATCATTCCAATGTAATGTAACAATTCACTAGTAGTGGGATACTGGGGTCAGGGAATTATAAAAAATGTGTAGAATATATAACATATATCAATGAAAGGAAATTAAGATGTGAAAACTCATACTGACATCATAATTTATGAATTATGAAAATTTAGAGAGTTTATTTTTGAAAAAAAATGTAAATAAATAAATAAAATATGAAAAACAACATAATACATTCATAGAGTATAATAAACCCATCTTATAATAATAGTGTTCAAGAAGAAACATTATTACAACTTAATGAAACACAAATGTGTTAAGAAAAGCCCTTATGAGTTTTGTAATGAATCAAAAGAACCTAAAAATAGATCTTGAATATAGTTTTAACTAACAAAAATAAAATTTTATTTCTAATAAAAAAATCATTGGTTAGTATACACATCATATTAAATGAGAAAAGGTGAATAATTTTAAATTTTCATTTCGGAATGAACATTGTGACAAAATACCCTTAACTTGGATTCTTTGTTACTTAGAAAATATTTATCTTAAAATATAATAAAATATGACTCTTTGATCAATTATTTCATAAATTTTTTAATTTTTATTACATTTATTATTAAAATTTTATATTAATTTATTATATAGTTATTACCTATTGTTAGTTTGTAATGATCTTCAGTTATTAGTAGTTTTAAAGATACATTGTATGTTTTGGTATAACAGTCCAGGTCATCATTCCATGTGCAAGATTTTATCATATAGTTCATATTGATAGCATTGTAATACATGTTTCAAAATGAGTTATGATGTTTCTTGTTCATTCCATGGGATTTTCTGGTATATTTCCCTTTGATGAAATCCTTAGCGATAATTTTTTATAATTCTTAATGAATAAATTGAGATATATTAATAATCAGTAAATTATTAACATTACCATTATAAAATAAAAAGAACTTTAGTTATTACTGTCATACCATACTTGAAATTAAGTTTTCATAACCCACTATGATAAAACATTATTGCATCACCCTTGTAGGTGGTTAAACTGAACCCAAAAAACATTATATAATCATTGGATGAGTATTATTATAATTTTATTTTATTATAATATCATAATTATAGTAGAATAAACATATTTTTTATATATTGATAAAGAGATACATCATAATTATTAATATATGGAGGTAGACTATGATGAACCAAAATGATTTGAAGAAGTTGTAATTGAATTTATTAAATTTATTAATATTTTATCTATTGATGATGTGTTTGTGTGGTTGAAAGTAAATGTAAAATAGATTTAAGTATAGATATTCTACCATTGGTTTATTTTTGAATCACTCATAAGTTATAAAATATGTTTTCAATTGACTAAAATATACTTTTTAATAAGCATCATTTACAGGTGATGTTTGTTGAGATGTAACTAAATGAAAAATATATGTTATTTTGTAGTTTTCCAATAATAAAATCCTTGAAGAATAATGAATGCTAAGTATTAATAGCTGGAGAAACAATTTAATATTAGATACATTATGATGTAAAATATTTTTGATATTTAATTAGACTATCCTTTAGGATTTGGAATGAATAATTATTCTCCTGATGAAGATTTTATAAGTTTAAAAGATGATATTTATATGCCTATACAAACTTAAAGTCGACCAACCATAGAAGAAATACATGTGGAGAACAACACTATAACTATAATGTATTTTTTTGGACAATTAGGAAAATTTAGTGCTATATTAAGTGGCCCTTAGATGAAATTCAATCTGATGTGGGATAGACTCATATTTCATATTCCTTATCATTCATTAATGATAATGAGAAAATACATGATATTGTTCTCCTTACATATGTTGGGTTATCTTAAACCTCACATAGAGGGTTCTTTATCTATTATTTTAATGTGGATGCATATTTAATTTCTTGTTTATGTAATTTTTTTTACAATGAGTCTTTTACAGTTGATCTATGAATTAATCATGATGTTGAGTGGTGAAAGATGCTTTTTTATTAACAAAAATAGTTGTCCATGAATATATTTAATAGTTTTTTTCAAATTATAAATAATGAAGATGTTTTATATCTATATTATATGTTAGGTTATCCATCATTATATCTTTAAGAGCTTCACATACATTTATAAGTAAAAAAATATGTACACACATGTTCAAGAAAAATATACATGTGCTTTGTGGTGTTTCGATGTTAATTTTCTTATAGCCAAAAAGTTCATGATTTATGTGATAGATTGAAGCAATGAATAACTAAAAAGATAAGTTAATACATAAGTGAATTTTTGTTGACATAATTGATTTTTTTGAAAACAATTATTGATAATATTTTTTTCTAAGGCCACATGTTAAAGAGTAATTTTGAGAAGTAAGATTTGATAATGCCATAAAGAAAAGGGCCCAGATATAGTATATTAATTTTGTTTATTAAATGATAATCTATGTTAGTTGATGAAAATCCCAGGATTTAATAATTCAACATGAATAAAAATGTCATAATTTAGTGGACAATTTCCTATAAATAACCCTTGATCCCCATAATTTGTGGATATCGTCAAAACAAAGATATAGTTACTTGGATAAAGAATTAATAGTGCTATGTATTTTCATGAAGGAGTTTTGTGTGATTTTTTCACTATGTTATCTTATGTACTTTACTACAAATGAATGAAGAAAAATATATAGACCTGAAATTGTGTAATTATTTTTTTGAGATGTCATTTCTATATATAATAATAATGCTCTAGACACTATAAGTATCATATATAAGTAAGTTCTATATACTCTTCTACCTGAATAAAAAAGAAGAAAAATAAAATGTTCCTAATTTTATAAAAAACCATGCATCGGTTTTATATTATCATGGAGAATAATAAAAATGTAGAATATTTACATTCATTAAGTTATGTGAAAATCGTATTGAATATCGTAATAATTTCATTGATTAGAAAATAGATTTTTTTAGAATATCAATCTTGACAATAATTCCTTATTTGTATTAACTTTTTGAGGATGACGACAAATTATTAGTTCAATTTATTTTTTCATTCATGAATCATTCAAATCATAATGAAGAAGAGTTATTAATTCCATGTATAAAATGTTATACACATAACTCCCAATCATCATGAATACTATAAAATTTATAAATACTATGATTATTATTTTCATATGGTCTACTAGAAAGATAATTATTTAAGAATATTTAGAAATAATATTTTTAAATGTTAGAATACGAGGAATACAAAAAGATTAAATGTCTTTATGAAGTTTTAGTTAATAATTTTAATAATATAGTGAGTTTAAGTAGAAGGTATATCTTTTACTTATTCAAATACAGAAAAACATATTTTTAGTTCTTTTTAATCAAATTTTTAGTGGTAGTTTATGACTTATAATAAAGTTGAGTAACCCACTAGTTATTCCAAATAAGATATAATTTAATGGACTTGATCAGGGAATCATTCCAATATGCACACTAGATAATTAGTAATAAGAAGTTGAAGATCTATTTCATAGTAGGTTGGAAAGGCCATGAAAAACTTGTAGGATTCATGAAAGAGAAATCATCGGGGGACTATAGTATAATCATTTTTGGTTATAACATCAATTTTTGGGATGACAAAATAAGTCACACTTTACTAAAGTAATATAGTAAATAACTGGGAATCTGATGTCGAACCTACCAAAATATTTAATTGATTGAATTATTATTATTAAATAATCTAATTCTCAAAAAAGATCCAAACACATCAAGGAAGTAATCACCCATATTTGGTGAAAAATTTATAAAAATATAATGTGTTATACTCATTTTCTTTCTATCTTGTATGTAGTGGGATTGTTTTTGATTAAGAATGATCCATTCATCTTAACAAGTAAAGTGGTTTAATTATAAAAAGGGATAAAAAGTAAAAGGAAAATAATTTAGTAAATATTATTTACACTGAGTCACCACCCTCTCAATGAACCTTCACTATCCCGTAATAATCTCAATTAGAATCAGAGAAAAATATTTTACCATTAATTAGGTCTACATTGTTATCCTAGTTGTTTACATCAATCATATAGAAAATGTAAATTTTAAGTTTAAGAAGATATATCAATGTTTTATTAGATGGAAGATATAGTTCCCATATTTTATAATTCCAACAAGGAGTTTTCTATAAAAACATTAAATAAAGGGAAAAATATCAAGGCAAGGATGCCATAAAAAATTTCACAAAATAATTATTATACATAACTAACTGAAAGTAAACAAAGTGGAAATTTATTATTTTTATCATCTAAATTTTTTGATAATAATCCGTTTAAAAATTATGGTTCAATATATGATGAATATCAGTTTATTGAATCACTCAGTGGTTTTCATTTAAAAGTACATGTTTATGTGATGAATGTTCCTATTGATACTTACACATTATTTTTTGTGTTTATAAAGAGACTATACGATGAAGAAACGTACATGAAATATGAATCTGATGTTATGGATAAATATTTGGCCCAAAAATTACTAAGTTGAATTATTATCACAATTTTTTTTGAATAATATAGAAGAAACTATATCACTTTTTAATGAACATTGTACCATATTTTAAGATAAGTTTTAATTAAATGTATGTGGGTTAGTAGTGAATGAAGTAATTCTATAATAAATGATATGTTCCCTTGAATAATTTTATAAAGATACTAGGAATTTCAAGAATTATTAGTTGGAAATAAAATTTAGAAGGGTAAACGAAAATAGAAAATTCATTATAAGAAATGAATTTGTTTCATGATAATCGGATTCAAAAGATGAAGGTTTAGATGAAGGAATTCTTGAAATAAGATGATGATGAGAAAACTGCTCTCAAAAAAATGTTTCATGAACTCGAAGTAAAACTGCGAAATCTAGAAAGAACACAAGATGATAATTCTAAAAATCTTAAGAAATGAAATACTACCATAAATATTTCAGATAAGATTTTTAATTCTAAAAAAACTCAATACTGTGGAGTGAAGGGAAGGAGATTATCTGAAGAGAAATAAAATTAATTCCTATTAAATTAGGTAACCCTTTGTGCAAAGAAATATATTTGTGATAATATAGTTTCTGTTACAAATAAAGAATTAAAAATCAATAATAGACGAGTATGGGTGGTGAAAATGGATGAAAACCACCCTATATCATCAAAGGTTGATATCTTAAAGAGAAATGATTCTAGTCCCCCCCCAAAGCTCAAATAATGATCTATATTGTCCCAAAATAGAAACATCATAAATCCAGCAAAATTGTATCATATAAGATTAAATTATGCTTGTTTTTTCACTTTTCTGTGTTATTGGATGTTTGGGTAGCAGTCTATTGACAATTGGAATAATATTTCAACGTATGATGAAAACAATAATCTGGTATTAAGTGGGAGAAGATATTTTGTTAATAGAAATCCTACATAACAAATGAATAATATATAGATGATGAATAATTTATCTCCCAAGAAAATATTTGGGTGTCTTAAAGAATTTGGTGATTATTTAACTAGAATTAGTCAACCTTATTATAAATACCTAGCATTAAAATAATCATATAATATTTAGTTTTTAGTCAACAATTCATGTTCTATAATTTTGAGGATCATTTTTTGTTTATTATTTGATTGAACTGGCTCATAACTAAAACAAATCAACCCCATATATTACTCAGTGGATTCTACTATTTAGTATCTAGTTTTATCAAAATATAAAATTATTAAATAGAATCACATTTTTCTTAGAAATTATTCATGAATATAAAATTTACTTCTTCTATGTTCCCACCCATCCTAAAACTTTAGTAAAATAATTTAAAAATATATTTTGAGCATAATAATATCTGTAAGAGATGTAAAAATATTAAGGAAACCTTTTAGTCTAATTTAAACCCCTGAGATCTTAATAGAGAGTTTTTTCTTTACCATAAAAAAATTTTGGCCCAAAAATCTTTTACTAACACATTAATTCATTTTTTATACCAAATTGTTTTTTCATAAAACACTTTATAATAAAACATAAATTCCAAATATAATCATGAGATCTGGGATCCCATGAAAAACAATTTCATAGAAACATAACTTCTTTCCCTGAAAAGGCATAATCCATCCTTAATGAAAATTCATCAACATTCCATTTAAAATAAAGTGATTTATATGATAAATCCTGAGAGAGAATAGAATATTCTGGTAGGTGTTTTGGGAAAACATCTTCCTTGAACCCTTACAAGAACCCTTATAGTTTAGATAAACATATGATCAATATCCATAATATTTCTCTAGAGAACATAATCATTACTCAATGCATTTTAGAGAAATTTTGGGTTCATTTGACTGTAAACAATTGTATGGTCTATAATATGCATTAAATAAATAAAATATTTCATTTCCATTATCAAACGAGTAAAAATAAAAAATCTAACTAATAAGTAAATTTTATTATATTAATATTTTCCTTTCCATTTAACCCAAAATTTTTTAAAATAAAATTACTATATCCAAGGTAATGTTGCCTTTTCGTTAAATAAAACATATAATATTATATAGGAATCCAAGCATCAAATAATGGATAAGGTTGAATAAATTTTTTTAATGTTGTATACATTAAATATAATATTATTTTTACATTTCATTTAAAACATCCAATATAAAATACCTAAAAACATTCCTTCTGAAATTTTTTTGGGGAATTTTATTTCATGTCCTTATAAATTAATCAATAAAATAATTTTATAAATATGGAAATGGTATAGAAATATTTAGAAAATAACACTTATATATTTAAAATAAAGTCTTTCAAGTAAAGTGTCCATTAACTTGAGACTAACTCACCAGATATATTATTTATCATAATGAATAATAAACATTTTTTAATTATTTAATTTCATAAGAACATTTTTTTCACTATTCCTTTTATCGTGTTATAATAAATTTCTTAATCAATTATGTTCACGTCGGATGTTTTTGACAATATTCAGCTTATATGTCCAAAATGAATTCACTTGATTGTCTATGGTCAAATAGTTCATTATTTTATAATATATAGATTAAAAATCAATAAATAAGAATCATTTTATACTTATATCATTCTTGTAAAACCAACCATGAAATATAGTTATGAAAAACGAAGTCTGTTACAATTATGGAGATGGTAGTTTGTATGTAAGCATGAGTAACACTTCCATTTTTAAATTATCACGATGGAAATATGGTAAGTGTTATTTTATTTTTCTAGAGTTATCATTATATAATAAATGATATATTATATATTTCAATAAACTAATATATTCATGCCATATTATGTGGTTCTAAAAAACAAATCACATAGAATCGTGGAGGTGGTAGTCCACATGTATACACGAAAGATGTGATCATTTTAATCTTAAAGGAAATCTATGAATTTAGATGATATATTAATTTTTAATTAATATATATATATATATATATACATTAAATCCACCAAAATATATATTATTGATAGTATTTTATGGAAAAATAATGATATCGGTTTGTGAGATGATAGTCCACTATACACACGAACGATGGTTGTATTTCCCATTTGATAGAAGAGGATATGAATATAGCTTATGAAATTAATATAAAAAATACTATATGAAATATATAGGTTATATTATTTCATCATGTTTTATGAATATTTTAAGCAGGTATAAGGAGAAAAAAATGAAAACGTTTCGTTAAGAACAATACCTCTTCTTCAGACAAACTCGTAAGGTTTTCCCCAAAAGATTCCCTAGGTTGGTTTTATAATAAAAAATGGCTGTATAATGTGGGTAAAAATGTAAATAAGGTGTTTTCATAGGTAATGTGTGAATAAATTGTTTTTTATGTGTGAAGAAAATAGGAGATAAATTTACCTTTTATAAGTGAGGAGAGGGGCACTCTTGAAATTTCATAATGTACTAAATTAATAAAAATAAATTTTCATGACAAATAGAACCAAATTTATATAATTTGAATATAATACGTTAATTATTTAAACTAATCTCATAAAATAAATTTAAAATGATTTTAGATTATAATTTGTCCCTTATAATTTTTTTTAACCCATGTTAGCCCTTTTTCGTTAGTACTGTAGTATTAAAGTTTTTTAGTCTTGAGGACTCAATATAGTTACTATAAAAGAAAAATCCGATTATAAATAGAACATAGTTTATATTTTCAACCATTAATAATATAGGATTTTTCCAAATAATTTTCTAGAATATAGGCTTTTTAATAATTTTAAATCTTATAATAAAATATTATTTATTATAAAATATCATTAATGTCAATTTTAAAAATATTCATTTAATTTGACTTTAATAACATCAAGATCATAATAAAATTAAATATTATAAATTAACACATCCCTAATATTTTAAATTTATCTAAAAATTTCACATAACACAATACATATTTTAAATTATATTAATTTTAATATTTTTAATATCATTTAATTTATTTCTCTATTAATTGATTAAATATTATGTAACTGTTGTGTAAGAATTTATGGTAATTATTTCATCACTAAAAATAATAAATAACTTAACCTAAAAAATTCATATATATTTTAAATATGTATTTAGAACCGAACATACCTTATTTTTATCCATATTTTGTAAATTTAAAGACAATAAAACAAAGAGAATGAAATTTTACACTTTTCATTGCATAAAATATTATAAAAGTCAAAATCATAGCCTAATGGAAACCAAAGTCATATATTTAAATTTTTTATCGTAATGTATAAAATATTATCATCCAATAATATTAATTAAAGAGTTAATGTTCTTTTAGACATTATCACATTATTTTTTCCCTTGAGTAACCATTATTACCTTTACCGTGGTATAATCATTTTCTATGATTACAATTAAAAATGACTGAAAATAAAAGGTCATACTTAAAAAATTTAGAACTCATTATTCCTAACGTAGATTCCATTTCTTCAATATTCAATTAATATAAGTGGAAAAATTTTAATTTAAAATTAAACTCGTAAAACACAATGAAAATATTTTTCAAATAATTGTCTTTCTAAGTATAAAAATGTTTTTATATGAAATTAATGCCTAAAATTCATTCCAAATACCATAATTTTATATTTTTTAATAAATTAAATATATTTAAATTTTTAAACTAATCCAAAATATAATATTCCTTTGTAAATAATTTAAAATAAAATATATTTTTCAATAAAAATTTGCAATTTTTACTTTTTAATGAAGAATCAATATTTTTAGAAAATTATCAAAAATTAATCCTTTTATATATACTTAATTCAAAAATAAAATTCATTTTTCAAATTAAAATATTATAATTTCTAATTTATACTTTTAAATAAACCCTTATAAGAAAATATTTTAGCAAAACTATTTCTGTTTTGATTTAAAAATTACTAAATTTTTTATATTGAATACAACTATATAATACGTGGATACTAATAAACCTGAAAATAATATATTTTATAATTACCTAGGTTGTTACATTCTTCCCCTCATTTGAAAAATTCTTCCTCATAATTTTATTCATCTGTTAAACAAGTGGGGATATATTTCCCGCATAATATCTTTATATTCCCTTGTTTCTTCTTCAAATATATGTTTTTACATAAAACCTTAACATGTTGAATTAGTATATTCCACAACATTTTCTCTATGTGGTCAAAAATATGTTCTAGTTCTTCCCCATGAAAAATTTTATCTTCCAACTGACCTAATTTATTGCTCAAAACAAGATATGAATCTTGAAAATATTTTCCTAAAATCAAAACATGAAATATGTTATGTAATTTCGATAAAATCAGAGGAAATGACACTTGATGAGTAACTGATCATACTTTATCTAAGATTTTAAAAATTATAATAAATTTCAGAAGTAGATTAAAATATTTCCATGGAAAACATTAATAAAAAAAAGATCGCGTACCTCGAAAAAAATAACATTTCTTTGATTATTTGAAAACATTTCAATATGATTTAAGTCGTCCTCATGTATTGTTGAATCATCTTGAAATTAAAATATATTTAATCTACCAAATATATTACCAACAATATTCCTTCACCTACCACATCCCAAAAAGAATGAATCTTATATAAATTTCCATTTAAATTCTACAAAAGATTTATATGTATACTTGTATGAAAACTATTATTATAAGAAAGATCAACTGAAGTAATATACTAAACCAAACATACCTAGTAATACATTAATAAAGAAGAAATAATCTACACCATGGTCTGTATCATTCATTTGTTTTATCCATTCAATTAAAGATGAAAATTTGTACTAAAATTTAATTCAGTATAAAATGATTTTTTAAGTCCTCTATAAAAATTAAAACTAATTATACAATCACGGTCAGATATAATTTAGAGGGGAAATCTATGTAATCTGACGATCATATTGAGGTATAGTCTAATAATATTATCTAAGGATATAGTATCTTAAATATGGTGTAATTTCACATATTTAGTTAATCAATAAAAAATAACAGAAATTATGCCATTACCTAAAGATATCTTTGGTATCCCTACCACAAAATCTATGGATTTATTCTCCCATTTCCATTTTAGCACTAAAAAGGCTAAATCATCCTTTTTCTTAATTTTTTCTTCCTAAACCTATTAAATAATCAAAAAATTCTTATAAATTCAGAAATATGTCTTTTTATTCCATCCCTCCAGTAATAAACCTAAAGGTATCAATATATCTTACTATTTCTAGGGTGAATGGAAAATGAGGATATATGATATTTACTTAACAATTATCTTTTAAACTGGGAATAATAAGGAACACACAATCTCTTCTCAAATATGATTACATATTATTCATAAAATTTACACTATCGAAACTTGCACTTTTTAATATATTCTTCATTTTATTATAAAACATGATCCTCCTTCTAAGCATTATTAATTATTTATAATATATATTATTTCATAGATACTTAAAAAAGGAAGATTCTATATGCATTGTTTCTAGAAAAAAACCTCATCAAATCATTAACAAAAGAGATATATTCCCAACATAACATGGTTAATATTGCATTATCATTATGACTTAAATAATTAACTACTTTCTTCTTCTCTATTGTGGTAATGAATCATATTGTTATAATACTATATCAGTTCCAACCATCTTCTAGGCCCCGTGCTATATTATTTATAAATGAATATTGACTTCAAGATTTTTTTATCTGTATATATTTCACTCTTTGCTCCATATAAATGATGCCTCTAAATTTATAAATTGAAAATCATAGAAGCTCAATCTAGATAATGTATTCTATAATTTAATTCATGGAGTTTTAGTTTTCACATAGCATAAAAATTACATTATAGTTTTACTTCAGAACACAAACAAGTCCCTTAAATGAATCATCAATATAGTTTAGAAATTTATCATTTCTAGATATTCGGGCCAAAATTAAATCACTCACCAAAATTGATTTAAGTTATTGGGAAAAAACATCACAATAATTTGTTCAAATTAATTTAACTCATTTTCATGTTAACATTCATTAAGCTAGGAAACTGGGAATTTTTTTAACAAACTACTAGTAGTAATATACTTATATAAGAAAAATATAAATTTATTTGAAATTTTTAGTTGTTGGTAATTGTTTAAAAATTTTATTTCTAGTAGGGTCAACTTTTATGAAAAATTTAAATAATTATTTATGAGAAAAAAATTGTTTTATAAAAAAAATTCACACTTCATAGTTTTCCATACATTATATTTCTTTTAAGGTTTGAAAAATAATTATTACATTTCATTCATGTTCTCATGAATTTTAAAATATACCAATATATCATCAATAAACGTAACCAAAAACATATCTAAATAATTATATAAAACTCTATTAATAATGTCTATAAAGTTATTTGGTTCATTAGACAATTCAAAAGTAATAACTACAAAATCATAATGCTAGTATCTATTCCAAAACACTATCTTGGGGTTATCTTCCTCTGAATCCTTCAACTAATGGTTTCCTAACCTTTGATAAAACTATAAAAACTATATTCTTTTGATATGGTCAAAAAAATCATTGATATAAGGGAAATTATACTTGTACTTCATATTGTTTTTATTCAAGGATCTATAATTAATGGAAAGTATAATTGTACCATAATTAATGTTAATAAATAAGATAGGAACTCCTAATGGATAATTACTAGGATAAATGGATTGGAATAATGAAAGTATGTAGGAACTAAAATTGGTACTAGGCACCATGAAACTCTTTATGGGGAAATGCTAGCCAATCAGAAATGCAAGGTGGGTGAAAGGTTCCTTCAATGATAAAGATACTAGGGTGGGGTAGTTCTATTATAGTTTGGATGTGACTTCGGATCATGTATTGGGCATTGTACCTCTGGGAATTCAGGTTATGTACTAGGCCTTGTTCTACTAGGCCTATGGGTTATGTAAGAGTTCCCTCTCAACCTAGTAAAAATAAGGATTATCCAAAATAAACCAAAATTCAAGGCCTAAATCCATTCAATAAATAGTAAATTCAATCTCTAGATTAAGAATAAAACCTGGAAAATCATTAGGAAATAAATACACATTCATTTACAATATAGACATCACTAACTGGAAGGATTTCTCTATTTTAGACATTATTATCAATGAAGCTTTCATTGCCATATCTAATCAATTTCAAAGCTTCTTGGTAGGTTATAAAATGTGTGAAATCATTGAATAAAACATTATTAGATCTACATTCTATATTATCATGATAAACTTAAATACAATCCATAAAAATAATAATATCAATATCAACTGTGGGATTTTTTGTAAGATTTTTAGGTTGGACCATCCTACTAATAAATATAGGAATTTTCCTACAAATATTAGATTAATTTATTTTTCCGCCCATAGTTTTGAAAAAAAATTATCTTCATTTCATGTGGTTATACTTTCATTTTACATAAAAATTTATTTTAAATGAATGAATTTCATAATAAAAATTCAAAAAATCATATTGATATATTTAAATAAACAAGTAACATACATTTCACTACTTCATTAGATGAACAACCATCAACTGTAATAGTATAAAATCACTTTACCACACCTTTTAACTTTCAATGTTGATGATATACACACTGAGTGACTAACATCAAACACACATTAGAAACAATCTCTAACTCATCACAATTAAAAAATCATATAATATATAATTCATTTTTTTCTAATCACTTTCCTTGATGGCATGAGCTACATGTCCAGAAATTCCATATTATAAACACTTAACATATTTTATAAGGAATTCTTCAAGATTATTTTTACCACTATTATCACAGGATTGGAACATTATTTTCTTACCTATAGATTTAAATGATGGAAGCTTCCCATTTTTTATTTAACTAGAGACTTTCTTTTTCTTAATTTAATAAGATATATGGTCTTCTATAAACTCCATCGACCTTCCCAACACATCAAAAAAGTTTCTCATAACATTTGAATTTACATGAATCCAATATCATGCAATATTTTTTTAATCTTGTGTAAAACTAATTAATTTTACTATCAAAATATCTAATAAATTTTCATGTGTACCTTGCCAATCGGGAGATGTTTTCTTCATATGTGGAGACTAAATTTTCATATTTTCTCTCAATTCCAAGTATTTTTTTTATACTATATCGAATAGATTTAGTAAAATATTTCTTAAGTAAAATACTTTTAAATTCATCTCGTTCTAAGTTGTCAATGTATTCTTTATCTCTATTATTCATAACCATTTACCACCACTAGTCATTTTCTCCATAAAATGATAAATAAAATTAGGTTTTTTTTATGATCTAACTAACCCATTACTTTTCATATCTTATCCATGGATTTAATTCATCCCTCAGCTACCACTGGGTCTTAAGATTACTTAAATACTAGAGGGTGATGTTTCATGAAATTATCCACTATAGACTTCTTTGTTTGTTGTTAAAGTGGCTGATCCCTCACATGTATTCCACCACCATTTATATCATGTGTCAAATAATCCATTACAAAAACAATACTACTTTTTTCCAATTCCAACCATTTCGGGTTGCTGATTTGGAAGGATATAGTCTTTTGGGTATATTCTAACATTATCTTCCATGTTTCCTCTATGGAAGACTATTCTGAATAAACATATTTTATAGAAAGAAACATTGTAATATTAAAATTATATATCATTTCAACAAAGCCATAAATTAGAACCTTCATAGGGTATTTTATAATGATTATCCTAAACATTAATATTATCTAAACATTTCTACTAATACCAACTATAAAAACCTGGCCCCAATCTATATCATTGATTTATTTTTGTTCAAATAATTATAGGTATGAGATATTATTATGAATAATTTGGTCATGACTATCACATATTAAACCCATATATTAAAATTTTGATTCTTATATTTAGTATCCATTTTTCTGTAAATATAAAACATTAAAAAACAAATTTTCTATTCAGGAAAAATCATTATGATTGTCATCTTAAATTTTTCTTTGTCCCTAACTATCCTAAAACCTATGAAAAACATTTAAAAAAATAGTATTGGAAAAAATATAATTAATGGATATAAAAAATAATGAAAAAACTCATTAGTCTATTTTAAAACCTTTATATTATAAAATAGAGTATTTCATTTAACATAAAAAATATTTGAGATAAAAATATTGATTTACTAACACAAGAAATAATTTTTACTTCTTAATGTTTTTTATAAAACATTTTTTTAATAAACCATAATGGTAAAATATATTAATCATTATTATCTCTTGGAATATATGAGATCTCATGAAATACTATTTCTTAAAAACATAATTTTTACCTTAAAATTGATAAATAAATTTTTTAAAGAGGTATCATTAACATACATTTCCAAATTACAAAAAAAATCCATGAAAACTAATGAGATATCATAGAAAAATAATTTATGTTCCTTGAAAATCATCTTCATAAAACCATTAAAACAACTCTTATGATTTTAATAACTATATGGTCGACTTGAAAAATATTTCTTAGGAAAACATAATAATTAGCTAATGCATTGGAGATCTAAAATGAGGTCCCAGCATCATAAAAAAATTTCAAGGACCATAACATAAAAGAAATACATAAAATATTTCTTTTCTATCATTAAAAAATTAAAAATATCCTTTCTGACCCATAAATAAAACATTTTAATATATTAATATATCTCTATCCTTTCAAACCCCGAAATTTCAAGAAACAAATTCCAATAAAAAAGGGAAGTGTGTTTTTTTAAAACATAGAATATTATACATAAATAAATTCCATAAAATAACGTTTATGGAATCCATAAAATACATCAACACCGTATACATAAAAATTTAATATTCCTTTTTTATTTTTATGAAAATAGTTCATATAAACTACATAAAATAATTCTTTTTCAAAGAAATTGAAAAAAGTAAATATTTTCATAAAATATCTATTATAATTATTTTATTTCCATAACAATACATCAATAAATTAATTTTAATAATATATACATGGAAGAGAATGATTTAGAAAATAAATCATTAAAACATTTAAAATAATGTTTTCAGAGTAATATTTTTTTTACCTCGAGTCTGACTCCCAGGTACATTACATATCATAATGAATAATAAACTTATGTTAATTATTTACTTTCTTAATAACCCTTTTCATGCTTATTATTTCTTTACCATGTTATAATAAAATACTCAATCAATTAAGTTCACATCGAATGCTTTGAAGATATTTGGCTCATATGTCCAAAATGAATTTCATAGGTTAGCTATGGTCAAATAGTTCATTATTCCATCATATCTATAATACTAATCATGAAATAATTATCATTTTTTATGAAAATAATACTTTTAAAACCGATCATTAAATACTTTCATAAAAAATGAACTATGTTACAATCTTGTAGATGGTTGGCCGAATATAATCATGATTACCACATCCATTTTTTAAAGATCACAAGGTAAAAAGGTAGGTGTTATTTTATCTTTATATAATGATTATTATATCATAAATTTCATATTATATCTTTATATAAACTTTTTTATAACATACATTTAATGTGGTGATGAAAAAAACACATCTCTTTATGGAGGTGGAAGTCCACACAAACACACAAATGACGTTATAATTTTTCAATGATGGGAAAGGTAAAAATGTAGATGATATATTAATATTAAAAAATGATAAATATTTCATGAGTATAATATATAAACATTGAATCTAACATAATAAATAGTCATGAGAGGTGGTGAATTAAAACATATTGGATTGGTTCGTGAGGCAGTAGTTTGTCATACACATAATCGATATTTTTATTTACCATTTGTTGGAAGAGGAGATAAGTAATTTATGTAATTAATATATAATATATTATTATTTTTTTAATTTTTTTGTTATTATCTTATCATTTTTTATGAATATTTTAAGGTGATAGTAGAATAAATTAACCGAAAATGTTTACTTAATAACTATACCTCTTCTACAAACAACCTCTTAGTGTTTATACCAAAATCTGCCCACATTTAGTATTATGGTTTAAAAAGGACTCTCGGAAATGGGTAGGGATGTAATGAATGGGTTTTGGTAGTTATTTTATGACAACCCTTCTCTTTTATTTCACACTTAAACATGATTTTATTACATAAAATTCACTTGATAAAACATATAAGATTGATATTTCTAGTGTCTTTGGGGCTTAGGATCATTATATAAAAACCTAAAACATTAAATATAACATCATTATTGAAAACTTCCTTTACATTACCACTATGTTCCCTCATACTTAGCAATTCATAGGATAACCTGAAGACTTGCATGAGAAAAAGTTGAGATATAAATCCTAGTAAGGGAATAAAATGGAATAACATGGGGAATATACTACATGTTAGACAATAGGTATATCAATGGAGCACAAGAGAAACATTAACATAAAGGCATGAAAAACCATGATAATCTTAATATGGAAATGTGGCAACAACATTTAACATGATTTTAGCATGAGCCAAGTCTCATTGAACATGGAACATGATTAGACCCACATTTCTCTTGAATTATCATGAGTAAACCCTCATTTCACTTGATGTATCATGATATTAATCTTTACCCAATGCATTGAAGTGCTATCAGGGCGCACCCTTCTCAAACATTTCATTTCATGCCTAAATGTTCCACATGAATCATATAACATAGATTCATTAAACCTCGTAATTTATTCCATGATAAAGGAAATGTGGGATTCATACATGAAACAATATACTCAATAATTAAATTTTCATAAAGGTGAATACCCTTTATAGGGAAATGGGCATGGTATTCACTACACGATGACATTTGCTTGGAAAATCGCAGTGCAATTTCGACAGTGTAAAAGCGCAACATAGGAATGAATAAAAATGGTTAATGAGAGAGAAATGGGTTTCTAATCATATATACAAGAATGGACATAAGGGGATCCTATAGATACATTTCTGAAAAAAAGTAATGGAATTTATATTCACAATAAAAAATAATTGCTAGAATGTAAATGAGAAGACAGAGATTCCATACGGAATTTGAGCATGGTAACGGGTGTACATGAGGGGAATTTAATGAGAGAGAAAGGGTTATATCATCATTAAAACATATAAAGGGAATTATGGGGGTTGGGAGAAATCATACCCCAACATTTATTGAAAATAAAAGGGCAAAGCAACATAATGAAATTGGGGAAAAAATGAGAAAAGAGGAAATCCCTTACTTGGAAGTGTGGTCCCAAAAGGCTTGGGAGAGGCTTAATAGAAGCTTCATGGGAGATTGGGGTACCTTGGGAGGATTCTAGAAAGAGTATGGAATATGTTGGATGAACTCCAAAGGCTTTGAGTGAAGATGGAGTGGGATATTGGGTGGGTTTATATAGGAAATAAGAGGGAAATGTTTATTATTTAGGTTTGGATCACCACACATTAAACTAGTCAATACCAAAAACCACCCCATGGTTTTTTCCCATGGTTTTTGAAAAATGAGAGTGTAAAAAAATATTTTATAAGTAAAATGGCCGACCATTTTAAAATATTGAGGGTGCTTAGGTGGAGATGAGTCACACTCTCAAGGAAAACAATTTAAAAAGACAAAATGTTTTATAAGTCTTGGAGGGTCAACTAATGCTTTGTAAAATAAATCAAACAAATATAAAGTCACATTATTTAAATTCTAAAACATATATTTGGCTAAATATAATTTTTATATTATTTTATTAAATCACTATTGGGTCATTATGATGTCATAAAACACATTATATATTTAAACAGTATTTAATTTTTACCCAGAAATTTGATTGTCTCAAAACAATTTCAAAAAATCACCATTGGATAATTTCGACATCTTGATTCCAAAAGTAATATTCATTTTTTCTAAATAATTTTCTATGTATTTGAATTTTTACTTTTAAAATAATAACCGACATTTATCGAAAATTCATTGGTTTTGACAAAAATAGCTTTCAAACCATCATATAAATTTCAATTGCATTTATAAAATTATATGATAATTTATCTTTAATAAAAATTAATTTAATTATAATAATATTTTATGAAAAAATTATTTAGTTAAAAATCCATTAATTCAAAAAATAGATTTCTTAGTTGAATATTAACTAAAAATACTATTTGTGCTTTAAAAACTATTTACAAAGTAACAATAATAAAATGAATGCACGTTTTTTATACAAAAATAATATACATTTTCATAGTGCTAGGGTATTTTTATATAACCCCTTATAACACCCACATAAGACTGAAGGGTAAGGTGTACGATGGTGACAGACTCTTGGGGTGGCTCCGATAACATTGCTCGGCTGGTAATCCTTATTAACATCCACTTCTCCCATAGTCGGTTCCGCTCAAGCATAACATGTTCAAGCTTGACATGGTCTTGGTCAAGAGTGAAGCCCAATGATTCCACCTCCTTTCCAAGACCTGAAAAATGGGCTCCATATGGGGAAATTCTACTAGATGAGGCAATCGCTTCCTTTTTCTGAGTAAATCAGATTTGTTAAAGCCCTATATTTATACTAATCATGTAATCACTGCTCAACCTCTATATTAGAAATTTTCAAATTTCATAATGGTATTTTAAAAATCCAAAACATAAAACCAAAAAAGGTCACAAAACATTTTAAAGAATGAGACATTTAATTGGATCAAGAGGGATTTCCATTAATTAATGTTTGGTTCATTACCATCTATCCCCCTTAAGAAATTTCTCCCTCAAATTTCTTTTTCCCACTCAAAAACAAATTTGGGTCACTCTGCTTCATCACCTCCTCTGATTCCCACATTGCTTCTTCAAAATTTTGGTTTCGCCACAACACCTTGATGAGGGGAATTCTCTTATTTAGAAGATCTTTTTATCTACAATCAAATATCTTCACTGGTTGCTCCTCGTAAAATAGATCATTCTCTAGGTGTACTACCTCGGAAGAGAGTACAGGTGAAAGGTCCGATATGTACTTATTTAAGAGGGATACATGAAATATATCATTTACTTTCGCCATAGTATTTGGAAGTTCTAGTTCATAGGCCACATCCCTAACATGATCAAGAATCTCAAAGTGGTCGATGTACCTAGGACTTAACATCCCCTTTTTCCAAACCTCATGACCTTATTCAATGGAGATATGCTTATAAATACCATGTCTCCAACATTAAACTCAAGGTTGCGTCGACGGTTATCTGCATAACTCTTCTCTCGACTCTGGGATGCCTTGATATTCTGCTGAATGGTTTTCACCTTCTCCACCATTTAATCGACCATTTCTAGTCCTAGCAGCTTACGCTCACTAAATTCATCCCAACATGCCACTGTTCTGCACCTCTTCCCATATAGGGATTCATATGGTGTCATTTGGATGATAGAGTGGAAACTATTATTGTAGGAGAATTCAACCAGTGAAAGATGTTGGTCTCATCCTCCTTTGAAGTCCATAGAACATGATCTTAGAATATCTTCTTGTGTATAAATAGTTTGCTCAAATTAGCCATTAGTTTGAGGATGATATGCCTTACTGAAGTTCAGTTCAGTGCTTAGAGCATGTTGGAGACTTTTCCAGAACATTGAGGTGAATCTTGGATCACTATCAGATATGATAGATAGTGGTACTATATATAGCCTTGCCACTTCTTTGATGTAAATCCGTGCAAGACGATCCAACAAGAAGTCCTCTCAAATCATGATAAAGTGATCTATCTATGTATGATGATCCATAAGACCCATATATCACTATTTCCTCTGGATTTCATTGGAATTCCAGCAACAAAGTCCATAGAAATGTTGTATAACTTCTATGTTGTTATAGGAAGTGGTTTCATCATCCCTTTAGACATTTTCCTCTTAGCCATCACTTGGTGAAATACCAAGAACTTTGATGTATAGTCCTCAATATCCCTTTTCATATTGTCCCACCATTAGTTTTCTCGCAGATCTTGATATATCTTTGTGCTCCCCAGGTGAATTGATATGGTTGATCTGCATGAGTCATCTAGAAGCTCCTTCTTTATCTCTATATCGGATGGTACACATAATCGAGACCCAAGTCTCATGATTCCATCCTTGTCAACCATAAACTCTGATGATTTCCCATTTCTGATAGCTTCCAACATTTTCATAATTTCCATAAACTTTCTTTGAGCATCCTTTAACATTTCCAAAAGAGAGGGTTGAGAAATAATTTGTGAAAGGGTTGATGATTTTCCCTTATTTATGATTCCCATGTCCATCTTCGTCAAATCTATGAAAATTGGATCCTTCTCAATTATCATCAATGATAGAATCACTGCATCCTTTCAATGTAGAGCATCTTCCACCTTGTTCGCTTTCCAATGGTGGTAATGGATTGAGAAGTCATAGTCTTTGATCAGCTCTAACCTTCTTCATCGGCACATGTCCAACACCTTCTGTGTGATTATATACTTGAGGATTTTGGGGTATGTATATATTTCACACATCTCCCAAAAGAGATAATGCTATCAAATTTTGAAAGAAAAGATCACCGCAGCCAACTCCAGATCATGTGTTATATAATTCGGATCATGAACTTTTAATTTCCTTGAATCATAGGCAATGACTGTCATTTTTCATCAAATCACATCACATGTCCTTCGTTGAAGCATCACCAAATACCAAAAAAAGTTCTCCCCTTCTCAGTAAAGTGAGCACGAGCTCAATTATAAGCCTATTTTTTAACTCCTTGAAGATTTCTTCACATTCATCACTCCAAATAATCTTTACTCCCTTCCAAGTTAGCTTGGTAAGAGGGCTTGACAATCGTGAGAAATTTCTCACAAATCATCGATAATATCTAGGTAAACTCAAGAAGCTACGGATATCTATTACCTATGTTGGACTTAGCCATCCCTCAATTGCATCTATTTTGGATGGACCCACAGATATCATATTTCTGGTGATGATATGGCCCAAGAATGAGACCTCCTTCAATAATAACTCACACTTTCCGTACTTTTCATAGAGATTCTCCTTCTGTAAGGTCTCAAGTACTGTTTTTAGATGCTCCTCACGAACCTCCTTGGTTTTGGATTATATCAAAATGTCATCTATAAATACTTCCACAAATTTATTAAGGTAATATCTAAAGTATCTATTCATCATGTCCATCAAGATTTATGGAGCACTAGTGAGTCTGAAAGGCATTACTATGAATTTATAGTTCCCGTATCTTGTATAAAAAGCAGTCTTGGGGATATCTTCCTTCTTCACCCTTGCTTGATAATATTCTGACAGAAAATCCACCTTGGATATGTATTTTTCTCTATGAAGCTAATCAGAAATTTCATCGATTCGTGGGAGAGGATACTTGTAATTTATTGTAATTTTGTTAAGCTCACGATAATCGAGGAAAAGGCACATTGATCCATCCTTCTTCTTGATGAAGAGGACTGATGCACCCCATGGTGAAGCCCTTGGGCGTATAAACCTTTTATCCATATTCTCTTGTAGTTATTTATTCATCTCCTTAATCTCCAAAATATCCATTCTATATGGATTCTTGGATATTGGAAACTCCCCAGGTATAAGATGAATTGATAATTCAACATATCTTCTAGGAGGAAGACTAAGAAATTCCTCGGGAAACAGATCAGGGAATTCCCTCACAATAGGCATGTCTTCAAGTATGGTTGTTTCCTTATACTCAATTATATGAGCCAGATGTGCTTGCTCATAGGGCAGTAATATCCATTCTTGAGATGATGGAGCTAAAAAAGATTCATCCTCCTCCTTGCACTTGTATAGAAGTAGAGGTTGATTATCCATAGGGAGAGTGATTTCCCTCTCATGGTAATTTATGTTTTCTCTATATAAGGAAAGGACATCCATGCCAAGAATTGCATCAAATTCCACTAGGGGGAGTATGATGAGGTTCTCCAAGAAGTTCAATCCCAAAATTATGATAGGGGAGGATTTATATTCGTGGGATGAAATGATTGCCCCATTTTCCATACTCACCGGCATATTTACTTCCATGATTTGTGGTTTTGTAGGGATTGTTCTACTAAACCTTTGGGATATAAAAGAATGTGTAGAACCAGAATCATAAAGTACATTCACTATTTTTTAATGGATAACTAGTGTTTCTATGACCACTTCATTTTCAGGGATCACTTCGGTGGTAGTGATGGAAAAATCTCTCCCTTGTTGCCTTGGAGGTTGTCAGTTTCCACTAAAAACCCATGTCTTGGGGACATTATTTGCATAGTTCCTCGGTTATTTGCTATTTAAGCAATAAACAATGCATTGAGGTTCGAATGGAGCATTCATCTCCTCTATCGTAGCCGCAGGTTTTTCATGCCGATAATTAACAACTAGGTGCCCTTCTCTTCCACACCTAAAGCATTTCCTCGTCCCCTTCAAGAAATTTACGGGGTGCATCTTTCCAATACTTTGGAAAGTGGGGTGCTGGATCTTCTTAGAACCATTGGATTTATCCATCAGACCACCAACATTGAAGTCAACCTTACACTTCGTATCCCCATGATACCCATGAGATTTGCTGATATCCATTTCTACCTGGAGGTCACATCAGACAATTTCCTCATAGTTGTTGAATTCATGGATCACCAGCACTTTCCTTAGGCTAGGTTACAACCCACCAAAGAACCGGTCAACCTTTCATTCATAGGTAATGACAAAGCTGGAGGCGTACCATGTAAGCCTTGTGGAGTTTTCCTCACATGCTCTGATAGATTCATCATCTTTTTTCTTGTGGGCAAGGAATTCCCTTTCCATCTTAAGTTGGAGGATGCATGGATAATATTTATCAAAAAATATCTTCTAGAAATACTTCCATTCCAATTCCTCGATCTCCTCCTCAAGGATCATATATTTTATCAACGTCCACTGTTGATCAGATTCACCCTCCATACGATAAGCATCCAGGAGAACCTTCTCATGTTCTGAATATTGAAGGATGGAGAAGATATTTTCAGTGGATTTGATCCATTGTTCGACGATTAAGGGATCATATGATCCATTAAAAGTAGGAGTCCTTTGTCTCAGGAAACACTCAATAGTGATTTTTTCTTTATTAGGGGGGTTGAATGTTCTTCTTGACCCATGTTTCAATTCAAATCATTAGTTGACTTATAGAGAAGCATGGAAAAGTTCATGATTCCCGCCCCCATCGGATTGAGCATCTCATTAGTACAGTCATCACATTGATCTTCACCACAGTTGTTAGCCCGAGTCAGCCTACTACAGGCCATTGGATGGAATAAAATCAAAGTTAGGGGTAACACATAAAGGGTAATCAATGGAAAAAAATAGATGACTTACAAACAACTTTTATTCCTTAACTTATGAATCTATATGCTTCAATCTATGTTATCCATGATCTACTTTCTAACATGTATTCTTAGAAGATTTTTCTATTCACTTAATAATGGTATAATCTTGTGAATTTACTAAAGCATATCCCCCAGGATTTTCGTTACCAAGAGTGCAGCAAGGCCCATTGTCGTGCACCAGTTCTAATTTGAGTCTAGCTCAAAGTAGTGTTTTTAGGTTTTACCCCTAGGATACATCTGTGCCAAAGCCTTCTCTACCTGCTTGTATCCAGATAGGGATGTATTTTATTGATAAATCACTTACTCAATACTCACCAATACTTATGGATGTTTTTATTATACTTATTCATGTATCTAAGTATTCACTAGGGTTTTCTAATCCAAATCCCTAAAATAACTAAACTTATCCTCTGATACCAACTATAACAACCCTACTCTTTTATTTTACACTTAAACATGATTTATTACATAAAATTCACATGATTCAACATTGAAGATTGAAATTTCTAGTGTCTTTGGGGATTAAGATCATTACATAACAACTTAAAACAAGAAATACAACATCTTTATTCAAATATTCCTTTACATGGCCACTACATTCCCTCGTTCTTATCATTGCATAGGATATCCTGAGGACATGAATGAGAAAAGGGTGAGCTATAAAGCTTTGTTTGGGAATAAACATGGAATAACATGCGTAATACAGTACCTGTTAAACAATAGCCATATCAATAGAGCACAAGAGAAACATTAACATACAGGCATGATAAAGCATGATAATCTTAATATGGAAATGTGTCAACAACATTTAACATGATTTTAGCATGAGACAAGGATCATTGCACATGTATCATGAGTACACACTAATTTCACTTGAATTAGAATGAGTGAGTAAACCATCATTTCACTTGAATTATCATGATACTAATCTTTACCCAATGCATTGGAGCATTATCTAGGCGCACCCTTCTTAAACATTTCATTTCATCCATAAATGTGCCACATGGATCATATTACATGGCTCCATTAAACCTCATCATTTATTCCAAAATAAAGGAAATTTGGAATTCATACATGAAACACTATAATCAATAATTAAGTTTTCATAAAGGTGAATACTCTTGATAGGGAAATGGGCATGGTATTCACTACACAATGACATTGGCTTGGAAAATCACGGTGCAATTTCAGCAGTGTAATGACGTGACATAAGAATTCATAAAAATGGTTGATGAGAGAGAAATGGGTGTATCATCCTATGTACAGGAAATGGACAGTAAGGGGTCATATAGATACATGTCCCAACATAAGTAATGGAATTTATATTCACAATACAAAAGAATTTCTTGAATTTCAATGAGGAGAGAGAGATTCCTTACAGAATTTCAGCATGGTAACAGGTGTACATAAGGGGAATTTAATGAGAGAGAAAGGGGTATCTCATCATTAAAACATAGATAGGGAATTATGGGGGAGGTTTGAAATTGTACTTCAACATTTATAATTGAATATAAAAGCTCATAATAGCATAATGAAATTGAGACAAAAATGAGAAAAGAGGTAATCCCTTACTTGGAAGTGTGATCCCAAAAGGCTTGGGAGAGGCTTGAGAGAAGCTTATTAGGAGCTTGGGGAACCTTGTGAGGATTCTAGAGAGATGAGGGAAGAAATTGGACTAACTCTAGAGGCTTTGGGTGAAGATAAAGTGGGTTCTTGGGTGGGTTTATATAGGAAAGAAGAGGGAATTCTTTATTATTTTGGTCTGGGTCATCACACATTAAACTAGTCAATTCCACAAACCAGCCCATGGTTTTTCCCATGGTTTATGCCAAAGGGGAGTAGAAAAAAAATATTTTATAAGGCCAGTGGCCTCACTTCTTAAAATATTGAGGGTGCTTACGTGGATGTGAGTCACACTCTCAAGAAAAACAATTAAAAAGGACAAAATGTTTTATAAGTCTTGGAGGGTCCACTAAATCATTGTAAAGTAAATCAAAAAAATATAAAATCACATTATTTTAATGATAAATCATATATTGCCTGAAAATAATGTTTTTATTATTTTATTAAATCACTATTGGGTCATTATGTTGTCATAAAACACATTATATATTTAAACGGTATTTAATTTTTACCCAAAAATTTGACTTTCACAAGATATTTATGAAAAATTCACCGTTGGATAATTTTGGCGTCCTGATTCAAAAAATAATATTCATTTTATCTAAGTAATTTTCTAAATAAGTGAATTTTTAGTTTTAAAATAATAACCGACATTTATAGAAAATACGTGGGTTTGGAAAAAAATTGTTTTCAAACCATAATAAATATTATAGTAGCATTCATAAAATTATATGATCATTTATATTTAATAAAACGTAATTTTATTACAATAATATTTTATTAAAATATTATTTATTCCAATTATTTATTAATTCATCAAAATAGATTTCTTATTTGAATATTGACTAAAAATAATATTTGTGCTTTAAAAACTATTTACAAAGTAACAATAATAAAATGAATGCACATTATTTATACAAAAATAATGTACATAGTCATAGTTCTAGGGTCTTGTTACAGAAACTCTTATAACACCCACATAAGACCAAAGGGTAAGGTGTGCGATGGTGACAGACTCTTGGGGTGGCTCGGATAACATCACTCGTGTGGTAATCTCTATTAACTTCCTCTTCTCCCGTAGTCGGTTCCTCTCAAACCTAACATGTTCAAGCTCGGCTTGGGCTTGGTCAAGAGTGAAGCCCAATGACACCACCTCTTTTCTGGGTTGTGACAAATGGGCTTCATATGAGGCAATTCTACTGGATGAGGCCAGCACTTCCTTTTTCTGAGTAAATAATATTTCTTAAAGCCCTATATTTATATTAATCATGTCATTACTGTTAAACAGCTATATTATAAATAGTTACATTTTTTAATGGTATTTTAAAAATCAATGACATAAAACAAAATAAATTCAAAAAACATTTTACATAATTATACATTTAATTAGATCAAGAGGTATTTCCATTAATGAGTGTTTGGGTTGTTATATATTTTATAAATTAAATGTTTTTTGAAGTGTTAATAAAAGAGGATATGAGGGTCCATTTTATAAGATATGGGAGGGGAACTCTGGGAATTTATTATATAATTAAGTTGATATAAATTATTTTTTACATTAAAATAGATCAAAATTGATATTATTTTAATATAATATGATATTCAGTATAAATAATAACATATAAAAACATTTATAAGATTATATTAGGTTTTTATTCATATATTGTTCTTTGAACTCATGTTAATCCATTTAGACATTTATCATGGTATTAAAGTTTTTTTACTCTTAAGGTGTCTAAATAGTTAGTATAAGAAAAAATATATTCCCATAAATGGATCATGGTTGATATTTTTAGTTATATCTCAATCAATTGTCTAATGATATTTTTTTGGAATGTGAAATAATTTAATAAATTGTTATTTATTATTAGTATAATTAATATCAATTTTAGAATTTTTCATTTACTTTGAATTTAAAAACATATATACAAAATTGTAATATGAATATAATAATTTCAAACACCTATTAAATTTAATATTTATCAAAAAAAAATTTGAAAAATAGTAATTGATAAAAAATATATTAATTTTAGTATTTTTAATATCATTTATTTTATTTATATACTAATTGACTAAATACTGTGATGGTGTTGCATAAGCATAAGGTAATTATTTCTCCACTAAAAATATTGAATAAATTTTCATAATAAAAAAATACCTTTCATATAATTATTTATAATTGACCATACCATATATTTATCCTATTTCAAAAAATTTAATGATAATAAAATAAAGATAATTTCATTTTTGACTTTTCATTATATAAAATATAATAAAGAAAAAATCATGGACAAAATAGAAACAAAAATTTATTTTTTATGAAGATTAGATGGTTATGGAAATATATATCATTCAATAAAATTAGGTCAATTTTAATGGTTACTTTTTTGTCTTTATCGCAATATTTTGACCATTAAGTAACCCATTTTACCTTTATCAAGGAAACATAGTTTATTATGATAAATTTTCATAATGACTAAAAATAAAAGAGAAATATTATCAAACTTTTGACTGCATGATTAAAAACATGGAATCTATTTTTCAAATTTGAATTCATAGTAGTGGAATAAATCAATATAAAATTAAACCAATAAAACATGATGAAAAATAATTTATGAGGAAAATGAATTTTTTGGCATCGAATTTTTTTTATAATAAATTGATGTATAATGTTAATTATATAGAACATATTTAGATTTTGAATAATATAAATGATAATTTATAATTTTAAAAATAAAAAAATAGAATTTTACTTTTAACCACTTTAATATAAAGTACAACTTTCAATAATGAATAATAAATTTCACTATTCATTAAAAATCATTCTTTTTAGTAAATTTTCAAAAACAAATCCTAAAATAATTTTGAAATTATCAATTCAAAAATGAAATTCATTTTGTGAAAATTAAAATTATAACATGTAACAATTAATCAATTAAGTAAAAGTGTATATGAAAAGAGTTTTATAATAATATTTTCTTTTGGATTTAAGGATTAGATAATATTTTTATAATGAATATAACTATGTAATTTATGGCTACTCATGAACATGAAAATTATTCATTATATCATTAGCTAGGTTTATTAAAATATTTAGAGTTATGGTATGTACCGATCATTTACAATGAATATGGTGATATTAAAAAGAGTCTAAAACAAATATAGAAACAAAAAAGAAAAGTATATAGGTACTCCTCAGGGAAAAATAGATGAAAACTGCTAAGAAATAAACAATATAGTAGAAGCTAAAATGTTTTTAAGACTAAAGTTGAGATGCATCTATGATGGAAAAAACACCACACCATGAATTGTTTCAAATAGGCTATAAAAACAATTGTGATGGAAGAAATCACAAAAAGAGGGAATAACCAATCCAAGAGTTGGTTAATAGGATTGGTTTGGTGATGAACATCCATGATGAAGAAATAAAATTTCATTAGTGTTTTTCTAAATAAGTATAACCCAAATTATATATAAGTGTTTTTTTAATGGTGAAAAATATCAAGTCACACATATAATAGATATGTGACCTGGATATATGGTAAAATAAATAACAAACAAAAATAACCAATTGATTCATTGCCTCAAAATATAATAACAAAGGAGTCTTCCCACAAGATGAAAGTTTAGGATATTCAAAAATAATGTTCAATAATATAACATGATTAGTTGGAATTGGATATTAAGTTAGAGTAGGAATATATGAATGAATGTGAATTGCATGATAATGTGAATAAGGCTAATTTATCTATGATTAAAGGTATAGAAATCAAGAAGTTCATACTGTAAATAAATATTATATACTAAAAGACATAAAATGAGAAAACATGAAGATTTTTCATATAATTTAATCTCAATTGAATTGATTTTTGGGGTTGAGAAATAAATCTCATCTCTATTGATCTAACTGGAAAAAATTGACAAACCACCTTATTCCCATGTATATTTTTCATTTGGTTTTCAATGCATGTAATTTAAGGTGAAGCATGTGATCATGGTGAGACCTGAAGAAATAAATATTGTGAAAAAATAAATATCATGTAGAATGAAATACATAATGGAGTACTTTATTTCAATTGGTTTCATTTGTCTCCTTATATCACTTTAATTTATATCAAAAGTTATTCATGGATATTATTCTTGAAGAAATACAACAATGTTGAAAATAAATGACGAAGCATATATCTATAATGAAATACAGGAAAGAAGAAAACACACCAGATTTATATATGTCAATTAGAATATCTATATCTCAACTTTCAACTCATGAATATCTGATGTTATATAATATTTTTTCTATAGATATTTAATTTTGATAAATTCTAGATATTGAATCTTTTCAGTAAAAATGTATGATGACTATAATATCGCATATTTATAATCAAAATTAGTTATTGAATTAAAGGATATAAATGGTTTATATGATAAAAAATGTCAAATTTATTGAAAAATAAGTGAAATATTCCATTACATAAATGATTTTAATCTATTTTTTTAGATAAATATATGGTATTAATTTAATTTAATTTTACATCCTCTAAAAAATGGTTTCAATGTTGGTAACACATGTAATAATGTTTATTGTACATTATTGTTATCTAGATTGATCACTCTTATTTTATTCATTGAGTTATCCCAAGTAATCATAATTTATATTAATTAATGGATCATTACATTAATAAAATTATTATATTCCTTCTCTCAAGAAGAACAAATCATATTTCACTAGAATTTGATCTATTTTGAAAGGAGGAGTTGTTTCATCCTCCATCATCAATCACCAACCCACATCGCCCTTCTCCATCTCACTCGTTGGATGGGAAATTAATATTTTTTGTACCTATCATCTACCCCTACTCCTAGTATGTTCTGATAAGCCATAACCTTGAATAAATATTCCCTCCACTAAAATTTGACAACCCAAATGGTTCCCCATTGAGTGATTATTGAAATTTTGATAGAAGTTTCGTGACCATTCTTGATGGAGGGATCTCTGATGCTCATGTTTTTAGGGAAAACTTTCAATGTGTAAATTAACTTCCCTATGAAGATGTTGGGGTATATTTCGACTTAGATCATCTACCTCTCCCTATAATTTCAAAACTTAATTTGAATCTTGGGAAAGTATTCTCCATAAGGGTTTCAGTGCATCACAGGGAAGAATTCTATGTGGTGATTTTCTCTGGGGATGACTTTGTGAAACATGGTCCTAGAGTTATCATGTGCTAGGAAAACATAATTTCACCCCCTCTAGATCGATGATGGAAGTACACTCATGAAGGGAATCACCCAATTCGGTGGGTTAGATAAATCAAATTGGTCATCGTATCTCATTCCTCAACCTCTCTATCCTAGGGTAATCAGTGATTCTCTTGGGTTATTTTTATGGTCATATTTTTATCTCTCTATTTTTTCAAATCCTAGATAGCTCAAATCTTCATTGGGATGGATCTTTCCACACTTATCCCATCGTGTATCTGTCTTCTAGTAGGATAATTGGTCTCTTGGTGGAAATGTATTTTGTATGCCTCTACAAATTTGTTCTTGTCATAATTCCATCTTCAGTGAAATTAGTTTCAATCTTTTAGGAGGTATCATATTGGATTCAAGGTATCTCAACTGGTGGAATCTACTAACCTAAATCTATCATCTTAAAGGATAATGAGTGTCCCATATGTCCTCTCAGAATCAGATTGTTTAGCTTCTGATGCATGATTTTTCATGTTGAAACATTTATCCCATTATCCTATGGTGGTTCCTTCCCCATATCTAAGGTTGGATTCCCATGATCATATTCTTTATTAGAAAAATAATTTTTGTACCTAGATTTGTGAGTCCAAGGAACAAGATTTTCTTTTTAGACTCCATTTCACCCTCTCTTCTAGTTTCTTTTACAACTCCTTGCATGGATCTCTAGTAAGGAAATGTCGTGATCCCTTTTTCCCCCTCTAGAATATTCCAAACCATCAGACTCTAGTTCAACAAGTAGATCTCCTATTTCACTTCATAATATTTTTGTGAAGTGTTTTATGCCCCTCCACATCTCTTAGTGTATTTGGTTTCTCCTACCTTGACTGCAAGTGTGTGCCCCTCTCCTCCCAGTGGTAATTTTATAATATCTTGATCTATAAATATTTTTTCCAAGATTCATTACTAGATAAGGGATCATTCCACACAAATATCCATAGCTTGGTGTTCACTCTTACAATGATATCACTCATAATTCAGAATTCCTATAGACTAGGTGTCCAGGTGGAGACTGATTGTCTTGCTAATGAGTTATACTGAAAAACCATCCCTCTCATCATAATGATTGAACATAATAAATACCCTTCCATAATCTTTTTTTTTTCTCATGGAATGGGTGTATGGTATTTCTTGCATGTTGATCCCATTAACTACCGCATATAAATCTTTTAGATAAGTATTATCTTAGTGTAGTTGTTTATTTCCTCTGAGAAATACATAAATTTCATTGTAAGTTATTATTCCATCTCTAGTCTCTTATCCTTTTTTATACCATGTGTGTGGAATTGGTGGAGGAGACATTATGGCTCATTCATGTTTTGGTCATCCCATGGAAATTGGAATGGTTTATTAGTGGTGAATTCAATGATATAATGGTTACCTAGGAAAATAAATGAATATGGTTATATCCAAAAAAGGATATGAAAGTCTTTTATAGCTTTATTTCCCACATAGGTATCATAGACATTAGTTTTATAAGTGATAAATAATCCTGTTACAACAACTGTAAGGGGGTAGCTACATATGGAGTCATCTTAATAGATGCTTCACCAACCTTTAATCTATTTACATGTATCTAATTTCTATAGTTTCTCATCTTCTTCAGTCACTCTTATTCCACTCTCCACTTTATATTAACCTAAAACCTATAATAGTCTAGTGTGGTAATTTCTTCTTATCGAACTACTGGCACTTGAATCCTATACACCAATTAAAATGTGATTTTAAGACATGTAATAATAGAAATTTTTACTATTTATATGATTTTTGTTCTCTTATAACATAATTTAAACATCATAAGAATCAGCTTGAGGATGCTAAGATGATGTATTTTTGAATCCCTCGCATCTGAGATAATAAAGTTGTCTAAGATGCTACAAGAGAAATAGAGGAAATATCAAGTGTATTTATTTTTTATGCTATAGAATGAATCATATCACAATATAGTTTATATCTAAGAATGTATATATGTGAAGAAGTGCACTTATATTCTAAATATGATCTTGGGGGATGGCTCTTATACCAATGATCTTGAAGTGGTGCTAGGTATGGCTGATGATTTATTCAAATCATTAATTTTTTATGTCAACATATTCATGTATGGAGGGTACCAAAGAGGCTATACAACCTTATTTTAATTCATCCATCATGTTGTGATTGAGCAAAAAAATATCTACTTCAAGACACTCCCCCCTCCCTAAGAAAGAGAGATATGAGAGATATTAAAATCACTCTATATATAAATATATCATGGATTGGACATCTTCATTGGTTCCTTCTATGTGGATTCATGGGATCTGGTGAAGAAATAATCACTCACTACCATTTAGGATTTACTTCATAGAGGATGAATTCCCCAAGTAACTTGTTTCACTACACGGATCCTCATTCAAAAAGATAAAAAACTATCATATTTGAGTAATTTAATATCCATAATTATATGAAACTTTCCTTACAAGTTATAGGATAGTATTTTCAATAGTATTCTATCAGTGCACCTATGAAAATTGGTCTCGGAAGAGCAGTATGGGTTTATCAAGGGGATCCCATTTAAAATTTCAATAGGTATTCCTCATGAAATGATTAGAGATATTAACATGAAGACTCTATGATTCAACATTATAATCAAATTATAAATTAAAAAATATTACAAAAAAAGTAATGTAACTTCATCCATAAGTTGATGAACTGCATGGTCTTTTCTTCATGGATTACTGAATTATTTTTTCAGATGTTATTTTTCCACCCAGATTTCCTTTTATTTCATGGGAAGGAAGTTTGATTTCATGAAATCATACTGGGGTATAAAAAAGGTAGTCTATTTTCCCATAGTATATTCATTTTAGTTTAGGATTCTCTCAGTAGAAACCTAGACCAAAGTCTTCATAATGTTAAAATTCATCCATTTTGAAGCAAGCCCTATTTCACTTATGTGTCCCATATCCTCTTTGCAGGTTTTATAGTGTTCTTTGGGAATGTAATTAGGAGATCTCTTCAGATATTAAACAATCTCATAGAGGATTATTGTATATGGAGTGTCTAAATCATTAACCAAGAATGGAATATTTTCTACTTTTAGTCTTCCTATTCAGTGAGGTGTGATATTTTTTTTGAAGATTACCTCAGAATTCATAGGTTGTGTTGTCCCAATGAGTACATGGGAAATCCTATATCTACCAAAAAGATATGTGCTCATCACTTCGAGAGGGCGGTTGACAAGATATCACACCATATTAATATTTAGAAAAATAATTTACTTACATTTTGTGGTAGGGTCACCATATTAAATGGTGTCCTCAAATTTAGACCAGTGCATTCAGACTCTTTTTATAATTTTCTACAAGTATTTATCAATGATATTGAAAAAATCATGTCATATTTCATATGGGATTGCTAATATGATGGTATATTACACTGATCTTCATAGTATGGGTTGGATATAACCATGGAATAAAGAGGCATTAACCTGATTTATGTTTCACACCTGATGAAAATTATGAAAGTAAATTTATTTTGAAAATCTATAAAATGTCGGTCACTCTAGGGAAAACTAATCACGAGAAAGTACTTGAATAATTTGAGATAATCAAAGGTGAGGGTATCCAAATTTCTTAATTTTTTCGAATGGAACATCATAAATATAGTGGATAACTCATGGTGTATCATTGTATTTGGGGATATTGATTTATGGATCCATAATTAGGTAGGTGCTGGGGTTGGTTTTTCAGGGTGTCCAACTCCAAACATCTCATTTAGGAATAAAAAACTATATTCCATTCATAAAATCCATTCTAAACTAGGATCAACGTGATTTTTTCCCATAGTATCAAAATTAATGATGATTGGGACATCTATGTGTTCACGGGAGCCATGGATGGAGAGTTCATAGAGAAGGTGTATCATCAGGTTTTTCAAGGGAACCAGGTGCATGATGCATAGGGTTGTACTCTATAGTTTAATTTAATACTCTCGAAGTAAAAAATTTATAATAAGGTTGATTCGAAACCAAATATTCTCATGAATTATGAGATCTAACGCAATGGTATCAAGTTATATTTGAAATTCCTTTGTTCCAAGAATCCCAATGAAGAATAATCCACCCACCTCATCTTCAAAGGTGACTGGGAGACATCTATGTGGCACCCATTTGGTGATTTCATAGGGCTTGAATCCTAATAAATCGATAGTTGATAATGTTATCCATGTATGGTTTAGTGGTTTAGATAAAAATGGACCAAAAAGTAATGAAATGGTGATTCGTATGGTCTTAAATTGCTAGTGCATATGGGAAGTGAGGTATAAGGCTTTTATCAAAGGAATCATTGCCTCAATTCAGCTTCTGGTTATAAGGACCAAATGACTGGTTGATGATCTGGTGATGCTCTTTAAGTGGTGGGAGAGTGCTCCATTTTTTAGGAGAATCATGAACATGTGTGATTTTTCTTCCTCTAGGTAGTGGCTAACTCTCTAAGGGAACTGGCTTCATTGGGTCCCTCCTTCCAATGTCTTCACGATTAATATTTATGGGCCTTTATATTTGTTTTTATGTTTTTTAGGCATTTTTCACAACCCTATTGACTATGTGATCATCTCAATCAATTCTTCCTAGGTGGAATTCATCTCCCTTATCATTGAGGCATGTTCCATGTGTAATGGGTTGGGGCTCTTTAGTAATAAAAATGTTGAACTGACCTTGATTTAGAATGACAATACTGTAATCTTCCACTCACTTCAAGTTCATATCACTACTCCTTGGTCCATTACATATGACATTCATATATACAAGGATCTTATCCGTAACCATAATAACTTCATTCACACATGGCATGAGGGGAACAGAGTTATAGATTTTTGGATTTGAAGGTTAATACGACTAGTAAGTGTACTAACATTTATAGTATTATATCCCTCACTCCTGGTTGTTTGGACTTGTAAGAGTTAACAAAATCAGGTTCCAGCATATTAGACCCCCTTGATACTATGTTCCTTGTCTCAATAATAAAATTCATATTTATTTTTCATGATGAAAATTGAAAACATGAAACATTTTCAGTAAGAATGTGATGAGTAGAACCTTACCTAATTCTAATAACTATAAATTTATTGTCAATAAGGGTGAAAAGAACCCATTTAACTTAATATTTAATTGTTTATTGAAAAAAAAGTAAAGATTGAAGAATCCAAATATATTAAAGAATTTGTGTTTTCATTTGTTTAAGTTATTTAAAATTTATTTGTTTTCAATTAGTTTGTGTGATTAAAATTCAATGTGAAAGATATTATAGTATATAATTTTATTCATTGGAAAATTATTGAATCAATTTAAATTTGGTAAAGAAAAATTGAATAAAATATAATTTATAGGATGTATAATTTACATGTGATGTTTTTATATAGTTATTAAAGATTGAGACATGTTCCATTGTTTGTTGTAAATAGAAAAATGTTTGAAAGATGATAGATATGAAGTATTACAAGCTGATTAATAGATTGAAGAGATTATTATTTATGAAGTAGAAGCTTATTGATATTTAATGAGACCATTGTTAATTATTTTTAATGATTAATTTTCATCTAGATTAATATTTTGGAATATAAGAAGATGAGATAATAGTGACCATCCAATTTTAATGCTAGCCATCCATGGTACAGTACTTGTGAGGCATGTCCCTCACACTAGAAGGGATTTTTATAGATGGTTGGTGTCCTATCGTGATATATTAATTGGTTCTTATATGAAGTTATTTCAAATGTATGATCAAATCATAACACATACAACTCATCCACTATTTAAAATATGGATACACTATATGAAGTAATTTATAGTACAAAGGCTATGTCAATTCCAACCGTGCTCAAGGGGTTCATTATACAATATTTTCATGATGAGAGACTTTCCTATTCATGTTGAAGCCATAAATTTTTTAAACATGGATTTTTTATTTGATACATGATTAACTAATGTTTAGGGGAGTTATGTATTTGATTGACACAACATATTATTTAAAAAAATGTAAAATAGTGTTCATTAATTTATGATGAAATTGGATGTTTCATACCTCCATTGAAAATTTTGTAATCCAAATTGTAATCATGATAAGATTAACTTACATGGAAATATACATAGAGACATTATATGTATGTTTGAGAAAAATAGAGATACGTTTTATAATATTTAATCCTAATTTTCCATGGTGTTAAGAAGTCGGTGTGTTTTTTTATTTCATGAATTGGTGGAGTATTGAGAAAATCCTAATATAAGAGTAAATTCATGGAGAGAAAATAAATTTTCTATTGAGAAGAATTATGATGATATTTTTTGATTTTGTATAAGAAGGTTGAGTTTTTTAAAGTATGATTTGATGACACCATGAAATAGAATACTGATGCATAGAGGAGTTAGTCAATAAATTGAATTTCTTTCTATGATACTTCAGTTAAGTCAATAGATCCAATAGATCACCACATTTGAATAGGTGGTATGTTAGAATATGATTCTCTATAAATACCTATATTCCACTTCATTTATGGAAATCATAAAGAGATATAGAGATACTTAGAAAGTAAATAAATAGATATCTTTATTTGCATGAAGAAGTTCTATGTGATGTCTGTGCTATATAAAATTTTCACTTCACTAAATCCACATAAGGTAATAGCTAAAAACCTATAATTTTTTAATGATCATGGTGAGATTATTTTAGCATATGAAATAATTAGGCTTCATGTACTATAAGTTATGTAATAAACAAGGTTCTACATACTCCACTACATGAAGAATAAAGAATAAATAATACAAAATTTTCATGCATTTAGAAGAAACAGTTAATTATTCTTCTATTAGAATGATGAAATTAAGAACTTCCTGATACATAAATAGAGTGAATTTTCTGATAAGAATAACAATGATAATATCACTCATGCTAATTATCATGAATATGTTTTTTGAATAAATTTTCTAATAATAGCTCCACATTTTTATATTCCTTGGGTAGGAGAATAATAATCATCAAAGTAATTTATTTGTGCATTCTTAGTTCATGTGAATTATAGATAAGAAAATTAGATAATACATTTAATAAAATTACATATTCATGAAGGCCATAAAATATGAAATATATATATAATAAAATATGATGTGATAAGTACATTAATAAGGTACACCCAAAGGATATTTTTTTTATAATAATTACAGACAATATTTTATTATTTTAGTAAATTAAGGAAGAAGAAAACTTACAACATCCTTATGTTGATTTTTTTTATTATTATTGTAATCTAATTAGTCAAAGTACAATAGTTTTCTTCTTATTATTGAAATATTAATCTTACTTTCATACAATGTTGTTGATCGCATTTTCAATGGTTGTATAATACCTATGGTGAAGGTGAGAAAGGCCTATAATGATTCTAAACAATATTTCAATATATATATTAGAAGAGGAATAAGTCCAACATTGACACTACATCAGTAGTAAGAAGCAGTTGAAGAACCATTCAAAATTTGGTTAAGAAAACAATTGTACACAAGTTGTTGGGAGGATAATGAAATAGCCTAGATACTATAGTAGAAGTTTTCTAAGAGTAATATTCAATATGTGGGATGCTAGTATAAATAAATATATACTTTTTTGATGTATTAAATCCTTTTTAAATTGATATTATACCAACCTAACCCATTTTAATATATTTAAATATTATTAGTTTATAATTTGTGTATCAGATTTGACCCAAACACATCAAGGAAATACTCACCCATATTATTGGTGAAACTTGTAAAAATACCATGTATTTTTATTTATTTACATTCTATCATAATTATGGTATTATTCTGTTTGAATAAGAAATATCCATTCATCATAACTACTAAAAAGATTAAATTTTAAAATGAATAAAATGTAAAAAGAAAATAATTCATTTAAAAAATTAAATTTATTCACCCCCACTCTTAGTGTACCTATGCTATCTATTGGGTATCTCAATTGGTATCAATGTAATAGTTTTCAACACTTATTTTATATTTATTAAAATCCAAATTTTCTATCAGGTATATTTGAAGTGTATATTTGAATTTGAATTAGTTTCATCCGCGTTTTCATAGATGGAAAAAACAGTTCTTATATATGTCAGTTATAACATGGAGGATTCTGCAGAAACTATAAAGAATATACAGAATAAATAGGCAAAGAATTTGGTAATGATTTCAAATAATAAAAAATTATACACCAAAAACTGAATTATTTTAGAGTGGTAGTTTATTATTATTATCTTATAAATCCATTGGTAATAATCCATTTGAAAGTTATAGATCTAAATATAACAACGATATGTTTAATGCATCACTCAGGTATTTATATTCAAAATTAAAAGATAATCTGAATAAATTTTCGATTTAATTTTTTACGTACATATTTAAAATTTTAAATGGACTATATGATAAAAATTCATAGATGGATGAGGAAACAGAATCTATAGAGGAATACTTTTCAATAAAAATAAAGGTATACAAAATTATCACACAACTTTTTGAATCATCTAAATAAAGTGTATAACATTTAAATGAAAATATATCCTAAGATAAATAATAGTTTTAAGAAATATATGAGAGAAATCGGTGACTAAAAATGTTTTTATTGAATTGATCCATGCAGTGGAATAATTTCATAATGCTATTATGAATTTTAAGAATTTATAGTTGGAAATGAAATCTAGAAGGCTAGAGGAACTTGAAAATTATGTACAAGAAGATGATGATTATGATCATAAGACTGAGATTTAGTTTGATAAAACACTAAAATCAGTTGAATATGACAATACTTATGTCAACATAAAGTGCCATGAGTTAGAATTATAATTGATAAATTTGGAAAAAAATATATAAGCTGAGACATCCAAATATAGAGAGAATATAATGTCAACAAGGATCATTTTTTATTATATTTTTTACTTTATAAAATACTAAATATGGTGGAAATATGTTATTGAGATTACCTAGAGATAAATATTATTTTTTCCCATTAATTAATGTAACCTTTGTTTTTGAAAAAATCTATTTTTTCTTAGGAAGTTTCATTTACTAGTACAGGATGAAAATTAAATTCTATACCTGTATAGTGGATAATATTGATAAAAACCCACCATATCATAAATGGTAAATATAAATAATAGTAATAATTATGTTTCCCTATATACATATCTAATGAAAAATTGTATTTTCTAAAAATAAAAAGATGTAAAGTCTATAATACTTTTATCACCAAAGGAAAAATCATTATTTTAATGATATTTTTGGCATTACAGGTAGTTTTGGAAATAGAAAGTTTAATGTTGGTATAACTTTTCAATGTATGATGATTACATAAAGATATTATTAGGATTAATAAGATATTTTATGATAATAAATCCTATATATCTGATGAACAATACAAAGGAAAAGAATAATCTGCCTATCAGAAATAGTTCTGGGTATCATTAATACATCTATTTTATTAAAATAGAATTTTTCACAGAAATGTTGATTTCTCGTATTCACCAACCATTACCGATGAATATAATCTTATGCAAAAAATACCACAAAAATTGCAGAAGTAAAGAATAAAAATAGATAATTCTTCCTCATAGTAGAGACAGAATAAAACTATTAAGTAAGTTATACCCAAGATGCAAGAATAGAAGGATATAAAAAAGAAGTGGAGATTCTTATAATATGGAAGAAATGTTTACATCATGAACTATTTAAAATAATCCTTGGAAATTAAGGTTAACAAAAGAATGATTAGAAAAATAGTATAATCATTCTAATAATTTAATAAGATGATTGGTTTAGTGAAAAAAATATAAATTGAAAAAACATAAATTTCAAGAAATGTTTTCTAAAAGTAACAATTTAAATTATAGTGAAGATTTTTTTATTGATGAAAATGTATTGGCACATATCTAATTTATGTAATGCATAGATACTGAGATAAAAAATGTTGAATAAAAATTAAAATGAACTAATTATTTCTTGTACTAAAAATTTTGTTATATAGAAGGTATATATACACTGTAATAAAATTTAACATATTCAAAAAGACTGTTTAGTCATCTAGAGAACTCATCTAAAATTGGATATGAAGTTGGATAACGAATATGAGAATTAAATTTCATTTCATGATAATGTAGAAAATCATATTCCACTAAATATACAAGATAAAGAGATCAATAATTCCACGCTTCCCTTAAATGCTAAATATGGAAAGATAATAAAGATGAAATTATGAAGAGTTTTCATATTCCTGAAAATAAATTGAAAGGATTTTATGGGAAGATAAATAAATATCATCCATTATACACTAATTAAGAAACCCAAAAGATATACCTTATTATCATGTAATTTTTTTTTGGTTTGCAGTTTTGTGAATTAATGGTGAGGAATATATTTTGGGGGAGACTTGAAGAAACTAAGGATTTTAAAAATTATACAATGTTTACAAAGATATTCATCTTGCATTTATTTATTTAAGTGGGTTTAATTTTTTCACCTAGAGACACTTCAATTGATATAAAAATTTATATTTATATCTCATTAATGAATAATGAAAACATCATTGAAAATTTTTAATAAAACATATCCCTTTTAAGAAATAGATCTTCTAATAATGACCACCAAATGTTTAATGTAAAAGGAATGTCATATTCAAGTAAAGTGGATTCAAAATTGATAATTACTAGAGGTAATATTATGATTTGTTTCAAAATATTTACTACACTAATTTAAAGATAATTTTTTTGATATTTTGTAACCTTATCACCTAATTTTGATAATTCATTTTATTTTAGCCTTTATAGTGGAAATTGCCTTTTATTAATGATTACTTATTTTTATGAACCAATGCAAAAGTAAACATACTACTTAATTATGATATTAAAATTATAAATGTTAACTCCATAGTATATTATTCAATTTCTAAAATTGTTAAAAATTATTTTTAACATAATTAGACATAACACAACAACAAAATTAGAAAACATTTTTTTAGGCCTAAAAATTTTTTTATACTTATTTTAAAAAATATTTTGAATAATGATGATACCTATGAAATTTACAAGTTTATGATTAGATAATTTTGGGTATTTTATTTTCTAATAATTACAAATCCTAATGAAACCATGTGAATACTTAATAAAATGAAAGTGTCAAAAAAATTTATTAGAATAAAATATAACATAGGATTACAAATTCCAAGCAATGGTTTATAAATTTAACATATTATTTTCTAATGAATTATTGTACACATAAAATAAATTTGTGGCCGATAAAAATATTTCCAAAAGAACTAATTTCATATTTATATCAGGATGATTTCATAAAACTTATGATATATGTAAATATGTATTTTTAATTATTCACCTAAATTTAGCCTTTTTATAAAGATCCTAATTATTCATTTTAATAACCCAAAAATTAAAATATATAATTTACCTTCGGTATATGTATGTGTAAAATTTTTAATAACCAATTGTCACATACTGACCTCAGATACTCTTTTATTTTATTTTTTTCTTGGTCTTGGTTTTTTTCGGTTGGGGTTCGGGTTGAGACCCAGGTAAAATTTTTGGATTTTAAAGCTTTCAGGTGTGTTTTTAGCCTACAGACGGTTGGCTTATAGCCTAAAATACCATGCATCCAAACTATTCAGCCTTCTATACATCTAAAAATAAATAAATTTAAATGAAAAATAAAATAAAATAATATTGGATGAATATTATAAAAAACAAGGAAAGCTTTAATAATAATAATAATAATAAAGGTAATATTATTTTTGTTAATAATAATAATATTATTATTATGAATGTTTTTAATATTTTTTATATTATTATAATTATTATTAATGTTATTATTATTTTTGATGTTATTAATTTTATTATTATTTTGTTTTTCCCTTTTTATTTTATTTTTTTATCATTTTCTCTCTTCTTTCTTTCTTCTTTTTTTTCTTTTTTTTCTCCCCTCTTCTCTTCCTATGTGTCGTGTGGGTTGCACCTCCCCCCTTCATTAGTTGTGCACCTTTCTTCCTCAGTAACTTCTCCCTTTCCAGCATGCCATTATCCTCCCTTTCGATGATCCCTCTTCTGATGATGACGACACCCTCTCCCTCATGTGGCTCCCTTGCGCAGACCCTCCTCACACGACACTCCTCTGTCTTGTGTCCTCTTCGGTGCATGACACCTTTGATGGTAATCCCACCTCACGGCACTACTGGTCTCTACTATTCCCCATCCGATATGTTCTCCATCAATTTTAGGATTCCTTTTGTGGTTTTGTATTGTTTGGTCAAACCCTAGATGTTATGGTTGACTTGTTGGCTTGTTTTTCTTGGATCCAGGGTATGTAGTTTCTTCTAAGAGGTCTATTCTTCCTCCTTTGAGAGTTTCAACCCAATCGCACCCCTTTGAGGTAAGCTTATCGATAATTTTTTTTTCGATGTACTCCCTTTAATTCTTGGCACTTTCAATAAATTTATTAACACAATTCACACAACTAGGTTGTCTTTGATTAGATTATTATGGTGGTTTGGAATTGATTCAAATTGGTAATAATAGGTTTTCAAAGTAAATCTAGAAATATTATTAGGTTCATGTGCACCATTAATGTTTGTTGAAATGGAAATTATTTCCTAAAAGTGAAATTGGAAATTTAAAAAAAAAATAGTCTTATTTGTGTTGTGGTATCATTATTGAATTGTGGTTTTTGAAATATATGTTTGATTTGGTAATTTTTTGAATTGATTATTGTGTTTAAAATGTTTTGGAATAGCTATCTTTATTTTTTAAAACACTTTTTAATTGATTTAGTATCATTTGGGTTGTTGTTTTTGTTTGATGGCAGTTATGTTCTTAAAAATGTTTTCAGAATGGTTTCTTGGATAATCTATGTGTTCCATTAGATGTGTCACATCCATGAGTGCACAAGGTGCACACATGTATGTGCATTCAAATGAAGATGACACTTCAAAATAGTGATACCTTGGAGTTTAAATGGTATTTTGGTGTTTTTATAAAATGTGATGTGATATTTTATTGTAAAATTGCATTATTTTGGGGATTTTTTCCTTTAGTTTCTTTTTATTAAAAAGGAGAAATTCTGATTTGGGATTTCCATATGAACATGGTTATTTTTATAGTGGGTGTTGAACCTCACTACGGTTGTTTTTTGCTATGAGTGTCGAGAGTTCCTATAAGTTCAAACAGAGGGTTGGACATATATATATCTCTGTGTGTGTGTGTGTGTTCCATATCAGTACGTATTCCCTCCTCACATGGTGTATATGTTAAATGAAACTAGGGGTATATATATATGAATAAATTCATGTGTGTCTAAGTGAAAAGGGTTAGTTCAAGTGGTTGTCCCCAAAAAATGTATCATATTTGAGGTATGGTTCATTTGTGTTGCCATTTAAATTAAATAATTATCAATTTCTATCTTTTATCACCCTTGTTTAATGTTTATTTTTTAATTTATGGTTTTTAGAGTAAATTCCAGTTGTGAAATGGAGTGATTTGCCTTTGTATTTAAATTGTATTAAAATATTTTATTAAATGTACCTAATTTATATTTATCAAATTTTCCTCTAATTATTTGTGAGTAAAATTTGGTTTATAATGAATGGTTTTTGTTGCTGAAATGAATTTCTTACATGGGGATCCAAATGGTTTGAAATTGGAATTTTTGTTTATTTGATTCATTGGAAACGATTTTTTGTGAATTGGTTTTTTTGGAAATGGTTTATTATTAAATGGTTGTTAGAGGCATTTTTGGTACTTTTATGAAGTAAGGTACTTTGAAAATTCACTTTGGGATGCACCACTTTCCTTGATAGATATAGATGGGAATTGGTGGTCCTCAGATGGGACTTTTCCCATGTGTTGGTGGTTGAATTCAAGAGGAGGGAAATCCCTTGGAGTGATTCAAGGGTGACTGTTGTGTGTATGTTTCTTGTGTGTGATTCACGTATATGTGACAAATTTCTTGTTTGACATTGTTGGCTCACCCCCCCTTTATTTAGTCTGAAAATGGGAACCTAGCATTGAGAAATAATTTTAATTGAATGATTACTTCACTATTTTGAATTACGCACAAGATAGTGGTGCATAGTAGAGGGTTTTTTGTTGTTATTGTTATGGGATTGGGGCCCTCAGTCAGACCATGTAGGGAGATGATTAAGAATTTGGTTGTTATGATGTCATCAGTTAGGTCATACGTTTGGGATGAGTCACATGTATAGTACGTTCATAATTATTCAAGATTTCCTAGGTTATCCTAGGTTGTTTGTTACAAAGTTATCTATAGTAAGTAATTGAGATGCATGTGATGTTTAGTTACTCTTGGGTGATGTTTTTCCATTTCATTTTTTCTATATTAATTGATCTTCATCCCTTGCATAGTGTAATTCTTACAAAAAGAAAAAAAAGTTGTTTTAAGTGTTTATTAAAAAAAGTTTTGGAAAATATTTTACACTCCCTTACTACCATTTTAGTGTAAACATCACTTCCTTTAAAAATCCAATGTTTGTTTCTTGAAAAAAAATATAGGATTTAATTAAAAAAGGGAAATGGACAATGATTTTCTTTAATGATAAAATGTGTGAAAAAAAATACTTTTATATATTATAGTTCAAACTTGAAATTGATGAATCCTTTATTTAAGGGGAATTCAAATGGTAATAGATTATTTGGTCATTACTGTTGATTTTTAACACTCACATATATGGTTTTATCTTTTTTATGTTCAGTTTCACATCTTTCTTTGATTTGGTCAACATAGTGCGATGTTGGTTTAAGATTAGTGGTGATATACATGGTCACATAGAGATATGTACAGTCTAATTTTATTTCCACTATTAGTTTTAAATTTATTTTTTCCATTTATATATATATATATTTATTTATTTATTTGTCTTTTATTTATGGAACAAACCATTTACACATATTTACTTTTGATGCCCAGTACTATTTTTTAGCTCAATGGTATTGGAAATTCTCTACAGGCCATGTCGGGAGCTGGCTCAGGTGACCGGTTTAGGGTCGACCCGGGTTGGTTTATGAAACAATAGTATCATAATAGGTTCTTGTTATTTATGGTGTTCGGTAGTTAAATATTAGGATTTTCAGAGCTAAGGGGGATAGGTTATGGTTGATGTCTAATCACTACCACCCTTAAAGAAACCAGAGTTATTAGGGGTAGTCTGGGTTCTAAGGTTTTGTCTTTGTTTTGGATTTAGGGATGACAATGGAGGAAAGCCAGTGTTATGTTGTGATTCCATATGGTGTAATGTCCCATGTAGAGTTTGAGCACATAGTTTAAGTTCCTGGTAGTTTTTTATTCTTACTTGCGGCCTGGATCAATTCCAAGTCACTAGGTTAAGAATAACAAATTGTTCCTCATTCCGATGGTTCATTGTAATTTGTGCTTCATTTTGGTTTTGGAAGGTGTAACTATATTTTTGAAAATGAAAATGGATTTTGAAATGAAAATGTTTACTTTAAAGTCGCATTAAATTGTTGTAATGGGTTTTAAAGGAAAACTTTCTAGTTTGAAAGTTTTGTACCAGTTTGGAATTTGTAATGAAATTATTTGGGTGCAGCCTTGGGTACTCATTATGAATGTTTGCACATGTGAGGGTGTGTGTCGAATGTGCATGTTGGAACATATGAATAGAGGTAGATGAACACATGTGAAATGGTTCATGGGATTCTTGGGGTATGTATTTGAAACTAAAGGATTGAATTTTTTTTTCTAATGTTATTTTTGGAAAAGATAATTATTTCAAAAATTGGTTTTTGTTTTGAGATGTGGGTTTTATTTGGTGAAAATTGGTTTTGTGTTTGGGAAGAATCTTCGAAATGAGGTGGTCTTGAAAATTTAAATGTAAATGGTATTTTTGAAGGGTAGATTTTTGGTTATTAGTGTGTTCTTAGTTTGTGAGCCTTTTTCTTTAGTTCAAGATATTTCATTCCCATTTCTCTTTGATTTAATTTCGGTGTTTTGTTTTTTTTCTTCTTGTGTTATTCTGAGAATGCCTCTTAGATATGTCTGTAAAGTTTCTAATGATTCATGCCTAGTTTTTGGTCCTTCTAATAAATTACAAGTTCATTGTAGTTATCTAGGTTCATTAGAGGTAGTTATTTGGCTTGAAGAGGTTGGGTGTATCTTCAGGGTATTGGGAACTCTGAAATATGTCAGAGTGTGTGCTATTTTGGTTCTGTTCGAAGGGCCATCTCTATATGAATGAGATTTGTTCACCCCATTGTAAATACAATATGGGATGACGTGGTATTCCTTTAAATCTATATTCATCTTATTTTTTATACGTGAAGATGTCAATAGAAAGAAAAGGGATGAAATCATGTGTATTCGGCAAGGCCAACAGACGGTGAAGGCATATATTGACCATTTCAAGTATCTGGTTTCCTTTTCTCTACAGGTAGCATTGTAGGATCTGATGAAGACTTATCTCTTCATATGGGTTCTTCATCTAGAGATAAAGTACTGGGTTATCTATTTTAAAGACAATTATTTCTAGAAGATATTAGATGAAGTGTTCTTGGTTGAGCTTGTTCCCAGAGTAAATATTGTTGGTAATCAGGTTATAGTCGTCGTTCGTGAAGGTCCCCCATCTAGCAAGTAGCAGATACTAAGGGAACCTGTTACAAAGGAGTTATCCTCATTGCGTATGACTTGTAGTTTTGTAGACCACTTTTTTATGTTCCATTAGTGTTTCCAGTCCGTGCATACAAATTCATCTTATCATATTCCTAGGAATATTTACTATCATTGATACCAGTTAGGTTACATGGGGAAGATCATTGAGAAGATTTTCTCAAAGAATGGATTGTGATTGAGGGATTCTCATACTAGATCATGAGGCAGGTGATACTTCAAGCATTAGATCCCCAACCATAGGTCATGGGGTGAAGCCCGTGCACAGTCATGGTTGTTATGGGTATGTGAGACCTCATCTTGGCTCTTTATCTTTCATTTTAAAATAGAGTCATTTAAATTTTCTTGGTTATTTTTTCCTACTATTGTAAGTTCATCTTTTATGGTGATAGTGAGATAAAATTATACTTTCATGAACTCTATGGTTGTGTTCTTCTGAATGTGGCCTCTAAAATCATTTTTTTTCTTAAAATTATGTTTACCCTTATGTGGGATGGTGTTTGGTTTAGTGGTGATTGTTTAGAGATGTTTGGATTTTATGAGAAAATGAATGATTTTTCCATTTTTTTTATTTAGTTTGAGTTTCTTTTTTGGAGTTTTCACCTGATATTGGGAGTCTAGTTGGCATGTGAAAAGGTTCTAGTTCTAGTGGTGAACTTTATTTTCTCATGCTATGGAAGTTGGTTTGGATCAGTTGGGAGTTCATGTGATGGTCCCTCCCTGGGGTGCAGTGTTTGAGTTTCAATTCCTCATGCTAGTTGAGTTCTTATGGTGGGGATAACCCATACATGTCCTCCCCTCTCTATTATTCTATGATTTGTTCTTGATCAGTTGAGTGTGATTGGAGGAGTGAATGGTCACCTTGGGGTTTGTGGTTTATTTCTATTTAAAGTGGCCATGGGTTCAACATCTTTGTATCTTGGGGTCCGGTGATTTTATAGGGGAATAATGTGTCTATGTTGAGGAGACTTGTCACACCCTAACCTTAGGTACTATTTTATTTAACTCTTGTCATCATCTTGGATCTTTTAGGTTGGGTTTTGGGTTGAGACTCGGGTAAAATTTTGGGATTTTTAATCATTCAGGTTAGTTTTTGGCTTGTGCACGGTTGGCACCAGCCTGACAGACCATGCAACCAAACTGTGTGGCCTGATCTGTGTCTAAAAATGAAGAAAATAAAATAATTTAAAAAGAATAAGATAAAAAATTAAGTAATTCATTAATAATAATAATAATAATATTATTATTATTATTAATGTTGTTGTTATTATTATTATTATTAATTATATTTTTATGTTTATGTTTATTATTATTATTATTTTGGTTTTATTTTGGTTTTTTTCCTTTTTCTTTTTCTTTATTTTATTTTTCTCTTTTCTTTCATTCATTTTTTATTCATTTATCCCCTATTCTATTTATGTGCATCGCACAACATGTCCCCCCCTCCCTTGAATGTGCACCTCTCCTCCTCTACTGCTTCCACCTTCATGAGGTGCCCAACTTCACCCTTCATCTGGGCCCTCTTCCAAGGATGGTGAAACCCTATCCCTCATGAGAGTCCCTCGCATGGGCCCCTTCTCACGCTTCACTCCTTCAGTAGACCTCCTCTCTGACGTATGACACCTCCAGTGATCATCCTTCCCCTATTCCCCCTATATTAGGTTCGTTTTAAATTTTAGGGTTCTTTTTTTGGGGTTTTATTGTTTTTTCAAACACTAGATGTTAGGGTTGACTTTTTGGATGGTGTTTCTTAGATCGAGGGTATGTAGTGTGTTATTAGAGGTATATTCTTTCGGCTCATAGAGTTTTGACGCAATCTCACCCCTTTGAGGTAGGTGTCTCCATACATATCATTTCTGATTCACTTCTATTGATGATTGGAACTTTAAATAAATTTAATAACATAATTATCACCATTAGGGATCCTTTTTTTAGCTTAGTATGGTGCTTTATAATTGTTTCAAATTGTTAAAAAAGGTTTTCAATGAAATTCTTGGAATATTCCTAGGTCCATGTGAACCTTTTATTTTTGTTGAAATTCCACATATTTTATTAAAGAGAAGATGGTTATTTAAAAAAATTATCCTTATGTTATGTAATAATTTTTTAGTTGTGGGGATATCATTATATATTGTATTTGGTGATCTTTTGTCTTGATTATTGTGGTAAAAATATTTTGGAAAAGTTCATTTTATATTGTTAACCAATTTCTAATGACTTTGGTATCATGTAGGTTTTTGTTTTTGTTTGATGACTAGTGATGTTCTTAAAAATGGTATCAAAATATTTTCCTAGATAATATAATTGTTCCATCATATGGGGATCATCCATTAGTACATAAGGTGCACAGATGTATTTTCATTCAAATGTAGACGACACTTTGAAATAGTGGTTCCTTGATGTTTAAATGGAATGTTTGTGTTTTGATAAAAATTTATGTGAGATCTTATAGTAAAATCACAAGATTTTTGGTATGTTTCTTTTAGTTTTGTTTTATTAAAATGGTGAAAATGTGATTTCGGATTTACATGTGAACGTGGTGATTTTTATAGTGTGCGTTGGACCTCGTTGTGGTGGTTTGGGGTAGTGAGTTTCGAGAGTTCCTACATGTCCATGCATTGAGTAAGACACACACACACACATACATAGATATATATATATATGTGTGTGTGTGTGTGCCCCCTCTTTACATATTCCATCATGGTTCTGGAAATATGTGATATTTAGATAGGGTTATTTATATATATGTGTGTTTGTATGAATTTTTGGGTGTGCAAATGCATGTTTTGAATGGTCTTCACCAAAAAAACCATATGTTTGAGGTGGGATCCCTTTGCAATGCCTTTTAAATAACTGAATTATTTATTTCTTTCTTTTCTCACCATTATTTGTGTTGAGTTAATAATGTTTACTTATGAATTTTCCATTCATTCATGTTTGGGGAGATTTTTGAGTCAATAAGGTTTCCTTATGACTTTACAATTTCTTCATGTTTTGAAAATCACAAACCCCTTATCTTGAGGAAAATTTCATTTACCCAATGTTTTACTTTCATAAGGAAAATTTTCCTTCCCCAAGGAAATTTATCCTTACCATATTTTTCATTGTTGATTTTTTCTAAATATAAAATTCGGTTTCGTATCCAAAAACTCAGAATCATATATTTAATTAGATATAAAGCATTCTGCTTTTAGGATTCGAATTCAGGTTCTGAGAATTCAGACTCTAAACTTTTCTAAGTTCTGACTCTGAGTTCTTTGAATTCAGACTTCGAACTCTTATGAGTTCTAACTCCAAGTTCCCTAAATTCAAACTCCGAAGTCTTATGAATTAAGACTCCGAAATTTGTAAGTTCAAACTCCAAACTCTTCTAAATTCAGACTCTGAACTTTTCTGAGTTCAGACCCCGAATTCTGGTTACGAATTCTTATGAATTCCTACTCCGAATTCTGGTTATGAATTCGTAGGAATTTACACTATGAATTCTGGTTATGAATTCTATAGAATTCTAACTCAGAATTATTCTAATAAACAGAATCTAAATATCCATATATTATAGACTCTGAATAGTTTTTTTGGTAGACTCCGAACATTCATTTTTTCTTACACTCCGAAAAATGAATTTTCTTAAGTAACTATATTTTTTCTTACTCTTGTTTTTGCTATAAAATAATGTCATGCATTCAGTTACTAAATAATCGTTGTTGGAGTGACACGTGTATAGGTCCCTCTGAAATTCAAGGAAAAATATGACCATTGGAGGAGGGAGCTGACCGTTGAATATGTGCCTATAAATAAGAGCTCATTTGAAAGAAATCATAGATTTGTAATGAAAAGTTGATCAATATAGAGATTAAATGTTGTTGAAGTGATTTCTAGAGATAGAGGCTCTTATAAACTCTCAGGATTCGTGTAGAAAGTTTGAAAGGCTTGTTCAAACTTTTCTTCATGAAGAATTGCTTTGTGCAGAGGTGTGATTTCCTTAGAAACAGAGACTTCGGTTTGTGAAGTCAGAGGTTCCTATTTCCTTACAAATCAAGGGCTTGCGAGGATATCAAGATAGATAATGATCTTTGGATTGATGGATTACCAAGGTTTGGGTAAGACAGACTTTCTTGAAAGTATAAATCAAGGGACCATTATCCAAGGTTGTTGGATACCCTTCTCTTTAGGTTAAAAGATTTACTATTTGTTACTTGTACTATTTCAATCTTTGTTTTACAGTGTAATTTTGGTTGTGGTGGAAAGTTTAACTATATTATACATCCTTAGACTTGTACTCTGATTATATAGGATTCTATAAGCTTTAATGTATAATATTTGTTTTTGTAACCTTTTCTTAAGTTTCATTTCCGGAATCTCCTTTTCGGAATTACAATTTCGGAATCAAGCAAGTTATTAGAACTTAGAGGTGTTTGGAATTTTTTTTATACAAAATTTCCTTAAATAATTTTTAGAGTATTCAATTCACCCCCCCCCCCCACTTGTATATTGAGTATCTACGCCATAGTTTGATAATACAATCAGTATCATGTCTATATTACAATCGATCCAACAATTGGTATCATTGGACTGGTTAAATCTGAATTAATCTCATGATTAGATTCAAAAGATAAATCTTCTTCTTCACTTTTTTGGAATCAGATTTTCAGACTCATCAAGTTAGGAATCATATCTTTCTTAGAGATACTCTACTTCTATTTTCTTTTCTTACTAAAAAAATTTTTGTGGTAAGTTTTTCCTTAAGATGGCAGGTTTAAATGTTGGTTCTATCGACAATATAAATCCTACTAGGCCTTTTGTTTTTGATGGAAATCATTATGAGTACTATAGAGATAGGATGAAGACTTTAGTTATTAACGCTGGAGTTGATAACTACTTGATGCTTAAATGAGCCTATAAGATTCCTGATAAAGAATTGAGAACATTTACTAATCAACAAAAATCATAATATCAAGCAAACTTTAGAGTCATAAATACATTTCTATGTTCTAGGAATAGAAACATCTATAGTCAAATATCTTCATGTGAAGTTGCAAACAGTATTTGGAAGAAACTTTAAGTTACACATTTTGGTACTTCTAAAGTTATAGATACTAGAAAATATATGTTGAGAGATGCATACCATGGCTTTAACTTTTTTATGGAGAACCTATAAGAAAGGGTTAGAAATGGTTCATGAATATTCTAAATATCTTACAGTCTATGGGAGAAAAAGGATTAGATGATGAGGCCCTTGTAGATAAGATCATAAAAATTTTTCCAAATGAGTGGGAGTCCAAGAGGACAGTAATTTATGAGAATAAGAAAGTCACCCAGATTTCCTTAGATGAGCTGTTTGGAACTCTTCTTCAGCATGAGACTAGAATGAAGAGATATGTTGATAATGTTAAAAAGAATAATGGGAATGGAGGACTTGCTTTTAAAACTTCTTCAAAACATATGAAATACAAGACTCCAGAAATACTAACTAGATCAAATTCAAAGAAAGTCACTATTCTGTCCAAATATAGTGATAAAGAAAAGTCTGAGAATGAATTAGCTAATCTTTCTCAGAGAATAAGCAGGATAATAGCTCAGAAGAACTATCAAAATTAGTTCACAAATAGGGACTACAAAGATAAGAAATATGGGGAAGTTAATTTTTATGAATATAGAAGAACATGTCATATCAGACCTGATTTCCCTCTATTGAAAAAGAAGGAAATGAAAGAAAGGAATTCAGAGAGAAACAAGAATAATTTATATCGTTCGAAGCACAAGAAGTTCTATCACTCGATTCATTACAGTTATTGCATATGGATCTTTTTGGACCAACACAAACTGGAAGCATTGGAGGCAAATATTATATATTTCTTTTAATTGATGATTACACTAGATTTACATGGGTCTATTTTCTAGCAAAGAAATCTGAAGATTTTTCTTATTGAAAATGTTTTATATCCCAAGTTAAAAATGAAAAAAAAACTTCCTTTGATAACTATTCATAGTGATTTATGGAGGAGAATTTTCAAATTTTTATTTCGAAGCTTTTTGTAGTAAAAAAGGAATTACTCCTAACTTCTCAGCACCAAGAACATCTCAAAAAAATGGTGTTGTTTAATGAAGAAATATAATTCATCAAGAGATAACGAGAACCATTTTGAGTGAGTATTCTATAGCCAAACATTTTTTGACTGAAGTTGTAAGTACTTATTATTGTGCTGTAAATCGAGTTTTCATTAGACCTTTTCTAAATAAAACCCCTTATGAGTTATGGAATGGTAGAAAATCTAGAATTTCCTACATCAAGGTTTTTGGTTGAAAGGTATTAATTCTGAATACTAAAAATAATTTACACAAATTCGCAGAAAAATCTGATGAAATAAATTTCTTAGGCTACTCCATAACATCTAAGGCTTATAGAGTTTTCAATAAAAACAATTCTACTATTGAAGAAACAATTCATGTATAGTTTGATGAAACTGATCCCTTTGTATTTAAACAACCTCAACCTATATCTTTGGATGTGTTTTCAAAAACTGATTATCAACATTTGTTGGATGATCCTTCTGATAAGGAAATTTTCCAAGAAGAATCTTCTGAAACATTTACCCCAGAATATTTCCAACCCTATGTTGATGAATAGGTTTTACAAAACCCAAATCAGTTGTTTCTAAAAATTCATCCCAGTGATAGTATCATTGGTAATGTAAATCAACCTATAAAGACTAGAAGTTTCTGAGGAAATGAAGTAGAACATCTAGCATTCTTTTCCCTATTAGAACAAAAAAGAACTGATAAAGCTTTAGGAGATGATTATTGGATAAAATCTATGTAAGATGAGCTAAATGATTTCGAAAGGAATAAATTTGGGACCTTGGTTGAAAGACCTAAGGAAACTTCTGTTATTGTACTAAAATTGGCCTTCAGAAATAAGTGTGATGAAAATGGAATCATAGTAAGAAATAAATCTATATTGGTTGATAAAGTCTATAATTGTAACACCCCAAGCTTACATGGTACGCTTCTCTTTCAGTAATGAAATAGCTTGCATTGTACGCAAGTTTGAGATTCTAACACACCGCGACCAATCAAAGTAGCCATTTTGATTAGTAATACCCACATTTTGAAATTATATAAATTTTATATTTCAAAATAGACTTCATTTTTGGATTCAGAATATCGAAATTAGCCTATGTTGACTTTTTGGTATTTTTCTGAGAACATCCAATTTTCGATGAATAGTGAAAAATACTTAAAAACAAATTTTTTAATAAAAATAATTTATAGTGATAAATTATACTATTGAGTGATTTTAAAGTATAACTAGAATATAATTTTACCAATTTATCCATTGGTAGTCATTATAATTAATTTCACTTTGAAATTGGACATAAACAATTGTCAATCTTTTGATTGATATTGTTTCTTAAAAACACGCTATTTGTTTTGACAACGGGAATTAATTATTAAATTAATTAATGCAACTTATATGTTTTGAATTTTTTAAAATATACATCATTTTTGAATTTGGAATATCAAATATAGCTTAGGGTGAATATTCATTATTTTTATGAAAAACTTCAATTTTTGATGAATAGTGAATCCACTAAGTGGTAGTTAAAAAACTAATTTTTCATTTAAATGAAACTTTACCACTTCTGTGATTTGATTTTTAAAAATCCGATATACATGGTTGTCATTAGGAAGTAAAATGTGGTTTAATGGGATTAAAATATTTTTTTGGTAAATAGTAACTTTTAATATTTATTAATCGCGATTAAAGGTAATTAATGTAATTTAAGGTAAATATAATGATATAATAATATGAAATTACCATTACACTTGTCCTACACATATTTCATGAGTCATGGCAGACCAAGAAAATCCATTGGTCAACTTGGGGGCCCCATGGAGCCACTTGTGTAAGAAAATGACATTAATACCTTTTATTTAAAGTAAAAATAAAAGTGTCACAAACATGTATTATTTTACTAAAACAATTATTACATGGGGTTATAGAAGTTAACTTTTCGAATTTAAATATTCATTGGAAATAGAAAAAGATTTCCTACATCATGGTAATTTTTTTATAATTTTTATTCATTAAATAAATTAAATTTTTTATGACACTATAATGATGCAGCGATTACCTCATTAATTAATGATTTATATAAAATGAAAAGATAATGTAACATCTAAGACTTAAACTTGTCAAAAACCTATTATTTGAGTATATTTCGAACCCTTATCACCTTAACCTTGAAATATATATTTGTGGGACCTTTGGAATCCGAAAAGGACTTCATAATAATGTAACATTTCATGACTTTCCAAGAGTGTCCCTCCTCTCCTCTTATAAAAGGCCCCCACCACTACCACCTTATTCACACCATCAAAGCAATTTGGCTCGTCCAACCTTTACCAAAATAATCTTTCAACTTACCTCTCTTACTTCTATAAGCCACACTTTGGGCAGAAGTCTTCCCAAGGAAGCCTTTGGCTCGAACCAAAAAAAGTAACCCGATTTTAAGGTAATGTCTTCTCTTATGTTCTTTTGTATTATTTTGCTTCTCCGACCCCTTAAACTCTTTTTATTCCTTTATATTTTAACAAAAAATGCATATTAAATACACTTGGATGTTGTTATGAGGAGGATTTGATTTACACTTACACACACCTTCGTCTAATGGTTAAATAACATACGGTTTCTGTGGGTGGCAAATTAATGCCTCATGAAACAATGATTGTTCAATCTTGTTTTAACACATCTCATGGTGGACATTAAGATGAAACTATATTTATATATGATATATATTATGTTTATGTTTTACTTATCCTTCTGTTTTTTTAATTTATGGCATACCTTTATGATTTCCATTATGGGTAAACGTGATAATTTCATTTTAGGAAGTGCGGACTACCGCCCCCTCAAAGTGATTTGAATCGTTAATGCCATATGTGGGACGTATAGAGGATGGAGTAAATGATATTATATATGATATTATACTGGAATTATAATATACCTTTATATCATTATGATTTCATTCCATTAAATATGAAATAGAAATGAAATTAGCGTTCATGCATATGTTCGACTTACCATCTCCATTAACGGTGCATTTCATTTCTTACCTCTAAATGTTATGTAATATTATAAATGAATGTATCTACTGGATATATATGATATATATTATATCTAAATCATAAATATAATTTTGGAAATAATGGATATTTTACCGCATAAACAACTTGTAGTTATAAGAAGTTTATTTTTGACTCAAGTACCAAAGATTGACAAAACGACAGTTATTAACTTAAATAATTACATAATGTTCATAACATTGTAATAAGTGATATAAAAGGAGTAATGAACTTTAAAAAGGTTCTTAATAAAGTATAAATTAACACTAGTTTATTATTCAGGAGGTTAAAGAATGATCAAGTCAAGTCGGACACGAGGTAAGGGACTTCGTCTCAATCTCCTTTCATTGATGCATATTTTGTTTTATACACAACATTATTTTATACGGTGTATAATCCCCTTTGACTTTTACGTTTATTCAAAAGGAATATTTTTATATGAATCATTTTACTAAACGACAAAAAGGAATTTTTTTTGTCGTACATATGCGGCGACAACGACTTCTTCACCGCCATGACCATTATTTGAGTTTCGGCTTCCTCTATAAGCCATAAATTTTTTAAATGAAAAATAAATACCAGGTTTTACTTTACATTTATTTTGATATTGAAAATGGTTTTGAAAGTGTTTTTATTATATCAATGTGTTGTATTGATATATTGTGATTGAAATGTGGAAATTTTATGTTTCCTTTATGCATGTTTTATGTCATACGATTATGTTATGGTTTATGATATGTTTAAACCTGTTAACATGAGGAATGAATTAGACTTAATAAGTGACTGGTGGAGCACGCTATAGCTCCTCGATGCATCGATAGGTCTCATTAGACAAACTAGTGTCTTGGCATGAGGCCTTGACAAAATCTTTTTTGTAGTCTTGGCATGAGGCCTTTGCTACGTGGTTATGATAGTCTGCCATTATGCATTCCGTCATTATGAAATTGGTTATTGATATTACATGTGATTATTAGACTAGTATAATATCCATGTGAATAAGTAAATGTCACTATTTCATTTCATTTTTCCATATTATGCTGAAGTTCAAGTTTAAAAGGCTTTTGTTTCAGTTATACATTTCCTTAAATGATTATATTTATTTATGAATGTTTCCGCTATATTGTTATCCTTACTGAACATCTGAGCTCACCCCTTTCAATGTTTTAATTTTTCAAGGATTTGAATAAGTATTTTATGAATGAACTGTAGTGATAGTCTGAAAGGGATATGAGTGTGAACTATGAAGACTATGTTATTTTAGTTTTTCACTTTATGATGTAATGTAACATTTATGAATGTTTCTAGTGTTTCCAAGGCTACTAAACTAATCAGTCTTTAGAGACTTGATCTTTTGTGATCATGCCAATGTTACATAATAATGCATCGACTCTGGATAACTGGGGTCGGGGCATTACAGTTGGTATAAGAGGCAGTTTAGTACTAACCATGGAGGCTAGATTTAGATAAACTCTAATTAGAGAATATAGCCCTAAGATAGACTTTGAGGATTAGTATAGAAGAACCTCCAAGAATTTTGGTATTATAGATATTTTGTGAGTTTCTCGAGAAATAAATCCATGTCTGGATACGATCCGGAAGAGGTGGCTCTGGCACAGATGTACCTAGGGGTAAAACTCGAAAACACTGCTTTGAGCTAGACTCGAACGGGAACTGGTTCACGACAACAGGAATTGCTGCACACTTTCGGTTACAAAACTTCTGGGGGATATGATTAGGATAATTCATGATTTCTTTACAAACCATTATGAAGGGTTTATGAGTATATACTTCCACAAAGAAAACATTTTTATTATTATGGATTATATCCATAAACTGTTCAATTTATGTTAGGTTTTTTAAAAGTTTGTTATTTTGTATTTCGATTCATAAACTAATCTAGTTTATGCCATTGTTTAGAAATGGAACCTAGTGGAAGGAATGGAAACCTTATCAATGAGCTCACTCCATGTAGTGATCTCCCTCCTTCTGAAGATAATTATAATGGAGCTAGTGATACAACTGGTGCTGATCAGCTTATCATCATACTGAGAAAACTCACTCAGGTTGTGAATAATAACCTTACTCGTATGGAGCACCCTGATCTGTAACATGGAGGATCAATGTTAGACCACTTCATGAGGAAACAACCACCAACATTCAATGGGAGTATGAATCCCTTAGTAGCTGAGCAATGGATAAATTCTTTAGAGAAAATTTTCCATGCCTTGGGGAGTAGTGAAAGGGAAACGGTTATCATGGCGGTTTACCGCCTCACTAGAGATGCTGATAAATGGTGGTAATTGATTCAAAATACAAAGGAATATGATGAAGTATCAAATATGGAATGGAGAGAGTTCAAATATATTTTCTTAGAAAAATACTTTCCTCGTGACCATCAAGGAGATATGGAAATACAATTTCTGAGTCTGAGGCGAAAGGAGGATGAGAATGTCGCAAAGTATGAGTCTAACATTACAAGGTTAGAAAGGCATACTGCATATTATATACATAACACAAGAAGTAATATTGATTGTTTATTTGATGGTTTAAAACCATTTCTCCATAGAGCTTTAGTATCACAATCTTTCTCAATGTATGAAGATATAGTCTCGTGTTCTATCAAGACAGAAATGGAATTCTCTAAATCTTATGACAATAAAGTAAAGCAAGATAAGAATAGAAAAGTGGAACAAGAGACAGATAAATGGAAAAATGGAAAGAAGGATTTTACATTATGCAATAATTGTGGGAAGAATCACCCTGGTACTTGCCTAAAAAGAATGGGAGTTTGTTATAAATGTGGAGAAAAAGGTCATCAGGCTCGTGATTGCAAGGGAAAAAAAGAGGCTATCAATGTTGAATACTAAAATTTTAGAAAATGGGGCATTATGCAAATGAATGCCCTAAGCACCAAGTAAACATACCTCAGAAAAGGCCAAGGGAGAAAGGACAATATTAATCTATTACTACAGTTGAAGTGGAATAATTATTTTATTTGTGTTTTTAGTCTCAAGGATTATATTTTGGTTATAAGAATAATGTGGTATATATAAGGATTGTACTGTAGTACTTTTTGTTTTCATTAGGTTTTTAATATGATGAAGGTAATCATATATTTATTATGTGACAATAAGAGAAACATTACTTTGTTTGGGGAATCTGGTGAATTGATTTTGGAATTTTGAGACCTCTTAGAGAAGGTCTAGAGAGAGGTATTTTGGATAACTATAAAGGTTGGAATGGATTAAGGTGAACTTTGGATAGTATTTTTTAAGGTTAAAACATTTTTGAAGATTATTTTTGGAATATTATAATACTATAGTTTTTGGAAAAGGACAACCTATAGGTCGGGGGATAACCCATCGTGTCGGACAAAGCTGTAGGAATCGAACCCACAACCATAGTGCGATGAGCCTTTATTACCTACCACGAGCCTACAGGAAGTACCTGGTTATTACAATATATTTTTCAAAATCTAAATGGTATGTGTTAATATTTTGAACCTTGTATGATTAGGATAAATATAATATTTTTGAGTTCTATTATCTTTTTGAGTGAAAGGTGAGTTTGTGGTAGAAATTAGTTGATGTTTGAAACTCTACTTGTCAAGCATATATATATACACCTATCTCTTATTCTATGAATAAATTAATTCTTTAACTTTAGGAAAGGGATATTAAAACAAAAAATATGTTATCCTAATACCTTATGTTTTGTTGAAATGGTGATATTTTAAATCAACATTGATTGAAGGCTTTGAGGCCCTCAATTTTACACTTTTTTTTGATTGATGACCTCAATCACTCCCTACAAATATTTATGTTTTTCTTGCAATTATATGTCTCTAATTGCCACCAATATTCTCATAATCTAGATCATAATTTTGTGGTGACTTTTTCAATTCCCTTTCCCTCTTATTAAGGCTAAATTTTATTAACTTTATTTCCGATGTGGGTTTTCCACAAAGGTATTTTCTATTTTAAACCTTTTATTTTCGATGAACATTTTCAAATTTCAAGGATGAAATTTATTGAAGGATTGGAGAATGTAACACCTCAGGCTTACAAGGTATGCTTCTCTTTCAATAATGCAATAGCTTGCATTGTACGCAAGTTTAAGATTCTAACACATTGCGACCAATCAAAGTAGCCATTATGAATAGTAATACCCACTTTTTGAAATTATATAAATTTTATATTTCAAAATGGACTTCATTTTTGGATTTGGAATATCGAAATTAGCCTATGTTGAATTTTTGGTATTTTTCTGAGAACATCCAATTTTTGATGAATAGTGAAAAATACTTAAAAACAACTTTTTTAATCAAAATAATTTATAGTGATAAATTATACTATTGAGTGGTTTTAAATTATAATTAGAATATAATTTTATAATTTTATCCAATGGTGGTCATTATAATTAGTTTCACTTTGAAATTGGATATAAACAATTGTCAATCTTTTGATTGATATTGTTTCTTAAAAACACGCTATTTGTTTTGACAAAGGGAATTAATTATTAAATTAATTAATGAAAATTATATGTTTTTAATTTTTTAAAATAGAAATCATTTTGGAATTCATAATATCAAATATAGATTAGGGTGAATTTTCGGTATTTTTCTGAAAAACTTCAATTTTTGATGAATAGTGAAACCACTAAGTGGTAGTTAAAAAATTTATTTTTCGTTTAAATGAAACTTTACCACTTCTGTAATTTTATTTTCAAAACTCTGACATACATGGTTTTCATTATGAAGTAAAATTTGGTGCAATGGGATTATAATAATTTTTTGGTGAATAATAACTTTTAAGTTTTATTAATCCTGATTAAAGGTAATTAATGAAATTTAAGGTAAATATAATGATATAATAATATTAAATTACCTTTAAACTAGTCCTACACTTATTTTATGAGTCATGGATGACTAATACAATCCATGGGTCAACTTGGGGGCCCTATGGATCCACTTGGGTAAGAAAATGACATTAATACCTTTTATTTAAAGTAAAAAATAAAAGTGTCACAAACATGTATTATTTATCAAAAACAATTTTTACATGGGGTTATATAAGTTAACATTTTGACTATAAATATTAATTGGAAATATAAATATATTTCCTACATCGTGGTAATTTTTTTATAATTTTTAGACATTAAATAAATTAAATTGTTTATGACACCATGATGATGCAGCGACTACCTCATTAATTAACGATTTAAATAAAATTTAATGATAATGTAAAATCTAAGAGTTAAAATTTTCAAAAACCTATTTTATGAGAATATTTCGAACCCTTATCACCTTATCCTCGAAATATATAATTTTGGGACCTTTTGAATCCGAAAAGCACTTCATAATATTGTAAGATTTCATGACTTTCCAATAATGCCCCTCCTCTCCTCTTATAAAAGGCCCCCACCACTACGACCTTATTCACAACTTCAAAGCCATTTGGATTGTCCAACCTCTTCCAAAATACTCTCTCAAATTCCCTCTCTTACTCATAGAATCCTCACTTTGGGCAGATGTCTTTCCAAGGAAGCCTTTGGCTCAAACCAAAAAGAGTTACCTGATTTTAAGGTACTGTCTTCTCTTATGTTGTTTTGTTTTATTTTGCTTCTCCAACCCCTTAAACTCTTTTTATTCCATTATTTTGTAACAAAACCAGTATATTTAATATACTAGGATGTTTTTATGAGAATTATTTTATTTACACTTACACACACCTTCGTCTAATGGTTAAAGAACATACGGTTTCTGTGGGTGGAAAATTACTGTCTCACGAAATGATGATTGTTCAATCTTATTTTAGCACCTCCCAAGGTGGCCATTAAGATGTCACTATATTAATATATGACATATATTATGTTTATGTTTTCCTTATGATTCTTTATTTTTAATTTATGGAATAACTTTATGATTTCATTTATGGGTAAACTCGATAATTTCATTTTAGGAAGTGCGGACTACCGCCCCCTCAAAGTGATTTGAATCATTAAGGTCATATGTGGGACGTATAAATGATGGATTAAATGATATTATATATGATATTATACTGGAATTATAATATACCTTTATATCATTATGATTTCATTCCATTAAATACAAAATAGAAATGAAAGTAGTGTTTATTCGTACGTACGGCTTACCGTCTCCATGAATGGTGCATTTCATTTCTTACCTCTAAATGTTATGTAATGTTATAAATGCATGTATCTACAAGATATATATGATATATATGATATCTAAATCATGAATATAATTCTGTAGATAATGGATATTTTACCGCATAAACAACTTGTAATTATAAGAAGATTATTTTTGACTCAAGTACCAAAGATCGACAAAACGACCGTTATTAACTTTAATAATTACCTAATGTTCATAACATCGTTATGAGTGATATAAAAGGAATAATGAACTTGAAAAAATTTCTTAAGAAATTATAAATTAACTCTAGTTTATTATTCAGGAGGTTAAATAACGATCGAGTCAAGTTAGACACGAGGTAAGGGACTTCATCTCAATCTCCTTTCATTGAGGCATATTTTGTTTTATACACAACTTTATTTTATACGGTGTATAAAACCCTTTGACTTTTATGTTTATTCAAAAAGAGTCTTTTTATATGAAGCATTTTACTAAATGAAAAAAATGAATGTTTTTTTTTGTCATACCGTATGCGGCGACAACGACTTCTCTGACGCCGTGACCATTATTTGAGTTTTAGATTCCTCTATAAGCCATATCTTTTTTAAATGAAATATAAATACCAAGTTTTACTTTACATTTATTTTGGTATTGAAAATGGTTTTGACAGTGTTTTTATTATATCAATTTGTTATATTGAAATATTGTGATTGAAATATGGAAATGTTATGTTTCCTTGATGCATGTTTTATGTGATACGATTCTGTTATGGTTTATGATATGTTTAAACCTATTCATATAAGGAATGCATTGGACTTAATAAGTGATGGGTGGATACCGTTATAGCTCCTCGATGCATCGGTAGGTCTCATGAGACAAACTAGTGTCTTGGCATGAGGCCTTTGCAAAATCTTATTTGTAGTCTTGGGACGAGGCCTGGGCTACATGGTTATGATAGTCTGGCATTATGCATTCCATTATTATGAAAGTGGTTATTGATATTGCATGTGATTATTCGACTAGTAGAATATCCATGTGAATAAGTAAATGACATTATTTCATTTCATTTTTTCCATATTATGCTGAAGTTAATGTTTAAAAAGATTTTTTTTCAGTTATACATTGCCTTAAATGTTTATGTTTATTTATGAAAGTTTCTGCTATATTGTTATCCTTATTGAGCATCTGAGCTCACCCCTTTCAATGTTTTAATATTTCCAGGATGTGAAGAAGTATTTTATGAGTGACCTGTAGGGATAGTCTGAAGGGGATATGATTGTGGAAAATGATGATAATGTTATTGTAGTTTTTCACTTTATGATGTAATGTAATATTTATGAATGTATCTAGTGTTTCTAAGGCTACTAAACTATTCGGTCTTTCGAGACTTCATCTATTGTGATCATTCCAATGTTACGTAATAATGCACCGACTTTGGGTAACTGGGGTTGGGGCGTTACAATAATCAACAAGAAGGAATGGACTATGAAGAAACCTATCCTCCAGTAGCTAGACTCGAATCTATTCGTATTCTACTTTCCTTTACAGCATTCTTCTATTTCAAACTTTTTCAAATGGATGTTAAATGTGGTTTCCTTAATGGTTTTGTTCAAGAAAAAGTTTTTGTGGAACAAATCTTGGTTTTAAAGATACAAAACATCTTGAACATGTTTATAAACTTACAAAAGCATTGTATGGGCTAAAGAAACCCCTCAAGATTGGTGTGATAAGATTACAAGATTTTTGCTTCAAAATAATTACATTAAGGGAAATATTGATCCATCCCTTTTTATAAATAATGATAAGAAAAATGTTTTGATTGTTCAAATTTATGTTTATGGAATTATATTTGGTTCAACTCAGCAATATTTAAATAATTCATTTATGGATCTAATGAAATCTGATTTTGAAATGAGTATGATGGGTGAGTTAAAATTTTTCCTTGGTTCACAAATTTCTCAAAACCTAGATGGAATATATATATCCCAACATGAGTATATTATATATCTTCTTAAAAACTATGTATATGACAACACTATGAGTATTAGTACTCCCATTGGTTCCTCAAGCACACGTTATCTTGATGAATCTGGGAAACCAGTAGATCAAACATTTTTTAGAGGTATGATAAGAAGTTTTCTTTACTTGATAGCTAGTCGTCCAGACTTAATGTTTTCAGTATGCTTATGTACAAGATATAAATCCAATACTAAGGAATCTATTTAAATTCTATGAAAATAATGTTTCACTACTTAAAGGTAACCATGGATTTATGACTATTTTATACTTCTGGAAATAATTTTTTTTAAATATTTTTTAGATGCTGATTTTGGTGGATGTAGAATGGATTTAAAGAGTACATCCGGAAGATTTCATTTATTAGTAGATTAATTAGTTTCTTGGTCATGGAAAAAGCAACACTCAGTAGCACTTTACACTACAAAAGCTGAATATGAAGCAGCTGGAAGTTGTTGTGCTCAAGTGTTGGGGATGCAACACACACTCACAGACTATGGTATGAGTTTTACCAAAACGAAAATTTTGTGTGATAATACAAGAGTTGTTTCCCTAATTTAAAACCCTTCACATCACTCTCGTTCAAAACACATAGATATTAGGCATCACTTTTTTAGGGATCATACACAAAAAGGGGATATTATTCTTTAATTTATCATAATACAATATCAACTTGCTGATATTTTCAAAAAATCTTTACCCTCAAATAGATTTGAATACATTAAACAGAAGTTGCTAATGATAAACATAAGCTAATATTCCATATTAACTTCTTGTTGAAACCAAATTCCTTACATTAATAAACTCCTTTTCATAGGGGGAGTACATTTGCTTGTTAGTCGGATTTTTTAAATCTTTCATAATGAAAATTTTCGTAATGAAGATCTTCATACATAAAATTTTCGTAATGAATATTTTTGTACTTAACTTTTTTGTAATGAATATTTTTGTATGTAAAATTTCTGTAATGAATATTTTGGTACATAAAATTTTCATAATATAGATTTTCGTAATAATTTTTATTTTCAGAATCTAAATTTCATTAAGAAGAATATTCCTCAATACGAATAATATTACTAGAAATCCGAAAGGTACATATTATTTCCTGAGACTTCGTAATCATCTTTTACTTGCGGGTATTTTCTTTTTTTTTTGAATTTTTCTGATTCTCTTTTCCTTAAATCTGAATGTTTTTATTAAAAAAACCTCAAAAGATCGGATCTAAGATTTATTTGCGGTTATCATATCAACCGTCGAATCTGATCAGAAGGATTTTCAGCCATTTGATTGAGTTTGGAAGATGAACCGTCGAATCAAACGCCTATATAAAGGACCCCTCGATGTTAGTCCCACATCGAATCTCAATCTCTCGTGTGCTGATGTTCTACTCTTCTACATAATATAATTCCGTATTTTCAAGAGTTTCTCAATTATGAATCTCTGTATAAGAATCATCTCATTACTATATTTCTTCTATAAAGACTAATTCGGAGTGGAAAGTCTATAGAGAATGGTTGGTGCATCTGAACTTCTTTTCCAAGTATGATTCAAACATCTCAAAGAAAATTAAGCTGAATGGATGGGAGAGTGTTTCCATATCGAAGCCAGGGGCTCGAGATTTGGTGTATCTAGATTTACTATTTTAGTTTTATGAATCAGTCAGTTTCTATAAAGAATAAGGAAGAGAGAAGTTTTTTTCAAGAGATATGTAAAGACTTATGACCTTTCATATACTAAGGTAGCTAATTTGGTTGGTGTTCCATAAGAAATGGAAGCTGAGTTCTATTCCCATAAACTGACAGATGTCAAAGGATTTTTTGTTAAGGAGAAGGCTATGGAGTTTCTTGGACTTTCTGATATAAAGACTCCGAAGACCACCTACTTGTCTACAAATTATCAGATTCTTGAACTATGGGTTCAAGGTTTCATAATTCTGAGAAAATATAACAAGGACACATTGAAGAAGAGTGATCTGTATATCTTGGATTTCTTGGTGAATCAAAGGAAGATCAATTTGGTTAAGAATATTCTCATTACGATTGAGAATATTAATAATGAAAACTTCAATGCTCAGATAATCATATATCCAGCTATTCTTTCCAAGTTAATTGTTCGGTGCTTAGAATATTTTAAAATTCATTATAGCTTGAAGCCAAGGAATTGGAAAGTCATGCTAGTTAGTGATGATACCCTAAAGATGATGAACATCAGTTTTTCTATAGACTCAGGATAATTTTATGACCAAACAGAAGAAAAATGTGAAGATGTTCCGAAAAAACAAGAAGTGGTTGAACCATCGAAAAAGGTTGGAAGGAAGTGGAATTTGAAGGGTGTAAAAGAGGAATAAAACCCCCCAATAGATAAGGAAGCTCAATACAACCTTCCAAAACCATAGAAGAAAATTGGATATCCTAATGAGGTTGTATCAAAGTGGAGGGAAGATAAGAATAGTAGAAATCAGGGGAGCCAAGTTTTGGTTTGGATCCTGCTGAAGAAAAATACTTAAAAGAGAAGTAAACTGATGAGATGGAAAATAAATCTAAATACAAGAAGTTAAAGAAGAAGATAACTGAAGCCGAGATAGTGAAATACCTTCTGAGGGATACTGAGAAAGCATCAGAGCTCATTCCGGTACCAGAATCATTCTTGGTAGAAGCCTTACCTGAGACTCTGGGTAAGAAATTTGTCACTCTAAAAAAATTCCAAGAAAAGCTTGTTGAAGAAAAAGAAGTTTTGGAAGGATTTGAAGAAGAAGTAGAAATCAGTGGTGACACCACAGATTTGATTAAGAATGTGAAATATTTTCATGAGAAATAAATCACATCCGAGAAGATCTCAATCTGAACTTCAAAAGCAGAATCTTCAAAGTTGGTTACACCTAGGAAAGATGAGAAAGGAGTATATGATAAGGCTAAAGATGAAGTGAATAATATCTATGATGAAGAATGTTCTAATCATGACCTCATTAATCCTGAGGATTCTAAGGCAAGAGTTGAGAAAGAAGAGATAGATGAAGATAAAATCGTTCAGCTTTCTGATAGTGAACATAAATTTCTAGATGAGGAAGCCATTCTGAAAATTGATAAGGGAAAACAGGTGGTTGTTGATACACCTGGTAAAGCTGTTGTGAAGAAGAAGAAAGCTGGTGGATCTTAAAAGATTAAACATTCTGATCTAGGGATAGATCCCTCACCAAACAATGTTTCAGATTCGGAATCATCATCCCTTAGACATGATTTTGTTGTTCAATTGTTGAAGAAGATGGTTGGTACTATTCCGATTTTTGAAACCATTGACTCGAGATGTCAAATGCTTCAACACACCTTAAACTAGAATTCAGATTCAGTATACCTGGTGATCGATAAATTTGTAAATCTTGATGTTGATTTCAAGTCTTTTTTCATTAACTATGAATCCCATAAGAGATCATGCAAGAATATGACCACTTGGTCTAAGAAAACTATAGATGATATGCGGATTCTTGATGTATTTCAAGAAAGTGGAAAGGATTATTTTGACACTAAATATAGGAAGATCAAGGATATCACAAATAGATTTGAGGAGAAGATAACTCTTGAGTGGAATACTTAGATTCAAGAAGGGATGTATTTGAATGGGAAGCTGTATTCAGTTCCTCAAAGATAGAAGAGAGAAAGAGAACTTCGGATTGAGATAGAAGAAAATCTTGTCAAGTAGGAAGAAGTAGTGAAGGCTCAGGCAGAGGCTCTTAATACTCGGGAATAAAGAATTAAGGCTCTAGAAAAGAAGTTAGAAGATCAGGATCAGCTTCTAAAGCGAGTAGAGGAAGACCACAAGGAACATGCGAAGATAAAAACAATAGTGAAGAAGCCGATGCCCAAGGAAAAGGAATGATGATAGACCCAATATGATATTTTGTTGAATTTTCCTTATTGTAAAATTTTTTCCAATCCTAATGAAATGTTTCGTTACTTGTCTTTTGGTTGTTTAGTACTGATATTTCATGTACCATATTATCTTTTCCATTCCCTGTATTTCCTTTTGAAAATCACAAAAGGGGAGAAAAGAAAAAGAATTATAAGAAAAGAAAAACTTTCCCAAAGTAAGGGGAGTTCATCTAAGGGGGAGTTTTAATTACAAAGATTTCTGTATTCAAGATAATGAAAAATCTCATTCTGGAAATCCAGAATATGATCCTTAGTGTTCCAAATCCTAAGGGGGAGTTAGTCGTATTCATTTGTGCCCATGTGTTAAGGGAGATAGGTTTTTCTTTCAGAGTTCAGAAAAATATTTTCTAAGGTCCTTATTTTATTTTTTGTAAGGATGTTTATGCTTTACAAATAGGGGAGATTGTTGATTTAATAAGTTTTCCTTATGAATTTTACATTCCTTCATGCTTGGGGATATTTTAAAGTCAATAAGTTTTCTTTATGACATTACCATTTCTTCATGTATTGAAAATCACAAACACCTTATCTTAAGGAAAATTTCATTTACCCTATGTTTTACTTTCATAAAGAAAAATTTTCCTTCCCCAAGGAAATTTATCCTTACCATATTTTTCATTGTTCATTTTTTCTAAATATAAAATTCAGTTTCGTATCCAAAACCTCAGAATCATATATATACTTTGATATAAAGCATTCTATTCTCAGGATCCGAATTCATGTTCTCAATAATTAAGACTCCGAAATTTTCAATGTTCTGACTTCGAGTTCTCTGAATTCAGACTCCTAACTCTTTTGAGTTTTGTCTCCGAGTTTTCTGAATTCAGACTCTGAAGTCTTATGAATTCATACTTCGAACATCATAACTTCAGACTCTAAACTCTTCTGAATTTAGACTCTGAACTTTCTTAAGTTATGACTCCGTATTCTAGTTACGAATTCTTATGAATTCATACTCCAAATTCTGGTTATGAATTCTAATAAATTTACACTCCAAATTCAGGTTACGAATTATATAGAACTCTAACTCCAAATTCTTTTGATAAAAAGAATCTGAATATCAATATAATATAGACTCCAAATAGTTTTTGGGTAGACTCTGAACTTTCATTTCTTCTTACACTCTGAAAAGTGAATTTACATAAGTAACCATATTTTTGATTACTCTTGTTTTTTCTATAAAACAATGTCTTGTATTCAGTTACTAACTAACCGTTTTTTGAGTGACACAAGTATTGGTCCCTCCGAAATTCAAGGAAAAGTATGACTGTTGGAGGAGGGATTCGACTGTTGAGGATGTGCCTATAAATATGAGCTCGTTTGAAAGAGCACATAACATTGTTATGAAAAGTTGATCAATCTACAGATTACATGATGTTGAAGTGATTTATAGTGATAGATTCTCTTATAAACTCTCAAGCTAGGTGCAGAAAGTTTTAATGGCTTGTTCAAACTTTGCTTCGTGCAGAAAAACTTTGTGCAGAGGTCTGATTTCCTTAAAATTAGATACTTCGGGTTGTGAAGTCAGAGGTGCTGATTTCCTTACAAATATAGGGCTTCTGAGGATAGAAAGACAGATACCAATCTTTGTATTGAGGACTTAAATGGGTTTTTGTAAGATATACTTTCTTGAATGTATAAATCAAGGGACCTTTATCCAAGGTTGTTAAATACTCTTCTCTTTGGGTTAAAATATTTACTGCTTGTTACTTGTAGTGTTTCAATCTTTGTTTTCTGCTGTAATTTTGGTTGTTGAGGAAATTTTAACTATCTTATACTTCCTTATACTTGTACTATAATTATATAATATTCTATACTCTTTAAGGTAGAATCTTTGTTATTGTAAACTTTTGTTAAGTTTCATTTCTGTAATCTACTTTTCAAAATTACATTTCTAGAATCAAGACAGTTATTAGAACATAGTGGTGTTGTGAATTTTGTTTATACAAAATTTCCTTAGGGAATTTTTAAAGTATACAATTCACCCCCTCTCTTGTATATTGAGTATCTACACTATAGTTTGATACTACAATCAGTATCATATCTATATTACAGTCGATCCAACAATTTAATGTTATGTTATTACTGCCTGGTTTTTAGAATAAATGCGTGTTGAGAAATAGAGTGATTTCCCATTATATTTTAATTGCATGAAATTATTTTATTAAATGTACCTTCCCAGTGTATATCAAATTAACTAGTTGTACTTTGTGAGAAAATTTTGGTTTATAAATAATGGTTTAGTTTTATCCAATTAATTTCTTTCTAGGGGTTCCAAATGGTTTGATATTGGAGTAGGTGTTTATTTGATTCTTTGGAAATGATTTCACGTTCTTTGGTTCTTTGGAAATGGTTTAGTATTAAATGGTTATTAGAGGCTTGTTTGGTAAATTTATGAAATAAGTTACTTTTGAAAACTCTATTTAGGGTGCACCTATTTTCCTATAGTATATTGACGGTAATGGTTGGTCCTCATATGGTACTTCCATCATGTATTGATGGTTGATGTCAAGAGGGAGAAAATCCCTTTGAGTGATTCGGGGGGTGATGGTTGTGTGTGTTTTTCTTGTGTTTTATGCATGTATATGTGATGGATTTCTTGTTTGACATTATTGGACCACCCCCCCCCCCATTATTTAGTATGAATATGGGAACCTATCATAGCGAGTGAATTTTCAGTGAATGATTATTGTACTAGTTGATATTATGTACTGGCTAGTGGCCCATATCAGAGGGATGTTTTAGTTATTATCTCTATGGGATTGGGCCCCTTGGTCAGGCCAGGTAATGATATGATTGGGCATTTTGGAATTAGGATATTTTTTGGTAGGGAATGCCTTTATGATGAGCCACATTTATAGTACGTTCTAGATTATTGATGATCTCCTAGGTTCTCCCATGTTTTCTAGTACTTATTTATCTGCAGAAGAAGATTGATATTCATGTGCTGGTTCGTTACCTTTGTGTGATGTTTTTCCATTGATAATTTTTTATGTTTATTGATCTTGTTCCCTTTATGTGTTCTCACTTCCCCTAAATTATTTTTTAAAAAAAAGTAATGATTGAAGGATGATCTTGTTCCCTTTCATAGTGTATCTTCTTGGTAAAAGTGAAAAAAATAAGTGCTTTTGGAAAACATTTTTGAAAATATTTTATACTCCCTTCATTTTTATTGTAAACATCACCTCTTTTAAAATATGAATTTCTGATTCTTGAAATTGAAATCTGGGTTTTAACTAAAAAAGTTCAATGGATCTTGATTTTTGTTAAAGAGAAAATGTGAGAAAAATTACTTTTATATATCTTATTTCAAACATGAAATTGATAAATCTGCTTTTTAATGGGAATTAAAATGGTAATAATTTTTTTGGGAATTCCTACTGAGTTTTAATACTCACACCTGTAGTTTTATCTTTTTTTAGCTTTTGTGACACTTTTTTCTCGGATTTGATCACCATAGTTTGACGTCTGTTTGAGGTTGTTGTTGAAAAGAAAAATCACATAGAGGTATATCGAGTTTTATTTTCTATCTTCTTCTAGATTTCATTTTCATTGATCATATTATATTAATTTATTTTTTTTTCTTTTATCTATGGTGCAAATCATTTCCACCGGTTTAATTTTTTTTCCTGACACTAGTTTTTAGCCTGTAGACATAGGGAATGCCCTTCCGGACATGATGGGAGCCAGCTCTGGTGACTGCTTTAGGGTTGACCCTAGCTTGTTCGTGACATATATTATAGGAAAAAATAAAATGATAAAACTTTATTTCATTTATTTAGAACATCACATTTAGTCAACAATTAAACCCAGTCAATTATTAAAATAGAAAAATAAAAAGTAAAAAGTAAAATAACTAAAATAAAAAAATACAGATAATATTAGTCTTGAAGGATTATTGCACTGATGAACAAAACTATAAAAAGTAAATATAACATTATAAAAATAAAATTAAATTTTAAAATAAATAATATCAAAAATTGATATAAATTAACATAATTGATGAATGAATACAATATGACATATTTATAAAATATAGAAATTCCTTATGATATTGGTTATTATGACCATTAGGAAGTAAAACTATTGGGAATTATGACCACCATTAATATAAATGTTTTTAGGTATTGTATGCATGATGTTAATGGAAAATAGGGGGTGTGTTTTCTTTAATTAAAAAGCTAATCAGAGTTTAGAATTTAAAAGTGTAAGGTGATCAATCCAAATAATAAACAATTAAACCATAGTCATATAAGATAATAGAGATAAAATAAAATGTTTCAAATTAAAATATGGAAAAAAGAGCTTTTTTTAGTAGTTTAGATATTAATGATCCTTATTACTATTCACTCATCTCATCAATTGATAAAGGTGACACCCATCATGGTATATCACTTTTAATGTTTAGTGAAAACTCTTTACATTTTCTATTTTCACAATCTAAGGCTTAACAAAATTATATTTTCTTTTATGGATTCAAAATAATACTCAATCTTTAATAGGAGAAGAAATAACCTTGAATTTTATAGGTTCAATAATAACCTCTTCCCTTTTTTAGGTTTAGAATGAACCCATCATTTTACTGGGGAAATTCAATATTAGTCATTTACAGGTGCGAACCGAACCTATAATTTTACTATATATTTCCTAACATTTTCTATATTATGGGTTAAGAGGAACCCAGTCTTATAAAGGGATAGACTAAACTCAAACTCTTATAGTAGTAGTCATTTCATCTACTATTTTATGGGTTTAGAAGATATAGGTCTTATAAGGGGTTTTCTAAACCCAATATTCTATGTGGTTAGACCAATCCCAAACACACCTTTTCTTAGGGTGGTATAACCCCAAGAAAGATGAGTTATATGTGGAAAATATAACCCATATAGTTACAAAATAGAGATAGAATAAAAAACTTTAACCTAATAGATATATGATGATGGAGATACTAAAATTTAAATTAGGTGGTGATCAATCCCATCATGATGATGAAACAATGAAGCTCAAGTAACCCGCAGTTTACATCAGTAAGTAGTTGATCGATGAAGTTCTAGGAATCAGTTGTGAAATATGAAACATGTAAAAGTAAAGCAGATTCAGATTTTTATTTCATCATTTCATGCCTTATTCCATTTATACACCAAATAGAAGTAGATATTTTATTCAAAAAATTTAACAATTTAATCTTCACATGGAATCGTCATTCATTATACTATAAAAATCTAAAACATGATATACATAAATAATTATTATATTAATAAACATTTAATAAAAAATTAAATATATCTATAAAAGCTGATAATATATTCTATGTAATACTCTTATAATTCATGTGAGACTTACTCTTGATATTCCCAAATAATTAAAATATAATTTTTTTAATTTTTGAATTATCTCGTGATATTATGTGAAAAACATGTTATATAGAGAGAAAAAAACATATAAAAATTAATATAGTAGTTAATAATGAATATTAATCTTTTTAAGAAACTTGATGTAAATATTCAAAACAAACTCTTCATATTCCATCGAGATTAATTTCGAATATCACATTTTCCAAAATATTAGCATGAATATCAATTCATGCTTAATCCTATGCGAACATCATTTAATTATTTATAAAACAATAAAAAAACCTATTTTCATGGATTATAAATCATTAATTAGAAATTTATTAATAAATAAAACATTTAAAATAATAAAAATAATTTTTTTTAAATAGAAATATCAAGTATAAAAAAAACATAGTAAATTTCAGGGTTTACGAAAAACTTATAGAAAATATTAAAAATGCATAAGTGAATTTGATGAATCAAGTAGATTTGTATAAAAATATAATTTTCATTTATTCGAATTCATACAGATGAATTGATGTATCTGAATTAAAGTTAGTAAATCGATGTAGCTAAACTCACATAAGTGAATTGATGCAGACAATTTTATGTAAGAAAATTTAGATAGCAGAATTCAAATATTGGAATTCTTATAGATAATTAAAATAAAAAATTAATTTATAAACATTAATATAAGTGGATTGAGTTAGTTATTTTATGAATACAGTATACTAGGTAGCTGAATTCACGTATCCAATATTTGATATAGCCAAATTCATGTTATTGAATTCAGATATCTAATTAAAATAAGCAATTTCAAATGGAATAATTACTAAAATTTAAATGAAATAACTGATTCACATATAAAATATTCTACATAGTTTAATTCTTATATCCAATATTTGATCTTTCAAAATTCATTTAACCATTATTTGAAAATATGTAAATATCTTGACTTGTCAAATTTTAGACCTTCTAAATGACTTAATTAGATTTAAGAACAATTTACTAATATTTTTAAAATTTCATTAGCTTTCTAAATAAAAAATAATCACCATAATCAAACCTCTATTGATCATGTTTTAATTAAAATACTGTAGAAAAATATTTTTTTGAAAAAAATCCAGATTCAGACAAAAAACTTATGATGACATATAACTTGATTTCATATATGAATGATATTGATTCAAAATTTTATGTCTTCTATTGAAATTTTTATATTTTTATTATATTTTTAACTCAATAATAATAACTCAATTTTATAGTTATTTATATCATGTTGTGGTTAATATATATAAGTTGACTGAATTTTTAAAAATCTATGGAGTTCACAAATTAACTATGTTGATTACAAATTGGTCATGTGGTGAATAGTATATTTGCTACATGAGAACAATAAAAATCACATAAAAATGATATTTCAAGGTCTTTAATGACTTATTAACCATAGAAACATTTTTTGAGACCTTTTTTGAAACATTTAGAAAATGTTATGAATAATGAAAACATAAAATATAAATTTAAATTAAGAAAAACATAATATGATATAATCAATAAAGATGAATAATTAAACAAATAACGATTAATTTAAAAAAAGAATAAAAATATTAAAACAAAATAATTCTATGAGAAATTATAATTTTTAATTCATAAGAGAAAAATTATACTTTTAAATAATCATTTTGTAGGGAATAAAACAAATAAATATTTGTAATTATCTATACATGCATTGGATCAAAGAGAAATTAAAAAAACATATTAATTAATGTAAAATCTACCTCTATAAATATTTTTGATACAAACCTTTAGATAACACTTAATAAATCTATGAGAAAATATAATTTCCGAAATCTATGTATTAAGATAACACTTAATGAATCTGTAAGAAATTATAATTAACAAAGAATAATGTATTATAATAACACTTAACGAAGTTGTGAGAAATAATATTTTGTAATTATCAAAACAAAATTAAATATATCTTATACAAGGATCCACTTCAATATCCACCCCTTTATTTAAAATTAAAATAAAAATAATTTTATAAATAGTCCCCTATTTTTAAATTATAAAAAAGATGATGTTTTAAAGAATAATTATTTCATCAAAATGATAACACTTCAATTGCTCGGGTTGATAAAAAAAATTAAATCCCCCATAAATTTAAACATACTAGAAAAGAACATAGAATCAAATTGAAAGGAAAGAGTGAATAGATAATTTTTAAACAATCATATTTCAAAACACATGTTAAGGTGCCGCCGTAAAACCCTCTAATGTGAGAACTTGAATTTTATAAAGTAGAATTATAAAATAGATTTATGGAAAATAAATATAAACTCGTCATAAAAAGAATATCTTCTATAATATTATTGTTTAAATATTAATTAGAAAATTAATTGTATGTGTAATAAATCATAAAATGGAAATAAAATAAAAAAATGTGTGTAGAAATGAGAAATATTACACTAAAAAAATATTCCAAATTTTATTGACTTCATGTAAATATAAAAAAAAAATAAGCACATATATGATTCCCTTAAATTTAATAATTACATAAGATTCTTTTTTAGAATAATAAAATCAAAAATTTACTATAAGGTGAAATTAAAATTTTTCTTATATACACTTTAAAAATGAAAATTTTTATATATTTAAAAATATACTTTTTCTAAAACTATTTTGGAAAAAAAATTTGATATTAAAACATTCAATGAAAATTATAAATAAGTAATTAAATTTAAAAATAAAACCTTGTAACATCCCTTAAATATATTATTAACTCGTTTAAGTTCCCTATAAAAGTTTCAGTATACCCAATAAAAAATACAAATCAAATTCCAATATTCTTAAAATATTCTTAGACAAAAATAATTTTATAAGAAAATTTCAAATTTTGAATAATATTTTCACACCATTAATCATTGAATTCTATATATCAGGTAAAAAAAATATGAATTCCATCTGAAAAAATCACTTCCCAAAAACCAACTACATTAATATGTATAAAAAGTCTCATTTATAAAAAAATGAAATTGTTCTAAGAGATAATTGTGAACCCACCTTTTAAGCATGCATATTCAACTTGATAAATAATATTTAAAATTTGAACCTCTATATATTTAATCTAGAAAATAGATATGAACTTTCAAATATTTTAGAATTAAACTAAATATATTTTAAAAAGTGATTTAAAAATATATAAAATGAACACTAAAAAAATAAATTTAGGGAATAAATTTAAACAAATGAAAAAAATGTATTTATTCCATGTTAATTTCAGTTTTCTTCTTCCATAAGAAATATAATTCATTTTTTTTAAAAAACTCAATAAATAAAATCTATACATATTTGGTATTCAAATCAGATTTAACTCATTCATTTCATTACATATATTATTGTGTATAACATTTTTCAACAACAAATATATATATGATGTATTCGAGATTAAGAATAAGTGTAAATCCCCCTAAATTGATTATTTCCATACAAAAAGAAAATTAAAAAGTTTTATAATATGAATTGTAATTCCAACATTTAATGAACCTTCAAAAATAAACATTAATATCACAAGTATCAAAGAATCGTGTAATATGACCTACGATGAATTTTGAAAGTATCTAAATGATAATATCATACAAGAAAAATATAATTTTAAACTAAAATAATATATTCATTGGATATTTAAAAATGAATTTTAAAGAACATAATTTATAAACACAATTTAACCCATACTTTCTGATCTAAATGTTAAATATTTAAGTTCATGTTTTTATCCTTAAATAATACATGATTTTCATGCTTAAACTAAATCTTTTAAGACTCATGCCAACATTCTGAGAATAAAAATATCCTAGAATTCATGTTAGACATAAGAATTACAAATTAAATATATATTACCTAGGTATAAATAATGGTATAATTTGACATTAAATATAATACATACCTTTATGCACCCAAAAATTTGATGTTTTTGACAATTTTTCCTTCAAATCATACATAGAACATAAATTTCCTTTTTTGATCAAAATATTTAGATTAATTTAAAGGATAATCACAAGTCTAATAATCATAAGATCCACATTTAAAGTAATTAATGGAATAAAATACAATAAAACTTCCTTTCAAAAATTTATTTATATACATACTATGAATCAAATAATCATATCAAATACTATTCATTTTTTCATTAAATTTTTTGAAATAAATAGTATTTCATAAAATTAAATTTAAAGAAAATATACTATAAATTTTCATTTAGGAAATCCTTTTCATTTATAAAATCATACAATTCACCCTTCATCCTTTCATTTTATTTTTGAACAAATTAAAAATCATTATAAACCCATTCATTTGTGGAAGAAACTATGTTTTTATGCTTTTAATTTTGCATCTCATTTTATTCTTTAATCATTAAAATTTTGGATTCAACATTCTTTAATTTAAAAGATGAATTATTTTTATTTTTATGAACCACTAAAAATTTTTATTTCATAGATTCATTAAAATAAATCATATCCATTACTTTATATTAATATTAATTACACATTTTAAGTAGATGTTGAATATAAATATAATCATTTATAAAATTTATAAAAGCGTGAGAATTAGAAATAAATTCACTATATTGTGTAATAATTGAAAAAAATGTATTTATGTATTTTCTAGATTATAAACTAAGATCAAGTAAAAAAAGTATAATTTAGAGGTGAATATATTACCATAGAATATTTGACCATAAATAAAACATTATTATTTTCTTTTGGACTTTTGTCCTTGTTGTGTGGGAATTTATAATCACTCTATGTAATTTCATATTTCTTTTCTTTCTTGTTATTCTTCCTTATATTTTTTAGTTTCTTACATTTGGGTTTAAATTTTTTTTTCTTCCTATAACCGTAACAAATAATATTGGAACAATATAAATTCATGATTAAATTACCTTGAGTGATATCCCCTTCATGAATGTGGGATTTCTCTTTTTCTTGATTAGATTATTTATTTTCATGTGTCTATATATTATAAAACTAAATTGAACATATTTCATGGAATCATATTCTCTAAAGGTAGTTAAATCAAGTTGTTTTCCAAATTTCATGAACAATTATGCAAGTACAAATTTTTTAAAAATATTTCCATTAAAAAAATAATAATGAATATTCATGACTTTATAAGTAAGATCATATTTAACAACATATTCTCATTTCAAATAAATAGGATAATATATAGGTCAAATATAATACATAATAAAAATATCCCAAAATATAATATAGAAACTCTTTAAAAAAGCTTACATCTAGATCATCCACTGAGTATACTTACTGCCATTGAAATGTTGTGGTACTGATGGATTCAAACCATTTCTATTGCCCAAGTAAACTATCACTAAAATAGATCATTCCCTTTGTCTTGACAAGGAATGGGATGAAAAGTTATCATAATTAACATAAAAAACAAATTAAAAACGATATATCTAAAAAATATCAAACAAATGAAATAAATTTAGAGGTATCAAATAAAGTGACAAACGAACTTATCCTCAAATAGTCCTCCTATAATACTTATTGTTAAGTCCTGATGGGATGATTGTAGTGGACAAGAGGGAAGTGAATTATTGTTATTTAAAAAATTAATCATAGATTATATTTTAGAGTGAAAAGTGATTAATACAAATATTAACCAATTAATATTCAATGATATATGGGACCATATATAAAAGAAAATCCCAAAGTGTAAAAGATGAACACAAGATTATTTTTATAGTAGTTTGGATCTAAATGATCATAGTATATTCATAAAACCTCGCATGAACTCGGATAGATGTAACCCACTATAGTATATAACATTTTATGGAGAGTTAAAACTCTTTACATTTACCTTTTCACACCATGAGTATTAACCCAATTATATTATATTTTACAGTTTCAGGAAAAAAACCATCCTTTTATAGGAGAAGCCTCAACCTAGATTTTTATTGGCTCAATCCTAACCTTTGGCCTTTTTCATGTCTAGAAGTAACAAATTATTTTATGGGGGAAAACCTAACCATGTATTTTATGAGTGTATACATAACCTACAAATTGAAAATCCAAGTACAAACCTCTTTTATGTTATATGAAAAGAAGAACTTGGCCTTATAAGTGGATTGACTAAATCTGAAATGAAACTAGGTTATTTCTTTTCCTATATTGTTTTACACCTTAAGAGGATTTATATCTTCTAAGGGGTTATACTAAACCTAGTATTCTAAGGGGAGAGACCAAACCTATATATATGTTTTGTTATGGTGGTTTAACCCTATATAAGACACACTAAGTGTGGAAAATAAATCCTAGACAATAACAAAACAAAAAAAATAATATAAAAATTTAACCCATGGAATTATTATTAATGAATATGGTATAATTTTTATGAGATAGTGTTAAATCCCTTCATGATGATGAAATAATAAACCTCAATAAACCAATAGTTTACTTCAGAATGTAGTTGAATGATGAAGCTCCATGACTCAACTGTGAACTATGTAGTGTGTAATATTAAAGTAGATTCATTTATTTATGTTTTCCATGGTATTCCTTGGTCCATTTATACACCAAATTATAGTTTCTAGTTTGTTCACAGATTCTAATGATATAATCACTGCATGGAAAGAACATTCAACACATTTTTATAATGAATAGTATGCTATATAAATAATAATTAGAATAATATCTAATTAATACATTAGTAAATATACCCATAAAGATATCAAAAAATTCCTTCTAATACTCTAATAAATAATATGATACTACATTTTGATATTACTAAATAACTATACTTTAAATATTTCTCTTTTTAAATTCTCTTGGCATTATATAAGCCTCGTGTTTTAATGATAGAAAAAAATAGAAAAATTAATAAATTAGTTAATAATAAATATTAATATCCTTCAGAAACTCCCTATAAATATTTTAAACAAACTATTAATATTCTAGTTAGAATAATTTTGAATATCACATTACCCAAACTATTAGCCTAAATATTAATACATACTTAATACATTATCAATATCATTTAAATCTCTATAAAACAATCTAAAACCTATTTTAATGGATTTTAAATAATTAATTTATAATTTTTTAACAAATAAAACATTACAAATATTAAAAATAAACAAACAAAAAATAAAAATACTAAACATATAAGAACATGAGAATATTTTCAGAACTATGAAAAATCTATAGAAATATATAAAATTATGTAGGTGAATTTTATCACATATGTAAAATTTTATAATTATTTGATTTTATCATAGTTGAATTCATGTAGATAGGTCAGCATAGCCAAATGCACGTAGAAAAATCGATATAACTAAATTTACGTAGGTGAATCAACACAAATGAATTCATATAAATAAATTTTTGTTTCCAAATACACTTAATATAATCCATGTATCTAATTAATGTAATCAAATCCATGTAGATAAATTGTATATGTGAATTTATATTGACGATTCATGTTTCCAGTATTCTATGTATCTAAATCCATGTATCTTAAATTCAATGTAGTCAAATTCACATAGTTTATTCATGTATGAAAATTCTCATATCCAAATTCAACTATGTTAATTGATTTATACGATTCACATATCATATATTCTAATTATTTTAGTTCATGTATCAAATATTCAATATATCTAAATTTATGATACCATTATTTGAAAATCTATAAACAATTTGAATAATCAATTTTCATACCTAAATTACACCTTTTAAATGATAGAAAAATATTTTCATCCAATTGACCAATATTTACAATATTTTATTATCATTCAATAGAATTGGGAATCAATTTTATAAAACCGCTATAACTCATGATATCATTAAAATATAGTGGATAAATAGTTCTGAAAATCTACTGATATCAGACTAAAATAAAGTATTGAATTATAACATAATTTTAGATTTGATAAAATTGATTCAAAATTCTATTTTATTTTTTTGAAATGTTTATAATTTTCATATATTTTCAAATCAATACGAATCACTCAATTTTTATCTTTTTAGCTCATGTTTTTTTAATTCGTAAGGTAACCAAATATGAAAATTTTGGTTACGTGGTTTGTAAATTGGTTATGTGGGTCACAAATTTTCTATGTGGTGAACAATACATTAACAATGTGAGAATATAAAAAATCATGAAAAAATGATATTTTAAGGTCCCAAATGACTTATATACTATAGTAACACTTATGAATCTTGTTGGACAAGTTATGAACAATCATAACATGAAATCATATGATAAATTAAGAAAAAAAAAGCATAATATAATTAATGAAAAAATAAATAAATATATAAAGAATGATTAATTTGTAAAAAAATAAAACAAAGTTAAAACAAATTATGAAAAATTATTATTTCTTAAATCATCATAAAAATATTAAGAAATATAAATACCCTTGTTAGAGGGAATAAAACAACAAAAAATATTTTTTAATTATAAAAAAATGAAGTGGATCAAGGCGATATCTAAAGAAAAATATACCTTATTAAATATATAAGATAAACATTTAATGATAACACATAATAACTCTATGAGAAATTATAATTACAATAAAACAATGTATTATGATAACACTTAATGAAGCTATAATAAATTATATTTAAAAAATAATGTATTATTATAACACATAACGATGTTATAAGAAATTATATTTTTTAATTATGAAAAGAAACTTAATATATATTTGATCCAAAGAGCCACTTCAATAGTTGTTATATTGAGACCATTAGATTCAGTCGATATTAAGGATTACAAATAGTTCAAATTGATATAGAAGATATAAATAATGACCCAAGATAATATAATATTTTTTTACAAATCACATTTTTTCAGACACTCGTAGGAAGGATGCATCACCAGGGTTCACATTTGGACAAGCCTAAGAAGTGATTTTATATGTGACCCTCAAGTGGAACTGCCTATAAGAACATTTCTAGTTATTAAATTTAACTACTAGATCAAAGTACGGTGAGACACCCCATGAAATTGCAAAACTGTTCCACCTAACCATTAGGGCGTATGTTGGTGTAATAAGAGGTTATGTATCTAGGCCTTAGTGTTATAAATGTGTATGTTTATATTTAGAAATGAAATTTTTTGTTTCTCTAATCTAATTTTCGTTATTGTTATTATAAAAGAAACATGAATATAATATGGATATAAAAAATAGATAAAATATGTTTTTGAAAATTTTATAATTTTATTTAAAAACACTTTCTTATTAAATTCAATAGTATTAAATAAAATTTAATTTCATGAAATGTTCTTACAAGATACTATTCATTTAAACATAAATGATAAAATAATATTACAATATCCTCGGTAATTATTTAAGGGTTAAAAAGTTTTTTACAACACAAAATTTATTATTTTTCAATAAATAAAGATTTTATTTTGAAATTTAAAATTATTATATTTATAAAATTATTCTTATAAAAAATATCATTTTATAAATTAGCATATAGAAACTAACCAATAGTGAATTTTTCAAAATTTTATAAAACCAAAAAAAATTCAAGTAAGAATTTATTATTATTTCAATATATGGAACATATTATAACATCATAATAAAATAAAAGTGATGTAATGAATTATATAAAGGGTTTTCTCAAGAAAAAAAATTGAATCAAAATAATTTATTTTAATGTGATAATATTTTTTTCTAAACCTATAAATAATCTCGAAAAAACTAAAGGTTATTTCATGGTTTTAAAAAAATATTTATTAACATGACTTTCATACACATCATGAATGAAGTTATTTTAAATATTTAAGTTCATACTATAATAAATAATTAAAAATCACCCCTCGTTGAGGAAAAATAAGGTGTGTCCAATGATTTTATATTTTTTTATTAACGTTGAGTCTAAGAACGAAATTCTCAAATGAATAATCATTCTCTATTTTTGGCTATAAATAACAACCCATTCTCTCATTACTCTTTACATTTAATCCTTATGTTAATAATTTCCTCTCACTTTCAAACTCTATACCTCTCTGAAAGATTATCTATTGTTAAAAGAATCTTGTCGCAATATTAAAGAAGCAATTTATCATGGTAAATGATTACCTCCCTCCCCTTTTCTATTCAAGAATTTTCTTTGTAATAATATTTTTTATTTTAAAAATATTGAACATTTCTTCATTGTCTAAATGTTTCCAAAATAAAGATATATAACCTTAAACTTGAATATTTTCATTCCATGAACTTTCATTTAAAATATTTATGCTGCTAAAATTATCCATTGATTTGTATTTCATGCATTTTTTAAGGAATTCCCAACCATATTTTTACTCAAGTATATTTAATTAGATATAACTATATATCATTTATTAGGTAATATTAAGAATGAACCAACATTCATTAAACATGGTAATGAAATTATGAAATATTTATTATGTTATATAATGAATGTGGCACAAACAAAGTCAAACATATGAACGGTGTGCCTTGATAACACCCCCATCCAGTTTGTAATATTTTCATATCAGGAGATACCATGTATGATTCATGAGTTTTTAGACTAAGAACAATATGTTATGACTTCTCAATGGTTAGACTTGATATATTCTTATGATTTCACATTTTTTGGTAAAACCAAATTCCGTTGATAACAAGATTTTAGGATGTCATTTTTTATGCCATGTCTCTACATGAGTATGCATGATTCTTTTATATTTATGTTATCATTACATGCCTCTTGGACCTCATTTATTGTTTGTCATTATTCAATGGTTTTGTAATTCCATTACTAGGATTTATAGCCAATTGCTTCCTTTTTTATTTCTTGAGGATATCATGTGATGTAATATAAGATAAAAAGAAACTAGAAACATATTTTAGAGTTTTAAATAACAATTCTGAATTATTTTAATTTCATGGATTATGTATATAATTTTATTAAGATAATAAGACTCTAAATTTTCTGGTAATTAATTACATGGATCTTTAGGTTTAAAATAATTTAATAAACTTTATTTGAAAACTAGGTTGTTATAGTCTGTATCGGATCAAGGACTTGTTATTTTTAGGAATTAGAAATAAAAAATATAGTGAAAAACCTAATCACAAGTATAAGTATAGAAAACATCCTAAATTTTGGTAATTTTAGGAGTGTGGGTCTCTAAAAATGACATCCTAATATATATACTACAATTGTATGTAGTTCTTGAGTAGATTCACATTGGGTAATAACCTTAAAATGTGATGGTTCGGTATTATCTCAATATTCACCCTAGGAATGAGTAGTTGGACTTACTGCATACCTAGATTGAAACTCTCAGTGCATATTATTTATTCAACTCATATGATCTTTATAAATAATTATAACGTATTTTAATGTAATTTTAGGTTAGCGAACATAATAGTTAATAGACCACAAATAAAAAATATGGAAACTAAGAGATTCATAAATTTGGGTATATATGTTATTCATTTTATGTTAAGTAGTTTCCTTTTTATATTCTTATTGAATCATGTATCCTCATCCTAAAATGTTTCCTATTTTAGAAAAATGGTAGGAAATATAAGGAATCATGTCAAAAACATATGTGATGGGAAATGTGATGATTTTCATTCTGAAATGACCAATATTATTGGAGTTGGAGTTGAGAACTTTAGGGAAACACTAGAATGACAGACTCGAATTATGAGTAATAACATGAATGAATTTTAACACCATCATTACCCAAAGAAATATAAACTCATATTTGAGTCCTTTATGTGAAAAAAGACTCCAAAATTTAGTAGATCTTATGAGACCCTGATTATAGAGTAATGGACTAACATCATTGAGATTGTATTTTTTGTTATAAAATTATCTTAGATAGAGAAAATATTACCATTTTTTTATCACCTAGATGGAGAGTCTGATCATTGGTGGATATAGATCAAGAATACAAATCCCATGGAGGACATCGAATCTATGAAATTAGAAGAATTCAAGAACATATTTTTCAATAAATATTTTTCATATACTATCCATATTAAAACAGAGAGTGGATTACATAGACTAAATAAAAATGTGGAACAATATATTTTGGAATATGATGAAAAAATCATAAGGATTGAGAAATACACCTCCAAATTAGACATGGATGGAAATTTTAAGGTTATGTTCTTCTATTGGAGATAAAATTTGAGTCATCCAAATGATTTAGATATTAGAAATTTCATTAACTATGAGGAAAATTTTCCAATGTTCAATCAAAAATCCAGATGAAATTTAGGGATTTTAAATGTTCTCATGGAACATGATATAATAATTAGAAATTTATTTTTAACTCTAGAGGTTAACAGGATAATCCTCATAGTTGAAATAGATTCCAACATCCTTCATTTTATATGTATGGGAAAAAGAACCCTAGAAACATCCTTAAGGGAATAAAGAGGCCATTCAAGTGTGGAATAGAAGGGTATCAAGCTAATGAATATCAGAAATATATATATAATCAAAATATTTTTATGATTAAACATATATTTTGGTTTTAAAATAATAAATAAAAATTGTTTTGGAAAGAAATAACAAGAAAATGGAGTGAAACCATTTTTAAAGGAGATGATATTTTTTCTTTAAAATGTTTCTATTTTTTTGAGAGAAAAAACTCATTATACAAGAATCATTGTGGGAAAATTCATTTTACCCATATTGAAAATATAAAATTTATTTTAAAATAATAAATAGAATAATATATCAAACCTAACTAGAAGATTCTCAAGAAATAACATTTTCCCTCAAATAATGTAAATGGGAGTAAATTAAAATCCCTTTCGGATACCATGATTCATAAATCAAGAGACATTTATAAATGGGTTTATGTGGTATAAATGTAATTAGAAAGAAAAAGAATAAAAAATAACACATAAGAACATCAAATATAGGAATGTTACTAATTATTTTAAATAATTATATCAAGAACCATCATAACTCAATGAGTGATAATTGAGTTTCAAAAAACCATTATGGTGTTGGTAATGTATGAATAAGAGGGTTAACATTAAATGGAATAAAAAATATAATGAAAGGAAATATATTCATTATAACTGAAGTAAATAGGATTATGATTACACTATGTAAGAGGAATGATAGTTCTCCATATCAAATATGTCTTGTGGAATTGAAAATGAGACAAAAAAACCATTACATTAATTTCTGACTTCCACTAAAGAATTTTAATATTTGGTATAAAAATATATATATATGAATCACTCATTTAATAAACTTATTCATTTATATAAACTTCTATAAACATAATTTATAATTATTATATACATTTATATTATTCGGTTAAAATCTATTTTCAATATCATGTGTGAATTATCTTGATTATTTTAAACTAATTTCATAAAAGTGGTGTTGTTTTTCATTTTCCTCAAAAAATTTATTATTACTAAATCATAAAAGTTTTGATAATTTATGTTTTTTGATAGTTTATAAAGTTATACATTCATTCTATTATAGTTTTATTTATTCTACTTCTATAAAAAATGGCAACAAGCTTTTTTCATTATTTATTACAAACAAACGATGGTATCTTAATTAAAAAGTTTAATATTAAAGTTATAATTTCGAGGAAAAAATAAAACCATTATTTATTTATTTATATCATATATAATAAGTAATTTAGTTCTCATAGTAACATGTGGTATCATTTTATATCATTTTTCAAGTAGGTGGTTAAACAGAATCAAACATTATAATACCATGATAAATAGATGTCTGTGGTTATGAATGTTGTTTATTTTAAAATTATATATTTATTTTAGTATAATAATGACATTAAATAGATATTTTTAATTTTTTTAATCATATTTAAATATTTTTCTATAAATAAAAAAATTCAATATGAAAAGAAATATTTACTTTCTTGAGTTGGTAGTTCGCACAACACTTTGGTAATGTTTTTATTTCCCAACTAATTAAAGGTAATAAAGGTGGATAATAATTTATCTCCAAATAACCGTAATTATTTTATATATTTAATTTTTTTCAATTCCATCATTTTAACTAGTGAAATTATATTATGGTGAAAAATGTAATATGTTTCTTCATGAAGGCAGTAGTCCGCAAAAAACTCATTATCAACAATATTTTTTTCAAAGTAGTGGAAAAAAAATAATGATTTTTCAATTAATATAATAATAGTTAATTATAATAATTATATTTATTTCATTATATTACTATGTTTATGGTAGTTTGGTATGTGATAAATGTTTTATAGAAATTAAAGGATTAATTTATATTCTTGTTGTGACCCAGAACTATCACTTGAAAGTCTCCAAATAAATTAAGGGCTAGGATAATGAATTGAAAACTTACGCTTGTTAACATGAAATAACTTTATAATAGGATAATTTTTTCAATTTTTCAATGTTCAATTCAAATTAATAGTGGTCACATGAAGGGGTGGAAGTGTTCCCCTTTTATAGGTGATAAAACGCTACTTTTGGGAACACCCATTAATTTTTAATAATGGAATAACACTATTAAAAGGTTAAAGGTAAAAAAAGAGAGGAATAATGGTGTGTGAGGTGGGATGATTTTGAGATATCCTCTATCTCTCAATTTAACATATGTAATAAACATATTTCATGTCATTTACTACTAGTTTTTTTAATTTTTCTATTTTAATTTTTACAATTGGAAATAGTTTTTAACTAAGTAACATATATATTACTAAAAATAAAATATAACCCTTATTTATAAATTTTTAGGTTTTTAAAACTAATTTCAATCTTCATATAATCTAATAAAAATATAAATATGAGAATGTTAACCTTTAAATTAAAATATTTAACATATAAAAAAAATTTCCTTTGTAGAAAAATCAATGTATTGATCATTATATATTTTTAATATTATTTAATATTGCTTAAAAATTAAATATGTGTTAATATAATTATATATTTATTAAAATATAATATTATGGTAGTTATATAATATATATCAATTTTATTTATTAAATAAAAAATATACTACATTAATAAAAAAATATTTGAAAATAATTCTTTCACCATTATTCTGAACATTAACTTCAATCATAGATATCTCATTTTTATGCCCAAAAAATAAATAACAATTATCTAATAACATGGAAATTTTTATCTCAAATATAAAAAAAATTAGATTTAATTTTTAAAATTTATAACATCCTATTTTTAATGTGAGTGCATAAAAAGTGTTTTTAGTGTGAAAAATTGTTTACGTTTCTGAAATATAAACCATTCATTATATAAATAAAAAATAGTTTTATTTCATTAATTATATCTCATACTAAATATATGTTTTTAATATAAAAATGGACTCATACTTTTATAATCCTATCTTGCATTAAAATAATGTCATATAAGTGACAGTTTTTTAGAAACATTTGCATTTTCATTATTCACATAATAATCAATTATTTTATAAAAAATAAAAATAGTCACATTAATATAATTTTAAAGTTATGAATTCTAAAATTAAAGTCATTTTTCAAAATTAAAATTCTAAAAATTATAATTTTAGATTTCATATTAAAATATAATATTTAAAGAATAACTACTTTTATTAAATAACAGTGTATTAAAAAATGAAGTATACTTAATCATATTTTTATGCATATATAATTTATTGAAATATTTTTATATACCATATGTTTTATATTTCTTATAATTTTATTATGTAATATGTATTTTAATTTTTTTTTGTTCAGTGTTATGTGTGGAACAGTCTATCAAAATAGTGTTTAATTAAAGGAAAAAATTATATAGAAAATTCTTATACAATTAAAATTGTATTTGAGAAATTACATACATAAAATATTAACATAAAATAAAATAAAATAATCATTATTTAAAACTACATTATATTCTTTTAGTTTCCTTTTAACTCTTAATACTCCACAAAATAACTTGGGGATATGCAAAAGTAAGCCGTGAACTCTAAATCCAAGTAATGGAATCCTATAGTAATATCATGATGATATATATTACATGTGATTAAAGAAGAATATCATGATAACATAAAGCTATATTAATGGAACATACTCACATGGAGGTATAACATGTAGAAAATAAAATTATAAAATCATGGTATCATTGGAATATGGTAACAACATAGAACATGACATCATAAGCATATTTCAAGGCTGACCAAAAATAAATCATAGCAAAGTGTGATTTGGGTAACCACTCATGCACCATATATGGTATTTCATGAGGTGAAAACATTACCCACTTCATTAGAGATTTACTAAGGAACATCTTTCATATGTCTAACAATGTGTGTTCCATAAATATTATATAATATAATAACATATTTCATCATTTAAATCCCATGATTATGTAATGTGGGTTTCATACATAGAAGTCCATGACTAAGGGACAATTTCTACATCATAACAGGTGTATATAAAAGTTCATTTAAGGAATAAATCATAAAGTAAAGCAAAATATCATTATATGGGAAGAGTTTTGATAGTAATGGAATGTTCATAAATATGAGACACCATAATCAATTAAGAATCAAAAGTTTTATTACAAAGGAAGTGCTTTAATAGAATAGTTGAGGGAGATAATCCTTTCTATAATAGGTTACTTCTTAAAGCTTGGAATGAGATCCATAGAATATTATAAACTCCTTTAGGGGGGATCTATAGAGATGGAAAATGATAGAATCTATTTTATTCAAGTATTTTCGGTAAAGACCAATGCGATAATGGATGGGTATTAATGAAAAAAGAGAGAGGATTGTTTATTAATATCCAAACATAGGGCATATGCATCAAGTTAATAAAAAATATAAAACTATAATCCTTCCATTGGTTTTATCAATGGTATTTTCAAATTATGGGTTATGTTTAATGGTTTATTAGTTTATGAATTGAAATACCTAAAATAATACCATTTATGATGTCAAAGTGACTCATATTCCTAATGAATTATTCTTAAAATCATAAAATATCCTTTATATTTTTTAATGTTCTTTATTGGTTTTCAAATAAAATACTAATACATTATAACACCTTATTTATTGAAAATAAAAATATTTTATCAACAAAAACCTTTATAAAATTTATTACCTAAATTTTAGGTTATTAGGATTTCATAATTGTTATTGTATTTTGAAAAATATTTTATTTTTACCCAAAATTCTACTATCTCAAACAATTATAAAAATACCCTCATTGTATTATTTTAAAATTATTATTTTAAAAATAATAGAAATTTTATCAAAATAATCTTCTAAATATTATAATATTAACTTTCAAAGATAAATTCTTATTTATTGAAAACATAATTGTTTATGATTTAATAAACAATCTAACCCTTAAAAAATCATCTGGGTCATTATAAAAATATATTCTCAATTATATTTAAATAAAATTTTTATTATTATACTATATCATAAAGATAAACTTTATTTAAAATTATTTAATATATCATAAAAGTTTATTTTAATTGAAATTATATATTTTCAAAAAAATGATTTATTTTTTCTTTCTATACAAGATCATATTTATCATATTCATATTAAATTCAAATTTATTTTATTAAATAAAAATAAAAAATAGATTTGAAAATGAAATATTTAATTTCTAAAAAAACACCTTAATAATATTAAGGTCGAGATGCATAACCCCTTATTACACCAGCATATTCTGAAATGGTGTGGTGTAGGATGGTGGTAATTTTATGGGGTTGATCAGCTAACATTGATCTAGTAGTGATTCATAATAACTTTAAATTTTTTTTATAGGTAGTTTTGTTTTAGACTAACTTTTTGTTTCTATTCTTGGTTATTATCTTGTATGAACACTAGTGATGTTATTATCAGAACCTGAACCTAACCAGGGCTTGATCTGAAAATACCCCAAGCCCACCTCCATAGCCCCAGGGGTGGAGACAATAGTCAAAATACATATCCAAAATTGGAGGAAATTTTCTAATGTACTTGTATGCACACACCCGACCATCTAAAAAAGTATAGATGAATAAAACAAAAAAGATGCAATATCTAGATTATAAGCATGAATATAAAAAAACTCTAAGGTTTACAAGATCATAACAGTGCAATATTGAAAGTAGAGGGAAACAATACATTCCAAACTAAAAAGATATCTCAACCTGAAAAATCAGAATGTAAAAGATCTGAGAGAGATCATCTCCTGATCTTCAATCTTAAACCACCATATACAGTCCAATATTCATGTATCCCTAAGATCATATAATTTTATCGCTGACATGTCCACCTTTTTCATACAATATTACACAATCATTCCAAGACCATGAAGGGGTGGGTATATACAAACCTAGTACGATGCCCAGAAAGCTGAATGGGGGAAGTTAGATACATAATAAGAACAGATAGTAGACATATACTCCCAAATAAATAGATTAAATAGATTAAATGACATGGATATATATATATATATATATATATATATAATCAAACCAAATAAACCAAAATGAGAGATAAGGGGATCTCCAACTCATTTTCCATCCCTGTCATAGTGTGTTAATAGTTCCAGAAGTCCAACAACGTTGTCGATCATGTCGAATTTTTGTACCAAGAAGTAACTACATGGAGGTCTAAAACTATTCACTATGTCACATAGTTGAGAGGGAACAATCTACAATCATATGACACATTCCTTAGTGTATTATGAGTGTTCCAATCAATCAGAATCTATGGAGGACCCACACCCTGATGCATTAGCGGGGTTCAACTCTATAGGTAGAGGACCTGCACCCTGATTTTTCAGGGGTGTTCCACTATAGTTTCATTAGGACTTGCAACCCATCCTATAAGGGTTCCACTGGGTAGATATAGGACTCATACCCATGATAATGGGGGGTTCCACTCTTGTGTCGTGAGGACCAACACCCTATCTGATAGGGTTTCCATTCAGTAGATAGAAGACCTATGCCCAAGTTTATGTGGGGATCCACTCTAGAGTCATGAGGACCCACATTCTATCATATATGGGGATCCACTCTGTAGATGTAGGATCTATTCCATGATCTACTAGGGTGGTTCCACACTAATGTCTCTAGTGATCCTCTTCCTGATCACTGACAACATTGAGTGCTGCTGAAATAAGAATCATTCCCATTACATCTCTAATCACAAATCTAAATCCACTATGTATTCCATAAACATTTTATGTGAAAAAACTACTCAGTATAGAATACTCTTAGGCCAAAATCCGAGTCCAAATGAAGGATATATGAGAGTTTGAACATTACTCAAAAGGATACAAGCAGCACACAGTGTGTGAGGGGACCTGCACGACATGTGTTCCCACCCCATAGCTTATCCCTATCCCTGGAGTTACATGAATGTATAACCATGTAACCTTACATGATGTGTAGAGGGCCTACATGGTGTGTTTGAGCCATCTGGGGTCAATATCGTGATATTTGGTTGTGTTTATATACTTTTCTCGTGTCTGTGTAATTTGGAACATAGTGTGTGTAGGGCCATTCCCCTTCTTGTGTAATCCCATATTATACAAAAAGTCACCAAAACATGTTTCACATGTTGTGTGGGGGTCCCAAACAGCATGTGATACATATATTTCTAGAAAAGCTAGTTGTCTCATCTTGGTCCCTCTATGTCGTGTGTTCTTCAGACTACACAGTGTATAGTCAATAGTTTTCTAGATGTTAAGATATGGACTTCATATTCCAGATCTAGTATTCTTTCCTCTGTGTCCATTCTATTTTCCTCTATAAAATGGTATATTTATACGTCATTCAGTGATTATGGCCCTCTGTTGGCTAGAAATCGAATCATTTTTCATCTCGTGCGAACCTACAAGCATCGTCACACCTCTTCTTGTTTCTGTCACCACCATTGGTCTCAGATCTCAAATAAATGAAAAATATCAACACCCATTATTCTTAAATTCATCCCCAAATCCATCCTTGATCATTTATCCATTGATTTCATGTGAAAGTATCATGAATCCGAGGGTCTGATCGGGCGTGGTTCTTCCCGACACAGTCGAATTGTGACCTTCTGGTCCAACGATGAATAATGTGAAGAGGCTTGGGAAGAAAGGCATAAATTTTTTTATTATTTTTTTCCAAGAATTCTTGGTCAAATTTAATGAATGAGGATATCTTGGGTGAGAAACAAAATAATAATCAATTAAATCGGTACATAAGTTCATTTCAATGTTCAATTAGTGCAGATCAAAGGAGATGAATTGATCATGCTCAATAGATCACAATTATTAATTGGATATTGGATCATTTATTGTCAAAAAATTTGATCAATAATTATTTAGAGAGGTCATTTCATTCGCTACATCTCGATCTTCTTGGATTTGGAGTTCTATCATTGATAGAATTCAATTTTCCAAGGGAAATGAGGAATAACTCTCTCAATTCTCCAAGTTTTTTTGCTGCTAAACCTAGATAATTTCTATAGTAGGGTATTTAAAAGAATTTATGAGAGGTTAATTTAATTAAAATAAATAAATTTAATTATTTATTTTAACTAAAAGCAGCTAATAATGGTCTTTATTTTCAAATGCCCAACACTGAGAAATTTTATATTGCTCCTATGGTAAAAATTGAATTCCGGACTCAAATGTGGTCTTGGATTTATAATCTATGATTTTTTTTAAAGATTTATCTCATTTTATCTAAGAAACAGTGCATGAGTAATATAGATATATTTAATATTATTACATAATTAATTCCCGGAACACCATGATCATAATTGCATGTCCTCTCAGCACATGGATCCTAAAATATTCGTATAATAATTTATATGTATTAAAAGGAAAAATGGGATCTCTACATCAATACATCATTCAATATTTTAATCCACAAAAATAAAAAAAATTCCATCCCAGGATACTGAGCCCCCAACTTCACTATCCTACTCCCAAGAGAGGTCCCTCATGTTTATGTACTATCATAGCACACAAAACAAGGATATGTTCCATCTAGGTAGGGTCCTATTCTCATGATCCTTGATTTCCACTAGGTACTATGAAAAATTTGTTTCATCGTCAATGTCAAGCTCACCCCATTCAATAATTCTCATAGGTTTATGCATGTATCTCCTCAGTTGTAGCAAGTGGAAGATATCATAGAACATATCCAACTGTGGGGGTAGGCTGTTGTGATTAGAAACCTCTCGAATTCTATGAAGTATCTCAAATATCCTGATGACCCTCACAGATAGCTCTCCTCCTTGTAAAAAACTCTTCAATCTTCATCACAGGGAGACTCTTAAGGAAATTGTGGCCTACTTGATCGAACTCCAAGGTCCTATGACGTCGATATATATAAATTTATGTTCTACTCTAGGTTTTCCTCATCCACTCATGGATGAACTGAAACTTCTTTTTCATCACTTTCACTAACTATTGACCGACAAGATATGTCTCACTAATCTCTATCTAGCATGAGGGTGACTGCAGGGTATCTCGTACATGGCCTTCTAAACTTTCAGGATGATAGTAGTGTGGTATTTATTGTTGTATACAAACTCTACTAATTCATGTTTTCTTACCATCTCTATCCAAATTCTAAAATGAAAGACCTCAGAATGTCCTCCAACACCTAGATAGTAAACTCGGTCTACATATCTATCGGGGGTGAATGATTGCACTCATCCTCATCTGGGTCGTCAATTCCTCATGTAGTCCTCTCCAAAACTGGTACGTGAACCACATACAACGGTTTGAGATTATAGTCTAGGGTTCCCCATGAAGGTGAACTATATCCCATACATACATCTTCTAAAAACACTCCACCAAACTGTACTCCCTGGTAGAAATGAAGTGTGTCGACTTCATGAGTTGGTCAACTATCACCCAGATAGCACCATTACCCTTCACTATCTGTCAAATCCCTATCACAAAGTCTGTGGATATACCATTACACTTCCATATTGGAATCTCAAGGAGATGAAACAAACCTACCGGAACCCGGTGCTCAGTCATCAACTATTGACATGTGAGGCATCAAGAGACAAACTCATCCACACTCTATCTCGTTTTAAAAAACTAAAACTTTCCCTAAATGTCTTTGTATATCTTCCTCACAGAAATATGTATATCTAGATGAAAAATTTCAAACTCTCACATCACATACTCTCACATCGTGACTTGTAATATCATCCTTCTATATAAAATGTTGATATGATTCCATTCGTTAGAATACCCATCTAGTGAATCTCTTATGGAAATATGGTCACAAAATAACTCACATTTAATGTCTCTCAACTGGGACTCTTTCACACGGTGGAGAAGTAGATGATTCAAAACCATATATTGAAGAAACATTTCACCCTCCTACTCCACCAGGGTTATATGCAAGGAAGACAGCTTCTCAGAAGACTCCTGAACCAATTAAGCCTGAAAATTCTTTCTAAGGGTACCTACTACCATGTTTCCCTTCCCTATAATATATACTATCTAAAATTCATAGTCCTATAGGATCTATAACCATATCCACTATCTTAGGTTCATGTCTCTCCGTATGAAGACGTACCTGAGAATTTGATGGTCTGAGTAAATCATAAAATACTCTCCTAGAAGGTAGTGCCTCCACATCCTCAGAGTGAAGATAGTTGTTTACAACTCTAGGTCATGAGTCATATAGTTTTGATCATTGGGTCTCAACAACCTTGAAATGTATGCAACAACTACCTATCACTGTATCAACATAATGTCGATCCCTAGTCTTTAGGTGTATCAAAACACTACATACTCAATGCCCTCCTCTAATAGTCTCGACATAGGATAATTGATCATCCCCAGCCTCAATTCCTCAAATTCCCTTTGGAACTACTCAGTATAGTTAAAAGTATTTCCTTTCTACATCATGTTATTCAAAAGGGATACAATCCTAGATAATTATTACAAAAACCTCATGTAGTACCCCACTAAACCAAGAAAACTCTTCACCTATGACATGCTCTTTGGTGGAACCCAAGAGAGAACTTTATCGATCTTCATTGGTTCTAGGATAAAACATGATCATAAATGACATACCCCATAATGTGAACCTGATGAAACCATGTCCGGAACATTGAGAGCATAACATAAATATGGTTCTCCAAAAGAATTTCTAGGACCATCATAAAGTGCTTTTCATGCTCCTCCTCTAACATATAGTGTATTAGTATGGCATCAATGAATAAATCAAAAAAATGGTCCAAGAATTACAAGAATATCTAGTTCATCAAATCCATAAACACGGAGGGAGAATTTGTCACCCGAAAGGGAATCACCATGAACTCAGAGTTTCTATAGAAACATTAAAATGCAATCTTCAAAATATCAACCAAGTGAACACTCAACTGGTGGTATTCATATATGAGATCAATGTTCAATAGCTACGTCACACCTCGTAACTGGTCAAATGGGTCATCAATCCTCTCTATGGGTTACTTTTTATTTATCGTGGACTGGTTCAAAAAATGATCATCCACATAAATCCCTAATATATCATCCATATTTTTCATAAACAAAATAGGAGATACCTAGGGGGAACACTGGATATGATAAATCCCTTCTCTCGAAGGTCCTTCAACAAGAACCGCATCTCATAGAGATCGGCATGGGCCATCCGAAATGACACAGAAAATATTATAGCATTCTCAGGATACAAGTCAATAAAAAACTAGTTCCCCTGTCTTGGAGGTAGTCAAGGAACTTCGTCGAGAATTATTTCTATATAATCCTCCATGAATAGAGGAATCTAGATTTTTAAAAAGACTACTACTCCAAGGGATATACTTTTCAACTGATGGGTGATTGGCTGCAGCCTCCTGCTCGCTGAACCAACTTATCCTACCATGATATCTATCTCACCCATAAAGTTGAATATCATCTCACTAGTATAAAGGAATATTACTCATTTGAGGTGATAGTTACTATGGGATCAGACCATGGTAACCAATATATACCCAGGATGACGTCTTATGGTTCCATCATGATGACCAAAATGTCCCATTTGATCCTATCTCCACCAAGTGATATCTCTGACTATCAGTTGATAAACTATATTAAAGAATTGTTACCAATATGAACCTCAAGACAAAGATGTTGGGCTAAAGTCTCTAGTGGAACTACTACAGATTTGGCGTTTAACAGCTCTAGGCTTTATCAATGCAAGCTAAAAGCACTAAAAAAGGGCCCCTTTATTAGTGATATGGAAAGAATTGATAATGGGGGGATCATTATCAATGCTAAAAAATTACTGATAAAGGGGGTCATTGTCCATGCTAAAAAGAACAGATAAATGCCTCCCTTTATTAGTGTTATTTTTCACATGCACCTCATCCCAGTTGGTTAGGAATCCTTAAGTGCATCCAAGAGACCTGGGATCAAATCCAGGCAGAGGATAATTTTTGGGTACGGTAGTAGTACTGTAGAAGGTATTGTAGCAGGCACTATTTGGCACTATATTAGCCAGGCATATCCCCCCATTTGGGCCTTCGGGCCACCGATTTGGTCCCCAAGTACTTTAAGGCCTTCGGGCCACCCAGGCCTTCAGGTCAGTAAGGCCTTCAGGCCACCTTAAGTGCAGATGAAAACTAGTCAACCTACAAGGAACACGCTTCAGAAGGAGGAGGAGCAAGGATATTTCACCATAGAAGAAGCTAAACGGATTTCAAGAATGAGAGGGTATGGCACCTGCCATCGGGATAAGCCTGTTCATGCACAGAAATGCCTAGCCGAACAGCCATGAGAAGGTGGGGAGCTGATTTCATGATGAAGATGCTGGGGAGGAGAAGTTCCAAGTAGTGAGTTTGGGTTGCATGTAATTTTTGAAGCCTATAGGCAATGAATTCCTCTAAGTCCTATGGGTCATCTAATACTTACGCCTACGGGCCTTGTAAGGGTTCCACCTCACCCCTTGAAAGGTGGATTATTGAAATAAAAAAAATGAAGGCCTCCGGGCCATTGGTGGATTATTAGTTATATTTTACTAGCACTGATTAAGTCACCCCTTTATCAGTGTTTTTTTCTAGTGCTGATGAAGGGTTGATTTTATAAAAAAATTACATTTTAGAAAAAAATATTATATTAATATATATTTTAATTTATATTGATATAAAAAAATATATTTTTTATAAAATATGATTTTGATAAAGCTAAATATGAATATACATTTAATATATAAGATAACTACTAAAAATAGCTTATAAAATAAATAATAATACAATATTAATTAATAATTTCATAATTATTATTTATTAATAGTCATTGAATAACAAATAGATGACCTAAACATTAATTGATTTAATGAATGGGCTAAGATAATTTACAAATATAACATTAACTTCAAAAGGTCATAACTTTTCATTCAGGTGACTTTTTGGTCTCTACCTCATTAGAAATTGAATCTTGTGATTATATATATGTTTTAGTGAACAATATAATCCTTAAACAAATTTTTAGAGGCCAAAAGTTCTACAAGGCCTCCAAAATTGAGTTTTTATTCTGGGCATCCCAATTTTTTAACATTCGATGGAATTTTAGCCTCATTTAAGGGGGTATTATTTTCTTTTTTGGGGGATATAGACTTTATTTCTAAGGATTACATTAATATTTATATTATTTATTTTATGTCTTATCATTTTTAAAAATTTATTTTTATGTTAAATTAAATATATTCATATTTTATTATATTTAATTATAATAAATCAATTGAATAAATTCAAATTTAAACATATTTAAATAAAATGTATTTTTATTTATATAAACAAATTGGAAATAATTTTTTTTTATTCATTTTATTTACAGTAAAAAATTATCCATTTTATTTAAATTATAAAAATACATTAATATGTATATATAATGTTTATTTATACATATGTGTGTGGATTAATATATATATATATATTTATTTATTTATATTCAAATATATAAAAATTAATATTAATATATATTATATTTAAATAAATATAATTATATATATATATCACTAATTTCTAAACATATACAAATAAATTTAAATGTCATATAATGTAAAACAAAAATGCATGGAATAGTGATAATGGAATCCAACTACATATGGGAGGTCCTGGGATCAAATCCAGGCACACACAGGTATTTTGGGGTGGTTAACATTGAGGAAAGGGGGTGGGGTCACATTATGGTCATTGGGGAGTGGAAATCACTAATAAAGGGGTCTTTCAAGTGTTGAAAATGAGAGTTTGGATGAGTGAAAAAAAAAGAAATTCAAAATTATTAACATCTCTAAAAAAGTGTTGATAAAGGGTGCCTTTCATAACGATTTTTGTATCCCTATTAAAATACCGCTTTATCAATGTTTTTTAGCATTGATATAGATTGGCCTTTAACATAGCTCACAATATCAATGATTTTTAAGAACTGATAAGAACCTTTTACTAGAATTGTTAAAGTTCCAATTTATAGTAGCATGGGAACTTCATCCCTTGCACTAGGAGTATAAATATGAATGAATTACTTGAACATGTGTTTACTAATATTGAGGAAATATTAGAATAAACATAGATCATACCTCTAATCATTTTGTGTGTCGCGGAGTCGTATTCCTCCATAGCCTGTAGTTGTCTGTGGCCCAAACCACCATCTCTATGATCCTGAGATCAGCCACCTTATGGTGGTGGTGGTGAAAGAATACCATAGAATCATCCACCACCCAATACTCCCCCTCCTAGAGCTCCACATACTCCTATGTCATCCCCAACTCCTTGGGGAATCCCTTACCTATCCTAAGATATCCTTGATCATGGTGTTGCCTCTATTGTCCCGGTTCATTTGTTATCTGGTTGTGCTCCTCAACACATATGTTTGGGTAGTCACAATCCATGTAAAATCACCCATCACAAGTACAAAATCATTCCTATCTAAGATAAACTAATTATTTATACTTCCCCAAACCACATGCTTGATCCTGATCCTAGTAATAATACCTACACTGAGATCCTATTGATTGACGTCTTCTTGCTACTGCAGATGACTTAGATCTGTAACGTCGAGTGGTAGCTCCAACAAATAGACATCCCTTTGTCAAGAATCTATATACTACTAGTTCCCACTCCAATACCTTGTAATTTGTAAAAAATAAAAAGTAAACAATCCTAGCATGTATCTCTTTATGAGGTCCCTACTCAAGCTTTCATGTGGGGAAATAATCATCTCAGATCGTGTCTAGGGAGTACCTTGTACAGTTTATGAACATCGTGGCATACTCATTAACCATGATTCAATGATATGTAAAATTTATAGTTATTTAAAAAATATTTTGTAGACTCAGGTAGACCCTAGGTTGTCTCTCAAGGAGCATTGGTAGCTTATAGTGTGCATTTTTAATAAATATTACTAAAAGAGAGGGGTGATTTTGAAAACAGTTTTAAGAAACTAACATAACTTAAATGGTTTAATAGTTGATAGAATAAAGTGGTGATTTAGGAATTATGAGAGAATGATATCACCTCAAGTTCACTACACATCTTGTATAGTTCATTATTCTGAAAATTCCACATGGTTTTGTTTAATTCATTGGTTTAGGTTTGTCAAGATCTTGATTCCCCTCTTTCCTCTCACAACGTTGTACAAAGTACCAACCATTGACACAACAATCGTGTTCTCAAGGTTTGGACTTCAATAATAGATTAAAGGATACCAAATCATACTAAAATCTCATATATGTGTGAGATAGAAAGGATGGTTGTGTTGTCTAATCAAAACAACCCATGATTCCCACTTGAAATCTCATCCCAATCATTATTGAAATAAAAAAATGTCTCACTTCATTATATAATTAGAAATGAAATTAGAGGAGATGATTGTCAAGATAGGGAATAAGTGAATTATTTATCATAGAATTTACACAAAATCGGTAGAAAACCAAGTTTTGGAACTCTCTCCCAGGTGTGTGTATCTCCCTCGAAATGATCATCCACCGTTTAGGTTGGCATCGGGAGGAGGAGGAAGCTCGGGTGGAACATTTCCTTCATCATTGATCCCCCTATGAGGAAAGGGGCCTCTAGAACTTCTTAGAGGATGAGAGCAATATGTTCGGTCTCCAAAATACCAGATCTTTTCTTCCTGGCCTAACGTAAAAATGGGGAGTCGAAGGTTCCATTTTATAAGAAAAATGGGAAGGTGGTTTTGAGCACACATATTTCTTAAAACCAATTTGCACATAGTTTTATACCACCATACATACTTATATCTCTTTGGAGAAAATAAAAAAAATTAGACCCATACCCTAAATATCTCCACCGAATGTTTGGCTGCATTTAGACAAATATAGCTCTAGATATGGACAGATCATAGGAGACCACTTTTAACTTCGTGTAGATTCAGTGTGCTGGACAGATCAGGTCGGTTAGAGAACCAGATGGAAGATTGAGTCCTGGTTTTCTTCAGATTAAATGTATCCCAATAAATTATGGACTATACCACAAACATTCATACAATTTGGATTCTCAATCATTATATGTGTGTGGATTGGTCCACTGGTATGCATGGATCCTGTGAAGTTTTTCTCATTTTTATTGGACATCATCATAGACCCTCCAAATCACCTCTTCCTGCTATGGAATTATCAAAAACAAGTTTCTTTACCATTTTTAACAGTGATAAAAATAAAAGAATTGCATCAAAAATTAACTGAATTATGTTATTATATTTGGAATTTATAATACAAATTTAGTTTAATACAATGGTGTAAGGGTGAAAATGAAATAGTGAATTGTGGTACTATCACACCCCCAAACCTAAACATTTGAACTCTTGGGAAAAGTTACATTTTCATAAATTATGCATGTAAATATTTCCAACTTAATTAAGATTTAACATTCAATTAATATTTAATTCCTTATAGAAATGTGACCAAAGAAAAAAATCATACTGAGGAACAATTCTCAATGATCATTGAAAAAAGACATCTCAAAAATTATATCCAAATGAAATTCCAAGTGATGCATGATTCCAATCAAAGAAAATAATTAAAAAGTTAACTATTTCACTAATTCTCCATGTGTGTGTGTGACAACCATTTCATGTTATTCTTTCCACTTTATATTCAATAAATATAATTTATTTTAATAATTTTCTACTTACAAGATCTCTTCCACAGAAATTGCCTCACATCCTTTGAAATCAAATTATACGACTCACTCACTAAAGAATTGATATAATTCAAACCATAACCTCTCGACCTAAATATCCCCATATGTTGAACATTTCATCACTCCCTTCATTTATTGTTATTTTTTTCAAAATTTTCAATTTAAACAAATCTCACACTCTTCTCCCAACCCTTGTTTGATCTCCTCACGACACTAATTTTAATAGTTATAAAAATATCAAAAGTCTAGGAAGGGTGGTTTTTGAACTTCCAAATATACAACCCTTTTTTTGTTTTTTATAGGGCATACAAAAGTCAGATAACAGGTATACACGCATAGGTCAATCTGGTACAGTAATGAAATAGATCGGATGTGGAATGAACGTATGTAAAAATGATTATAGAAAGTTGAGAAAAATCAACCTAACTTATATTTACCTTCCATTAAGTAATAAATTTTAAATTTTCATGGTTGGGTGGAAACATGTGTGGAGAGATTAAGTGACACAATTCTCCCTTAAAGTATTCATAAAAAAGGGAACCATTCTTCTCAATGGGTTCAAAATGAAACAACTAATTATATCATCGACAAAGATCTAAATTTAAAAATAATTTCACACCATAGTATTGAATTCTTTCTGAAACACACATTTCATCAGAAGTTTTTTATTGTTAAAACAACCTGAAATAAGGACATTCCACATGAATTTTCAATAACTTTTATAATTAAATGGGAATCATTTTTCATGATAAAGTGGGCATAAAAAAGTAATATTCCAACACAAAATTGAGGGGGAGGTATGGGGGAAAGTAACAATACAATTTAGAAATCTAAAAAGAGAAAAGGAAGAAAGATGATAAAAACTCCTAACTGACCCAGGAATATACCCATCCCCCCACACCTAAAGTGTGAAATGTCCTCACTATAAGAGAAGATTGTGTGGAGAGGAAGGATAAAACCTAGTGAGTTTCATTAAAATATTTCTTCTTAAATATGGAGTTCCTCCATCGAGGACTCTGGAATGGATTCATAGAAGTGCTTCAGACGCTACCCATTGACAGTGAAGGTTTTTTTGGTTTCTTCATTTTGAATATGGGAAACACCAAATGGAGAGACGTTAGTAATAGTTTATGGTCCAAACTAGCAGGAATAAAGCTTACTAGGATGCAATTTTAGCCTTGCATTGTATATGAGGACCTTTTCCCAATTTGGAACTCACGATTAAGGATAATTCAGTCATGGGCAAACATGGTTCGCTCTTTATAAATCATAGAGTTCTTATAAGAATCTCTACGCAATTCCTCTTGCTCCTGGATATGTAACTTCCTCTGAGAACCTACCCTAGAAGGGTTAGAATTTTATTTTTTAATGGCCCATTAGTCCCAGTACTCAATCTTAACAGCCAGGTGACAACTTTTTCAAAAAAACAAGACTATAAGGTGACATTACAATGGGAGTTTTGAAAGTTGTACGGTAGGCCCATAATGATTCATCAAGACGAAGACTCCAATATTTTCTATTAGGTTGAACCATTTTTTCAAGAATCTATTTTACCTCTCTATTTGACACCATAGATTGACCATTGGTCTACAGGTGATATGTAGTAGACACTCTATCACCGACCCCATACTAACACAAAAGTGATTTCATTTTTCAGTTGTATAAATGAGAACCCTAGTCACTAATGATGAACCTAGGTAATCCAAACCTACAATAGATCTGACTTCTAAAAAATTCCACAACTTTTTCGAAATCAACTGTCCTTGTGGCTCGTGACTCTACCAATTTTTGACACATAATCGACCATCATAAGAATGTCCAAGTTTCCAAAGGAATTGGGAAATGGACCCATAAATTCAATTCCCCAAACATCAAAAATGTCATGAAAGAGAAACAATTGTTGTATCATTTCATTTCTTCTAGAGACATTCCCCATACTTTTACAATGAGGACACAATTTTCTAAAATCATGGGCATACCGAAACAACTTGGGCCAAAAGAGACTATAATTGAGGACCTTGCAAGTAGTCCATTGGGGACCAAAGTGGATCCCACAAGAAAGAGTGTGGAAGAACCTAAGGATGGATTGAAACTCATTATCGGTAACACAACGCCTGAGTACATGATCACTACAGGTGAACCAAAGGTAGGGGTCTTCCCAAATGTACCAAAGGGGCTCATGTTTTAGATGGTCATCCTCATTTTATTTGAAATCATTTGGAATGAATGGTGATACAAAATAATTTACAATTTTAGCATGCCAGGGAATAGCATCTTACACTTAGTATAGTTTCTCATCAGGAAACATATCATTTATAGGAAGAGAGGGGATGATTCAATGACCGAGGATGGGTGGATCCTACTGATATGGTCATCCACCACATTCGCTGGTCCTTTTTATCTCTAAAAATTGAATTAATGGAGGAGGAGTATTTAGTAAATGAGATGTGGTTTGACTTCTGGTTTCTAAAGGAGATACCAGATGGATGCATTGTCTGAGAACACAATGACTTAGGACCCTGAAAGGTATGACCTCAATTTTTCCAAGGAAAACACAATTGAAATGAATTATTTTTCAGTTGTGGTGTAGTTTTCTTGGGCAGGGTCAAATGTACGTGTGGCACAGGCAATGAAATGTATATCTCGATCGACCCTTTGTGATAACATTGCCCCAACTGCATAGTTAGAGGTGACACACATAATCTCAAATGCTAAATACTACCATGGTGGTTGGATTACCAGGGGTGATTTGAGACTCCATTTTAACTTTTTAAAAGATTCCTCACATTCATCATCAAAAACAAAATCTTTTTCTTTTCGGAGTAATCGGGAGAGGGGGAGTGCAATTTTACTGAAGTCATGAATGAAACGATGGTAAAATCTAGCATGTCCTAGGAAAGACCACACATAAAATACATTTTTTTGGCAATGGTGGGGAATAAATGACATCCACATTTGATTTATCTACTTGGATGTCATCCCCGGAAATTACATGTCCCAAAACTATACCTTTTCGCACCATGAAATGGCATTTCTCATAATTTAATACTATATTCTTTTCAATATAGCGACGAAGGAATAAATCAAGACTACTCAAACATTTATCCAACGTGGATCCATAAATAGTTAAATCATCTATTAATACTTCCATGAGATTCTCCAGGTAATCTGAAAAAATACTACCATGCATTGCTGGAAAGTTCCCAGAGCATTGCACAGACCAAATGGGATCCTCCTAAATGAAAATGTGCCAAAGGGGAAAGTGAAGGTCATCTTTTCCTGATCCATAGGGGTAATATGGATTTGAAAATATCCAAAATACCCATCAAGAAAACAGAAATGGGACTTCCCTGCTAGCCTCTCAATCATTTGTTCAATGAATGGAAATGGGGAATGGTATTTCCTTGTGTGTTGGTTTAGTCGGTGATAGTCTATACAGACACACCCACTATTCTACACATGATTTGGAACCAATTATTTATTTTCATTTTTTATTACATTAAGACAATTTTTTTAGGAACTACTTTAACAAGACTGACCCATTGGCTGTCAGATATGGGGTAAATGATTCCATCCGTCAATAATTCTGTTACCTAATTTTTAAAAACTTCTAGGAGGTTTGGGTTCACTCGAAATTATGACTGCTTCACTGGTTTAGCCTCATCATTTAATAAAATATGATGTGTTCAAATTTACGGGATAATACTAGGAATGTCAGCAAGTGTCCATCCCAATGATTGTCTATACTCCTTCAAAAGATAAAGCAGTCAAAATTCATGATCAGAAGGGAGTGAACTCAAAATGATGAAGAGAAACTTTTTTACATTCTCAAGATTTTAATATTTTAAATCTTGATGAAGTTATTTAAGTTTTAATTTAGGTGGATTTTGGATTGATGAGAGTGTGTGTAAAATTGAGAGGTCACTGATCTCATCTAATTGCTAAATGGTATCATCCTCAATAGAGGAATGACATTTTACAATCTTAGTAGTATCATCGATGGTCATTGGATCCTCGGTGTTCAAGATGTTATCAATTAATGAACATGAATGAAACTTTTCTAGACCACTACCAAAATCAATGCATGATTCATTACCAAGAATTTAATTCAAGGATGAAAACTCAAATAGGGTATTGGGGGAATGATAAGAAGTGTTTTCAGGGGAAGGGAGTACATTGATTGAATTAACATAGATATATGAATGTTCTTCTAAGGGGTGATTCATGGAATCAAGGATACTGAAATAGACTATGTCATCACCAAATTCCATAGATAATGTACTATTATGGACATTAATTATGTTTTTGGAGGTTTTCAAAAGGGTCTCTCCAATATAATTGGGGTGTGTCCATTCATCCTATCAGCTTCCATTTTTAGCGCATAAAAATCTGAATGAAAAATTAAAATTTTCATCCTCAAAAGAACATCCTCTAACACACCAGTAGGGGGTGAGGTACTCCAGTTGGCTAGTTGAACAACAATTCTAGTGGTCTTTAGTTTCCAAACCTGTAATTAAGAGTAAATGGAGTGAAGTGTCAAATTTGTAGAAGAACCTAAATCAAGCATAACTTAGGAAAATGAATACTCCCCTATGTTTCATGGAATTGAGAATGTATTAGGATCGTTGAACTTGGTGGGAAGTGATGTATCTATTAATTAATATACATTCCTCCCCAATCTCAACTTTTCATCTCCATGATGTCGCCTTCAGTGTGGACACATCTCCTTCAGAAACATGGGGTATCTTGGAATTTGATTCACAACATCAATCAAGGGGATGTTTAAATGAGCTTTTTTTAAAATCTCCAAAACTTCCTTATTGAGTTAAATTTCCTTTTCTTTTCTAGGTTGGGTGGACCTTTGGGGAAATGGAATAGGAATGGGTTGGCTAGGAGACTCATCGGCATACACACTATTTCCTTTGGATGTTTTTCTCTCAAGACATGGTTTTTCAACATTTGGATAATTTTTAATAGTTGGTATAGAGGTTTCCTCAAGAGGGGATGAATCTAATGAAGGATTCATCTGACATTATAGTTGGTTACTACTTCTAAGGGTGATGGAACTAATATTTTCTTTATCTCTAGGGTTTACTAATGGTTGATATCGTATTTTACCCGAACTGTGACATTGAATTTCACCCACTAAGTTAGATAGTTTTCTTAATTGGGTTTTTAGGTCTTGTATGCCTACTTGGGTGGTTTGTTAGAATTGGAGATTGTTGGTATCCATTTGTTTCATCATATATTCTAGGGTAAGCTTAGGTTTTTGAGGGGGTGGTTGGAAAGGCCTTTGGGGTGGTGGTGGTGGATGACTACTTTAACCATGTTGGTTTCATTGTTGTTGAGGTTATTTTGAATATACCCTTACCTATAGGCTTGGTTTTATTTACACCCAAGGTTGGATGGATGGTAAGGTTCTTTCCTAAAGGGTCGGTTATAGGGGAGGCCTGGAAAGATTTCCATACAACTCTCAGAAGTTTCTCTCAATTGAGGACATTGGTCAGAGTAGTGGGTGTCAGAAAAACATATACAACAATGGATGGGAGGAGGAGATCGGAATTTTCTTGGGAAAGGCCAAGTTGTCAAAGAATGGTAATTACCTATTTGAACTTCGTGTTCATCTTGTTCTCGAATTTGGTAGATTTCACCGCATGGTCACATTGAATGGGTACATTGGACCTTGTACTAAATTTTGGTGTGTTATGTTCCATGTTCTCGATCAAGGTTCTTGCAGAAATTGGGGTCTTATCCACTAGTTCTCAACCAGCAGCAGCATTAATCATATTTCGATCAATAAAAATTAATACTTCGTAAAAATACTAAATTAAAAGTTGATCACTTATTTGGTGGTGTGGAAAACTAGAACATAACCTTTTAAAGAATTCCCAATATTCATATAATTTTTCTCCTTTTGATTGCCTTATACCACAAATTTCTTTCCTTATAGTTTCAGTTCGAGAGGCTAAGAAATATTTTTCACGAAAAAGGTGTTTCATGTCCGCCCAGCCTCTAATTGGAGAACTAACATAGTAAATCCAGTCTTTTGCAGTGTATTCCCATGAAAATGGGAATTCTCTGAGATTTACTTGTTCTTCATCCACATTTTCTAGTTTTGGTGTAGAACACACTGTATGAAATTCCTTAATATTATTATGTGTAACTTCTCTAGGAAGTCTATTAAATCTTGGTAATACAAGAATTAAACCAAATTTTAGTTCAAAATTGGGTGCCTCACCTTGAATTTGAATATAGGTGGGCTGGATATCAACATCAGGTGAGGTTAGTTCTTTTAATGTTTAGTTATTTCTAGCCATAATATGTATGTTTATTTCAGTTTTGCTATTGGTTCCAGAATAATAAGATGAGGGATCAAGAAAATTTTATATGTTTTGTGTGTCCTCCTTCGAAGGGTTCTCTTGTGCATCTCCGGGTCGCTAATGTAAGATCCTCTCCGGTTCGACGTCAAAATGTGGTAGGTCTCCTTTATTTGAATGTGTCATGCAAAAAACCTACAAAATAAATAAATCAGAATACAAAAATATAGGTAGAGGTATAAGATAAAATGAAAAAATACTCACAAAATTTACAAAAATATTATAAAAACACACACTAAAAACCAAAGCACTCCCCGACAATGGTGCCATAATTTTACCATGCTCACATGAAAATTCAAATTGGTAGTTATTTAAAGAAGAGTTTTTAGTCTATGATAGGCCCTAGGTAGTCTCTAAAGGAGATTTGGTAGTTTATAGTGTGTATTTTTAATAAATATTACTAAAATAGAGGGGTGATTATGAAAACAGTTATAAGAAAATAACATAACAAAAAGAGATTAATAGTTGATGGAATAAGGTGGTGATTTAAGAATTTTTAGAGAAGGATATCACTTCCAGTTCTCTACATATCATGGATAGTTCATTGTTCTGAAAATTCCATATGGTTTTGTTTAATTCTTTGGTTGAGGGTTGTCAAGATCTTGATTCCCCTCCTGCCTCTCAAAACGTTGCACAAAGTACCAACCCTAGACACAACAATCGTGTTGTAAAGGTTTGGAATTCAAGAACAAATTAAAGGCTACCAAATTATATGGGAATATAATATGTGTGTGAGATATAAAGGATGCTTGTGTTGTCTAATCAGAAAAACCCAAGATTCCCACTTGAAATATCAACCCAATTGGTGTTAAAATAAAAAAAACATTTCACTTAATTACATCAATAGAAATGAAATCAAAGGAGATGATTGTCAAGATAATAAATAATTTAAATATTTATCACACAAATTAAACAAAACCAGCAGAATAACATATTCCAAAACTCCCTCCCATGTGTGTGTAGCTCCCTCGAAATGATCTTCCACTGTTTAGCTAGACATCAGGAGGAGGAGAAACCTCAGGTGGAACTTCACCTTCATCCTTGATCCCCATATGAGGATTGGGGCCTCTAGAACATCTTAGATGATGAGAGGAATACTTTGGGTCTCCAAAATACTTGAGTTTTTCCACCTGGCTGAACTTATAAATGGGGAGCACAAGGATTCATTTTTTAGGAAAATGGGAAGGTGGTTTTGAGCACATAGATTTCTTAAACCCCCTTTTCACAATGTTTTAGACCTCTAGAAAGCTTATCTTGATTTGGAGAAAATAAAAAACTGTTATCCCCACCTTCTAAATATATCCACCGAATATTTGGCTGCATTTAGACAAATAAATCTTGATATATGGATAGATAACAGCACCCCACTTTTGACTTTGTGCAGATTCGGTGTGTTGGATAGATCAGGTCGGTTGGGCCACCAAATTGACAAATGAGTCTTTGGTTTCTTTAGATGAAATGTATCCAAATAAAATTTGGACTAGACCAGAAACATTCAGCCCATTTAGATGCACGGTTTAGTAGTAGTGTGGGGATTATTCCACTACTGTGTATGGATCCTACAGAGGATGGCCCATTTTTCATGGACATCATCATGGGCCCTCCAAATCACCTCCTCCTACAATGGAATTATCAAAAAAAGTTACATTTACCTTTTTAAAAGTGATAAAAATAAAATAATTTAATCAAACATGAAGTTAATTTTGTTATTATATTATGAATTTACAATACAAATTCAATTAAATACAATGGTTTAAGGGTGAAAATGAAATAATGAATCATGGTATGATCACTCATCCTCTATCATCCCTCCATACTGCAGCTCCAAAAGATTTTTAATCTAAACCAATTCTAAATTTAAGGGGTAGTACTCCAAGAAAAATATCTTTTGAAATTTGTTCCATGAGAGTGATGACTCATCATTCATTTGGGTAACAAGTCTCCACCAGTTCCTAACTACTCCATGTAGAAGGCTAGCTTCCAGCGCAACCACCTGATTCATCGGTGTTTGGATAAGTTTGAAGAACTTGACAAATGACTCTAGTCAATCCTCCTATACTTGGGGATCTAGATCTCCACGGAACCTCATAGGCTTCAAGAATTGAAGCTCATAGAGTGGGAAATCCTTCACACATCCTCATTCGTCCTGGCATGTACGATCTCCAACTCAACAGGTGGGGGTGCTACTACCTTTTCACCTGGTGGAAGGATCTTGTAGGAAGGACCGTGAAATGAGGATTCATCACTCATAGGCTCTTCAATACAATCCAGAACTAGTATCATGGTTGTATGTAATCATGGAGGCATCCTAAAAATCTAATCAAGATATACAATGATCCGATGAGAAAATATATATACAATGGGGAGCTGACTCAATAAGTACAGTTAAAGACTCAATCTTATATGATTCATGTACCATTTATCTCAAATACCAATATCTTGGTATGATAAGTCGCTAAGTAAGTAGTCAATATCTTGGTGAAAGGATACATTGGTCATCTTTACCAACATTGTGTTCCCTGTCCAGAGATCCACACTCAAGAAAATTTGAAACCATTTCCCTATATCCAAACAAAATTCTTGTAAGTGGACTACTCCATGTATTGTCCCAAGGAATGAACTGCTATGATACCAATATATCATGACCTGACCCAAATCAAGACATGAGCCGCAAGTACCCCATTCGTATCTCCATAGGCGAAGGGTGGCGAAAAGTGCCGAAAGGCGTATCATTAATTGGAGGGATTTTAAAAATATACCTTTATGAACAGACATGACCATATCAATGAGAATGTGAATATGAATAAAATAAATAAGTATTAAATATCTAGAATATAACCATACATAAAAAAACATATAGGATGTACAAGAGTGTGATGATGTAGTTCTAAAAGTAAAGGGGAAAAATATATTCCCAATTAATAATATCTCTCTACATGAAAAAACTAGAAACTAAAAGTTCCAAGAGAGCCTAGCTCTTTATCTCCATGATCTGACCACCATGTTTGGTCCAATATACACATTATTCCTAATCTCCTATGAATTCACCACCAACATTTCTATCATCTACATAAGACGTGACATGTGTAGAAAAATCCCATATAGGAGTGAGTAAATACATACTCAATATGATTCCCCGAAATAGGAATGGGGGAGAAATAAGAGACATAAGAGAGTAAAAAACCAATGACATGGATACAGATATGTATGTATGTTTGTATGTATGTATGTATGTTTGTATGTATGTATGTATGTATGTATGTATGTATGTATGTATGTATGTATGTATGTATGTATGTATGTATGTATGTATGTATGTATGTATGTATGTATGTATGTATGTATGTATGTATGTATGTATGTATGTATGTATGTATGTGTGTGTGTGTGTGTATGTGTGTATGTATGTATGTATGTATGTCTGTATGTCTGTATGTCTGTATGTCTGTATGTATGTATGTATGTATGTATGTATGTATGTATGTGGTCAAACCAATGAAACCCAGATGATAGAGAAGGCGTATGTATGTATGTATGTATGTATGTATGTATGTATGTATGTATGTATGTATGTGGTCAAACCAATGAAACCCAGATGATAGAGAAGGCATCTATATATCACATCCCAACCCCGAAAAACAAGTGACAATAGTTCTGTAATTCCATCAACAATGTCGAACATCTCGTGTTTCTATCACAAGATGTAACTATGTGGCGGCCCACACCTCGCCACTATGATCCACAATCGAGGGGGTACAATCTCAAAGTACATTTACTGCACCCAAGTATGTTAGGGGTTAGAAGAAAACAAGTATCCATAAATGACATTCTACTTAATGCATCAGGGGGTTCCACATTCTAGTTAGAGGACCCACACCCTAATACGTGAGGGGGTTCTACTATGTAGGTAGAGAAACCACACCCTAATGCATTAGGGGTTTCACTCTAGTTCTATATGTATCCATGTCCAATCTTATAGTGGGTTCCACAAGGTAGATTGAAGACTCATACTGAAGATGATGGGTGGTCAACTCTTATGTCATGAGGACTCACACCCCATCTGATTGGGGGTTCCACTGGATAAATATGGGACCTGTAACACTGGTGTTTTTTGGAACAATTTTTTTCTATTAAATTGATTCATTTTATTTCTTACATCTCATGATTCAAAAAAGTAAATCTTTAATTATATTCTACACCCATACAATCTTTCTCTACATGAAACACCAACTTGGATTTCATTACACACATTACTGAGTTTCTACAAAACAACATTTTATTATTATAATTATTTAAATGAGATAGTTATAACATAGATTTTAAACATAGTTATATAAATAGAACTAACTAATTTTTAAATGTTATAAATAATTTATTTATATAAATAAAAAATATTGATAATAAAACACATAATTTTTGGTAAAGTATTTATAAGTTTAAAATTCTATTTTCTCAAAGGAACTACTTTTTATGTCCTTTTATGAATAATAAAAAAATAATTTTAGATACTTTTAGAAATTTAATTTTATAAATTAGACTTTATTTTTCAATTCATAATTTTAAAATTATATTAGGGTGAAGTTTTGGTATTTTTCAAAAAAACATCATTTTTTTATTAATAATGAAAAATACATAATTGTAATTCAAAACTCCTTTTTTATATAATTTATTTATATTATAAAATTATATTATATTTTAATTTTAATGATTAATTAAATTAATTTTAAATAAATTAATCCAATTTTTGTCATTGGAACCAATTTCACATTGAAATTGGATATAAAAATATTTCAATCTTTAATCATTTTCGCTAAAAAAACCCACAACCACAACATGTATGTGGGATTAATTTAAAATTAATTTCTTCTAGTACTGTGATTTGAATTTGAAAAAATAAATTCTATATTTGGACTCCAAATAATTTATAATTTATCATAAGTTCAACTTAATTTTTTACCAAATTTTTTTGAATAAGTAAATAAATTTAATTACAGTGATTAAAGTAAAAAAACAAGATTACTTAGTTGTTAAATAATAACTTTAGTTGAAAAATAACCTAGAAACATGTCAAAAATCTATTATATGGAAATATTTTGAACGATTAACTTTTTTATAGAAAATGAAAAATTATTCCTGGCATAGGATTGCAGGGAGACCTCTCAATATTGTTTGCCTTATTATATTTACATGAATTCCACTCCTCCTACACTATAAAAGGGCACTCACCCCTCGCTTCTTCACACCTCTAAATACCATTATATTATCAAAAATATACATAAATATCTTCCAAAATTACATACCTTAATCATAGAGGTGTCACTTTGGCTAGAAATACTACCAAGGAAGCCCTTCGGAGGAAACCAAGAGGAGTTACCCAAAGAAGAGGTAACATCCTTCTACAAGCTCTTTTGTTTTATTTTCATTATACACCCCCTAAAATCCTCTTATTCCATGATTATATAATAATAAAAGTATCCTAAATATTATGAGATGTTTTAATTCTAATTTTAAGACCTTATAATAAACCAAATTTCATTAAATGGGTAATAAACATGTCGTTCATTTGTACGGTGGACAACCACCTCGCGAAATCATGTTGATTTTTTTTCTTTATCACCTCTCATTGTTGGTAATTATGATGTACATACTATTTTTAGATAATATATATGAGTTTTATGATTTATTAATTATTTTTGAATTATTATATAACCCATAACTTCATTATTTCCATTTTTTGTAAATACGATACCTTCTTTTGTGGTCGTGTGGACTACCACCTCCTCAAAGTGATGTGATTTATTCACACTTTACATGGAATGTATTAAGGATGGGTTTTGTAAAAATATATTATAACTATGAAATAATAATTATAATTTAATTATAGTATATATATATATGTGTATATAAACATATATTCCATTTATTTTATTTTATTTAAATGAGAATAAAATGGAAACAGTGTTCATGTGAACGCATGACCTACCGTCTTCATGAATGGTGTATTTCATTTTATATTTATACCTATTATATATTATTTTAATTATTTATATAATAAATATATATGATATTTATTTCATGTTTTACATTTTATATTATGTATATTGCGATCTAATTAAGAGGAACAAGGATAATAATTCAAAACATATACAAAAAACAAAGAGGGTATTACCTGAAACATAACATTAACATGGAATTATTAATAAATAGGTAATATAAAGTCATGATCAAATAATATATTTTATTAGATATAACAATATGGTTTTATGGTATATTTATAATGATGTTATATTTATTATACAGGAGGTTCGAATGAGTACGGTGTGATTTGATACATAAGGTAAGGGTTTTCTTCTCCCACTCTTATTTTTGTGATATTTATACCTTATTCACCACTAGATTATTTTTTGTAGTGTATATACATTCCATGAGTAAATTATATTATTATTATCCATAATTTTATGGGTATTTAAAAATCCATCTGATCATATCTCCTTATTGTGGTTTATGTTTCAAAAGATAATAAATGAATAAAGTAATTTTGTCTCAATTGGCCTTCTCTGAGATACATGCCTTGTTATGCACATATATTCTTATTTGAGGTGTATACACTAACGTTATACATTTTATATCATGGATATACTTATAATAATCATTTTTAAGATTAAATTAATTTCATTTTTTACATTTTTTGTTTTATTCCAGTTACCAAATGGGTAAGACTTTGTTGCAACAATTTCATCGTTTATCAGGATTGTTTATGATTATTCTTAGATTGATGAAATATTACGAACTATCTCTCAATAAAACTCATGAATTTTCTTCTAATCTATTTATTCAAGATATATTCATGTGTTAGTACCTTTTTCCACTCTATGGTAACTAAGATAAATATTAAATTGTTTTTCATAAAATATGACCTTATTTCTCTCTTGGGACAAAAATATATTTTATTCAAAAAATAATATTTTCAATCATGTTTTCAAAGAATGTTTTAAAATAATATTTTAATATATTTTTCAAGGAAATTTTATTTTAAAAAATATTTATGGTTCTTCGAGCATCCTTTCGGAGTTTTCAGCATTATTTTAAAAGAAAAAGGATTCCAAAACAAATTCTTTTTAAACATCATTTTTAAAAGAAGAAATGATATTTTCTTCAAGAAATGTTTGTAAAGGATGTTTAAAAATTATTATACAACAAATATGACATCTTTTGGTGTTACTCATTCGTTTCTAGTGAATTTATCCAAATTTTTTATACATATTTTTTCTCTAAATGGTTTATGTTTTGACAAAATAATTTTTATGAAGCCTGCTTCTCTTTCACGGTTATATTATTATAAAACATTATTCTTTTCCTGGGTTATTCTTTAATGAAATCATTATATAACCTATCTCTTTTACACATGTTGTGATATGATTACATTTTTATGTAACCCATTTCATTTAATGTGTTATGATATGATAAATATTTATGATCTAGTGTCACACATATATATGATATCATTATCAGATGGGTGGGACCTATATCTCTCTTTAATAAATTGGGTAAAGATTTATATCTCGTGAGTGAACCTTAATTAATTATATGGTTATGGGAGTGAACCTTGACAACCATGATGGTATGGGGTGTGAACCCATACTACTAAGATGGACTTGGAAATAATCCTTGACTTATATAGAAATCATTTTATATGACTATGTGTCTTCCACAATTCCATATCTTATTCCTCTGTTATTCATTCATGTATTATGCTATTGATTACCTTATGTTTCATGTCTTATGAACATCAAATATTTTTTCCATGATTTAGGTTTAAGATCTTTGATATGCAGGGTATGTTCTTATGATGCTATGTTCATGTTCTCATACCCTTATGATCATGGTTACACTTACATATATCCCTTGTTTCACCTTACTGTGTATCTAATCACACCACTTTTTACGTGTCATTTCCCCATGTTATGAAGATATTTATTATGTATGATGTGTCTAAGAAAAGTACTAGTCAATAATAAACTAGTGGGAGATAATGTAGCTCACTTAAGTACTAGTTTTCATGTTTCCATGTTTCCAAAGGCACTAAACTAATACAATCTTTGAGTGTTTGTTTGTATAATGTATTGAGTATTCCCTAAAATGATCTAATGTTAATATATGAAAAGTGATGGTTGTTATAGTTGGTATTAGATATAAAATTTATTTATCCTTTTGAAACTAGGATGAGAAAACATTAGTGATTACCCAAATAAAATTTCTAAGAGTATGTCTAAGGATGAGTAAAATTATAGGAAAATGTATAGGAATTTTGGTAAAGTATAGGGTTAGTGGTTCCTACAAATATATCCATGTCTATATATTACAAGTGGATGTGTCTCTGGAATAGATGTATTTAAGGTTAACATCCCTGAAAACACTATATTGATCTAGACTCAAAAAGGAAATGGTGCATGATAATGGGCCTTGCTGTATAGCTTGTTTGACACACGTCGTGAATATAATTTGGAAATTCAAAAACTCTTCATGAAACATCATGAAAGATTTAAATATAAGTTCGCTATGAATAAACTAGGATAGACATGAGGTTTCATATATTAAATAAGGTTTCATACTTTACAAATTTTATAAGTGGTTTTTCATGATTATGTACTTACTTACTATGATTTTTTGTTTCCTTCTATATGGTTTTTTGTTTTAGTCAATGGCTGGAACCTGAAGGAACTGTGTTAATGCTGAGTGTGATAGACAATGAAATTATTATTCTCAATAGTATACAAATTCTATGGGATATGGAATAAAAAACCATGTTGTTATGATCACCCAAATTTATCAATATATGAATCATGCTGGACTTAAAAATGAGTAAAGGAGTGAACAATATTCTATTGATTACTTTATGAGGAAACATTCGCCTTATTTCAGTAGGCCTTTTAGTTCATTTGTTTCTGAACAATATATCAGTATCACTGAAAAGATATTCTTTGTTCTACAATGTTTGGAACATGAGAAATTCATTATGGTTCTTTATCGGTTAGAAGGTGAAGTGGGCCAGTGGTGTACTCTAATCAATAATATGAGGCAACAAGATAAAACTGTATCCATTGATTGGGATGAGTTCAAGAACTTATTTATCAATAAGTATATTATGTTTATTCTTCATACAAAAACAGAGAAATAATTTCTTGAGTTAAATAAAAGGGATGATGAATCAGTTGGTACCTTTGAGGATAATTTTACAATACTTTTGAGGTACACATATAGCATCATCATCTAACCCAAAATTAAATTTGATAGGTTCTTGAGTGGATTAAAACCATGCATCAAAATGGTGTTGTCCATAAGAGACTTTAGTAACTACAAATATATTTTGTGTAGTGTAATAATGTTTGAAATAGAGTTTTTATTTACCTATAAATATCATGGTAATGAAAAGAAAAGGTAGATGGCGTTCAAAGGAAAATTTAAAACCCATGAAGAGAATAACATGAGAATTCATTTATGCTCTAATTGTAGAAAGATGCATAGAGTAAATTGTCTTAAGGGGTATAATAATGTTTTAAGTATGGAAGGGAATGTTTTTTGGAATTTTATTTCTGAAGTAATGGTAACATGTTAAATATCAATGAAAATGAAGATAAAGATGCATAAAATGAACCTCCCCACATTAGTGATACAAGGTTAAAGGGGTTGTAAATTATGATAACAAGTGCCCAAACCAGAAGGTTAGAATGATGATCGATTTCAGTAAACTCGTAAGCTAAGGGACAAGGGAAAATATCATGTGATAATTATTTCTAATGAGGGGTGTGATAATGATGTGTTGAAATGTACAGTTACCATCTACTCTAGAACCTCTAATTTCTTATTTGATTTTGGTTCTACCCATTTTTTCTTATCTAAAGAATATATTATGGGTATTTTTAAGAATCCAATCTTTCACTCCAGTATCGATCCTTTAATCTTCATTCTAATTATTTACATTGAACCTAATAGGTATTCCTAATGAGTTAGAAGAGGTTTTAGGGGTGTCTGGGGATTGTTTGGAGCCTAGAACCAATCCTTTTAGGAAAACTGGCCAAGTCGCATGGTTAGCGCACAGTGGGAGCACTATTTGGCTAGTTGTGGAGATAGAAATGTTTGAAAAAAACCATATTGCAAGGTTTTTCATGGTTGTGCAGCCTAACTATAAAATTTCCCCTTATGCCTGGGTAATCGTGCATGGTTTGTTAACGGTTTGTCAAATCATGTAGACAAACCATGCATAATATAATTTTTTTGGTAAATTGTCATTTTCCCTTAATGATCTAATTTGATCCCTCCTTCTTCCCAAATCCAAGAACTAGTTGAATTAACCTAATTTACATTAATTTTGGATTATTTTTGAAGACCTAAGGTAGGAATCAAGAGATCTCCCTCATCTGGGATATGTTGAGCTTTTGTTCATAATGTTGGATGCACAACAGTATGTACTTGAGTCCATTTAAGACTCTCATCTTCTCTCTCTTGACCTAGTTATCAGGGTATGATCATTTTTATCCAGTTCTTAAATCTACTTCGATCCGATCCAAATAAAGGTCCAATATCGGAGGATATTTTTACAAGCCGAAGTTGTGTGGTCTATAACTCATCCCTTAAGTTCATTGATTTTTGGGTTGTCATGTGGGGCCCACTGATTTAATCCGGTCTCATTTATATAAATTATTTTTCATTATTATAATCATTAGAACCATATGGATATGCTCTTTCCATATATGTGATTAATTTTTTGTGGTTAGGCCCACAACTCCATCCATCCCAATTAGGATGTTATTCCATAATTGGGTTTTTTGTGTTTGACATGTTTGAGCCACTATTTGGGTGTGACGTTTCTTAACCCATATAAGGGTAAGTTTTTCTATATTAAATATTGATTTATATTGTTAATTTCATAATGTCAAGTTCCATGTATGCTCACCACTTGACCTTCAAATGGTAAGTGATTCAAATTAATAAATAAATTTCAAAGGGAATTGGAATGTATATTATGTATATGACATGGCTTGATTAAATTTGAATGATTAATAGGTTGCATGTCTGTAGAACCCCTTACCACATTAATGGTAGGTAGTGGAATGAACCTTAATAATTTAATATTCTATAAATGGAATTAATAAAGGTTTCATGCTACTTGTCATTATCATACTAATGAAAGGAAAGGATTGGACCAAATTGACTTATTGATTAATTATGAGTTGATTAAAAAGATGCATGATACTTGACCTTATCACACTAATGAATGGAAAGAACTGAACCAAATTAACTATTAAATTTTTTCATAATTAAATAATAATGGCCTGACTCGAGCTCACCATGGATTCTTATCGGGTAATTCCATGAGCACTCGAGAACCCCATTCTGATTCAAGGATATGACTTTATTATGTTGAGACTCATCTAGATCTCGATCCTTGTCTATTCATTGGATGGCTGGTATGACATAGTAGGATACTGTCAATATCATTATAGGATTCCTTGGATACACTCCTTGGATCAACCATTGACAAGAAGTTGCCATGGTTGAATCCTATCAGGCCCAATCATTGCTTAGCCCCATTTTCCTTGTATATACTCCTTGGACACGGTTGTCATCTCATTATAGAATTCCTTGGACTATGCTCTTTGGATTACACTATTACCCTATTCTAGGCTATAGTTATTACTGAGTTGGTGACACTTTAGGTCTACTATTCCTTGTTTATGACCTCGGGACATTATTATTAAATATCATTATAGGTTTCCTTTTCATAACTTGAAACCTTCACTATTTTTATCATATGACTCATTTATAAACTATTAATAAATAATCAATTAATGGACTAGTAATGTTTATACACCAGTAGAGGGTTGAAGCAGGTACATGGGTATTTAGTTACATTGTACCACTTCACTTTATATATGTCTGTCTGCATACTGTTACGGTTCCATTACATGGGAAAAACATTATAGACATTGGTGGTGGTTCCCCAATGAGATTTATCTCACCCCCTCTTCGGGTGTCGTTTGGTACCCGGAGTAGACTAAATGAATGCAGGATTTGATAAATGAAAGAATATGTCTTCAAATACATTATAGCTTGTCGTTTATGATGGATCATAATAAAAGGGGACTCAGTTGGATCTCAGGGTGCTTGAGATAGTCTTTGATTTCCTTTTTACATATGTGGAACATGTTATTTCTACTATATTTCATCGATGTTTAATAGTTTTCTACTGACATGAAATATCATCAGTTGTGGAATGTTATTCCAATTGTTTCAGTTATTGTTATTATTATCTCTATTTTCCATTGTTCCTTATATTTACTTATATCTCTTCTATTATTTACATCTTTTTATAATCAACTAATGTGATACACTTTAGTAATGAGGGCATAGTCTCCCCACAGAAACACCATAGGACCTCATTGCTAATCATCAGACTCTCTTGTTTAAGGATATGGTTTAAGGCAATGTGGCCCACTGGTCTCAAGGCACCCAATAAGTGGAATCTTGTTCTGAGATGTCGCAATGTGGTATTGGAGGAGTTTCCTTTCTATCTTTACTATTTGGAGGCAATATATTTGAAATTATTAATGTTTGGGACTTGGTTATAAGTTGTGATTGGGCATCGTGAACCCATGTTCGAATTAATAACCAAGTTTCCAAAATTATAATTGGTGTTCTTCTTTTTCCTATTACATTTGATATAATTTCACCATTGGGTGGCACACAAGTTGTGTGGAGTTATTGATGATTACACTGATTGAGGATTTTCTTTCATCATTAGCCTGGTTATATAAGGTTAAGGATCATTGTTAAATTCATCATTATAGGCACCTATAATTATCAAGACATGCATATTTTCATTCCATATAAGTGCATTTCACTTATTTTAATTACTTGATATGCTTGTGATTGTTGATTGATGTTGTGATAGTTAGATTATTTTGTATTACTCTTGGTTGAGATTGAGTGATTTCATGTCTCAATTCATGAGGTGTATGGGCCCTCATGGGTTAGGATGAGCAATTTACCTAGTCAATCAATTATGTTATAAATATATGCGTTTTGGTTCCAATGATAAGGTGTATGGGAAATGATTCACTAGAAATGACTAAACATTATAAAGTGAATCATGAAATCTAAAATGAAATGGTTTCATATCCTTATCATTTCCTTCTATGTTAATGAATGGTAAAGGAGTGAACCTGGTAATTAAAGGTAAAATGAAATTAATCTTATACTTGAGCACTTACAGATATATGGTCATCTAAGAAGGTAGATTGGGTAGTATAACTTGGGTAGTGAGTTTTCTTACATTCAACTTCCTCTATTGATGTTATCCTTGTAATTAATGCTTGTTATAAGGAGTTTTCTTAGCAATTGTAAACCAATTACACCACAAAGTCATTGTATCATACTCCATGATAGTGGTGACGACCATGATCTCGACATGGTGTGCTCGGATACGGTAGTCTTACCTCCAAGAGTGCCACTCAAGGCACAACCTACTATACCTAATTTGGGTATGGATGACCAAGTTTGTGATAGTTTCCTACATCTGATGCAGTCCATGCAGGGTGCTCCATGGCTTTCACCTATGATGGATGATCTGAATCATGAGTTTTAGTAGCATTATCCTTCTATCTTTTCAAGGGATGGTGGTTTGTAGGCTACTGATTCTTGGCTAGAGGCCACCCTATCTATCTTTGAGAATATAGAGATGCCTCCAGAGTGGAGGGTCAAGATTTCAAAATACATGCTTTTGTATTCATCCAATAATTGGTGGGATGTGATTTCCTAGGTCGGCCGACATCATGGAATGTTATGTGTTGATTTCTCGACTGCATTATTTGATCAGTTCTTTCATCAGATGCTATGTTCTGTGAGATCCATAGAGTTCATGTATCATGAGTAGGGCTTTATGTTAGTTATGGAATATTTAGTGTGTTTCATAGAGTTGTGGTGGTTTTCTCCACGTCTAACTGGTGATGATCTTCCATGTGCTAGACGATTCGAGGACGGGCTTTTGTATGCGATCAGTATGCAAGTGAATAGCTTTTTCCTGCGTACTTTTTCTTGAGATAGTCAATCAATCTATTATCAATGAGCGCAACCTAGCGGACAAAAATAGGAAAAAGTATAGAGGATCGATTTCATGGTAGTCCAATAGTTATTCTAGTGGTTGGAAACTTTCCCTTGAGGTTTCTCATCAGGTAAGTGACAACCAAAGTGAATTTTTTGATAAATATAAAGTTTTTCATCAGTGTGGAAAACATAGAAATTTGAAACGTCAGTGTTATAGATACCCACTGGATTTTCGATCTTGTAGCCATATGAGGTATCTCCAGTATATTTTAGGACTTTTCCACCAACCACGAGTGGAAAAGGATCAGTGATAGCTCCACCTTCAAAAGTGTGTTCTTTTACACTATGTCAGGCGGGGAGTTGGAATAGAATCGGTAGGTCTGGTCAAGTAGGATGTCATGGATGTGGTAACTAGACCCCATATCACCAACAACACCAACAGAGTAGTTATGATCGTGGTAGTCCATCTATTGCACATGGTCGTTGATCATGTCAGTTGCAAGCACTACATCCAATACTCTACGATTATGTTGTAGGACCATCTATTGTATGATGTATTATTCTTTTGGAATCTACAATAGTATCTAATTTATTTGATATAGGTTCTTAGAAATCTTTTATCATTGTATCTATCATGGAGACTCTCAGACTAGAGATTCAATATCAATTTGGTGTAATGACCCTAGATATTCTGTTAGGGGTATGAATACAAGGTAGACGCCAGTGTAGGGACTATACCATAAGGTTAGGTTATAAGTAAAGGCCTTAAAACATTATATAATCTGGACTTAAATGAATAGTTCACATCTATGATCTTTTTAGGTTTAGTGATTTATAGAATTAGGCCATAAAAAATACATAACAATTTTAATATTATATGTAGATGCTTTTACTCATTATCTATTTTTTTATAAAATAAAAACTCTTGAAAAAAAGTGACATTTCTAGTTCCGTATTTTAGACATCATGACTTTTACTTGATCCCACCATTAACCCTATTCATCTTTAAGTCCTATGAAAAACATTTCAAAAAACATGGGATGAGCATAAAAAGATCAATAAGGGATACACAAAGAAGAAAAACTGTTAGTTTTTCAAAACAATAAGTAAACCATGAATATTTTATCATAAGTAATAATTTTCACCTTTATGAAGTAGTAAATACTCTTCACTAAAAAAAATATCATTGCTTACCATTTTTTAATCCAAGAAATTCCATTAAATCTATATAAATCAAACATAACATATATATGTAACTTGGGAAATAAAAATTCTTAAATGGAATAACCGTACGGTCGACTTCCACACAAATCACTAAATGGAATAGCCATAGGGCCAACTTCCATAAACAATGAATTGGAGGTTATAACATAACTACCTATCCTGTTTTATCATGGCACCACCTGTCATTTGGTTAATCACATAACCACCCGTCAAATGTCCATGTACCATTATAAAATCATAACATGTAAAATATTGCAGATATAACATTTCACAAATAAAAATTCATTTTCAATCACAAGAAATCATTTCAAGATATTAGAAGAAAATAAATCAATTTTGAAAACCATTTTCAATACCAAAACACCCAAAAATTGAATAAGGTATTTCTTTTCCTTTTTAAAAGAAACATTAAGGCTTATAGAGGAAGCCAACTAACGATTACGGCAGCAGAGAGGTCATTGTCGCCGTAAAAGTTAAAAACATGCATTTTTTCGTTTAGTAAAACACTACGTAGAAAAAATATTCCCTTTGAATGAAATGAAAATTCAAAGGTTTTTATACATAGTATGAAATAAAGTCGTGTATAAAGGAAGATATACCTCAATGAAAGGAGATTGAGATGATGTCCCTTACCTCATGTCTGACTTGACCCATTCATTCTTTAATTTCCTCAATAATAAACTAAAGTTAATTTATACTTTCTTAAGACCATTTTTAAAGTTTATTATTCTTTTTATATCACTTATAACAATGTTATAAACATTATTTAATCATTTATGTTAATAATGGTCATTTTTTCCATATTTGGTACTTGAGTCAAAAATGAACTACTTATAATTACAAGTTGTTCATGTGGTCAAAATTCAATTATATCCAGAATTCTATTCATAATTTAGATATTGTATATATCATATGTATCTATATCTATATATATACAGTATATATATTTATTTATAATACTACATAACATTTGGAGGTAATAAATGAAATGCACAGTTCATGGCGACGTTAAGTCGTACGTACGCATGAACACTACTTTCATTTCTATTTCATATTTAATGGAATGAAAAAATAATGATACAAAGGTATATTATAATTCTAGTAAATATCACATATATAATTTCTGTAACTCAATCCTTTTTATGTTCCACTTATGGCATGAATGAGTCAAATCACTTTGAGGGGGCGGTTGTCCGCACTTCCTCAAATGAAAGTATCGCATTTACCCATTATGGAAACCATAAAGTTATGATATAAATGAAAAATACAGAAGCATTAATAAGACATAATCATAATATATATCATATATAAATATAGTTCCATCATAATGGCCACTGTAAGAGGTGGTAGGAGAAGATTTAACAATCATTGTTTCGTGAGCCCGCAGTTCGCCATCCATAGAAATAATATGTTTTTTACACATTAGATGAAGGTGAGTGTTTGTGTATTTCGAATAATTATTATAAAAACATCCTAGTATATTTAATATACTTGGGTTGTTATAAAAGAAAGAAATAAAGAGAGTTCATGGTGTTGGAGAAGGAAAATTAAAACAAAAGAACTTAAGAGAAGTCGTTACCTTTAAATCGAGTAACTCCCTTTGGTTTGAACCAAAAATATTTCTTGAAGTTCCTTATTCCAAAGGTAAGGCTTCCAGGTGAAAGAGAGGGATCTTGAGAGCATATTTGGGTAGAGGTTATATGGCCCAAGGGGCTTGAGAGGTGTGAGTAATGGGTAATAGGTGAGGGGTTTTTATAAGGGAAAGAAGGGGATCTTTAGGAATGATTGAAAATATTATTTTATTATATAATGATTTTCGGGTTCTAAAGGTCCAAAACTATTTAAAATCAAAGATAAGATGACTCTTGTTTGAAATAAAATCATCAAATAGGAATTGGACAGGTTTTGGATATTGTTTTAATTTTTATAATCTTATTTATTTAAATCATTCATTAATGAGGTAAACACAACATCATTATTGTGTCGTAAATAATTTTATTTATTTGTTGTCTAAAAATTATAAAACAATTACCCTGATGTATGAAATATTTTTATATTTATAATGAATATTTATTGTCAAATATATCAATTATATAACCCCACACTAAAATTGTTTTAGCAAAACAAGACATGTTTATGATATTATTATTTTTACTTTAAAAAAAAAGTTATTAATGTCATTGTCTTACCCAAATGGTTTCAAAGGCCAAACATCTCACCCAAAGATATTATTGTTCGGTCATGACTCATCCAATAAGGTTAGGAAAATTTTTAAGGTAATTTTATATTACTATAATATTATTTTTACCATAAATTACTCTATTTACCTTTAACCGTGGTAAATAAAAGTCAAAAGTTACTATTCACCAAAAATTATTTTCATCTTATTGAAAAAAATATTACTTAATGATAACAACCATGTATGTCAGATTTTTGAAATTCAATTCAAAGAAGCGGTAAATTTTTATTTAAATAAGATAGTCAGTTTTAAAACAACTACTCAGTGTTTTCAATATTCATAAAAAATTGATGTTTTTCAGAAAAATACCAAAAATTCAGCCTGAGATATATTTGGTATTCCAAATTAAAAAATGATTTCTATTTTACTAAATTAAAAACATATAAGTGGAATAAATTAATTTAAAATTAATTCCCATTGTCCAAACAAAAGGCGAGTTTTTAGGAAATAACAACTATCAAAAGATTGACACTTGTTTATGACCAAATTCAAAGTTAAATTTTTTCTAAGGACCAACATTGGATTAAATTGTAAAAATATAATATAATTACACTTTAAACCCAATTAAAAATATAATCTAACCATATAAATAATTTATATTAAAATGATGTTTTTAATTAAAATACAATATTTTTCACAATTCATTACATAATGAATTTTATCAGAAAAATACCAAAAATTTACCCAAAGTAAATTTTGATGTCCCGATTCTAAAGAAAAATATTATTTAGTCAAATATAACTTATAAAAGTGACCAAAACTATATTTAAATAGGGTTCTCTATTAAAAGAAGGTAAATCAACCTTTTAAAGAATATTAGAGTATTTATGCTTAAAATTAGATTCATTCAAATTTTAAGCATTGAACTATTTTTGGATAAATGTAAAAATATTTTAAAAAACATATATAATCATAGTGTATTTAGTTCTAATCATTACTTCCAATACAATGGCTAGGCATTAACTACCATTTGAAATAATATTATATTATTATTTTTTAGTGTGACTCAACGTTGTGTGCAACGTAAGATTTCATAGAAACCTGTTATTGCGTATCGGGTATGCGATCGAATGTAGCATCCCCTTTAAAGTAAAATTAATATTTAATTCAAAAATATTAATATATATATGGAAATGTCTTATTCTTTATTTACTAGGGATGTTACATCCTTCCCCCCGTTTTGAAATTGCATCCTCACAATTTTTATTCACTTATCTAATATATGTGGGTATTTATCCCTCATAGAATTTTCAGATTCCCATGTTTCCTCTTCAACCATATGGTTTTTCCACAAAACTTTTACCTGATGAATTACCTTATTCTGTAACACCTACTCTTTTCGGTCAAGAATCTGGACTGGTTGTTCCTCATAAATGAGATTCTATTCCAATTGAACAACTTCTATGCTCAAAACATGAGATGAATCTGGCTTATACTTTCCCAACATTGAAACATGAAAAACATTGTGTACCTGGGATAAACATAGAGGTAAAGCCACTCTGTAGGCAACTGATCCATATTTCTTGAGAATTTCATAAAGTCTAATGAACCTCAAGCTCAGCTTTCCCTTCTTACCAAAACACATCACACTTTTCCATGGAGAAACTGCCATGAACCAGCCCGGGTACCCTGGTAACCCGATAACCGAGCCGGCCCTAACTTAGCCTGAAGGGTGTTCCCAATCCCCACGGGTCAGCGACTAGCTCCTTGCTTCCCACAACATGCAAGAGGGAACGATTTTGCCACAAGAATGCGGAAGTAAAAAAAACAAGACCATATGAAAACCATAAATACACGCCACTGGGATTAATGTACTAGAAAAAAAAGAGGCATGAAAGCCCAAAGTACAACAATCCAAGTAATAAAAAGGGAAAAATAGTCTCAAATTCCTTATGGGAACAACTCACCAAGACCAAAGATCAATAGCTGGATCCACCTCCAAGAGGACCCTTCCCTTTGCTCGATCCTGGAAGAATAAAATCTATAAACACCCAAAGGAAAAAAGTAGGGTGTGAGCCTAATACCAGTAGGATACCACAAAAGGTTCCGTAATAGATGCCAAATATAGATTATCCAATGAAAAGATTTCGATTTTTAAATAAACAATTTTGGCAATTCAAAATCATAATAAAAAAAATATGCTATACATTTTCAAAGGATGGAAATAAATATTTTAAGAAAAGTCTTTACAAATGATAGAATATTTCGAAAACAATGTTATATGTAAAACATTTATATAAAACAGTTTATACAAATTAAGAAGGCATGTAAAGCAGTTCGAAATCATTGGCATACATTTATATCAAAAATATAAACAAACAAGCGAGAAATATGGTCATCTACTAAAAGGTACGATAGTATTAACGAGTTATAGGATTCCACACTATCTATGTGAACACAGAAAACTGTGTATACACACGTCCTTATGACACTGGCCAAAGGAGACTCGTCATCAACCCGTCGGGGATGTGACCTTCCGCAAGTATGTTTTAGAACGTTTTCATAGCATAGAGTGTATCCAAATATCTCACTAACTACCTAAGTCGTGCATGCGCTCTTACATGATTGGAAAACTATTTTAAGAATTCTTAAAATATGATCAATCCCATTCTTCCATTTCAAAAGTGCCAATTTCATTCCATTTTAAACCAAAACATGTTTCATTCAAAACATGCCTTTTTCACAAGATAAAACCAATGGGTTTCTATAAAATCATTTTAAGCCATTTTCACCAGTTTGAAATCTATTCAAAACCAATTCCATCATCACACACTTTTTTCCACAATTAAATTAAATAATTTAATTGAAATCATTTCCATAAAATCCACAATTTAAATTAAATAATTTAAATCAGAAAATTTCCATAAACACACCCAATTCAACGGAATTGGGGTTTTCCAAATTTTCATGCCAAAACCATTTCAAATATCTCGATTCATTAGAATCGAGTTTTTATAAATTTAATTGAAAGAAAATTTGAGAAATTGAATTTAAATCAATAATTAAAATAAATCAACCAAATAAAATGATAATCAATTTGGTAAGATGGGACGGAACCACCTACCTCGAAGGTTTTGACCAAAAACACAACGGTCCAGAACGCTTAAGAAAACCGAGTTTCTTCTTTAGGAACCCGCTTTAGATCTCTTCTCCTAGAAATATCAAGACCAAATCTCATCAAATATAAAGAGAGTCCATAATTCTATGGAATTAATCATCCAGTTGTTATTTCTGAATAATTAAATCGTGGAGAGTAGAAGTTAACTAAACACTGGCTAAAGAAGCATCATTCTCCTTCCACTGAACTCCAATATGCAACTAAGAAAAAATAGCCCTCAAACTCCACTCTTATGAAGTTTCTTTCCCAGCCTATGATGGAAGTTTCCTACATAGAACATCAACAACTAAATTCCCTTTCCCTAAGGTATATGAAATCTCAACATCGAAATATTGCAGGTACTCCACCAAATGCCTTTGGTAGAGATTCAAATCATTTTGAGAGAGGATATAACTCAAGATATTATAGTCTAAATACACAATAAACCTTTCTACATAAAGCTAATGTCTTCAACACTTAAGTGCATGAATTACAGCTGCACGTTCAAGGTCATGGGTAGGATAGTTCTTCTCATGAGGACTAAGCTGACGAGACCCATAGGCAACAACATGATTACCTTCATGAAGACACATCCCAAACCTGAACCCGATGCATCACAGAAGACCACATAACCTATCCCATACTCATGAAGAGTTAACATTGGTTCAGTAGTCAAAAGACACTTTATCATAACAAAAGAACTCTGACATTTATCATTCCAGGAAAACATCACTCCCTTTCGAGCCAGAACAGTCATTGGAGAAGCTAACTTTGAGAAGTCTTTAACAAACCGGAGATAATATCCTGCTAAGCCCAAGAAGCTCCAAATCTCTAAAACATTTCGTGGTTGTTCCCAAGTCATAAAATCCTTCAGCTTTTTAGGATAAATTGATATTCCTTGTTCTGACATGACATGTCCCAAGAATTTCACTTCCCGAATCCAGAAAACGCACTTTGAAAGCTTGGCATAATATTGGTGATTCCTTAGAATACTCAGAACTATTCTCAGATGATAAACATGATCCTCCTTAGACTTGGAGTAGACAAGAATGTCATCCACAAATACTACCATGAAAGTATCTAGATACTCACAAAAAACCTTGTTCATCAAAGCCATGAAAACCACAGGAGCATTTGTTAGGCCGAAGGGCATAACAACGTACTCATAATGGCCATACCTACTCTGAAAAGTGGTCTTATAAATGTCATATTCTTTTATCCTCACCTAATGGTAACCTGATCTAAGATCAATTTTTGAAAACCAATTTTCCCCTTTCAATTCATCAATCAAATAATCAATTTGTGGTAATAGATATTTGTTCTTTATCGTAACTCGATTGAGATTTCGATAATCAACACATAAGCGGAGAGAACCATCAGCCTTCTTGGTGAAGAGAACTCGTGCGGCCCAAGGTGACACACTCGGGCGTATAAATCCTTTCTCAAGAATATAATCTAACTAAGAATTTAGATATTTTAGTTCAGCTGGAGATATTCGGTAAAAGGGAATAGAAACTGGTTCAGTACTAGGCATTAAGTCAATAGAAAAATCAACCTCCCTTACTGGTGGAAAACTAGAGAAGTCATAAGGAAACACGTCAGGAAGCTCAGCAACAACTAGAGGAAGATCACCACACATTGAGTATCTCTCTAGATCAAAAGAAAACACTGATATAACTATCCCCAACTCTGGATAAGAGGTTCCAGCTCTACTTGAACTTGGGTCCCATTCTCCTTGAAAAACAAGAGGCACACCACTGGGTGTAGTAAGGTAGACCCGTCAAAGATAACAATCGATCGGAGCTTTATTGGAAATGATCCAATCCATCCCAAATATGATGTAAAAATATTTCATGTCAAGAACCAAGAATCTCCAAGAATGATCAACAAGTGATAGAGAGAAGACACAAGCAGGACTACAGAGACCCTTCTCTCTCATTGTACCAAGGGGTGTAGTAATATCCATCACACAAGATAAAATTTACATAGGTAGATTAAGAAGATTAACAAGTTGGGTTGAAATAAAAGAGTGAGATTCACCAGTATCAAAAAGATTTTTCACTAAAGATGAAGCTATATTAATGGTACCTCTCACAGTTGCAGGACCTATATCAGTTACCTCTGGGAACTCTTCCACTGTGTGAAGAAGCTTCATTCCGGATGCCTGTGGATGGAACCCTTTTGTACGTGAAGCATTTGATTGACCTACAGTTTCTGGAGGTGCTAATGATTATGTTCCACTATGTGGAGTATAGAAGTGATGGAAGATTCTCTGTAAGTGCTCTAAACATCCGCAGGAGCTACAGATCTTGGGTGCCTCAGTGCAAACCCTCTTAGAATGACCTGACTTCCCACACTGATAACAATTCAAAGAAGCCCCTCCTGGTGCTACCGGAGGTCTGGGATGAATCTTTTGTCGATAAATACCATGAGAAAAGTCACGCTTCCATTTTCCTTTAAAGGAACTCACACTTCCACTAGGAGGGAAAAGGACCTCCTTCAACCTTGAATTTCCTTCCAAGTCGTTCTCAACCATCATCTCCCTATCCATCACATCACCATAAGTGGTAAGATTTAGTAGGAAAACCTGAGAATGGATATCTAATCGAATTCTTAGCTCGAATCGTCGAGCCTTCATCCTCTCATTAGATAGAATCTCAGAAGCAAATTGTACCGACTCAGAAAAGTGATTTGAGTACTCAGTCGTGGTTTTTTTGGCCTTCTCATGCTTGAAAAACTCCACAGCCTTGGCCAACAACATTGATTCTGGATAGAAATTTTTAGTGAAAAACCCCTAATGTCTTTCCAATCCAAACCCTCATGTTTCCTAGCCGTCACCATTGTGTCCCACCATCTCTTTCTTGGTCCTTCTAGTACGAAGGTGGCACACTTCACCTTGATTGAATCAGGTGTTTCCAAGAACCCAAACGGATGATCAATCTTACTCAACCATTCCTCAACATGTTGAGGGTCAGTGGAGCCTTTGAAAAATGTTAGCTTCTGGCGTAGGAACTCTTGAGAATGAATTCGATGAAAATCACTATGAGGATCTATAGTAGGAGCCTGAACATAACTGGAGGTGGTGCATGTCCCAGTGATTGGACAGTGTGAACAATCACCTCAACCAGACTCGGATCCACAATAGGACTCTCTTGCTGAGATTCAGAAGAAACCTCTTTTTGGATCTGATTTCCACGTCTTCTCTGAGGCATGATGCTATGCGGTATAAAAAGACCTAGAATAACACGCAAACCGAGTAACAAGGAAAACTATACTCAAAATAAGGGATATAAAGATTTGTAATCAACCCTATCGAAATAAATACTGGGAAAATACCAGATCTAATCCACATGTCGTATTTCTCTAACCAACCTTGGTCACTTAAGGTTCATTTTCGTGAGAGCTAGCCAGGAACTCAATCACAACTACCTCCTAACTGCAGACAAGAATAATCAAATGCATACTGTCATCAAGGAAAGATGCTTAACCTTCCTTTGATACCACATTGTCACGAACCAGCCCTGGTACCCTGGTTACCAGATAACTGATCCGACACTAACATAGCCCGAAGGGTGTTCCCGATCTCTATGGGTCAGAGACTAGCACCTAGTATCACACAACATGCAAGAAGGAACTATTTTTCTACAAGAATGCAGAAGCAAAAGAAACAAGACAGTATACAAAACAAAAATAAACTCCACTGGGAGTAATGTACTAGAAAAAAAAGAGGCATGAAATCCCAAAGTACTACAACCCAAGTACTAAAAAGGGAAAAATAGTCTCAAAGTACCTAAGGAAAAAACTCACCAAGACCAAAGATCAACAGCTGGATCCACCTCCAAGAGGACCCTTCCCTTTGCTCGATCCTGTAAGAATAAAATCTACAAACACCCAAAGGAAAAAGTAGGGTGTGAGCCTAAGAAAAGTAGGATACCACCAAAGATTCTGTAACAGATGCCAAATATATATTATCCAAATAAAAGCTTTCAATTTCCTAATAAATAGGTTTGGAAATTCAAAATCATATTCTAAAAAAATATGCTATACATTTTCAAAGGATGGAAATAAATATTTTAAGCAAAGGCTTTACAAATGATGGAATATTTCTAAGACAATGGCTTAAGTAAAACATTTATATAAAACAGATTATATAAATTTAGAAGGAATGTGAAGTAGTTCAAAAGCATTGGTATACATTTATATCTCAAATATAAATAATCAAGAGATCAACATGGTCATCTGTCAAAAGGTACGATAGTATTAACCAGTTATAGGATTCTGCACTCTCTATGTGAACTCAGAAAAATTTGTATACACACATCCCTATGACACTGGCCAAAGGAGACTCGTCACCAACCCGTCGGGGATGTGACCCGCCGCAAGTATGTTTTAGAAAGTTTTCATAGCATAGAGTGTATCTAAATATCCCACTAACTACCTAAGCCTTCCATAATCTCTTACATAATGGGTGAACTATTTTAAGAATTCCTAAATTACGACAATCCAATTCTTCCATTTCAAAAATTCCAATTTCATTCCATTTAAAACCAAAACATGTTTTATTCAAAACATGCCTTTTTCATAAGATTAATCTAAAGGGTTTCTATGAAATCATTTTAAGCCATTTTCACCAGTTTAAAATCCATTCAAAACCAGTTCCATCATCACACAATTTTTTTCCACAATTAAATACAACAATTTAATTGAAATAATTTCTATCAAATCAACAATTTAAATTAGAAAATTCCGAAAAACACACCAAATTCAATGGAATTGGGGTTTTCCAAATTTCCATGCCAAAACCATTTCAAATATCTCGATTCACTAGAATCGAGTTTTTATAAATTTAATTGAAAGAAAATTTGAGAAATTGAATTTAAATCAACAACTGAAATAAATCAAGAAAATACAATGATAATAAATTTGGTAAGTCGGTATGGAAACACCTACCTCGAAGGTTTTGACCAAAACCACCACGGTCGAGAACGCTCAAGAAAATTGGGTTTCTTCTTCAAGAACCCGCCTTAGATATCTTCTCCTAGAAATATCAAGACCAAATATCTTCAAATTTGGTACCAAACACTTAGGTCTACCCATAATGGGCATAGATCTAAGAAATCGAGATAAGAGGAGAAGTATATCTAAGTAGATCTATGTAGATCTAAGAAACCGATCACGAATGATGAAGAACGATCACACACCTCAAGAATATGGATTCAATTCACCAAGAGGATCCTTTGGATCACCTCCAGAATGATGGGAGAACCTTCCTTGACCTTAGGAGAAGACAAATACCAATTTAGGGCCGCTTAGAAGGGAAACGAGGAACTTAGAGGCAAAACCGAGTGAGATCCACAATTTAAGGATCTCATTTAAGTGGATGCATGGTTAGTTCACAGGGTTTGAAAAACTGTACGCTAGTCGTGCGTTAGCTTCTACCTCGTCCATCCTTCTCACACAGTTAGAAAAACCGTGCACTACCCATGTGGAAGCTACTGCCTCCAAGACCAACTGCGCATGGTTTGGCCGCACGGTTTAGACAACCTGTGTGTCGCCCGTGCAACTTCCCCTTTTCCCCAAAACAACATAAAGTTCCACCGACACTCCCAAGTCGCTACTCCAAAATAGAGGTACATAGAAACATCAAAATCACCTGAAAACATAACATTATGTTACAGAAACTTTGAGAAAGACGTGATCACCAACCTCGAAAGAAATATCCTTCCTCCGGTTTTCAACATAAATTTTCTGCCTTCTCTGAGCTGCTCTCATGTTCTTATGAATCAATTGATCTTTTTCTATCATATCTTCTACCATTATGATCCCATCAACTTCCTTTCACCTACTTCATCCCAAAAATCTATATTTCGACATATCGTTTCATATAATTCCTCAATTGGAACCATCTGTATACTGGAATGAAAACTGTTATTATAAGAAAATTAAACCAAAGAGAGATGTTGGTCCCAACTTACCTAGTAATCCATTGAACAATCACATAACATATCTTCTAATGTCTGAATTGTTCATTTTGACTTAACATCTGATTGTGGATGAAAAACTATACTAAAATTTAATTCAGTACCCAATGAATTCTTAAGGCCTTTCCAAAAGTTATAAGTGAACCTCGGATCATGATCAGATACAATGAAGATGGGAACTATATGTAACCTGACTATATCTTTAATATACAACCATGATAGTTGATCTAAAGACCAAGTATCTTGAATAGGAAGGAAACAAGAAGAGTTATTCAATTGATCAACAATAACCCAGATTGCATTGTTACCTCGAGAAGTCTTTGGTAATCCCACAACGAAATCGATGGACACATTTTCTCATTTCCACTATGGCACCAGTAAAGACTGAAGCATCCCTTTCAGTAAATTTTTTTCTACTTTAACCTATTTACAATTCAAACACTTCACAGTAAAATAATAAATACCTCTTTTCATTCCATCCCACCAGTAATACTCATGAAGATCTCTATACATCTTAGTACTTTCAGGATGACCTGAAAATAGAGAACTATGAGCTTTATATAAAAACACATTCTTCAACTTTGAAACTCTAGGAACATATAATATCTTCCCAAACCTCAAAACACAATCATTATCAATGTTAAAATCCAGAAACATGCCCTTCTAAACCAACTCTACCTTTTTCTGCAAGTCAATCTCTTCCTTCTAGGCTTGCTTAATTCAATCTGATAGAGATGATTTCACTAACACCTGAAACAAAACAGAGTAATTTCCTATACCAATAACTTCTATTCCAAATATCATCAAATCATTATTCAAAGAATCTTGTTCCAAATGTAACATGGTTAATGTAGCATTACTCATTTGACTCAAAGCATCAACCACTTTATTTGCCTTTCTTGGATGGTAATGAATCATGCAATCATAATCCTTGATTAATTCTAGCCATCTCCTCTGTCTCATGTTCAATTGTTTCTGAGTGAATATATACTTAAAACTTTTTTGATCAGTATGTATTTCACACTTTACTCCATACAAATTATGCCTCCCAAAATTTTAAGCAAAAACAACAGCAGGTAATTCAAAATCATGTGTTCGGTAATTTAACTCATGTGGTTTCAACTGATATAAAGAATAAGAAATTACCTGGTCATTCTTCATTATTACATGACCAAGTCCTTTGAACAAAGAATCACTTTAGATAGAAAATTCACCATCTCTAGAAGGTAGTGCCAAAACTGGAGCATTTTCCAATCTTCTTTTCAATCCTGAAAACAATCATCACATTCTTTTGTTCAAATGAACTTAACGCATTTTTGAGTTAACATAGACATTGGACTAGAAAAACATGATTTTTTTCAAAAATCCTCTAGTAATAACCTACCAAACCAAAAAAACTACGAATCTCAATTAATTTTTTGGGTCTTGTCCATTCTTCAACAACTTTTGTTTTAGCAGGATCAACAGTTATGCCATTTTTTGAAACAATGTGACCAAGGAATAAAATTTGTTGTAACCAAAACTCACTCTTGCTAAATGTTTTGTACATTTTATTATCTTTCAAGGTTCTCAATTTAACCCTTAAATGACTTTCATGTTCCTCTTTACTTTTTGAATAAACCAAAATATCATCAATGAACAAAACCAAAAACTTATCTAAGAACTAACTGAAAATTCTATTCATAAGATCCATAAATTCAGTAGGTGAATTGGTTAAACTAAAAGGCATAACTAAAAATTAATAATGGCCATATCTAGTACAATATTCGGACTTCGTAATGTCTATTTCCTTTACTTTCAAATGATGGTACCCCAACCTCAAATCAATATTTGAAAAATATTGAGCTCCCTGGAGCTGATCAAACAAATCATCGATATGAGTCAAAGGATACTTGTTCTTAATATTTATGTTATTAAATGCTCTATAATAAATGCAAAGTCTCATTGAACCATCTTTATTTTAAAAAAAATACAGGATCACTCCATGGTGATGTGTTAGGTCGAATGAAAGTTTTATCTAATAACTCCTGCAATTGCTTCTTTAACTCTAAAAGTTCAATTTGAGTCATTCAATAAGGGGGTTTTGAAATTGCCTTAGAATCGGGAACTAAGTAGACAGTAAATTCAACTTCTTGGTCACGTATTATACTAAAAAAACATCAGGAAAAACATCAAGATACTCATTTACCACTGGCGTGTCATTAATTTGAATAGTTCCTTTGTTTTCCACAATATGTGCAAGGTAACATTTATTTCCATCTTTTACTAGTTTCTCATCTTCCTGGTATGTTATCAAAAGTAATAGTTAATTCTTGTACACAAACTAAAATTATTTCTGAAAAAAAACCACTTTATCTCTACATTCAATACATGAAGGATAAACGAAAAGCCAATACATGCCCAAAATATCATCAGACTCTACTAGAGGAAAAAAAATAAGGTTTGCAGTTGGATTCTTTCCGCACACCAGGAAATGAAGGTTCTTATAATTTTTTTGTCTCACCATTTCTTCCAAGTGTTTTTAGCATAATTTCACTATTCATATATTGAGATTGAATTCCCAATTTACTAGAAAATGTCTTAGATATGAAAGAATGTGTAGACCCAGAATCAAACAACACATTGGCATAATCTGAAGAAAAAAAGAAGCGTACCTGACCCTACTTAATTCTATGGCCCAATATTTGTGGATGTAGTTGAAAAGGATTTCACCACCCCTTTCTACTTGTATTCGGGATTATTTTCCTCAATTTAGTTCTTTTTTGGACACTGATTTGCATAATGAACCATTTCATTGCACTTAAAACATCTTACCACTGGCTTTTCATTGCCTTCTTGAGCATCTTCCTTATAGTTATGAGCAATATAACAGGTCTTACCACACTGAAAGCACATTCCAGACCTTGATAAAAATTCTGCAGGATACTTTTTACCGCACTTTTCAGAAGTTGGATATTTAATTTTCTAACATTCGGTCTTATTTGATGAATTCTTTCCATTTTCTTATAAACTGGACCTCTTCTTTTGTTTGCCCTCTTGGAACACCTGATCATTAGAAAACTTCATTTCTACCTTCTCGGCACATCTAACTAGTTTCTTATAGCCTTTTAATTCAAAAGAGGCTAATTCTTTTTGATATCATGACTTAAGTCTTGAGTAAAATACATTTATCTTACTATCAAGATCTCGGATGAAATTTGGAGCATACCTTTCCAGTTGAGTGAACTTTTCTTTGTAAGTAGACACTGATTCATCATTTTACCTCAATTCCAAGAATTGTTTTTCCATCCTAAGTAAAACCATCTTATGAAAATATTTCTCAAGAAACATACCTTTTAATTCATCCCAATCAAGAGAATTAATCTCCTCATTATCCCTGATATTTTTCACCATAGAACATCACTGATCAACTTCACCTTCAAAATAGTAAACAATGAGACTAACCTTTTGATTTTTTGAACACCCCAGGACATCCAAAATCTTCTCCGCTATTTTGATCCACCCTTCATCTTGAACAGGGTCAGATGATCCTATGAAATATGGGGGACGTTGCCTCATGAAATGCTCCACTATAAGCATGTTCCACTATGGTTGATCTGGATGATCTCATGCATGGACAACCCCACCATTTATAGACTGATTCAACTATTCCATCACTGCAAAAAACAATTTAGTTCTGATTCCGACCATCTCAAGATGTTGATTTGGAGGGTTATTCTTCTCGGTATGCCTTTCCAATATAGCTACCCTGTTTTCTCTAAAAAAACCATTATAAACATAGAAATATCTTAGTTGAAGAAACATGGAAATCTATAAATGTTATATCATTTCAATCTTACCATAAATTAATTTATGGACATTAATTTTATCAACATTCTAACTCCTAACGTTGTCTAAACCGACCTCTGATGCCAACTATAAGGACCTAGTCTTAAAACATTACATAATCTTGAATTAAATGAATAATCTACATCGAGGATCTTTTCAGGTTTATATATTTAGATAATTATTCCATAACATATACATAACAATTTAAATATTACATGTACAAACTTCTACTTAGTATCAATTTTTTTTCATAAAATAGAAACTCTTGAAAAACAGAGTCATGTCTAGTTCCATATTTTAGACATCATGACTTTTCCTTGATCATATCCTTGAACCTATTCATCATTATTTCTTGTGAAATTATTTTCCAAAAAACTTGTGATGAGCATTAAAATCTCAGTAAGGGATACACAAAGAAGGAAAACTGTTAGTTTTTCAAAACAACAAGTAAACCACAAATATTTTATCATAATTAATACTTTTCACCTTTCTGAAGTAGTAAATACTCTTCACTTAGTAAAATATCATTTCTTTCCATTTTTTAATCTAAAATATTTCCCTAAAACCCATATAAAGCACACATAACATATATAGGTAACTTGGGACGTAAACATTCTTAAATGAAATATCCATACGGTCGACTTCCACACATATCACTAAATGGAATAGCCATACGTCCGACTTCCATACCCAGTGCATTGGAGGTTATAACATAACCACCCATCTTGTTTTATCACGGAACCACCCATCATTTGGTTTATAACATAACAACTCATCAAATGTCCAATTACCATTATAAAATAATAACGCCTAAAATATTTTAGATATAAACATTTCACTAATAACATTTCACTTTATATCACATGAAATAATTTCAATATATTTAAAAAAATCAATCCATTTTAAAAACCATTTTCAATACCCAAACACCCAAAAACAGAAAAAATGATTTCTTTTCCTTTTTCAAAGAAATATTATGGCTTATAGAGGAATCCAAATAACGATTACAGTAGCAGAGAGTTCATTATCATCGCAAATGTTAAAAACATTCATTTTGTCATTTAGTAAAACACATCGTTGAAAAAAGATTCCCTTTGAATGAAATGAAATTTCAAAGGTGTTTATACATCGTATAAAAGAAAGTCGCGTAAAAAGTAATATATACCTCAATGAAAGGAGATTGAGATGAAGTCCCTTACCTCATGTCTAACTTGACCCATTATTTCTTTAATTCCCTCAATAATAAACTAAAGTTAATTTCAAATTTCATAAGAAACGTTTTCAAGTTTATTATTCCTTTTATATCACTTATTACCATGTTATAAACATTATATAATCATTTAAGTTAATAATTGTCGTTTTGTTGATATTTGGTACTTGAGTCAAAAATGAACTTCTTATAATTACAACATGTTCAGGTGGTCAAATTTCTATTATCTCCAGAATGGTATTCATTATTTATATATCCAATATATAATATATATCTAGTATGTATATGTATTTATAATAGTACATAACATTTGGAGGTATGAAATGAAATGCACCGTTCATGGAGACGGTAAGCCTTGCATACGCATGCACACTACTTTCATTTCTATTTCACATTTAATGGAATTAAAAATTAATGATACATAGGTATATTATAATTTCAGTAAATACCACATATATAATTTCAGTAACTCCATCCTTTTTTCATTTCACGTATGGCATGAACGAGTCATGGAACTTTGAGGGGGCGGTAGTCTGTACTTCCTCAAATGAAATTATCGCATTTACCCATTACAGAAACCATAAAGGTATGATATAAATGAAAATTACAGAAGCATAAATAAAACATAAACATAATATATATCATATATAAATACAGTTCCATCCAAATGGCCACCATAAGAGGTGGAAGGAGAAGATTGAACAATCATCGTTTCGTGAGGCTGTAGTTCATCGTCCATAGAAACAGTATGTTCTTTACCCATTAGATGGAGGTGTGTGTAAGTGTATTTTGAATAATTCTTATAAAAAATCCTACTATATTGAAGATATTGGTTTTTTTATAAAATAATTAAACAAAGATAGTTTAGGGGGTTGGAGAAGGAAAATGAAAACAAAAGAACTTAAGGAAATACGTTACCTTTAAATCGGGTAACTCCCTTTGGTTTGAACCAAAAGGATTTCTTGAAGTTTCTTATGCCTAAGGTAAGGATTCTAGTTGGAAGATAGGGATATTGAGAGATTATTTGGGCATAGGTTGGATGAGCCAAGGGTATTGAGAGGTGTGAGTAATGGGTTAGATGTGAGGAATTTTTATAAGGGAAAGGAGGGGACATTTAAGAATGTTTGAAAATATTATTCTATTATATAATGATTTTCAGTTTCCAAAGAACCCAAACTCATTAAAGTAAAAGATAAGATGAATCTTTTTCGAAATAAAATCATCCAATAATAATTGGACAGATTTTGGATATTGTTTTAATTTTTATAATCTTTTTTATTTAAATCATTCATTAATGAGGTAAACACTGCATCATTATTGTATCATAAATAATTTTATTTATTTGATGTTTAAAATTTATAAAAAGATAACCATGATGTATGAAATACTTTTATCTTTATAATGAATATTTATAGTCAAATATTTCAATTATATAACCCCACAATATATTTTCTAAAAAAATAATACACGTTTATGATATATTTATTTTTACTTTAAATAAAAAGTTATTAATGTCATTATCTTACCCAAATGTCTTTAAAAGGCTAAAAATCTCACCCAAAGATTTTATTGGTCGTCCATGACTATTAAAATAAGGATGAGATAAGTTTTAATATAATTTTATATTAATATTATATTATTTTTATCTTGAATTACCATATTTACCTTTAACCGCGGTAAATAAAAGTCAAAAGTTACTATTCACTAAAAACTATTTTTCTCTTATTGAACAACATTTTACTTTCTGATAACAACCATGTATGTCAGATTTTCTAAATTCAATTCACAGAAGCTATAAATTTACATTTAAATGAAATTTTTTGTTTTTTAACTACTACTCAGTGTTTTCACTATTCATTGAAAATTGAAGTTTTTCAAAATAATACCAAAAATTAAGCCTAAGCTATATTTGATATTTTGAATTCAAAAATGATTTCTATTTTAACAAATTAAAATCATATAAGTGTCATAAATTAATTTAAAATTAATTCTTGTTGTCAAAACAAAGGCGTGTTTTTATGAAATAATAACTCTCAAAAGATCGATCCATGTTTATATCCAAATTCCAAGATAAATTACTTCCATTGACCAACATTGGATTAAATGGTAAGAATTTAATCTAATTACACTTTAAAAACAATTAAAAATATAATCTAACCATTCAAATAAATTATATTAAAAGGCAGTTTTGAATTAAAATACACTAATTTTCACTATTCATTAAAAAATGAATTTTATCATAAAAATACATAAAATTTACCCAAAGTAAATTTTTATGTCCCGGTTATAAAGACAAATTTTTTTTAAATAGAACATATAAAGTGACCAAAAATATATTTAAAGAGGGTCCACCATTAAAGGGTGGTAAATCAACCTTCTAAAGAATATTAGATTATGTATGATTAAAATTAGATTCATTCACATTTTAAGCATCTAACATTTATTGGATAGATGTAAAACATTTTGAAAAATATAAATAATCATATTGTAGTTGGATCTACTCATTCTCGTTAATACACCGGCAAGGCGTTAACTACCATCTAAAATAATATTATATTATTATTTTTCAATGTGACCCAACGTTGTGTGCAACGTAATATTTCAAAGAAACACATTGTTGCGTATTGGGTACGCCATCGAATGTAGTATCCCCTTTAAAGTAAAATTAATATTTAATTCACAAATATTAATAAATATATAAATGTATTATTTTTTATTTACCTAGGATGTTACATAGGTAGTTACCCTTTATTATAGAACCCCTTTGTTCTTGAGATGATAGGATTCGATGTCATTATTGGGATAGACTCTTTGATTCACAGTCATGATTTTGTAGACTTATATCGTCATATGTTATTGTTTACATCACCAGAGGGTAGTATTTATCTACATAATGGTGAGTTGGATGTTCAGTCTGGTAGAGTAGGACCAGAGCATCATGGGCTAGGAGGAATAATAGCCCAGATTGAAAATCTATTCATAGAGGATCATGGTTTATGTTAAGATGATTTTCCTCCAGTAGTGGATCATTTCAGGGGTGTCTTTCCTGATGAATTCTCTAGCTTACCTCTTAAAAGGGAGTTATACTTTATAATAAATCTTGTTCTTGGAGAATATCAAGTGTCCATTCCTCCATATAGGATAAAGCCTATAGAACATGAGGAGCTCAAGCAGTAGTTACATGATTTTGAGGCCCACAGTTTTATACTGCCTAGTACATCTTCTTCAGGTTCGTTCATGCTTTTTTCCAAGAAGAAAGGTAGAACATCACGTCTATGCATGTATTAAAGAAAGTTGAACCAACATACAGTCAAGAACCGATATCCACTACCTTGAATAGATGATCACCTTGACCATCTCAGAGAAGATAGTGTCTTCTCAATGATTGGCCTAAGATCTTGTTAATATTAGGTAAGAGTTAGACCATCAGACATACATCGTAATGTTTTTCGTAGCAGGTATGGTCGGTATGTATAACACCCCCAAAATTTTATGGTATGTCTCTCTTAAATAAATTTAATTAATTAGATAGCCTATTTTCCATGAATCAATGAGTCTTTTTAAAACAACACTTGGTGATTTATATGAAATTCATATTATATCCATTAAACATAAATTTTCCACATCTATGTTTTGATGTTTAAAAAATGGACATACATGGTTTCGATCAGGGTGATATTTGGAGTCTGATAGAATCAAATTTACTTTTAGTGAATAGTAACTTACCCTTATGAATAGGAACTTACCCTTATTAATGGTAATATGACCCCTTTGAATGGTAACTTAACCCATGAAAGTATAAATAAAATTTAGGCACCTTAAAAATGAAGATGAATATTTTAAGTATTGGTATTTTTCAATTAAATAATGATTATAATTAAAATTTTAATTTATCATACTAAAAAATATATTTTGGAAAAATGGAGTTCATTTTTGGTTTCTACACATCAAAAATGGTTTGGGTGAATTTTTCGTATTTTTCTAAAATCCTTGAATTTTTGGAGAATAGTAAAATACGGTAATTACAGTATAAATAAATTATGAGATAAAAACAATATTACCTACATCATGGCTGAGGTAAGAAAACTTTATTTTGAAATCACATGCACTTATTAGTATTTTTTTCATGGAATTATCACTATTTATTGTCTTAGGAAAAATTAATAAACTAATGTTTAAAATATTAAAAAAACCTTAATCCCCTCCACTATATAATCCACCCCTCACCCCCTATTCCTCTCACACCACTCAAGCTTTGATAATTTCATATGTTCTACAAAATACACTTTCCAAGCCCTCTCCCAACGTCCATGACATATTGGTCTCACCAAAATGCCAAAAACAAAGGCCTCAATGATATTATCAAAGAGGAGTACTCAAGAGTTGAACCTGTCTTCCTTTTTCTTTCAACTTCTTTTACAAGTTCAATCCTTTTTCTCTCTCATAACCTCCACTAAAAAAATGATATCATAATTCATGTACCTTACATGAACTTTTATTTTATTATTCTAATGGAATATTTCATCATCATCTTTCTTTTCCCTTCATCTTATCCTAAAAATGAAAATGATGTTCGAGATGTATTAATTTGTCAAATTCAAGGATAACCAGTTTTCAATTTCTATTACCAAATTAAATTCAGGTCATGAAAGCATTTTTATGGTTGAACTAGATCATAATATATGTATTTAATATTATTTAATGTTCTGTAATTCTTACACACTCACAATATAAAAAAAATAATTCAAACAAGTTCATTATGCACAAAAACGCCAATTTAATCCAGGTGTTCATTATTAAAATTAAAAATCATACCCTAACATTTGTAATTGAAAATACAAGTGTATATAAATATAAATAAACATGGACAAAAATGAGAGAGGAAGAAATCTCTTACTTGGAAGTATGATCCCAAAGAATTGGGAGAGGCATGAGAGAAGATTCTCTGGAGATTAGGGCACCTTGGGAGGATTCTAGAGAAAGGAGGGATGAGTTTTTTTGAGATCTAAATGGTTTTAGTGAAGAGGAATGGGATATTAAGTGGTTTTATATAGGAAATGAGAGGTAATTCTTTATTATTTTGGTTTTGGACACCACACATTAAACTAATAAAATCCACAAAACAACCCATGGTTTTCTCCCCTGGGTTTTTTAAATGGTAGTGGAAAACATTATTTTATAATTCTAATGGACAAACTTATTATAATATTAGGCCTTCATATGTGGAGGTGAGTCACAGTCTCAATGAAATCATTTTAAAAGTTAAAATGTTTTAGAAGTATTGGATGGTCTACTAAGCCACCATAAAAGTAATCAAAAAATTCTAAAATCGCAGTATTTTAAAGGTAAAACATATATTTTCTGAAAAAAAAATTATAATATTTTATTACATCACTATTGGGTCATTATTATGTAATAAAACACATTATTTATTTAAATGGTATTTAATTTTTACCCAATAATTCTTTTATCTCAAAAAATTAGGAAAAGATAACCATTAGATAATTTTGACATCCTGAATCCAAAAATAATATTCATTTTATCTAAATAATTTTTTAAATATGTGAATTTTTACTTTTAATATAAAATCTCACATTTATCAAATAATCATGGGTTTTGACAAAAAATGCTTTCAAACCATAATAAAAATTATAGTTGTATTTATAAAAATTATATGATAATTTATATTTAATAAAAATTGATTTAGTAATAATATTTTATTAAAATATTATTTAATTCCAAAATCCATTAATTCGTCAAAATATATTTCTTAATTGAATGTTAAATAAAAATATTATTTTTTCTTTAAAAACCATTTAAAAAGTAACAATAATATAATTAATGTATATTATTTATTATATAAAAAAATAATACACATAATCATAGTACTAGGGTCTTTTTACATAACCCTTTATTAAACCAGCGTAAGACCTAAGGGTATGGAGTGCGATGGTGACAGACTCTTGGGGTGGCGCGGATAACATCATTCAGGTGGTAATCTCTATCAACTTCCACTTCTCTCATAGGCGGTTCCATTCAAGATTAACATTTTAAAGCTCTGCATGGGCTTGGTGAAGAGAGAATACCAATTATGCCACCTCTTTTTCGAGCTCCGAAAAATGGGCTTCGTATGGAGAAATTATACTAGATGAGGTCATCTCATCCTTTGTCTGAGTAAATTGGATTTGTTAAAGCCCTATATTTATACTCATCAGATGATCACTATTTAACGTCTATATTAGAAATGGTAACAAATCTTAACGGTATTTTAAAATCCAAAAACATACATCCAAGGAAGTGTGTATGTATTATATAACAATTTTACATAATAATACATTTACTTAGATATGAGGAATTTTCATTACTAAAAGTTTGGGTTGTTACAATCTTCTCCCCTTAATAAATATCACCCTAGAAATTTATTTTTCCCACACTAAAATAGATGAGGGTAACACTACATCATCACTTCCTTCGATTCCCACACTGCTTCATCAGAATTGGGGTTTCTCCACAACACCTTGACGAGGGGCATTGTCTTATTTTTTTGAACTTTTTCCTTAAATTCTAAAATCATCAATGGATTCTCTTCATAGAATATGTCATTTTCCAATGGTACCACCTCTGGATTGAGTACATGTGATGGGTCAGGTATGTACTTCCTCAAGAGTGATACGTGGAATATATCATGTACTTGAGATAGTTTTTGTGGGAGTGTTAGTCGATAATACACTACTCCAATGTGATCAAGGATCTCAAAACAGCCGATTTACCATGGAATAAACTTTCCATTCATCCCAAATCTTATAACTCTCATCCATGGTGATATGAGAAATAATATCTTGTCTCCAACATCAAACTCTAGGTCTCGTCGATGATTATCATCATAAATCTTTTTTCAACTCTGAGAATCATTAATGTGATGTTGGATGGTCTTAACCTTCTCCTCCATTTCCTCATCATTTCTAGACCTAGGAGTTTTCTCTACCCAACTCCATCTTAACATTTCATTGTTCTGTACCTCTTCCCATAAAGGTCTTTATAAGGAGCCATTTGGATGCTTGAGTGGAAACTGTTATTGTAAGAGAACTCAACCAGAATAAGATGTCGATCTCATCATCCTTTGATGTCCATTGAGAATTATCTCAACATTGCCTCTTGTGTTTGGATAGTCTGGTCAGATTGGCCATCAGTTTCAGGATGATAAGTTGTACCAAATTTTAGCTCAGTATTCAGAGTGTGTTGAAGACTCTTCCAAAAAATATAGCTGAATCTTGGATCTCGATCAGATACAATAGAAAATGGTACTCCATCCAACCTTACCACATTTCTAATATATATTTGTGCCATTTGATCCAATGAGAAATCATCTCAAATTGTAATGAAGTGTGCAGTCTTTTTAAGACGATCCACAACAGCCCGGATAGAATTGTTTCCTTTGGATGTCTTTGGATGTCAGGGGACAAAGTCCATGGTGATGTTCTCCCATTTCCATATTGTTATCATAATGGTTGCATCATCACCTTATACGTTTTCCTCTCATCCTTCACTTTCTGACATACCAGGCACATTCATGAATAATCAGTGATTTCCTTCTTCATGTTATACCGCCAATAATGATATCATAGATCTCGATACATCTTTGTGTTTCCGAAGTTAATAGAGAAATTTGAACTATGTGCATCATCCAAAAGTTTCTTCTTTAACTTTGGAGTTTATGGAAAACATAGTCTGGACCCAAATCTCAGAAATCCTTCTTTATTAACATTGAACTATGAGGATTTCCCTTTTCAGATAGTTTCCCCTTTCTTCTAAATTTCAACGTCATCCTTTTGATCATCCTTTAACCTTTCTAAAATATATAGTTGAGTAATCATTTTGTAAATTATTAATTATGTTCCATTATTTATGATTCCCATGTCCATATTCATAAAATATAAGTAGATTGGTTCCTTTTAAATTCTGATCAGTGATAGAATAATGGGGTCCTTTCTTCTTAGAGCATCTTCCACCTAGTTTTCTTTCCCAGGGTTATAGTGGATTGAGCAGTCATAGTCTTTGATCAGCTCCAGCCATATTCATTGGCACATATTCATCTCTTTCTGTTTGAATATATACTTGAGGATTTTGGGTTCCTGAAGGGTCCCAAACATTCAGAAAAGTGAAAGTATATACTTCCACATGTCCAGCGAGGCAAATTGGATTGAAAATTTGAGAATAAATTTAAAGAAATAAAATTTTTCAAACGAAACCTATTTGGACGTGTACCAATTACCGAGAAAGGATAGTAGATGGAATAATATGAGAACGACTGGTACGCGGATGGCCTACGGTGTGATGTCCCTCAACGCGTTGGCTGGAAAATGAAGCTATATACGGTGAATTTCCACCCTCGAACTAAATTTGTTGTGAACTATTTCCACTGAAGAAAATCCGATGGAAGAGTGTCACGCATACCATCACCACGAATGGTGTGATTCACAGATGAGGAGAATCTAATGACGTATCGTACCTCCATGAACCCTGGTTGATCGGGTCTTTCAGAGATCAAGATATTGTTTCGTGGGCTTTCAGAGAAGGTTTCAAACATACCGTATATACAAATTCCCCGAAATTCTATAAAATCACCACCAGGGAAATCAAAAAATGAGGATGGAAAGAAGATAGAAAGGGAGAGAGCTTTGGGATGGGGAAAATAAGAAGAAGAAAGTAGAGGGTGTGAGAGAATTTTCTTCTGCACCCTAAGTAGTTCGTAGGGTTCTATCTCGCATCCAAAACAGTTCAAAGAATCCATCCCATGAACCATACGCAAATTGTTTTTTGTTGATGTCCTCCCCAGAAACCATATTCGGAAGATCCTCTGCAGCTAACCAGCGAACCAATAAAAACAGTTCGCAGAAGCCCATATGCAAGAAACCAGTATGAATACCATCCCACACGGCCAGATCCTTCGCAAACATATAGTTCGTGGCTAGCTCCCATGCGGATGATCCTATGCAGCTAGCTCATACGTGAACAATTGTATGTGGAAAAAAATTTGTGCCCACCGGTTCACACCGTGGAGGTTCCTCCCACGCACCCCTACTCGGGATCAGTGATGGGATGCGGTCTCGGCCCTCTAGGTTAGTCCCTTGGCTATTACCACTAACCCCTATGAAAAATGGAGAGTCTCACCCTGAACCTTTCAGGCCGGGTCGACAACATTTTTCATTGTTCCCTTATGCTTCCAAAACATCCATCTCTTAAATTCCACATTAAGATAAATTCTTTATACACCTCCCAAAACCCGTATTACCTGACTTCTATCCCAGGTTGACCCAGAACTCCATGGACAATCATAGCAAGAATGTTTCTAAAATTCTCAAACACACCTTTTCCATCCATAAAACTCTATGTATCTGGTGATTCTGGAACCTCATAAACCTCCATGGCCATCAGAAGTAGAAGTCTACTTTCTTGTGGACTCGTTTAATTGACTATAAACATCATGCCCCGGTGGATCTACATATGAAACCTACCGGATGACTGTCAATCAAAGGAAAATTCATCCTCAAGAGAGTCCTTTCCTACCTCTGTATTCCTCAATGGATTCCATGCCCAATATTATTTCTCCTAACTTAAGATTCCCTAGAGTCATAGTTTACACTTTCCTTCCCTCTCGTGTTCGAGACATGTCAAAAAATCCCAACCCAATTATCCTTCAGTTAATAATGGCTCTTTCCCTCCACGATCCAAACTCTATGATCTTAAACAATGAGTTTCCATCCTAACCACATGACATTAAACTATATGGTATTCATCCAAGATTTATAAAATTAAACTGTAGTATACTGGGTGATTTCAGATCTTCATAAAATTCCTCATCCATCAGAAAAGGAAGGCTAGTGTCCTGACGACACCTCTACTTGACTATGCACCTCATGCCCTGGTGGCTCTACATATGTTGCCCACAAAAATGGACCATCAACAAGACACAAATGTTTCCTCATGAGAGTCCTCTCCTACCAGAAGGACCGATCTCAAAAGCGTATTTATCCTTAAAGGGCCCATCTAGTCATGTCTCTTCAAATGGGAATCTCCCATGCATAATCCCCACACATTCTGAACAATGAGAACTATGATTCCTAAAAAAATCAGGATATGTATGATTCCTTCCAGAATACCTGAGCTCAAAAGGGTGCCCATCCACAGAGGGTCCACCAAATTAGGTCTCTTGAAATGGGAAGCTCCCATGCGTAAGCCCCACACATTCTGAACTACGAGAACTCTTATTTCTAAACAAATTAGGATACGTAGGATGCCTTCCAGAAGGCCCGAGATCAAAAGGGTGCACATCCATAAAGGGTTCACCCAATCATGTCTCCTCAAATGTGCAGCTCCCATGCGTAATCCCAACAAATTCTGAACTATGAGAACTCTAATTCTTTAACAAATCAAAATATATAGGACACCTTCTAGAAGGACCAAGCTCAAAAGGGTGCCCATCCATAATGGGTACACCTAATCATATCTCCTAAAATGGGCAGCTCCCATGCATAATCCCCACACATTATGAACTATGAGAACTCTGGTTCTTGAACAAATCAGGATAAATAGGACGATTTATAGAAGGCATGTGCTCAAAAGGGTTCCCATCCATAAAGGGTCCACCCAATCATGTCTCTTCAAATGGGGGCAGCTTCCACATGTAAGCCCCACATTATCTGAACAACATGGGTTTTGATTTCTCTCTTGAGGATATGTAGGAAGACATCCTTCTAGGCCCAATCCCAACATTAAGTTGCCTTTTGTCCCCCCTGGATGACTTTAAACTTCAGAGTACATTATAATAAGGCTAAGTCAACATCGTCGTTGTAGCATCAAACATACCAATGTTCACAACGATCTTAAAAACCAAGGGTATCCCATGGACTCACTCCTTAGGAATGAACCAAAGATTCACCAACATATTAAAACGACATAAATATATAAGAGAGTCCCAAAATAGGAAACAATCCTCCCCTTAAAGGGTGCGGTGAGCTTGACCTCCCATCTTCTCTACTAATGAAGTCCTTAAGTGTCGCTGGCCAAATCGTTGTCCAACGAGCACTAGCCTTTAGATAGAAGGTCCATGAATAATGGATACTAGGGCCGTTGGGAATTATTGACTCCACAAATAAACCTATTGGAGACCATCTGAAGAAATTATATCCAAGAAGGACTGATTTCATGAGCGCTTGACCACCATGCAATCACCTGTTGGGACTGATAGTTCCCACAGGGTTAATTCAACCATCTTTAAAGGATAATGTTGTTGAATGAGTTCAAACAAAGGAATGGTAAATTTGACAAGAACACGCCCCTATAGAAAAAGGGACGGGTAATGATCCTCATTATGCCATATCTTCACTGCCCGAAACATGGCACCTCAGAGGAAGAATAAAAATGGAGAACCCAATGTGAATCCTTAACCAAGGTCGCGGTTCTACCCAATTGATAATAGAAAAAATGAGACTACACGTCATACCATTTTTTTGACCTAGTAGGTGAAAACGTGCCACCTTGGATGCGGAACAAAAATGGTGAACTTGGCGTGAATCCTTAACCAAGGTGGCGGTCTCACCCCACTCAGGCCCGTTCACCCTACAGTTATGGAAGAGGGGAAGGGGGACAAGCTGAATTTCAAAGTATGTATATGTTTAAAAAAATGATACTTTGACTATGTTTTTGGCTTGTATGTCATATATCAAAATTGCAGGTTCCCGCAGAGTGACCTTCGATCCAAACGACATCTTCACAATCCATGAAGACGCAGGCATCAGTGATATCACAGGTGGTTGGGGACTCAACGAAGAGCAAGACCCATTATAATACCCAGCATCTTCAATGATGGGTGTCCAATATACTGATCAAAGAGTCCCACCTAAATGATACTCTCCCCACATTGAAAGCCACAAGATAAGCCCTCCAGACTGCAAATTTCTGCCAGCCACCTCTTTAGCTGCTCCTGGTACCTAAACACATGGAATCCCTGGGGGTCGTCTCAAACTATTTCAGGAGCCTGTCCCCGAAATGTGACAAAGACTACCTCTCTTACCTCAGAGAGGCAGATCAAGTCAATGTAGATGACTTCATCCCACCTACACCAGGGTCCTACCCACGGGCCCCCTCCAGGGATCATCGCCGCCAACACCAGATGACCCAACATCCTCCCATCGAGGAGGACCTTATGCTGAGGGCACCTTCCAAAGTCCAGGAGACCCGGGGCCCTCAGGCTGCCCCCAAGGGTGACAAATATATAACCAGGCACACACAATCACCCTAGTTCCTAAGGAGCATCTCTACCATACTAATGTGATGACAGTCGATGGGTAGACATATAACTCTTCCTTATCTACTCAATCCCACCATAGAAATAGGGTGGCACAATATGAGCACATCTATGTTCCTGCTAGTGCTTGCCAGCCCCTCCGTGCAGGCAGAGCGGCTCGCTACAGGAAGATTCAGGTATCTACCGATGCACAACAAGCCCCCCATCAAAATAGGGTAGAAATCAGCTATACACAAAAAAAAATACCTACTGATGAATTTCAATCCTACCATATAAAGAGGGAAGCAACAGGATATACGCAATCATAAACACCTGCTGATGCACTTCAAGCCCACCATCCAAACGGGGTGGCAGCCAAATATGAGAAATGTCAAATTCCTACAAATTAATAAAAATCCTGTGAGACAAATACAATGGTAAGAGAGAGGATAAAAATCCCTTCTCGTGAATATGAAGACCACCAGTCAAATATGGTGGAAACTGGAGAAGAAAACCAAAAAAAACTCATTCCTTATCCCAACATAAGAGAACTGCCAGTATCTGCTAGAAACTCATGGAGAACCGAAGAAGGCACAAACTCCTACTCAGACATCAGAATGGGACTTCATACACATTCCAGCAAAAGATGTATCCTAGAAAAACCTAACAATGATGGAAGATCAAACGTCGATTCCAGACCATATCCTCCAAACATGCCAAGATATCATTACATGGGCAGAAAAGGCGAGAAATCGCGCCCACGACCCAACTTCCTCGAACAGAATAACTCACTCACAAAATGAGTTAGTCAATCTAGAGCAGTTATGAATCCCTTATCCAGTCTAGGAGGGTCGATGGAAATATCCCATGACATACTGACAACTGGATCATGAACAAATAATCGTTCCAACTAGGGGACACCGGTCCAACGTGGTTGGCTCTCCAGGGCAGACATATATCCCTTCCAAAATACAAGATGCTCTTCGGCGTATCCCGACGACATCACAGGACCCAACAAGATGGGAACCCATATATGAAGGCCATCAACAACAGCATATGGCCTAGTTACCAGCAAGAGAGTGACTAGAAATGAAAAGCATGAAAGGAAATCGGAAAATGAAGAGCACATACATGATCCTGCTCTTCTGGAAGCTGGGATTCTCGATGCCCTCAAAAACATATCATCAAAGGCTCAATACCCTATCATTCAATTATCAAATTATGGATTTGGTAGCAGAATTTGTGAAGTTCCTCCCTGCATTGTCACTACAAGCAGCTCTAATGGTCTTTCACAGATAACCCTTGGGGGCTTGCTCCGTGGGTCAAGAGTGATCGATCACGAGAGCCTATCTCCTAAAGTGCATTGTGGTAGTCCTCCCCTCGACCTGAATATCAGATAGTAAGAAGGTCGTCCCCTTGCTGTCGTCTACCCTGATGGTCCTCCCCAGGGTAAACGTAGAAGATATGCTTCTCCCTATAGTCAGACATCGAGTCATGATAGTAGTCCTCGCCATGATGACGGTCATTGCGGAGACCCTCCCCACAATGAAAGCTTTTGTGAAGGTTCTCCATACAATAACACCAAGCAATGAGAAGGTCATCCCTCATTGTAGTACAACCTGGAGGTCCTCCCTTGGATGTACACGTCAGAAATTCTCCCTACAGCCAGGTATCAAGTCATGATGGTAGTCCTTTCCATGATGAAGGTCATTGCGAAGGCCCTCCCCTCAATGATAGTTGTTGTGAAGGACCTCCCCATAGTAACACAAAGTAGTAGGAAGGTCCTCCCCTTGCTACAGCCTACCCTGAAGGTCCTTCCTAGGGTACACGCCATCCGAAAAATTCTTACAGTCGGGCATCAAGTTTTCTTGGTAGTCCTCGCCATCGTAGCACCACTTGTGAAGGTCCTCCTCGCAACCAAAATTCATATTGGAAAGAAGGTCTTCCCATTTCAAGAATGAATATGAGAAATCCATCCTATTATGAGGTGCTCAGAAAGAATCCAGACACATCGAGCACTCCATCTATAGAGAGTGATATTCTTTCTCAACCAGAGGATGGCCCGGTGTCATGCTCATATTCTAAGCCACCCCCACAGTGTCCACAGATCGATAAGTCTCTTACCACCCCGGTTTCTTGGAAACAAATCATCAAGAATTTTTCAAGCTTGGCATAACAAGTAGAGGATACTCCAGAAGAACAACAATAGGATATGCTGCTTGTGGGAAGGAAACTATCCAGGGATAATATACCAGTGGTGTTACGCCTACTTCTCACTTCAACATACCAGAATAACTATCTAGAGAATTAATTCATGACATTCTCCTTAATATATGGAAAATTATTCAAAAGATGAAAGAAAAACTCCTACCCTACGAAGGGTAAGCAGACCATGTCAGCAAAATATGGGAGCTTCATCGTATTATCGACCAGGAAACCCTCCCATCCTCATGGCATCCAAAATAATAAAGGCGGAAAAAAACATCGAACTGGCATGCCTCTGTGCACTGTAAAAGTTATGTAACCTCACTAGAAACGTCCCAGTTGGAGTTCACATTCAGGGGTGGGGAGAACATGGATCTCTACACTTTACCCCACGTCTTGTCCAGTGGGCCCCAATGGAAATGATGTCCTGCATTTTCATCATCCAGAGGCAACAATCAAATAAACCCCCAACTCTAGAAATATGGGATACTAAAAAAACAGACATATAGTAAGTCTCAAAAGCATCAAGGATGAAGAGATAAGGCCATTGAAAAACTTTTGAGTTAGGTGACCAGGAACATCCAGCAGGCTTCCCACCTAAGGCAATCCAACTAGCAAGTAGTGATCATGTCTTCAAAAGACCATAGACCCCAATGTAGAACCAATGCCGCACTTAGCTTACACCCATGTGGGAGTACTTGAAATTTAAAGGGTGGTAATAGTTGTGGTTATCGTCGTGATACAAGAACAACCCCAGCCCATAGGTATAGGGGATTTTGAAATCAAAATTCTCTCGTAAGACCAAGAAATGCAAGATCTAGCGCATCGACCAGAGAATGGTAAAATCCCCAACCTGTAGGGATGATGGAATTTTTAACTTAAATCCCTATGGAGCGGATTTCTGTCTTCCACCATCTAGGAAGAACGATGGACATAACAGTTACCTATTCCACCCCTTCTCATGGTTCACACCCTCCGAGACAAAGGCACGATATGCTGTTAGAACAGGGCTCCCTTCAAGTAAATCTTCATCAATAATCCCTATGAATACCACATAATGGAAGTAGAAAGTTCAATAAAGGGAACAAGAAGCCTTCCTACCATTCATCATCGGGAACACCACCCCCAAAGCAGTATGCCTTAGGGAACATGGTAAGCATCAACCCCACGGATCTCACAGGAAATGACACAGGGGGATAAGATGCAAGGGATTATGGTTCTCTTCCAGAGGCATCCCACACCACGCCTGATGGTTTTCATACTCGAAACTATAGGGATTCCCTAAATTTGGGCACCCCCTCATCCAACACGACATTACCTCCACCACGGAACTCCAACAAAGAGAAAAACAAATCAATGGTAGTTGTTGACCCACATACTCCTCCCCATGAGAGTGTGTCCCTCACCCTTGAAGAATGGTTCGCTAAGAAGGAGGAAGAAATGAAAGATCTTAGACGAATTAATGATGAGCTACGTCGAGGGAGTTATCTCGCCGTATGTGTTCTCTCCACGGAACGTCAGCAGGTGACCCTAGAAATGGTGACCATACCACAGGAACTCATTCCAGTGAATGAATCCATGTTCATAGAACCATTCAACCTAGATCTGGAAGGACATTAAGACTTCCCCTACTAAAAAGTCAGCTTGAATATACCCAGGTAAACCCACAAATGATGCCCCCAGGTGGGCATCCACCCCAAATTCTAGTTGTGTCGGAATGCCCAATCTTGGCCTCTACTGCTCCAGCTCAAGCTCAAGCTCGAAAGGATATGAATTAAGGGCTCTCAAACACCTTAAAACAGCTAATAGCCTAACTAGAATGTATGGAGGGGTGGTTCTCTCCGATACAACCAGAGTTCAAACCCTACCCCGAGTGGGTGAGAAATGTTCCACCACCACCAAACTTTGGGAACCCCATATTCCCAGTATTCAGTGGATCGGGGTACCTAGAATAACATTTGATGCACTATGACTCTTACTGTGACCCCATGATGTGCACTCCAGAGTAGCAAGAAGTCATAAAACTTAGGTTCATTGTACAAACCCTGTAGGTCTCGGATTTCATTTGGTATACTAGCCAGCCAACCAATTAAATCACAGGCTGGGAGGACCTCTAGTGACAATTTTTCTTCTAGTTCAGTTTGACTCAGCCCAAGATGATGGTCAGTGATCTCATGAACTACAATTAGTTAGAGAACAAGAGAGTCTAATACTTCTTTTCCATATGGAAAATCCTGACATATTCTCTGAACTGGACACTCCCACAGGATGAGATGTTCTCCATGTGCATTAATAACCTTCTGGATGAATTTTGAACGCCATTCATCCAAGTGAAGTACACCAGTGGGTTTAGTGTAACACCCGAGACTTTTATGTTATATAAATCATCAAAGGAATCTTTTTCTACACAACACTTACTTGGCTTGCTTTGCACGCAATCGCGACCTTCCTCGATAGCTTGCGTCGTACGCAATACCGAGTTTCACTAAACAACAATATGCTATTAAAACTAGCCGTTATGAATAGTAATAACCACTTTTTAAAATTTTATAAATTTTATTTTTCAAAATGGACTTCATTTTTGGACTCAGAATATCGAAATTAGCCTAGGGTGAAATTTTGGTATTTTTCTGAAAACTTTCAATTTTTGATGAATAGTGAAACCACTAAGTGGTAGGTTAAAAAACTGAATTTTGCATAAAACTTAATTTTACCGCTTCTGTGAATGGAATTACGAAAATCCGAGAGACACGGTTAATATCAAGGACTAAAATGTGGTTCAATGAGATGAAAATAATTTTTTGGTGAATAGTAACTTTTTACTTTTTTTTTACTGCGGTTAATAGTAAATAGGGTAACTAAGGGTAAATATGATATTAATATTACCCTAACACATGTCCTAATTCTATTGGACAAGTTTATCTCGACCAAAAACAACCTTAAGTGTAAAATATTATCATTTAGGCCCACTTGGATTAGATTAGGACATTTATTATTAATTTATTTAAAGAAGGGTTAAAATAGTTAAAATCAAAGTTTAATAAGTAAATCATTTTTAATATGGGGTTATACATAAGATAAATTCGACTATAAATATTCATTAGAAAGCTAAAAAGATTTCCTACATAAGGGTATTTTATTTGTAATTTTTAAACATCAAATATATTAATTTATTTATGACACAAAGATGATGCAGTAATTATCTTATTAATGAAATATTGACAAAATTGATAATATAAATACCAAAATAAATGTAATTTGAGACTTTTTATGAATTCCACTAATTTTATAGGTTACTATGATATATTAGTATTGATTTAATCAACTTTGTTCGAACATATAATTTTGTTATGACTTTCACAAAAATCATATATCAAATAGTGTCAAAATTGACACAAAATAGTTTTTAAATCAAATATTATATTATTAATTGTTATTTTATTCCTAAAAATCTAAGGTTCGGCCAAATGACTTAGATAAGGATATATATATTAATAATAAACAATTTGGGGTTCGTTTGGCATGTTATAGTAAGTGTATTAACCATATAGTGAAAGAAAACAAAAAGACACGGTAAAAGTTAAATTAATTAACTTAGAGTTAAATCTAATTGATAAGGTTAAAATAATACCCTAAACTTGTCTAAATCCTATTGGTTGATAGGATTTCGACCCATCCCCACTTTAGCTTCGAAATAATACCCTTTGGAACCATTATAAACCGATTTTGACTTTAATATAAAATAACATTTTGAGATATTCCTAAGGTGCCCCTCTCCTCCCTTATAAAAGGGCACCTCCTCCCCCTCCTCCTCACACCAATTTGAGCACTCAATCTCGGCCAACCCCTGCCATTTTCCATTCTCCACTTCCCTAGAATAATACTAGAGGTCCTGGTCTTCTCCAAAGACCAATCTTAGTTCCTTAAGTGGAGGATTCAAAAAGGAGTTCCAAAGAAGAGGTAATATCCATTACCGATCTTTTCAATTTCTTTCTTCTTCAACTTCTTCTTCTTTAGTTGTTTCATGATAAAGTAATAACATCAGTATTACTTACATACTGATATGTTATTATAAATATGAAACAACCCTAATTCACCTTCTATCCATCCTACGGAAAAATGAAATCACCGCGCGTGCGTACGTACGGAATACCGTCTCCACGCCGTGGTGTGATCTATTTTCCACCATCACCTTACAAGGATGGGTATAATGGTGTTATCAGTAACTATATATGATTATTATTAAGTAATATTGATACTGAAATAATATATATATATACTCCAATACAATTCCACGATCATAGGAACGATATCATCACTCGTGCGTACGTACGGAATACCGTCTCCACGATGTGATGCGACTCGTTCTACATGATCTTCATTTCATAATGATTATATAAATGAATTGAATGAATGAATATGTTATATACTACACTAATACCATTCTGGAAATGAATAATCTATAACCTAAAGATAAGAATAAGAATTTATTCTACAAAACACGCATAAGAACAAAAAGTTATAAAGACCCGAGTAACAAGTAACAATGAAATATTACTAACAAGAAGCTAATAATATGACCATATATGATCTCATATCAATATGTATGATTCTGGAATAAGTCAATAACATTATTTAAACCATTATACAGGAGCTTCGGACACGAACAAAGCAAATCGGACCTAAGGTAAGGGAAATATCACAATCTCATTTTTATCCGAGATTGTTTATTCGTAAGTATTTACTGGGGTGTATTTTATCATCCACATCCATGTTCCCTCAATATGTAATATTGTTTCCATCCACTTGAAATAGTTTAAATACAATTTTACCCTTAGGAAAGTATTTAGTAAAGAATAAGAAAGGAATCTTTCGTCATTTTTCCGTACGAGGTACTTTTTGACTTTTCCGACAAAAGTACGAAGAATGTTTTTTTTAACTTATACGGCACGAATGGATTTTTAAAACATTACTTAAAAGAAGCTTCCTTTACAAGTTTTCAAGTTTATTTTTAATCAACTTCTTTTATTTCAAAGTTGTATGACATGTTATGAAAGGAAAAATGTTTTTGAAGAAGAAAGGATATTTTCCTCAAGAATTCAATTCAAGTGTTTTATCAAAATTATTTTCCATCTAAGATAATAAAGGGTTCTGTTTCTATCCATATTTTTACATTGGTTTGACTATGTTGTGATGGAATTATGTTTATGAATTCCTTTATCATATATGAATTGATTTATGATGTCATGATGTTTCAAGAATCCCATTTTTGTTATATGTGTTATGCGATGATGTATGTTTTATGATTATGTGGCACACATAAGAAAGGATTCATTATAAGATGGGTGGGACCTATATCTCCCTCCAATGCATTGGGTAAAGATTTTATATCTCATGAGATAGACATGGCTGGAACGGAAGGTTATTTCGGTTCAGTGATACAGGACTGAAACGAGGAGTGAACTCGGTTCAGAAAGGGACTTTGTCCACTAAGATAGTCTTGGCAATGAGTCATGACTAACAAGAAATGATTTTCCATGATTATGTGTGCATGCCACAAAGTTTCAAGTTTTATGTTATGATTATGGGGATCTCATTTTCACTTCTATGATTTATTCCATGTTAAGATATTATGATCTCTTTTGCAGGTTTTGATTTTCAAAAAGATATGATATGATTTTTATTTCCTTTATTTGCCCTTGCTGAGCATTTGAGATCACCCTTTTATGTTTTCTTTTACCCAGGTCAGGAAGATGGATATTAAGTAGAATATGCTAAAAGGGACCCTATATATGATGAAATAAATGGGAGACACTGTAGAAGATTTATGAACCAGTTGTTTATGTTTCCCCAGTTTCTAAAGACACTATACCTATACGGTCCTTTGTGGTTTTGTCATATGTTGTAATAAGTGTGCTTCAATTTTGAAGTATTAACAATGTATGTAATGTGTGGGTCGTTATAGTTGGTATCAGAGGAAAGGTATAGTCAACCTTTGGAAACTAGGATGTGAAAGCCTTAGTAAGAACCCTAAGGATAAGTCTAAGCATAGAACACAATCTTAGAAGATAAGACCATAAGCATGAAAATTTTATTCTTGAATTATGTGGTTTCCTATTATAATTAGTGTTGCTCACACTATTCTTCTTGGTTTTAGTCAATGGCTGGAACCCGAAGGAACCGTGTTAATGCGGAATGTGATGGGCAATGCAGTGATTGTCCCCCTGAGCAACCAAACGATATGGGAGCTGGAATGCAAAATCTTGTAGCCATGCTCACACAACTTTCTCAAGCTATGAATCATGCAGGATTTCCAAATGAACAAAGGAGGGAGCAACATTCTGTTGAATCCTTCATGAGGCAGCGTCCACCATCTTTCAGCGGGTCTACTGATCCATTAGTTGCTGAACAATGGATTAGTACTACTGAAAAGATATTTTCAGTTCTTCAATGTTCTGAGCATGATAAAGTCATCCTAGCAGTGTATCGTTTGGAAGGAGATGCTGATCAATGGTGGAATCTTGTTAAGAATACAAGGCAAAGGGATGAAATTGAGTCTATGGAATGGGACGAGTTCAAGAACTTATTTTTCAATAAGTACTTCCCTCGTATTCTCCGAACAAAGATGGAGAAAGAGTTCCTTGAACTGAAGCAAAGGGATGATGAATCTGTTAGTACCTATGAAGCAAATTTTACAAGACTTGCAAGGTACGCTTCTGGTATTATTATCCAACCTGAGAGTAAGATCGATCGATTCTTTAGTGGCTTAAAACCAAGTCTTCGAAGGGCGTTAGCCATAAGGGACTTCAATAGCTACGAGGAAATCGTTCGATGTGCTCTCAAAGTCGAGATGGAGATTGGAGTAACCCATCAGTCACATGGGTTTGATAAGAAGAGGAAGATGGAATTCAAAGAAAAATCTAAAGAGCACACGGAAAAGAAGATGAACTTTCCCTTATGCTCAAAGTGTGGAAAGAAACATGGAGGGAGTTGTCTTAAAGGGACAAGTAAATGTTTTAAATGTGGAAAGGAAGGTCATCGGGCATTTGAATGCCGTGATAATGGGAAGAAGATGTCTAATGATGCAAACAAAGGAAGGGATACACAGAATGAACCTGCTACACTTCAATGTTTCAAGTGCAAGGAGATGGGGCATTATGCCAATCAATGCCCAAATCCAAGGGTTGATGATGATGGTCGACGTCAACAAACTCTTAAGGCTAAAGAAAAAGGAAAGTCACATGCAATTTCTATCAGCGATGTGGAGTACGATAACGATGTGGTGAAAGGTACACTTACCATCCACTCTAAAGTAGCAAATGTTTTATTTGATTCTGGATCCACCCACTCTTTTATTTCTGAAAAATTTTCTAAGGGTATCACCGTATTACCTCAACAATTAGATGTTGAGTTAGCTGTGACAACACCTAATGGCACATCAATCGCATCAGAAGTTTATAATTCTTCTCCAATCGAAGTTTGTGGGAAAGTGCTTCCTGCAAATCTTGTGATCCTTCCTTTAGTGGAATTTGATGTGATTCTTGGCATGGATTGGCTTTCTCTACATGGAGCTCATATCAATTGCCAAAGAAGGGAAGTCACATTTCATATTCCAGATCAACCTATGATCGTCTATCAATGCAAGGATAAACATAACCTTCCAGTGGAAATTTCTTCCATCTTATGGGTATTGATTCCACTAAATGAAGGTTATTTATCTCAAATGGTTGGTGAGAAACTCACGATTAAGAATATGCCCATTGTACGGGAGTTTGATGATGTCTTTCCGGAGGAATTGCCGGGTCTTCCACCAAATCGTGAAGTTGAGTTTTCAATAGAACTTGTACCGGGTGCTTTGCCTATTTCAAAGACACCTTATAGAATGGCCCCAATTGAGTTGCAGGAATTGAAGAAGCAACTCCAAGAGAATCTTGATAAGGGATTCATACGCCCTAGTGCGTCACCTTGGGGAGCACCTGTTCTATTTGTTAAGAAGAAAGATGGATCAATGAGACTCTGCATTGATTATCGAGAACTTAACAAGATCACTATCAAGAACAAATATCCTCTCCCACGCATTGATGACTTATTTGACCAACTACGCGGAGCTCAATACTTTTCCAAGATTGATCTTCGTTCAGGGTATCATCAATTAAGGGTCAAAAGGGAGGATATACCAAAGACGTCTTTCCGTACAAGATATGGACACTATGAATTTATAGTGATGCCATTTGGTCTTACTAATGCCCCTGCTATCTTCATGGATCTAATGAATAGAGTCTTTAGAGACCATCTTGATCAATTTGTGGTAGTCTTTATAGACGATATTCTTGTCTATTCAAAGAGCAAGGAAGAGCATGAAGATCACTTGAGAATTATATTGAAGACCCTGAGAAAGGAGAAGCTTTATGCCAAATTTACCAAGTGTGAATTTTGGCTTCAAAAAGTTGCATTTTTGGGTCATATAATCTCAAAAGAGGGGATATCTGTGGATCCAGCAAAAACAGAGGTTATCGAAAGATGGTCAAGACCAACAACAGTAACTGAGATCCGAAGTTTTCTTGGTTTGGCTGGTTATTATCGACGTTTTGTAAAAGATTTTTCACGATTATCTAATCCACTCACCAAGTTGACTCGGAAAGGAGTTAAGTTTGTCTGGACAGAGGAATGTGAAGAGAATTTCAAGGAGTTGAAAAGAAGGTTATCCAGTGCACCTGTGCTCACACTGCCTTGTAGTGGAGAAAGGTTTGTGATCTATAGTGATGCATCCAAGAAGGGATTGGGGTGTGTTCTTATGCAAAATGATATGGTGATAGCTTATGCCTCACGACAGTTGAAAATCCATGAGCAAAATTACCCAACACATGATTTGGAGTTGGCTGCGGTAATCTTTGCATTAAAGATTTGGAGGTATTACCTTTATGGTGAAAGGTGTGATATTTATACTGATCATAAAAGTTTAAAGTATATTTTCACACAAAAGGAGCTGAATATGCGCCAAAGAAGATGGTTGGAGCTGATTAAGGATTATGACTGCTCAATCCATTACCACCCTGGGAAAGCAAACAAGGTGGCAGATGCATTAAGTCGACAAGACCATGCTAGTTTATCCATGATGAGGATCACAAAAGATCCAATATTTATGGATTTACAAAGGATGGATCTTAGAATTATAATGGAAGGGGAAAAATCTTATCTTTCTCAAATGAATGTTCAACCATCTATACATGTGAAGATTAAAGAGGCACAGAAAGAAGATGTCGAGTTACAAAAGAAGGTGAGAAATGTTCCTGAATTCAACCTTGATTGTGATGGGATAATAAAGTTCAGGAATCGGGTTTGTGTTCCTCCCATCCCCGAATTAAAGAAAGAGCTGCTGGATGAGGCTCATAGTTCTTCATTCTCTATTCATCCTGGAAGCACGAAGATGTATAGGGACCTGAAAGAGTACTTCTGGTGGGATGGCATGAAAAGAGATGTTGCTGAATATGTCTCTCGATGCTTGGTTTGTCAACAAGTTAAAGCTGAGAGACAGAAGTCTAAGGGGATGTTACAACCATTACCCATACCCGAATGGAAATGGGAAAACATCACTATGGACTTTGTCACAGGACTTCCTAAAACATCCAAAGGCAATAATGTTATCTGGGTCATAGTTGATCGTCTTACAAAGTCTGCACACTTCATTGCTATTAGAGAGGATTTCTCTCTAGATCAGCTTGCCAGGATATATGTAAAGGAAGTGGTAAGATTGCATGGAGTGCCACTTTCTATTATATCTGATCGAGATCCGAGATTTACCTCGAAGTTCTGGCGAAGTCTTCAGCATACTCTGGATACAGAGTTGAGTTTCAGCACTGCTTATCATCCCCAGACAGACGGTCAGTCTGAGAGAACAATTCAAACCCTAGAAGATATGTTGAGAGCTTGCTCTATGGATTTCAAAGGAGGTTGGGATCAACACCTACCTTTGGTGGAATTTTCTTATAATAATAGCTTTCACTCCAGTATTCAGATGGCTCCTTATGAAGCTCTCTATGGAAAGAAATGCAGGACTCCAACTTGCTGGGATGAAGTTGGGGAAAGAAAGCTATTAGGACCTGATCTCGTTGATGAAATGGCAGAAAAGGTCAGTTCTATTCAACAACACATAAGAGCAGCTCAGAGTCGACAGAAAAGTTATGCCGACAACCGAAGAAAAGACCTAGAGTTTGAAGTGGGCGATAAAGTGTTCTTACGAATATCTCCCTGGAAGAGGGTTATGAGATTTGGAAAGAAGGGGAAGTTGAGCCCTAGATATATCGGTCCTTTTGAAATACTGGATCGTGTTGGGAAGGTAGCTTACCGATTGGCGCTTCCACCGAATCTCTCTCAAGTTCACGATGTGTTCCACGTATCTCTCCTGAGAAATTACATACCAGATCCTTCACATGTACTCAGCTCAGAAGTTGTACCGCTGGAGCAAGATCTTTCTTATGAAGAACAGCCGATAGAGATTCTGGATCGTAGCGAAAAAGTCCTATGAAACAAGACCACTCGCTTGGTGAAAGTTTTATGGAGGAACCACCAACTTGAAGAAGCTACATGGGAGCTTGAGGATATGATGAGGGAGAAGTATCCTCATTTGTTTGTTACAAAGTGACGAATTTCGAGGGCGAAATTCTTTTTAAGGGGGGTAGAATGTAACACCCGAGACTTTTATGTTATATAAATCATCAAAGGAATCTTTTTCTACACAACACTTGCTTGGCTTGCTTTGCACGCAATCGCGACCTTCCTCGATAGCTTGCGTCGTACGCAATACCGAGTTTCACTAAACAACAATATGCTATTAAAACTAGCCGTTATGAATAGTAATAACCACTTTTTAAAATTTTATAAATTTTATTTTTCAAAATGGACTTCATTTTTGGACTCAGAATATCGAAATTAGCCTAGGGTGAAATTTTGGTATTTTTCTGAAAACTTTCAATTTTTGATGAATAGTGAAACCACTAAGTGGTAGGTTAAAAAACTGAATTTTGCATAAAACTTAATTTTACCACTTCTGTGAATGGAATTTCGAAAATCCGAGAGACACGGTTAATATCAAGGACTAAAATGTGGTTCAATGAGATGAAAATAATTTTTTGGTGAATAGTAACTTTTTACTTTTTTTTTACCGCGGTTAATAGTAAATAGGGTAACTAAGGGTAAATATGATATGAATATTACCCTAACACATGTCCTAATTCTATTGGACAAGTTTATCTCGACCAAAAACAACCTTAAGTGTAAAATATTATCATTTAGGCCCACTTGGATTAGATTAGGACATTTATTATTAATTTATTTAAAGAAGGGTTAAAATAGTTAAAATCAAAGTTTAATAAGTAAATCATTTTTAATATGGGGTTATACATAAGATAAATTCGACTATAAATATTCATTAGAAAGCTAGAAAGATTTCCTACATAAGGGTATTTTATTTGTAATTTTTAGACATCAAATATATTAATTTATTTATGACACAAAGATGATGCAGTAATTATCTTATTAATGAAATATTGACAAAATTGATAATATAAATACCAAAATAAATGTAATTTGAGACTTTTTATGAATTCCACTAATTTTATAGGTTACTATGATATATTAGTATTGATTTAATCAACTTGGTTCGAACATATAATTTTGTTATGACTTTCACAAAAATCATATATCAAATAGTGTCAAAATTGACACAAAATAGTTTTTAAATCAAATATTATATTATTAATTGTTATTTTATTCCTAAAAATCTAAGGTTCGGCCAAATGACTTAGATAAGGATATATATATTAATAATAAACAATTTGGGGTTCGTTTGGCATGTTATAGTAAGTGTATTAACCATATAGTGAAAGAAAACAAAAAGACACGGTAAAAGTTAAATTAATTAACTTAGAGTTAAATCTAATTGATAAGGTTAAAATAATACCCTAAACTTGTCTAAATCCTATTGGTTGATAGGATTTCGACCCATCCCCACTTTAGCTTCGAAATAAGACCCTTTGGAACCATTATAAACCGATTTTGACTTTAATATAAAATAACATTTTGAGATATTCCTAAGGTGCCCCTCTCCTCCCTTATAAAAGGGCACCTCCTCCCCCTCCTCCTCACACCAATTTGAGCACTCAATCTCGGCCAACCCCTGCCATTTTCCCTTCTCCACTTCCCTAGAATAATACTAGAGGTCCTGGTCTTCTCCAAAGACCAATCTTAGTTCCTTAAGTGGAGGATTCAAAAAGGCGTTCCAAAGAAGAGGTAATATCCATTACCGATCTTTTCAATTTCTTTCTTCTTCAACTTCTTCTTCTTTAGTTGTTTCATGATAAAGTAATAACATCAGTATTACTTACATACTGATATGTTATTATAAATATGAAACAACCCTAATTCACCTTCTATCCATCCTACGGAAAAATGAAATCACCGCGCGTGCGTACGTACGGAATACCGTCTCCACGCCGTGGTGTGATCTATTTTCCACCATCACCTTACAAGGATGGGTATAATGGTGTAATCAGTAACTATATATGATTATTATTAAGTAATATTGATACTGAAATAATATATATATATACTCCAATACAATTCCACGATCATAGGAACGATATCATCACTCGTGCGTACGTACGGAATACCGTCTCCACGATGTGATGCGACTCGTTCTACATGATCTTCATTTCATAATGATTATATAAATGAATTGAATGAATGAATATGGTATATACTACACTAATACCATTCTGTAAATGAATAATATATAACCTAAAGATAAGAATAAGAATTTATTCTACAAAACACGCATAAGAACAAAAAGTTATAAAGACCCGAGTAACAAGTAACAATGAAATATTACTAACAAGAAGCTAATAATATGACCATATATGATCTCATATCAATATGTATGATTCTGGAATAAGTCAATAACATTATTTAAACCATTATACAGGAGCTTCGGACACGAACAAAGCAAATCGGACCTAAGGTAAGGGAAATATCACAATCTCATTTTTATCCGAGATTGTTTATTCGTAAGTATTTACTGGGGTGTATTTTATCATCCACATCCATGTTCCCTCAATATGTAATATTGTTTCCATCCACTTGAAATAGTTTAAATCCAATTTTACCCTTAGGAGAGTATTTAGTAAAGAATAAGAAAGGAATCTTTCGTCGTTTTTCCGTACGAGGTACTTTTTGACTTTTCCGACAAAAGTACGAAGAATGTTTTTTTTAACTTATACGGCATGAATGGATTTTTAAAACATTACTTAAAAGAAGCTTCCTTTACAAGTTTTCAAGTTTATTTTTAATCAACTTCTTTTATTTCAAAGTTGTATGACATGTTATGAAAGGGAAAATGTTTTTGAAGAAGAAAGGATATTTTCCTCAAGAATTCAATTCAAGTGTTTTATCAAAATTATTTTCCATCTAAGATAATAAAGGGTTCTGTTTCTATCCATATTTTTACATTGGTTTGACTATGTTGTGATGGAATTATTTTTATGAATTCCTTTATCATATATGAATTGATTTATGATGTCATGATGTTTCAAGAATCCCATTTTTGTTATATGTGTTATGCGATGATGTATGTTTTATGATTATGTGGAACACATAAGAAAGGATTCATTATAAGATGGGTGGGACCTATATCTCCCTCCAATGCATTGGGTAAAGATTTTATATCTCATGAGATAGACATGGCTGGAACGGAAGGTTATTTCGGTTCAGTGATACAGGACTGAAACGAGGAGTGAACTCGGTTCAGAAAGGGACTTTGTCCACTAAGATAGTCTTGGCAATGAGTCATGACTAACAAGAAATGATTTTCCATGATTATGTGTGCATGCCACAAAGTTTCAAGTTTTATGTTATGATTATGGGGATCTCATTTTCACTTCTATGATTTATTCCATGTTAAGATATTATGATCTCTTTTGCAGGTTTTGATTTTCAAAAAGATATGATATGATTTTTATTTCCTTTATTTGCCCTTGCTGAGCATTTGAGCTCACCCTTTTATGTTTTCTTTTACCCAGGTCAGGAAGATGGATATTAAGTAGAATATGCTAAAAGGGACCCTATATATGATGAAATAAATGGGAGACACTGTAGAAGATTTATGAACCAGTTGTTTATGTTTCCCCAGTTTCTAAAGACACTATACCTATACGGTCCTTTGTGGTTTTGTCATATGTTGTAATAAGTGTGCTTCAATTTTGAAGTATTAACAATGTATGTAAAGTGTGGGTCGTTATATTTAGAGACTTCTCTATCATCTCAAAAAGAATAGAAGACTCCTTGAAAATGACTAACCTTAATTCATGAGTGGCCCCATCAACCCCTGAAAAAATAAAAAGAAAAGATGAAGCGGCTTTTTTAACGCTTAAGCCACCCCTTGCACCATCCCCAGTTATGAGGCCCCCACCAAACCAAGTGGGACCCCCAAGACGCCAACAACCACCCCCACCTCGGCAAGATGAGTGATGAGGTGCTAAAATGAATCAGTTATAAGAAAGAAGAAATATAGTTTTTTCATTCCTAAATGACCAGGTTCGTGACTATTTCATAGCCGCCATGAATTGCAATCTGCTCTGGCTGCCAGAGCTAAAGCGAGTCGATGTTGTGGATCTTGACGACCATCCAAATTATTTTCCATATCATTGGATACTAGGACACACCATCCAAAAATACTTTGTTTTCAAGTATCACCTACAAAAGATGGTGGATTTAGGGAAAGTCAAGTTGGGCCTTCCGCCAGCACAAGTGTTGTATAATTCCACCTCCGAATCAAGAGAGGAAGAGGAATGGAAAATAGTCTCTGGTAAGAAATATAAATTTTTTGACAATGGATGACCTAGAAGACCAACAATTGAGTCCATGGCATCCTCCAGGCATAATTGAAACAACCAATTGTGCCTCCAAAAGCTCCCAATACAATAAAACCATCCTCCTTGGCCCTGCAGTCCTCTAAAGACAAGAAGGGTAGAAAGAAAGAAAAAGAATATGATCTAACACCAAAGCCAAAGTTTTTGTTGACACTATAGAACTTCATTCCAACAATATTGGAACAATGGGTACAACCCCACAAAATGTAACAACAACACCGCCCCACCAAACGGTACAATGGGAACCGCCCCTCCAAATGGTACCATCAGAAGGAGGATGTCAGATACGAAGAGTGTCAGATTAAGAATTGATCTTCGACTCCATTAATGTCATTCACTTGATGGATCCCTTCTATAATGAAGACTATGGCCACAAACCTAAGTTCCCTACGCCCAACTTGAGAGTGAGAGGATGAGGCCGTAGAGGATGGAGGATTCTTGGAAGGCATGGTCGTGGAAAGAGTCAAATTCCTAGCCATGCCACAAGTCAAACCATCAACATCACAGAAACTCGTGGAAGGACCCTCCAGCAGACGCAACAGGAACTGCAATGCTCCTTTACCCGCATCAGAGGAAACCCAAGCCCAGTCATCTTGGAATATCCATCAGGCGAAGAAGAAGTATTGAACTATCCAAGGTATACATGCGGACCAGTCTGGAAAAGCGTGGAAAGGACTACAGAACCGCCGTCTCTTGCTACAGAGGCAGAACCATCTACTTTCAAATATCAAACCCCAAAAGTGTATATAAAATAGAAACCCCATGCTAAGAATTGTCGACCTTTAGATCATAAGTATGTTATTTTAATGTAGTTGGCTTTAGTACCATCACATCTGTCAATCCTAGATGTGTTTAGTTAGTCTAAAGATCTTAGGGAGGCACTCATTAAATCCTTTTTAAGACCCCATGATTTTGGGGTTGAAGTAACAGCAGATGAAGTCTACCGAACGGAAAACAGCCCCAAAGAATTTCATGCCATCATCTCTTCCATATATATGGTTGAAGATGACATCATTAAAGGGAACATAAAACCCTTATATATGTCTGGAAAGATAAATAGAATTGATGTTCGGAGTATCTTCATTGACAACGGCTCTGGAGTTAACCTTATCCCACTGAGAACGCTTCGTCGACTGGGATATGATAAAGACAGCTTGATACCCTACACTACAACTCTATTGGGATACGACATAAGTGAGCAGAATCTGTTCGGAAAAATCAGTCTGAAAACTTGGCTCCGATATCTCATATCAGATTCTAAGATCCTTGTGTTGTGGAAAAGTATGGCCTTCAACGCCCTATTAGGGAGGCCTTGGCTGCATCAGCATGCTGAAATTTCATCCTCATACCATTAGTGTATCAAATATTGAACTAATGAGAAGAATGGGACACTACATGCTGATAAATCCCCATTCAAGTTTTGTGAGTTGCATTACATCAACGCAGGGTTCTATGAGTCAGAAGAAAAACATCTTTCAACCAATGATGTTGATTGTATCAATTCCCCGAATGGATTAGATATAGCTCTCGCCTCCCCCTTCCAGCAGCTTGGGGAGGAGTATTTACTACTCACCAAAAAATTTTAATGTGTGATTACAAGCCTGTATGTAGACTCAGTTGTCTACATGGTCTTTTCTACAATCACTGAGTCTAAAGACATAGAGGAACGGGCTGAATCCTATGTATTTAGGAAAAGCCGTGTCAAAGAAGCTCTCGACCCATCATTAGGACATCAAACTACCCTATCCATACAAACTAAGGTAAAAGATTATTTCTCTCCCAATATTGGAGAGTTCTTGTAACACCCCAAGCTTCCATGCTACGCTCCTCTTTGGATAATAGAGCAGCGTGGGTTGTACACAACCTCGAGTTCTAACACACTGTGACCAATAAAAGTTGCAGTTATGAATAGTAATACCCAATTTTTAAAATTATATAAATTTTATATTTCAAAATGGACTTCATTTTTGGATTTGTAATATCGAAATTAGCCTATGTTGAATTTTCGGTATTTTTCTGAGAACTTCCAATTTTTGATGAATAGTGAAAAATACTTAAAAACAAATTTTTTAATAAAAAAATTTATAGTGATAAATTATACAATTGAGTGCTTATAATGTTTAATTTGATTATATTTTTAACATTTTATCCAATGGTGTTCATTATAATTAATTTCACTTTGAAATTGGACATAAACAATTGCAAATCTTTTGATATATATTGTTTCTTAAAAACATGTTATTTGTTGTGACAACGGGAATTAATTATAAAATTAATTAATGAAACTTATATGTTTGGAATTTTTTAAAATAGGCATAATTTTTGAATTCGGAATATCAATTATAGCTTAGGGTTAAATTTTGGCATTGTTCTGAAAAAACGTCAATTTTTTATGAATAGTGAAACCACTATGTGGTAGTTAAAATACTAATTTTTTGTTTAAATGAAACTTTACCACTTCTATGAATTGAATTTAAAAAATCTGACATACATGGTTGTCATTAGGATGTAAAATGTGGTTCAATGGGATTAAAATAATTTTTTGGTGAATAGTAACTTTTAAGATTTATTAATCGCGATTAAAGGTAATTAGTAAAATTTAAGGTAAAAATGATATTATAAAAACATGAAAATACCTTTACACTTGTCCTACACTTATTTGATGAGTCATGGCCGACCAAGATAATCCATGGGTCAACTTTGGGACCCCATGGATCCACTTGGGTAAGAAATTGACATTAATAACTTTTTATTTAAAGTAAAAATAAAATTGTCACAAACATGTGTTGTTTTACTAAAACAATTATTACATGTGTTTATATGAGTTAAATTTTAGACTATAAATATTAATTGGAAATATAAAACTATTTCCTACATCATTATATTTTTTTTATAATTTTTAGACATTATATAAATTAAATTTTTTATGACACCATGATGATGCAGCGATTACCTCATTAATTAACGATTTAAATAAAATGAACAAATAATGTAAAATCTAAGACTTAAAGTTGTCAAAAACCTATTGGATGAGTATATTTCGAACCCTTATCACCTTAGCCCCGAAATATATAATTTTGGGACCCTTTAAATCCAATAATCACTTCATAATAATGTAACATTTCATGACTTTCCTAGAGTGCCCCTCTTCTCCTCTTATAAAAGGCCCCCACCACTACCACCTTATTCACACCTTAAATCCATTTGCCTCGGCCAACCCCTGCCAAAATACTTTCTCAACTTCCTTCTCTTACTCATAGAAGCCTCACTTGGGACAGAAGTCTTCCCAAGGAAGCCTTTGGCTCAAATCAAAAAGAGTTACCCGATTTTAAGGTAATGTCTTCTCTTATGTTCTTTTCTTTTATTTTGCTTCTCCAACCCCTTAAAATCTTTTTATTACTTTCTTTTGTAACAAAACCAGTATATAAAATATAATATGATGTTGTTATGATAATTATTTGATTTACACTTACACACACCTCCGTCTAATGGTTAATGAACATACTGTTTCTGTGGGTGGCGAAATACTGCCTCACGAAAATGATGATTGTTCAATATTCTTTTAACACCTCTAATGGTGGACAATAAGAGGAAACTATTTCAATATATGATATATATTATGTTTATGTTTTCTTTATGCTTATTTATTTCTCGTTTATGGCATACCTTTATGATTTCCATTATGGGTAAACACGATAATTTCATTTTAGGAAGTGCGGACTACCGCCCCCTCAAAGTGATTTGAATCGTTAATGCCATATGTGGGATGTATAAAAGATGGAGTAAATGATATTATTTATGATATTATACTGTAATTATAATATAACTTTATATCATTATGATTTAATTCCATTAAATACGAAATAGAAATGAAAGTAGCGTTCATGCGTACGTACGGCTTACCCTCTCCATGAATGGTGCATTTCATTTCTTACCTCTAAATGTTACGTAATATTATGAATGAATGTATATACTAGATATATATTATATATATGATATCTAAATCATGAAAGTAATTCTGGAGATAGTTGATATTCTGCCACATAAACAACTTGTAATTATAAGAAGATTATTGTTGACTCAAGTACCAAAGATCGACAAAACGACCATTATTAACTTAAATGGCTACATAATTTTAGTAACATTGTAATAAGTGATGTAAAAGAATAATGAACTTGAAAAAGGTTCTTAATCAAGTAGATATTAACTCTAGTTTCTTATTCATGAGATTAAAAAACGGTCGAGTGAAGTCGGACACGAGGTAAGGGAACTTCTTAACCCAATTTCTATTTTTTGGGTTAATCTCCTACTTTCAATTTATGTCATAATATTATTATGTCATATCTTGTATTTGTACTTTCTTTATGTGTACTTATAGTGAATACACATAATATATTTGTTTTATTTTAAATAAATGATCTTTGTAAGGGACTTCGTCTCAATCTCCATTCATTGAGGCATATTTTGTTTTATACACAAATTTCTTCTATACGGTGTATAAACCCCTTTGACTTTTACATTTATTCAAAAGGAATATTTTTATAAGATAAGTTTTACTAAATGACAAAAATTAATATATTTTTTTTTCATACGTATGCGGCGACAACGACTTCTCCGCCGCCGAGGCCATTATTTGAGTTTCGGCTTCCTCTACAAGACATAACTTTTTAAAATGAAAAATAATTACAAAGTTTTAATTTTATTTTATTTTGGTATTGAAAATGGTTTTGAAAGTGTTTTTTATATCAATGTGTCGTATTGATATCTTGTGATTGAAATGTGGAAATGTTATGTTTCCTTTACGCATGTTTTATGTGATACGATTATGTTATGGATTATGATATGGTTAAACCTGTTCATATGAGGAATGCATTAGACTTAATAAGTGATGGGTGGAGCCTGCTATAGCTCCTCGATGTATCGGTAGGTCTCATGAGACAAACTAGTGTCTTGGCACGAAGCCTTGAAAAAAACTTATTTGTAGTCTTGGCACGAGGCCTTGGCTACGTGGTTATAATGGTCTGGCATTATGCATTCCATCATTATGAAAGTGGTTATTGATATTGCATGTGGTTATTCAACTAGTATAATATCTACGTGAATAAGTAAATTGAATTATTTCATTTTATTTTTCCATATTATGCTGAAGATCAAGATTAAGAGGCTTTTGTTTCAGTTATACAATGCTTTAAATGTTTATGTTTATTTATGAAAGCTTCCGATATATTGTTATCCTTACTGAGCATCTGAGCTCACCCCTTTCAATGTTTTAATTTTTCCAGGATGTGAAGAAGTATTTTATGAATGACCTGATAGGATAATATGAGGGGATATGAAGACAAAATTCTGTTGTAGTTTTGTATTAATTTATGATGTAATGTAAAACTTATGAATGTATCTAGTGTTTCAAGGCTACTAAACTAATCAGTCTTTCGATACTTGATGTTTGTGATCATGCCAATGTTATGTAATAATGCACTGACTCTGGGTAACTGGGGTCAGGGCGTTATAGTTGGTATCAGAGCAGTTTAGCAATAACCTTGGAAGCTAGATTTAGATAAACTCTGATTAGACCACATAGCCCAAAGATAGGCTTTGAGGATTAGTATAGAAGAACTTCCTAGAATTATGGTATTGTAGAGATTTTGTGAGTTTTCCGAGCAATACATCCATGTCTGGATACGAGCAGGTAGAGGCGGCTCTGGCATAGATGTACCTAGGGGTAAACCCCGAAAACACCGCTTTGAACTAGAATCAAACGTTAATTGGTGCACGACAACGGGCCTTGCTGCACTCTTGGTTACGACACTCATGGGGGATATGCTTAGGATTATTACCATTTTCTGTACAAACCATTATGAAGGGTTTATGAGTGTATACTTCCTTAAAGGAAACATTTTTATGATTATGGATTATATCTATAAGTAGTTTAATTTATGTTAAGTGTTTTGAAAGTTTGTTATTGTGTATATCGATTCATAAACTAATCTAGTTTATGATATTGTTTATAAATGGTGCCTAGTGGAAGGAATGGAAACCGTATCAATACACGCACTCCATGTAGGGATTTACCTCCTGCTTATGATAATTATAATGGAGCTAGTGATACAACTGGTGTTGGTCAGCTTATCACCATACTGGGACAACACACTCAGGTTATGAATAATAACCTTACTCATATGGAGCACCCTGATCCACAATGTGGAGGATCAATGTTATAACAATTCATGAGGAAACAACCGCCAACATTTAATGGGGGTAAACATCCATTAGTAGCTGAGCAATGGATAAACTCCTTAGAGAAAATATTCTACGCCTTGGGGAGTAGTGAAAGGGAGAAAGTTGTCATGACAGTTTACCGCCTCACTGGAGATGCCGATCAATGGTGGTTGTTGATTCAAAACACACAGGAATATGAAGAAGTATCAAGTATGTAATGGAGGGAGTTTATGGAAATTTTCTTAGAACAATACTTTCCACATGACCGTCGAGCATATATGGAAAGGCAATTTCTGTGTCTGAGGCAGAAGGAGGATGAGAATGTCACAAAGTATTAGGCTAACTTTACAAGGTTGGCATGCTTCAGATTATATACGTAACCCAAGAAGTAAGATTGATCATTTCTTTGATGGGTTAAAACCATTTCTCTGTCGAGCTTTAGTATCACAATATTTCTCAACATACGAAGATATAGTCTTGTGTTCTATCAAGATAGAAAAGGAATTCTCTAAATCTTATGAAAATAAATTAAAGCAAGAGAAGAAGAGAACGGTGGAATAAGATATAGATAAAGGGAAAAAACGAAAAGAAGGATTTTCCATTATGTGATAATTGTGGGAAGAATCATCCTGGTACTTGCCTGAAAGGAATGGGAGTTTGTTATAAATGTGGAGAAAAAGGTCACCAGGCTCGTGATTTCAAGGGAAAGAAAGAGGATATCAATGTTGAATGCTACAATTGTAGGGAAATGGGGAATTATAAAAATGATTGTCCTAAGCGTCAGGGAAAAATACATCAGAAAAGGCCAAGGGATAAAGGACAATCTTATGCTGTTACTACAGTTGAAGTGGAATAAATAATGTATTGGTGCTTTTGGAATCAAGGATTATATTTTGGTTATAAGAATAATGTGATATATATAAGGATTGTACTGTAGTACATGTTATTTTCATTAAGGTTTTAATATGATGAAGGTAATCATGTTTTTATATGTGACAATAAGATAAACTTTACTTTGTTTGAGTAATCTGATGATACAATTGATTTTGGAATTTAGAGACCTTTTAGAGAAAGTCTGGACGGAGGTATTTTGGATAACTATAAAGGTCGGAATGGATTAAGTTGAAATTTGGATAGTATTGTTTAAGGTTAACACATTTATGAAGATTATTTTTGGAATATTATAATACTATAGTTTTAAGAAAAGGACAACCTACTGGTTGGGGGATAACCCGTCGCGTCGGACAAAGCTATAGGAATCGAACCCCCAACCATAGTGCTACAGGACTTTATTACCTACCACTAGCCTACAGGAAGTCCCTGGTTATTACAAAAATGTTTTCCTATTCTAAATGGTATGTTTTAATATTTGGAACCTTATACAATTATGATAAATAGAATATTTTTTAGTTCTATTACCTTTTGGAGTAAAAGATGAGTTTGTGGTAAAAATTTATTAAAGAATGAAAGTCTACATGACAAGTAAGTATATCTCCTTAAGTTCTTAGTAAATATCCTAAATAAATTCCTCAACTTTATGAAAGGTAATTTAAAACAAAAATTTTGTCGGTTAACTTTTCCAATTGGGGAATCAATGACCATTTAACAAATCACAAGTTTGTGATTTTCTTGCAGTTAACTTCCTCATAATCAGGTTTTATACAACTCTCTATCAGACCTTGACGGTTTGTTTTTCCTCCATATCCATATTTTCATAGAATCCTAGTATGTTCTATCTCAAGTGACCTTTGTACTTATCTTTCTTTCTTTTAAAGTTATATTTTTATTAAACCTATTTCCGATGTGGGTTTTCCACAAAGGTATTTTCTATTTTCAAAGAAAAATTTTAAATTTTGAGGATGTAATTTATTGAAGGAGGGGAGAATATAACACCCCAAGCTTCCATGGTACGTTCCTCTTTGAATAATAGAGCAGTGTGTGTTGCACGCAACCTCGAGTTCTAACACACCGCGACCAATAAAAGTAGTAGTTATGAATAGTAATACCCACTTTTTAAAATTATATAAATTTTATATTTCAAAATGGAATTCATTTTTGGATTCGGAATATCAAAATTATCCTATGTTGAATTTTTGGAATTTTTCTGAGAACTTCTAATTTTTGATGAATAGTGAAAAATACTTAAGAACAACTTTTTTAATCAAAATAATTTATAGTGATAAATTATACAATTTAGTGGTTATAAAGTGTAATTAGAATATATTTTTAACATTTTATCCAATGGTTGTCATTATAATTAATTTCACTTTGAAATTGGACATAAACAATTGTCAATCTTTTGATATATATTGTTTCTTAAAAACACGCTATTTGTTGTGACAGCATGAATTAATTATAAAATTAATTAATTCAACTTATATGTTTGGAATTTTTTAAAATAGACATCATTTTTGAATTTGGAATATCAATTATAGCTTAGGGTGAAATTTTGGCATTATTCTGAAAAACTTCAATTTTTGATGAATAGTGAAACCACTAAGTGGTAGTTAAAAAACTGATTTTTTGTTTAAATGAAACTTTACCGCTTCTATGAATTTAATTTCAAAATTATGACATACATGGTTGTCATTATTATGTAAAATGTGGTTCAATGTGATGAAAATAATTTTTTGGTGAATAGTAACTTTTAAGTTTTATTAATCGCGATTAAAGGTAATTAGTGAAATTTAAGGTAAAAATGATATTATAAAAAAATTAAAATATCATAAAACTTGTCCTACCCTTATTGGATGATTCATGTCCGACCAAGACAATCAATGGGTCAACTTGGGTACCCCATGGAGCCACTTGGGTAAGAAAATGACATTAATAACGTTTTATTTAAAGTAAAAATAAAATTGTCACAAACATGTGTTGTTTTACTAAAACAATTATTACATGGGGTTATATAAGTTACCTTTTCGACTATAAATATTCATTGGAGAGATAAAACTATTTCCTACATCATGATATTTTTTTTATAATTTTTAGACATTAAATAAATTAAATTTTTTGTTACACCATGATGATGCAACGATTACCTCATTAATTAATGATTTAAACAAAATGAAACGATAATGTAAAATCTAAGACATAAACTTGTCAAAAACCTATTGGATGAGTATATTTATAACCCTTATCACCTTATCCTAGAAATATATAATTTTGGGACTATTGAAATTCTAAAATCACTTCATAATAATGTAACATTTCATTACTTTCCAAGAGTGCCCCTCTTCTCCTCTTATAAAAGGCCCCCAGCACTACCACCTTATTCACACCTCCAAGCCTTTTTTCTCAGCCAACCTCTGCCCAAATACTCTCTCAACTTCCCTGTATTACTCCTAGAAGACTCACTTTGGGCAGAAGTCTTCCCAAGGATGCCTTTGGTTCAAATCAAAAAGAGTTACCCGATTTTAAGGTAATGTCTTCTCTTATGTTATTTTGTTTTATTTTTCTTCTCCAACCCCTTAAAATATTTTTATTACTTACATTTGAAACAACACCAGTATCTACAATATACTAGGATGTTTTTATGATAAGTATTTTATTTACACTTACACACACCTCTAATTGTGGCCATTAAGATGAAACTATTTCAATATATGATATATATTATGTTTATGTTTTCCTTATGCTTCTGTATTTTTCATTTATGTCATACCTTTATGATTTCCATTATGGGTAAACGCGATAATTTCATTTTAGGAAGTGCGTACCACCGCCCCCTCAAAGTGATTTGAATCATTAATTCTATATGTGGGACATATAAAGGATGGAGTAAATGATATTATATATGATATTATACTGGAATTATAATACACCTTTATATCATTATGATTTGATTCCATTAAATATGAAATAGAAATGAAAGTAGCGTTCATGCGTACGTACGGCTTACTGTCTCCATGAACGGTTCATTTCATTTCTTCCCTCTAAATGTTAGGTAATATTATGAATGAATGTATATACTAGATATATATGATATATATGATATCTAAATCACGAAAATAATTCTAGAGATAATGGATATTTTTTCACATAAACAACTTGTAATTATAATAAGTTTATTGTTGACTCAAGTACCATAGATCGACAAAACGACTGTTATTAACTTAAATGACTACATAATTTTAGTAACATTGTAATAAGTGATATAAAAGGTATAATGAACTTGAAAAAGGTTCTTAAGCAAGTATAGATTAACTCTAGTTTATTATTCAGGAGATTAAAGAACGGTCAAGTGAAGTCAGACATGAGGTAAGGGAACTTCTTAACCCAATTTCTATTCTTTTGGTTAATCTCCTACTTTCAAATTATGTCATGATATTATTATTTCATATCTTGTATTTGTAATTTCTTTATGTGTACTTATAGTGAATACACATAATAGATTTATTTTATTTAAAAAAAATGATCTTTGTATGGGACTTCGTCTCAATATCCATTCATTGAGGCATATTTTGTTTTGTACACAAATTTCTTCTATACGGTGTATAAACCCCTTTGACTTTTACGTTTATACAAAAGGAATCTTTTTATACGATGTGTTTTACTAAACGACAAAAAGAAATGTTTTTTTTCATAGGTATGCGGCGACAACGACTTCTCCGCCACCGTGACCATTATTTGAGTTTCAGCTTCCTCTACACGCCATAAATTTTAAATAAAAAAGAATTACTAAGTTTTAATTTTCTTTTATTTTGGTATTGAAAATTGTTTTTAAAGTGTTTTTTATATCAATGTGTTGTATTGATATATTGTGATTGAAATGTGGAAATGTTATGTTTCCTTTATGCATGTTTTATGTGATACGATTATGTTATGGATTATGATATGTTCAAACCTATTCATATGAGGAATGCATTGGAATTCATAAGTGACAGGTGGAGCCCGCTATAGCTTCTCGATGCATCGGTAGGTCTCATGAGACAAACTAGTGTATTAGCATGAGGCCTTGAAAAAATCTTATTTGTAGTCATGGCACGAGGCCTTGGCTACGTGGTTATGATAGTCTGGAATTATGCATTCCATCATTATGAAAGTGGTTATTGATATTGTATGTGATTATTCGACTAGTAGAATATCCATGTGAATAATTAAATGAGAGTATTTCATTTTATTTTTCCATATTATGCTTATGTTCAAGATTAAAAGTCTTTTGTTTCAGTTATACAATGGCTTAAAAGTTTATGTTTATTTGTGAAAGCTTCCGCTATATTGTTATCCTTACTGAGCATATGAGCTCACCCCTTTCAATGTTTTAATTTTTCTAGAATGTGAAGAAGTATTTTATGAATGACCTAAAGGGATAATATGAGGGGATATGAATAAAAAATGTTGTTTTATTTTTGCATTACTTTATGATGTAATGTAAAACTTACGAATGTATCTAGTGTTTCAAGGATACTAAACTAATCGGTCTTTCGAGACTTTATCTTTGTGATCATGCCAATGTTACGTAATAATGCACCGACTCTGGGTAACTGGGGTTGGGGAGTTACAGTTCGTCTCAAAAATGCTTTCTCCATCAGAAGAAAAAGATGATGAAGATTATGAAGGTGAAGAAAAAGAAGAGGAAGAAGACCCCAAAGATTCCCCTTCAGTATTTGAAGAAGGTGTTTCCACCACCATCAATGAACTTAAGAAGATAAATATGGGCACTAAAAATGACCCACGACCGACCATAATCAGTGTGTCCATGCCAGTTGAGAAATAGAAGGCATATACTTCCTTCCTAAATAATAACCAAGATGTGTTTTCCTGAAATTACACGGAGATGTCAGGCCTCGATCCTGAAGTCGACACCCATCATCTTTGCTTACCAAATGATCACCAGGACTATAAGTAGGAAGCTAAAAGGACCCACCCAATGCATGCTTCAAAAATAGAGGCTGAAGTTGACAAGCTGATAAAATCCAACTTTATATGGTAGGTCAAGTATCTGATCTGGATGTAGAATATAGTTCTTGTCAAAAATAAGAACGGACATTTTATAATCTTCATTGACTTCAGGGACCTTAATAGGCATTTCCCAAAAGACGATTTCCCGATCCCGATCATAAAATTGTTGATCGATGCGACAACTGGATACAAATCCCTCTCCTTCATGGATGGATATTCTAGATTGAATCAAATCTGGATGGCCTAAGGAGAAGAATAAGTTGTCACTTATAGGGTTCCTCGGGGACTTTTCTATTATAAAGTTATTCCCTTCAGTCTAAATAATGTTTGCACCACATATCCGTGTGTCAGGCACCACATCTTCAAACCCTTTTTGGGAATGTTCGTTGAGTGCTATGTCAATGACTTTGTGGTTAAATTGCGACAATGTTCAAACCACATAGCTAATCTTTAAACCATCTTCAACAAATTGCTACAACATAGTTTAAATATGAATCTGCTGAAATGTGACTTTGGAATTTCCTCAGGAAAATTTCTCGGCTTCTTCGTATGCCATCGTGGCATCGAAGTCAACCATGAGAAGACAAAAGTCATTCTTGAAATGTCCCCACCTCGCAACCTCACTGAGTTGAGAGGTTCCCAAGGGAACCTCACCTATATTCGGCACTTCATAGCCAACATAGTAGTTAATTTTTACCCTTTACCTAACTCATGAAGAAAGGGGTTGCGTATGAATGGGATAATGATTGTCAAGAATCATTTGACAACCTCAGAAGATATCTCCTAAGCCTGCTGGTTCTTATGCCAATAGTAGAGGGGAGACCACTCATTCTATATGTAACTACCCTGGAATGGTCATTGGGTTCCTTCCTTATGCATAATAATGATTTCGGTAGTGAGAACAACCTCTACTACATCAGTCGAACAATGATCGATGCTGAAAATCGGTACTATAAGATTGAAAAGAACAACATATCCCTAATCTTTCCAATTTAGAGGCTCAAGAATTATCTACAGCACCATGAGGTCTACTTGTTCTCTCACTGCAACCCACTCAAGTATATCCTCAATCGTCCCATGTTAAATGGGTTCCTATCACGGTGGGAAGTCATCCTGCAACGGTTTGACATACGATACATGCCCTAAGTAGGACGTCAAAGGCCAGGTGTTAGTATACTTCCTGACCGAGCACCCATCAGATGAAACAAAACCATTGGATATTGAACTTATGGATGAAGAAGTGTTTTTCATCCATAAAAACCCCCTAGACGTGGGAAATTTACTTCGATGGCACTTCCCAAATCCTGATAGGGAAAATGATGGAGGATCTTAAACTCAAAAAAAGTGGACCTAAGATTTGTATTCATATCTCCAAAAAAATCCATGTTTCCTTACTCTTTCCTACTTTCGGAAGGGAGTATGAATAATGAAGTGGAGTATCATCCCCTCATTACAGGCCTAGAATTGACACTCCAGGTGCAGGACAAACACCTAAAAATAAAGGGTGATTCATAGATAGTCATCAAACAGGTTAACAGTGACTATTCTATCAAGAAAGAAGTGTTGGTTTCCTTAATGAACCATGTTTGATCACAGATGGTAGAATTCCCATCAGAACCAATGTTGAATCGTGTCCCCTAGTCACAAAATGCTCAAGATGAAGCTTTGGAAAATGCAGCCACATCCTTGGCTAATTCTGACCAGGATGAAACAATCATTAGCATTTCTCAACATCGGATTGTATTTCCATTCATCTAGAGAAGTACGGAGGAAATTGATGAAATTGTCCATATTCCTAAGCCTTACGGTCATACCATCAGTTGGATGACACCCATTACAAATTACCATAGAAACGGGGAACTCCCACCAGTTAGGGATGAAAGGGAGAAGGTCTGAAGATGGGCCATCAATTTTACCATGTATAATGGTGTGAACCAAGAGAAGTTTCTCTATAAAAGATTCCTTTAGAGAGTCCTTGTCAGGTTCATCGGTGGAAAGGAGGTGGTTGTCGTCATGAAAGAAGTGCACCTCGAAGCTTGTGGAGCACACCATTGGATAACCAAGCTCTATCACCAAATCCAGAGTCTTGGGTATTACTGGACCACAATGATACAAGATTTTTCCATATTCACCAAGAAGTTTCATTCCTACTAGGTCCATGCCAATTTCATACACCGCCCCCCAGATTTGCTTCTTACGGTTAAATACTCCTGGTCATTCGTCGCCTGGGTTATGGATATTGTGTGACCATATCCTCCCACTGTAGCCAGGAAATTCAAGTTCATACTCATAGCAACCAACTTCTTTTCTAAATGGACTGAATCCATACCCCTTAAAGAAGTTGGTGCAAAAAACATTGTTATCTTTGTGATGGCAAACATCATCACCAAATTTGGTGTCCCTCATACAATGCTGACGGACAACAGCACTAAATTCTACTCTACTGAGCTGGATAATTTGTACTAAGAATACGAAAACATGGCCAACCAGTCATCCTACTACCATGTGGTGTCCAATGGGAAAATATAGTATTTCTACAAGAAGTTGTCTAACATACTTAAAAGGATGTTCCATAAGGATAAGAAATCATGGCTAGATAATCTCCTCCTCGCTTTGTGGGCTTACAGGACCACGAACTACACCGCCACTCAAGAAACCATGTACTCACTAGTATATGGGGTAGAGGTGGTGTTACCTATCGAAATATAAGTGCCATCACTTTGTGTGGTCATTTGAGATCAACTGTCCCCAGACGAGCAATCCCAGAGAGAGTTTGGTGAATTGGAGCAGTTAGACAAAAAAAAAAGGCTACACACTCTGCACCATTTAGAAATCTACTAAAACCGGATTGCACGAGCCTTCAAAAAAAAGTGTTTGACTTCAATATTTCCTCGAAGGAGAAATGGTGTTAGTCCTTATAACGCTGATGATTCTAGGGAAGAATCCCTTGAAGCTTGAACCAAAGTGGGAAGGACCTTATGCCATACATCGGTTCTATTTCAATGGAGTGTACGCCCGGATATTAATGGACATAAAGCTCATCACGACTCCCACAAATGCGAAGTTATTGAATAAATACATTGCATAAAAATTCCCCAATTCCATAGTCCAATTTCTATGATGTTAAACTATGAGTCAATAATAATAATAATAATCCCCCATGTTAAGGTCCAAACTCTAAGACCTTATACTATGAGTTAAAAGTTCCAAACTCTAAGGCCTTAAACTATGAGTTAAAATTTCCAAACTCTAAGACCCTAAACTATGAGTTAAAAATGTCCCCACGTTAAGTTCCAAACTCTAAGACCTTAAACTATGAGTGAAAATGTACAAACTCTAAGACCCTAAACTATGAGTTAAAAATTTCTCCATGTTAAGGTTCAAACTCCCAGACAATAAACTATGAGTCAAAAGGCCAAAACTCTAAGACCATAAAATGTGCGTTAAAAGGTCCAAACTCTAAGACCCTAAAATATGAGTTAAAAATGTCCCCATGTTAAGGTCCAAACTCTAAGACCTTAAACTATGAGTTAAAAGTTCTAAACTCTAATACCCTAAACTATGAGTTAAAAATGACTCTAGGTTAAGGTTCTAACTCTAAGACCTTAAACTATGATTTAATGGTCCAACACTACGACCCTAAACAACGAGTCATAAAAATGACCCCCATATCAAGGTACAAACTCTATGACATAAACAATGAGTTAAAAAATCCTCTGTCACACCCTCCATCTACCCATATTCATAAAGGAATCCCTTATCACTCCTTGTTTCTCACAACGAGTACAACTCCCGTGAGATTTGGAATGTTGATATAGATTCTCCTATGACGGTCAATTATAGGGTAACATGGAAGACCAGATAACCATGATAGGTAGAATAAAAGTATCCCTGCCTTTCAAATAAAGATGAACTAGTACAGGGTACACACAAAACTACATACGACTTGATTCCTACCCACACAGGATATGTAGCGACGCCTCGATCTTCGATCCTGCCATAGCCCCACTGAAAAAAATGAAAAGACCCCCATCATATTCTTTGTCGCCTTATACTTGTGAAGGAGACTTTTTAACCACACCTTGTTTCTCACATCGAGTATAACTCACATGAGCTTAGGATCGGTGGTATGGATTCTCTTACGCTAATAAACCCATAGGGGAGTATGGTAAGTCTGGAACCCGTATCAAGTAAAACCAAAATGCCCTCAAGTGTCCCTGACACATAGAACAAATGTTTGTAGAGAACATACATAATTATGTGTGGCTTGATTCCTACCCTCGTATGATACATAGCGACGCTCGGATTCGACTTCCTGGCCCATCCACCAACAAAAAAATGCCCTTTTTCCCCCATACGTGGGGCAGGCCTATGTGGAAGCTCTAAGGTCACGGTTAATTATGATCTGGGTAGCCTCCCATTCCAAAAAATACCTTTACCGTTTGTCACACTCCATACCTCAAGAAAACTTGGATTTTCACAATAATCAAAGACCATCTAGGATGGAAGGCCAGTGTCCTGCGGACACCATTGATTGACTATGCATATCATGCTCCGGTGGCTCTGCATACGTCATCCACAAAAATGGTCATAAATAAAAGGAAAATTATTCTCCAGGAGAGTCATCTCCTATCTCTTCATTCCCAATGGCTTTCAAGCCCCATGTCATACCTCCTGATTCAAGTAACCCCAGAGACTATGGTTAACACCTTATATCATCACTCATGTTTAAGGAATGTTGGAACACCCAGACTACGATTAACCTAAAACTTTTGAATAACTTTACCAGGAAAAAATTGTCATCACCACACAAATCTAAAGTATAAGTCCAAAATCTTCCTCACTGCACAATGCTAAACAGGAAGGCCAAAATCATCCACACCGCACAACACTATGTTGCAAGTTCAAAATCTTTATCACCATATGACGCTAAACTGCAAGGCCAAAATCATCTTCACCATATGACACTAAGCTACAAGGCCAAAATCATCCTCACTACACGACATAAAATTGAAAGGCCAAATCCATCTTTACCACACGACGTTAAACTGTAAGGAAATGGCGTTATCCTAAAAAATTTCCCTAATGTTGAATTCACTATTCATAGATGGTAACCATGGAACCCTTGTAATACCTTGTTTCTCACACTGAACTTATCTCACGTGAGCTTAAGGATCATAGCAAGAGATCCACTGTAATATTATGGAAAAACAGCCCAGGAATTTGGTCCTAGCAGCACAACCCTATAAGGAATGTCACTATTCCCTCCTCTGAGAGGAACCCCATGTCCTGGCCATATGATGTTAAATGACTAAGTATCCTGAAGATAGAACGAATACCACGCCCTGCGTGCGGGTTAGACCTACGTAAGGGACACCATTAAATGAGTAAATCACAGCCCAAATATCCCCAATATGTCATGGTGTACACCTTCCATATTACAAACTTCATGCTTTAAGTGATCTTGAATCCCCATAACCCTCCAAGGCCATCTGGGATTGAAGGCAAGTGTCCTACAGACACGTTTTCTTGACTATTCATATCATGCCGCGGTGGCTCTGCATACGTCACCAACAAAAATAGACATAAATAAAAGTAAAATTCGTCCCTAGGAGGGTCCTCTCCTATCTCATTATTCCCAATGGCTTCCAAGCCTTATTCCACCCCTCATGATTCAAGGGCCCTCAATTTCATGGTTTACATTTCCTTCCTTTCAGACATCCTGGATATATCAGAACATATGTTCCTGATTCACCTTTGGTATCTTTTGAGGTTTCTAAAAGATACCTCATCAGCATGCATGAGGATTATCCGCATACAAAAAAGAGTGCCCCCACTCATTTACGGGTTTCCCTAAAAATATCGATTAAAATTCCTCCTTTTGTTCTCAGAATCACCTCTGATCAAAGGTCACATATCATATTCAAAATTTTACCAATTTTGATAATAATCAATTGTCATCGGAAATTGAAGGTCGGTGTCCTATGGACACCCTTTCTTGGCTATGCACATCATCTCCCAGTGGCTCTGCATATGTCACCCACAAAAATGTTCATCAATCAAAGTAAAATTCGTCCCTAGGAGAGTCCTTCTCAGTTTCCGTACGCTCAAATGACAATCATGTCTTATCACACCCCCAACTTGGAAAACTCCTAAATAACGACTTATGTACCTATTTCTTCCCAAGTTCCCCTGACATAGAAAAGACTCTTAACTAAACTGACCACTTGCCAGCTCTCCCTCACATAAGTAAGAAATGTGTGGGAATGATTTCCCACTCAAGGCTGATGTAAATTTTCATAATATTCTCAGGAAACACCACTCAGGTGATTCACCTACTGTGGCTCCCAACATCAAGATAAATCCAAAATATTTCAAATCCCACAAGGCCATCAAAAATGGAAGGCCAGTGTCCTGTGGACACCATTTTCTTGACTACGAATATCATACCCCGGTGGCTCTACATAAGTCACCCATAAAAATGGCCATCAATCAAAGGAAAATTTGTCCTTAGGAGAGTTCATTCCTACCTCTATAAACCTAAAAATGGATACTAAGCCTCATTCATGTTGAGAATCCACAAATCCAAGGTGAAGTAAAATCCCAAATCAATGTCTGAAAGACGTTGGAACATTCATGGCTGACTCATCCCGATTCAGGGAAACCATCCTCTTATGTTTGGTAAAATTTGTTCAACCTAAAACATAAGTATTAAGTTTTATTGGTAGGACTATGAACTTCCAAAAAAAAGAGAAGTTATACTCGCTAGAGGGAAAACCTACTGAAGGCACCTTGGGGAGAAATTCCAGTATTGTTTTGGTAAAAAAACACATTGAGCCATAAGAAAAGGAACAAAGATTTTTATGTTGAAAAATCGCAAAGGGGGCGTAAGAGGAATACAAGATATACCTGCTAAGCCCCTGTGAAGTTGTATTAGAAAAAAAATTAGGGTAATATTAAAAAATACATATATGTTTGTGAGGTGTTCTACAAAACCTCATAAATAGTAGAACTATGCTTGTTGAGTCCCTTGGATCAAGGAAAAATTAAAGCATTATCTGATCATTAAATTCGGGACCACTTCTTCATTGTAATAGCCTCTTCTTTTTCCCAATCAGATCCCATTTTTATGGGGGAATTTGTAGGGTCCTGAAAATTTAGAAAATATAAAGTAAATACTCCCACATGTCTAGCAAGGAAAATTGGATTTCAAATTTGAGAAGAAATTTAAAGAAATAAAATTTTGAAAATGACACCTATTTGGACGTGTATCGATTACTGGGAAAGGTTAGTTGAAGGAATAATATATGAACCACTAGTACGTGGATGGCCAATGGTGTGCTGGCTTGTGACACGTTGGCCAGCGAATGAAGCTGTTCGTGGTGAATTTCCCCCTGCGAACCGAAGCTGTTGTGAACAGTTTCCACTGGAGAAAATCGGATGGAAGTGTGCCCCACGTACCATCCCCACAAATGTTGCGATTCATGGATGAGGAGAATCCAAAAATGTACCGCACCTCCGTGAACCCTGGTTGACCGGTTCTTTCACAGATCAAGATATTGTTTCATGGACTTCCGGAGAAGGTGTTGTGCGTATCGCAAATACATATTTCCAGAAACTCTATAAAAGAACCACCATGGGAATCTAAAAAGGGGGGAGGTAAAGAAACTAGAAAGGAAGATAGCTCTGGGACGGGGAAAATCTGACAAATAAAGTAGAGGGTACGAGAGAAATTTATCTCTAACCTGAAGCAGTTTGCAGGATTCCATCCTGCATCCAAAATAGTTCGTGGAATCCATCTCGAGAACCATATGAAAAAAATATAATGTGAAAGTCTTCCCCACAGACTGTATTCAGAAGATCCTTTGCAACCAACTAGCGAACAAATAAAAATTGTTCATGCATTCCCATATGTAGGAAAATATTATGTGCACCATCCCACGCGGCTATATCCTTCGTGAACAGACAGTTTGTGGAAAGCTCCCATGTGGATGCTCCTACGCGGCCACATTATATGCGAACAACCTTATATAGAAAATAGTTTGTGCCCTCTGATTCATACTATGGAGGTTTTACCCCTACACCCCTACTTGGATTCAGTGCCGGGATGCGGTCTTGGCCCTCTGGGTTAGTACCTTCAGTACCTTCATTGGCCCCCATGAAAATTGGAGAGTCGCACCATGAACTTTTTAGGTCGGTCAAGGACATTTTCTATTGTTCCCTTATGAGGCCAAAACTGCCATCCCTTAAATTCCATGAGAATAAGAATTCCTCATACACCTCCAGAAAACCCTATCACCTACCTCCTATGCCAGGTTGACCCAGAACTCCATGGACAATCACAAACTAAATGTTTCTTAAATTCATGAACACACCTTTTACATCTATCAAACTCTATGTCTCTTGTGAATCTAGATCCTCATAAATCTCCAGGGCCATCAGAAGTGGAAGGCCAGTGTCCTTTGGACATATTTAATTGACTATGCACATCATGCCTTGGTGGCTCTATATATGAATCCTATAAGAAGGCTATCAATCAAAGGAAAATTAGTCCTTAGGAGAGTCCCTTCCTACCTCTGTACGCCTCAATGGCTTCCATGCCCCATATCATTTCTCCTGATCGGAGAATCCCTAGAGTCACGGTTTACACTTTCCTTCCCTCTCATGTCTGAGGCGAGTCAAAACATCCCAGCCCGAATATCCATTAGTTAATAATGGACCCTTCCCTCCATGGTCCAACTCTATGACCTTAAATTATGAGTTACTGTCCTAACCACATGAAATTAAACTATACAGTATTCGTCCAAGATATATGACATTAAATTCTAGTATACTGGGTGATTTCATATCTTCATAAAACTCCCCAAACATCATAAAAGGAAGTTCAGTGTTCTGAGGACACCTCTTCTTGACTATGCACATCATTCCCTAGTGGCTCTGTATATGTTGCTCACAAAAATAGCCCATCAACAAGAGACAAATTCATCCTCAGGATAGTCCTCTCCTCCCTCTGTACGCCTCAATTGCTTCCATGCCCCATATCATTTCACCTAATCCAAGATCCTCAAAAATCATGGTTTGCACGTTCCTTCCATTTCATGCTTGAGGCATATCAGAACATCCCAACATGATTATACTCCATGTTAATAATCATCCAAGATATATGAATTTAAACTATAGTATACTTCATATGACGTTTTGGGGCCCTCCCAATAAGGTAAGTCCCCAATATTCTAAGGCATGTATGTGTGACCATTAATACCATTTCTCATGGAAAGGTTCATTGCCATGTGCCCTCTCCCACCTTCGCCCCAACCTCTTCCACCACGGGCTCTCCCTCCCCACCAACAGTGGGGGAGGAATGTGAATTGTTGAATCATTCAAATCCTATTGTTTCTCACATCGAGCAAGACTCACGTGGGCTTAGAGTTTAGTGAGTATCACAATGTCAACACACCATATGAACTTTGAGAACTCTTATTCCTGAACAAATGAGGATACATAGGACGCCTACCAAAAGGCCTGAGCAGAAAAGGGTTACCATCCATAAAGGTTCCACGCAATCATGTCTCTTCAAATGGGCAGGTCCCATGTGTAATCTCCACACATTCTGAACTATAAGAACTCTGATTCCTGAAAAAAAATCAGGATATATAGGATTCCTGTCAGAAGGCCTAAGATCAAAAGGGTTCCCATCCATAAAAGGTCCACCCAATCATGTCTCCTCAAATAGGCAGCTCCCATGCATAATCCCTACACATTCTGAACTATGATAACTCTGACTCCTGAACAAATCAGGAAATGTAAGATGCCTGTCAGAAGGCCCGATCTCAAAAGGGTGCCCATCCATAAAGGTTCCACCCAATCATGTATCCTCAAATGGGAAGCTCCCATGCATAACTTCCACTCATTCAAAAATATGAGAACTCCTATTCCTAAACAAATCTAGATACATAGGACACCTGCCAGAAGGCCCAAGCTCAAAAGGGTGCCCTTCCATAAAGGGTCCACCCATTCATGTCTCCTCAAATGGGAAACTCCCATACATAAGACCCACACATTCTGAACTATGAGAACTCTGTTTCCTGAACAAATCAGGATATGTAGGATGCCTGCTAAAATTCCCAAGCTCAAAAGGGTGCACATTCATAAAGGGTCTACCCAATCATGTCTCTTCAAATAGGCAGCTTCCATGTGTAAGCCTCACATTATCTGAACAATGTGGGTTCTGTTTTCTATCCTGAGGATATGTAGGAAGCCCTCCTTATGGGCCTGATCCCAACATCAAGTCACCTTTTATCCCCCCTGGATAATGGTAAACATCATAGTGCCTTATAATAAGGCTAAGTCAACATCTTCTTTATATCATCAAACATATGCATGCTCATGACGATCTTGAAAACCCAGGGTATTCTATGGACACACTCTTCTGGAATGAGCCAAGGATTCACAAACATATTAACATGACTTAAATATATAATAGAGTCCTAGAATAGGAAACAATCCTCCCCCAGAAGGGTGTAGTGAGCTTGAACTCCCATCCTCTGGACCAATGGAGTCCTTAAGTGTTGTTGGTCAAATCTTTCGTCAACGAGTGCCTTCCTTTGGAAAGTAGGTCCATGAATCATGGATCCTAGAGTCGTCGGGCATTCTTAGCACCATGAATTAACTCATTTGAGACCATATGAGGAAATTATATCCGAAAAGGACAAATTTCCTGAGAGCTTGACCCCCACGCAATCACCCTATGGGACCAACAATTCCCAGATGGTAAATTAAACCTTCTTTAAAGGATAATGATGTTAAATGGGTCAAAACAAATGAATGGTAAATTTGACGAGAAGCTACCCCTATAGAAAAAGGGATGAGTGCTGATCCTTGTCGTGCCATATCTGCACTTCCCAAAATGCACCACCTTGGAGGCAGAACAGATTTGTATATGTTTCACACTTCTCCCCCAAGATATAATGTCGCAAAATTTTCAAATTGAAGATTACTGTAGCCAACTCCAAATAATTTATTGGATAGTTTTTCTCAAAAAAAATCAATTTCATTGATGAATATGCAATGAATTTTTATTTTTTCGTCAACACACATCCCATGCCCTTCTTCTAAGCATCACTAAATACCAAAAAAGTTCTCTACTTGTGGGTAGTGTGTACACGGGGGTAGTGATAAGCCTATTTTTCTAATATTTGAATCTATATTGGAATTAAACATTGTAAGAAAGCTTGACTCCCTTCCGAGCTAGTTTGGTAAGAGGGTTTGAAAATAGTGGGAAATTTCTCACCAATCTACGATAATATCCAGCTGACCCCAAGAAGCTACATATATCTGTCACTGATGATGGCCTCAACCATCCCTCAATTGTAGATGTCTTGGAGGGATCCATAGATATCTCCTTGCTTGTGATGATATGAACCAAAAATAAGACTTCCTTCAACCAGTACTCAAACATTTTTCACTTTTCATAGAGATTATCCTTTCGCCAGGTATCTAGTATAATTAATATATTCTCCTCATTCTCCTTCTTGGTTTTGGAGTATATTATAATATCGTCTATAATGACTACCATGATTTTTTTTTCGTGGTAATCTCTAAAGACTCTATTCATCAATTCCATGAAGAGTGATGGAACATTATTGAGTATAAAAGAAATTACTATGAACTCATAGTGTTTGTACCTTGTACAAAAAGCAGTCTCGGTGATATCCTCCTTATTCACCCTTACTTGGTAATATCCCGACTACAAATCCACTTTGGAGAAGTATTGTTCTCCATATAGATGATCAAATAAGTAATCAATTCGGTGTAGAGGATACTTGTTCATTATTATGATTTTTTTGAGCTCATGATAATCAGTGCAAAGGTGAATTGACCCATCCTTCTTCTTGAAAAAGAGTACTGGTGCACCCCATGGTGAAGTACTTGGGTGTGTAAACCCTTTATCCAAATTATTCTATAGTTGTTTCATCATCTCCTCAAGCTCTACAACAACCATTCTATATAGAGTATTGGATATTGGAAACACCCCAGGTATAAGATCAATCGAGAATTCAACATCTCTTCTAAGAGTAGGAACATGATATTACTTGGGAAACACTTCAGTTAATTCCCTCACAATAGGCATGTTATCAAAGAAGGTTGTTTCATTAGAATCAATCATATGAGAAATATATGAATGCTTATAGGGTAGTAATATCCATGATTTAGATGATGGTGCTAAAGAAGATTCATCCTCATCCTTGAACTTGTACAGAATCGGGGGTTGATTCTCCATATGGAGAGTGATTTCCCTCTAAAGTAAATTTTTGTTGGATCTATATAAGGAAATACAATACATGCCATGAATTGAATCATATTCCACCAGATAGAGTATGTTGAGATTTTCCGAGAACATCAAACCAAAAATTGTGTTAGTTGTGGAGTTATATTCATGGGATGCAATTATTTCCTCATTTTATGTTCTAACTGACATCTTTACTTCCATGATTTGTAGTGATGTTGGGATTGTTCTACTTAACTTTTAGGATTTAAAAGAATGCATAGAAATGGAATCAAAAAGTACATTCACTATTCTTGAATATATAACTAGTGTACTTTTCACCACTTATTTGTTGAGTTTCTCTTTGGTGGTAGTGATGGGAAAATCTCTCCCTTGCTTCCATGGTGGTTATTGGTTGCCTCTAAAAACCCTTTGCTTAGGGCACTAGTTTGAAAAGTTCCCTGGTTCTATGTAGTTGAAGAAATGAATAGTGTGTTGTGGGTTGAACAGAGTGTTCCTCTCCTCTTTCCCTGTAGCGTGTTTTTATTTCTAATAGTTAATAGTCAGGTGCCCTTCTCTTCCACACCTAAATTATTTTTTCATCCCCTTTGGCAATTTATGTGGTGCTTCTTTCTTTACCTTTGGTAAGTGGGGTGCTGAAATTTCATAGCATAGTTTTATTTGTCCATCAGACCACCAGAATTAAAGTCCACCTTGTGCTTCTTATCCCCATGATACCCCTAAGATTCTTTGATCTCTATTTAGACATTGAGAGCACATTGGAAAATTTATTCAAAGCTCTCAAAGACACATATCATTAGGGATTTCTATATGATAGGTTTTATCCCACCAAAGAAGTGGTAAACCTTGCATTCAGGTTGTAACTACAAAGACGGAGGCATATCGTGCAAGCATTGTGACGTTTTCCTCGTACTCACTAATGGATTTGTAGTCTTTTTTATTGAGGTAAAGGAAGTATCTTTCTATCTTAAGTCAGAGGGTGTGCAGAAAATATTTATCAAAAAACATTTTTTGAAAATCCTTCCATTCCAATGCATCGATCTCCTCCTCAGGCTTCATATTTTTGATCAATGTCCACCATTGATTAGCTTCACCCTCCATATGATAAGTGGCCCTAACAACCATCTATTATTTAGAACATTGAAATATGGAGAAGATCATTTCAATGGAGTTGATCCATTGGTCGGTAATTGATGGATTAGATTATCTATTAAATGTAGGAGGTATTTGTCTCATGAAGCACTCGATTGAGACTTGTTCTTTCTTGGGGGGGAGGGGTTGAATGTTCCTCCTGACCCACATTTCTATTCAAAACCTGAGTTAACTGAGAGAGTACCGTGATAATGTTTTTGATTCCCACTCCCATCGGATTGGCCATATCATTAGAAGAGTCATCACATTGATCTTCACATCGGTTGTTAGAATGATTCCTCTTATTACCATCCATTGGCTAGAATAAAAGGATAGTTAAAGGTAAAACTTAAAGGGGAATCCAAATAAAAAAAAGGAATAACTTATAAATTACATTTATTTTCTTAACTTATGAATTTATAGGATTAAATCTACGTTATCCATGATCTAATTCCTAACATATATTATTAGGGGGGGTTTTTATTCCCTTGAAAATGGTTCATACTAAGCTCATGAATTTAACATATAATATCCCCCAGGTGTTTCGTAACCCAAAGGCTCATTTTTGGGCACTAGTTCCCATTCGAGTCTTGCTCAAAGCGGTGTTTTTGGGTTTTAGCCCTAGAGACATATGTGCCAGAGCTACCTCTACTTGTTAGTATCTAGATAGGTATGTATTTTTTGATAGAACACTTGCTATATAGTAACCAAAATTTAGGGATGTTTTATTATACTTAGTCTTATACCTAAGGCTTTCACTAGTGTTTTCTATTCCTAATCCGAAAAATAACTAAACCTATCCTCTGATACAAACTATAACAACACTACTCTTTATTATACACAAAAACATGATTTATTAAAAAAAATATAACTTAATACAACTATGAGGATTGACAGGTCTAGTTTCTTTGGTATATTAGAAACATTAAATAACAACTTAGAACATAAAACACAATAGCTTTATTGAAAACTTCTTTTATATGGCCACAATATTCCTTATTACTTAGCATTACATGGGATAACCTGGGGACATGCATAAGAAAAGGGAGAGCTTTAAAGCCTAGTAAGGGATTAAACAAGGCATAACATAAATAATATAGTACATGTTAGGCAATAGGAATATTAATGGAGCATACTAGAAACATGAACATAAAGGCATGATGTTGCATGATTATTTTAACATGGAAATGTGGAAACAACATTTAACATGATATTAGCAAGAGACAAGACTCATTGAACATGGGGAATGAGTAAAACCTCATTACACTTGAATTACCAGGATAAAACTCTCATTTCACTTAATGTATCATGATACTAATCTTTACTCAATGCATTGGAGTGCTATCTTGGTGCACCCTTCTTAATCATTTCATTTTACGCATAAGTTTGCCACATGGATCATATAACATGGATTCATTAAACATAATCATTTATTCAAAGATAAAGGAATGTAGAATTAATATATTAAACTCTATAATAAATAATTAAATTTTCATAAAGTTGAATACCCTTGATAGATAAATGGGCATGGTATTAATTACACAATGACTTTGGCTTGGAAAATCACAGTGCAATTTCGGTTGCATAACGGTGTGACATAAGAATTCATAAAAACTGTTTATGGGAGAGAAAGGGTTGTCTCATCATATGTACATAAAATAGACTATAAAGGGGTCATATATATACACGTCTCAACATATTTAATGGTATTTATATTCATAATACAAAATTATTTCTTGAATGTAAATGAGGAGAGAGATATTCCTTACGGAATTTCGGCATAGTAATAGGTGTACAATAGAGGCATTAATGAGAGAGAAAATGGTCTCTACTCATTCAGACATAAGTATCACAGTATAAGGGAGGTTATAAATCATACCCCAACTTTTTTAATTGAAAATACAATGGTATATCAGCATAAAAAAATTTGGAAAAAAATGAGAGGGGAAGAAATCCCTTACATGGAAGTGTGATCCCAAACGATTGGGAGAGGCTTGAGAGAGGAATATAGGGGGCTTGGTGCGCCTTTGGAGGATTATATAGAGTGTAGGGAAGATTTTGGTCATGATCCAAATGGTTGTAGTGAACATTAATGGGAGAATGGGTGGGTTTATATTGGAAATGAGAGAAAATTCTTTCTAATTTAGGTTTTGGACACCACACATTAAACTGATAAAAACCACAAACCAACCCATGATTTTTTCCAAAGTGGATTGGAAAACATTATTTCAAAAGTGAAATTTCCGAACTTATTAAAATATTAGGCTTTATTATGTGGTGGTGAGTCACACTCTCAATTAAATAATTTTAAAAGTTAAAATGTTTTATAAGTCTTGGAGGGTCCACTAAGGCACCATAAAATTAATCAAACAAATATAAAATCACATTATTTTAAAGTTAAAACATATATTGGATGAAAAAGCTTTTTATAGTATTTTATTACATCACAATTGGGTCATTATGGTGTCATAAAACACATTATATATTTAAACGGTATTCAAATTTTTCCCAAAAAATTGATAGTCTCATAAAATTATGAAAAATTCATCGTTAAATAATTTCGACATCCTGAATCCGAAAATAATATTCATTTTATCTAAATAATTTTATAAAAATGTGAATTTTTTATTTTTAATATAAAAACTCACATTTATCGAAAATTCATGAGTTTGAAAAAAAACAACTTTCCAACCTTAATAAAAATTACAATTGTATTCATAATAATTATATGATCATTTATATTTATTAAAAAGTGATTTAGTAATAATATTTGACTAAAATATTATTTAATTTTAAAATACATTAATTAATAAAAATATATTTCTTAATCTAATATTAACAAAAATTACAATTTTTCTTTAAAACCCATTTGGAAAAGTTACAATAATAAAATGAATGTATATTCTTTATTATATACAAAAACAATACACATAATAATTATGCTGGGGTCTTGTTACATAACTCATTATAACACCCACATAAGACCTAAGGGTAAGGTGTGCGATGGTGACAGACTCTTGGGGTGGCTTAGATAACATCGCTCAGGTCGTAATCTCTATCAACTTCCAATTCTCCGTAGGTGGTTCCATTCAAGCTTAACGTGTTGAATCTTGGTTTGGGCTTGGTCAAGAGTGAAGACCAGGGACACCACCTCCTTTATGTGCTTCAAAAAATGGTCTATATATAGAGAAATTCTACTAGATGAGGTCATCGTTTCCTTTATCTGAGTAAATTGGATCTGTTAAATCCCTATATTTATACTAATCATGTTATCATTGTTCGATTGTTATATTAAAAATGGTAACAATTATTAAAGTTATTTTAAAATACAAAAATATAAAATCAAGGATGTGTGTTTTTCTTCTATAACCATTTTACATAATAATACATTTAATTAGGTCAAGAAGAATTTTTATTAATAAAAGTTTGGGTTTTTACAGGGATAGTCATTCAAGTATAAGGTGGGTGTTCAATAGCTCATCCCTCCAATTCATTGATTTTGGGATTGTTGTGTGGGGACCACCAATTTTATTGGGTTCTGTTTATAGAATCTATATGTCATTCTTATAATAATTAAAACCATATGGATATTATCATTCTATATATGTGATTAATTTTTCTTGGTTATGCCTACAACAATATCCATCCCATGTAATATGTAATTCCATAATTGGATTTTTAGTATTTGACATGTTTGAGCCACCGTTCAGGTGTGACTTTTCTTGACCCATATGACGGTAAGTTTTGTTATATTAAATGGCTTGATTTATATTGTGAATTGGATAATGGAAAGTACAATGTATGCTCACCACTTAACCCACATAATGTAAGTAAACCAAATTTATAATTAAACGTGAAAGGAAAATTGGAAAGTATATTTTTTTATTTGACTTGATGGGATTAAATGTTAATTATTAATAGGTTTTATATCTATAGAGCCCCTTACCACATTAAGGGGAGGTAGTAGAATCAACCTTAAATATTGAATATGCTTTAAATGTAATTAATAAAGGTTTTGTACTACATGGACTTTTCAAACTAATGAATGGAAAGGATTGGACCAAATGTTCTTATTGGTTAATTATGACTAGATCAAAAGGTTGCATGCTACTTGAACTTATCACAATAATGAAAGGTAATATGACAACCTTGCTCTTTATTACACACTAAAACATGATTTATTACCGAAATTTCACTTGATACAACATATAATATTGAGAGTTATAGTTTCTTTTGGGATTAGGATTATTACATAACAACTTAAAACATAAAATACAACATCATTATTGAAAACTTACTTTACATGACCACTACATTCCCTCATACATAGCATTGCATGGGATAACCTGAGGACGTGCATAAAAAAAGGGTGAGCTATAAAGCCTAGTAAGGGAATTAACATGGAATAAAATGAGGAATTAAAAACATGTTAGAAAATAGGAATATCAATGGAGAACAAGATAAATATTAACATAAATGCATGATACTGCATGATAATAATAACATGGAAATGTGGCAACAACACTTAACATGTAATTAGCAAGAGCCAAGGCTCATTGCACATGAAGCATGAGTAAACCCTCATTGAACATGAAGCATGAGTAAACCCTAATTGAACTTGAATTATCATGAGTCAACACCCCTTTCTCATGATGTATCATGATACTATACTTTACCCAATGCATTGGAGTGCTATTAGGAAGCACTCTTCTGAAACGTTTCATTTCATGCATAAGTGTGCCACATGGATCATAAAACATGTATTCATTAAGAATAATCATTTATTACATGATAAAGGAATGTGGAATTCAGAAATGAAACTCTTTGAAACAATAAGTAAATGTGTATAAAGGTTAATACCATTGATAGATAAATGGGCATGGTATTCACTACACAATGACTTTTGGTTGGAAAATCACGGTGTTATTTCGGCAGCGTAACGACGTCACATAAGAAGTCATAAAAAAAATTATGAGAGAAAAAGGGGTGTCTCATAATATTTACATGAAATGGACAGTAAGTTTTGTCAGATAGATACATTTCCCAACAATTTTAATTGAATTTATATATGTAATACAAAATAATTGCATGAATGTAAATGAGGAGAGAAAAATTCCTTAGGGATTTTCGGCATGGTAACGGGTATACATGGAAGAAATATATGAGAGAGAAAAGGATATATAATCATTAAAACATAAATAGGACAGTATAGGGGAGGTTAAAAATCATACCCCAACATTTATAATAGAAAATAAAAGGGCATAACAATATTAAGAAACTAGGATAAAATTATAAGTGAAGGAATCCCTTACTTGGATGTGTGATCCCAAAGGCTTGGGAGGGGCTTGAGAGAAGCTTCTTGGGAGTGTGGGGCACCTTGGAAGGATTACAGAGAGAAAAGATAAAGGGTTGGTCGAACTAAAAAGGATTTGAGTGAAGAGGATGTGGGATCTTGGGTGGGTTTATATATGAAAGGAGAAGGAATTCATTATTATTTACGTCTGGGACACCTCACATTAATCTAATCAAAACCCAAAACCAGACAATGGTTTTTTGCCAATGGTTTCTTCCAAAGGGGAGTGGAAAACAATATTTTATTAGTACAATGGCCTAAATTCTTAAAATAATAGGGTTTCTTATGTGGAGGTGAGTCACACTCTCAAGGAAAAAAATTTAAAAAAGAAAAAATGTTTTATAAGTCTTGAAGGGTCCACTAAAGCTTTGTAAAATGAATCAAACAAACCAAAAATTAAATTATTTTAATTGTAAAACATATATTGGCCGAAAAAAATGTTTATTGTATTTTATTACATCAATATTGGTTCATTATGATGTCATAAAACACATTATATATTTAAATAGTATTTAATTTTTACCCAAAAATTTGACTGTCTCAGAAAATTATAAAAAATTAACTGTTGGATAATTATGATGTCCTGATTCAAAAAATAATATTCATTTTATCTAAATAATTTTCTAAATATGTGAATTTTTACTTTTAAAATAAAAATCGATATTTATAAAAAATTCATGGGTTTTGACAAAAACAGCTTTTAAACCTTAATAAAAATTACATTTGCATTCATAAAATTATAAGATAATTTATATTTAATAAAAATTAATTTAATAATAATAATAATAATTTATTAAAATATTACTTAATTAAAAAATCCATTAATTCATTAAAATATATTTCTTAGTTGAATATTGACTAAAAATACTATTTGTGCTTTACAAACTATTTACAAATTAACAATAATAATAAAAAGAATGTATATTATCTATAAAAGAGTAATGTATATAATTTTAGTACTAGGGTATTATTGCATAACCCCTTAAAAACCCGCATAAGACCTTAGGGTATGGTGTGTGATGGTGACAGACTCTTGGTGCGGCTCGGAAAACATTGCTCGAGTGGTAATCTCTATCAACTTCCACTTCTCTCGTAGGCAGTTCCACTCAAGATTTATATATTTAAGATCATCTTGGGATTGGTCAAGAGTGAATCCCAATGATTCAACCTCCTTTCCGAGATCCAACAAATGATATTTGTTTGGGACAAGTCTACTGGATGAGGTCATCGCATCCTTTTTCTGAGTAAATTTGATTTGTTAAAGCCCTATATTTATACTAATCATGTGATCACTATTCAACAACTATATTAGAAAAGGTCACAATTCTTAACTGTATTTAATAAAACAAAACATAGAACCAAATAAGTGCATACATTTTACATAACCATAAGAGAACATTTAAATAGACCAAGATGAATTTTTATTAATAAATTTTTGGGTCGTTACAATCTTTCCCCATTAAGAAATTTCACCCATAAAATTTCCATTTCCCATGCTAAAAATATAATGGTAAATCTGATTCATCACTTCCTCTGATTCCCATGTCTCTTATTCAAACTTTTGGTTCCACCACAACCCCTACACGAGGGGCATTGTCTTATTTTGTAAGACTTTTCCCCTATGATCAAAGATCTTCATTTGTTGATCCTCGTAAGAAAGACCATCCTCTAACTGTACTACCTCTAAAGAGAGTACATGTGAAGGGTATGGTATGTACTTTATTAAAAGGGATACATGAAATAAATCAGGTACATTGGTCATGGTAGGTGGAAGTGCCTGTCGATAGGCCACAGCCCTGACACGATCAAGAATCTCAAAGGGGCCGATGTACCTAGGACTTAACTTCCCTTTCATTACAAACCTCATGACCTTATTTCATAGAGATATGCATAGGAATACCATGTCTCTAAATTTAAACTCAAGGTATCATCGACGTTTATTAGAATAACTCTTCTGTCCACTCTAGGATTCCTTGATATTCTGTTGAATGGTTTTCACCATCTCTACCATTTCTTCAACCATTTTTGGTCCTAACAGCTTACGCTCGCTGACTTCATCCCAACATGCCAGTGTTTTGCACCTCTTCCCATACGGGTCTTTATAAGGTGCCATTCAAATTCTCGAGTGGAAAATTTTATTATATGATAATTCAACCAGAGGAAGATGTTATTCACATCCTCCTTTAAAGTCCATTGAACATGATGTTAGCATATTTTATTGTGTCTAGATAGTTCACTCGGATTGGCCATCAGTTTGAGGATGATAGGTCATACTGAGGTTCATTTCAGTATCCATAGCATGTTGAATACTCTTCCAAAACATAGAGTTGAATCTTGGATCTCGATCAGATACAGTAGATATTGTTAGTCCATGCAGCCTCCCCACTTCCCTGATGTGTATCTGTACTAGTTGATCTAATGAGAAATCCTACAGAATTACTATAAAGTGCGAAGGATTTGTTAGATGATCCAAAAAACCCATATTTCATTGTTTCCTTTGAATGTATTGGGAAGTCTAGTGACAAATTCCATGGTGATGTTCTCCCATTTCCATGCTGGTATGTGCAATGGTTGTATCATCCCCTTATACTTCTGCCTCTCTACCTTCACTTGTAGACACACCAGGCACTTTGATGTATACTCAGTGATCTCCTTCTTCATATTATCCCACCATTAATTCTCTCAGAGATCTCAATACATATTTGTGTTTCCTGGGTGAATAGAGATGTTTGATCTATGTGCATCATCCAAAAGTTCCTTCTTCAGCTCCAGACTTGATAGAGCACATAGTATTTTCCCAAATCTCACAATTCCTTCTTCATTAATATTGAACTCTAAGGATTTCCCTTTTCTGATAGCTTCCACTTTATTTTGAATTCCCACATCATTCTTTTTAGCATCCTTGAACCTTTCCAAAATAGATGGTTGAGAAATAATTTGTGAAAGGATTGATGATGTTTTTTTCTTTATGATTCCCATGTCTATATTCATCAAATCTAAAAAGATTAGATCCTTTTCAATTCTCATTAGTGACAGAATCATTGGGTCTTTTCTACTTAGAGAATCAGCCAACTTGTTCTCTTTCCCAGGGTGGTAATGGATTGAGCAGTCATAGTCTTTGATTATCTCTAACCATCTTCGTTGGAACATGTTCAACTCTTTCTGTGTGAATATATACATGAGGATTCTTTGGTCCATATATATTTCACACTTCTCTACAAAGAGATAATGTCGCCAAAATTTTAAAGCAAAGATCACTACATCCAACTCCAGATCATGTGTTGGATAATTATTCTCATGAACTTTCAATTTCCTTGAATCATAGGCAATGAATTTTTCATTTTGAATCAACACACAGCCTAGGCCCTTCATTGAAGAATCATTAATACCACAAAAATTTCTCCACTTATTGGTAATGTGAGCACAGGCACAGTGATAAGCCTCCTTTTTAACTCCTTGAATATTTCTTTTCATTCATCACTCCATGAAAACATTACTCCCTTCCAAGTTATCTTGGTAAGAGGGTTGGACAATCATGAGAAATTTCTCACAAATTGTCGATAATATCCCGCTAACCCCAAGAATCTATGGATATCTGTTACTGATGTTGACATCGACCATCCTTCAATTGCAGTTGTCTTGGAGGGATCCATAGATATCTCACTTCTTGTAATGATATAGCCCAAGAATGAGACCTCCTTCAACCATAACTCACACTTGCTGTACTTTTCATAGAGCTTCTCCTTCCACAAGGTCTCTAGTACACTTCTTAGATGCTCCTCATGATCCTCCTTGGTTTTGAAGTATATTAGAATATCATCTATAAACACTACAACAAATTTGTCTAGGAAATATCTAAAGACTCTATTCATGAGGTCCATGAAGAATTCTCAAGCATTAGTGAGTCTGAAAGGCATTTATATGAATTCCTAGTTCCTATATCTTGTACGAAAAGTAGTCTTGGTGATATCTTCCTTATTCACCCTTACTTGATAATATCCCAACCAAAAATCCACCTTGGAGAAGTATTGTGCCCCACACAGCTGCTCAAACCAGTTATAAATTCATGGGAGAGGATACTTTGTTTATCATGATTTTGTTAAGCTCACAATAATCGATGCAAAGGTGCATTGACCCATCTTTCTTCTTGATGAATAGGACTGGTGCACCCCATGGTGAAGCACTTGGGCATATAAATACTTCATTCAGATTATCCTATAGTTGTTTCTTCATCTCCTCAAGCTCCATAATAGGCATTCTATACTGAATCTAGGATATTGGCAATTCCCCAGGTAAAGGTCAATTGAGAATTCAACATCTCTTCTATAAGGAAGACCAGACAATTCCTCGGGAAACACTTCAGCGAATTCCTTCACAATAGGCATGTCTTCAAGGATGGTTTCTTCCTTCGACTCAATCATCTGAGAAAGATACGAATTCTCATAGGGCATTAATATCCATTCTTGATATGATGAAGCTAAAGAAGATTCATCTTCCTCCTTGCACTTTTATAGAATCGAGGGTCGATTCTCCCCATGGAGAGTGATTTCCCTATTATGACAATTTCTGTTGGATCTATATACAGAAATCCAATCCATGACAATAATTACATCAAATTCCACCAGAGGTAGTTTGATGAGGTTCGCTAGGAATTTCAATACATCAATTAAGATAGGGGAGGAGTTATATTAACTGGATGTAATGATTTCCCCATTTTCTATCCACACTGACATCTTTAATTCCATGATTTGTGGTGGTGTTGGGATTTTTCTACTAAAAGAATGTGTAGAACCAGAATCAAAAAGTACGTTCACTATTCTTGAATGAATAACTAGTGTACCTATCACCACATATTTGTTGGGGTTCACTTCAAAAATAGTGATGGAAAAAGCTCACCCTTGTTGCCTTGGAGGTTTTGGTTGTCTCTGAAAACCCATGTCTTAGGGAACTGATTTGAAAGGTGCCCCGGTTATTTGTAGTTGAAGCAATGAACAATGCGTTGAGAGTCACATGGAGCGTTCCTCTCCTCTATCACATTCGTGGGTTTTTCTTACTGACATTTAATAGCCTGGTTCCCATCTCTTCTACAACTAAAGATTTTCATTGTCCCCTTCAGGCAATTTCTGGGGTGCTTCTTTCCACACCTTTGGCAAGTGGGGTACTGAATTTTCTTAGCATCGTTGGATTTATCCATTAGACTGCTATAATTGAATTCCACCATAATATTTTTGTCCCCATGATACCTCTGAGATTCTCTGATCTCTATTTCGACTTTGAGGGCACATCAGACAATTTCCTTATAGCTGTCGTAGTCACGGATCGCCAGTGGTTTCCACAGGCTAGGTTTCAGCCCACCAAAGAAGCAGTCAACCTTGGATTCAGGGGTAACAAAAAATCCAAAGGTGTATCATGCAAGCCTTGTGATGTTTTACTCATACGCTTTGACAGATTCTTCATCTTTTTTCTTGAGGGTAAGGAAGTCCCTCTCCATTTTAATCTAGAGGGTGCATGGAAAATATTTATCAAAAAACATCTTCCTGAAATCCTTCAATTCCAATGCCTTGATCTCCTCCTCATGCTCTATATTTTTTATAAATTTCCACCATTGATCTTATTCACCCTCTATATGATAATTATCCAGAAGAACCTTCTTGTGTTCAGAACATTGAAGTATGGAGAAGATCTTTTCAATGGATTTGATCCAATATTTGGCGATTGAGGGATTAGATGATCCATTAAAATTAGGAGGCATTTGTCTCATGAAGCTCTCGATAGTGACTTGTTCTCTCTTAGGTGGTGTTGAACATTCCTCTTGACCCATGTTTCTATAAAAATATTGAGTTAACTGAGAGATAAGTGTGACAATGTTTGTGATTTCCACTCCCATCGGATTGGGAATCTCATTAGCATAGTCATCACATTGATCTTCACATCGGTTGTTATCCTGAGTCCAACTATTACCAGCCATTGGATGGAATAAAATGAACATTATGGGTAACACATAAAAGGTAATACAAGGAAAAAATTTATCACTTATAAATAACTTTTATTTCTTTAACTTATGAATCCATAGGCTTCAATCTATGTTATCCATGATCTACTTTCTTTCATATATTTTTAGGGGAATTCCCTTAATAATGGTTTATACTAAGCTTGTGAATTTACCAATGCATATCCCCTGGGAGTGTCATAACCAAGAGTGAAGCAATGCTCGTTGTTGTGTACCAAGATACCCCATGTCAAGACCAAAACTCATTGTCGGGGTTTTCAACCCTAGGTACATCTATGTCAGAGCTGCCTCTACCTACTCGTATCTAGATAGGGATGTATTTCCTTGATAAAACACTTACTCAATACCCACAAAAAATTAGGGGTTTTTTTATTATAAAATGTCTTTTCTCTAAGGCTTCACTAGGGTTTTCTAATCCTAATCCCAAAAATAACTAAACCTATCCTTTTATACAAACTATGACAACCCTTCTCTTTATTACACTCTAAAACATGATTTATTACATAATCTTCAATTGATAATACATAGAAGATCGAGAGGTCTAGTGTCTCTGGGGATTTGGATCATTACATAACAATTTAAAACATGAAATACAACATCTTTATTGAAAAATTCCTTTACATGTCCACTACATTCCCTCGTACTTAGCATTTAATAGGAAAACCAGAGGACATGCATAAAAAATGGTGAGCTATAAAGCCCAATAAGGGAATAAACATGGAATAACATGAGTAATACAATATATATTATAAAGTAAGAATATAAATGGAGAAAAAGAGAAATATGAACATAAATTCCTGATAAAGTGTGATAATTATAACATGGAAATGTGGCAACAACACTTAACATGGAATTAGCATGAGCCAAGGCTCATTGCACATGGAGCATGAGTAAACCCTCATTGCACATGAATCATGAGTAAAACCTCATCTTACTTGAATTATCATCAGTCCACACCCATTGCACATGACGTATCATGATACTATACTTTACACAATGCATTGGAGCGCTATTAGGGTTCACCCTTCTTAAACATTTCATTTTATGCATAAGTGTGCCACATGTATCATAAAACATGGATTAATTAAACATCATAATTTATTCCAAGATAAAGGAGTGTGTAATTAACACATGAAACTCTTTAAAACAATAAGAAAATGTGAATAAAGGTGAATACCCTTGACAGAGGAATGGGCATGGTATTTGCTACACAATGACTTTGGCTTGGAAAATCGCGGCGCAATTTCAGCAACGTAACACCGTGACATAAGAAGTCATAAAAATGGTTGATGATGGATAAAGGGGTGTATCATAATATTTAAATGAAATAGATAGTAAGGGGGTTCATATAGATAAATGTCCAAGAAATTTTAATAGAATTTAGATATGTAATACAAAATAATTGCTTGAATGTAAATGAGGAGAGAGAAATTCATTATGAAATTTCAGCATGGTAACGGGTATACATGGAAGATGTAGATGAGATAGAAAGGGGAATTTCATCATTAAAACATAAATATGATAGTATAGGGAAGTTTCAAAATCATACCCCAACATTTATAATTTAATGTAAAAGGGCATAACAATATTAAAAAACTAGGCTAAAATGAGAACAGAGGGAATCCCTTACATGGAAGTGTGATCCCAAAAGGCTTGGGAGGGGATTGAGAGAGGTTTCTTGGGAGATTATGGAACCTTGGGAGGATTCTATAGAGATAAGGGAAGGGTTTTTCTAACTCCAAAAGCTTTTAGTGAAGATGAAGTGGGAGATTGGGTGGGATTATATAGGAAAGGAGAAGGAATTTTTTATTATTTTGGTTTGGGACACCTCACATTAAACTAATCAAAACCACAAACCAACCCATTGTTTTTGCCCATGGATTTTTCCAAATGGGAGTGGAAAAAATATTTTATAATTCCAATGGCCGAACTTATTAAAATAATAGGGTTTCTTTTGCAGAGGTGAGTCACACTCTCAACAAAAACAATTTAAAAAAGACAAAATGTTTTATAAGTCTTGAAAAGTCCACTAAAACTTTTTAAAATGAATCAAACAAACCCAAAATCACATTATTTTAATTTTAAAACATATATTGGCTCAAAATAATATTTATAGTATTTTATTACATCACTATTGGGTCATTATGATTTCATAAAACACACTATATATTTAAACAGTATTTAATTTTTACCCAAAAATTTGACTGTCTTAGAAAATTATGAAAAATTCACCATTGGATAATTTTGCCGTCCTAATTCCAAAAATAATATTCATTTTACCTAAATAACTTTCTAAATATGTGATTTTTTACATTTAAAATAAAAACCAACATTTATCAAAAATTCATGGGTTTTGACAAAAACAGCTTTCAAACCTTAATAAAAATTACAATTGCATTCTTATAATTATAAAATAATTCATATTTAATAAAAATTAATTTAATAATAATAATAATTTATTAAAATTTTATTTAATTCAAAAATACATTAATTCATCAAAATAGAATTCGTAGTTGAATATTTACTAAAAATACTATTGTTCTTTAAAAACTATTTACAATGTAATAAGAATACAAATAATGTGTATTATCTATACAAGAATAATGTAAATAATCATAGTAATAGGGTCTTATTACATAACCCCTTAAAAAACCCGAATAAGACCTTAGGGTAAGGTTCACGATAGTGATAGACTCTTGGGGAGGCTGGGATAACATTGCTCGTTTGGTAATCTTGATCATCTTCCACTTCTCTCGTAGGCGGTTCCGCTTGATCTTTACATATTCAAGCTCAGCTTGGGCTTGGTCAAGAGTGAATACCAATGAAACCACCTCCTTTATGAGCTCCAACAAATGGGCTTCGTATGGGGAAAGTCTACTAGATGAGGCCATCGCTTCCTTTGTCTGAGTAAATTGGATTTGTTAAAGCCCTATATTTATATTAATCATGTGATCACTGTTCAACGGATATATTATCAACGGTCACAATTATTAATGGTATTTAAAAAAACAAAACATAGAACTAAATAAGTGAATACATTTTACATAACCATAAGAAGAAATTTAAAAAGACCAAGAGAAATTTTCATTAATTAATTTTTGGGTCGTTACAGGTAAGGATTGAACCAAATGAAATATTACATGACTTCATAATTAAACAGGAAAATCCTGACTCGATCACACCTTGGATTCTTATCAGTGAATTCCTTGATCACTTAGGAACACCATTCCGATTCAATGATATGACTTACGTAGGTTGAGACCCACCTAGATCTTTATCCTTGTCTATTATTTGGATGCCCAGTATGTCACTGTACTATCACTTCAATATAATTACAGGATTCCTTGGATGCGCTCCTCAGATACAGCACTGAAAAGTAGGTGACATGGTTGAATTCCATCAGTCCCATTCATTGTTTAGCCACATTTTACCTTGTATGAACTTCTTAGACTCAGTAGGCATCTCATTGTGGAATGCCTTGGACTATGCTATTTGGATAACGCTCTTACCCCCATTCCAGACTATAGTTATTACTGAGTTGGTGACCTTTGAGGCCTATGTATCCTTGGTTATTACCTTAGGACTTCATTATTAAATATCATTATAGGTTTCCTTTTCATAATATATAATATTCACTATTGTTAACACATGACTCATTTATAAACTAGTAATAAAAAATCAATTAATGAACTAGTCATGTTTAGACACCAGTTGAGGGTTGAAGTAGGTACTTGGGTATTTATTTAAATTTTACTTATTTACTTTATATATACATGCATGTACAGTGTGACATTTCAATTATACAAGATAGATGTTATAGACACCATTGGTGGTGGCCCACTGAGATTTATCTCACACCGTCTTTGGGTACCATTTGGAGCCCAGATTATATTACATCAGTATATGAGTTGATAAAGAGAATTATATGGATTCGAACACTTGATTGCTTGGGTTTAAGATATATCTTAATGGAAGAGGACCGAGTTGGGTCTTAGGATTCTTGGGATAGTTTTTTATTTTCTTTTTTATTATGTGGATCATGTTATGCCTTCAATATTGTATTCATGTTGTCCAGTTTTCTAGTTACATGAAATATCTTTAGTTGTTGACTGTTATTCTAGTTGTTTCAGTTATTATTATTGATGCCTCTATTTTTTTATGTGAATTCTATTTACTTGTATTGGTTATGATATTTACCTCTGTTTATAATGATTTTTTGTGATACACTTTGGTAATAAGGAAATAGTCTCCCCACGAACACACCCTAGGCCCTCATTGCTAGTCGGTAGCCTCTGGAATTCAGGGAGATACGCTTTATGCCATGGAGATACTAGGCTCGAGGCACTAATTAAGTGGAATATGGTTCTGAGATGTCATAATATTAATATTCCACCAAAAATATTATATATCGAGTTAGTAGTGAAAACCCTTAATGGTACAATGATTTCATCTCAATTGTATGATTCCTCTTCGGTTGATGCTTTTGGTGACATGCTTCTCGAAAATCTTTTTATTCTTCCTTTGGTTTAATATGATGTCATCTTAGGCATGTATTGGATTTCTCTTCATAAATATCACATCAATTTTAGAGTAAGGTAAGTTATATTTGATATTTTAAACCAACCTATGATCATTTATCAATGTGACGATAAGTATGAAATTTCTATAGAGATTACATCCATTGTGTGGGTCTTAATTCAAAATTAGATGGGCTATTTATCTCCATGGTTTAGGAGAAAATCAACATCAATGATATTCCTATTGTTCAATAATTTTTTATGAGTTTTTAGAAGAGTTTCCTACTCTTCCACCGAAATGTGAAATTGTTTTCTCATATAACTCATACCTGGTTCCACACTGTTGGACCCTTTATGATATTGTATTTTTCATAATCACAAATAATGTCAATATACAGATTCATATCTTTCAAGCCAATTTTAATATCTCTATGTGAACCAATTTTGTCATATGGAAACATATACTTTAATCAGTCAATTTGTTACAAGTCATGAATCAATATGGTTACAAGTCTATTTTTACATCTACTTTGATTGAAAATTCATCTTGTAATGGTATATGTAGGACATACACTTCACAATTTTTTGGATTCACCGAAACTGAAGATGACACACCAAAACCGAAGCAGACACACCAAAACCAAATATGACACACTGAAACCGAAGATGACACACTTAAACCAAAGGTGACACATTGAAACCGAAGCTGACACACCGAAACCAAAGATGACACATCGAAACCAAAGATGTCACACTGAAACCAAAGATGACACAATGAAAACGAAGTTTGACAGACCAAAAACGAAGTTCAACTGACCGAAGAATGATAGACTGAAGTCAACACACTGAATTTCGACAAACCGAAGTTGACACACCGATGATAACACACCAAAGACGACAGACCGATGTTATCAAACCGAAGACAAAAGACTGAAGATTACTCACCGATTGATATAAATAACTGTTTCCATTTTCTTAAGTCAAATTTATTTCTAACGGCCATATGCAGACAAATTAATGTTTCTAACATTATTTAATGTTGTCTGTAGGACAATCTGTAGACAATTACGAGGTACATGCACGTGTGAAGATCCTTTTTCATAGAGGATCCTGGAGTATAAATAGACCTCATCTTTCACGTTAAAGATACAACGATAGCAGCAGTACACACTGAGACACAGACTGTGCGAATACAAAAAGAGAAGAACTAAGCACTTGATATTACAAGAAGACTCTAACAAGATATCTTTACCAAAAAAGGATCAATATATATTGAGACATCAACAAGTTGAACCTATTCACTCCTTGAATCTAGATTACAGAAACTTTGATACTCTGTTCTGAAGAGATCTTCTAGAAGAAGACTCAAATAAAAGTTTCTCAACATTTATTGAGTCCAGATCCTAACTTCACAACACACAGAGAATTCTTAACACTCTTCTCATCCTTAACTCTGTTGTGTTTTATACTTTCTATTTGAGAAGTGTGTATATTTATTTGTATTAGACACAATATCTTCTGAGCCTAACTGAAAGATATAAAACTATCCCCATAATCAATCACTTATTTCTTCTGTTTCCCATGAATAACTGTGGTAGAGGTAAAGTGTGACCTGGACAGCCTGGTATGATATTGTAAACCATGATCCAGGGTGTGGATCAAAATTTTATTTATATAAACAGCTTAGTGGCAGGTGATCACCAAGTGGAGAGGATTAAGTCTTTGCTTGAGACTGACCCTCTTGTTTAAAGAAAATAGTGATCACCAAGTCAAGAGGATTAAGTCTATGCTTGAGACTTAGCCTCTTGTTTACATTGATGTGACAATATTCAATTACTCTATTTTGTTTTATCTTCTACTTATATTTTCTAAGACTTAAAACTATTTTTTCTTACACTTTGATAGTTGGTTTTGGTTAGTGTGTGTATTTGTTTAACTCATTAAACTCATTTCAAAAGTTGAATTAGAATTATACATTTATTTATTTGAGGACTAATCACCCTTTGAGAAACATGTTGACTAATTGAACATTTAATTTTCTACTGCCTTAATTAGATGGGATGTTTTTAAAATTGTGGGTCTTCTTAACTATAAAGTTTTTAACAGAGATTTTAAATTGTAACTCAATTCACCCCCCCCCCCCTCTTGATTATCCACTCCGACCTACATTTGGTATGAGAGGTTCTTTTTATTTTCAAGATTTTTCAATCAAATTTCAACTGTGATTTTAGTTGTATCTTAAAAATCTTAAAATTTCTGTCATATCAAACTTTTTAGTTCTTTAAAATCTAAGTAACTATGGATACTAGAGTTGAGGGTGTTGGTACTAACATTCCACCTTTATTTAATGGTAATAACTATGATCTGTGGAAATTAGAAATGAAAATGTATCTAGAGAGTATAGGACCTAAAATATGGGACACAATTGAAGAGAAACATATACTGCATGCTACTGCTAGGGATACATGGTCTTAGTTGACTAAAGCTTCATATAATAATAACTGTAAAGAAATGAATGCCTTTTACTGTTCTCTAGTTGATGATGAATTCAATTGAATACATTCTTATAAAACTGCATATGAAATTTTGGATACTTTAGCTGTTTCTAATGAGGTAACAACTAATGTTAAATAAATGAGACTAAATACATATACTATTAAATATGATAATTTTAAAATGATTCCAGATGATCCTATCTCTGAAATGTGTCTCAGGTTCAACGAAATAGTGAACACTATGAGTCTTCTTGGGAAACCAATGGATAGTAAGGACCGGATTATGAGACTGCTTCGATGCCTACCTGACAGATAGAGGGTAACTTCTGTTTCCATCTGATAATCTCGTGACATTAGAAAGCTACTACTGAAAGAGCTAATTGGAAAACTTATGATGTATGAGGAAGAACTTAAGGTGAATCAAGAAGTAGATGAGGAACCAAGTAAGAAGTCAGTATCATTCATTAATACTACCTCAAAGAGAAAAAACAAAAAAAAATTCAAGGTCCTGTAGAAAACTCCACTAGTGAAGAGTTAGATTTAGACAATGACGAGGAGATGAATCATCTTTCTAGAAGGTTAAAAAAGTATTACCGAAAGAATAAATTCTTCAGGAAGTTAAACTACAAGGGAAAGTATGCTAGTAAAGGAAAATGGAAGAAAGACAGAAAATGGAATGACAACTCAAATGAAATAATATGTTATGAGTGTAAATGAAAAGGTCATGTGAAGGCAGACTGTCCCAAGCTAAAATTCAAGATGAAATATGAAGTCAAAAGAAAAGGATATAAAAAGTCTATGAAATCTACCTAGAGTGCTTTAGAAGACTACTTTAGTGGATCTGATTCTTCTGAAAGTGAACAGAACAATCATGCGAACTTATGTTTCATGACAGTAACATTTGACGTAACACTTAACTCTCCTCTACATAATGCCAATTATTCAGAGAATAAGAGTGAGTTACATAATGAAGAGGATATGACTAAGGATGAACTATTTTAATATTGTGAAAAGCTTGAGGATACCTTTAATGATCTCAATAACAAGTATATATCATTAAATAGACATCATGATTTAAATGCAAATTATAAGTCCTATTTGGATATTGAAAAGGAAAAACTCTCCCAACTGTTAAAGGAAAATACTGAACTTAAGTTCCCTAATGAGAAATTAAGAAGATACCTTGAGAATTTTACTGCAAGTAGAGATACCTTGACTCAGTTTCTAGGAAAACATATTCCCCAAAATATACAACTAGTCTGGGATATCAGCCTGGACAGAGAAGGATCATTAAAACTAAATTTATTCCAAAATCTAGACAATTCACTGCTAGTTCAAGCAATGGATAATTTCTTGAAAAATAATTCTCTAAAGGGCCAAAAAATGTGTTTATGTATCAAAATATATCTTCCGATTATAGGAAATCTGTGAGACAAGTATGGGTTCCCAAAATGTTACTTGCTAACCTCTCAGGACCCAAGAAAATCTAGGTACCAAAGTTACCCCATGTCTAGCCTGTTTTGTAGGGATGTTGCCTAAAGAGTTCCTGTAAGACCTTGTGGTAATTGGAAAGTGGATGTTCAAGACATATGAAATGAGACTACTCATGCTTCAAGAGCCTAATCAAGGATTATGGTGGTCACATAACTTTTGATGACAATGAAAAGGTAAAAATTGCCAGCTTAGGCTAGATCGGTAACACTAATACAATATTAATTTCCAAATTACTTTTTGTTGATGGATTAAAGTACAATTTACTTAGAATCTATCAGTTGTGTGATGACGGTTTCAATGTCAAATTTGAAAATGAGGCATGTAATATTTTTAATTCCAAAAATGATTTAATATTTACTGCTCTCAGAAAGGAAAATGTGTATTTTGTTGACTTAAATTATTTAGCTAAGCAAAATGTTTCCTGTTTAAATGCATTTCATAACGAATCATGGTTGTGTCATAGAAGACTTGGATGCTACAATGGGCACTCTCTTAGGAAACTGGCTAGGAAAAGTTTATTTAGAGACATACCTAAACTAGAATTCCCACATAACAAATTTTGAAATCCTTGTCAAAATGGAAACAAACACAAAGTTTCTTTCAAACCAAAGAAAGAAGTTTCTACTTCTCAACCTATTGAGTTGGTTCACATGGATTTTTTTGGACTATCAAGAGTTTCAAGTTGAAATGGGAAGCACTATGTTTATGTACTTGTAGATTTTTTTTCTAGGTACACTTGGGTATACTTTCTATCTCAAAAAAGTGAACCTTGTTCTTATTTTATCAAATACTCCAAGTCTGTAGAAAATCGTAGTGGACTTAGAATCAGGACCTTAAGAAGTGATCATGGCTATGAATTTAAAAATCAGGATTTTGAATCCTATTTCTCACACAATGGCTATAATCACAATTTCTCTACTCCTAGAACACCTCAACAAAATGGAGTCGTGGAAAGGAGAAATAGGACCCTTCAAGAAATAGCTAGGACTATGATTAGTAAATATAAATTACCTATTTATTTTTAGGCTGAAGCGGTAAATACAGCTTTCTATACCATTAATAGAGTCTTGATTAGACATGTTCTTAAGAAGACCCCTTATGAACTTTGAAACAATAGGAATCCTATGGTTAACTAATATAGAGTTTTTGGTTGCAAAGTCTTTATCCTTAACACTAAAGATAATCTTGACAAATTTTCCTCGATGAGTGATGAAGTAATTTTCCTTTGTTACTATATAACTAGTAAAGCCTATAGAGTATTCAATAAGAAGAAAAAATGTGTGGAAGAGTCATTTCATGTCAAATTTGATGAGACTAATCCACATGAACCCAAAACCACTCTTGAATATCTTGAGGAAGTTATGTCAATTCTGAACCTTAATGATAATGTTGATGAATCCCCTATAAAAGTAACCAATTCTGGGAATCTTCCTGAATCTGCACCTGTTGAGTCTGGACCAATAGACAATCATGAGGAGTCTAGTTCAAATATTTCTAGAGGTATTCGAACTATCAAGAACAATAATTTAGATGTTGTATTAGGTGATTTAAATCGATGAACACAAACTAGAGATTCTATGAGAAAATAGTTTTAACATCGAGATTTTATTTCACATCTTGAACCCAAAATATTAATGATGCTATCAATGATGAATTTTGGGTGATGGATATGCAAGAAGAATTAAATAAGTTTCAAAGAAACAATTTATGGGAACTAGAAGAAAGACCTAAAGACAATTTGACAATAACTAAATGAGTTTTTAGAAACAAAGTTGATGAGTCTGGAAATATAGTTAGAAACAAACCTAGGTTAGTTGAACAAGGATATAGTCAAGAAGAAGGAATAGACTACAAGGAGAATTTTTCATCTGTACCTAGGTTAAGGTCCATTAGGATACTACTTGCTTGTGCAGCTCATCTGAATTTCAAACTTTATCAAATGGATTTCAAAAGCACTTTTCTAAATGGGTATATAGTAAATGATGTATTTGTTGAACAACCTCATGTCTTTATAAATCCCCATTTTTCAAATCATGTTTTTAATCATTATAAAGATTTTTATGGGTTAAAGCAAGCTCCAAGAGCTTGGTATGATAGACTTACCTCTTTTCTTATTTCAAAAGGTTTTACTAAAGGAATAACAGATCCTGCATTGTTTATTAAAAGGATTTCCAAATATGTTTTGATAGTACAAATTTATGTAGATGATATAATTTTTGGATATTCTAAAAAAAATTATGTAAAAATTTTTCAAAAATAATTCAAAATGAATTTGAAATGAGTTTAATGGGAGAACTTAAATTTTTCCTTGGATTTCAAAATTTTCAAAATAAAGATGGTATTATTTTAAATAAAAGGAAATTTACTAAATACCTTTTAAATCATTTTTGGTTTTTATGGTAGAAAAGGTAGTGATACACATATGAGTACCACTTGTAAGTTGGATGATGATGAAGCTATAGAATCAGTGGATCAAACCAACTACAGAGGCATGATAGGGAGTCTTCTCTACCTTAGTGCTAGCAGAACTGATATTATGTTCAGTGTATGCATTTTTTCTCACTTTCAAGATAATCCCAAAGAATATCATCTAAATTTTATTAAAAGAATTTTCAAATATCTCAAATATACTCCCAACTTTGGACTATTTTATCCAATAGGACAATCATTTGATTTAATAATATATTCAGATGCTGACTTTTCTAGTTGTTAGCTAGATAGAAAAAGAACCTATGGGACATATCACATGTTAAGAATTTCACTAGTATCATGGTGTAGTAAAAAGTATAATTTTGTTGCATTATTTACTGCCAAGGAAGAATACATTGCTACTGGAAGTTGTTGTGCACAAATTTTGTGGATGAAACACACTTTACTAGACTATGGATATCAATTCAAACATGTCTCCATTAACCGTGACAACACAAGTGCTATTAACATTTCTACAAATCCAATATCTCATTCTAGAACAAAGCATATTGATGTAATACATCAATTTTTGAGAGATCATTATCAAAAAGGTGCTATAACTCTTGAGTTTATTGGAACTGAACATCATCTTGCTGATATATTCTCTAAACCCTTAAATTCTAAGAGAATTAATTACATCAGACATGAACTAGGAATGATAAATCAGTAATTGATCTTTATAAAACGAATTTTTTGTGAAACCCATTTTTTTAAAACAGATTTTTGTGAAACCGCTCTTTGTGAAACTGATTTTTGTGAAACCGATCTTTGTAAAACTGATTTTTGTTAAACCAATTTTTGTGAAATCAATCTTCTTGAAACTGATTCTATGACACCGATACATTTTAAGGCTATTTTGTAAATTCAATCTGCTTTAAGTGAAACGAAGCTATTTTATTTCTTTCGAATTACCACATTTAAATTTTATGTTTTTCAATTTACAATCCCTAAATGATATATTAATTCCAATCTATCCTGACCTTTCACCTTCTCTATAGCAGTAAATTCTCCTAAATTTATTCACTCTTTCTCTCGAATCACAACCTCTCGACACAGTTAGAATCTACAGATTCTCTATGGAAATGACTAAGAACGCAATTGAAGAGCCTCGAAAATCTCCTCTTGCTAAGCATCATAAGGGTGAAACCAGTGGGACTGGGAAACCAAGCATAGAAATTTGTGTTGTTACAACTGAAAAGGAAGTGTCTTCTAAGTGGATTATGTCAAGAAAATCTTTTCTCCTAAAGGTATTGGAATTACAAGGGTGGATCAGTTGGATTACCAATAATGAAAGACCCTATTATCCCCAGCTAGTGTATGAGTTCTATCATCATTTGAGTATAACACTGAATGATGCCAAGGTAGGAAAAATTAAATCTATGGTAGAAGGAAAGGAAATAGATTTGTCATCTATGAAATAGGATGACTACTTAGAGGTACCTCAAGAAGCTGTCTATGCTGACTATCCTGGTAATATTCCACCTTCATAAAAAATCATATGAAGATTCGCTGAAGGAGCTTACTGGAAATGAATAATCCAGAAGGACTGTTGCAAATGAATTTAAAGGAAAAGTGAGATTTCTTTTTAAAATTATACAGCATCAAATCTGCCCAAGGAAGGGAGATTTCTCTACTGTGAAATATCAGTATGTTTTCTTGATATTTTTGTTGAAACATGGAATAAAGGTGAATCTGTGAAGATATCTTATGGTACATATCTCTGAGTTGATTAAGCCATCTAAGAAGGCAACCTGCTTATAATATCCGAGAATGATTTCTGCCATGTGGAATAAATTATACTGTGTAGAAGATGGAGATGAAATGATAACTGCCTGTAGTGTTTTTTTTCTTCAGAAAGACATTTGTAAAAGGATTAAAATCTTCTGGAACCCATGGAATAGATGTTCGGTAGGAGATGAATAAAGTCTATATTAGGAATTCAATCCATTTGACCATACTTCTAGACCAAAGGATCAAGTTGATCCTAGTATCTAACCTGAATAAGTTCTTGTCTATTCTGATGAGGAAGCTAAGGATGAAGTGACTAGGGAAGAAGGATCTTTTTTTATGGTAGGAGTGATCTTAATATCACTGAAAGACCCAAGAATACGACTTATGGACCTACTATTCCACCAATGGAACTACCTTCAAGAGAAATTATTCTAGTTGATGAAGAAGAGGAAGAAACCGATGTTACTGGAGTTGAAGGATATGTTAGAAAATTAGATGAGGAATCTAATGATAATGATAATAATGATGATGATGGTGGTGGTGACAATGGTGATGATGGAGGAAATGTTGATTGAGTGAGTGACTCTCTAAAAGTGGGACAACAAGTGGTTGACAGATCTAGTGAGAAATCTGTTCATGGAGCTGGTGATGGAATTGAGCATGCTGATCAACAGGCTAATGATCATAGAGATACTGGACATGAGGACGGACTACTCCATCCTGATTCTGAAAACCAATAGATAATTCATTAATTGAATGATATTATTACTGCTGGCCTGGAAGAAGAAGATTTTGTTTCACTACCTCAAATTGAGGAAGTCCCTAGGGAAGTTGAAATAGCTGGAGCTCAGGAAAAACCTGAAGTTCTGTTGGTTCTTGTCCCCAGAAAAGGTATTATGGCCAGAGAACAAGATAATGAAATTAGTGATATTGATGTTATTCCTTAGCCTCAAGGAAGAAGGGTAATAATTGATTCCATCTAGCAAATAGATTAAACCTGTGCCAGAGAATGGAATAGTAATCCGGGATATATTATTTTTGTTTTAGAATATGATTCAGATGAAGAAATGGTACTTTCTCCTCTTGTCCCACAAGTCCAAGATAACCCAAAACTTGCTGCTCCAGTTCCAACAGTTGCATCTCTAGCAGTTGACCCAGTTGCTCAGACAGTGCCTAGTGACTATGTCACTAAGGCTAATTTAGAAAGTATAAGAATGAGATATGTGAGTCTGTGACAGCTTCAGTGGGATCCAGAATTGAAGCCTCCACCTCAATAAGTATCTCGGATGCAGATGTAGCAAGAATTTCAAGAATTGTGATTTAGGGGATTCAACTGAATCTTATTACTACTACAGAAACTATTACTAGACACAACACTTTGCTGAGAGAAGGAGTGAGAAATATGAGCAATAAGATGAATTCATTAACCTATGACTTCAATACCTCCTTTAGTTGTGTTCTGGAAGTTCTCAGGATCTTGGTCACCCATCCACTCAGTATAGATTTGAAAAGGTTGAAAGAGGAGCATGGAAAAATGTTGACTGTCCCATCTCGTTCTAGGAGTGGAAGAAGTGTTATTGCTGATTTAGAGTCTCTCAAGGCTGTGATGAGAGAGGAGATTCAGAAACTCTAGATTACTTCAGACAAAGAAACTCTTGAAAAAGTACATCGGAATACAGATCTTGTGTACAATATAGTCAGACAATGCACCAATGAAGCCTCTATAACTCAGAAAGAAATTCGGGAAAAAGTGGATAAGTATTTCACTAAGATATTTAACAAGAATGACCTCATCAACAATTTCAAGTTTCTGGTAGAAAATATTCAAATTCCCCCAGTCACAGAATCATTCAAAAGGAAAGTTCCCCAACTAAAATTGTTTACACCTTTATTGGGTAAATTTATGGAGAATAAGGATGAATTTGAGAAGGAAATGCAATATGGAGGAGAAATCATCAATGACTTCATCAAACTGCTCAAACCTTATCTGCATGTTCAGGCCGAGGCTATTGTGGTTCCTCCAGCTACTTCAATTAGTACTGCCTCTCAGCCTCCTACTCCAATGACTATCTCTCAAGCTCTTACACAGATTCGACCGATCATTACTAAGTAGTCTCTCAGTCTTGTGTTGTCAGAAAGAAGGCCTACTCTTGCAGCTACTGTTCCTACATCTCTTGCTCTACCTAGTGTTTTAATTAGATCACCTCCATCCTCTGCCACTCTCAAACCTTTTTATTCTCCTTTAGATCCTTCAGAAAAAGTCAATGATCCTCTTCATCCAAAGCCTTCGTGATTTATTGATTCTTTTTTATAAGTATTTTTCATTTTTGTTTGTCTTGTACTCTTATGACTTTGAATGAAAATTATTGTGGTATCTTTCTTTTATCTTATTTTTACTTTATTATTTTATCTTTTTGTTAATCCCAAAAGGGGGAGAAAGTAAGGCTGACATATTAAAAAGGGGGAGAAAGTAAGGATGGCATATGAGAAAACAAGGGTGGCATATACTCTCTTTAATCCATCTAGTGAGGGTGATATTTGTTTTAAATAAATTCTAGCAATGCCAATCTTTAGTTATATTGGACAAGTATATTCAGCCATATTTTTTCTATATATTTTCATATATGCCATAATTTTTGATTGTCAAAAAGGGGGATATTGTTGGACCCTTATTGATATTGTATTTTTCATAATCACAAATAATTTTAATATACATATTTATATCTTTCATGATAATTTTAATATCTTTATGTGAATCAATTTTGTCATACAACAAAATATAATTTAATAAGTCAATTCGTTACAAGTAATGAATCGATATGTTTACAAGTGTATTTTTACATATACTTTGATTGAAAATTCATCTTTTAATGTTATATGTAAGAGATAATCTTCACAATTTTTTGGATTCACCGAAACCGAAGATGACCCACCGAAACTGAAGCTGACACACCGAAACTGAAGATGACACACCAAAACCGAAGTTGACACACTAAAACCAACGATGACACACCAAAACCGAAGCTGACACACCAAAACTGAAGATGGAACACTGAAACCGAAGATTACACTTTAAAAACAAAGATGACACATTGAAACTGAAGTTCGACAGACCGAAACTGAAGTTTGACAGACCGAAGAATGATAGACCGAAGTCGACGCACCAAAGTTTGACAGACTGAAGTGGACACACCGAAGATAAGACACGGAAGATGACAGACCGATGTTATCAAACTGAAGACAAAAGACCGAATATTACTCATCGATTGATATAAATAAATGTTTCCATTTTCATAATTCAAATTTATTTCTAACGGTCATATGTAGACAAATTGATTTTTCTGACATTATTTAATGTTGTCTATAGTACAATACATAGACAAGTACGAGGTACATGCACGTGTGAAGATCCTTTTTCATAGAGGATCCTGAAGTATAAATGGACCTCATCTTTCACGTTAAAGATACGACAATAGCAACAATATACGCTGAGACACAGACTGTGCGAATATGAAAAGATAAGAACAAAGATCTTGAGATTACAAGAAGACTCTAACAAGCTATCTTCACCAAAAAAGGCTCAATATACATTAATACATCAATGAGTAGAACCTTTTCACTCCTCAAATATAGATTATAGAAACCGTGATACTTTGTTCTGGAGACATATTATAAAAGAAGAATCAAATTCCAGTTTTTCAACATTCATTGAGTCTAGAGCCTTACATCACAACACATAGAATATTCTTAACTCTATTCTCATCCTTAACTCTATTGTGTTTTATACTTTTTATTTGACCAGTGTGTATATTTATTTGTATTACACACACTATCTCATGAGAATAACTGGAAGATATAAATCTATCCTCATACTCAATCACTTATTTCTTTTATTTCCCACGAATAACTATAGTAGAGGTCAAGTGTGACCTGGACATCCTGGTGTGCTGTTGTAAACCCCGATCTAGGGTGTGGATCAAAACATTATTTATATAAATAGCTTGGTGGCAGGTGATCACCAAGTGGAGAGGAATGGGTCACTGCTTGAGGCTGAACCTCTTGTTTAAAAAAATATTGATCACCAAGTGTAGAGGATTAATTCTCTTCTTGAGACTGAACCTCTTGTTTATGTTGTTGTGCCAATATTCAATTACTATGTTTTGTTTTATCCACTGCTTATATTTTCTATGACTTAAAACAGTTTTTTCTTACACTTTGATAGTTATTTTTGGTTAGTGTGTGTATTTGTTTAATTTATTAAACTCGTTTCAAAAGTTGAATAAGTATTCGACAATGATTTATCTGGGGACTAATCACGATTGGAGAAACCATTTGACCAATTTAACATTTACATTTCTACTGCCTTAATTAACTGAGTCATTTTTAAAATTGTGGGTTCTATTAACTATAATGTTTTTAACATAAATTTTAAATTGGAACTCAATTAAAACCCCTCTTGAGTATCCACTCCGACCAACACACACCAATTTCAAAAATTCCTAAATAATATAACCAATTCATTTTCATTAATTGAAGAAGCAACTCAAAGAAAATCTTTAGGTTTCAAGCGTAATAGAAGCGCAATATGGTCATTTACTCAAATTTTCAAATATCCATAATTGATAATTAATCTTGTATCAAAATGACAGTGAATGCTCATATCCATAGAATTGAATCAAAGATAAAAGAAATGGTAGAGAACTTGGAACTGAGAAGAGATGTTCAATATATTTTTTTATAATTAATTTCATTTAATTTTATAATTACCTCCAAGTTGATTCTTTCTTCATTGATGCATCTAACCATGGGTCTGAGGTGCATATTCATTGTGATGTAGATTACAAGGATAAAAATCCACTAGTGTTGATCCACACGTGCACCACATATCTCTTGACGTCATCGAAGGATTCTCATGATGCTAGCACAGAAGATACATGCTCTTGCAACGTCCTCCATTGATAACCTTGATAATCACTTCAAACTATTTCTCCACAATCCAGTAGAGGAGGATCTCTCTATTTCTTGAGAGAATTCATAAAGGGGAAAGAATTATCTAGGCTTGAAAGATTTTTTACCTGGATATTGTGCATAAAATGATTGCATATCCATTTTAAATACCCCTTGGCTAATTTAAAGAATAATAAGAGAACTGGGAATTTAATTCACCATGTAATAATAAATAATTAGAATAGGTTCCATTACTTAATTTATTTTTCCATTTGAAACCCCATTTCAATAATAATAGCAATTATATTATTTCTATGACATGTTCTTAACTTTCACATTATATTTAAATATTATTTAACCAAATAATATTTAATATTATTTGTCACGAGACCCAAAACTTGTCCCTCGAATCCTTCTTAATATTAATCGGACCTTTAATAATGACTATTTATTTATTAAATAAATATAACTACATTATTCAGTGATAAATAAATATTTTTTCCACAATATATTATCTTGAATAACTAGCGATGTGATAAATGTGATCAGGAAAACTTGAATAATTATTAAACCACAACCAAGAATAGTATTTATTAAACTTGTTAAATAAATAAATTATTTAAATAGGATACTGGATACACTTAGTGTGTGAACCTCTAGGCCTCTTTCTCGTTTGTATTAGGTGGGATTGCCTAAAGTACAAGATTAAAGTCTAGAAATGGTTCAACACACCCAAGAGAAATAATTTTACATCGGAATGACTTGTCACCTCATACAAACTGGTATCATGTAATATAATTCTTATGTCTCGATATCTGCGATCTAGTGGGTTTCATGCAAGTTCCATCAACCCACATGCTCGATTACTCTTTATTTGACTTCTCGTAATTGAACATGACTAGAGAACACCATGGTCATGGGTTTAGTTAGGCTATATCATCTCCATAAAAGTTCCTGAGATATCTACTTCCATAGAGGTGAAAAATTCTTTCTCCAATTATTCATTAATGCAGTTTTACTCGTGATGCACCCAACATATCCTACCTCACTATGAATATCTATCATCAAAGATTTCATCAATAAATCTAAGTGTGTGAGTCATAATACCCATTAATAATAATCATAATGTCTAAGGACCAATACACATATCCATAGATAGGATCATACAATGACACTTATGAATGTGGGTTTCCTACCGGTGTGTCTTCTTCTCATAATATACTCCTATATATTACCAAGGGTGCACACCATGAGAAGTTGCCTCAAATTTTCATGAATCCCCACCCTTGATAGTCTGTATCATTTATGTCTCTTCAAATGATTTCATCCAGCCATAGAACATTTGTTCAAGAATATTTTCATGGCACTTCCAGGTTCTCATCATAGTATGGATCCACTATGAACTTTTAGTGTGGCATCTATTCTTCGGAAATTATCCCATACTATGTCACACAGAAAAATAATCATGACGCTATAAATATTTTATTAATTTTCATCAAATGAATCTAGGTTTATCATAAAGTATAAATAAGATGGTTTCTAGGGAACTAAATCCAATAGACTCCCACTTGCACTAGAGCCAACTACTAACAACCTTCATTATGCAACCTCTCACATGATATTAATGCTTCTAATAAGATAGTCCTTTTGTCCAGGGGTCCAACATGTTATCTTCCATAGACACTCTTCTCATTGTAACTTCACCCCTTTGGTATAAATCTCTCAAGAGGTGATACTTTCAGAGTATGTTCTTTGTCCGGTGATGTGACCTTGTATCTTTTTCAAGATCCACCACTATAGTATTATCACAATAAAATGTAATGGGATCTTTACTACTAGACAACATGTCAAGATACTGGAAAATGTTATGAATTTAGACAGATTTCTTGGCTACATAATAAGCCTCTATATATTCAGAATGTGCTATAGAATCTGTGAAAATTAGATACTTTGAACTCTTCTAGCTCACATCTCCTCTGTTGAGACAAAAAAAATATATTCATTTCAACTTAAAATATTTATGATCTATCTGGAAACCATCATTATCATACCCTATGATGAAAATATACTCATCTCCTCCATACTCCAAGAACATATCATTAGTTATTCTTAGATAGTTAAGGATAGTCTTGAAAAGAGTCCAATGTTGTTCTCCTAGATCTTCTTGATATCTACCTACCATGTTCAGTGCATATGTAACATCAAGTCTGGTACATAACATTGAATACAAGATACATGCTACTGTTGAATCATATAGAATCTTACTCAGCCTATCTTTCTCAGGTTGTGTGTGGGCACACATTTTCTTGGAAATATGTATACCATGGGACAATGGAACTAATCCCGTCTTGGATTTCTCCATACTAAATATCATTAGTATCTAGAAAATTTATTCACCTTGACTTATTATAAGAAGCCTCCTGGATCTATCACAAATGATCTTGATCCCTAGAATATAGGCTACATTGCCTAAGTCCTTCATGGATAATAAATTTTTCAATTAGTCCTTGACTGACAACAAGACTGGTATGTCATTTTCAATAAGCAATATTTCATCAACAAACACTACTAGGATAACAACTGCATTCCCATTAAACCTCATGTAAACACATGGCTAACATTTATTCATAATGAAACCAAATTCTATTTTGGATTAATTCAATCAAAATTTCCATGATATGGATGCTTTCTTTAATCCATAAATGGATCTCTGTAACTTAAATACCATTTTAGCATCACATGTTGTCATAAAATCTTTTGGTTATGTCATATAGACTTCTTCCTACAGGTTCCCATTATGGAATGCATTTTTTGACATCCATCTTCCAAATCTCATATTCATGGAAAGCTGCAATGGAAAGTATGATTCTTATGGATTTAAACATGTAAACTGGCGAAAAGGTTTCATCATTATCAATTCCTTGATGTTGTTTAAAACCTTTATCCACTAGCCTTGCTTTATATGTACTAAATTCACCTTCCATGTCCAGTTTCTTTTTGAATACCCAATTACATCCAAATGTGTTTACATAAACTGGCACATCGACTAGAACCCAGACTTGGTTCTGATACATGGAATTCATCTCAAAATTCATAGATTTTGTCCATCTTACAACTTCTAAGCTCTGTACTGCTTCTTTGTAGGAGATAGGTCCATCATTGTCCAATAATAATGAGTCATCATCCTTAGTGACAAAGAAACCATACCTCTCTGGTTCCCTTACCTCTCTTGTGCTCCTACACAGTACTCATGTTTCAGGAACTACCTCTTCCATGAGCACCTATGGAACTTGTTCCTGTACTAACTCCTATGTATCTTGAGCATCAAATTCATCAAATTCAATATTTCTCCCACTATACTTTTTAGGGATGTTATCCCTCTCAATAAAGATATCTTGTCTGGCAAAAGACACTTTCTTTTCTGAAGGGTGTTATAGGTAGTATCTCTTTCTTTCCTTGGGATACCCTATAAAGACACACTTTGTGCCCCAAGGTTCTAGTTTACTTCCTAAGAAAGCCTTAACAAATTCCTTTCATCCCCATACATGTGTATGATACAAATTAGGTTTCCTTCCAATCCATAGCTCGAAGGGAATCCCATTTTCGGCCTTAATTGGTACTTGGTTTAATGTGTATGCTTCATTTTGAAATGCATATCCCCAAAAGGATAATGAAATATCTGCATGACTCATCATCAAACTTACCATGTCCATCAAGGTATGGTCCCTCCTTTCACTAACACCATTCCACTATGGTGTATAATGTGTAGTGAGTTGTGATATAATCTCATACTCCTCTAAAATGTTGATGAAATCTTGGTTAATATATTTTCCACCTCGATCTGATCTAATCTTCTTTATCTTTATACCAAGATGATTCTCTACTTCATTCTTTAACTCCATGAATTTTTCAAAGGACTCAGACTTATACCTCATTAAGTAGACATATCCATATCTACTCAAGTTATCAGTAAAAGTAATTAAGTAAGAATATCCACCTCTAACTTCTACTAGAAATGGTCCACCCACATCAATGTGTACCTATCATAGAAGCTATGTGTCCCTTTCAGACTTTTGACAAAATGGTGGTTTTTTCATTTTCCATTGCAAACCAGTGTGACATCTATCAAGTGGTTTTATCTTAGAGGAGTATAAATAACCATCTTGACAGAGCTTTTTCAAATTCTTCTCATGTACATGACCAAGATGGTGATTCCACAAATGGTTGTTGTATAATTCATGTGAGCTTGGTTCGTTACCAATTTCCAAAACCTATTTCTCATAATTTAATGCAAAAATATCATTATTTAAATGTGACATATCATAACATATGTTGTCCTTATAAAAGTAACAAACATTCCTTCCAAACATGAAACAAAATCCATCTGTATCTAAACTCGATACAGAAATTATGTTCTTAGTAAAACTAGGTACATAATAATATCCATGTAAAACCAAAATCATTTACATTGTAAATGTGAGGTGGTAGTCAAAAATGGTAAAATAAGCCAGCCTTACACCATTGGTTGCTCGCAGATACTCTTCCCCTCTAGTAGTTTTCCAGAATCTACTTGCTTCCTGCATTTGAATACATATATTATCCCCACAAGCTGTATCTAATACCCAATGTGGAGAAATGAAAATATTTCACTTGATAATGAATACATATTTAGCTTCCCCTTTCCTCTGGGTGTAGTTCCTCTTCCAGTGGCCTGAATTTTTTCATGCAAAGAATACTACATCCTTTTACTTTCCCTACCTCTAGATCTTCTTCTTCTTGTTCGGACAGTGCTTAGATTCTTTAGATTGTTTATAAATCAAAGTCCCCTTTTCCATGTCCTTCATCTTCATATTCACCATAAGGACTATGGGTTTGTCACACCCCATGTCTTTATCAACCTGTAAAATCAAGGTAAGAAGCTCTGATAGACTCCTCTCATTATTTCTCATATTATAATTCACAATAAAAATAGAGAAGGTCTTAGGAAGGGATGATAGTATGATATCTGTATGAAACTCATCTGGGGATTTAATCTCTAAGATGTCCAAACACTCAATGTAGCCAATAATCTTGACTACATGTGTTCTATCTGGCACAGATTCTCCATGCTTAGTATTTAACAAAGAGTTGGAGATAGCATACCTCTCATGTCTTTCCTTCTCTTGATAGAGATCCCGAAGGTGATATATCATGCTATAAGAAAACATTTCCTCATGTTCCTTCAAGAGCTCATTGGACATGGATGATACATGAGGCACTGAACATTAATTGCGTCATTCAGATATTTCTTATACACAGAGTGTTCCTCATCACTCACCTCATTTCTAGGTGCAACAGTTAAGGTATCTTCTAGCACATAAAGTTTCCTCTCATGGTGAATTATAACCCGAAGGTGCCTTTTCCACTCTTGGAAATTAGTTTTAGGGAGAAGTTTTTCTTTCCTTATTATAGATCGCAATGATATGTTTGATGTAATTTAGATTTCTATTTCTAAAAATTAATATGAACAGAGTTTTAGTACTTTATCTTCAAAAATATAGACTAATAATTAAATTAATATCTATTAGTCTCACACTATTTTTCGAATCCCAATAGCCCACACCATTAGCTTCGAATAACTTCTTTATTGGATATTCAGGCAGACAGAATCCATATTTCCCTTCACATTACCCCAACTAGGGGTATTCAAGCAACATGATAGGTTTAAGGTAGGAATTCCAAAGGCCAACTATATTAGCTCACATCTCCTTGATCTGTTTAGTGGACTCCCTAATCTTGAAATCCTTAATTTTGTATTTCCTCAACTTTTTCCTCTCAGTTACATGAATTCCTACAAGGGAAATCAACCCTTCATGTAATTTATGTTAATTCAACCCAAAACATCATATTAGAATTCCCCGATAATTGAAAGCACCCCAACTAGGGTTGGTCAAGATCTTTGAACTATGGTTCGATTCAAATGAAAGTAATGGAAGACTATACCAACTTAAAATTTAATTGAGGGATTTTATACTTTATTGTTAAATTTCCACTTATTATCTATTCACATGATTGTTAATTTTTAGTGGGATATACTTAAGTGATTAACCATGTATATAGAATATTTATGCATAAACCATTTTTATTTTAGTTCTATCTTGTATGCTTGTTAGTTCCTTAATTATGTGATCACGTCAAACATCCATAATAAATAATCATACAACTGAAAGAATTAAAATAAAGGTCATTTTCATGATCTTTAATATTGATTAGTTTATCTAGATGTTGATAAACTAAACCTACCCTAAGGGAGAAACACCTTGAACTGTTTAAGGTTCATGTTTACATATTTCCTCTTGTCCACCATCATATCTCCTTGGATTGGTTTCGCCTCGGCTCTAAACTTGAACTACCTCCACTATCATAGGATCTCTATCAATTATATATGGTTTTAACTCACACACACATGAGGGGTAAAATGGGGGTTTACATAAAAGAAACCATGGTCATGCAGGCCCTACATATTAATGTGGAGAAATAATACAGTCCAAAAAATTTAATTTAATAAATAAACTAGAAGGGAACCAATCATATACAAAGTTCTGGTCTAACTCATGATCATCCACATAAATTCAACGAATTAAATATTTAATAAAACTAGCATTAAATTATTTAATTATTCTTATAATGATAAATTACACTCCAATTGATTAATCATTATCTTTAATTAATCAATCATCTTTATCTTAATCCTTTTATGAATTTCCCTAAGATTCTCATCCATAATATTGTACATAACTTGTAACTTGGAGGAAACCCATTGAATACCCTTCCAAAACAACCCAATATGTATTTATACTTATATACACTTTATTCTTCGTGACATGTAGCATGCACGAAGATTATAATCATAATACAACTGATACATGATGTGCAGATCTTTGAACATTAGACAGATGTTAATTATATATATATATATATATCAAACACATATCACATGTTGTGTCCCATATTTACACCCACATGAAGGTAAATGTCTCAATGGTTTACATAATATATTAATAAAATTTTAAATCTGTATAATCTGGAAATAGTAAACAGTGTGTAGATACGACTACAAGGTGTGTACCCTCCTCATCGTCCATCCGAAGTACACACCTGGGGAAATAGGGTGTGAGGTGTACTTCATAAATCTTGGAAGTAAATAGTGTGTCCATTGGGCCACATGTTGTGTAGACTCTGTATTACATTGTCACTGGCTGGGAAAGTTGTGTATGGGATACATGACTTGACCCTAACCTTAAGGGACTACACATCGTGTCTAGCGGGCCACACAACATGTAGTCTATTTTACCATGTTCCAATCTATCCTGGTCAACACGTAGTGTAAGAATTAACTACATTATAACACCCCAAGATTTCATAGTGTATTATTTCTTCAAAATAATACAATAACTTTCATTACACGCAACACCAAGTTCAAGCACACCATGACTTACCAAACAAGTCGTTCAAAAGAGGTTATGAATATTATTAACTAAATTTTAAACTTTATATAGTTTTTATAATTTTATAATCCATATTATGAGTTTCATAGACATAATGTAAGAACAAATTCATTTTCAGTATTGCACTTTTACCAAATTTTAATAGTGAACCCTTTTTAAATACAATATTTTAAACTTTTTGACTAAATGGGGACATCAGAAAATTTAAAATGAAACATCCCAAGCTTCCACGGTACGCTTTCCTTTGAATAATACAGTAGCGTGTGTTGTACGCAACTTCGAGTTTTAACACACACCACAACCGACCAAACTAGTCGTTATGAATAGTAATACCTACTTTTTGAAATTTTATCTCTCAAAATGGACTTCATTTTTGGATTCAGAATATCGAATTTAGCCTAGGGTGAAATTTTGGTACTTTTCGGGTAACTTTAATATTTTGATGAATAGTAAAAATTACTAAATTTTAATTAAAAACAACTTTTTTAATCAAAATAATTAATAGTGATAAATTATTAATTTGAGTGGTTTTAAAGTATATTTAGAATATATTTTTACCATTTAATACAATTTTGATCATTGGACATAATTTCACAATTAAACCGAACATAAACAAGTATCAATCTTTTGATAGTTATTATCTCTTAAAAACACGCTTTTTGTTTTAACAACGGGAATTAATTTTAAATTAATTTATACCACTTCTGTGTTTTGAATTTGGAAAAATGGATTCCATATTTGGAATCAGGATGTTCAAATTGTGTAAATAGTTAACTTTTATATTTAGACATTTTGAATAATTACTGCGGTAAATATTTTATTTTCCATGGTTAAGGGTAAATCTGGTAAATAAGGGTTAAAAAATAATACTATAATAATACTAAATTACCCTAAAACGTGTCCTAACCTTATTGGTTGATACATGTTAGACCCTAGGCATATTTGGGTCGATTGTGGACCCCATGGAGCCACTTTTTGGTGATAGGGACCCTTTATTTTAATTAAGTTAAAATGAATACAAAAATGACACAAGCATATATCTTTTAGCAAAACAATTTTTACATAGGGTTATATATGTCGGATTTTAGATTTTAAATATTCATTACAAAGATAAAAATATTTCCTCCATAATGATATTTTATTTATAATTTTTAGAGATTAAATAATTTAATTTATTTATGACACAACGATGATGAAGTAATTACCATAATAGTGAAAATTTAAAATAATTGATATTATAAATACCAAAACAAATATAATTTGAGATTTTTAATGAATTAAAATAATTTTATAGAATAATATGACATATTATTATTGATTTAAATAATTTTTTTCGAAGTAATAAATCTGTTATGAGTTTCACAAAAATCAACTATTGAATAGTGTCAAAATTGACATAAAATAGTTTTTAAAACAAATATTATATTATTAATTGATATTAAATTCCTAAAAATCTAAGGTTCGGACAAGAGAATTATATCATGATAGGTGTATAATTAATGGACCACTTTGGGGTCTCTTGGATGTATATAGTAAGTTTATTAACCATATAATATAAAAATACAAAGAGACATTGTAAAAGTGAAACTAATTAACTTAGAGTTAATACTTAATGATAAGGTTAATATAAGTACCCAAACCTGTCTAAATTCTATTGTTTGAGTGGATTTAGACCTATCCCTACCTTAACATTTAAATAATCAACTTTGTTGCTATTATAAAACGAATATGAATTTATTATAAATTAATATTTCTAGCTTTTCCAAAGGTGCCCCTCACCCCTCTTATAAAAGGGCACTCCTCCTTCTCATTTATTCACACCTTCAAAGCCTTTTGGTTCGGCCAAACTCTGCCCAAATACTATCCCAACTTCCCTCACTACAACCTAGAGGCCTTAGTGTGATCAGAAAGCCAGCCTAAGGAGCCCTTTTTATCAAATCAAAAGGAAGAACCCGAAGAAGAGGTAATGATTTCACCACCCTTTTCCAAGTTCCTTTCTTCTTCCACTTCTTCTTCCGTTGTTTTTACCATTCTAAAATAATAACTCCAGTATCATATATATACTGTGATGTTATTATAAATATGGTACAACCATATTCAGTATTCTATCCACCCTTTTGAATAACATGTCGCCATACGTGCGTACGTACGGCTTACCGTCTCCACGTCGTGGTGTAATTGTTATTCAATATATTATTATTTGGATGGGTATACTAATGATGTGTAACTCATGTAAATAATAAATATAACATGTTAATTATTCTGTATATATGATATACCATCCATTTATATATTATTTTAATATCAAAAGAATGATATTGTCGCTCGTGCATACGTACGGACTACCGTCTCCACGAACGCGATGAGATTCATTCTCCATCGTATCCATTCAAGTATAATTATCATTTGATGATTTAAAAATAATGTTTAAGGACTTGATATCATTCTGTATATGAATAGTATACAACCTATCCATGACAAACATGGCTTATGTAACAAAACATATAAAAGAAAACGAGTAAGTTAACACCCGAAACGACGATAATACTAAGATATTATTAACAAATCAATGTTAAAAGATCATATATGATATCATACGAATGTATATGATTTTTGTATAATTTAATAACAATTATTTCACCATTATACAGGAGTTTAACCTACCCCAATCAAGGAAAAGTACAAGGTAAGGGTTATTTCACAATCTCTTCATTATCCGAGGTTGTTTATACGTAATAATCTACTAGGCTCTCTTTATCATCCACATCCATGTTTCTTAATAATGTATTTCAAAACATTTTTACTATTTACAATAATATGGGTTAAAGTCATTTATACCCATATGTGTTTCGAAAGGAATCTTTCCGTCATTTTCCAACCAAGTCACTTTTAACCTTTTGGACAAATTTAAGGTAAGAATGTTTTTTTTAACTTATACGGCGGGTGCGGCTATTTACCGCCGTTATAAAATCGTCAAAGCTTCCCTTACAAGCTTATAAGAATATTTTCAAATTGAATGTATTATTTTATAATTATGTTACTTTTTAAATGATTTAAAAAAAAGATATATTTCTCTATAATAGTTTTGATTTCATCTATGTCAACATCCTTTGATGGCTTTTAAGATTATTTGAAGTTGATTTATTATGATACAAAACATCCATATTTTATTTAAGGTTTTGTGATATTTTTGACTATGGATAAGCTATTCATATGTCACTCATGGTTTTTTTAAAGTATTTACATTTCATAAGTTATTTTTAATCTGAATGTTTATGTTATATTTCAACCTTTCATTCAGGTGAATGTGTTAGACAAGTATGTTTCGGGTTGGGGATCGGTAAAAGTAAGCCCTCCGGTTTGGTCTCCGGTTATTAGAGGAACTCCGGGTTGGTGTCCGGTTATTAGAGGCACTCCGGGTTGATGTTCGGTTATTAGAGGCACTACGGGTTGGGTTCCGGTTACAGTTAGCCCCTAGGTCTTGGGACGAGGCTTTGACAAAGAAATTAAAGTCCAGCACTATGCATTTCATCATTATGAAAGTGTTTATTGATTTTTCATGTGATTATTCGATTAGTAGAATATCCATGTAAATAAGTAAATGGAATTATTTCATTTTATTTATGGCATACTATGTAGAAAGTTAAAGTTTGAAAAGCTTTTGTTTTAGTTATACATTTCCTTAAATGTTTATTCTTATTTATGAAAGTTTCCGCTATATTGTTATCCTTACTGGGCATTTGAGCTCACCCCTTTTCTATGTTTTATTTCTCCCAGGAAGTGAAGAAGTAAATTATGAATGACCTGCAGGGATATTATGTGGGGATATGAGTGTGGATTATGGAGACAATTTTTTGTTGTAGTAGTTTTCATTTTATGATGTAATGTAAGACTTATGAATATATCTAGTGTTTCCAAGGCTACTAAACCAATCGGTCTTTCGAGATTTGATATTTCTTGTGATCATGCCAATGTTATGTAATAATGCACTGACTCTGGGTTACAAGGGTCGGGGCGTTACATACACCACGTGTCATTAATGTGCACGACTTGAGTAATTTCCGAATTACTCCTGATGCATTGAACACAAATACATGGTGTATAGATCTAACTACATGGCGTGTATTCTTGTGTTATCTTTGAGGAACCATCGGCTCCTCCTGATGAGATCCTCAATTTATTTTTAATAATAAAATTATTCATTTATATTATATATGAGATAATTTATAAGGGAGGAACAGATCTAAAAATTCAGATTACAATAAAAATTAAACATGAATTGAAAAGATAAATTATTAAAAAATATATCATAAACGTATTATTTAAATAATTATAAAGGAAAATATGATCTCTCTAATACAACTTATAGGTTCGGGGCATTGTAGAAGCATAGTATGGGTGTGTACCCAACTTTTTAAATTTCCAAAATCGATGATTAATCTGGGATCAATATGATGATGAATTCCAGTATCCACATAATTGAATCAAAGATAAAAGAAAAAAAAAGAGAACCCAGAATCAAGATGAGAGGATCGGTATATTTTGTTTATAATTAATTTAATTTAATTATGTAATTACCTCTAAGGTGATTTTTTCTTCATTGATGAGTCGACCATGGGTCTATGGTGTGGAATTGTTCTGATGTAGAATCCAAGGATAGTAATCCTCTAGTAGTGATCCAAAGGTGCTCTACGTATCTCCAGACATCGTCGAAGGAGTCTCCAGGTGCTAGTGTGGAATATCCTTATGCTTGTTATTTCCACCTTTGATCTCCTTGATAATTGCATCCAGAGCGTTCTTATTGATCCGGTGGAGGAGGATTTCTCTTGTTCTTGAGAGCGTTCTTGGAGAGGAAAGAGTTCTCTAGCCTCGAGTGCTTTTCTCCAAGGTTGATGTGAACATAATGATTGGCTAGCTGGTCGAATAACCCCTTGGGTATTTTAATGAATAATAACATAACAGGGAATTTAATTCACTAGGTAATAATAAATAATTATTACAGTTATCATCACTTAATTTATTATTCCATGTGAAACCCCATGATAATAATAAGAGAAATGTTATTATTTACATGACATGTGATTAAAATTCATGTTATATTTAGATATTATTTAACTAAATAATATTTAATATTATCTCTCACTGGACTCATAACTTGGTCTGCCAATCCTCCTCAATATTTATCGGGCCTTGAATAATGATTATTTATATATTAAATAAATATACCTCAATTATTTGCTAATAAATAAGTATTTCGTCCACAATATATTCTCTCGAATAACTAGAGATGAAATAAATGTGATCAGGAATACTTGAATAATTATTTAACAATAACCAGGAATAATATTTATTCAACCTGTTAAATAAATTAATTAATTAACTGAGATACTTTCCACTCTTAGTGTGTAACCCTCTAGGCCTCTTTCTCATTGGCATTAGGTTGGATTTCCTAAAGTCCTTGATTACTATCTAGAAACGGGTCAAGGCACCCAATAGAAAAAAGTTGATTTCTCAATAACACATCACCTCATACGAATGCTTACTGTATAATATAATTCCTTTGTCCTGGTATCTCCAATCAAGCAGGTTTCATGCAAGTAAAATGAACCCACATGCTCTATTTCCCATTGTTTGGATTCCCAGAATTGAACTTTCCTATAGAAAACAATGGGAATGTGTTTAGTTAGGCTATATCATTTTCATCAAAGGGCCTAAGATATCTACTTTCATAGAAGTGAAAAATTCTTTATCTCATTATTCATTAATGTAGTATTGCTCGTGACGCACCCAATATATCCTACCTTATAACAAACATATGTTGTCTTGGTTTTCATCAATATATCTAAGTGTGCGAGTCATAATACCCATAAATAATAATATTAAAGTTTAAGGACTAATACACATGTCTATAGATAGGAACATCCAATGACACTTATGAATATGAATATTCTACTGGCGGATCTTGTTCTCATAATATCCTCCTAGGTATTACCAAGGGTAGAAACCATGATAAGGTTCCTCAAAGTTTCATGAATCCCCACACGTAATAGCTTGTATCATTTGTGTCCCTTAAAATTATATCATCCGACCATAAAACCTTTGTTCAAGAATAATGTCATCAAACTTTCGGGTTCTCATCATAGCAGGGACTCACTATGTCCTTTTAGTGCGATAGATATTCTAATGACATTATCACATACTATGTCTTGCATAAGAACAATCATGATGTGATAAATAGGTCATTAATATTCATCAAATGAATATAGGTTTATCATAAAGTAAATAGAAGTCTATTTCTAGGGAACCAAATCCAACAAAAGATTCATAAGGTATTCATTTTTCCAATTCTATCCCCTTGGAGTGAATCTATTATTTTTGTGAAAAACAATGATAGATCAAGGTGAACTAGTATTGATTATTAGTAGTTGATCAATACCACGATCAGGAACAAGTACCTTCTTATCTGTATCAACGAATTCATTAATCAACTTCATGGATCTCAATACTTTTCTAATATTGATCTTTATTCTGGATATCATCAATCGAGGGTCATGAAAGAGGATATACCCAAGAAATCATTCATTACATGGTGTGAACACTATGAATATATAGTGATTCCTTTTGGTCTAGCTAATTCCCCTTCTATATTTTTGGATTTGAAGAATAGATTCTTTATATATTACCTCAATTAGTTTTTGGTGGTCTTTATAGATGATTTTATTATCTATCAAAATAGTAGGGAATAGCAAAAATAAAACTTGATAATTGTAATAAATACCCTTAAGAAGGAACAAATATATGAAAATTTTAAAAATTGTGAATTTTTTTTGAAAAATGTTTCATTATTGGTTTATAATATTTAAAGAGAGGGTACATAAATAGATCCATAACATACTGATGCTATTGAATGTTGGCATATACCACAACGGTGACTGAGATCTACAGTTTTCTTGGATTAGATGGACATTAATGATAGGATGTGGAGAATTTCTCATGAATATATAATTCTCTATCCTAGTTAACTTGGAAGGGTTCCAAGTTTCTCTAGACATATCGTTATAAGGAAAATTTCAAGGAATTGAAGAGAAGGTCAGTCAAAGAACATGTGCTTACATTACACTATAGTGGACAAGGGTTTGTGATCTATAGTGATGAATCCAAGAAGGGATTGAGGTGTGTTCTTATATAGAATAACATGGTTTTATCCAATGCCTTACAAAATTTTATGATTCATGATAAAAATAACCCAAGTCATGATTTGTAATTATAAGTGCTAATTTTTTCATTAAATATATAGAGGAAATTTATTTGTGGAGAAAAGTGTTATATATATATATATCGATCATAATAGTCTTAAATATATATTCACACATAATAATTTCACCATGCTTCATAGAATATGGTTATAGATGATATAGGATTTTGACTTCTCAATACATTACCACCCTGGGAAAGCTAACAAGGAGGCCGATGATTTTATTTGAAAGGATCATGATAGATTATCCATGTTGAGGATCTCAAAAGATCCAATATTTCTATATTTGGAAAGGATAGATCTAGAAATATTTAATAAATGGGGGATATCTTATCACTCAATTTAATATTCAACCCTCTATCCAAGTTAAGATTAAATAGGTGCATAAAGAGGATGCATAAATCAAAAAGAAGGTTAGAAATTTTCCATAGTTAAACCTTTATTGTTATCTAATGATATGGTTTAGAAACTGTGTATGTATTCCTTCCATACTACATTTAAAGAAATATCTATTAAGAGGAAGTTCATGGTTCTTCATTCTCTCTTCATCCTAGAAGTATGAAGATGTAAAAAGACTGGAAAAAATACTTCTGGTGGGAAGGAATGAATAGGGATAAGACAAAGTATATATATCGGTGCTTGGTATGCTAGAAAATTAATACTGAATTATAAAAGTCTAAGGGGATGTTTCATTTATTACCCATACCCAAATGAAAATGGGAGAACATTGCTATGGATTTTGTCATTGGACTCCCTAAAACCTCTAAATGTTTTAATTCTATATGGGTTGTATTTGATCACCTTACTATGTTATCACACTTCATTTCTATCATAAAAGACTTCTCTCTAGATCATATTGCATGATATAAATTAATAAAGTGGTGAAGATACATGGCGTACCAAATTCCATGGAATCTAATCTGGATCTAAGGTTTACCTAAATGTTCTGGAGAAGTATTTAGTAAGAAATTAATATAATATTAGGTTTCAAAATAGCTTATCATTCCTAGATATATGGTCAGTTAGAAATAAAAATTCAAACCCTTGATGATATGTTGAGATCTTTTTATCAATATTTCAAAGGTGGTTGGGATTAAAACCTTTCCCATGTTGATTTTTCTAAAAAAATATAATTCACTAAAGAATTTATATGGATCCTTATGAAGACCTATATGGTGTGATATATTGATCTCCAACATGTGGAGATAAAGTTGGAGAAATAAATTTATTAGGACTATATATCACTGAAGAAATGGACAAGAAGGTTATAACCATTCAGCATCATATCATGGAAGCTAAAAGTTGGAAAATAAATTATACTGATAAACATCAGCATGTTCTAAAATTTCATATTGGTAAGAAGGTGTTTCTACAAATCTCACCCTAGAAGAAGTTTATGAGATTTGGGACGATAGGGAAACTAAGCCCAAGGTATATCAGTCCCTTTGGAATTCCTAATCTTATTGGGATGGAAGCCTGTTGATTGGAACTTCCCCAAAATATAACTCATGTTCACAATGTTTTACATGTATCTCTTCTAAGGAACTAAAAACCCGACACATCATATGTACTAAACTCAGAGGTCATACTGCTGGAGCATGATCTTTCTTATGAGGAACAACTAGTTGAAATTATGGATCATACAAAGAATGTTCGGTAAACCAAGACCAGTCACCTAGTCAATGTTTTTTGGGGAAATAAAACGTTATAGTAAGTTATTGGGGGGAACTATAAGATATGATGAGGTAGAATTATCCTCATATTTTTTATTATAAAGATGAATTTCAAGGGAGAAATTTATTTTATTGGGGAATAATATAACTCCATGATTTTTTTGGAAACTTTTTTATAATAAATTAATTTTCTTTGATGTCTTGAATCACCCACTACACTAATTTAAACTTTTCTTATATGATACCCTAATATAATCTTACACTACAAGTAAACTGACATGGCTTGTGTTACACGCAACACTGAGTCTTTACGAAACAAAATTTTATTATTATAATTATTTAAACCAAATAGCTTGAACATAGTCATTAAACGTAGTAATATGAATAGTAATAAATTCTTTTTAAATATTATTTATAATAGTTTTATATAAATAAAACATATTTATACTAAAAAATTTAATTTTTGATAAATTCTTTATATATTGGAAAATACTATTTTCTCAAATGAACTACTCTTTATGTCCTCTAGTGAACAATAATGAGATAAATTTTAGAAACTTTTGTAAATTTAATTTAATAAAATAAAATCAATTTTTGAATTCATAATTTTAAAATTATCTGAGGTTTAATCAGAAAAAAACTACATTTTTGGTTACATAGTGAAAAATACTTAATATTAATTCAAAATTTCATTTTTTTTAATTTATTAGTTTTCTTAAATTAAATTTTAATATGGTTTTAAAGTTTAAATAGATAAATATAAAATCAATTAATACAATTTAAGACATTTTACACAAATTCTCATTGAAATTAGATATTAAAACATTTCAAACTTTTATAATATTTTCACTTAAAAACCCTCAATCAGTAAACATCTGCAGGATTAATTGAAAATTAATTTATACCACTTATGTGATTTAAATTTTTAAATTTTTAATACATATTTGGAATCATCATAATTTATAATTTCTAATATGGTCAACTTCGTTTCGAACAAAAAATATTCATAAAAGTAATTAAAATTAGTTACAGTGATTAAGGTAAAAACATGATTACATAGTTGTTAAAATTTTACTTAAGTAGAAAAATAACCAAGTAACATGTAAAAAATACATTGGTTGGAAATATTTTGATCAATACCCATCTTTTCTCAAAAATCAAAAATTATTTTAGGCACATGATGCAAGGGAGACCACTCAATGTTGTTTTCCTTTTAATATTTACAATAATGTTGCTCCTCCTCCACTATAAAAAGGCCATTCACCCCCCACACTACTCACACATCTCAATACCTTTGGATAAAAAAAACATCTACCCAAATATCATATAAAATTTCCTCCCTTCATCTTAGAATTATGTATATGGGATGAAATTATACCAAGGAATCCCTTTGGTGCAAACCAAGAGGAGTTACCCAAACAAGAGGTAACATCCTTCCACATGATATTACGCTTAATTTTCATTTTTCGGCCACTCAACTCTTCTCATTAAAAAATTATATAATAAAAACTATATCCAAAATATTCTGATATTTTTTATTATAATTTTTCTACCTACACCTACACACAATTCCGTCAAATAGAAAACGAACTCACCATTCTTATGTACGATAGACTATCAACTCATGAAACAATGTTGTTTTTTCCATTACCACCTATCATGGTTGGTAATAATGATTATATACTATTTTTATATTTTATATATTATATTTATGACATATTCATGCTTTGGGAATTATTATATAACACATTCATTCATGGTTTCTATTTTGCGTAAATACAGTAACTTCATTTTTGGACATGTAGACTACCGCCTCTTCAAAGCGATTGGATTTTTTCACACCTTAAATGGAATATTTTAAAAATTGGTTTATTAAACTTATATGATAACTATTAAATAATAACTCTAATTTAATTATTATATATATATATATATATCATTTATGTTCTTTATTTCAAAATTATAATAAAATGGAAACATCGTTCATTTGTACGTACGACCTACCATCGCTATGAACAGTGTGTTTCATTTTCTATTTATACCTTTTAAATATTTATTTACTAAATATATATATGATATTTATATCATGTATTTAATTATTTAAATAATTAAATAATGATATAAGTAATAGTATCAAGAATAATAAGTCAAAACATATATGAAAAACAAAGATGATATTACCCAAAACGTAACATTAACCTGGAATTTTTAACAGATAGGTAATATAAAGTCATAATAAAATCATATATAGTATTAGATATAATAATATGGTTTTGTGTTAGATTAATAATAAAAAGATACTTTTTATATAGGATTTTTTAATGATTACAATGAGAATAAATACAAAATGTATGGGTTTTCTCATCTCACTTTTATTTTTGTGAGATGTATGCCTTATTCACCGCTCATTTATTTTTGTTTACTCTGTATACTACCCATGAATACATTATATGATTATTATACGTAATTTTATGAGTATTTACATATCCATATGATGATATATCTTTTATGGGTTTTGTGTTTCAAAAATTACCGAATCGGTAAGGTAATTTTGTCTCAATTTTTTTTCTTTGAGACACATGCCATGTTATGCACATATATTCTTATACGAGTTGTATACGCTACCCTTTTATTTTTTATATAATTAATGTTATTCTTTTAATGATATTTTGAAATTCATTTAATGTATTTTTTTACATGGGGAGTTTTATTCAAGGTTACCAAATTGTTATGATTTTGTTGCAACAATCTAATCATTTATCGGGATTATTTATGATTATGCTTCCATTGATGAAATATTATGATACATATATCAAGAAAATTCAGGAGTTTTTTATCCTTTGGTTAATAAATATATCTTCATGTATTAGTATCATTTTTCTAATCATTGGTACTTAATATAATTAAGAACAAAAAATTATGAAAATATGGCCTTATTTCTCTCTTTGGTCAGAAATCTATTTTATTCAAAAAACATGTTTTTATAAAAACTTCATAAAAATGTTTTGAAAATGATATTTTAGGATAATTTTCAAGTAAAAATGATTTTAAAAATGTTTTATGGTCTTAAAATATCTATTTATAAGTTTTCAAATCTATTTTCAAATAAAAAGGTTTTTAAAAATGATGTATGTTTTAAAATAGAATTTTTTGAAGAAGAAAGGGTATTTTCCTCATGAAATGATGTTAAAAGATACTTACAAATTACTTTCCATCCAAGATGAAATCCATTGGAGATAATAATTTCTTTAGGTGGAAATTATCAATAGGTTTCACTGATTTTCTTTCTATGAATGGTCAATGTTTTGATGGCATGACGTTTATGATACTCATTTCACTTTTATGGGTAATATGCTTATGAAATAATCTTCTATCATGGGTTATTCATTGATTAAATGATTATAAAAACTCTTTATTTTACACAAGTTATGATATGATTACATGTTTATAATACCCATTTAATTTCATGGGTTATTATATAATTAATTTTTATGATCAAGCGGCACACATATGTATGATTTAATTATGATATGGGTAGGAAATATATCTCCCTCCAATGATCTGGGTGAAGATTAATATCTCATGACATAAAAATTGGATGGAATGGTGAGATAACATAGTTTGGAAAAGGAATTTGTATGCCAATATGGTCTTAAGAGTCAACCTTGACTACTGATATGGTCATGGAAGTGAACCATGTCTACCAAGATGGTATGGGGAGTGAACCCATACTAATAAGATGGCCTTGGAACTGATCCTTAACTACTATGGAAACCATTTTATATACTTATGTGTCTTCCAAAATTCCATTTTTTATTCCAATGTTATTCTTTTATGGCTTACACTCTTGATTCCCTTATGATTCATGTCTTACTAAAGGAAAATATTTATTATTTGATTCATGTTTATGATCTTTGATGTGCAGGGTATAATCTTTTAATGTTATGATCACATTATCATACCCTATTCTCATGTGTATTATTACATATCTTCCTTGTTTATCCTTTCTAAGAATCTGACCTCACCCATTTTTTATGTTTTCTTTCCCCATGTTTTGAAGATATGTATTAATTATGATGAGTCTAAGTAGGGTTGTAGTAAAAAAGAACCTATTGGGAGATAATTTATGTCATTTATCTACCAGTGTTTATGTTTACATGTTTCCAAAGGCACTAAACTAATATGGTCTTTGGGCATCTATTTTTGTAATATATTAAGTATTCCACAAAAATTATGTAATGTAAACTTATGAAAAGTGAGGATCACTATAGAACCCATGCCCAAGCAGACGGGGGTTCCACTATATATTATGTTGAACTATTCCCTACACGGTAGGGGGTTCCACTCAGTAGATATAGAACTTGCACCATAATCCATTAAGGGGGTTTTACTCTTATGTCTCTAGTGATCCTCTATCTAATCACAACCATCATTGGGTGTCTCCTAAATAATCACCATTCCTTATAAATATCTTATCACATCTCAAACCCCACTACAGAGTCCATCATCATGTTCTATGTAGAAAAATACTCAGGATAGGATACTTGCATGCTAAAATATGAGTCCAAACTAAGGAGATACGAGAGTTTGAATTTTCCTATAAAGGAAAGAAGGGTTACATGGCAAGTGATGGGACTAACATGGAATGTGGTCCCACTATATTTCCTTGTTTTGTACCTATAGGTACATGGATCACATTAATTATAATCATACATAATTTTTAGAGGGTCTACACAGTGTGTCTAAGCCACTTAGGGTTCTCTCTGTGCTCTCTGGTCATGTCTATGTACTTTTATCATGTTTGTGTACTTACGCACATTGTATATTCCTAACCATTCCCATGAATGTGTATTCCCGAATTACATGCTGAGTCACTGTAACACCTTTCACACAATGTGTAGGAGTCCCACATAGCATGTGATAGTTATCTTGCTTGAAACCCTAGTCACTGCAACCAGGGCCCTACACACCGTGTGTTCTTTGGACAACGTGATGTGTAGTTGATATTTTTCTTGATTCTTATATCTAGTATCCACATTTTATATCTAGTATTCCTATAATCATATCTAGATTTTTTTTCCTTCATAAAAATAGTATATCTACACTCTAGCTAGTGATTCTGGCCCTACAGTGGCCAAAAATCGAATCTTATTTCTTCCTGTGTGAACATGAACACTCCTCCATACCTCTGCTCAATCCCATCATTGGATCTCAAATCCATAAAAAACATAAACACCTAATATTTCAAGATTAATCCCCAAATCCATCCTTGATCAACGATCTATTCATCATAGGAAAAAATGTCATGAATCTAGGGGTCTGATCGGGCTCAGTCCCACCCAAAAATGTCAACTCTTGACCCCATGGTCCAATGATGACTAATGCGAATAAGTTTGGGGATAAATGAATAAAAAATTATTATCCATTTTTTTCCAAGTTTTCTTATCCAAAAATCATGAACATAGACATCTAGGGTGAGAAATGAAATAATAATCATTTAAACTAGTATATATGTGCATACCAAGGATCAGTTAGCGGATGTCAAAGGAAAATAATTGAACATGATTAATTAATCTAATCAATAGGGGAATAAAACACAAATTAATGATCACTACAAGGATATTGAATTGTTTTCTTTTGAGTAATTTTCTCACTAATAATTGAGGGGGTCCTTTTTATTCACTATATCTCGTTCTTCTTAGATCTAGAGTTTCGTTTATCAACTAAATTTAATTCACTAATAGAGTGGAGAAAGAATTATATCAATTATCCTATGTTTTTTCCATATAAACCTATCGAATTTCCATAGTAATAGATTTTTAGTAATTTAAATTAGGTTAACTAAATTAAAATAAATAAAATTAATTATTTAATTTAACTAAACACACCCTCCAAGGGTCACTATTTCTGAATGCTCCAAACTAAATGATTGTATGTCATCCTTACGGTAAACAATGAACTCCAAACACAAATTTTGTCTTGAATTTATGATATGATATTATTTTTAAGAGATATCTCATTTTATTTAAGAAACTTTGTGTGTATAATATAAAATATTTTTATTATTTTTATAAAATTAATTCAAGGCACCTCGGGCCTCATAATCTCACGTCGTCTCAGTTCCCAGCTCTAAAAATATATATAGAAATATTTCTAAGTCTTACATGGTAAAAATTGGGTCTCTATAGTTACCTCCTTATAAACTCTATTAAATGAACATCATAAGCCATGATTTTATTATTTATGGACATTGTTTCTACATTCTATATAAATTATTTATCTCAATTACCCTTAACATACACTAATTATAATTGTTACATTATAATGAATACATTACCAATAGTAATAATGGCCATTGGTAATAATGACCAATATTCATAAGGGTTGTCTACTTTCTATAAATAAATTTTGTTTTATTCATTTTTTATTACTTTATTTCCTATCATGGTGTAATATTATTTATTTTTAAAATGAATATTAAATTAACAACATTTTGTTACATATATACAGTGTTGTTCATGAGTGTGAAAATCATTAGAGATAGATATTATTAGTATTTCCCAATTCTTTTTATTTTATTTTATTTTTATGTTTATTTTCCCATTGTAATATTATGTATTCTACTTATTTTTATTTTGGATTAAATGTAATGTTATCAATTAATGAAATAAATTGTTTTCATTATGTTTTATACTATACTATATTACTACATATTATACACATACACATACATAAGGTAAATTCTATATATAATTTTTTGGGTCATTACACATTGACACATGCATATAATAATAAAATATTAGTAAAAACGGAGCATAGTAAGGGTGTAATGATTAATAATTAAAATATGTTTATCACATGGTTTGAAATGGAAAATTAATTTTAAACTAAGAATCACACCTTAAAATCACTTTTAAAAATCATTATAAAACCAAGCATAAATCCAAGGAAAATTAAAACCACCACTATGTTTCAATCTCAATCAATATCAAAAGCTATTGTACAATTCATAAGTCAAACACCCCAATTTTAAAAAATCTAAACCATTTATAACACAACACATCCCACATAATAATTTCTTTTTTCAAAACCCATTGAATAAATATTTATTTTTAAATAATACCACCATTAGAATTTTATAAAACACTTAAAATAATAAAATTCCATTTAAATTTAAAATTCCAAAGAACTATGAAATTTACTAATTTTATCAAAATGAAAACAAAAAAAATCATGAAAAGACCATTGAAAACTAAAATCTAGATATAAAATACTTTATTAATCTATTTTAAGATCATAAAAAAAGATTCAAAAATTCAAGGCACTCATAGATAAAAGGAAATTAAATGGAAAAACCTGCATCAATTCGTCTAAGGAAATCACCTACAATGAACACAAATAAAATTAGATCTTAAAGAGGACTACTGACACTTAGAAACCAAAATCCCTATAATTTAGACAACCCTAGACATAGAAAGTATCCATTATGACCACCTGGGTAAGATAAAATGGTAAAAAGGGTGGAACTAAGAAGCGAATTAAGGATAAGACCCAAAATTTAAATCCAGGTAAGAAACAACACATAAATCACTTAAACCCCGCTATAGAAGGAATTATATGTAAAATATAAGAGCTTGTGAGGTGCCTCAACTGAGGGTTTTAAATGGAGTATGACTATGAAATAATACACAATGAAAAATAACTTGAACTGAAAAAATTACCCAAAACTAAATAGGTCTCATAGTTTACTCACATTTTTTACCAATCGGTGTTGTATCCATATGATCACTATGTTCTAAAACTATAAAGGGTGAATTTTTTCTATTTCATGGTTTCCCAAATCAAGAACCTAAATGTGTGGCATTGGAGAGTATTTAAAATCTCAAAATTCCTCACCAAACCCACGAGATATTGAAGCAGTATAAACATATTAGAATGTAAAATTTTATAGTTTCATAATCAATGTAATTATATATCATAAGATAATATCAATTAAATCATATTAGGACCATTTATAGTGACACATTTCCTTAAGAGTATAAGGAATAGACAAATAATTTCCATCATTTATTTGAATGTAGTAAGAAACTAGATCAATACCAAGTCAGGCTAATGAACTTCATGATGGAAGAGGAAGCCTTTCTATGGTGGGATTTTATTATTGTGGCAAGAAAAGCCCAGTTCTTTGTTTAGAGAATAATTTAAGAGATATTTTTCAAAAAAAATCATGGGATTCTTTTTGGAGTAAAGGATAAGTATTTTTTGGACCCAAGGTAGGTCTTGATTTCCTCTATGGAATAAACTTCCATGCTCCATGATGTACATTTTTCACGTGTTACCTGATTGGGGTGAACAATAATAATCCTAACACTTTGATAAGTTTTGGATAGTTCCACTACTGACTTAGGTGTTACTCTTCAATAGAATGACCTTTTATAAAGTTGTATTAAAATATATTCTCGCTGAGATAGGAAGAAATGTATCCTTAGAAGATTATTACTCTTTAAAAAATTAAACTATAAGTGATAACTCATTTGATGGCCATAAGTAATGATGATAGGGGTCATTTTGGGTTTTTATCACCAGAGTAGTTAGATAAGTGACATAAATCCATTATTTAGATTCAAAATACCTAATGTTTTATTCCATGAGTTTTAGTTTCTAGTCTATATTAATTGTTATTTTACCTTGGATGATACACAATTATAATCCTATAGTTAATAGTTCTATATTAAAATCTTGTTTTACTAGATTGTATCTAAAAAATCTAATAATGAGCTTAGAAAACCCATGTATGATGAAAATAATTAGATATTTATTCATCTACTAGTGGATGGATACCTTCTAAGATATTAAGTCTATGAGATCAATGTGGAAGTCAGTGCCATATATTTGTAGTAGAATAAATTATGCAGAGGTTTTTTATTAAGTATTAGTATGACTAGTCATATGAGGAGTATATTTTAGATGACTAAATCACTAATTTTGGGTAAGTTCCATAAATTGTGAGATGTATTATTATAGTTCCCTCTACATTGGCTTGTTTTGTATTTGATACTAATGCATTGCATTCATTTGTTTCTGTGCAGTTAGTTTCTCTTCCAGAACATGAAGTGGATGTATCTCCATTTATTATAATAATTAATACCCCTTTAGGGAAGAAAATATCATTAGTAAGTAATTTATTCTATTTTAATCTTTTTTGGAATGTATTGGGAATCTTTATAATATGATAATTTATGATATTAAATATCTTGATTTCCTTCCATGGATATACTAGTTATTCCAGTTCTGATTATAAAACTATTTTTAAAACTAAAGGATATCTTTCAAATATTTTACTCATGTTTAGTGTACCCTTCTTGGTGAGTGATAGTTTCAAGATAGAAAAGTAGGTACTAATCAATGATAATTTGGAGAAAATATTTTCAAAATAGTTAGTCTTATTATCATAATGGATGATGATAAAGAGTGATAGGTTTTTTCAACAATGGTATATCATTATCTTGATTTGTTCCAAATATATTTATTATGAATTCATGATAATATATAGTTATATATATCTACTGATATACTATTAATGATTAATCCTATCTCAAACCCCTTATGAGTTGGAGACAACTAAATTGAGGGAGAGAAATATGTAGCTTAATGACCTCGAAGAAAATGGGTTTATTAGAATAATAACTTCTTCTTGGCGTGGTCTGATTATTTTCTCCATGAAAGATTATGAGAGTATATATATTTATATAGAATATCATAAATTTAATTAGGTAAATATCTATAATCATTATACCTTTCCTAGAATTGATAACCTCTTTGGTTAGTAAAAGGAGGTAATTTTGTTTTCTATTATCTAATTTCATTACATCTATCGTCATCTCTAGGTAATATCAGGATACATTAAAAAGACTAAATTTCAGAATCAATATGGGAATTTTGAGAATTGTGTAGTATCATTTGTTCTAAATAATGCCTCGTCTATGTTTATATCTTTTATGAACCAGATTTTCCCTCTACTTTTAGACTCACTATAGTTCTCTTTGTGGATGATATCTTAGTTTATTGTAAATCCCATGATGATAATTTTTTGTAATGACAATAACCAAATTACCCAAAGAGTATCTTAATGTGTTACTATAACACATCAAGGAAACCTCTTGTTCTATAGATGATTCCATGAATGTTGGGGGTTGAGATAAATATTGGTGATACATGATTTCCCCCATTGTAATATTGATATAAGATTAATAGAATCTATTCCTAACATGGCATGAAAAAACTGATCCTATGAACTCCAAATAGAAAGTGACCCTAAATAATGCATAAATGACAATAAGAGCCACATGAAATGATTTACATCCTACATACAAATAACTACTTACACCAAACTAGACTAACACATCCCAATATATACAAAAATTAAGTTTTACTCAATAAAAACTGTATAAATAAATATTATTTATGAAAAATATATGCTAACAACCTATAAAGAGGACATCATATGTGAAATATCCCATATAAAACCCAAAGGACCACCCTTATGAAATTGTGATTCTAAAACACTAGAAAGTTAAAAAGGTTATGTATATGATCTAGAATATACATTATGAAAACTCCAATTCTTGGGAATTTTTCTATTACCTAGGTCATGAAGAAAAGGTTTACTTACTTCCTGAAGGGATCCCATTTAGGGTCTGAGTATTATAAACTCATTAGGTAGTTACCACCAACCCCTAACCACCTATCATAAACTCAAGTGTATGATAAAACGTAAAAAATATAGAGGAATAGAAAAATATTTAAAACAAAATTCATAACTTATAGAAAATGAAAGAATTTGTAACCAATAGACATAACTCTCTAAGTTTGGATAGTTCTTACTTATCAAGCCTACTTTGAGAATAACCCAAGATATAATACATAAAATGATTGAATTTAGTGGGAATATTGTCCCATTTTGGGTAAAAGGAATCATGTATAATTGGGTCGGGAATGTTGACTTGACCTTCCCATTCAGCGATATAGGAAAGAGATATAATATTGTGGGGGCACTTTGATCCCATCCCATTTAATTAATTTGTGCACTGAAAATAGGTGTACTTTGTGGCCTTTCTTATACATGAAAAACATAACCTTTTAAAGGATAATTTATTAACATCATATATCAATATAATAAATATTCAAGGTAGTAAAAACTTAACTAACATAATATGAGAAATATCATTTAATAATAAAACCCAAACATGTGGGAATCAATTAATATAAGATTTATGTATGGTATTTAAATATTTAATCCAAAATAATTAAAAGGATTAAATTATCATTTACCCAAAGTAGAATAATTGAATATTTCCTAACCATGGAATTCCAACATGTATAAAAAATAAATTAAAAAAAATCCCTACTAGAATTTTACTAAAACCATATGGGAAATATTTATTAATAGGAAATCGGTAAATATTAAATAAATTCACTCATAACTTATTCATTGAAACCCCAATCCATTATTGGTGTGTTAAATAGAATGTTTTAACCTATCAAATAAATTATGGAGTAGTTTTTTTGGAGTCCCAAAATAATAATTAATCCACCACTTGAACATTTTGATAAACCTAAACAAATATGATAATTGGGGCATGAAATATCCATGAAAATTAATATGAAAATGATGAATGAAATCATGGTAACACCTTGAAATCACTCAAGATAACCTCCATTTATAACCAAATAAAAAAATATTAGGAAAAAGAATGATTGAAGCAACCCAAAATATTTATAATGTATGTTATACCTACAATAGTGAAAAATAGAAAAAACAAGGGAATTAGAGGCATGTTATGGACTTTCCATACTAAGGGAGAGGGATAGATACCTATTAAAAGACATTTAAGTAAGGGGGAAAGTAGAACAAACCTAGGATTAAAGAGAGGGTGAGGGGATCTATTGAGGTGTTTCCTTCAAAAAATGGGAGTGAAAACCTGAAAGAAGTGAAAAAATGGGGATAAATGTAGGTTATTAATTGAAAAAAAATACTTTATTTGTGGAATTTTTTCTAGGATCATTTTAAATACACATTCCTATGCCACCACATGTGGTTCAAACAGAACCACATGCACCCCAAAAACCTTACTGGGTACTTTGTACTAGACCACCAATTACATATTGGTTTCTTCACCTCACTCTCTTCCCATTATTACTCTGAATTCTACAAAATCCTTTTAATACCCCCTTCAACATAACATACACCAACAATTACTTAAAATTTCATTAAATTATATATATATATACCTTATTATAGTGGTGATTGTGTCTAAAATCTCCCAATTATTAGAATTTTATCTCTAAAAATAATCCCCCAACCTACTGAGGAATAAATTATGACCATTAGATTACTATTTCATCTTTATTATACCAATTATTATATTGGTTCCTTCAATGGTCTAACCTAACATGAAACAATGGAATCAATTTTCCCTATCGAAAATTCTAAATTATGTCAATGATTCCAATTGGATGCTTCTCATAAGAAGTATCATATTCTAGTTCGACCTCACTGTATCATATAACATTTAATTGTTTGAGAACTTAATTACTTAATAGGGTGATGTAAACAGTCCTATTAAACATATTAAACATTTATGCTAAGGCTATATGGTAATAAAATTCCATAACTCAACTTATAATGTTGAAATTTTTGATATTCCATAGAGTCAACTTTCCTTATTGTCACATCCATGTCCTTATTTTCAGGTATATTTATCCTATATTTTTGGACTATATTTCCCCACGGTTTCCTCTAGGTTCCACCTTGAAATTTCGAAGAAACTAAGGGTTTTAGGTGGCCAGAACAGGCCGCACGGTTTGGCCGCATGGTTTACTAAACCGTGCGGACAAACCGTGCATAGTGTCCAGCTCATTAAAAAAATTATATTATTCCAATTTTTCCCTTCCAGGATTAAACCTAACTATCTCCATTATTCCCCTACTTGACCCTAGAATCCATGGAAGGATTCAAAGATCCCTCAACCTCTCGTGGAACTCATTTTTGAAGGGGTTCTCTATAGTTGAACTTCAAGACTCTTCAAGTAAGTGACTACTCCTTTGATTTCCTTCCACTTTCTTTGGGTTTCTTCCATCCTCCTTGAAGTTACAAATGTAAAGAAACTAGGGTATCAAACCTATGGTTTTATTTTGTGTTTCTTGATCTAATTTTGTGGATTAATGTTTGTTTTCATCCACTTGTGGAGATGTAGTGGTGTGGTTGAAGTTTAACAAAATTATTTAGGGTTTTTTACATCTAAGGTAGGGGATTCCATGTGTAAGAAATTTTTTATGAGTTAGTTTTCTTTCTTTGCTATCCTAGAATGTTTCTTACTAATTGTGTGTGGTGAGGAAATTATTTTTGATTTAATTGGTTAATAATTTGATACTAAAGTTGCATTTTTTGTTTCATATTGTATTCTTCTCATGTGTAACTCATGTGGTGTCAATTGAGGGAATTATATAATTAATGAAAATTGTCTATTAAATGTTTCTAGGGATAAAAATTATATTTTGGCATGTTATTGGGGTTCATTTATCCTTGAATCTGGATTTTGAAATGGATTTTTTTAAATACTTGATTTACCTATTGAAATTGTTTTATGAAAATTTGTAATGGTTTATTGAGTTGCACAAAGGGTAAAAAAATGTTGGGTATTGTTTGGTGTGTAACACCCCAAGCTTCTACAATACGTTTTCCTTTGAATAATGAAATAGCTTGCATTTTATGTAACTTCAAGATTCTAACACACCGCGACCAATCAAACTAGTAGTTATGAATAGTAATACCCACTTTTTAAAGTGTTATAAATTTTATTTTTCAAAATAGACTTCATTTTTGATTTCGGAATATCTAAATTACCTTATGGTGAATTTTTGGTATTTTTTTGAAAAATTTCAATTTTTGATGAATAGTGAAAAACACAAACTTATTGTTTAAAACCTACTTTTTATTTAAGTAAATATTTATTTTATTTATATATATTTTAAGTCAAAATATATAAATAAAACCTATATAATTTCAATGTAATTAATTGAAGTCATTTTATAATAATTTTAGATATATAAAAATTTTATTGAACTTTTTACCGTCTTTTACCCACCTATTAGGTGCTTTTGAAAATCTGTATAAAACATAATTTTACCGCTTTTGTGAGTTGAATAACAAATATCTGAGAGACATAGTTAATATCAGTATGTAAAATGTGGTTCAATACAGTAAAAATAATTTTTAGTGAGTAGTAACTTTTGGCTTTTATTTATCACAATTAAAAGTAAATAGGGCAATTAAGGGTAAAAATGATAACATAATTACCCTAAAACATGTTATAATTCGGTTGGATAAGTATAATTCAACCAAAAAAACCTTAGGAATAAAATATGATCCTCTTTGGTCTACTTGTATTAGATTAGGACATTTCTTATTATTTTATTTATAGAAGAGTTAAAATAGTTAAATTCAAAGATTAATAACTAAACCATTCTTAATATAGGGTTAACCACAATATAAATTATAATATACATATTCATTAGAAAGATAAAACTATTTCCTAAATAATTTTATTTTATTAATAATTTTTAAATATTAAATAATTTAATTTATTAATGACACAATGATGATACAGTAATTACCTTATTAATGAAATATTAAAATAATTGATATTATAAATATCCAAATAAATGTAAATTGAGAATTATGATGAATTACACTAATTTTATAGGTTAATATGACATGTTAGGTTTAGTTAAATAAATTTTATTTTAATTTATAATGTTTTTATGGCTTTTAAAAAAATCAAATACTAAATAGTGTCAAAATTGACATATTTTAGTTTTAAAAAAATACTATATTATTAATTGATATAATATTCCTAAAAATATAATGTTAGGAAAAAAACTTATATAAAGTAAAATATATTAATAAATAACCGCATGGGGTTCTCTTGTCTTATTATTGTAGGTTTATTAACCATATAATATAAAAATACAAAGAGGAATGGTAAATGTCAAACTATTAAACTAAGAGTTAAATTTAAAAGAGAATGTTAATATGATGACCTAAACCTTTGTAAAACCTATTGGTTGAGATGTTTTCGACACATCCCTATCTTAGTCCATAAATAATTCACTTTGGATCCATTAGAAACTGAAAATGATTTTATTATAAAATAATATTTCAAGCTTTTCCTAAAGTGACCCTCACCTCTCTTATAAAAGGGCACGTCTCCTTATCTACATTTCACACCTCCAAACCATTTGGCTCAGCCAAACCCTGATAAAATATACTCCCAAATTCCCTCACTTAAATTTAGAGGCCTTAATTTGATAAGAAATACATCCAAAGGAACCCTTTTCATCCACTCAAAATGAAACACCCAAAGTAGTGGTAATAATTTCACCACCCTCTTTAAAGTTCTTTTCTTATTCCACTTCCTCTTTATTTGTTGTTTCTATACCAAAATAATAAATCAAGTAGATTCTACATAATTTGATTTTATTATAAATATGGTACAACCATATTCGTTATTATATCCATCCTACAAATGACAAAGTCCCCATACGTGTGTACGTACGGATTACCATCTCCACTTCGTGGTGTAGCTTGTTATTCAAACACTTAATTATTTGGATGAGTAAAATAATGAATATAAATGAAGTAAATAATAAATATAACATGTTAATTATTCTGTATAGATGATATGTCATCCAATTACAAATGATTTCTCTATCAATATAACGATATTTTCGCTCATGCGTACGTATGGATTACCGTCTCCACGAACGCGATAAGATTAATTCCTCATCGTAATCATTCAAGAATAATTTTAAATTTATGATTAAAAATAATTTATAAGAACCTAATATCATTCTGGATATTAATAAAATACATCCTATCCATAAAAAACATTTCTTACGTAACTGATCATATAAAGGAAAACATATCAGTTAACACCTGAAACGATGATACTACTAAAATATTATTAACAAAGAAATATTAGAGGATCATATATGATATCATATTTATGTATATAGTTCTATTATAATTTAATAACAATGCTTTAACTATTATATAGGAGGTTAACATACCCTTAACCACGAAAAAGTACAAGGTAAGGGTTAATTTCACAATCTCTTTATTATCTGAGGTTGTTTTTACGTAAGTATTTACTGAGACCTCTTTATCATCCACGTCCGTGTTTTCCTAAAAATTTATTTCAAAATTTTTTTAATATTTACTAGACAATGAGTTAAATTCATTTATACCCTTATTTAACATTATATGTTTTTAAAGGAATCATTTCTTCGTTTTCCAAACAAGGTACATTATGACTTTTTCGACAAAATTAAGGTAGGAATGTTTTTTTAACTTATACGGTGGGTGAGACTATTTTCCATCGTTATATCATTTTCAAAGCTTCCCTTACAATATTATAAGAATATTTTAAAAATAAATGTTTTCTTTTATAATTATATGAATTTTAAATGATTTCCAAATAGAAAGAGACATTTCTCTAAAAAAAGTTTTGATTTCATCTATGTCAATATCCTTTTGATGGATTTTAAGCTTGTTTGAAGTTGATTTATTATGATACAAATCTTACATATTGTATTAAAGATTTTGTGATATATTTGATTATGGGTGTGTTGTTTTTATACCATTCATAGTTTAGGGATAATGTATTGAAATTTCATATGAGGAATGCATTGGACTTAGTAAGTGATGGGTGGATCCCACTATAACTCCTCGATGCATCAGTAGGTCTCATTAGAAAAACTAGTGTCTTGGAACAATTCCTTGTAATAATATTATTTGTAGAATTGGCACAAGGCCTTGAATTTGTGGTTATTAGGTCTGGTATTATACATTCCATTATTATGAAATTGGATATTTAAATTGCATGTGATTATTCAACTAGTATAATATCCATGTGAATAAGTAAATGGAATTATTTTATTTTATCTTTTTCATGTTATGATGGATTTTAAGTTTAAAAGGATTTTGTTTTAGCCTTATACATTTCCTTAAATGATTTTTCTTATTTAGGAATGTTCCCGCTATATTGGTATCCTTACTGTGCATCTGAGCTCACCCCTTTCTGTGTTTTATTTTTACTAGGATGTGATGAATTATTTAATGGTTGTCCTGAAGGGATAGGATAAGGATATAAGTGTGTTTAAAGGGCAAAAAATGGTGTTGATGTTTTTATTTCTTGATGTAATGTAAAACTTATGAATGTATCTAGTACTTCCAAGGTTACTAAACTAATTGGTATTTTGGTATATGATTACTTGTATCATTCCAATTTTATGTAATAACTCACCGACTCTAGGAAACTGTGTTCGGGGCATTACACATGGTATCAAAGGAATTTTAGTACAATCCTTGGAAACTATATTTAAAAAAACTCTGATTTGAGAACACTACCCTAAGATAGACTTTGAGGATAAGTATAGAATAACTTCCAAGAATTTTGGTACTATAGATATTTTGTGAGTTTTACAAGAAATACATCCCTTTCTGGATACAAGAAGGTAGAGGCGGCTCTGGAACAGATGTACCTAGGGTTAAAACCCAAAAACCCCACATTGAGCTAGACTCGAATGGGAACATGTTCATGACAATAGACCTTGTTGTACTCTTGGTTACGACACTCCCGGGGGATATTCTTAGGATAATTCACATTTTCATTAAAAACTATTATGAAGGATTTATAAGTATTTACTTCTTCATAGAATTTTTTTTATGATTATGGATTATATCGATAAACTTTTCAATTTATGATAAGTGTTTTTCAAGTTTGGAATTATGTATTGTGGTTTATAAACTAATCTACTTTATGCCATTGTTTAGAAATGGTGCCAAGTGGAAGGAATAGAAACTGTATCAATGCATGTAATATATGTAAATATTTCCCTCATATTCAAGATAATTATAGTGGAGCTGGTGATGCAGCCGGTGCGGATTATCTTGTCACCATACTGGGACAACTCACACAGGTTATGAATAATAACCTTACCCGTATGGAACACCCTGATCCACAATGTATAGGATCAATGTTAGACTGATTCATGATTCAACAACTGCCAACATTCAATGGGACTAAAAGTCCATTTGTAGTCGAGAAATGGATAAGTTCCATAGAGAAAATATTTCACGCTTTGGGGGTAGTGAAAGGGAAAAAATATCATGGAAGATTATCACCTCATGGGAGATGCGGATCAATGGTGGTCATTGATTCCAAACACAAAGGAAGATGATGAAGTATCAAATATGGATGGAGAGAGGTTAAAGATATTTTCTTAGAAAAATATTTTCCTCGTGACCATCGAGCAGATATGGAAGGGGAATTTTTGAGTCTGAGACAAAAAGAGGATGAGAATGTCACAAAATATGAGGAAAGAATTAGAAGGATAGAAATACATGTTGTGGATTATATACGTAACCCAAGGAGTAATATTGATTGATTCTTTGATGGGTTAAAACAATTAATCTGGTGAGCATTTCTCTCACAATCCTTCTAATCATAGGAATATATTGTCTCAAGTGATATTAAGACAGAAAAAGAATTCTATAAGTCTTATGACTTTAAAGCAAAGTAGGAGAAGAAGAGATCTGATTAACACTCTTGAAATGGAAATAAGGGGAAGAAGGGAAGATTTGAATATCCATCCTGCGGTAAATGTGAGAAGAAACACTTCTGTACTTTTCTGAAGGGAATGGGAGTCTGTTATAAGTTTGGTAAAAAGGCCACCAAGCTTGTGATTGCAAGGGGAATAAAGAGTCTATCAATGTTTAATGCTGCAATTATAGAGAAAAGGGGAATTATGAAAATGAATTTCTTAAGTGCCAAGGGAACTTACCTCAAAAAATGCCAAGGGAGCAAGGCCAAGCTTATGCGATCACAACTATTGAGGTTGAATCTCTGAAAGACGTTGTGGCGGGTAATTTAATGGTTTACTCAAGCTTATCTACTGCTTTATTTGATTCTGGATCATTTCATTGTTTAATATCTTTCCAGTTTGCTATGAAAATTAGATATTTTCAAACTGACTTAACATGGGAGTTTTCATTTAAAACATCTCAAGGAAGTATCATCGGAACAAAGTTTTGTGAATCAGTTCCCATTATGGCATATAAATGTTCTTTATCTTATGATCCCATCATCACACCCATGATTGAATTAGATATAATCCTTTGTATGGATTGGCCTTCAAGCCATGATGCGAAAATATATTCTAAGAGAAAGGAGTTTACAATTCTTGAGGAGGATAAGGAATACCTTATCTCAAGAGTAGAAACGTCACCACTTGATTCTTATCTAGATCTACCCCCAGTAGCTCAACTAAATTCAATTATTAGTGAGGAAGAGAATTAAATAACTATGGGAGAGTAAAGGAATGTTCAAATAGAGGATGTACTTATTGTGTAAGAATATGTTGATGTGTTTCTATATGATTTACCTAGACATCCTCCAGAACGAGAAATTGAATTTTCCATTGATTTAATTCCTAGTTCAAGGCCCATATCGAAGACCCCTTATATAATAGCCACTGTAGAATTAGTGTAACTAAAGAAACAAATATAGGAATTGAGTAACAAGGGATTTATTCACCCTAGTGTTTATCCATGGGGAGCCCATGTCCTTTTTGTTAAGAAGAAATACGAATCTATGAGGTTGTGCATTGACTATAGGGAGATCAATGCTATAACAATAAAGAACTAATATCCCCTACCTCTCATTGATGATTTATTCGACCAACTTCATAGAGCTCAATATTTTTCAAAGATTGACCTTCGATATGGATATCACCAATTGTGTGTGAAGAAGGAAGACATTCCAAAAATTGGACTTCGAACCAGGTATGAGCATTACAATTTTACAGTAATGCCTTTTGGGCTGACTAAGGCACCCTCTGTCTTTATGTATATAATGAATAGAGTTTTCAAGGAATATCTTGATGACTTTGTATTGGTATTGATTAATAATATCTTGGTATACTCCAAAAGCTATAAAGATCATGAAAATCACTTGCGTATTATTCTAAATACTCTTAGATGAAATATATTATATGGAAAGATTAGCAAGTGTGAATTCTGGAATCATGAGATTTCTTTTCATGTCCTTATTGTCTCTAAGGATATAATCTCTATTGGTCCTTCAAAGACTAAGGAAATCAAATAATTTCCAGTACTGATGAGTATAACTGAGGTACACAATTTTATTGGTTTAGCAGTTTTATCAACGTTTCATCCAGAATTTTTCCTCAGTTTGCTAACCCATTAACCAAGCTCACACATAAAGGGGTTAAATTTGTTTGAACAAAAGAGTGAGTAGAATGTTTTGAAGAACTGAAGAGAAGATTATTCAATGCTTTTATCTTGACTCTACCATTAGGGAATGATGGGTTTTTTATTTATAGTGATGCTTCAAAGAAAGGACTTGGTTGTGTCCTTATGTAGAATGATAGATTTATTACCTATGCATCACGACAGCTAAAAATTCATGAGAAAAACTATCCTACTCATGAACTTTATTTATCAGTTTTAATCATTGTCTGAAAATATGGAGACATTATCTCTATGGTGAAAAATGTGAGATTTATATTGATCACAAGATTTTGAAGTATTTTTCTCACAAAAAAAACTGATCATGAGGCAAAGACGATTGATTTAACTACTCAAGTATTATGATTTCACTATACACTACCACCTGGGGAAGGAAAATAAGGTTGAAAATGCTTTGATTAGAAAGGATCATGGAGTTTTAAACAATATTAGAGTTTAAAGGGATCCTATTTTTAGGGATCTAGTAAATATGGATATGAGAATAACCATGGAAGGTGAAACATCAATACTTTTTCAAATGGTTTCCAAACCATCATTACTAGAAATAATAAAGAGTTCTCAGACTGGTGATGAGAAGTTTCAAAAGAAGATTAAAACCATGAATTATGGGAGATTGAGTGACTTCATATATGAAGATGGAATTTTGAAATTTGGGAAGAGACTTTGTGTTCCTAACGTACCTGATCTAAAAATGGAATTGTTGGATGATGCTCATAGCTCCAATGTCTCTATACATCATGGGAGCACAAATATGTATATATATTTGAAGGAACATATTTTGTGAGATAACTTGAAGAGGGAGATTGCTGATTTTGTGTCAAGATGCATGGTTTTTTAACAAGTGAATGATGGAAGGCAACAGCCTGGAGGATTCATGCAACCTATTCCCATACTTGAGTGTAAATGGGATAATATTACGATGCACATTGTAATAGGACTACCAAAAATTCTTATAAGGAGTGATGCAATATGGTTCATTGTTGATCGTCTTACCAATTCAGCACATTTTCTTGCTATAAGAGATTATTTACCACTTGAACGTCTAGAAAGACGATATATTAATGAAGTTGTAAGACTTCATGGAGTACCTCTATTGATTGTTTCTGATCATGATCCCCATTTTACATCATGATTCTAGAAAAGTCTTCAGAAGGCCCTAGATACTGAACTTTGTGTGAGCACTTCCTACCACCCTCAAATAGATGTACAATCAGAACAGACTATTCAAACCTTAGAATTCATGTTGAGATCTTGCTCACTTGAATTTCAAGGTGTGTGGGATAAATATTTACCTCTGGTAGAATTTTCCTATAACAATAGCTTCCATTAAAGTATTCAAATGGTACTATATGAAGCGTTATATTTCAAGAGATGTCGAACACCAACTTGTTGAGATGAATTTGGTGAAAGAAAACTCGTAGGCCCAGAACTTTTTGATGAAACAATGGAAAAAGTGAAGGTTATCTAAACCCACATCAAATAATCCAAAAGTAGGAAAAATATCTATGCCGATAACTGAATAAAGGATTTGGAATTTCATGTAGGAGACCATGATTTCATGAAGTTATCTCCATGGAAGGGTGTTATAAATTTCGTTAAGAAGGGTAAATTGAGTCCCAAGTACATCAGACCTTTCAAAATTCTAGAATAAATTGCAGTTGTATCTTATCATTTAGAAATCCCTCCAAGTCTCTCCAAAGTTCATGATGTGTTTCACATTTCATTGTTTAGAAAACACATGCCTGACCCAACGCATGTACTCACCTATGAGTAAATTGAACTGGAACCTGATCTGTCTTATTGTGAAGTGCCTATCCAAATTCATGAAACAAGAGAACAAGTGTTGAGAAACAGGACGACTCATCTAGTAAAAGTTCTATGGAGAAACCATAAGATGGAAGAGGCAACGTGGGAACCCTAGGAACTTATGATGAAGAACTGCTGAATATTTTTATGTTGTAATATTCTAGAAATTTTGAGAAATAAATTATTTTAAGGAGGGGATAATTTAACACCCAAAGCTTCCACTGTACGTTTCCCTTTGAATAATGAAATAGCTTTCATTGTACGCAACTTCGAGATTCTAACACACCGCGACCAATCAAACTAGTTGTTATGAATTTTAATACCCACTTTTTGAAGTTTTATAAATTTTATTTTTTACAATGGACTTCATTTTTGAATTCGGAATATCGAAATTAGATTAGGGTGAATTTTTGGTATTTTTATGAAAACATTCAATTTTTGATGAATACTGAAAAACACTAAGTAATTGTTTAAAACCGACTTTTTATTTAAATAATTATTTATTTTATTTAAATTTATTTTAGTTCAAAATAGATACATAATACTTATATAAGTTAAATGTAATTCATTAGAGTTTTTTTATAATAAATTTAGATACATAAAAATTTTATCGAACTTTTAACCGTCTTTTACCCACCTCCTTGGAGTATTTGTAAATTTGCATAAAACTTAATTTTACTTCTTATATGAGTTAAATTTCAAAAATCTGAGAGACACGGTCAATATTAGTATGTAAAATGTGGTTCAATAAGATTAAAATAATTTTTGGTAAATAGTAACTTTTGACTTTAACTTACCACATTTAAAAGTAAATAGGTTAATTAAGGGTAAAAATGATATCATAATTATCCTAACACATGTCCTAATTATATTGGATAAGTTTAATTAGACCAAAAACAAACTTAGGAATAAAATATGATCCTCTTTTATCCACTTGGATTAGATTAGGACATTTATTTTTATTTTATTTAAATAAGAGTTAAAAGAGTTAAAATCAAAGTTTAATAACTAAACCATTTTTAATATAGGGTTAAACACAATATAAATTTGACTATAAATATTAATTAGAAATATAAAAATATTTCCTACATAATGGTATTTTATTTAAAATTTTTAGACATTACATAATTGAATTTATTTATGAAACAATGATAATGCAGTACTTACTTTATTAATTAAGTATTAAAATAATTGATATTATAAATATCCAAATAAATGTAAATTGAGACTTTTGATAAATTAAACTAATTTTATTGGTTAATATTCCATGTTAGGGTTCATTAAATAAATTTTATTTTAAGTGATAATGTTTTTATGGCTTTCAAAAAAATCAAATACTAAATAGTGTCAAAATTGTCATAATTGAGTTTTTAAAACAAATAATATATTATTAATTGATATAATATTCTTCAAAATATATGGTTCAAAAAAAGGACTTATATAATATTATATATATTAATAATGAACTACATGGGGTTCAATTGTCTTGTTATAGTAAGTTTATTAACCATATGATATAAAAATACAAAGAGACATGGTAAGTGTCAAACAATTTAACTAAGAGTTAAATCTAAAAGATAATGTTAATATGATGAACTCAACCTATCTAAAACCTATTGTTTGAGAGGTTTTATATCCCTCCCCACCTTAGCTTAGAAATAATTCAATTTTGAGCCATTAGAAACCGAAAATTATTTTATTATAAAATAATATTTCATGTTTTTCCTAAAGTGACTCTCACCTCTCTTATAAAAATGAACTTCCCCTTCTCTTAATTTCACACATCTAAAGCGATTTGGCTCGGCCCACCCCAACCCAAATATCCTACCAACTTCTCTCACTTCAATCTATAGGAATTAATTTTATCATTAATACAACTTAATAATCCCTTTTGATCAACTCAAAAGGAACACCCGAAGTAGAGGTAATAATTTCACCACCCTCTTTCATGTTCTTTTATTCTTCCACTTCCTCTTTCTTTGTTGTTTTCACACCAAAATATTAAATCTAGTACATTATACATATTTTTATTTTATTATAAATATGGTACAACTATATTAGTTATTCTATCCATCCTATAAATGACAAAGTCACCATACGTGCGTACGTAAGACTTACCGTCTCTACATCGTGGTGTAGTTTGTTATTCAAACACTTCATTATTTGGATGGATATAATAATGAATATAACTGATGTAAATAATAAATATAACATGTTAATTATTCTTTATATATGATATATCATCATATTACATATTATTTCTCCATCAATATAATGATATTGTCTCTCGTGCGTATGTATAGATTACTGTCTCCACGAATGTGATGAGATTCGTTCCCCATCGTAATCATTCAAGAATAATTTTCATTTTATGATTAAAAATAATGTATAAGAACTTAATATAATTATGGATATGAATTAAATAAATCTTATATGTAACAAACATGGCTTACGTAACCAAGCATATAAAAGAAAATGGATCAGTTAACAACCAAAATGATGATACTACTAAAATATTATTAACAAAACAATATTTTAGAATCATATATGATATCATATTTATGTGTATAGTTCTTGTATAATTTAATAACAATGATTTAACTATTATATAGGAGTTTAACATACCCTTGACCAAAGAAAAGTATATGGTAAGGGTTAATTTCACAATCTCTTTATTATCCGAGGTTGTTTTTATATAATTATCTATTAAGAACCCTTTATCATCCACATCTGTGTTTTCTTAAAAATGTATTTCAAAAAAAATTACTATTTACTAGACAATGTATTAAAGTCATTTATACCCTTATTTTACCTTATATGTTTTTAAAGGAATCTTTCTATCGTTTTCTATTGGGAAAAAATACCTCAAGGCATCATTGAAGTAATTGTGAGGTGATTGTGTTGGTTGACAAAGTGAACATCTGTGTTGTGATTGTTGACAATGCAAACCATGAAATACATATTTGTTGACAAAGGGGGTTTCATGGTGGAATGTCGAGTTCAAGATACGTGGTCAATGATCCATGTTTTCTTCAAGAATGTCGATAATGGAATGGATGATCTGGAGGCGGTACAAAGAGAATAGATACAAGGTGGCAAAGTTTTCCAGTGTTTGCCAAATTTTTGGGCCTGAAAATCGATAATTGAAGAAAAATGTTTTTGGCAAAGGGACTTGCGCGGCGAGGACTTGGAGTATAAGAAACTTGTGCACCATATGTTTTTCAAGATCAGAAGATCAAAATATGTCAAAGGAAATAGGTTCGCGCAAGTTTGGGAGTTGGTCGCACAAGTGTCTAGGAGGACAGAAGACTTGCGCGCCGAGACTGGGTCACGCAGGTGACTTGCGCGTCATCACGCAGGGTGGTCAATTTGCCTATAAATACTGGACCACCCTCTTCATTCTTCACCGGAGTTCAACACTTTGAGAAATCATATCTCCCATCGTGCAGGTGTGGTGGTCGCGCAAGTGGTGTGTGGTCGTGCAGGTGGAGTTGCGCGCCAGTGTGAGGAGTTGTGCGCCAGCGTGAGAAGTTGCGTGTCGGTTGGTAGTTGCGCGCCAATGTTGGTTTGGGCGTAAAATAAAGTGAGTCGCGCAAGTTTGGAGTTGAGGAATCTTATGTCACGCAAGTGTGAGAGGTGGACTTGCGCGCCAGTTGTGACTTGCACGCCAATACTTGCGCGCCGAGATTGACTTGCGCGCCAAGTAAGGTTTATTTACAGTAGTGATTTTCAGGCTACGTGGAAGCTGGAAGTTTTCCTGATACCTTCAGTGCAAAGAGATATTCGTCTATGGGTGAAAGTTGGACTTCAACAGAGAATCTACATAAAGATAAAGATGTATTCCTTCATGAAAATGAAGAGACCTACATGTCTACAAACTGTGAGTGGATCCTTTCTGACGTAGTGAGCAAAGGAAGAGGAAGAAGGTGATCCTCTCCAACAGCACTGAGCCATAGAGAGATAAACAGGGAGTGACACTTGGGAAAGCAATGAGCTGACCCTAAACCTTGTAAAGGTAGTGAGCCTAGGACAGAGTGAATGTTCCCAAATCCTTGTATCCACATCTAGTGAAGAATAGTGGAATTTGGTACGATTGGCAACTTTTCAGCGTATGCTCCTTGGACGTAGCCCAGTGAGGGTGAACCAAGTAAAAATATTTGTGTCTGCCTGATTACTTCCCTACATTGAAATTAAAGCATCATCATCTGATAAAGAAGAAAGTAAGTGATCATAATAAACACACAAGTGAAAACAAAGTGACCCTTGTAATAAAGTTGTCAAGATCCAGTGGGGCAAAAAGATTTTTGAAAAAGAATATCCATACCCTGATTCACCCCCCCCCCCCCCCTCTCAGGGTATATAGGCCCCTATTGGTCCTCACATTTTCCAATCAAGTTACTTTATGACCTTTTCAACAAAATTAATGTAAGCATTTTTTCTAACTTATACGGCGGGTGCGGCTATTTTCTGCCGTTATAACATCATTGAACCTTCCCTTACAATATTATAAGAATATTTTAAAAATAAATGTTTTCTTTTATAATTATATTACTTTTAAATTATTTCAAAATAAAAAGAGATATTTCTCTAAAAAATGTTTTGATTTCATCTATGTCAACATCATTTGATGGATTTTAAGCTTGTTTGAAGTTGATTTATTATGATAAAACTCTTCCATATTTAATTGAAGGTTTTGTGATGTGTTTGAATGTGGATGTGATATTTTTATACCATTCATGGTTTATGGATAAATTATTTACATTTTGTATGATAGTTTTAATACTTATGTTTATGTTATGTTTAAAACTTTTCATATGAGGAATTCATTGGACATAGTAAGTGACGAGTGGATCCCGCTATAGCTCCTTGATGCATCGTTTGGTCTCATGAGACAAACTAATGTCTTGGAACAAGGCCTTGGAAAAATATTATTTTTAGTCTTGACAGAAGGCCTTGACTATGTGGTTATGAATTCTGGCATTATGCATTCCATCACTATGAAATTTGATATTGAAATTGCATGTGATTATTTGACTATTAGAAAACCCATATGAATAATTAAATGTCATTATTTTATTTTATATTTTAAATAATATGCTAATGTTTATGTTTAAAAGGATTTTGTTTTAGGCTTATACATTTTCTTACATCTTTATGCTTATTTATGAAAGTTTCTTCTATATTGTTATCCTTGCTGAGAATCTAAGCTCACCCCTTTCTATGTTATATTTTTTCCAAGATTTGAAGAAGTATTTAATGGTTTACATTTAGGGATAGGGTAAGGATATAAGTGAGCTCAGCGGGGAAAAATGTTGTTGATTTTTTTATTTCATGATGTAATGTAAAGCTTATGAATGTATCTAGTACTTCCAAGTCTAATAAAATAATCGGTCTTTCGGGACATGATTCCTTGTATCATGCCAATGTGATTTAATAATGCACCGACTATGGGTAATTGGGATCAGTGAATTACATAGTGTGTGTATGATTGATAAATGGTATTCTTATGTGAAAATGGTATTTTATAACAAGTGGACCTTGTTTGAGCACAAAGAGGGAAACCCTGGTACCAGAAGGTTGGACTAGGACTAGTATGTTAGTGATCTTGTAGTGGTATCATCCCTATTTCACTTATTAATTTTGGTTATGACATCTATAACTAAACATTTACAATGTTTGGGGAACACTAGGTCATTGGGTTTGCCCCTCCTAATGGCTCGTGCATGATAAAGATGTTGGTTACAATTACTTATACACCGAGATACGATCTACCTAGGGCCCCACAACTAGCTAGTTCCTAGGGGTGTTCTCGTGACTAGTGACATTGGATATATCATATTTACCATTGTAATATGGTGTGTTTTTCTAGAAAATTTAGTTTAATATGGTTTTATTTAAAATTGTGCATTCTTCAAAGTTTCCCTCTTGAAAACTATTTTCTTCTAAAGATGCATATTTTAGAAATTGTTACTATCAATTCTTGATTATAAAAACATGAAATATTTTTGTATTAAAATGTTTATCAAATAGAATATTTTTGGGTGGAATTCTATTCGGCTTAGTCTCACGCCATACTTAAACATTTGGGGGTAAGTATCTTGGATAATGTTTGACATAGGTAATGGAAGGGTCTTTGGGGATGGCATTTCGGGTTGTTAGCCTCTTCCCTTGGTGCAGTGTTGTGGTGAAGATTTGGGGGTGACGTCCCATTACCATGTCGTGGTTCTTGAGTTGGGGTTTCTGCTCCTTTTGAGTTGTGGACCTCTTGCATTTTTGTTTAAAACTAAGTATTTTAATTATGAATTTTATTAAAGGCTAGTTTGGATTAAATTTACAGATTCGGTTTATTTATTGTTGCTGGTTGTCTAATGTTTCTAAAATTGGGTAAATCATTACCAAAATCTTATTTATGATACACGATCACTTTTGAAATACCATGGGGATAGGTAACACCCATCAGGATTTTCCATGAACTAGGTCGGACATCGATTTGGATGGAGACCATATCTAGTTTGTGACTAAATGGTATCAGAGCATGGTTAAGCTCATTGGGTCAAATTATTTGTAATGAGTCTGTTTGGACAATAGCTTAGACTATCGAGGATTGGATTTCTTATTATGAGTAAGTTTCATGGACCATACCTCTCATAATAGACCTCAAGTCTCCATGGGATGTTGGGATTTTGTTGGCTTCACTTCCAGATGAGACGTGTTGGGTGTACACTAAAAGAGGACATTGGGTGGGGGTAAAGTAGTTGTTTATTTCATTGTTGAAATGCATTTGATTTATTTATATTTGATGTTATTGATGAAATTGTTCAGAATTGATGTACTAATTTTGTCTCTTGTAACTATTTCCTTTTATAGAAACATGACTCCCCAAAAATATCCCATTCACCCATGGTGGAATCTGGAGAGAGTTATCCCTCACCACTTGATCATAGGTTGGTAGAATTTGTGGTGTAGGTTTTCCTAGATCAAGGACAGGGAGTGGATCTTGCTCATTCTATTACTCCAGCTAGATAAGATGAGTTCGGTTCAAGGAAGGAAAATTCCCAGGAGTTTCTGAAGTACAATCCTCATATCTTATGAGGTAGCACGTAACCCCATGAAGAAAAGGAGTGGATTGAGAAGATCAAGTGCATATTTGAGTTTCTTAACACAACTGAAGAGGTTAGGGTGAAATTTTCCTAATTTCTATTAGAGGGTCCCACTTTATGTGGTAGGAATCAGTGCTTAAAGCTGGGAAGCGTAAGCAGATGAGCTGGAAGGACTTCAAGGCTACCTTCAAAGACCGGTATTATCTTGAATTCTTGGCTTATACTTAATCATGGGTGTTTATGTAACTCATCTAATAGTATTAGTTCGTGATGGATTATTCCAACAACATTACTAAGCTAGTCTGATATGCACCTGAAATGGTCTCTAATGAGCAGATGAAGGCCCATAAGTTGAAGCGGGGTTCGCGGTCGGAGATTTATTCTCAGGTATTCCTATTCAAAAGAAAGACCTATATAGAGGTGGATGATCGGGGTTTTATGGTAGATATTAACCACAAGAGGATTTCTAGTTTCTCTGGGATAGTATCAGTAATGTTTAGTGGTATTCTATTGGATAATAAAAGTAAGCGAGAGGGGAAGGGGATGAAGGGAGGTGGTACTTCTGGCCATCTTCCTATGCAGTCTACATATGTGGCTTCTGATGAAAGGTCTATTGGGCACCACCAGTGAGGGAGGCTAGGGAACACATGGCCTTAACGTACATCTCCTCTAAGGCCTTTTTATTAGTGTAGAGATATAGGGCACTTGCAGCGCTTTTCAAGGTGACCCATCCACTTAAGTGTGGGGAAGGATCCATGACTTCCAGGGGAGTGCCAGTTTAGTCAGAGCCGACCAGGATAGTGGGATCTTGGTTTGGTGGCCATGGTGGCAGGGCCAAATCATATTCTGGGAAGAGATAGTCCAGAAAAGATCCATAGGTGAGTGGTTTTTCTCAAGTAGAGATGAGGCATCTTCATATTGTGCATCAGGCACCAGTGGGATTGGATGCAGGGCCTTCAATAGTTAGTGGTGTCATCTTGATTCCATATTCTTTAGGTACTATTCTATCTGATATTTGTGCTTCTCTATCAATTATCTTTTCCCGTATTATGAACCTTCTGAATTTTCCAATCGAGTTTTTTTCTTTTTCGATTGATTTTGTGACGTCATTGGGTAAGAAGAAGTATCAAGGTCTCAGGTTCCCATCGTGTGCACATTTTATGTCAGGGGTGGAGATCGATTGGAACCTCCTGGTATTGGATATAGATCTTTTCAATGAAATCCTTGGCATGTATTGTTTAGTATACTTCCAATATCATATTCATTTTTATAGGCGGCAGGTGAGTTTCATGGCACCTGATGGGAGTCCTCAGGTTTTTCTTGGGGAATGAGACCCTCGGTTAGGTTGTGCAGGACTTCCACTCCTAGATTTGGGGAATATTGTCTTCAATTTATCATTGCTCATGCTATATGAATGTGGTTGTTCTCTTCAGGGTGGATTAACTCATGTAGTGGATGATTTCTCATAGGTATTTCCAGCTGATTTTTTAGGATTTTCCCTAGAGTAAGACATGGAGTTATTGATTGATTTGGCATTGGGAACACAACTGATAACTCTTCCCTCATATCTTATATCCCCGAAAAATTTAAGGGAATTAAAGATATAGCTGGATAATTTGGAATCCAAAGGATTTGTTCACCCGAGCATCTCTCCTTGGGCTGCTCCTATTCTTTTTGCGAAGAAGGCCGATGGATCCCTTCAGTTATGAATTTATTAATAGAAGGTAAATAAAGTAACCATCATAAAAGAATATCCTTTTCCCCAAATAGTGACTTGTTTGATCAGTTAAATGGGGAAGTGGTTTTCCAAGATAGAATTTCATTTGGATTTCCACCAAGTCGGGGTGAGAGAGGTGGATATTCTGAAGATAGACTTCTGAAACTAGTATGGCCACTTTGAGTACATGGTCATGCCTTTCTGATTGTCCACTGCTCCAATGGTATTTATGGAAGTCGTGAATAGAATGTTCCACCAATATCTAGACACATTTATCATGGTATTCATTAACAACATCCTCGTTTACTTTGGATCTGAAGATGAGCATGAGCGTCATTTTGGGATTGCGGTGGCCACTCCATGGGATCACCACCTTTATGCAATGTTTTATAATTGCACTTTCTAGATTTGAGAGGTGAATTTTATGGGTCATTTTATCTCAGAACATGGGGGTTTCAGTGGACCTCAAAAAGGTTAGTGTAGTTATTTAATGGTAGAATCCAAAGATTTTTTTTGAGATCAAGAGTTTTCGTGGAATGGAAGGTTACTATAGAAAGTTTTTTTGGGATTTCTCTTAGCTTGTTTCTCCCATGACCGCACTCACCTAGAAAGGGGTTAAGTTTAAATGGGAACCATAATGTAATCCATCCTTCAAGGAGTTGAATTTTCGGTTGACTACCTCCCCCGTGTATAAATTTATAGAATTTGTAAAGGGCTATGTGGTTTATTGTGATGCTTTAGGTATGGGTCTGTGTGTGTTCTTATGCAATTTAATCACATGGTTGTGTATGGATCTCACCAACATTGAAAACATCAAAATAATTACATAACCCATGACATGTAGTTGGCAGTTTTGATTCATGTTTTGACAACATGGATTCACTGCCTCTTTGAGGAGAATTTTGTGTTCTACATTGCTCGTAAGTGTTTATCCTACAACATATCCCAAAAGGATCTTAATTTGAGGAAGCAATATTAGATATAGTATTTCAAGGGGTTCAACATTGATATTGTGTATACATTAGGAAAAAGTTAATTTGGTAGTTTATGTCTTACGTAGAAAACTACCAGTGCAAGCTCTGAGGAAGTCCAGTGATGAGTAGACTTTGATCGGGACTATGTTCCCAGAAGCACTTAGAGTCCCAGGAGCACAATGAAGGTGTGTTTCTGGAGAGTGTTCAATTAAATCCTTCTGTTTTGGTGTTGATTCATAGGGACCAGACTAGTGGTTTGTTATTTCAGTGGTTGATAATACTTATTTATGGTGGGGACATGCCTTCTAATTGGTCTTTTTCTCCTAAGGGTGGATTGTTCTTCATGGTCTTTTTAGTGGTGTTGTGGTCTCTATGGAAGGTCATGATGCAGGAATGCCACCAATCTTAGTGGTTTGTTCATCCTAGAGCTACTAAATTTTACTGTGAAGTTTTTAGGCTATTCTAGTGGCCAGGTATGAGGTAAGACATAGATGATTTCGTGTCGAGATTCTATTCATGTCAGCAAGTGAAAGTTGATCATCAAAGGCCCTCTAGTTTGATTCATCCATTACCCATTTCTACCTGGAAGTGGGAGGAGGTCACCATGGATTTTATTGTTGGATTACCTCATACACCTTAGGGTAAGAACTGTATATTAGTAGTGATTGATCATCTAACTAAATCAACCCACTTCATTCCGATCAGATATAAAACCAAAGTTGATGAGCTGTATTGTTTGTATATTCAGAAGGTTGAAAGGATTCATGGTGTGCCATCAATAGTTGTGTCGGATAGAGACCCCCATTTTACATCTCAGTTTTGGTAAGGCCTTCATAAGGCTTTGCGTCATAGATTAAGATGATCATGACATACCATCCTCAAGAAGATTGTCAGAAGGAGCAGGCAAACTAGATTCTAGAAGACACTCTTCATGAATTTGTCTTGGACGGAAAAGGTTAATTGGATATTTATTTGGGATTGTCTGAGTTTTATTATAATAATATTTAGCAAACCTCGATTTAAATAGATTCTATTGAGGTGTTCTATGGTCGTCCATGTCGGCCCCCCCTGTGTTGGGTTGAGGTAGGTGAGACCTCACTGTTGGGGCCGAGACTTATGCAATAGACATTTGAGAAGGTGGAGATGATCATTTAAAAGTTAATAACATATTAGATTATCCAAAAATATTATGCTAACCAGAAGTTTTGGGATCTTGATTTCTATGTGGGTGATCGGGTATTCTTAAAGGTGGCCCCTCGTTTGGGTCATCATAATTTGGGAAAGTAGGGAAAGATGACACCAAGGTATATTGAACCTTTTGAGATTAAAGAACATATTAGAAAGAGGGCATATAGTTTTTTTTTCTCGGAGATTACATCTATTCATGATGTATTCCATTTTTTCTAGTAGAAGAAGCCAAACTCGGATCTTTCCCATGTGATGAGTTGGGAAGGGTTGGAAATTGAGCCGGATTAGTCAATGTTTGAGCAACCAGTGAGAATAGTGGATTCCAAAGAGAAGGTGCTTTGATGGAAGTATATTCCATTGGTCCAAGTCTTCTAAAATCATGGTAATTATTTCCACTATACTTGGGAGCATAATTCATGTGTTGTGGAAGATTACCCATTCTAGTTTTCCAATCAAGATTTGGGTTGACTTTCTTAGGTGGAAGGTTTTTAATGGTGGGGAGAATTGTCACATCAATGTCCTTATTTTCAAATATTTATATCTTCTATTAGTGGCCTATATTTCTTTATATGTTTACCCTAGGTTCTCCCATGAAATTTGGAAGAATGTGAGGATTTTTGGGTGGCCAGAACAGGCCATGCGGTTTGGTCGCATAGTTTACTAAACCGTGTAGACAAACGAAGCACAATGTCAAAATCATTAAATATTTTATGTTATTCTAATTTTACTCTATTGGGATTAAAACTAACTTTTATTTTTCTTCCCCCGTTCAACCCAAGCATCCATAGAAGGATACAAAGATCCCTCAACCTCTCATGGAACTCATTTTTGAATTGGTTTTGGGGTAGGAACTTCAAGACTCTTCAAGTTAGTGATTCCTCCTTTGTTTTCCTTAAAATTCCTTAGGGTGTATTAACTCTTAATTAAAGTTAAAAATTTATATTAACTAGGGTTTTATTATGGGTTTCTTGGTCCAATATTGTGAATTAGGGTTTGTTTTCATCCCCTGTGGTGCGGCGGTGGTGGAGTTGATGTTTTACACAAATATTTGGGGATTTTGACATCTAAGGTAGGCGATTATATGTGTAATAATTTTTTTATGAGTTAGTTGGATTTCTTGACCATAATATCATGTTTCTTACTAATTTTTTGTGGTTAAAAAATTTATTTTGGATATAATTGTTTAATCATTTGATTCTAAAGTTTAATTGTTTCTTCAAATTGTGCTCTATTCATGTGTAACACATGTGGTATCATTTGAAGGAATTTTATAATATATGAAAATGGTTTGTTAAATGTTTGTAGCTATGAAAATTATTCTTTGGTACGGTATTGTGGTTCATATGGTCTTGAAAGTGAATTTTGAAATGGATTTTTTGTTTAAACCCTTGTGATACTTCATGAAATTGTTTTATGAAAATTTTAAATGGTTTATTGAGTTACACAAAGGGTGAAAACCTGATGGGTAATATTTTTTGTGTTTATGATTCATAAATGTTATTATTATGTGAAAATTGTGTTTTATAACATGTGGAAATTTTTTAAGAACAATAAGTGAAACCCCAGTATCTAAGTGGGTAGACTAGGACTAGTTTTCTAGTGATCCGATAGTGGTATCGTCCCTGTTTCACTCAGAAATTTTTATGATGAAAACAATAACTAAACATTGATAATTATTCAATACCACTAGGCCCTTTGGGTTTTCCCTCATAGTGGTTAAATCATGAGAATGATATTGGTTATGGTTACTTATACACTGAGATATGATGTACCTAAGTCCCCAAAACTAGCTAGTGCCTAGGGGTGTTCCCCTGAATAATTATCATTGTATATATCGTATTTACCATCTTCATACGGTGTGTTTTGATGTAATATTCAGTATCATGTGTTTTTTATTTAAATGTGAACATTCTTAAAAGTTTCCCCTATGAAAACAGGTTTCTTTTAAAGTTGCATCTCTTTGAAATTGTTACTAACATTTCATGTTCATAAAAACTTGCTAGCTTTTTATATTAAAATTTTTATCACATGAAATATTTTTGGGTGGAATCCTATTTGGATTAGGCTCACACCCTACATAAACCATTGCGTGTAAGTAGACATTATAATTTTTGACATAGGTAAGGGCATGGTCCTTGGTGACGGTGGTTCAGGACATTACCATCTTCCCTTGGTGTGGTGTGGTGGAGAAGGTTTCATGGTGATGTCCTCTTCCCGTGTGGTGGTTATTGAGTCAAAATTTTTGCTCATTTTGAGTTTTTTACTTATTGGGGTTTTGTTTAAAACTATGTATTTCAATTATGAATTTTATTAAAGTCTTGTTTGGATTAAATTTTCAGATTCAATTTATTTATTGTTGTTGGTTTTTTAATGTTTCTAAACTCATGTAAATATTTTCCAAACACTTATTTATGATACCCCGAATCCTTTTTCGTCCTATGGGGATAAATAATTCCCCTCAGGACTTTCCAAATATTGGTTCGGGTTCTGGTTTGAATGGAAACCATATCTGGTTTGTGACACTTATTTTCTCATATGTTGGTAACCCAACATTAGTGAAACTCGAAGTAAAACATAATCACCCACTTTGAATTCTAGGGATTATCTTCAGTAATCAGAATTGTACTTTTATTATCATTGGGACATCTCAAGTCATTTATATATCATATCCACATTTTCAGTCATCCCTTATACCATGATATGCCTAATAATGGAGGATTAACCTATTACTATGTAGAGTTTTAGAGAAGTTCATGTTCCCCCATATAGATCTTTAACCTGTTCTACTTGAATATAATATGGGCAGTTGTTATTATAGGTAAATTTCTCTAAGAATATGTGAACCTCTCACATTCCATAGAGGTAAATAATGTAGGATTGAATCATATACTCTATAATTTCAATTCATCACTTGGATTATGCATTAGTTTATTGATGGAATATTGTTTTCATATTCACCTAAGACCCCAACGATTATTAAATCCCTTCCTAAAACCAAGTTTTAAACCATGGTCATGTGTTATATAGGCAAATTGGGATACTCCATTAAGCCATATAAAAACATTGGCATATATTTTTCTAAGAACTTCAATCAAATGGGGCGCTTTACAATCTCATTTCCTTAGGAAATTTTCTAACCATAAGATCTTAGAACTTTTCATAGATAAATTTACTATAGGAGAAACTGTCATTGAGAAGTCCTAAATAAAACAATACTAATATTATGATAGCCCAATAAAACTCTTGATATCAGATACATTTGACTAAACCTTTTATTACATTATTGTCTCTACATTTTTTGGGACCATTGAGATGACCACTTTTGAGATACCATGTAAAATAAATATAACTTCTTAGATCCAAATGAATATTTTTAGAGAGTATAATATAACCAGTGATCTTGTATGGTCTATAAAATTATTTTAAGATGATAAGAATTTTCATGTCAATACAAGGAATAAACCATGATATAATCAAAAAATACCATAGTAAATAAGACTAATAATATATGAATTATATTATTCATTAAGGATATAAGTACAGAATGGGAATTATTTATCCAAATTTACATGACCAAAAAATAAAAATTTATATACCATCATGATAAATTTTTCTTAGAAATTAATTTTAACCTAGAAAGAAGCTGGTTATAGCTCATTCAATGGTTAATCTTAGTGAACTATCTTGACCCCTTTAATTTATCCAAAAGACCACAATTATTGAAAAAAATGTAGTGGCTCCTAATCATGACCATATTTAGTTTTTGGTAGTGTATATAAAGTCATAGAATATATTTTTCCCTTTTATTAGAAAGTCATGTAGAACCATGGGATAGCATTTTAACATAATGGACACCAGAACTTATAAATATTCTAATTGGATCCTCAACCCCTTTGATTGGGGTAGATTCATTCAATATATATGAATTAAAATAGGTTTATATCTATTTATAAATATGATAATAAATTCTAAATTGCACATAGTTAGTAATACTGAGATTTATTCATTGAATAAATATGGGTAGAGATCCAAAATTCGGTATAAAATCTTACAAACCTTAGGTTATACTATTATAAGAATGAAACTAGCCATTTTTATTATCATGGATCCAACCTATCCCTAATAAGGACTAACTTGAATAATTTGAAGCTCTCATTCTCTATAGAGGGTATACTTTATACTAATAAGAGCTATGAATGATACCCTTTTTTATAAAAGGTTATGCAAGATTGGGATTTTTATCCAATGATTTCTCAATATGACATTAAATGAATCCAAATTTTGGACCATAAGATCCAAAAAATTAAAATAAGAATAAATGAATATGAAACATGGAGGAAAGATCCTATTTTTCTCTATCCCAAAGGAGTATGTAGAATCAAATATGAATACATGGAATCCACTTTGATCCCCAGAAGAAACACCTATATAGTATTATTAAAATAGTGTGATGTAATTGTGTAAAATATAGTATAATCTAATTCAAAGGGAACTATAAATTACCTCTAACAGTAGATTGTAAAACTCCAGTATTGATGATAGATTGGACTAACTCATATACCTTACAATTATCCTTATAATGATCCAAAGGTGTAAACTCTTACAATGATGATTTTACTAAGGCTACTTGGCCTTATCTTTTATATTGACCTCATTGGCCATTAATTCATAAAAGTAGTCTATTTCCTCTAGTAAAATGAGTTATATATCTACTAGCCTGAATCTGGTAAGCCCAGAGTTGGTATCTATTAACATTACATTTTCATGATTATAAGTAATTAAATCATGAAGGATCCAATATTGTAGTATTCTTGGTAAACCAGATACTTATATGTGACGTGTATTACAAATGAATACACTAATTACAGCATAATTTTTTTCTTTTGAGATAAACTTTATTCTATCTTATATATACTTGAATATCATTCATATTACACTTCATGGATCCCACATAAAGGAAACATAATAAAGGTGATATAAAATTATTAGTAAGGGTAAAGTACAATAGAATCAATATTGAATCAATGTGAATATTAAATGTGGAAAGGTAATAATTAATGATACATTCCATATAATAAATAAACTGACAAGTAATTGGATAAATAATATGGAGATGTACGTAACTAAAAATGCATGTCATTTAAAATAATTGGATAAGGAATAATCAATATGGTAAGGTAAGAAAATAAAAACACAAGTAATTTATTTAGTAAACTGAGAATGAAATGCATCCATTGATAATGTCAAAGCAATAATATCATAGATCAAGAATAGATGAGACTAAATGAGGTAAATTCTTAATTATTGGACTCTAAATTTCATAGGTACATGGTACCTTTACCGAAAATACCTTTCACAAGTTGGTTTGGCATGTTAGGTAAAAACGCATCTAAGTCAAGCTAACTAACTCATCTCATGAGACTACCGATGCATAGAGTGGATATATATAACTGGGCCACACCCATGTTGTACCTTTCTAAATCATTCCTCATTATCAGATAATTTATTTAACAATGTGCCTTATCAAATACATGTATGGAGTATAAGATACATATTAATCAATATTTCCCCATATATCAAATAACATTCAAAGTGAAAACCATATCTAAAAATGATATATAGTTTAAGAAATAACCATATCCATGATTGTTGATATGGATATTTGGGGTGGAATTCTATGTTCAAGGATTATAGGAAATTGAATATTTTAAGGGGAATATAAAAATGAACCAATGAGTGAATATAAATACTATCCATGGAAAAATCAATCATAAACCATATAGAGAAATAATAAGGATGTTATTAATACAAAATATCCCAAGTTAGGTAAGGATAAAGAGTATTTTTTATTAATTGAAAAACTATGAAAATCTATTTTAAAAAAATTCTTGAGGAAAATATACTTTTCATTTTTTTTAATAATTTTCTTTGAAAATAACTTTTGAAAACATTTTCCTTAGAAATTAACATTTTAAACTTGTAAAGGAATGTTTTAAGAAATGATGGTTGTAAATCCATACATGTTGTACGAGGTAAAAAAGAACATTAATTTTGTGTGGTAAAAGGTTTGAAAAGTTCCTTGTTAGGAAAGAAACAAAAATATTCTTATGAAAATTGTTGTAAAATAAAAAAAGGGTAAAAAATTATTTAATAACTCGTTTTTTAATGGTTAAAAAAATTTAAAACCTTTTTAGAAAACTAGTTTTTTATAAGAAAGCATGTTCTCTGACTAAAGGGGGAAATGAAGTCGAGTTTTCTTAATACATTTTCAAATACATTTTGAGTACCAAGTAATAGAAAAATGGAACTAAAACTTGAAAAGGGTCATGAATAACCATAGGATAATAAATTTAAAGGGTATATTGAACAATAGACATATAATTTCTTGAATGTAAATTTAAGTGTAAACAATCTTGGAAAAAATGAAATTGTGAATTAAACCATTGAACACACCATAATTTTAATATAAAAATCAATTAATGAATAGATTATGTGTATAAAAATTAAATCCAGATAAATAATTGTAAATACATAAATATATATTCAAATTAATTATACATATAATCTTATAATATTAACAACAATTAATAATTAGTAAACCCCAATAAAAAGGAATCAGGTAATGAAATTCATTTACCACTTTGTAACTTTAAGTGTAAATTTACATAGATGAAATAATTAAAATTGAAACTACAAATATCATGAATAATTAATAAATTATGGCATTAAATTTCAAGGAGTCAATATGTAAACTATATATAAGAAATTTTGTGCAAAATAATAAAGTATACTTCAAAGAATGGAAATTGAGACAAAGTCCCTTACCACTGTGGTAACATATGAATTGAAAGACCCAAAAGTAATAATCATAAAATGAAACATTTAAATTCCATGAATATAAAATAATTAATTATATAGTAGATAAAATGAGTAAAATGTTACACCACACAATAGAAGTAACAGGTGAAAATGGTGTACGCCTCACTGAAAGAAAAGTGAGACAAGATTCTCATACCTTATCCTTCGTTTTTTGTTTTGTGGTATTTAACCTCATGTATAATTATTTAAAACATTTTAATAGATTATTTAATAGCCATATTAATATATATTATATCATTTATTATCTTCTTATAATATCTTATTACTCATTTTTAAGTAATCTTTCATTTTTCTCACTATTTTAGGTGTTAATTGCCTAGTTTTTTTTGTATGTTTTGACTTGTTATTTTTGTTATTCTTGCATTGATAATGATTTCATCATATCTAGAATTTAATAAATTATTTAATTATAATATATAATCATTATATATATATTTTTAATAATCCATAATATTTGGAGATAAAAAATAAAAAGCATTGTTCGTGGAGATGGTAGGTCGTACGTATGAAAGAATTCCACTTTCAATTATTTTTTATATTTAGTAGAAATAAAATTAAATGATATATAGGTATATATATATTATAATACTATTTTAAAATTTATTCCATATATTTCACATTTTTTAAAACCATCCTTTATACGTTCTATGTACAGTGTGAACGAGTCAGATCGTTTTGAAGATGTGGTTGTCCACACTTCCACAAACGATGTTATCATATTTACACAAAACTAAAAGTATAAAGGTATGATTTATATAAGAATTAAATAATAATAAATAAATTATAAATATCGTATATAATATATAAAAATAGGGTGTCCATCATAATTATTAACCATGAGATTTAACAAAAAAATGGGCATTCATCATTTTGCGAGGTGGTAGTTCATCGTAGACGAACGGTAAGTTCATTACCCATTAGATGGATGTGTGTATAAGTTTATGTAAAAAACTAAATGTAACAAAATATTATTATACTTATTATACTTATTTTATTATTTAATCATGTAATAAGAATATTTTAGGGCGTGTATAGTGAAAATAAAATAAAATATCTTGAGGAAGGATGTTAACTCTTATTCGGGAACCTCCTTTTGGATTGCACCAAAGGGATTCATTTAAAAGATTTATGCCTCATTTGAGGCCTATAGATTGGTTTTAGTGATATTTTGAGATTATTTTTATAGATTTTAATATAGATAAGGTGTCTTGAAAGGTTTGATTATGTGGGAGGGTTGAGTGCCTTTTTATTGTGGACGAGGAGTGTCATTCTTGTCAATTTTTGTAAAGGGAATTTCAATCACGTTTTTCCTAAAAATATTGGATACAATAAAATTTCAAAATAGATAAAATGTATAATATAGACTAAATATTAACTAAAAATGTATTTTGGAAAATTTTCTATGTCATTTTGGCCCTTAAGATTAATGTTTAGTCTCTTGTTAAGAAAATTTTATCTTAATTGTTTTAATTAGTTTTAATTAGTTTCACAAATATTTTTGGAAAAAAATATGTTTACATTATTATAAATTATAAATTATTATGATTCTAAATGTTGAATACATTTTTAAAAATTAAAATTCTATAAGTGGCAGAAATTGATTTAAATTTAATTCTACGGATAGGATGACAAAGCGGATTTTTAAAGTAAAAAATGTTCGAAAGTCTGGTAAGTTTTTATATCCAATTTCAAAGTGAAATTTATTAAAATAAAGTAATTTTTATTTATTTATGTATAATTTATATAATTTAACTTTAAAACCTATCAAAAACATAATTTATCCTTATAAATAAATTAGATGGAAAAGCAGTTTTGAATTAAAATTCTGTATTTTTTAATATTCATCATAAAATGAAACTCTACAAAAAAAACCAAAAAATCACCCTAACCTAAAAATAATGTTTCTATTTCAAAAATGATGTTTATTTTGACATAAAAATTTAACTAAAGTTCCAAAAAATTTATTAAAAATATTTTCTCCTTTAAAAGGTAGTAAAAGTCCCTTTATAAACATATATATTTTTATACCTAAAATTGGGTCTATCTTATATTATGCCTATAAAATATATTGGATGAATTTAAAAAATATTTAATTAAATATTTAATATGTATATATATATATATATATTACATTAATATCACTCACCAGTTTTAATTAATTAAATTTATTAGAATAAAACACCCTTATGAGCATAAAAATGTTTCCTTTATATTCAATTGGATTTTATATTTATTTATAATTAGTTGGTAACAATTTAATTAATCTTATATTTGTGTAAAAAATAAATTTTAATAAGTTAGTTAACTTTATTCATAACATCTAATTTAATATATGGGTTAAGTCTTATTATATTAAATAAAATTATTTTAATAATACATTTTTGTTAGATAAAACCCAACCTTGCTTGTATCATAAGCTATCGAAGAAATTAATTATTGCGTGTAATGAACGGTAACCCAGTATTGAAAGAATTTTAATTTATATCATAGATTTAATTTATTTAAAATATTAAATATATTATAAGGTATTGGGATATTATGTTTCTTTTTTATCTTGGTTTTGTTTATCATACACGTTATTGAATACAATGTTCTTATGTCATAATCTCGGGGTGTTATATTCTCCCCACATTAGTTAAATTATATCCACAGAATATAAACTTGATCTCGAAAATATAGGGTTTTATATTTGAAACTTATATTGTTAAAATACCACATAAAGTGAATGGTTCATAAAACATCATCTAGAAAATAGAGAATGGGAAGTACAAAGTTCACATAGACTAACATATAACTAGGTCTCTAAGTAAGAGAGAATTAGTTTCAAGTGGAGATATGTACAAAGAAAATAAGCTTAAATATTTATAGGGAGTGATTGAGGTCATAAATTAAATACAATTTAAAGATAAATTTAATGTTAAGGGCCTAAAATCAATAAATCTATGATGATTTATAATACCAAAAAAATTTGGTATTTGGATAAAATTTTATTTCTATATAATTTTCCAAATGTGATGTTATTATTTTTAATACCTAAGAATATAAGTAAATATAATTAAATAATATATTTCTATAAACACAATTTCACCCTTTGTTTGTGCATCGTTGAACTTCTAATTCATTCATTACTTCAATAAATGGATATCCAAAAATTAACTTTGATGCCCAAAGTAATAAAATAAATCTAAATGGATCTTAAATCCCATAAATGTGTGATAAGTGTAAACATTTGTCTCTAACTATTATCCAAATTCAATATGGTTAATACATTAATCTTTAAACCTAAAATAAACATTACTGGTTCATTATTAAAATTTATTCTTCAAATTGTTTAACTAAAAATAATTACACATTAACCAGGACATCATGTAGGCTAGTGGTAGGCGTGAAAACCATATAATCTTTCAGTCATGGGTTCATGTCCCATGGCCTTTCAGGATATGATGGGTTGCCACCCAGTATAAAGGATTTCCTTTTCTAAAATATTGTTAATATAATTTTGAAAATAAATATGATGGACAACCTTGATATAAGGTTAATCACTAAACTACATTTTAACTAGCGTTTTAAATACAACCCCAATAACTAAATACTTCATCCATTTATTTCTGCATAGGTCCTTCATTGGTCTAGATTTTATTCTTCATAAGAGGGAATTTCATGAAACCAAAAACCATAGTGTGGGAATCAATTATCTTATTGGAAAAATTATATAATCATTTTTAGGATGTATAAATGTTGACATGTTATTTTCAATCTATAACATCTTTGGATTATCCTAAGATATTTATTTTCATCATATGTTCAAATCCTTCATAATAGTTTGTAAATAAAATATGAATTATCTGAATAATATCCCACAAGAGTGTGAAACTACGTGCGCAGTAAGGCCTGTTATCGTGTACCATGTTATGATCGAGGAAGGCCTAAAGAACATTGGTAGATTTTTTAACCCTAATTAAATCCACATCCACTTGTATTATCCCAATAGGGAAGTGTTTTTAGGAAAAGAACATAATATATATATTACCTACACTTTAGTATGTTCTTATTTACTTATCCTCAAAGTCTACCTTGGGGTTATGTTCTCTAATCTATGTTTTCTAAATCAAGTTCTCAAGGTTTCTACGAAACATCATTTCATACCAAATGTAGCAACCCGACTCCAGTTAGCCCGGAGATAGTGTCTAATAGCATTAAAACGGAATTATTATTAGGAATAAAATCCCAAAGTACTGAAGAGTTCAGTAGTCTTGGTAAATCAGATACATATATGAGACTTGTATTACAAATAAATACACAAATTATAATATAATTTTTTTCTTTAATAGACAACTTTATTCCATCTATGATATCCGTTGATATCTTTCTTAGTACACTTTATGGAATACTAGGGAATGGAAATATAACACTACAGGAAAACTGAATATTTGCGACGGGCGATTTGCGACGGGATCCCGTCGCAAAAGGTCTTTGCGATGGGGCACCGTCGCAAATCTCTCGTTGCCGAAAACGGCGTCGCAAATAGGTGTTTTTGCGGCGGTCCCATCGCAACAAAATTATTTTCAACTGTATTTGTCCCCCGTCACAAATAAGTTTTCGTTTATATATAAAAAATGTATTTGCGACGGTCCGTCGTAGATATATTAGTTGCGACGGGGCGGAATCCCATCACAAATGCGAAATTTAAAAAAAAATACTTGCGACGAAAGTATTTGCGAAAGACCGTCATAGAACGGTTTTCCCGACGGGTATTCGTCCCGTCGCAAATGGTTCTGTAAAAAAAATTTACGACAGGAATTCCCGTCGCAAATATTAAAAAAAATAAAATAAATAAAATAATTAATACAAATCGTATAATATTATATAAAAATAATAATAATATTAATAATATAAAAAACTATATTATTATAATATAAATAAAAATATATATAAAATATAATTATGAAATATTAATATAAAATAATAAAAATATGAATATAAATAATATAATATAATATAATAATACTAATATTAATAGTATAAAAAATTAATATAATATTATTATTTTTAAACTATCTATATAATAATAATATTAATAATAATAATACAAATAAATTATATTATTATAATATTAATAATAAAAAATATATATAATATAATTTTGAAATGTTAATATAAAAAAATAATAATAATATGAATATAAATAATATTATATTATATATTATGAAATATTAATAAAAAAAAAAATAATAGTAGTACTAATATTATTAATATAAAAAATTAATATAATAATATTATCATTAAAATAAACATACATATTTATGAAAAAATAATATTAATATTATTAATATTAATAAAATTATAAAATTATAAACTTCTGAATATTAACAATAAATATAAAATATTAAAAGTAATATTACTAAAATAAGCAGACATTAAAAATAATACTAATAAGTAATAATATATTAGAAAAAATAAAAACAAATTAAATCACGTAATATTCGGACCAATATGAAAAAGGAATTGTAAATAGGTAATATGACAATAAACTACGAACTCAAATGTTTATTACATCTCAAAAAATCACTGGGGGTGGATAATCTGGAGGACCTGGACGACCTGGAGGAGGTGGTGGAGGAAACTCCATCCCTAAACTATGAGTCAGACGACGCATATACTCCATATACTCCTGATGTTGTTCCTCATATCGACGTGTCTCCTCATCCTGCTGCTGACGCATCTGCTCCTGCCATCGACGCATCTCCTCATCGTGCTGCTGACGCATCTGCTCCTGCCCCTAACGCAAATCCTCTATAAGCTGACTCTGAGCACGCAGTTGCTCCTGATACTGTGAGGCAGAAGATGATGTCTCTCCACGAGCTCCTCTCGAGCTGAACGCCGACAACGCAGCAGTACCATAATACGCTGCAGGAGTCAAATGAGAGCCGATACCAACTACTCAGGCCTTTTCAAAGCCATATTGGGTCGCATGCATCCATGTCGTCTCATCAAAATGGTGGGCACTAGTCTGATCACCCGTCTCGTCTTGACTCTCAGCCTGTGTCTGAGAGGTCGCGGACTCATATGACTCCTTAAGTTTCAATTAGAAATAAAAATAATGAAAAGATTATATGCATTTAATTTGAAAATTGAAAAGAAAATAATATTGACCACAATCTGACGCTGGCGGTCACCTCTAATCTCTCCAGTAACCGGGTTAGTGTACATCCTCTGAAAAACGTCGTACGCCGAAATACCGGGCTGCTCGGCTTCCTATATGAATATAAAATAAAATGTTTATATTTAAAGTTGTATAAAATATTAAAAAAGGTACATACCAGACGCTCTCTATGCGCACTGAATGTACCACTACCGGCTCGATGCGTCACATCTTGTCTCCCCCGATTCTGTCGACCCAATGCAGATCTCCTCTGAAACCCACCACCCAACCATTGTGTACATAATCCATACCAAACGTGAGATGAAATGTACTCTGGTCGGTGGACTCTATAGGACTCGCCAAATTCTATCACTCCGGCTTTCTTCACATCTGTCTTTCTCAAATTATGCAAAAACTAACGGAAACGGTCACGCATAGACACCACCCATGCCGCGTGGATAGTGGCACGCATTCTCTCGCCAATGGGATCCCATAAACCCTAATATAAAGTTATTAATGGATTTAATTTCAAAATAAATAATATTTAATTGCGTACCAGCCAATGATCGAACATGGCATCCTGCACATCAGCGGGAATCTGATCCCATGTGAGTCAGGGCTGAGAAAAATAATTGTGCAAGATAGCACTCCCCTGTCCAATAGCTATATGTGTAAAACTGTGGAAAAAGAACAAATAATAAAACAAATAGAATATTAATAAATTATAATGAATGATAACTAAAATACACAGGTTACCATACCATCGTGTGTGCGCATCGAATCCAAGAGGTGGACGTCGCTCCGGGATAGGATCTGGAATCATCAGTATGGCAAGACCATGCCCCCTCCGAGTTCTCCCTGTAGTGCCAATAGCCTGAGGGTCAGATGACTCATGAACCTCATCATCCATAGGTAGATCAGCCTCCAACAACTGATGAAACATTTCTGAGTCCATCTGAAACATGAAATGATTGTTATTAAAAAACAGTTGAAAATAACTATTATGTATAGATATATATTTGTTATGATTCAAACCAGCATTTTACTGTGTCAATGTTCATCTTCATCATCATCTTCATAGTTGTCAATGTCAATGTCTTCATCTTCCTCATCAACATCATCAATTTCCATATTAGTTTCACTGTCATCATCTCTTTTCATTTCAAATTCATTTGTAACATTATTGACAACATCGTCACCATCGACCCTTAACTGTGGGGTTCCATCCTCAACATTCATGTCTCTTTGTAAAAAATATGTGTTTTGAGGAGTGTCCTGAAAAATTTCATTTCCTTGCACTTCAGTGGAACCACATTCAGTTTGAGTAAACTATTTTTCTCGAGATTTAACTTTTATTATACTCCACCTATCATCCAACTCCTTTGCAGTAGTACAATATTTTTCATAATAAATTTGATATGCCTAATGAGCCAATAAAAATGGTTCATTTACTACAAGAAGACTTTTATGTTTAATATCAATAATTCCAAGAGTTGGATGAATATGCAGGCCTCTCTCAGTATCCAGCCATCGACATTTAAACATTGTTACATAATTCTGTCCCAAATAACACAGTTCAATAATTTCTTCAAGCATTCAGTAAAATTCAACTTCAATATCTCTATGATGTGATCCCTTCAAACAAACACCACTATTCATTGTTTTCTTTGATTCCTCATATGCACGTGTATGAAAGCGATAACCATTCACCACATATGCATTATAAGATTTGACCATTTTGGATGGTGGGCTACTCAAAATACGCAATCGACTATCAATCTTATCAGCATGTACAGATACCTTAAAATTTGTAAAACCTTTATCACTATTAGAAGTAATAAATTGATTTTATATGTAAAACCAAAAATGAATGTATGTTACCAGTTTTTGAAACCAGTAGGCAGAATTTTTTTGCCGACGTTCTTCTAAGCCAGCTGCTGTAATTTGTGGAAATTGTTTCTTGATATGATCATCATATAACCTAAAAATACAATATGATTAATTTACTGTAATAGAATATATAGAATAAGGGATAAGAGCACTCACTGTACAATTGGTGACATTTCTTCACAGTTAAGTAGAACATATGTATGAGCTCTATGATGTTCATCATCTGAAAGCCATCTATCATGAACTTTACCAAAGCCAAGTTCGGGCTAATTGAAAACTGATAATTGATTGTTCATATCATCATCAAAATTCCCCTCATTCCGGCCCATGCAGTTAAATTTTGAGGGATATTCAGATTCAAAATAATGAGAGCAGAATAAAGCAATTTCTTCTTGCAAATAAGCTTCAGCAATTGAGCCTTCAACTGATGCTTTGTTATGAACTTTTTTCTTCAATTTCTGCATGCATCTCTCAAATGGGTGTATCCAGCGAAACTGAACCGGACCTCCACATTTTTCTTCATGTGGAAAATTTAATATCAAATGTTCCATCGAGTCAAAGAAAGCTGACGGAATGATTTTTTCCAATTTGCATATAATTACAGCAACAGCTTCTTCCAGTTTGCTTAGTGTATCGTAGTCTGTTGTCGCCGCACACATGTCTCGGAAAAAATATGATATATCTATTATCGAATCCCAAATCTTAGAATTCAACAAACCTCTTAATCCAATAGTCATAAGCCTTTCCATTATAACATGACGGTCATGACTTTTTAATCCGGTAATATGGCCATTTTTAACACATCTGTCCAAGTTAGAAGCATAGCCATCTGGAAGTCTCAAATCTGCAATCCACTGACAAAATAATAAGAGACACTCTTTGGTCAGTGTATAAACTACTTTTGGATTCATTAATCTCTGTGATCTGACATTTTCAAATAGTTCATGTTCTGGTCGCCTGCAAATTTTGGCAAGATCTAATCGTGCCTTTACATTATCTTTGGTATTACCCGGTGTATCCAAAACTGTATGAAATAAATTATCAAAACAGTTCTTCTCAATATGCATGGAATCCAACATGTGTCTGACCAACAAATCAGACCAATATGGTAGATTCCAAAAAATGCTCTGTTTTGTCCAATTGTGTTCTTTTCCAAAACCATGAATTTTTTGTTGGTTTATTGTCGGTCCAAAAGTAATGGAAGGTAATGAAAATACAACTTATTGTAACTCTGTACCTGAGATCATTTTTGGAGGTCCATCCCTTTCAATTCTTCCTTTTCTGAAATGAGATTTATTCCTCCGAAAAGGATGATCGATTGGAAGAAATTTGTGATGACAGTCAAAAGAGCAAGGTTTTTTCCATTCACGAGCATAAATGATTTGTTGTCTTCCATACAGTAAGGACATGATGTTGGACCATGTTTACTCCATCCAGATAACATTCCATATGTCGGGAAGTCACTAATTGTCCACATAAATGTAGCTTTCATTACAAAATTCGGTTTCGCAGCAGCATCATATATACCAACACCATGACTCCACAATAAATTTAACTCATCAATCAGTGGTTTCAAATAAACATCAATATTATTTTTCGGATGTCCTAGGATTAATAATGTCAAAAAGATATAAGGATCTTTCATCAACATCCATGGAGGCAAATTGTACAGAGTTATAAAGACAGGCCAATAGGAATACTGACTACCAAAAGATCCAAATGGAAAAAAACCGTCAGTAGAAAGACCCAATCGCACGTTCTGGGATTCTAAATCAAAAGACGGATGCACTTGATCAAAATGTTTCCATTAATTGCCATCATATGGATGAACCAATATTTTACCATTTGAAATATTGGTTTTGTGCCATGACATCATTGTCGCTGTGTTATTAGACATAAATAAACGCTGCAACCTGGGTGTAAGCATTAAATATCTCAACTGTTTTACAGGAATCAATCCAGACTTCCCTAATTGAGCTTCTTTATACCTCGATTTTCCACATGTGGGACAACTATCCAATGACACATTTGCACCAAAATATAAGATGCAATCGTTTGAACATGCATGGATCTTTTGATAACTAAGGCCTAGATTACGAACAAGTCTTTTGCTCTCATAATAATTAGCAGGCAGCACATTTCCTTCAGGAAACAATGCTTTAACCAAAGAAAATATCTGATCAAAATAGTTATTTGACATTCCTTTATCTGATTTAATAGCCATAAATTTTGCAACTGCTTCTAATTTTCTTATCTTGCAACCAAGATATAATGCATCCTCAGCAGATCTAAACAACTCAGCAAATTTAGATGGTGCCAACTCGGGAGGTAAATCAACATCATCCTCAATTTCTGTTTGTTGAACGGATGACCCTACAACATCATGAACTAAATTCTGAAACCGTGATGGATCCGAAATCAAATTATTAGTATCTTCTCTGGAACTACGTTCACCGTTCTGATACCAAAAAATATAATCTGATTGAAAACCATAATTCTAGAGATGTTGCCCAACGATGTCAAATGTCTCAAACGTTCTCAGAGCACATTTTTTACAAGGACACTTAATTGTACCTTCTGAAACAAATTTCGGGTTTGATGATGCAAATGATAAGAAAGCTTCAACACCATCAACATATACTGGATTTAAACTAGAACCGTTTCGATTTCTGCACGGATTTATCCAAGAACAATCATCTAATAATGATTGATGTCGATTTCCTTGTTCCATATTTATATATATGTTTCTACAAAATTTAAAACCATTACTATTGTTAAATAATTTGATATAAGAAACAATATCCTAAAGAAATAAGATACATAATTATAGTTATTTATTAATAATTACCAATAATTATAGTTGACATAGTTATTTTATAATCATCCCCACTAATTATTATTAATTTAGCAACACTTAGCAATACATGACAAAATGAAATATGCTTGAATAATGAAATTAAATTTTGTAATCATCGTTGTGAAGATTATATTACTAATTATTCTGATTTGTCCAATGGTTCATCTCTTTTTAACTTTATCCCGACTAAAATCAGTATGAAAAACTTGCTCTGACATACGTTAGAGCACATTTTTCATACTGATTTCAGTGGGAGAAAGTAACAAAGATATGAGATGTTGAACAAAAGGGAGCCATCAATCCACTGAAAATTGTGCCTATTTATAACCATATACTTAAATTTATTTGATTTTTTATTAATTTTATTAGTAATTATTACTAATTATTACAAATCTCAATATTTCCAACAGATTTTGCTTTATTCTTAACATGTTCAAATCTTAAAGGGTCGCTAATTTTTAAGTCATGCCCAATAAAAAGTTTGGGTCAACCTTGTCCAATTTAAACCCTATAATTGTCCTTACATGGTTGATCATCTCGCAAGTAGTGTGGCAATAGGACGACACAAGTAATGAGAAAGACATGACTTTGGTTGTCCTATTGCAAAGCTACTTTCAAGGTGATCAACCAAGCAAGAATAATTTTAGAGTTTACATTGGACACGGTTGACACAAACTTTTTATTGGGCATGACCTGAAAATTGGCGACCCTTTAAGATTTGAACTGTTAAAAATAAAGCAAAACTTGTTGAAACTATTGATTATTGTAGTATTTTATAAATTTTTTTTAATTTTAATAATATTAATATTTTTTTTTAAATATTAAACATCTAATAATAAAATAATTATATTATAAGTATATTTAACTATTAATATTAGAGTAATATAATATTTTATATTATGTTACTACTTATGTTACTAATTATATTACTAATTATGTTACTAATTATGTTACTAATTAGAAATGCGAAGATATACATATACGTCGGCTGGTTAATCAATCAATGAATAGAAAAACAAACATAATTGACCATTCATCTACCTCAATTTTCTTTTCATTTGTGTGTTGAGGTTGACTGGAAACTTCTGCCTCCACATATAATATGTACTTTAACTCTCAAAATTATAAACCTCCTCACCTCTATATTGGTGAGGAGGTTGATAATTTTGACAGTAAAAGCAAATATTACATGTCAAGGCAGAAGTTTCATGTCAAGCCTCAACACACAAATGAAAAGAAAATTGAGGTAGATGAGCGGTCAATCACGTTACCTAATTATACTAATTGTTTCCTAATTAAATCTAATTGTTTCCTAATTAAATCTAATTGTTTCCTAATGAAATCTAGTTGTTTCCTAATTAAATCTAATTGTTTCTTAATTATAATAATTGTTTCCTAATTATACTAATTGTTTCCTAATTATACTAATTGTTTCCTAATTATACTAATTGTTTCCTAATTATACTAATTGTTTCCTAATTATAAAAATTTTTTCCTAATTATTTTAATTATTTTTCTAATTAAATATAATTATTTCCTAATTATTTTAATTGTTTCCTAATTATTTCTAATCAATTAAATCTAATTATTTCCTAATTATTTGATAATTATTTTAATTAAATCTAATTATTTATTAATTATTTGATAATTATATATTTATTTATAATTATTACCAAAACATCCCCCGGGAGTGTCGAACCAAGAGTGCAGCAAGGCCCATTATCGTGTACCAGGTTACCCCGAGTCAAGCTCGAAACACCTTGTCAGAGTTTTCACTCTTAGGTACATATGTGCCAGAGCCGCCTCTACTTGTTCGTATCCAAACAAGGATTATTTGGTACAAGCACATAAACTAATTATACTATATAGCTAAACAATAAAAAAATTAACAATTAAAAATAAAATAAGCAATTAAAAATAATTTAACCGTTAAAAAAATATAAACACCTTTAATAATCTGCACCTTCTAACTCCTTCCTTCCTCTTCTCGAAAGACAAAATTAAAACAAAAAAAAATTCTGCTCAAATATGAAAATGAGAGAGAGAAGAATGGAGAACTGGATGTTATGGGAAAAAACGGATGGGGTGTATATATAGGTTAGATTATTTGCAACGGTCGTATTTGTGACGGGAGACCGTAGCAAATACTAGTTATTGCGACGGGATACCGTCGCAAATGCCTTCGCCCGCATTAAATACAGGCGGCGGGTAAAAGGCTTTTTGCGATGGGCCAGTCGCCAATAGCCACCATTAGCGATGGGTGGCTATCCCCGTCGCAAATTTCTATTTACCGCCGCCGGTATTCGCGACGGGGCCTGTCGCAAATACCTTCGCCCGCATTAATTACGCGCGGCGGGTAAAAAGGTTGTTGTGACGAGCCCATCTCTAATGCCACACCATTAGCGATGGGCGGACATCCCCGTCGCAAATTACTATTTACCGCCACCGGTATTTGCGACGGGAGGATATCCCCGTCGCAAATCCATATTTACCGTCGTTGGTATTTGCAACAGGACCCGTCGTAAATACCTCCCGTTGGATTATCTGTTACGACGGGTACATAGTCCCATCGCAAAACCGTATTTACTACCGCGGGGTATTTGCGACGGGCTGTAGGTGACCGTCACAAATAGGCTTTACAGCGGCCAATATTGGCGATGGGGCCCGTCGCAAATAATATCGAGTGAATATTTTTTTGTGACGGGGAAATTTCCCCATCGCAAATACTATTTACCACCGCCGGGTAGTTGCGATGGGTAGCCTTCTACCCGTCGCAAATATACTTCCCCCGTTTTGGCGCGCAAACCGCGCCATTTAAATTGCGACGGGCCCTGTATTTCCGTTGCAAATAATTGCCCATTTACGACGGGAAAATATTCCCATTGCAAAAACCCTTTTCATCGGATTTTTTGCGACGGGAATAAGTCCCGTCGCAAAAACCCCATCGCAATAATCATTTTTCTCATAGTGAAATAAGGGTGAGGTCAAATGATTAGTAATGGTAAATTACAATGAAATCAACAATGAATCAATGAGAATTATAAATATGAAAAGGTAATAACTAAATACACATGCCATGTAATCAATAAACTAAGAAGGAAGTGGATAAATAATATGGAAAGGTAAATAACTGAAAACACATTCCATTTAAAATAAATAGATAAGGAATAATCAATATAAAAAGGTACGAAACTAAAAACACATTTCATTTAATAAATAAAAATAGAATGAAACGAATCGATAGATAAATTCAAAGAAATAATATCATAAATCAATAATAATTAGGTCTAAATTAGGGAAATTATTAATTATTAGATTCCATGTTTCATAGGTTCATGGTATCTTTATTGTCAATACCTTTCACAAGATGGTTTAGTATATCGAGTAAAACCCCATATAAGGCTAGACAACTGACTCATCCCATGAGACTTCCAATGCATTGAGGGGATATCTATAATTGGGTCCCACCCATGTTCTACCTATCCAAAACATTCCTCATATATCGAGTAATATATTTAACTATGTTCCTTATCAAATATCATTATGGAGTAGAAGATACAGATTTATCAAAATTTCCCCAGATATCAAATAACATTTAATATGAACACAATATGTAAAAATGGTATAAATTTTATAAAATAATCACACCCAAGAAAAATGATATGGATATTTAGGGTACATTCAATGTTCAATAATCATATAAAATTGAATATTTCATGTGGAATACAAAAAAGGAATCCATTTAATGAATATCAATACTATCCTTGAACAAATCAATCATAAACCATAAAAATAAAGAATAAGGATAGTATCAATACAAAATATCCAATGTAGATTAAGGATAAAGGTTTTTTTGTCATTTATTATTGGAAATACTGTAAAATGTCTTTAAAAATCATTCTTGAGGATAATATCCTATTAATTTAAAAAAATTGAAAATAATTTTCATTGAAATTCACTTTTAAAATAAATATTTGAAAATTAACCTATAAAATTTTGAAGAACTCTTCGAATATATGATGGCGGTAAATATGTACATGTTGTAAAAGATAAAAAGATCATTCTTTTTGTACGGTAAAATTTTATAAAGGTAAAAATTTAAGAAAGAGAAAAAAAATATTCCATTGAAAATATTTTTGAAAGAAAAAATGGTAAAAATATCTTTAATAAATAATTTTTAAAAGGTTAAAATATATTTTAAATCCTTTTTATAAAACTTTGTTTTTATAAGAAAATAGGTTCTCTGAATAAAGAGGTAAATGAAGTCGAGTTTTCTTAAAAACATTCTCCAAAACATTTTGAGTTCCAAAGAATGAAAAAAAAAATACTTTAAAATGTTCATGAATAACCAAATTATAATAAAATTAAAGGTTTATTGAAAAGTGGTCATATAATTTCCTTGAAAGGAAATTCAATGCAAACAATCTCAAATAAAATAGGATTGTGAATTAAACCCTTTAAAAGATGATAATGTTGACATGAGAATAAATAAACGAATAGTGTATGTTTAGAAAATATAATTATTCATAATGATGTGATAATACATCAAAAGATATTCAAATTAATTATACACATTATCATAGAATATTAATGGCAATGAGGAAGAATTATAACCCAATAAAAAGGAATCTTATTATGAAATTTCATTACCACATGGTAACATTATGTGTAAATACCATTAGATGAAATAATTAAAATTAAAAATAAAAATATTATTAATAATGAATAAATCATTATATTACATTTCAAAGTGTCATTATGTACACCATAAATAAGAAATTTGGTGTATAATAATAAATTATTCTTCAAAGAATGGAAATTGAAATTAAGTCCCTTACCATTGTGGTAACATATGAATTAGAATACCCAAAAGTAATAATCATCAAATTAAACATTTTACTACCTTTAATATAAAATAATTAATGATACAATTTATCAAAAGTTGAAGTAGGTACACCACACAAAAAATGTAAGTGGTGAAAATGGCGTAGGGCTTGCAGAAAGATAAGTGAGACAAGAATCAATTACCATATCCTTCCTTTTTGTTTTGTGGTATTTATGCTCTTGTATAGTGATTTAAAACATGTTAATAACTTATTCCATAATAATATTTATATTTATTATATCATTTATTATCTTTTTATATTATTTTATTACTCATTTGTTAGTAATCTTTCATTATTTTCACTATTTTTTGTGTTAATTGCATAGTTTTCCATGTATATTTCGACTTGTTATTTTTGTTCTTATTATGTAGATAATGATTTCATCATCTCAAGAATAAAAACCATGATTTAATTATGAAATATAATCAGTATATATGTATTTATAATAATCCATAATATTTTTAGATAATAAATTAAAAGGACCATTCAATGAGATGGTAGGTTGTACGTACGCATGAATGCTACTCTCATTTCATCGACATTTTTAAAAGAATGAATATTAAATAATGTATATGTATATGTATATTATAATTCCATTTAAATATTGATGTCTATATGTGTCATGTATTTTTATTGAAACCATTCTTTATGCATTCCATGTATAGTGTGAACGAGTCGTATCACTTTGAGGTGGCGGTAGTCCACACTTCCACAAACGATGTTATCGTATTTAAAATAATTGGAAGTATGAAGGTATGAATTATATTAGAATTAATAAAAATAATTACATTATAAATATTTTATATAACATATAAAAATAGGTTTTCCATTATAAATCCCAACCATGAGAGTTGGTAATGGAAAAAAATGAACAACTGTTGTTTCATGGGGTGGTAGTTCACCATCAACAAATGGTAAGATCGTTACTCATTAGATAGAAGTATGTATAAGATTAAGTTCAAACCATAACATAAAATAATATAATTATTTTTAGGATAGTTATTTTATTATTTAATCATGTAATAATAAGTGTTTACGAGGTTCATAATGAAAATAAAATAAAAGAGCTTGAAGAAGGAAGTTACCTTTTATTCAGGTTTTTTTTGGTTTACACAAAAGGTATTATTTGAAGGTATTTATGATTAGGATGAGGATTATAGGTTTAGGGGAGGAATATTGGAAGACTATTTGGGTAGATATTTTTTTAGTAAATGTTTATTGAGATTTTTGAGAAAGTGGGAGGGGGGGTTCCTCTTTATAGTGGAGGAGGAGTGGCGTTCTTGTAAAAATTTTAAAAGGGAATTACACCCAAGTTTTTTTCAATAAAAAGTGGAAAAAATAATGTAAAAAATTAAATAAAAGGTACTTTAAATTATAAATATGTTCATATAATTTATTTTGGAAATATTTCTAAGTCATTTTGGCTCTTAAGTTTAAGGTTTTGTATCTTATTAAGCTAATTTCCTTCTTAATCGTTGTAATTAATTTTAATTACTTTCACTAATATTTTTGATAAAAAGTAATTTGAACTTAATATATATTATAAATTATTCTGATTTAAAATATGAAATTAATTTTTTAAAATTCCAATCACATAAGTGTTAGAAATAAATTTAAATTTAATCCCACGGATGGGATGACAAAGAAGGTTTTTAAAGTAAATATTTTCAAAAATTTAGTAGTTTTTTATATCCTGTTTCAAAGTGATATTGATTTAAATGAACTAAATTGGATTTATTAATTTATAATTGATCCAATTTAAATATAAAACCTATTATAAACATTATTTACCCTTACAAATAAATTAGAAAAAAATCATTTTTGAATTAAAATTAAGTATTGTTCACTATTCATTTAAAAATGTTACTTCGAAGAAAAATACCAAAAATTAACCCTAACCTAATTTTTATGTTTAGAAGTAAAATTTTTTTTTGATATATAATATTTATTAAAGTTAAAAAAATTAAATTTAAAATAGATTCTTCATTAAAAGGTTGTAAAAGTGCCCTTTTAAAAAATATTTGTTTTTCAGCCATAAAATTGGGTTTGTTATCATCCTATGCCTATAAAATCTATTGGTTGAATGTAAAAAATATTTTATTGATTATTTAATATATATATATATATTACATTAATATCACTCAATAATTTTTAATAATTTAATTTATTACAATAAAATACCCCTGTTAGCTTAAAAACATTTCCTTTATACTTTATTAGATTTTGTATTCATTTCTAATTAATTGGTAACCTATGAATCCATATTATAATTTTTTAAAACATATAAATTCATAATTTAGTTAACACTATTAATTACCACTAATTTAATGTCATGTTTATGTCATATTATATTAAATAATAATATTTTAATAATACATTATTGTTTGGTAAAACTCGGTCTTGCGTGTAATGATAACTATCGAAGAAAGTCCTTGTTGTTTGTAACTCAACCTTACTCAGTATTGTGTGAATTGAAAGATACATCATATATTTAATTTAATTAAAATATTAACTATATTATAAAGTCTCAGTATATTATATTCTCTCACACGCTTGGTGTTGTGTGTCATGCACGCTATTGAATAAAATGTTATTACATTAGAATATCGTGGTTTTATAATAGACATGGTCTTTGATGACCATGTTAGATGAGGTCACTATCATATGATCTTGAATGTTCTACATTGGTAGAACCATTGAATTTATCCATACTGACCAAATAAGAGGCACTGCCTAGCTTCTTATGCTATAATCTATCTTAATATACCAAAACACCCGCACTGGTAACATTACATTGAAGGAATTACTGGACTAAAATCTAGAGGTACTCCACTTCCCTATATATATTTTTAAGATCTAGTACTACATATCTCATCATATCACTTTTTTCAGTCATTATAGAAACTATGGACCATATTTTGTTCGGTCAATGAGATATCTTCTCATTAGACTCTTTTTATCACATAATGATTAGAATAACCTTCCTCACTAATTTTTAGAATGTAGGTATGTTGTAGAGAATTAATTATATTTTTAATCACTCCTTAAATCCCATCTGGTTTTTTCTTTATTTAGATTCCTCATCTCTGCTCAAACATAGGATAAAGTGAAACTTTTTTCTAAACATGTTGGAATACTCCATAACAAACATTGATCCATGTTGAAGGTTTATAAACTACTTTACATAAACTTGATATTGGGTATTAGGATACAATTATATACAAATAGTTCTTTAATGTTCTTCTAGTTTAATACCTAGTCTTTAATAGTTTGAAACATGAATTCTCAGTATCGTTGGGCTACCCTTTCAAGCATAAAGGTAGAAAGATGAACTTGGATTCACTCTACAGTCTCATAGATTTAAATGATCTCATAAAGGTGGTTCATCTGTACTTAATCCTCTTGAGGAGATACGCCACCCCAAAACATAAGAGAATAATCAAATTGAAAATATATCAAAATTTCAAAGGTGGTAGGATCCATTCATGGATATATCTAACATAAATCCTAGAGTGATGATGCCATCCCTTTTTAAGATCTGAGAGTCCACCACAGGTCATATAGGTGGTGTTTTCTCTTCTACATGTTCCTACAAACCAAGATGTGGTTTTTGAAGGATTATTCTCAAAAAAAAATTTGATAGATAGATTAAAATAATTTTTCAAAAGGTAGGAAACCCTAATGAAAAATAACTACATTAAAAATGATTGTTCTAACCCTATCCCATTTATATTCCATTCATTCATTGTAAGAAATTATTTTTGAAAATTCTCTTTGAATGCCTTCTTTTTTTAAATAGATTTATATCCTGAAATGTCACATTAAATGAAATTATTTATACTATAATTATAACACAAATGAAAAAATAAATTGCAGTGTAAATTTCATTTATAATCATGGAAACCAATTTTTGAACCATATTAACTTAATCACTCATTATAAATTTATAATAAAACCCTATATAATTATTATTATTATTTTAGTTAATATAGATCCTTAATCGATTCCAATGATAATATAACAAAAAAAGCATGAATAAATTATATCACGGGATCTAATCTCTTCCCACCTATAGAAACATAATATTATCCATGAGACCCAATAGTATAAGACCAACATAGATATGAGAGAAAAATAGATCTTAGGATGTCCCCTATTAACTTCATCTTTGGCCATAATTATACTTTCCAAAAAAATATTGGGGTTAAAAATTAACTATTGACATACCTAGATCTTAGATAATCTTAATCACTATACCCAATAGCCCTTATAATAATCCTTTAAACACTTTTTAATAAATATGATCCAATTACCAGAATAGTATTAGGCTAGATTTCTACAACATCTCACGCACACCTTCGGGTCACTAGAGTCTAGTGTGAATGTTTGGGTTGATATGAATATTTAGAGAAGATTTATTTCTCTTTGAATATTAATATAATATCAATTAGTTCCATATTAATATTTTTATGACTAATTGGATACTATAAACCCTAAGGTATAACCAGTATTAGAAAATGAATAAATTACAAGAAGAGGTCTAGAAAAATTCATGATATACTATATCCATTCAAACAACAAATACCAACCATGAATATAATATCCCAAAATACACATCCAATATGGGTTACTCTATAAAAACATTATACATAAAATTAAGGTAAAGAAAACGTATCCCAATGATGAAAGAAGTTGACTTCCAAAGTAAAATCTCCAATGATGAGCATTGAGGTCAACCCTTCTGGGTCCCTCCCATAGGGTATTCAAAAAGTGAAAATGGTTATGTCAATTATCCAAAATATTTTTGAATATTACTCCTATGATCATGTGCTTTTACTCTATATAAATCACAGATAAGTGGGTTTTCACACATCTTGAGATGGTTGGTGTAGGGTATGAGTGTAATATACCTTATAATTGGTCACTAGAAACCCATGACCACCTATCATAAAATAATTTGTATCTTATAATAGGATATATATAGAATAATTGATAAAAAAAATTATTATAAAATAAATCATATCAATTATAACAAAAATAAATAACTCTCTTAACTGTGAGGGTCTATACCAATAAAACCCACTTCGAGCCAAACCAAAGATTTGTGATGCGCTATAACTAAAGTCAAAATGAACCAACAATCCCATTTTTGGGAAAGGGAACCGTGTATTATATAGTCAATACTATCATGTGAACCTTTTTTTCAGGGATAGGGGAATGAAGTATAATTATTCATACCCCTTTGAGCCTATCCCAACCCATCAACCTGCCCTTCAACAATTTTTGTACATAGGAACCATAATTATACATGCATAACATACACCTTTTAATCAAAAAATTTCAATATTATATATTAATTAAACAAAAAAACCATTGAAAAAAACTTTGTTACATAACAAAATTAATGAAACCAAATAATACACCTTAAACAAGTGGGAAAGAATCAAAATAAGAGTCATTTTTAGTATTTAAATATTTTACCTAAAAATTTTCAATACATTCCTTATCACTAACCCAACGTTGAATAAGGTAAAACATTTATACATAGTATTCCAACATGTATATATAATAAATCAACCAAATACATAATGGTTTTAATTAAAAAATATGAGAAGTCATTATTAATAGGAATCCAATTTTTTTAATTCAATTCACTCATCCATACCCAATTGTTATCCAAAACCTGCATGGGTATGAGACAAATAAGGGGTTAACCAACAAATAAAATTGTATACTACTTCCTTGGAGTTTTAGAAATAGTATTAAAACTCCACTAGAATATTAATAATAACCCAATAACAAATGAGGATTGAGTGTTGGATGTTTCATAATATGGAATATGAAATCATGGGAAGAAATTAAGGTAATACATTAATGTATACAACACAAACCACATGTTGTAATAAAAATAGAAGCAATATGTGGAAAAGGAATGATCCAACTAGAAGTAAATTTTTATAATTAATATTATACATGTTAATATTAAAAAATAGAAGATAAGGGAATTAGAGGAATCCTATAGAATTACTTTATTGATGGAAAATGACATATAAAAATCAAAATAACTTTAAAAAAGGTGAAAATAATTATTTACATAGGATAGAGATGAGAGTTGGAGGATCTCCATGGTGGTGCTTCTCATATAAAATGGGGGTGATAATCTAAAATAAGTAATTAAATGGTTGATTTAAGTATATAAAATGATATAATAATAAATTATTTAGTTTATTTTTCTAATTACTCTATAGAGTATTGTGTATTATTCCACTGAATACCACATAGTTCAAAGATAACAATATGCACCCCTAGAACCCCTTGGGTACCCTGTGCGAGACCACTAGTTACCTGATTCTTGATTCACTACACCCCTTACTATTTTCCCTCTAACTTCTTATAAAACAATTTAATACCCTCATTAAATATAAAATAAATAATAATGAATAATAATGAACAAAATTTAAAGATAACTACCTTCTTATAAAAGTAGGGTTATTTAAATGGGTAGTATAATATCATTGTATTAGACACATTATAAATATATCAATAGTATGAGAAACTATCTATGTACCCCTTATTGATTTATGAAGTTAGTTTCCTTGAGATATTGATCTCAGGAGATGATATCTTAGTGGATCATAAGAAAGCATTGTTTCTAATGTACTATATATTTTCTTAAAATGTGTTTGAGGTGATGAGTTTCCTTTGAATTTCAGGTTACAATCACCATTTAATTTAGTATTTATCCAAGATATATAATTCATTGGGATCTCTTACTAGTGTAATGTGTCATTTTAACTGAAGATGAAATTTTTTACCACATATTGAATTCTCATATTATCTCCACTGGGTGAAGGGTTTAATTTGTATTATGATTCATCATTTATCAGCCTTGGTGGTGTAATCATGGATGATAAATCAATAATTGTATGTCATTATCGACAACTGAATCCTTATGAATAAAACAACCCTACCCATGATTTTGAGTTATTTTCTCTCATTTGTTCCTTAAAATTATATAGGAATTAACTATTTGGTGAGTTATTCAAGGTGTTTATTTACCAAAATACCACAAGCTTATCATTTCACTAAGGGATGTAAATCTAAAAAAAACTTACTGGTTAGAGTATCTTCAATCATGTTATTTATACATCTAACATGATCTTAAGAATGGAAATGGTGTTTCTGATTATCTAATAAGGACGACACACTACCAATGTGAGCTAAAGGAAAAAAGAGGTGTTAGTTGTTGTGATTATTGGAAAAATTCAACTTTATTATTAGTAAGTATTTTTAAGGTATATTTATACTACATCATCCTTACACCATTTATCATTGAGTGCATCAATGACTCTAAAATTATTATTCAAAATATATAATTATTTAAGAAAAACTCAATGGTGAGGTAATCCTTTAATGATTACTTCAAGATCCATATTATTTTTTGTATGTATACTAGAGGATATTATTCCCAAATAGCATGATGAAGGAAGTAAGGATGGAATACCATTCATCCAATTGTTTTGTACATCCTCAAATCATGATGATGTATCATGATATTTCTTTATATTTTTATGACCTCATATGAATAATGATATTTCGGGGTCTATCTCAAATAAAAGTATTTTTTGATGAGTCATGGAAAAACATTAATAAAATATGGGTAAGCTTTACCATGTTTTTCTATTTATATGAAAATGACATTAGATTTTAATATAATTTTTAAATAATTTAACAATATCTTCTGTATATTAGGATATGATAAGGGTGATTGAGGATCATCTAATTTAGAAAAATCATTTGTTCCAATACGAGAGTAAAATTCTATTGATGAGATAAGAAAATTATATTTTAGGGAGATTTTAATATTACATGGTTTATTACCCATCACCATTGTCGATAGGGATGTGAGGTTCACCACATTGTTTTAGGAAGTATTTTAACTATCATTGGGATATCGTAGGAAATTAATTACCACCGTTCACTTCAAAACCAATGGCTAATCTAAGAAAACCATTTTCATCATTTAGGATGTGCATTAATCATACACTATTTACATTGGTTGATCATGTGATAATTACCTTCCTTTGTATGAATTATCTTATAAAAATAAATATCATTGATTAAATTAAATGGATCCATTATAATCTATTTATAGATGTTCATATAATTCTATAATCTATTGGAGTGAAATTGGTGAGTCCACTATGATTGGTCCTAGAATTTTTCACGAGATGACTAAACATGTTAAATGGAATTAGAAGTGTCTCATGAAAACAAAAAATGTGGAAAAATTATTATGGAGATCATAATATGAGATCCTTATAATTTATGGTTGGGTACAAAATTTTTCTTAGGGACTCACGCAAACTAGTTTATCAAAGAATGGGTTGACAAGGGAAGATGATTCTATGATTCGTTAAGCCCTTAGTTTTGTTAGGCCCATTTAAAGATACTTCTTTACAAATAACATTACAACCAAATTTAAACACCGTATATAACACTTTTTACACCTCTCAATAGTTGAAGTACATACCTAACATTAATCATGTGATCTAAAACCAAAACACCGATATTGAAGTTGATTTATCATATATACAAAAACCTATTTACATCATCCACTGGACTATGATACTACTATACTTAAAGGTGTTTCCTCTTATTTTTTTTATGTGGAAACATGGAAATCTCCATGTTAAAACATGGGAAGGGGAAGCTATGTTAAAGGCTCAGTGTCCAGACATATTCCCCCCAAAATATGATTAATGCTTCTTGGGTATGAGAATCTTGATGGTTGAGGGGTTGTAATGACCCTAACCATACCAAGTTGGTGAACACATTTATTTCAGAGTTTTAGTTTCTATTTTATTTTTTTGTGTATTTATATGTTTATATGGATATAAAGGATTTTAGAGGAATTTGGAATGGGATAATGGAGGTACCATGGTGTTGGGACAACACAGACTCCCATTATAATTCTATAGGGTACCAGTTGTCATAAAAGAGGTTTTAGGGCCACTGAACATATCATTGGGTAACTAATGAATTGAACAGACTACCTAGTGGTAGTATATAATGTTTATTTAGTTTTTGGATAAATATTATATTTTTTTATAATTTTTAACAACTAAATTTAAGATAGATTGTTATTTTACCCTCATTTCACCTAGTTCAAAATTCCATGACACTCTCAACTTCCTCCCCTCTATCCTTGGTTATTCCCTTATTCAAGGCTCATATAAGAGTCTATGATTATTCATAGATGCATTGAAGAATAATTATAAGGATGGGGATGTCCTATAATATCTATATATCTCTTGTTTCTTCAATTAAGGGGGGTGTAATCCTATCCCTTATAGATCGGCGGATGGATCTTGTCTTATCTATAGTCTTCCGTTCAATTTTCCTACTATGTGATATTTTCCTTGGTGAAATGAAGGTAATAACTGCTATATTTTTTTATTAAATATTGAAAATTACCATTCCCTAATTTCATTCTCATTTAAGGTTTATTTATTATTAATGTTGTGAAATATTCTTCTTCTTGACTTCTAGGACAATACGTCATTTATTTTGTTAAGTGAACTCCTTTCTCTGATTTTACTTATATAGTGGAATAATAGAAATGGTTTGTGGTTGAGTGAACATTATTGAAATAATGTGTTCTAAATTAATAATATTTTTTATAAATTTTTTTATGATGTAGAATGGTTTTTTTGTTTTGTTATAAGAAACATTCCCATTATAGTATTCCTTGTCCATGAGTTGTATGCCTTGTGTTTTTATTATATGTTTTCTTGATAGGAATAATTATTTATTATTCTATAAGAGATATCAATTTCCTATAATATATTATTTGTTTTTATTTATAATATGTTTTTTACAACTATATATATATATATTACTAGAAAATTAAGTTTTATAACATATTATTTGATATGTTATTCATAGTTTTCATGTTATAATATATGTATTTTTGTATTTTAGTTTTATAATGTACCCTTGGGTTGATGAACATGTGGGAAAATATTGTATGGGATCACCAATAACAACCATTTTATATGCCCCTTCCCATATTTATAATAGAACATGATATAATAATTCCATAAATTTAGTATGTAGGGTACCTTTTTCTCTATCGTGATGGGTTGTTTAGGTCATGATATGAGTTTCACACACAAAAACGCAATATATATATGTGTGTGTGTGTGTGTTTTTGTGTGTTTATATATATCTCTGTGTATGTGTTTTTTTAAGGATTTGAGGGCTACCTCTGGTAGGGTATTTCAACAATACCTCATCCCATATCATGGGTTAAGCTCGAAGTGGTTAATTTTGGTATGGACCATCCCGATGTCTAGGGTTATTTGTTAAATAAAATATTTGTGTGTTTAATATTTGATAAGAAATGCTTATTATTTATTTTTATTATTTCGCTAGCCTTTTCTAAACATGTTGAGTTGAATCACCTTTTTATTATGGAAAGGAAATCATATTTTTAATGCGGTTGATAGGGAACCCATTATAAGGCCCATGGGATCAAGGCACACATGCTTATTATATACATAGCATGATGGTCCATAAATGGTCCAAATCACCCATGGACCAAAGGTCCCATGATTAGTAGACCATTGGACCCAAGGACCAAGGTTTGAAATGCCAAAATTATTTAATGTCCTATCCCACCTACTATATATCCACGTGTTTCCCATAGAATGAATATCACTACTCTTTTACCAAGGGCCCCACTATTTGTAATCAGTCATCTTGATTTCCTATAGTGAGCTCCCACTAGGGACACCACCTCCTCTATGTTCCATCACCACTGTTTTGTGCCCTACTTCAAAGTTTCCTTCTCAGAGCTATATGCTCACACTGCCACCATGCCACCACCATCCCCAAAAAGCATGGCCCATCCTCACTCCTATATATGCCCCCCACAACCATTATCAAGAGAAGCCGTATCCCATCTTCCATGGTCCCATAAACAAACCAATATATCTTAAACTGATTCCAACACACTCAAATCATGCCCCCAAACAAACTATGAAGTAATAAATTAGGAGTTCAATCACCAAACATGGATGCAGATCAATAACACACATTCCACTCGAACGTGTGTTGGTTAGAAAAATATGTGTAAGATAATGTTTACATCCTACTGGGGTCCACAACCAATACCATAGTACATCTCACATTCCCCAAACTTGAAATGGATTTGAATCATCCTTTTCATAATATGAATAGTTTCTAAGTCTGTCAGGATTCATCCCTTCTCCAGTTCCCCTATGTAGCGAGTTAGTACCAACTAGTTCTACCACTCGACTAATGCCCCTATGGAATGTCACCAACATTATATTGTTTCTATGTGTATTATAGTTTATGATAGGTGTATATGGATTTGGATGGATACCAACTAAAGGGAATTTATATATTCACAACTTTTACATGCACTCATGGGAAACATGTGGATTTTTCAATTTATGACTAATGTAAGGGAAAGGGCCTCAAGCATGGGAGTGAGATTCATAAGGATATAAGAGTTTGGGTAAATTATTTTTGATGTTTTTGTGAGACTGATGATCCAGACACATCAAATCTACCCTAGACAGTTCCGATGGAGTTCCTATATTTGGGACCTCTTACATCTAGCTACCTAGTTTATATTTGTTTGAAAATTTTTGGCTTATTTATATTTCTGTCTTGATTCATACCTTTTTTATACATTGTGGTCATTTGGGATTATTTTTTATTAGAAACACATTTTTATATGGCATTCATACAATATATGGTCCAAAAATATTTAATATAGGTTATCCTGTAGTTATTTCCTATATTATTGTAGCCTAGGTCTGTCAACCCCTTACCTATCTATTTATTTAATTACTGGACATTTCTCTATAATGTAAAAACATATCCAACATTTATATCATTCAAAACATACTGTTTATTATAGCCTATGTTGATTAGGAGGTGTTCCTATGGTCTAATGGTGACCAGGCTAGATGTCATTTGTGTATCCTAGCTATGTTCAATGCATAACAATTATACACTAACATTATAAAATACACTATAAGTATACTACAATGGGATTTAGTATCTGAGTAGGTATGGATAAGAATGTTATTTATGCATATGAGGCTTAAAATTTATATCCATCTAGTGAAATAAATATTATAATTTCTATATAACTATAATTCCATCTTATCTTTAAAAATTAGATTGTTTGGATAATGATAGATGACATATGGGTCATTATTCTAGTAGAAATACATATCCAATGGGGTGTGCATTTCAAATCCCCCATCAATATAGATTATTAGAAAAAATCTAATAACATTAATGTCTGAATTTTATAATTGATAGATTATTTCATATAGTTAATGGTGAAATCCCTTTTAAAAGTTGAATAGTATAGCTCATTGTTATTATAGTTAAAGAGGCCACATATGGTACTAAAAATGGGGGTTGGTGGGCTGGATATATTGACGATTTTGATGTAATTTAAAATTTCTAAAACATTTCATTTTATAATTTTATTATCGATGACATGTAAGAATTTTTTCTTTATATATATATATATGACTATTAGAACATCAATACTTTTATCCTAATAAAATGATTTTGGAAATAAAAATAGGCATGAGGCAAAGTTGACTAGAAACATATATGATAATCCATTACTAACACATACAAAATAACTAGAGTGATCATTAGTGGATCCACTATAGAATTTCCCCACAGTATCCTAGATATATTTTTATGATAACACCATTACAAGAACTTTTGTTTCAAAGTTGTGATAATAAGATATCTATGAATCAATGTATGAGAAATATAGGTTAGCTATAAAGTTTACCTCTTTTATTTAATTTAAAATAATAAGTCAAAAAAATTTCAATTTTAGTTACAATATTATTATTTTTAGATATGGGCCACTCTATAACTAGGATAGAGACTCATGTGCTGGAGTTGTTCACTATTGAGACCTCATAAAATGTTTTTATAGAAACCCAAATTTTTGTAATGTATTTTATTATATCCTAAAAAAGGTCATAGAAACACCAACTACATGGGAAAACCCTGTAGTAGTTGGGAATTTATCTTTAGTAGAAAACTCATAAATCCTTATAGATCAATTTGGATCACCAATGATAACATATGAAACTACACTATAGATAATTGTAAAAAATGAATCTATATTGTGAAGTATGTATTTGAGATGATCCATCAAACACAATATTTGAACATTTACACAATTTTAATTACTTCATTATGGGCTCTATAAAATATTAAAAAATGAAAAAAAATGGAATAATATCTTATAATTAAATTTTTTTAGAGGTTAAATACAACCATATATCCTAAATATAATAGCTCTATAATGTCTTCTCTAAAATAGAATGATATGAGTAATTTTCATAATAATTTTTCTTCAAGATTCTTTATATCCTATTCTATAATTTGAACACTTAATTTTGTTGGCTCGGAAAAAGACGAGAAAAAGAGATGGCAAGAGGGGGGATGAATTGCCTTTTAAAAAATTGATTAACAAATTAAAATCAAAGTTGAAAGTGCAGCGGAAATAAAGAGGCAAGACACACAAAATTGATAACGGAGTTCGGCCAAAACCCGGCCTACGTCTCCGCTCCCAACTCAACCGTTGAGAGATTCCTACCGCTTTCTTTTCAATGGTTTTAGCAAGAAACTCACTAGGCTTTGAGGTAGCACTAGGACCTATTACAGCTTGCTTTTGAAATGGTTAAGCAAGAACCCACTTGCTTTTAATGGTTTAGCAAGAACCCACTAGCCTTTTTAACGGGTGAAGGCTAGCTCACCGAAACACAAGCCTTTTAAAAGGAAAGGCTTGAAGAAACCTCTTCACACCTTAATGGTGGTGTGAGAACCCAAAAGAAAGGGGGATGAGAAAAGGGTTTGGGGTTTGTAGGCACAAACCCAAAATTAAAGCTCAAAAAGATAAAACAATAAAACCCGTAATTGGGAGAAGCCTTGGGCGCCTTGAATGGATGGAGATGTTGAAGGCCGCTTCCAAGCTTCTTTGATGGTGCTCTTGGATGTGGAATTGGATTGGAGAACTTTGGGTTCCTTGAGGAAATCCGCCGGAGGTTCGCCAAAATGATCAACAATGTGTCCGGTGGCTTGGGTGAAGTTCCGGGGCTTCCTAGGCCTTTATTTATAGGCTAGGAACCTTCAAGTATCCGTTGGAGGGCTTTGGAGCCGTTGGAAAAGGCCTCGGAGCCGTTGGGAGGCTTTTGGAGTTGACTGGTCAAAGCCAACGACTAGTTTGACCAGGGCTACCGGCTGGCCGGTACAGCTCCACCGGCTGGCCGGTGCCTTGGTAGAGAAGAAGAGTCTTGATCCAGGCTCTACCGGTCGACCGGTGGAGGAGCCACCGGCTGGCCGGTGGAAAGACAGTAGCAAATACTATTTGGGCTGGGTGCCACAGGTCGACCGGTGACAGAGCCACCGGTCGACCGGTGGAACCTGGCAGTGGGCAATGCCTCTGCCAGTTCCACAGGCTGGCCGGTGCTATCACACCGGTTGGCCGGTGGACTGAATTTCAGTCCACTTGATGTGCTTCATGGCCCATTTCCTTGGAAATCTTTTGCCTATAAAACAAAAACACTTAAAACAATGTTAGATAAACATGAAAGTGATTGTGATCATGAAAATTAAACCACGAGGGGATACGAGAGGTACAACAATCTCCCCCTATTTTGATGATCACAATCACTAAAACAATTAATGTAAAATACTGAAATTGAAAGGAAATGCTAAGCACGATGAAAAGGATTCTCCCCCAATCAATCAAGAAATTTCTCCCCCTTTGTGATTATCAAAATAGAATGGGGCATAAAACTTGATTGAGGGAAATGAGATTTTAAAGTAATTGAAATTTGAAAATTGAATTGAAAGTTTTGAATAAAAAATTTGAAATGAGAAATTGAATAACAGTTTGAATTGAAAGTTTTGAATCAAAAACCAATTGAAATTTGAAAGATTTTGAATTGAGAATTTGAAACCGAGATTTGAAATTGAAAGTTTGAAAATTCTTAAATAAACCAAACTCCCCCTAAATAGAAAGAACTAATCACCGGGGAGAGGAAATAAATTTTGGCCCGGAGAGACTCGCAAGAAGGGATTTCTCAATCCATACTTGTCTCATAGCGGGTCTCCTCCTATAGAATTCGTCCGAAAAGAAAAAGCTTTTGGGTTGACCATACCGTGCATTTTTACAATTGCATTCATAAATAAGGTGCCCGGGTTTCTTACAATAATTACAAAATTTAAAACTAGAGCTCCCCCTTACAAAAACAGTGGGTGCATGGGAGGAGGAAGCTCGGTTGGTGTATCCTAGCCCTTGGGTGGTTCTAGATATACGTTGGGAACCTAGGAGATTATTCAAATTTTGTTCCCCTTGGGTGAACTTAGCTAGGGTCTCCCTTAGGTCTTTGATGGTTGATTCCATGGAATCAACATTTGGAAAATTTTGGATTTTAAGGGTCAACTCTTCCTTCTCTTTGAGCAGTTGGTCTTTTTCGGAGGAGAGTTTTTTGAAAGATTTTTTTAAAGCAACAAATTTTGACGATAAAGTATGAAAACCTTTTTCTAATTGGTCTCTAGCGTGTGAGAGTTCTTCATAAGAAAGATGATTTAAAGAATTTGAATTTGAAGAACTAGAAGACGAGGAAGAAGAGTCGGAAGATGATACCTCATGATTTGCCATTAGGCATTTTTTACCGTTGTCGCTTGAGGAGGAGGAGGAGGAGGAGGATGAGGAGGAGGTGTCACTCCATGTCGCCTTGAGGACCTTTTTCTTTCCTTTTTCCTTTTGCGTGGCCCGTTTCTTGTTGAGTGGGCAATCGGGCTTGTAATGGCCCTTTTCGCCGCACCCGTAGCATTTCACCTTGGGCTCGGATTTTTCGGTGGGTTCTTGCTTTCGGTGCTTGCGGGATTTCTTCTTCTTGTGCTTCTTCATAAACTTGTGCATTTGGCGGGCGAGATTCTCCATTTCCGAGTCGCCGCTTGAAGATGAAGTAGATGAGGAAGATGAGGATGAGGAGGAGCTTACTTCTTTTTGAACCTTGAGGGCGATGTTCTTTGGTGTCTTGATTGGTGTGCCCTCCTTTTGAGCTTGCCTCCTCATCGTGATCTCGTACGTCATTAGGGATCCGATGAGCTCCTCTACCGGCATATTTTTGACGTCCTTAGCTTCTTGGATCGCCGTCACTTTAGGTGCCCATGAGCTCGGTAGGATCCATAGGATCTTCTTCACCATAGTTTCTGCAGAAATATTATCTCCAAGAGACTTTCTACCATTGCACACGTCAGTAAATCGAGTAAACATTTCAGAAATTGATTCATTTGGGTGCATGGAAAAAGACTCAAAATCTTGTCTATACATGTCTAATCTAGTATCTTTGACTTTATTAGTGCCTTCATGGGTCACTTCTAAAAGCTTCCAAATTTCATGTGAAGTGGTGCAAGTGGATACACGATTAAATTCATTTCTATCTAAGCCGCAATGGAGAGCGTTCATGGCTTTGCCATCAAGCTCAAAATTTCTAATATCGGCGGGGGTCCATTTGGATTCATCGGGGGAAGACAAAGAATAACCTTGCATGACAATTTTGTAAATAGGATATCCTATGCTTCTTAAAAAAGTGGTCATGCGGGTTTTCCAATAATTATAGTCGGTCCCATCAAAAAATGGAGCCCGACCCAATGAGAGGCCCTCGGGGGCGAAAGAGGTTGATGCCATCTTAATGGATCTTAAATTTGAAACCGGGTTAGGGTATTACTCAAATTTTCCCTCTGATACCAATTGTTGGCTCGGAAAAAGACGAGAAAAAGAGATGGCAAGAGGGGGGGTGAATTGCCTTTTAAAAAATTGATTCACAAATTAAAATCAAAGTTGAAAGTGCAGCGGAAATAAAGAGGCAAGACACACAAAATTGATAACGGAGTTCGGCCAAAACCCGGCCTACGTCTCCGCTCCCAACTCAACCGTTGAGAGATTCCTACCGCTTGCTTTTCAATGGTTTTAGCAAGAAACCCACTAGGCTTTGAGGTAGCACTAGGACCTATTACAGCTTGCTTTTGAAATGGTTAAGCAAGAACCCACTTGCTTTTAATGGTTTAGCAAGAACCCACTAGCCTTTTTAACGGGTGAAGGCTAGCTCACCGAAACACAAGCCTTTTAAAAGGAAAGGCTTGAAGAAACCTCTTCACACCTTAATGGTGGTGTGAGAACCCAAAAGAAAGGGGGATGAGAAAAGGGTTTGGGGTTTGTAGGCACAAACCCAAAATTAAAGCTCAAAAAGATAAAACAATAAAACCCGTAATTGGGAGAAGCCTTGGGCGCCTTGAATGGATGGAGATGTTGAAGGCCGCTTCCAAGCTTCTTTGATGGTGCTCTTGGATGTGGAATTGGATTGGAGCACTTTGGGTTCCTTGAGGAAATCCGCCGGAGGTTCGCCAAAATGATCAACAATGTGTCCGGTGGCTTGGGTGAAGTTCCGGGGCTTCCTAGGCCTTTATTTATAGGCTAGGAACCTTCAAGTATCCGTTGGAGGGCTTTGGAGCCGTTGGAAAAGGCCTCGGAGCCGTTGGGAGGCTTTTGGAGTTGACTGGTCAAAGCCAACGGCTAGTTTGACCAGGGCTACCGGCTGGCCGGTACAGCTCCACCGGCTGGCCGGTGCCTTGGTAGAGAAGAAGAGTCTTGATCCAGGCTCTACCGGTCGACCGGTGGAGGAGCCACCGGCTGGCTGGTGGAAAGACAGTAGCAAATACTATTTGGGCTGGGTGCCACAGGTCGACCGGTGACAGAGCCACCGGTCGACCGGTGGAACCTGGCAGTGGGCAATGCCTCTGCCAGTTCCACCGGCTGGCCGGTGCTATCACACCGGTTGGCCGGTGGACTGAATTTCAGTCCACTTGATGTGCTTCATGGTCCATTTCCTTGGAAATCTTTTGCCTATAAAACAAAAACACTTAAAACAATGTTAGATAAACATGAAAGTGATTGTGATCATGAAAATTAAACCACGAGGGGATACGAGAGGTACAACAAATTTAACCAGTATTAGTCCCATATAGTATGGGTAGGATCATTTATAAAATAAATTCCATTCCCCCATATCTTTATAATATAAACATTCTATTATACACTATATAATGCATGATGTTGATCAGTGAAATATCCTAGAGGTATTATTTTAAATCCAATAATTTGGGATACCATCATTGTTCATCCCACATGAGATGGGTATATAAGAAGAAGTATTGGGATATATGAACATGTATTATGTGATAGTATTTTTTATGTGAAATTTCAACCAAAAACCTTATATTTATTGAATAAAATATTTGGTTTTTAGGTGCATTTTTATTGTGCCACCCCACTAGTTGGAAAGTAAAATATTTATTTATATAATAATAGATATTTATAGATATTTTTATTAATACATCAATATATACCTAAGATATTTCAAAACTATTTTCATCACAGAATATGATCGATACTTTACATTCCGTGAGAGAGTTAGTTCCAGTGTACACATCTAACTCTAAGGATGATACAAATTCAGATTCTTGGGCTACTGAACTCATCCAAGTATTACGGTAAAATGTGTAACTATATATTTTAAAAATGATCACATAAACTCAACTAGGTGATTTGGTTAAATAAATACACCCACCTCATGGTCTTATCACAATGTTTGGGTTTTCAAATTAAGAACCCCACTATCTATTCCATTATTAGGTAAATCATTACTAAATTGGATTCAAAAAAAGATATAGAAGGTGATCCATACCATATGAGATTCAGATTCCAATTTTTTATAATATTATAAATTAGTGCTCTTGGAAGACACTCTCCATAGAGAGGAAGATACTACAAATAAGTATTTTTTATATTGAATAGGAGATTATTATAGATCACATTATTTAATAATTCATGCATATAAAGTTTGAGCTAAGAAAATACATGGAGTTGGTAATATATTATTATAATTGAAGATATTACACTATAATGAGAGGGGATGAATTTTATCTTGATTTTGAGGTTAAAGATTCCAAACTGGTCAATCTTTTTTAATATGTTGATGATTTAAATTCATTACTACTTCACTTTAATGTATCAATTAAACCAATTTTTATATAGTTTTTATATCATCATTTATTTTTCTTCCATATTTTACGATTTTTTAGGAGTGGTCCAATGGTATGGTTTCTCGTTATACAGAGCCCGCGTGAGGATCTCAAAAATACCATGGAGATTTAATGAGTTGGATATTGAATAAACCACATGGAGTAAATTCTTAAAGGGGTGTTGTTATTTGATCTCAAATGAGACATCTTCATTATACCATTTTTGTTTTCATTGAGATTTTTTAAATTCTCAATAATAACATTTTATCATATAATATAGTGTTTAGATAACATTAAAATTGGGATCATGATAAGACTTATTTTTTAAGAAAATTAATTTAGGATACCTAATGGCTTTTTCATCTTGTATTTAGTGACAACATGATCATGGGTGATTTTAAGTATAATCATAGATTATTATAACAAACAAGAATTAATATTTCTTAATTTGAGGTGAATCATGGAGTAAAGGGTACATTCCACATTGTAATGGAGTGAATCAAAAGAATATTTTTTACTATTATGAATGAAATAATATCAAAAATGTATGTTTTATGATAAAAATATTATTCCCAGTAAGTTTAAACATTTATAATTATCCATGATAAGGATCCATGAAAATTCATTATCGGGATTTCTAAGGGAGAAGAAGGGAACCACACCATATCAAGGGATCCATGTCAATTTAGATGAATTTGTATCATAAAGTAGAAATTTTTTAGATCATGTTGTGTGAATTACTCAGAGTATAAGCTTCTCATATGATGAAGCTTGGGTTCATTCTATAATAGGTATTTTGGATATATGAGTAGATACAAATACCACACTATAATGTATCTGATCAATATATAATAATAGACATTTTTTGTTTTATCAATAATCCACATCATTAATATCTGATTGAAACAATTCAATAAAAATAATCACACTATAATTAATGTAGGGTTTATAAAAATGTATACCTCGAATTAGAAAAATAAGTGACAAAACTTTGAGATTAATGACCTCTAATTTCAATGAGTATTAATTTTTGTTATGAAGGAGAATACAAACAAGGGTGAAAACATGATCCAAATTCTGAAGGTAGTTAAGGATATTTAAATAAATATTATTTGCATTTTTTATACTCATATTTCATTCTTGTATTTTTATTTCATGATTACATATATTCTATATTAGTTCTAATTTTTGATAATTTGATAAAACTAACACAACGAGAATGTAACTGTTATTAATCAAGGATTATCCACCAGATAAAATAAGTGATGGAACCTTGTAAAAACCCTTGTTCTATGTGTGTTTGTCCCGAGACTATCTCTCATAAAAACCTTGTTTTATTGATGGTCTTTTTTAGTAATGGGTGAATGGAAAAAGATTTTAAAATTCATTATTTAGATAACCAATGATTCACCCCCCCCCCCATTAGTGGTTCACTCATTGGTAGTTACCCTCTCTTACGTGAATAATTTAGTATGAGAGCGTATTGCAATGGTTGTAGGTATTTGTCTTAAGAATATGAGTTTTTTAATTATTTTTATACATATTTCAATTGATTTTATATATGTAAATAATGAAAAATATCAAAAATAGAGTAAATATAATATTCAATGGGAAGGGATACAATCTATGGAAGGAGATTATGTTTTCATATCTCCTTTCTCTTGGAATATACATTCTTGATATCACCAATAATGGTGTATATATTCCTAAAGTTAGAAAATTATACTCTTTTCTTGGTAAGAAGAATATCAAAGCTAAAGGGGATATTGCAATGGGTTACCCATATCCATTTAGGATAAGGAGTTTACATGAGCTATATGATTAAGGAAAGAGAATTGAATTTAAAGAAAACTTCTTGATAACCATGAGAAAGATATGAATATTACAGGTTCATGGTAACAAACATGTCAGAATCAATTTTTGGATGCTCAAATAGGTGAAGTTGAACATTGGATGAATTAATTGTTCGATTGAACAATTTTTGAAGATTAATTCAAAGATTTGGATAATTTCTTGAGTATTCCATGGTGATTATTAAATCGATGAATATTTTTATAGAAAAAATTAAAGAAATGATTTATTATATAGATTATTAAGATATGAATAAGTTGAACAGTGAAAATATCATCAATTTCATTAAAATCGTGGATATGAGAACAGGAAAAACCATAAGGATAAAAGGAAAATATAATAAGGACACAAATTTTAAAGCTTCAAATGTTTCAAAATATATTTATCATAATAAGAAACATAAGGAGGGACCAAATTTCATTGATAATTCATTAAATTTAAAGGAATTGTTATCATTATTATCAATATGAATATAAGAGTTATATGTATATGTAAGTGTAAATATATATTTAGGTTTTTCAATTATGGATTGAGTATACATTTTTTAGCTACATTCCCTAACTAGAATAATAGATATGAGACTTATAATAAATATATGATATTATCTAGAATAATCAACGATGTTATTGGTTATATTGAAGGTAATTCCATTCAAGGAAAAATAAAAGGAAACATATTTAATAAAATTATCTTTATAACAAATCATGAAACAATATTTTTTGTTGATGAATTTTAAATGGAGGTTAGGGACTTAAAATTGATTTTATAGCTAAATAAATGTTTTAAAATAAACCCAATTATGAAGATGGTGATAGTAGTGAAGAGTAAAGTAGTGATGAGAAGACATTAAATCAATTACACTTAAGGATGGATATTTTGTAATGATTGAATAAAATCATTAAAAATGTAAAATAGTAAAATAAATTGAGTAAGAGAAATGAATATTTTAAGAAATACCTTAATAATTAAAAAATCAAAAAGATTAATGAGATGGAATTAAATTTCAAATAGAATATGGGTGATCCCAGCATACTCCATAAATAAAGTGAAACAATGATTTATATTACTATAAAAACATGACTAATAAAAATAATAAAGTGAAAAATCTTGGGGGTAAGTGGGTTGATAGTGGTAATACTATCAAAAACAATAACTTATAGTTTAAAAATTCTATAAAAAATGTTGGTAAATATTATCAATAAAATGAGAAATTTTTTGTTTCTAACCAACAACATAGATATTTTCCTATAATTATATGAATATTTATCTTGGAAAATAATTATTTAAAACTAAATAGTGTTAGAAACAATGATAAGGATAAGTAGTTTATTACTTTCACTAATAAGGATAAAATAAGAATTATATATCAATTTGGTTGTTTAATAAATCTCAAAAAATTGAGTTATATAAGAATAATAATTTTCATTTTAATCCCATGTAAAAAATTAAAAGTGAAGGAGGTGGATTCTAATGATGAGAAACATCAAATAAAGCAGTGGATTTCAAATTGAAATAAATATCAATGAGAAAATTTTGATGAATCTATTTTCAAACCAAAGTGATTTCTCTTTGATGGATGAGATTATTTTAAATAATAATATGTAAATAAACCATATATATAAAGATTCCATATTTAAATCCATCATTCGATTAGAGTATATGAATAAAGGGGGATTCAACTTGATGTTTTATGAATCCAACTGAGATGCCATCTAAGAGAAAAAAAATATTCATTATTCTTTTAATTCACCTAATAAAACTTATGGGAGGTGTGATCAACCCAAAAACACTACCAACATGCATCTCATAATATTATTATAGAAATTATATTGGAAAGAAAAATCTAAATCTATCAAGAGTAGGTGTGATCATGAAAAAAATGATGGTTGAGGTGAATTACAAAATAGTGAAAGTTTGATATTCCTGAATAATTGATTGTGATTTCTTATCACATATGAATAGAAAAAAATTTATTAAAATAAATCCGAATATATAATTGAGGATATGATACTTTTAAAAACATTATACCACTCAATTTTATATATGTTATAAGTTACAATATTAGTGAGAAGAAACATGAATACATTGAAATTCTATTAATTAATGGGTTGAGGCACAATATCTTGAGTATTATAAAAATTGTAACAGTGGTACTATGGTGATATCTTTAAAGGGTGGATGTTTCCAAAAATATTAAGAATGAAACTATAATTATGAAGGGATAGTGAACATGTGGAAAACTATTGCAAATTTCAAATGATAAAAATAGCTGATACATGCATGTGAATAAATTGAATGGGATTTGGTATAGAATATTTTTTCATTAGGGATAAAAGAATATAGATATTATTTTAAAATATGATGATATAAGTAATATACCAGATATGAATCATTATATACTCCACTTTTTTCATATGTCAAAAAGGAACAATGGTGAACAAGTTCTATAAATAAGTTTAAATCAAAATAAAGAATCCTACTATTTTGATACATTTGTATGTGTATGGTTTGATGTGATTGGATTTAATTAATTGAGGCAAGTTTTTAATGTATCGTTTTGATTATTTTTTTAATATAACATATATATAATTTATGATTAGTAAATCAAAAACTCATTAGTTGATTAAGAATCATAATATATGTAATTGAAATAGAAAATAATGTGTTATAAAAATATTTTGGTTCAAAAATTGAATAGAATACATGAATGGATAGTTTAAGTAATATTATGGTAAGCATAGAATATAGAGTGAAAAAATTTCTATATAAACTGATGAAAATTGTAATAATGGTGTTTATGTAAAAAAATTTGGGGGAAATGTGTAAAATTATGGTATCTGAGCATAACACCTCAATGTTATTTTAGAGATGTGCCATAACTACAGCTTTATAGATTCTCAACTAATGTTCACTCTATCCATATTCGTTAAATAAACCTTATAATATGTGGAATGAGAAGAATCTAAATTTAAAAGTCTAAAGCTATTCGATATCCCTTGTTACATGAATATTAAAGGAATAAAATTGGGTATTTTTTATGAGAGAGATGATAAGGGTATATTCGAGGGATATAAGCATAGTAGAAGGAGTTTGAGATAAAATAACATTAAATAAAAGTAACTTACAATATTTTAAATAATTAAAAATTACATATCACTAATAAAATACTTCCTGAACATTTTAGTTTAGTATGTTTTGATATTAAATATGCCGATATAATTTTTTTTCAAACATGTGAAAATTTCCCCATAATTACAAAACACATAAACCCCTTCAAGATACACCATATTTGGAACTCTTATTCATAATAGTGGGAATATAAATATAATAAAATGGTGAGATCATATGCTCAATAAGGGGTGAAATATGTGAGATATAAATTGATTATTATAAGTGAGAATAAGATGAACATGTGAGCATGATAACATAATCTAGATATATGAATATAAATATGTACATCATATCCAATGGAAGGATATTAATAAACCTTAATATAGAATAAATATTTGGAATAACCTCAAAAAAAGTAATTGGAATCAATAGAAAATAATTATTTTCTATATTAATATAACATAAGAATGTAACACAAGTAGAAGAATATAAAATGATTTTTATTTCAAGGATCCCTTCCAAAACCCACATCACATATTGGATGAACATGGACCATAATATAATATGATAGGATAACCAAACATGTCACATAACCAAAATAATAATGATATATAATCTTTACCCAATGAATTAGAGGGCTATATATTTTTAGTTCCACTTTTCACAAAAGGAAAAATCATATGTATGTGTGCAACATGAACATAATAGCATTCTTACATCCATCATACAATAGATAACCTGAGAGAAATTAATGGGTCTCATTAAAATTTTCACAAACACATACACTATCTAGTGAAAGGAAGTGGGTGGTATCATTATAACATATCCTCAGTGATTCATGATAACATTGAAATGGTTATAAATTGGTATTCATGAAAACACATTAAAAGATGTTAAATAAATATTTAAACAGAAAAATAATTAATCCTATTCAATTTCACATTTTTCATTAGAAAAAAGTTTTAATTATAAAGTGAATTAAAAATTTAAAGGATAAAAATATATTAAAAAGATAATTTTTTTAATGGAATGATTAACTTATGATTCATAATGAACATAAAAGAAAGTGGTAAATACAATTTACCATGTGGAAAATTTTAATGAAAATATTTAAAAGATTTGTTTCAGTCATCTATAAAAGAAAATCAAATTTGATAAAAAATGAAATCAATCGATAATGTAATATGATATAATTATAGATAATATATCCTTGAAAAATAATAGATATCTTTGAAAAAGAGGAAAATAACTCTAACTAAAAATAAGAAAAAACACTTCCACTTATATCAATAATTTTAGCCACATTTAAAAATAAAATATAGAAGAAATGGTGAGAATATATATAAACCCAAAAAAACTATAGGAGAATAAAATAGATGGAGTATTTGAAATAAATTACTTATTAATTCCCATAATATAAATTGAAACATAAAAAATATAAGTTTTAAATTTTTATTTTAAAAGAAACCCTAACCTTTACTCTCAACTCCCAAAAAAGAGATTAAATATCCTATATGGAAAATGTAAAAATCTTAGTCAATTACTTATAAACCATGTAGACTGTATGGTTTTTATGTAATAGTGTGGGCCTAACTTCATGTCCATGCATCCGGATACTATTTTCGAATAGATCCCTAACACATTGTTTGCACACATTCGTAAATTGTGTGGCCCCATATATTTTAGGTAAAAAGACATGTTTTCCCTCTTCATTTTCTTAATGAATTTTCTACTTTTTCCCTTACCTTCAGTGGTTTGTGGTGGGTATCTCCTTCAATAGGTTTCAAAATCCCCGAATCTTGGATCCTTGGTATCTCCTCTATTTGGTGTCTAATCTTCTATCTGTCATAAGCATCAGATAACCCAAGGTAAGGACAACCCCATATACTCTTTCTATTTTGGTGAATATTGGGGTTCGTTTCACTATTTAGATAAAGGCTAATTTACCCTTTTTCCAGGGAATTGAATTGAAACATAGATCTCTTCCAACCTTATTTGAATATGAGTTCGATATCATGTGAGGCTTCATCTACATCCCTTAGTTAGGTGGTCATGTAGTTTTCCATTTGATGTTTTTCATTTCATATTTATTCTATCATTCTATAAGCTAAAATTTGTCGATCTTCTAAATTGGGATGGTTTCTTCATGTCTAAATGACCCTAGTGCCTTGATATTGATGAATTAGTTCATGTTTAGGTGTTTATAAATCACACATTACATATATAGACACCCATATGTGTTCCACCATGAAATTGGTCATTTTGGACAATTGGATCAAAATACATAGAACCCAATATAGCTACCTACTTGAATTTAAAATGAATTATGCTTTAACTCATGTGTATTTAATGAATTACAAGGTTTCTTAATGATGTTTGGATCCTTTAAAAGTGAAATTTCCCAAATGATCAATTGAGTTGTTGTGTGAACTTACCACTAACACATAATCCTTATAATTTATCATTCCATTTTTAGGATAATGGAATGGTTAGGTTTGTGAAATATGGTTAGGGTATGTTTGTTACTAAATTATTAATGAATTGGTACTAAATGGAATGAATTCAGGGGATGGCATGGAATTTCCCTTACTCACATTTATTTTTATATATAAAGGCACCATTTTTTTGAATTACATAATTCTAAATGGTAATTATTGATTATGATGCCTTGAATATATTGAACTCACTGATATCATGTGAATGATATATATATGAACATGTATGGGTATGAGGTATTTTCCCATGACAGTTATATATATAGTGTAATTATGGAAAGGGACTCAATAGTGCCTGGATATCCAAGCTCCCATTACATCATTTCAAACTTACTACCTCGTGATTAGAGCTTTTTAGCTTGTTCAATGGTGTTGGATGCATGCGTGTTACATCCCAGTACAACCAATATATATATATATATAGTGACATGATTTGACATACCATATATAAGATGAAGTAGGTATACCTTCTAGGTATCCTTTAGGAACCTGAGTGGGATGTTATTTATATATTCTACACTACTGTACTTTCTTATGTATTATTGTACACTTAATACTTATTAAAACCTAGTTGTTTTACATGTAGAGACCATTGGTGGTGGCCTACTGATATATATATATATATATATATATATATATATATATCAAACCCTACTCAAACTTCCTTTAGAACCCAAGAAGATTGTTTTCCTATAGGTATGGATAGGGGAAATCACCCCCCTTCTATAGCCCGAGTGGCCTGAAAGACTTCTTTTTTATTGATTTTTGATAACCCCCCTTTCAAGGGATGAGGGGAAGCCCTTACAAGGCCCGTAGGCTCAAATATTACAAGGCTCTTTGGCATAGGAGATTACATGACCTGAAGGTCTTAGGGAATTCAACAAGACTGTCTACAAGGAACTGCCCCTCCCTAGAATCTACATCGTGATAGTAGCTCTCTGCCTTCACATGGACGTCTATCTAGGCTTCCCTTGAAAGCATAGGATGGTCTCTAAGGCCTAGCCATTTACTTTTTTTACTTCTGTACTATCATTCCGTGCATCTATATTTGTATGGGGAAAATGTTGATGATATGGGGAATATTTAGTCTTTTATTCCTTATTTCACTTTTTTATGGCATGAATATTGTCATTTACTTTGTTTACTTCTGTACTATAATTCCATGCATCCATATTTGTATCAGATGCTGCCTTTGAGGCTTTTGATTATTATATTCTATTATCTTTTCTTCTGATTCATGGTTATTTAGTTGATTGTTATGATTCTGATGTTTATTGTATCTGTCTATTGTGTTACGTTTATGCTACTTCTCACTATTTGTTATATTCTCTATGTTACTCTGTCATGGGGGTATAGTCTCCCCATTGTACTACCTTATACACACCTACTGCTAGTTGTTAGCCCCTATAATATGGGGATATTCTATAGGGGTCATGTTTCCAACTAGGCTTGGGGCACAGACTAAATGGCATTTGAGTCTAATGCATTACAAATTAGTATTAGAGTAGTTCCTTTATTTCTTTACTATTTTCCAACAATATAATGGAGATGAGGAATGATTGGGACATGGTCACAAGCCATGCTTGGGCATCACAAACCCATGTATGGGTTAAAGGCCATGTTTCCATAAATGATATTTTAATTGATTCTACTGATTATGGTTGATATCATTTCACCATTGGGTGATTCACATGACTTGTGATGTTAATGATGTTTATTTTTTTGAAATTTGAATCTATTTAATATTTCTCGATTATATGAGGTCTCTACATTCGAATCATGCATCATGATAGGCATAGTATGACTATTCCATGTATCTTTTCCACATCACATTTAATTTTCACCGATTGTTTCTTGTTTCATATTCATTGTGCCTTTTCTTATATATACAATTGTGCTAACACATATTTTAGGATTTATATCATCCTATAGTGTTATTTTAGTGGGTTCCACTCTTTGATTCATAAAGTGTATGGGACCTTATGGATTGGGAAATGGAGTTCTAGTTGGGTCAACCATTTATGAAATGGGATAATTGCATGAATAAGATATTTGAATGAAAAATCCATCAAAGTGAATGACACCTTTTGGTTTACAAGGTGTATGGGCCCTTATGGACTAAAAAAATAATATCATTTGATTCATACAGTTTAAATGTTTAAATTCCTAAATGATAACATTTTCAAATGGTAAAAATAATTTTTAACTAATACAATTGTCTTTTATATTCCAAACTCAGAGTCTCAGACTCAAACCCATCAATATTAGTGGGTAGTGGGTGTTTCTTTATTCTTATGAACTGTCATGGTCTGTTCTATCATCTAGGCCTTGGTTTTGAAGTCAGAAGGGAGGCGTGTTTGTTCTTATAATAAGGCTTTAGTACCTATCCTAGTTACTTGAATTAAATCGTCTAGATTTTTGAATTATTTCTGAGACATTTGTTTGTAATTTTAGCATTACTCCACAACGGACTCGTTGAATCACATGCCCTAAAGGTGGAGATGATCATGTTATTGAGGTAGTAAACTTTGATCCACTGGTATTTTCTTCTATTGAGCCACCTATGGATCCTATTCCTACACCGGATAGAAATGAAGATACCCAGTTTTGAGAGGGTTTCCTATATATGTTTCCGAATATACATGTCGGAGTGACGCCTGCCCCGAGTATGGAAGAGTTGACTCATAAGTTTCAGAAACAACATCCTCCAACTTTATCGGGGGATGGAGGACCACATGTTGTGTAGTCCTGGTTCAAGGTGATCCTATCAATATTCGAGCATCTTGAGAGTCCTCTAGAGTAGAGGGTCCATCTAGCTACTAACATGCTTCACGATTCATCCAATAGGTAGTGGGTTGTCAAGAACCAAGAAGGACCACATAAGAACAAGGTCTGGGATGACTTTCAGGCTGCCTTCTATGACTACTTATTTCCCTAGATTCTGAGAGATGACAGGGCTATAGAATTCAGGAATCTACAGTAAGGGAATATGCTAGTTATGGAATACTCTGCCTGTTTCACTAAGTTATAGAATTTCTCTCCTTCTCAAGTCGTTGATGATCTGATGACTATTAGGTGATTCAAAGATGGAATGGGTTACTTCATTAAATTTCAAGTCAACATCTTCATGTTGACAACCATTACTAAAATCGTCAACCAGGCCCAAATTATAGAATGAAATTTGAGATAGGTGGAAAGTGTGATCTAGGGTAGTTTGACACTTAAGGATTCCAGATGATGTTCTTATAGGTGAAAATAATGCTCCAAAGAATATAGTGGTGGTGGTAGTGTCTAGGATATTTTTCGTGTAGTTCTCTTACCTGTCACTAGTCCTCAGAGATAGGGAAGGTCGGTAAGAAATGTATGCAGAACCCAATTGAGTTCAGAGGCTATGGCAGGATGGGTCATCTTTACAGTTTCTCTTGGATATTCCCTCAAGTTCCTAGTGAGAAGGGATCTACATCTACTCCTCGTTCAGGATCTGGGTTAGCAGGATCATGATAGTTAGGTAGCTAGAATACCCTAGGTCATTCAGGTCAAGGTAGTAGAACGAATCTAATTAGGGTAGTCAGTAAGTGACTTAGGGTCATGGTATAGGCTAGTAAAATGTATTCTATCATATGACACATGAGAAGATCATAGAACCATCTACTATAAGAGGTATTATTCTAGTTACCTCCACTTTAGTGTCTACTTTGTTTCATACAGACATGTCTCACCCATTATATCTGAGGCAATCACTAAGATTTTGGGCTTCAACATTAATTACTACCATGGTGTTATGTCTCTAGATACACCATTATATATCCGTTCATAGGGAATATGTTGATGTCATAATATTACCTTGATATAGGCAGTTACCTTTTCATGTGGAACCTTTATATCATTGATATTTTATGCTTTGATGTAATCATTGGGATGGATTGGCTACTTCCCTAAAGATCCCATATTAAATTATATTTTTTAGGGTAAAGTTTACATCACTAGAGAGCACGACACATGTGCATAATGGAGAATGGTATATCAGTGCAACACGCGTAGGTCCCAATCAGCAGAGGCTATGAAGTGTTAGATCATAGGTCTCTAATATTTATCTTGAAGAATACTAGTTAAAAACCATTTTTTCCTCTAGTAGTGGATCATTATAGAGACACCTTTCCAAATGACTTCTCCTGTTTAACTCTGGAGTGGGAGGTAGAGTTTACCATTGAGCTTATTCTAGGAACAACACCTATGACCATTCCTCCTAATAGGATGGCGCCTAAAAAGATTATTTAGCTCAACAATCAGTTAGAGGATCAGGATGTGAAAGGATTTATATTCCCCATCACTTCTACTTAGGGTTCACCAGTCCTCTTTGCCAAGAAGGCATACAGAACCTTCAGGCTTTGTGTGGATTACAATCAGTTGAATCAGCTGACAATTAAGAACCGTTATCCACTTCCTAGAATATATGACCTCTTCAATCATATCTGAGGATCAAAGGTTTTTTCAAATAAAAAATTAAGGTTGAGCTATCATAAGTTGTGTTTCAGGACTACATACATACCTTTCACATCCTTTAGGAGTATGTATAGTCTCTATGAGTACATGGTTATGTTTTTTGGACTCAGAAACACACCTACAGTCTTCATGTCTCTTATGAACTAGGTCTTCCACCCATTTTTGGAATCATTTTTGGTTGTTTTAGTTAATGATATCTTACTATATTCATGTTTCATACATAGCTATGAAACCCATCTTGAGATCATGATGAATATACTGAGAGATCATTAGCTCTATTCTAAGATCAGTAAATTCCACTTCTCGATTAATAAAGTGCACATCTTGGGTCATATCTTCATAGAGTCATGGGTTTCTATTAGCCTAGATAAAGTTAAAGTTGTTGTATCTTGGGAGAAACCCAAAAATTTATTTGATATTCATAGTTTTTTTGGGCTAGAAGGATATTATAGATGCTTAATTCCTAAATTTTTATGACTTGCTGCACCGCTTATAGGCTTCACAAAGAAGGTGTGAAATCTGAATGGATGAATTATTATGAAGCAACCTTTCAAGAGTTGAAGTGAAGACTAAATTCAGCATCTATATTGATTCTGTTGGAGCCAGAAAGGTCTTATACATTCTACTATGAACCATCAGATTATGATCTTGGAGCTGTTCAAATATAGGACAAGAGAGTCTTTGCATATGGTTCTTGTCATTTGAGGCCTCACGAGTGAAATCATCTGATTCACAACCCCAATCTCTCTATTGTCGTTCATGCCTTATATTGTTGGAGAAAATATCATATTGGGATATCATTTTGTAGTATTCACATACCAAGAAATAATCATGTATATATTCACATAATTTGATCTGAATCTCAGGTAGTATAGTTGGGTCAAGTACATCAGATCGTTTGATTTCGAGCTTTCTTACACTCTAGGAAGAGGGAATTCTATAGCCAATGAAGCGATATGGAAGAATTAGACTCAAGCAGCTTAGGAATCCAATGATGAATATAATCATATTGTCTTATTATTGTAGATAAACATTGGATTTGAGGAGTATCATGATCAGAATATTCTCATAGCCTTTAGAGTAACATCCATTCTTTTAGAATGAGTAAGGTTAAGACAAATTTCTAATTTTGAAGGCCTTGTCCTACAGGAAAGTGTCTCAAATGATGATACTACTTATAGTTGGATAGTCAATGGGGATGATACTCTATTGTTCTGTGGGTTTGTGTGCACCCTAGAAGACATCATAGAGGAGCTGATGAGGGATTTTTATGCCTCAGTATAGGCGGGTCACCCCAGTGTCACCAAAATGTATCGAGATCTATGGAATCAATATTATTGGACTAGAAAGAAACATGAGATATCTATTTACATCAGTTTATGTTCCACCCATCAGTATGTGAAGGTGGAAAATCAGCATTTGGTCGGGCTTCTATAGTCATTTTCCATTATTGAGTGGAAATGGTGTGATGTTTTGATGGAATTCATGACTGGTTTACCAAGATCACCTCAATACAATGATGCAGTGTGAGTTGTATTTGATCGTCTAACAATTATTTCACAGTTTTTACCTCTACGAGAGACCATATTGTTAGATGAAATAGGACGTTTGTACCTCAAATAGGTGGTACATCTTCATTAAGCTGCTCATTCTATCATTTTTTATAGTGATTTTCATTTCACATCCCGGTTCTAGAAGGGGTTTCATAAGGCCTTGGGTACGTAGGTACTTCTGATCATGACATATCACCCGCAGACCAATGGATATATGGACCGTTCAATTTAGGTGCTATAGGATATTCTTCGTGCATGAATTATTTACTTTTGGGGTTTATGGGAGAAATACACTCCCCTCATCGAGTTTTTTTATAACAACAGCTTCCAGGCTACCATTAACATGGATCTCTACAAAGACTTGTATGGTATGCCTTTATGCTCACCTTTGTGCTGGATAGATGTAGGTCAGATAGATTTCGTTGTACCATGTCTTGCGTAGGAAACATCAGAGTAGGTCCAACTAATTCAAAATCATATTTTGATAGCTTAGTCTATATAGTAGTCTTATTGCAAAAGACACTGGTGACCTCTTGGGTTTGAGGTTGGAGACTTTTGTTTCTTGAAAGTCTCACCCAGGTTAGGGATAGACATATTCAAAAGTAGGGTAATCTATAACTAAGATTCATTGGACCCTTCGAGGTGGTGAAGTAGGTCGAAAATGTGGTTTACTAGTTGGAACTTCCTTAGAGATTTAGGTCTATGAATGATTTCATTCATGTATCTCAGCTTCACCGATACTATCTAGAACCAACTCACATATTTTATTCGAATGAGGTTGAAGTGGATAGGATTCATCTTATGAGGAGTATCTAGTGTATACAGTTGACCAGAGTGTGAATAAACTCTAAGGAAGGTCCATTCCTCTTTTACAGGTGTTATGGAAGAATGTATGGTTATAGGATGAGACCTGAGAGTGGGAAGCCGGTATACAATCTCAATGGCCAAAACGTTTTGCTGATAGTGCCTCTTTACCCTCACAAGGCCAACTCAGGGATGAGTTTCTATAAGGGGGAGTGGTTGTAACAACCTCGATTTTACCAAAGGTACAAATCATTAGTTTTTAGATTCAAATAACTTAAATGTCTCTAATTATGCGTCTTAATCATGTCATAGATGTCACAAGAGAATTTTGGGATCATATGGGGCATGGAGTTCATGAAAAATGGGAAACGTTACTAGGAAACGTGGTTTGTCCAAACTATGTTCCTAGGTCGCATTCCTAATGAATTGTAGATAGGAAAACTGATAGGGCACATGGTTTGTCTAAAACCGTGTAGGCCTAGGTGCATGGCTGTGTGGCAGGCTATAGTTTTTGAATAGATTCTTATCACATTGTTTGTGCACTATTTGTAAACTGTGTGCCTAAACGGTGAAAGAAAAAAAATTTGGGGTAAAAAGACCATTTTTACCCTCTTAATTTTTTTAAATGCTTTATTTTTTTACCTTACCTCTAGTGGTTTGAAGTGATTTTCTTCTTCTATATGTTTCGGAATTCCTAAATCTTGGATCATTGGTAACTCCTCCTTCTTGTGTCTGATTGTTGATCCTTCAGAAGAATTAGATATCCAAGGTAAGGCTAACACCATGTACTCTTCTTATTTTGGTGAATCTTTAAATTTGTTGCACTATTTAGATGCAGGATCATTAACCCTATATTCAAGTAATTAGACTAAAACTCAAATATCTTCCAACATGTTTTGAATGTGAGGTCGATATCAAGTGAGGCTTCATCTACTCACCTAAGATATGTGTTCACATAGATTTTCATTTGATTTTTGGTCTCTTCATATTTATTTTTATGCTCCATAAGTTTTCCTTTGTCAAGCTTTTAAATTGGGTTGGTTCCTTCAAGTATAAATGATCCTAGTGCCTTGACATATATTAATTGGTTCATTTTTAGGGGTTTTAGCATCACACGTAACCTATATGGACACCCATAGGTGTGCCATTGTGAAATTGATCATTTTGGTCAATTAGCTCAAAAAACATAGAACCAAATTTAGATTCCAGCTTGAATTTTAAATAAATTATCCTTTTACACAGGCATAATTAATTTATTCCAAGGTTCCTTAATTATTTTTGGATCCTTTAGTAGTGGAATTTCCCAAATAAGAAATTTAGTTGTTGCATGTATTTACCCTTAACACTTAAGCCTTATAATTTAACTTTCCATGTTTAGGCTAATGGAATGGTTGGGTTTGTGAAAGATTGTAGGGTAATTTTATTACTACACATTAATTAATTGATTCTAAATGGAATTAATTAAATGGATGTAATGTCCTTTCCCTTACTCATATTTATTTTTATATTGAAAGGCACCTTTATTTTGAACTGCATAACTGTAAATGGTAATTGTTGATTGTGATACCTTGAATAAATTGGTCATGATAATATTAGGTGAATGATCTATATAAACATGTATGGGTGGGAGGTATTTTCCACATGATAGTTTTATATAAAGTTGAATTATGGTAAAGCCCTCAACAAAGCATAGAGACTCAATCTCTCCTTACATCAGTTTGGGATTACTTCCCTATGAGTAGAGCTTATTAGCTCGTAATCTGGTGTTGGACGCATGCACGTTACGTCTCGATCCAACCCATAAATACACAAAAACACACACATTTATATATATATGTTAACATGATCTAACATAACATCTTTAAGATAAAGTAGTTAGACCTTCCAGGTATCCTTTAAGAACCTGAGTGGGTTGTTATTTATTTATTCTTCAATGCATTACTTTCCTTCTTATTATTGCACTATGAATAGTTATGACCACCTGCATGTTTTACATGTAGAAACCATTGGTGGTAACCTATTGAAATTTATCTCACACTCTACTCAGTCCATCTTTGGCACTTAAGAAGACTATTTTTCTACTGGTATGGATATTGGAAATCACCCTTCTATAAGTTTCTTATTATTATTTCTTAGATATATTTTAAAATCATGTAAGTAATCATGTGCTTGTGATGCTATGAAGAATATTTAGTATTTTATTTATTTTTTCACTTTTTTATGGAATGATTATTTCTCATTTATTTTTTTACTTTTTCACTAGCATTCCATAAATCCATATATGTTTTAGACACTGCATTTAAGGAATTGTGGTAGTATATTGAGTTGTACTTTCTTTCTATACATGGTTATTTAGTTGATTTTTATGCTTTTTTTGTTTATTGTATTTGTCTATTGTATTTAATATCCACTGCTAATCACTATTTGTTATATCTTTTGTGATACTCTGACATTGGGGTATACTCTCCCAATTGTACTACCAATACACCTCTGCTTCTAGCCGGCATCCCCTAGAATATAGGGAGACACACCAGGGGGCATGTGGCCAACTGGGCTCAGGCCATGAACTAAGTGGAATCCATGTTCGGGACATCACAAATTATATTCATTTATTAGATAAATAATAATTATAAAAAAATTTAATCATCATATTTTAGTTATTTTGATTCTCTCATATAAGTTCTAGTATGAAAATGTTGATTTTTATTATTTGATAAAAAGTTCAATATTTTAATATCATTCAAGATATTAAAATAATAGTATTGATGTGATTTATTCATTCTGATTTTCCTTTAATAGAATTTATGTACATGGTTTGCATGAATGGAATTCATGACAAGAATACTTTGGGAAATTTATAGATAATAAGAGGTTAATATTTAATGACACTTCATTTTTGTATCTACCTTCCTATAATCACAACATAAATTAATCCTTAATATTATATATCATCATCCTATATGTTTTCATACTAATTGATGATGGAAATTATGAAGATACTATAACATCATTCTTGCAGGTGGTTGAACTAAACCAAAAAAGAACTTTATATACTAATGAACGAGTAAAATTTTATAGTAAGATAATAGTAATATCATTTATATAAAGAAAACTTATGTTAACAAACAATAATTAGTGTGGATAATGAGATTATTGAATAGTGGATATGATAAGGTAATAGAAATAGATAGATAATAACCAGATAATTACATGGAATTTCACTTTTATGTAATAATTTCCTTTATAATGATGAAATTGGGCCTCCTTTGTGAAACCAGAATCTTCCCAAAAGGTACTAAATCATAAGAAGATGGAATTATTTCAAGGATTTAGTATAAAAATAATAATTAAATGTTTGGTTTTAAGAGGTGGTTAGGGGTCATTTTATAAGTGAGTACGAGTGGCATTTCTGAAAATACTCTTTCCTTATTGTGTAATGAATGTAGTTTTACAAGGAAAGTGGATCCAAAGTAGAAAAATACTGGATATGGGTCATCAATAACCTTATAAACATGATTTATAGATAATTCTAAAGATATTTAGTCTTTTACAACTTAATTTAATTTATTTACCCCATTTTACCTCAATTGTGGTGACTCCATTTTTTACATTGTAAAATATATTTGGCCCAAAACAATTGACCTTACTACCAAATTTTGAAATTTTGATTATAAATATTAAATCAATTTTTTAGATTATATTTTTAATAATGATGAAAAATAATTTTAGAAAAATTGTTCCTAACACATAAACAAATAGTTTTTTGTATATAATTCACACTTTCAAAATTTGGATTAAAAATTCTCATTCCTTATGTTCTCCAATTTAATCCTAAAATTATCCTCATATTATTCCTTTTTATTGAAATATATTTGAATATAATATATAAATTCTACCAAAAATGATCCAAGTAATATATAAATACTATATTATTAAAATACATGAAGTAATGGGAGAATTTTTAAATCTGAATGGCATCACAAAGAATTCATAGTGTGTGTTTCTTATTTGAAAGGATACATTTGGTATATCATAATTTTTCACCCTTAATATTTTATATCTAAATTAGTGATCCATCATTGACAAGTATTGTTACCCTTAATGTTGATCAAAAAATTCATCAATATGGGGTAGATGATACATGATCCCAATTTTGATCTTTTATGTTCATGATAATTAATGAAAATCCAAAGTTTTCTATAATTTTTCATAAAAAATAGGGATAGTACTAAAAATGGTGAAGAAAATGCAAATATAAAACTTTATTATATATCATATTATAGTTTCTTTATTAATAACTCCAATTTAGTAGGGAAAAATCTATATGGAGTGTTTGATATTTTTTTAGCACTAAGTATGACTTAAATTTAAAAATCAAACTCATATTATAGGGGAGGACCAATAAACACTTATAGAAATACATTTAAATATTCCAAAAAAAATTGATATATTCTAAATTTTTAGTTTTTCCCAGGCCATGTGAAAAAATTCGACCCATGATTGGGTATTATGACCGAAATAGGGGAATTAATTTTCCTAAGGATTTCATAGTTAATATTACACTGATGGATGATCATGGGTTGATTTAAAATATAACATTTTATTTTCTAATCCTAAAAAATGTTATGGTGACTTTATAGATAGATCATTTATATGTCAAAAATTACATTAAATTCAAAAAATGGGGGAATAACAAGGTTTATATGAAGCATATTCCCACAAAAATTAATCGAAGAAGAGTATAAAACTTGGGATCCATTATTTCATTACCATTTGTTTTAAAATATAATTCAATATCTAATCACTAGGGTGGTGATTTTACACTTTTGGAAAACATTATAGATATGATGGATTAAGTAGATCTAGAATCAAATAAGATTATTGTAGTACTTGAGGAGATCACCAGTATACCACTCACCATGTAATTTCCATGGCCCACATCAAGAGTTATAATTCTATATTCTTTACATTTATCCCTTGGATTTGGATGTCACTGATGTTAGTTATCCTTATTAACCATTGGTTTATTTAATTGGTTTCTATAATGTCTAAACTCATTACAATTGAATAATTGACTGGTTAATGGTGCATTATGTGTTACTTTTATCTATTACATTGTATTGATTGGACACTTTATATCTCTTCAGTATTAATGTGCCTGATAAACATATTTTCTATAAATTAAGAACTTTCTTTTTCCATTTGTGTCAATTCAGCCATCCTTCAACCCAATTTTATAAAATTTAAAAAAATAAATATTCTTTCCTTTATGTTTTTTATCATTTTAGTTATATTATTATCTATTTCTCTTGTCTTTTCCTCAAAACCATGATAATAGTGAGATTATAGATTTTCTATTTCTTCCTAGAAAAGAGAAAAAAATCATAGCTACTAACTTATCTTATACCAATGCTTTTTATGTACATGGTTTTAATCCACTAAATAAATGACCAGTTTTTTATTTGGGTTCAATGATAAATATAGAGGAATACCATGGATGTCTTGTGAAGTTGGAATAATAGGTTCCAATATATTTTTAATCCTTTTCTTCAATGCAATTAATTATCTCTTCATTTCATTGTGATAATATTGTAAGATATATTTGATGAAATTTTTTTAACTCATCCCACTTCTTAAAGTCATTTTTTCCTTTTTTTTCATGTGTACATAGCAAGATTCCATCATCGGTCAACTTCTCCTTCCAAATTGAAATCATCTAAAACAATAATTTCATTCTCCAAAAAATGATGGATATAAAATATATATTTTTTTGTTGATCATCTTTTCAATAATTAGTGGATCAAAGGAACCACTAAAATATGTTGGTTTTTACAACATAACATACTTAATGTATATTTTTTTCCTTATTTGGAATTTTTGGTAGTCCAACATGGTTCATTATTTTAGTAATATATTGATATAGTTGGTTGAGAAATACTAATGAATATTTCACTTCATTTCTCATCCCTGGGGATTCCCACTAGGGCAACAATTTCATTTTCAATCATAGTTTTTGTTTACTGTGTTCCTCTTAGTAAGATCGAATGACTATAATAAAAATAAATAAATATGAGTATTAAATAATTATAACCAAATTAAGTATTCATATTATAATGATAATCCATAATGTGATATCCAAACCTATAACACCTTTAGTTTAACTTCTGAAATTTCAGGTTGAACCTATATAATTTTTACTACAAGTAAGGTTCATTATTATTTTATCCTCTCATTCTGTATAACCTAATACATGACAATAACAAAACCCCGCTCTAATAAAAACTGGGATGACCCATTTTTAAATACATATATATTATAATGTTTTATATAATCATACATTAAAATATTACTAATTAAACACACGCCAGAAACTATAGTTTTAGTGTATTTGGAGATTAGATATATAAACATATTATTTTACAACACTATGAACATTTATTTGTAATTAAATCAATCAATAACACCTTCTTGAAATAATAAATGTAATATTATTATTCATAACATGGGGAATGGGAACATAGTAAAAGGGTGAGCTCAAATTCCCCATAATAGTTAAAACATGTGTGATTTAAATTGAGGATTTTATGTGATCATAATATGAACATGTGGTCATGATAAAATAATCAATGTATATGAATAAAACATATGGATTTAATATGAAATAGAAGATAAATTGTAATGATGAATATATCATTATACTTTTTTACTAACTTTTGAATGTGAAAATAGAGTGTGGAAGCATGAGTTAATAATCATTAGACTTGGAAACATAATATAGAAATGTGTAAAAACATAAGTATTGAAAATCATTTCTTATGTGATGGATCTCTATTAAGATCTTCATCACATAGTGGATAAACCTATCCCACAAAATTGTAGACTAGGATAACCTCACATATCCTAGAAAATAATATATTAGGAGATATACACATTTTCCAATGCATTGGTGGGATATGTAATTATTAGAGCACCTATCACATTTGAATAATTTTACATATTTGTGACACCTAAACACAATAACAATCATAAATCCATCATTGAAATGATAAACCAATAAAATAAAATTGGTTTCATGAAATTATCCACATAAATATAAGTTATCATAAGAATGAAAGAGCATGTAATGATTAAAATGTATCACTAATGAGTCATGAGAACATTAAAATTTTCATAATAGGATATTTAAGAAAAAACCATTAGAGGATGATAAAAATTTATTTAACACTAAAAATAAATAACACTTTTCATTTCCACACTTTTTCATTTAAACCAATGATTATGAAAAAATGTTTGAAAATGTCCAGGATAAAAATATCATTAGATAATCATTGTATTAGGAAAATTTTAATTGGAGTTTTCTTAAATAATGTAGAAGAAAGTAATGTAGAAAATGTTAAAGAAATGTGTCAAAATATTACATTCACATATTTTTAAAATAATTTCAAAATAAATTGAAATTTTGATTAAAAACTTATAATTATAGTAAAGGATAAATGATATATCAAATAGATATGATAGATAGAATGGATATAGAAGATACATATTTCAATTGAAAGTAAAAGAACAAAACAAATCCTCTTATGAACATCATTTCAGATGAATTTAGAATCAAAGAGAAAGAAAATTATGAGAAGACATTTAAAAAATAACTATGTGATATAAAAATTTATGGGGTTTTAGAGTGAAGTTATATAATATTCCCCACAATAAAAAATTGGTATAGAAAATATCAATTTTAATGTGAGATTGAAAAGGACCCCTTACTTTAGTCCTGACTCTGAAAAAAGTGATTTCACCTCCAATATAACAAACATATCTTTCTTGATAAATTATCAAATATCCTTATTAATATCTATTTATTTTTATACTAGTCATTCATATTCATTTGTTTTACTTATTTGAGTCATTTATAGTATATTTTTTTCATTGAATGTTAGTAGTTTTTATTATCTCGTACATTTTTTTGATATGGTTATGTAGATTATTTTTCGTTGATAAAAAATTCATCATTAATAGACTAATTATGATGGTGTAATCATAGTTTTAAAATGATTTATATAGTCCCATTTTCATTTAATATATGGTATGGGTATGGTTCATAAAAATGTAATTCATGAGATACATTTTTAGGATAATTCACCTATAATAAGTTAGGTGGTCTCATTGTTTTCCCAAAGATTTTTGGTCTTTTTATAGCTTTTTCATGGTATCAGAAACAGACCTTTTTTAGGCATCACTTTTTAATTGAGTTATTATTATTAAATCGATCTATTAACCTTGATATACACCGGTTGATCCATTTTTATAATATTAGAGGATATTGGCCTCATTTATGAACATACCTTGGGTGTGACAAATTGATTTTCCCTTTATAGTGAATTTTTTAAATGCATAGAATGCATCTTCAGCATTCATATTGGATTATAATTGGATTTTCCTACTACTATATAATTTATTAATGAACCCAAGGAACCTTATATGTTCTTGGAAAAACTTATAATTTTAATTTCCCATGTTGGTAATTTTCTTATTGTCCATAAAACATTCTAAATGACTCTTAGATTTCTTACTAAATGAATTTACTTGTTTCGATTAATTCAATGGAATATATTAAATTGAATGGTTGTTCATGATGGTTTTTCTTTCTTTAAACGAATTGAATGATTTAAATGAAATAGTTATTAAGGGTGGAAAGGCCACACCACTCGTCATATCTCTTTTAATTACATATACGAAGTTTAATTCCTCGTATGTAATTGGTCATGATTAATAAGATGCATGAGAGGTAATGAATCATTCTTATTAAGATAAAGATAAATATTCCTTTTTTATATTTCGTGGAATGATGGTAAGGGTTCCATTGGGAATGATGATTCATGTTATCTTATATTGAGTGTTGAGAATGATGTCTCACACCACTGATACTTGTTGGATGGTGGGAATGATGTACCAGATCCATTGCTTGGCTTTTTGACATGATGGAACACTCACTTCTTGACTGACGAGCATGAAATATCCCACTAATTATGATATTTAGGATATGTGCTCTTTTTTTGAGCTTATAATCCCATTTAGACTAGTTTTGGATGTCTGAGTTATTCCCTGGCCTAGCTAGCACCTATTATTCTAAGTATATGGAAACTTACATCCACATGTACTTGGATCATACAGGTGGATTAAATATATATATATATGTATTACTATATATATTGTAACTGGTCAGACACTAATTCTGGCCATGAGCTGAAGCAGGTAGCGTCACCAGGTGTCCGATTAGAACCCGAGTAGGCTGGTTTTTTTATTTAAGCACTTGTTTCTTATTGTTTTACACCTTCACACTCTTTAAATATGATAACTGCTTATATTAATTATAAATAACAATGGTGGTGGCCGAATAAGATTTTATCTCACACCCTAATCAGGATGCACTTAGTACACGAGTATATTATATGGGCAAACACCCTACTATGGACCAAGAATATTCTAATTAATCAAGATATGAAATGGGTTTTATTTTATCAAATACATATTCACTTGGATGTGTATATATGGGATATACTATTGTTTCATGTGTAATCAATAGAAACCATGGTTATTCCATTAAAACAATAAATTGTGAAAAAATAGAGGCAAAAAAAACCATTAATATGGTTTTATAAGAATGGGGATGTTCAAATATGGTTTGAGCATCTTTAGTTTGGATGAGAAATTTATTAAATCCCATTCACATATCAAGTGGTATGGTATATATCATAAGATATTATATAGTTATGTAATATAGTAATATATATATAAACCAAGTATATATTATGGTTTTTTCATATCATTGGCTATGGTATAATGATATCATAGAAACTTCACTAATAAGGAAATGAAATATTAAAATTTAATGTTTGAATGACTCTTTTATAATATATAAAATGTGTTTCAATATGATGAAATGGTTATTATGATCGAAAATGAAGAGGGGTTACAAACCTTTGAAAAAGAATTCTACTTAATCTTGAATTATGAAACATATGCGTAAATATATGACACTCAATGAATGTCCTCAAAGCATTAATTAAGGGATTAACAAAAAGATATGGGGTGTGCCTTCATTGATAAGATTTATACTAACTTTCTTGTACATATATCTCTTCCTTCTTATCCCTTTTCCTAGTATGACACTAGAATTGTATGGTATATGAGATAATCATGCACATATGATGGGTTAATTAGTTTCTACATAAGAATATACCATAGAGGGAAGAGTAATTTTACTATTCCTTGGATATGTTTATAAAAAATTAGATGAATATAATAGAATGGTATCAACTAGTATAAGATATGAACATTTCTTCTTTGTATTGACAATAGAATGGTTTCAGGTATTCATTCATGATGATCTTTGGTTAAAGAGTTTCTGGTCATTTACACTTATTAGTTTAATTTTTAATCTATCATTGGAAACCTTACATAGGTATCACTACTTGACCATAGACTTTGATTCTTGAAACCTTGATTTAAAATGAAGAAATACTATTATCATTTTGACATTATAATGTATGAACGTAAAAAAGGACTACTAATTCTTTCCGAGTATTCAGGATTCCAAAATAGGATATATGGTACCATAGGCCATAACATTGATCATTTCATTATATTTTCAATGTATTTCATTATATGATATATCACAATCATAGCATACAATGGAACTAAAGGAGTTCCAAAAAATAGATTATCATATTGATTAATGTGATATCGATGTGTATCATTAAATATAATTACCATGCATTGAACATCTACATTGAGACTTATCATATATCATGACTTCCAACTATTAGTTAATATTATACATAGTAGTTTAACTCCCCTAGGTTCATCCTATGTGGGTTAACACTTCACATTAGCTTATCGTATGTCATGAAATTTATGTGTATGAGATTATTTATATTAACCCTACATAGTCCTATATTGTATTCCATGATAACCACCACAAAAATACCATATCTTCATCCTTACATTAACCATCATTGCATGGGGTTAATTTTATGTGGGATTTGATTTGTTTCACATGATATTAATCCTATACAGGGTCTCTCCTAGTTACTTAATGTCACATGTAAGTTTTTTAATCTTATATGAACAGCATATCATATCCTTTAATAAATATAGCATTGAGTTTCTCTTATACAAGCTTCAGGTGTATAGTTTTAGTTTCATGTGGGATGATCTATCATAAGTTATTGATTCCTATATAATAATAGACATGCCACTACTTAGTTAAACGCATGTGGCATGTCATGTTATAAAACATAGCACAAATCATTTGATATGATATATATAGAATTTTTTTCATTGATTTACTTATAAATTTAATAGATGGTTTATAAATAGTTTAGAAAACATATAAAGAAGTATTTTTTGGCGTTTATTATTTCATAAAAGTATTTATATATTGATTAATTTTTAAATGTTTTTAATTAATTAAATAAATTTTTATGAAATATTTAATAAGTAAATATCCATAAATAATAAATATTAATATTGAAATACCATTTTCCAATTATATTCCATGACTTATAATTTAGTTAAAAATGGTATATATGGAAATTATATTTATAATTTATAAAATTGATAATAATTAATAAATAGGGAAAAATATAAAAGATATTATATTGAAATTTATGAATTGTTCATTATTAATATATTTGAATCATTCAAAATATGATTCATTTTTATGAAATTATTTAAACAATATAAAAAGATTTTTTATGATTAATATGGAAATGGTTTAAATAATATTAGATTATTTAAATTTTTTCCAAAATATAATTGAAATATGAAATGTTTATATAATATCATATATCTAATGTAAATGCCATATAATGAACAAAAAGAATGTGTAAATATTGTAAATAATTATAAAGTGCTTATATTTATTTAAATATAGAATACACATAATGAATATATAAATTTTAAAATGTTTATAATTAGTTTTTATTTATCAATTATTCAAAATTAGTTTATCTCATGTCTAAATATATGAACTATTCATTCATTTATTTATTTTCTTATTTATTAATAGATATAATTTTCATATTATAAATTATGATGCATAAATTATTTTAAAGAGTTAAACTGCATCTATGTTGTAAAAATGAATCTAATGGGTTGCATTTTTGGAGTGATAATGGATTTAGTTTTTTCCAACTTTAATCTTTGGCTTATTCATGATTCATGAAATGTGTTACAAAAAAATATGATTTTATCATATTTATTTTGTGAAAGGAATAATATTCCAAGATAAATCAGTAGAAGAATGGATAAAAGATAAGTTAAAAGGTGAGATAATGTGGTTAGGTTAAATCTTCTTTAAAATAATTATGTGTTAGATTAATTTCAAAGAAAATACATATAATGACCTTGATCGTTAAACTAGGTATGTTTTTACCAAAGTATGTTTCCCATCAACCATATTCTGTATGTAATGGTTTAAATATTTTACACTTAGGTTAAGGTAACCCAATACATCTATGAACATTAGTTTACACTTAACTGGGAAACACCAAGAGTCAGTGTATAAAATAACGGTATAGAGTTTATCCATATAATGGATTGGAAAAAGTGTTTCTTAATTGACCATAAAAAAAATAATATATGGTATGTTTGGGATGATTCCGTACCTGAATAACAATTTTGTGATAGGAATGTAAAAGTGGAATCATTTCTTAGTGAAATATGGATTTTACTATGAAAACATTCAACAAAATTCCTTATTATATAAATTCAAAACATGATAATCATCTAATAAATGATTCTATTCTAGATAAATGGTTTTATAACCATAAAAAACTCTATGATCATTCATTGAAAACAAGAATCATGATTTATAAAACATCTAATATTGGTATATTTAAAAAATATTATAATAAAATGAAACTCTACATTTAATAGAATTACCTTCTTGAATAAAGAACCATTGAAATTTTTCAAAAGGTGATTCTGGGTGATTATGATAATTATATAATGATTCAATAAAGTTTTATTTATGGATTATTCTATTAAATAAAATCATAATGTTTTCATATATTGAAATTATCTAAAAATATAAATTTATTAAAGAAAATATTACCCTATTTTCCCAAAGTGTTGAGAAAAGATGATCAAGGCATGAGATCTCTAGGTTATGGTGTTTTTTTAAAGTAAAATTGGACAAAAGTTCAAACCAATAGAAGAAAAGCTAGTTAGAGAGTCTAATGACGTTACTTTCAGTAACTAGAAAATTCCACTGAAACATAGAGTTGTCAGAAAAGAAGAAAATGTATCCATTAAGATGGGGTTGAATAGAATATCTCATAGGGTTTATAAATTTCAGATAAGTTCTATGTTAGATAAAAATGTAATAAAAATCAATACATTTTTTTTGAAATTTATTTGATAAAAAAAATTATACTTTAATTTTTTTTTAAATACAGGAGTTTAAAAACATAGGAATAATTGATACATCTTATAGTTTTCATTCATGTGATAAATAATAGAGTTTCTACAACAAATATTTGAATGTAATGGAATATATAATTCTCAAATGAATCTAATTAAAGGTTGAGTAACTTCATTCCATAATTCTTATCTTATTTGAGATATTTTTTTACTATAAAATTATTTTATTAATAATATGGTATTATTGATTTATTACACCTAGTTAGTTATTAGTTGGGTTATATAACATGTTTTGAAAATATTATAAGGATAAAATGTTTTATTTAGTATAATTTTTTTTAGGTGACTGTTAATGTATGAGGTATGTTATCCTACAACCTTTAATGGAATATTTTAATGTATAATATTATTTTCTGGAAAATGCTCTAATCACATATAATACTATATATTATATGGATAAAATAGTTTTCATATTTAATATTCATAGTAAATGAAATTAAGAGTTATTTTTTAACTCAAAGGTGTTTTTTAGTTTAGTATAATATTATGAAGATAATATAGTTTCTAAGATGATAGTGGGAGTACGTTTGGACTTTTAGAAGTTAAAATTTTAAAATTGAAAGACCATACTAGTCAATGTAAATGTCATTTAATATCTTAAAGTAAGTAATGATATATGTTCAATGTTATAATGAAAATAGTTACATTAGTTAACAAAACATTTCAAGAAAAAATTCTATTGAAATTGTTCCAAGTAAGATTCTGATGTACTTTAAAAGAGTTCTAATTAGGAAACCAAATTTATTAACATCACAACATCAAATGTTGTGGATTTGAGTTGTTTGAATATGTTAAATTATTTTAACATTGGGTATATGATTCCTATGTAACAAAATTATTCAAATGAGATTATTTTATAGATGCCACTCTCTAAAGGGTATAGTGGGAGGGTTTTATCAAATGGTCATATAGAAATATGGTAGGAATTAAATAGGGATTTAATGAGCATAAAACCCCATTAAAATTATAGAAAAAATAACTTTGATATTATATTTTATTATTTATGATACATTAGGTAATTATTTATGGTTTATGAAGTATTCTCATAATCATCATTAATTTATTTATTAAGAGAAGAAAAGTATAGGGAAAAGCAAGGGAAGACCAATGGAATCCCCTCTAATGATGTTAGCCACCCCAGGGTCTAAAAAATTCAGGTCATGGAAGTAAGAAATACTGGAGTTATGAGCCGCTAGAGAGGAAAGGTGATCTGTAACTTTATTCCCCTCTCACCATGTGTGAAACATTCAAATGTTGGTGGAAAGCATGCCTCGAAATTTTATGATGATATAAGCATTAGACCTAGGAATAGACAAGATGCCTTGAAGGTAATTGAAAATAGTAAGGGAATCAATTTTAGCTTTAAAGATGGGGATGTTCCCCTGTCGGCAAATGGAAAGACCAATGAGGAGGGTGTGAGCCTCTTCCTATAGAGAAGATCCACAACCAAAGTAAGCACTGAACACCAAGATAACTGAGCCTCTGGTGTCAGGGATAACCCCTCCTCCTTTCATGACCCCTGAGATACAGAACCCGTTTGTATTGAGCTTTAAGTACATGAAAGGAGGAATCCATCAGATCTATTGGCTTCGCAAGGCAGTGCCACCAGGATGAGGGACTTAGATGCTGAAAATAAGATGATGGAGGGAAGGAGAATCCTACCATTTTCATGAGAGTCAGGCAAGGTCAAGGAGAAGGTTTCTGACTCTAGTGATGATTCCTATTGATGTGGAGTGGATCCCCTAAAACCTCACTTTGTTCCCGGCCTTCCATAAGCACTAACATATAGCGTGAAAAATGATAGAACATACAATTTTCTCTGGACCCCTATTACCTGATCCATGGAACTAGTGGACAAGGAATTACTCTTCATGCAGATTTCTAGAAGGGAAGGCAGTGAAATCCATGAAGAAGGACCAGACATCGCATTCCCATTCACCCTCGAAGAAAATTTGGGCCACACATTCTTCTTTGTGATTGGCGCAGCAAGAGCATCAGGAAACCATGTTGATCCCGCATATTCCAATGTTATCATCGGTGGGGATAACATTTTTCCTAATCCACCACATTAAAAAGTTGAACATCATGGGAATTTCCTTTAACCAGACATCACTCCAACAATCAGAGTTCCCCGGGAGAGAAAGAGAGTATTGTTAATCCATTACAGAGAAGGCCCCTAAAGAGGATGGAGTAAACATGCACAAATTCGGATCAGACGTGAGTTTGATAAGGTTACAAGTCCCTTGTTGGTATTCGTTTAGCACTGCCCTTAGAAATTTTGGGTATTTCCTCACCTCCCTGAGTGAAATTTTGGTGGATAGGCATCCTAGAAATCCATGCACCATGCCAGCCTAGTTATGATACCAGAAGTACATATCCCCCTATCTAATAATCCTCTGGGAGTGAGGAAGAAAGGCTGTAAAACAAGGGATAATAATTAACATAAAAGGAGACGTGTGGATGCCATGCATCTCCGGATAATATGCACAAGTGTTGTACATGACCCGGCCCCAGAGTGATAATAACTTATGGATTTCCAATACTAGTTTTTCATTCCTATAGAGGAGAGTGTATGAGTTGCTTCTAACATTAATACCACCATTCTGTATGGGCCTCACCATCTTCACCCAAGAAACTCAATGGTGTTTCTCTTCAATGAGGGAATCCTAGATGAAGTAGGCCAATATGTTGTCAATATTTATGATGAATTTTTTCTTAACTTTGATGGAATAGATGGCATGGATAGGAGAGGCCAAAATAACATTATTAACCAGCACAATCTGACCCCTAAAGGAAAGAAATATGTTCTTACATTTGAAGATATGGTCAGTGATCTTATTGGTGATGTGATCAAAATCACAAATCTGAAGTTTGCATGAGTATATGGGAGCTCCAAGATATTCCATGGGAAAAATTCCTCTCTGCATATGCTGAAGATGGACAAAGGAGGACACCCAGCTGGAAGAGCATCTCCTAGAGATGGAGAAGTTTCTCTTAGACCTAGTAATAGCATTCCCACTCCAGTGTAAATATTCCTCAATCATCCTTAATAGGTCTCAGACCGACCTATTTTTATAATTCATGAAGACTAATTTTTCATCATCAAACATGAAGTGGGAGATGGGCGAAAGATTCATCCTTCTCTAGAATGGGAGGATCTCACCATTGCCCATGCCTCTATGGATGAGGCAGTTGAGGATGTGTTGTGTGAGGAAGAAAATGATCAGTGATAATGGATCACACTATCTTATACCATGGGTCACCTTAAAGAAACCATGAGACTTCTGCATGAAACTAACATTCATCCATTTAGATTTAAAACATCTTAAAATGATGTCAGTAGCCCAGGAGGATAAACCCATACCTGAGATCACCTTGTTGATAAAGCTTCATTAAATTATATCAACTGCCATGTTCATGTCAAGTTTGATAGCTATATTTGAACCATGGTTCTTTGTATTGAGATCTCTCATCATCTCTTGGGCCAATTCAATAGCACCTTGTATAGAGAGGCCCTTCACAAATCCCTGATGTCTAATGGAGACCCACCGGGGAAGGTGAATGGAGATCCTGGATTTGATAATGCTCGCAAGAACTTTGTAAGGAAAGTCGCACATGCTAACTGATCTATAATGAAAAATGGAATAGGGATTCCTCATTTTGGGAATGAGCACCAGAGTAGTGGCACATGCCACTCTAAGAAAGATACCTCCCCTGAATAATTCATGAATGGCCTCTGATAAGTCATTTTTGACCACATCCCAAGATTCATTGTAAAACATACCAGGAAAACCATCCAGACTAGGTGTGTTGTCCACTTTGAGGTTTACAACTACCTTGATGATTTATTTCTTCTTGTGAATGGCCCCAAACCACTCATTATCCTAGATAGAAACATGATTGGGAATTTAGTCCAGAATCCCCTTATCATATCTCGGGTATCCAGTAAACATCTATAGATTTTCTCCAGCAAGAAGATATTTAAAGAAATAATGAGAAAGGGACCCCACAACATCCCTGTCATCCAAATAAGTACCATCATCTATCATAATATTTGGCTGAAAAAACATTCCCTCTCTTTGATATAGGAATGGAAATAGACAGTGTTCCTATCACCCTCACCAAGCCATCTGATCCTCGCTTTTTCCCTCGCAAGGTGTTCCTATTAAAGGATCATGACTGTGAGAGTATCCTTCTTAGAGGCAAGGTCTTCAAAGATCTAGTCATTCTAGGACCCCTCCAGGATAGACTCAAGATATTCAACATCCTGCACGATTGATTCAATTTCTTTATCATTGTGTGGTATGTTCTTCGACTAATCCTGTAATATGAATTTGAGCCTCCTCAAATTGTTATGTATGGAAGACCAATAATTCTCTTAAGTGGGTTCACTCCAGGAGTCTCTAATCAACTTCCTATACTTTGGGAGGATAGTCCAATGCTGAAAGAATCTAAAATGATCATGGGTCACCTGACTCGTAGAGAGGGAGACCAGAATCGGAGAGTGATCTGAGATCCCACGCACTAGGTGTCCGACCATAGTGTTGGGATACGAAGTTACAAATTTCATGTTGCCAATGCATCGATCTAGGAGACTCTATGAGCATTGATCCCCATGTTGGTTGTTTCACCATGTGAATCCATCGCCCGAGTAGCCGAGGTCCATGAGGCCTTTGATAGTCATGAATTGAGAAAAGTCTGAACTAACTTTCTTGGGGAAAATGTTAATGTTATCCTAAGTGGGATTCTTTTATTTGGATTTAGAATATACTCATGGGGAAAAAACTGGTTTTCTATATTTAATGACCAATAAATTATACCTCATAGATTTCTATACACAATTAATTTGGTATACTAGGGGTGTGTGGTTCATATTTCGAGTCCCTAATATCTAAGGTTGGTGATATATCTATCAGCTAAACATTATAACATTCATACTTTTCATACAAAAGTCATAATAAATAGGTAATCATGGGTTGATCTGGTATATTGTTTGTCATATATATATTTATATCTTATCCAAGATGGGTTTTATCCCACCTTATTATGATAATGAAATCTATGACCTCGATTAAGATAAACTAAGTGTCAAACCATATCAAGATAGTATATATAAATTTATTATCTAACAGATTATGGGTAAATGATGTGATCATCCATAAAAATGAATAAAATATGAAGTATTCACCCAACTCTTCATTTTATCCATGTAAAATAAAAAATGTATGAGTTGGATACATGGGATTGACATACTTTATTTCCAATTAACAGTCATTGTCCGAGAAAAATTGATAATATGAAATGCATAATTTCATATTATACATCTCATGTAAATAACTAAATAGATATATATGTTTGATGGAGATCATTCAAAATCCCTTAATAGCTTAAGTAACATTGTATTTTCCAAAGGCCACTATTTTCTTATATTTATTAATTATGGAAATCATATTTTATTTGAATTCTATAAAGTGATATGGTTCCACATATTTTTCATGAAAGAATAAAGATTGAGTTTTTATTAGAGAGCTTCTCTAAAAGTATTTTAGATTTTTTCTAAATGGGATTTCAAATGAAAAAAACATAGGAATTTTTATATTATGTGATACATTGTGATATTAATGATATCTTTCTAAAAGTTTTTTGGAAAATATACAACATGATATTTTATTATAGTTTAATTTTTTTAGAAATATATAAGGTGAAATGGAAAAGTTCTATGAAGATTTAGTGGCCTTGTTAAGGATCTGAGTTCATAGGTGTGGGACTGGATTGTCATGTTCATGATAAATTCCCATACCCCTATCATTTTTCTGAAAGGATAAAATCTTTATATGAAAAGTTATGAAAAATATCTACTGAAGAATGTAACAAATCAAAGTTCACCATATTCAAATTTTCATCCAAGGAAAATGAAAAACTTGGGATTAAAAAAGATCATTGAACCTCAATGTGGATTTTATTCATTCGTATATCTATTATCTTGATAATTTTTTATAGAATTTGAATCTAGTCTCCTTTACCTCAATGACCAAATTCAAGTCTCAGGGTTTTTATTCTTATGTATGTAAATATATCATTGGACCCATCCATAATTTTAAATAAAATATTTATCCTAAGAATATATATTTAAACATAAAAACTAGAAAAATAATTATATATATTGGTTATAATGAGTCTATCCATGTTCTAGAAAATAGTTTTTGGAATAACGGATCAAGATTTTCTTTATCGTGGTCTGGTTTGATAGATGTTTTATCTGGATTGTATCAATGTAGTTGTGGTGGGAGTGAATATTATTTCCCTAAATAATCTTATGACTTAATATTGAATTTAGTTTGATCTGAATAGAGGTTTAACTATGAGATACTATATTTAGTTTACTAAAAATTAAAAAGGTATTTTTTTTAATTTGATGTGAAACCTATTTTTCTATGTTTTTTGCTGTCTAAACTATATATATATTGTTCTGGTTATTATTTTTTGAATTAAGATCTTTTTTTTGATAATTTAGATATTTTTTTCATTATTTTTATAATAAGTTTAGGGATTTTCATGGAAACTTATAGTGAAACTATTGTTGTGATGCAGCAGTTTGGATGGAATTTGAGTAGACCAAAACTAAGAAGTTATACCAAAGGTCTATTTGACTGATGATAGTTGATTCGAGTAAAGAATATATAAATGAATATTTTATTAAAAGTTAGTTTAATCACAGAATCATATATTGATGTGTGGTAATCATTAAATCTTTAAAGATCTATAAAACACAAGGATCTAATTTAGTTACCCTTATCTATGGTATGTTAATTTTCATTTAAATTTTGATTTAAATTTTAATATGGGAAATATTTACAAGAATAATTTTGTAAAATGAGATATGTTTATTAATTTATGAGTTTCTACATAAACTAGAAAATAATATTTTTTTAGAAATCAAAAACATAAGGAATTGTTAGTTAGTCTATGAGGATTTAGTGAAAATGGGATATTGAATGATATATTCCAAAAAAAATAAACTCTTATGAGGTCATATATCCAATATCATAATGCATGATATAGTTAGGTTATATTTTTAGCATTTATATATTAACTAAATTCATATTATGTTTTTGGAATATCTTTGGCTACGATATAAAGATATTATAGCCATTTACTTAACATAAAAATGGAATATTAAATTTTAATCTTCAAACCACTGCTACAAAAGAAATATTTTTTTGTTATGATAAAATGATTAGGATGAGAGAAAATGTTGAGTGGTTACAAATCATTATAATTGTATTCCATTTACTTATTTGTTATATAATTCAAGATTAAATTCATGGAACTCAAGGAATTTACATGAATATTATATAATGGTATCATAAATAAGAGATTGGGTGTGAATTCCTTAAAAAGATTCCTTCTATTTCTCAGATACTCATAGCTATTCCTATTTCTCCCTTTTCCTACTGAGACATTATCATATCAAAAGAGACGGGGTAATCTTATGCATGTGATTAATGATTTGGTTTTAACCCATGGATACGCCATGGAGGGAATAATCCTTCAACTAGTACTTTGTGTTCTTTATCAAGCAAAATAAATAATGTAATTGTATAATCTTTGTTGGAGTAAGGTATGTGTCATTCTTCATTTTATTTAAAATGAAAAAAATTTAGGTATTCACGCTTGGTGATCATAGGTTAATGTTTTTTTAAAAAAAAATCACTTCTTAGTTTAGGAATTAAAAAATATTATAAACCTTACAATGGTTACATAAATATTATTTTAAAGAATATTGTACTCAATAAATATTAGGGACATAAATGTAATTTAATTTTTTCTTGGATATACAAACCTAATGTGTAAAACTTTTATTTTATAGGGAAAAATTTGGGTATAAAATATATTTTCCCCTCTTTTAGTCTATGATATAAATTCTTACTAAGTTGTAATGTGTTTTGATTGGGGGAATATAATTATCTTTTTCTTGGGTTAGCCTTTTCTAATTTTTTATTGAATTTGTATATATATATATATATATATATATTTCTTAAATATCTTGAAGTATTTCAATTTGAATTGAATGGGTGAACTATGTTTATTTTTATATAGAAAAAAAATTAAGTATCACATATATGGATTTTATATCATTTTACACAACTAAAAATTAAAACTCATGATTAATTCAAAATGTAAAAACCAAAATATTCAATATTTTTGTATATTATCTTTTCATCAGTATTAATTCATAATAAAAAGTTCATTTTTTCTATAACATTATATATACATATGACTTATTATAAACATTATTATATATATAATCCTTATTAAAATATAAATAAATCAAAGGTTGATAAAATATCATAGTAGGGGGTAAAACAATATCGAGTCATAGATTTTTTATCAAATGATAGTAAACATGTAATAAAAAATGAACATGTGATAAATTTAATGATTAATGGAATAATATCATAAAATCATATGGAGTGATCATGAGAAATGATATCATAATAATAGATCATTGTATAGATATTGAGTTCCCAAAAAGGTTGATCACTAAAGCATAACATATATCATAGAAAAATAATGTGATATCATAAATAAATAATCATGAACCATGGTGATATAAAATAAGAATGTGGTATATGCATATGTATAGAAAATCATAACATATATAAAGGATTTCAATCAAGGATATCATTACATAATATATTAATATGTATCATAAAAAAGTGTAAAAGGATATATTTTCATGTCATATACATATCATCTCAATATATATACACTTTACTCAATGTATTGTATGGCTATATAATTTCCTTCCCACCCATAACATAATTATATATCATTATATATGTGTCCATCATGAAAATAATCATACATTCAAAAATATCATAACTTTATTTACCCTTGGAAATAAAATGGGTTACATAAAATTTTCTTCTTGTTTTAATTTATTTTTAATGATAAAAAATCCCAATAATTGAACCTTGAAAATAAATATATCCAAAGTATATGAAACTTATATAGGAAAATATGATATGTTATGGAAACTAAAAGAAATAATTTTTTAGCATTTTTAACTAATTTGAATTAACGCACATCGATATAAGGGATATAAAGTTGGGTTTCAAATATAATTTAATTTAAATAAGTGATTTATAGAAGAAAATATATATTTAACATTCAAAATAATAAAAATAATTATTTGTGGTAAGAAATAATATGGGTAAGGAATAGAAATACCCAAAATATAGAGTTAATTTTTTCTTCTTACAATGATTTATTCTATGAGGTAAGATTTATTCACAAGGCAGATAATGAAAAGTGAATATAAAATCCCAAGGAAACTATAAGAAATAAAATATGATATGTTAAAAATAATAATATACCCAACTTAAATAATAAATTTAAATAAAAAATTGCACAACTCAATGAAAGGAGATTCAGTTAATAAATCGCATTAAATTGTATTTCTACTTGCTCAAACATGATCTAACTCCATGTATGATGAATTTTAGTATATTAATTATGTTTCCAAAATCTTATTTAAACTTATTTTATTTACTAATCACCAATTTTATTCATTAATTTTCAATATAATAGAATTTAAAATTAATATAAATCATTATGTGTTAATAGATTCAACTTGATCTTTATTTATTTATATATAGTGGTCTCAGGATATGTTACACCCAGACCTTGAAATTTATATTACATTATACTTTTCTTGAGGTTGGATCTTTTTTTTAGGTTTGGGATGAGTTCTTAGTGAAAAAATTTGAGTTTAAATATTTTTCGATGTATTTTTTGGCATGTAAATGGTTTGTGAGCACGATTTTAGAGTAAATTTTGTGTCTTGTTGAGGCTAAGGAAATTTTCAGTTGTTTTTCTTATTTTACTATTTTATTTGCATATTTTGAGAATGGTATGGGCCAAACCATGCGAGGCCATGTAGAAAATGTGTGGCCTTCTTTTTGTGTCATTGATAGGGCACACAAATTTCACACAGTTAGAGGAAACTATGTGTAATACATACGGGGAGGCCCTAAAATTTGACAAATCCATCTTTCAAGGTTGGTGCATTGTTTCCCAAACTATGTGGCCAGCCCATGTGGGTGTCATGTTCTTACAATGAGGGTCCACACAATTAGTACACAGTTTGGAAAACCATTTGACTTTCCTAGTTTTCTTAAAACGTGAAATCACATGTGTGCCCTACTCTCTTTAAAACCCATTTTGGGTTCCTCCTCAACTAGTCTTGTTTTTTGTGCATGAAGGGGTTCCCAAACCCCCATCCCTTGATTACTCCTCCTCCTTTTATTCTTCTTCAAGATTCCTAAGGTGATTTTCTTTGAGATTTTGGTCAATTTTACCTTCTTCTTACTCTTCCCTCTTGGTTTCGTAGATTACCTTTCATGGGTTCTCTCTTGTAAGAACCCTAAAAGCTATGGTTGTTGTGTGGATTTTTTTCCTTTTGATGTTAGTGTGTGTGGTTTTTTCATTGGTATTGGTTCTTCCTCCTTCAAGAGTTTTGTCGCATCTGCACATTGTTAAGGTCAGTTTTTCCATTATTTTAATTTCCAAAACATATCGTTGATGATTGAGGTTACCTAGATTGTCTCTAAAATGTGTTAATAATTCTTGTGGTGTGTTATAATAAATCTTCGTTTTGTTTTCATAATATAAATTTTATTTAAATGGTTTTTCAAAGGGTTTTCTTAAATATTATTATGTATATATGTATGTAAAGTGTTTGATGAAATCCCAATTGGAATTTTTAAATGAATTTAGGTATTTTGAGAGTTTTTTTTCATGGTTATGTTTTGGTGTCTTGGGGTGATTGTGAATTGAGTTGTGTGCATGTGTTTGGTGAATTTTGTTGATTAGTTCTATGTTTGTAGTGAAATATCTAGTTCTTGGATTAGTTTTTGGGTACATATATTGTCTTATAAGGGAATTCCATTGGATGTGGGAATATCCATAGGTGCATGGGGTGCACTTAGGGATAGGCACCCAAATGAATATGGTGTTTCATAAATAAAATCTGGATTTTCAAAATGCATTCCCTCTTCCCTCTTCTCCTATCTAGTCTTCCTCTTCCCAAATGATTCTTCAAAAACCCCATTGGTTCCTAAATGGTTCTTTGGTCTATAAATGATTTGAAATTTTGTTTCCAAATGTGTTTTTTAAATGTAGTTTCTAAATATTTTCCCATTTGGTACCATGAAACATGTTTGGTAAACCCATGACTCAAAAGTCCCATTTGGAATATTCTAAATATATGTGGTGGGTTCACCTTGGTTTTGGAAGTGGTATAGAGATGGATTTTGGTTTCAAAATGTTAAAGGCCAGGTTGGTACCTTATGATATTTTGGAAAATGGTTTTATAGTGACGTGATGGGTAGGACCAATTGGAACTTGTATGTGGTTTTATATGTGATGGGAACTTGAATGTTGGACATTCTAATGAGATGTTTATCACATAGTCAATTTCAGTTTTTGGGATTGGTAAGAACGGTGGATGTGGGATTCAGTTTGATCCATGTGTGTGAGGAAATCCCAAATCACCATGTACTATTATCATGGGATTCATAGGTTTCATCTAGATAGTAGATTGATGGTTTCTTATCACCCAGATTGGATGGGTTGGTACCCCACGAATTTATTGAGAGGCTAGGGGGATGTTCCACTGGATTGGATGGTTTAGAGAATCCAGTTTTTTATTGACTATGGAGCTACATTATATACTGGAAGGTGAGTTCAAACTGAGTGCATTCAGGGATTACATCTAGAGATATTTAGTATATACCCATTATTAAATATGTATAGTCTATTTCCTTCTTCTGCACTTTTATTGTTTGGTCCTATTAGTATTTTATTTCTTGTTCTAATCCCTCTATTTGTATCAATTCCCCTTTTTAAAAACTGGTTTTTATGGAATATTCTATGAATGTAAATGTGTGGACCCTATGGTGCATACCTACTTAGATATTTGTGATCACAGCCTACTAGTTCCACTAAGCATCGGTAGACCTTATTTGTTTTTTAGGTTCAGGTTTATAGTTATATATTGACTATGGAGTGGGTTTTTCTTGATGGATATTAGTGAACAAGAAGTCTTGTTGATATCATGTCATTCCAGTTTGTTTTAGTTATGTTTTAATTTTAGTTCTTTTCATCTTCTACTATTCTTGGATCAGTTTTACATTTATTGATGTTCAATTACTATGGGTTTATGTTGAATTTTTTATTTGGGATATCTGATCTTGGTTTTTTATTAGGTAAAATAATTCCTAAAGGTTTTATCTTTAATTGCTGCTACTAGTCACCATCTTGGGAGGATAAATAATTCCTCTTGGGCCTTTCCAAAAATTGGGTTGGGTGTCAGTTCCGATGGAGGCCAAGCCTGGTTCATGAAAAAATGGTATTAGAGAATTCCTTTGTTATTTTGGGCATAAATTAGTTTGGATATAGTTTTATTGGGACTTTATTGGTAGGTACGGGAAGAGCTTCATGAACTTTTAATTGTCCTGAGCCTCAATTTTCCAAGGGTAGTCCAGGATTTGACTCTTTTGTTTTGTTTTTTCATGTGTGAATAGGGAATGATAATAGAGGTTTTTTGTGTTCTGATATGGTCTCACATGGAATAGTGACTTATGGAAAGCCTGAGTGCATGGATCAAGATACTTCTATTGGTTAATTATTTCTTGGGGAATGGATCACTCGACATGCAACTAAGTTGTACATATCCCCTAGTTCCCTATACCGAGTTCTTTGGTGTGAGTGGTGTTATGTTTGGGATTTGGATAATGTGGTTCGTTTTGAATTAGAAAATAGATTTTAAAACGAAAAAGTTTTTTGGAAATTTTTTTTTAAGAATAGATAATGTTTTCAAGATTTGGGTTCTTTTTTAAAGTGTAATTTTGTTTTCGATATGGTTGGAACATGTGTTTTGTGTTTGGAAAGTGGCCTTGGAAGAAGGCTGTTTTGAAATTAGAATGGAGATGATGTTTTTGAAAAATAAATCTGGTCTTGTTGTGAATTTTGGAATGTGATTTTGGTATTTTGGATTTGGAAGTGATTTTTAATGAATTTTGGTTTAATGTTTTTTTGGTTTTCATGTTTGTATGTTGTTTAGAGTATGCCACCCAAAAAGTCTTTGAAGGTTTCTAGTGGGTCTCCCCTTAATGTTGGTCCTACCCAGACATTGAGTGGAGTGATGATGTCAATTTATTCTTGATTTTTTCCTATTTTCCATAGTGATCTAGGTACATTAGAGGCTACAGAATGGGTTGAGGAAGTTGAAGGTGTCTTGGGATCATTGGTAACTCCTAAATCTGTGAGGGGTGTGATCTATTATATGTTCATTTTATGGTCCAATTTTGGGGTGGTGGAAGGTTATCATTCATTCATCATTGCAATTAGGGTTGTATTGGGAAGTTTTTAGGGTGATTTTTATCCAATGGTTCATACTATATGTGGTGAAGACAAGGAAAGTGGAAGATTTTTTGTGTTTTTAGCAAGGCCAGTGGACGGTGAAGGCCTATATAGATCATTTTGAAGAGATAGTCTCTTTTTATATAGAGATAATGTTTAAGGATAAGTTGAAGGCTCCTATCTTCATTTAGGGTCTTCATTTAGAAATCAAAGAGAAAGTTCTCTCATATGGTGAAGCTCAGTTAAAGAAGTTTTTCGAAGAAACATTTATAGCTGAGTTGGCTTCTATGGTGCAGTTGGTGGTAGTTGGAACTCATGAAGGTTAACTATATGGATAAAGGTGTATGATATAAGAATCTATTCATGAGGTGTCCTCATTTTCAGTTTTGATTTCTTGTTCATCAGACCATTCACTTGTTTTCTTCAATTATGGTCAGTTTGGGCATTTGAAGCCATCTTATTGAGGTCCTAAAAAGTCTTTCCATTGATATGGCCTCTTGGGTTACTTGGATAAGTTCTCTAAGTGGAGCAGCTAGAAGAGGAAATCTTGGTTAGAGGATTTCATCTCCTGACTACATGTCAGCATATGCTTCAAGATATCAGGGCTCTGGCCATATTTCCTGGAATGAAGCTTTTCACATAGTCAAGAATCATGGGAACCATGGTCAAGATATTGTCTCCTAAATTAGATTGAAGAAAGTATGAATGTTCTTGTTGTAGATTTATTGGTTTTTGTGAGTTCTTCTTCATTATAAAAGGATTGGATGTTCTTTTTTCTTGTAACCCTATGGTTGTACTTTATGGATGTGGATATTTAAATGGTCGACTATTTTATATTTTTTTTGAATCCATTTTTTCTATATTTGTAGAAAATAATGTTTTGAAGAAGTGATGAAATTTATTTTGGTTCATTATTGTGTTCACTACTTGGTTTTGAATTTATTTCTTTATTCCCCCATGATTCAGGAGTTCCCTTGTTGATGATGTCAGGTGAGGAGTTTTTGGTCCTAATGTTGGTCAGAGCTAGTTTGTTTCTTATGGTATGGAGAACCCTCCCTTTTATTTTTCCATGGTTCCTATCTTTTTGGTTCTCTTTAGAGCTAGTTGGGTGACACTTGTGGTGTAAATGGTCACCCCACACTACTATAAAACTGGGCTATAGCAAAATACCTATAGCCATAGATTTCCAAAACCATGGGTATATATATTTATACCAAGGGTATAGATATGGTTTTATATAAAATCATGTCTATAGGGTGTATTTTCAAAGGATATAGCCACAGTTCATTGAAACCGTGGTTGTAGAGTTTCTTTCAACAACTATAACTATGGTTCTATAAAACCGTGCCTACAAAGTGTTTTTTCAAGGGCTACAACCGTGATTTTTGTAAAATCCTGGCTATAGAGTCTTTTTTAAAGGACTATAGCCATATTTTGTGTAAACCAATGGCTATAGAGAACTTTCTAAGGGTTATAACCATGGTTTGTGTAAAACTATAGCTATATAGTTTTTTCCAAGGGCTATAGCCACAGTTTGTGTAAAATAGTGACTATATAGTATTTATTAGGGCTATTTCCATGGTATTCCAAGACTATTTATATAAATTATTTTTCCATTTTCTATAGCCATGGTTTCTCAAAACTGTGGCTATAGGTCTCTCGTCCTTATGTAGGAAAAAATTAACCCAAGAAAAGAGAGCAAGAAGGACTATAGCCACGGTTTACATGTTATAGACACAATTTTTAATAATATAAATATATATATACCCAAATTTATCTTTGGTTTAGTGGTTAGGTAGTAGGTGTGCATATTAGAGTCACATAGATCGAATCTGACTAGGTGCGTATTTTTTTTGGGCTATAGCCACAGTTTACTTTGGCTATAGTCACGGTTTTCCACCATGGAAATAGCTCTATTTCTATGGTGTAAAATTGTGGATATAGATCAAGTTAAATGTTGTACAACTATGGGTTCTATTTCCATGGTTTGTAAAATTGTGGAAATATATTTGTTTCCATGGTGGACAACCGTTGAAATATCTCATAGAACCATGCCTATAGCTTTTTTCTATAGGCACACAAATACGTTCCATGGTCGGCTGGAACGATGGATATAACTTATATACATGATTTTAACCTCTATATACATGGTTTTGGGTCATGGATATAGACAAAATTTCTACATGTTTTGGTTTCTAGGGTTCAATTTGGATTCTTCCCATTTTAGGTTGATTTTTGATCTTCATTCCGTTGGGTGAATTTGTCGCGGAAAAAAGATTTTTTGTTGGGGTTAATTATCACACGCTGACCTTTTAATTTATTTTATTTTATTATTATTTTTGATTTTGGATCTTTTTGTTGAGGTTCATGTTGTGTTCTCAGTGAAAAAGTTTGAGTTTTGGAGTTTGGGGTGGCTTTTTGGCCTGTGCAGGGTTTGTGTGCACAATTTTAGGGTAAACCGTGCGGCTTATTGAGGCTGATGGCATATTCAGTTTTTTTATTCTTGTACAGTTTTCCTAGAATAGTTTTATAATTGTTTGGTCCAAACCATGTGAGTAAAATTAGAAACTGTGAGGCCTTCTTTTAGTGTCTAGGAAAAGGCGCACAACTTGTATACAGTTAAAGGAAATCATGTGTTAATCATGTGGAGAGGCTCTATAATTAGATATAACCATTTTATATAGTTAGCACATGGTTTCCCAAACCATGTGTCTAGCCCACTTGTGTTTCCTCTTTTTCTAGGGAGGGTGATCATGGTTAGTGCATAATTTGTAAAATCATGCAGCCAAACTGTGAAACTTTCCTAGTTTTCTTAAAATATGAAATTCCAAGTTTCCATTCCTCTATTTAAACCCCATTTTGGTTTCCTCCTCACCTTTTATTTTTTTGGTGCATGAAATTGTTCCCAAATCCCCTTCCCTTGATTTCACCTCCTCTTTTAGTGCTCCCTCAAGGTTTCAAGGTGATTTTTTTAGGATTTTGGTCAATTTTCTCATCCTCTTCCTCTTACCTATTGGTTTCTTTATTTTCCTTTGGTGGGTTCTCTCTTGGTCAAACCCTAAAATATAGAGTTGATGTGTTTATTATTTTTATTTTGATATTAGGGTGTTTGGTTGGTCTTTTGGTCTTGGTTTTTCCTCTTTTAAGAGTTTTCTCGCATTCCCACATTGTCGATGTAAATATTTACATTATTTTACTTTCCAAAACATGCCATTGATACTTCAGATTCCCTAGATTTTCTCTAAAAATTTTAAAATCATGATTTTTATGTGATAGAATAATTTTGTTTGTTGTGTTTCCATAATGTAAATTTGATGTAAATGGGTTTTCAAAGGGTTTTCTTAAATATTTCAATGTATATATGTATAAAAAGTGTTTAATGAAATTTCAATTTGTCATTTTAAATTAATTTAGCTATTTTAAAAGTTTTTTTTGGACTTGGTCATGTTTTGGTGTCTTGGGTTAATTGTGAGTTGAGTATTGTGTGTGAGTTGAGGTAACTTTTGTTGATTGGTTCTATATGTGTAGTGCAAGAGATGGTTTATATATTGGTTTTGGGGGACATCAATGGTTTTCTAAGGGTATTTTATTTTATGTGGTCATATCCATGGGTGCACGAGGTTCACATATGGATAAGAACAAAATTGAATATGGCCTTTCATAAAGAAAATATGAATTTAAAAAATGATTCCTCTCTTATATTCTCTAGTTTTCCTCTTCCCAAATGATTCTTGAAAAAATCCTATTGGTTCCTAAAAGGTTCTTTGGTATCTAAATGATTTGATATGTGGTTTTCAAATTTTTTCTCTAAATCTTGGCCCATTTCATACCTTGAAACCTGTTCGGTAAACCTGTGACTCAGAAGGCATTTTTGGAATATTTTATGTATAATTGGTGGTTTCATGCCAGTTTTGGAAGGGGTTGGAGATGGATTTGGGTTGGAAATGTTAAAGGCTTAGTTGGTACATTTTTATGTTTTAAAAAAAATCATAGTGATGTGATATGTAGGCTAGGTTGGAAATTATATCTGACTTGATGTGTGATGGGCGCCACTCAGGTGGACCCTCTGAGGAGAGAGTCATCACATAGTCGGTGTCGATGTTCGGTCTAGGAAATCATGGTAGTTTTAGATTTTAGTTTGATCCATGCATGAGGGGACCTCCCCACACACCATGTACTATTATCATGGGATTTATGGGCATCATCTCGAGGGTCAAGTGATGGTTTCCAATCGAACATGATTAGACTTATTGGTACCACCTAGATTTTTTGAGAGTCCATGGGGGTCATGCCACTATATTGGATAGTTTAAATAATCTAGATGGTTATTGAATTTGAAGATCCACCATACTCTGGAAGGTGATTATGAACCAATAACATCGAGGTATTGATTCTAGGGATGGTTTGGAAATACCCATGACTAAATATGTATTTTATTTTTCATTCTATTTCACTTTGATTATTTGGCCCTGATAGTTTTTCATTCTTTTTATATTCCCTCTATTTTAAGCATATAACCTTTTTTATTTAGTTTTTTTTATGATTTGGATTTTGGTTTAGTGAGATGGGTTTTGAAATAGAAAACTATTTTAAAAAAGAAAATTTGTGTGTGTGTTATTCATAATGATGAGTTTTTTGGGAATGATTTGTTTTGATTTTGAAATGATAAAACCCAATTACATATATGTGTGTGTGTGTATGTATTTATATATGTATATATATTCAATCAATTTTTTATCTACAATTTTTGGAAAGGAAATGTATGGACACTATAGTACTTAGCTACTAAATTTTTTACACTCACACCCTAATTGTGCCACTTGCTATCAATAGACCCAAGTTGTTTTGAAAGTTCAGTTTTCTGGTTCAAGAATGAATATGGATTGAGATGGTCTTAATGGATGGTGGTTAAAAATAGTTCACATGAAGATCATGTTATTCCGATTTGTTTTAGTTTTTTTTATTTTAGTTTTTGTTCTTCTATTGTTGTATCTGGATCAGTTGTATATTTATTAATGTTCGGTTATTATTGGTTTATATTGTATTCTATATTTGGGTTATCTGATCCAGGTTTTTTATTGGGAGAACATTCTAAAAATTGTTTTATCTTTTATTCTTGACTCTAATCTCCATCTCAAAAGGATTGGGAATGCCTCTTGGTTGCTACCACAGATCGGGTCAGGTGTCGGGTCAGATGGTAGCCCGACCTAGTTTGTTATAGGTTATGATTTATTATATTATATTAATAATATAAAAATGTGTTATGGAAATTATATATTTACCTTTTATAGATTTCATGAAACATATGGTAACTTCTTGTATTTTATAATTATGAATTTTAAAAAATATTCCTCAATTCATTCATTTGAGATCATTTAATCTATAAAAATAAGTAATAATTAGTAATGAATAATTTATTTTATAATAAAATTCTATAAGTGTTAAAATAATATAATTTATTTATAAATACCATGTATTACCATTATTTAATCCTTCATAAAAATACATGGTGAAAATTTTATAGCATCATCTGTGTATGTAATTAAACTGAACCAAACATGAAAATGAAATAATTAGTTGATGCGTATAAATATAAAGTGATTTTTTAAAAATATATTTATAATATAATTAAATTGATCTCAATTAGAAGATATTCTAGGAGTATAAAATATTCTATAAAGATTAGGATGACATTATAAAAGTAAATAAATACAAGGATCATTGCTTACAAGAAAACAAAATTTTCCTCTTGAATACTTTCCTTGTTTAGAGGAATTAAGACCATCCTTGAAACCATGAGAATAAAAATAAGATAAAATCTTGTTTCATAGGTATATTAAGTATATATTATAGATTAAAAAATATTCTATTTATAATGGGGTATTTGGGGTCCTTTTTTTATGAGTTTTAGTGGAATATTTGAAAATACGTATTGTTTAATGGTTAATAAACACCTAATTTGTGAACTTTATATTGTTTTCAATTTCCTTATTAAATGATCTTAATACTACCTATTTCCTTTTTTTTGAAATATATCGACCCTTTATGGATATTTTTGAAGCTTTTTATATGTTTTCTTTGGTCTTATTGAGTATAACTTATTTGGATTCTACTTTGGAGAGTTTTGGATGAAATTGGAGAAAATTGGAAAGAGAAGAGGTTGTGCATGGTTTGCACATAGTTTTCCCCAAACTATTCCCCATACAAAAAAAATCATGTGAATCCAAAGATAAGGTATTTTCATGGTTATAGAAAGGTATGTAAAATCATGTGTCCATTTAGAAGAAACTGTGTACCCCCCCCCCCCCAAAGAGGGGCATTGTTTAGGAGCATCGTTTTCCAAACTATACACCCCTGGCCAAGAAACTATGAATGACTTTTTAGTTAACCAAAAAATTATTTCAAAAATACTCAAACCCCTAGTATTGACCCCAAATCAACCCATGGTTTATGAGCATCGTTTTCCAAACTATACACCCATGCCCAGGAAATTGTGAATGCATTTTTAGTTAACCGAAAAATTATTTCAAAAATACTCAAACCCATAGTATTGACCCCAAATCAACCATTTATTTACCCTAAATTAATTATCCAATTTTTGGAGGCTCCTAGACTGATTTCAATCCCTTATTACCTCTGTTATTCATGATTTGATGCACATATCGAAGATTTTCAACTCTTATGATAAGTGAATCTTATCTCATGTGTTTTACTCACTCTTTATTGTTCTTCTCTCATCCTTTGAGTGGGAATTTTTCTCTATTTTTGTGAATCTATATCTTGGTTTTATGGATCTTGATTTTTTTGATGGATCTTGATTTGTTTGATCTTGGATCTAGGATTTGGATCTAGATCTCATTCTTTGTCATGTTCTTGATCATTCTACTTAAATTGGGGATTTTCATTGGTGATAATTTATCAATGATTTTAGGTGGGTGGTTTAAATTTCAATCCCATGGTCTTGATTTAATTACATGCATATAATTCTAGGAATTTCATTTTCCATGATTAGGTAATTTATTTTATAATTGAATTGATTTTTTTTAATTCTAATTTGTTAATGATAAAGTTTAAATTAGGGAAAATGAATAGTGGAATTGAATTGATTAATTTTTTAATTAATTAATAGGATATTATTAATATGAAATTAAATTGAATTGGATTAAATTATTTTTGAAATAATTAATGGAATTTTTTGTGATTATGCTATTGTTAAATTGGATTAATTAATTTTTGAATTAATTAATGAATCATTATAATTGTGGAATTGGATTAATTTATTGCTCAATTAAATAATGGATTTTAGAGAATGTGAAATTGAATTCATTAATTTCTGAATTACTGGATTATTTTGAATGTGGAATTGAATTAATTAATTGTTTAGTTAATTAATGGATTTAAGTGATTGTGTAGTTGAATTAATTGATTAGTTAGTTAATTAATAAATTATGTGATTGGTCAATTAATGTGTTTTGGAATTAATTGAAAATTGAAATTTTGAGATTTTTGGATTAACCTTGATGTTTATGACATTATTATATGAGGGTTAATGTTGATTAACCATCATTGATTATATATATATGATATACATATGTGGGACATAGTCTGCTGTATCAAAAACCCATAGTGAAGAACTGTGTGATATATGTGTGTGGGACATGGTCTATTGCATCAAAATACCATACTAATAAATGATTGTGGGACATGGACTGCTGCTTCAAAATCTCACTTGTGTGATTGTGTGGTTGTGTGATATATGTGTGGGGTACAAGGTTCACTGTATCAAAATCCGATAGTGATAAATGAGTGTGGGACACTGACTGCTGCTTCCAAATCCCACTTGTGTGACTGATTGATATATGAGTTATGGGTCATAGATTACTACATCAAATACCCATGGGGTCCTATACATGTCATTCTAGGACCAACATTTTGGCATTGGATTGTGGTAAAAATTGGTTGTGGTGATGAATTGAAATGAAATGGATAATGAAATTTATTTTTTTATTATGAATTAAGAATTGAGTATGTGAAATAGTTAGACTTAAAAATGGGAAAAAGTAGGTATTGAGGTTCAGGTGTCCTTGTTAATATGAGGGTTTATGTGGTTTAATTAAATAATAATTTAAATGTGTCAATTATTTACTTATACATTGTACTTTATTCTTTGTACAACTGCATACACTATTATTTAATGGATATTTTTTTAGCCACTGATGTCCCACACCCTAATCCAGTTACCTAATCGGTACCCAAATAGAATTAATGGTTGCAGGATATGTTAAGGGAAAAGGACCTATGTTAGATGGTTGAGTTGAGATAAAACATGAATGAAGTAACCAAACTTAGTGTTGAGACCTGCTTAGAAGTACTCAGGGTGTATTTATTTTGGTTTTTTCATATTGACACTTGACCTGTATTTGGAATGACATTTATACTATTTATTTTTGGATATTTTATTTCTTATTTTGGTCATCATGTAATACTGGTTAGTTTGGTTGTTTATTATATCATTTGGTTATTCTTATTTATTTTCAATGTTATGATACTTTGATAAAGAGGGTATATTCTCCCTATGTTGATATATTAGACCCTCAATTCTAGTCAACAACCTCTAGAATATTGGTACGAGTTATTGAAGTCACATAGCTAACTGGCTCAGGGAACTGGTGTGTGGCACCTGAGTGGGGACATTACAAAGTTTTATCATAGGAGGGTTTCTTTTATTTTCATTTTTCTTACTATTTGGGAAAATTAGATAGGATAATAGGATTAGTCATACCTTTGTTAATAGCTCGTACATGAGAGTAACTAACCCTTTTCAGTGGTAAAACCGAAGTACCCATGGTGGCCTTGTTGTTAATGATATGTGTTCTTGTAGTTGATACTATTTCACCTCGAGTGATGTAATTGTTATGTGATGAGATTATTATTTATGAGATTTTTTGAGATTTAACTTATATCCTGGTATCTCATTAGAATTGATTATTCATGCATTATTCTAGGCACTCAATATTATATTGTGACATGCATCATTTTAGGCATGCATGAGAAAAAGAAGGTTTTTAGGTAAGTTGTTTGGATGAAGTTATTTTCATTTCGTGTATGTTTTTAATAAAAATGGTGCCTAACATGACCTTGAAAATTTAAAAATGATACAAAATGTGTAAAATGGGTGTCCTATGAGAAAACTTGAGTAATTATAATCGTTTTACTCTTTTTTAACCATGGCCAGGATGTGTGATGGTTAAGGATAGTGATAATGGCTCATTTTTTACTGTGTGGTGAGGTTTGGGGAAAAGACACATTGTGGATTATTGTGATTTTACTCTTACATTAATGAGATAATGTTTTTTATGTGTTATGAGATGTGTTTTTTGGAATTATAGAGATATTCCTCCATGAATATTCTTATTGATAGTATGACCGAAGGTTATGGATGGAAATGATTCACTAGTAGTGAAACTTGAGGCAATTATAGTACTGAGTGAGGAAGTCAGAGAGTAGTTTCGGGAGAAATTTTCTCACATCATGTAGTTTATGGAAGGAAACCGAGGGAGTTTGGTGAAGAGTATGTCTGATCTGACATGGTATTTTTTGTTGTATGACCCTCTGTCTTTCACCAGAGAGGGTATACCTAAGGAGGCTAAGTTCTGGATTGATTCCACCTAACCAATACTTGACCACATATAGACTCCTGCTGAGAATAGATTCAATCTATCATCTTATATGTTATGTTTTCAGGAAAATCATTAGTGGGACATCCAGACCCAGAATGGACATCTGGAGGATATAGAGTGGAAGGAATTTATAGAGAAGTTCCTGGAACACTTTTATCTAGAGATATTGATATATTAGAGGGAAAAATAGTTCATGAGATTGAATAAAGGTATTATTTACATGATAAAATATGCTAGATTATTTATATATTTTAAGTTTTATTGCTTCATCATTGGTAAGGGATGATGCTACTTTGGAAAAACGGTTTAAGGATGGGATTAATTGTGAGATTAAGTCCCAAGTTTACATCTTTCGGTTAAATAAGTTTGTTGAGGTGGTGGATCAGGCTCTCATAGATTATGGGAGCCTAAAGAAGGATTCCAGTGGAGGGAAGGTGGTTTCTAATAGAAATCCAAGAAGTTCATCTTACAATAGTAGGAAGCATCACTATGATAATTTTATCTTGTGGGATATGAGGAAGAATGACTAGGGATAAGATCAGTTACTCAGGATCTTTGCCAAGTTCTCTTCCACAAGTGTGGTGAGATGGGCCACTTTCATAGACATTGTCCCTGACCACGAGTAGAATGTAGATATTGAACCATGATTGGACATCTATAGAAGTTATATAGGAACCCATGATAGATGGGTAATGATGGGGCATCTAGATAGAACCAGAGTATGGGAAGGGGTTCTTCTACACCATGTTAGTCTAGAAACTGGAATTCTACAAGTCATGGTAGTATAGGCAATGGGAATGGAGCTTCTAGGAAAGAGTGATCGTATCAGTAGAGTGGTGAAACTCAGGGTACTCAAGCTACATCATAGAGAATAAATGAATGATAGCTATATTTCATTCGGCCTACACTAGTGGATAGAAAGTCTGAACCGTTGATAGTTAGAGGTACTATTAATGTAGCTTCTACAATTTATAGTTTCTTATTTGATATTGGTGTATCTCATTCCTTTAATCTTCATAACTTTGGGATGGTTTTAGAATAGCATTGTAATTCATGAGTGGTGTGAGAAAGATAAATTTCATTTCCATATTTCAATAGTTTCTCATCTTCCTAATATTTTATCAATTATATTGGTTTGTTCTTGTATACAAACTAAAAATATTTCTAAAAAAACTTCATTAGCTCTATAGTCAATCTTAGCATGATAAACAGAAAGTCAATCCATTACCAAAATGACATCAAACTCTACTAAGGAAAAAATAACAAGTTTTTCAAGTAATGTTTTTCCACATACCACAATAGAAAGATTCTTATAATTCTTATTTGCTATAATATTTTCCCTGCTATTTAAAAAATAAGTTTTGATCTCATTTTTTGAGGTGATATTTCCAATTTACTGGAAACTTTCTCAGAAATAAAGGAATGTGTAGACCTCGTATCAAACAAAAAATTAGAAAAAAATAAGTAAATAAAAAAGTTACTTGATAAAAGTTCATTAGATGTCCTGGAATCTACTGATGTATTCGCAAATGATCTCACTACACCTTTCTACTTATAGTTTGACTTCTTTTCAACATTCAGATCTCTCTTTGGGAAGGAATTTGCATAATGAACCATCTCACCACATTTAAAACACTTAACAATTTTCTTATCAGTATTATTATTAGAATCATTTTCATTACAATATCAGGCTATAAGTCCAAACTTACCACATCCAAAACACTTCCTTGTTTTGGTAAGGAATTACCTAGCGTGCTTTTTTCCACACTTTTCACAAATTGGGAACTTTATTTTCTTACCATAAAATTTCTTTGGTTGATTCTTGTAACACCCAGACCACAGTTAATCATATTTGGTGCATTATTATATAACACTGTCATGATAAAAGGAATCATGTCCCGAAAGATCGATCAGTTTAGTAGCTTTGGAAGTACTAGATACATTCTTAAGTTTTACATTACATCATGAAATAAAAACATAAACAACATTTTTCCCCTTCTGAACACACATATATCCTTATCCTATCCCTGCAGGTCAACCATAAAATACTTCCTCGCATCTTGGAAAAAATAAAACATAGAAATGGGTGAGCTCAGATGCTCAGTAAGGATTACAATATAGCAGAAACTTTCATAAATAATCATAAACATTTAAGGCAATGTATTAGACTAAAACAATAGCCTTTTAAACTTAAAATTCAGAATAATATGGAAAAGATAAAATCAAATAATTCAATTTACTTATTCACATGGATATTTTACTAGTCGAATAATCACATGCAATATCAATAGCCACTTTCATAATAATGGAATGCATAATGCCAGACTTCATAACCACATAGTCAAAGCCTTGTGCCAAGACTACAAATAAGTTATTTTTCCAAGGCCTTATTCCAAGACACTAGTTTGTCTCATGAGACCTACCTATGCATAGAGGATCTATAGCGGGCTCCACCCGTCACTTAATAATTCCAACGCATTCTTCATATGAAAAGTTTTAAACATAACATAAACATTCATATTAAAACTAGCATACGAAATATCAATAATTTATCCATAAACCATGAATGGTATAAGAATAACACATCCACGGTCAAACATATCACAAAACCTTCAATACAATATGAAAGATTTGTATCATGAAAAATCAACTTCAAAAAGGCTTAAAATTCATCAAAGGATTTTGACATAGATGAAATCAAAACTTTTTTAGAGAAATATCTCTTTCTACTTCGAAATAATTTAGAAGTCATATAATTATAAAATAAAACAATTATTTTAAAAATATTATTATAATATTGTTAGGGAATCTTTGACGATGTTATAATGGAGGAAAATAACAGTACTCACCATATAAGTTAAAAAAACATTCTTACCTTAATTTTGTCAAAAGGGTCATAAAGTACCTTGTTTGGAAAATGACGAAAAGATTCCTTTCAAAACATATAAGGTCAAATAAGGAAATAAATGACTTTAAACAATTGTCTAGTAAATAATAAAAACATTTTTAAATACATTTCTTAAGAAAACACATATTTGGATGTTAAAGAGGCCCCAGTAGATACTTACGTAAAAACAACCTTAGATAATAAAGAGATTGTGAAATTAACCCTTACCTTGTACTTTTCCTTAGTCGATAGTATTTTAACCTCTTATATAATAGTTAAATTTTTTTATTAAAATATATAATAACTATATACCTAAATATGATATCATATATGACCCTCTAATATTGCTTTGTTAATAATATTTCAGTCGTATCATCGTTTCGGGTGTTAACTGATTCATTTTCCTTTATATGATTGGTTAAGTAAGCCATGTTTTTTATGGATAGTATGTATTTGATTCATATACAGAATGATATTATGTTCATTAAAATTATTTTTAATCATAAAATGAATGTTATTCTTGAATGATTATGATGGGGAATGAATCTCATCGCGTTCATGGAGACGGTAATCTGTACGTACGCACGAGCGACAATATCATTATATTGATGGTGAAATAGTATATAATAGGATGGTATATCATATATACAGAATCATTAACATTTTATATTTATTATTTACATTAGTTATACTCATTATTATACCCATCCAAATAATGAAGTGTTTGAATAACAACAACACCACGACGTGGAGACGGTAAGCCGTACATACGCACGTATGGTGACTTTGTCATTAATATGATGGATAGAATAATGAATATGGTTGTACCATTTTTATAATAACATCATAGTATATAGAAGATATTAGATTTATTATTTTATAATGTAATCCACAAAGAAATAGAAAGTGGAAGAAGTAAATAACTTGAAAGAGGTGATTAAATATTTACCTATTCTTCTGGTTCTTCATTTTGATTTGATCAAAAGGGCTCCATAGGTTCGCTTTCTGACAAAAGGAAGGCCTCTATGATGAAGGGAGGAATGTTGGGATGATATTTGGGTATAGTATGGCTGAGCAAAATGGCTTTGGACGTGTGATGTTTAGAGAAGGGGAAGCGACCTTTTATAAGAGAAGTGAAGGTCACTTTAGGGAAAGCTTGAAGTATTATTTTATAATAAAATAATTTTCGGTTTCTAATGGCTCCAAAATGATTTATTTAGAGGATAAGGTGGTTATGGGTCGAAAACATCTCAACCAATAGGTTTTATATAGGTTTAGGTAACCATATTAACATTATCTTTTATATTTAACTCTTAGTTAAATAGTTTGACATTTACCATGTCTCTTTATATTTTTATACTATATGGTTAATAAACTTACTATAAACTGTCACGAGAACCAAAAGTGGTTCATTATTAATATATATAACCTTATATAATTATTTTTTCCAAAACTTAAATTTTTATAAATATTATATAAATTAATAATATAGTATTTGTTTTAAAAACTCAATTATTTAAATTTTGACAGTATTTAGTATTTGATTTTTTTGAAAGCCATTAAAACTTTACCACTTTGAATAAAATTTATTTAACCAACCCTAACATGTCATATTAACCTAGAAAATTATTTGAATCCCTCAAAAGTTTAAAATTACATTTATTTGGATATTTATAATATTAATTATTTTAATCTTTCTATAATAAGATAATTACTGTATCATCATTGTGTCATAAATAAATTAAATTATTTAATGTATAAATATTATAAATAAAATACCATTATTTATGAAATTTTTTTATATTTTTAATGAATATTTATAGTCGAATTTTTCTTATGTATTACCCTATATTAAAAAAAATTAGTTATTAAACCTTGAATTTAACTCTTTTAACTCTTCTTTAAATAAAACAATAATAAATGTCCTAATCTAATCCATGTGGACCAAAGAGGATCATATTTTATTCCTAATCATTTTATTGTTGAATTATAATTATACAATAGAATTAGGACATGTGTTAGGGTAATTATGAAATCATTTGTACCCTTAATTACCCTATTTACTTTTAACCGTGGTAAATAAAAGTCAATAGTTACTATTCACAAAAAATTACTTTCAACTTATTGTACCACATTTTACTTACTAATATTAACCGTGCCTATCAGATTTTTTAAATTCAACTCACAAAAGCGGTAAAATTAAGTTTTATGCAAATTTGCAAATGCTCCTAAGAGGTGGGTAAAAGACGGTAAAAAGTTCAATAAAATTTTTATATACTTAAACTTATTATAAAATGACTCTAATGAATTACATTGAAATTATATAGGTATTATGTATCTATTTTGACCTAAAATAAATTTTAATAAAATAACTAATTATTTAAATAAAATGTTGGTTTTAACCAATAACACATTGTTTTTGACTATTCATCGAAAATTGAAAGTTTTCAGAAAAATACCAAAAAATCACCCTAAGATAATTTAGATATTCTGAATTCAAAAATGAATTCCATTTTGAAAAATAAAATTTATAAAATTTCATAAAGTCGGTATTACTATTCATAATGTCTAGTTTGATTGGTCGCGGTGTGTTAGAATCTCGAAGTTGCGTACAATGCAAGCTATTGCATTATTCGAAGGGAAACGTACCATGGAAGCTTGAGGTGTTACAGTTATTACCCATCGCTTTCCATATGGACCTCTTCTTCTCATTATTGTCAAAGTTTACATGATCATTAGAAAACTCTATATCTACCCTCTCAGAACATTGGAAAAGTTTCTCATAACATTTGAATCCACGAGAGGTCAACGTCCTTTGATACCTTGAATTTAATCCTAAGTAAAAGAAGTTGATTTTTCTATCATGATATAGAATTAGATTTGGATAATACCTATCCATTCGGGTTAAGTTTACTTCATACACCACCACTGAATCTTCCTCCTTTTGTTTTAATTCATGTAATTTATTCTCCATCCTAAGTCGCACCACCCTAGGAAAATAATTTTCGAGGAAAAGAATTTTAAATTCATCCCACTTTAAGGCATAAATCTCTTCTCTATCCCTAATATTTTTTACCATTGACCACCACTGATCAACTTCAACATCAAAATGATAAATGTTAAGACATAACGTTTTATTATCTAAACATCACATAACATCAAATATCTTTTCAAGGGCCTTAATCCATCCTTCAGCCACTACTGGGTCAGAATATCCATTGAAAGAATGAGGGTGTTGTCTCATAAAATGTTCCATTGTGGTACCCCTGGTTGTTCTCTTTCATGTATTCCACCACCATTTATTGCATGTGTTATCTGAACCAATAGTATCACAAACTACCTGGTTCCAATCCCTACCATTTCGGGCTACAGATTAAGAAGGATATCATTTTGTCGGTGCCTCTCCTCTTTAGCTTCCCATTTTCTTCAACAAAGAACCATTCTGAACAAACATATCTTAGTACAAGGAACATGGTAATCTTTAAATTCTATATCATTTCAAATTGACCATAAATTAAAATTTATTTATTGTATTCTATTAACATCATCCTAACCTCTAAATCTATCTAAACCATCCTCTGATGCCAACTATAAGGACCCATCCTTATTAATTTACATAATCATGAATTTTAGTCAAGAAATCACTTTCTTCCACATTGAGGATCTTTTAAAGTTTATGGTTTTGGGAATTGGGATATAACACATTCATAACATTACACATTAATATAGAGTGGATACCATAAAAAAATAGTATCCATTTCTTCCAAAATTTAAAACTTTTCAAATAAAACATGATTTATTCGAAAATTCTTCAAAAAATTTAATTGTATTCATTCTTTATCTTACTCATCCTTATAACCTATGAAAATCATTTAAAAACCTAGGATGAGCACAAAAATCTCAGTATGGGATATAAAAAGAAGGAAATAATACATTAGTCCATGAATACTTGTAACGTATGAAATCATATTCAAAAGACATAGTTGTCACCCATATATACTTACTTTTTGAAACTTGATATTTAAAAAATATTACCAAAAACATAAGAACATAAATATAACCATAAAAATATCTTGGGGAATTACTTACATTATCTTGTAACCCTCTTGTCTACCTTATAATTTGAAACCATCACGGCTACCTTACAATTTTTGTAACCATCACAGTTATACTTGGAGTAACCATATGGATGAACTCAACCATACACGTACTCAATTAATTGGAGGGGAATATAGGTCCCACCCATAATCAAAAAAAATTCCCAATATCCATAACATAATCATACAACATGAATAATTTCATAAAAATATTTCTTTTGAATTTTGTAAAACCAAATTTTAAAAGAGGATCTTATAAGAAAATCCCCTTACATAAATCATATAATTGAAGCAAGACTTAATAAAGTGGATGTAATATGTATATAAAATATAAAAACACATTATTAAACATAATATAAACCAAATTTATCACACAACAAATTTTAATACCGCATAAATAATGAAGTAGAAAGTTAACCCAAAGAATGGAAATCGGGTTAAGAATTCCCTTACCTCAGGCTCATCTTACTTAAAAATTGTTTAAACCTACTATATAATGGTTAAAAGTGTTTTATTAATATTTTACAGAAACATATTCATCTTTTTAATATCTTATATTATAATTTCATTAAATCATTTCACCCATTAATTGTTATTATTTGTTCCTTCCATTGTTTTGGGTGCGTTCTTTACATGATTTCCTTGATCAGTTCATGATGGATATTCTTATCGATTGGAATTGAAACTCTAGAATTAGAATATAATGGTATTTAAATATTTATATAACCATAAATTATACCATTTATCATTTTTAATTACTACATGATGATGATTTATAAGTTAAAAATTTATTGATATTTGTTTAGGTCATTTTGGCGATTCTTCGATCATAATGAACTCATTTTGTTTTATAAATTGATAACATGTGTCAACAATGATTCCATAACCTTATATAAGATATAATACATAAATTATAATCTACTCCAACCATAAAAATGGTTTCATGACCAGTATTTAAGGAAGTAAAAGAAATTTAAATCACATCTTCCACGATGTTGGTAAATCGACACATCACAGACGGTGTTTTATTTTTTTAAGTGGGAGAGGAGAAGAAGTATAATGGTGAGTATTCCATAAACATTATGAAATTAAGAATATTTAATATAATATATAATTTATACCTCTTGGATAAGGGGACTTTAGGAAACAAGAATAATAGAAAAGAAAATGAAAGTAAAAGAAAGAAAACCAAAGAGGATGGTTACCTCTTGATCTCTTCTCCTTGAGATCCTTCTTAAGGCCTTTGGTTTGGGACTTTTTTGTGAGACCAGAAGCTCTAGGATGTGGGAATGATCATTTGGAGTAGTATTTTTTAGAACTCAGGTAAGGATCAAGGCCTGATAGGTGTGGGAGTAAGAGGATAATGAGGGTGGTGTTTATAGTATAGGAGATGAGGTATTTTCCAATATTTTAATCATTATTCTAATATTGTTGCTCAAGACTATGAATAGTATTAATTCATGTGACCAAAAATAGTAATAATGGAATTTTATTTCTAACCAAGTGGTCTTACATCACTTATGATGTCATAAATAGTGTATTTAACTGATAATTTTAATATATGGTATTTTACTATATTTTCACTATTCATCAATAATTCAATAATTTCATAAAGATCCCAAAACATAACCCTATACTTTTTTCATTGTCTATAACTCAAAATGGAACTCAATTATTTGAAAATAATTTTCAAAATATTATTAATTTAATTTTTAAATAAATTATAATTTATTCAAAAATAACAATTTTAAATCTATAACTCATTTTTTAAAAACCATGAAAAAATATTCAAGTTGACATTATCTTAAATACTTAAGAAAATAAAATAATAATACAATTTACAATTCATTAGGTTTATATTAATTTTTATATTAATATTCATAAGGGTATGTATAAGGCCTTGACCTTAAACAGTACATAATCTTGAATTAAGTGAATAATTCAAATTGAGGATCTTTTCAGGTTTAGAGTTTTAAAGAATTAGGCCATAACTATTACATTACATCATAAAAATTAAAAATTAGACACTTCTAATTAGTTTCCATTTTTCATAAAATAAAAACTCTTAAAAAAATATTCATTTCTAGTTCCATGTTTTAGAAAGCATGACTATTACTTGATCATATCCTTGACCCTATTCATCTTTAATTTCTATAAAAACATTAAAAAACTTGGGATGAGAATAAATATATTAGTAAGAGTTATAAAATAAGGAAAGGAACCATTAACCCATCAATAAATACAAATAAATTAAACCATTCTTTTCAATCATAACATACCTCATGAAATCATAAAGTTTATGAATAACACACATAAATCATAAATCATAATGGTAACTTATGGCATTCATAACATAATTACATTGTAGCTTTCACAGCTACGTAGGGAGTTACATTTGAAATACCCGTCACTATATATTCTTTAAATGTATTAGGATAAACATTCATTTTTACCTCCACAATGTTACCTAATGCATTGGAGACCTATCTCGGGCTCACCCACCCTAGGTTTATCATGGAACCACCTGTATACATAAACAATGCCCAATAACCATAACATAGTCATAACACATAACACAAGAATAAAGTAAAGATAAAATTTCTATATTCCAATCAAAATATATCATATCAAGATATTGAAATGAAAAATGATTTATCAAACCATTTTCAAAACCATTTAAAACATTTAATAAAGACATTTTTGAATCAAAGTGTCCCATACCATTTTGAGTCTTTTGAAAGAAATTTTAATTTTAAAACATTCATTTCCATATAAATAAATCCTTAAAACCATTTTTAAAACATGTAAATTAATGAGAAATATTTATAATAATAAATTTTTAAAACATTTAAAACTATATATTAGTTAAATAGTTCATAACCAAATGAGAGAAGCTTGAATACAAATAATTGAGGAATAACATCAATCAAAGCTTATAATATCATGGGAATAAATAGATTCATGATATAATATTTCAAAGGGAATTATATACCCCATATTAAAGTGAATTTGTGTACAATAATAAATAAGTTTCAATGGAATGTAAATTGAGATAAATTCCATTGAAAAGATCACATCCTTAGATTAAGGATAAATCAATGACATAATTAAGTGTGAAAAATATAAATACACTCAATATAAGTGGATATTATGTGTAAAAAAATCAGTATTAATTCACACATAATTTATATCACGACATAATCAAGAAGTATAAGTTTAATCTAAAGAATTGAAATTGGGTTAAGAAGTTCCCTTACACAAATTCGGCAGCCTAACAGCATCACAAAAAAATCAAAAAAAAATTTGATGAGAGAGAATAGGGTCTCTCATCACATGGAAATAAAATGTAAAGAAATAAGGATATATAAGAATATATCCCAACATTTGAAGATGTAAATTAAAAGACATAACAAAAAGAAGTCTTTTAAAAAGAGGAGGGTGAAAGGTTCCCTTACCGATTTGGTAACTTACGAAACATAGACCCCATGAAAGAAGGATCATAAAATGAAGATGAAAATACCCATAAATTAAAGTATATTACAAAAAGAATAAAATCATGGGTATTATATACACCACACAAAAATAAATAGTGTAAAATATAGCATGAATCTCACGGGAATAAAAAGTGAGATGAAAACCCCTTACCACGTTGTAATCAATTGAGTCATATGACCAAAAGTTAATAATCACAAAATAAATCACATAATACCATGAATATAAACATAATCATGATAATATATATCAAATTTAATTACAAAATACACAACATGCAATAAATAAGTGGTGAACAATGGAAATCTCACGAAATTAAAAGTGAGATAAGAAACCCCTAACCAAGTCGTAATCAATCGAGTCGTATGACCAAAAGTTAATAACCACCAAATTAATCAAATAATACCATGAATATAAAGATATTAATGATAATATATATCAAATGTCAGTACACAATACACCACATGAAATAAATAAATAGTGAATAATGGAAATCTCACAGAATTAAAAGTGAGATAAGAAACCTCTTACCATGTGTCCGACTTGACCCGTTCGTTCTTCAATCTCCTGAATAATAAACTAAATTTAATTAATAATTTCCAAAGAGACTTTTTCAAGTCTATTATTCCTTTTATATCACTTATTACCATGTTATAAATTTTATGTAATCAATTAAGTTAATAATGGTTTTTTTGTCGATATTTGGTACTTGAGTCAAAAATAAACTACTTATAATTACAAATTGATCATGTGGTCAAAATTATATTATCTAAAAAATTCTATTCATGATTTAGATGTAATATATATCATATATATCCAGTATATATATTTATTTATAATAGTACATAACATTTGGAGGTAAGAAATGAAATGCACCGTTCATGGAGATGGTAAACCGTACGTACGCATGAACGCTAATTTCATTTCTATTTAGTATTTTAATGGAATGAAAACTTAATGATACATAGGTATATTATAATTAATGTATAATATAATATATAATTTCCTTAATTTAATCCTTTATAATTTCGACTTATGGCCTGAACGAGTCATATCACTTTGAGGGGGCGGTAGTCCGCACTTCCTCAAATGAAATTATCGCATTTACCCATTATCGAAACCATTAAGGTATGATATAAATAAATAATAAAGAATCATAGAAACAATATAAATATAATATATATCACATATAAATACATTTATATCTTAATTTCCATCATAATATGTGTTACGAGAATATTGAACAGTCATTGGTTCGTGAGGCAGTAGTTCGCTGTCCACAGAAATAGTATGTTATTTACCCATTAGATGGAGGTGTGTGTAAGTTTAGCTCGAATAATTTTCATAAAAACAACCTAGTATATTTAGTACACTTATTTTGTTATAAAATAGTGTAATAATAAGATTTTAGTGGGTTGGAAAAGTAGAATAAAAGAAAATAACTTAAGAGAAGATGTTACCTTTAAATTGGGTAACTCCCTTTGGTTTGAACCAAAAGGGTTTCTTGAAGTTCCTTCTACCTAAGGTAAGGATTATAGGTGTAATAAAGTCATATTGAGATATTACTTGGGCATATTTTGGATGATCCAAGGGGCATGAGAGGTGTGAGTAATGGGTTAGAGTTGAGATCTTTTTATAAGGGGGAGGAGGGGCTCTTTAGGAATGTTTGAAAATATTATTTTATTATATAATGATTTTCTGTTTCTAAAGGTCCAAAACTAATTAAACTAGAATATAAGATGAATCTTGTTCGAAATAAAATAATCCAATAATAATTGTACAGGTTTTGGATATTTTTGTAATTTTTACAATCTTATTTATTTAAATCACTCATTAATGAGGTAAACACTCCATCATGATTGTGCCACAAATAAATTTATTTATCTGATGTCTAAAAATTATAAATAAAATATCATGATGTAGGAAATATTTTTATATTTATAATGAATATTTATAGTCAAATATATCAATTATATAACCCCACATTAATTTTTTTTTTAGCAAAACAATACATGTTTATGATATTTTTATTTTTACTTTAAATAAAAAGTTATTAATGTCATTATCTTACCCAAATGGATTTAAAAGGCCAAAATCTCATAAAAGGATTTTATTGGTTGTCCATGACTCATAAAATATGGTTAGGACAATTGTTAAGGTAATTTTATAGTATTATGATATTATTTTTACCTTAAATTACCCTATTTACCTTTAACCATAGTAAATAAAAGTCAAAAGTTACTATTCACCTAAAATTATTTTCATCTTATTGAACCACATTTTACTTACTGATAATAACCAAGCATGATATATTTTTTAAATTCAATTAATAGAAGTGGTAAAATTTCATTTAAAATAAAATGTTGGTTTTTTAACTATTATTCAATGATTTCACTTTTCATCAAAAATTGAAGGTTTTCAGAAAAATACCAAAAATTCAGCCTAAGATATATTTGATATTAAAAATTCAAAAATTATGTCTATTTTTCCAAATTAAAAACATATAATTTTCATTAACTAATTTAAAATTATTTCATATTGTCAAAACAAAAGGCGTGTTTTTAAGAAATAATAACTATCAAAAGATTGACACTTGTTTATGTCCATTTTCAAAGTAAAATTACTTACAATGACCAAAATTTGATTAAATGGTGAAAATATAATCTAATTAAACTTTAAAAGCAATTAAAAATATAATCTAACCATATAAATAAATTATATTAAAAGGCGGTTTTGAATTAAAATACAGTATTTTTCACTATTCGTTAAAAAATGAATTTTATCAAACAAATACCCAAAATTTACCCAAAATTTTTTGATGTTACGATTCTAAATAATAATTTTATTGTGTCAAATAGAACATATAAAAGTGACAAAAACTAGATTTAAAAATGGTTCTCCATCAACAGGTGGTAAATCAACATTTTAAATAATTATTAGAGTATTTATGCTTAAGATTAGATTCATTCAAATTTTAAGCCTATAAATTTTATTGGATAAATGTAAAGACATTTAAACAACATGTATAATCATATTTTAGTTAGTTATGTTCATTACCACCAATATAATGGCTATGTATTAACTACCATTTAAAATAATAATATTGTATTATTATTTTTCAGTAGAACTCAACATTTTGTGCAACGTAAGATTTCAAAGAAACTCATTGTTGTGTATTAGGTACGCCATCAAAAATAGAATCCCCTTTAAAGTAAAATTAATATTTAATTCACAAATATTAATAAATATAAAAACTTATTACTCTTTATTTACCTAGGATGTTACATCCTTCCCCCTTTTGGAAATTGTTTCCTTACGATTTTAAAACTAGGCTTGGAAACTTCATTGAAAGTCCCACATCGGAAAAAGGGTCGATAAAAGTATCACTTTAGTAGAAAGAAAGAGATGTAAAAAGGTCACCTGAGATAACCCATACAAGGATTCCGTGTAGAAAAATGTGGATTTGGATGTAAAAATAAACCATCAAGTTCTGATGGAGAGTGATAGAAAACATGATTATGGGAAAGTTAACCACCAGAAAGTCACAAACTTGTGATGTGTTAAACGGTCTTGGTTTACCCGATAGGAAACGTATGAAAATGTCTTTGTTTTAAGTTCCTTTTCATAATTTTTATGAATTCATTTACTACATAGAATAATAACATAAGAAAATATACTTACCTTCAAGTAGAGTTTCATCCTTTAATAAGTTTCAACCAAAAACCCATATTTTCTCCAAATGATGAGTATACATGACGAAATGGTCACACCTAAATCACTATAATCAATCTTCTAGAGAATCACAGGATCCAAAAAAGAAGAACTATATATTTCCCTTGTCTTTCGACATTAACCAAAACCAAAATGGTTATTATAAGAATAGATAATCCCCAAAAATGATAATCCTTTATAAAAATAAATACTTCTCTTAATCTCCAAAATTCCACAAAAGGTAACAAAAGTTCAATAAATACCATTCAATACACAATTGTACTTAAAATTATTCAAAATAATCTGAACTATGATTGAAACCCAAAACTCATAAGGATTTAATCACATTATATTCCACAGTAAATCTTAACATTTATCTCCAAAAACATCTACTACTCTTAATGACTCATATTGTAGTGTAATTAACCTAATCACATATTCTCTAGGATAGGTTAATAATTTCCAAAAATAACCCAAATCACCATATATCCACAATAAAAAAATAGATTCTTCCAAAATAAAATTTCAACCATTACTCCACAAATGAGATCCCATAGTATTCTATTTTCCTTAAGCATATAGTGTTCCTAAAAGATAGAACGTACTCCAAAATAACTTTTATCACTCAATAACCAAATCATTTTCCTATAATAAGGATGTCTATTTGATAAAACATAAGATACCAAATCAACTTATTCTTGATCAATAAAATCATTTAACTAAAAAGAATAAGTCATACTAACCAGAGATTTCATGTAGTCCAGTGGTAGGTGATAAATCCCAATCACACTTTTGTTGTGGGTTCGATTCCCACATCTTTTTCTGATGCAATGGGTTGTCATATGGTCTATGTGTTGTCCTTTTTCAAAAACATTATAATTTTATATAATTCCAAAAAATGTGATATACTCTTCAAAAATAACCATAAAATCATTTAACCTCAATGGTTGTCTTATACCTCTCATTTTCATCCCAACTCATAATGACCTCAATATCTTAATTCATGAATTCCTATATATATTGACATTTTTATTACCTCCAAAAAATAACTGTATTCCCAAATAAATAAAGTTGTACCTTGATCATGGTGTCCACATGGTTTCATCGTCATGTTTTTCACATAGGTAGAAGGTCCAGGCACTGCAACAATAATATAGAGATCCTTCAAAATCATTGTCCTCCTTCATCCAAATACACCTTGTACAACTTGGGTCATAAGGGTGTTCGCAGAAAAATAGTTTTGGAAAATAATTATGTATGACATATAATTTCAAACCATATGATAAAAATTGATTTTTATAAAACATTTGGACCGAGTTTGAGTGAAAACATTCAATTAGTGGTCCTTTTAAAATACCATAAGTATGTGCAGAGAGACTATATTTTATAAGAAAATATAAATAGGTTGTGCAACGGTCTCCTTCTTCATAACCTTTTTCAAAATCATAATATGATTCAAAATCTTTTGATAAGGTAAAATATTTGAAAATTCCTTGATAATATTTACCTTTATTAAAAATATGAGAATATTGTGAAAATGGGATTTAATTAAATACAACCCATGATACATGATGATATCGAGGTACAGTGGAGGTGTTTGATATCTCAAATAATTGTTTCAAATTGAGTTGTATGTTAGAAAATGTTTCAGAATCGTCTGGACAAGACTTTGTAATAATTATTGCATGCAAGTCATCAGGAAGAGATAGGAATATCATTTGAGATCCTCCTCCTTCCATTTGTAACAGACTTTACTTGATCTAAAAAAGTTATAAAAAAAATAAAAAAATAACTTAAATAGTATACATAGAGACCAACCATGTGTCTAATAAAAAATCCTAATCCCTAAAGTTTTCTAAACCGACCTTTGATACCAACTATAAGGCCTCGGCCTTGAACATTATAGAATATTTAATTAAGTGAATAATTCACATTAAAGATCTTTTTAGGTTTAGATTTTTAGATAATTAGTCAATAAATATTGCAGTACATGTCAAAAATTACAAAGTAGACACTTCTAATTAGTTTCCATTTTTTCCAAAAATAAAAAACTCTTAAAAAAAGAGTCATGTCTATTTCCATGTTTTAGACAACATGACTTTCCCTTCATCCCATCCTTGACCCTATTCATCTTTAAGTCCTGTAAAAAACATTTCAAAACATGGGATAAGCATAAAAATCTCATTAAGGGTTATAAAATAAGGAAAGGAAACATTAACCCATCAATAAATAAAAATCAATGAAACCATGCTTTTTAATCATAACATACCTCATGAAATCATACGGTTTATGAATAACACACAGAAATCATAAATCATAAAGGTAACTTATTGAATTCATAACATACTTATATTTTACCTTTCATAGCTACGTAGGTAGTTACATTTGGAATACCCATTATAGTATATTCCCTAAATCTATTAGGAGAAACATTCGCGTTTACCTCTATCACGTTACCCAATGCATTAGAGAGCTATCTCGGGCTCACCTGCCCTAGGTTTATCACAGAACCACCTGTATACATAAAAAATTACTAAAAACCATAACATAATCATAAAACATAACACAAACATAAATTAAAGTTAACATTTCCACATTCCAATCACAATATATCATATCAAGATATTGAAATAAACAATGATTTATCAAACTATTTTCAAAACCATTTAAAACATTTAATAAAGAGATTTTTTAATAAAATTGTCCCATGCCACTTTGAATATTTTTAAAGAAATTTTAATTTCAAACATTCACATCCTTATATTTAAATCCTTAAAAACATTTTTAAAACATGGACATTAATGAGAAATATTTATAAGAATAAATATTTAGAACATTTAGAACTATATTTTAGTTAAAGATTTACTAACAAAATGAGAGATTCTTGAGAACAAATAATTGAAAAATAAAATTAATCAAAGCATATAATATCATGATAATAAATAGATTCATGATATAATACATCAAAGCTAAGTATATACACCATATTAAAGTGAATTGTTGTATAATAACAAATAAGTTTCAATGGAATGTAAATTTAGACAAAGTCCTTTGAAAAGATCATATCCTTAGATTAAGGATAAATTAATGACATAATTATGTGTGAAAAATATAAATACATCCAATATAAGTGGATATTAAGTGTAAAAAAATCAGTTTGAATTCACACATAATTCATAGCATGACATAATAAAGAAGTAGATGTTTAACCCAAAGAATTTAAATGTGGTTAAGAAGTTCCCTTACACAAATTTGGCATCCTAACATCATCACATAAAAATTGAAAAAAAGAGTTTATGAGAGATAATAGGGTCTCTCATCACATGGAAATAAAATTTATAGAAATAAGGATATAAAATAACATTTCCTGACATATGAAGATGTAAATTAAAAGACATATCAAAACGAAGACTTTTAAAAAGAGGAGGGTGAAAGGTTCCCTTACCGATTTGGTAACTTAAACAACATAGACCCCGTGAAAGAAGGATCATAAAATGAAGATTAAAATACCCTTAAATTAAAGTATATTACAAAAATAATACAATCATGGGCAGTACATAGACCACAAATAATGAAATAGTTTCAAACATAGCATGAAACTCACGGTAATAAAAAGTGAGATGAAAACCCCTTACCACATTGTAATCAATCGAGTCGTATGACCAAAAGTTAATAATCAAAAAATGAATCACAGAATACCATGAATATAAATATATTAATGATAATATATATCAAATTTAAGTACCCAATACACCACACGTAATAAATAAGTGGTGAAAATGGAAATATCATGGAATTAAAAGTGAGATAAGAAACCACTTACCACATCGTAATTAATCGAGTCGTACGACCAAAAGTTAATAAACACCAAATGAATCACATAATACCATGAATATAAAGAGAATCATGATAATATATATCAAATTTCATTACACAATACACCACATGAAATAAATAAGTGGCGAACAATGGAAATCTCATAGAATTAAAAATGAGATAAGAAACCTCTTACCTTGTGTCCGACTTCACCTGTTTGTTCTTTAATCTCCTGAATAATAAACTAAAGTTAATTTATACTTTATTAATAACATTTTTATGTTTATTATTCCTTTTATATCACTTATTACCATTTTATAAACATTATGTAATCATTTAACTTAATAATGGTCATTTTGTCGATATTTGGTACTTGAGTCAAAAATGAACTTCTTATAATTACAAGTAATTCATGTGGTCAAAATTATATTATCTCTAGAATGATATTCTGGATTTAGATATCATATATATCATATATATCCAGTATAAATATGTATTTATAAAAGTACATAACATTTGGAGGTAAGAAATGAAATGCACCGTTCATGGAGATGGTAAGCCGTACGTACGCATGAACGCTACTTTCATTCCTATTTCGTATTTTAATGGAATTAAAATTTAATAATACATAGGAATATTATAATTAAAGTATAATATCATATATAATTTCCCTAATTTCATCATTTATAGGTTTCACTTATGGCATGAACGAGTCATATCACTTTGAGGGGGTGGTAGTCCGTACTTCCTCAAATGAAATTATCGCATTTAACCATTAGGGAAACCATAAAGGTATGATATAAATTAAAAAAATAATCATATAAATAATATAAATATAATATATATCACATATAAATACAATTCAATCTTAATGTCCACCATAATATGTGGTAGGAGAATATTGATCGATCATCGTTTCGTGAGGCAGTAGTTCATAGTCCACATAAACAGTAATTTCTTTACCCATTAGATGAAGTTCTATGTAAGTGTAGCTTGAATAATTCTCATAACAAAAACCTAGTATATTTAGGATACTATTTATATTATAAAATAATGGAATAAAAATAGTTTAGGGGGTTGGAGAATTAAAATAAAAGGAAAGAACTTAAGAGAAGACGTTACCTTTAAATCAGGTAACTCCCTTTGGTTTGAACAAAAAGGGTTTCTTGAAGTTCTTTCTACCTAATGTAAGAATTATAGGTCTAAGATAGGGATCTTTAGAGCTTATTTGGGCAGAGTTTGGACGAGACAAGGGGTTTGAGAGGTGTGATTAATGGGTTATAGTTGAGGAATTTTTATTAGGGGAGGAGTGGCTCTTTAAGAAATTTTGAAAATAGTATTTTATTATATAATGATTTTCAGTTTCTAAAGGTCCAAAAGTTATTATGGTCAAAGATAAGATGACTATTGTTCAAAATAGAATCATCCAATAAGAATAGGACAACTTTTGGATATTTTTTTAATTTTTATAATCTTATTTATTTAAATCATTCATTAATGAGGCAAACACTACTTCACCATTGTGTCATAAATAAATTTATTTATCTTATGTCTAAAAATAATAAATAAAATACCATGATGTATAAAATATTTTTAGATTTATAATGAAAATTTATGTTCAAATATATCAATTATATAACCCCTTATTAATTTTTTTTTAGCAAAACACTACATGTTTATGATATTTTTATTTTTACTCTAAATAAAAAGTTATTAATGTCATTATCTTACCCAAATGGCTTTCAAAGGCCAAAAATCTCATCCAATGATATTATCGGTCTACCATTACTCATTCAATAAGGTTAGGACAAGTGTTAAAGCAATTTTATATTATTATAATACTATTTTTACCGTGAATTACCCTATTTACCTTTAACCGCGGTAAATAAAAGTCAAAAGTTACTATTCACCTAAAATTATTTTCATCTTATTGAACCAAATTTTACTTACTGATAACAACCATGTATGAATTATTTTTGAAATTCAATTCACAGAAGCAGTAAATTTCATTTAAAATAAAAAGTTGGTTTTTTAACTACTACTCAGTGATTTCACTATTCATCAAAAATTTACGGTTTTCAGAATATACCAAAAATTCAGCCTAAGCTATATTTGATATTTAAAATTGAAAAATGATTTATATTTTACCAAATTTAAAACATATTTGTTTCATTAATTAATTTAAAATTAATTCTCATTGTCACAACAAAAAGCGTGTTTTTAAGAAATAATAATTACCAAAAGATTGACACTTGTTTATGTCCAATTTCACAATGAAATTACTTATAATGATCAAAATTGGATTAATGGTAAAAATATAATCTAATTACACTTTAGAACCAATTAAAAAGATAATATCACCATATAAATAAATTAGATTAAAAGGCAGTTTTGAATTAAAATACATTATTTTTTACTATTCATTAAAAATGGATTTGATCAGAAAAATACCAAAAAATTACCCAAAGTAAATTTTTTTTATTATAAAGAAGAATTTTATTTTATCAAATAGAACATATAAAAGTGACAAAAACTATATTTAAAAAAGGGTTCTCCATCAACATGCTGTAAATCGACCTTTTAAAGAATATTAGAGTATTTATGATTAAGATTAGATTCATTCAAATTTTAACCCTCTAAATTATATTTGATAAATGTAAAGACATTTAAAAAACATGTATAATCAAATTTTAGTTAGTTCTATTAATTTCCACCAATAAAAAGGCTATGTGTTAACTACCATTTAAAATAATAATATAGTATTATTATTTTTCAGTATAACTCGACATTGTGTGCAGCGTAAGATTTCAAAGAAACCCATTGTTGTGTATCGGGTATGCCATCGAAAATAGAATCCCCTTTAAAGTAAAATTAATATTTAATTCAAAAATATTAATAAATATAAAAATTTCTTACTCTTTATTTACCTCGGATGTTAAAGTATTTCATAATTCGCCAAAAAAAGTCAATCTTATCATACTCCAAATAACTTACAAAACACAATTGTAGATGGCCATTTTTCGAAAGTAAAAACATAGAAGTGGAAAAATTATGTTTAAAGGATATTTATAAATATCTACTTAAAACAAAGTTTCATTCATTTCAATTTATTTTTAAACCCTTGGGGTGTTACATTTTTTAAGTGACTTATATCTTTGTTTTTATGAACGTATCACCAAATTTGAAAGAGAAATCATGAAATTATTTCTCTTATATTTTATTTTATTCTTCTAAATAATCAATATTATAATAGAATTTAATAGTATTCACTCCCCAAAAACTCTTATTATATTTTTATTTTAGGTAATTTAATTTTACATATCATCTAATCTAATTATTTATTTCTTCTCATCTAATTCCTAATGAAAATAGTTTGTAACACATTTCATTTCAATTTCTTAATAAAGTTAAGAAATATGATTTATTACACATAGTACACATATGTAAGTTCATTTAATTGTATTATGTGTCTATTTATACTTATATATCCCTTCAATGCATTTGATAAATCTCTTCATCTGATGAGATTGTTTTGGGATGTACTTAGTGATGCAAAATTCACTATGTTATGTGACACCAGTATTGATTCCCAATCCACAATATTATTAAATGTGAGTAGAGATACTCAATACATTATATTATGATGGTCTTGGAAGATATCCTTAATATATGTTATGTCATTTTTACTCCTATTCAAGTGCCATATTCCAATGTTATATCACCCCAGTTCATTGTTATTGATTCAATATTCTTATATCATTGTAATGACCCAAAATTTTATAAATGGAATTACCTTATGAATGAATAAATACTTTATGATGAGATATATTCATAGAAAACACATGCACAATATTTCATTTTTTATTTTATACTGTTAAAAAATATGGCCATAATTTTCAAATAGTCTTAAAAGACAATTAAGCATCATAAATGTTGATTATATAGTTTTTCTACAATAAAAATTGGATTGGTGTATATTAATATTTTTTTTAAATCTAATTTACATAAATGTAAGAAGCTATTGCCTCCACGTGTAGGATAATTATGTATGAAGCACGTATATTGGATATTTTGAGGGAGATGGAGTCACCGGGTTTTCCAATGACCAAGACCATGTCAATATTTGATAGAAAAAACATGAGAGGAATTTTTTATAGGATAATTTCAAGCTCATAAAGATCACCACCCAAACCATATTCATATAACCACCCCAAGAAAGTACAACCATCACACACCTTATTCCTTGGGCATCCACTGGTATAATAAAGTGTTATGTATCTAAAACCTACTAGTATAAATTTTCATTTTATTTTTAATAAAACAATTTTTATATTTTTTTGTTACTTTATATATACACATGATTATGCAATGAGACAGATTAAAATATATTTTGATAAAAAAAAATAAAAAATTTATTTTTTGGAAATTTATAGTTTCAATTAAAGAAAACATTTTTATAATTTCAAAAAAAAATAAACATTATTATTATTAAATTTCATTATTAAATATTATTTATTTAAATAGGAGAGAAAATATAATTTAATGAAGTTCTATATAATTTTTATAAGGATCAGAAAGTTATTTATGTCGTGAAAACTGGTTTTTTTCAATAAATAATTATTTTTATTTAAAAGTGTAAATTACTATATTCAGAAAATAATTTGGTTAAATAAATATCATTTTTTTTATTTCAATTTTAAATTTATAAAATGGTGAATTTTACAAAAAAATTATTACATTTTAAATTTTGGGTAACAATTAAATACGATGTAAATATATGGTATGTATTATGAAATCATAATTTCCGAAAAGTGAATTAATAAATTATATAAAAATCGTCAATGATTAAAATTATATTTAACATTTAAATAATTTATTTTTGAAGTTATTTCATTAATTTTACAAACCTTTAATGAATCATCCATAAACTATAATATATTTTAAGGTTTTGAAAATAATTCTTTATAAACATGACTCACTTCCACATCAAGAATGGTATTATTTTAAAGATTTTGAATCATAGAAAAATAAAATATTAAAAACAAAACCAATTTGGAAAGAAAAATTGGAAAATTATAATATAAGATTTCTGGTTTTGAATATTTTATCACTTAGAGTAAAAATCCTTAGTTTAGAAATTAAAAAATAATTCCCCACACTTTTTCTATGAATAACAACTATACCTCCCATTACCCTTCACTAAAAACATATTGAGGATTAATTTAATATCCCTATCTTACACTAAATCCCTCCAATGGTGTTCTAAATATCTTAATAACATCTTCTTGATATTTTATAATCACCCTATAAAATTAAGGAATTTTATCCTCTTCATTTTTATTAAAGTACTTTCTTTGTACTAAGCCTTATGATTTCCAATTTTTCATATTTTATTATATTTTAACACGTATCTTTTTTTTAATTATGATTAAAAATTAATGATTTGACACATTTAACTCTCATTAAACCCTTATATGAATCTTTATGTACACATGCTATGTTGTTGAAATTATCTCTTGATTTTCCAGGCCAAACTTTTCTATTCTAAATACCATTACCAATTCCACTCAAGTTTATTAATAAAGATATAACTATTTTTATTTTTTGTGCACATAAATTCCCATAAAACAAACTCTTTAATCATGGAATTAAAATTTACAAAATATGTTATTATGTTATAAGATTTTTGTAGTACATAAATGTTTGTACATAATATGAATGTGATAGGTGGGCCAGAAATTATATAGTTATCTAGTTCTATTAGTAATTGATTTATCTCACTATATACCATGTATGGTGGAAATTTGGTTATCTTAATTACACCATGTTATGATGTCTCGATAGTTATAATTGGCTTATTCTTATGATGTTATGTTTTATGTTATTTCCACAATTTTATAAATCCATGAAGTTATCATCTTATGTCATGAATCTATTTTAATTATTTTTATTCTCACCTTTTTATATCATTATGTTATATTACTTAACTCAAATGTACTTCTTTAATATATTCTATTCTTTTATTATTTATTTATCGGGCTTTATATCTCACCCCTTTCTTATCTATGTCCCCAGATTGTCCCATACAGTGTCAGAAGATCAATGAAATATAGGGGTTTGTAATGGAGTTTTTAAATAATCTTGTTGTATTCTTATTTTAATTTACTATGATATGTACCAAATCACCCAAATACACTAAGCCTATTGATATTTTGGGTTTGTTTTATGTGTATCCAAATGTAATAAAGCATGAAATAAATTGTATAAAAATATAGGTTGTCATTATTGGTATTAAAGAATGGTATAGTTATGTTTAGGGATTATAATTATAAACCATAGTGGTATCCATGTGTATAATAATAAAAATATGAAAAAACACTTAAATTTTGGTAAAGTATAGAGAAAGTGGTTTCCATGTAATGAAATCCATGTCAGGATACTTCAAGTAGATGTGGATCTTATATTGTTGCACCTAAGGGTAATGAACCCTAAAAGTATGGATTTGGTATTAATTCGATCATCACCTAGTGGATGAAAAATATGCCTATATTTACACCTATTTTGAAACTCCTATGGTGTAACACCTTGATATTTTATGATATATTTCTCTCCAAATAAATTTAATTTCTTCGATAGATTATGATACATGCAACCACAAGCCTAAATGAACCATAATATAGTATACCCTTGTGACATATCCTTTGAATTATTGAAAGGAATAAAAAAAATATTTTTAAATATTTTATATAAATAAGGATTATTTTAATGGATGTTGATATATGCTTTAAAAATACAATTTTCATAAAAAATGGTTTTTATTGATTTTTCAGAAAAAAAATAATATAATTAATTTATGACGCAATAATAAAACTTATTTTAAAAAATGGAATTTATTTATGAAATCATAATATCATAATTATATTAGAGTTATGTTTTGATAATTTTCAATAAAGACTGATTTTTGATGAATAGTGGAAACTGTTAATTTTTCTTAAAAGCTATCTTTTCATTTAAAAAATTACAAAGATATATTTTTTAATTGGTTTTAAAAATAAAATAGTAAATTTATATTATTGATAATAAAATTAAGGTCGTTTGAATTATTTTTATGTTGTATTTTGATATAAAAACATTTATATATCAAAAAACATTTTTTCTGGAAAACATCTTTTCTTCGTATTTTGTGGGTTAAATTTTAAATTACATTCTACCACTTCTGTGAATTTTATCTTTAAAAATATATTACATATTTATAATTAGGAGGATAAAATTTGGTAAAAATATCCCTTTTATGTTTTCATCAAGAATAATAACATTGGTAAATATTTGTTACCTATGTAAGGGTAAGACAAGTAAAATAGGATTAAAACATTGAGATAAGAATTTAAATATTCTATAATAATTTTATTTATTATTACAACCCGGTATTAAAGTACAATTAAATTAAATATGTTTTTCTTGAATATATAATTCATTACATAAATAGATTTCCAAAGATCATATTATTTTAGTGCCTTTGGAAACATTGAACAAAAATCTTCTAACTCAGTGAAATATCTTTAATGTTTCTTACAAAGATCTTAACCCTTAGTAATTATAGTTAAAAACCTTTCTTCATAAACTGAGGAACGTAAATATATGAAATGGGTGATCTAAAATTCTTAGTATGGGTAAATAAAGGAAATTTGTAAGTATATCGTGAACATAATGGTATGAGAATGTGATGATGATCATTAGAATATCATACCCTGAATATCAATGATCATAAACATGAATCAAGTAATAAATATTTATAGTTAAAAATACATGAATCATAAGGGAATCAATAACATAATCTATGAAATCATAAGATAGGAAGAAGACATGGAATTTTTGCAGACGCATAAGCATATACAAACCCTATGTCAAGGCTACCTACCAAGACATTTGAAACATTTTAGGCTTGGGATAATAGCTTATGTACCTAATTCAAGCTTGATATTCTCTCCCATGTATCATCCTGTTTTGGTTATTGGATTCCCTCCCATGTACCCTTTTATTTTAGGCTTGGGATTCCCTCTCATGTACCCCATTTTTTAAGGCTTGGGAGTCCCTCTAGTGTACCCGCTTGTTTCGGGCTTGGAATGCCCTCTTGTGTACCCTCTTGTTTCAAGATTGGTATGCCATCCCGTGTACCCTTTTACCCCATAAAATATTCATCATTACCCAATTCATTGTATAGAGATATAGGTTCCACCCATATCACAATAAAACCATGTATACAGGTTCTATAAGATAATAAAACTTGCACCATATTAGGAAACATAAAAAGAGATGGGACCCATTAAATGAAATATGTGTCATAAAAACTTAATCATATCATAACCTATCGAAAATATATAGGTTTCAAAATCATTTCATCCAAGAATAACCCATTAAAGTAATCAGGTTTCATAATCATTTACCTTGGTATAACCCATTGAAGAGAAATGAGTTTCATAAGTATATAAATCATAGAAGAGGAATTAGTTTCATAAACATATAACCCCTGAATTAAAATGGTTTTTCATAAACATATTGACATAAAAACATAAATCATTCATAGAAAGAATATGAATGAAACCATTAGATAATTTCTCATAAAAGAATGAGTATCATGAACATATGTCATCTTAGATTCAAAATAATGTTTAGATATCTTTGAAAAACATTTCTTTAGAAAAATATCCTTTATAATTTGAAAAATATTTTTAAAACATAAAACCTTTTGAAAACCAATTTCTATGGAAATACATTAAAAACAAAGAATTAAGGATTGAAATCATTTTGAAAACCTTTTTCCTTGAAAACTTACAATATAATCTTAAAAATTTTAAAATCCATTTTCCCTGAAAACTTATAAAATAATCTTAATAAAATTTTGAAAACTGTTTTCATTGATAACTTATAAAATAATCATAAAAATATTAGAAAATTTATTCCCTTGAAAACATATAAAAGAATATTAAAAACATTTGGAAACTCATTTTCCTTGAAAACTTATAAAATAATCTTAAAAAATTTTGAAATCCATTTTCCTTGAAAATTATTTGAAAAAATATAAAAGAAGATTTTAGATCATTGAAAACCTTTTTTTTAATGAACCCTTTTGAAAACATTTTAAACAATCTTTTAAAATCATTTAAAACAATTTTTTACATAATAAAAAAAATTCCAACACTTTTTCATTGAAAACCATTTTAAAATAAAAAAATTTCAAGAATATTAGGAAAAAATTAGTTAAAAAATTAACCTTGTAAACATAAAAAGGAAGAATCAAGGAAATGGTGGTCATGACATTGGTTATATTCGTACATGCTGAACATTCCTTTCACAAATTAAATGTTCATAAAAGTTCATTGATCAAAAAATAAAAAGAATATTCCTTTAAAAAACGTTTTTTAAAATGGTAATAAATTGGTATAAATTTTATTTATTCATCATGGTATAATATTAAAACATTTTTTAATACTTTATTAGAAAACTAAATTGTGAAAGAACACAGATTTCTGACCGAGAGGAGAAATAAATTCATAGTTACATAAAAACATTTTCTATACTATATTAAGTACCAAATAATTTTTAAATGGTACCATTAATTGGATATAACATTCATATCCATTGGATAAGAAAATTAATGAGAGTTTTTAAGATATGTATCATAATATTTCATCAATGGATTTATAAACAATCTCGATAAATGATTATATTGAAGCTATAAAACTTTACCACCTTGGTAACATTAAATCATAATAAAATTGAAATAATAACGTTACATTAAGCTTAAATTATCATAAAAATAAGTATATTCATGATATAACTTTTCAAAATTTAATATATACACCACAAAGATAAATATAGGTGCATAACATGGCATGTGTCTCAAAGAAGAAAATTTGAATCAAAATTACTTTACCAATTTTTATAAGTTTTGAAACATATCCCACATGAAAGAAATATAATTAAATGGATATGTAAATACCCATAAATTTAATAATATGAATCATATAATACATCCATGGGTATTATACACACCAAACAAATTAAATGAGTGGTGAATAAGGCATGTATCTCATGGAAATAAAAAAAGTGAGATGAAATTATCTTACCTTAAGTATTGAATTTATTTGTAAACGTTCAAAAATCCTATAAAATAAATATAGGTTTATTATAAATATAAAAATTTCCCGTAATATTATATCTAATACCATATATTATTAACTTATGACTTTATTTTACCCGTTTATTAACAATTCCATGTTAAAGTAATGTTTCAGGTAATAACTGTTTTGTTTATCATACATGTTTGAACTTGTTATTATTGATCCTCCTATATAGATAATGATTTACTTACTTACAAAATAAAAAAAATAATGTATATATAATATATATTTATTATATATATTATTATAGTAATCTATAAAATATAGAAATATTAAATGAAATACATCGTTCATGGAAACGGTAAGTCGTACGTACGCATGAACGCTGCTTTCATTTTATTGTCGTATTGAAAGAAAGTAAGTAAATAAAATATATGTATATATGTATATAATATCATTAAATTATAATTATTATGTTATATATATCAAATATGTTCACTGAAACCATCCTGAATACATTCCATGTAAGGTCTAAATGAATCACATCGCTTTGAGGAGGCGGTAGTCCACACGTCCACAAATGATGTTATCGTATTTAAACAATATGGAAAGTATAAAGTTCTATGTAATAAAATAATTATAGTATCATAAATACATAAAAAAATATAATATATATCATATATAAACATGTTTCTATAAATATTCCCAACCATGAAAGGTGGTAAAGGAAAAATAAACAACGTTATTTTGTGAGGCGGTAGTTTTTCGTACACAAAAAACGGTAAGATCGTTACCCATTAGATGAAAGTGTATGTAAGTGTAGGTATAACCTTAATATAAAATCACGTTAGTATATTTAGGATACATTTGTTATTATATGATAATATAATAAGAATAATTTATGTGGTGGATAATGAAAAATAAAGGAATGGAGCTTGAGGAAAGATATTACCTCTTCTTGGGGTTACCCCTTTCGGTTTGCACCAAAGGGATTCCTTGGTTAGATTTACACCCAAAGGGAGGCTTAAAAGAGTAATTTAGAGATTTGGGGAAGTTTATTGGGAAGATATTGTCCTAACCTATGCTTTTTGAGAGGTGTGAAGAAAGGGGAGAGGTGGTGGCCTTTTATAACATAGGGAAAGGACGCACTTAGTATTTTCGGAAAAGAATTGTGTGTTCCCCAAGTATTACTTATTACCAACATGTCCAAATGAATAATTCTATAAAATTATAGGTTTATTGGCCGAAATATTACCATACTATTGGTTTTGGATAAGTGTATAGGTCATTTGGCCCTTAAGTTTAAGGTTTAGTCCCTTGTTAAGCTAAATTTTACCTTTATCACTTTAATTAATTTTAATCACTTTCACTAATATTTTTGGTCAAAATTTATGTTGATATTATTATAAAATAAATATTATAATTATAAAAATCATTTATTTAAATTTTTTAAAATTCAATTCATAGAAGAAAGAAAATTAAGTTTAATGCTAATCTTGTAGATGTGGTGAGAAGGCGGGTTTGTAAAGTAAGAATGTTCTAAAGTTCATTAAGATTTTATATCTAAACTAAATATAAAAATAATAAAAATGTACTAAATTGGATTAATATATTTATATTATATCAGTTGGGAATTTATAACCAAATTAAAATATAATTTAACTATATAAATATATTATACTAAAAAGAAGTTTTGAATTAAAATTCTGTATTTTTCACTATTCATCCAAAAAATGAAGTTTCTCAGAAAAATACAAAAAATTCACCTTAAGATAAATTTAAAACAATAAATAAAAAAATAACTTTATTTTGTAAAATAAAATTTCTATGAGTTTTTATAATTAATTTTATTATTTTTCATACGACATAAAAAGCATTTTATTTGAGAAAATGGTATTTTAAAACATATAAAGACATGATAAAAAATTATATATTTCAATATCAATATGATTTATTATTATTAAACCATTATTAACAACATGTAAAAATTATATATTAATATTCTTATTACTTTTTATAATTTCTAGGTTATAACTATTTCATTTAAATAATTATTATAATAATGTCATGTTTCAAAGAAAATCATTGTTATGTGCAACACAAGCCAAGTCAATGTTGCATGTATCACAAGCTTACCATGGTGTTTTGTGATAAAAAATTCAAAAATAGTGTATTTATATAATATAATATAAATATGGTGTTTCTTGATATGAAAAAAATCAAAAATATTAAATTAATTCAAAAAAATCACAAAATCTTAGTGTGTTACATTCTACCCCCCCTTAAAATGAATTTGTCCCTTGAAATTTATCTGGGTTATCAAAGGTTTAATTCATGAAAGTTTCTTTCATAGAATCCTGCATCATAAAAATAAATACTAAAACTTCTTTTAAAAATGGAAATTTTAAACTATAACGGTTACCTAATGTTACTCACAACTAGCTTCCCATATAGGAGAATATAGGTGGGAAGTGAAAACTTAGACATGGAAGAGAAATATAAACATCAAGTTGTGAAGGATAGTGATATAGAACATGGATAAGAGAAATTTAACAATCAATTCCACAACCTAAAGAGTCCTGAAAAAGATCATTGATATCATCAGAAGTGATGATAATAGGAAAACCTTTTATTTTAAGATCCCTTCCTAAACTTTAATAATTTTCACAAGAAGATATACTTACTTGATTCCAGCATAATATCATCTTTTTTAATGCTTTTATAAACTTCCACTTAATCACACATTCTAAGAAATGAAGTTGAATTTTTCATTCATGGAGCATTAATAGATCATGAAATCCATAAATAGAATAATAGTCATTCCATCTATCTTTATCACAACAAAAGGTTCACACAAGTTAATATATATGAATAAATCCACATACAGAGATATAATACTTTAATATCAAAAACATAGTCTGAAGTTTAATCTAAACATTAAATAAATGGTCAACCTTTAACCCTTCCAAAATAAAACTCACCCTTTATTCATTAAATAAGCTCTTATATTATACCAAAAACATTTTCATTGGAAACTGGGGTCTGTCCTTGTACTGATAGAATATAAAATGTGACTTTATTATTCCATAATCCATGAATGGGAAGATAATAACTTTAAATCTCACCAAATGATGAAAAATAATATTTTAATTGGGATTATTCATACAAAATTAAACATTAAATTCTAAAATAAGGATGGGAGGATAAGTATTTCCTAATTATCATGGTTCTTTTTATCCATTATGATATCATAATAGTCCCATTTTTCCTTTGTCTTATGAGGTTTTTGTGGATTATATTTCACATTAGTCCTTGGATTGGGGAACTTGTTAGCATAATTCCCAAACTCCAAGCATTTGAAACACTAAAGTGTGAAATGTGCATTTTGTTGGAATTTCTCATTATTCACATAATTATCTAACTTCCTCCCATAACTTCAACATTAATATGCTAGATGACCTTTACTTACACTCTTAAAACATTTAGTAGTCCCCTTAATACAATTCCATCCATGTTTGTTCCCATAATTTTTGCATAATGGAAGGATCATTTTCTTTTCTCTGTTGTTGTTAGATTTTCCTTTGACTCCGTCTTAATTTTCTTATCAAAACCATGAGATTGATACATAACTATGACCTCCATTTCAACATTTATAGAACATCTGACAACTTATTAATATATTATAAAGGCTATTATATCCAAGGCCTTTTGAATACTAGGTTTTAAGCCACTAAAGAAATGATCAATTTCCCTTTTGGGATGAATGATAATACCTGAAGAGTACCTCACAAGCCTTGTAAAATTTTCCTCATAGGAAAAAATGGATTCATCATCATTTTCCTTAAGCTCTAGGAATTCTTTTTCCATATTTGTATGAAGAATCCAAGGAAATTACTAATTGAAAAATAAGTTCTTGAACTCATTACAATCCATAGAATCAATTTCATCTTAATGCCTCATATTATATATTAGAGTCCACCACTGATCCATTTCACCTTATAACTAATAAATTTCTAGAATGAAATTCTCATGTTCTGAACATTGATGAATGAAAAATATCTTTTCAGTGGTATTAATTCATTGTTCAACAACAAGTGGATCTGAAGACCCACTGAAAGAAAGAGGATGGTGCCTCATGAAGGACTCAACGTATTATTGTTCCCTTTCTACTCATTTCGGACTCCTACATGGTTCATATATTGAGAAATTTGGGTGATTATAGAAATGATATTTTTCATTCTAGCTCCAATAGCATTTGGTTTCTAAGGAGTAAAATCACCGCATTATCCATTGCAATCACTATTAACGTTATTCCTTTAGGTTCTATCCATTTACTAAAACCAAAATCATAGATTAAGAAATAGATATCATAGTTAAGAACCAAAAAATAATTAAATACTACTTATAAGATGTCTAAATTATTACACCATTTTTAATATATGTAACCTTAGTTTTATCATAGGAGATTCATAGCCAACTTTTATTTAGATCCTTCATTGTAGTTCATGAAGAGATTTTTAATTTTAAAAACATATCCCCTAGTAGTGTAAAATCAGGTGTGTATCAAGGCCCATTTTCGTGCACTAGGTTATGCTCAATTTAGGCCTGACATAACTTTTCATAGTTTTTACCCCTAGTTAAATATTTTCTAGAGCCAAATCCACTTGTAGTATCTATATAGGGATGTAATTCTAGGAAACCACATGCTTTATCATTCATCAAAATTATAAGACATTTTATTATAATTTTCCTCATTATTAAACAATCCTTAGAGACATCCCTATGCATATCCTTATAAACATCCCAAGGTATCTCTATAATGTTTTCTCATCTAATAGTGAACAAGGTGAATGGATCTACAGGAAGGGTCTTACACTGATCAAAGGCTTCAACGAAGGTAATATCAACATAGATGAGTATATGAAGGCTTGGGATAATCTGGAAACACACTTCTAAGATCTAATAATAGATGATACAAACTTCTAGGTACCATCCCTTTCTTTTAAATTATGTATGTATAATTCCTCTGGTAGGCTCAAGCTAACTTTCAACAAGTTTTTGGTTTTTTTTATTATTGTACTCGGGTGAAATTTGGGTTTCTCACTTTTCCTTTGATGTTTTTTAATAATAAAAATTTGACTTTCAAGTACTAAAATATGTTTAATTTTTCCCACAAATATATTTCATCTTAGTAATTATGCCTAAAAATCTTTCTTCATAACCTGTGGAAGGGAAACATAAGAGAGGGTGAGCTCAGATGACCAGTAAGATTAAATAAATAAAATGTGTATGAATATCATGAACATAAGGGTATGAGAATGTGATCATGTTCATTAAAAGATCATACCCTCCATATCAAAGATAATGAACTTGAATCAAGGCATAAATATTTATACTTCTTAAGATGTGAATCATAAATAAATCAAGAACATAATACATAAAATCATAACATAGGAATAATACATAGAATTATAGTAGACACATAAGAATATAAACACCCTATGTCAAGTATTCCTACTAAGACCTTCATAACATGTCTAGATTGGGATAATCACCTATATAAATGCTTTGGGCTTGGGATTCCCACCCATGTACCCTCCTATTTTGGTATTGAGATGTCCTCTCATGTACCACCTTGTTTCGGGCTTGGGATGATCTCACGTGTACCCTCTTGTTTCGGGCCTGGGATTCCCTCCCATGTATCATCTTGTTTTAGGCTAGAGATTCCCTCCTATATACCCTTTGAGATCAAAAAAAAATTATCATTACCCAATGCATTGGAGGGTGATATAGGGTCAACCCATCTCGTAATAAAACCATACAAAGATCTTCCACAAGATAATTAAACTTGCACCATATCATGACCAATAAAAATTTATGGGTTTCATAAAAAACATATCATAACCTATAGAAAATATATAGGTTTCATAATCATTTCATCCTAGAATAACCAGTGAAAGTAATTAGGTTTCACAAGTATTTATCATGGTATAACCCATTGAAGATAAATGGGTTTCATAATAATATAACCTGTAGAATAGTAATGGGTTTCATAAACATATAACTCATGAAATAGAAATAATGTTTTCATAAACATAATTCCATCAAACCATAAACCACTCAAAAAAAGAATATGAATGGAACCTTTGGTTAATTTCCCAAAAATTAACGAGTAACATCAATGGATGTTGTCAAAGATGGAAAATAATGTTGAGATATGTTTTAAAAACATTTTTTGAGGAAAATATATTTTCTGCTTTGAAAAATAACATAACATGACATAAAAATAATGTACAATATTTTAAATAATTAAACATTACATATCACTAATAATTCACTTCACATAACATTTTATTTTATGATGTTTTGATATTAAATGCATAGATATTTATTTTTTTCAAAATTATGACCATTTCTCCATAATTAAAAAACACATGAACCCCTTCAATAAACATCATATTTGAAACTATTATTTATAACAATGTGAAGAGAGATATTATAAAATGGTGAAATCATAGGCTCAGTAAGGGGTGAAATATGTTAGATATCAATTTATTATTATAAGTGAGCATAATATGAACATGTTTCCATGAGTACATAATCTAGATATATGAATATAAAATATGTAAATCATATACGATGTAAGGATATTAATAAAAATTAATATAGAATAAATATTTTGTAATAACATCAAAAAGTATAAAGGGAATTTGGAAACAATAGAAAATAATCATTTTCCTTATAAATATAACATAGAAATGCGACACAAATATAATTATATAAAAATGATTTTTATTTCAAGGCTCCATTTTAAGACCCACATCACATAGTGGATGAACATGGACCACAATATAGTAGGATAGTATTACTAAAGAAGTCTTATAACCAAAAAAATAATGATATATAATATTTACCCAATACATTATAGGGATATATATTTCTAGTTATAATTTCCAAACAATGAAAAATCATACATATGTGTACAACATAAACATAATATTATTTATACATCCATTATACCAATGTTAACCAGAGAGAAATAAATGGGTCTCATTAGACTTTCACAAAAATATAAACCATATAGTGAAAGTAAGTGGATAGTATCATTATAACATATCCTCAGTGATTCATGAGAACATTGAAATGGTTATAAATTGATATTAATGAAAACCCATTAGAGGATTTTAAAAAATTATTTAAATAGAAAAACTAAATGATCCTTTTCATTTTCACTTTTTTCCATTAGAACTAAGTATTGTGATAATGTGGATTAAAAATTTAAAGAATAAAAATAAATTCAAAAGATCATTTACTTAATAAAATTTTTAACTGATGTTTGATAATTAACATAGAAGAAAGTGGTGGAAAATGTTAATTAAAAGATTTAAAAGATTCATTTCAAGCTTCTGTAAAAGAAAATCAAATTTGATTAAAAAAGGAATTTAATATATAATTTAATTTAATATAATGATAGATAACATATCAATTAAAAAATTTAGATATCTTGTATAAATAATAAAATTATTCCAACTAAAAATAATAATAAAACACTTCCAATTATAGACATCATTTTAGCCGCATTTAAAATGAATGAGAGAAGAAATGGTCAGAATACATGTATACCAAAACATTAACTATAGGAGAATAAAATAGATGGGGTATTATAAAAAAATACATAAAAATTCCCATAATATAAATTTAAACATAAAAAATATCAATTTGGAAGTTGTATTATAAAATAAACCCTAACATTTACTCTCAACTCCACCAAAAGTTATTAAATCTACTATATGAAAAACATAATAGTCTTAATAAATTAATTATGAATATTTTTCATATTTATTTAATTTTATACTATTAAATTATGTGATTTCTTAGACACTAAGTTCTTGATAATGGGAAAAGTGACTGGGCTTCACGGTTTGTCCAAACCATGGGACCTAGGATTCATGTTCGTGCGGCTGCAGACAGGGGAACCTACAGGTCATACAGTTTGTCTGAAACCATGAAGGACTTGGTGCATGGCCTTTCATCCTAATATAGTTTTCTAATAGATCCTTAGAAAATTATTTTCACATAGTTTATAAACTGTGCACTATAACCATGTGGCCCCAAATTTGTGGGGTAAAAGACCATATTTCCCTCTTAACATTATTAAATATTTTTCTTACCTCCAGTGGTTTGTGGTGGGTTTGTACTTACATAGGATCCAAATGCTTAAATCATGGATCCATGATATCTCATCCATCTGTTGTTTTATCTTCTATCCATCTAAATCATTGGATAGCCCATGGAAAGGCTAACTCCACATACTCTTCCTATTTTAGTGAAAATTTGGATTTATTGCACTATTTAGATGCAAGATCATTCATTCAATTTTAAGGTAATTAGACTAAAACATAGATCTATTCCAACCTTATTTGTATATAAGGTCAATATCAACCTAGGATTCATCTATGGACCCAAGTTTGGTGGTTATGTAGTTTTCCATTTAAGTTTTGGTCATTTCGTATTTATTCCATCATTCTGTAAGTCATCATTTGCTGAGATTCTATATTGGGTTGGATAATTCATGTATAGAGGACCCTAATTCTATTATATATATTAATTGGTTCGTTTTTAGGGGTTTTGGAATCACATATAACCTATATGGACACCTATAGGTGTGCCACTATGAAATTGGTCATTTTATCCAATTAGGTCAAAAAACAAGAAACCCATCTTAGCTTCTGAATTGAATTTTAAATAAATTGGCATTTGACTCATGTGTAATTAATGTATTAAAATGTTCCCTAATGTTACTTGGCTCCTTTATAAGTGAAATTTTATCAATGAACAATTGAGTAGTTGCATGACCTTACCCTTAACACTTGATCCTTATATTAGAACATTCCTTGTTTTGATTAATGGAATGGTTGGGTTTGTGAAATATGGTTAAGGTAAGTTGGATACTAAAATTTTAATGAATTTGTTATAAATTGAATGATTTCAAGGTATTTAATTTTATTTCCATTACTCATATTTCTTTTTATATAGAAAGGTACCTTTGTTTTGAATTGCATAATTGTAAATGGTAATTGTTGATTGTGATGCCATGAATAAACTGAGCTTGCTGATATCAGGTGAATGATATATATAAATGTGTATTGGTGGGAGGTATTTTCCCCACTCTAGTTATATATATAGTAGAATTATGGTAAGGTTGTTAGCAGGGCATGGAAACCCAATCGCCCCTTACATTAGTTCGGGCTTACTACCCCATTAGTAGAGCTTATTAGCTCATATTCTGGTGTTGGACACATGTGTGTTACATCCCAATCCAACCCACCAATATATATATAGGGTGACATGATCTGACATACCATCTATAAGCTGAATCAGGTAGACCTTCCAGATATCCTTTAGGAAACTGAGTGTTTGGTTATTTATTTATTCTCAACTTCTTTATTTTTCTTATTATTTTTACACAGAAAATAATTATTAGCACATACTCGAATTACACATAGACACCTTTGGTAGTGGACTACTGAGATTTATATCACACCCTACTCGATCCACCTTTAGAACCCAAGAAGTCTATTTTCCTATAGGTATGGATATAGGTGAGCACCCATCTAGAGGTTTTTGATTCTTATTGCTTAGATGGATCTTAAAAGCACAAGATCAAGCATGCACTTGTGATGCTATAGGGAATCTTTAGTATTTTATTCCTTTTTGAACTTTTTTTGGAATGATTGCTACCTGTTACTTTGTTTACTTATGTACTATCATTCCATCTATCCATATATGTATCAGACACTGTCTTTGAGGTTTTTGGGTATTATATTAAGTAATATTTTCTTCTACTACTTGGTTATTTATTTGATTATATGTTTCCACTATTTACTGTATCATTTTGTTGTATTATGTTTCCAATACTGATCAATATTTTTTATATTTACTATGATACTATGACATGGTTTTATATTCTCCCAGTTTTACTACCTTATACACCGCCACTTCTAGTCAGCAACCCCTAGCATATAGGGAGACACGCCAAGGGTCATGTGGCCAACTGGGATCTTGGCATAGGCTAAGTGGCATCCAGTTCTGAGACATCACAAAGTGGTATAAAATTGGTTCTTTTCATACTTTACTATTTTGATATAATCTAATTTAGGTGAAGAACATTTTATCTTGGTCACAATCCCATCTTTCGTGTCACAAAACCAGGTATGGGGTAAAGTCCATATTTCCTTAAATGGTATTGTTATTTATTATAATGATTATTGTTGATTTCATTTCATTGGTGGGTGATTCACCTAACTATTGATGTTAATGATATTGAAGTTGTTGAAATTCTAATCTCTTTACTATTTCTCAATGAGATAACGGCTCTACATTAGAATCATGCATCACGATAGGCGCAGTATGACTAGGCCATGTATCTTTGACATGCCACATTTAATTTTCAATGAGTATTTCATGTTTCATATTTATTGTGCCTTTTTTATATATAAGATTATGTTGACACATCTTTTAGGATTTTGATCATACTATGGTTTAGATTTATTGGGTGCCACTCTTTGATTTATAAGGTGTATGGGCCCATTTTGTGCAAGAATGGTCGTTGTGCCCTAGATCTATTAATCACTGGCGTTTTAGCCTTTCTCAATGGTATTTGGATGCTCAAAGGGGCTAGGATCCCTCTGTGGTTGCAGTTTGGGTGAGCCTTCCCGGGCTCCCCCTACCCTTTCAGAACCTTGGCTTCTTAGAGGAGATCGGGAGATCTCTTGGGGAGTTCCTGTGTGCGGATGACCGGAACCTGCTTCTCCTCGACACTACATCTCCTAATATTTGTGTGGCCATAGATCTCTTGGTACCGCTGCCTCCTCATCTTCTCCTCCGGGTTGGGGATTCCTTTGAGTGGTCATAGCATCTCCTTTATCCGTCGGCTCTAAGATACTGTGGCGGTTTCCATCTTCAAGGCCACTGGTCTTCTGATTGCAGGAAGCATCCTTCCCACCGGGGTCAAAGGAGCAGTCAGTAGCATTTCGAGCATGGTGAACCCTCCTTGGCAGCCTGTCATGCGCCTGGTCCAGTGGTTCCCCATTGTTCCTTGCCTCCCTTTGCCCCAGGCCCCAGTCCCTACTCTGCTCTCCCACCCCCCTACTCCTCCCTCCTCCCCTCCTCCTCCCCACCCTTCTCCTCTTTGGTTTCCCCCTCCTCCTTTTCCATCCACTTGCATGGCCCTTGTCCCCTTTTCACCCTCCTTTTCTCCCTTCTTTTCTCCATCCCCTCTGCCACCCTCTTGCTCAGCCCTCGTCCCATTCTTGACCTTGCCCCCTTCCCTACCCCCATTGCCTGTTAACTTCCTCCCCTAGTATCCTAAAGGCAAGGCGTGTATTGGGGATTCTCCCAAGGCCTTCCCATACAAGACAGTCCCTCCCTCCCCTCCCATATTGGTTTCTAACTCCTTTGATTTTCTTCTTCTTGTGGAGGACTTCCCTTCCCAGAAACAGGTTGGCAGGAAGGGTCGCTTCTTTTGGAATGGTTCTCCCAGGGTGGTCATCACCTCCCCTGCCCTCTCTCCCAGTTTTTACAGGATCTGAACAAGATCACAATCCTGTATCTCTTCTACTTCCTCACAAGAGTTTTTCAGGATGCCTCCCCCGCATGGGGCTAGTACTGGGCATCATCTTTTTTCATGATCTCACTGATTATCTGGAACGCCCGGGGCCTCGGGGCTAGGGTGAAGACAGACATTCTAAATTCTGAGGCATCTCAACACAGGGTCTCTATTGCCGTGATTTTAGAACCCAAACAGTGCTCGTCAAAGATTGATATGTTTGCAATAAGGATGTGCATGTGGTCCTTCATGCATGGAGAGCCTGTTAACCATCATATTTGGCTTTTTTGGAAACCCCCGGCTAAGATCGACTGGCTCGCGGCTTCTGATCGACACCTGTCAGTTAAGATATCAGACGGAATGCACCAATTCTTCTGCTTCTTTGTGTATGCTAAATGTGAAGCATACCTTCGCGAGCAACTTTGGGCGGATCTGGGGTCCTTTAACCCAGGCGATGTGCCTTGGGTCGTGGGTGGTGATTTCAACTCCATCATGCATTCCTCTGAGAAAAAAGGTGGAAACTCCATGCCCACAGCCAACAGACTTTCCTTCTCTTCCTTTTCTACGCATAAAGGGTCTCTAGGATCTTGGTTTCTCTGGCGACAGGTATACTTGGTGCAACAACCAGAGGGGAAATAGGCATACCTGGTGCAGACTTGACCGATGTCTGGGAAACCTCCATGTGATCTCGGCCTTCCATAATCTTGAAGTCTTCCATCTAGTTCGGGCCTTATCAGTCCATTCTCCCCTTCTTCTTCATCTAATATCAAGACCTCCAGATCCCAGGTGATTCTTCCTCTCCAAGAGATGGATGCAGTATCCTGAGTTTTCAGACAGTGTTCACCAGTCCTGGACTTCCCCCTATCAGAGTGCGGGCTGGGTGGGTCTGCATTCCAAATTGTGGCGCCTAAAATAGGCCATTATGGCATGATCCTCCTCCCATGTGTTAGAGCAAGCACAGTTGGATGATATTTCTAAGGAGATTGAGGGTATAGAAATTCTCTTGGAAGAAGAATGGAACGAGGAGACCTTTGGTGCTCTTTACCTTAAGAAACAAAAGTGGAATGAGCTTCTGTTGGAACAGGAAAGATGCCTCCGTGAGTGATCTCGCAGTTTATGGCTTAGGGAGGGAGACTACTACTCTACTTTCTTCTATGCATTCTTAAAGGAAAAGAAACGTGCTCAGACCCCTAATATCTGCCTTGAGGAAGGATCTTTCTCCAGTGATTTGGATCTGATTAGTGGTGTGGTCTGCTCCCATTTCAAAACATTATTGTGTGACCCGAGTTCTCGGCTCCCAAATGTTTACCCCTCGGGACGGTCGGACCTCTTTGACTCTATCCCCATCTCTGTCTCGTGCCATGTGAATGGACTGCTTGGAAGTGTTCCCGAAGAAAAGAAGATCTGGGAGGCAGTTAAATATCTTAACCCGGACAGTTCCCCAGGCCCGGATGGCTTTCCGGGGTCCTTTTACATTGCAGCCTAGAGAATCATCAAGAGGGACCTAATTGAGGCTATCCAGAACTTTTTCAGGGGTGGGTCTCTCCCTCGCATTGACAGTGCTACTAATATGATCCTTATTTCGAAGGTGTTCTCTCCTTCCTCTATCTCTCAGTATCGACCTATTAGCCTGTGTAATTTTGTATACAATGTTCTGGACACCATCATCAACATCAGACTTTCTAAATTCATGCATGGATGGATCTTGGAGGAATAACATGCCTTCATTCATGGAAGATCAATTCAGGGTGCTATCGAGGTTGCCCATGAGATGGTTTGGGATATCAACTGGAAGGTGATTGGCTTGAATGTGATTATCAAATATGACATGGAAAAATCCTACGATCGTCTGGAGTGGAGCTTCATTATTCACATCATGAGGTGTATGGGCTTCTATGAGACCGTTGTTCATCTTTTATTCTGTTGCCTTAGCTCGTCATGGTTCAACATCATTTTCACTAAAAGGTCGTGTGGGTTCATCAAATCCGTAAGAGGACTTAGACAAGGGGACCCTCTATCTCCGACTCTTTTCATACTGGCCCAGGATTATCTTAGAAAATTCATCTCCTCGGTAATGTGGGCTAGCATTGTTCGTCCTTTTCACTATGGCTCTCGTTTCAGTGGGATTTCTCATCTCCTTTTTGCAGATGACACTATGTTTTTCATCGACGGAAGGAGCACATCGATAAAGAATTTTTTTAAGTTGATAGATGAATATTCTAAATGGAGCAGCCAGGTTATCAATAAGGAGAATAGTGGGGTCTATCTCTCTTCTCACTGCCCAGGAATCCGTATGAGTAGTATTGAGGCTTTTCTTGGAATTCAGGGAAAGAGATTCCCCAATACATACTTGGTTGCTCTTATCTCTCCTGGAAGAATTCAGATTCACCACTTTGAGGACATGGCTAATAGGATCATCAACCGCATTAACAATTGGAAGAACCGATTCCTTTTATTTGGAGGAAGGACCACCCTCATCAACAGTGTGTTGTCCTCGATCCCCATGCACATCTTTTCTGTCCTTAAATTCCCCAATTCAACTATCATCCAAATGGAGAAATTCCAGAACTCCTTCCTGTGGGATGCCCACAGAGAGGGTAGGTGCTGATGGGCCTCATGAAGTAGGTTAGAAAAACCAGTGGAGCTTGGGGGTATCAATGTGAGGAACTTTTGTGAGTCTATGTATCTCTTGCAAGGTAAGCTAGCTTGGGATGTGATTGAGGGTAACTCTTCATGGAGCTATTTCATCAGAAAGAAATATGGATATGGCTTAAGGAGGACTGGTAGGAAACCTTCCTTGTTGTGGACCTCTCTTTGTAGGCACATTCCGTTTCTCCATAACTATTATCAATGGCTTCTTGGATGGGGAGACATCAGCTTCTGGGAGTTCAATTGGGGTTGTGGGCTACTTGGCATCCCAGGTTGCCCTGCTACTCACATTTTTTTCAGTGATTCCAACTCTCACCCCTCATTCATCAATTCTATCCTCAACCACACTCAGGAGAATTTTTTCCAGAGCATCAGGTTGGATTGCTCCCCTGATAGGTGCATCTTCTCGGCCTCCTCCTTAGGTAGATTTTTGACCAATGATTACAGTAGGTCCTTGCTCTGTCAGCTGATTACGAACACCTGGGGATCGGTTCTCTGGTGCAAGAATATCCTGACCAAGTATAATTTCCTAATATGGAGGGCTCGCTCCAAGGCTATTCCCACGGAGATGGAGATCAAGGAGAGAGGTATTCCTATGGCCTCAAGATGAACATGTTGTCGTGATCCTTCTGAGGAATCCGCGCTTCACCTATTCGTTCATAGAGAATGGGAAGTCCATGTCTGGAAAGACCTTGCTGAGTTCATGGATATTTCCACAGGTGCTAATTCTTATGATGATTTTTTCAGTGCTGGTTCAGAGGGGCTTCAAATAAGCATGAGGAAGAAGCCCACTCCATCCTTCTGGTTGCGGGATTCTTGTGTATTTGGTAGGATCGTAATTAGGCAAGTCACAATACTTCTCGTCTTTCTTCCCACAGCTTGGTTATTAAAACCAGGTTTCTAGTGTTCGAGCTGGCAAGTCTGCATGGAAACTGGGAGTTGGCCCCCTCCCTGCATCGTTATTTGGCTGGAAGGCATTCTTCTGGTTCCCCTGGCCCCATGCTGACTGGCGTTTGGGTTCGATGGACCCCTTCTCATGGATTTAAAATAAATACTAACGGTGCTTGCGGACAGGATATCATGAGGGGGGTGGATCAGTTCGCAACTCGGCTGGCTCATTTTTCCTGGAATTCAATACATATTATGGGATTGGTGATTCTTTTCTAGTTGAGGTGAGGTCCATGCTTGATGGCTTAGAAATCTGCAGTTCTAGAAACATTACCCTCAATATGGTGGAGACTGATTCTAAAATTATTTGGAGTTCTCTTAAGGGTGACATCGCCCCTCCTTGGCACATCATGTACCTCATCCGCAATTGCAGGGCTCTCCTCCCTAATGCCATTGAGATTTCTCAGACATGGCATGAGGGAAACCGATTGGCAGAATTTCTGGCCTCTAGTGCTTCCCAGTCCTTTCCTCTTATGGTTTTTGACTCTCTTGGATCCCTCCCCCGGGGCGGAATGTAAGTGGCTATTGCGGATTCTCTCGGTCTTCACTTCTTCAGACCTCCTTGAGGTTTGTTCTTCACCTTTCACCATTCGCCTTTCCCCTTTCTCCTTCTCTTTAATAAAATAAATTTATTTTTTCTGGTTAAAAAAAATAACAATGACATCCAAGTGAATGTAATATTTTGGTTCACAAGGTGTGTGGGCCCTTATAGATTGAAAAATAGCATATCATTTAATTCAACCAGTACAAATGTTTAAATGCCTAAATGAGCATATTTTCAAATGGAAAAAAGGTTTTTGAACTAAAAATACCATCTTAAATATTCTATAAATAGAGAATCAGACCTGAACCTAACCTTAGTATTGAGTTGTGGGAGTTCATTTATTCTTAGGGCCTTTTATGGTTTGTTCTATTATCAAGGACTCGCTTTTGAAGCAGGAGAGGATTTGTGTCCATTATTTTAAGAAGTATTTAGTACTTATCCTAGTTACTTGAATGTAATTTTCTAGATTGTTGAATTATTTATGAGATATTTCTTTGTAATTTTAGAGTTATTCCACCACGACGTCCTAAAGTCACGTACCCTGAAGGTGGAGGCGATCATGTTTATGAGCTGGAAGAAATTGAGATGGAATTCATTACTCATATTGATCCACCTATGGATCCTCTTCCTATACATGATAGGAGCACTAACTCTCAGTTTTTAGAGAGTTTCATGCATATGTTTTAAAACATTAATGGTGGAGTGTGACTTTCCCTGAGTATGGAAGAGTTGACTCATGAGTTTCATCAATAGTATCCTCCTACTTTCTCAGGGGATGGTGGACCAGTTTCTATAGAGTCTTGGCTTGAGGCAATCGTGTCTATATTTTAAGCATCTAGATACACTTACAGATGGTAGGGTCAAGATAACTACTTACATGCTTCAAGATTCATCAAAGAGGTGGTGGGATGTAATTACCCAATCAAAAAATCATAAGGATGTGGTTTTGGTTGAATTTCAAGCCAGATTCTATGACCACTTCTTTCCTGAACTCTGAGGGATGATAGGGCTAGAAAATTAATAAATCTTCATAAGAGGAATATGTTAGTTACTGAATTATGTTTCTATTTAATTTATTTTCAACATTTTTCTCTTCTATCCACTACAGATCCGATGATTGTTATGCGATTCAAACATGGGTTGGGTTACACCATTCAACCATAGTTCAACATATTTAGGTTGACAACCATTACTGAAAATGTCAACCATGTCCTAATTATATAATGAATTCTGATAGAGGTCAATGGTGCGATCCAGGGTGGTTAGGCACCTGAGGAATCCAGTGGATCTTTTTCTAGGAGAAAACAATGCTTCAAAGAATCTCATGGTGGTAGTAGTGGATATGCTCTTTTCCTGGTAGTTCTCTTATATGACACCGGTACAGAGTGTCAGGGAACATCAGGAAGTAGTATACGTGGATCCCATTTGAGTGTAGAGGTTGTGGAGTGATGGTTCATCTCCAACATTTTTTCATGAATTTCCCTCCAAAGCCTAGTGAGTAGAGATCTACACTTACTACTCAATCAACTGCTCGGTTAGTTGGATCACGATAGTCAGGAGACTAGAATACCACCAGTCATTCAGGATGAGGTGGTGGTCGAAGTAGTTGAAATCGGGCATATGATTCTCTATGCTAGTACAGTGGGTCTACTCAGGGCAGTCAGGTAGTGACTCAGGGCCACGACATAGGCTAGTTACATACAATCTAGCATGCACAATAGGATCATAATGTTAAACCATCTATTGTACAATGTATTATTCTTTTTACCTCCACTTTGGTGTCTTCTTTGTTTGATACAGTCATGTATCAATCATTTATATCTAAGGAAATCACTATGAATCTGGGCCTTAACATCGAGTACTATCATGGGGATATGATTCTAGATACTCCATTAGGAATCTGTTTAGTGGGAATTCTCTAATTTCAAAATTATACCTTTGATATATGTGGTTACCTTTTCATGGGGAACCTTTACATCCTTGATATATAAGGATTTTATTTAATCATTGGGATGAACTAAATAGTTTCCTACAAATCATGTATTGATAGCTATTGTCGGAGGGTAAAGTTTAAATCACTAGAGGGCATGAAACATGTGCAGAAGGGATAATGGTATGTTAGTGAGACACGAGCAGGACCTGAGTAGTAGAGGTTGGGTAGTGTTAAAACATAGGTCTCCAGTCTTTATCTTAATGAATAGGGGTTAAAAGCTAATTTTTTTCCTCCAGTAGTCGATAGTTATAGATACATATTTCTATATGAATTATCTAGTCTATCTTTGGAGTGAGAGGTAAATTTTACCATTGATATTGTTCTAGGAACAACACCTATGACCATTCCTCATTATAGGATGGCACCTTAGGAGCTTTTGGAACTCAAGAATCAGTTGGAGGTGAAAAGATTTATATGAACTAGCACTTATTCTTTGATTTCATTAGTCATCTATTCCAAGAAGGTATATGTAACCCTCCATATTTATGTGGATTAACATCAATTGAATTAGCTAACAATTAAGAACTGGTATCCACTTCCTAGAATAGACGACCTCTTTGATCAGCTCTAAGGAGAGAAGAAATTTTCAAAAAATATTTGCGGTTTTCTATCATCAGGTGTGTGTGTTTCGGAACATCATACATACCTCACACATCTTCTAAAAGTAAGTATAGTCTCCATGAGTACATGTTTATGTCATTCAGACTCATGAACGCACCTATAGACTTCATATATCTTATGAACTGGGTCTTCCACCAATTTTTTAATTCTTTTGTGGTTTTTTTTGAAGATATATAAGTGTATTCAAGTTCTAGAAATGACCATGAAACCTATATTTATATCATTATAAATATTCTAATAGATCATCATCTCTATGATAAGCTCAGTAAATACCACTTCTGGATCAATAAAGTCGACTTTCTAGGTCATATCATCTTAGAGTTGGGGGTTTCTATTGACCCATAGAAAGTGAGAGTTATAGTTTCATGGGAGAATCTCAAGATCATATTTGTTATTTAGAGTTTCTTGGGGATGTCAGAATATTATAGATGTTTCATTTAGGATTTCTCATGACTTGTAGAACCGCTTATGGGATTGATAAAGAAAGGGGTGAAATTCGAATGTCCTGAATCTTGTGAAGAAGTATTCCAAGATTTGAAAGGAAGATTGACTTTAGTGTCGATACTGATTCTTCTAGATATTGGTACGGCTTATATAGTCTAATATGACACAGAAGGTGTTATTCTTGGATCTATTATAATGCAAAACAATTGAGTAGTTTCATATGGTTATTTTTAGTTGAGGCCTCATGAGAGAAATTCTCTGATGAATGACCTCAAGCTCACTATTGTTGTTCATGCCTTATAATATTGGAGAACCTATATGTTGGGAGATCATTAAGTGGTATTAGAAGACCAAAAAAGAATCAATTACATATTTTCTTAGAGGGATATGAATCTCAAGCAGTGTGGGTTGCTCAACTACCATAAGTTGTTTGATTTCGTGCATTCTTACACTCTAGGAAAAGGGAATTCTGTAGATGATGCACTGAGATAGAAGACTCATCATCAAGCGGTTCATGAATCCAATGATGAATGGAAGGTTATGGATTTATTATTAGATATGAATGTTGATGTTCATGAGGACTATGGTCATACTATTCTCATAGCCTTAGTAGTGAAATCCATTATTCTAAAAGGAGTAAGGTTGATACAGTTGTCTAATCTTGAAGGCCTTGTCCTACGCAAAATTGTCTCAGATGACGATACTACTTCTGGTGGGACAGTCAATGGGGATGATACTCTATTATTTCATGGGCATATGTGGGTCTCATAAGACATCATATAGGAGCTCATTAGGGATTTCTATGCCTCAGTATGGGCGGTTCACCCTGATGTCACTAAAATGTATTGATATCTATGATGTCAATATTGGTGGCCTAGAATGAAACATGAGATAGTCGGTTTCACCACTCAATGTTCCACCTGTCAGTAGGTGAAGGTAGAACATCAGCATATTGTAGGGATTCTACAGCTATTTTCAATTACAGAGTGAAAAAAGGATGATTTTTTGATGGGATTCGTGACTAGTTTACCTAGATCACCTTGTGGCACTGATGCATTGTGGGTTTTTATTGATCATCTGATTAAGGATTCACACTTCCTACCTCTGTGATAGAACTTCTTGGTAGGCGAGTTAGGAAATTTGTACATCATAGAGGTGGTATGTAATCATGGAGCTCCGAATTCTATAATTTTTTAAAGAGGTTATTATTTCACATCGTAGTTTTTTAATGGATTTCAGAATGACATGGGTAAGTAAGTACTTCCAAGCGTGGCATATCACCTGCATACTAATGGATAGATGGATCATGTAATTAATGTGCCACAGGATATGCTATGTGTTTTTTTCTCAACTTTAAGGGTTAATAGTATAAACACATTCCCCTCACTGAGTTTTTTTATAAAAAAAGATTCTAGACTACCATTGAGATGGATCCCTATGAAGCCTTGTATGGTAGGACTTTCTGCTAACGTTTGTGATGGCTATAGATAGGGAAGGAATCTATATTTAGGCCATGTCTCATGTAGAAGACTTCATAGAAGTTCCAACTGATTCAAAATTGTATGTTGACAGCTCAGTACAGACACCAGACTTATGCTAACAAACATCGGTAACCTCTCGATTTTGAGGTTGGAGATCGTGTTTTCTTGAAATTATAACCTAGGTTAGGGCATAGACATAATCGAAAGTAGGGAAAGCTATCATCAAGATTTTTTGGACCCTTTGAGGTGGGGAAGCAAGTCAAACCAATGACTTTCTAGTTGTCGCCTCCTCTGAGATACCAGTTTATGCATGATTTATTTCATGTATCTCATATTCGTTGATACTCTCATGAACTAACTCACATATTTAATTAGGATGAGGTCAAATTGGATATGGATGTGTCCTTTAAGGATTATCTAGTGTGTATAGTTGATTTTAGTGTAAAGACACTTTGAGGTAGGTTTGTTCCTCTTATAAAGGTTCTATGGTAGTATGGCTAAGTATAGGATGAGAACTAGTAGTGGGAAGTTGATATATGATCTCAGTGGCTAGAACGTTTTGCTGATAGTTCCTCTTTACCCTCAGATGGCCAACTCAAGGAAAAGTTTCTATAATTAGGAGAGGTTGTAATAACCCAACTTTTCCCAAAGGTACAAATCATTAGTTTTTCATTTTGGATAACTTAAATAGCCCTAATTATGAGTATTAACCAATTCATGGAGGTCATGAGAGCATATGGGGATCATTCAAAGCCAGTAGTTCTCAAAAATGTGAAATGTGACTGGGCCGCACAGTTTTTATAAATAGTGAAACCCAGGGCACACGCCCATATAGCTGTAGACAAGGGAACATGTAGGCTGCATAATTTTTATAAAACCATGTGGGCTTAGGTGTATAGATTTTTGGTCTACTATAGTTTTCTAATAGATCCTTAGTGCATAATTTGGGAATATTTTTGTAAAATGTGTGCCTAAACCATGATTCCCCAAATTTTTGGTGTAAAAATACTATTTTTCCCTCTTAATTTTCACAAATCGATTTCTTCTTTTTACCTTACCTTCAGCAGTTTGAAATGGGTTTCTCCTTCCATAGGTTTCAAAATCCTTAAATCTTGGATCCTTTATATCTCGTATTTCCTTTGTTTAATTTTCAATCCTTTAGAAGCATAATATATTCCAAATTAAGAATAACCTCATGTACTCTTCCTATTTCAATGAATCAATGAATTCATTGCACTATTTAGATGCAGGATCATTCACCCTATTTTCAGGGAATTAGAATAAAACTCAGATCTCCTTCAACGTGATTCAAAAATGGGTTTTATATCAAGTGAGGTTACATCTATTTCCTTAAGGTAGGTGGTCACCTAGTTTTTAATTTGAGTTTTTGTTGCTTCGTATTTATTTCGCCACAGCATAAGTCGGCCTTTATCGAGCTTCTATATTGGGTTGGTTCCTTTATGTCTAAATGACCCTAGTTCCATAATATATATGAATCGGTTCATGTTTATGATTTTAGGCATCACACAAAACCTATATGGACACCCAAGGTGTAGAACCATGAAATTAGTCATTTTGACCAATTGGCTCAAAATACATGGAACCCAATTTAGCTTCCAACTTGAATTTTAAATGAATTAGCATATGACTCGTGTGTAATTAATGTATTCCAAGGTTACTCAATGATGTTTGACTCCTTTAGAAGTGTAATTTCATAAATGATTAATTTAGTTGTTTCATGACCTTACCCCTAACACTTAAGCCTTATAATTGAACTTTCCATTTTTAGGGTAATAGAATGGTTGGGTTTATGAAAGATGGTTAGGGTTTGTTGGTTACTGCCTTATTAATGAATTGGTTTCAAATAGAATTAATTCAAGGGATAGAATGGCCTATCCCTTATTCAAGTCTCATTTTATATATAAAGGAACCTTTATTTTGAATTGCATGATTCTAAATTGTATTTGTTGATTGTGATGCCTTGAATAAATTAAGCATGTTGATATCAGGTGAATGGTCTATATAAACATGTATGGGAGTGAGGTATTTTAATCATGTCAGTTATATATACAGTGGAATGGTGGTAAGGGCCACAACAAGGCATGGTGATCCAAGCTCCCCTTACATCAGTTCGAGCTTACTACCCTGTTAGTATATCTTATTATCTCATATTCTGGTGTTGGATGCCTGTGTGTTATGTCCCAGTCCAACCCAAAAATATAAATATAAATATAAATATATGGTGGAATGATCTGACAAACCAGCTATAATTTGAAGTAGGTAGACTGGCCAGGTATCCTTTATACACCTAAACATGAGGTTATTTATTTATTCTACACTGATTTACTTTCCTGTTTATTATTTAACACTCAATAGTTATGATTTCTTACTCAGTTTATGTGTAGACACCATTGATGTTGTCCTATTGAGATTTATCTCACACCCTACTCGGACTGCCTTTGGCACCCGAAAATACTATTTTCTTTTGGGTATGGATATGGTCAAATACCCTTCTACAGGTTGTTGATTCATATTTCTTAGATGGATCTTAGGATCTTGGGATGAAGCAAGCACTTTTGATGCTATGGATAAGATTTATCATTTTGTTCCTTTTGCACTTTTGTATGGAATTATTGTTTCCCATTACTTTGTTTACTTATGTAATATCATTCCATGAATCCATATATGTATCAGACACTTAATATTAGGCTTTTGGGTATTATATTCAGTTATCTTTTCTTCTACTTCTTTGTTATTTAGTTGACTATTATGCTTCCACCGTTTACTGTATCTATCTATTGTATTACATTTCTGCTACTGATCACTATTTTTTATATCTGATGTGCTACACTAACATGGGGGTACAATCTCTATGTTTTACTAACTTATACAACCCTACTTCTAGTCAGAATCCTCTAGTATATGGGGAGATGTACCAGGGGTCATGTGGCCAACTAGGCTCGGAGCACAGACTAAGTTGAATCCAGGTTCGAGACCTCACAAATTACATTCATTTATTAGATAAATAATACTTATATATTGTTTTTTAATTATTATATGTTAGTTGTTTGGATTCTATAATATAAGTTCTGGAATGAAAATTTCAATTATCATTCTTTGATAAAAAGTTAAATATTTTTAGATCATTCATGATAGTAAAATCATAGTATTGATATGATTTATTCATTCTCATTTTCCTTTTATAGAATTTATGTACATGGTTTACATGAATGTAATTCATGAAAAGAATATATTGGGAAGTTAACCAATAATAAGAGGTTTAAATTTAATGACCATTGATTTATGTGTCTCCCTTCCCATAATCACAACATAAATTAAACATTAATGTTATATATTATCATCCTCTATATTTTTATACTCATCCATGATGAAAATCATTAAGATAGTATAACTTCATTTATGTTGGTGGTTGAACTATATCAAGAAAAAACATGATATACTAACATATGAGTAAAATTATAGAGTTAGATAATAGTAATATCATTTGAAAAAAAGATAAATGATGTTAACACATAATCATTAAAGTGGATAATGACATTAGTGAATAGTGGATATGAGAAGATAACTAAAATAGTTAGATAATAACTAGATACTTACATGGAATCTCTCTTTCATGTAATCAATTCCATTATAATGATGAAATTGGTCCACCTTTGTGTAACCAATATCTTCCAAAAACATATGAAGACTTAAGGAGATGAAATTATTTTAAGGCTTTAGAATAAAAAAATAATTAAATGAATGGTTTTAAGAGGTAGTTATGGGTCCTTTTATAGGTTTGTCTTAGTGGCATTTCTGAAAATACACTTTCCTTATTATGTAAAGAATATAATTTTATAAGGAAAGTGGATCCAAAGTGGAAAAATAATGGATATGGGTTTTCAATACCCTCATACACATAATTTATAGATAATTTTAAAGATATTTAGTCTTCTACAACTTAATTTAACTCAGTTTCCACATTTTATCTCAATCATGGTAACTCCATTTTTTACCATTTACAATATTTTCTTGCCCAAAAAATAAAAGTGACCTTAATACCAAATTTTTAAATTTTAATTAAAAATGTTAAATAAATTTTTTTTATATTCTATTTTAAATTCTGATGAAAAATTATTTTAGTATAAGGATTCCTAACACATAAACAAACAATTCTTCAAATGTCTCCTTTTAAATATAAACTGATTTTAATATTATGTATAATCAATTAAAAACCATTACATGGATGTTAATTAATTAATTTATATATATAATTAATATGTTTAAATAAATTATATATTCCAAAGATGATAAAATTATCCATTAAATAAAACCATACTATATATAATAAAACCATGTATTCAAACAGAACATGCCAATTTAACCATGAATCATTAAATGTTATTTATTATAATTCATTAGTTATTTAATGGATGTTATTTAATTATATTACCAATAATTAATTGATTTTTGTTTCTATTTTATCAAAATTATTCTTTAATGTAATAAATTTAAATAAAAATTAATTATGTAGAAAAAATTATTTCTTTACAATAGTATATATTTTCAAAAATTAATGAGTACTTATTATCTTATTACAAAATAATTTATTTTATGTAAATTAGATTAAAAATATATTATTTTTAATAAATTATTCACATATAATTACAATATATTCAATATAACTATTTCATACATGCATACCCAAAGATTATACACTAGTACAAAAAGTATTTATCACCTTGGGATTTTAACGTCAGTTATTTATAACTGACGTGCAATGTTGTGTAAATTGATGTATCATGTCGGTTATCTTAAAAAAATGTTAAAAATGAATTATAATGATCTATCACATTATTTATAGAATAACAGATGTGATAAATGTAATAAAAAACTCTTTATCATGTCAGTTATGAACTAACCGACCTGATAAATCGTTTAAAAATTTTATGAATCGCCATTTTGAGCCATTGTTGTGTTTTTTTTCAGGTGACAGCGCCTCAGTTCTCTCTCGTGTGGGAACCCTAGAATCGATTCTTAAATCTTTTAGCCTCTAAACACAATTTTCTAGCTTCATTCATCATTTTTTTCATCGGCACATCTATATGATTAGCTCACAACTCTCAAGTAAGACCCACACACCTCTATTTCGTTAATTCTATTTTGTTGATTCCATAAATATACATTTTTCAATTTTGGTTACTAAAATATCACAATAACTTTCTTAATTTCCTCATGTTATCACATTTCATATCTAGCTATAAAGGAATTAAGTGTCCACTCCATGTGAGAGTTTATGAGGTACATGGTTTGTATTCCAATTACACACTATGTATTCACTATAAGTCAATGTTTCATTTGTTTAATTAAATTTTTAGTTTGTATTTATGTATTCCTCATTTGTTGGAACAAATAGATTCTTTGTTTCCTGCAAGGTTAACCCATGTTAGGTTGAAAATCATGTACACTTTTTAGACCACATGAAACCCCTAGAAACTTCTTTCATGTGGCTGGTAAATAGGGTGGATGTTTTAAAACTTCCTACAATCCCCCCAAATGACATGCCATTATTTTTTTCTCATCTAGGGGATACAAATATATATATATATATATATATATACAAGGACTTCATTTCTTAGGTATAATTCATGTATCAATGTTACCTTTAAAAAAATAGAAACTCTAGATACTAGTTTATTTCTACGGTTGGGAGAATTATTTCAAGAGGATTTTGTTTTCACAATAGTAATATTATAATAAAATGATGTTACCCATATACATTATTCATATACCATGTATCATAGAAATATGTTAAACTATAGTGTGGCATAAAATGTGGGTGAATTATTATATGACTTCAGGGGTTTCATTATTATGTATTTATTTGTATATGATTTACATTGACAAAAAAGTTTGTGTTGGGTTAATATTACATCACACAAGTGGATAGTGATTTATTTTTACATAGTGTTTTTCTAACTTATTTTTCAAAAAAATATCATTATAATTTTCAAATATGCATATATTTGTTTTATATTTCAAAATTGTGTTACTTTCAAATTATGACATATTTCATATACATATAAAATTATCCAATCAAAATATATTTTTTTATTATTTCCATGAATATATTTTTATGATTTATAATTTATATTTAAACTTATCTTACATTATTTTATATAATTTTTTATTATATTTTTCATATACACGTATTTTTATATATATTTGAAAATTTAATTTCTTTCAAATTATGACATATTTTATATAAATATAAAATTGGATTATCTTAACAAGATATATAATTTTGATATTTGTTATAGGTAATAATGAGTCAAATTTAGATTATGGCACATCGAATGAGTGATGAATATGAGGAAGGAGTTGATTATTTTTTGGAATTTTCTAAATGAAATGTTCCAAACAAAGATATCTTTTTCTATCCATGCCTAAAATATTTAAATATGAAGAATATGAAAAGTAGAAAGTTCAATGATCATTTAATTTTTCATGGTATTTATCCTATTTATAGCCCTTAGATTTGGAATGGTGAAACTAGGAAAAATTTCATATCTACTGATGATGATGATTTTCCATATGATAACTCTGATGAAATTGAATAAATGATTAGTGATATTGAAGTAGAGAAAATAGAGAAAGAACCAAAAATTGAGAGTCTATATGGTGATGCTGAAAATAATTGTAAACTGTTTTTATGGATTTTATGGTTTTATAAACATTGTTAAGATTGATTAACCTAAAGTTGAGACACATATGGACTGAAAAGAGTTTTATAGAGCTTCTACAATTGTTGAAATACATTCTTCCTAAAGACAATGATCTTCCATATTAACATTATAAGTATAAGAAAATATTATGCTTGATGGGATTGGGGTACAAGAAAATGCATGTCTGCATTAATGGATGTGTGATATATAAGAAGGAATATGAATTTCTTTTATAGTATCCTAAATGTGAGACATCACGGTATAATTTTAAATAAAAATCATAGGCTGATTTAGAGTTTATAGAAACCCCTACCAAGGAATTTTGGTATCTTCCTATAATTCCTCATTTGAAATGTTTATTTTCTAATTCACATAATCCAAAAAGGTTAAGATGTCATGCTAATGAGTGGATATGTGATGGAAAAATACGCTATCTAGATAATTGTCCACAGTGGAAGAAAAGTGATCACTAATTTAATACATTAATAAATGAAGTGAGAAATATTAGACTTGGGTTGTGCATAGATGAAATGAATCTATATCAATGGATTACTAGAACACATAGTTCATGTCCTATTTTATTTGTAATTTAGAACCTTGTTGACGCTCCTTTCGTCACAGAATCTAATGGTCGGAAAAGGGAATATCTCAGCTGAAAATGATTCATCCTTTGAAGAAAATATCAAAAATAAACAAAGGCATAAACAAATGATCAACAGCAAATCCACCGCGCAAGTGATACCACTGTCGCGCAAGTATACTTGCGCGGCTACCTTGGTCGCGCAGGTGACTTGCGCGACCTAATTGGTAACCGCCCGGTAACCGCCATGGGTCTTCTTTTGCCTATAAATAGACCCTGTGGGCCCCCCATTCGAGAGGATCTTTTTCCAGAAACTCGGATTGAAGCTCCCGACGCCCAAGTCTCTTCTCAAAGCTTCTGAAACATTTCTAAGGTAGTTTCTTACCTAGAACGGAAGATCTCAAGAGAAGAAGGAAGGCCTAAGTGTTGAAACTTATCAAACACTTGCGTGCCGACCTAATTCCTTCAATATAACTTGCGCATCCCTTTTTTGGAAGAACCTCAAGGGGATTCTAAAGGGTTTTATCAAGAGTCGCTCAAGTATTTCAATTCTGATTGAAAATCGCGCAAGTACACCATGTGTCGCGCAAGTATACTTGCGCGACCAATACTTGCGCGCTGCCGCAGGACTTGCGCGTCTTTCAGGACTTGCGCGCCCCTACTTTTTTGGGTGCCCATCTTGCCCATGTCACCCCTCTTAAGCCATTTCACCTTACCTTTTCAAGATTCAGTCTTCAAGACACTCTTCAAAGCCATTTATGGCATGATTTCTTGATTTGACTTTCTTACCTGAAAGGAATTCTGTGGAATCTCTCTCAAAGTCTAGTGATTTAAATATCCTTATATCACTAAAAAATGGAGAGTTCATTCATTCAACCTCATCCTTTAAGATGAGAGAATCCTAACCTAGGTCTCCTTTTCAGGAATAATCCCCAGTGATAAAACCTTTAAATCTGGGCATCTTCCTCAGGAGTAAGCCCCAAATTCTTAAAGTTCCCAATCTTGGGCATCCTCCTCAGGAGTAAGCCCCAATCAAGTCCTTTAATCTTGGGCATCTTTCTTAAGAATAAGCCCCAACCTCAAATATGGGCATCCTCCTCAGGAGTAATCCCCAAACCTTAATCCCTAACCTGGGTCTCCTTTTTCAGGAATAAGACTCAGTCATAACCTTGGGCTTCCTTTTCAGGAGTAAGCTCCAAGTCCCTTTAAACTTCTCTTAACCAGTCATAATTTACCTTTGATTTGGGTTTCCTTTTCAGGAATAAAACCCAATCATAAGTCCCCTCCTAACTTGGGCATCCTCCTTAGGAGTAAGCCCCAAGATTAGAGTATTCAAATCTCCATGAAGCACATATAACTTTATGGACCATGTTCATGGATTTTCTCCCTAAAAGTAAATCCTAAACCTTCATCTATCTGGGAAGTCATCTATACATAAGCCCCAAACAAATTCTTATGATTGCATCTTTTATGGCACAATTGTCTAAATTTTATCAATTCCTCTTGTTTCTCACACCGAGCATGACTCACGTGAGCTTAGAGTGTAAAAGTAATTATGACATTCATCTTTGAGCCATCAATCATAAACATCATACCCCATTCCTCGAACTACGTGGGTTCTGATTCCTTTTCCAAAAGAAAGGATACGTAGGTAGCCCATTTATGGGTTCGATCCCAACTTTGAAATAATCTATGTCCTTCTGAATGACGATAAACTTCAAGTGCCCCACTAAGTGGCTTTAAAACCAGCCTGGTCATCATAATGACCAAGAGACTTTTATATAAATGTTTTGAAGGATACCATTGACCAAGAATCTCTAAACAGATATAGATGATTCTCTATTGATGAAGAACCTCGAATACATATAAAAGATTCTCTAAATTTCTTGCATATTTTATCATTGATTGTTAAAACTAAAGGAAAGCACATTTTATACTTGGTAATGTAATAAGGATTCATGAACATAACTTAAATCTATAAAGAGAGTCCCGGAGTAGACAATAATTCCCCTCAAAAAGGTGTGATGAGTCCGACCTCCCATCCTCTCGACCAATGCAAATTCCTAAAGTCTCATTAGTCCACAAGCTAATGAGCGCCTGCCTTTGGAAAGTAGGTTCAAACGGATGTGGAATCATTGGATGTTTCCGGTTCTACGAACAAACCCGTTAGAAACCGATCGGAACGTTTGAATCTCCCGTCCAGGAGGTCATCCCCGGATTCCGCGCGAAACAAAAATGGTGAACCTGACATGAATCCTTAACCAAATTAAAGTGATGTTCTTCTTATCTGTTAGGCCCCTTGGGCCAACAAGGAAATCATTGACATATGATCATCCAAAAGATGCAGTAGTCGGATTCATCTTGATTATGTCTGTTACATGGAACAGGCACTCTTTTCTCAAGATCTTCTGCAGAAATGGCTTTCCTTAAATTCACCCCTGTGAATACTGCTGCTGTGAACACCTCTACTGTGAGGTCTGCTGCTGTAAAAACCAATGCTGCTACTCCTGCTGGAACGTCATCCGCTCTGAGGATGACATCACCAACTCAGCATATTCAACGCTGTGTTTCTAATGCACTAGTTAAGGAGTACCGTCACAACGGTACTATCCTAACTCTGGAGGCCGCTCGTCAAGCCCTCCAAGTTAACAACTCTACCTGGTCGTCCGGACAACGGAGGACAGCAATCAAGAAGCAGGCGGTGCTGACTACCGTCTCCAACCGTTTCTGGTCGTTATCCCCGGAACGCAATTTCCATTCACTCCCTTACTCCGAGGAAGTGAATGAACAGGTCCCTCGGGGCCTTAATTCAGAAAGACAGGAGTCCTTCCCGAGGGCTCCCATCAACAATCGCTGCCAGACTCGTGCGGTAGTGCGCCCTCAACATGATGAGGGTACCGACTCCAGGCATTCAACTCAGGTTCCTCGAACCCGAGCAGGCAAGATGAACCGCCAGAGACGGAATCTGGTTAACAATAGGCAGGTTGTCATCCCTGCCATCTCCAGAGAAGTCCACCAACCTAACTTGGTGGCAAACAACGAGCAGGCATACACACCTACCCGTTTTAATTCAGCTGTCCAGTAGACTCGTCTGACAGCATCAAGCCGATCCCGCCAGGCAATTCCGGCGGAGTACCATAGGCAGGAGCATACACCTGCTTATACATCATCAGTTAGTCAGCAGGCTCGTCTGACTACATATGATGAATCTCGTCAACCGCGTTTGGCGAAGTGTAATCAGCAGGCACATACACCTGCTAATACTAATCAGGTCTACCAACAGTCTCGCTTGGTAGCACCCGGAGAAGCCAGTCGGAAAGTCCCGACGACAAACAGGGGGCAGACTCAACTCTCTGCCTCCACACTTGAGTACTGTCAGGATTCACTGACAGGAAAAGGAGGACAGGAGCAGGCACATACACCTACTCCAAGCTCGGAATGGACGTATATCCCTGTTCCGGCAGCTGAAGTCACCAAAAAAATTTTGTCAATGGTGAAAGAGCAGAAGCAAATTCCTGCTCATATTCTGGATGCTTGCCAGGATATCATAACAGCTTCAGCATCATCTCAGGGACAGACACATAAATCTATCCCTAGCAATGGAGTGACACATCAACGATTCACTCCGGAACAGACACACACATCTGTTCCAGTCCAAGAGGGTTATGGGGCATACTCCCCCATATCATACGGACAACCAAGTCAGGTACATACACCTGATTTGAGTGGAGATCGTCAGCCTAACCTGACCATCTTTCCTGATCAGGCACATACACCTGCTCAGAGCAATCACTTTCGTCATCAAGTGGTTTCTAAAGCGAGTAAGAAGGCATCTAAGAAAAAGATCCGCTCAGCACAGTCAGGAGATCAAAGGCCAATCTGTAACCAAGCCTTGCTCGATGCTGGAGTTCTTGAAACCCTCAGATATTTATCTGTCGGAAATCAAGATTCTACTCCCTCAGTTCCCAATAACAGGAACATTAATTCTGAAGGTCTTCAACAGACACTTCCTCATGAAGACTTGCTTCATGAAAATTCGGTCAATCTTGAAGTTTCTTCTTCAGATGAGAGCCACAGGAACCCTCTGTGTGGTCAGAAGGCCAAGGAGCAAGAGATTTCATCTTTTGCTGTAACCCATCATGACGGTCCTCCTCATGGTGATGAACTTCGCTGCGAAAGTCCTCTCCGCAGTAGTGATTCACGTTGTCTCGAAAATTCTTCAGAATGCAATGTAGTGACGAGAAAGACCTCCTATCTCGAGGCACTTGCAAACGTAAAACCAGTCATGTCTGATGCTTTACTATCAGCAGGTGAAACTCTTTCTCCATCAGAAGATAGCCTGGGGTTCAGGTTATTCTCCGAACCTTCCCTGGGTCATTCATCTTCCAGCATGAATAGTGATTTCTCTACCAATCTTGTTGAATCCGATGAAGCAACAAGGAAACACCAACTCTGGTCCAAACAGGTAGAAGAATCTTCATTTAATGATAAAGAGGAAATGCTGAACATGAGGAAAAAACTGGAAAAAGGTGAAGTACCAGTCATGTTTTGGCCTTTGGCTGATTCCCAGTACGACATTCCAAAGATGTTGACGGATGATGGAATCCATGATATTCGTCTCAACATATGGAAAACTCTTTGTCAATTAAAGAAGAAGGTATTATCTTACGATGAATATGAAAATCATCTTAAGATAATAGAAGGGTTACAACGCCAGATTGATTTGGCATCTCTATCAGTCTCTCGGTATCCGAAGGCTGAAAAGCAACAGAGAACCCTTCAACGTTCATGCCTTGGCGCACTAAGAAGATTGCGTCAGTTAATTTCCAATGCTCCATATAATGTTCATATCAGAGGATGGGTTGTTCACGGAGCACTACATTTCACAGTGCTTTCCGGTCAGCAAAGCCCCCCGAAAATGGTCTCATGCAATGTTATTGTCCATGGCCGGCCACAGTCAATGGGCTTTGTTCATAATCAAAAGCTTTCTCGAGATCAAGCTTCAACTAGTTCCTCTCAAAATCAAGTATATAGAGAACAGGTTGTTGAATTGCTCCTACATCAAGCAGGCGAGAATATTGCACAAGCCTCTCGTCTGGAGCAAACACGTCATCAAATGACAGAAGTTTCGGAAATCATCCAACGGTCTGTTGAACCAGGTGATAAAAGTGGATACAGGTTAATGCATCCAGCTAATTTCCGAACTAAGATTCGCAAGATCAAGAGAGATTTCAAAAAGATCTCAGACATAGCATGTCAAGAGACACCCCAGCTTGCCAGACTGGGGACTTCTCTAACCCAACCCTTAGAATCAACGAATGAGATTCGAGGAGTTGAGCGGAAGCAACAGGAACACCCCCAGTCCACCGAACTGGGGACTTTTTCAAATCTTCAATCCCTCCCTCAGAGAAAGTCAGTATTCTCTCGATTAGGGAATCAGCCTCAAGAGGAATGAAGAGCCAAGATGTCAGGAGATTCTCTCCAAGTGACGGTTCTCCAAGAAATTCCTGAGGGATCAAGTCAACGGAATGCCATGTCTCATCATGGACATAGAAGGAGACAATATCACAGAAATGCTGATAGAAAGGATTCCATGCAATATGTATCCATTAATGTCATCAATGTCGTTGCTGCTGATTCACCAGATGAGGCTCAATCAGAGGGATCAGACGAAGAGGTTCCTGCTCAAGAAGTCGCGCACACAGACCTAAATGAAGAAGGTGTGCGCACACGTAATCAAAGGCTTACCCAAAATCTGGGTATTCCTTCAAGTAACCCACTTCCCCCTCTCCGAAAAGGATCCAATAAGGGGAAAGGTAAGAATCAGGTTACTTCTCACCCTTCCTCTGAAGGAGGTCAATCGCTCTCATTAGAGCAAAGGTTTGCACAACAGGAGGAAGAAATGAAAGAATTAAGAAGGTTGAATGCAGAACTACTTCAGAATAGTCTTCTTCTTAAGAATTCTGAAGTCCGACAGCCGAAGGAATTTGTTGTAACTACTGAGATAGATCAAGAATATCCTCCTTTGTCAGTACACCCACAGAGGTCTAATCCTACGGGTCAAACGCAATAACGGTTGGCAGCACTACCATCAGTTGCAGCACCAACCACCACGTCTGTCTAAGCTCCATTCATTGCACCTACCCAAAACCAAGTTCAACCTGACGTTTCTCAAAAGTTAATAACTACTATTGAGTCATTAACAGCTCGGTTAGAAACTATGGAAGGGAAACGGGCGCAAGTTCAACCTGAAAAGAAAGTTTACCCTGAATGGGTAGATTCAATTTCTCCTCCATCCAGTTTTGGAAACCCTATTTTCCCTACTTTAAATGGATCAGGCGACCCTGGACAACATTTGACGCATTACGTATCTTGTTGTGATCCTATGATGGGAACTCCAGAGCAGCAAGAAGCAGTGAAACTCAGATGCTTCGTGCGAACCTTGCAAGGACCAGCTTTTGTCTGGTATACAAGCTTGAAATCCCGGTCAGTCATCGGATGGGAGGATCTTCGTCAAAAATTCCTTCTTCAGTTTAGCTCAACTTTGCCAAAAACGACAGTTTTCGATCTTACAAACTGCAAGCAAAGGGAGAATGAAAGAGTCTCTGATTTCATTGCTCGTTGTAAGGGATTAACGTATTCCTTGAGTTTATCACTCCCTCAGGAGAAATTATTGCCAATCTGTGTGGCAAATTTGCGTGACGAATTACGCACGCCATTGATCCCTGTGAAATACACAGGAGGGTTTCGAGACCTTACTTCAATCGCTCAACAGATTGAAGATTCCCTTATACAGGCTAAGGTTAAATCTCGTGTAATTCCATCAGCTCCAGGAAGAAGAATGGGTAAAGCAGAAACTGCTACAGTTATGCTTAAACAGGCACCTGTACCTATTTCTACTTCAAAACCTTCATCTTCTCGAAGGGCTCCACCTCCTGAACGCCAACAACAAAGGCTGTTTCATCCAAATGATCAAAAAGATCAACGACAAAAACAATTTGAGGATATTAAGAGTAAAACATACTCTTTCCGAAGTGAGCAAGTTCCTGGTTACTTCATTTCAGCCCTGGAAAATAATTTGGTTCAATTACCAGTGCCGAAGAGGCCAAACAAGGAAGGAGATGAAGACCGTCCCAATTATTGTCCCTTTCATCAAATGTTGGGGCATCCCATCCAGGAGTGTTTTGTCTTTAAAGACCTCCTGCAAAAAATTGTTGACTTGGGACAAGTCAAATTGAAGGGTTCTTCAGCTCATGTAGTGGGTATTACCGCTACAGATCCAGAAGAAGGAGGCGAGTGGCAGGAAGTCAAAAGCAAAACTGCGAAAAAATATGATGATTGGATGGTCAGAAAGACAATCAATCGGACCCATTCCATTTTGCGAACACAATTGAATAATCCAATTGTGTCTCCTACAAAAGCTGCAGTAAAGCCTCCATCAAAGGAAAAATCCTCAAAAGGGCAGCACAATTCAAAGAAGAAAGAGGAATCAGGAGAAGATGAGTATGCATCAAAGCCTAAATTGTCTTTGACTCTGGCAGATTTTATGCCATCTACTTCAAAGCAACGGGCACCGTCCCACCAAACGGCACAGCCTAAACAGGCTAACCAGGAAGAGTCTCTATCAGACGAAGAGTTAATCTTTGGTTCTGTTAATATGATTCAATTAACAGATTCATATTCCAGTCTTGATGAGCCTGAATTCCCTGTATTAAATAAGGGAACCCGAGGAAGTTCTTGAGGTTCAGGATAGAGGGGAAGACGTGGATCTTTCCGAAGCCACTACTCTAATTCTACCCCTGCTAGCACTGTATACGCAGCAGAAACTCGTGGTAGAGCCCTTCAGCGAGCTCAAAAAGAACAAGCAAGTTCTTCTGCCAATGGCCAACTCAGCTTCGGCATAGTTATTTTGGAAGATCGATTAAATGTTCCATCTTCTTTATCTCAGCAAGTAAATGGATCTAATCAGTCTAATTTTCCAAAACCAAAGATGTTGCCAACTTCAATATAAGATGCATCAGATTCCAAAGCATCTACTTCCAAGGTACCTGCTAAACTGCATATTCCTATTGGGAAACACAGGCCTCTAGATCAAAAGTATGATATATTGAAACACTTGGCCCAAGTACCAGCCAAATTATCAATTTTGGATGCTTTGAATCTATCAAGAGATCTTCGGGAAGCACTCATCGAAGCTTTGTCAAGTCCTCAGGAGTTTGAAGCTGAAATTGCTGCAGCTGAAATTTATCACATAGAGAATAATCCTGCAGAATGTCATGCAGTGATATCTTTTACTGATAAAGATGAAGATGATGTTGTGCATGGGCACATAAAACCTTTGTACTTATCTGGAAAAGTCAATGGTATAGATGTTCGAAGAGCTTTTATTGACAATGGTTCAGGAGTCAACCTCATGCCCATTCGTACACTTCGTCGATTGGGCCTCACGGAATCTGATTTATCTCCTTCTACCATGATGTTGCAAGGATATGATAAAAATGAACAAGAACCACTGGGAGAAGTTACACTCAGAACTCAGTTTGGAGATCTTGTTTCCAATTCGGATTTTATGATTGTGGATCAGGACTCAGCTTTCAATATCTTGCTTGGAAGACCCTGGCTACATCAGCATGCAGCTATTCCGTCATCATACCATCAATATCTCAAATACTGTTTCGATGGTCAAGTTGGAACATTGTATGGTGATAAGGCCCCGTTCAAGACATGTGAGTCTCAATACATTGAGGCGGAAGTTTATCACATGAAGGGAAGAGAAAAATCTACAATGAAGGAAATTACCAAAGTTAATGCTCCATATGGTTTGGAAAAAATTCCAATAAATCCATTTTCACATGTGAGTACAGATTATGTGTTACCTATCAGTCAAATTGACAAAATAAGCCCAAATCAAAATACTCTTATGGAAAGATCCATAATGTCAATTACGGCAATCGAGGCAGACAACATGGGAGAGATTGGTAACTTACCAAGCAGTGATGAAAGCATAAGTGGTGACGTTTTCATTTCGTCTGCTAAAATCCAACAAGTCTATACTTCGCTAATCAGGCTAGAAGAAGTTATAGCAACACCAGAGGTGAATATTGATGTTGATTCTCAATCTATCATCTCCTCTTTAATTCCCAAAGAATACCCTTTATCATCAATAGGGTCGGAAATGGAAGCTTCTTCTTCAAAATGTGAAAATTTTGACATCTCTTATGGTCATGAGAATTTCATTTTTTCATCTACTTTGCAAGTAGAAACGGAAGAAATAACACATGATGAAGAGGAAGAGGAAGATCTCAGAGATGCTCCTCCAGCATTTGAAGAGGGTATCTCTACCACTGTGGATGAACTCAGAGAAGTAAATCTGGGTACAGAGAAAGATCCACACCCCACTTTAATTAGTGCGGCCATGACCCTTGAAGAACAAGAGATGTATATTTATTTTCTAAAGCAAAATAAAGATATTTTTGCTTGGAATTATACAGAGATTCCTGGCCTTGATCCTGATGTTGCCACCCATCATTTGGGTTTGCCAAAAGAACATCGAGCATTCAAGCAAGCCGCGAGAAGAACACACCCAACCTATGCTTACAAAATCGAGGCTGAAGTGGATAAGCTTATCAAAGCTAACTTCGTCAGAGAAGTTCAATATCCCAAGTGGTTGGCTAATATTGTCCCTGTAAAGAAAAAGAATGGACAAATTAGGGTTTGCATCGATTTCAGAGATCTTAATCGGTATTGTCCCAAAGATGATTTTCCAGTTCCGATTACAGAACTCTTAATTGATGCGACGACTGGCTATGAAGTACTTTCTTTCATGGATGGATATTCTGGATATAATCAGATCCGAATGGCCCCAGAAGATGAGGAATATACAGCCTTCAGAGCTCCTCAAGGTGTGTTTTGTTACCGGGTGATGCCCTTTGGTATAAAGAATGCAGGTGCAACATATCAACGTGCCATGCATCGTATCTTCAAACCTTTTCTAGGGAAATTTGTTGAATTCTATGTAGATGATTTGGTGGTTAAATCCAAACAACGTTTTGATCACTTGGCTGATTTGGAAGTCATATTCCACAAGCTTCGACAACATAATTTGAAGATGAACCCCTTAAAATGTGCTTTTGGGGTAACCTCAGGAAAATTCCTCGGCTTTGTTGTACGCCATCGTGGTATTGAAGTCGATCCTGAGAAGACCAAATCAATCCTTGGTATGTCACCTCCTCAGAATTTGAAAGAATTAAGAGGACTTCAAGGACACTTAGCCTATATTCGGCGTTTCATCGCCAATTTGGCAGGCAAAAGTTTACCCTTTACCAAATTATTGAAGAAAGGAGTCACTTACCAGTGGACTAAAGAATGTCAAGAAGCATTTGATGTTCTCAAGAAATACCTCTTGAGTCCACCAGTACTCATGCCACCTGTTGAGGGTAGGCCTCTTATCCTCGATGTGACATCTTTAGAGCGATCATTGGGTGCCTTTCTTGCTCAAAAGAATGATGCTGGGAATGAAAATAGTCTCTACTATCTCAGTAGAACTATGCTTGAAGCAGAAACCCGGTATTCGAGTATTGAAAAGTGCTGCCTAGCATTAATCTTTGCAGTTCAGAAACTGAGACACTACCTGCAACATCACGAGGTCCAATTGATATCTCGTAATAATCCACTCAAATTCATCCTTAGTCGTCCAATGCTTACAGGACGTCTGGCAAGGTGGGCGGTTATTCTACAGCAGTTCGACATCCAGTATGTGTCTCAAAAGGCAATTAAGGGCCAAGCTCTGGCTGATTTCCTGGCTGAACACCCTTCAGTGGAAGACACGTATTCAGATATCGAACTCCCTGATGAGGAAGTTTTTTCTATTCAAGAGAGTCCTCAAACATGGGAAATGTATTTTGATGGTGCTTCTAGAAGTCCAACAGGGAAGAAAATGGAAAATCCTAAATTCAACAAAGTTGGTTTAGGAATTGTGCCCATTTCTCCAGATAAGGCAGTGTTACCTTATTCCTTTTTGTTGTGGGAAGGTGGTACCAATAATGAAGCTGAATACCAAGCTCTCATTGCAGGCTTGGAGTTAGCACTTCAAGCACAAGTGAATCACTTAAAGGTGAAAGGTGATTCAAACCTGGTAATAAAACAAGTCAATGGGGATTATGCCATCAGAAAAGAAGAATTAATCCCTTTGTATGATTACGTCAGAGAGTTAATGTCGGAATTCCCTTCAGAACCGACATTTTCTTATGTCCCAAGATCACAAAATGCTCAAGCTGATGCACTGGCTAATATAGCCACAGCTTTAGCAGATCCAAATCGGGACGAGACAACCATCGGTATTGCCCACCGTCGTGCAATTTCACCTTATGTTCAAGTCAGAATAGAGTAAATTAATAAAATTAGTCCCATTCCTGAACCGTATGGTCATACTACAGGATGGATGTCACCTATCAAGGAATACCTTCAAAATGGAACACTTCCACCTGATAGAGCTGAGAAAGAACAAATTCGGCGACGTGTGGTCAATTTTAATCTTTATGATGGTCCAAACCACCTTGAGAAAATTCTCTACAAACGTGGTTTTGATGGAGTTCTCTTCAGATGTATTGATGGTGAAGAGACAATGGCTGTCATAGAAGAAGTGCATGCAGGAGTCTGTGGTGCCCACCAGTCTAGACATAGATTGTCTGATCAAATTCGAAGGCTTGGATACTTCTGGCCTTCAATGATACAAGATTGTGTTAATTTCACAAAGAAGTGTCATTCATGCCAAGTATATGCCAACTTCATTCATCAACCTCCAGAGTTGCTTCATACAGCTAAATACTCATGGCCATTTTCCACATGGGGAATGGATGTGGTGGGACCTTACCCTTCAGCTACGGCCAAGCAGTTTAAGTACATTCTTACTGCTACTGATTTCTTTTCCAAATGGGCAGAGGCAGTACCTCTCAAAGAAGTCAGTTCTAAATGCATTGTTAGCTTCATCAAGTCTAACATCATTACTAGATTTGGTGTCCCTCATACCATATTAACGGACAACGGCACCAACTTCTGTTCTTCTGAGGTAAAGAAATTGTATCAAGAATACAACATTAAGTCCAACCATTCCTCTCGATATCATGCAGCGGCTAATGGCCAGATATAGGCCTTCAACAAGACTCTTTCAAATATACTGCAAAAGATGGTAGATAAAGATAAGAGGTCATGGCCTGATAAACTCTATCATGCTTTATGGGCTTATCGGACTACCACTCGCAATGCAACGCGGTCTACTCCATATTCATTGGTATATGGAACAGAAGCAGTCTTGCCAATTGAAGTTCAATTTGCCTCACTCAGAATAGCCATTTGTGATCAGTTATCAACAGATGAGCAATCCCAAAAATGGTTGAATGAATTGGAACAGTTAGATGAGAAGAGATTGTGCACTTTGCACCACATGGAAATCTATCAGAATCGGATAGCACGAGCTTTTAACAAAAAAGTTCGTCTTCGTTCATTCATTCAGGGAGAATTGGTATTGGTTCTCAGAACACCAATGATACCAGGAAAGAAGCCTCCCAAGCTTGAATCAAAATGGGAAGGACCTTATTCAATACATAAGGTCTACTCCAATGGAGCGTATTCTCTGATCTCAATGGATGGAGAACACTTCACGACTCCAACTAATGCCAGATTTCTGAAGAAGTATTTTGTATAAACACAAAATATTGTTCCCAGAACCAAGACTCTTACATTTGGTTCATACAGTAATGGTCCAGTATGACCTTAAACTGCAACTTCGTCCAACATGACGTTAAACTGTGTCACCTTCAATGTCCGAGATGACATTAAACTATATTTTGTCCGAGATGACATTAAACTATATTGTGTCGTAGCAACATGACATTAAACTGTGTGGCACTTTCATCGTCCAGCATGACGTTAAACTGTAAAAAGTCCCCAGAACTGATATCCTCATATTGGTTCACCTTAGTCCTTGCTACATGACTTTAAACTGTACAGCACCAGTTCGTCCTTGCTATATGACGTTAAACTATACAGCAATGGTCCAGTATGACTTTAAACTGCAGCTTCATCCCACACGACATTAAACTGTGAAAAAGTTCCCTAAACCGTCCAGCATGACCTTAAACTGCATCATCCCTGGTCTATGTATATGACCATAAACTATTTGCAAATCCCTTATGTCCAGCAAGACGTTAAACTGTGACGTCCTAACTACATGACTCTAAACTGTATAAAAGTCCCTCACGTCCGGAAAGACGTTAAAACTATATAATCATCAAAGGTCCAACATGACATTAAACTGCACCATCCACGGTCCATGCATATGACCTTAAACTATTCGCACTTTCGTCCGACATGACATTAAAATGGTACACTCTTTTGTCCTTACTACATGACATTAAACTGCACAGTCCCCCTTTTCGTCCAATATGACGTTAAACTATATTGTCCCCATCGTCCTAACTACATGACGCTAAACTGTACAGAAAGTCCTTGATGTGTCCTACATAACATTAAACTGTTATTTTGTCCCTGCTACATGACACTAAACTGTGCAGAACCAATAGTCCTAACTGCAAGACTTTAAACTGCATAGTCCTTTTTTTTATGTCCTACATGACATTAAACTGTGCATCGTTAAGGTTGTTATTACCTCTTGTTTCTCACACCGAGTATGACTCACGTGAGCTTAGAGAGAACATAAACCATAACACTCCCTTTGGGCCACTAACCATGTGTAAGTTCCAACAACATTTTTTATTAGATCATTGTACCCAAGAATAACTTGATCATTGATTCATTCTTTAATTGAACTACACGGACTTTGATCCTTGCCCTCCAGGCTGGGTATGTAGGCAACCTCCCAAGGTTCAAGCCCAAAAACAATCTCTTCGCATCGGTTCACCACCATCTCATATGATGATGATTTGTGAAACCACCCCTGGAATCAATATCTTTACATTGATTCACTTTCGTCCTTGTTATATGACGTTAAACTATACAACACTTTTGTCTGGTACGACAATAAACTACAATATTCTTTGATTTCCTCATTTGAGAAGGAACCATTATTGACATTGATTTTTTCAATCATGGTTTTCATTTTTCAAAAGACTACGTGCATACATGGTAATGCCTGAACTTTTTATCTTAGGTTAAAACCATCATTGCACTAAAATCCCATTTCACCCTTCACATGTACGAACCAAATTTGTACAAAGGGTAGTTCTAGAACTACGTGGACTTGATTCCCATCCTTATGGGATACGTAGGAACATTTGAGTGTCCCTCGAATCCAGTCCCAAGTCTTTTGGGCCTAACCCCAAATTTCACTTTCAGTCCCTTGGCTGAAAAGTCTTCATGAAAACACACACTGTGTATTCATTATTATGGTCCGAATTCTATGACCTTAAACTAAAGATCACTCATACTTTCGTTCTGCACGACGTTAAACTACATTTCAAGAACTACGTATGGCTTGATTCTCATTCTTATGAGATACGTAGTGATGTCCAAAATTTCAATTTAGGACCCAGCCACAACATGATTATGGTTTTCACTGACCTATGTATCTCTATATACATTGGACAATACCCATCTTTATGTATTATAATCTTAACCTTAAATATTTTCAGATCTTCATAACCCTTTTCATGACTTCTAGTCACAAAAATGTCAAAATTCTGAGAATTCTTTTGCCTGACTATGCAGCACGTGCCCATAGGTGGCCTTGCATAAACAGTCCACATAACAGACTTGTCAGCCAAAAGATGCTATTTTATTTGACTATGCAGCCAATGCCCATAGGTGGCCCTGCATATTTCAACCCCCTAACGGGTTTTGTTAAATAATAGTAACTTCATTCTTGGGAAGAATGCCTCTTTTGTCCTTATTTGTCTTAAACGACAGTATGTAGGGATCCGCAAAAATAGCCATCCTTAACATATTTGTCCCATATCCTTTTTCATGATCTGAAAGTATTCAAGTCTATGGTTTATTCTTCTTCCCTACGTTTGGGTCAGACCTTCATAGGAGTGATATTCATCCAGTTCTTCGATATTCTTTTTTGGAAATATCTTCTCCATATTCAAGTACCTCTTTCCATACAACAAACTCTATGCTTTAGAAAATTTTAATCTCCATAAACTTTCACTAGCTTTTAGCACTAGGAAAGTAAACTTCTGGGAGTTCTTTTGCCTGACTATGCAGCACGTGCCCATAGGTGGCCTTGCATAAACAGTCCACATAACAGACTTGTCAGCCAAAAGATGCTATTTTATTTGACTATGAAGCCAATGCCCATAGGTGGCCCTGCATATTTCAACCCCCTAACGGGTTTTGTTAAATAATAGTAACTTCATTCTTGGAAACTACTTCTTCTAATGCCTTTTAGCTCTTTTTCATATCATTCCTCAGATTCAAATATTCTTAAGCCATAGTTTAAATTTTTTCCCTCATACTTGAGTATGGTAATATGTTTTCAGATAAATTGTCAAGGAATTGAATCCATTTTTTTATCCATTTTCGGTCAAAGCTATTTCGACCTTAAACATTAGCCCCTTTATGTCCGGCATGCATGACTTTAAACTGCCCACAAAAGACAAAGGAACTCTGAATAAAAGTCAAGTTCCAGCACACTTGCGCGCTACCCTCTGTGCCCTGAAGACTTGCGCGCCCCCTTTTCCTTTGAATTTATTCAATTTCCTCAGAGTCAAATCCTCATTTCTCTCCGGATCCAACTCTGAGGGGGGACTTTTGTTGACGCTCCTTTCGTCACAGAATCTAAAGATCGGAAAAGGGAATATCTCAGCTGAAAATGATTCATCCTTTGAAGAAAATATCAAAAATCAACAAAGGCATGAACAAAGGATCAACAGCAAATCCACCGCGCATGTGATACCACTGCCGCGCAAGTATACTTGCGCGGCTACCTTGGTCGCGCAGGTGACTTGCGCGACCTAATTGGTAACCGCCCGGTAACCGCCCTGGGTCTTCTTTTGCCTATAAATAGACCCTGTGGGCCCCCCATTCGAGAGGATCTTTTTCCAGAAACTCGGATTGAAGCTCCCGACGCCCAAGTCTCTTCTCAAAGCTTCCAAAACACTTCTAAGGTAGTTTCTTACATAGAACGGAAGATCTCAAGAGAAGAAGGAAGGCCTAAGTGTTGAAACTTATCAAACACTTGCGCGCCGACCTAATTCCTTCAATATAACTTGCGCGTCCCTTTTTTGGAAGAACCTCAAGGGGATTCTAAAGGGTTTTATCAAGAGTCGCTCAAGTATTTAAATTCTGATTGAAAATCGCGCAAGTACACCATGTGTCGCGCAAGTATACTTGCGCGACCAATACTTGCGCGCCGCCGCAGGACTTGCGCGTCTTTCAGGACTTGCGCGCCCCTACTTTTTTAGGTTCCCATCTTGCCCATGTCACCCCTCTTAAGCCATTTCACCTTTCCTTTTCAAGATTCAGTCTTCAAGACACTCTTCAAAGCCATTTATTGCATGATTTCTTGATTTGACTTTCTTACCTGAAAGGAATTCTGTGGAATCTCTCTCAAAGTCTAGTGATTTAAATATCCTTATATCACTAAAAAATGGAGAGTTCATTCATTCAACCTCATCCTTTAAGATGAGAGAATCCTAACCTGGGTCTCCTTTTCAGGAATAATCCCCAGTGATAAAACCTTTAAATCTGGGCATCTTCCTCAGGAGTAAGCCCCAAATTCTTAAAGTTCCCAATCTTGGGCATCCTCCTCAGGAGTAAGCCCCAATCAAGTCCTTTAATCTTGGGCATCTTTCTTAAGAATAAGACCCAACTCAAATATGGGCATCCTCCTTAGGAGTAAGCCCCAAACCTTAATCCCTAACCTGGATCTCCTTTTTCAGGAATAAGACTCAGTCATAACCTTGGGCTTCCTTTTCAGGAGTAAGCTCCAAGTCCCTTTAAACTTCTCTTAACCAGTCATAATTTACCTTTGATTTGGGTTTCCTTTTCAGGAATAAAAACCAATCATAAGTCCCCTCCTAACTTGGGCATCCTCCTTAGGAGTAAGCCCCAAGATTAGAGTATTCAAATCTCCATGAAGCACATATAACTTTATGGACCCTGTTCATGGATTTTCTCCCTAAAAGTAAATCCTAAACCTTCATCTATCTGGGCAGTCATCTATACATAAGCCCCAAACAAATTCTTATGATTGCATCTTTTATGGAACAATTGTCTAAATTTTATCAATACCTCTTGTTTCTCACACCGAGCATTACTCACGTGAGCTTAGAGTGTAAAAGTAATTATGACATTCATCTTTGAGCCATCAATCATAAACATCATACCCCATTCCTCGAACTACGTGGGTTCTGATTCCTTTTCCAAAAGAAAGGATACGTAGGTAGCCCATTTATGGGTTCGATCCCAACTTTGAAATAATCTATGTCCTTCTGAATGACGATAAACTTCAAGTGCCCCACTGAGTGGCTTTAAAACTAGCCTGGTCATCATAATGACCAAGAGACTTTTATATAAATGTTTTGAAGGATACCATTGACCAAGAATCTCTAAACAGATATAGATGATTCTCTATTGATGAAGAACCTCGAATACATATAAAAGATTCTCTAAATTTCTTGCATATTTTATCATTGATTGTTAAAACTAAAGGAAAGCACATTTTATACTTGGTAATGTAATAAGGATTCACGAACATAACTTAAATCTATAAAGAGAGTCCCGGAGTAGACAATAATTCCCCTCAAAAATGTGTGATGAGTCCGACCTCCCATCCTCTCGACCAATGCAAATTCCTAAAGTCTCATTAGTCCACAAGCTAATGAGCACCTGCCTTTGGAAAGTAGGTCCAAACGGATGTGGAATCATTGGATGCTTCCGGTTCTACGAACAAACCCGTTAGAAACCGATCGGAACGTTTGAATCTCCCGTCCAGGAGGTCATCCCTGGATTCCGCGCGAAACAAACCTATATCCAGAATTTTTTATGAAGCAAAAATATGTCTTGTAGAGATTAATGATGTCTAAAATAAAGAAACCCAGAAATGATATTGATGTTTTCTTATCACGATTAATTGATGATTTTAAACTCTTATGGGAATATAGTATTGGGTTTTATGATTCTTATAAAATGGAATATTTTTAACTACATTCAATGATTATGTTCACTATAAATGACTTTCCAGGGTATGGAAATTTTTTGGATAATGTGTTAAGGGGAATAAAGTTTGTTTAATTTGTGAACAATAAACTTCATATTTTCAATTGCATCATGGGCGAAAAACTCTATACATGGGGCATAAAACATTTCTACTTATGGATCACTCTTATAAAATATTAAAAAGGTATTCTATGGCTCATAATAATTTGATATTTTCCTAAACCATTTATCCTCTAATGAGTATTTTCAAAGGGTGAAAACCTTGATGTGAGATTTGGAAAGACACATAAATCTGGTAATGATAGACATATTTTGAAGAAATGGCCAATATTTTTTGAGCTAACATATTAGAGATATCATGGGGAGAAACATAACATTGATGTCATGCATATAGAGAAGAATATCTATGAAATATTGATGGAAACATTATTATATATTAAAGAAAATACTAAAGATGGGTTTAATGAAAGATTATACTTACTATTAATGGGAATAAATTTAGAGTTAGCTTCCACTCCTGATGGAAGATAAACATTTCTTCCCTGGATTTTCATACATTATCCAAGAGGGATAAAATTAACTTTCTTCAATGTCTTCATGATATCAAATTACTATAGGGTTATTCTTAAAATGTAAAAAAATTTGTCTCTTTGAAGGATTTTAAGTTGACAGGTATGAAATCTCATTATTGTCACGTCATGATGCAATAAATTCTACCAGTTTCATTGCATGGAATATTTCCCATATGTTTCTGAAATACTATCATGAAGGTGTGTTATTTTTTCAATTCAATTTGTAATAAGGTGATTGGTCTAGATGATTTGAAACTTTTTGGAAAATGCAGAAATTTCTATACTTTTTAAATTAGAAATGTATTTTCCTCTATTATTTTTTGATATAATAGTGCATTTAATGGTTCATCTGGTTCTATAAATAAAGATGTATGGACCTATATATCTATATTGGATGTGTCCTTTTGAAATTTATATAAATATATTTAAATGGTATGTTAAGAATCCATATCGACCTCAATCCTCTATTGTTTAAAAGTATATTTCTGAGGAGGTTGCATAGTTTTTTACGAGCTACTTGTCTGTGGCGGAGCACATTGGTTTTACTCTATCTCTCCATGAATGAGTTAATTATGGGGGAAAAGGGATTCATGGCATGGAAGTAAGATATTTTTTAGGTGAAGAGATAAATAAGGAATATTTATACATCTTGAATAACATTTATGATGCTCCACCATATATAACATTGAATATTAATGATTTGAAACAATGTCATCCAAAGAGGAAAGAAATGTGGATTTTGAATGAGCATAACAAAACTTTTTTCTATACTTTAAAAAACCATGCTTGGTAGATCAGATTCATCAGAGACATTAAGAGGGTTAATATTTGGTCTGCGTTTAAAAGAGATAACACAGTATGGGTATGACATTAATGGCTATAAATTTCATATCAAAGATCAGGACAATAAAAGTACAGTTCAGAATAGCGGTGTATCGGTGTTCACATAAGAAATGTATTTTTGGAGTTTTAAATATAAAAATACAATTTATTTATCAAGTATATATTATGGATTCATTGAAGAAATATGGGAATTTTATTGCATTAAATTTAAAGTTTCAGTGTTTAACTACAAATATTTTATTGCTAAAAACAGTGTCATACACGATTAATTTGGAATGAAACTTTTTAATATGAATAGATTGAAAGACATGGCTAATTATTTTATAATGAAAACACATGAAAAACTAATTTTATATGTTCTTGATCAATATGATATGCAGCGGTATATTTTTTTACAAATAAAAAATAGTATTTTGGGGATGATCAACTTGATAAAGATACTGATTCATGTGAGATCCCTACTTCCAGGGTAATATTAACAGATAATAATGATGAACACATCATAGACATGGTTTTTTCTATAAGGAATGATCATGATGAAGGAATTTGGAAAAACAATCCATTAGTACATTCTTAATATTACAGATAACAAATGTTTATTTCTCATTAACTTTTATTAATTTCATAAAACGTTATATATTTAAAAAAAATATTTATTAAAACACATATTAAAAATAATAAGTAAAAAAATTATATAACTTTAGTTTTTTTTATTTTACAATGTTTACCATTATATAACATATATATTTATTGATTTTGTTTAATTACAATTATTTTGAAAAAATGTTTTTTTGTAATAAACAATTTATTAGGTTGGACCATTTTTTATATTACTACACCAATTTTCGATTTTTTTCTATTTATTTACATGAAATTTCATATATCAGTACTATTAGAATTTTAGTTAAATGTAACAAATATGAATACTAATGTGTTAATTGTTAGTTTATTTTTTTATTTCATAATTTTTTATTTTTTATTTACATTTATATTGTAATAGTTGAATTTGTATATTTTTATACTAAGTGTTTTCTTCTTTTATTTGAAGGATAATTACAAATAAATCAGTTGATTAAACACATACTTATGTACATGAGTGTTTTGATCATACCTCTAGGGAGAAACTTTTCACATGCTCTTATTGATGATCACCAACCTTTATAAACTCCCACAGATCCAAAGAAGAGTATGAGGATTGGTAAATGTGGTAGCACATTTTTACCAAAATTATCAGTTTCTTGTAGCCAGGAATAGAGGATAGTGGTAGACTTTGATGAGAATAATATTCCAAGAGTTCCAAATTCAAAATAATTCAGGAGTTTTGTATCAAATCGGGGTAAAATAAAATTCTACATTTTTTTAATGACTGTAGAATTTTTGACAAAGAAACACTCTCTCAATTTTGGGAGACCATTTTGGTAGTATCTTTTGTTACTGTTTTACTAATCTTGAAATGTTTATAGTATAATATGTTTTCCCTCTTCTTATCAGATGACATTTGATATACATAACACTGGAGAAGTCAAGAATAATTTCTATAAAAGGATTCTTGGAGATGGAAGAATTTAAAATCATCACTCGCATATAATTTTATTTTTGGACCTAGGAAACAAGACAACACGTGTCATATATATATCATTTTATAGATTAAGAAACATGGAAAAAATTTGTTGAAAGTAAAAGACAAGAATATCTTCTGGTTAGTTAAATGTAATATTTTATAATTTTTAATATATTAATGATTTCTTAATGATTTATTATTCTTAATTTATAGTAATCAAAGAGATCTCATCAGGAGATCCAATCTATAAATGTATTCACTCATAATTTATCTCGAGGAGGGTATACTTTATTAGAAGAACAAATGATGGCTGAAAATTTACAAAAATTGAGAGATAACTCTTCAACCCATAGAGAGGTTTCCCCTCCACCCCCCCCCCCCCGGATAGACATGATAAATGGAAGTGGGATCAGATAAGAAAAAGGGGAAATATCTTATGGAATAATCATGGGTTAAATATGAGAGGATCGTAAGATGTTTATTTTATTTATTTATTTATGTTAATTCAATTATTTATATATTTTGAATCACTAAATAATTTTTCAAATAATTTATACAGAATTATCTTTAGGATCATAGAACACAGGGGGTATTTTTAGCTAAGGGGTGGCAAGATATTTTTTCTACAACATTGGAAAATCATGAACACCCGGGTCGTGTATGAGGATACTCGGTGGGTGTATCTATGAGAAAAGTGTTCCCACATTCTTCATCTTCTTCAATGGAAGTTTTTTATTAATAAACTAGAATATTTGGAGGATGAAGTTTAAAATATTAATGTAACTATTGAGGAAAAGATCAGAACGATAATACAGTCCATGTTTATAGACATGCAAAGACAATTTTAGACTGCAGCTCCCACTCCTCCACCTCTGCCAGCAGCTCCCACTCCCCAACCTCTGCCTACAGACCCCATTATTTATCATTCATCTCTACCTGTAGACCCCATTTTATATCCTACTCTTACACCCACTCCACCAACTCTACCTTTATACCCCATTTTTTATCTTACACCTACACCCCCTCCTCCATAGCTTCATAGTTATTGTGAGTTATATGTGGATAATCCTCATTATCATATAGTTTCATATAGGATAATATATTATATAGTAGATACCATTCATAATCAACAATTAGTGATATAACAATATAGGGTCATTGTACAAGATATTATAGATATATGAATTGGTGTACCATTTCATACATATGAGCTGGGAATAGTTGGGCAAAGTACCGTCCCCTTCTTAGTTTAGCCAACTAGACTTCTATGACAGATTACCATAGAGGTATGTGTATGTTTTATCTTTTATTTTATTTTTTATTAAATTTGTTTTAACATTTCAATGTTAATATATTTATCTATTTGTTTAGAGGAATTCCTTATAGGTAAAGAAAAACATTATATCCAACAATGAAGATAAAGGGATATGACTTCAGATACAAATTCTAGTACTCTTGACAGATTATTAAGATATTCAATTTTTTGTAGGGTTTTTATACATTTCCAATGTAATATCATGTATGTAGGTGTAAAATGAATGTGGGGATTTTGAAAAATGATATCATTGATCTTGTAACAGGTGATAAGTTGGGCATCAATGTGATGCAAGTTTCTTCCATGTAAGTGTTAACATAAATATTTCCCTGCATTAAATTTATTGAAAATTTATACTTATGTCTATTTTGTATCAGTTATATTTATAAAATATGTTAGGAGAATGAAAATAAATATGTATATGTATTGATGGACCCACAGTTAATTTCACCTGAAGTTCAAACATTGATTGAAGAATAAAGAACGGTTTATATTACAAAAATATTTAAAAAGAATATAATTACGTAGTGCTATATGTTTTCTTATGTTTATAAGTATGAAACTTATATCTCAAAAAAATTTATTTATATTTTAACATAATAACCACTAATATTAAATTTTATTTTATATCAGTGACCATTGGATGTTAGGTATTTTTTGACCAAGGGAGAAGACACTTTACTAGATATTCTCTATCTATGGTGATGTGTGAGAAAATTTTAAGAACATATTGGAAAAGTAAGTTTTAATTTACTAATAGTTATTTATATTATAATGAATTTTTAATTTATTTCATTCATATTATTTTCTAATATGGGATGATATTTCTTTCAAAAAACACAAAGAAAATTAATTCCAATATCAAACATGTAAAAGTAATAGATAATTCCCATTATAATTAGTATATTTTGGATATATTGCATAGAAATATAATTTTTAATTGACAAACTCATTTAAAAAAAATTTCATAAACAAAAATGCATCAAAGAATGCAGATATTAGGTGTTATGATTTATGTATGAAATAATTTCAACTGGAATAGTTATGATGTTATTCTAGGTTTGATTTCCTAATAAAATATTCTTTAATATTTTATTTTTTCATTGATTATACATGTTAAATAATTCCCTTTTAATTTATATCTTTTTTATGACCCTCACTCTTATAGTTCACAATATCTCACACACTTACAAGTGGAATGGGAAAATCATTTTACAAGTTTGATTGGATTTTAGTTTATTTTTAGTGAATATTGTAATTTTGAATGTTGTAATTTTAAATGTGTATTTAGTAGTTATTTCAGTTGGATTTATATTTTCTTAGTTGATATTGTAATTTTTAAATTTTTTAATTCTGAATGAGTAATTTTTCCACTTGTTTTTTTTATACTTGTTTTTGTATTTTTCTAGTTTGGTCGGTAGTGGAGAGGAAGGGTAATATGAAATATTTATAAAAAAAAGTTTTTAGGATGGTTATTTTAGAACCAGCGTTAAAAATATCCTTTGTTTTTTTATGTAATTTTAATAAAACCTAAGTGGTATGTGATTTTTTACATTGGTTATAAAATAACAGACATAAAATCACTTCATCAAGAAACCCTTTCATATTGGTTTCAAAATAACTGACCTGGAATATTTTTTTTACATCAATTAATTATTAACCGATGTAAAAATAATTTTGGATCATGTCTTTTCACATTGGTCATATAAGAACCAATGTGGTATATGATGTTTTATGTTGGTTATTAAATAACCAACATAAAAACCCTTCATCCTGAATCATTTTTCACGTAGCTTATATAAAAAACTGACGTAATATATGATATTTAACATTGGTTATTTAATAACCGATATAAAAAAATTATTTCCATTATAAACATAAAACATATTTTTTTAAACTGGTATTAAAGAAAATATTTAAAATGTCTCATTTAGAAACGGTGGCTAATAACTGACATAAAAAAAATAAAAAAACGACGTGAAAAACCATTTCTCCACTAGTGATATATCCAAAAACCAAATATCCAGTGGCCATATTTACCATTTTCACCCTTATATATAACCTCACATACTTTTATAAGATTCATTAACACCATTTTCTTATTATGTTTTTAACTATATTCCTTCTTTATATAGTTTTAATTTATTTTATGATCATTAAGGAAACCCATGAGGAGGAATATGTCACATTCTTTGTCATTTTATTTACATTTAGTTTTATTCTCCTTCTAATTTTCATAATGATGTTGTATATTTAATTCTCATAATGCACTAATGTTTATATTGTATTATATTTTTTCATAAAATATATTTTGATTCATTTTGGTTCACTTTTCCATGTGAAATAAGAAATTTAAAAACATTTAAAGGAATAAAAATATAGGGTGTCATATTCTAACCCCCTTAAAATAAATTTCTTTCTCTAAATTTCATTTCTTATGTGAAAACATTTTTGTGTACTCTTATTTCATTATATATTAAAGTTCCCATGTAATATCCTTAATATTATTCTTCCTCCGTATAATATTAACAAAGTAGATTGTATTTTTTTGTAGTACATTATTTCTAGTATTGAATATCTCTACTAGTTTTTTCCTCTCAAATGAGATCATTTTATGGTTGTACAACCTTTGAGTTGTGTACTTCTAATTGAACATTTATATACTTAATAAAAAGATATATATGGAACAAATTGTTCACTTGAAGAGGCCTGGTTTTTTCTTAGTAATACTTTTAAATATTTCTATATATATTTACAGAGCTAGGAATTGAGACGACGTGTGATTTTGAGGCTCAGTGCACCCAGAATTAATTTTATAAAAATATTAAATGTATTTTATATTATGTGGGAACAAAAACATAAATAAATTAAAATAACTCTTAAAAGGTTAATCAGATCATAAATCTAATACCACGATTGTGTTTGGAACGTGGTTTTTACACTAGGTGCATCATAAAATGAGTTGGCATGGGCATTCAGAGCCCTCGATCATTGGTGGTGTGTTAAGTGGATTTATTTAATTAATTAAATAAATTACATAAATTAATTTAACCTAAAAATATTTCTATAAATATACAATTAAAGTAAATTTTCTAGGGTTATCCTTGAAATTTCTAGAATCCACTGGCAAGAGCTGCTTAATCTTCTCTTTGGAAAATCGAGATTGAATAATGATGGAACATCAGATCGATTCAGATCAAGTTGAAACAAACACATCAATTTTTCCAATCATTGCGTGAGCGCGTTCTTCACCAATGATCAATAAAAAAAGGTAGGACTCTTATTTTGTGTTTTTATTGTTACACCCTAAGATTTTGTAAACTATTTTTTCAAATTAATTTAAAATTTTTGATATTTTTAATTTTATACAACACTGAAGATAGCTTATTTTATATTAAAGAACTATGTTTGGCTTGCATTATACACAACACCAAGTTAAACATGCACAACACACAACATAAACATCAGCTTTATTGTGTTATACACAACACCAAGTTAAACATGCAAAACACACAACATAAACATCAATTTTATCTATCTGTAACACCAAGTTTATCTTAAGTTACACGCAACAATGACTTTCCTCGATGGCTTTCATAACAAGGAAGAACAATTTTAACCGAACAATAGTATATCATTAAAATGTTATTAATTAATATAATAATATATCTTGCATATTAATTTATATTTTTTTAATATTATTAACTAATTTATAAAGATATATGGTTTACAAAATATAATATGAATTCATAGGTTACCAATTAATTATAAATTAATCTGAAAACCGATTGAATGTAAAAAAGAAATATTATTATTTTTATAGTCATAAAGATATTTTACCATAATAAATTAAATTAAATATAATTATTGAATGATAATGATTAATATATATGTTATATATTCAATGAAATATTTTTTATATTCATTAAATATATTTTATATACTTAAGATAAGAACAAACCCAATTTTATGCTTAAAAACATATATTTTTATAAATGTTGTTTTACCGTATTTTAATAGAGAACCCATTTTAAATACCAATTTTGGAAATTTTATAGACTTAATATGTCAAAATAAACTTCATATTTGAAATATAAATATAAAAATTAGGTTATAATAATTTTATTATTATTTTTCATTAAGGTTTAATTTTTTAATGAATTGTTAAAAATAGTGAATTTTAGTTCAAAAATGTTTTTTCATCTAATTTATTTATTATGTTAAATGATATTTCAAATTGGTTAAAAAGTTTAATAAGATAATATTTCTATAAATTAATATAATTTATGTCATTGAGATAAATTTTACTTTGAAATTGGGTATAAAAGCTTATGAAAATTTTGAATTATTTTACTTTAAAAACCTACATTGTCAACCCGACTATGGGATTAATTTTAAAGTAATTTATGACACTTATGTTATTATAATTTGGAAAAAAATTAAATATTTGGAATCATAATAATTTATAACTTATAATAAGTTAAACTTAGTTTTTGTCCAAAAATATTTGTGAAAGTAAATAAAATTAATTACATCAATTAAGGTAAAATTAACGATAACTAAGAACTAAACCTTAAATTTAAGACCTAGAAAAACTAAGAAACTTATACAAAACCCATTATTTGGACATTATTCGTCCATTAACCATAAATATTTATTTATTTTTTGTTTTTTATCCTTTTGTTAGGTAAAAACGTGGGTACAACTAACTTTTTTTTTTAAATGTCAAGTGTGTCCTTTCCCTTCCCTATAAAAGGACACCACCTCTCCCCCTTCTTCACACCTCTCAAACCTCTTAGGTTCATCCAATATATGATAAATAAACTTCCAACCAACTATCCCTTACTCCATGAATCCTCAATTTTAGATGAAATCAATCCAGTGAATCCTTTTGGCACAAACCAAAACGAGTCACCCGATTAAGAGGTAACATCTTCTCTCAAAGACCTTTTTTTATTTTTATTCTCCACCCCATCCACTCTATGTATTAAATTATGGTATAAAAACCCAGTATCATAAATATAATATGATTTTTTTATTCTAATGGTTCAACCTATACTTATACACACCTTCATATAATCGGTAATGAACATACTGCTTATGTGTACGACGAACTACCGCCTCAATAAGTGATGATTGATCATTTTTCCTTTACCACCTCTCATGGTGGACATTATGATAGAAACACAATTTATATATATTATATTTATTATGTATTTAAGATTTTTTATTCATTTTACAACACATATCTTATTACTTTCGATTTGGTGTAAATACGACAATTTCGTTCGAGGAAGTGTGGACTATCGCCACCTCGAAGCAATGTGATTCGTACACACACTACATGGAATGTATTAAGGATGGGTTTAGTGATATTATGTGATATATATAACATTATAATTCTAATTTAATGATATTATATACCTATATACATTTAGTTCATTTTCTTTCTTTCTTTCAATATGACAATAAAAATGGAAACAACATTCATGCATATGTACGGTTTACTGTCTCCATGGACGGTATATTTCATTTCATACTTCTATATTCTGTAGATTATTATAATAAAAAATACTGAATAGAAATTATATTTATATCATTTGTTAAATTCTAGAATCATGATAAAAGTATAAGTATCAAAGATATAACAAATTAAGACATATAACAAAGTGAATATTATTTGAAGTGAAACCTTAACGTAGGATGGTTAGTAAGAGGGTAATATAATGTTGTAATAAAACCATATATGGTGTTAGATATAATAATATGGTTAATTAAAATATGTATAATAAATTTATATTTATTTTATAGGTTATTTTAATGAGCATGACGATAGTCAAGACACAATGTAAGGGGATTTCATGTCACTTTTTATTTCTGTGAGATACATGCTATGTTCACCACTATTTCATTTTGTGTGGTGTTTTTACTACCCATGATTTTATTCTATGTATATTATAATTAAATTTATGGGTATTCACATATCTATTTTATGATCTTTCTTTCATGGGGTTTAAGTTTCAAAAGATACCAAATCAGTGAAATAGTTTTCTCTCGATTTACCATCTTTGAGACTTATGTTTTGTTATGCACCTAAATTATCTTTCGAGGTGTATATAATTCCATTTTACAATTTCTGTAATTATTTAAATGATATTTTATGTTTAATTTAATTTAAATTTCCTAAATGGGTATTATGGTTCAAATTTACAAAGTTATAAGAGTTTATTGAAACAATCTAATCACTTTTTGATATTGTTTATGTTTATGTTTCCTTTGATGAAATATTATGATTCATATCTTAAGAACTTCCGTGAGTTTTCTTATAACATTTTTATTCATGATTTTCTTCATGTATTAGTTCCATTTTTCCTCTATTTGGGACATAATATAGTTAAGAAAGTGTTTTTAAGAAAGACTAACTTTATCCCATTGTTATTTTACCAATTTTTAAAAGGAATCATATTTTCTCTTACTTAATGAGGCTTTTTTATAAGATTTTTACCCTAAAAAATAAATGTTATTTTTACCTCATATGACATGTATGGATTTACCCACCTTCAATTATTTGAATATTTATTTTCATGTTTAAAAGGTTAATTTTTAACAATTTTTTTTAAATTGATTTTCAATGAAATGGTTTTGAAAAGGCTTTAAAGATTATTTTATAAGTTTTTAAGAAAAAATGATTTCAAAAGGTTTTATGTTTTAAAGATCCTTACTTAAAGAAGAAATGATATTTTTCTAAAGAAATTATTTCAAAATATCCTTCAAAGTAATTTTCCATCTAAGATAACACCCATTGATGTTACTCATTCCCTTATATGAAATGATCCAAAGGTTCCGTTCATATTATTTCTATGGATGGGTTATGCTTTATGTCATTGTATTTATGACACTCTTTTCTCTTTCACAAGTTATGTATTTAATAAATCCATTTCTCTTTCATGGGTTATTCTTTTGATGAAATGATTATGAAAGTTGTATCGTTTTCCACAGTTTATGATATATTTATATGTTTATGATACCCATTTCATTTAACGGGTTAAAATATGATTGTTTATGATTTTCTTTCACGTGCATGTATGATTTCACTATGAGATAGGTTGGACCTATATCTCCCTCCAATTCATTAGGTAACAATAATATTTATATGATCTCATAGGGTACACAGGTTTTAGATCAAGCCCAACAACAAGAAGGTATATGGGTTGTATCCCAAGCATAAAAGTAAGAGGGTACACAAGTTGTAGCCTAATATTGAAAACAAGAAGGTACATGGTTTTTAGCCCAAGCATAAAATTAATAGGTTACACGAGTTTTTAACCCAAGACCAAAGCAAGTACATGGGTTGTAACCCAATCCTATCATATTATAAAAGTATTGGTATGTACCCTTGACATAAAATTTCATATTCTTATATGTATGGAAAAAATTCCATGTTTTATTCATATGTTATGATTTCATGGATTATGTTATTTATTTCCATATGATTCATGAATTATTAAGATCCAATATTTATTATGATATTTAATATGTATGGTATGATCTTAAAATTTTATGCACATTTTCCATACCCTTTTGTTCGTGTTATGCTTATACATTTACTTTATTTACCCTTTCTGAGCATTTAATCTCACCCCTTTCTTATGTTTACTTTCCATATGTTATAAATAAAGGTTTTAAATAGAAGTACTAAAGGTGGATATATTTATTGGATATGTTGAAGATCTTTCACTAGGATATAGGATTTTGTTTCCAAGTTTCCAAAGACACCAAACTATTACGGTCCTCAAGTATGATTTTTTTTAATATTCCTTTTATTCATCTAAAATGATTTAATATACATGTATGTTAAGCCTGGGTAGATATATTTGGAATCAAAGGAAAGGTTTATTAAACTTTTAGAAACTAGTATTATATAACTTTAGTGAGATATATAGGTATATTTCTAAGGATATTTCTAGGGATGTCTCTAAGGATAAGTATACAGATAAGCTAACATTTAGGAAAATGTCTGGGAATTTTGGTAAAGGATAGAGTGAGTGGTTTCCTAGAAATAAATCCATGTCTGGATACTACAATTGTATGTGGCTCTGGCACAGATGTACCTAGGTGTAACTACTCTGACAAGATGTTTCAGGCCTAAATCAGGGTAATTGGGTACATGAAAATGGGCCTTGATGCACACCTGTTTTGACACTCCTAGGAGATATGCTTTGGGAATTCACAAACTCTTCACAAACCATCATAATGGATTTAAATAGAAGTTGGATATAAATAACCTAGTATAAACATAAGGTTTCATTGATTAATGAAGGTTTCTTAATTTATACATCCTATAAGTGACTCTTCATGTTTATGTGGTTCTTCTCTATGATAATTGTTTCATACTCTATGATTTTTGGATTTAGTCAATGGATAGAACCTGAAGTAACAACATTAATGGTGATTGTGAGGGACAATTCAATGATTATTCTCTTAAGAATCATAATGATTTGGGATCAAGAATAAAAAACCTCATTACTATGATCACACAAATTTTTCAAGCTAAGAATCATGATGAACATAAAAATAATCAAAGGAGAGAAAAATATTATGTTGAGTCCTTCATGAGGCAATGTCCACCTTTCTTAAATGGGTCTTCTGATCCAATTGTTGATGAAAAATGGATCAGTATCCCTAAAAATATATTCTCTATTATCCAGAGTTTGGATAATGAGAAAGTCATTATGGTTATATATCAGTTATAAGGTGATGAAGACCAGTGTTGGATTTTAATATAGAATACAAGGAATCCAGATGAAATTGAATCCATGGATTGGGTTGAGTTCAAGAACTTATTCTTTAATAAGTAATTTCCTCATGTTCATCATACAAAGTTGGAAAATTAGTTCCTTGATTTGAATATAAAATATGATGAATATATCGGTGTCTACAAGGCTAATTTCACAAGACATGTGAGGTATGCTTTTTGAGTTATCATCCAACCATAATGTAAGGTTGATAGGTTCTTCAGTGTCTTAAAGACTAGTCATATAATGGAATTGACCATAATAGACTTTGGTAGCTTTGAGTATATTGAGAATTGTGTAATCAAATTTGAAATAGAGGTTGTAGTTATGTATCAATATCACGGTTTCAATAAGAAGATGAATATGGAGTTCAAATGACAATCAAAAAACCATTGAGATAAGAAGATGTGCCTTCATTTGTGCTCTAAGTGTGGAAAGAATCATGGTGGAAATTGTCTTAATGGGACTAGTAAATATTTTAAGTGTGAAAAGGAATGACATCTAGTGGATGAATGAAAAAGTGATTGGATAAAGTTATATAATGATTTGAATAACGAGAAAACTCCTCAGTATGAACCTCCCACACTTCAGTGTTTCAATTGTAGGTATTTTTGGGAATTTCTCCAAAAAAGTGCCCAAATACAAGGGTTAATAATGGTGATCAGTGCCAAAAACCTCTTAAGAAAAATTAAAAAGGTAAATCATATGAAATCACAATGGATGAAGTGAGCCAAGATAATTGTGGAACTGCATAGTGGGGAATTTCCTATGGAATTTTTTAAAAATATGATCTATGAAAATCTGTTCGATCCTTTAGTAGAATATGTTATGAGTCTAAGATTTGATTATCTTTGTCTACATAAATTTTGGATTAATAAAATCATGTTGATTTTTTATATTCACAAGGATGATCCCAAACATCCAATAGGAAAAAATTAAGATAAGGAATAAAGGGTGAATTATCTTTTGGAAGCATTTATGTTTTCAAAAAGGATTTACGGACATTCAGATTATGAACATGTTTTCAAGAGAATATATGATGAATGTATTCCCATGTTTGGTATGTGATGACACATGGGGGATCAATGTTAAGATGATTTCATGACCTTATTTCTACTATTTTGGATTTTTATCTTTCAAAATGTTTATAAGGTTACCCATTCATGAAAGTATAACTTAAACTTATGATAAAGTATTTATGCATTAAGGTTTTATGAAAGACCTTAATTAAAAGGATATTTCGTGATTAATATTATTTAAATTATTTCCATCATATTTAAGAAATTATATTAGTGTGGTTTAAAAAGGTAAATCAAGTATGTTCGGTGAAAACCAATCAAGTTTGGCAAGGTCACAGGTCTTGAACCCATGACTGAAGGATGGTAAGGGTTTCACGCCTACCAAAGGCCTAAGAAATGTCCCAGTTAATGTGTAATTATTTTTTTCAATAATTATTAATGATGAACTTGTAGAGTAATGTTTCTATGTTTATGTATTAATTTATTAACCATATTAATTTTAAATAATATTTAGAGAGAAATATTTATACTTTTCATTATTTTATTGTCCTTAAGATTTTCTAAAAGTGTATGTTATCACTTCATGCATAAGAGTTAATTTTTGGACGTCTATTACATGAAGTAATGGTTGAATTAGAAATTGATAAAAGTAAAACTAAAGAAAAAAATTTAAAAATATGTCAAGTAAATATATTTCCTTATATTTTTTTTCAATAAAAGAATTACTCAACGTTAGAATAATTATCAAAAGAAAATGTGTTGTCCTAATACCATAATTTTTTTGAACTGATGTCCTTTTAAATCATTACAGGTATATGGATTTGAAGCCATTAAATTTTATTTTATCATTCAATTGTTTGTGATTGATCACCTTAATCACTCCCAATAAATATTTAATTATTTACTCCATGTCCAATATTCACTGCCAAAATATTTTCCCCTATATAAAATCCAAGTTATATGTTACTTTGTGTAACTATTATGGTTCCGGATTTTTCATTTTAAGGGAATTTTTAGTATCCATTTTTTGTGATGTGGGTTTCTATGAATGAATCTTTCGAGTATTAAACATTTTATAACTTGGATGGTTTTTTTGGATGAAATTCATTTTAAGGGGGGTAGAATGTAACACCCAAATATTTTTTTAATTAGTTTTTTTTTCAAATTAATTTAAAATTTTTGATATTTTTCATTTTACACAACACTCATGATAGATTATTTTATATTCAAGCACTATGTTTGGATTGCGTTATATACAACCCCAAGTTAAACATTCACAAAAAACAACATAAACATAACCTTTCTCTAAAAGAAACACCTAGGTTAGATTTTGTTACACACAATAATGACTTGATAGCTTGTGTAACATAAAAGAACAAGTTTAACAGAACAATAGTATATCTTTAAAATGTTATTACTTAATATAATAAGATATAACCTACCTATTAAATTAGCAGTTATTAATAGTATTAACTAATTTCTGAAAATATATTCATTAAAAAATATAACATGAATTAATAGGTTACCAATTAATTATAAATGAATATGAAAACCGATTAAATGTAAAAGGAAATATTATTATTTGTATGGTCATGAAGCTTTTTTACCCTAATAAATTAAATTAAATACAATTAGTGAATAATAATAATGTAATATATATGTGTTATATATTAATTCAAATATTATTTATATTCATTAAATATATTTTATAGGCGTAAGATAAGAACAAACAGAATTTTATGCTTAAAAACATTTATTTTTATAAATGTAGTTTTACCGCCTTTTATTGGAGAACCCATATTAAATCCCAATTTTGTAACTTTTATAGAATTAATATATCAAAATAAATTTCATATTTGAAATTGAAACATAAAAATTAGTTTAGGATAATTTTTTGGTATTTTTCTATAAGGTTTCATTTTTTAATGAATAGTTAAAAATACCAAATTTTATTTCAAAACTGCTTTTTCATAAAATTTATCTATAAGTTAAATTATATTTTAAATTTTTTAAAAAGTTTAATTAGGAAATATTTTTATTAATTAATATAATTTACATCATTGAGATAAATTTCACAATGAAATTGAGTATAAAAACATAGTAAACTTTTGAATTTTTTTACTTTAAAAACTTGCATTATCAACCCAACTGTGGGATTAATTTTAAATTAGTTTCTACCACTTCTCTGATTTGAATTTGGAAAAACTGATTAAATATTTATAATTATAATATTTTATAATTTCAAATAAGTTTAACTTAGTTTTTTAACAAAAATATTATCGAATGTAATTAAAAATAATTACATTGATTAAGGTAAAATTAAGCTAAACTAAGGACTAAACCATAAATTTAAGACCCAAAACGACTTATACACTTATCCAACACCCATTTTTTAATGCCCCAACCCCAGTTACACAGATTCTGTGGATTATTTTAATAAATTGGAATGATTACAAGGAATCAAGTCCTGAAGGACCGATCAGTTTAGCAGTCTTGGAAAATAGATTACATACATGAATGTTACATTGTACTTTAAGAAATAAAAAAACATTAATAATCTTTATGAACACCATTATTCCCTTGGATTAACCCTAAATATCAATAAAAATACACTTCTTGGAATCATGGGAGAAATATAAAATAGAAAGGGGTGAGCTCAAATGCTCGGTAAGGGTAAGAAATACAGCAGAAACTTTCATAAATAAGCATAAACATTTAAGGAAATGTATAAATAAAGAAAAAGCCTTTTAAACTTTAACTTCAGAATAATATGGAAAAAATAAAATGAAATAATTCCATTTACTTATTCACATAGATATTCTACTAGTCGAATAATCACATGCAATATCACTAACCACTTTCATAATGATGGAATGCATAATTCCCGACTATCATAACCATGTAGCCAAGGCCTCGTGCCCAGACTACAAATAATATTTTGTCAAGCCCTCATGCCAAGATGCTAGTTTGTCTCATGAGACCTACCGATTCATCGAAGAGCTATAGTGGGATCCACCTGTCACTTACTAAGTCCAATGCATTCCTCATATGAAAAGGTTTAAAATAACATAAACATTCGTATTAAAACTTGCATAAAAATTTCAATACTTTATCCATAAACCATGAATGGTATAAAAATAACACATCCACAGTAAAACAAATCATAACTCATTCAATACAATAAGTAATATTGTATTATAATAAATCAACCTTAGTTCAAAATAATATCAAGTAGAGGATGCTCACATAGTTGAAAATGATGAGTAAAACTTTTTGAGAAAACTATCCTTTTTGTAAAATCATTTAAAAGTCATACATTTATAAAGGAATTAATCTAAAATAGATTTATGAATCAATGTTTTCCATACCACTTTGATACTTTTTAAAAGAATTATCATTTCAAAACTTTCATGTCCATATAAATAAATCCTTAAAATCATTTTGAAAACATGGACATTAATTAAAAAGATTTAGATAGATAAATGTTTAAAACATTTGAAATTCTGATCTTGATAAAGAGTACCTTTAAAAATACTTAAAATCTTCATTTTGAATAAATTTTTATGAAAAATGGACATGGATGATAAAAATGTCCCAATAAATACTTACACATAAGCAATCTCGGATAATAATGAGATTGAGGAATTAACCCTTACCTTGCACTTTCCTTTAGTCGAGGTTACATTTAACCTCCTATATGAAGATCTTAGTATGTTATTAGATTATACCATAACCATATTAATATTTATTATATCATACATGATTCATTTATGACTTTATACTACCCATTAAATAATAATTTCCACATTAAATTAACATTTCGGGTAATAATCATTTTTTTATCGTACGCATTTTAACTTGTTACTCTTGATTGTATCACTCATATAATGATTTAAATACTTCCATAATATAAAACATGATAAATATATCATATATATTTATAATATAAATATGTATAATAGACATATATATGAAATGGAAAACACCTTTTATGGAGACGGTAGTCCCTACATACGCATAAATGATGTTTTTGTTTTCATATAGTATTGAACGGAATTAAGTGAATAAGATATATATAAGTAAATAAATACTTATATATATAAATATATATATCTATAGTAGAATTATTATTTCATATATTAAATACTTATTGGTAATATATTTTTATAATCATCGATGAATGGGGAACTTGGAAATGAATCTCATCGCGTCGTGGAGACGGTAATTTGTACGTACGCATGAGCGAAAATATCATTCTTTTGATAATATAAAATTGGATGTTATATCATATATACAGAATCATTATCATGTTATATTTATTATTTACTTTCATTACACATCATTATCACACCCATCCAAATAATAAGGTTTTGAATAACAATTACACCACGACGTGGAGACGGTAAGCCGTACGTACGCACGTATGGTGACATGTCATTCAAAGGATGGATAGAATACTGAATATGGTAGTGCCATATTTATAATAACATCACTGTATATATAAGATACTGTATTTATCATTTTAGAATGTAAATAACAACGAAAGATGATATTGAAGAAGAAAGGAACTTGAAAAGGGTGGTGAAAACATTACCTCTTCTTTGGGTTCTTCCTTTTGATTTGATCAAAATGGATCCTTAAGATGGATTTCTGATCAAACTAAGGAATCTAGGTTGAATTGAGGGAAGTTGATAGAGTATTTGGGCATGGTTTGGCCAAACCAAAATGCTTTGAATGTGTGAATTACTAATAAGGTGGATTTCCCTTTTATAAGAGGGGTGAGGGGCACCTTTGGAAAAGCTAGAAATATTATTTTATAATAAATTCATATTCGGTTTCTAATGGCTCCAAAGTGGATTATTTAAAGTTTAAGGTTGGTATAGGTCTAAAAACACTCAACCAATATATTTTATATAGGTTGTGGTCATTATATTAACCTTATATTTTAGTTTAAACTCTTAGTTAATTAGATTGACATTTACCATGTCACTCTGTATTTTTATATTATATAGTTAATAAACATACCATATACCTCAAAGATACCCCCAAGTGTTCCATTAATGATACAAATATAATTATAAAAGTCTCTTCGCCTAACCATAGATTTTTAGGAATTTAATATCAATTAATAATATAATATTTGTTTTAAAAACTCTTTTATGTCAATTTTGACACTATTCGATAATTGATTTTTGTTAAAGTCATAAAAACTTTATTAATTTGAATCAAATTCATTAAAGCAATCATATAATGTCATATTAACCAATAAAATTCATGTATGTCATAAAAACGTTCAAATTATATTTATTTTAACATTTATAATACCAATTATTTGATTCTTTCATTAATAAGGAAAATACTTCATCATTATTTTGTCATAAATAAGTTTAATTATTAAATGTCTAAAAATTATAAATAAAATACCATTATGTAGGAAATATTTTTATCTTTCTAATTAATATTTATAGTCGACAATAAAACATATATAACCCTATGTAAAAATTGTTTTTCTAAAAGATATATGCTTTTGTCATTTTTGTATTTACTTTAACTTAATTAATATAAAGTGTCCCTATCACCTACAAGTGGCTCCATGGGGTCCCAAAATCGACCCAAAGATTCCAATGGTCAGAAATGTATCAACCAATAAGGTTAGAACACATTTTAGGGTAATTTATTATTATTATAACATTATTTGTTTACCCTTATTTACTGGATTTACCCTTTAACCATGGTAAATAAAATATTTACCGAAGTAATTATTCAAAATTTCTAAAAATAAAAGATACCTATTTACAAAATTTGTACATCCTGGTTCCAAATATGGAATCTATTTTTCCAAATTCAAAACACATAAGTGTCAAAAATTAATTTAAAATTAATTCCTGTCGTTAAAATAAAAAGCGTGTTTTTTAGAGATAATAATTATCAAAAGATTGACACTTGTTTATGTCCGGTTTAATTGTGAAATTATTTCCAATGACCAAAATCGTATTAAATGGTAAAAATATATTCTAAATATACTTTAAAACCACTCAAATTCATAATTTATCACTATTAATTATTTTGATTAAAAAAGTTGTTTTTAATTAAAATTTAGTAATTTTCACAATTCATCAAAATATAAAGGTTGTCCGAAAAGTACCAAAATTTTACCCTAGGCTAAATTCAATATTTCGAATCCAAAAATGAATTCCATTTTGAGAGTTAAAATTTATAAAATTTCAAAAAGTAGGTATTATTATTCATAACAGCTAGTTTGATTGGTTATAGTGTGTGTTAGAACTCGAAGTTGCGTACAACACACGCTACTGTATTATTCAAAGAGAAGTGTACCGTGGAATCTTGGGGTGTTACATTGTAAATTTTTTATGTCCCCATTCTAATGAATAAATTTATTTAGTCAAATTTAATATATAAAAGTTTAAAATATTGGATTTAAAAACGGTTCACTATTAAAAGTTTGTAAAAGTGCATTTTTGAAAAATACTTCTTTTATCTGAAAGAAATTGAATTTGTTCTTACATTATGTCTAAGAAACTCATAATATGGATCCTAAAATTATAAGTATTATATAAAGTTCAAAATTTAGATAATATTATTCATAACCTCTTTTGAACGACTTGTTTGGTAAATCATGGTGCGCTTGAACTCGGTGTTGTGTGTAGTGAAATTTATTGAATTATTTTGAAGAAGTAACACACTATGAAATATTGGGGTGTTACATTATTCCATACCTCAATAAATTTTGTCCTCGCAATTTGATATTGTTCTTCTAAAATAAAGGTTGAAAATAGAAAATATCTCTGTGGAAAACCCACATCGGAAATTTGGTTAATAAAATTTAGACTTAATAAGAGTAAAAGAGAAATGAAAGGGTCACCACCAAATTATGATCTCTATTAGGAGAACATTGGTTGCAATTAGAGACATATAATTGGAGGGAAAACGTAAATATTTATAAGTAGTGATTGAGTTCATCAATCAAAAACAAGTTTAAAATTGAGGTCCTTAAATTCATCAATCTATGATGATTTAAAATACCATCGGTTCAACAAAACATAAGGTATTATGATAACACATTTTTTGTTTTAAGATCCCTTCAATAAAGTATAAGAATTAATTTCTTCATAGAATATAAGGAGAAGAAAAATATATACTTGAAAATTATAGTTCCATCCTTTAACTAATTTCTACCACAAACTCATCTTTCACTCTAAAAGATAATAGAACTTAAAAAAATATCCTATTTATCCTATTCATTTGGGGTTAAAAAATGAATTTATAATTCATCTACTAGACCTTATTAAATTAAACTACACTATTTAATCCATGACATCGCATGGGCTAGTGGTAGGTGATACACCCATGTCGCCCTTCGGTTACAGGTTCAAGTCTCACGGCCTTGCCAGACGCGACGGGTTTCCACCCAACCTCCGGGTTTTCCTTTTATGGCAATCCAAAATTAATCTCAAACTAGAATTATCCAAAATAATTCTTTCCAAACTGACATTCCAATCTTTATAAGGAAGGTAAACATAATGAAGATCCTTTTTCCACGTAATAACATGTGAACACCTTCATCATTTATTCTTTTAAAACACTCCAACATCCTGAATTACCACAAAGCCTTATTGATTACATTCATGATCCTTTATTTATTATAAAATAATGGATATACTCTTTCTATCCAAAAATTTTGTAAACTCCAACAATGATGGGAATAGAAATCATTAATCAGTTTCAAGGTAGTCAAGAATATCCAATATAATTTATTCAAATTAACCATCTCTTATTCCAAAATCACTACCTCATTATCAGAACCATATTATGCTCTATGTTTCTCTCAACCATATATTTTCCAAAAATCTAACCAGCTATTGAGCCACTTTTCTTGGTTCCACACAATCTCATTTCCTTAATGAAATAGTACTGTGGTACAATCCTTATATACTCCATAATTATAATAACCAGTACATTGTTGATACAACACTCAAATGACATAATTCTATAATAACAACATAATAACTCTAGTAATTCCTCCTTATTTGTGGTAGTATCATAACTTGATTATTATCCAATAGCATCATTTGGGGCATACTCTAATGATTTGGACAATGGTTTGCGTAGTGTCCCAACTCCTTGAAAATGAAGAATTCTAGATTTGAAACCGTTTTCTCACCCTTGTAGTCACGTACATGGTGTCCTTTTTCTCCACACTTATAACAAACTCACATTCGTTTCAGGAAAGATACAGGGTGTTTCTTCCCACAGTTATCACATATGGTAAAATTCTTCTTTTCCCTCTTCCCTTTATCCATCTTTTTCTCTTCCATCCTTTTCTTCTCTTGCTTCCCTTCAAATCCATAGGACTCAGTAAACTCTTTAATTATCTTATCAATACATGATATTATTTCTTAATATGATGATAATACATGGGAGACTATATTCCCTCTAAATAATGGCTCAATACCATGAAATATATGATCCTTCTTATTCTTTGGATCATACGTATTACTGAAGTTTACATTCCTTCTACCAGGCGCCATTTCTATACAATAGCATAAAATAGGTCAGTTTATGAATTGAAATGAATAATTCCAAACTTGTAAAATACCTAATGAAAATTAAATAGTTTATTGACATAATCCATAATCATAAAAATGTTTTCTTTGAGTAAGTATATACTCATGAGCCCTTTATAATGGTTTTTCATGAAAATGAGAATTATCCTAAGTATATCCCCTGGGAGTGTCATAACCAAGAGTGCAGCAAGGCACGTTGTCGTGCACCAGTTCCCATTTGAGTCTAGCTCAAAGTGGTGTTTTCAAGTTTTACCCCTAGGTACATCTGTGCCAGAGCCGCATCTACCTGGTCGTATCCAGACAGGGATGTATAGCTCGGAAAACACCCAAAATCTCTACAATACCAAAATTTTAGGAAGTTATTCTATACTAATCCTCAAAGTATATCTTAGTTTTGTGTGCTCTAATCAGAGTTTATCTAAATCTAGTTTCCAAGGTTATTTCTAAACTTCCTCTGATACCAACTGTAACACCCCGACCCCAGTTACCCAGAGTCGGTGCATTATCTTACTACATTGGCATGATTATAAGGAATCAAGTCCCGAAGGACCGATCAGTTTAGCAGTCTTGAAAAATAGATTACATACATGAATGTTACATTGTACTTTAAGACATAAAAAACAACATAAATAATCTTTATGAAGGCCATTATTCCCTCGGCTTAACCCTGCATTTCAATCACAATACACTTCTTGGAATCCTGTGAAAAATAAAACATAGAAAGGGGTGAGCTCAAAAGGCTCAGTAAGGGTAAGTAATACAGCGGAAACTTTCATAAATAAGAATAAACATTTAAGGCAATGTATAAATAAATAAAAAACCTCTTAAACTTGAACTTCAGTATAATATGGAAAAAATAAATTGAAATAATTCCATTTACTTATTCACATGTATATTCTACTAGTTGAATAATCATTAGCAATATCACTAACCACTTTCATAATGATGGAATGCATAATTCCAGACTATCATAACCACGTAGCCAAGGGCTCGTGCCAAGACTACAAATAAGATTTTTTAAAGGCCTCATGCCAAGACACTAGTTTGTCTCATGATACCTATCGATGAATCGAGGAGCTACAGCGGGCTCCACCCATCACTTACTAAGTCCAATGCAATCCTCATATGAAAAGGTTTAATCATAACATAAACATTAGTATTAAAACTTCCATACAAAATGTCAATACTTTCTCTATAAACCATGAATGGTATAAAAATAACACATCCACAGTCAAACATATCATAACTCATTCAATACAATAAGGAATATTGTAATATAATAAATCAACCTCAATCCAAAATAATATCCAGTAGAGGATGCTGACATAGTTGAAAATGATGAGTAAAAATTTTTGAGAGAAATATCCTTTTTGTAAAATCATTTCAAATTCACACATTTATAAAGGAAGTAATTTAAAATATATTTTTGAATCAAAGTGTTCCATACCACTTTGAAACCTTTGAAAAGAATTACCATTTCAAAACTTTCATGTCCATATAAATAAATCCTTAAAATCATTTTGAAAACATGGACATTAATTAAAAAGATTTAGAAAGATAAATATTTAAAACATTTGAAATTATGATCTTGAAAAAGAGTACCTTTCAAAATCCTTAAAATATTCATTTTGAAAACATTTTTATGAAAAATGGACATGGATGATAAAAATTTCCCAGTAAATACTTACACATAAACAATCTCGGATAATAATGAGATTGAGGAATTAACCCTTACCTTGCACTTTACTTTAGTCGAGGGTGCGTTTAACCTCCTGTATGAAGATCTTAGTATGTTATGAAATTATAACATAACAATATTAATATTTATGATATCATAAATGATTCATTTATGACTTTATACTACCCATTAAATAATAATTTCCATGTTAAATTAACATTTCGGGTAATAATCGTTTTCTTTATCGTACGCGTTTTAACTTGTTACTCTTGATTATATCACATAGAACATGATTTAAATAATTCCAGAATATAAAACATGATAAATATATCATATATATTTAGAATATAAATATGTATAATATATATATATATATATGAAATGGAAAACACCGTTTATGGAGACGGTAGTCTGTACGTACGCATAAACGTTGTTTTTGTTTTCATATAGTATTGAACGAAATTAAGTGAATAAGATATATATATGTAAATAAATAATTATATATATAAATATATATATCTACAGTATCATTACTATGTCATATATTACATGCTTATTAGTAATATATTTTTATTATCATCGATAAATGGGGAACTTGGAAATGAATCTCATCGCATCATGGAGACTGTAATCCGTATGTACGCATGAGGGAAAATATCATTCTTTTGATAATATATAATTGGATGTTATATCACATATACTAAATCATTATCATGTTATATTTATTATTTAATTTCATTACACATCGTTATCATACCCATCCAAATAATAATGTTTTGAATAACAATTACACCATGACATGGAGACGGTAAGTCGTACGTACGCACGTATGGTGACATGTCATTCAATGGATGGATAGAATTATGAATATGGTAGTACCATATTTATAATAACATCAATGTATACATAATATACTTGATTTATTATTTTAGAATGGAGATAACAAAGAGAGATGATGTTGAAGAATAAAGTAACTTGAAAAAAGGTGGTGAAAACATTACCTCTTCTTTGGGATCTTCCTTTTGATTTGATCAAAAGGGCACCTTAGGGTGGATTTCTGATCAAACTAAGTCCTCTAGGTTGAAGTGAGGGAAGTTTAGAGAGTATTTGGGTAGGGTTTTTCCGAACCAAAAGTCTTTGAATGTGTGAATTAGTGATAAGGGGGAGTGCCCTTTTATAAGAGGGGTGAGGGGCACCTTTGGAAAAGCTAGAAATATTATTTTATAATAAATTCATATTCAGTTTATAATGTCTCAAAAGTGGATTATTAAAAGGGTAATGTAGGGATAGGTATAAAAACACTCAACAAAGATATTTTGGACAGGTTTTGGTTTTTATATTAACCTTATCTTTTAGTTTAAACTCTTAGTTAATTAGATTGACATTTACCATGTCACTTAGTATTTTTATATTATATAGTTAATAAACATACCATATACATCCAATAGACCCCCAAGTGGTCCATTAATGATACACCTATCATGATATAAGTCTCTTGGCTGATCCTTAGATTTTTAGGAATTTAATATCAATTAATAATATAATATTTGTTTTAAAAATTCTTTTATGTCAATTTTGACACTATTCAATAATTGATTTTTGTTAAAGTCTTAACAACTTATTAATTCAAAAAAAAAATTAATCAATACTGACACTTCATATTAACCAATAAAATTCGTGGATGTCATCAAAACATAGAAATTATATTTACTTTAACATTTATAATTCCAATTATTTGATTCTTTCATTAAAAAGGAAAATACTGCATCATTATTGTGTCATAAATAAATTTAAATATTAAATATCTAAAAATTATAAATAAAATACCATTATGTATGAAATCTTTTTAGATTTATAATTAATATTTATAGTCGAAAATCCAACATATATAACCCTGTGTAAAAAATGTTTTGCTAAAAGATATATGCTTATGTCATTTTTGTATTTACTTCAACTTAATTAATATAAAGTGTCCCTATCACCTACAAGTGGCTCCATGGGGTCCCAAAATCGACCCAAAGATGCCCATTGTCGGACATGTATCAACCGATAAGTTTAAAACATGTTTTAGAGTAATTTATTATTATTATAAAATTATTTTTTTACTCATATTTATTGGATTTTTCCTTTAACCATGGTAAATAAAATATTTACCGAAGTAATTATTCAAAATGTCTAAAAATAAAAGTTACCTATTTACACAATTTGTAAATACTGATTCCAAATATGGAATCCATTTTTTAAAATTCAAAACAGATAATTGGCAGAAATTAATTCAAAATTAATTCCCATCGTTAAAATAAAGTGTGTTTTTAAGAGATAATAACTATCAAAAGATTGACACTTGTTTATGTCCAGTTTAATTGTGAAATTATGTCCAATGACTAACATAATATTAAATGGTAAAAATATATTCTAAATATACTTTAAAACCACTCAAATTAATTATTTATAATTCTTAATTATTTTGATTAAAAAAGTTGTTTTTAATTAAAATTTTGTAATTTTCACTATTCATCAAAATATAAAAGTTATCCCAAAAGTACCAAAATTTCACCCTAGGCTAAATTAGATATTCTGAATCCAAAAATGTAGTCCATTTTGAGAGATAAAATTTATAAAATTTCAAAAATTAGGCATTACTATTCATAACATCTAGTTTGATTGGTTGTAGTGTGTGTTAGAACTCAAAGTTGCGTACAACACACGCAACTGTATTATTCAAAGAGAAGCGTACCATGGAAGCTTGGGGTGTTAAATTTTAAATTATTGATGTCCCCATTCTAAAGAAAAAATTTATTTAGTCAAAATGAATATATAAAAGTTTAAAATATTGGATTTAAAAAGGGTTCACTATTAAAAGTTGGTAAAAGTACATTTTTGAAAAATGCTTCTTTTATCTGAAAGAAAATGAATTTGTTCTTAAATTATGTCTAAGAAACTCATAATATTGATTCTAAAATTATAAGGATTATATAAAGTTCAAAATTTAGTTAATTCTATTCATAACCTCTTTCGAACGGCTTGTTTGGTAAGTCATGGTGCGCTTGAATTCAGTGTTGTGTGTACTGAAAGTTATTGAATTATTTTGAAGAAGTAACACACTATGAAATCTTGGGGTGTTAAATTATTCCCTCCCTTAATAAACTGCATCCTCTCAATTTGATATTGTTCTTTGAAAATAAAGGTTAAAAATAGAAAATATCTTTGTGGAAAACCCACATCGGAAATTTGGTTAATAAAATTTAGACTTAATATGAGGAAAAGAGAAATGAAAGGGTCACCACCAAATTATGATCTTGATTAGGAGAACATTGGTGGAAATTAGAGACATATAATTGGAGGAAAACGTAAAAATTTATAGGTATTGATTAAGGTCATCAATCACAAACAAGTTTAAAATTGAGGTCCTTAAATTCATCAATCTATAATGATTTAAAATACCATCGGTTCAACAAAACATAAGGTATTAGGATAACACATTTTTGGTTTTAAGATCCATTCAATAATGTATAAGAATTAATTTCTTCATAGAATAGGAGGAGAAGAAAAATATATACTTGACAAGTAGAGTTCCATCCATTAACAAATTTCTACCACAAACTCATCTTTCACTCTAAAAGATAATAGAACATAAAAAAACTATCCAATTTATCCTATTCATTTGGGGTTAAAAAAATAAATTTATAATTCATCTACTAGAACTTCTTAAATTAAACTACATTATTTAATCCAGGACATCTCATGGGCCAGTGGTAGGTGATACACCCATGTCACCCTTCGGTTGGGGTTCAAGTCTCGCGGCCTTGCCGGACGCGACGGGTTACCGCCCGACCTCCGGGTTGTCCTTTTATGGCAATCCAAAATTAATCTCAAACTAGAATTTTCCAAAATAATTCTATCCAAACTCACAGTCCAAAGTTTATAAGGAAGGTAAACACAATGAAGATACTTTTTGTCGCGTAATAACATGTAAACACCTTCATCGTTTATTCTTTTAAAACACTGCAACATCATGAATTACCACAAAGTCTTATTGATTACATTCATGATCCCTTATTCCTTATAGAATAATGGATATACTCCTTCTATCCAAAAATGTTGTAAACTCCAACAATGATGAGAATAGAAATAATTAATCAGTTTCAAGGTAGTCAAGAATATCCAATATAATTTATTCAAATCAACCATCTCTTATTCCAAAATCACTACCTCATTATCAGAACCATATTATGTTCTATCTTTCTCTCAACCAAATATTTTCAAAAAATTTAACCTTCTATTGAGCCACTTTTCTTGGTTCCACACAATCTCATTTCCTTAATGAAATAGTACTGCAGTACAATCCTTATATACTCTGTAATTATTATAACCAGTACATTGTTGATACAACACTCAAATGACATAATTCTCTAATAACAACATAAGAACTCTAGTCATTCCTCCTCATTTTTGGTAGTATCATAACTTGATTATTATCCAATTGCATCATTTGGGGCATACTCGGATGATTTGGACATTGGTTCGCGTTGTGTCCCAACTCCTTGCAGATGAGGCATTGTACATTTGAAACCTTTTTCTCACCCTTGCAGTCACGTACATGGTGTCCTTTTTCTCCACACTTATAACAAACTCTCATTCCTTTCAGGCAAGCTCCAGGGTGTTTCTTCCCACAGTTATCACATATGGGAAAATTATTCTTTTCCCTCTTCTCTTTATCCATCTTTCTCTCTTCCATCCGTTTCTTCTCTTTCTTCCCTTCAAAGCCATAGGACTCAGTAAACTCTTTACTTATCTTATCAACACATGATACTATTTTTTAATATGATGATAATACGTGGGAGACTATTTCGCTTATAAATAATGGATCAATACCATGAAAGATACGATCCTTCTTATTCTTTGGATCATACATATTACTGGAGTTCACATTCCTTCTACTCGGCGCCATTTCTATACAATAGCATAAAATATGTAAGTTTATGAATTGCAATGAATAATTCAAAACTTGTAAAATACCTAACGCAAATTGAACAGTTTATGGGCATAATCCATAATCATAAAAATGTTTTCTTTGAGTAAGTATATACTCATGAGCCCTTCATAATGGTTTGTAAAGAAAATTAGAATTATCCTAAGCATATCCCCTAGGAGTGTCATAACCAAGAGTGTAGCAAGGCCCGTTGTGGTGCACCATTTCTTGTTCGAGTCTAGCTCAAAGCGGTGTTTTCAGGATTTACCCCTAGGTACATCTGTGCCAGAGCCGCCTCTACCTGTTCATATCCAGACAGGGATGTATAGCTCGGAAAACTCACAAAATCTCTACAATACCAAAATTCGTGGAAGTTATTCTATACTAATCCTCAAAGTATATCTTAGGGCTATGTGCTCTAATTAGAGTATATCTAAATCTTGTTTCCAAGGTTATTGTTAAACTTCCTCTGATACCAACTGTAATGCCCTAACCCCAGTTACCTAGAGTCGGAGCATTATTTTAATACATTGGCATGATTACAAGGAATCAAGTCCCGAAGGACCGATCAGTTTAGTAGTCTTGAAAAATAGATTACATACATGAATGTTACATTGTACTTTAAGACAAACAAAACAACATAAATAATCTTTATGAACGCAATTATTCCCTTGTCTTAACCCTTCATATAAATCATAATACACTTCTTGGTATCCTTGGAAAAATAAAACATAGAAAGGGGTGAGCTCAAACGCTCAGTAAGGGTAAGCAATACAGCAGAAAATTTCGTAAATAAGAATAAACATTTAAGGCAATGTATAACTAAAGCAAAATCCTTTTAAACTTGAACTTCAGCATAATATGGTAAAAATAAAATGAAATAATTCCATTTACTTATTCACATGGATATTCTACTAGTCGAATAATCAGATGCAATATCACTAACAACTTTCATAATGATGGAATGCATAATGCCAGACTATCATAACCACGTAGCCAAGGCCTCATGCCAAGACTACAAATAAGATTTTGTCAAGGCCTCTTGCCAGGACACTAGTTTTTCTCATGAGACCTACCGATTCATCGAGGATCTATATCGGGCTCCACCCGTCACTTACTAAGTCCAATGCATTCCTCATATGAAAAGGTTTAAACATAACATAAACATTCATATTAAAACATGTATATGAAATGTAAATGCTTTCTCCATAAACCATGAATGGTATAAAAATAACACATCAACAGTCAAACATATCATAACTCATTCAATAAAATAAGGAATATTGTATTATAATAAATGAACCTCAATCCAAAATAATATCCAGTAGAGGACGCTGACATAGTTGAAAATGATGAGTAAAACTTTTTGAGAGAAATATCCTTTTTGTAAAATCATTTAAAAGTCACAAATTTATAAAGGAAGTAATTTAAAAGATATTTTATAATCAAAGTGTCCCATACCACTTTGAAAATTTTGAAAATAATTATCATTTCAAAACTTTCATGTCCATATAAATAAATCCTTAAAATCATTTTGAAAACATCAACATTAATTAAAAAGATTTAGAAAAGATAAATCTTTAAAACATTTGAAATTATGATCTTGATAAAGAGTACCTTTCAGAATCCTTAAAATCTTCATTTTGAAAACATTTTTATGAAAAATGGACATGGATGATAAAAATTTCCCAGTAAATACTTTCACATAGACAATCTCGGATAATAATGAGATTGAGGAATTAACCCTTACCTTGCAATTTACTTTAGTCGAGAGTACATTTAACCTCAAGTACGAATATCGTAGTATGTTATTAAATTATACCAGAACCATATTAATATTTATGATATCATAAATGATTCATTTATCTCTTTATACTACCCATTTAATAATAATTTCCATGTTAAATTAGCATTTCGGGTAATAATCGTTTTCTTTAATTTACGTGTTTTAACTTGTTATTCTTGATTATATCACTTAGATCATGATTTGAATACTTCCAGAATATACAACATGATAATTATATTATATATATTTAGAATATAAATATGTATAACAGACATATAGATGAAATGGAAAACACCGTTTATGGATACGGTAGTCCGTACGTAGGCATAAATGTTGTTTCTGTTTTCATATAGTATTGAGCGAAAGTAAGTGAATAAGATATATGTAAGTAAATAAATACTTATATATATAAATATATATCTCCAGTAGCATTATTATTTCATATATTACATACTTATTAGTAATATATATTTTTATAATCGTCGAGGAATGGTGAACTTGGAAATGAATTTCATCGCGTCGTGGAGACGGTAATCCGTACGTATGCAAGAGCGAAAATATCATTCTTTTGATAATATATAATTGGATGTTATATCATATATATGGAATCATTATCATGTTATATTTATTATTTACTTCCTTTACACATCATTATCATACCCATCTAAATAATAATGTTTTGAACAACAATTACACCATGACGTGGAGACGGTAAGCTGTACGTACGCATGTATGATGACATGTCATTCAAATGATGGATAGAATACTGAATATGGTAGTACCATATTTATAATAACATCACAGTATATAGAATATACTAGAGTTACCAATTTATAATGGAAATAACAAAGAAAGATGATGTTGAAGAATAAAGGAACTTGAAAAAGGGTGGTGAAAACATTACCTCTTCTTTGGGTTCTTCCTTTTGATTTGATCAAAAGGGATCCTTAAGATGGCTTTCTGATCAAAATAAGTCCTCTAGGTTGAAGTGAGGGAAGTTGATAGAGTATTTGGGTAGGGTTTATCCGAACCGAAAGTCTTTTAATGTGTGAATTAGTGATAATGGGGAGTGCCCTTTTATAAGAGGGGTGAGGGGCACCTTTGTAAAAGCTAGAAATATTATTTTATAATAAATTTATATTCATTTTCTATGGCTCCAAAGTGGATTATTTAAAGGTTAAGTTGGGGATAGGTCTAAAAACACTCAACCAACAGATTTTAGAGAGGTTTTGGTCATTATATTAACCTTCTCCTTTAGTTTAAACTCTTAGTTAATTAGATTGACATTTACCATGTCACTTGGTATTTTTATATTATATAGTTAATAAACATACAATATACATCCAAGAGGCCCCCAAGTGGTCCATTAATTATACACCTATCACGATATAAGTCTCTTGGCCGAACATTATATTTTTAGGTATTTAATATCAATTAATAATATAATATTTGTTTTAAAAATTCTTTTATATCAATTTTGACACTATTCAATAATTGATTTTTGTTAAAGTCTTAGAAAATTTATTAATTCAAACCAAATTAATTTAAGAAATAATAACATTTCATATTAACCAATAAAATACTTTGATGTCATCAAAACTTTCAAATTATATTTATTTTAACATTTATAATACCAATAATTGTTTCTTTCATTAAAAAGGAAAATACTGCATCATTATTGTGTCATAAATAAATTTAAATATTAAATATATAAAAATTATAAATAAAATATCATTGTATAGGAAATATTTTTAAATTTATAATTAATATTTATAGTCAAAAATCCAACATATATAACCCTGTGTAAAATTTTTTTTGCTAAAAGATATATGCTTATGTCATTTTTGTATTTACTATAATTTAATTAATATAAAGTGTCCCTATCACCTAAAAGTGGCTCCATGGGGTCCCAAAATCGACCCAAATATGCCCATGGTCGGAAATGTATCAACCAATGAGGTTAGGACATGTTTTAGGGTAATTTATTATTATTATAATATTATTTTGTTACCCTTATTTACCAGATTTACCCTTTAACCATGGTAAATAGAATATTTACCGAAGTAATTATTCAAAATATCTAAAAATAAAAGTTACCTATTTACACAATTTAGAAACCCTGATTCCAAATATTGAATTCCTTTTTCCAAATTCAAAACAGAGAAGTGGCAGAAATTAATTCAAAATTAATTCCCGTCGTTAAAATAAAAAGCGTGTTTTTAAGAGATAATAACTATCAAAAGATTGACACTTGTTTATGTCTGGTTTAATTGTGAAATTATGTCCAATGACCAACATCATATTAAATGGTAAAAATATATTCTAAATATACTTTAAAACCACTCAAATTCATTATTTATCACTATTAATTTTTTTTTAAAAAGTTGTTTTAAATTTTAATTTAGTAATTTTCACTATTCATCAAAATATAAAAGTTATCCAAAAAGTACCAAAATTTTACCCTAGGCTAAATTAGATATTCTGAATCCAAAAATGAAGTCCATTTTGAGAGATAAAATTTATAAAATTTCAAAAATTATGTATTACTATTCATAACAGCTAGTTTGATTGGTTGTAATGTGTGTTAGAACTCGAAGTTGCATACAACACACGCTACTGTATTATTCAAATAGAAGCGTACCGTGGAAGCTTGGGGTGTTAAATTTTAAATTCTTGATGTCCCCATTATAAATTATAATTTTATTTAGTCAAATTTAATATATAAAAGTTTAAAATATTGGATTTAAAATGGGTTCACTATTAAAAGTTGGTAAGAGTGCTTTTTTGAAAAATACTTCTTCTATCTGAAATAAAATGAATCTGTTCTCAAATTATGTCTAAGAAACTCATAATATGGATTCTAAAATTATAAGGATTATATAAAGTTCAAAATTTATTCAATACTATTCATAACCTCTTTTGAATGGCTTGTTTGGTAAGTCATGGTGCGCTTGAACTCGGTATTGTGTGTAGTGCAAGTTATTGAATTATTTTGAAGAAGTAACACACTATGAAATCTTGGGGAGTTACATTCTTCCCTCCCTCAAAAAATTGCGTCCTTGAAATTTGATATTGTTCTTCGAAAATAAAGGTTGAAAATAGAAAATATCTTTGTGGAAAACCCACATCGGAAATTTGGTTAATAAAATTTAGACTTAATAAGAGGAAAGGAGAAATGAAAGGGTCACCACCAAATTATGATCTCGATTAGGAGAACATTGGTGGAAATTAGAGACATATAATTGGAGAAAATGTAAATATTTATAGGTAGTGATTGAGTTCATCAATCACAAAGAAGTTTAAAATTGAGGTCCTTAAATTCATCAATCTATGATGATTTAAAATACCATCGATTTAACAAAACATAAGGTATTAGGATAACACATTTTTTGTTTTAATATCCCTTCAATAAAGTATAAGAATAAATTTATTCATAGAATATGAGGAGAAGGAAAATATATACTTGACAAGTAGAGTTCCATCCTTTAACTAATTTCTACCACAAACTCATCTTTCACTCTAAAAGATAATATAACTTAAAAAATATATCCTATTTATCCTATTCATTTCGGGTTAAAAAATGAATTTATAATTCATATACTAGACCTTCTTAAATTAAACTACATTATTTAATCCAGGACATCTCATGAGCCAGTCGTAGGTGATACACCCATGTCGCCCTTCGGTTGCGGGTTCAAGTCTCGCGGCCTTGGAAAACGCGATGGGTTGCCTCCCGACCTCCGGGTGGTCCTTTTATGGAAATACAAAATTAATCTCAAATGAGAATTATCCAAAATACTTCGGTCCAAACTCACAGTCCAAAATTTATAAGGAAGGTAAACACAATGAATATCCTTTTTGTCACGTAATAACATGTGAACACCTTCATCATTTATTCTTTTAAAACACTACAACATTATGAATTACCACAAAGCCTTATTGATTACATTCATGATCCCTTATTCCTTATAGAATAATGTATATACTCATTCTATCCAAAAATGTTGTAAACTCCAACAATGATGGGAATAGAAATCATTAATCAGTTTCAAGGTTGTCAAGAATATCCAATATAATTTATTCAAATCAACCATCCCTTATTCCAAAATCACTACCTCATTATCAGAACCATATTATGTTCTATCTTTCTCTCAACCATATATTTTCAAAAAAATTAACCTCCTATTGAGCCACTTTTCTTGGTTCTACACAATTTCATTTCCTTCATGAAATAGTACTGCAGTACAATCCTTATATACTCCATAATTATTATAACCAGTACATTGTTGATACAACACTCAAATGATATAATTCTCTACTAACAACAAAAGAACTCTAGTCATTCCTCCTCATTTTTGGTAGTATCACAACTTTATTATTATCCAATAGCATCATTTGGGGAATACTCTGATGATTTGGACATTGGTTCGCGTAGTGTCCCAACTCCTTGCAGATGAAGCATTATACATTTGAAACCTTTTTCTCACCCTTGCAGTCATGTACATGGTGTCCTTTTTCTCCACACTTATAACAAACTCCCATTCCTTTCAGGAAAACTCCAGGGTGTTTCTTCCCACAGTTATCACATATGGGAAAATTCTTCTTTTCCCTTTTCCCTTTATCCACCTTTCTCTCTTCCATCCTTTTCTTCTCTTACTTCCCTTCAAATCCATAGGACTCAGTAAACTCTTTACTTATCTTATCAACACATGATACAATTTCTTAATATGACGATAATATGTGGGAGACTATTTCCCTTCTAAACAATGGATCAATACCATGAAAGATATGATCCTTCTTATTCTTTGGATCATACATATTACTGGAGTTCACATTCCTTCTACTGGACACCATTTCTATACAATAGCATAAACTAGGTCAATTTATGAATTGCAATGAATAATTCCAAACTTGTAAAATACCTAACGCAAATTGAACAGTTTATGGACATAATCCATAATCATAAAAATGTTTTCTTTGAGTAAGTATATACTCATGAGCCCTTCATAATGGTTTGTAAAGAAAATGATAATTATCCTAAGAATATCCCATGGGAGTGTCGTAACCAAGAGTGGAGCAAGGCACATTGTCATGCACTATTTCTCATTCGAGTCTAGCTCAAAGCGGTGTTTTCAGGTTTTACCCCTAGGTACATCAGTGCCAGAGCCGCATCTACCTTCTCGTATCCAGACAGGGATGTATAGCTCAGAAAACTCACAAAATCTCTACAATACCAAAATTCTAGGAAGTTATTCTATAATAATCCTCAAAGTATATCTTAGGGCTATTTGCTCTAATCAGAGTTTATCTAAATCTAGTTTCCAAGGTTATTGATAAACTTCCTCTGATACCAACTGTAATGCCCCGAACCCAATTACCCAGAGTCGGTGCATTATTTTATTACATTGGCATGATTACAAGGAATCAATTCCTGAAGGACCGATCACTTTAGTAGTCTTGTAAAATAGATTACATACATGAATGTTACATTGTACTTTAAGACATACAAAACAACATAAATAATATTTATGAACACAATTATTCCCTTGGATTAACCCTTCATATCAATCACAATACACTTCTTGGAATCCTGGGAAAAATAAAACATAAAATGGGGTGAGCTCAAATTCTCAGTAAGGGTAAGCAATATAGCGGAAAATTTCATAAATAAGCATAAAAATTTAAGGAAATGTATAATTAAATCAAAAGCCTTTTAAACTTGAACTTCAGCATAATATGGAAAAAATAAAATTAAACAATGCCATTTACTTATTCACATGGATATTCTACTAGTCGAATAATCACATTCATTATCACTAACCACTTTCATAATGATGGAATTCATAATGCCAGACTATCATAACCACGTAGCCAGGGCCTCATGCTAAGACTACAAATAAGATTTTGTCAGGGCCTCGTGCCAAGACACTAGTTTGTCTCATGAGACCTACCGATGCATCAAGGAGCTATAGAGGGATCCACCCGTCACTTACTAAGTCCAATGAATTCCCCATATGAAAAGGTTTAAACATAACATAATCATTCGTATTAAAACACGCATACGAAATGTCAATAATTTCTCCATAAAGCATGAATGGTATAAAAATAACACATCCATAGTCAGACATATCATAACTCATTAAATACAATAAGTAATATTGTATTATAATAAATCAACCTCAATCCAACATAATATCCAGTAGAGAATACTGACATAGTTGAAAATGATGAGTAAAACTTTTTGAGAGAAATATCCTTTTTGTAAAATCATTTAAAAGTCACACATTTATAAAGGAAATAATTTAAAATATATTTTTGAATCAAAGTGTCCCATACCACTTTGAAACTTTTGAAAAGAATTATCATTTCCAAATTTTCATGTCCATATAAATAAATCCTTAAAATCATTTTGAAAACAGGGACATTAATTAAAAAGATTTAGAAAGATAAATCTTTAAAACACTTGAAATTATGATCTTGATAAAGAGTACCTTTCAAAATCCTTAAAATCTTCATTTTGAAAACATTTTTATGAAAAATGGACATGGATGATAAAAATTTCCATTAAATACTTTCACATAGACAATCTCGGATAATAATGAGATTGAGGAATTAACCCTTACCTTGCACTTTACTATAGTCGAGGGTACGTTTAACCTTTTGTATGAAGATCATAGTATGTTATTAAATTATAACAAACCCATATTAATATTTATGATATCATACATGATTCATTTATGACTTTATACTACCCATTTAATAATAATTTCCATGTTAAGTTAACATTTCGGGTAATAATCGTTTTCTTTAATTTACGTGTTTTAACTTGTTACTCTTGATTATATCACTTAGATCATGATTTAAATACTTCCAGAATATAAAACATGATAATTATATCATATATATTTAGAATATAAATATGTATAATAGACATATATATGAAATGGAAAACACCATTTATGGATACGGTAGTTCGTACGTAGGCATAAACGTTGTTTCTGTTTTCATATAGTATTGAACGAAAGTAAGTGAATAAGATATATGTAAGTAAATAAATACTTATATATATAAATATATATATCTACAGTAGCATTATTCTGTCATATATTACATACTTATTAGTAATATATATTTTTATAATCGTCGATGAATGGTGAATTTGTAAATGAATCTCATCGCGTCGTGGAGATGGTAATCTGTACGTACGCATGAGCGAAGATATCATTATTTTGATAATATATAATTGGATGTTATATCATATATAAATAATCATTATCATGTTATATTTATTATTTACTTCCTTTACACATCATTATCATACTCATCCAAATAATAATGTTTTGAATAACAATTACACCACGACGTGGAGACGGTAATCTGTACGTACGCACGTATGGTGAAATGTAATTCAAAGGGTGGATAGAATAATGAATATGGAAGTACCATATTTATAATAACATCACAGTATATAGAAGATACTGGAGTTATAATTTTATAATGGAAATAACAAATAATGATGATGTTGAAGAATAAATGCACTTGATAAAGGGTGGTGAAAACATTACCTCTTCTTTGGGTTCTTCCTTTTGATTTGATCAAAAGGGATCTTTAGGATGGATTTATGATCAAACTAAGTCCTCTAGGTTGAAGTGAGGAAAATTTAGATAGTATTTGGGAAGGTTTTGTCCGAACAAAAAGGCTTTGAATGTGTGAATTAGTGATAAGGGTGAGTTCCCTTTTATAAGAGGGGTGAGGGGCACCTTTGGAAAAGCTAGAAATATTATTTTATAATAAATTCATATTCGGTTTCTAATGGCTCCAAAGTGGATTATTCAAAGTTTAAGGTGGGATAGGTCAAAAACCACTCAACCAATAGATTTTAGACAGGTTTTGGTAATTATATTAACCTTATCTTTTAGTTTAAACTCTTAGTTAATTAGATTGACATTTACCATGTCACTTAGTATTTTTATATTATATAGTTAATAAACAAACCATATACATCCAACAGACCCCCAAGTGGTCCATTAATGATACACCTATCATGATATAAGTCTCTTGGAAGAACCTTATATTTTTAGGAATTTAATATCAATTAATAATATAATATTTGTTTTAAAAATTCTTTAATGTCAATTTTGACACTATTCAATAATTGATTTTTGTTAAAGTCTTAAAAACTTTATTAATTCAAACCAAATTAATTTAAGAAATCTTAATATTTCATATTAACCAATAATGTTCGTATATGTCATCAAAAATTTGAAATTATATTTATTTGAACATTTATAATACCAATTATTTGATGCTTTCATTAAAAAGGAAAATACTGCATCATTATTGTGTCATAAATAAATTTAAATATTAAATATCTAAAAATTATAAATAAAATATCATTATGTAGAAAATATTTTTAGATTTATAATTAATATTTATATTCTAAAATCCAACATATATAACCCCGTTTAAAAATTGTTTTGCTAAAAGATATATGCTTATGTCATTTTTGTATTTACTTTAACTTAATTAATATAAAGTGTCACTATCACCTAAAAGTGGCTCCATGGGGTCCCAAAATCGACCCAAAGATGCCCATGGTCGGACATGTATCAAAAAATAAGGTTAGGACACGTTTAGGGTAATTTATTATTATTATAATATTATTTGTTTACCCTTATTTACCAGATTTAACCTTTAACCATGGAAAATAAAATATTTACCGAAGTAATTATTCAAAATGTCTAAAAATAAAAGTTACCTATTTACACAATTTGGAAATTCTGATTCCAAATATGGAATTCATTTTTCCAAATTCCAATCAGAGAAGTGGCAGAAATTAATTCAAAATTAATTCTCGTCGTTAAAATAAAAAGCGTGTTTTTAAGAGATAATAACTATCAAAAGATTGACACTTGTGTATATCCGGTTTAATTATGAAATTATGTCAAATTACCAACATCATATTAAATGGTAAAAATATATTCTAAATATACATTAAACTCACTCAAATTAATTATTTATCACTATTAATTATTTTGATTAAAAAAGTTGTTTATAATTAAAATTTAGTAATTTTTATTATTCATCAAAATATAAAAGTTATCCAAAATGTACCAAAATTTCACCCTAGGCTAAATTAGATATTCCAAATCCAAAAATGAAGTCCATTTTGAGAAATAAAATTTATAAAATTTCAAAAATTAGGTATTACAATTCATAACGGCTAGTTTGATTGGTTGTAGTGTGTGTTAGAACTCGAAGTTGTATACAACACACGCTACTGTATTATTCAAAGAGAAGCGTACCGTGGAAGCTTGGGGTGTTACATTGTAAATTCTTGATGTCCCCATTCTAAAAATTAAATTTATTTAGTCAAATTGAATATATAAAAGTTTAAAATATTGGATTTAAAAAGGGTTCACTACTAAAAGTTGGTAAAAGTGAATTTTTGAAAAATACTTCTTTTATCTGAAAGAAAATGAATTTGTTCTTAAATTATGTCTAAGAAACTCATAATATGGATTCTAAAATTATAAGGATTTTATAAAGTTAAAAATTTAGTTAATACTATTCATAACCTCTTTTGAACGGCTTGTTTGGTAAGTCATGGTGTGCTTGAACTCAGTGTCGTGTGTAGTGGAAGTTATTGAATTATTTTGAAGAAGTAACACACTATGAAATATTGGGGTGTTACACATTATATGGACATTATTCTACCATTCACCTTCCATTGTTGATTTTTTTTTGGTATGACTTCTTTTAGGTAAAAACATGGGTACACCTTGTCTTAAAAAATGTCAAGTGTGTCTTTTCCCTTCCCTATAAAAGACAACCACCTATACCTCTTCTTCACACATCAAAAACCACTTAGGTTTTTCCAAGATATACCCAATAAAATTCCAAAAATTCTTCCCATACTCCTTGAATCCTTCCTTTGGTAAAAAATCAATACAAGGAAGCCTTTTGCAAAAACCAAAAGGAGTTACTCAACTAAGAGGTAGTGTCTTCTCTCAATTTCCTTTCTTTTATTTTAATTATCCACCCAATGCACTATATTTATTCCATTCTAGTAAAACAACACCATTATCCTAAATATTCTAGTATTTTTTATGCTAAGTTTTAAATCTACACTTACACACACCTCCATCTAATGGGTAACGAACATATTGTATACGTGTACTGATAACTACAGCCTTACTAAACGATGATTGTTCATTTTTCATCTAACTCCTCTCATGGTAGACGTTATGATATAAAATATATTTATATATGTTATATATTATATTTATTATGAATTTAATATTCTTTATTACCTTTATAACACATATCTTTTTACTTTCCATTTAGTGTAAAAACAATAATTTTGTTTGAGGATGTGTGGACGACTGCTCCCTCAAAGCGATGTGATTCATTCACAAACTACATGGAATTTATTAAGGATAGGTTTAGTGAACTTATATGATATATATAACATTATAATTATACTATAATTATATTATATACATATATACATATATTTTATTTTATATCTTTATTTCAATATGACAATAAAAACAAAAACATCATTCATGCATATGTACGGATTACCGTCTCCATAAAAGTTGTATTCCATTTCATACTTATATATTATATATATTATTATAATAAAAATATAATAAATATAAATTATATTTATATCATGTTTTACATTATTTAATCATGATATAAGTATAAGGACCAAATATATAATAAATTAAGACACATAATAAATAGAATATAGTCTGAAGTGAAACCTTAACATAGAATGGTTAACAAGTGAGTAATACAAGTTAATAATAATAATAATATATGGAATTATATATAATTATATGATTATTTAAAATATTTATAATAAATTTATATTTATTATACAAGTTTGAATGATTACGACGAGAGTCGAGACACAAGGTAAGGGGATTTCATATCATTTTTTATTTTCGTGAGATACATGCTATGTTCGCCACTCTTTCTTTATATGTGGTGCATGTACTTCGCATGATTATATTATATGTATCTTATAATTAAATTTATGGGTATTCACATATACATTTTATGATCTTTCTTTCATGGTTTTTAAGTTTCAAAAGTTACCAAATTGGTAATACAGTTTTGTCTCAATTTTCTTTCTTTAGGACCCATATTTTGTTATACACCTAAATTCTTTTTCAAGCTGTATATACTTCCATTTTACATGTTATGTAATTATTTTTTTGATATTTTAAGATTAATGTAATTTCAATTTTATACATGTGGATTATGGTTCAATGTTAACAAGTTAGAAGAGTTTATTGAAACAATCTCATTGCTTTTCGAGATTATTTATGTTTATGTTTCCTTTGATGAAATAATATGATCACTCTCTTAAGAAATCTCATGAGTTTTTTATACCCTGGTTATTCATGATATATTCATGTATTTGTTCCATTTTTCCACTCTTTGGTACATAATATAGTTAAGAAATTGTTTTTAATAAATCTTGACTTTACCCTCTCTTCGGCCGGAATTATGTGTTCCATAAAAATCAGGTTTCCAAAAAATGGTTTCCAAGAATATTATAATAATATAATATGATAAATAAAAGACATTTTTAACCTTTTTTATTTTACCGATGATTTAAAAGGAATATTCTTGTCATTTGTTGAATGAGTCATTTTTCTAACCATTTTACCGTGAAAAAGGAATGTTCTTTTTAACTCTTATTACATGTATAGATTTGCCCATCATCAATTCTTTGAAGAATTATTTTCATTTTTAAAAGGTTAATTTTTAACAAAAAAATTAAAATATATTTTCAAAGAAATGTTTTTCAAAAAAAAATATTCAAGATTATTTTATATGTTTTTAAGGAAAAATGTTTTCATAAGGTTTTATGTTTTAAATTGATTTTTTCAAATAATAAAGGATATTTTCCTCAAGATATGTTTTCAAAATATCCTTCCAAGTTATTTTACATACAAGATTAAATATATTGATGTTAATCATTCCCTTCTAAGAAATGATCTAAAAATTCCATTCATATTCTTCCTATGAATGGTTTATGATTAATGTTGTGGTCTTTATGAAACTTGTTTCTCTTTCACGGGTTATATGTTTATGAAATTTGTTTCTCTTCCACGGGTTATGATTTTGATGAAATGATTATGAAAAGTATATATTTTTACAAAATTTATGGTATGTTTATATGTTTATGATGCCCATTTCATTTCAGGGGTTAAGATATTATTTTTTATGGTTTTGTGTCACATGTATGTATGATTTCACTCTGAGATCGGTGGGACCTAAATTTCCCTCCAATGTGTTGGGTAGTGATAAGTTTTATATAATCTTAGAGGATACATGGGTTGTAGCCCAAACATAAAAACAAAAAGGTACATGGGTTTTATCCCAAGAATAAAAGTATGAGGGTACACAGTTTGTAGCCTAATCCCTAAAACAAGAAGGTAAAATGGTTGTATCCCAAGTCTAAAAGTAAGAGAGTACACATGTTGTATCCTAAGCCTAAAAATAAAAAGTTACATGGGTTGTAGCCCAAGAATAAAATTAAGAGGTCACACAGGTTGTCAGCCCAAGCCCAAAGTAGGTACACGGGTCGTATCCCAAGCCTAACATGTTATAAAGGACTTGGTAGGTAGTCTTGACATAAAATTTTCTATTCTTATATGTATTCCACAATTTCCATGTTTTATTCCTATGTTATGCTTTCATGGATTATGTTATTTATTTAGTTATGATTCATGACTTATGAACATACAATATTTATCAGGATCTATAATATGCATGGTATGATCTTAAAATTTATGCACAAGTTCTATACCCTTTTGTTCCTATTATGCTTACATGTTTCCTTTATTTACCCTTACTGGGCATCTTAGCTCACCCCATTCTTATGTTTCCTTTACTCAGGTTATAAATAAAGGTTTTATGTAGAAGTAATAAAGGTGGATATCTTTATGGGAGATGTTGAAGATATTTCACCATGATAGAAGATTATGTTTCCAAGTTTCCAAATACACTAAACTATTACAGTCCTCAGGCATGTATTTTTATAATGTATTGAATATTCATTTAAAATGATGTCATATCCATGTATGTTAATCCTAGGTCACTATATTTATGCCTTTAGATTAAAACATTTAGTAGATTGATATTCCTTCTTCAAAATTCATCTTGTTATGGCCTTTTCATGAGCCCAAGTACCATATTTCATATAGTTTGATCAATGCTCTAACCTCGGTGACCTGTTCTTGATCTTCCTCCAAGAATTATTGGCAGGTGATGTTTAAAACGTTTTTTATGGTGATTTTCTCCCTAAATTCTTCACATTATTCACCAGTTGGATCCCTGTGGTCCCGGATAGACATTTCTGAGCAGAACTGAATTCGATTGGGCTCCCGAATTCATGGTGGATTAATGATGTTACAACAGTTTGGTGAGAGAAATACAGATCTAGAATGATTATGACATAGGGATGCTCAATCTATAGATATGATATATAAGATATAATATATAATATATGATATATGATATATAATATATAATATAGAATATCTGAGATATGAGATAAGATATGAGATATGAGATATAAGATATATGATATAAGATACAAGATGTGAGATATAAATATTGGTTAAATAATCTTATATCAGTTATATATTTTAACGTAGGAATCTATTTGATGAAGCTTTAGTGAAAACATGATCCTAGAATTGAGACATTCATTTTAAGACTGATGTTTGATACCTTTTTGGATTCATGCCTTTGGAAAACGAAACACCAAATAATAATAAAATTATTATTATTGAAAAATATTGTATCCAACATATCTCTCTAAAATGGTGTCAGAATAATGAACCGTCTATGATGCTAAGACCCTAAAATTAAGGCAGATGTTTCAGGACCAATATCAACATATTTAATACATACTTGTTGCTCAGGCCCATGAGATGCCATTCATGCATAATACGGTGAAATGTGACTTTTTCGCCAGGTGTTCGATTGAGCCAAGTGAATATTCTATCTTGATAATTTTTTCATGAGTATTGAAATAGTGTGACTTGTTTGTCCATCTGATGCCATTTTTAGAGGCATATAAATTAAATTACATTTTTTCCTTTGAACCGACGATGATCCTTGTGTGTTCATCAAGATTTTGGCTGAGACATGTTGTATAGTACCCCAACACACCATGTGGTACGAAATAGCCAAAAAACCATGTACCGATGAGAACATAGATAGGAAATAAAGTGGGACCACACACTGTGTGGGTCCCCAACATGTCGTGTACCTCTTTCTGATGAAACTATGAGGTTCAATATCTCCTTAATTTGGACTTGGATTTAGTCCTGAAAGTAGCATATCTTGAGTTTTTTTCATATAAAATGTTATGGTTCCCATAGTTATGGATTCCGATATACAATGTGAAATATTTTGGGTTTTAAATTAACTGAGCTGACACCCGATGATGGTAGTGATCATAGAAAATCACAAGGTATTTTTGGTTGTAACCCTCAAGAAGGACTGGGCAATGGATTTCTCCAAAGGCTTCTACTAGGATTAACCTCCGACAAGTCTGGGCAGTGGATTTCTTTGATGATCTTTCTGCTTTACCCTGTAGTAGGGATGGGTAGTGGAATTCCTCGATGTTCTAGGCTTACCCTCCAGTAGGGCAGGGTAGTGGCATTTCCTGATGATCGTTCCAAGTTACCCTCTAGTAGGGATGGGTAGTGAAATTCTTCAATGTTTTGAGCTTACCCTCCAAGAGGGTTGGTTAATGGAGTTCCCTGATAACTTTACTAGGCTTACCCTCTAGTAGGACTGGGTAGCGGAGTTTATTTATGACCTTACTAAGTGGTACCCTCTAGTAAGACTAGGCAGGGGAGTTCCTCAATGACTATTAGAGTAGGACCCTCTAATTGTACTCGGGTATGGGATCCTTAACTATAGTTTTTTTCCCTCGACTGTGATACACTATGATAAGATGTTGTTTGATGTGGAATTGGACTCACAAAGAAGAATTATGATTTCCCCCACCAAGACATGTTCTTGTGACACGGCCTAAAATTGTGTGGGTGAGTCAATACTGCCCAATGCAGATAGTATCAAAGTGTGGTGATTGAGTCCCTTAAACTTGAGTGTTTGGGGTAGACGCATGAAATATTGGGCATCGTTGATGGAATTATTTTGGAACTATTGTATAATCATATTCTTAGTCTATTCTATGAGATGGAGATTCCCATATAGTCTCATTTGGGATTATTTTACTAAGCATATATTTATATATATTCTTTTTTCTGGATTCATAATTTGGATTTAGATACTCTCTTTCCAGGAGAGGGGAAGACACTTGGGGTATGCCACATGATTTTCATGCTTGGATTCTCATGGATATATGAGTCTACTCTACTATTATATGAGGTGAAGGCTCAATGAGTAGTTCATATACTCACCATGTTTAGCCCCTTGTGATTGGATGATCTTACTTTCACTCTCTTATTGGGTTGAGTTGTACTATTTTACTGTACCTTGTTCAATCTAATATTTCTCTCTTCAATTGTATCTCTTACTGCTCATGCTTCACCCATTTTGAGGCATTCTACTGGGTATGTATATACTCACCCCGGCATGGTCTTTTCCCACATGTGTCATGTCTTTTGAAGATAATGGATAGGTTTTCTGTGACTTCAAAGGATCTTAGGGATACTGGGTTCCTGGACCAAATATGGTGTTCATAGATTGGGATATAGGAGTTGGGCTCTCTCAACTATTTACTCTTTTGTAGTTTTGTCAGGTTAGAAAATACTTCTGGCTGGGGATGTATTTTTGCCTTTACTTTCTATTTACACTACTATACTTTTGTACCTTCTAGAGGTTCATGCATTTTTGGTTTACATTATAGTAGTGTTTCATCTTTTACTTTATCCCTCTGCAATTTTTCATTGAGTTGGTTGTGTGTGTGTGTGTAGGACATTAGGAAAAGGCCTCCCTGAGTTAGTTATTCCTTCAACGCTTGTCGCCACCCCTTGATCTATAAAGGAAGGATTGGGGTAGTTGTGGATTAAGCCCCATCTTGGGTTGGGTCATGAAAGCACTTGTGATGTGATAGGTTTAATTGAATTACAAGGTGATAAGCTATAGTCCCCCATGATATCAATAATCCCAAATGGGAAGATGTATCAAGATATTAAACTTACCTTCTTCCCAATCACATTACCCACTTTTATGTTGATATGAAAAATTTTACCCTTTCTCCATGTTCATACTCAAAATATCATTAATTATTATCATTGTATCACTTATGTAAAGTTTTTGTATCATTGATATATTACAGAATTGTTTTAATTTTCTCTAAAATTTCATTATTAAGGTATTATCCCAACTAATTTGTTGGTTTACCTTACCTTTATCCCCAAATCTATTAGTCTTCCCCTCATCACATGTAGAACCTCATATGATTCCATTTTAATTTTAGAATGGAAAAAAATTGTAATATTACAACTCTACCTAAGGAAGATGTTAATCCCAACCTCCTTTGAAGTCTAATCAACCAGATCTCAACATATCTTCTATAAGTATTGGGAAGTATTAAAATAAAATCTTTGGGGATGTTCTCCAATTTAAATATGGTTATGGTTAATTTATCACCATCCCCTTATATATATAACATTTTACCATGTCTTTTTGGAAAACCAACCATCAAGATATTTACTCCACAATTTTCCTCTTCATGTTGTCCCGCAAAAAGTGATCATTTATGTATCTATATAGTTTTTTAAATCACGGATGCACAAATAATGATGGGTTGTGTGCATCATCCAATAACTCCTACATCATTTATTGTATTTAAGGAATGCATATTCATTTAATTAAACTTATAATTACACCATTACTAATCTTGAACACTTTAAAATTCCTTACCTAGTTCTATAAATCCTTATCATCCTTCTATACCTCCTTGATTTTTACATGGATGGATGGTTAAACATTCCTTATCAGGTTATTCCTTGGAAAGTTTATGATTATTATCCACATTTTAGTCCTTATCAAGGATATGGTATAATGATCCTCACTGCTTAGAGAATCAACCATTGTGTTCGCCTTGCCTAGGTATTAACATATTAACCAGTACTATTCATTGATCAACTCCAGCAATCTTATTTACTGCATGTTTAACACTTTCTAGGTGAATAAAACATTTATGATTTTGTGATCAGTATATATATCACACATTTTCCCATATAGATAATGAATCTATATCATTAGTCTAAATATTATCTCTACTATCTCAAAATCACTTGTTGGGGATTTTTCTCATATGATTTTAATTAATGGGAGACATAAGCTACAAACTTTTCATTTTTTATTAGTAAAAACCTAAATTTATTCTTTGGTGAATCAATGTATATCAAAAACCCTTCTTCACTATAGGGTTTTGTGATCATAGTCCTAGTTACAAAATTATTATAATCTCAATGAAACTATCTTCACATTCATTTGACTAGAGGATCTTGACTCCCTTGGGAGTTAACTTGGTTACTGTATCCAAAAATCCATTAAAATTTATCACAATGAATCGATAGTACTCAGGTAATATAAAAAAACTATTGAACTGTGTTATAATGGTCATTCTGATTCATTCTTCAATCATCTGTATCTTTATAGGATCCATATCTATACCATCACTTATGATTAAAATACCCATGAATGGTACTTTTTTAAGATAGAATTCACACTTTCAAAGTTTGGATTATAAATTCTTTTTCCTTTTGGTATCTAGCACAATACTCATATTCTATTCATATTATTCCTTGTTATTGAAATATATGAGGATATAATATATAAATTCTACCAAAAAATGATCAAGGTAATCTATAAATTCTATATCAATAAAATCCATGAAGATAATGGGAGAATTTTTAACTATGAATGAAATCCCAAAGAATTCATAGTGTGTATTTATTCTATGAAAGGATTATTTTGGTATATCCTCATTTTTCACCGTTAATTTTTGATAACTAAATTAATGATCTATCATTGAGGAGTATTGTTACCCTTAATTTTCATCAAAAAAGTCATCAATATGGGGTAGAGGATACCTGATCCCGATTTCTATCTTTTTATGTTCATGATAATTAATGAAAATCCATATTTATCTAGATATTTTCAAAAACAATAGGGCTAGTACTACCTATGGTGAGGAAAATGGGTATATAAAACTTTTTTCTATACTATATTATAGTTTATTTATTAATACCTTGAATTTAATAGGCAAAATTATATGTTGATTGTCTGATATTTTCATAGCACTAGGTATGACTTCAATTTAAAACTCAACCTCACATTCTAGGGTAAGACCAATTAACTCTTATGTAATTACATTTAAATATTCCCAAAGAATTGATATATTCTCAATTTTGAGTTTTCCAAGAACATTTGAAAACATTCCACACATGATTGGGTATTATGACCCATATAAGGTAATTAATTTCCCTAGGTAGATCAAAGTTAGTCTTTCACTGATGGATGATCATGGGTTGATTTAAAATATGAATTTTGATTTCATAATCCTAAAAATTGATATATTGTCTTCATAGAGAGATACATTCCATGTCAACAATGGCATTAAATTCAAAAAATAGGAGAATAACAAGATTTATATGAAGCATATTCCCATAAATATAAATCAGAGAAGAGTTGGAGACTTGGGGTCAATCATTTCATTTCTAGGTGTTTTCAAAGATAATTCAATATCCAATCACTAGGGTGGTGATTTTACACTTCTAGAAAACATTCTAAATATGATGGATTAGGTAGATCTAGAATCAAATAATATTTTTATAGTAATTTAGAAAATGATAAGTGTACCACTCACCACTTCATTTCATTTCCCACTTCAAGAGTTATAATTTTATATGATTTACCTTTATCCCTTGTATTTGGAGGTCACTGATACTGGTTATCCTTATTTACCGTTGGGTTATTTCATTGTATTCTGTAATGTCTAAACTTGTTACAATTAAAGAACTGAATGGTTAAAGGTGCATTAGGTGGGATATTTATTTCTTCCATTGTATTGTTTAAAATCTTTATATATATTCAATATTAATGTGCCTAATAATCATATTTTCCATAAATTAAGAACTTTATTTTTCTTTTTTGATTCAATTCACCCATCCTTCATCCCAAATTTTCAAAATGTGAAAATGTGAATATTCTTTCCTATATGAGTTTTATCATTTTAGTTCTTGTCACGACCCATCCCCCGGGGCCCGTGTCGTGACTATACTAAGCACTCCTTCTATAGGCCAGGGGATGGCGACTAGCACCAAAGGCGTAATTCCCAAAAACTAAGAAGGAATTTCCTTTATAACTAGTAAACACACACACAATAAAGCACACGGCGGGATGAAACACAAAGTAAACAGTATAACAAAAGAGTGCTAAAAGTAAAAGGGGCCAGAATATAATCCCAACAGTAAAGGTACAAGTACAACTGAAATGAAATATAATTGAAGAAAAATAAAAAACAACTATTGGATCATCCACTGAGGTTCCTACCTGAAGGGTAGATACAGATCGCCTCCTCATCACTCCTTGTCCATCTATCTCCTCCAGGTACTGACACGCCGTATGGTCCACCTCCGAGTACCGTCCAGTCCTAGTACTCTCAGCCTCTGCTAGTGCTGTCCGTCATCTGCATCCAACACAATGAAGCGCGGGCATAGTCCATATAGGTGTGAGTATAATGATACTCAGTAGGGACCCCGAGACCCTCAAGGTCTCACAAAATCCAACAATTATAGACCACAAAGTATGAAATAAACATATCACCTTACTTAGGTATATGCCCATACATATACCTAAGTTACCAAGTGATCCATCTCAATCATGAGGAAAACACAGAAAAACTGACTGAGTTCAACCATGATTTTATTCTTGGGGTAGTATAAAGTAACATCCCCAATCACAGTTTCAAAACATCAGCTGCTGGAGAACTCCCCCTCTATCCAGTACAGTGGGCCTTCTGCAACACCAAGCACTCTTACCACTAACCTTGGACTGTCGAGGTACTCCTCCTCTCGAGTACCGTGGATCTGCCGCATCACCAAGTGCGCTCCCCCTCATAGCCTGCTGAGGTAATCCGCTTGTCGAGTATCGTGGGTCTGCCCTGACACCAAGGCGCTCCTCACTTTGGGTATGTCGCGACACCAAGGAGCTCCCCACTGGGCTTGTAGAGTCACTCCGAGTCAAAACGGTCAGCAGTCATTAGGTCTCAGCCAGCTACAAGGTCTCTGTACTATGATCGCTCATCTCTGGGAGGATTCTCTCCATTAGCTACTGGTTGACACTACAACTGTCATGAAGTCCCATGAAAAAATATCTCAAAGGTCTGCCACATCATAGGGGTCTCAACTCAATAGATGGCGCGTCAATCAGACGTCCAGTCTGTGAGTTATGATACGTTTAGTCCTGAGGGTCCGGTTGGATTCGTTCCTAATCCAACCTGACCATATCTCAACTATACCCCAAACTCTAGTGGGGTATACTCAAAGGGACCTTCATGTTCCAAAATTTCCAGCCCCCCTGACGGTTCTTTAAATGGACGTCTGGTGCCAAGGATATGGTCGAAAGAGCGTAAATGGTTCATAGTGGGCCGAAGTTCGGTCTGACCCAGTCAAATCGACCTAGTTCGGGTCCACCCGGCCTGACCCATTGGGTATCGCCCGACCCGCTGGGCCCATCCCAGCAGGCCGTGAGGGATCGTGGAGGGTGGTGAGGGCACGTACTGACTACGGGTCGGCACAAGGGCGGTTCGGCCCGGGGCGCGAGGCCGGTTCAGCTCAGAGGGCCGCGAGGGCACGGCTCGGGGCATCTTAGCCCAGGGCTGGGGTGGGACGGCTGGGGCCGGTTCGGCCAGCGGGTGGCGCAACCGGGGATAGTTCGGCTGGAAAGCTGGAGCGGCCGGGGTGGCTCGGCCGGCGGATGGCGCAACTCGGTCGGGAGGCCGGGGTGGTTGGGGGCCAGTTCGGTCGGGAGGCCGGGGTGGCTGGGGTACGGCATGGTCGGGGCGCAGCGCAGCTCGGGGCCAGTTTAGCCGGCAGCAGCGCGGGGCTGGTTTGATCGGGAGGCCAGAGCACCGTGGGGGCAGCGTGGGTCGCAGAGGTCGTGGGTGGCAGTGTCGTTTCCTTCATCCCCTTCGCCGCTTTCTATCGTTTCAAATAACACCGCAAAACAATACAAGGGTTATGGATAGGATGGGTCATGTTAGTTTGGACCGCACTCTCCGCATTAGAGTGGTAGCAAGAGGTTCACAAGAAGGAAGCACATCAAACCCTCCCACAAAGATTCTTCCCAACTCGAAAAATAAAAAGAAGGGGGATGTACTTGTGAAGTGATAATGAAACAACATTAAACCCCTACCTATTCGTTGTTGGTTGATGTTGGTGCAAAAAGGCAGACATCGATTCGTTTTAGGCGAACACATCCTACGTCGAAGTAAGTTTCAAGGAAGATAGTCAAAGGAGGTCGGCGTTCTTCATTGGGGAGTGTGTTCTTCGTTGGAGAACATGTTCTTCGTTGGATAGCATAATCCTCCAATTGTTGGGCATCAAATCACTTTTCTAGCGCTTGGTCACTTAGTGAAGACTTTCCAAATCCTCCTCCCAAGCTCCATATATATATTATAGGGGGTAGGTAGGTAACGATCATGGAATTTATGATGGTTCATTTATTTGGAACCTTCCTAAATTCCAACAATGTTGTTACTTGATTTAAAAAGGGGCAATCCAAATAACTAAGTTGGCACAATTAAAGGTATGTGCATTGGCACAATTAATGTGGAGGAAGTCAAGATGCTCCTCCACATTAATGAGGGGGTTGATAGTTTCTCTCAATTAAAGAGGGGTTTAGTCCCAGGTGGTCCCCACCACCGTAACCTCTCATGGGAGGTTATGGTTCGGGTGGTCCCCACCACCATAACCTCTCATGAGAGGTTAAGGTATCGTGTTTCTCACACCTCAACTTCCACATGGAGGTTTAGTTCTGGTGGACACCACCTCCCAGCACCCACATGGGTGTTGCAAATAAAAATAAAAATGTCATACACTTTTATTTTTATTTTATTCTTACACGAAAAACCCAAAAACTAACTTTCACCTTCAACCAACTGTCGTTGAGATGAAAGTCTTCTTAAGCGAATAAAGGCGTTGTGAGTTCAATGGTGCCCTCGGATTTAAATTTTGAGTACGGGTTAAAAATTTAGAAAAAAACTCTCACACTTATACTGAACGTACCCGAAATAAAGTTCAAAAATTTATTTCGGGCACTCCTGGCCTCAGAATCACGCACCGTCAATTTTTACAGACTCGTAAAATTCCAATTATTTGAAAAACAATTACATGGAAATTCCAGGTCTTTACATTTATATTATTATCTATTTTTCTTATCTTATCCTCAAAACAATGATAATAGTGAGATTATCCATTTTGATTTTCCACTTAGGCTCTTAGCTTCGACCGAGATCTTTTAGGGTTTTACCATGGCCCTCGGCTGCGGTGACCAAGTGGCGTGGTGCGGCATGAATTTTGGTTTTGTCGGTGTATTCGGGATTTATAGTGACCCAAGCAATGGATTTGGGCCTAAACAACATTTTAGATTTGGTTCAGAACTAGTTTAAGACCAGATATGGTCGTATTTTCATGGACTTTGGTCAATTTGTGCGACCCTCAGGGGATCTGAAGACACGGCGGTGAAAACAAATGCGGAGTTGCGCCTACGATGGTGTTTATGGCAGTGGACTGGCGGGTCACTGACAGGTGGGGCAGCTTCTCATATGAAGCTGGTGTTGATTCAATAAGGTTTCCTTATGACTTTTCAATTCCTTCTAGTTTTGAAAATCACAAACACTCTATCTTAAAGAAAATTTCTTTTCCTTATGTTTTACATTCATAAGAAAATTTTTCTTCCCCAAGGAAATTTATCCTTTCCATGTTTTTCATTGTTCATGTTATAACCTAACTCATTTTCTTTCTATGTATAAAATCTTGTTTCGTATCTAAAACCTCAGAATCTTATAAATACTTAGACATAGAGAATTTTGTTTTTAGGGTCTGAATTCAGGTTCCGAATTCTCTGAATTCAGACTCCGAACTTTCTAAGTTCAGACTCTGAATTCTATGAATTTAGACTCCAAACATTCTGAGTTCAGACTCCAAATTCATTGAATTCAGACTCTGAGATTTCTGAGTTTAGACTCTGAACTCTCTAAATTCAGACTCCGAACTATATGAATTCAGACTCTGAATTCTTATGAATTCAGACTCCGACTGACCGAAAATTGATTTTTTTTATTTCAAAGTGATAACCAAAGTTACAGTCCCAAAAGATACTACATCACCAAGTAGGAATCCAAAGTTGTGAAATACAATACACAACCAGTTGCCAAATTTTATTTTCAAAAACAACACATAACCCAATGCCTCGATTCAGAAGTCTCTCATGTCATCATAATTCACTTCATTTTCCATCAGCAATCAACATCATTGGAAATCCACCATCGTCTTCACCAATCATCACCATTCGCTGGCGAGGAAGCCGCTGGGATCCATCATTATTGATAGTAAGCACTAGCATCATTATCGAAAACACACAACTTGCATCACCACCATTGTGAACAAAAGTACACCATTGGAGCATCCATTGTTTTCTAGGTCGCACCTCCTAATACCCCAACTGCATCTCAAACCACACCATACCAAAACCTTAACATGATCCATTGCACCGTACCGACCTGTCTTGGTGAGAAGGAAACAGACGCTAGAGCAGAGTTTGGAGACGGAAGGCTTAATCAAGGAGGGACGACCTTGGACTGGACCACAAACTACACTCTTCAAAAACACCATCGTCATCACACCGAGCATATCCATCCAACCCTAAAATCCAACATTCAAAGAAACCATTAGAAAATCACATCCAAGACGAACGGAACCAGAAATAACAAAAAAACATTGTGAATGCGTAAAAACGCCATCACCAAATAAAGATGTCGACATTGAGGAAGAAAAAAAGAACTATATGAGAAACCACCCAAAAATGAAGCAATCAAATCAACTAAACTTGACCCAACACATTCCCAATTCATCCTCAGCAGCATCATGCTGGACCAAGTTGGGGTCAATTGCAGTGGGGGGAGACAAAAAGAGCAGCCGGAGGAGAAGATTTACCATGATTTCCGAGGGGGCTAACGGGAGAGAAAAACGAGGGAAACCCTACTTGAATCCTGTGCCGAAGCGAGAAGACCACCGCCTAGTAAGATGAAGAAAGTGCCGCTGAAATAGGAGGGGGACCCTAGATCCCAAAGCAGGAGGAGAAAGGTCGGGCGCCACTAGGGAGGGAGTAAAACCCTAAGAGAGCAGAATGTTCGGGCAAGGACAGAGAGAAACCGGAGATAAGACAGAGAGAAGCCGGAGAGAGGCGAGGCCGAAGAGAACTAGCAGGATAAAGTAAGAGCACCGCCGGGGAGAGAGCGAAACCCTAATTGGGAGAGGAGAAGCCGGGATCCCGAAGGAGGACACCGGGCGAGTGGAATTCAGACTCCTAATTTCATTGAAATTCATAGTCTGGATTTCTATAGAATTTAGGTTCTGAATTCTTTTGATCATAGAATCCAAGTATTTATGTATTATAGACACCGAATGGTTTTTTGGTTAGACTCTGAACTTTTATTATTCCTTACACTCTAAAAAATGAATTTGGTTAAACAACCATATTTTTTTCTTACTCTTTTTATAGTTATAAAACGATGTCATGATTTATATTTCTAACCAACCGTTGTTTGAGTGACACGTGTACAGGTCCCTTCGAAGTTCAAGGAAAGATATGACCATTGCAGGAGGGAGCATAACATTGAAGATGTGCCTATAAATAGGAGCTCAGTTGAAAGACCTCAAAACTTTGATGACTGTTCTACAACTCTAGAGATTACATAATGCTGAAGTTATTTCTAGAGAGATACTCTCATGCTTTGTGAGTACTAAACATATTGTTCAGAATTTCTTCATGTGACTTCAAATGTTGTTGAGTACATTCAAGGGCTTTCGGGGATCGGAATACATAGGTTCCAACTACCTTGAAGTTCGAGGGCTTGCGGGGATAGCAAGACATACTCTAATATTCATATCGAGGGCTTACCCTGGTGTGGGTAAGATATAATTTCTTGAAAGTATAAATCAAGGGACCTTTATCCAAGGTTGTTGGATACCCTTCTCTTTGGGTTAAAATATTTACTACTTGTTACTTGTTTTGTTTCACGTTTTCCGCTGCATTTTGGTTATTGAGGAAAGTATAACTATCTTATAATTTATTATACTTGTAATCTGATTAGTAATATTATATATGATTTAAGGTAGAATCTTTATCTTTGTAAACTTTTCTTAAGTTTCATTTATAGAACCACATTTCTGGAATCGAACAAGTTTGTATAACTAAGAGGTCTTGTAAATTGACCTTGTTTAACGTTGTTAAACATTACTATATTTAAAAGTTCTAAAGGAATTTTTTAAAGTATAAAATCCACCCCCCTCTTGTATAATAATCATCTAAATAATTATTTTGATACCACAATCAGTATCATTTTGATCCTACAATTGGTATCATAGGAGGTCTCTGAAATACTAATATTCACATATAATTTTTCTTGCTCAAGTTTTTCAGTGTTCTATATTTTCCATGTTTATGATATTTTTATACTTGTTTATAAACTTTTATTACTAACAAGTTTTTATGGAAAGATATTTTCTTTGAGATGACAGGAATGAATGTTGGTTCAATTTAAAATATTAATACTACTAGACCACCTATTTTTTATGGGAATTATTATGAATATTAGAGAGATCATATGAATACTTTTGTTATTAAAACTGGAGTGGACAACTTTGTTATTCTGATTGGAGATTACAGGATTCTTGATAAGGAAGTCAGAACTTTTACAAATCAAGAGAAGTCATAATATCAACTAAACTATAAGGTACGCAATACTTTTTGTGTTCCATGACCAGGAATATATATTGCCATATTTCTTCTTGTGAAGAAGAAATTTGTATTTGGAAGAAGCTTGAAGTTACACATTTTGGTACTTCCAATGTTATTGAAACTAGTAGAGTTATGCTTAGAGCTGAGTACCATGGTTTTTTATTTACTTATGGAGAACCTATATGTAAGGTACAGTATATATTTATGACTATTGTCAATAACTTACAATCCATGGGTGAAAAAAGTATGGATGATGATGCATTTATAGACAAGATTATAGACATCATGCGTAATGAGTGGGAATCCAAGACGATAGCTATAGATGAGAATAGGAAAGTCTCCCAGATCACTCTTGATGAACTTTTTGGAATTATTCTTCAACATGAAACTAGAATGAAGAGAAATTATGATAATGTTACGAAAAAGAATAGAAATGTAAGTGTTGATTTTACAACTACTTCAAATCATATGAAATCCAATACTCTTGAGAGAGTTACAAGATATAAGTCTAAGAAGATCAATATTTTATCTAAATCAAGTGAAAGTGAAAATTAAAGGAATGAACTAGATAATATTTCTTGAATGATGAACAAGATAGTTGGGAAGAAAGACTTTCAGTATAGATACGAGAAGAAAGAATGAAAGGATAAGAAAGACTCAGAAGTTACTTTTTATGAATGCAAAAGAGCTGGAAAAATAAGCCCAGATTGTCCTATACTTAAGAGAAAATATAAAAAGGAAAATAATTTTGAGAATAATAGAAATAAGTACTAAAATGTTAAAGATAAGAAATTTTTAAAATCTAATGACACTTCGAGTTCCAGTGGTTGAGACTCTCTTGATGAATCCTCAGATTACGAATCTTCTAGATAGAAGAATATTGGTCTAATATCCATACTACCTATTGAAAATCATTGTTTAATGGAAAAGGTACACATTGTTGAATCCATTACCAATGTATCCTTGAATTCTTATTATATTCATAGTAAATATCATGAATCCTCGGATGAATAATCTTCTTCTAATAAAGATAATACTTTACCTACCTATGAAGATGTTTCTAGGTTTGATAAGCTCCTTGAGAATGAAAATTCTAAAGTCAAGAAAAATATTGATAAGGCAAACTCTATAATTTCTATTCTTACTATGGAAATATCAAATCTTTCAAAAGATATCGATAATAAAACCCTTTATTTTGAAAGTATTTAAAAAAACCTTGAAGAAGTTAATTCAAAGAAGGATAAACTTTCTAAGGATCTAGAAAAAGTAATTTCTAAGAAAAATGTTTTCGAGCCTAACTCTAGTACTAAAACTGATGTTTTTGAGGATAAGAACATAGTTATTAAACTAATGTCAACAATATTTTCCTTGAAGAAGTTTTTATTAAACATTACCTTAGGGAAGTAAAACTTTGATAAAATGTATTCTCAAATTTTTCCTCTAAGGAATAATTCTAGTTTTGGTTATACAAGTTCAAAACTGATTTTTAGTAACAATTATTTTGTTCCTCAAAGTATTCCATTCTGCACTAAGTGTCAGTGTGGTGGACCGATGAGCCCATAAGGGGAACCATCTCCTTATGTTTTTTCTCTATCACCTCCTCTCTCCTCACCTCATATCATCTTCTGAGATCTCTTCGGCGCTCCTTCTCGGCATTCTCGTGGTGGTGGTTCCTCTCACAAGGGCGGCATTGAGGATTCTTCGTTGGTGCAACCATTTGGGCCTCCCCCACCGTTTGATGTCCTATCCTCATTTGGAAACGCGGTGTTAGAGGTCGTTGTTCCAGCTCCCCTGGCTGAGGGCCGACACTTCATCTGTGTCGGCTGGGGGTACACACGACAGTTTGATGAGGTATCTGAGCGAGATTGTGAAGGTGGCGACGGGATCTGTTCAGACTTGCGAAGAGGTGTTGCGACCATCATCGTGCATTTGTATTATCATCATGTTTTTTTCCCTTTTTGATTTTTCTAAGGTATAGTTGATTTCTTCTTTGGTGTATGGTGATTTTGGTTGTGATTTTCAGTTCGATCTGCTCCGGTGTTGTTACGGCGATGGCGTAGACACAGCGTTGCGGGGTGGCGGTGCCTCTCCCGCAATGATGGTTTGTTTCATATTTACTGCTGGTTTCTTTTGGTTGTTCTGGTTCTTGGTGATTATGTTTGCTGGTGATTCGATACAAGTTTGGTGTTTCTCAATGCTGATATTGGTGCTCTGCAAAGACTACGATGGTTTTCGATGGCTTCCTCACCAGCGAACTGGTACAATGATGGGTCTGTTTTGTGTCAGGGGTCTCGTCACGATGCGGGACATGGCCCAAGGTATGATGATGGTGTGGTTTGAAATTTTAATTTTGAATGTTGAAGGTTGAATGTTGAATTTTGAATCGGGTTTTGGGGTGTATGCGTGGTGGGGAAAGGTGTTGTAAGGTTCCCACTTTTCCAAAAATTGGTTTATCAAAATAATAAAAAAATGCAATTATGGTCAGTGTGGTGGAAATTGGGAAAAAGGTTTTTCCTTAAACAAAACTCAGTCTTTAAGTTTTCATAAAGCATATTTTTCAAAGAAAATGTGGATACCTAAAATTTTACTTTCTGAAGTTTTCATATCCAAGAATATTTGGGTTCTGAAAGTCTAACACTCTTATTTACATGAATGTAAAGAGAGTACCAACAGAAATACATGGTACATGGATAGTGGATGTTCCCAGTATATGATTTGTAACAAAAACTTCTTTGAAAATATTATCAAGAAGAAATGAGGAAAATTAACTTTCAAAGATAATGCTAAGGGAGAAATTATTGGTATAGGTAACATTGTTCTTCTTGGAAAAATATTGATTTCAAATGTTTTATTTTTTAAAGGTATTAAGCCCAAACTCATTAGCATAAGTCAATTATGTGATTAAGGTTACCTTGTGAATTTTAGGAATGACAAGTGCTTAGTACACAATTCCAAGGAGGAGTTTATTCTTTCTACCCATAGGAAAGAGAATGTATACACACTAAACATAGAATACCTTAGGAGCCAGGACCTACCTTGCCTTAGTGTAATGGAAGATCATTCTTGGTTGTAGCATAGAAGGTTAGGTCATTGTAACCTTAGGAACCTATGCAAACTCTCTAAGAAAATACTAGTTAAGGATCTACCATAGCATAGATTTGATTCTTTAAAAGTTTGTAATCCTTGTAAATATGGAAAGAAACATAAATCAAGTTCTAAATTAGTTGGTGAAGTCTCAACCACTAATGCATTATAGTTAGTTCATATGGATATTTTTTTTCCAACACAAACTAGAAGCATTGGAGGAAAATATTATATATTTTTCTTATTTGATGATTACACAAGATTTACATGGGTCTATTTTCTAGCAAAGAAATCTGAAGCTTTTTCTTATTTAAAAAGTTCTAGAGCCCAAGATAAAAATGATAAAAACCTTCCTTTGATAACTATTTATAGTGATCATGGAGGATAATTTCAAAATTATGATTTTGAAACATTTTGTAGTAGAAAAGGCATTACTCAAAACTTCTCAGCACCCATGACACATCAAAAAAATGGTCTTGTTAAAAGAAGAAATAGAATTATTCAATAAATAACAAGAACCATGTTGAGTGAATATTCGGTATCCAAACATTTTTGGGCTGAAGTTGTAAGTACTTCTTATTATACTATAAATAATGTTTTTATTAGAACTTTTCTTAACAAAACTCTTTATGAGTTATGGAAAGGTATAAAAGCTATACTTTCCTACTTCAAGGTTTTTGGTTGAAAAGTATTCATTCTGAATACTAAAGATAATCTACACAAATTCACACCAAAATTTGATGAAGGAATTTTCTTAGGCTACTCCACAACTTTTAAGGCTTATAGAGTTTTCAATAAAAAATACATTTACTGTTGAAGAAACAGTAAATGCCAAATTTGATGAAACTGATCCTTTTATTTTTAAAGAACCTCAACCTACACCTTCAGATGTGTTTTAAAAAACTGATTATCAAGCTTTGTTAGAAGATCCTTCTGATAAGGAAAATTTTCAAGAAAATTTTTCTGAATCATTTACCCCAGAAATTTCCTACCCTATGTTGATGAACAGGTTTTATAAAACCCAAATCAGTTGTTTCTAAAGAATCATCCCAGTGATAGTATCATTGGTGATTTAAATCAACCTATAAAGACTACATGTTCCTTAATAAATGAAGTAGAACATCTATCATTCTTTTCCCAATTAGAACCAAAAAGCACTGATTAAGCTTTAGGTGATGATAATTGGATAAAAGCTATGAAAGATGAGCTAAATGAATTAGAAAGGAATAAAGTATAGACCTTGGTTGAAAGACCTAAGGAAACATCTGTTATTGGAGAAAAATGGGTCTTCAGAAATAAATGTGATGAAAATGGAATCATAGTAATAAATAAAGCTAGATTAGTTACTAAAGGCTATAATCAACAAGAAGGAATATACTATGAAGAAACCTATTCTCTAGTATCTAGACATGAATATATTCATATTATACTTCCCTTTATAGCATTCTTCAATTTCAAACTTTTTCAAATGGATGTTAAATGTGCTTTCCTTAATGGTTTTGTACAAGAGGATGTTTTGGCTGAAAAACCACTTGGTTTTGAAGATTCAAAACATCCAGAACATGTTCATAAACCTACCAAATCTTTGTATAGACTTAATAAATCCCCTCGAGCTTGGTATGATAGACTTACAGGATTTTTGCTTCAAAATAATTATGTTAAGGGAAATTCTTATCCAACCCTTTTTATAAAGAAAGATAAGAAAAATGTTTTGATTGTTCAAATTTATGTGGATTACATTGTATTTGGTTCAACTCAAAAATATTTAACTGATTTATTTGTGGATCTAATGAAATCTGTGTTTGAAATGAGTATGATGGGTGAGTTAACATTTTTCCTTGGTTTTCAAATTTCTCAAAAACCAGAAGGAATCTATATATCCCAACATAAGTATATTAAATATCTTCTTAAAAAAATTTATATGACAACACTAAGATTATAAGTACTCCCATTGGTACCTCAAATTCACTTGATCTTGATAAAGCTTGGAAACCAGTAGATCAAACATCTTTTGGAGGTATGATAGAAAGTATACTTTACTTGACAGATAGTCATCTAGACTTAATGTTTTTAGTATGATTATGTGAAAAATATTAATCCAATCCTAAGGAATATTACTTAAAGGCAGTGAAAAGGATTTTTTTCTACTTAAAGGGAACCATGGATCTAGGACTCTTTTACACTTTCGGAAATGATTTTTTTTGTTAAAGATTTTCGAATGCTGACTTTGGTGGGTGTAGAATGGATTGGAAAAGTACATCTGGAATCTATCATTTATTAGGAGATTCATTGGGTTCTTGGTCATGAAAAAACCAACACTCAGTAGCACTTTCCACTGCTGAAGCAGAATATATAGCAGCTAGAAGTTTTTGTGCTCAAGTGTTGTGGATGCAACACACACACAGACTATGGTATGAGTTTTACCAAAACACAAATTTTTTGTGATAATACTAGTGGCACTGCCTTAAGTAAAAACTCTGCACATCACTCTCATGAAAAACACATAGATATTAGGCATCACTTTCTTAGGTATCACACACAAAAAGAAGATATCATTCTTTAATTTATCAGAACACAAGATCAACTTGCTGATATTTTCACAAAATCTTTACCCTCTGATAGATTTGAATACATTAAACTGAAGTTAGGAATGATAACAGTAAGGTAATCGTCCATGTTAACTTCCTATTGAAATCAATATCTTTACAGTAACAAACTCTTTTTCATAGGGGGAGTACATTTGCTTATTAGGTAATCAATTTTTTCGTAATGAAAATTTTCAGTCTAAAATTTTTTTTTAGTCTATATTTTTTCTCTGTAGTCTAAAATTTTTCATAATGAAATTTTAGTATTAAAATTTTCGTAATGAAGATTTTCTAAATTTTCATAATGAAGAGTTTCTAAATTTTCGTAAGGAAGATTTTTGTACGCAAAATTTTCGTAATGAAGATTTTTGTGATTAAAATTTTTGTAATGAAGGTTTTTTAAATTTTTCGTAATGAAGATTTTTGTACTTCAGATTTTTTTTTTTGTAATGAGGTTTTCTTTATTTTTCTTAATAAAATTTTCGTAGTTATATTTTTTGTCATGATTTTTTAGTTAAATTTTCATAATTAAATCTTCAGAATCTAAAGTTCTTTAAGAAGAATTTTCCTCATTACGAATAATCTTCCTAGTAATCTAAAAGGTATATTTCCTTTCTTAAATTTTCGCAATCATCTTTTACTGGTTGGTATTTTCATCTATTTTTAAATTTTCGTATTCAATTTTTCTTAAATCCAGATTTTTTTTCTTAAAAAAACCTCAAAAGATCGAATTCTATCAAAATTTCTTTCTGGTTATCATCTTAATCATCAGATCTGATCATAAGGTTTTTTTTAACTATTTGAGTATGGAAGTTGAAACGTCGCATCAATTTCTTATATAAATGACCCCCCGATGGTTGTCCCACATCGAAACTCAAGCCTTCGTATGCTAAAGCTCTTCCCTCCTACATAAGCCCATTCCAAACTTCTAAGATCTTTCTTACTTCTGAATGTCTGCCAAAGTCTCCTCTCAGAAAGATATTTCAACTGTGAAACCAATCTCTGAATGGCAGATATACAGAGAAAGGTTAGTTGATCCGATGTTTTTTGTAAAGTATGATACTATTATCTCTAAGTATATAAAGCTGAATGGATGGGAAGGTGTTTTCCTTTCAAAACCATAAGCTTAGGATTTGATATATCTGTATTTTTTAATAGAATTCTATGAGTCAGTAATTTTCTTCTAGTAATAATGGAGGAGTAAGTTTTCTTTCAGGTGTTATGGAAAGACATATTCACTTTATTACACCAAGGCTACAAGATTGGTTGGTATTCCTTATGAAGGGGAAGCTAAGTTTTATTCTCATAAGTTTCCTAAGGTTCAAGGAAGTTTTGATAAGGTGAATTCCATGACTTTTCTTGGTCTCTCATAAGTAAAGACTCTGAAGATTCTTCACTTGACAAGAAATTATCAGATTCTTGAATTGTGGGTTCAAGGATTCATAATACTGAGAAAAGGAGACAAGGATACTTTGAAGAAAAGTAATATGTACATTCTGGATTTCTTGGTAAACCTAAGGAAGATAAACTTGTTAAATCATATCTTGGTTACGATTGAATACATAAAGAATAGAAATTTGAAGGATCAGATTATTATGTATCCATCCTTTCATTCAAATATGATTGTTCGGTGTTTAGAATCCTTCAAAATTATCTTAAAATCTAAGTCAGGAAATTGAAAAGTCATGTTTCTAAGTGACGACTCTTTGATAAGGATGAATGTTGGCTTTTCCATAGAATCTAAAGAATTATATGACTTGACTGAAGAGGAATTTGAAGCTTTTTCAAAGAAACAGGATGTGGCTAAGACCTCTAAAAATGGTGGAAGTAAGAGGAAGTTGAAGGATGTGGAAGATAAGGCAAAAACCCCAGGGGCCAAGGAAACTCAATTCTCGCCTCCGAATCCAAAGAAACAAAAAGTCTATCCTGATGAAGTTGTAGAAAAATGGAGAGAAGATAAGAGAAATCAGAAAGAAGGGGAGCCTAAGTTTGGCTTTGACCCTGCTGAAGAAAAATATTTGAATGAAAAGACATCTGAAGAGCTTGAGAATAAAGATAAAGAAAATAAGAAAAATAAGAAGTTTTATGAGGTTGAAATAGTTCAATACCTTCTGAAGGCTGATTAGAAAGCTTCCGAGAATATTCTGGTACCATAATCCTTCTTGATAGAATCATTACCAGAGACTCTAGGAAATAAGTTTGTGACTTCGGAAAAAGACCAAGAAAAAGAAGTATAATAAAAAATAAGTAGAATAAGAAGAAGAAGAAGAATGCAGTGTTAATACTGAAGACTTGATAAAAGAAGTAGAGTATTTTCATGAGAAGGAGAGACCTTCTAAGAAATTATCATTCTAAACCTCTCAAGTTGAATCATCAAAGCTTTATACTCCCAGGAAGGATGAAGAGAAAGCTGAAGATGAAGTAGACAAACCATCTGAAGAAGAAATCATTAATAAATATTTCATTCACCCATAGGATGCTGAGGCAGGAGCTGAAAATGAAGAATTTGATGAAGACAAAATCATTTAGCTGTCTGATAGTGAAAATGAATCTCATGATCAAGAGGAAGTCATTCTGAAGGTTGATAAGGGAAAATAGGTAGTAGTTGATACACTTACCAAGGTTGTGGTAAAGGAGAAAGATGTTGGTGGTTCTTTAAAGAGGAAAGCTGTTGAGTTTGAAAAATAATCCTCACCAAGAAAAATCACTAATTTGGAATCATCCTCCCTTGGACATGATTTTGTAGTCCAATATTTGAAGAATCTTGTTGGAACTATACCAATATTTCCCATCATATAATTGATATTCCAGATGCTTTAACATTCCTTAAATTAGAAATTAGATTCAGTATCCATGGTGATGGATAACTGCATCAGACTTGAGGTTGATTTCAAAAACCTTTTTCATAAACTACAAAGCCCGCAAAAGATCTTGCAAGAAAATGACCTTCTAGTCAAGGAAAACTATAGAGGACATGAGAATTCTGGATGAGTTCCAAGAAAGTGTCAAAGAAGCATTTGACACCGAAGATGTGAAGATCAAGGATCTCACAAATAGTTTTGAGGAAAATCTATCTCTGGAACAGAATTCTCGGATACAAGAAGTGAAATATCTGAATGGGAAGTTATATTCAATTGCTCAAAGTTGTAAGAGGGGAAGATATCTTATAATTGAACATGAGGAAACATTTTCTAAGAAAAAGAAGTTCTAAAGGGGTGGGTAGAATATCTTAAGTCTTAGGAATAAAAAACCAAAGCCTTAGAGAAGAAAGCAGAAGATCAGGATCAGCTTCTCAAATGTATAGAGGAGGATCACAAGGAACTCAAGAATCTCAAAACCATAGTAAAGAAGTTGATTCCGAAGGAGAAGGAAGGATAATATTGTTCAATTACAATCTTTTTTTTGTATTCATTGCATGCATAAATGTTTTCAATTGTAATGAAATTTTGGGTTGCTCTTTATATTTTTGGTTGTCTAGTACCAATATTTTAGGTACCATATTTTCTTTTCCATTCCCTATATTCCTTTATGAAAATAACAAAGGGGGGAAAGGGATGATAAAAAGAATACTAAGTAGAAGAATACATTTCCCTAAGTAAGGGGGAGTTCCTCTAATCGGGAGTTATTATCCATGAATATTTTCATATGCAATAAAATTCTAAGTTTCAATTCAGAAATCAAGAATACGATCTTTAGTGTATCCAAAGACTAAGGGGGAGTTAGTCGTATTCATCATTTCCCATGTGTTAAAGGAGATAAGTTTAATTTTCAAAGTCCATAAAAATATTTTCTAAGTCCTTATATTCTTTTTCGTGAGGAGGTTTGTGCTTTCCAAAAATTGGGATATTTTTGAGTCAATAACGTTTCCTTACGACTTTTCCATTCCTTCTTGTATTGAAAATCATAAACACTCTATCTTAAGGAAAATTTATTTTCCCTATGTTTTACATTCATAAGAAAATTTTTCTTCCCCAAGTAAATTTATACTTTCCATGTTTTTCATTGTTCATGTTATAACCTAAATGATTTTATTTCTAAGTATAGAATTCAGTTTCATATCTAAAACCTCGAAATCTTATAAATACTTAGACATAGAGAATTTTGTTTTCAGGATCCAAATTCATGTTCTGAATTCTCTGAATTCAGACTCCGAACTTTCTGAGTTCAGACTCTGAATTCTATGAATTTAGACTCCGATATTTCTCAGTTCATACTCCAAACTCTTTGAATTTAGACTCCGAACTTTTTGAGTTCAGACTCCGAACTCTTTGAATTCAGACTCCAAACTTTATGAATTTAGACTATAAATTCTTATGTATTCAGACTCTGAATTTCCATGAAATTAAAACTCAGTAATTCTATAGAATTAAGGTTCCAAATTCTTTTCAAGACATAATCCAAATATTTATGTATTATAGACACCAAATTTTTTTTGGTTAGACTCCGAACTTTTATTTTTCTATACACTCCGAAAAATTAATTTGGTTAAGAAACTATATTTTTTGCTTACTCTTGTTATATTTATAAAATGATTTCATTCTTTTTGTTTCTAACCAAATGTTGTTTGAGTGACACGTGTGCAGGTCCCTTAAAAATTCAAGGAAAAATATGACCGTTGGAGGAGGGAGCCGACTGTTGAAGATCTGCCTATAAATAAAAGCTCATTTGAAAGAGCTCACAACTTTGATGATTGTTCTACAACACTAGAGATTGCATATTGCTGAAGTGATTTCTAGATAGATACTTTCATGCTTTGTGCATACTGAACATCTTGTTCAGAATTGCTTCGTGTGACTCCAAATTTTGCTGAGTACATTCGAGGGATTTCAAGGATTGGAAGACAGAGGTTCTGATTACCTTGAAGTTCGATGGCTTGTAGGGATAGCAAGACAGACTTTGATATTCATATTGAGGGATTACCCTAGTGTGGGTAAGACATACTTTCTTGAAATTATAAATCAAGGGACCTTTATCCAAGGTTGTTGGATACCCTTCTCTTTGGGTTAAAAAATTTACAACTTGTTACTTGTTTTGTTTCAAGTTTTCCGCTGAATTTTGGTTGTTGAGGAAAGTATAATTGTCTTATACTTTCTTATACTTGTACTCTGATTAGTAAGATTCTATATGCTTTAAGGTAGACTCTTTATCTTTGTAAACTTTTCTTAAGTTTCATTTCTGGAACCACATTTTTGGAATCAAGCATGTTTTTAAAACTAGAGGGTTTTGTGAATTTACCTTATTTAAATTCTCTAAACATTACCATATTTAAAAGTTCCAAATGAATTTTTTAGAGTATATATTTCACCCCCCCCCCCTCTTGTATATTGGGAATCTGTATCATTATTTCGATACTACAATCAGTATCATTTTGATCCTACAGATGGGATCAGGGTGTGCGGGTCAGTGGCGTGATAGTGGAGAAAGGTGGAGTGAGGCGAAGATTGGGTGGTGCGTGGGATGCGGAGTGTGTGGGAGATGGTGGTTCCCGGTGATGCGGAGGATCTAGTGGAAGGCGTCTTGGTAGAAACAAAATTATACTGGAGGCAGGAGGCACGACGGAGGCAATCTCAATCAGATATTGGTGACGGTGTGGATGGCGCTTTAGGCGGCGGCTTAGCCGATGTGGTCAGATCCACAGAAAGTGTTTCTTTTGGGTGGTCGGCCTCAAGGTGGGAAATGGAATCATGGACCATTGGATATGGTTCAGCAGGGACCTAGGGTTTGAGTCGGGTCTCCTTTGTCTTTGAGTTTTGGCGTCTATGGGACCTTCAATCTTATTAGTCTTTGTCCCATTGTGCCTTTAGACCATTTTAATGGATTTTGTATTGGGTTTTGTAGTGGTCTTTATCCCTTTGGGGTTATGGCTTATAATGAGTTTTCCCTTACCTGGTTAAAAATAGGTTCTTTCTATCTTTTCCTCTTTTTAATAAAGGGGTTTCCCCCCAACACTTTTGATTTTTCTACCTAGCATAACAAATAATTATTTCATCACTATTAAAATATATTATTCTAATGATTTTACTATATATGGTTTTATTCCACTAAATAAATGCCCAATTTTTTATTTGGGTTCAATGATAAATCTAGAAGAATGCCATGAATGTCTTGTGAAGTTGGATTCATAGGTTCCAATAGATTTATAATCTTTTTTCTTCAACTCAATGAATCGTTTCTTTATTTCATTTTGATGAGATTAAAGAAAATATTTGATGAAATATATTTTTCTAAACTCCCCCCACTTCATAAAGTTGGTTTTTTCCTTTTTTTTATGTTTACATAACAATATTCCATCATTGGTCAACTTCTACTTCCAAATTACAATAATTTAAATAACCATTTCATTCTCCAAACAATGATGGATTGAAAATATATTTTTCGTTGTGTTGATCAACTTCTCAATAATTAGTGGATCATAAGACCCGCTAAAATAAGTTGGGTTTTACCCCATAATAGACTCACTGTAGATTTTTTATTTCTTTGGAATATTTTTTAGACCATAATGGATCATTATTTTGATAATATATTGATATAGATGGTTGAGAACAACTAATTAATCTTTCACTTTATTTCACATCCTTGAGGATTCCCACTAGGATAATAATTACATCATCAATCACAGTTGTTTTTTACCAGGTTCCTCTTAATTAGATCCAATGAATATAATAAAAAAAGATAATGTGAGTATTAAATAATTATAACCAATATAAGTATTCAAATGATAATGATAATCCATCCGATGATTTCCAAATCCATGGAAGCTTTTTTTTATCATATGAAAGTTCAGGATGAACCTATATAATTTTTATTACAAGAAAGGTTAATTATTATTTTATCCTAATATTATTTATAACTTAATACTCAAAAATAACTAAAACCCACTCTAATATGAACTGACAAGACCCAATTTAACATACATATATCTTATAATGTTTATATAATTATACATTAAATATTATTAATTAAACACACACAAGAAACTGTAGTTTTAGTTTTTTTTTTGAGATTAGATATATAAAAAAATTATTTTACAACACTATGAACATTTATTTGTAATTAAATCACTCATGAACACCTTCTAGACATAATAAATTTCATAGTCTTTTACATAACCATGGGAATGGGAACATTGGGAAAGGGAGAACTCAAATTCTCTGTAATAGGTAAAACATGTGTGATATAAATTGAGTGTTGTATGTGATCATAATATGAACATATGGTCATGAGAAAATAATCAATGTATATGAATAAAACATAGGGATTTATTTTTAAATTGAAGATAAATCATAAAGATTAATATTGAGTAAGTTTTTCGGACTAACATTTCATTGTAGAAATGGAGTGTGGAAACATGAGTTAATAATCATGAGACTTGGAAACCTAATATAGAAATTAGAGAAAAAACATAATCATAGAAAATCATTTTTTATGTGATGGATCTCTATCAAGATATTTATTACATAGTGGATGAACATGTCCTGTAGCTTAGTGGACTATGATAACCTCTCATATCCTATAAAATAATATCTCAGGAGATATACACATTACCCAATGTATTAGAGGGCTATTAAATTCTGAGAGCACCTATCACATAATAATAATTATACATATTTGTGACACATGGACATAATAACATTCATAAATACATTATAGAGATGTTAACCCCATATAATGGAATGGGTTTCATGAAAATTACCACAAAAATATAATCTATCATGAGAATGAATGTAGATGTAAAAAATTAAAATGTATCCCTAGTGACTCTTTAGAACATTAAAAAAATTTATAATAGGACATATATGAAAAATCATTATGGGATGATAAAAAATGATTAAACACTAAAAAGAAATACTAATTTTCATTTCCAGACATTTTTATTTAAACAAATGATTATGATAAAATGTTTGAAAAAGGGTAAGGATAAAAATATCTTTAAATAATCATTGAATTAGAAAAATATAAATTGGAATATTCTTAAATAATATAGAAAGTAATGCAAAAAAATTTAAAAAAGTGTCAAAAATTCCATTAAAATTTTTGTAAAATAATGTCAAAATCAATTGAAAATGTGATTAAAAACATATAAGTATAGATAAAGATAAATGATGCATTGAAGACATGTGATAGAGATCATGGATATAGAAGAAACATATTTCAATTGAAAGTAAGAGACACTACCAATTCCTCTTATGAAAATCATTTCAGATGAATTTATTATCAAATAGATAGAAAATTATGGTAATTCATTTAAAAAAATAACTATATGATATGAAAATTTATGGAATTTTAGAGTGAAGGTATATAATATTCCACATAATAAAAAATTAGTTATAGAAAATATCTATTTTAATGTGATATTGAAAAAAACTCATTACCTTTAATCCTGTATCCCAAAAAATTGATTCCATCTTCTATAGAACAAACATTTATATATGAAATATTTTATTAAATATCCTTATTCATATCAATTTACTTTTACACTAGTCAATTATATTCATTTATTTAATATATGATATTCAATTATAGTTTATTTTCTTTATTTAATGTTAGTAGATTTTATTGTCTCGTGCATTTTTTTGATATGGTGATGTCGATTATTTTTCACTGATAAAAAGTTCATTATTCATGTACAAATTGTGATGGTGGGATCAGAGTTCTAAAATGATTTATGCAGTCCCATGTTAATTTAATGGATGGTACGAGTATGGTTTATACAAATGGAATTCAAGATAGACATGTTTAGGATAATTTTCTTATAATAACAAGTGACTTTAAAATGGCCATTCATTTTTTGTCACCATCCTAGAATAATAATTATAATATAAATTACTCTTTAATATCATGAATTAATATATTTTAGTATTTTACACTTATCTATGATGGGAGTTTTAATGATAGTATATCATTATTTATATAAGTGGTTGAACCGAACCAAACAAGAACATATTATAAAAATGAATTAAAAAGATAATAGAGTTTCATATTAGTAATATGATTTATATAGTTGAAAAAATATCTTCACATAACATAATTATATTATAGAATGATATTAGGTAAGATTGGATATGAGAAGGTAGTTGAAAAAGATAGAGGATAACTATATATTTAGATGAAAGTGCTCCCCATAATGTGTTCCTTCAGAATAAAGGATATAGGCCCTCTTCTTTGAACCAAAATCTATAAGACATATAACGATTCTCTGGGAGATATAATTTTGGTTGGTATTCTGAAGAAAACCAAAGGAATTTTTTTGAAGGGGTTGATGAAGATTCCTTTTAAAGGAGATTTTGAGTTTCATTTTCGCAAATACTCATTCCTTAATGTTCAAGGAATGTCATTTCACAAAGAAAGTAGATATAAAGATTAAAATATATAAATATGGGTCATACACACCTTCATTAAAATAAATTAGAGACATTAAAGGGTTATTTTATGATTTTAACCCTTAATTTATCCTTTTAACTTATTTTACCTTTACTATGGTAACACATTATTTTACTATGGTAACTGATTTTTTTCCCAAAAAAAAGAACCTTATAATATTATTTATAAATGATGAATAAAAATATAAAATTTATTTCATTAGATTCAATTTCTAAAATTGATACAAATTAATTTTAATATAAAAATCCATATCACCTCATAATCAATTTTTAGAAAAGTTTCATTTTTAAAAAATTAAATGATGTTAGTCTTATTTATATTAGATTTTAATCATTACATGAATTTTAATTAATTAATTTATATATATACTATTTTTAAATATGAGAACTTTTTTCTTAAATAAAAACATGCAATATATAATAAAATTATGATTTTGAATAAAACATATCCCTTTAATAGTGAATCATTATGTTTTTCATTCCTTATTATTTTTTAAATATTTAGTGGAAATGATTTAATTATATTACCAATAATTCATTGAATTTTTTCATCCTATTTTATTGAAATTATTATTTAAATAAAAAACATTAATTAAAAAATAATTATTTACAAAAAAATCATTATATTAATAAATTTTTAAAAAAATGAATTAGTATATATTTTTGTTTTAAATTTATTTATTTTATAAAAATGAAATGTGAAATATATTACTTATTATAAATTATTCACTTCCAATTATAAAATATTCAGTACACATATTTGATACATATATACATAATGTAAATATATTCAATAATGATATATCCAATGCACATACAACAACAATATTTACCCTTTTCACCCCTATATATAACCTCACAAACTTCAATAATATACATTCATACCCATTTCAAATTTCTCACTCAAAATTTCTATTGTATTTATAATTATTTTCCTTCATTCTATAGTATTAATTGGTAGTATGATCTTCAAGTAAAACCATGAGGATGGTGATTTTACAATCATAGTCTTTTTTATATAATTTTTTATTCCTTTTGTTATTTTCATAATGATGTTTAATATTTCATTCTCATAATTTGTACATTTTTATCTTTAATTTTAATATTTTATTAAACTTATCATGGTTCATTTTATTTTAGTATTCCATGTGGATTTTATTAATAAATATATTAATGGAATAAAAAATATGTGGTGTAAAATTCTACCCCTATATAATAAATTTCTCTCTCAAAATTTCATTACTAAGATGAAAATAAAAAATTGTACATTTGTCTTATAACATCATTAGGAATCCAAATCACTTCATCAAACATATTATTACAGTAAATAATTTTAATCGAGTGGTCATTTTTGTTCATAGTATTTCATATCTTTGATTCATGATCTCTATTTTTTATTCCTTATATGAGAGATCATATTGTTTTTTAAAAATATATAACTTTAGTAAATCTAATAGGTTGAGTATGTATTTCTTCAAAATTGATACATTGAACACATCTTTCATTTATGAGAGGTGCGATATAAGTTCCAGGTGAAAATATATATTCCCCATGTGATCATGAACATTGAATAGTAATATTTATATAGTTATTGGCATTCCATTCACCCCAAATACCATAACTCTCTTTCATTGTGATATTTTAAGAAATGCATTTATTACCACTCCTAACTAAAAAATACATAAAATATTATTAATTTTACACTTCTATCAACTTTTTATTGCTCTGATATGAAAATTAATAGAATGAATTACCTATTAAATTTATTAAGAAAGGTATTTTCCAAAAAAATATGATTTCTAAATTCATCCAAAAATGTTTTTTTCATAATCCTTCCAATACAAATCCTTATATGATTACATTTTAATTATAGAATGAAAATTTTTATTATATATGAACTCATATAGTGAAATATATTTATCCAAACCTCCGTTGAAATATATTAAATATGATCTCATCATATCTTCTAGAGTTTTAATAGTTCCTTCAAAACGACCATCAATTTGTGGATGAAATATTTTATAATTATAAATTTTGTATCCAATACATATTGAATAATGATCTATAACTTCATGGTAGACCACAAATTTTAATTATATATAATTTAAAGTGATACTCTATGTATCATTACTATTTCCTTTATATAAATCATTACATGTTTAACAAGAGAAAAATATTCTCAAATAGAATTGAAATTCACTCAATTTGTAATCTGATCAGCCGTGAACCAAATAGAATTGTATCTATTATAAGTCAAGGAAATTCCTAAGATGAAATCCATGATGATGTTCTCACATCTATATAAGTACGATTAATGGTTTCATCATCCCCTTACACTTCATAAATTTTGTATTGACTTGATGAATAACCATGAATCAAGATATATGATTTTGGATATCACTTTTTATGTGGTCCCATGAGAAGTGATCCTTAATATCTATATACATACTTATTCTTCAAGGATGGATAGAGAATGTTTAGATTTGTGCATTATCAAATTACTCTATTGTCAATTACATTATTGAAGGGGTACATGTTTGTTTCAAAATTATCATAATTCAACCCTTATCAAATTTGAAATATAGAGTATTCCTTAACTAATTTTGTAGCTCGATATCCTCATTCTATTCCTCTATACTCTTCACATGGATGGAAGATTGAGTATTCACTTTGTAAATATAGTATTTCATTCACTCCTTAATGATTTTCATGTTCATACATTGAAAATATGTAACACCCCAAGATTTCATAGTGTGTTATTTCTTCAAAATAATTTAATAACTTGCACTACACGCAACACCGAGTTCAATTGCACCATGACTTACCAAAAAAAAATCCATTAAAAGAGGTCATGAATAGTATTAACTAAATTTTAAACTTTATATAATCCTTATAATTTTAGAATCCATATTATGAGTTTCTTAGTCATAATGCAAGAATAGATTCATTTTCAGTATTGCACTTTTATCAACTTTTGATAGTGAAACCTTTTTAAATACAATATTTTAAACTTTTTGACTAAATGGAGACATCAAAAAATTTAAAATGAAACATCACAAGCTTCCACGGTACGCTTTCCTTTGAATAAAACAGTAGCGTGTGTTGTACGCAACTTCAAGTTCTAACATACCGTAACCAATCAAACTTGCTGTTATGAATAGTAATACCTACTTTTTGAAGTTATATATATTTTATATTTTAAAATGGACTTCATTTTTGGATTCGGAATATCAAATTTAGCCTAAGGTGAAATTTTGGTACTTTTCGGATAACTTTCATATTTTGATGAATAGTGAAAATTACTAAATTTTAATTAAAAACAACTTTTTTAATCAAAATAATTAATAGTGATAAATTATGAATTTGAGTGGTTTTAAAGTATATTTAGAATATATTTTTACTATTTAATATAATGTTGGTCATTGGACATAATTTTACAATTAAACCGAACATAAACAAGTGTCAATCTTTTGATAGTTATTATCTCTTAAAAACACGCTTTTTGTTTTGACAGCGGGAATTAATTTTAAATTAATTTCTGCCACTTCTGTGTTTAGAATTTAGGAAAATGGATTCCATATTTGGAATCAGGATGTTCAAATTGTGTAAATAGGTAACTTTTATTTTTAGACATTTTGAATAATTACTGCGGTAAATATTTTATTTACCATGGTTAAGGGTAAATCCGGTAAATAAGGGTTATAAAATAATATTATAATAATACTAAATTACCCTAAAACGTGTCTTAACCCTATTGGTTGATAAATGGTCGACCATGGGCATCTTTGTGTCAATTTTGGGACCCCATGGATCCACTTGTAAGTGATAATGACACTTTATTTTAATTAAGTCAAAATGAATACAAAAATGACACAAGCATATATCTTTTAGAAAAACAATTGTTACATAGAGTTATATAAGTTGGATTTTAGATTATAAATATTAATTAGAAAGATAAGAATATTTCCTACATAATGATATTTTATTTATAATTTTTAGACATTAAATAATTTATTTTATTTATGACACAATGATGATGCAGTAATTACTATAATAGTGAAAAATTAAAATAATTGATATTATAAATACCCAAATAAATATAATATGAAACTTTTAATGAATTAAACTAATTTTCTAGGATAATATGATATATTAGGATTGATTTAATTGACTTTTTTCGAAGTAATCAATCTGTTATGAGTTTCACAAAAATCAACTATTGAATAGTGTCAAAATTGACATAAAAGAGTTCTTAAAACAAATATTATATTATTAATTGATATTAAATTCCTAAAAATCTAAGGTTCGGCCAAGAGACTTATATCATGATAGGTTCATCATTAATGGACCACTTGTGGGTCGCTTGGATGTATATAGTAAGTTTATTAACCATATTATATAAAAATACAAAGAGACATTGTAAAAGTGAAACTAATTAACTTAGAGTTAATACTTAAAGATAAGGTTAATATAAGTACCCAAACCTGTCTAAATTCTATTGGTTGAGTGGTTTTCGACCTATCCCCACCTTAACCTTTGAATAATAAGCTTTGGAGCCATTAGAAACCGAATATGAATTTATTATAAATTAATATTTCTAGCTTTTCCAAAGGTGCCCCTCACCCCTCTTATAAAAGGGCACTCCTCCTTCTCATTGCTTCACACATTAAAACCTTTTGGCTCGGCCAAAATCTGCCCAAATACTCTCCCAACATCCCTCACTACAACCTAGAGGCCTTAGTTTGATCAGAAAGCCAACCTAAGGAGCCCTTTTGATCAAATCAAAAGGAAGAACCCGAAGAAGAGGTAATGATTTCACCACCCTTCTCCAAGTTCATTTCTTCTTCCACTTCTTCTTCCTTTGTTCTTACCATTCTAAAATAATAACTCCAGTATATCACATATACTGTGATGTTATTATAAATATGGTACAACCATATTCAGTATTCTATCCACCCTTTGAATAACATGTCACCATACGTGCGTACGTACGGACTACCGTCTCCACGTCGTGGTGTAATTGTTATTCAATATAATATTATTTGGATGGGTATAATAATGATGTGTAACTCATGTAAATAATAAATATAACATGTTAATGATTCTGTATATATGATATACCATCCATTTTTATATTATTTTAATATCAAATAATGATATTGTCGCTCGTGCGTACGTACGGACTACCGTCTCCACGAACGCGATGAGATTCATTCTCCATTGTATCCATTAAAGTATAATTATCATTTGATGATTTAAAAATGATGTTTAAGGACTTGATATCATTCTGGATATGAATAATATACAACCTATCATTTACAAAAAGGTCTTACGTAACAAAACATATAAAAGAAAACAAGTAAGTTAACACCCGAAACAATGATAATACTAAGATATTATTATAAATCGATATTAAAAGATCATATATGATATCATATTAATATATATGATTCTTGTATAATTTAATAACAATTATTTCACCATTATACATGAGGTTAACCTACCCCAACCAAGGAAAAGTACAAGGTAAGGGTTATTTCACAATCTCTTCATTATCCGAGGTTGTTTATTTGTAATAATCTACTGGGATCTCTTTATCATCCACATCCATGTTTCTTCAAAATGTATTTCAAAACATTTTTATTATTTACAAGAATATGGGTTAAAGTCATTTATACCCTTGTTTGACTTTTTATAAGAGGTTTATAAAGGAATCTTTCCGTCGTTTTCAAAACAAGGTCATTTTTAACCTTTTCGACAGAATTAAGGTAAGAACGTTTTTTTTTAAACTTATACGGCGGGTGCGGCTAATTTCCACCGTTATAAAATCTTAAAAACTTCCCTTACAAGATTATAAGAATATTTTCAAAGAAAATGTTTTATTTTATATGGATCTTAAATTATTTCAAAATAAAAGGAGATATTTCTTTAAAAAGAATTTTGATTTCATCTATGTCAACATCCTTTGATGGATTTTAAGATTATTTGAAGTTGATTTATTATGATACAAAACTTCTATATTGTATTGAAGGTTTTGTGATATGTTTGACTGTGGATGTGCTATTTTTATACCATTCATAGTTTATGGTGAAAGTATTGACATTTCGTATGCTAGTTTTAATACGAATGTTTATGTTATGTTTAAACCTTTTCATATGGGAATGCATTGGACTTAATATGTGACGGGTGGAGCCCGCTATAGCTCCTCGATGCATCGGTAGGTCTCATGAGACAAACTAGTGTTTTGGCACAAGGCCTTGACAAAATCTTATTTGTAGTCTTGGCACGAGGCCTTGGCTATGTGGTTATGATAGTCTGGCATTATGCATTCCAACATTATGAAAGTGGTTATGGTTTTTTGCATGTGATTATTCGATTAGTAGAATATCCATGTGAATAAGTAAATGGCATTATTTCATTTTATTTATGTCGTACCATATTGAAAGTTCATGTTTGAAAGGTTGTTGTTTTATTTATACCTTGCCTTAAATGTTTATGCTTATTTTTGAATGTTCCGCTATATTGTTATCCTTACTGGGCATTTGAGCTCACCCCTTTTCTATGTTTTATTTTTCCCAGGAAGTGAAGAAGTAAATTATGAATGACCTGCAGGGATATTATATGGGGATATGAGTGTGGATTATGGAGACATTATGTTGTTGTAGTAGTTTTTCATTTTATGATGTAATGTAAAACTTATGAATATATCTAGTATTTCCAAGGCTACTAAACCAATCGGTCTTTCGAGATTTGATCTTTCTTGTGATCATACCAATGTTATGTAATAATGCACCGACTCTGGGTAACTGGGGTCGGGGCGTTACAGTTGGTATCAGAGGAAGTTTAGTACAAACCTTGGAAGCTAGATTTAGATAAACTCTGATTAGAGCACGTAGACCTAAGATGAACTTTGAAGATTAGTATAGAAGAACTTCCTAGAATTTTGGTATTGTAGAGATTTTGTGAGTTTTCCGAGAAATACATCCCTGTCTGGATACGAGCAGGTAGAGGCGGCTCTGGCACAGATGTACCTAGGGGTAAAACCCGAAAACACCGCTTTGAGCTAGACTCGAACGGGAACTGGTGCACGACAACGGCCCTTGCTGCACTCTTGGTTACGACACTCCCGGGGGATATACTTAGGATAACTCTCATTTTCTTTACAAATCATTTTGAAGGGATTATGAGTATATACATCCTCAAAAAAAATGATTATGGATTATATCCATAAATAGTTCAATTTATGTTAAGTGTTTTATAAGTATGGGATTTTGTATTTTGATTCATAAACTGATCTAGTTTATGCCATTGTTTAGAAATGGAGCCCAGTAGAAGGAATGAGAACTCCGGAAATGCACATGATCCAAAGAGAAGGAAGGATCATATCTTTCATGGTCTTAAGCTAGAATTTATAAGAGAAATAGTCTCCCATGTATTATCATCATATGAAGAAATAATATCATGTATTTATAAGATAAGTAAAGAGATTACTGAGTCCTATGGCTTTGAAGGGAAGCAAGATAAGAAAAGGATAGAAGAGAGAAAGATGGATAAAGGGAAGAGGGAAAAGAATAATTTTCCCATATGTGGTAACTGTGGAAAGAAACACCCTGGAACTTGCCTGAAAGGAATGGGAGTTTGTTATAAGTGTGGAGGAAAAGGGCACAAAGTACGTGACTGCAAGGGTAAGAAAATGGTTTCAAATGTACAATGCTTCATTTGCAAGGAGTTTGGACACTACGCAGACTATGATGCAAATGATGCTATTGGATAATAATCAAGTTATGATACTACCACAGATGAAGAGGAATGATTAGAGTTCTTATGTTGATTATGTCAATTGAGTGTTGTATCAACAATGTACTTGTTATAATAATTATGGAGTATATAAGGATTGTACTGCAGTACTATTTCATTAAGGACTTGAGGTTGTGTGGAACAATGAAAAGTGACTCAATAGCAGGATAAATTTTTGGAAAATATATGGTTGAGAGAATGATAAACCATAATATAGTTCTGATACCGAGGTAGTGATTTTCGAATAATACATGATTATTTTGGAAAAAATATATTGGATATTCTTGACTACCTTGGAACTGATTAATGATTTGTATATTCCATCATTGTTGGGGTTTAAAACATTTTGGGATTGATGAAGTATATCCAGCATTCTATATGGAATAAGGGAGCATGAATGTAATCAATAAGGAATATGGTAATACATGATGAAGGTATTCATATGATATTACGGGGTAAAAAGGATCTATATTATGTTTACCTTCCTTATAAATGTTAGACTGTGAGTTTGGACAGAAGTATTTTGGATAGTTCTAGTTTGGATTATTTTGGATTGCCATAAAAGGACAACCCGGAGGTCGGGCGGCAACCCGTCGCGTCCGGCAAGGCTGCGAGACTTGAACCCGCAACCGAAGGGCGACAAGGGTGTATCACCTACCACTGGACCATGAGATGTCCTGGATTAAATAATGTAGTTTTTATTAAAAGATCATGTAGATGAATTATAAATTCGTTTATTTTAGAACCCTATACGAATAGTGTAAATAGAATTTTTTTTACATTCTATTATCTTTTAGAGTGAAAGATGAGTTTGTGGGAGAAATTTATTAATGGATAAAACTCTAATTATAAATTAAGTATATCTCCTTATGATCTTAGCCAATCTCATAAATAAATTCCTCAATATTAAGAAAAGCAACTTTGAACAAAAAAATTTTTCCTAGATGGTACCTTAAATCATCACTAATTTTTGGCTTTGGTATTGTTGGCCTTTTTATAGCCATGTTCTCTACCACTCTCCATCAGATAATTGATGGTTAGATTTTTCTTCCATATCCATATTTTCTTACATGGAACCCTAGTATGTGTTATTTTCGGTAATCTTCATACTTTCGACTCTTTATTTTAAATAGAGGCCTCATTAATTCATTTTTCGATATGGGATTTCAACTAGGATACTTTGAAACATCAAAAATGTGTTATCCTAATACCCTATGTTTTGTTGAACCGATGGTATTTCAATTCATCATAGATTGATGAATTTAAGGACCTCAATTTTATACTTGTTTGTAATTGATGACCTCAATCACTACCTATAAATATTTACGTTTTTCCTCCGATTATATGTCTCCAATTTCCACCAATGTTCTCCTAATCGAGATCATAATTTGGTGGTGACCCTTTGATTTCTCTTTTCCTCATATTAAGACTAAATTTTAGTAACCCAATTTCCGATGTGGGTTTTCCCACAAATATATTTTCTACTTTCAACCTTTTATTTTCGAAGAACAATTTCAAATTGCGAGGACGCAATTTATTGAAGGAGGGGAGAATGTAACACCCCAAGATTTCATAGTGTGTTATTTTTTTCAAAATAATTTAATAACTTGCACTACACGCAACACCGAGTTCAATTGCACCATGACTTACCAAAAAAAAATCCATTAAAAGAGGTCATGAATAGTATTAACTAAATTTTAAACTTTATATAATCCTTATAATTTTAGAATCCATATTATGAGTTTCTTAGTCATAATGCAAGAATAGATTCATTTTCAGTATTGCACTTTTATCAACTTTTGATAGTGAAACCTTTTTAAATACAATATTTTAAACTTTTTGACTAAATGGAGACATCAAAAAATTTAAAATGAAACATCACAAGCTTCCACGGTACGCTTTCCTTTGAATAAAACAGTAGCGTGTGTTGTACGCAACTTCGAGTTCTAACATACCGTAACCAATCAAACTAGCTGTTATGAATAGTAATACCTACTTTTTGAAGTTATATATATTTTATATTTTAAAATGGACTTCATTTTTGGATTCGGAATATCAAATTTAGCCTAAGGTGAAATTTTGGTACTTTTCGGATAACTTTCATATTTTGATGAATAGTGAAAATTACTAAATTTTAATTAAAAACAACTTTTTTAATCAAAATAATTAATAGTGATAAATTATGAATTTGAGTGGTTTTAAAGTATATTTAGAATATATTTTTACTATTTAATATAATTTTGGTCATTGGACATAATTTTACAATTAAACCGAACATAAACAAGTGTCAATCTTTTGATAGTTATTATCTCTTAAAAACACGCTTTTTGTTTTGACAGCGGGAATTAATTTTAAATTAATTTCTGCCACTTCTGTGTTTAGAATTTAGGAAAATGGATTCCATATTTGGAATCAGGATGTTCAAATTGTGTAAATAGGTAACTTTTATTTTTAGACATTTTGAATAATTACTGCGGTAAATATTTTATTTACCATGGTTAAGGGTAAATCCGGTAAATAAGGGTTAAAAAATAATATTATAATAATACTAAATTACCCTAAAACGTGTCTTAACCCTATTGGTTGATAAATGGTCGACCATGGGCATCTTTGTGTCAATTTTGGGACCCCATGGATCCACTTGTAAGTGATAATGACACTTTATTTTAATTAAGTCAAAATGAATACAAAAATGACACAAGCATATATCTTTTAGAAAAACAATTGTTACATAGAGTTATATAAGTTGGATTTTAGATTATAAATATTAATTAGAAAGATAAAAAGATTTCCTACATAATGATATTTTATTTATAATTTTTAGACATTAAATAATTTATTTTATTTATGACACAATGATGATGCAGTAATTACTATAATAGTGAAAATTTAAAATAATTGATATTATAAATACCCAAATAAATATAATATGAAACTTTTAATGAATTAAACTAATTTTATAGGATAATATGATATATTAGGATTGATGTAATTGACTTTGTTTGAAGTAATCAATCTGTTATGAGTTTCACAAAAATCAACTATTGAATAGTGTCAAAATTGACATAAAAGAGTTCTTAAAACAAATATTATATTATTAATTGATATTAAATTCCTAAAAATCTAAGGTTCGGCCAAGAGACTTATATCATGATAGTTTCATCATTAATGGACCACTTTTGGGTCGCTTGGATGTATATAGTAAGTTTATTAACCATATTATATAAAAATACAAAGAGACATTGTAAAAGTGAAACTAATTAACTTAGAGTTAATACTTAAAGATAAGGTTAGTATAAGTACCCAAACCTGTCTAAATTCTATTTGTTGAGTGGTTTTCGACCTATCCCCACCTTAACCTTTGAATAATATGCTTTGGAGCCATTAGAAACCGAATATGAATTTATTATAAATTAATATTTCTAGCTTTTCCAAAGGTGCCCCTCACCCCTCTTATAAAAGGGCACTCCTACTTCTCATTTCTTCACACCTTCAAACCTTTTGGCTCGGCCAAACTCTGCCCAAATACTCTCCCAACATCCCTCACTACAACCTAGAGGCCTTAGTTTGATCATAAAGCCAACCTAAGGAGCTCTTTTGATCAAATCAAAAGGAAGAACCCGAAGAAGAGGTAATGATTTCACCACCCTTCTCCAAGTTCATTTCGTCTTCCACTTCTTCTTCCTTTGTTCTTACCATTATAAAATAATAACTCCAGTATCTCACATATACTGTGATGTTATTATAAATATGGTACAACCATATTCAGTATTCTATCCACCCTTTGAATAACATGTCACCATACGTGCGTACGTACGGACTACCGTCTCCACGTCGTGGTGTAATTGTTATTCAATATAATATTATTTGGATGGGTATAATAATGATGTGTAACTCATGTAAATAATAAATATAACATGTTAATGATTCTGTATATATGATATACCATCCATTTTTATATTATTTTAATATCAAATAATGATATTGTCGCTCATGCGTACGTACGGACTACTGTCTCCACGAACGCGATGAGATTCATTCTCCATCGTATCCATTCAAGTATAATTATCATTTGATGATTTAAAAATGATGTTTAAGGACTTGATATCATTCTGGATATGAATAATATACAACCTATCATTTACAAAAAGGTCTTACGTAACAAAACATATAAAATAAAACAAGTAAGTTAACACCCGAAACAATGATAATACTAAGATATTATTATAAATCGATATTAAAAGATCATATATGATATCATATTAATATATATGATTCTTGTATAATTTAATAACAATTATTTCACCATTATACAGGAGGTTAACCTACCCCAACCAAGGAAAAGTACAAGGTAAGGGTTATTTCACAATCTCTTCATTATCCGAGGTTGTTTATTTGTAATAATCTACTGGGATCTCTTTATCATCTACATCCATGTTTCTTCAAAATGTATTTCAAAACATTTTTATTATTTACAAGAATATGGGTTAAAGTCATTTATACCCTTGTTTGACTTTTTATAAGAGGTTTATAAAGGAATCTTTCCGTCGTTTTCAAAACAAGGTCATTTTTAACCTTTTCGACAGAATTAAGGTAAGAACGTTTTTTTTTAACTTATACGGCGGGTGCGGCTAATTTCCACCGTTATAAAATCTTAAAAACTTCCCTTACAAGATTATAAGAATATTTTCAAAGAAAATGTTTTATTTTATATGGATCTTAAATTATTTCAAAATAAAAGGAGATATTTCTTTAAAAAGAATTTTGATTTCATCTATGTCAACATCCTTTGATGGATTTTAAGATTATTTGAAGTTGATTTATTATGATACAAAACTTCTATATTGTATTGAAGGTTTTGTGATATGTTTGACTGTGGATGTGCTATTTTTATACCATTCATAGTTTATGGTGAAAGTATTGACATTTCGTATGCTAGTTTTAATACGAATGTTTATGTTATGTTTAAACCTTTTCATATGGGAATGCATTGGACTTAATATGTGACGGGTGGAGCCCGCTATAGCTCCTCGATGCATCGGTAGGTCTCATGAGACAAACTAGTGTCTTGGCACAAGGCCTTGACAAAATCTCATTTGTAGTCTTGGCACGAGGCCTTGGCTATGTGGTTATGATAGTCTGGCATTATGCATTCCAACATTATGAAAGTGGTTATTGATTTTTGCATGTGATTATTCGATTAGTAGAATATCCATGTGAATAAGTAAATGGCATTATTTCATTTTATTTATGCCGTACCATATTGAAAGTTCATGTTTGAAAGGCTGTTGTTTTATTTATACATTGCCTTAAATGTTTATGCTTATTTTTGAATGTTCCGCTATATTGTTATCCTTACTGGGCATTTGAGCTCACCCCTTTTCTATGTTTTATTTTTCCCAGGAAGTGAAGAAGTAAATTATGAATGACCTGCAGGGATATTATATGGGGATATGAGTGTGGATTATGGAGACATTATGTTGTTGTAGTAGTTTTTCATTTTATGATGTAATGTAAAACTTATGAATATATCTAGTATTTCCAAGGCTACTAAACCAATCGGTCTTTCGAGATTTGATCTTTCTTGTGATCATACCAATGTTATGTAATAATGCACCGACTCTGGGTAACTGGGGTCGGGGCGTTACAAAATACATCGATATTGGGTATCTTTACATCATCATCATGGATAAGGTAGCATGATACCTCCTACATAAAGCATCATCCACTATGTTTACCTTCTTCGACAGGTAATGTACTGAGCAGTCGTAGTCCTTGATCTACTCCAAAAATCTTCTTTGAAGTTTAATGAAATTATTCAATGTGAATATATACTTTGTGATATTATTATTAGTATATATATCACTCTTTTCCCCATAGAGATAATAAATCCATATCATAAAGTAAATATTACCCCTGCTATCTTTAAATCACACATCAAGTAATTTTTCACATGGAACATTAGTTCATGTGAGGCATAATCTACTACCCTATAATTTTATAGAAGTACACATCTCAATCCATTATTTGATGCATGATTTTATATCACAATCCCTTACCCATTATAGGGTAGTGTGAGTACAAGCTCACTGACCAACCTTATCTTAATCTTCATGAAACTATCTTTGCAGTCATTAATCTGAAGGAAATTCAATCCAATCTAAGTTTACTTGGTTGGTGGATTTTAAAATTCTGAGAAATTATAACAAATCATTGATAGTATCCATATAAACCCAGAAAACTATGGATCTATATTACTGTAGTTGATCAAGTACAATCTTAAATCACTTTTGTCTCTAGAGGATCCATAGATATACCCTCACTTATAATTACAAGAAACTATAATGATATTATATATAGATATAATTCACCTGTAGTAAATTTTATATATAGTTTATCCTTTAGTAAGGTTTTAGAACAATCTATAAATTCCCTCTTTGTTCTTCATTTCTCTTAGAATATATGAGAATAATATCTATAAATACTACAACAAATTGATTGTGGTACTCTCTAAAAATTGAAACCATAAAATCCATGATGATATCATGGGATTTTTTTGTCCAAAATTAATCATTATGAATTCATAGTGTTTTTATCTTATAAAAAACCTATTTTAGGTATATCCTCCCATTAAATTTTTAATAAATGATATCTAGATCAATGATCTATCTTTGATAAGTATCAAACCCATTAAAATTGATCGAACATTTAGTCAATATGTGGTAAATGATACATTTTATTGATCATGGTCTTCTAAATTTAATGATAATCAATGAAAAGAAACATTAATTCATTATTCTTCTTATCAAAGTGGATTGGTGTTTCACATATTGAATCCCTTGGGAATATACAGTCTTTATCTAGATTCTATTATAATCACTTTTTAGTTTCACTATTTTAATTGGGGTTATTCAATAAGAATTACTTAATATTGTTATAGTTCCAGGTATAAATTTATTTGAAAACTCAACCTCGTGGTATATGGGAAGACTAGGTAACTCTTTGATAAATACATCTATGTATTCTTGCATAATTAGAATATCTGATATATTGAGTTTGTTCCAAAACATTTGATATAAATAACCAACATGATTTTCAATTAATAACCATATAAAAGAAGTAATTTTTATATAAAATATTATTTCCCTATCATAACAATAGATATATGATCTATGTAGAGAGATCAAAACCATTCTCAAAATAATATCAGATTTTATCAAAGGGAGAATAATAACATTTATAGGAAGAACATTCTCACAAATATCAATCAGATAAGTGTTTTATACATGGAATGATATTATTTTACAACAAGGTATTTTCATTTATAATTCAATATATAATATATAGGGTGGTGATTTAATGCTTTTATAATAAATTTACAAATATTAAGGGGTGGTAAAACTAGAATCCAAAAAGATATTTATAGTCCATGAGTATAAAAGTTTTCCATTCACAACTTCACTTTCACGGACCACTTCATTAGTAGTGATTTTATGATATTTTGCTTTCTACCATGGATTTATAGGTCTCTAACAACAATTATTCTCATTTACCCTTGGATTAGTTCATTTTTTTCATAATTTCCAAAATAATTAAAATTTAATAATTATAGAGATTGCGGTAAATTAGGTGGGACCTTCATGATTTCCATTGTGTTTTCCATCCTCTTTATATCTATTTGGAATTTATACACCAGATAACCTTTTTTGATTGTTTAAAAACTTTCCAATTATTTGAGGCAATTCTACAATGCGTTTTCCCAAATTTTCAGTATTTAGGAAGATAAATATTAATTCCACCATGTGTTTTATCATAGGATATTTTATAAAACTTGATTTATATATTCTTATCCTAAAGACCCTGAGAATAGTACAGGTCTAAAATTTTCATTTCTACTCTAAGATAATATCAAAAAAATTCATCGTAGCTATTAAATTACTTTATAAATAACACTTTTTGAAGACTTCATTTTAAGATAGTAAAGAATTTATCAATTTCAATTTCAGGTATAATGATAAAACCAAAGTCATACCATGAAATTATTTTCAAGTTATATTCATAGAATCCAATGGATTCCTCCTCCTTTAGCTTCAAACTAAATAATTATTTGTATATTTTAATTTTTTGTTTTTAGAGAAAGTATTTATTGAAAAATATTTTCCAAAACTCCTCAAACTCATTTAAGTCAATTTCTTCCATTTGCCTCATTTTCTTAATGAGAGTCAACCATTTATCATATTTAACTTCCAAATAGAAAACAATCAAAACAACATTTTCATACCCCTAAAACTAAATATTGAAAAATATTTTTTTTAATGATTCATTTATTTTTAATTAGTTAATTGGAAGCCCCGCTAAAGGAATCTAGTCATTACCACATGAATAGAATAATGTATACTTTTTTCTACTATGGAATGTTCTGGAATTTTGTATTCTTAAAGTTATTTTTCATTGCTTGAGATAGTTAGGTGAAAAGTTCTATGATATTTTTAACTATAGCTTCAATCCCTTATGGTTGATCATTGGGAAGATCATTTCTTTGTCTATTAAACTCACCATTCACTCGATTACTCTTTGTTCTAGCCACTAACTAAAAAAATGTTATTTGGAGTATTAAACAATAATAACAGGAGTAATTAATCATATGATAATTAAAATCAATCTTAATATTTTAATGACATATATTTTCATGAAGGTACAACTAGTTTGTTTTTGGTTTAAATCCCTTTAAATGGCCCTTATAATGTAACCCAATGGAGTTATAGGGGTCATGAGGGTGTCTGGGGATTTTTCGGAGCTCGAAACCCTAGAAAAGTGGAAAATAAATTCGGTTTCATGGTTTGTAGAAAATGTTCCACCCAACCCATATGGTCTCTACTAATGATGCAGGGAAAAATAGAGGAGCATAATAAGCCGCACAGTTTGTCTGAAACCATGTTCCTCTAGATTGATGCTAGTAAAAGAAATTTAAAAGTTTTAATAGATTCTTTCTACACAGTTTTTGCATGTTTAGTGAAACTTTGCACCTTAACCGGGTATGGTATTTCATTGGGAAGAGGCTTGAGCACTGTTTGCACACAGTTTGGCCAAACTGTGCAAAAAACTGTACAACCTCTATCTTGAGGGAGAAAATTCATTTTTCCCACTCTTTTATCTATTTACCTTTTTTTCTTTATCTCCTCCCATTTTCAGTAACTGAGTGTGGTTTATCCTTTCGTGAGCTCCCATATCCCTAAATCTAGGAATTGAGGTAATTCCCTATCTCAAGTCTAAATCAAGATATGTTGGAAGAATATTATTCATCTCAGTAAGATCTTCAATCCCCCTTCCTATTTCAATTTATCTTTGGATCCATTTCTCTATTTAGGTGCATGACCTTTTTCCCTATTTTCAGGGCATTGGACTATTTCTTATATTTCTCTCAACTTACTTTAAATCTGAGGCCTCCATTGAATGAGGATTCATCAACTACACTAAGGTAGGTGGTCTAATTATTTTCCCCAAGTTTTTTTGGTGTTTTATTAGCTTTTTCACGGTTCCACACACTAGCCTTTGTCATGCATCACCATTTAATTGAGTTCTTCATATTAAATTGATCTACTCACCTTGATATATGCTTGTAGATCCTTGTTTAGTATATTAGAGGATGTTTACCTCAGTTATGAGCACCCCTTGTGTGTTCTAACTTGATTTTACCTTTATAGTAAATAGTTTAATTGTCTAGAATGACTCTTAAGCATTCAGATTGGGTTATAATTGAATTTTCCAACTCCTATATAAATTTTTAACAAACTTAAGGCACCTTATAAGTTCTTGACCCAACTTATAATTGGAATTTCCCATATAGGTAATTACCCTATTGGCCATAACACCTTCTAAATGACTCGTTTATTTCTTACTAAATAAATTACCTTTTTTCAATTAATCAAATGGAATTTATTAAATTGAATGGTTGTTCATGCTGGTTTGTCTTTCCTTAAATTAATTGAATGATTTAAATGGAACAATTATTAAGGGTGGAAAGGACACTCCACTTTTTTTAACTATTTTAATTACTAATATGGATTGTATTTCCTTGTATGTAATTGGTCTTGACTAATAAGCTTCATGAGAGGTAATGCCTCATGCTTATTATGATAAATATAAATATTACTTTTGTATAGTCTAAGGAATTATGGTAAGGGTTTTTTTGGAAATGATGACTTGTGTTCCCTTACATCAGGTGTTGAGCATGATATCTCACACCACTGATACTTTTTATATGGTGGGCATGACACACCACATCCCTTTCTTCAAGTGTTGACATGACAGAACACTCACCATCTCGAGTGATGAGTATAAAATCTCCCATTCATTATGTGATGTAGGGAATGTACTCTTTTTCTTGAGATTATAAGCTCATTTAGACTGGTTGTGGATGCATGATTTATACCCTGGTCAATATAGCACCTAGTATTCCAAGTATATGGCCACTTAAATCCACATGTACTTGGTTCATATAGGTGCATGAAATATATATAACTAAACTATATATATATTATTATTACTCTGTATAGTAACTGGTTAGAAACCCATTCTGGCCATGAGTTGAAGTAGGTTGAGCCACCACGTGTCCTCTAAGAACCTGAGAATTTTGGTTAATTAATTGAGCACTTGCTTCTTATTCTTTTATACTTGCACACTGTTTAGTTATGAGCACTGTTTGGATTAATTATAGACTCCATTTGTGGTGGCATACTAAGATTTTATCACACGCCCTACTCAGGCTTCCCTTGGTATACAAGTAGATTATTTTTCTGCACGTATGGATAAGGGAAAGATCCCTACTATGAATATTCGATATGATTTTCCTATAGTTGGAGAATAGAAGTAGACGAATGAACATATACTTGAGATGATAGTGGAGAATATTTTTCCCTTTTTTTATTTTTATATAGCGTGATTATATGTGTGTCCCCTATTCCCCTTTTTTATATTTTCATGCCATGTATCTGTGTATATGACACAACCTAATAGATTTTTGATATTATTATTCAGTTGTTCAGTTACTTATTCTTCTACTGTGTACTTATTCTACCTGTTTATATTATATTCTTTAATTATTGTATGTTATGGTTATATCTATTTTGAAACTCTTATAAAGGGGTATATTCTCCCCACTGTACTACCTTTTCACCCTTGCTTCTAGTCATCGACCTCTAATATATTGGGAGGCATATTTGAGGTAATGTGACCCAACATCTCGGGGCATAAGTTAAGTGGATCGTGGATCAAGATATTGTAAAGTGGTATCAGAGGCCAAAATTTTTCTTTTTCTTACTGTTTGGGTATTATATAGGAGACAATGAGTTAAAGGAATTTGGAAATGTCCCTATGCTTGGACGTAGCTAACCAATGTATAGGGAAAACCCAAATTACCTAGGATGGGAAATTGTTATTATTGATTATTCTTTTATGGTTGATACGACTTCACCATTGGGCGATGAACTTATTTTATGGTTTTATTGTACTGGTATTTTTGGAATGATGATTTATTTTACCTTGTCTTGATAAAATGATGGTGTTTAATTACATGCAACATTATAGGAACACTAGGACTAATATGTCATGCATTTTTTCATGACAAGTCTATTTTCAGCATGCATTTTCTTATTTCATATTGATAGTGACTTGATTATGTATTTAAGTGTACTAACATTATTTGTAGGTATTAGAAAACATAATTGACACTTAAAGTTTCTGCCTTAACATAATAGTGTTTTCCTATATAGGTAAAGAGGACACTTTAAGTAGTAAACTATAGCGCGTGGATCCATGAACCATTGGTTTCATGGGATGGAATGTGTTATGGTATGGGTTAAGTGGATTCCATATTTTGGTTCAAAAAGATAATAGTTCCTTATGGATTGGAAATGGTGATTTATCTAATTAACCAATTTACAGAGATTTCAATGTTTAACTAAGCACAAACTTTAAATGAATATGACCTTTAAAGTAATAATTCCCATATTATATATCTAAATAGGGACTTAGACCCAAACCCAACCTTGGTAGTGGGTACTGGGGTATTTCTTATATCCTTTTGGCCATTATGGTCCCATAAACCACCTAGAACAAGCTTTTGGGGTAGGTAGAGAGGCATGGTCATTTCTATAGGAAGTCTATACACCTATCCGAGTTTTATATCTGCAATCATTTCAATTGTTAAAATCTCTTATGAGGTGTGTTTTTGGCATTGTAGTATCATGGCTCCATAACATCCTCTATCTGTACACCCTGAAGGTGGTGATGACCATGTACCTAAGGTGGTGGGCCCTTATCCACCAGTGATTCTTCTTGTAGAACCGCATGTGGCACCCCTTAATATTCCTAATATGGGCACTAGAACCCAGTTCTGAGAGGTCTTTCTACGTATGTTGAAAAATATTAAAGGTTTTGTTCACCCTAGCCCAAGTATGGAAGATTTGACTCTGGAGTTCCAGTAGCAGCATCCTCCCACCTTTTTGGGGGATGGAGGAACTCATGTGGTTGAGTATTGGTTCAAAGATATTATTTACATATTCGATAATTCATAGATTCCTCCCAAGTGGAGGGTCAATATTGCAGCTTATATTCTACATGATTCTTCCAAGAGGTGGTGGGATGTTATTACCCAATCATATCGGTATAGAGATATGGTATGAGAATATTTTTAGACTATATTCTATGACTATTTTTCCTAGGTTCTAAGGGCTGAAAGAGAGAGATAATTCATGAACCTTCAGTAGGGAATTATTTATGTTATGAAATAATATGATTGTTTTACTGATCTATAGTGGTTTTCTTCTACATTAGTGGGTGATGATCTTATGACCATCAGATGATTTGATTATGGGTTGGTATACACCATCCGGTCATAGGTCAACATCTTTTGGTTGATGACCATATCAGATATAGTAAATCAATCCCTTATCACAAAGTTAAATTTGAGGTAATTTGATGCTATGATCAAGGGTGGTTTGGATCCTATATCTAATAGTGTTTCTTCTTCTATGAAAAATTGATGTTTTTAGGTTTCTCACAGAGGTCCTAATAGTCAGGCTCCTCATACTGATGACTTTTTGATATGTCATCAATTCAGGACACATGAATCCATGGTGCTTATGAGATCAAATGGAATGAAAAGTTTGTGGAAGGAAGAGTCATATCTAGAACTTATGCAGGATATTTCCATCAGTCCCTAATGACTAGGTATCTACGCCTACTCCATGTGTAGGAGAAGTTTCAGTAGGATCACGACAAGCAGGTAGCTGGAATACCACCAGTCGATCTGGCTATAGTGGAAGTCGATGAAAAGGTAGTCATACCCATGATTCTCAACGCTAATAGAGTCGGCTTTCTCAGGGAAGTTAGGCAATGACTTAGGGTTGTCTTACATGCCAGTTACTTGCAGTCTAGCCTATTCCAGATGAGTAGAGCACCAGGCCTTCTACTTTTATAGGTACTATTATAGTAGCCTCCACCTTAGTGTGTAATTTATTTGACACAAGTGCATCACACTCTTTTATATCTAAGAATATTATGGGAATTTTAGGGCCTCTAGATCAAAAACGTTTATGACATTATGATATTTGATACCCCATTATTTATTCGGTCAAAGGGCTTTCACCGTAGTAAGGATTTTCCACTTGGGATAGGAGGATACCTCTTTTTATGGAATATTTTCATCCTTAATATGATAGGTTTTGATGTAATCATCCAGATGGACTGGTTAATTCCCTATTGAGCCCATATTGACTGATATCATTAGAGGGTGACTATTACATCACCATAAGATGGTAGATGCATGCATAAGGGATAATGGGATGTTATTACAACTCGAGATGGACCCAAGCAACATAGGCTAGGTAATGTGAAATATTATATTGCATGTCTTTTCCAAGATAATCAAGGGTTGTGACCCACTATTTTCCCTCCTTTAGTTGAGTGTTTTAGGGACATCTTTCCTGATGACTTCTCTAGTATACTTTCGATGTGAGAGGTATATTTTACCATTGATCTTGTGATATGAGTAGCACCAGTGACCATTCCTCTTTATAGGATAGAATGTATGGAGATTTTGAAGATCAAGAATAAAATGGAGGATCTATAGGCTAAAGGATTTCAACGCCCCAACACTTCCCCTTATGGTTTATAAGTCCTTTTTTACAAGAAGGAAGATGGTACCCTCAGGATTTCCTTAGATTATAGATGGTTAAAACAAATTACAATCAAGATCTGATATCCACTACTTATAATAGATGACCTCTTTGATCAGCTCAGAGGAGAAAGAGTGTTTCTAAATATATAATTGAGGTCGATCTATCATCAGGTGCATTTTTGGTCATTGAACATACCACATACACATTTCAAGAGTAGGTATGGCTTATATGAGTACCCGGTTATGCTGTTTGCAATCAAGAATGTACCTACTATTCTTATGGATTTAATAAATTGGGTTTTCCACCCATATCTAGATTCATTTGTGATATTATTTATTGAATATATATTAGTGTAATCACAATCTAGATATGATCATGCCAAATATCTTGAGATAATGCTGAATACACTAAGAGAGAATCAAATCTATCCTAAGCTTAGAAAATTCCACTTTTATAACAACAAATTCCACTTACTAGGTCATATCATCTCGGAGTTAGGAGTTTCAGTAGACCTATATAAAGTGAGAACTATTTGTTCTTGGGATGGGACCTATAATTTCTTCGACATTCAAAGTTTCTTTAGGATATACAAGTATTACAGATGCTTCATCTATGATTTTTCCTAATTTATAGTGCTTCTTACGATCTTGAAAAATAAAGGTGTAAAATTTTTATAATCAATATATTATGAAATAACCTTTTAGAAGTTAAAGGGAAGATTGAATTTATTGCTAATATTGATTCTTTCGGAACTAGGTAGAAGCTATATTGTCTACTATGATGCATCAGTATCATTCTTGGAGCTATTATGATGTAGAGTGATTGAGTTGTTGATTAGACACTAAATGAGGTTAATATTCATTGTTAATATATATAATATTCATGTTATTTATTATTCATAAACACCATTTTAGTGCATTTTACACTTTGAACATCATTTCACATTATGATTGTAATACCTTCTTAAAATGCACTATTATGTGGTACATTTTTGGACATCATTTAAAGTACCCAATGATTCATCTGATTTTAAGGAATGTAATAATCCATATTTTAATTTTATACTTTGGTAAATTGATCTAAACTTCAATATGAACATGTTTCATTCAGGGATCAATGGAGGATTCATAAATGATGACAGAGATATTTGGAGATGAATGGAAGCAATTCTAGAGAAGGAAGACTGGACATTGTCCCACTGATGAGAATGTGGGACCCACATTATAGACCCAATGAAGACCAAATTTTTTCGGATACTATAATACATATATAGGAACAAATCATTATTCATGATCCAGTGCTAATTCTGCTTCCATTGTTGTCATTTAGGTGGCCCAAGTTAGAGATAAAATTCTGGGCCAGATTCTTCAGCCCAGAAAAACATCCCACTAATCTAATCATATATCTGAATAAAAAACTCCAAATGGGACCCTATTTTACAGGAAATTAGGATACATCCGAGGATCTAGTTTCTTCTTCTATGGACTACTCTAATTCGGCCATCTAGAGGGTCTTCCAAGCGCATCTGTTTGGTGGATGAAACATGGATGCCACCTTGGGTCAAGGGTGGAAAATAAACTCTCCCTCAACTTTCCACCCACCTATGGCGTACCAAAAATAATTGAGATGCTTTGTACTATTGGAGGATCGACCCAAGTCTCCAAAAATTCTTATTTAATGTAGTTTTTGTAGAGGAGTTGATGATATTTTGTGCTTTGTTCAATTGTAATGTTATGCTGCGATTTTCTTGTCTCAAGTTTGTCTTTCACATGTAAGTTGTTCAATTCACTTTAGTTTCTTAATAAATGATCTTATTTTCCTCTTATTCTATTATTCTTTATATCACTTTGATACCGTTGGTTCAAGGTGTGAATTTATTCACACAAAACCTTGTGAAATTATTCACACAACGGTGGAGTGATCATTTTCTTTTTATTGTTTTCTTTACTTCTTCAATTCCTCCCTCATGAGTCTACTTCCCGCTTCCATTGAAACCATAGCATCAATGGAGGGCTAACCCACTTATGGGTTGATCCAAGGGAGTATAAAGGGTCTGGATTGGATGTTATTTATCACCCCAATAATGTTTAATCACTGCTTTAATTGAGATTTTTATTTGATGATATTTTAACTCCATCATCCTTGTTGAATTTAAGGTCACACACTTCAAGTGATAATACGAACTTTTACCCTGAAGTGCTCAAAACTTTGATCCTTCAAGTGTATAGGTGATTAGTATTAAAGGGTGTAGTAATTAAACTAGTAAGTGATGATGTTGGTTTATCTTCTTAAATGAACTCATCTCAAATATAAGAAATTGAAATCATTGAAAAGGAAATACATCCAATCCACCCCAAGTGATAACCTGGGATCAACTCACTCTTTTAAATTGAATTCACTTAAGTATCTTAGAGTTTATTTAAAACAATCTTAAATAAAACCCATGTTGGCCACTTCATAGCCAAAAACAATCCATAGAATGTACGTGTCTGTAGGTTACTTCTTAGGTCTCTGAGGATTCGATAACCCAAGCTAAACTACAAGGACCGTTCTACCTTCATCTCTTGGGTAAATTTGACCATGAATAAGATTTTGGCACCGTTGACGGAGACCCAATTAAGTCATATAAACACCCATTCTATTCTCCCCCTTTTCTTATTTTCTCATCCAAATTATCTTATATTTTCCCTTTCCCATTTTTTTTCTTTTGGCGCATGTCAGCCTACACCCGCGATCAATCAAACCGTCTAGTTAGGGTAGATAGTCCTGGGGTTGGGGAGTCAAGTGCCCTAAGGGAACTCTTTCCATAAGAACATAATATTTCTAATACTTCAGAGTCCAAAATTGAGCCCATTTCAATGGAAGGTCTTCAAATAAACCAACTCATAAACCCAGGTGGAAACCAAAATGGAAACCTAAATGAGGCAGCCCCAAACTTGGAGAATGAAGTTGATCAAACCATGAATGACTACCTCACACCTTCCTGAACCAATTCCACCCCATGCATTAAACACAACTCCCTAGGAGATTCCAAATACATATTTAAACCCCATTTCCTAAACCATCTTCACACATTCCATGGAATGGAATCCGAGATGCCCTACCTTCACATTAAGGAGTTCAATGAAATTGTAGAAACCATGTGTCCCCCACATAAACTAGAATTAGCTAAGATGAGGCTATTTCCTTTTTCTTTAAAGGATTGAGCTAAAAATTGGCTAAACAATTTGAGACCATCGTCCATAAACTCTTGGGACCAACTAAAAAGAGAATTCTACAAAAAATACTTTCCCCACCACAAAACAATTTCACTTAAAGAGAGTATCCAAAAAAAATTTAAAAAGACGGATAGTCATTATATGAAACATGGGTGAGGTTCAAAGACACTCTAAACATGGTTCCACACCATGGTTTTTCTACTCCTGAACAAGTGAGAATTTTCTATGAAGGTTTTGGTCCGGGGAACCAATAATTCATTGACATGATGTGTAATGGAACCTTTCAAAACAAATCCCCAAATGATGCTTATGAGTATCGAGAAAGCCTTTCTAAAAAAAACCAAACATGGGGAACTTCACCTTATTCTAAAAAGCCACAAAGAACTACTGGAATTCATAAACTTATAGAAGAGGAAATTCTTAGGGAAAAACTCGCAGCACTCTCTGGGAAGGTTAAAGAGATAGACCTTAGGAAAGTCCATGAAATCCAAACTGTTGACCTTGTTTGCACAATTTGTGACAAACATGACCATAAGACAGACAACCACCCAACCATTCCATCCATAAAGGACGTTCTTTTAGGAGGACCCCCAGCAGAAGTAAATGCTTTGAACTTTCAAAAGCCTCAATACCAAAACAACTTCAACCCAAGGTATAATGACCACCGAGGCTTCCGCTGGAAAGATAACCAACAACGTAGCCAACCACAGGGAAAAAATCCTTACCCCCATCAGAACTACCAAACCCATAACCAGTTCCAAACCCAACCTATCCAATACCAATAGCCACTGGTCCATTTTCAACAAACCATCCCACCTCCAAAATATCTCCCTGGGATAAACCAATCTTCTCAAGCACCAAACCAAACTGTTCCACAAATCCTACTAGAACAACTATGCAAACAAATGGGGAGGATGAACTCGGAATTCTCTTCCCTAAAACAAGAACTTCAAACCATCAAAACTGGAAAGGAACCCATGCCTACTCATGCGGTGCCATCCTCAACTTCAAGGGGAGATTCAAGTTGTACTCAAACAACTCATGAACAACTAAAGGCTGTGACTGTTTTAAGAAGTGGGAAATCAATTGAGAAACCTGAACAACTAATTCAAAACCCACCTTAAGATTTAAACTTGGATGAAAATCCAAATGAACCAAATGATCAAACTGAAAAACATGATAACATTGTCAAAGAAATAACTCTTCAATAAATAACCCCACTACCCGAACCATTTCCTCAACGCATGAGGGGGAAAACCAAGCCTGAATTGAGTGAAACATTGAGGGAAATATTCTCACAAGTCAAGTTGAACATTCCCCTTATTGATGCCATCCAAACCATACCTGCCTACTCAAATTACCTTAAGGACTTGTGAACTTTTAAAAGAATATTTTCACATAAAAACCAAGTCCTTTTGGATGCTAATGTGAGTACCACCATTCAAGGGACCATACCTCCTAAGTTGAAAGACTCGGGTTTCCCTTAAATCAATGTTGAACTAGGAGAGAGAAAAGTTTTCAAGGCCTTGTGTGACCTAGGTGATAGTTTCAATCTCATTCTCTATGCTTTGTACTACCAGTTAGGCCTAGAAGAACTTCAACCCACATCTGTCACACTTCAACTTGCTGATCGTAGCATTAGGGTTCCAAAGGGGATTTTAAAGGACATTCTGGTTAAGGTTGAAAACTTCATCTAACCTGCTGACTTCATTGTCCTTGACAACCATACAAACTTAGGAAATAAGGAACAAACCCCAATCATCCTTGGTCTTCCTTTCTTGCAACAATCAACTCTGTTATCCGATTCTGAAATGGGAACATGACCATCACCTTTGGAAACATGAGTCTAGAGTTGGACATATATAATCCAAGATCACAAATAGGGGATGATGAGGACATTCATGAAGTAAACATGATAGGAAACATTGATAATGAATCCATATAACATCAAAGAATATTTGAGGGATGTTTAAGTTAGGATGAGATTGATTTCCTTTGTTCACATGAAGGAAGTTTATCTCCTCGGCTTGAATCATTTTCAAATTGCTCTTATGATGAATTCTTAGGTCCAACAATCAGTGAAACCTTTCAGAAAACCACATTCATGAAGACCAATCAAACTTCCTTACCTAAATCTGATCAAACCAATATTGTAGTTGAAACTTATATATGTGGGAAATCAATCCTATCTGAAACTCTAAAAAAAGAAATTGATATTGATACAATGTCCCAATATTCTGCTGAAATTCTGAACCAGCCTGATCTTGAATTGAAGGAAATTTCCACTGCACTCAAGTATGAATTCCTAGGGGACAATAAAACACATGCAATTTTCATTTCTTCCTCTCTTGAAGCCAATCATGAGAGGATGCTTCTATATGTCCTTAATAAACTTAATAAATTTATTGGTTGTACCCTGTCTGATATTACTTGGATTATCCCACTTATCGATACTCATAGGATTGTTCTAGAATTTGACTCAAAGCCATGTCGTCAACCTCAACGGTGACTCAATCATAATATCATGGAGGTAGTAAGGAAAGAAATTCTGAAATTGTTAAAAGCTGGTATCATATATCCCATAGCTGAGAGTGACTGGGTAAGCTCAATCCAAGTGGTTTTCGAGAAGGAAGGAATCATAGTGATAACAAATAAGGATGGAGAGATTCTTCCAACTAGGGTGAGTAGTGGATGGAGGGTCTTCATTTACTATAGGAAACTAAACTCATTCACCAAGAAGGACCATTTCCCATTACCATTTATTGACCAATTCCTTGAGAGAGTGGCTAGTCATGCCTTCTACTGCTTCTTAGATGGGTACTCGGGGTACAATTAGATTGAGGTCTCCCTAGTGGATCAAGGGAAGACTACATTCACTTGTCCATTCGATACCTTGGCCTTAAAATGCATGCCCATCGGTTTATTCAATGCCCCTGGAACCTTCCAGTGGTGCATGATGGAAATATTCTCAAACATGGTAGGGGATTTTCTTGAGGTCTTCATGGATGACTTATCTATGTTTGGGGATACATTTGAGGGATGTCTGAGGAATGTGTAGAGAGTCTTGTCAAGATGTGAAGAAAATAATCTGGTCCTAAACTGTGAAAAAAATCCATTTCATGGTTAAAGAGGGACTAGTTCTAGGTCATCTGGTCTCAGGTAGGGGGATTGATGTTGATAAAGAAATGTTTGACATCATTCGTCACCTTCCATCACCCAAAACTGTTAAGGAAGTGAGATCTTTCTTAGGACATGCCGGTTTTTATAGAAGATTCATCAAGTACTTTAGTTCAATCTCACGTCCCCTTTGTTCTCTACGAGTAAAGGATGCTCCATTTTTTTGGACAGAAAGCTGTGAGGGTTCATTCTCAACCCTTAAATACTCTCTCACCTCTCCTCCCATTATGAAATCTCCAAATTGGAACCTCCCTTCGAACTTATGTGTAATGCCAGTGACTTTGATGTAGGAGCTATGTTAGGACAATGTTGTGATAAAACTCCTTATGTCATTGCTTATGAAAGAAAATCCTTAAATGATGCCCAAATCAACTATACCACTACTGAAAATGAGTTACTTTCTATTGTGTTTTCTTTAGAGAAGTTTAGTTCCTCCCTCTTAGGATCCCCCATCACTATGTTCACTGGCCATTCTGCACTAAAATACCTCTTCCAAAAACAAGATGCTAAGTCTAGACTGATTAGGTGGGTCCTTCTCTTATAAGAACACAATCAAGGATAAAAAGGGTGTTGAAAATGTTGTAGTTGATCATCTCTCTATGATGGAATTCAAAGACAACTCAAATCACCTTTTTGTGTCTGATTCATTTCCTGATGAACACCTATACTCTGTGAGTGACTGCCCTTGGTATGCCGACATAGCCAATATCTTAGTTACAGGAGTCATCCCAAAATTCTTTGGGAATCAAGCTCGAAGGAAATTTCTTTCTGATGTTAGACATTATGTGTTTGATGATCCAAACCTCTATAAGTTCTTCCCTGACCAAGTCATTAGGAGGTGTGTCCCAGAATTTGAACAAGAGTCTATCTTTAAATTCTGTCATAGTGAGGCATGTGGAGGTCACTTTTCCTCTAAAAAAACTTCTGCTAAGATTCTTCAGTGTGGTCTCTTCTGGCCCACCCTCTCAAGGGACTACAACACATTTTTTCTAAGCTTTCTTAGGTGTCAACAAGTATGGTCCATCACAAAAAGGAATCAAATGCCACTCACTCCCATCTTAGTGGTTGAAATCATTGACTATTGGGGAATTGATTTCATGGGTCCCTTACCAAACTCTAAGGGATATCTTTACATTATCTTAGATATTGATTATGTATCAAAATGGGTTGAGGCCATTCCCAAAAAATCCAATGATCATCAAACTATGATTATATTCCTATAATAAAACATCTTCTCAAGATTTGGAATTCCTAGGGCTATAATTAGTGATCGAGGAACCCATTTCTGCAACTGTCCATTCTCATCACTCATGTATAAGTATGGGATTTCTCATTAAGTTTCCATTGCGTACCATCCACAGACCAATGGTCAAGCTGAGTTAGAAAATAGGGAGATTAAGAATGTTCTTGAAAAAACTATCAATAATTATAGGAAATATTTGTCCGAGAAACTCTTGGATGCTCTTTGGGAATATCATACAACATACAAAACCATCCTCGGAATGTCACCATATAGGTTTGTTTATGGAAAATCATGCCATTTACATGTTGGAATTGAGCATAAGGCCTTTTGGGAAATTAAGAAAATGGATTATGACCTCTCATTGGCCAGAACAAAAAGGAAATTAGATCTCAATGAACTGGAGGAACTAAGGATGGAGGCTTATGAAAATTCAAGGATAAATAAAGCTAGAGTTCAAGCCTTCCAATATAGGAATATCAAGGTCATGCATTTTGAACCGGGAAAACTTATGCTCTTGTATAGTTCAACACTTCATTTACACCTCGGAAAGTTAAGGTCTAGATGGTCGGGTCCTTTCATAGTGCATCATGTGTACCCTCATGGGGTGGTAGAGATTCAAGATCCCACAAGTGGTTACATTTTCAAGGTCAATGGTCAAAGGTTAAAACCATTCATTGAATCATTCAATAAATAGGAAATAGAGGTTGAGTTAACTGGGCCAACCTATGAAATAGGAAAAAATTGATAGATTTAGGATCCATGTCAGGATAATGATGTTAAACAAAGTGTTGCATGGGAAGAAACCCATGGTTTTCAAGTTTCCAATCATTTTGTTGTTTTAATCAACTTTATATTTTAAATAGGATTAATGAGTCATTTTGATATTTAGAAATAAAAAAAAAATTGTTTACTTGTTCTTCTATAATGAGTATGGATGGGTATGAAAGGGGAGCGCCATATTCATTCGTGTCACGTGGTGTGAACCTTGAGTAATACCTTACCTAGAAATTTAAAATGAATACAATTTATCATCAGTTTGATTTATTTTATTTTTATGAGTTTGTAGGTTAAAATAAAAATACAAAAAAAATAAACAAAAATATAATAATAATAAAAGTCCACATCATAGGTCATGGGGAAAACCCCGTCACAACTGGCAAAGCTGCAGGGATTCGAACCCAGGACCGAAGGGAGATAGGGGCGCACACATACCACTGACCTATGGCTTTTTGTGCTTTCTTATTCTATAATTTTTATATATATACTTATATTTTACTTTCTTTATTATATAAATATATATATATATATATTGTTTTTCTTTCTTTCTTTCTTTTTTCCTTTTTCTACTAGGGAATTCTCAGAGTGACATCAAGATCAAGGGACTAAATTGGAGTAGCAAGAACTTCAACTTCAACCACCAGGTGACTTCATTCCATGATCCTCATATTTAAATTTCCTTTTTGAACTTCCCTTATCTGCATCCACTCCTTCTAAATTTTCATTTCATCAAACACTGGGGACAGTTTTATTTTAAGTTGGGGGGGGAGATAAAATAAAAATGCTTTTGTGTTAAAAAAGAAAAAAATGAATGATTTGAAAAACAAATGTGTAAATGGAAGGAAAAATTCCTTTAACTTTGAACATGGTAATACACATTTCACACTTTGAAACTGAATATCAAATAATTTAGCATGCCCCGATTCTGATTTTAATCCTTGTATAATTTCATGAGCATAGATTTTGGAAATTGTGGTTGTGCAATGTCATATTTCATCGTTTATATTTTCATCCAAATAAAAAAACATCACAATGCACGTCCTTTAGATAGTGGGGTATTAGTTTGAGTTCATGGGGTCCCCCAAATAAATAGAATAGTTTTGGTGATCATTTTTGTTTAAATATGAGTATTCAATAAAAAAAATTAAAAAAACAATAAATTTGCGCGTAGAGCAATGAAATGAACTAATACGTGGCTTTCGGCACTTGGGGATCATGACTCCATAGTTTTCTGGCCCAGAGTATGTAATTTTATCTCTATTTTTGGTAATTTGAATTTGTTTTTGATTGAGTTTACTCAAGGTGATGCCCGAGTATGTGGGAATCACTTGGATCCCTAAGGTCTTTGAGCCTGGGAGTCATCGGCAAAGTCTCGCTACAGGGGTTGACTCTTTTGAGTGCAATTTCAATTACCATGGAAAAATTTCAAAAACAAAAAAACCAACAAAGAAATATAATAAAAAAATTGAATAATCATCTTAATATTGAAATTTCATTCCACCTATCACTTCCATCATTTTCCCCTTGAATAAAGATTAACCCCCATGTCTATTGTGATACACAACACATCCTCATACTTAATTGATATTGGATGAAATATGGCAATGAATTTGAACAAAGTAATGGGATTGGGATTGTGATTTTCTTATGAAACTATCTTGTATTAAAATATTTTTAAGGGTTTCATGATTGTTTGGTATAATGTTTTTTTGTGATCATTGTGTATTAAAATGTTTTTGGAACGGGGAATTTCAATTTCATATTGTTGAGATAAATTTTGCTCGGGACTAGCAAAACTCAAGTGGGGGTGTGATTATCCACTAAATGAGGATAATATTCATTGTTAATATATATAATATTCATGTTATTTATTATTCATAAACACAATTTTAGTGCATTTTACACTTTGAACATCATTTCACATTTTGATTGTAATACCTTCTTAAAATGCACTATTATGTGGTACATTTTTTAACATCATTTAAAGTACCCAATGATTCATCTGATTTTAAGGAATGTAATTATCCATATTTTAATTTGATATTTTGGGAAATTGATCTACACTTCAATATGAACATGTTTCATTCAGGGATCAATAGAGGATTCATAAAGGATGATGGACATATTTGTAGATGAATGGAAGAAATTCTAAAGAAGGCAGATTGGACACTAGCCCACTGATGAGAATTGGGGACCCACATTATAGACCCAATGAAGCCCAACTTTTGTGGGATTATAGAAGACATATATAGAAACAAATAATTACTTATAATCCAGTGATAATTATGCCTGCATTGTGGTCATTTAGGTGGCCCAAGTTAGAGATAAAATTATGGGCCAGATTCTTTGGCCCAGAAAAACATCCCACTAATCTAATCATATCTCCTAATAAACAACTCCAAATGGGACAACATTTTACGGGAGGTTAGGAGATATCGGGGTATTAATTTTATTATTCTATGGCCCACTCTAAGTCCGACATATAGAGGGTCTTCCAAGTGCGTCTGTTCGGTAGATGAAAGCTGGATGCCACCTCAGGTCAAGGGTGGAAAAATCAACTCTCCCTTAACTTTCCACTCACCTATGACCTAAAAAATTAATTTAGATGCTTTTTACTGTTGGAGGATCGTCCCAAGGATCCAAAAATTCTTATTTAAGGATGTGGTGGTGGAGGAGTTGATGATATTTGGTGATTTGTTCAATTGTAATGTTATGCTACAATTTTGTTGTCTCAAGTTTGTCTTTCACATGTAAGTTGTTCAATTCACTTTAGTTTCTTAATAAAAGCTCTTATTTTGTTCTTATTATTTTATTATTCATATAAATTTGATACCGTTGGTTCAAGGTTTGAATTTATTCACACAAAACCTTGTGAAATTATTCACACAACGGTGGAGTGATCATTTTCTTTTTATTGTTTTCTTTACTTCTTCAATTCCTCCCTCACGAGTTTACTTCCCGCTTCTATTGAAACCATAGCATCAATGGAGGGATAACCCACTTATTGGTTGATATAATGGAGTATAAAGGGGCTCGATTGGATGTTATTTATCACCCAAATAATGTCTAATCACTTCTTTAATTGAGATTTTTATTTGATGATTTTTAAACTCCATCGGCCTTGTTGAATTTAAGGTCACACACTTCAAGTGCTAATATGAACTTTTACCTTGAAGTGCTCAAAAACTTTGATCCTTCATGTGTATATGTAATTAGTATTAAAGGGTGTTGTAATTAAACCAGTAAGTGATGATGTTGTTTTATCTTCTTAAATGAACCCATCTCAAATATAAGAAATTGAAATCATTGAAAAGGAAATACTTCCAATCCGCCCCAAGTGATAACCTAGGATCAACTCACTCTTTTAAATTGAATTCACTTAAGTCTCTTATATTTTATTTAAAACCATCTTAATTCAACCCAAGTTGGACACTTCATAGCCAAAAACAATCCATAGAATGTATGTGTCTATAGGTTACTTCTTAGGTCTCTGAGGATTCGATAACCCAAGCTAAAATACAAGGACCATTCTACCTTCATCTCTTGGGTAAATTTGAGCGTGAATCAGTCGTAGCATACAGGTCTAATCACTTGAGGTTCCAAAAGGGGAATTACATGACACATGACCTCGATATAGGTATTTCAGTTCGTGATATTAAATATTGGAGACACTATATACTTGGTGAGCATTTTGTAGTATTAAAATATCAGAAAAAATTAAAGTACATCTTTACACATTGATATATAAATATCATAAAATGAAGATGGGTTTATTACCTATAGTTGTTTGATTTTGAGATTTTCTACATGCTTAGTAAGTGAAATTCAGTAGCCCGTACTCTAATCTGGAAGACTCAGACATCGAGGGTTCAGTAGGCCAGTAGAGAATGGAAGCTCACTGACTTATTCTCAGATATACACATTGAGGTTTTGGATTATCATGGTCAGACTATCTTCACAGCCTTATCAGTGACTTATATTCTCTTAGAACGGGTAATAATGAGGAGAATATTTGATTCTGAAGGCATTGTCCTAAGGCAAATCATCTCATATAATGATACATCTTCAGGTTGGTCCATGTATGGGGATGATACTTTACTATTTCATGAGTGTGTATGGGTTCTAGTAGAAATCAAGGAGGAGATGATGTGAGAAGTTCATACCTCAGCATGGTAAGTTTATCCTAGTGTCACCAAGAAGTATTGAGATCTACATGCTAGTATTGGTGGCCTGGTATTAAATGAGATATTGTTGGATTCATCACTCAGTGATCCATTTATCAACAAGTAAAGGCATAACATCAGTTTATGGTAGGGATTTTACGGTCATTGTCCATTCCCTAGTGGAAATGGGATGATATTTTAATGGAATTTGTGATTTTTCTACCCAGATCTCCTCATGGATATGATACAATGTGTGTTTTCATTGATCATCTGAGGAAGGTCACACACTTCGTACATATGTGTAATAATTTCTCAGTATATTATCTATGGAGGATATACGTCAGGTTGATCATACAAATTTATAAAGATCCTCATTCTATCATTTCTGATAGAGATTATTGATTTACATCATGGTACTAGTAGGGGTTGTAGAATTACTTCTCTAAATAGGTTCTTATGAGTAAAAACTATCAGCCCTAAACCGATGGAAATACATAGCATGCTATTCAAGTGTTAGAGAATAGGCTCTGTGCATGTTTCCTTAACTTTGGGGGTTTCTGGGAGAAACATTACCCCCTGTTGTTTTCTCTTATAATAACATCTTTTAGGATACCATCGATATGTCTACATATAAATACTTATATGGTAGGACTTTTCGTTCACCTATGTGCTAGTTAGAGGTTGGGGGTGAAACTATTCTTGAACTAAATATTGTGAAAGAGACAACAAAGTAGATCCATTTGATCAGAAAGAGAATATGATAGCTCAATCAAGATAGTATTCATATCCTAACTAATGCTGGAAACCTCTTGAGTTCAAGGTCGGAGACCGAGTTTTCTTATAATTCTTACCTTGGTTGGGATATAGACATATTCGTAGGTAGGGTAAGATATCACCTAGGTTCTTTGTACCCTTTGAGGTTTTGAAACTGGTTAGACCAGTGGATTACTATATAGCACTTCCTCATAGATATCAATATATGCATGATGTCTTTCATGTATCTCAATTCCACTTATATTATCCAGACTCCTCATGTGTTTTTTACCCTGATGAGGTTGAGTTCGAGGTAGATGATTATTTTGAGGAGTATCTAGTTTTTATTGTGGATCAGAGTGTAAAGACACTCTAAGTTAGGTTACTTCCTTTGGTATTGGTACTATGGAAGCATGAATGAGTACAGGATGAGACTTCGGAATGAGAAGATGATATAACAGCTATGTGGCCATAGTTATTCTCAGATGATTCCTTTTTACCCTCAGAAGTCAACCAAAAGGATGATTTTATTAAATTAAGCGAGGTTGTAATGACCATTCTTCCATGAAGTTACATCTCATTATTTATGTTTAAATCTATTTAAATATCCCTAATAATGTTTCCAAATGGAGTGATAGGTTCACGAGGGTTTCTAGGGCTTGTTCAGAGCCCAAAACCTTAGAAAAGTGTAAAATAATCCAGGGTTCATAGTTAGTATAAAACATGACCCCAGCTCACACGATCTCTACTAACTGTGTGTGGAAAATGAGGATCAAAAAGAGCCACACAGTTTGACTAAAACTATGCATATCTAGGCAGATTCCCATGCAAGAAACAGCAGAATTTTAGAAGAGGCTGTTCACATTGTTTGTTTACAATTAATGAAACTATGTACCTTAATCATGTGGGGTCTCTCCTTGGGAAATGTCTTGAAAAAGTTTTATGCACATTTTTTCCATACCATGAAAAAAAACCATGCACCCCCTATTTTGAGTGTGAAAATTCATTTCCCCCCACCCTTTAATCTGTTTACGATTTTTTTCTTTCTCTCCTCCAATTTCCAGTGAATGCATGTGGTTTCTCCTCCCGTGAGCTCCCATCTACCTTAACCTGGGAATTGAGGTAACTCTCTTATCCAAATTATAATTCAAGATCCATCATAATAATTAGATACATCTTGGTAAGACCAACAATCCTCTCCCTTCATATTTCAGTTGATCTTTGGATCCATTATGCTATTTAAGTGAAAGCCATTTTCCCCTATTTTCAGGTTGTTGGAAAATTTCTTTTATTTCATTAAACATACTTTTAATATGAGGTCTCTGTCAGATTATGAGTTTTTAAGGTCCCTAAGGTATGTGGTATCATCATTTTCTCAAATAGTTTTGGTGTTTAATTGCTTTATTTTAGTGTTTCATGTCAGCCTTTGTTGTGCATCATCGTTTAATTGAGTTATTCATATTAAATTGATCTATGTACCTTGATATATTCCCATTGATACTTTTTTAGTGGATTAGAGGATTTTGACCTCAAGTATAGACACCCCTTCGGTGTTAAAACTTGATTTTTCCTTTATAGAGAATTTTTTAAATGTCTTGAATACCTCCTAAGTGTTCAGATTGGGTTGTAATTGAATTCCCCCTCTCCTATATAAATTTTTAACAAACACAAGTCACATTCTAATTTATTTGCCCAACTTATAATTGCAATTTAACATGTAGATAATTTCCCTATTGTCCATGAAACCTTATAAATACCTCTTGTGCAACTTACTAAATGGATTTCTTTATTTCGATTAATTCAATGGAATGTATTAAATTGAATGGTTTTTATTATGTTTTTTCATACGTTAAATTAATTTAAATATTTAAATGGAATGGTTATTGAGGGTGGAAAGGCCATTCCACTTTCTGTATCTCTTTTAATTTCTTGTATGAATTGTAATGCCTAGTATGTAATTGAGTTTGAATATTAAAATGCATGAGAGGTAATTCATCATTCTTATTATGATAAAGATAAATATTCTTTAGTTATAGGATTTGGAAATATGGTAAGGGTTATGTTGGGCATGATGATTCACATTTCCTTACATCGGGTGTTTAGAATGACATCTCAAACCACAAAAACTTTTTGGACAGTGGGCATGGCACACCATGTCCCTTTCTTTGAGTGTTGACATGAAGAAACACTCACCATAAAAAAGGATGAGCATGATGTCTCCCACTCATTATGATATATAATTCATGTACCCTTTTTGTTGATCTTATAAGATCATTTAGACTGGTTATGGATGTCTGAGTTACACCCCAGCCGAGCTAGAATCTAGTATTCCAGGTATATGGCCATTTACATCCACACATACTAAGTTCATATAGGTGGTGGTTGTACCCAAAGTTACACAAGTTATATGGTTTAAGTGGTCATTTTTAGTACAACATGGGTTATCGAATCCAGAGGGACCCAAGAAGAAACCTATAAACACGATGATTTGATAGACGAATTTGCCTATGAAGTTTCAAAATTGTGTTTGAATTGATTGGATTATTAAAAGATATTTTTAAAGACTTAAATGAATTTAATTTAAAAATAATTAGTTGATACTTGTTTATCACATGGGGTGTATTGGATGAATTTCTTTTTAAATTATTTCAATTTCTTAAATTCAAGTGTTTCCTTCAACAAAATATGAACTTCCCAAATCACTCCCGAAATTTTGAGTCTTCGTTATACTAAGGATAATCACCTATACACTTGGAGGATCATATTTATGATCACTCCAAGTTATTGGATCATTTTAGCACTTGGGATGTGTATCGTTATAATTGGTGAGTTTAAAGGAGAAGGTACATCATTGGATGAAAATATCAAAAATAGAATTGATTAAGAATTATTATAATGAGAAATAACATCCAATTCGTCACCTTTATAATACCTTGGATAAAAAAACTAGATTTTTAGCCATAAATTTATGTTATTATACCAATAGAAGTAGGTAGTAGACTTATTAGGGTGTAATTGAAGAATAAGAATAAAAATTGAATTACAATCACTCCACCGTTGTGTGATAAAATTCACAAGTGCTAGTGTGAATAAGTTCATGCATTAATTTAATGGTATCAAAATGATATTAAAAAGAATAAAATAATATAATATGAAAAATAAATTTTATTAATAAACAATAGTGAATGAAAAATTTACATGAGAAGAATTGACAATGTGATTATAAAATGAAAGTGGGAAATTATAATTGAAAGTAAAAAACATCGATAGAAAGGGAAAACATGGATCAAAAGAATAAACATGCACCCCAAAATACTATCACGACAATATATTTATATAGGAATATTAGGATCCTTAGTTCAACCCCCAATAATAAATTCCCCTCTACATTAATTAGGAGAGTCAAAAGGTGGGTGAAAATAAATGAAATTGGATGTTACAATGTTGACCACAAAAATAAGACCTGATTCATCCCCCTTGTTGATGTGTGAATTTGTAACTAAATATAGAAGAATATGAAGGGTTCATAGAAGTAACATATTTTCTCCATATTTCCTATAATATAATTAAAATTGTAAGGAAAATTGGACAAGCAGTTTGGATATTTTTCTTGATCTAGTGGGATGACTTTATGGGAATTCAAATCTGGCCCACCATTCAAATGTCAAATTGGATTCAAATTATCTTCATGAAAAATTCAGAATTATCTCTGCAAATAGTTGAATTAAATGATCCCCATAATTTTATCTTTATATAGTTAAAATTTTAGCTTCATTGGGATTCTAATTTGGGCCCTACTTTTGTTTTATTGTCATTGGTCCCATTATGCTTTGTCCATAAACTTCCTGCATTCTTGCCCAAAAATATTCATCTTCCATAGGGATTCATCCATTAATACTAAAAGATAAAATGTTCCAAATAAATTGATAAATCATATCCCAAAATATTAAATTCAAAACATTAAAGAAGTTAAATCCACAAAAAGATGATTTATTGGGCCCAAATTTTCATTTTAAACATGAATTTCATTTGAGATGAGAAATGAAGTTCAATTTCTATAATGCACTAAAATTTATGTTTATGGAATTAAAATACATGAATATTAAGACATAATCAATTAATATTATCATATTTAAGTGGATAATCACACCCCCTGCAATTTGAGTTTTTCTAGTCCTAAGAAAGCATTATTTCAAAAATATGAAATTGAATTCCTTTTTTCAAAAACATTTTAACAAATATTTCTCACAAAAATAAATAATGCAAAAAAATAATTAAACCTTTTAAAATAATTTTATGCAAGATAGGTTCACAAGAATATACCAAGCCCAAGCCCATTCCCTTTTTTAAATTTATTTCCACATTTCATCCAATATTAATTAATCATGATGATGTGTTGTGTATATCAAAAGACACGGGGGATATTTTCTTGTTTAAGAGGAAAAAATGGAAGCTCTAGGTGGGAATCACATTAACCCTTAAGATGAGTATCCATTTTTTTGTTTTTTTTTGTTTCTTTTAACCATATTAGATATGAAAAGACTAAATCTGGGAAAGACAATTATTGAGTCATGATCCCCAAGTTTCTGGTGCCACACATATTGTTAATTCCATGCTCTAAAATAGATATATAAAGCCTAACTCATGGCAAGACAACTATGGAGTCATGGTCCCCATGTGTCGTACGCCACACATTTGGACAAAACATTTCTCTATGTGGCCATTATTTCAATTTTTTATATTTTTTTAGGGATAATCAAATCAAATTAAAAGTGACCCCAAACTCTATTATATTATTAAAGGGACCTAAGATATCAAATTTACACCCAATATCCAATGAACATCCATTATGGAATTTTTATTAAGATGATGAAAATGTAAACTTTGAAAAATCACATCATAAAATCATACTTTACAAACACAATTCTCATGAACTTAAACATGAATTAAAATCATAATCAAGGGATCAAAATTATTTGAAATTAATTTTTCATGTTTCACAATGTATATTAATGCATTAATGGATAATAAATTGGGTTTTTTTATTTAATTATTTTCATAAAATTCCTTTTTTTATTTTAAATTTTCAATCCCCCAACTTAGAATGAAACTTCCCACAATTTTGAAAGAGAATATAATAGAGGGATAATAATTGGGATGAAATAGGGGGATATGTTATTTGAAATTAAATCATGGAATGAAACTACCTGGTTTCCAGTTGATGACCCATCAATAAGAAATTTATTACTTTGTCTTCACATCACATATAGACTCCTCAGTGATGATTGATGGATAAGTTTCAACTTTAGAAAGAAAGGGTTTTATTTTGAAACATCAAAATACTGTAACTACTAAATTTCACAAATAAGATCAATTAGATCACATTTTAAACCCCAAAGAGTTTCTTTAACAAAAAGAAATATAAAAAATAAAAAAAACATGCAGAAGTTGGGTTGCCTCTTATGAAGTGCTTTTTTAAAGTCTTTAGGTCGATTTAGACCCCCCCCCCCCCAACTTATCCAATACCAACTTTAAAAAATTTTAGGACCCCATTATTTTAAACTTTTACATGATTTATAATGATTATTTTTTTAGAATTTGATTCATCTAAAAACCCATGTTCAACAATTAGTGTTAAAGTCCAAGGAATTTCAGTAATGGTTGATCAAGTTTCATCTGGAGTCTTTCCTAATATTTCAAGGGTCATTCCTCATTTGTGGTATTATTGAGGAAAATGGATGATAATTAAATTTTCTTGGTTATCATAAATCGAAATATTCTTATGTGGGGAAGGAAGGATCATAACTTTTAGTTTAGTTTCATTGAATCTTCCTAAAGAAAAATGTAAATTTGAATCAAAATCTATTTCTTCTCTAAAAATATTTGAAAGAATTAGTTCTTTTTGAAAATATGATTCGTCTCAAAAAAATTCCATTTGAATGACTATAGTAGTTATATAATCAATATTTTTTATCTCTCCCAATGTTTCAATGATTGGTGCTTCTAAAAAATCATTATTTGAACAATATTCAGTACACTGAATCCACAATCTAAAATTTCTATCTTGTGAATACAAAAAATAATTTCCCTCTTAATTTAAAATATATCAACAATTCATTCATGTTCTTAAAGTACCCTAGATTCAATGTCTGGTTCATCATTAAATTCAAGAGAGTTTTGTGGGTAACAATATTCTTCTAACAATGTTGAGATGGGGAAAACTTGAGTGGGATTGGGTCGTATAATAGTTTCAAAGCATTGTAGTTAGACTATATGGGTAAAACTTATGAATTAATTTTATATATTTGTTCACACAATTTTACAAGTAATTATTGGGGATTTATCTAGATATAATTTTGAAAATTATGTACATACCTAAGATTGATCTCATTAATCATTCTTTAGAGGGATGGAAATTTATCCTTGAAACAATCATCATCCAAATGATTGTACAACTCATCCAGTGTGGTGTAATCATTCCAAGGTTGATCAATGAAACTCCTTATGTGATGTTCTTCCCAATATTGATTTCTTATATTATTTAATCCTATTTTTATGTTTAGTTAATGTTCAATATATTCCATTAGATAAGACTAATATTTGGATTTGAGATTTTTTGGACACAAGGAAATAGATATGGGAAAAGAAAAGAGAAACGGTGGTGAGAAAAGAGTACATGGATGAGAAAAGAATGTGAGTATCTAAGATACTTACTTGGGTCCCAGAAAGGTTCCAAAAGTTTGGTTTTTCCCAAATTTACCCAATTTATATGGTGTAAGTGGTTGTTTGTAGGACAACTTGGGTTTTTGAATCTACAGGGATTGAAGAAGAAACCTATAGACACTATGATTTGATAGACAGATTTGGATATGAAGTTGCCAACTTGGGTTTGAATTGATTGGATTATTAAATAATATTTTTAAATAATTAAGTAAATTATATTTAAAAATAAGGATTTGATTCTTGGTTATTGCATGGGGTGTATTGGATGAATTTATTTTTAAATTATTTCAATGTCTTATATTTGAGCGTTTCCTTCAATGAAATATGAACTTCCCAAATCACTCCCAGAATTTTGAGTCTTCGTTATCCTAATGATAATCACCTATAAACATGGAGTATCATATTTATGAGCACTCCAAGGTATACGATCATTTTATCACTTGGGATGTGTATCGTTAAAATTGGTGAGTTCAAGGAGAAGGTACATCATTGAATGAAAATCTAAAAAATATAATTGATTAAGAATTATTAAAATGAGAAACAACATCCAATACTTACCCTTAACACTCCCTTAGATCAACCCACTATAGTTTTATCCCTCTATTAATTGTATTCTATAAATTTTAGTGGTTATTAGACTCATGAGGTTGGAATTGAAGAATAATAAGAAAAACTAAATTTCGATCAGTCCACTGTTGTGTGATTAAATTCACAAGTGCTGGTGTGAATAAGGTCACATCTTGATTCAATGGTATCAATGTGATATTGAAAAGAATAAAATAAGAGATTATGGAGAATAAATTTTATTAATAAATTATGGTGAATGAAAAACTTACATGTGAAAAATTTATGATGTGATTACAAAATGAAAGTGGGAAATTAGAACTTAAAGTAAAAAAACAATAATAAAAAGAAAAAACATGGACCGAAAGAAAAAACAAACACCCCAAAATACAATCACCACTGTATCCTAATATAGGAATATTAGGAGCCTTATATTAACCCTCAATAATAAATTCCCCTCCCCATTAATTAGGAGATTCAAAAGGTGGGTGAAAATAAAAGAAATTGGGCGTTACAATGTTGACCACAAAAATAGGATCAGGTTCATCCTCCTTCTTGATGTGTGAATTGGTAACTAAATATGGACGAATCTGAAGGTTTATTAGAAAAAAAGTGTTTTTCCATGTGTCATATAATAGATTTACAAATTTTAGGAAAATTATACCAGTTGTTTGGAAGTTATTTTTGATCTAGTGGGATGATTTTATGGGCTTTCAAATCTTGCCCACCATTTAAATATCAACTTGTGTTCCCATTATCTTCATCAAAACTTCAAAATTAGCTTTGGAAACAATTTAATGAAATTATACCAATGATTTTATATTTTTAAAGTTAAAATTTTAGCTTCATTGGGATTTTAATGTGGGCCCCACTTTTTTTGATGAGCCTTAGGCCCATTATGATTTTTCCAGAAACTTTCTACATTCATGACCAAAAATATTTATCTTTCCTTGGGATTAATTCATCAATCATAAAAGATAAAATGTTACAAATAAATTGATAAATAATATCCCAAAATATAAAATTCAAAAAATTAAATAAATTAATTCCACAAATATATGATTGATTGGGCCCAAATTTTCATTTTCAACATGAATTGCATTTGAGATGAGAAATGAAGTTCAATTTCAATAATGCACTAAAATTGATGTTTATGAATTTAAAAAACATGAATATTAAGATATAATCAATGAATATTATCCTATTTTGGTGGATAATAAAGTGGATTCAATATATAAAACTAAACTATATAAATCATTACTATATATATAGTAACTGGTCAAACACTCATTCCGGCCATGAGTCGAAGTAGGTAGAGTCACTAGGTGTCCTCTAGAAACACGAGAAGGCTGATTATTTATTTCAGCACTTGTTTCTTATTTTGTGTATACCTATACACTATTTATATATGACCACTACTTTGATAAATTCTATACACCATTCGTGGTGGCCTATGTAGATTTTATCTCGCACCCTACTCGGGCCACCCTTAGTACCCAAGTAGCTTATCTTTTATGCAGGTATGGATAAGAGAAAGTGACCTAATATGAATATTTGATATTATTTTCTTATGTTGGATCATAGGATCAGAGGAATGAGAAAATTCTCGAGATTCTAGTGGAGAATCTTTTTTTTCTTTTTGTATAGCATGATTATATGTGACAGTCCCTTGTTCCCCTTTTTTATATCATAATGCCTTGTATCCATGTATATGACACTACCTAGTGGATATTTATATTATTGTTTAGTTTTTAATTTATATATTCTTTTGTTGTATACTTATTATATATGTTTATATTATATGATTCTGTTATTGTATGTTATGGTTATATCCGCTATCCTAATATGATATGAGGGTATAGCGTCCACATTTTACTACTTTTATACCCTCACTTCTAGTCAGAAGACTCTGGCGTATGGGGAGGAATTATTGAGGCCATGTGACCCACAATCTTGGGGAACTAGTTAAGTGGATCCTAGGTTGGGATGTTACAAATATCTCTTAACTAATGGCACCTTCATTTCAACTTATTACATGTTAGGTTTAGTCTATATCAATTTTGATATAAACTAGATTTATTAATGTTTTATCATATTTTTAATTAAAATATAATCCCTTGAATTATCTAAACCAATCTTTCATACCTTATAAGATGAAAAAACATAACATAAATATATATTATAGTATTTTATTGAATAAAACATTAAATATCACAAATAATAACACCTCAAAACCAATCGGTTTGGTTCCTTTAGATATTAGATGCACAAGATTATTGTTTTATAACACTCTAAACAGTTATCCATAATTATAACACACTTAACCATATTATAGAAATATCATATGTTATACACTTATAAATTTATTTTGGAATGGAAAATAATAAAAGTGCTAGATTCACTACAGGAAAAAGACAATTTCCTGACGTTTTTTGGAAATGGTGACGGTTTAAACCACCGACATATGGTTCTATAATAGTTTTTTGAAACTGTCGCAAAAGTGTGTGTCGAAATACAATAGGTGGTGGTTTCCTAGATTTAAAGGTGTTTTATGGTAACTATCGTAGTGTGTGGATTATAATCCCTGTGAAAAAAACCAGTTTCACCGGGGGGAACCACAGCTAAAACCATTAAAATTTCTACAATATAATAAAGGAATATGAAAATTGTTTAGCGGCAGTTAAAATCACAACTAAAAAATATCAGTTTCTCCAGTGAAAACCACCACTAAAACCATTAAAATTGTTGTTATATAACAAAGGAATACTAAAACTAATTACAGACGGTTAAAACCGCCGCTAAATTATTCTCTGTAGCGGCGGTTTTAACTAATGTGGATAGAAAAATACTGTAATTATAGCAGTGGTTAAAACAGTCTCTAAATATATTATATTTATTTTGTAGTGGTTAAAACCGCTTCTAAATACATATTGAAAAAAAAATGCAGCTTATATAGCAGGCCCATTACCAATTCCCTGAAAAAAAACCATTCCAATAGATATAACATATAACATATCATAACCACAACACATCGCAACCACCCCAAATCACTACCACCCCACATCACCACCACCACACATAATTTAGTTTCAATAAAGATTTTTATCATAATTACTAAATTATTATGAAGGGTATTTACACAAAAGTACAATATTTCATGGGAAACCAATTTAATAGTTCGATATATATTCTTAGTCATTTTCATATGTGGTGGGGTTATAGAAACATACATAGAAAGTTTTATAAAAACCAAAACAAAACACTCTCTCAAAATAAGTCATAATTGGAAAACCAAGTTAGTGTGGCCATATAAGAATAAATAATAATAATAAATAACAACCACCCAAATATACATATAAATAAGGGGAGATAAAGGATCCCCAAGCTTGACTGAATCTTCAAGGAGAAATGAACAAGAACCAAGGATAAACTACCACTGACCTCAAGTGAATCACTATTGAATCCAATGAATAATAATACTCTATAAAAAACCACCCAAAAAGAGTAGAATTACCACCATAATAAACTCTTGAATATAATAGAAAGATAATAATGGGAAAATAGAGGGATATCATGAATCAAATAACTTCAATATAAATGATACAATATGATCCAAGTGGTTTGGAACACCAAGGGAGGTGATTAGGGAAGGGGAGGATGAGTAAGGGTCAATTAAGAATTGAGGGAAAGTCTAAAATTCAAAACAAAGAGGTAATAAAACTCCTATTTATAAGTGAATTGCACTAGACTCTACCAAAACATGGTCAATATCCAAAACTCATGTGGTTGGTTTGGTAAAAGTGTGATCTAGAACCCTCATTATTGTTTTATCTTTTTTGCCATTTTAAAATGGAATTTTTCCTCCCAAAAATCTTAGAACATGGAGTGGTCCAAGCCATATTGGTTCTTCTATATTATTTTATGAATAGAATCCATGACCTAGTTCTCATTTCCCAACCATTTTACCCTCACCATACCCAAGGCTACAATGTGGTGAGCTTGGATTTCCTATTTTGGACAGGTGGTCCTCCGATATTCCATGCCCAACCATGGTCATTTCAAGATTCTCATGGTGCATAGGAAAACCACCAGGACAACATGCATAACACCATTTCATCCCCAAATCATGGTTATATATTCCATTTTACACAAAATCACGCCCAACATAAAACAACCACCTTCATATCCAAACAAGCCATTTCACAAGCCATGGAGGCCTTTAAAAGGCTAAAACACCACCTCAAACCTCAAAATCATTACAAAACTCTTCCTAAACATCCCCAAGACTTGATAATGCACAAAGGGAAGTTCATAAAGGTTGTGTACCATTACACTCATTCTACTTATTTTGGTTTCCCTATTATTTCTCTATTCTAAGTCAAGGTGATAATATTTTCCCCAAAATTATAAGAACTATGTGTGGATTGATTCCTATTTTCATGAGATACATAGTTATTCCTAGATCTCCTATCTCAAACCCAAACAAAAAACTGATATCAAATCCCCCACTTTATCTTAGTGACTCGGTTTCTTCATTCACATTGGTTTTCCATCCATAGGGTTGTCATCAAGAAAAGTTCATTTCATTTTAAAAATCAATTTAAACTACATTAAACATCATAGAATTAGGTATTTTTCATATTATCTTAAACTCTAAATTATTTTGGTCATTTTCACACGATGTTAAACTATGTGATGCATGGTCCATCTTGTAATACTTGAAACTTATTAGAGTTGTATACCTAGTGAGACATATCTTTCTCTACATATTATCCAAATTTACTTAAGGATCCTTAGCATGTGGTTCTTTATCCATAAAACTATGTTAGGAAAAAAATGAATCTTACCATAGGAAAGATCATAGCATGCATAGGGGTATTATATAAAAATTATATGTGGATTGATTCATGATGTTTCAATATATGTAATGGTGTTGGGATCTCCTATAATAGGCCTTGGTGAAAATTATAATCACATCGGTTATACCCTAAAGGCGAGACCCTTCCTCATTCACATCAATTTTTTTATTTATTTCTCACATAATGGTTCCCATACATCTCATCCTTCTCCTCCTATACAAGAGACAAATTTTTATAGAGGAACTTTTCTAAGAAATATGAATGGATTGATTCCTTACTATAGGATATGTTTTTGATCATTCATCCTTGGGTAACAAACCTAATAAATTTAGAAAAAATGAATCATAAAACATGATTCATGACAAAAAATAATCAACATATATGGTGAATACCAAAATCGAGAAATCAAGACATAAAATAAAACATCAAAAATCAATAAAATACATAAAAAGAAACATGAGAAATCAAGAAAATGTTAGGTTATAAAAATGTTTAGTGGAAACTATGTGGCACACATGATACATATAAAAACCAATTGTTACCATATTTGTCCAACATTTCAAAGAAACAACTAATCACAGTCCAATGATGAACAAATATCTTCACCCACTCCACCTCCATCTCTACTTCCTCCTACCACCTGAAAGAACATTATATTGAAAATTAAATACTATTGTATATTTATATTTAAACTTAAAACCAATAAAAGTTTTCAAACTAAATGATTTTTAATTTTTTTGATTTACCTACTCACCACCAGTCGATGGAATACCACCAGGGTCAGATCCGGTCGTCTTCTAATATAAATCAATCAACACTTTCTGCAAAGTGGATATCTGAGCCCCCTGGTTGTGAACAGTGTTTTGTAGAGAAACAATCTCTCTCTGAGTCTCTCGGATTATGGACTGACTAAAACCAGGAGTAGATGAAGATGCGATCCCTAGTGGCCTACCAAAGACCTCAGATGGTACGGGTCCCAAACCCATCCCGCACACTCTACCAGGATGCTCTTTCCCAAGGACTTTAGCAACTGCGTCATCCTGAGAGACTGAGTATGACTACACAGGATTGGCATCCCACAGTTCTTTAATTCTTACCTATAAATTAAATAGAACTCATATTATAATAAATATATATTAACATAATAACAACTGATAAAAATTTATTATAATGAAAAATGATTTCATACCCTAACTTCGTTGGCAGGCTCATTAACAAAACTGCCATCAAATATTTGGTGAACATTCAACCACACTTCTGTTCGGAATGATTCGTAGCCTAAACTCTGTGAATACATTAAAAAAACATAAATAAACAATTTAATATATTAAAAAATTAATATTTTTGTATTAATATTTAAACTAATGAAAATATTACCAGAGCAGATAGGCTTCTAGAAAAACTCTTTGACCCCGTAGTGCGAGGGATGACCTGCTTAACCCGACTTGATGCATTATTTATTGAAAGATTCTGAAATAAATAAAATTCAATTTAATAGTAATGTATTCAATGTAATATCTTATTCATATAAATTTATATATTTAAAATGAGATTATTATAGTAATATATATTTACATGTCATCTGCTTCTCATCACGATGTCTGTCAACAAAAACTTTCCACAACTCTTTGGGTACCCCATCAAGTAGCTTGTCATACATCTATTGGGAGGTAAAAAAAGTATCATTGACATCTCCCCACAATCTCGATTTAAATTCCTTACATTTTTTTCCAAGATTTTTCAATGTCCACGTTCGTGCTATCACATCAACAACTGTAAAGTGGAAAAACATATGTACACAGAAATTCATTTTGAAAATATTAATAACATGAAATTCATTTAAACCATAATGTATTAAAATTTCCTTTATTTGGAAATCAAAAAATTTATTTTTCCAAATTGCAGGCATATGTCTCCAATCATTATATGAAATAGGAAGGGAAACGGGATTCGCGACCAGCTGCCCTAAAATATGGCCAAGTAATCCTGTCACACTCTAGTATCCCCGTGAAGAACTTGAAGTGGAACGCCAATCCCCTACTACTGAGGCTCCTGAAGTAGGAGGCGACGATTGAGCTTATGAAGAGTCTCTCATAGAGGGTGTAAGAGATGGTGCAGGAGGAGATGGTGCAGGGGGCAGTCAGATGGTGGCTCAGATGTCGTAGGGAGGGAGACAAATGGATCTTCATCTGTCGCAGTGGTTGATGAAATAGTATATCGCTTCCTCCTTGGAATTTATATCATTTAATCAAATATGATTAAGTTCATAACATATATTTAAAAAAAATATGTAGAAAAAAAATTAAAAAAGATAACATATGCACAGTACTAACAAAAAAAATATACATAACAATGATAATGAATGATTTCACAAACGAAATAAGTGGTTTCTAAATAAATGTATAATGGTACATAAAATCATTTTCTCCTTAAATCATGTAGGTTTTCTACTCCATTACTTAATTTACTTCATTCAACTTTTCTCGACTAATATTTTCAATATCATGGTGGACAAATAATTCTGATTATTTTTGTTGATGAGATTTAATGTCAGAGTTCAAATATTCTGCTTCATCACCCATATCATACAAATCTCTTTGTTTTACGTGATAAACTACACTCCACCCTTCATCCAAAACATCATTTTCATAATATAACATTTTTTCTTGCGATGATAAGATATATAGATCATGAAGTTCACGATCACCAACATCCATCAAGCGAGAGAAGTTCACATAAGTAAATTGCAAGGAATCACTTTTAACACCACTGATAATATCGACCCAATTGCATTTAAATAAAACAAATGAAAAATTCCTTTGGTTGATTAATTCAATAATATCGGTCTGATTTCCATAGTATCCCACTTCATAAAATGTAAATATACCACTATTCTATGTTTTCAAACCCTCTTCTCAATCAACTGTATGAAATTTAAATCCATTCACGTTGTAAGCATCAAACTTTCTACCTTGTTTTAGAGGGCCTGGAGCAAGAAACTTAAAATCTTCTGACAACTCTGCTCAAGTATCAGTATTCATGATCTGAAAAAAGAAATATTCTTTATTATAATTACAAAATATATGTGTCAACCTAATATTCATATTTATTGCAATATTTATGAACTTACACATCGTGAAAACCATTCTACAAGCTCTTTATTAATAGCTTTCATTATATCTTTCTAATTTCATGTTTGGCCTCTCATTAATATCTTTGTTTATATTCTAAACTCTTCAATAAATGGATCTATAATTTCACTATTCAGCAGCACATATCTATGTGCCTATAATAATTCAATTTCTATTAGTGTAACATTTGAGTTCCTCCCAACTGATCACCCAATAGCAGGAAATTTTTTTGATTTCCCATGTATTTGAGATTTATTCGATGTGTTGTCAACACATCCAACTTGATTAAATCTTGTCTCAATATCATCCAAGTATCATGAACAAAATGAAATACACTCTTATTCTAAATATCCTTCAATAATAGAGCCTTCTGGTTGAGCATTATTTCTCACGTAGGATTTTAAATTCCCAATATATCTATGAAATAAAAAAACCAAAATAATTATGCATTTAATTAAGTGATAAAAATTGTTTACTTAACTAAAAATCATATAAATAAAGTATCTCTCAATTGGATACATCCATCGATAATGAACGGGGCCTCCTAATTTAGCTTCCTCAACCAAATGCATAGTTAAATGCATCATGACAGCGGAAAACAACAAAGGAAAGATCATATGAATTGTACAGAGTGTCAATACAAACCACTCCTAAAGTTTTTCAAGCTCAAATGTATGTAGATATTTCTCACATAGTTTTCTGAAAAATGTTCAGAATTGGAGTACAACAGTAGTAACTTTTTCAGGTAATAATGTACGCAATGCCAATAGTAGTAACTGCTGTAACAAAATATGTGAATTGTTACTTTTCAATCCATGTAACTCATGATTATTTAAGTCAAAACACCTCAAGATGTTACTTGAATACCCATCAGATACTTTAACATGCTTTAAAATTCAAAGGAATGTATCTTTATCCCTATTTTTTATTGCAAAAATTATCAGAGTAGACTTTTCATTCTCATTTGGAAAGAGATCACATTTTATGTTCATTACTTGTAAGTCTTTCTGAGCATTGAGATGATCCTTCGACTTTCCATGCTCATTAAGAAATGTGAGGATCAAAATGTCACATACATTCTTTTCAATATGCATCACATCAAGATTATACCGCAAAAATTTGTATTCCCAATATGGAAGTTTGAAGAATATACTTTTTTCCATTGTTGTGTTCTGATTTTACTTTATGATGCACTTAGAACTCGTTTCCCACTATTATTCAAATGATAAACCATCTCAAATTATGTTTCTACCTTTTCAAGTTGTGTAAATATTTTAGAACAAGTTGAAAACTTTGGAGGTGGTCTACGATCAATGAAACCATTAGATTTTGATCTATTCAGCAGAAATTTATGAGATGCATCGAGAAATATTTGATGGAACAAGAAGCACCATTTTCTACTATGAGGTAGATGTTTAGGATAAAAATCAAAGTTATAAATAGGACAATCCAAACCCATGTAATTTTTTAACCAGATAAATTCCCAAGCCCAAAGAAGTCACTAATGGTCCACATTAAAGCATCATGCATTTTGAACATTGTTTTAGAAGAAGCATAGAATGTCTCAACACTGTTTCTCCATAACTTCTGTAATTCTTCAATTAAAGGCTACAAGTATACATCAATATCATTTCCAGGAATTTTTTTCTAGGAATAATCATTGAAATGATAAAAGACGTTTTTTGCATACACATCCATGAAGGCAGATTGTAGGGGATCAAAACAACTGGTCAAATGCTATAAATGGTACTCAAAGTCCCAAATGGGTTGAATCTATCGGTATCCAATCCCAATCAAAAATTCCTAGGATTAGCTGAGAAATATGGATGTGATGAATCAAATGTCTTCCACAATTATGAGTCTCGTGGATGTCGCATTAACCCATCATTGTTATTATCTACAGAATGCCACTTCATGTGTTCGATGGTTTTTTATGACATGAATAATCTTCCCAATCAGGTATTTAAAAGAAAGTGATGAAAAACCTTTGTAGGTGTGTTCCTTTTCTTCTTCTCCATATTAGTATGTTGATTTAGACTTCCAACATCACCCATTGACTACTATCTAAAAGAATAACATTTTTTTGCAATCTTGTCTACTTGATTCCTCTCACCAATAATGCATACAATCATTGCGACATGCATGTGTTTTTGTATAATTTAAACCAAGCCTGTTAACATATTTTTTCATATTATAAAAAGACTCGGGGATGTTTGCTTCAAGAAAATCATCACGCAAAAATTCCAATATCATGGACATTTTCTTATTTTTAATTCCACAGAGACATTTGATATGGTAAAAATACAGAAAAAAAAGTAATTTTTTGAATATTTCAAACATCCACTATACAACTCTTGATTTCCATCATAAACTAAATCATGAAACGTATTTTCATCAGTGAAGTTTTCTCTTACATTAGTCTCCACATAATTAATAGGAGGATCCACTAATATGTAACATACTTCATTTGGTTGTCCTAAAGTCTCAAAACATCATTTGTCATGTTTCTATTTTTAGCACCCTCATCTAGTTGTTCTGATATGTTTTGATGTTGATGGTGGTGTCATGCAGTGCAAAATGCATCATTTATAAGGTTTTTCATTTCATTTACCATTTTCGATGAAGTTGGGAGCTCATTCTGTGGATTTACATCAATTCTCAACCTTTCTATAAAATTTGATTATTCGTTCCAAATCCAAGAAAAATATTGACTAGTTAATAGCTTTAATATTAAATGTTCATAAACATCATATCTCTTCAACCATCTTCTAAATTTATATTTAGAAGATGGACATATTATTCTCCCTTCAACGGGTCAATTAGAAATTTAAAAATCTAAAAACTTCTCCAAACCCTTAACATACTGAGGAGTGTTCCTCAGTAATGTAATCTAGCTTTTATCTATGTATATCGCAATGTGCCTACACAATATTAAAAAAAATTAAAACACATAACAATTAATAAATAAGGGAAAATATTCATATATACTAGTTGAAAAAATATATAAATATGTTAAATATTTAGAATAAGTCTAGGATTAGATCAAAAAAATAGTCAAAGACACTTTTTTTCAATAGCCCATGGTGATTATCAGGTAGAAATAATTGGATAGAGGAATAGAACATCTAATAAAATTAAAATATTCAAACAAAACATCATAAGAAATTAGTGTAAAGGTCCATAAAATATGTGATATAAATTGGATATAAATTTGTATGATGAACCTCATCCTTTATAGTGGAAAGCTTCATAATCCTATTGAATAGAGGTTTGTCTGATAATTTCCTCCACTGAGTCTATGCGTTGGAACTAGGAAGTGATATCGCCAAATTACTATAAAAACTCTATTAACACACTTTACACAAAATAAAACCAAATAGAAAATAAATATTTATGTGGTTCGGATAATTCTGCACATCTACAGGAGAATACTAAAAACATTTTCATTGTAAAATATACAAGAAAATACAAAACTAATCACTCACATCCAATCTATTATAAAGTCTCAAAAAATTAATCCAGAAACTTACATTATTCAATATAATCTTACATACAAACTAATTTGGATAGAGCAATTTGATAAACTATTATAGATGGGAAAGTAACAACAAATAGGAATATCAATATTTGAATACTTTATATCAACAATTTAAATTAAAAAATCATAATTAGTTACTATAAGTTGTTGATATGGAGTAATAGGTAAGGATCTTAAACCAATGGATTTAAGAGAAAAAGGTATAAATAGAAAAAACCACCTCCATGATTCATGATCTTATGTAAGAAAAAAAGTACATGTGGTGTAGTGATGGTGTCCGAGATACCTAAATAGTACTAAGATAGAGTACTACATGATCACTTTTTCACCTCTCGATCACCAAAGGCTGGAGAATACCATTGGCATTCTAAGAAGACAAGTGGGATTTGGTTTTCCCAATTTTATTAATAAACTAAAATACAAGAAAATTAACATGATCCAAATAGAGTGAATTCCATATTATAAATATTTACAAATCATATAAAGGTCAATAGTATAAAATGATCCCGGAAACCTAAGGCTAAATGAAAAAATCAATCTCTCGTCTTTATTTACAATACTAAATGGAACACGAGTCATACAAAAACCAACCATTCTTAGAAAAAACAATTCATCCGAACATGTACTTGTACCTGCAGGTACCCGAAAAATAGACCATGAAATTTCATGTCCCCCCTAAGTTTATATGGTGGGTGTGAGCATATAATACCCAGTAATAAACCACTTAGTTTATAACTTATATAGAATATACTTACATATGTTTCTTATATCGATATAAACATTTATATATATTTATATAAAAATGACTTTACAAATGGTTATCAATAAAAACATAGAAGCATCAGATAATGGAAAACTTCATAAAATAGAATTAATTATAAACAATAAATCCCTATAATGGGAGGTTTTATACCTAAAATAATTTCTTTGATCCTAGACTTTGATATGAGACATCAGGTCAAGGAATCCACGATGGCATTCCCATCAAACTAAAATCGTAGCAATACTTCTCATGGTTGAGTCATGGGAAAATCCTTGTATTTTTTAAAGAGGAAGGTGTATAAAAGAATCAAAGAAATATCATCACATGAATTTAGGGATAGGTGAAAGGGGTATACAAAATTCAAGTCATTTTGATCCAGTCCCATTCATCAATCTTTATATAATACATACCGACACACAAGTTATACAATAGAAAAATACCCCTTCTAACATACTCATTATTTATCAAAACAATATTCATTGTCAAATTAGCATTATTATTTATACTAATCAACATGCTTGGTATAAAAAAGTAAAAATAAGCTCAACATATCAAAGTAATAGTCATGCATAATAAATAATTCCATTATAATGAATCTAATGCTCAACAAAACAAAAGGTAAATATGCTTGAATATGATATATTAACTATAATATCAATAAAACATAATTACATGTAACACATGATCCCAATATAAAACATGAATAATTAATGAATATTATATTATGGAATTGAAACAGGTATAATAATATCAATCCAATCATAAATCAAGTTATAAGGATACATTCTCTTCATGCTACTCTAAATTCCAATTATACTAGTTATAAATTATTTGATGAGGAGTAATTCATGGTTCACTAAAATATATCCAAAAAAGGATCTAGCTTTATCATGGGAAGTAACAAGTACGCACTAGTAAAATAATACCTAAGATCAAATATGGTATTTTTCAAAACCAATTTGATAAACTACCTCTACAATGGGAGAGGTGGCGAGGCATGGCGAGGCGGCGAGGCGGTGAGGCAGCAAGGCGGCGAGGGGCGAGGTGGAGAGGGTTTTGGGGGTCACCAGCGGGGGTCTTGTGGGGGTTTGGGAGAGAAGGGGAGTCACGCGGGTGAGGGGTGAGGGAAGTTTCGGGGATAAAAAAAAGTTTTTAGCGGCAGTTTAGTAAACCTCCATTAAAAACCCACCGCAAATAGCTATTAATGTTATAGTGATTAGATGCTCAGTAAGGGGTAAAACATATGAGTTATTAATCAAGGATCATTAGTGGCCAAAAACTGAACATGTTTGAATGATAACATAATCACGGTATATGAATATAAAATAAGAAAACCATACCCAATATAATATAAATCATAAACATGAATATAGAATGAGGATTTTGGAATAACTTAAAAATTTGGAAAATAAATGTACAAACATGTGACCATAATAATTACCCATGAAAGAATAATATATTAATGTGGCACAAACATAAGTATAAAAATAAATTCTTATGTCAAATCATATTTTCAAGATCATTATCACATAGTGGATGAACATGTCCCCTAAATAGTATACTAGGACAAAAATAAATGTCCCATAAAATAAAATATCATGGGATATAAGCCTTACATAATGAATTGAAAATCTCTATAGTTCTATTCCCATCCATGAAATAATCAAAAACCATACATAGGTTTTCTGCATAAAGAAAACAGAAATTATACATCCATCATAGAAAAGTTAACCCATGAGATATAAATAATTTTCCTAACAATTTCTATAAAAATATAATCCATATAGAAAAAAAATTATTTATGGTGTCATTAAAACTTATCTCCAGTGGGTTATAAGATCTTCTAAATTATTATTAAAAGATCGTGATTAAAAAATTTCATATGATGATAAAAAAATTAATGTAGAATAAAAAGAAATCATCCTTTTTATTTTTCTCATTTTAACATTAAAATATATTATTATAAGAAAATTGGGTAATGATATAATTATTTTTAAATAATCATTGACCTAATAAAACATTAAATGGAAGCATTAAATAATATATAAGAAATACATAGAAGAAAGTAACATTATTGAAAATGTTGAAGGAGAGGGTTAAAAGTTTCCTTTCATTCTTAAGTAAAATAAATTCAAATTCAATATAAAGTGACACTAAAAATCATATTTGTGGATAGAGGATATATGATACATCCCTGAAATGTGATAAAGAACATTTACATAGAACAAAAGAATAAAATTAAAAAACTAAAAAATACAATTCCTCTTACAAATATCATTTTGGGTGATTTTAAAATAAATGGTATAGAAACTTCTGAGAAAACTTGTAAAATAAAAAAATAGGTGAAGAAAATTAATGTTCTTTTAGAGATAAATTATGTAAAATTTCTATCAATGTAAATTTAGACAAAGGCAATCTCAATATTATACTAAAAGTGGAAAAGAAACTCAAACCATTACTTATGACTCCCAAAAATAAAATTTAGCATCCTATATAATAAACATAACCATATCAGTCAATTATGTTATCACCTTAACCAAATCTATTATCTTTTATGTTGTTCAATTAAATTTATTTATTACATATAATTTATTTTTTTAATTAGATATTGGTAGTTGTTATTGTCTCATACAATATAGAGATGTCGATTCTAATTCTTTAATAACATGTTCCTCATTATAATATTATTCATGATAGTTTAATCATAAATTTGAAATGATTTATTTATTCCATTTTTTAATTTAAGTAATGTAAGAGTATGGTTTTTAAGAATGGATTTCATGATGTACACATTTCAAGTAATTAAAAATAATAATGAGTTATTTTAAAATGACTATTCATTTTTATGTTTCCATTAGAAAATCATAATAATGACATAAATTACACCTTAATATAAAATATAAATATATTTTAGTTTCTTATACTCATCTATGATGGAAATTATGATGATGGTATAGCATTGTTCATTTAGGAAGCTGAACAAACTGAAACAAAAATGTTTTATACTAATGAATGAGTAAGAAAATAGCGATATATATTATTAATATTTTTTACAGAAGCATAATGATGTTAAAATTAAATCACTATAGTGGACAATGATACTATAGAATAGTGGATATGGGATGGTAATTGAGATTTGCAGTGAGTAACTAGATACTTATTTAGATGAACTCTCTCTTAGTAAGGGGTTCCTTTGGAATGAAATATTATATCCTCATTCTTGGAACCAACAACATCTAAACATGTAATAATAATTTAAAAGATATGGAATTTTTTTATTTATTAAAGATATAACCAACACAAAAGTTTTTTTTATGTGGGTAGAATATGGGTCCTTTTATATTTTTAATGAAGTTTCATTTATGTAAATGTGGATTCCTCTATATGTGAAAAATGTCATTTTACCTGGAAAGTGGATCCAAAGTGAAAAAATAATTGATATGGGGTATGAATTCCCTCATTTAAAAAAATTATAATTGGGTAGAGATATTTTAGGAATTTATCCCTTAATTTAACACTTTTACCTCATTTTATCTTTACCATAAAAACACATTTCTTTACCTCATTTAATTATTTTTTTCTTAAAAACAAAATTGAACTTATTATCTAATTAAAACATATTTATTCCAATTATGGAATGAATTTTGTTTGAATAGATTTTAAAAAATAATGAAAATTATTTTTAATATGGTAATGTAAAACATATAAATTTTTTTTTTATAAAAGTCTCTTTTAAAATATTAAATGATTTTATTCTTATATCTAAGTAATTATTAATCATTACATGAATGTTACTTAATTTTTTATACATTTATGAAATATTTTTTATTAAATTATATACTCAAAATATGAGATATTTATTTTTTATATAAAAATCTACAATATATAATAAAACATTATTTTTACACAAAATATATCTCTTTAACCATGAATAATTAAATTTATATTCCTTATAATTTATTAATTATTTAGTTGATATGATTTAATTATTTTACCAATCATTAATTTATTTTTTAAATCTATTTTATGAAATTGATTCTTTAAATTAATAAATTAATTTGAAAATATATTTTGTATGAAAGAAATTTCATTAAAATAATGGATATTTTCATAAATAAATTACTATCTCATTATTTTATTCAAAAATTATTTATTTTTTGTTAATCAAATTTAAAATATATTATTTTTAACACATTAGACGCATCCAATTATAAATTTTTCTATATATATGTTAGATATATGTATACTTAATGACCATATTTTGAACAACCATATATCAAACATCCATATAATGATCATTTTTTCCTTTTTAACCAAAATATAATTCTTCAAATACTTATCAAACATTAATTCATACACTCTTATTATTTCTTTTTAAAAATTATAATTATATGTTTTTCCATATTTTTATAGTTTTAATTGGTGGTGTGATCTTCAAAGAAAACCCTAAGGTTACATATTTTATATTTATGGTCTTTTTATTTACATATGGTTTTATTTCACTTGTAATATTTATAATAATATTAATATTGGATTTTCATAATGTTTTAATGTTTATATTGTATTATATTATTTTATAAAATATACCATTTTTTTAGTTTGGTTTTGTGTATAAAACAAGATATTCAACACATTAAAATATTAAAAATCTATGTTGTTATAGAGTTATTCGTGTTATAATAAAAATATTATGAATATCATAGACAATACTGATAATGTTTTTTGGAAAGTCAAAATTCTTAAAAAATATCAATACCTATTGATGATGAGATTATAGAATCTCATGGAGAAATTGTTAGACAACATGGGATAAACTTAAATAATGTGGAAGATTTTGAAAATTACTTAAGTGATTCTAGACTTTCAAGTAATGATGAAGGTCTAAATCAATTAGGATATAAGTACCAAATACATAGAAAAAATTTGGATCTCAAAAATTCCCTTTATGATAGAAGAAAATGTGTTAAAACCTAAATAAGTATTGGAATTTTGAATCTCATTAACTGTAACGCCCCGACCCCAGCTACCCAGAGTCGGTGCATTACTTCGTAACATTGGCATGATCACAAGAAAGATCAAATCTCGAAAGACCGATTGGTTTAGTAGCCTTGGAAACACTAGATATATTCATAAGTTTTACATTACATTTCAAAATGAAAAACTAATACAACAACATAATGTTTCCACAATCCACACTATTAACCCCTCATAATATCCCTGAAAGTCATTCATAATTTACTTCTTCACTACCTGGGAAAAATAAAACATAGAAAAGGGGTGAGCTCAAATGCCTAGTAAGGATAACAATATAGCGGAAACTTTCATAAATAAGAATAAACATTTAAGGCAATGTATAACTAAAACAAAAGCCTTTTAAACATGAACATTCAACATGTTATGGCATAAATAAAATGAAATAATGCCATTTACTTATTCACATGGATATTCTACTAATCGAATAATCACATGCAAAAATCAATAACCACTTTCATAATGTTGGAATGCATAATGCTAAACGTTAATTTCTTTGTCTAGGCCTCATCCCAAGACCTAGGGGTTACTTCTAACCGGAACCCAACCCGGAGTGCCTCTAATAACCGGACACCAACCCGGAGTGCCTCTAATAACCGGACACCAACCCGGAGTGCCTCTAATAACCGGACACCAACCCGGAGTGCCTCTAATAACCGGACACCAACCCGGAGGGCATACTTTTACCAGTCCCTAACCTGGAGGGCTTACTTTAACCAGTCCCCAACCTGGAGGGATTACTTTTACCGGTCCCCAACCCGGAACATACTTGTTTAGCACATTCATCTGAAGAAAAGTTTGAAATATAACATAAACATTCGGATTAAAACTAGCATACGAAATGTCAATAGTTTCAACATAAACTATGAATGGTATAAAATAGCACATCCACAGTCAAACATATCACAAAACCTTCAATACAATATAGAAGTTTTGTATTATAATAAATCAACTTCAAATAAGCGTAAAATCCATTAGAGGATGTTGACATAGATGAAATCAAAACACTTTTTAGAGAAATATCTCTTTCTATTTTTGAAATCATTTAAGAGCCATATAAAACATTTTCATGAAAATATTCTTGTAAGCTTGTAAGGAAAGCTTTGACGATTTTATAACGGCGGAAAATAACCGCACCCGCCGTATAAGTAAAAAAAACATTCTTATCTTAATTCTGTCGAAAAGGTTAAAAAGGACCTTGTTTTGAAAACGACGGAAAGATTCCTTTATAAACCTCTTACAAAAAGTCAAACAAGGGTATAAATGACTTTAACCCATATTCCTGTAAATAGTAAAAATGTTTTGAAATACATTTCGACGAAACATGGATGTGGATGATAAAGAGATCCCAGTAGATTATTACGTATAATACAACCTCGGATAATGAAGAGATTGTGAAATAACCCTTACCTTGTACTTTTCCTTGGTTGGGGTAGGTTGACCTCCTTTAATTTAGGTAACTCACTTTGGTTGGAACCAAAGGACTTCTTGAAATGCTTTCTGCCTAAGGGGAAGCTTCAAGGAGGAGGAGAGGGATGTGGGGAGCTTAGTTGGGCAGAGTTTGGACGAGCCAAGTGGCTTGAGAGGTGTGAAGAAATGAGAAGGAGGAGTGCCCTTTTATAAGAGGGGTGAGGGGCACCTTTGGAAAAGCTAGAAATATTAATTTATAATAAATTCATATTCGGTTTCTAATGGCTCCAAAGTTGACTATTCAAAGGTTAAGGTGGGGATAGGTCGAAAACCACTCAACCAATAGAATTTAGACAGGTTTGGGTACTTATATTAACCTTATCTTTAAGTATTAACTCTAAGTTAATTAGTTTCACTTTTACAATGTCTCTTTGTATTTTTATATAATATGGTTAATAAACTTACTATATACATCCAATCGACCCCCAAGTGGTCCATTAATGAGGAACCTATCATAATATAAGTCTCTTGGCCGAACCTTAGATTTTTAGGAATTTAATATCAATTAATAATATAATATTTGTTTTAGGAACTCTTTTATGTCAATTTTGACACTATTCAATAGTTGATTTTTGTGAAACTCCTAACAGATTGATTACTTCGAAAAAAGTCAATTAAATCAATCCTAATATATCATATTATCATAGAAAATTAGTGTAATTCATTAAAAGTTTCATATTATATTTTTTGGGTATTTATAATATCAATTATGTTAATTTTTTACTATTTTAGTAATTACTACATCATCATTGTGTCATAAATAAAATAATTTATTTAATGTCTAAAAATTATAAATAAAATATCATTATGTAGGAAATCGTTTTAGATTTCTAATTAATATTTATAATCGAAAATCCAACATGTATAACCCTATGTAAAAATTGTTCTTCTAAAAGATGTAAGCTTATGCCATTTTTATTTTTATTTTAACTTTATTAATATAATGTGTCATTATCACTTACAAGTGGATCCATGGGGTCCCAAAATAGACCCAAATATGCTCATGGTCGACCATGTATCAACCAATAGGGTTAAGACACGTTTTAGGGTAATTTAGTATTATTATAATATTATTTTTTTAACCCTTATTTACCGGATTTACCCTTTAACCATGGTAAATAAAATATTTACCACAGTAACTATTCAAAATGTCTAAAAATAAAAGTTACCTATTTACACAATTTGAACATCCTGATTCCAAATATGGAATCCATTTTCCTAAATTCAAAACACAGAAGTGGCAGAAATTAATTTAAAATTAATTCCCGCTGTCAAAACAAAAAGCGTGTTTTTAAGAGGTAATAACTATCAAAAGATTGACACTTGTTTATGTTTGGTTTAATTGTAAAATTATGTCCAATGACCAACATTATATTAAATGGTAAAAATATATTCTAAATATACTTTAAAACCACTCAAATTCATAATTTATCACTATTAATTATTTTGATTAAAAAAGTTGTTTTTAATTAAAATTTAGTAATTTTCACTATTCATCAAAATATGAAAGTTATCCGAAATGTACCAAAATTTCACCCTAGGCTAATTTTGATATTCCAAATCTAAAAATGAAGTCCATTTTTGAAATATTGAATATATATGATTTCAAAAAGTAGGTATTACTATTCACAACGGCTAGTTTAATTAGTTGTGGTGTGTGTTAGAATTCGAGGTTGCGTACAACACACGCTACTGTATTATTCAAAGGAAAGCGTACCGTGGAAGCTTGGGATGTTTCATTTTAAATTTTTTGATGTCCCCATTTAGTCAAAAAGTTTAAAATATTGTATTTAAAAAGGGTTCACTGTTAAAAGTTGATAAAAGTGCAATACTGAAAATGAATTTGTTCTTGCATTATATCTAAGAAACTCATAATATGGATTCTAAAATTATAAGGATTATATAAAGTTTAAAATTTAGATAATACTATTCATAACCTCTTTAGAATGGCTTTTTTTTTGTAAGTCATGGTGTGATTGAACTCGGTGTTGCGTGTAGTGCAAGTTATTGAATTATTTTGAAGAAATAACACACTATGAAATCTTGGGGTGTTACATTCTCCCCTCCTTCAATAAATTGCATCCTCGCAATTTTAAATTGTTCTTCGAAAATAAAAGGTTGAAAATAGAAAATATATTTGTGGGAAAACCCACATCGGAAATTGGGTTACTAAAATTTAGTCTTAATATGAGGAAAAGAGAAATTAAAGGGTCACCACCAAATTATGATCTCGATTAGGAGAACATTGGTGGCATTTAGAGACATATAATTGGAGGAAAAACGTAAATATTTATAGGTAGTGATTGAGGTCATCAATCACAAACAAGTATAAAATTGAGGTCCTTAAATTCATCAATCTATGATGATTTGAAATACCATCGGTTCAACAAAACATAGGGTATTAGGATAACACATTTTTGACGTTTCAAAATATCCTAGTTGAAATCCCACATCGAAAAATGAATTAATGAGGCCTCTATTTAAAATAAAGAGTCGAAAGTATGAAGATTACCGAAAATAAAACATACTAGGGTTCCATGTAGGAAAATATGGATATGGAAGAAAAATCTAACCATCAATTATCTGATGGAGAGTGGTAGAGAACATGGCTATGAAAAGGTCAACAATCCCAAAGCCATAAATTTGTGATGATTTAAGGTACCATCTAGGACAACATTTTTGTTCTAAGTTTCTATTATTAATGTTGAGGAATTTATTTATGAGATTGGCTAAGATAATAAGGAGATATACTTACTTTATAATTAGAATTTTACCCATTAATAAATTTCTACCACAAACTCATCTTTCACTCTAAAATATAATAGAACGTAATTTTTTTTTCTATTTATACTATTCGTACAGGGTTCCAAAATAAATGAATTTATAATTCATCTACCAGATCTTTTTTAAAAAAAAAACTACATTATTTAATTCGGACATCTCGTGGGACAGTGGTAGGTGATACACCCTTGTCGCCCTTCGGTTGCGGGTTCAAGTCTCGCAGCCTTGCCGGACGCGATGGGTTGCCGCCCGACCTCCGGGTTGTCCTTTTATGGCTATCCAAAATAATCCAAACTAGAACTATCCAAAATACTTCTATCCAAACTCACAGTCCAACATTTATAAGTAAGGTAAACATAATGTAGAACCTTTTTACCCCGTAATAGCATATGAATACCTTCATCGTGTATTCTTTTAATACACCGAAACATCCTGAATTACTATATTCCTTATTGATTACATTCATGCTCCCGTATTCCATATAGAAAGCTGGATATACTTCATTAATCCAAAAATGTTTTAAACCCCAACAATGATGGAATATACAAATCATTAATCAGTTCCAAGGTAGTCAAGAATATCCAATATAATTTTTCCAAAACAATCACATATTATTCCAAAATCACTACCTCAGTATCAGAACTATATTCTCTCAACCATATATTTTCCAAAAATTTATCCTTCTATTGAGTCACTTTTCTTTGTTCCACACTATCTCAAGTCCTTAATGAAATAGTACTGCAGTACAATCCTTATATACTCCATGATTATTGTAACAAGTACATTGTTGATACAACACTCAATTGACATAATCAACATAAGAACTATAATCATTCCTCTTCATCTGTGGTAGTATCATAACTTGATTATTATCCAATAGCATCATTTGCGGCATAGTCTGATGACTGGGACATAGGTTCGCGTAGTGTCCAAACTCCTTGCAAATTAAGCATTGTACATTTAAAACCATTTTCTTACCCTTGCAGTCACGTACTTTGTGCCCTTTTCCTCCACACTTATAACAAACTCCCATTCCTTTCAGGCAAGTTCCAGGGTGTTTCTTTTCACAGTTACTACATATGGGAAAATTCCTCTTTTCCCTTTTCCCTTTATCCATCTTTCTCTCTTCCATCCTTTTCATCTCTTGATTCCCTTCAAAGCCATAGGACTCATTAAACTCTTTACTTATCTTATCAACACATGATATTATTTCTTCATATGATGATAATACATGGGAGACTATTTCTCTTATAAATTCTAGCTTAAGACCATGAAAGATATGATCCTTCCTTCTCTTTGAATCATGTGTATTTCTGGAGTTCTCATTCCTTCTACTGGGCGCCATTTCTAAACAATGGCATAAACTAGATCAGTTTATGAATCAAAATACATAATCCCATACTTATAAAACACTTAACATAAATTTAACTATTTATGGATATAATCCATAATCATAAAAATGTTTTCTTTGAGGAAGTATATACTCATAAACCCTTCATAATGATTTGTAAAGAAAATGAGAGTTATCCTAAGCATATCCCCCGGGAGTGTCGTAACCAAGAATGCAGCAAGGCCCGTTGTCGTGCACCAGTTCCCGTTCGAGTCTAGCTCAAAGCGGTGTTTTCGGGTTTTACCCCTAGGTACATCTGTGCCAGAGCCACCTCTACCTGCTCGTATCCAGACAGGGATGTATTGCTCGGAAAACTCACAAAATCTCTACAATACCAAAATTCTAGGAAGTTCTTCTATACTAATCCTCAAAGTTCATCTTAGGTCTACGTGCTCTAATCAGAGTTTATCTAAATCTAGCTTCCAAGGTTTGTACTAAACTTCCTCTGATACCAACTGTAATGCCCCGACCCCAGCTACCCAGAGTCGGTGCATTACTTCGTAACATTGGCATGATCACAAGAAAGATCAAATCTCGAAAGACCGATTGGTTTAGTAGCCTTGGAAACACTAGATATATTCATAAGTTTTACATTACATTTCAAAATGAAAAACTAATACAACAACATAATGTTTCCACAATCCACACTATTAACCCCTCATAATATCCCTGAAAGTCATTCATAATTTACTTCTTCACTACCTGGGAAAAATAAAACATAGAAAAGGGGTGAGCTCAAATGCCTAGTAAGGATAACAATATAGCGGAAACTTTCATAAATAAGAATAAACATTTAAGGCAATGTATAACTAAAACAAAAGCCTTTTAAACATGAACATTCAACATGGTATGGCATAAATAAAATGAAATAATGCCATTTACTTATTCACATGGATATTCTACTAATCGAATAATCACATGCAAAAATCAATAACCACTTTCATAATGTTGGAATGCATAATGCTAAACGTTAATTTCTTTGTCTAGGCCTCATCCCAAGACCTAGGGGTTACTTCTAACCGGAACCCAACCCGGAGTGCCTCTAATAACCGGACACCAACCCGGAGTGCCTCTAATAACCGGACACCAACCCGGAGTGCCTCTAATAACCGGACACCAACCCGGAGTGCCTCTAATAACCGGACACCAACCCAGAGTGCCTCTAATAACCGGACACCAACCCGGAGGGCATACTTTTACCAGTCCCTAACCTGGAGGGCTTACTTTAACCAGTCCCCAACCTGGAGGGCTTACTTTTACCGGTCCCCAACCCGGAACATACTTGTTTAGCACATTCATCTGAAGAAAAGTTTGAAATATAACATAAACATTCGGATTAAAACTAGCATACGAAATGTCAATAGTTTCAACATAAACTATGAATGGTATAAAATAGCACATCCACAGTCAAACATATCACAAAACCTTCAATACAATATAGAAGTTTTGTATTATAATAAATCAACTTCAAATAAGCGTAAAATCCATTAGAGGATGTTGACATAGATGAAATCAAAACACTTTTTAGAGAAATATCTCTTTCTATTTTTGAAATCATTTAAGAGCCATATAAAACATTTTCATGAAAATATTCTTGTAAGCTTGTAAGGAAAGCTTTGACGATTTTATAACGGCAGAAAAGAACCGCACCCGCCGTATAAGTAAAAAAAAACATTCTTATCTTAATTCTGTCGAAAAGGTTAAAAAGGACCTTGTTTTGAAAACGACGGAAAGATTCCTTTATAAACCTCTTACAAAAAGTCAAACAAGGGTATAAATGACTTTAACCCATATTCCTGTAAATAGTAAAAATGTTTTGAAATACATTTCGAAGAAACATGGATGTGGATGATAAAGAGATCCCAGTAGATTATTACGTATAATACAACCTCAGACAATGAAGAGATTGTGAAATAACCCTTACCTTGTACTTTTCCTTGGTTGGGGTAGGTTAACCTCCTTTAATTTAGGTAACTCACTTTGGTTGGAACCAAAGGACTTCTTGAAATGCTTTCTGCCTAAGGGGAAGCTTCAAGGAGGAGGAGAGGGATGTGGGGAGCTTAGTTGGGCAGAGTTTGGACGAGCCAAGTGGCTTGAGAGGTGTGAAGAAATGAGAAGGAGGAGTGCCCTTTTATAAGAGGGGTGAGGGGCACCTTTGGAAAAGCTAGAAATATTAATTTATAATAAATTCATATTCGGTTTCTAATGGCTCCAAAGTTGACTATTCAAAGGTTAAGGTGGGGATAGGTCGAAAACCACTCAACCAATAGAATTTAGACAGGTTTGGGTACTTATATTAACCTTATCTTTAAGTATTAACTCTAAGTTAATTAGTTTCACTTTTACAATGTCTCTTTGTATTTTTATATAATATGGTTAATAAACTTACTATATACATCCAAGCGACCCCCAAGTGGTCCATTAATGAGGAACCTATCATAATATAAGTCTCTTGGCCGAACCTTAGATTTTTAGGAATTTAATATCAATTAATAATATAATATTTGTTTTAGGAACTCTTTTATGTCAATTTTGACACTATTCAATAGTTGATTTTTGTGAAACTCCTAACAGATTGATTACTTAGAACAAAGTCAATTAAATAAATCCTAATATATCATATTATCATAGAAAATTAGTGTAATTCATTAAAAGTTTCATATTATATTTATTTGGGTATTTATAATATCAATTATGTTAATTTTTTACTATTTTAGTAATTACTGCATCGTCATTGTGTCATAAATAAAATAATTTATTTAATATCTAAAAATTATAAATAAAATATCATTATGTAGGAAATCTTTTTAGCTTTCTAATTAATATTTATAATCGAAAATCCAACATGTATAACCCTATGTAAAAATTGTTCTTCTAAAAGATGTAAGCTTATGCCATTTTTATTTTTATTTTAACTTTATTAATATAATGTGTCATTATCATTTACAAGTGGATCCATGGGGTCCCAAAATAGACCCAAAGATGCCCATGGTCGACCATGTATCAACCAATAGTGTTAAGACATGTTTTAGGGTAATTTAGTATTATTATAATATTATTTTTTTAACCCTTATTTACCGGATTTACCCTTTAACCATGGTAAATAAAATATTTACCACAGTAACTATTCAAAATGTCTAAAAATAAAAGTTACCTATTTACACAATTTGAACATCCTGATTCCAAATATGGAATCCATTTTCCTAAATTCAAAACACAGAAGTGGCAGAAATTAATTTAAAATTAATTCCCGCTGTCAAAACAAAAAGCGTGTTTTTAAGAGGTAATAACTATCAAAAGATTGACACTTGTTTATGTTTGGTTTAATTGTAAAATTATGTCCAATGACCAACATTATATTAAATGGTAAAAATATATTCTAAATATACTTTAAAACCACTCAAATTCATAATTTATCACTATTAATTATTTTGATTAAAAAAGTTGTTTTTAATTAAAATTTAGTAATTTTCACTATTCATCAAAATATGAAAGTTATCCGAAATGTACCAAAATTTCACCCTAGGCTAATTTTGATATTCCGAATCTAAAAATGAAGTCCATTTTTGAAATATTGAATATATATGATTTCATAAGTAGGTATTACTATTCACAACGGCTAGTTTAATTAGTTGTGGTGTGTGTTAGAATTCGAGGTTGCGTACAACACACGCTACTGTATTATTCAAAGGAAAGCGTACCGTGGAAGCTTGGGATGTTTCATTTTAAATTTTTTGATGTCCCCATTTAGTCAAAAAGTTTAAAATATTGTATTTAAAAAGGGTTCACTGTTAAAAGTTGATAAAAGTGCAATACTGAAAATGAATTTGTTCTTGCATTATATCTAAGAAACTCATAATATGGATTCTAAAATTATAAGGATTATATAAAGTTTAAAATTTAGATAATACTATTCATAACCTCTTTTGAATGGCTTTTTTTTTGTAACTCATGGTGTGATTGAACTCGGTGTTGCGTGTAGTGCAAGTTATTGAATTATTTTGAAGAAATAACACACTATGAAATCTTGGGGTGTTACATTAACTTTATTTAATAAGTTCTATCAAAGAATATTAAAAAGGAATTACAACATCAATATTAGGTAACAATGATTGAAGAAGCAACGAATCCGATTGAGAAGAATATAACTTGGGAATTGATTACCTGTCCCAAAGAAAAGAATGTGATAGGGACAAGGTTAGTTTTTAGAAATATTATTAATAAGAAAGGAGAAGTATCATGGAACAAGGATTTTCTTATAAGAAATGGAAGCAGTAAAATTGATGGTAAATATTTGGATAAGTATTTTTATTTAATCATAATACTTGAAACAATTAAAATCATTATTGTGATAAGTGGTCAAAGAAATTACAAGGAATTCCATTTATAAATAATACTATTGTTATTTATAGATGAACTTGAAAATATGTATTCATTGAACAAAAGGAGAGATTTATAGTTTATAGTGATTTTTTATAGTTTTCGAGTTGTATAATTGAGTTGTGATATTAAATCAGTGCCCCAATCATGTTATTCAATATTATTCAACATATCAAAGTGTCTAATATTAATGAAAGGTTTATAGAAATATTTATTTCATATTATATTATTGAAACAAATTCATTATCATTGTTTACATTGATGAAATTATTTTTATAGAAACAAATTGGATACTTCTATGGAATTTACTTAAAAATGATATAACACTTTTAAATGTAAATTATTAGTGAGATAAAATTATTTATGGATTTGAGAATCAAAAACACTATAGTAATTATCTTCCTCTCATAAAACAAATATGCGATGAAATTATTGAAGAAGATAAAAATTGATGAATCGATGGAGTTTTACACACATACAGTACTTGGGACCAAGATTTAATTAGATAAAGGAGTAAGGATCATAGTTCAAATAGAATCATGGAGGATTATTTGTATCTTATTATATATGACAGTGTGTAGAATAGAAACCATGTTTCTGGTTACTCTATATTAATGATTCGAAAGAAATCCAAAGGAGTCACGTCTTATGATAACAAAACATATCATTCATTATGATAAAGGAACTCTTGATTATGGATCAAAGAAATAAAAATACACATATTTTTAGCATTATAGTTATTTTAATACAGATTATGTGGGTGATGTTTGTGATTGATAGCCAACTTTTGGAGGTGCATTGTTTATTAAATGAATATTAATTTCTTTGAAATCTAAGAATTATAATTTAGTTAGCTTAAGTAAAATATAAGATAATTATTTTATGACATTATAATAAAAAAATGAATGATTTGGATGAAATCATAGATAAAAAATATAAGTATGGATGTTTCATACTTATTTGTGATTAGGTATAGTAATCAGTATGAAATCAATTAATAAAATAATGTGCTATAATATTTATACTAAAATAATATTGATATCAATTACCACTACATAAAATATAAGGTATAATATGAAGATATCTCATTAAAGTTTTATTCAAAAAAGGATAATTTTTTCGATATCCAGAAAATACATTTATTATGGATACCTTCCAAAATATAAGAATATATTTGGGAGTGAATTCTCTCACAATATAGCTACTATTTCTTCGGTTTATTTTCCCTATTTAATTTTATTTCAACTGATAAAAATGGGTGATTATAAAGGATCGCTTCATCCAAAGTTTGAGAGACTATTTTTTTAATGGGTAATGGTCAATGGGGTATAAGTGGAAAAAAATTACATGAGGACACATGAGGTATTGGTAGTTGGTGCTTGGATAAGATATCATGCATTGTTTTTCACATATTAGAAAAAAATACAAAGGGGGATATTGAAGATCTTATAAAGGTATATTGATGATCCCTTACTGATTGGGTTGTTCTGTTAGATATTGAATGACATTATGGATTGAATTAGTAAATGGGAGGCATGAGTTTATCTCAAATGATACATGGTTAATGTAGAAATGTTTCTTTTCACTGAGGATTAGAGATTTCCCAAATACATTATTCTATCCTATGATGTATTGTTTAAATAATTCCTACTTTTGAAACGTGTTATGAATTATTTTTTATGACATCTCATTAATGTCTATTAAAGGTTTTTTTATGTTATATTTATTGACAACAAGCTCATCAATGGGTTGGAGTCCAATTAGAGATATTTTGAATGAAATGGAATGAATATTTCCTGAGTTGAAGAAAATGAAATCACGAATTACACATGTTACATTGTAATAAAGTGAAATAGAATAATATTTTTTACTTTTACATTGGAAATCACATTGTATCCATAGGTTTTTATCTTGGAGATTACTCTTAACATGTTGTGGTAATAAAACTACACAGTGATGAGAAGATGTGAAAATTTGGTGTGGTACTCTCTAATGGAGTTGAATAAAACCATTCCACAAGTTAAGAGGCATCTTGAAATAGATGAGTTGACACCAAGAAGTACATGTTCATGTTATCTTTTTCTATGTTTGAAGACATACATATCCCTTCATAAGGCTTTGGGTTATGTAAGACTTTGTCTTATACAAATAAGAGTAGATATAAATATTGTAAAATAATGCATCTAATCTTGAAATAATAGAGAAATAATTTTTTCAATATTTAATACATATTTTTCAAAACCTACAAACACATGACAACACACATCACCACATTTTGATTTATTAAGGGTAAATAAATATGATTATTCTAACCATAAAAATATTAAATGAAACATTGAGAAAATGATTCTCTCATTCTATGGATCATTGAATGAATATTTGGCTAGGATTAAGGAGAATAATAGAGGTTTACGTATGTTCAAAATTATAGAGTAACTTGAGGATATGTAAGTGAATATTTATTTACTTATTGAATATTTTCATTATTTCTAGTACTTGGAGGTTAGGAATATCTTCACGATATATTACTGATTCTTTTTTATAATAAGATAATAACATGCATAGTGATCTCCCAACCACTATTCACCAAGGATTAGTAATTAAATTATTAAATAATTGAGCATTATTTAATGTCAATAACGCTATGATGAATGAAATTTTAAGTGTTTCATTAATTATGAGTTTTTTAATTCCATGTTTAATGGAAATGGGAATATATTTTTTGTTAAGTAAAGAATGTGGTTGGTAACTTTAATGTTTAGTCCCCTTAATATGTGATGATTTTTTAGGACCTTCTTTTCAAGTAAAAGACAAGTGTTAATGAAGAACCACTTTAAAAAATAATTTTTGACCTTTTTTATAAAAATTTATATTCTTTGGATAATTAATAAAATGATTGGAATCATTTTACAAGGCCCTAAGATTCTTTTTACAGTATATAATCTTAATTTATAAAGTCTAGAATCTATGAGTATAAAGTGTTTGAGAAGGAAAACTTATTTCTTGGGAATATGGGGATAAAGTCATAAGGATGGATTCATAAGGATGACCATTTATGTATGGGTCATCTCCACTAGATATGCCATGTAAGGGTCATTTTGATTACCTATATAAGGGTATGTAAGGGTCATCAACAATGGACAAGGTATGTAAGGGTCATTTTTATGACCTATATAAGGATCAACCTAAAGAGTGCGGTAAAAAATCATATCTACATGCTATTTAATGGTATATTCAACAAAACAATACCTTCATAAAAGTCAAGTCACATTTCAAAATACCTATATATAGGTCCACCAATCATGATGGAAGTTGTATAAATTCTATTATTATATAAAGGTCACTTGGATTCTACAAAAAATCCATATTTCTATCTTCATAAGGGTAACTGCAGATTCAAGAAGCCATGTAAGGGTAAATTTTGAGTTGTTTTAATTAAAATTACTATGAAATAAGAATTTTATTATGCTAGAGCTAATATTTAATGATTAAAACATCACATTTAAATTATGATTCAAGCTACATGGGGGTCATAATTTAAATTTCATGAAGAACAAGATCAACTGATGTGAATAAATATTTGAGGATGATTGTGAAAAAATTATACTCTATTTTGTGAGAAAATATAGAAATAAAATACAAATTTTTTTTTGTGATGATGCATTACTAGCCTAAAATTAATATAATCACATAAAACTTGTTTAGTATTGATTTAAGCTATTGGGATGATCAATGAATAATTTTTTTCTCTAATATGTTAAAGAAGATGATTTCAATATTAGTTTAGACTAGTAGAGAATATGGTCATTCCTAGAATTAAAATATATAATGTTGTTAAAATTATTTTCTAAAATATGAGATGAAGAGTCTTTCTTCAGAATTTTATTATCAATTCATTGAGAAAGAAAAAAAATATAAGTTTTATAAAATCATTAGAGACTATTTTTTAAATGATAATGTGAATATTAATGATCATGGGAACTAATCCACATGATCAACCAATAGAGGGAATGCCTAGAAGATCTCATATACTATTTAGTTATGAGAATATTCTATAATGTTGAGCTAGAATTATTTTTATAGAATTATTTTTAATCCTAGAATTTTTAGTTTCCTGACTATTTGGAGCAGTTGAGTGTGAGTAGTTTTTGTCTGTGTCAAGGACATTAATATCATTATCAAATTATAAGGAGGAAATATGTAGACCTAAAAAACTAGATGAGGTAACTATACATTAATATAATATTATATTTAATTACTTATAGTATAAAAAGATAAGAAGTACCTAAAATATACCATATTTTAGTTGATTTGAGAAAGAAAATAAAACATTTTTTATCGAGGAGTGGAGAAGGATACTGGATCATTGATCCCAACAATAAGGAGGTAATTTTTCTGCGGTTTTTTTTGTATGTCAAAGAGGAAGATCAAAATCAGTTAGGATCCATATAAGATGAGCAAGGCTATTAGATCTTATAGAACTCATCAATTTTTGATGTTATTGAAGAAGGATCATGTGCTGATTTTTTAATTTAGGAGGATTTTTTTGGGAAGGACATTCATATATAGTGTTGAAACAACCAAGAACATAGTGAAGATCATTCGTCTCCTTATTCAATCACATTATTTTTGTGAGGAATGGAAAGTTGAATACTCCAGTTGGACTCTAGATGAAGACAAAAGCGTGAATATTTACTGAAAGGACTATAAGTTTCCTTGGTATAACCACTTTCATTTATAGTTAATAATCCATGGTTGTGGTGACTAACCAATCATGATAAGAAGTAAGTATCTAAGTCTTAACCTTGTAAATCCTTGTGTATTTTTTTTGCTTTATTTTGGATTCATACAAGGTGAGGCTGAATTAGTAATATTTGATAGGACAAATACTTTAGATAGTCAAATAAGCTTATTCTAAATGAAAATATTGTTATAGTGTACCACTAATTCACCCCCCCCCCCCCCCCTCAGTATTACCCACCAGCTTGGGCACTATAACAGGTATCATAGAAACTCCAGGTTCCCATAAGAAAGATCCAAGTAAAATTCTAGTATGATGAATTTAAATTATCTAAACACCTAATGTGTCTTCACATTTAATAGAAATACTATCACAGTCAGAGGAATATTTTTATTCCATATCTCTTATCACTTGTCTTCGAGGTGAGATATGATACTTTATTGGTATCTCCACCCATTCTTGGGGATAATCCTAGGAATTTATTTGATAAGAAAAATATTGATGTAGATAGAAATAATCCAAATTTCATTCTGATACAACTTTTATAAAGTTTTTTCATAAATTATATGGTAATAAAAAATGAAAAAGAAAATTTGGGAAAAATTTAAGAGTAGTAATAAAGTAAATATAAAATTAAAGGATAATAAATTATGAGTTTAGAGGAGTATTTTTTTAGTATATAAAAATGGATGATGATGAAAACATTGATGAATATTTTTAATAGTAAATGATATTATTACCTATATCTAAGGGTTTCGTTCGAATTTAAATTATTAAATTATTGTTAAATAATTGATGAGAAACTTTATAGATAGGTTTGATCCAATGATTTTATATTTAGAGGTTAAAGATAATATTTACTTGCATTAACTTTATAACCTTCATTTTTCTTATGTAATGAATAAAATATAATCTTTCAATATGAAATAAAAATATGAGATGGAATTTAAATATATAATATAGAATAAAATTAGAGATAAATAAGTTACATAATCAAGTGACTCTGATAATGATAAAGTTGAAGAATACTTCAATATGATCATTTCACTTGTTTCTAAAATTGTCAAAAAGGGAAAGTGGAAGGGAAATAAAAATTGAACACTAAGGTGTTATAATTGTAATTTAATTAGACATTTTTTTATAATCTTCCAATAAAATAAAGTTGTTAGATTTGAATCAAATGAAGAATATGATAAACCCCAAAATAAGTAGTTATATAATAATATGATAATGAATTTAATGAGTGAGAAATAATTGGTTGTGTCCTAAAATATATAACCAAAATATTAAGTTAATTTTCAATCTCATGTTGGAAATGTTATTGATATATCAATCAGTGATAATGATGAGGGGGAACCAAAAAAGATAGAGTACATGATAAGGAATTAGTTGTGGTGTTTTCTTTAACATAATACACTTCACAAGAGTGATGATAAGAAACTAAAAAATGAGATGGAAAATATGGATGAAGTTAAAGATTAGTATGTTAAGAAAAAAGATATATAAATTTATGATATCAAGAAATATAATTTTAAGGTAGGTGAGAAAGAGAAGATGTTAAGATATATTGTATAAAAACTAGGTGGGAAATAAGAAGATATATTCGAAACAAAATATGTATATATATATATAAGATTAAAATGGGTAGAAAAATATTATATAAAGGTTTACAGAGTTATATTAGTTTAATAGTGAATCTTTTTAATATGGTGAGATGAAGGGCCTAGAAAAATAGGTTGTATCTACTCTAAATAAGCATGAAAATAAATCTATAATTTTTGAAAGAAATGATTTAAAAAATAAGTATAAACTAATTTGGACTAAGAAGAGATGTTGGAAGAACTATTTCACATAATAGAAAAAGATGAAAATAGAAATAACACCATTTCCATTAATAAAAATAAGGTTCAAGTTGTAGTAATATACTAAAAACAATTTTTTGGATAGATTTACAATCAAAGTGGATAATCAAATTTCAGAGGTTTTCTCTTCTCTTGTGGAAGGCATGAAAATAAATCCTAATATTTCTAGCATAGAATATCATTTATATAGAAGAAGTATGAACCAAGGTGTATATATGATGAGTATATGAGGAAATATACCCAAATAAATCTACTTATGACCATGAATACATCAAATTTTTTAACCCAAAACAGATTTTAATGTTTGGGTGAAGTGTATGGGAGTTGTGAATTAGAGGGCCATAGGGCTGGGGAAAGGATGAATACGTTTCTATGATAATTTCCCTATATTTTGATATGGAAGGATATTCTAAATGAAAAAAGTGGGAAGTCATATTTAGTTGAACATACAAAGAAGGAATGTTTGATAGTTTTAATAAATAAAAGTAATGTGGCTAAACATATGGGGAGAGGCCAAATGGATTCTGAAACTAAGATAAAAGAATTGGTTTTAGAAGAAAAGGGCTAAGTTCATGAGAATTCATTTGTAACTAGTTACTTGAAAATTCATGTAAAAATATGTGATCATACTATTTAGTGCTTGATATACTACATAATAATCTTATAAGCCTAATAAGAAGTTATGATAAAGCTTATACAAGAATAAATTAATGAATCTTCATTAATAACTAAAATAAAGAAAACTAATCTACACATGGAATCAGTTCAACAAAATATAAAGAGTAGGAAACCTTTTATGGGTTATAATATGAAAACAATAAAATAAAAAATCTACCCATGTTGATATTGAAAGGAATAATAATACTTGTTTGTGAGAAAACTCTCAATCTTTCTGTTACAACTTAAAAACTAAGAGGTCCCACATTTTTCTATATTTTATATCTATTTTTTAGTAACTTAAAAATAATTATATGTTAAATATATGTGTTATACACACTATAAAGTGATTAATTTTATCATCATGTAGTTATCTAACTCTTTGGTGAAATAGAAAGTGAGTGTGTACTTTTAAGGGAGGAAAAAATAAAGGATTCTTGTCAAAATAACATGATGCAGAAAATCAGTCATTTCTATACAATATTGAAAATTTAAATAAAGTAGTGTGAAAAAAAACTTTCAGATCTTACTCCTGAATTTATAAAATATTTTTATAAAAAGGATCGTTTATTGATTATAAACAGTTAGATAAATATGGAGTTAAATTCCTATAACATGAACTATTTTTAGGGGTTTGTTTAGATGTGTAAATGTAATTTATTCTCTTGAATAATCTATTCAATTTACCCCCTAAAATGTTGAGGAATAACAATTATCTAAAATACTTTAGAATATTTTTTAGAAGATTCAGGATGCTTTTGATATTTAAGAAATAGTTTTTTAGTGTTTGAGAAGCCTCTTATATGATTTAATGTCCTGTATAAGGGTATGTAAGGGTCATTTCCACTGGTAAAGATACCTAAAGGTCATTTTTATGACCTATTAAAGGGTTTACTTGAATATATTTGTGTAGTAGACATATCTATAGGGTACATAAAGGTATATTCTACTAACTAACTCCTACATAAATCTCATTCTATATTTAAAAATACATATATAATGGTTCACCTCTTATCAAGGAAATTTTTTAGATTTCATACCCACATAAAGGTAACTTTAATTTTATATAAAATTCATATTTCCATCTATGTAATGATAAAAATAAATTTAATACATTTAATAAGGGTAACTTCCTTATTTTCCATAATTAATATTCTAAATAAATAATAGTATGATTATTTTTAAACCAAGGTTGAATGATTAAAAAATTAATTTAAATTTTTATTCAAGTTGTATGATTGTTTTATAATCTAAATTACATAAATAAAAATTTCAATTGATATAAAAAAATTTTTGAGGAAGTTTGTGATAATATTTTACTCTATTTTGTGAGAAACTCTAGAAATAAAATCTAGAATGTTTTGTGTGAAAATGTCTTCATGATCTAAAATTCACATAATCACTTGAAAATGGTTTAATAGGGATTTAATCAGAGTAATAAAGTGTCTAAATCTAAGGATACTCAGTTAACCTTTAAACATTTCTTTTGTGCCTCCACCAGGTTAAGGAAGATTATTTTTGTGCTAGTTCAATCTGAAGGGGAATATGGGTATTCGTGGAAATCACAAATACATTGTTTTGTGAATTATTTTATAAAATCTAATTTAAAGAGAAATTATTAAAAAAATAAATTGTTTATGAAGGAATAAAAAAATGATAGTTATGGAAATACATAAGATATAGTTCTTTAAATTTGAATAATAATATTCATGATTTTAGGCACCAACCCACGTGATCAAATGAATGTGGGAACTCAAAAAGGATCTATTATACCATTTTGTTATGAGATTACTCTAGAAAGATGTGGTTGGAATTATTTTTAAGAATTATTTTTAATTAAAAAAATTAGTTTCCAAAATATTGGGAGTATTTTTGTGAGTGTATTTTTCATGTGTGATAAAAACATGAACATTGTACTCAATGAATAAGGAGAAAATATAATAATCTTAAGAAGAAGATAAGGTAGTTGGGGATTAATTAGATATTATATTTATTGATCTAAGGATAAGTATAGAATTAAGGCCAGTGATATCCAGTACTATAGGTGATCTGAGAAAGAACATGATACATTTGTATACCTAGGAGGGTAGGAGAAAAAATCAGTTATCCGATGAAGAAGGGGGTGATATATATGGACTAGTATTCAAGTGATAGAGGAATATTCTGTTCAATGAATATCTAGAGAATATGAGAAAGACCAACCTACCTAATCATACTCATCGACTGTAGACATTCTTGAATAAGTGTCATGTGATGATATATTAATCTTGGTGGGTTGATAAGTAAGGTCATTCTCATGTGGTTATGATGTTACCAGGAGCACAATAAAGATAATTATTATTCTAATATGATCACCATTTTTGTAGTAAGTAATATCATGTTGAATACTCCAATGGTAATCTAGAGGAGTATCATGTTGGAGTTGGTGGCCTAGAACTAACTACTTTGTACTTTATTCATTAATAAATGCCTTATCACATATTGACTTTTCTTCTGCATGACAACGCATGTGATAATGTTCTAAGGACATCTGTTGCATTAATGGGTAATAGCAGATCCCTACTATAATGAGAACCCGGAAGTGCCATAACACTGTTCTTGAATATATGTTCTATGGCCGGATGATGTTATTTGAGGTACACAAATAATATAGGCCATTAGGGGTGAGGACTCATAAAACTTTGACGCACCTTCTCATGGTGTGCGCCCTTGGTAATATCCAGGAGGATATTATAAGAATGAGACCCACCAGTAGGAAATCCACATTTCATAGTGTCATTGGATGTTCCTATCTGCAGACATGTGTATTGGTCCTTAGACTTTAAGATTATTATTAATGGGTATTGAAACTCGTGCACTTAGATATATTGATGAAAACTGTGATGAAACACTATTCGTAGTGAGTTAGGATACGTTGGGTGCGTCACGAGTAATACTGCATTAACAGATAATGCGAGAAAGGATTTGTCCTTTCTGTTCCATAACAGAAGTAGATATCTCAGGCCCTTTGATGGAATTGATATAGCCTAAATAAATCCATGGCCATGGTAAGGTATGGGTGAGTTCAATTTCGGGAAGTCAAAGAAAGAATAATCGAGCACATGGGTTGATGGAACTAGCGTGCAACCCTCTTGATTAGACATATCGAGAAAAAGGGATTATATTACATGGTAAGCGTTTGTGGGAGGTGACACGGCATTGCGGCGTTAACTTCTTTCTCTATGGGTTCCCTGGTGTGTTGCTAGACGCTAAACTTGGACTTTGGGTAGGCTCCACCTAATTCCACTAAGAAAGAGGCCTAGAGGGTCACACACTAAGTATGTCCATGTATCTCAGTTAAATATTAATTTAACAAGTTGAATAAAGATTATTCCCGATTTTGGTTTAATAATTATTCAAGGATGTCTGATCACATTTATTTCGACACTAGTTATTCGAGAGAATATATTGTGGGTGAAATAATATATATTTATTAGCGAGTAATGTAGTTACATTTATTTAAGAAATAAATAGCCATTACTCAAGTTCTAATAAATATGGTGGGGGGAAATAAATAAAACTGAAAAAATAAAATTACACGTCGTGTATATTTATATATACACGTTGTGTAGTTTATTTTTCGGGATTCGTGAGAAAATATTGTTTATTTAATTAAATGATATTAAATGTAATATGTTGGATGCATGTCAAGTAATAATGATGGTCAACTGTCATTATTAAGACATGGGGTATTACTTAGAATTAAATGAAATGATTAAATGGTTATGAGAAATTAATTTATTTTATTATTCTAGGTATTATAAATCCTAATTACATTATTCTCAAAGGGGTTAGCCATTTTTGGTTGTGCAAAATGGATTGGAAATACTCTCAAGCCAAGATATAATTCCCTTTCCACCAAGAACGCTTTCAAGTTATGAAAGCAAGATCCTCCACCGGATCAAGGTGATAGAAGATGGACATCGCAAGTGAAGGATCTTCCGCACTAGCACCCGGAGTTCCCTTCAGCAATGTCCATAGATACATGGCACATGTGTGGATCACCGCTAGAGGAATCCCACACTTGGATTCTCCGACACAACGACGGATCACAGGATAGTGACCGGAGACACCAACGAAGAAATAATTCCATCGAGTTAATTCTTATGAATTAATTAAATTAATTATAACCAATATATAAAGATCCTATCTCAAGGGTTCTGGGACTCTTCTTTTCTTTTTAGTTATTCGTTCTATTCTAAAGATCCGGTGTTTTATATCGTGACGGATCTCAGATTGAACGTACTTTAACGCTAAAATTAAAGTTGTGCAAACCCACCAATATGCTTCCGCTGCGCCCAGAACCTTCAAGTGGTATCAGAGCGGTCATATCGTTGATTATAATTATTTAGTTTTTCGTTGGTGATTTACGCATTTAATAATTTAGTTTTTTAAATTCATGTTTAATCGTTCTGGAAATCTGAATATCGAGATCTGTTCCCCCTCCCTCGTTTCTCGTTCACCTCACAGAAACGAATTTTTCTTTTAATTTTGATTAAAATAAAATAGGGGAACAAATCCAGAGGAGCCAAACGTTTCTGGCCGTACAACACCAGAATACACGGTGTGTATTCAGAAGTACATGTCGTGTAGTCTAGGTTCAATGCATTGACCGATCCTCCAAATCGGGCCGTGTATTGAGGTCATTTATGACACCGTGTGTTGACCGGAAACAGGTGGCACACGGTTTCCGGATTACACGATGTGTGGTCCAATTGAACACGGCGTGTAGTCCCTTCAAGTTTGGGTTGGGCAGTGTACCCCGTATACAGATTTCCCGGCTGGAAACCGTGTAACTCGGAAACTACACGGCGTGTGTCAAAAAGAACATGTCGTGTACTCCAAAAATTTCTGAAGTACATTTACACGCCATCTCCCCGGGCGTGTATTTCGAATGGACGGTGAAGAAAAGTACACATCATGTAGTTGGAACTACATGTCGTGTACTCACCAAAATTACGCAGATTTGTTAAAATTTAATTATTATATTATACAAGCCCTTGAGACGTGTACCATAGTGCAGGCGTAAAGCTGAGGCACAACACGTGATAGGTGTTTTATATATGTGTGTTTAATTTAAAATCTGTGTAATGAAAGGGAACTCACCGGGTTGCCTCCAAGGTACAAGTTACGTACAAGGATAATTTTAAATGAATTTATTTGTTTAAAATTATGATGGAGGAGAATCTCAAGGAAGTTCAGAAAAGGGTTTAAGATAAAAGGATTGATTAATTAAAGATAATTAGTTAATTCGATAATGATTTATCTTAAACAAGAACGATTAAAGAATTGAATGCTAGTTTTATTTATGCGTAAATATCGTTTCATGTGTGGATGATCATGAGCTAGACCGAGACATTTGTATGTGAATGGTTTCTTTTAATTTATTTATTTAAATTAAATTTGTTGGCCTGTGAGCCATCTCCTCATTAATATGTAGGGCCTACGTGCCCAAGGATTATTTTATGTAAAAACCCTTTTTTACCCCTCACCTGCGTGTGAGATAAATTCATATGTAATGGATGGAGCTCCCAAGCTAGTGTAGGAAGCTCAAGTCATGAGCTGAGGTGAAACCAATCCAAGGAGATACAAAGGTGGACAGGTGGAAAGTTGTAAACACGAACCCGCAGGGTTTAATGTGCTTCTCCCCTAGGTCTTGGGTTATTTTATCAACCGCTAGATAAACTAACCAATAGAACAAGCTCATGATCATACCATTTATTTTATTTTTGTCAGTTGCATGGTTTATTTATTGTGTGTCTGTTTTCACGATCACACAATTAATGAATATAAAAAACATGCAAGATGGAACTAAAATAAAAACTGGTTTATACGTAAATATTATCTTAGACATGGTTAATCACTTAAGTATATACCACTTAATATTAACAAGCATGTAATCAAAGATAATAAAATGGAAATTTACGTATAAGGATAAAATCCCTCAAAAGAAATATTAAGTTGGTATAGCCTTCCATAATCTTGGTTAGAATCAAACCATAGTTCAAAGTGCTTGACCAACCCTAGTTGGGGTGCTTTCAATTATCGAGGAATTCTAATTCAATGTTTTGGGTTGACTTGACTTGGTTCGCATCAAGGGTTGACTGCCACAGCAGGACTTTGTGTGACCAAGATGCAATGGTTGAGGAAATTGAAAATAAAAGGATTTCAGGATTGGGGAGTCCACTCAGCAGATCAAGGAGCTGCGAGTTAATGCAGTTGGCATTTGGAATGCCTACCTAAAACCCTTCAAATTTTCTTGACCAACCCTAGTTGGGGTAATGTGAAGGGCAATATGGATTATTGCCACTAGAATATTCAGGCAACAGAATATTCCAAAGTCAATGGTGAGGGCTATTGGATTTCGATAAAATAGTGGGAGACTAATAAGTATTAATTTATTTATTTGTCTCAATTTTTGTAATAAAGTACTAAACCTTTGCTTATCTTAATTTGTAGAAACAGAAACAAAATGACTTCAAACATATCATTGCGCACCATACTCAAGAATAAAAACCTTCTCACCGGCACCAATTTCCAAAAGTGGAAGAGGCGTTTACGCATCGTCCTTCGCCACGAAAGGAAATTGCATGTGCTGGAAGAGCCTATTCCAGTTGCGCCTGGGAAAGAGGCCAGTGGGGAGAAATTGTCTCTCTATATGAAACACATGGATGATGCCACAGATGTCTAGTGTTTCATGATATTGGCCATGTCTAATGAGCTCTTGAAGCAACATGAAAACATGGACGTGTATAGCATGATGTCTCGCCTTAAGGATCTCTACCAAGAGAAGGTGAGACATGAGAGGTATGAGATCTCCAATGCTTTGTTCACCACGAAGCTTGGAGAGTCTGCACCAGCTGGGCCTCATGTATTCAAGCTTATTGGCTACATTGAACGCCTGGACATCTTAGGGATTAAATTCCCAGATGAGTTACGTATAGATCTCATCCTATCATCACTGCCCAAACCTTATCTAGATTCATTGTCAAATATAATATGAGTGTCAATGAGAAGAGTCTATTGGAGCATCCGAACTTGATTCGCTAGGTAGATAAGTACATGGGGCGTGACAAACCTGTGGTCCTTATGGTGAACAAGAAAAGGAAGAACAAGGCAAAGGGGCTAAAGACTTATAAATGGTCTGAAGCCCCCGAGAACCGTCCCTCCAAGAAGGGGAAGATCTAGAGGCAGGGCAAGGAACGGGAGGTAGTGTGTTTTGAATGTGGCAAGCAGGGCCACTGGAAGAGGAACTGCACCCAGAAGCATGGGGACGCTAAAGGTACGTTTGTTATCGAGTGTAATCTTTCTATTTCTACACATTGGGTATTAGATACAGCTTGTGGGGATCAAATCTATATTCAAATACAGGAACCAAGTAGATTTAGAAAGATCTCCAGAGGAGAGGTGGATCTTCGAGCTGCCAATGGCGCAAGGATGGCTGCGTTGGCTATTGGTGACTACCACCTCTCATTTCCAACTGGGGTGATTTTGGTTTTACATAACTGTTATTTTGTGCCTAGTGTTACCAAGAACATAATTTATGTATCTTGTTTGGATATGGATGGATTTGTTTTCAAGTTCAGAAATAAGGGTTGTATTTTTTATAAGAACAACATATGTTATGGTATGGCACATTTGAATAATGGTTTGTATGTATTAAATTACGAAAACCAAGTGTTGGAAATCGATAACGAAACAAACTCACATGACTCATACATCACCCAGTTGTGGCATCACCGCCTTGGTCATGTAAATGAGAAGTGCTTGACAAAGCTCTGTCAAGATGTCTATTTTGACTCTACTGAGCTAAAACCACTTGATAGATGTCACGCTTGTTTACAAGGTAAAATGACCAAGCCTCCTTTTGGTGTACAAGGTGAAAGGCCCACAGAGCTTCTAGGATTGGTACACACGGATGTATGTGGACCATTTACAGTAGAATCTAGAGGTGGATATTCTTAATTCATTACTTTTACTGATGATTTGAGTATATATGGATTTTTCTACTTAATGAGGTATAAATCAGAAGCCTTAGAGAAATTTAAGGAATTCCAGAATGAAGTAGAGAATCAGCTTGGTAAGAAGATAAAGAATCTTCGATCAGATTGAGGTGAAGAATTTCTGAACCAGGAGTTCATCGATCTTCTACGGGAGTCTGGGATTCAATCTCAGCTCACTCCTCCTTATACACCACAGTGGAATGGTGTTAGTGAAAGGAGGAATTGCACCTTGTTAGACATGGTGAGGTCGATGATGAGTCATGCGGATCTTCCATTATCCTTTTTGGGATATTCATTACAAACTGCAACATACACATTAAACCGAGTACCAACTAAGGAGGAAAATGGAATTCCCTCCGAGTTATGGAATGGAAAGAAACCCATTTTTTCACATACACGTGTATGGGGATACGAGGCGTTTGTTAAGGCCTTCTTAGGAAACAAACTAGCACCCTGGGACACGAAGTGTATCGTTATAGGATATCTTAAGGAAACAAAGGGATATTACCTATATAACCCTCAAGACAAGAAAGTGAATGTCGCTAGACAAGTCGTCTATCTTGAGAGGGAGAACATCTTCAATAAGGATAGTGGGAGCAAGATTGACTTCGATGAAGTTGATGCTCAAGATACACATGAGTTGGTACAGTAACAAGTTCTATAGGTCCCCGTGGAAGAGGTTCCAGAAACACAAGTACTGCGTAGGAGCTCAAGAGAGGTAAGGGAACCAGAGAGATTTGGTTTCCTAGTCATCGAGGATGGTGAATCATTATTGTTGGACAATGATGAACCTCTCTCCTACAAGGAAGCAGTAGAAAGCTCAGAAGCTTCAAGATGGCTAGAAGCTATGAATTCTGAGATGTATTCCATGTATCAGAACCAAGTTTGGGTTCTGTTCGATGAGCCAGTTGATGTAAAGCCTATTGGATGCAAATGGGTATTCAAGAGAAAGCTGGACATGGAAGCTAAAGTTAGCACCTATAAAGCAAGGCTAGTGGATAAAGGATTCAGACAGCGTCAAGGAATTGACTATGATGAAACCTTCTCGCCAGTTTCCATGTTTAAATCTATAAGAATCATACTTTCCATAGCAGCTTACCATGACTACGAGATTTGGCAGATGGTTGTTAAAATAGCATTCCTTAATGGGAACCTTCAGGAAGATGTCTATATGAAACAACCAGAAGGGTTTGTGACACCAGGTGAAGCCAAACGGGTTTGCAAGTTGCAAAAATCCATTTATGGATTAAAGCAAGCACCCAGGTCATGGAATATTCGATTTGATAAATCCATAAGGTAATTTGGTTTCATTAAGAATGAATGTGAGACATGTGTTTATAAGGGGTTTAATGGGAATGTGGTCATTATCCTAGTAGTATATGTTGATGACATATTTCTTATTGGAAACGACGTACCAGCCTTACAGTCAGTTAAGGACTGGTTGAACAAATGCTTCTCTATGAAAGATTTAAGTGAAGCAGCCTACATTCTAGGGATCAAGATCATTCGTGATAGATCCAAGAGGCTGCTTGGACTAAGTCAGGGTACATACATTGACCAGATACTAAAGAGATTTAGTATGGAACAATCCAAGAGAGGATTGGTTACAGTTTCACATGGCTTACATCTTTCAAAGAAAATGTGTCCTCAGACACAACAAGAGAAAGATAGGATGAGCAAGATCTCATACGCCTCGGCTATAGGATCCATCATGTATATAATGTTATGTACCAGGCTTGATGTTGCCTATGCACTGATCATGGTAGGGAGATATCAAGCAGATCTAGGGGAACAACATTGGACTGCTGTTAAGACTATCCTTAAGTATCTGAGAAGAACTAAGGATATGTTCCTGGTGTATGGAGGAGACGAGGAGCTTGTCATCAGAGGGTATGTTGATGATGGTTTTCAGACAGATCAGAATGATCTGATGTTGCAATCTGGATATGTTTTCTATCTCAATAGAGGAGCTATGAGCTGGAAGAGTTCAAAACATCCATTTGTCGCCGATTCTACAGCGGATTCTGAGTATATAGCGGCTTCTGATGCAGCCAAGGAAGCCATCTGTATTTGGAACTTTGTCCAGGAGCTTGATATGGTTCCTAGCAGTAAAGACCCCATTACATTGTATTGTGATAATATTGCAGTGGTGGATCTTGCAAAAGAACCAAGGTCACATCAACGGACAAAGCACATACTCCGGAAGTATCACCTCTTGAGGGATTTATATCATAGGGGTGAAGTTGTTGTGAGCAGAGTGTCCATGGAAGAGAACGTGGCGGACCCCATGACTAAAGGCCTATCTCAGCAGAAGAATTAATATCATGTGAGATCTAGCGGGTTAAAGGTTGTTAGCAGTTGGCTCTAGTCCAAGTGGGAGTCTGTTGGAGTAGGTGGCCTAGAACCAACTACTTTTTACTTTATTAATTAATAAATGCCTTATCACATCTTGATTTTTCTTCTCTGTGACAATGCATGTGATAATGTCCTAAGGACAGCTGTTGCATTAATGGGTCATAGCGGATCCCTGCTATAATGAGAACCCGGAAGTGCCATAACACTGTTCTTGAAAATATATTCTATGTCCGGATGATGTTATTTGAGGGACACAAATTGTAACAGCCCGAGATTTTATGAAAAATATTCTTTTTTATTTTACTAATGTCTTGTGTTATACGCTACACCAAAAGGAGCTTGCACAACACGCATCCTTGACTTGCCTTGCATTACACGCAATCGCAACCTTCCTCGATAGCGTGTGTGGTACGTAATCCTGAGTTTCACGAAACAATGATATGCTATTAGAATATTATTAAAACTAGCCGTTATGAATAGTAATGACCACTTTTTAAATTTTAGAAATTTTAACTCTCAAAGTGGACTTCATTTTTGGATTCGGAGTATCGAATTTATCCTAAGGTGAAATTTTGGTACTTTTCGGATAACTTTCATATTCTGATGAATAGTGAAAATTACTAAATTATAATTAAAAACAACTTTTTTAATCGAAATAATTAATAGTGATAAATCATTAATTTGAGTGGTTTTAAAGTATATTTAGAATATATTTTTACAATTTAATACAATGTTGGTCATTGGATGTAATTTCACATTTAAACTAGACATAACCAAGTGTCAATCTTTTGATAGATATTGTTTCTTAAAAACACGCTATTTGTTTTAACAGCGGGATTTAATTATAAAATTAATTAATGCAACTTTTATGTTATGAATTTGGTAAAATAGACTTCATTTTTGAATTCGGAATATGAAATATAGCTTGGGATGAAATTTTGGCATTGTTCTGAAAAACATCAATTTTTGATGAATAGTGAAACTACTAAGTGGTAGGTTAAAAACTGAATTTTCCATAAAACTTAATTTTACCGCTTCTGTGAATGGAATTTCGAAAATCCGAGAGACACGGTTAATATCAAGGACTAAAATGTGGTTCAATGAGATGAAAATAATTTTTTGGTGAATAGTAACTTTTTACTTTTTTTACCACGGTTAATAGTAAATAGGGTAACTAAGGGTAAATATGATATTAACATTACCCTAACACATGTCCTAATTCTATTGGACAAGTGTAATTCGACCAAAAACAAACTTAGGAATAAAATATGACCATTTAGGCCCACTTGGATTAGATTAGGACATTTATTATTAATTTATTTAAAGAAGGGTTAAAATCGTTGAAATCAAAGTTTAATAAGTAAATCATTTTTAATATGGGGTTATACATAAGATAAATTCGACTATAAATATTAATTAGAAATCTAAAAAGATTTCCTACATGATGGTATTTTATTTGTAATTTTTAGACATCAAATAATATAATTTATTTATGAGACAAAGATGATGCAGTAATTATCTTATTAATGAAATATTGACATAATTGATAATATAAATACCAAAATAAATGTAATTTAAGACTTTTTATGAATTCCACTAATTTTCTAGGTTACTATGATATATTAGTGTTGATTTAATCAACTTGGTTCGAACATATAATTCTGTTATGACTTTCACAAAAATCATATATCAAATAGTGTCAAAATTGACACAAAATAGTTTTTAAATCAAATATTATATTATTAATTGTTATTTTATTCCTAAAAATCTAAGGTTCGGCCAAATGACTTAGATAAGGATATATGTATTAATAATATACAATTTGGGGTTCTTTTGGCATGTTATAGTAAGTTTATTAACCATATAGTGAAAGAAAACAAAAAGACACGGTAAAAGTTAAATTATTTAACTTAGAGTTAAATCTAATTGATAAGGTTAAAATAATACCCTAAACTTGTCTAAATACTATTGGTTGATAGGATTTCGACCCATCCCCACTTTAGCTTCGAAATAAGACCCTTTGGAACCATTATAAACCGATTTTGACTTTAATATAAAATAATATTTTGAGATATTCCTAAGGTGCCCCTCTCCTCCCCTATAAAAGGACACCTCCTCCCCCTCCTCCTCACACCAATTTGAGCACTCAAGCTCGGCCAACCCCTTCCAATTTCTCCTCTACACTTTCCTAGCAATATCCTAGAGGTTCTGGTCTTCCTCAAAGACCAATTTTAGTGCCCTAAGAGGAGGTCTCAAAGAGGCACTTCAAAGAAGAGGTAATTACCGTTACCAATTCTTTCATCTTTATTTCTTCTTCCACTTCTTCTTCTTAGGTTGTTTCATTATGAAGTAATAACATCAGTATCACTCATATACTTATATGTTATTATAAGTATGAAACAAACCTATTTCACCATCTATCCATCCTACGGAAAAAGAAATCACCGCGCGTGCGTACGTACGGAATACCGTCTCCACGCCGTGGTGTAATCTATTTTCCACCACCACCTTACATGGATGGGTATAATGGTGTAAAGAATAACTATACATAGTTATTACAACATCATATTGATTCTGATATATTGTATAATCCACTCCAATTCAATTCAATATTTATAGAAATGATATCATCGCTCGTGCGTACGTACGGAATACCGTCTCCACGACGCGATGAGATTCATTCTACATGTTAACCATTTAAGAATGATTATAATGTATATATAAGAAATAATAATGAAATATATGACATTATAAAGCTACTGGATTTATGTATATATATACATATGTATTTCATCTACTTACTTCCATTTCAAGACAATAAGGAAAGGAAAACAGCGTTCATGCGTACGTACGGACTACCGTCTCCATGAACGGTGTTTTTCATTTTATTTATCTACCTATTATATATATATATATACTGAATATATATGATATATAAATCATATTTTATATTCTGGAAGTAAGTAAATCATGATATAAGTAATAATGATGTCAAGAACAACAAGTCAAAACACCTACGATAAATGAAACGATTTTACCCAAAACGCTTCTTTAACATTGAATTTACAAAAGAACGGGTAATATAATGTCATAAGTGAACCATATATGATATCATAACAATGAATATGATTCTGTAATAAGTCAATAACATGATTTAAATCATTATACAGGAGGTTCGGACACTTACAAAGCAAGTCGGACCTAAGGTAAGGGAAATATCACAATCTCATTTTTATCCGAGATTGTTTATTCGTAAGTATTTACTGGGGTGTATTTTATCATCCACATCCATGTTCCCTCAATATGTAATATTGTTTCCATCCACTTGCAATAGTTTAAATCCAATTTTACCCTTAGGTGAGTTTTTAGTAAAGAATATGAAAGGAATCTTTTGTCGTTTTTTCCGTACGAGGTACTTTTTGACTTTTCCGACAAAAGTACGAAGAATGTTTTTTTTAACTTATACGGCACGAACGGATTTATACTGTTTTATAAAGCCTTATTTTCATGAATCTTCCTTTAAAAGATTTCATGACTATTTTCAATAAAATATCTTTCTTTTAAAATTGCATGATGTTTTGTGAAAAGAAATTGATTTTAAAGAAGAAAGGATATTTTCCTCAAGAATTCATTTCAAGTGTTTTATCAAAAGTATTTTCCATCTAAGATAATAAAGGGTTCTGTTTCTATCCATATTTTTACATTGATTTGACTATGTTGTGATGGAATTATGTTTATGAATTCCTTTATCTTATATGAATGGTTTTATGATGTCATGTTGTTTAAGAATCCCATTTTTATTACATGGGTTATGAAATGATGTATGATTTATGATTTTGTGGAACACATAAGAATGGTATCATTAAGAGATGGGTGGGACCTATATCTCCCTCCAATGCATTGGGTAAAGATTTTATATCTCATGAGATAGACATGGCTGGAATGGTAGGTTATACCGGTTCAGTGAAACAGGACTGAAACGAGGATTACTCGATTCAGAAAGGGACTTTGTCCACTAAGATAGTCTTGGCAATGAGTCTTGACTAACAAGAAATGATTCTCTATGATTATGTGTGTATGCCACAATGAGTAATGTTTTAAGTTATGATTTCATTTTCACTTCTATGATTTATCCCACGTTATGATATTATGAGCTCTTTTGCAGGTTAAGATTTCCAAAAGCTATGTTCTTATGTATATGATGTGATTGATATTTCTTTTGTTTACCCTTACTGAGCATTTGAGCTCACCCTTTTATGTTTTCTTTTCCCCAGGATATAAAGAAAGGTTTTAGGTAAAAAAAATATCTTTATGGGAGATGTTGAAGATCTTTCACCACGTTTAGAAGATTACGTTCCGAGTTTCCAAAGACACTAAACTATTACGATCCTTGTGTGTGTGTTTTTGTTATGTACTAAGTATTCCGCAAAAGTAATGTAATGTCCATGTACGATAAGCTTCGGGTCTCTACAGTTGGTATCAGAGGAAAGGTTTAGTCAACCTTTGGAAACTAGGATGCGAAAACGTTAGTGAGATCCCTAGAGATATTTCTAAGGTATGTCTAGGGATGCCCCTAAGGATAAGTATACGTATAGAATATAGTTCTAGAACTATGGTAACGATATTAGATTAAACCAAAGATGATAGATATTTAAGTTACTCCCCCTTTATTACAATTTTTTCATCTAACACTATTCTGTTTGGGTTTTAGAAAATGGCTGGAAACAAGATGATTCACAATAATGGAGGATATGATGGACAATGGAATGATATTCTTCATGAGCAACCAAATGAAATGGGATTTGGATGTCCAAACATCATTATTATGCCGAATCAGAAATCTCACAACATGATCAATAAAGTAAAATTTGGTAAGTTTCCTGACTCGACTAATAAGAGAAAGATGGAGTTCCATGATGATCAATGAGGAAAGAAAGTTCAATTTCCCCTATGTAAATCATGTGGGAAGAGGCATCAAGGAGAATGTTTCAAGGGAACTGGAAGATGCTTTGGGTGTGGAAAAGAAGGACACAAAGCAAGTAAGTGCAAAGGAAAAGGGTCGGTTAACACCATGGATGAGGATAATGGTATTGCTACGACATCAAAAATGGTTAAGTGTTTTAAATGTGGAATGTATGGGCATTATGCAAACAAATGCCCTAAGGGAAAGACTCATGAAGAGAATCAGTATGGTCATATGGGTAGTATTTATGTGGATGATGATGAAGAGACTACAAATGATATGTGAGATGAAAGAATTTTTGAAGCTCGGTCAATGGTTTGAGAATGTAGTGGAATGATTACATGTTTATCATGTGTAATTTTGGAATAAAGAGACATCTATGGATTGTTACACTGTTGTCTTTCCTTGTGTTTTGAAAGTGTATGATTAATGTTACCAGTATCCATGAAAGGTTATCCAGATAATTTTGGAATGTAGATGATATGCGCATAATGAAGGGATAAGGAGAAAATTAAATGTTTGATAGTATTCATGAGCTCATGATTGATATAAGGACTAAGTGATATCATGGTTTGAGTATATAGAATTTTGATGATTTTGGTATGTGGAAAGTGTTAACTTTTAACTGCACTCATGTTTTCACTAAGGTATTCAAGAGAATACACGATTAAGGACTTTGAATGTTTGGAATGTGACCAACAAGACATATCTTATGATATGTGGGGATCAACGACAGTATTAAATCTCTGGTAATCGATGTCACTATATTATGAGAGTGGACTGCAGTATTATGTATAAGCCTAAATATTAGACTGGATTATGTTGGACATAAGTTAGTATTGTTTAAGGATAGAAGATTTTCGATATTATTGATGGGATGTTATAGTAACGTAGTTTTAGAAAAAGGGACAACCTGCAGGACGGGCGACAACCCATCGCTTCGGACAAGGCTGTAGGAATCGAACCCACAACTGAAGTACGACTGGCCTTTATCGCCTACCACTGGCCTACAGGAAGTCCCTGTTTAGTAGAAACTAGTTTTATTATATTAAGCAGCATGATATATGAAGTATAAGTCCATTTTAGGAACCATATATGACTAATCTCACTATAGAATGACTTATGTATATTTAATAACTTTTTCTAACCTTTTGTTTGAGACAGATGGAATGAACAGTCATTCTATCACATGATCTTCTAACACTTCAAAAATAACAAATTCAACTTAATTTATTTAAGAGATGAAGTAGAAATTGTTCAAGGCACGAACAAAAGTGAGATTGTACCAAAATAAAGTAAGTATTTATTCTAAGCAAATTTTCAACTTTAGGGAAATGATCTTGAAAACCAAAAATGTTGTCCTAGTGATGTTATACCTGATGAATCATATGGTACCTTATATCATCACAAATCTATGGATTTTTGATTACTAGCTTTTCCATAGCCATGTTCTCTACCACTCTCCATCAGAACATGATGGTTAGATTTGTCTTCCATATCCATATTTTCACCTATGTGGAAACCCAGTGATTAGTTTATTTGGGTAATCGTTACATTTCATACTTTAGTTTTTAAAGCCAAGTTTTGGTATTCCCTTTTACGATGTGGGTTTCTATTAAAGAAACTTTCGAATAGTAAACCATTTATAACCCCGACGAATTTCGAGGGCGAAATTCATTTTAAGGGGGGTAGAATGTAACAGCCCGAGATTTTATGAAAAATATTCTTTTTTATTTTACTAATGTCTTGTGTTATACGCTACACCAAAAGGAGCTTGCACAACACGCATCCTTGACTTGCCTTGCATTACACGCAATCGCAACCTTCCTCGATAGCGTGTGTGGTACGTAATCCTGAGTTTCATGAAACAATGATATGCTATTAAAATATTATTAAAACTAGCCGTTATGAATAGTAATAACCACTTTTTAAATTTTAGAAATTTTAACTCTCAAAGTGGACTTCATTTTTGGATTCGGAGTATCGAATTTAGCCTAAGGTGAAATTTTGGTACTTTTCGGATAACTTTCATATTCTGATGAATAGTGAAAATTACTAAATTATAATTAAAAACAACTTTTTTAATCGAAATAATTAATAGTGATAAATCATTAATTTGAGTGGTTTTAAAGTATATTTAGAATATATTTTTACAATTTAATACAATGTTGGTCATTGGATGTAATTTCACATTTAAACTAGACATAACCAAGTGTCAATCTTTTGATAGATATTGTTTCTTAAAAACACGCTATTTGTTTTAACAGCGGGATTTAATTATAAAATTAATTAATGCAACTTTTATGTTATTAATTTGGTAAAATAGACTTCATTTTTGAATTCGGAATATGAAATATAGCTTGGGATGAAATTTTGGCATTGTTCTGAAAAACATCAATTTTTGATGAATAGTGAAACTACTAAGTGGTAGGTTAAAAACTGAATTTTCCATAAAACTTAATTTTACCGCTTCTGTGAATGGAATTTCGAAAATCCGAGAGACACGGTTAATATCAAAGACTAAAATGTGGTTCAATGAGATGAAAATATTTTTTTGGTGAATAGTAACTTTTTACTTTTTTTACCACGGATAATAGTAAATAGGGTAACTAAGGGTAAATATGATATTAAAATTACCCTAACACATGTCCTAATTCTATTGGACAAGTGTAATTCGACCAAAAACAAACTTAGGAATAAAATATGACCATTTAGGCCCACTTGGATTAGATTAGGACATTTATTATTAATTTATTTAAAGAAGGGTTAAAATAGTTAAAATCAAAGTTTAATAAGTAAATCATTTTTAATATGGGGTTATACATAAGATAAATTCGACTATAAATATTCATTAGAAAGCTAAAAAGATTTCCTACATGATGGTATTTTATTTGTAATTTTTAGACATCAAATAATATAATTTATTTATGGCACAAAGATGATGAAGTAATTATCTTATTAATGAAATATTGACATAATTGATAATATAAATACCAAAATAAATGTAATTTAAGACTTTTTATGAATTCCACTAATTTTCTAGGTTACTATGATATATTAGTGTTGATTTAATCAACTTGTTTAGAACATATAATTCTGTTATGACTTTCACAAAAATCATATATCAAATAGTGTCAAAATTGACACAAAATAGTTTTTAAATAAAATATGATATTATTAATTGTTATTTTATTCCTAAAAATCTAAGGTTCGGCCAAATGACTTAGATAAGGATATATGTATTAATAATATACAATTTGGGGTTCGTTTGTCATGTTATAGTAAGTTTATTAACCATATAGTGAAAGAAAACAAAAAGACACGGTAAAAGTTAAATTATTTAACTTAGAGTTAAATCTAATTGATAAGGTTAAAATAATACCCTAAACTTGTCTAAATCCTATTGGTTGATATAATTTCGACCCATCCCCACTTTAGCTTCGAAATAAGACCCTTTGGAACCATTATAAACCGATTTTGACTTTAATATAAAATAATATTTTGAGATATTCCTAAGGTGCCCCTCTCCTCCCCTATAAAAGGAAACCTCCTCCCCCTCCTCCTCACACCAATTTGAGCACTCAAGCTCGGCCAACCCCTGCCAATTTCTCCTCTCCACTTTCCTAGCAACATCCTACAGGTTCTGGTCTTCCTCAAAGACCAATTTTAGTGCCCTAAGAGGAGGTCTCAAAGAGGCACTTCAAAGAAGAGGTAATTACCGTTACCAATTCTTTCATCTTTATTTCTTCTTCCACTTATTCTTCTTAGGTTGTTTCATTATGAAGTAATAAAATCAGTATCACTCATATACTGATATGTTATTATAAGTATGAAACAAACCTATTTCACCATCTATCCATCCTACGGAAAAAGAAATCACCGCGCGTGCGTACGTACGGAATACCGTCTCCACGCCGTGGTGTAATCTATTTTCCACCACCACCTTACATGGATGGGTATAATGGTGTAAAGAATAACTATACATAGTTATTACAACATAATATTGATTCTGATATATTGTATAATCCAGTCCAATTCAATTCAATATTTATAGAAATGAGATCATCGCTCGTGCGTACGTACGGAATACCGTCTCCACGACGCGATGAGATTCATTCTACATGTTAACCATTTAAGAATGATTATAATGTATATATAAGAAATAATAATGAAATATATGACATTATAAAGCTAATGGATTTATGTATATATATACATATTTATGTCATCTACTTACTTCCATTTCAAGACAATAAGGAAAGGAAAACAGCGTTCATGCGTACGTACGGACTACCGTCTCCATGAATGGTGTTTTTCATTTTATTTATCTACCTATTATATATATATATATATACTGAATATATATGATATATAAATCATATTTTATATTCTGGAAGTAATTAAATCATGATATAAGTAATAATGATGGCAATAACAACAAGTCAAAACACCTACGATAAATGAAACGATTTTACCCAAAACGCTTCTTTAACATGGAATTTACAAAAGAACGGGTAATATAATGTCATAAGTGAACCATATATGATATCATAACAATGAATATGATTCTGTAATAAGTCAATAACATGATTTAAATCATTATACAGGAGGTTCGGACACTTACAAAGCAAGTCGGACCTAAGGTAAGGGAAATATCACAATCTCATTTTTATCCGAGATTGTTTATTCGTAAGTATTTACTGGGGTGTATTTTATCATCCACATCCATGTTCCCTCAATATGTAATATTGTTTCCATCCACTTGCAATAGTTTAAATCCAATTTTACCCTTAGGTGAGTTTTTAGTAAAGAATATGAAAGGAATCTTTTGTCGTTTTTTCCGTACGAGGTACTTTTTGACTTTTCCGACAAAAGTACGAAGAATGTTTTTTTTAACTTATACGGCACGAACGGATTTATACTGTTTTATAAAGCCTTATTTTCATGAAGCTTCCTTTAAAATATTTCATGACTATTTTCAATAAAATATCTTTCTTTTAAAATTGCATGATGTTTTGTGAAAAGAAATTGATTTTAAAGAAGAAAGGATATTTTCCTCAAGAATTCATTTCAAGTGTTTTATCAAAAGTATTTTCCATCTAAGATAATAAAGGGTTCTGTTTCTATCCATATTTTTACATTGATTTGACTATGTTGTGATGTAATTATGTTTATGAATTCCTTTATCTTATATGAATGGTTTTATGATGTCATGTTGTTTAAGAATCCCATTTTTATTACATGGGTTATGAAATGATGTATGATTTATGATTTTGTGGCACACATAAGAATGGTATCATTAAGAGATGGGTGGGACCTATATCTCCCTCCAATGCATTGGGTAAAGATTTTATATCTCATGAGATAGACATGGCTGAAATGGTAGGTTATACCGGTTCAGTGAAACAGGACTGAAACGAGGATTACTCGATTCAGAAAAGGACTTTGTCCACTAAGATAGTCTTGGCAATGAGTCTTGACTAACAAGAAATGATTCTCTATGATTATGTGTGTATTCCACAATGAGTAATGTTTTAAGTTATGATTTCATTTTCACTTCTATGATTTATCCCACGTTATGATATTATGAGCTCTTTTGCAGGTTAAGATTTCCAAAAGCTATGTTCTTATGTATATGATGTGATTGATATTTCTTTTGTTTACCCTTACTGAGCATTTGAGCTCACCCTTTTATGTTTTCTTTTCCCCAGGATATAAAGAAAGGTTTTAGGTAAAAAAATGATCTTTATGGGAGATGTTGAAGATCTTTCACCATGTTTAGAAGATTACGTTCCGAGTTTCCAAAGACACTAAACTATTACGATCCTTGTGTGTGTGTTTTTGTTATGTACTAAGTATTCCGCAAAAGTAATGTAATGTCCATGTACGATAAGCTTCGGGTCTCTACACAAATAATACAGGTCATTAGGGGTGAGGACTCATAAAACATGGAGGAACCTTCTCATGGTGTGCACCCTTGGTAATATCCAGGAGGATATTATGAGAATGAGACCCGCCAGTAGGAAATCCACATTTCATAGTGTCATTGGATGTTCCTATCTACGGACATGTGTATTGGTCCTTAGACTTTAAGATTATTATTAATGGGTATTGCAACTTGCGTACTTAGATGTATTGATGAAAACTGTGACGACACACTGTTCGCAGTGAGGTAGGATACGTTGGGTGCGTCACGAGTAATATTGCATTAATAGATAATGCGAGAAAGGATTTTTTTCCCTTCTGTTCCATAACGGAAGTAGATATCTCAGGCCCTTTGATGGAATTGATATAGCCTAAATAAATCCATGGCCATGGTAAGGTATGGGTGAGTTCAATTTCGAGAAGTCAAAGAAAGAATAATCGAGCACTTGGGTTGATGGCACTAGCATGCAACCTGCTTGATTAGAGATATCAAGACAAAGGGATTATATTACATGGTAAGCGTTCGTAGGAGGTGACACGTCATTGCAGTGTTAACTTCTTTCTCTATGGGTGCCTTGGCATGTTGCTAGATGCTAACCTTGGAGTTTGGGCAGGTTCCGCCTAATTCCACTGAGAAAGAGGCCTAGAGGGTCACACACTAAGTGTGTCTATGTATCTCAGTTAAATATTAATTTAACAAGTTTAATAAAGATTATTCCCGATTGTGGTTTAATAATTATTCAAGGATGTCTGATCGCATTTATTTCAACACTAGTTATTCGAGAGAATATATTGTGGGAAAAATAATATATATTTATTAGCGAGTAATGCAGTTACATTTATTTAAGAAATAAATAGCCATTACTCAAGGTCTAATAAATATGATGGAGGAAAATAAATAAAACTGAAAACATAAAAGTACACGCCCTGTATATTTATATATACACGCCTTGTAGTTTATTTTTTGGGATTCGTGATAAAATATTGTTAATTTAATTAAATGATATTAAATGTAATATGTTGGATGCATGTCAAGTAATAATGATGGTCAACTATCATTATTAAGACATGGGTTATTACTAAGAATTAAATGAAATGATTAAATGCTTATGAGCAATTAATTTATTTTATTATTCTAGGTATTATAAATCCTAATTACATTATTCTCAAAGGGGTCAGCCATTTTTTTTTGTGCACAATGGATTGGAAATACTCTCAAGACAAGAGATAATTCCCTTTCCACCAAGAATGCTTTCAAGTTACGAAAGCAAGATCCTCCACCAGATCAAGGCGATCGAAGATGGACATCGCAATCGAAGGATCTTCCGCGCTAGCACCCAGATTTCCCTTCAGCGACATCCGAAGATACGCGGAACACGTGTGGATCACCACTAGAGGAATCTTATACTTGGATTCTCCAACGCAACGACGGATCACAGGATCGTGACCGGAGACACCAACAAAGAAAGAATTCCATCGAGGTAATTCTTATGAATTAATTAAATTAATTATAAACAACATATGAAGATCTTATCTCAAGGGTTCCGGGACTCTTCTTTTCTTTTTCGTTCTCCGTTCTATTCCGAAGATCCGGTATTTTATATCATGACGGATCTCGGATTGAACATACTTTAACGCTAAAATTAAAGTTGGGAAAACCCACCAACGGGCTTCCGCTGCACCCGGAACCTTCATATCATAGTGGGAATCTACATTGATAGGACTAGGAAGGTCCATGGTGTAACCACTTGCATTTATAGTGAAGAATACTTGGTTTATGTGTCTAACAAATCATAGAATGTGGTAGGACTTTTAGGATAAAAATTTTGCATTCTTATATGTTGTTCTTTCTTAATTTCAATTTCTTATGAGTGGAGGCTTCATTACTTAAATATTGTAGGATATAGAAATTATAAATTCTAGTGGTTTATTAAAAAAGAAATAATTATAAAATTTTACCGCTAATTCACCCCACCCCCCACCCCCCTCAGTGGTACCAACTGATCTAGGAACTATGTACAAGTTAACAAAAAGTGTGAGTAAAGCATGCAGAAATTTTTTTTCATGTGGGTTTTTTCTTACACTATATCTTGTTATTGCATTATTTTTTAATTATCTTTTTCACACACTTGTGATGTAAAATTATTTTGAAATTTATTTTATTGGTAACATCTAATTCATACCCCATTATGGTTTACTCAGAGGTGGTTTACTCTCTACTAGGCCTATCATCCTTATCTATGGTTGATCAATAAAATTACCTCCTTTTGAATAATTTATTTTTTACTATTCCACTACACGGATATATATTTATTGAGAAGGAAACAATGTAAAATACAATCATTCTATAGATGGAATGATTCATTAACCATATGATTCCTTCCAAAAAAATTGTCATTTTCATTATAAATATGAATTTAACCTTATAACTTATATAATGTACAAAAAGAGTATCACCAATAGTATATTAATCTATTTATATATCAAATGTAGTTATTTTTATAAATTGGACTTTAAATTTTTTGAGTCAGGAATAAAAAACAGCTAAAATATATATTATGTTTTATAAATTTTCTCTTATATTGGATTAGGTAGGCTATATTTTTTGTGTATGTTTCATCACTATCAACCAATTTCAGTATAAAATATAATATACAAGAATTTTATTTCTTCAATAATGTATGCACGTATATAGGTAATGGATGGATATAGAGTGGGTGCATGTATTATCACTATAGACCAATGATAGTATAATTAATCAAGATATTAAATGGGTTTTATTTTCTCTAATAAATATTAACTTGGATGTGTATATATGGGATATATTATTTGTGCATGTGTAAGTATTAGAAACCATGGTTAGTCCATTTAAACAAAAAATCGTGATAAAATTAAGGAAATCAAAAACCATTAAGAAGATTTTATGAGAATGGGGATGTTTATTTATGGTTTGAGCATCTCTAGGTTGGATGAGAAATTTCTTAAATCCCATACACATATGAAGTAGTATGGTATATATCATAAGTTATGATATAGTTATGTAATATAGTAATATATATATATATAAACTAAATATAGATTATGACTTTTTAATATCATTGGATATGATATAATGATATCATAGCAATATCCCTGACATGGAAATGAAATATTAAAAGTTAATGTTTGAATTTCTCCTTTATAATATATAATTTTTGTTTCAATATGATGAAATGATTGAAATTAGGGAAAATGAATAGTGGTTACAACCCTTTGAAATGGAATTCTACTTACTCATGTGTTATCAAACAAATGAGTAAATATTTGACGCTCAAGAAATGTACTCAAAGACTTTATTAAGGGAGTAAAAAAAATATGGGGTTTGTATTCATTGCTAATATTTCTACCAATTATCTTGTGCATGTACCTCTTCCTTATTCTCCCTTTTACTAGTATGATACTAGCATAGCATGGGATATGAGAGAATCCCACACATATGATGGGTTAATTAGTTTCTATTTAAGAATATACCATGGAGGGAAGAGTCATTTGACTATTACTTGGGGATATTTATCAAACAATTCGATGAAGAAAATAGAAGGAGATCAACTAGTATAAGATATGAGCATTTCTTATTTATATTTACAATATCATGGTTTTGGGTATTCATTCATGGTGATCTTAGGTTAATGGGATAATGATCATTTACACTTATTAGTTTAATTGCCAACCAATTATTGGAAACCTTACACTGGTATCACTACTTGACCATATACTTTGATTCTTGAGACCTTATTTTAAATTTTAAGAAATCTTGATATCATATTGACATTATAATGCATGCCCGTAAAAAGGACTACAAATTTCTTCTCACTCTTTAGGATTCCAACATATAATATAGGATACCATAGGCCATAAAATTTACTATTTAAATAGATTTTCAATGTATTTTATCATATGATCTATCATAATAATACCATACAATGGCACCAAAAGAGTGTAACTAAATAGATTATTATATTGCTTAATGTGATATCAATGCGTATCATTAAATAAAATTTCCATGAATTAGACACCTATATTGAGACTTATCATATATAATGACTACCAACTATTAGTTAATCTTATATACAATAGTTGAGTTCCCATAGGTTCATCCTATGTGGGTTAAAACATCACAGGGTCTTATTGTAAGACATGAAATCCATGTGTTTGAGATTTGTTAGATTAACCCTACGTGGTCTTGTCTTGTAGTCCATGATAACCACCAAATAAAATACCACAACTTCATTCTTACACTAACCATCACTGCATGGGGTTAATATTATGTGTTATTTTATTTGTTTCACATGATATTAATCATATATAGGGGCTCTCCTAGTTAGTTAATGTCACACGTCACTTGTTTTAATCCTATGTGAACTTCCTATCATATCCTTTAATCAATATAGCACTGAGTTTCTCTTATACAAGATTTAGGTGCACAATTTTAGTTTTAAGTGGGATTATATATTATACATTGTTTATTCCTGTATAAGAATAGATAGGCCACCACCTCCTCAGTTAAGAACATACAGCATATCATTTTATACAACTTAGCACATATCATTTGATATGATATATAGAGAAAAATTTTATTTTTAGTTGTTTTTAGTTATAAATTTAGTAGATGTTTTATAAGTGGTTTATAAAACATATGAAAAAAGTATTTTTGGGTGTTTATTATTTCGTAAAATTGTTTATATATTGATTAATTTTGAATGGTTTTTAATTAATTAATTAATTTTTATGAAACAGTTAATAAGTAAATATCCATGAATAATAAATATTAATATTTAAATACCATTTACCAATTATATTCCATGAATTATAATTTAGTTAAAAATGGTTTATATGGAAATTATATATATAATTTATAAAATGTTTAGAAATAAAAAAATAGGGAAAATATAAAAGATTTTATATTGAAATTATGAATTTTTTATAATTACTAAATTTGGATCATTCAAATTAAGATCCATCTTTTAGAAATTATTTAAACAACATCAAAAGGATTTTTTATGATTAATATGGTAATGGTTTAAATAATATTATATTATTTAAGTTGTTTCCATAATATAATCAAAATATAAAATTTTATATAATATCATATATTTAATTTAAATGCCATATAATGAACAATAAGAATGTTTTCATATTGGAAATAATTATTAAGTATATATATTTATTTAATTATAGAATAAATATAATGAATAGATAAATTATAAAAAATTTATAATTAGTTTATATTTATCAATCATTCATAATTAGTTTATCTCATGTCTAAATAAATGAACTGTTCATTCATCTATTTATTTACTTTTTTATTTATATATATAATTTTCATATTATAAATTATGATGTATACATTATTTTAAAGAGTTAACCTGTATCTTTGTTATAAAAAATGAATCTAATGACTTAAATGTCTGGAGTGATAATAGATTAAGTTTTTTTCAACTTTAAACATTAGATTATTCATGATTCATGTAAAGTGTTACACAAAAATAGGATTTGATCCTATTGATTTGGTGAAAGGAATAGTATTCAAAAATAAATCAGTATAAGAATGAATAAAAGTTATGGTAAAATATGAGACAATGTGGTGAGATCAAATCCTCTTTAAAAACATTATGTGTTAGATTCATTTCGAAGAAAATTCATATGATGACCTCAATCATTCAATCAGGTAGGTTCTACCAAAGTAAGGTTCCCATTAATTATCATGTGTATGGAATGGTTTAAAAGGTTTACCATAATTTTTATGTAACTAAATCCATCTATGAGATTTATTTTACACTTAACTAGGAAACCCTAAGATTTGGGGTATAAAAAAACAGTGTAGAGTTTATCTATATAATGGATTGGAAAAAGTGTTTCTTACTCAACCATAAAAAAATAATATATGATATGGTTAAGATGATTAAATACCTAAATAAAAATGTGGTTAGAGGGATGTAAAATTGGAATCATTGTTTAGTGAAATATATATTTTACTTAGACAACATTCAACAAAATTCCTTATTAGAATAATTCAAAACATGTACTCATCTGATAAATGATTATATTCCAGATAAATATTATCATCACCATCAAAAATAACTTTTTGATAATTCATTTAAAAGGATAATCTTGATTTATAAAACTTATAATATTGGTATATTTATAAAAAATATATTAATTAAAGGAAACTCTACATGTCACATAAATTCCTTCTTAAATAAAAAACCGTTGAAATTTTTCAAAAGGTGATTCTGGATGCTTAGAAGAAGTATATAATGATTCACTCAAGTTTTCCTTGTGTGTTATTCTATTAAAGAAAATCATGATATATTAATTTATTGAAATGTTTTAAAAATATAAATTTATTAAATAAAATATTACCCTACTTTCCTACAATGTTGAAAAAAGATGATCTAAGCATGAGATATCAAGGTTATGGTGTTTTTTTAATTACAAGTGAAAAAAAGTTCAAACCAATAAAATAAAAGTTATTTAGATAGTATAATAATGCTTCTTTCAGTAACTCAAAAATTCCATTGAAACGTAGAGTTACCATAAAGGAAGGAAATTTCTTCATTAATATGGGATTCAATAGAATATATAGTAGGGTTTAGAAATTCCATGGAATGTATATATTAGATACCAATGTTATAAAAATCAATTTGTTAGTTTTGAAAGGTACATGATACAAAATTCATAATTTAAAAATTTAGTAAAAATACATGAGTTCAAAAATAGGGTAATAATTGATATATCTTATAGTTTTCATTCAAGTGATAAATCAGATAGTTTCAACAGCATACATTTGAATGTAAAAGAATATATAATACTCAAATGAATCTAATTAAAGGTTTAGTAACTTTATTTTATAACTCTTATATGATGTGATACTTTTTTTATTATCAAAGAGTTGTTATTAATAATAATATATTATTTATTTAGTACACATAGTTAGTGATTTGTTGGATTATGTAACATGTTATGAAAATATGATAAGGATAAAAATGTTTTATTTAGGATAAAAGTTTTTTTAGGTGATTTTTAAAGTATGATGTATTTTATCCCACCACCTCCAATGGCATATATTAAAGTATAATATTCTTTTTAGGAAAATTTTATAATCACATAGAATACTATATATGATATGGATAAAATAGTTTTTCTATTTAATATTCCAAGTAAATAAAATTAAGATTTATTTCCTAACTTAAAGGTGTTTTTTATTTTTTTTTATGGCATTATGAAGATAATATAGTGTCCAAGAGGATAGCGGTAGTACGTTTGGACTTTTAGAAGTTAAAAATTAAAAATTTAAAGACCATACTAGTAAAATTAAATGTCACTTAATATCTTAAAGTACTTAATGTTATATTTTTAATGTTATAATGAAAATATTTTTATGATTTACCAAATTATTTAAAGACTAAAATATATTGAAAGTGTTCAAACAATGATTTTTATGTACTTAAAAGAGTTATAATTATGAAACAAAATTTATTAACATCATAACATTGAATGTTGCGGAGTTGAGGTATTTGAATATGTTCAAGGAGTTTAACATTAGGTATATGATTCCTATTCCACACAATTAATAAAACTATATTAATTCATAGATGTTACTCAATGAAGGGTTTAATGGTAGGGTTTTAACAAATGGTCACATAGAAATATGGTATGAATTACATAGGGATGTAATGAGTGTAAAAACCCATTAAAATTATAGAAAAATAATGTTGATATTATAGTGTATGATATAAAATAAATTTGGTTATTATTTATGGTTTTATTAAGTATTATAAAGTGATTTTAAGAATATAAAATGTATGATTTTATGCAAAATAAAATATCCAATTTAACACTCTTTCACATTGGATGTATATATATATATATCATAAATTGAAATGATAATTGACCTCTCAAAGTATGAATATGAGTTATACCTAAGATAAGTCCAATATATAGTATTATAGGTAGTGATAAAATATTAATTTTATCCTAAGTATGATTCTTTCATTGGGATATTGAATATACTCATGGGGCACAAAATAGGTTTTCTACGTTGGATGAGACCTAAATTATACCTCATAGAGTGTTATGAACAATATCTTTGGTATATTAGGGGTGTGTGTTTCATATTTCAAATCCCTAATAACTAAGGTTGGTAATATATCTATGATGATAAAATTTTAACATTGATACTTTCCTTAAAAAAGTTGTGAGGACTAGGTAATCAGTGGGTTATGTGGTATATTATTGATCATATTGTTATGTATATCTTAACCAATATGGGTTTTATTCCACCATATGATGAGAATTAAATATATTACATCAATTGATATAAACCTAGGAAGTTTTAAACCATATTGAGATAGTATATGTAAATTTATTGTCTAAAAGATTAGGGGTAAATGATGTGCTCATCCATAAAGGTGAACGAAATATAATTTATTCATCTACCCAGACATTTATCCATGTAAAAATATAGAATGTATGAGCTGGATATATGGAATTGACCTAAATTATTTCCCATGGACACTCATTATTTATAGAAAAATGGATAATATGAAAATACATAATTTCATATGATACATCTCCAGGATAAAACTAAAGGGTTATATGTGTTTTATGAAGATCAGTCTAGATCCCTTAGTAGCTTAAGTAACATAGGATTTTCCAAGGACCATTATTTTCTTATATTTATAAATTATGAAAACCACATTTTATTTGAATTATATAATAGAATATAGGTCTATAATTGTTCATGATACAATAAGGATTGAGTTTTACTTGTAGAGCTTCTATAAAAGTGTTTTAGATTTTATCTGAATGGGATTTTAATTGGGAATTCACATGGAGTTTCATATTATGTGATACATTGTGATATTAACGATAGTTTTTAAAAAGTTTTTTGGAAAATATCTAAAAGGTTATTTTTTTATGGTTTATTTTTTTTATAATATATAAGGTGAAATGGAACAAAGTATATGAAGCTTTATTTGCCTTGTTAAGGCTCTGTGTTCATAGGTGAGGGCTGAGATTTTTATTTTCATGATAAATTCTCATACCACTATCATTTTTTTTTGAAAAGATTAAATCCTTATATGAAATGTTTTGAAAAATATAAATTTAAGAATGTAACAAATAAAATTTCAAAATATTCAAATTGTCATCAATGTTCAATGAAAAACTAGGGATTGAAAATGATCCTTGAATCCTCATATGGATTTAATTGATTGGAATATTTTATATCTTGATACTTTTTTATAGAATTTGAAGCTAATATCCTTTACCTCAATGACTACATGGAATCCTTAGAATTATTATTCTTAAGTATGGAAATATATCATTAGACCCATCCCTAATTTTAAAGAAAATATTTATACTACAAATATAGATCCAACCCTAATAACTAAAAAACTAATTATATATATTGATGGTATTGAGTCTATCAAAGTTCTAGAAAATAATTTTTGGAATAGGAGATCAAGAGTTTGTGTTATCATTTTCTAGTTCGAGGGGTTTCTGATTTAGATTGTATCAATGTATTTGTGGTGGGATTCTATATTATTTCACTAAAGAATATTATGAGTTATTACTGAATTCCATTCTAGTTTAATAGAGGTTGAACTATGAGATATTATAGTTAGTTTATGAAAAAATAAAATGGGTTTCTTTATTTTGGATTATTTTTTATTTTTTCTATTTTATAAGAAACCTATTGTTCTATGTTTTGTTTAGTGTCTATACTGTAAACACAGTGTTTTGGTTATTATTTTTTGACTCAATAGACTTTTTTTGATAATTTGGATATTTTTTCATTGTTTTTATAATATATCAAGGGATTTTAATGGATACTCATGGTAAAAAATATTGGTGTGTTATATCATCATGGATGGAATCTTAGTAGTCCAAAAATATGAAGTTATACCAAAGGTCTATTTGATTGATAATATCTAATTTTAGTAATGAATATTGAAGTTAATATTTTAGAAAAAGTTATTTAATTCACATAATTATACCAAAGGTCTATGTGGAGATGATTTAGTGAGATTTATCTATGGTATGTTAATTTTAGTTTAAATTATGATTTAAATTTTGATATAGAAATTATTTACAAGAATAATTTTGGAAAATGAGATATGTTTTTAAATTTAATAGTTTATATTTAAACTATAATATTATATTTTTTTCAAAAATAAAAAATAGAATGAATTGTTAGTCGGTCTTTGAGGCTTTAGTTAAAGTGGGAGGTTAAATGATATATTCCATAAATTTCAGACACATATGATGTGATATATCCTATATCATAATTCATGATATCGTTACTTAATATTTTTGTCATATATATATAAACTAAATTCATATTATGGTTTTGTAATATCTTTCACTATGATATAAAGATATCATAGCCATTTCCTTAACATGGAAATGGAATGTTAAATTTTATTCTTCAAACCACTCCAACATAAAAAATATTTTTAGTTTTAGTATGATAAAATTGTTAGGATGAGAGAAAATTTTTAGTGGTTACAAATCATTGTAATGGTATTCCATTTACTTATGTGTTATTTAATTCATTATTAAATTTATGTAACTCGGTTAATTTTCTTGAGAATTATATAATGGGATCACAAATAAGATATTGGGTGTCAATTCATTGATAATATTCCTTCTATTTCTCCCATACTAATAGTTATTCATACTTATCCTTTTTCCTAGTGAGACACTAGTATATTATAATAGATGATGGAATCATATGCATGTGATTAATGATTTGGTTTTAACCCATGGATACACCGGGGAGAGAATAGTACTTCAACTATTACTTGGTGTTCTTTATCAAAAACTATGATGAATATAATTTTAGAAGCGTGGCTGGTGTAAGGTATGTCTCATTGTTCATTTAATTTAAAATAACAGGTTTTTAGGTATTCATGCTTAGTGATATTAGGTTAAAGGTTTTCTAATCTATTTTACTTCTTAGTTTATGTATTAAAAAATTATTATAAACCTTAAAATGGTTTCATCAATATTTTTTAAAGAATATATGACTCAATACATATTATAAATATAAATTAGATTTAATTTTTTCATGGATATACAAACCTAATGAGTAAAACATGGATTTTACAGTGAAAATGTGGGTATAAAATATTTTACCCTCTTTTAATCTATGATATAAAGTCCTATTAATTTGTAATGTGTTGTTCTTGGGGGAATATAATTATCTTTTTCTTGCATTATAATTATCTGATTTTTTTCCTAAAATGTTTCATATATATTTCTTACACAACTTACAATATCTAAATTTGAATTGAATGAGTTCATGATGTCTATTTTTATAAAAAAATAAAATCATGTATCGCATAGATTCATTTTATATCTTTTTACATAATTAAACATTAAAACTCTTTATTAAGTCACAATGTAAAAACCCAAATATTTAATATCTTTGGAGATTAGATTTACATAAATCTTAATTCATAATACAAAGTTAATTTCTTTTATAAAATTATCTATACATATTACTTCTTATACACATTAATATATATATAATTCTTATGGAAATATAAATAAATGAAAAGGTGGGATAATATCCTAGTAAGGGGTAAAACAATATCGAGACATGGATTATTTATCAATAGATAATAACTTGTAAGAAAACAAGGACATGTGATGAATTGAATCATTAATGGAATAATGTCATGAAATCATAAGGAGTGATCATAAGAAATGATAGCATAATCAGAGATCATGGTATAGATACTGATAACCAAAAAAGGTTGATCACTAAATCATAACATATACCATAGAAAAATAATGTGAAATCATAAATCATTAATCATTAGCCATGGTGGTATAAAATAATAATGTGGTACATGAATAAGTATAGAAAATCATAACATATTTCAAGGATATCATTAAAGGATATCATTACATAATAGATAAATATGTATCATAATACAGTGTATAAGGTCATGTTTTCATGTCATATACATATCATCTCAATATATATACACTTTACCCAATTTATTTTAATTCTATATAATTTCATTCCCAACCATAACATAATTATATATCCTTATATATGTTTTTTTCATGAAAATAATCATACGTCCACAAATATCATAGCTTTATTTACCCTTGTAAATAAAATGGGTTACGTAAAATTTTATTAATGTTTTAATTTATTTTTAATTATAAAAAATCCCAATAAAGGAACCTTGAAAATAAATAAATCTAAATTATATGAAACTTATATTGTAAAATGTGATATGTTATGGAAACTGAAAGAAATAATTTTTTATTATTTTAATTAATTTGAAGTAACCTATATTAATAGAAGGGATATAACGTTGGGTTTTAAATATAATTTAATATAAATAATTGAGTTATAGAATAAAATATATATTTAACGTTCAAAATAATAAAAATAAATATTTATGGTAAGAAGGATTATGGATAAGGTAGAGAGATACCCAAAATAGAGATTGAATGTTTTCTTTTTACAATGATTTGTTCTATGAAGTAAGAATTTTTCACAAGGTAGATAATGAAAATTAAATATAAAATCCCAAGGAAACTATAAGAAATAAAATATTAGATGGTAAAAGGATATAATATACCCAACTTAAAATAATAAATTTAAATAAGAAAGTGTACAGCTCAATGAAAGGATGTCGAGTTAATAAATCCTATCACGTTAGATTTATACTTGATAGAACATGATCTAAATCCATTTATAATGAATTTTAGTATACTAATTTTGTTTCAAAAATATTATGTATACTTATTTCATTTAGTCATAACCAATTATATTCATCAATTTTTAATGTAATAGAATTTTAAAATTAATATAAATCATTTTGTGTAAATAGTTTCAACTTTTTATTTATTTATTTCTATTTGGGGGGTCTCGGGATATGTTAGACCACAACCATGGAATTTATTTTATTTTATTATTTTCTTGAGTTTGGGTCTCTTGGTTTAAGTTCAGGTTAATTTCCCAGTGAATTTTTTTGAGTTTCACAGTTTTTCAATGGCCTTTTTGGCATGTGCACATTTTTTGGGTAAACTGGGTGATTTGTTGAGGTTGAGGGAATTTTCAGTTGTTTTTTCTTCTTTATCAATTTTTTTTAAATGTTTTTAGAATTTTTTTATCCAAACTATGTAAGGATAAAGAGAAACCATGTGTCCTTCTTTTGGTGTCATTGATAGGGTGCACAACTTGCTCATAGTTAGAAGAAACAATGCAGAATGCATGTAGGGAATCTCTAGAGGTTGACAGAGTCATTTTTCATAATTGGTGCATGGTTCCTCAAACTGTGTAACCACCTTGTGTGGGTGTCCTCTTCTTTTAGTGATGGTGCGCACAGTTAGTTCACAGTTCTGAAATCCATAAAATTTTCCCAATTTTCTTAAAACTTGAAATTCAATTTTTTATCTCCTCTCTTTAAACCCCATTTTAGGTTCCTCCTCATCTTGGATCATTTTTTATGTGTTAAGGGGTTCCTAAACCCACTTACCTTGATTTCCCCTCCTCCATTAGTGCTCTTTCAAGGTTTCTAAGTTGATTTTATTTTGGATTTTGGTCAATTTTATCCTCCTCTTCCTCTTCCCCCTTGGTTTCTTATTTTTTCCTTTGGTGGTTTCTCTCTTGGTCGAACCCTAAAAGATAGGTTTAATGTTTGTATTGTTTTTCTTTTGATGTTAGGGTGTGTGGTTTTTTCTTTGGGCTTGGTTATTCCTACTTTTAGAGTTTTGTCTCATCCAAACGTCGTTGAGGTAGGTGTTTCCATTATTTTCCTTTTTTAAATATTCCATTGATGATTTAGGTTTCCTAGATTATCTCTAAAATGTGTTAATCATACTTGTGGTATGTAAGAATAAATTTTTTCCTCTTTTTATAATGTAAATTTTATGTAAATGGGCTTTCAAAAGGTTTTCTTAAATACTCTTATGTATATATGTATACGAAGTATTCAATGAAATTACAATTATAATTTTTAAAAGAATTTAGGTATTTTGAGAGTGTGTTTGGATTTTTTTATGATTTAGTTTCTTGGGTTTATTGTTAATTGATACATGTGCATGAGTATTGGTGGATTTTTTTATTATTTCTATGTTTTTAGTGCAAGAAATGGTTTCTGGATTGGTTTTTTGGTACTTATATGGTTTTCTAAGGTTATTTCATTAAATGTGGGCATATCCATAAGTGAACGGCGTGCACCTAGGGATATAAAAAAAATGAATATGGTCTTAATAAAAAAAATCTAGATTTCCAAAATGCTTTCCCTCTTCCCACTTCTCTTCTCTAGTCCTCATCTTCTCAAATGATTCTTCAAAAACCATCATTGGTTCCTAAATGGTTCATAGGTCTTAAAATGATTTGAAATCTAATTTCTAAATGTGGTTTTCAAATTTGGTTTATAAATCTTGTCCCATTTGGTAACTTGAAACATGTTTGGTCAACCCATGACTCAAAAGGACCATTTGTAATCTTCTATGTATATGTGGTGGTTTCACCCCAGTTTTGGAAGTGGTTTAGAGATTGATTTGGATTGGAAATTTTAAAGGACTTGTTAGTACCCTTTGATGTTTTGAATGATGGTTTTCATAGTGATGTGATATGTCGGCCCAGTTGGAACTTATGTATAGTTTTATGTATGATGGGAACCTCTTTAGTGGACCCTATAAGGAGAGGTTCATCGCATAGTCAGTGTCGGTGTTTGGGTTAGGCAAGCATGGTGGTTGTGGGACTCAGTTTAATCCATGCATGTGAGTAACTCCCCACTCACTACATACTATTATCATGGGATTCCTTGGCATCGTCTAGAAATTTGAGTGATGGTTTCTTATCGACACTGATTAGACGAGTTGGTACCCCCTAAATTTTTTGAGAGGTCAGGGGGGATGTGCCACTAGATTGGATAATTTAGATAAGATAATTGCATATTGACTATGGAGCTGCATAATACACTAGTATGTGAGTCCAAACTGATTACATCCAGGTATTACTTTTGGAGATATTTTGGAAATACCCATGATTACATATGTATTTTCTATTTCATTTTACTTCCCTTTGATTATTTTTTCCTGGTAATTTTTTCTTTCTTGTTTTATTCCCTCTATTTCCATCATAGACACTTTTTTCAAACTACTTTTTATTGAAAATTTTGGGAAAGTTAATGTATGAACTCTATGGTGATTACCTACTAATCTATTTATGCTCACACCCTACTAGTTCCACTCAGCATTAGTAGACTTAAGCTCTTTTGTAGGTTTAAGTTTATATTTCTAGATTACCTATGGAGTGTGTTAGTCTTGATGGATGGTTGGGACCAAGAGTTCATGTGGAGATCATGTCATTCCAGTTTGGTATACTTTTGTTTTTAGTTTTAGTTCTCTTCCTCTACTATTATTTCTGGATTGGTTATATATTTATTAATGTTCAGTTATTATTGGTATTTGTTTCATTTTCTATTTGGGTTATCTAATCCTAGTTGTTTATTGGGTGAAATAATTACCACATGGTTTATATTTGATACCTGACCTAGTATCCATCCTTGGAGGGTTGTGAATGCCTCTTGATCCATGCTACAGATCAGGTTGGGTGTTAGTTCAAATGACGACCAAGACTAGTTCATGAAAAAATGGTATCAGATAATCCCTTTGTTATTTGGGGAATTAGGTAGTTTGGAGATAGAGTTGTTGGGACTCAAGAGGTAAGAACGAGAAGAGCGTTATGAACTCTTACTTTTCCTCAGCCTTGAGTTTCTAGGGTTAGTCCAAGTTTTGAGTATTTTATTTTGGTTTTGGGTGTGTGGATGGGGAATGGAAATAGAGGTGATCTGGTGTTGTGTTATGGTCTCACATGTAGTAGTTACCAGTGTAAAGCATGAGTTCATGGATCAAGATACTTCTAGTGGTTAGTGATTTCTTGGGGGTATGGTTCACTATCCATGTGGTCAGGTTGGACATGGCCACTAGTTCCCTATCCCGAGTGATTCAGTGTGACTGGTGTTATGGTTTGGCTTTGGCCAATGTGGGTTGGTTTGAATTATAAGATAAATTTTAAAATGAAAATTGGTTTTTGGAAAAATTGTTTTAAAAATAGATAATGGTTTCATGTTTTGGGTTTATTTTCAAATTGCAATTTGGTGTTTGAGCTAGATTGTAACATGGGTTTTGTGTTTGGAAAATGGCAATGGAAGAAGGTGGTTTTGAAATTGGAATAAATAAAATGTTTCTGAAAAATAAATCTAGTTTTTCTTTATTAATTTTAGAATATGAGTTTTTTAATGACCAGTCCTAGAGGAGATCATTCAGTGACTACCCCAATCTCGCCTCTAATAGGATTGGGGCTAACTACTAGCACCAAGTAGGCATATCCCACAAATGTGATGCATTTTCCTAATTACCTATACACACGCACACATCTCCAAGACTAAAATTATAAAATGTAAAAAGACTAAATAGACAATTAATCCATACACTAAGATACCAACCAAAGAGAATAATATTAGGAAACTCGAAAGAAAATAGGGCTAGAATACCATCCCACTAAATAAAGAGTCTGCAAAAGTAAATACACAAGTTCCTAAAACATGTTGATAAAACACTATTTTGTTGAATATTTTATTGATAATAAATGATATAATTTCCTCAAATTGTGTTAAATATGTTTATTTATAAAATATTTGGGATTTGATCATTCATTTGAAAATTTGGAGAAAATTCCAGTTTTACCCTTTATAGTGCACTGTAGTATTTATAAGATAAATATTTTTATATTTATTATTTGAATTTGAAATTTTGTAACCGTGTTACGGACTTAATTTTCTACAACTTTCAGTCAGGACACTAGAGCTGATAAGTGCATTTTGATGGAGTAAATGGGACATTAAGACAATGGTAGGCTGGACTCGGCAGAATGGACATAGGTTCTGTATTTGGGCCATATCTTCTACATCCGGGCTTTGATTGAGACCACATTTTGAGGAAATCTCGGGGACATGATTTTTCACAAACCATCCTTCTGTAAGGCCGGTCAATTAATGCGTTTTGGAGGTCAACTAGGCGGTCCAACGTGGAATAAAATATTTGTCCGAGTTTTTCATTTCACACTTAAAAAGTTATGTATCCCTAGCCGTCACAAACTCTATTTAAAGGGGGTTTTAACTCTTTGAGAGGGCTGGTCGAGTATTTGGGAAGGTGTGGCCAAAAGTTTGTCTCTTGTGATCCCCTCACAACTCTTGGAAGAAGTAATCCTTTGTGCAATCCTCTCTTCCAAAAAGGCTCTCCTCTCCCACCTCTTCTTTGTATTTCTTTTATTTCATGTTTGTTTCTTGAATTTTTCTTCAAATAATCTTCTTTGTTCTTCCCTCTTCTTATTATCTTAATCTTCTTAATTGGGTTGGAATCAATAGTGGAGACTATATTGGGTTCTACCCTTTCAATCCTTTGCTTATGCAAAACGTCTTCACGATGACTACACCGCCCATGGAAGAGTAGTTCTTTTTAGTAATTGATCGACCTCTATCCTTCTTCATTTAATTATTTTGAATCATTGAGCTACTGTAATTCAATTAATATGATCCATGAATTGTGTTTTTAAATTTCAAGAAACTAATCAAGCAATTGAACAATTAACACAAAACACGCGAGGTTGGGAATTGTGTAAATTGTGAGAGCGCAATCTTAATCGGTAATACAAGACCATGCGGGATAAATTTGTAGAGTTCAAATATAATACCTAAACACAATTCATCCTCATTTCCACAATGTATATGTTCTCTAATTAACCACTTAACATAAGCTAACCTTAGAACAACAATCAAAGAAGGGTGATGTGATTGCGTGTTCCGAAGCTAGCCTAGGGTTTAAGTAATTTCATCTTTGTGGTTAAGTTAACTCTCATAGGGTTTGAGGGATAAAAAATAAGGGGATCATAATTAAGTGGATATTGATTTAAATGATAATGATTAATAAGTGAATGAATAGGTAGAGTTAGATCGATTATGCCTTTTAAAATATTTTCCAAAAAAAACATCTTTTTGTTGTGTCATTTTAATCGAACTTCATTTCAAAACTAAAAACAAAAAAAAATGCAATATTCTTCCAGAAAACATCTTCTAGATTTATAAACTATAAACAACCACCCCCATACTTTCAAGTAGTGTTTTTATTCCCTTTTATTTTGTTTCTAGAATACCTCTAAAAAGTTGTTTTAATTCACTTCCTCTTTTGAGAGACGACCTTGGTCAGCCACTTTGCTGCACCTAAGTACCACAAAATCACACTAATCATTTGAGGGAGCCCACGACAGCGCTCTATCAAATTGGCGTCGTTGCCGGGGATTCAAGTAATTATTTCAACCAATTATAGGTATTTATTTTATTTTACATTTTATTCTCTTCCTCTCTTCTTTCTTCCTTCTTTACCCAATCTGATTTTTCTTCTTCTTCTTTTATTTTCTTCTACTTTTTTTTGGACCATCAACTCAAACTTCTCATTTTTATTTTACTATGGTCTACTTTATTTATTTTCATTTTTATTTGATCTATGAGACGAACTAATCCTGAATATCTCTTAGATCTTGACCCTGAGATTGAGCGTAGCCTTAGGGCCCAAATCAGACATTCTCAATCCACGGGAAGTTTCAATATTCAACCAGTTGGTGAATTCCTCTCTTCTAGAAACATTGAAATTGGAAGAAATTCAAATTCAAACATAAAAGAAGAACCAATGGCTGAAAACAATGGAAATAAACTTAATAGAACCATTCGAGAATTGGCTACACCTGATATTAACTATCAACCAAATTGTATTGCATACCCAAATTTCGAATCAGACTTTGAACTAAAATCTGGGTTAATTCACTTACTTCCAAAGTTTCATGGCCTCTCTGGTGAGGATCCCAATAAACATTTGAAAGAATTTAATGTGGTTTTCTCAACCCTTAAACCAAGAAATGTTTCTGAAGATCAAATCAAATTAAGAGCATTCCCATTCTCACTTGATGGAGCTGCAAAAGACTGGATGTATTATTTACAACCCGAAGATGTAACTTGTTGGAACGATTTGAAACGTCTTTTCTTGCAGATATTTTTTCCAGCATCAAGGACCACTTCCATTCAAAAGGAGATATCGGGGATCAAGCAAGCACAAGGGGAGTCAATGTATGAGTACTAGGAGCAATTCAAGAAGTTGTGTGCAAGTTGTACGCATCACCAAATCATTGAGAAACTCCTCATGCAGTACTTCTATGAAGGACTCACACCCATGGAGAGGAGCATGGTGGATGTTGTGGCTGGAGGAGCATTGGTGGACAAGACACCAGTAGCTGCACATGCGTTGATCGACAAGATGGCCCAAAACTCCCAATAATTTGGTGATAGAGGTACACCACATGTCAGGGGAGTACATCAGGTAAATCCTTCCTCTCTTAAAAGTAATTTTATTGATACCAAGTTGGAATAATTGAACACTATGGTGAGGAAAATTTCATTGGCACAAAAGACGTCTCTACCCTCTCTTTAAAGGGCTTGTGGTATTTGCACTGAGACAAGCCACCCCACTGAATGTTGCCCACAACTCCAAGAAACAGATGATTGTGCAGCAGTGTTCCCTGGGAGACCATATCAGCAGCAACAACAACAACCATATCCCCAAAAGAAGTTTGATCCAACATACAACCAAGGGTGGGAAGATCAGTCGGACATGAGGTATGGCTCTGGACAACAACAAAGGCCCCCTTTTCAACCAAACTTCCAGCAGCCTTCGACTTACCAGCTGGGTTTCAAACAACCCCAAAGGAGATTTGAAGCCGAAACATCAACAATCCAACAACAAGGGAATCCCCCACCCAAGGTAGATTCTAACACTGATGACCTTTTGAAGCAAATTGTTCTTAATCAACAGAATGAGCTGAAGAGTCAAAGTTCGGAGCTAAGGGAGTTAAATACTCAAATGAGCCAGATTGCCACCGCCCTCCATGAACTTTTAAGTAAGAATTCCGGAAATCTACCTTCCCAACCCACTCCAAATCCAAAGGGGAATGTTAGTGCCATCACATTGAGAAGTGGGAAGCAAATGAACGATACATCTGTACCTACCATTCCACCAGGATTCACCTCAACTCCAGATAAGCCGCATTCCATACCAACTGATGAGCAATCCAAGGAGAAAGATGAAGGTAAGAAAAAGATTGATGATGTTCCTCCTAAACCCCTTCCTTTTCCAAACAGGGTTGTTCAAACCAAGAAGATGGCTGAAGAAGCAATGAAAAAGGAGGTTTTGGACACATTAAAGCATGTGGAGATCAACATTACTCTACTTGACTCCATTAAGAAAATTCCAAGGTATGCCAAATTCTTAAAAGAACTCTGCACCAATTGAAGAGGGCTCAAGGGAAATGAGAGGATCAACCTTGGAAAGAATGTCTCGGCACTCATTACACCAACTCTAGCAATGCAAACAAAGTGCAAGGATCCCAGGACATTCACCATCCCATGTACCATAGGGGAGTTGCACTTCTCTGATGCTCTTTGTGATTTAGGAGCTTCAATAAATGTGATGCCTCACTATGTATTCTCTTCCTTGCAGGTTGGTGAGTTGAAGCCAACAAGATTAGTGGTGCAATTGGCGAATAGAGCTACGGCATATCCAGTGGGAGTCCTTGAGGATGTACTTGTCCGGGTAAGAGACATGATCTTTCCAGTAGACTTCTATGTGCTTAACATGGAGGATGATCAGGTAAGTTCTCATGCCCCCATTATATTAGGTAGGCCCTTCCTCAAAACTGCAAAAACTATCATAAATGTCAATGAGGGTACACTTTCCATGGAGTTTGTAGATGAAGTTGTGATATTTAATGTTATGGATTCCATGGATTCCATGGAGTTTGTAGATGAAGTTGTGATATTTAATGTTATGGATTCAGATTTTGTTATCTCCCATTTTTGAATCACCAAATAAAAACTCTATAGAATTTGATTGTCCTATGCTTAGGGAGATTATGAGTATTGGTTCGAGTTTGATGTCTAAGATCACTTCCACACATGTTTCTGATACACAATCCTCTCTTGGATTTGATTTTGATGTGGATTCATATTCGGATTCTGATCATGTGAACTCTAATTATGAGATGGTTGTTGAGTATGCTGATGGATTTGATGCTTTATTCTCTGATTCTGATGATGTATATTCTGATACTGATGCTCTTTGTGCACATATTTCAGTTCCTTCTATGACCCCATCCATACACCACCCCCCTACACTGGAACTCAAGACATTGCCACCAAATCTGAAATACTCATACTTGTTGAGTGGTGAGATATTACCTATTATCATTGCTAACAATCTCTCTTCTGAACATGAAGAAAAACTTTTGAATCTTTTGAGGGAGAACATCAGGGAAATCGGGTGGACCTTGGCTGACATATCAGGTATTAGCCCCTCCATTTTCATGCATAGGATTATTTTGGAGGATGGGTCTAAACCGGTGAGGCAACCACAAAGGAGACTCAATCCAACACTTTTGGAGGTTGTTAAAAAAGAAGTTTAAAAATTGCTCGAGACAGGTATAATCTATCGCATTTCAGATTCTCAGTGGGTAAGTCTAATTCAGGTTGTTCCTAAGAAGAGTGGTGTTGCTGTTGTTAAAAATGAGAAAGATGAGTTAATACCAATGAGGGTGCAAAACAGTTGGTGTGTGTGTATTGATTATAGGAAACTAAATCATTCCACTCGCAAAGACCATTTCCCCCTCCCATTTATTGATCAGATGCTTAAGAGACTAGCTAGGAAAACACACTATTGTTTCTTGGATGGATTTTCTGGATACTTTCAGGTTCCTATAGCTCTGGAGGATCAGGAGAAAACTACATTCACCTGTCCCTTTGGCACATTTTCCTACCGAAGGATGCCATTTGGACTTTGCAACGCCCCAGGTACCTTCCAAAGATGCATGGTGAGTATTTTTTTGATTTTATTGAGACCTGCATGGAGGTATTTATGGATGATTTTACAGTGTATGGATCCTCATTTGATGAATGTATAAATAGTTTGGGAAAGGTATTCATTCGTTGTATTGATAAGAATCTGGTACTAAACTTTGAAAAGTGTCATTTCATGGTAGAACATGGCATTTTCTTAGGGCATGTAGTGTCAAAACATGGGATAGAGGTTGATAGATCAAAGGTAGATATTATTTCATCCTTACCATATCCTTCATGTGTGTGTGATGTTAGATATTTCCTAGGTCATGCAGGATTTTATCGGCACTTCATCAAAGATTTTAGTAAGATTGCTCTTCCTATGTCAAGATTACTTCAAAAGGATTCTGATTTTGTGTTTGATGTTTCTTGTAGGAATTCATTCGATGAGCTAAAACAACGTCTGACCACTCCACCTATCATACAACCCCCATGGTGGGAGAATCCTTTTGAGCTTATGTGTGATGCCTCCAACTTCGCGGTTACAGCTGTCTTATCTTAGAGGGTGGAGGGACGTTCACATGTGATCACCTATGCATCAAGGACACTGGATTCAGCCCAATCAAATTACACAACAGAAAAGGAGTTTCTTGTTGTCATATTTTCTTTAGATAAATTCCGTTCATATTTATTAGGCTCTAAAGTAGTTGTTTTTTCTGACCATGCAGCTTTGAGGTACCTCCTAAAGAATCTAGATGCAAAGCCACGACTTATTTGTTGGATGCTCCTTCTTCAAGAATTTGATATTGAGATAAAGGACAAGAAGGGATCAGAGAATTTGGTGGCAGACCACATGAGTAGGCTTACTCACACACTAGAGGATGACACCTTGGACCAGGTACCACTTCGGGACACTTTCCCCAATGAGCATCTCTATACCATCTCAGGTACGCATCCTTGGTATGCTGATTTAGTTAATTACATTGTTTCCTCTGAAATCCCAGAAAATTTGAAGAAGCATCAAGTCCAAAAATTAAAAAGTGAGTCTAGGTTTTATGTGTGGGATAATCCTAACCTCTGGCACATGTGTAGTGACCAAGTCATTAGGAGGTGTGTTACCGATCATGAGTTTGAGTCTGTTTTGCAGTTCTGTCATACACTTGCTTGTGGTGGACACTTTGGACCCCAACGGACAGCTAGGAAGGTATTGGACTCTGGATTATATTGGCCTAGTTTGTTCCATGATGCCCATGTGTTTTTTAAGTCATTCTCTCGTTGCCAACACACTGGGAATATTTCTAGGAGACATGAGATGCCCCAACAACCCATACTATTCTGTGAGATTTTTGATGTATGGGCCATTGATTTTATGGGTCCTTTTCCTAGTTCATTTGGATTTTTGTATATTTTTGTTGTTGTTGATTATGTGAGTAAATGTGTGGAGGCCAAGGCCACCAGGACTGAAGATTCTCATGTTGTTGTGGACTTTGTCAAAGCACAGATTTTTTGCAGGTTTGGAGTACCAAAGGCCATCATCAGTGACCAAGGGACACACTTTTTCAATAGGAATTTTGCTTCCCTCCTTCGAAAGTATGGGGTGAAAAACAAAAAATCAACACCATACCACCCCCAAACAAATGTCTAGGCTGAGGATTCAAATCGTGAGTTGAAAAAAATCTTGGAGAAAACCGTGCAGCCAAATAGGAAAGATTGGAGCAAGCGCTTGGATGATGCATTGTGGGCTTATAGGACAGCATACAAGACACCCATTGGTATGTCCCCATTTAGGATTGTTTTTGGGAAAGCATGTCATCTCTCAGTGGAAGTCGAGCATCGGGCATATTGGGCTATAAAGAAATGCAACATGGATTTAGCCCAAGATGGAATTCAAAGGAAGTTGCAAATTCAAGAGCTTGAGTAGATTCGACTGTCATCATATGAGAACTCAAGGCTCTACAAGGAAAGATCAAAAGCATCTCATGACAAAATGATCCAACAAAGGGAGTTTCATGTTGGAGAGAAAGTCTTTCTCTATAGTTCACGACTCAAGTTGATTCCTGGTAAGTTGCATTCCAGATGGTTAGGTCCTTATATTGTGACTAATGTTTTTCCTTATGGTGCAGTGGAGATCGCACAAGAGGAAACTGGAAGGATATTTACAATCAATGGGAAACTTTTGAAGAGATACATTGAGGGACTTCCTACTAATGCAGTGGATTTTATCACACTGCATGACCCCATCATCACTTGAGCACATCAGGCTATTCCTAACCCTTTCACTTTTATATTATTTGTCCTATTTAAAAATTCTGCATTTCATGTGCATATATCATCCCATGGGTTCACATTGAGGACAATGCAATATTTTTAGTGTGGGGGAGGGAACCTTTTAGTTTAGTAATTTCAATTGTTATCCTGTTTTTAAAAAAACAAAAAACAAAATTGTGTGTTTTTCAAATTTTGTGTGTTTATTTTTTTTTTCAATTTTATTTGTGTTTTTGAAATTTTTGAGCTGAAATGATTCTCATCACAATTTTGAAATGCATATCAATGAGTGAAACAATTTATCCCTTGAAACTAAGCTTAAATGAATGTTGAAATTGACTTTGTTTCAAGTTCAAATATTTAGTAACTTCATGGAAAGTACGCTGAATTTTGAATCCCATGCCACATCTCACTGTCTTTATATTTGAAATAACTTTCCTGTGAGGCTTCTAAACAATTATTTTCATATTCTTTACATTCACCTCACTTCTTGAGAGAACCAAACCATGCTTGATTTAACCATAATTTGATCTATTCCTGTCAAAACTTGAGGGTTTGAGGTACATATGTTTAAATGATTGAGGCATTTGTTTGGTATTAAAGCCCCTATTTCAAAGAATCCTTTTTTATAATGGCCTACCCTAAATATTTAATCCTTTTAGCCCTTAGAATCCATGCACAACCTGTTAGGTTAGCCACATTACAAGCCAATTTTCCCTATCCAACCAACTCTTTAAGTGAAATTGCATAATCTAGTTGAGCTTAAGTGTGGGGGAATCTATCTTGTGTTGTGCCACCACATTCTGTGATACATTGGGTGGAAAATTAAATTTTGAAGAGATGTTTTTTCTACTGAATAAAGTCATTATATTGAAAGTTGTACCTTTTCTGGAGCTTTCATGACAAGTGAAGTTGTGCCTTTTCTGGAGCTTCTAATTGAGGTGGAAAGTTGTTCCCATCTGGAGCTTTCAAGAAAATCATGTTTGAGAAGATTGAAATTTTTTATGCTGAAATGATGAATGGTGTAAACCTTTCATGACTTTTCATGATGATGGAGCTGAATTGATACTATGGGGATTGAGGAGAAGACCATATTTAAGTGAAAATTAGATTAATGCAATTTTGCTTCAAAAAGAGTCAAGCCCTCCTCATTCAGCCTCAGAATTTTTCACATCTAAATCCTACCAACCGAAAGCCACAGAACAACCCTGAAAAGTCCTCATGATAAACATATGTCCTTGACTCACATCGGGTAGCGATGAAGGAATCTATCAAGCCTATGGTGACCCTTGTATGAGTTTGGATGAGAAAGACATTGCAACAAAAAATTGATATTTGTGTGATGAGAGAAAATTCAAGTGAGGTAAGTGTTTTGTGCATGGGATGATAAATAAAGTGGAAATATATTGAATAATATAAATGAAGAACTTGAAATAATGGTTTTTTATGAGGCATGATATATTTTGTTTCTTGGTGTATAATTTTTTGATCTCAAGGATATGTGTTTTAAAATTGGTTTTGATTTGATATTGATGTTTACTTGACATGAGGTTTTGCCCAGGAGTGCAAAAGGGTAAGTGTGGGGGAGTTGATAAAACACTATTTTGTTGAATATTTTATTGATAATAAATGATATAATTTCCTCACATTGTGTTAAATATGTTTATTTATAAAATATTTGGGATTTGATCATTCATTTGAAAATATGGAGAAAATTCCAGTTTTACCCTTTATAGTGCACTGTAGTATTTCTAAGATAAATATTTTTATATTTATTATTTGAATTTGAAATTTTGTAACAGTGTTACTAACTTAATTTTGCTACAACTTTCATTAAGGACACTAGAGCTGATAAGTGCATTTGGATGGAATAAATGGGACATTAAGACAATGGGGGGCTGGACTCGGCAGAATGGACATGGGTTCTGTATTTGAGCCATATATTCTACATCCGGGCTTGGATTGAGCCCAAATTTGAGGAAATCTTGGGGACATGATTTGTCACAAATCAGCCTTCTGGAAGGTCGGTCAATTCACGAGTTTTGGAGGTCAACTAGTCGGTGCAACGTGGAATAAAATATTTGTCCGAGTTTTTCATTTCACACTTAAAAAGTTATGTATACCTAGACCTCACAAACTCTATTTAAAGGGGGTTTTAACTCTTTTAGAGGTCTTTTAGAGGATTTGGAAAGGTGTGGCCGAAAGTTTGTCTCTTGGGATCCCCTCACAACTCTTAGAAGAAGTAATCCTTTGTGCAATCCTCTCTTCCAAAAAGGCTCTCCTCTCCCACCTCTTCTTTGTATTTCTTTTATTTCATGTTTGTTTCTTGAATTTTTCTTCAAATAATCTTATGTGTTCTTCCCTCTTATTATTCTATTAATATTCTTAATTGGGTTGGAATCAATAGTGGATACTAGATTGGGTTCTACCCTTTCAATCCTTTGCTTATGCAAAACGTCTCCACGATGACTACACCGCCCATAGAAGAGTAGTTCTTTTTAGTAATTGATCGACCTCTATCCTTCTTCATTTAATTATTTTGAATCATTGAGCTACTTTAATTCACTTAATATTATCCATGAATTGTGTTTTTAAATTGCAAGAAACTAAGCAAGCAATTGAACAATTAACACAAAACACGCGAGGTCGGGAATTGTGTAAATTGTGAGAGCGCAATCTTAATCGGTAATACAAGACCATACGGGATAAATTTGTAGAGTTAAAATATAATCCCTAAACACAATTCATCCTCATTTACATAATGGATATGTTCTCTAATTAACCACTGAACATAATCTAACCTTAGAACAACAATCAAAGCTGGGTGCTGCGATTGCGTGTTCTAAAGCTAGCCTAGGGTTTAAGTAATTTCATCTTTGTGGTTAAGTTAACTCTCGTAGGGTTTGTGGGATAACAAATTAGGGGATCATAATTAAGTGTATATTTATTTAAATGATAATGATTAATAAGTTAATGAAGAGGTAGAGTTAGATTGATTACTCCTTTTAAAATATTTTCCAAAAAAAACATCTTTTTGTTGTGTCATTTTAATCGAACTTCATTTCAAAACTAAAAACAAAAAAATGCAATCTTCTTCCAGAAAAATTCTTCTAGATTTATAAACTATAAAAAACCACCCACATACTTTCAAGTAGTGTTTTTATTCCCTTTTATTTTATTTCTAGAATACCTCTGAAAGTTTTTTTTAATTCACTTCCTCCTTTGAGAGACGACCTTGGTCAGCCACTCTGCTGCACCTAAGTACCCCAAAATCACACTAATCAGTTGAGGGCACCCACGACAGTGCTCTATCACTTGTCTAGGAAAACTCTAGCTAAAGGGTAGGTTTAGGACATCTGTCTAAAGTCATAAAAGCACACATCGTCTTAGTCCACCTATAAGAACCACCTGGTCCTAGTCCACCTAGAACTCTATCAAAGCATTGATCATCTATATAAGACATAGCACATGTAGGCAAAGCCCATGGAGGGGTGAGTAAAAAAATACTCAGTAGGATACCCTAAAACCACAAAGGAATACCACTAATAAATATATGACGTACACCATAATGAAATACATGAAGTACTCCATAAATAAATACACAAAGTATACCATAAGGAAATACATGAATTATTCCATGAAGAAATACACTATATACCACAAGGGAAACACATGAAGTACAATCAGATCACATAGGTATAATTCTAAATCACAAAAGAAGGACTATCAGTCGTAGTCCATAGAACACCGAGTATCGGTCACACACATAGTGTCGATAATACACGGAGTGTCAATAACACATGGAGTTTCAATAACACATGGAGTGTTGGTAACACGTAGATTTTCTCTAATATATGGATAATATCTAACACGCGGAGTGTCGATAAGTCCTTCAGCCCCTATGTCACATAGTCATCAAGTCATATCTAGCCACAGGATTCCGCACTTAGCACGCTCATTCTGGGAGAATCTACTCCTCAATCCATTAGGTCAAATTTCAACTTCTATAAAAACTCACTTAGATGTCCTAAAAGGACCATCTCATTCCAAGGGTATCAATTCCGGAAATAGATCATCAAACAGACACACGATTTGAATGATATAGTTATTTTTGTAAAACGGTCCAACTCGGGTCTAGTCTGGGTCTGACCTAACCCGTCGGTTGACTTGTCCCAGCCTGTCCACCATAGTCTAGCCCACTTCATGTGGGCCAGTTTTCTCTACCAGAAACATCCCACCCTAGTTATTCACCATAGTCCATAAGGTCCACCCTTACCACATGACTCGCCCCATGTCACCTAGTCAATGCAGTGTCATCGCGGCCCATGCCACCGTAGCTCCACATGGTCTGGCCTCACCACTCATGCAATCTGTCTTCCACTATTGTGGGTGACTACCATCCTCCACCACACCAGCACATGGCCACCGCCGCATGCCACTAGGCACCACTACCGTTTCCACTAGACCTGGTTCTACAGGTCTCCCTCATTGCTTCGGTGCTCCATTTTTTGAAATGGAACCACATTCACAATCCTCAGGTCACAACCTTCACTACATTGGTATTTGATCCGTCTTTCTAGCACTCCAGGGTTTAGATCTCATTCAGAACCTCCTAGAAAATTACACTACCACTACGAGGGTCCAATGGAAAATAATGCCAAGAACAAGGATAAGAATAACACATATAATGCCTAAAGAACAGATCTTGTCCCTGTTCATATCGTCCTTGATTCACCCTTGTTAGAAGGGAAAATGGGGAGGATAATCACTAAGATCTATCACCTGAAAAAACCCCATAATAAATTAACCATCCCAAAAGAAGGTTTGAACCGCGGATCAACATATTCATTGGTTGGTTCACATTTTCCATTTAATTTAAGATGGGAATAGAAAATCACAAAGTGATCAACATCCTACCTCAGGCTTGGATCAGAAGTTGATGATGAATGGAGGTCTGTGTCATCATTGATCCTCGAACTGGCGGCCTTTGCCTTCATTTGTCATAGAGGCTTCCATCTCCCTGCCTCAGAGGAGTTCTAAGGTTATGATGATAACCCTGAATTTCTCTAAAAAGGATTATTAAAAATGGAAACCATCATTGGGTCATCACGTAATGTTAAATGAAATAAAATTGATTTATTTTATTTCTTTTAATGTCCAAAAACAACTTTTCACAGTCGACCCACACTAGTTGATATTAGGCCCCACATAAGGTATAGTCTACTATGAACACAACGGTGCCCTCAAAATTCTGATTCGGGGACCCATTTAGGAGTTATTACACTTTTTTAGGAAACCCGCTCACGCATTCTATTAAAAACATAATATTTTTAAAATAATTGTTCCAGGCACACCAAACCTTGTAATCATATTCCATATTAGTGGAAAGTCTCATAATTTTCCCAATTAATTTATAATAATAAAACCGGAGAAAATATGAGTCCTTACATTCTCCCCACTTTAGGTCTTTACATCCCTGAAAGATAAAAACAAATCTATACAAACAAATGGGGGTAAAGAGAATGAATATGAGTCTCCCACTCCCATGTTCTCTCCTATATATTATCGTTCTTCCACCGAATGTGCACTAGAGGAATCAACTACCCACAAAGGAGCCTCTCTTATCAATCCTCTATCTCCACTAGGTACTCTGCAAAATTCACCCCACCTTTAATGTTCAGCTCACCCTAGTCAATGACGTGTAATGGATCTTGCACATACCTCCTCGGCTATGACACGTGGAAGACTTCATGCACCCACTCTTACTATAGAGGTAGAGTCAAGTGGGACGCCACCTTGCCAACTCTATGTAGTATCTGGAAAGGCTCGACGAACCTCGGAGATATCTTTCTACCCCATCCAAATGTTTGTATCTCGTATCGAGGAGAGACCGAAAGGAACACATGGTCCCCCTCCTTGAACTCCAAGGGCCTTATTTATTGGTCTTAATAAGACTTTTGATAGCTTTGTGAAGTCTTCATCTATTCCTGGATTACATGCACCTTCTCTGTAGTGGCCTGCACCAACTCCGGCCCCATGAGTGATGACTCTCCTAGGTCCGTCAAGCGAAGTGGAAACCTACAGGGTTGCCCATAGAAGACCTCAAATGGTGTCAGACCAATAGTGGAGTGGTATCTATTTTTTTATGAAAAATCCAAAAATATTAGGTGATCCTCCCAACTCCGGACAAATTCTAGGATACAAGAACATAGCATATCCTCAAGAACTCGAATGGTCCTCTCTGTATGGATGTTTTCCTGTGGCTAAAGAGCTGTGCTCAAGCACAGTTGAGTCCCAAACACCTCTTGTAATCCCTTCCAAAACCAATATTTAAAGCGAGAATCACTATATAAGACTATAATAAATGGGACTCCATGGAATCAAACTATATCTTACACATAAAGTTGTCCCAATCTCTTTACTAAAATCTTCTCCTAAATCGCTAGAAAGTGGTCTGACTTAGTGATTCATTCAAAAATAACCCAGATGGTATCATTCCCCCTATATTTATGTGGTAAACCTATCACTAAGTCCATCGATATCCCATCCCACCTCCACTCTGGCACCTATAGGGGTTGATTCAAACCCACTAGAACCTAGTGTTCAGACTTCACTTACTGATAAGTGAGGCATATAGAAATGAACTCTTCCACTACCCTCTTAATCCTCGGCCACAAGAACAGATGTTAGAGGTCCTGATACATCTTTTTAAATCCTAGATGTACCGCCAAAAGGGATGTACGGAAATCCCTTAAGATATCCTCCTACAACAACACGGGTACTATTGTTAACCCTTTTAATAGAATAACATGCTCTCCACCTTTCAAATATCCATCAGGGTTATACCGTATAGAAATATGAGCATGTAAAGTCTCATAATTAGTGTCTCTGAGCTATACCTCCATGAACCACTGTAAGAGTGGAGGGGTGACTATCATCGACTGTAGGTAAGCTATTCTATAACCATTCACAATGGATATCTACAATGCAACCAATTGTTCTAACGCCTCACCCAGCAACTACAAGTTAGATATCCTACTAAGAGCATCTACCACCACGTTCCCCTTCCCATGAGTATAGACAATCTCAAATTCATTGTCCTAAATAAACTTTATCCATCACCTCTGTCTCAAGTTCAAATACTTCTAAGTAGATATATACTTGAAACTTTTATGGTCATAGTAGATGATAAACCACTCTCCTATAAGGTAGTGTCACCACATCTTCAAGGCGAAGACTACCACTAACTACTCAAGGTCATGGGTCACATAGTTCTTATCATGTGATCTCAACTATCATGAACCATATGCAATCATTTCTTTTCCCTGAATTAGGACACGACCAATCCTGGTCCCTGATGAATCATAGAACACCAAATATTTAACACCCTATTCCAACAATCTCAACATAAGAGCACTCATAAATCTTTGCCTCAGTTACTAAAAAATATCCTCAAAGTTCCCCATCCACAAAAAAGTTTTCCCCATTTGTGTAAAAGTTTTCAAGGATGATACTACTCTGGAAAAGTTAGGCACAAACCTCTGACAGTACCCAACCAACCTAAGTAAACTCTACACCTTGGTAACACTCTTGGGTGGCTCCCAAGAAGGTATTGACTCTATATTTATGGGATCCACTACAAATCCAGCCTCTAAAATGACATCTCCCAGAAAGTGGACCTATCATATATAGAACAGGCACTTTGAGATCTTCCCTTGAAGATAGTTCTCTCAGAGTATGTCCAGGACCATCCTCAAGTGTATCATGTGCTCCTCCTCAGACACTGAGTACACTAGGATTTCATTAACGAAGACCACAAAGTTTCAATCTAAGTAAGGCTAGAAGATCCTGTTCATGAATACCATGAACACTGATGGGACATTTTTCATTCCAAATGGCATCACCAAGTACTTGTATTTGTCATACCGACATCTGAAAGTTGTCTTTGGGATGTCCTCATCCCGTACTCAAAGATGATGATAGCTAGATCTGAGGTCTATCTTCGAGAACCACCTCTCTCCCTTAAACTGATTGAAGAGGTCATTAATACTCAGTAGTGGATACTTATTTTTCATGGTCACCTAGTTTAGGCATCGGAAGTCCACACATAATCTCAAGATCATGTCTGCCTTCTCAGAAAAAACTGGGGCCTCTCAGGGTGAAACGTGGGGTCACACAAAGCCCTTCCTCTGCAAATCATCCAACGGTACCCTCATCTCTCAATGCTCTTTGGGAGCCATTTTATATGCAGGTGTAAATATTAGTGTTTTCCCAAATTATAGGCCAATTAATAAATCTACCTCCCTACAAGGAGGTGATCCTAGAACATCTAAATGAAATATGTCCTCATACTCATCCACCACTTCAGGAAACTGAGGACTCATCTCATCCATTACGCTAAGGTTCAGGCTAGCCAACTAATATGTAATTGTCTAAACCCTCCTATGCATGGGTTTTTCTTGAATTGCATGTTTTTTTCTCCAATAAAAGAAAACCCAGTCCCATCAATGCAGACACACCTCACTCTGCACCTAAAACAATCAATATGGGAATGAACTGCAGATAACCAGTCCATACAAAGAATGATGTCGAAAGCCCGAGATGTGCTACCAAGATATCCCAACTGAAACTCTCACCCACTAGATTAATGGAATACTATTGGCACTAGTGTATGATCATTGAATATCCCCCCGTATGAGTCTTTAATTGTAGGGATCGAGTAAATGGTTCAACCAAAGTCTCTGAGTCTCGAACAAGGGTCAGGGTGAGAAAAGAGTGAATAAAATCTATGTCTATAAAACTATATCTATGGTGGAAAATACAGAAATTGTATGTATAATTATATAGGGAGCTGCAGGTTCATAATCCTTCATGGCCTAAAGTTTTCCTCGTACCTATCCACTAGCTCCCTAAGCTCGTGGTGGACCACTTATGGGTGGTGGCGGTGGTACCTCGAACCTCTGCCCACCTCCTGCTACCTGACATTCTCTTCTTAACTGCCCACTGCCCTACATACCACCCTTCTCCTATCTCTAACTCTACCTCGGTGGTCCCTTGACCATCTCCTGATCGGTCGTACGATGGGTTGGACAATATCTATCTAGATACCTCCAACCATCGCACGAGTAACACAACATGTCCTTCAGCTGACTCGGTCTTCCCTAGGATCCTTGCACCACTGATCATGTGTCTTGGGGTAATCCCCTAGATTGAATGACCCTCTTGGGTCCCTATGTCTATTTTTGGCTACCCACCATAGATGATTCAGCTACCTGGTTCCCTGTCATATCTCCTACTATCAGTGACTGCTCTGCCATAAATCTTTCCACGGGTAGAGATCTCTCTAGTACCCTAGAATAAGTTAGAATACTAATGGATATCATTGATGCCCTGATCTCCTAGAGTATCCCCTTCTCTAAGGAATGGTCCTTGAAGAACGGGTCCTGCACCATATCTTCAGAGTAGCAAGAAAGATCTTTAAATCTCATTGATTACTCCACTACTACCTAACTACCCTACTGCAGATATAGAAGATCTTGTACATTCACTGAATGTAACATCGCCAAAAAGAACTCCTCCCTAAAGAGGTTCTCAAAGTATTCCCCCAAGAGAGATTCATCTCATCATGCTTCTGGATCAACAAGCTCCACCATCACCACGTTGGGCCCTGAAGAAGGCTCACAACTAGAATTTTAATCTGGTCGGAAGGCATCCTCATAAAGAAAAAGACACATGTAACTACCTCCATATAAACCTCATCTACCTGTGGGTCTCTCTCTCCCAGAAACCTAATAGTTTTCTACCTATAGAACTCATGAAACACACTCAACCTATGTTAATCCTTTACCAGTAGTGCTGGTAGTAACTACTTCTTGACGGGTGGTGGTATCACTGGTACACCACCCAAAGGTTTTATATCTCATATTGGTCCTTATACCAATGCCTCGTCACTAGGCAGATCATCATCATGATCATGTATCATAATCCTGAATGGTTTTCTATACGGAGGAATCCTAAAACAGATCAAGATGAAGCACGTTCAAAAGAGTATACCTGGTGAGCTGACTCAATAAGGACATGTGAACATACCCAAATCATATATGATTCATGTACTGTTAATTTCCCTACAACCATTGTTTTCATGTACCGAGTCAGAAATCAAAATTTAGAGTCCTAGTGTATGGATACTTCATTCGCTGCACCAACACTAGATTCCATGGCTAGAAATCCAAACTCAAAACACTTAACATTTTCCCCCCAAAATCAACCTCATAGACTCCCAGTCCTTAAGTAGAACCAACCCCCTTTGATACTACTCTGTAATGATCCATCCTAGAGGGGCCTATTTCGTGACTACCCTAAGCTCGCCTATGATAATACAAGGGCTGGAGACTAGTGTTGAGTGGTAATATCCCTCAAATGGGAGACATTTTCCTAAGTACATTCACACACACACACACATCTCCAAGCCCAAAATACTGAAACGTAAAAACACGGAGTAGAAAATTCATCCATACACTAAGATACCAACCACATAGTATGAAAGTAAAAATCTAGAAAGTAAATAGGGCCAGAATACAATCCCACTAATGAAATAGTCTGAAAATGTAAACACACAAGTTCCTGAAACTCCTCCACAGAAAATCCTACTCGAAGGGTAGGTATAGGACAACTGTTTGAAGTCATAGGAGAACACCTCGTCTGTATGAACACTAAAAGCACCACCTGGTCCTAATATACCTATAACTCTATCATTGTGTCGATCATCTACACAAGACATGACATCTGTGGGAAAATACTGTGCAAGAGTGAGTAAAACAATACTCAATAGGACACCCCAAAACCACAAAGGAATACCAATAAGAAATACATTAAGTACACCACAAATAAATATATGAAGTACACCACAAAGAAATACACAAAGTATACAAAAAATAAATACATGAATTATACCATAAAAAAAGTGTATGGTATACCACAAAGGAAACATATGAAGTATATTCATATCACAAAGGTATATGCATAAAGAAAAAAAGCAGGATTATCAGTCGTAATCTATAGAACACCCAGTATTGGTAACACACAAAGTGTCAATAACACACGGAGTGTTGATAACACATGGATTATTGATAACACATGAATTTTTTATAACACATGGAGTTTCAATAACACACTAAGTGTCGATAACACACATAGTGTTGATAACATTGTAGTTTCACGAACACATGAAGTGTCGATAAGTCATGCAACCCCCAAGTCACATCCAGTCGCAGGATTTCTCACATAGAACACTATTTATGGGAGAATCTAATCCTCAATCCATTAGGTCATATTTCAACTTTCAAAAAACACACTTCGAGTATCCAAAAATGACCGTCTCATTTCAATGGTCCCAACTTCGTAAACAGATCATCAAACAGGCACACAGTTTGAATGATATGACCATTTTTGTAAAAAGGACTGACCTGGTTCCAACTCGAGTCTAGTATGGGTATGAATCAGCCCATCCATAGCCCATATGTCTGGTCTGGGCTAGACCGATGGTCCACTGGGCCTCTAGATCAGTCACCCTAGTTCAGCATGCTGCATGTGGGCCAGTTTTCTCTGTTGGACGCAGACCACCCTGGCCATGCCCCCCTAATCCACATGGTTTGCCCCGACTGCATGGCTCACCCCATGTCACCCGATCAATGATGTGTTTTCATGTTCAATGCAGTTTTCCTCCGCATCCCTAGTCCCTGTCGTGACTCCATGCGGTACGGCCGCCATCTCTTACTCCAACGGCCACTGTTGAAGGCGATTGTCGTCCTCTTCCTCACCCATATGTGGATACTTCCACATTCTACCAAGCATCGACGTGCACCGTTATAGCCACCGACCACCAGTGCCCTTAGTTCCGTAGGTCTCCCCAATTTCTCTAGTACTCTGTTTTATGAAACAGAGCCACATCTGTGATCCACGGGTTTGAAACTTCACAATCGTGGGATTTGATCCATCTTGCTAACACTCTAGGGGTCTGATCGTGTTCAGAGCCTCCCCAAAAAGGGTACAATGGAGAAGAACGCAAGAACAAGGATAATAAGAATACATAGAACACCCAAATAATGTATCTTTTCCTTGTTCGTATCGGCCTTGATTCATCCTTGTTGGAAGGGAAAATGGAGGATAATCACTAAGATCTATCACATGAAAAAAACCCAACATTAAATTAACCATCCTTAAAGAATGATTGAACTGTGGATCAACCTGTTTATTGGTTGGTCCATGTTCATCATCGAATCTAAGAGGGAAAGAGAAAATCACAAAGAGATCAACATCCTGCCTCATGGTTGGATCAGTTGTTGATTAAGAATTGAGGTCTGTTTCATCGTTGATCCTTAATCAGCCGGCGTTTTTTATCGTTCGTCAAAGAGGTTTCTGTCTCTTTACCTCAAATGAATTCTATGGTTATGAATATAGCTCTGAATTTCTCTGAAAAGGCTTATTACAAAGTGAAACCACCACTGCATCATTAAGTAATGTTAAATAAAATAAATTTTATTTCTTTTATTTCTTTTAATGTTTGAAAAATAATTTTCATAGTCGACCCACGTTGGTCAATGTTAGGCCCCACCTAAGGTAAATTCACTGCTCTAAATGCAACGGTTCCCTAGGATTTATGATATGGGAACCCATTTAAGAGTTATTCTACTTTTTAAGGAAAACTGCTCATGCACAATATTAAAAACTTGAAAATTTTCAATGAATTGTTCTGCGCACACCAGGCCATGGAATAATTCGTCATATCAGTTTTTGGTCTTGTAATTTTATCAATTAATTTATAAAAATAAAACTAGATAAAATCTAAGTCCTTACAAGTTTGGTGTTTTGGATTATGAGGTTCTTTCTTGATGAATTTTGGTTTGATGATGTTTTTATCTTCATGTTTTTATATTGTTTATAGTATGCCACCCAGAATGGCATTGAAGGTTTCCAGTGAGTCTCCTATAATTTTTGGCCCTACCTAAACTCTAGTTGGAGTGATGAAGTCATGTTCTTCTTAAGTTTTTTCCTATTTTACATGGTGATCGAGGTTTTTTAGAGGCTGTGAAATGGGTTCAGGAAGTTGAAGGGGTATTTCGATCATTGGGAACTCCTGAATCTATGAGGGTGTGAGCTATTCTGGTTTCATTTGAAGTTCTAATATTCAGGTGGTGGAAGATTATTGTTCTTCCATTGTTGCAATTAGGGATGTATAGGGAAGTGTTTAAGACCATTATTATTTAATGGTTCATATCAGAGTAGGTGAAGGCAAGGAAAGTGGCATATTTTTTGGGTTTCTATTAAGGCCAGTGTTTGACGAAGACCTATATTGATCATTTTAAAGAGCTGGTAATTTTTTATCTGGTGATAATGTTAAAGGATCAGTTAAAGGATCCTCTCTTCTTTTGGGGTCTTCATTTAGAAATCAAGAAGCGTGTTCTATCATCTATTAAAGCATAGTTTGAGAAGTTGGTTGGACAATCATTTCTAGCCGAGTTGGATTCTAGGGTGAAGTTAGTGGTATTTGGAACTCATCAAGGTAACCCATCTAATGAAAGTTGTATTCTAAAGAAACCTATTCTTGAGGGGTCTTCATTTTCGGTTTTGGATTCTTGTTCATCATATTGTTCACTCATTTTATAGTGACCCTACCTTTTCTTACATTACTATTAGATCATTATAAAGATAAAAAAATAATATTATTACACCATAAGGATCTATAGGTTTAGTTTGTTTGGAAAACTTGGACCATACATAACATTTACAACATCAAACATAAACATTTATTTAATTTCTTCTTCTCTAGATTCTTATTGGCACTTAAACTCTCCTTAGTATATGTAGTCACCTGAAAATATACATCAAAAATGGGTGATATAAAAGACCAGTAATAGGATAGATATGAAAAATATAACAATGGGTGAGCATAATCATAATATAGGCAAAGGATCATGAACATGAGAGGAATCATTAATAAAATACTTGAAATATGGAAATGCATAAAAAAATAAAGATCATGTATTAGTGGTTAACTACCACACATACTTGTGAACAAATATAGAATATTGTTCACAAATCATTTCACTTTAACTCATAAGATTAATCACTTTACCCAATGCATTAGAGTTCTGTATAATTTCAGGTGCACCCGTCACATTCAAACATTCATATTGTGCTATATAATTCTGAGCGTACCCATCACATAATAACATTATAATTATCATGCATTACACATAAAGCATATATAAAAAAATAAACATAACTAAACCATGTAAAGGAATGGGTTTCATATCATGATAATTCATTCATAAACTTTGGGTTCCCAAAAGAAAGTGGGAATAACATACTTGATACAATAATCATCAACCTTGAATGAGAAATAAAAGGTGTGTTTATGAAAGAAGAGTTCTTTTGGAAAACATTTGTTTGACATTAACTCTAGTGGAAAACATTTATATCCTATAAAAGGTGATATAATTATGAAAAATTATTTTTAAGGAGTTACCATACAAAAAATGGAGTGAAATAGGGAGGACTCGAAGAAAGAAAGTTAGGTTCAAGAATTTCCCCTTACCTTGTATCCAAAAACTTTCTTCACTTTAATGTCATGTATAACCACATTAGATTCATTAATTAACAATTATATAACCTTTTTACATGAATATGGTTCATTATGGTTTCATTAAGTAATTTTATGGTCCTTTTTATGAGTTATAGAGTTTAAATCCATTGTTCGGGAATGTTCATTTTTATGGTTTTCTTGAACGATTCACTTGTATTCATGAATGGAAGTTCGTGTAGAACATGGATAAACATCCAGAACTTATATTACATGTTATTAATGATAATAAATGAGTTTAAATGATATTATAATTAATTATGTTATATACCATTTGGATGAATCATTAGTTAATATTTAATGATGATCGTTTTAGGTTAATTTGGGCAGTTTTTGGATCACAATGAAAATGTCTTGATGTATCATTTAGTAATATGTACATAAGTTAGTTAAAAAAAATTAAATAGGTCATAATACATATAATATAATATTTTTCAACCATAAAAATGGTTTCATGACTAGATCTGAAGGTGGTAAAGGAAAAAAAGAAAACATGTTGTTCTAGAAGGTGATAAATTAACACCTCACGAACAACATTTTCTTTTCTAAAAAAAAGAAGAGAAGAAGGGGGTTGGATGATATATTACCCCATTAGTATCATAAAATTATATTATATATGATATATTTTAGTTACCATACCATGTGGGTAGATATTAAGAAAATAAATTGAAATTGAATCGAAATTAAAGGAAAAGAGAGAGAGGGAAATTGCCTCTTGAATCCTCCTCTTGAGATCCCCCTTAAGGAACCTAGGATTGATCTTTTGATGAGACCATAAGATATAGGAATTGGGGGAGGGGATAGGAAAGATTATTTTCCATAGTTTATATAATGCTTTAATCTTGAGAGGTGTGAGGAAATGAGGGTGTGAAGGCTGGTATTTTTAGTGGAGGGGAGATGGGTTTTCTCAATATAATATTCATTAATTTATTATTTCTCCACAAGACAAGTAATAGTGAGTCTTACATGAATAAATAAAGTAATTTTCTCATGTTAATATTAACCAATTGGGATTAAATCATCATAACATCATACATGACTCTATAATTAGTGTATTTAGATTATTTTGTAAATTATGGTATTTCACTATTCATAAAAAATTCAAGTATTTCAGAAAAATCCCAAAAATTCATCCTAACCATTTTTTGATGTGTATAATCCAAAAATGAAGTTTATTATTCAAATATAATTTTCCAAATTTGGTTAATTTAATTTTTAATTAAAATTATAATTTACTTGAAAAATACAGTTTTTAAAACATTTATTTACTTATTCCAAAACATAGGTACATCATACGTTTACATAAATCCTATATATATACTATCATGTATGAAGTTAATATTCATTAGGTTATGTCACTATTCATAAAGGTAACATTACTATCCATAAGGGTGTGTTACTATTCACCAAAAATTATGTTTGTTTTATTATACTCCAAAAATCATCATGGACACAACCATGTATGTCAGATTTTCAAAATTCAAACCATAAAAGTGGAAAAATTATGTTTAATGGTCACATAGTATTTAGTATCATTATATGTCATTATGATTACTAATTTTATTATACTATAAGGCATATTTATAATAAGGTATCTCCATTGATAAAACATCGGGTTGTTACACATTTTTTATAGTGTGGTCGGTTTGGACATTTGAAGCCATATTGTCGAGGTCCCCCGAAGTCTTTCCTTTGATATGGTTGGTTGGTTCACTTGGGTAAGTTCAGTAAGTGGAGCTTCTATAATATGAAGTTTTAGTTGGAGGATGGAAGCTCCTAACTGCAGGGAAGTAGATTCTTCAAGACATTAGGTCTCCATCCATAGGCCCCGGAGTGAAGCTTTTCACATAGTCAGAAATCGAGGGAACCTTGGTAAAGATTTTTCCTCCTCAATTGGAGTTGAGATATTTTGAATATTCTTGTTGTAGTTTTATTTTTTGTTTTTAGTTCCTCTTTATTATAAAATAATTTTCAGTTCTTTTTTCTTATAACCCTATGGTTGGACTTTATGGATGTGAATCTTTAAATGGTTGAATTTTGTGAATTTTTTTCACATCCATTTGTGCTTTATTTAGATATTATAATGTATTTAGGAGGTGATTAGTTGTATTTTTTTCATTTTTGGGTTCACCACTTGGTTTTGAAATTATTTTTTTATGCCCCCTTGAGTCGACAGTTCCCTTGTTGATGCTGTCATGTGAGGATTTTCTGGTCCCGGTGTTGGTTAGTGCTAGTTGGGTTATTATGGTAGGAAGGACCCTCCCTTTTATTTTTCCATGTTTCCCCTATTTTAGTTATTTATAGAGATGGACAGGTGTGACTTGTGGAGTAAAAGGTCATCCAGATTTTCATGGTTCAGTTTGGATTCATCCCATTTCAAGTTGAGTTCTGATCTTCATTCAGTTGGTGAATTTATAGGGGAAGAAAGTTTTTTTGTTGAGGATAATTGTCACACATTTACCATGGAATTTATTTTATTTTATTATTTTCTTGAGTTTGGATCTTTTGGTTGAGGTATGAGATGGGTTCCTGATGAAAAATTTTAGTTTTGAAGTTTTTGGGTGGCTTCTTGACCTGTGCACAGTTTGTGTGCACAGTTATAGGGTAAACCATGCAGCCTATTGAGGCTAAGAAAAATTTCAGTTGTTTTTATTCTTTGATGGTTTTCCTAGAATAGTTTGAGAATGTTTTGGTCAAAACCTTGTGATCTCAATGATAAAATATTCATCCTTTTTTGGTCTCAGGGACAAGTCGTACAACTTGCGTACGGTTAGAGGAAACCGTGCGACAAGAATGTAGGAAGGCTCTACAATTGGAAATAATCATTTTTAATGGTTAGTTAATTTTTTACCAAACTATGTGGCTAGCCTGTGTCAGTTTCCTCTTCATCTAGTGAGGGTGCACATGGTTAGCGCACAATTTGAAAAATTATTCGGCCAAACTATGATGCTTTCCTAGTTTTCTTAAAACTTTACATGCCATTTTTTCCCTCCTCTATTTAAACCGAATTTTGGGTTACTCCTCCCCTTTCTTCATTTTTGGCACATGAAGGGGTTCCCAAATCCCCTTCCCTTGATTCCTCCTCCTCCCTTAGTGCTCCCTCAATGTTTCTAAGGTGATTTTTTTGGGATTTTAGTCAATTTTCTACCCCTCTTACTCTTCCCTATTGGTTTCTTGGTTTTCCTTTAGTGGGTTCTCTCTTGTACAAACCCTAAAATATATTTTTTATGTTTGTCTTGTTTTTTTTAAGTTAGGGTGTGCGGTTTATCCATTATTCTTCGTTCTTCCTCCTCCAAGAGTTTTTTTTGCATCCATATATCGTTGAGGTAGGTGTTTTCATCATTTTCTTTTTCAGAACATGTCATTGATGCTTAAGATTTCTTATATTGTTTCTAAAATGTGTTAATCATGATTTTTGTGTGTTAGAATAACTTTTTGTGGTGTTTTCATAATGGAAATCTGATGTAAAAGGGTTTTCAAAGGGTTTTCTTAAATATGCCAATGTATATATGTATGAAAAGTGTTTGATTAAATTCAAATTGGACTTTTTATAAGAATTTAGGTATTTCAAGAGTGTTTTTGGACTTGTTTGTGTTTTGGTGGCTTGGGTTGATTGTGAATTGAGTCATGTGTGTGATTTATGGTGACTTTTTTTGATTGGTTATATATGTCTAGTGAAATATATGGTTCTTGGATTTATTTTTGGGTACTTATATGGTTTTATAAGGGTATTCTATTTGATGTGGTCATGTCCATATGTTCACTAGCTTCACCTAGGTATCGGTACACAAATAAAGATGGACTTTAATAAAGAAAATATAAATTTACAAAATGCTTCCCCTCCTCCCTCTTCTCTTCTCTAGTCTTCCTCTTCCTGAATGATTCTTGAAAAACCCCATTGGTTCTTAAATGGTTCTTTGGTATCTAAATAATTTAAAATGTGGTTTTCAAAAAAATCAATTTTTTTCAAATTTTTTTCTAAATATTTTTCCATTTTGTACCTTGAAATAGGTTTGGTAAAATTATGACTCAAAAGGCCTATTTAGAATCTTTTAAGTATAAGTGGTGGTTTCACCCTAGTTTTGTAAGTGGTTTTCAGATGGATTTGGGTTATAAATGTTAAAGAAGTGGTTGGTACCTTGTGATGTTTTGGAAAATGGTTTTCACAGTGACATTATGTGTAACCCAAGTTGGCTATTGTTTCTAGATTGATGTGTGATGGGAACCACTCGGGTGGACCCTCTGAGGAGAGGGTCAACGCATAGTCGATATCAGTGTTTGGTCTAAGCAAGAATGGTGGTTGTGGGTTGTAGTTTGATCCACGCATGTGATGACCTCTCAACTCACCATGTACTATTATAATGGGATTATTGGGTATCATTTAGAGAGTCGACTGATGGTTTCTTATTGACCTCAATTAGACTGGTTAGTACCCCCTAGATTTACTGAGATTCCAAGGGGACGTTCCACTAGATTGGATAGTTTAAAGAATCTAGTTGGTTATTAACTATAGAGTTGCATCATATTCTAGAAGGTGATTCTAAACTGAGTACATCTAGGGATGTTTAGAAAATATCCATGATTAAATATGTATTTTATGTTTCCTTATTCTGCACTTTTATTTCTTGGTTCTGCTAGTTTTTTCTTGATTGTTCTATTCCTTCTATTTTTAGTGTAGCCCATTTTTTATCTGGAGTGGGTTCTAATTTGGGTCTTGGTTTAGTGAGATGGGTTTTGAAATGGAATACTCTTTTAAAAAAGAAATTTGTGTGTGCGTTGTTCCTAACGATGGGTTTTTTTTTGGAATGATGTGTTTTTATTTTGAAATATTAGAACCCTATTTTATATATATATATATATATATATATATATTAAAACTAGTGATTATAGATAATTTTGGGAAAGTAAATGTATGGAATCTGTGGTACTTGCCTACTAAGTTGTTTACACTCACACCTTACTTGTGCCACTCTGTGTCGATAGACCTGAGTTGTTTTGTAAGTTTAGGTTTATGGTTCTAGATTGCCTATGGATAGAGATGGTCTTGATGGATGGTGGTTAACAATAGTTCACATGGATATCGTGACATTTCGGTTTTTTTAGTTTTTTTTTTATTTTAGTTATGTTCTTCTGTTGTTGTCTCTAGATCAGTTGTATATTTATTGAAGTTCATTTATCGTTGTTTTATGTTACATTATCTGTTTGGGTTATCTAATTCTAGTTTTTTATTGCGATAAATTTTTTCAAATTGGTTTATCTTTTATAACCAGCTCTATTTTCCATCTCAGGGGGATCAATAATGCCTCTCAGGTCGTGCCACAGATTATGTCAGGTATCCGGTCGGACGACAGCCCAACCTAGTTCATGATAGGTTATGCTTCAATATATTATGTTAATTATATAGAAATATGTTATGGAATGGATAAATATAACTTTTATAGATTTCATGAAATATTTGGTAACTTCTTGGATGTTATAATTATGAATTGTCAAAAATGTTCCTCAATTTATTCATTTGACATTAATTAGTCAATAAAAAGAAGTAACTTCTAATAATGAATGAATAAGTTATTATATCATAAAATTCTATAAGTGTTAATATAACATAATTTAATCATAAATACCATGTAATACCATTATTTATACCTTCATAAACATCCATGAAGAAACTTTTATAGCATTATCCATGTACGTAGTTAAACTGAACCAAACATGAAAATGAAATAATTTGTGGATGCATATAAATATAAAGTGAATTTTTAATAATATATTTATTATATAACTAAAATGATATCAATTAGAATATATTATATGGGTATAAAATATTCTATAAGATTTAGGATGACATGATAAAAGTAAAATAAAGATAAGTATCATTAATTACATAAAAAACTTGATTTTCCTCTTGAATACTTTCATTATTTCGAGGAATTAAGACCTCTCCTTGAAACCACGAGAATACAAATTTGAGAAAAACATGTTTTATAGGGATATTAAGTATATATTATAGAGGAAAAAATATGATATTTATAAGGGGGAATTGGGGTCCTTTTCTCGATGAGTTTAGAGGAATATTTTAAAATACCTATTGTTTAATGGTTAATAAACCCCTAATTTGGGAACATTAATTTATTTTCAATTTCCTTATCAAATGATCTTAATACTATTTATTTCATTTTTTTGTAATATCTTGACCCTTTTTTAGATTTATCAACCTTGTTTATAGGTATTCCTTACTCTTACTTTGAGTAAATCTTGTTTGGTTTTTACCTTGGGAAGTTTTAGATGAAATTGGAGAAAATTGTAAAGATGAGAGGTTGTTCACGGTTGGCATACATTTTTTACCAAACCATGAACCAGCCCAAAAAACCATGTGAATCTAAACATAAGGTATTTTCACTTCTGGCGCATGGTTTGAAAAACCATGTGCCCCTACGAAGAAAACTATGCATGCATTTTTAATTACCCCAAAAATTATTTTAAAAATACTCTAACCCCTGATATTTTCCCAAAATTGACCTTAGATCAACTATAAATGAATCATCCCATTTTTTGAGGCTCCTAGATGGATTCCAAACCCTTATGACCTATGTTCTTCACAATTTTAAGACCGAATCCAAGATATGCACCTCTCCCGGTAAGTGAATCTTATCTCGTGCGGTTTTCTCCATCTTTATTGTTCTTTTCTCATTCTTTGAGGGGAAATTTTCCTCTTTTTTGTGGATCTAGATCATGGTTTAATGAATAATATTGATTTTTTTTATCTTGGATCTAGGATTCATATCTATATCTCATTCTTCATCATGTTATTTATTATCCTGGTTAAATTATGTATTTCTGTTTGTGAGCATTTGTTAGTAATTTGAGGTAGGTGGTCTAAAATTCAATCCCATATTCTTAATTTAATTATGTGTATATAATTTTGAGAATTTCATTTTCCGTGATTGGTTAATTTCATTGATAATTGAATTCATTTGTTTTGATTTTCATTTGTTAACGATAAAGTTTAAATTGGGGAAATTGAATAGTGGAATTGGATTGATTAATTGTTTAATTAATTAATGGGATATTGGGATTGTGAAATTAGATTGAATTGGACTAATTAATTTTTGAATTAATTAATCAAAATTTTTTTGATTATGTAATTGTTAAATTAGAATAATTAATAGTTGAATTAATTAATGGATCATTGTGAATATAGAATTGGATTAATTAATTATTGAATTAATTAATGGATTTTGTTAAATGTGGATTTGAATTAATTAATTATTTTATTCATTAATGGATTTTTGTAAATGTGGAATCGAATTAATGGATTTTTTTTATTATGGAATTGAATTAATTAATTGGTTAATTAATTAATTAATTATATGATTGGTCAATTAAGGTGTTTAAGAATTAATTTAAAATTGAAATTATGTGATGGTTGGATAAACCTTGATGTTTATGAAATTGTGATAATTGGGTTAATTTTGATTAACCTTGATTGATGTGATATATTTAATATTGTGATATATGTGATATACATGTGTGGGAAAAGGTCCGCTACATCAAAATCCCATAGGGGTGGATTGTGTGATATATGTGTGTATGACATAGTCTATTGCATCAAAATCCCATAGTGATAAATTATTTTGAGACACTTATTTCTTCTCCAAAAGTCCACTTGTATAATTGTGTGATTGTTTGATATACGTGTGTGATATAAGGTCTACTGCATCAAAATCCCATAATGATAAATGAGTGTGGGACGTGGAATATTGTTCAAAATACCACATTTTTTTATTGATTTATATATGAGTTGTGGGTCACATACTACTACTTCAAATACCCACGGGGTCCTAGCTATGGTGTTCTTGGCCCAAAATATGGGCATTGGACTATGGTTCCAATTAGTCATGGTGATGAATTGAAATGAAATGGATAATGAAATATCTTCCGTTATTATGAATTGAGAATTGAATATTTGAAATGGTTCAAACTCTGGCATAGTACAAAGAAGGTATTGAGTTTCAGGTGTCCTTGGGAAATCGAGTGTTTAGGTGGTTTAATTAAAGAATAATTTAAATGTGATAATTGTTTACTTATGCATTGTACTTTATTCTTTATACAACTACATACACTATTATTTAATGGATATTATTTTAGCCAACAATGGTGGTGGCCTAATAAGTTGTACCCACACCCTACTCAGGCTGCATGATCGGTACCCGAATAGATTTCATGGTTGTAGGATAGGTTAAGGGAAAAGGACCTATATTATATGGTTGAGTCGAGATGGATCACGGATGAGGGAACCAGGCTTAGTGTCGAAATCCACTTGGAAGTAGTCAGTGTCTATATTTATTTTGAGTTTTTAATATTGAAACCTGACACGTATTTAGAATGACATATCTACTTTTTAGTTTTTCATATTGTATTTCATGTTTTGGTCATCATGGGATACTGGTTAGTTTGGTTGTTGATTATATCATTTGGTTGTTATTATTTATTTCTATTGTTATGATACTTTGATAAAGAGGTTATTGTATCCCCATGTTGATATATTAGACCCTCACTGCTATTTTGTAGCCTCTAGAATATGGGGAGTCACTTTTATGGTCACGTAGTGAACTGGCTCGGGGCACCGGTGTGTGGTACTCAGGTCGGGATGTTACAAAGTGGTATCATAGAAGGGTTTTTTTTATTTTATTTTGTCTTACTATTTTGGAAAGGTAGACAGAAGAATAGGATGATTCTGTACTTGTTTAATATATCATGCATGGGAGTAACTGACCCATTTATAGAGGTAAAATCCAAGTACCCATGGTGGGATTGTTGTTAATGATATGTTTTGTTATAGTTGATACTATTTCACCTCGAGTGATGTAGGTTTTATGTGATGAAATTATTTTTTTTGAGATTTTCTGATATTTGAATAATGGACTAGTATTACACAAGAATTCAGTATGAATGCATCCTTCTAGGAACTCTGGATTATTTTTTTGCATGCATCATTTTAGGTATTCATGAGAAAATAAGAATTTTGGGAAAGTTGTTTGAAAGAAGTGATTTTATTTTCTTGGGTGCTTTAAATGAAAAAGGTTCCTAACATGAACTTTAAAATTTTATAATGATGAAAATTGTGTAAAATGGGTATCTAATGAGAACACTTGAGTAATGAAAATTATTTTACCCTTTGTTAAACTTGACCTAGTTGTAGGACAGTTAAGGGTAGTGATAGCGCCTCGGTTTTGACTGTGCGGCGAGGTTTGGGGAAAAGACTTGTGGTGGATTATTGTGATTTTTCTCTTATGTAAAGGTGATAATATTTTGTTATGTTTCATGATATGTGTGTCTTTAATTATAGATACATATCTCCTTGATGATTCTTTTTTACTGGATGACATGAGGTTATTGCTGGAAATGTTCCACTAGTAGTGGAACCTGAGGCCCCGATAGTGCCGGGTGGGGAAATTTGAGATAAATTTCAAAAGAAATTAGCTCACTTCATTTAGTTTATAGAAATTGATCTAGGGTATGTTTTGAAGAGTATGTTTGATCTAATATGAGATTTCTAGTTATAGGACACTCTGACTTTTACTGGAGATGGTGGACCTGAGGCAACTGAGTTTTGGATTGAGTCCATCCAAACAATACTTGACCACTTAGAGAGTCCTTCTGATAAGAGATTCAAGATAGTAGATTATATGTTACGTTTTCATGAAAAGCATTTGTGGGACATCCAGACTTAGGATATACATTTAGAGGATATAGAGTGGAAGGACTTTTAAGAGAAGTTCCTAGAGAACTTTTATCCAAAGATGCTGAGATAGGAGAGGGTTGTTGAGTTCATGAGATTGAACTAGAGGATTATGTACATGATGGAATATGTTTAATTCTGTATAGATTCATAGTTATTTACTCTTGTGTTGGAAGGGGATGAGGATACTTTGGAAAAAACGGTTTCATGACAGGATTAAATGTGAGATTAAGTCCCAAGTTAACATCTTTCGGTTTAAATAAATTTATTGAGGTAGTGGATTAGGATCTCATAGCTGAGGGGAACCTGAAGGAGTCTTCCAGTAGAGGACATGAGGTTTTCAATGGATAACTAGGAGGTATATTTTTTGATATTAGGAAGTGTCTTTATGAGAATTTTATCCAGGGGGGATAACTGGAAGAGTAGCTAGGGGGAGGATCGGTTACTCAGGATCTTACCCAAGTTCTTTTCCATCAGTGTGGTGGGATGGGCCACTATCGTAGACACCATCTTTGAACACCAATATAATGTAGATATTTTAGAAATATAGGACATCTATATATGTTCTGTATGAACCCGCAATATATGGGTAATGATGGGGAATCTAGAAAGAAGCAGAGTGCAGGAATGGGTTCTTCTACACTGTATCAGTCTGGAAGTTGGAATTCTACTAGTCATGGAAGTAGAGGCAGTGTACATGGAGCTTCTGGGAAATATTTCTCATTTCATTAGAGTGGTGCAGCTCATGGGACTCAAGCTACATTATAGAGAAGAGGGTAAGGACATTTTTATGTCATTCAACCTACACTGGTGGATAGTAAGGTTGGACTATCGATGGTTAAGGGTACTATTCTTGTATATTCTACACTTTCTAGTTCCTTTTTTGATATTGGTGCCTCTCATTACTTTATATCTGCATAACTTGTGAATGGTTTTATCCTGGTTTTGGAGTTCATAAGTTGGGTGATTATGATAGATACAACTTTTGGAGTACGATCAAGAGACATTTTTTGTGCAAAGGGTGTTCTCTAGAGGTTGGGGATTATCGTTTCAATTGGGATCTTTACATCCTTGGTATGTTAGGCTTCTACCTAATTATGGGTGTGGATTTGTTAGTATCATACTAATCCAACATTTATTGTTACCATAGGAGAGTAACTTTTACATCTCTTAAGGGTGAAAATTATGTACACCGTGGAGAGTGGAACATCAAGTCGGGTTGTACAGGGACAGTTCATCAGCAACTGGGGGATCTCACCACCTAGGTTGCTAGTCTATTATTGGAGAAAGAGGTGTAAAGCATGATGTATTTCCACACATAGTGGACATGTTCCAGGAACGTTTTCATGAGTACTTCTCAGACCTTCCACCTAAGAGAGACATGGAGTTTACAATTGATCTCATGCTAGGGGTTATGCTAGTTTCTATTCCACCATACAGAATTCACAAATAGAGATTCAAGAGCTAAATCCTCAATTGGAAGAGTTTATGGATAAGGGTTTTATTCATCCAAGTATATCTCCTTGGGGTTCACTAGTTTTTTTAAAAAAATAATGTTGATGGGAATCTGTGCTTATGTGTTGATTACTAGGAGTAAAACCAGATGATTATGAAAAAATGGTATTTACTTCCGTATATCAGTGATCTATTTGACTAGTTGAGAGGATCTTGTGTTTTATCTAATATTGACTTGAGATCAGGGTATCATTAGTTGAGAGTTTGACCTTATAATATAATGAGGAATTCTTTAAGAACTAGTTATGGACTTTATGAGTTCTTTTTAATTCCTTTTTGGTTGATGAGTGCATCAATAGTGTTTATGGGCTTGATGAATAGATTCTTCCACCTGCACCTAGATCAGTTTGTGGTTGTGTTTGTGGATTAAATCTTGGTGTGATCCAAGACACATGAAGATCATTCTCAACATCTTAACATCATCTTGAGTACACTGGGAGATCATTAACTATATTCCAATCTATCTAAGTTTTAGTTTTGGATTGATCAGGTACACTTCTTGGGTCTCATCATCTCATAGGAAGGTGTGTAAGTGGAACCAAAGAATGTGAAGGCTGTTGTTTGTTGGAAATAGACCAAGAATATTTTTAATATCCACAGTTTTTTGGGGTTGGTGGGTTATTATAAGAAATTCATCCAGGATTTTTCCTAATTGGAAGCTCCACTTTCAGGCTTTACCAAGAAGGGGATAAAATTTTAATCATCAAAAACATGTGAAAATTCATTTTATAAGTTGAAGAATAATTTAACATCATCACTGATTGTGATCCTACCCAATCTAGGTGAGGAGTATATAATGTTTTGTGATTCTTTTGGGATTGTAAATAGAGTGGTGTTGATATAGGGAGATCGAGTTGTGATTTATGGTTTGTGGTAGTTGAGGCCTCATGAATGGAACTACCCTACACATGGCCTCGAGTAAAAAGTAGTGTTTTATTCCATGAAGTGTTTGCATCATTATCTATTGGGAAAGAAGTTTACTTTGTGTACTAATCACAAGATCTTAAATTATATCTTTTCACGGTGATATTTGAATCTCTAGCATCGGAGGTAGGTTGATTATATGTGGTCATTTTATTTCAATCTAGCATATACACTCAGGAAGGGGAATAGTGTCACTGATGCTTTGAGTAGGAAAAATTAGACACTCGAAGTTCAAGAGTCTGGTGTTAAGTGGAAGATGATGACTTTACTGACTGAGAAGCATGTTTTGGTTTAGGAGAGCCAGGAAAAGATAACTCTCGTATCAATTTCAATGGAGTATACACTTTTGATCTAGATTATAGATAGGAAGTATGAAAATCTTGATTTTTTGTCCTTGAGGGAAATCATTAAAGGTGGGGAGTCACCTTTTGATTGAACCATAGATGAGGATGATATAACCCAAGTCAGGAATCAGGTTATTATGCCTATGAGTATGTGGGAGGAGTTGTTTCATGAATTTCATGCCTTGAAGTGGGAAATGCATCTAGGTGTGACCAAGATGTATCGTGACCTATGACAATAGTTTTGGTGGCCTGACTTGAAAACGGAGAGTGCAGGGTTCGTGACATGATGTTATACCTATCAAATGGTGAAGGTCGAGAATTAATGACCTAGAGGTTTACTACAACCATTTCCTATTCCAGAATGAAAGTTGGATGACGTTACCATGGACTTTTGGTGGGTCTCACGAGGTTACAATGGAATAATGACACTATTTAGGTGATTGTGGGCCGTTTTATAAAGGTATAACATTTCTTGGCTAATGGGAGACTTTATTAGTAGAGTTTTTAGGATATATTTACGTATGGGATATAGTCCATCGACACATGGTTCCACAGGGAATTATTTCAAACCATGACTCATGCTTTACTTAGAGCTTCTAGTAGGCCTTACATAATGCACTTAGTACACAATATTTGTTGAGTATGTCTTTCCCCCTGCAAATAGATGGGTGGTTCTAGCATACAATGCAACTTCTTGAGGATATTTTGTGTACATGTGTCCTAGACTTTGGCGGGTCTTGGGAGAAGCACCTAGCATTGGTGGATTTCTTCTATACAAATAGTTATCATTTGACTATACAGATGGTACCATATGAGGCTCTTTTTTGTAGGCCATGAAGATCACCTCTATTTTGGATGGAGGTAGGTGAGTTAGAGTTTTTTGGATCAAGTCTCTTATAGGAGACCTTAGAGTAAGTTCAACTAATTTGAAAACATATGGCTACATCTTCGAGTATATAGAATTCATATGCTAATAAATGTCGATGACCCCTAGAGTTTACGTAGGGTGATCATGTATTCCTTCATGTGTCACCTAGATTAGGTCATCGTAGGATATGAAGATAGGGGAAGTTGGCCCCTGAGTTTGTAGGACCATTTGATATTGTGAATAGAATTAGGATGGTGGCATGCTGATTAGATCTTAAATATAAATAAAGTGTTATACATGATATTTTTCAACTGTCATAACTTCATTTGTATCACCCTAACCATTATCATGTGATCTATGTGGACTATGTTGAGCTTGAGATAGATGCATCCTTTGAGGAGCATATGATAAATGTGTTGGATTGTATTGAGAAAGTGTTGTTGGGAAATACCATGCTAATAGTTCATGTATTGTGGAAATATGGTAGTGTTGAGGAGATAATTTGGGAGAGGGGAGTGGATATACGAGCTTAGTGGCCTAATCTTTTAAACTCATAATCTTAAAGATGTTTGGGAGTACAGCTTGAGCATGAGCTGTTAAAAGTTGAGGATATTGTAAGATAACAACCTTTTCTGGAGATGTATCGATCTTGTTTATAGGTATTATTTTTATTTGTTTTGAGAATATATTTTTGGGATTTACCTTGGAAATTTTTTGGGTGAAATTGGATAAAATTAGAAATTTGAGAGGTTTTGCATGGTTGGTGAACAATTTTCACCAAATTGTATGCCCATACCAGCAAAATATGAAAACCTAAACAGGGGGATTATCATGGATAGTTCATGTTTTTCAAATTGTGTTCCCTTTTAAGAGTAATCGTGCACCCCCTAGAAGAGGAATATATTTTAGGTGCATGGTTTGAAAAACTGTGCACCCCTGCTTAGGAAACCATGTGCGTAGTTTTAATTGCACCAAAAATTATTTTAAAAATACCCAAACCCCAAGTATTAACCATAAATTGACTTTATCTAGACTCTAAATTAATTATCTCATTTTTTAGGCTCCCAGATGGATTCAAATCCCTTATGACCTCTATTCTTTGTGATTCAAAGATCGTATTGAAGATCTTCACCTCTCCTGGTAATTAAATCTTATCCCATGTGGTTTCCTCCCTCTTTACCATTATTCTCTCATCTTTTTATGGGAGTTTTTCCGCAATTTTTGTAGATCTAAATCTAGGTTTTATGGATCTAGATTTTTTTATCTTGGATCGAGGATTCGAATCTAGATCTCATTCTTTATCACATTCTTGATCGTTCTGCTTAAATTGGATATTTCTATTGGATGGAGTTTTTCAATGATTTGAGGTAGGTGGTTTAAATTCCAATTCCATGGTCTTGATTTAATTATGTGTATTTAATTGTGATAATTTCAATTTCCATGATTAGTAAATTGCATTTATAATTAAATTGATTTGTTTTAATTGTCATGTGTTAACAAAAAAGGATAAATTGGAGATATTGAATGGTGGAATTGAATTAATTAATTATTAAATTATTTAATGGGATATTGGGATTTTGAAATTTGATTGAATTGTATTTAATAATTTGTGAATTAATTAATGGAAATTAATGTGATTATGAAGTTGTTAAATTGGATTAATTAATGGTTGAATTAATTAATGGTTCTTTGTGAATGTGGAATTTGATTAATTAATTTTTGAATTAATTAATGGATTGTTGTGAGTTTAGAATTGAATTAATTAATTCTTGAATTAATTAATGTATTATTGTGAATATAAAATTGAATTAATTAATTGTTGGATTAATTAATGGATTGTTGTGATTTTGAAATTGAATTAATTATTTGGTTAATTAATTAATTAATTATGTGATTGGTCAATTATTGTGTTTAAGAATTAATTCACAATTGAAATTATGAGATGGTTGGATAAACCTTGATGTTTATTAAATTGTGATAGGAGGTTTAATGTTGATTAAACTTTATTGATGTGATATATGTGATATTGTGATATTGTGATATTGTGATATTGTGATATATGTGATATATGTGTGTGGGATGTGGTCTTCTGCATCAAAATCCCATAGTGATGAATTGTGTGATATATGTGTGTGGGGCATAGTATACTACATTAGAATCCCATAGTGGTAAATGAATTTGGGAAACAAATTGTTTCTTTAAAATCCTACTTTTGTGATTATGTGATATACGTGTGTGGGACAAGGTATGTTGCATCAAAATACTATAGTGATAAATGAGTGCAGGACACAGACTAATGCTTCAAAATATAAATTATGTTATTGATTGATATATTAGTTTTGGGTTATAGACAACTATACTTAAAATACCCATGAGGCCCTAGCCATGGAATTTTAGGCCCAAAAAATTTGGAATTGGACTATGGTTCCAATTGATCATGATGGTGAATTGGAATGAAATGGATAATGAAAGATCTTGTGTTATCATGAATTGAAAATTGAATATGTGAAATGGTTCAGACTCTAAAAAAAGTAGAAGCAGGTATTGAGTTTTGGGTGTCCTCAGGAACCTAAGGGTTTGTGTGGTTTAATTAAATAATAATTGAAATGTGATAACTATTTACTTATACATTGTACTTTATTCTTTATAAAAAGGTATACACTGTTATTAAATGGATATTATTTTATACATCGTCAGTGGTGGCCTACTAAGTTGTCATCACACCCTACTTAGGCTTCTCGATCGATACCCAAATATATTTCATGTTTGCGGGATAGGTTAAGGGGAAAGGCCATGTGTTAGATGGCTGATTCAGGATGAAGCATGGATGAGGGAACCAGACTCGGTGTCAGGACCCAAATGGGAGTATTCAGTGTTTATATTTATTTTAGGTTTTTTATATTGAAATGTAACACATTTTGGCATGATATATCTACTATTTACTTTGGGATATTATATTTCCTATTTTGTTCATCATGTGAGACTTGTTAGAATAGTTGTTGATTATATCATTTGGTAATTATTATTTATTTCTATTATTATGCTACTTTGATAAAAAGGGTATAGTCTCTCCATGTTGATATATTTGACCCTCTCTAATATTCAGAAACCTCTAGCATATGGAGAGGTGCGCCTGAGGTTACATAGTGAACTGGCTCGGGGAACTAGTGTCTGGAACCCATGTTAGGATGTTACATTTTGATGTTTTTTTAGAAAATGGAGGATTTGGATCATTTGGGTGAGTATTGGATAATTTTGAATTTGGAAGTAAAAAAAACATCATAACAAATTTCATTACATCATTAGTGCTGTGTACTATTAATTAATGAAGAATAAATGAGATATTATTGTTTTACTAAGTAAACTCAATGACTAAAAGATTATAATTTTTTAAGAATGGATCATGAGGTTGTAATTATTCCATAATTTTTGATGTTGTATTGTGCTTACAATATTTATGTCATAATGAAAAGGGAAGAATAGATAGAGAAAATTGAAATATTTTATTTTATAATGTCATTCCAATTATAGTGTGATTATTTGGATTAGAAGATTTGAAATTCAAATAATGTATGAAGATTTCAATTTCACTTTTAATTGTTAATATTTAGATATATATCTGAAAATATATACAGATTATGGAGAAACCATGTGAATTACATCTTAATGAATGGGATAAATAATTTGAAAATAATGTATATTTGTTACTCGGTAGATGGATGATAGTTATAGATCATGAGAAACATATATTATGATATAAAATAAGTCATTAAACCATTACTTCATTAAAATAATGTGAAAATGGGTGGAAAAATAATAAATTTTTAGCTATTTAAAATTTTTTATTTTATAACAAAGGTATGTTCATTGAGGGTTGTTTAGGGCTTGGTAAAAGTTTCAGATAACTTGTAAGTTTTTTAAAAAATTAACAGTGTTTTTCTTAGATGTTGAAAAATTACCCCTCAATGGCTTTCTGTTAAGGGCATAATTACTAGGTATCATGAAATACTATCAAGTTTCTATATTACCTCATACCATTAACACATGAATTTTTTAATAATACTACTAAATTTGAAATTTTTAATGATTTAAAAGATCAAATAGATATTAAATCTCTCTAATATTGTTAGAAGATACTGGGAGTATCTTGAACATGTTTTAATGAATATTTAGGAGGGTATTTGACCACCACTAAAAAATAAATAGAAAGAAATATGTTGTGATATAGATATAGATATTTAATTATAAAATGGGACTTGTGCTATAGGTAAAATGCAACAACTACTCAGGTTACTATAGAGTATAGATCTTCTTTTACTAATCTATGATTCATTACTACTAAATTAGAAATTATATAGAGGATAATATGATTTTTTGATCTAGGAAGGATTTATTTTCATTAATTTAGGATTATGTTATTGTGTAAATTTTCAATTCATACTTTAGATAATTTATTTTTATTCAAGTAAGTGTTCCATTATTATTCAATCATTTCTTACTTATTTTATTTTTTTACTCTAATCTATGATGTTTGTTCCATTAATTAATGTCAAAAAAACTTATATGAGTGGATATAATCATAAAATGAAGTGATATAGATGTAAAAGTTTGTGTATTCCATGTTTTAATTATTATTTTATCATGAATTAATTTAGCTCAATAATATTATGTTGCGTAAAATCTTCTTTTATCCCATTTTTCATTTAGTCATCCAGAGATTTGTTTTATAATGAATGAAATACAATTTAGTAAAGGTTATTAATTCATGATATTTATTTAGATAATTAATTTTCATATACTATTAAAACTTAATGCACATTAATTATGTTTATTATTTTGATGACAATGTTCCTGGAGGTTTATGGAGCATTAATTTAAGTATAGATACATATATTAATTATAATAACAATCTTGACATTCTTAATATGATGGATTTATTGACTTGGTTTGAATTTTTTTAATTAAAGAAAAATAATTATTAAAAATTGAATCTCTACTCATAATTTTCATTATTCCAGGTAAATTCATTAATTTATATTTTAATTCATAGTTCTAAAAAACAATAATAATCTAATGATTAGTTTTAATGTCGTAATTTGGATTATTTTTTCACTATTGGATTAAATTTGAAAATAATATATACTATTTCAGCATAGTTTCTATTGGTTTGAAGTTTTAATTTTATTTACTTGATATTAATAGTCTTCTTTATCCCCTATGGGAAGTTACAGTTCTCACTGATGGTAAGGATTTTTTCATCATTTCTATGAAATAATAAAAACTAGTATTTATAAATAATTTTTTATTAGGTCAATGTATTTTTATCTCTTTCTATTTTATAATATTAAATTAAATATTTTTTTCTTTATGTATTTGTTGTATTTTTTTATTATAGATTTATACTTTTTGGATGAGTCCCTACATATGCATAGGTGTTATACCAGAGCTTGTTACTGAACAAATCAATATACACAAAGGGAAAATACAACATTACTATTAGGGTACTAAATTATACTATAAAGGATTTTTTTAATATTACAAATGTTTAAAAGATTAAAATATCACTTTCATGGGAAAAATTCAAAGATGGCTTGGAATTGCTAGAGGAAATGGGAAAAGAGTCATCAAAATCAAAGGAATTCATCAAAGATGAAGTTAAAATCAAGGTAGATTAGAAGGATAAATCTATTGGTGATATTGATTTAAAGAATAAATCTAAGGAGTATTCTAATTATGAATCCAAATATTAGATAGAATCCAAGGAAGAAGACACTCCAATAATTTCTCCAATTGAAGATGAGGAAAATGAGGTTACATAATTAAAGATTCATATCAATGTATTAGAATAATAGTACTAATATAGAGTGGTAAATGAAGATCATTATAGGGTTTGGTGAGTCTATGTGTTAATTTATCATTTATTATGTCTTTAAATTTTTTGTTTTCACATTAAGAAAATTTGAATAAATTTCCATGGAAATGTATAAGAATCATCTAACTAGATGAAAATAAATTCAAATCTTCATTAAATTTGAACTGGGTTACTTCTATATATTTATTTATTTTATGAAAAGAAAAGAGGTAAATTCAAGATTCGTGATATTAAATAAATAATTTTTTGGGAGGAACCTGAATTTTTTTCCATTCATGGAAATCAGGTTGAAGAATTGTTTTATAAATTCTTTTATGATTCAAAATCAACTCATATCTTTGATCTTGAATGGAATGTACCATAAATTTACTTATTTATTTTTATTTTTTAGGTTCAAAAAAATAAGTATACATGATTTAATAAATGGGAAAAATGATTAAATTTTGGTATTTAGGGTTCTTTAACTGGTAATTCATACTTAGTCAGATGATTCCCTTCTTGATAATCTTGATCATGATGTTCTATACTTATCTATATCAGGGATTCTAATGAGTAATTCAATTTAAAATTATGTTTGATTATTAATATACCCAAATTGAACCTATTATGTAGATCTATAATGGTTTTCCACTCACATAAATATTTACAACTCACCAATTCCTTCAACACATTTCCATAATGGTTGGCCCCATTACTGGACTCATGATTGGCCCATGTGGGTTAGAGACTAATGTTTGAAGCCATAATTTTGAGAGACTCAGTGTAGTAACATTTTAAATCCATATCCATTACTCTTAACCCCTATCATTTCAAATTTTCTAATATTCATCCTTTTTTAACTCATATTTGATATATCTTCATGGATATTCTTATAATGAATATTCATCACTGATTTTGGTTTCTCTTCATAATAATCAACATTGATTTCATTGTTTCATAAACCTAAATTAGGCATTGTGGTGTTTCTACCATTCTCAAATTTAATCATTTAAATTAGTAATCATTTAACGGTGCTTGGAAAATCTGATTCCTCATGTGTTGGTATTGATGATCAATGTGAAGTCCTTTGTTAATAGAGGTGAAAACAAATTTGGTGTTCATTGATTCAAAATGTGTTGGTATATCTCATTCAGTACTCTAGTTATTTCCATTCATACACATACTTCTAGTTTATTTAATTCATTTTTTTGTGACTGGTGTATGTGTGAACTCTGTTTTATTGTGGTGTTCTACAATTTTTCTTGAGTTGATTTAGTTATTAAATCCAGAATCATATTCTACTATTATTATAGGTAAATGATAAAAAAATTCCACTTGGTTCCTTTAATGCATAAGTCACTCTAAGGTAAAAATTAATCATCAAGATCTATGTTAATTTTATTTTTTTGATGTTTTGGTTCCCAAAAAAGGATTAATATAGTGCCTTAATATCACTCTTATTTCCTTGTATTATTCAAACTAGATTTTTAATCTAGTTGATTTTAATGTTAGGTGTTTTTTTAGGATTCTCACAATGAAAACAATGACCTTTTTAAAACAAAAAATTTTTAAATTAGTAGGTATAGTTTACCATTTTAGAAATTTTTAATTGATCGTGGTCATAAGTGGTATAGATATTGGTGAAAATTATTGATTGTTAATTTATTATTAAAAATTTTAGTTGATTTTAAAGTGATACTGATATGATATTTATTCCTATATTTAATATTATGAAATTTTCAATTTTGGATTATTATTATTCATTCATTCATTGAACTGATTGCCCAATGTTTAAATTATCATTATTTAGAGGTATTCTAAACCTTATTAATATATTATTTCTTATACCCACTTTCTTGATAAATACCCTAGAATTATAAACTACTAAAACATTCATTTATTCTTACTCATAACTATAAATGTAAAATCAAATTAAAATTATTTATGCAATTTTATTTCTTTTTTTCCATGAACCATTGAATCCTAACTTACATTTTATGTTTCTTTATTCCCTTAAAAACCATGAAAATCCTTGTTATTATGGCCATATTACATTCAAAAATTTCCATTCCTACCCTACTATTGGTATTTTTTAATGATTATAATAAAATAAGTGTTTGAGGGAGATTTTTTTCCTTATATTAATTAGGATGAAGTGTAATGAAAAGAGGGATAGTGAAAGGTTACCATTGGTTATAGGAGTAATACTCCCAATCTATATTACATTATTACTTTATGAATACCCTATAAAAAGAATAAAATGTGAAAAATATGATGAAAAGAGGGAATATAATTGATTAAATTCATTGATATATTTTTTAGCCTAAGATTTAAAAAGAAAATGAAAAAGAAGTTGTTATTGGTGAATTCCATTAAAAAACTTTATATGTGTTAGACATATAATTAAATTGAAACTGAATTTTATATCATGAATTTCACTTATGATTCATACCTCCACTTTGAGAATTTTTTTTATTTTCAAATTTATTACCAACCAACACTTTTAACCTTATATCTAACTTTTTTCAAAAGTATTTATAGTTTGTGATTCTTTATCTTCAATAGTGGTGATTTAAAAGCCTTAAAATACTATGATAAGAATTTATAGGATTTATTATTGACTATAAATCCATAAAAATTATCCTTATGTGATTATACAAATAAATTTTTCAATAAATGTGTTCGTAAGTGATCATAAATAATAATTTAAGGTTGTACAATGTTAATGAAAGTAAAGAGAAGTTATAAATTGGATTCAAAATGGATACATGATTTAATTACTCTTAATTTCATTTGTATTACACTTTAAAAATAATTATTTATGAATTAATAGTTATGATCATGATGAATTGAATATTAACCCTGTTAAATTATGTATTCTCTTTTATTGAATGTTGACATTTTTCATAGGTAAAAGTAAAAATTCATGTGTGGATGGATTTGATGAAATTAATTTGTAAATTTGAATTTTCCATGAATTAAATTATTGAATGTGGTTGATACTTACGAATTATTTATGATTTTAATGATTTTTTGTATAATGGATAATTTGGATTAATTTTGTGAAGTTTGGAATGTTTTTCAAATGCAAATCCAAAAACACTTCATAACATATTTCATTTGGCCAGGAGTTTTATTTATAAATTACAAAGATACTTATTTGTGATTAATAATGGAGGTTAACTAGTGGAACACTGTTTATATATAAATAATTAATGGGGTTTTGATTATAAAATAATTGTAGGTGTTGTGGCAAGTTCACAATATTTTTGTTGCAATGATTAAGGAAGAATAATAAAGAGGAACTACATATTTTACATCATAATATAATACCCACTAAAATGTGATTATTTTTATTAGAGTATTTTGAATTCATATCACAAACATAGATTTCAAAGTATTTGTAGATTCCGAAAAGTCCGTAATTACTAAATGAAGTTTCTAAATGGAAAAGCGAAGTTATATTCGGACCCGGAGACCCGGTCCGGAGGGCCCGGAAGTGTTGCGCGAAATAAAAAGAATGTGCGCGAAAAAATGTGGGTCGTGCAAAAGGGGTCCAGGATTCGTGAAGGGATCATGGCCCAGGCGCGCAATAATTGCACGCCCACCCCCGCACGGCTAACGTTCCGCGCCACCGTCTCTGGCGCGCAAGATTTCATGCGCTGCCTGGATTCCGCGACGCTGGAGGCCTATAAATATAAGGAGACCCATTCCATTTCGGGGTTGAGGAATTTGAACCGGCTCTCATGCACGAAATAGGACTTCCGCGTGCGCAAGATGGCCTCCAGGTACTGATTCTTTTCGTGCAACCTCACCCTGGGATCCGCCTTTGCGCGTAATCCCACTATCTTAAACAGAATTCCAAACCCATCAAGGTTCCTCCTTTTCATGTAATTTCTTATGTTGCTTGCAAAACGGTCCAATTACGCACAACTCTTTCGCTGGGTGCGGCCTTGCCTTTCGGTGCAGCATTTTCCACTCACACGCAATTCACATCCCTTGGGCACGATCCTTCTAATTGCGCACAAATACTTTGCCCTGATTACACGTCGTCCCAGTGTTTTTCACACAAACCATTTCTTTGCGTGAAATCCCTAGGACCCCTCACCTTGGTGCTCCCCGGGTGCCTCCCTACATAGGCACACGATGTCGTCCTTTTGTATTCCTCGGGCACACACATCGGGCATACACACCATGTGTTGTTTTCCCGTACGGTCTTCCAGGCTCGTAGGAAGTATCCTCAAGGTCCCTTGGGCGGTTTTTCCCGTTGCGTTGCTTTTCCTCATGCTTCTTTGCATAGGCACTCTAACAGATATTTCTTCTTCACATAGCCACACTAATGTGGACCCCTCGATGGTTCGTTCTGCGACCCCCCTTCATTACGGCCTTGCTGATGCCTTCCCTCCCACAGGGGGTAGAGGGTGCCAGTTATGTAAGCCCTAGGGGCGCAGAGCGAACCCACCTCGTCCGAGCAGTAGGACCATAAACTATCAAGAACCTCATCCTCAACACAAGATGTTAAACTGTGATCCGGCCCCGTGCCTCGCAGGAAGGGTCCCCCCGGCACGGAAATTCTTTACGCACACTCTTCTCCACGGGAGTGGAATCTTCCTCACATGGAATGATATCCTCCTTCTCGTAGTGGAATTTGTCTGTGGGGAAGGGCATCCATTTTGGTGTAAGCCCCTAGATCATCTTTTGAAAGGTAGCACCCATGCACCTCCCTACTTCCCCACCGCCAAGGCCAGCAGAGGGTGTGATAGGGAACAAGGCACTTCCTTTGTTCGGTCCCAAATCCCTCTCCCTATGCACTTTGTTGCACCTCGGGCCTCCATCCTGGAGTAAGTCTTGGCACCATGGGCCGCTCAACACGTAATCCCCTCTTCGCTTCTCACGAACGCATCCTTTGTGACGTGATCGTCAGGTCCATGCAACCTCGTGTTTCTCACACAGAGCATGACTCACGTGAGCTTAGAGTGAGCACCGACCCTGACCCCTGCAATCAGCGAACTATGTATAATTTGATTCCCTATCACGGGGATATGTAAGAAGACTCCATGAGGTTCAATCCCACCACCCGGTCATTCCGACCTCTTCACGTCGGCTCGCCAACCACCATGGTCCGCCTCAGAGCATAAGCCCCAAATGCCCCTGTCCCGCATGAAGTTAAATTGTCCACCCAAACTACGTGGACTTTGATTCCTTACCAAGGGGATACGTATGAAGCCTCCATGAGGTTCAATCCCACCACCCGGTCGTTCTGACCCCTTCACATCGGTTCGCCAATTACCTTGGGCCGCCTCAAAGCGTAAGCCCCAATCCATCACTGTGGGCTGCCTTAGAGCGTAATCCCCATCAACCCATTCACCAATGTGGGCCGCCTTAGAGCGTAAGCCCCAATCCATCATTGTGGTCCCTCTCATAGCATAATCCCCATCAATCCACCCACCATTGTGGGCCGCCTCAGAGTGTAAGCCCCATCCATCCGTCATCGTAGTGTAAGCCCCATCCATTTCGAACTACGTGGACTTTGATCTGTGCTAAGGCATTGTACATAGGAAGCCTCCACGAGGTTCAATCCCAACACCCACATCTCAACCTAACCTCTACCTTGATCCCATGCACCTCGGGAAGATCATGCCCTAGCCCAGAGGTAGTACTTCCTCCAGGCCCCATCCATGCATTCATTCTCACGGGTCACCTTTTTAGGTGTCCCATCATATCATTGAACTACGCAGACTTTGATTCCCTGCAACGGGGATATGTAGGAAGCATCCACGAGGTTCAAGCCCCTTCACTTCATCACCCATACTGATTATTACCTGGGCCGCCACATCCTGGTGGGATCATTCCACCTCATTCCACTCCATAGTATCCGGGAAGCCGCCCACGTTCTGCCCCCAACATCGGAGTTCCCTTCAGGGGGTTCTTTTATCTGATCCACTCTCAGTGTTTCAATCAGTCTGATCCGTCTTCACTGGATGTTAAACTCGCGAAATACCCCATGTTAAACATGGGAAGCTAAGGAGAACCTCAAATACATTAATATGGAATACAATTCTCCGCGTTCGATGTGGGATGCCTCAGGCTTACACGCCCTCGAGAAGCCCTATAATAAGGGATAGAAGACAGACATGCCAATCCCCCAGTGTCAAGACACGCCAACGATGCCTCAGTGCGACCACTCCCCTAAACAAAGGTTTCTGCCCTGACCAGACCCCTTGGAGCGTCTCGACGGAAGTAGTGTAATTAACTGGTGTCCGTAAAGATATGGCACCAGGAGCGAGATTCATGAATACGTATTAAATCTATGAGGGAGACCTGGACTAGGTGACGATCTTTGAGGAGTAATACACAGAAGGAAGAACTGAAATCCCATCATCCCGGTTTCGATCAAGGAGCAGACGTCCCTGAAGAAGGAATGGATGTCGCCCGCCTTTGGAAAGCAGGAATGCGGGGCAACAAGTCGCGCGTCCTCTGTGTGACGGATGCATGTGCACGCCCCGGTGGAAAGCGTCGGAAACAGAAAATGGTGAACCCGACGTGAATCTCCTCTCCTCAATATGGATACTAGTAGTGATTGGGGTGTCAGAATATTAGCATGTCACCAGGTCCGGGCACCCAGCACCAGGACATGAAACCCTCCAGGGGTTGGGGCGGTCAGGATGTTGAGCACTCCGTTCTGTGACGTGGATAGTGTGGATCCCTCTTACCGACCATGGAAGAAGGAATGACGTTGGGCTACTGATTGTCGATTTCTTTTCCTATCAGTGTTAAAGGGTTCATCTCCCTTCTTTTTGGAATCAGATTGCTGCATCCGAAGCTCGATCGCCACCTGCCCACCAGCGTAGGGGCAAGGGCAGTACCGACGTGGCCACCCCACGTGGTTCCGCCTCTTCCGCAGCTGCTCTGACCGCCACGACTGCGGGGTTCTCATGCCCCCTCTCCCCATCAGAGATTATCCAACAGAGGGTGATCAACGATCTTGTACGTAGGTACGAGGAACAGGGGGTCATCCTCACCAGGGACATGGCCAGTTTGGACCTCAAGGCAGTTGTGCCTCGTTGCCAACGCCGCCCCCAAGTGCCACACAGGGAGCCGCTGCTCCCCACCCCGACATTCAACTGTTTTGGGAATTTATCCCCAGAATGCCTTTACACCTCCCTCCCCTACGCCGACGAGGTAAGGGATGCTTGGGTTGGCCCAATCTGAGACCCGCTACAAGGGTTCACAGCAAGGACCCCCGCCAGGCCGCGTCGGCGCCACCGCCCAACTCCCCGAGCTGAGGAGCAGGTGATCCATATGCCCACGCCACCGTCTCCAACCCACCTGACCCGACGCCAGCGTCGGGCATGAGCGGAAGAGGATGCCCGCCCCAGGGCATCAACATCAGCAACCACTGTGGCCCGATCCACTGCTGACTCCTATCATCAAACCCCTGCACATGTTGAATAGGGGAAGTTATATGATCGATCCGAATTGAGGCCATGGCCTCCCCATGGGAAGGTTGGGTCGACTCTCCTGGTCGCCGGCACAGGAAATCGCCGCTGCAGACCAATTCATGGTAGTGCTATCCAGTGTGTAGGCCTACTCCGTGCCACCGTTCTAGAAGGTATGGCCCCTCATTACTTCTAACTTGGGCCTGGAGGCTCTCCTAGCGCCACCCTCGCTACAGGTAAGGGGCTCCCCCACAGCAGCAACACTTCAGGAGGGGCTCTCTCCGGTGCTCACTACACGGGGTACGGGGTCACTTCCCCTGCCATAGACCGCGAGTATGGAGCTGTTGTATCTCTAGTCACTCACCCACATGGAGGTCCTCTCCATGTCCCTTTCGACATCTGCCCCGCTACTCCCCGCACCCCGACCTTCAGTCCTCTCTGTCCCAGCACCAGTACGGCCAGAGGACTCCATGAAGGAAATCATCCTTGCCCCGAGGAGCCACCCAGGGGCAGGAATACGGGACGTCATCACCTTAAGATAAATGCCAGGAAAGGCCGGATAGAGATTAGACCAGTCCATTTCTCAGATACCGAGGTAGAGTACGACTCGGCGATGGAGCCCTCCCCTCAGTCCTCTGAGTCAAGGGCTGGGATAGGGACGCGGAGCATCAACCTCATACTCCTCGAATGTGAGATCCATATGATCCCCACCTCCCTCCGGAGGTATGTTCAAGAGGACGAGGACTTTTCGTACCCCTAGGGATCTAACTTGTAGTCACCATCGGCCTCTCCGGAATCACCTTCTGCCTCATCCAGAGACGACGAAGACCTTTTTTGGGGGTCGATGGTGAAAGCGTCGCGACGTAGAAAACCCCCGGAAATCACTGGCACTATGACAGGAGGCCCATTCGTCATTCCATCCAATCGTGACGTGGCATCCAGGACACTACAACCCTTGGAGGACGACCTAGGATTCGACGGTCAATCGGCCTGCTCACCGTATTCTCTGCCGGCCAGCCCACCGGCCCAGCGGCCTACCTCCGCACCACTGCCAGTTCCCCAGCCATTCCTTGTTGGTGAGAGTGGCCCTCAAGGGCCAGATCCTGAGCCTGATTCATGGAGCTTCTGGACCATCCTCGCAGTTGGCCACTTCCCCGAGAAGTTTTGGCCGATTGTAGGGTCGGATTTTGATACACCAGAATTGTTCACCCTGGGAGAGTTTGAATGTTTCCGTCATACCCTCCATGTGACTCACTCCCGTCTTCACCATCAGCAATTGCCTTATCCCGGGATCCAAGCACACCTTGAGGATGTCGGTGAGCAATGTCGTCGGGTCAACCTGGCCGCGCTCCCCACAATCTGGCACCCCGAGTCACTTGGCCACCATAGGTCCCTCCAACAACAATGCGTTCATAGTTTTCAAGTACTCCACAAAGTTATTGAGGAGGCCACCCCCCACGCGCATGTCTGTGGATGGGGGTAGTACGCTAACCTTCTCTTCAATATGATTCACCGGCAGCCCAACTCACCGGGTGTCTCTGAGGACATGCCCCCGAGGGCAGTGGCGATCAACATGGTCGATCTTTCTGGAGAGGGGAACAGTCTGGAACTCCTTGATGGGGACTCACCCCTTGAGGAAAAGCCACCAATAGACCCATCAGGGATGATTACTCATCAGCAGAGGAACCTCCTAGGTCTCCCCGCACCCACTGAGGCGTTAACACTGATCCGGAATATTGGCAAGGGTAAAGAGCACGTTGGGGCTGTCAAGCTCTCCGACCCGTCTACCTCAGTGCAGAAGGCAGAAGAAGATCCCGATAAGGCCACGCTACGTCAACAGCTTGATAAGCAGAAGAGGTTGGTCGATGAGCTTCTGGATGAATGCATTGTAGAGCGGCGACCTAACTACAGTGATCCTAGGTTGGGGCAGCAGGGGCAGGAACAACTACCCCTCGGTGAGATTCTCCCAGGCGACCTCGATCATGTTGTGTTCACTAATAGAGGAGAGGCCGGATATCATGGCAAGAGGGCGCAATATATTTCTCCAGACCCTCCTGAGCAGTGTGACCACCCAAGAGACCCCACTCGGGTTCCTCCAGCCACCCCAAGGGCTGCTCCACCAGCTGCTCCACGAGCTGCTAAGTCTGTCTACCACTTTGAAGAGCCTGGAAATGCACTTGTGGTTATGGATTCCCGTCAGGACAAGAACCCGCATCCAGATGATCTGATGGCAGTGCTCATTGCCCGCTTAGAGGCTTTGGAAACTCGGTAGGTGGCAATCCTACCAGACAGCAAGTTGTACCCATCATGGGTGGATGATATGCCAGCACCTCCAGGATTTGGGAACCCCAATTTCGCCCCATTTAATGGGACAGGAGACCCTTTGTAGCACCTGGACCACTTAAATTCAAGGTTTAGGCCTATGTTAAGGACTCCAGCGCATCAGGAGGCCACCAAGATCCGTTTATTTGTTCAGACACAGGAGGGGTCGGCGTTCGTCTGTTATAGCCAGCTCCCTGTTGGATCCGTGACTAGTTGGGAGGACCTTCATAGGAAATTACTCTACTAGTTCAGTTCCAAAACCTGGAAGACAAACATCACAGACCTCTTCAGGTGCAAACAAAGGCCCAATGAGCGAGTTGCGGACTTCATCGCCCGGTGGAAGGGGCTCACATACTCCCTTGACATGCCACTAACTCAGGAGAAATTACTGACAATGTGCATAGGAAATGTCAAGACAGAGTCGGTTCCTTCTCTGATCACTCAGAATTACCCCAGAGGGTTCCGGGACTTCTCAGACAAGGCTCAGCGCCTCGAAGAAGCCCTACAACAGGCCAGTCAGGCACGCCCAATGCCTCCTACAATCCCAGCAAGGAGAGATGCCAGAGCTGAGGCCGCTGTTGTGGCCCAGTTAGAGGCCCCCAGGTAGCTAGAATTTATACTAGTGAGGCCAGCTCCGTAGCCCCATAGGGGTCCGCCCCCACAGTAACATCTTCCATCCCAGCAGCGACTGCCTCAAAATCGGCAGGTGCCTCCGCGTAACGCGCCGCCACTACCTAGGTGAGATAATTAGGTTTCGCCTCCTCGGCATACTCCTCCGGCCCCCCGTCAGGGTCAACCTCCTAGAGCCTCCCTTCTGGAAAAAAGGAATCGGACCTACTCATTTGACGGGGATCAGGTCCTCAGTTACTTCCGCAGTACCTTGGAGTAGAGAATTGTGCGGCTGCTTGAGTGCTAAAAGCCAGAAGAGGCACATCTCACTGATCACCCCAACTACTGCCCTTATCACCGGATCCTGGGGCACACCATTAAAAAATGCTACATGTTCAAGGAATGGCTTCAAGACCAGACTGACAACAATATATTCAGGTTCGGCCCAGCCCTAGCACAAGTGGTATGTGTCTTTGTGAGATTGTATGGAAGTAGCGGCGATGAAGGTGAATGGTAGCAGGTTTCCTACCGTGGGTCCGAGAAGTATAACGACTGGATATCCCGCAAGAAGGTCTCCCATTCTCATGGCATCATCCGTGCATGCCTGAATCATCCAGATCCCTCAGAAGCTGCGGCTACTACTTCAGCATCATCGTCTCATCCAGCCTCTTCCCATAAGAGAAAATAGCGGAGCCACAAGAAGAAGCAACGCGCTCCACCACTATCATCGTCGTCCCTCACTCTCAGTGAATTCAAGCCCCTGGAGATGGGAATTCCTCCCAGAATCTTCCTAGTGGTGGATGAATCCTCAAGTGACATTCAGGGGTACGCTTCGGTTAACGCCATAGATTTGGTAAATTTCTATTTGACTCCCGATGATGGAGAACGCCGGGTAGACCATCCCAATGTCCCCAGTCGTTTCCAGTGTCATCAGAACCATAGTTACATAAATCATCAGGGCATGAGAATTGGAACCTCCAGCCAGGCCGTGCACGCCGCTGATACTAGATAGAAGGCCCAGTGCAGAGCTCAGCACACGCGACCCCTTCATCCGGTGTCGACAGGTTCGCCTCCACTACCTTTTGTGTTACTGGATCAGGAGGAACCCCATTGGTCGTGTCGCGACCAGCTTCGCCCTGCTACCGGCCAACCCCATCCTTCCTGTCCTCATCCGACAGCCACTCTTCAGGCTTCGACTAGTGAACAGCGAGATATTCCTAGTACCATTCAGCCGCCGGTCTAGCCAGAAGGGTCCACCATTCCTCCAATTGCAGAGCGGCCTCCCGTAAGCAGAGGCTCATGTCTATCTCGGAAGTATGATGTTTTGAAGCACCTTTATGGCATTCCAGCAAGGCTTTATATCCTTGAGGCTCTTTTCTTGTCTTCTGAAATGCGTGAGACGCCTGACGAGGCCCTAAGAAGCCCCCTTCAGTTCGAGACGGAGGTTGCAGCAGCAGAAGCCTTCCACACTGATGTAATTGAGAACACCAAATTCCAGGCAGTCATCTCATTCTCTGGTGAAGAGGAAGACCCTCCCATACAGGGGAACATTCACCCGCTGTACATCACTAGAAATTTCAATAGCGTGGAAGTCCACCGCTGTCTTGTTGACACGGGTTCTGGGATTTACCTAATCCCGACTCAGACACTGCGGAAACAGGGGTTGTTTGAGGATGATTTAACTCCCTCCGACCTCAGAATCCAAGGATACGACAGGACCAAGCAAACCCCGGTCGGAAAGATCCGCTTGAAGACCCAGTTTGGTGGCCTAATTGCCAGCACTGAATTCATGGTCATCTCCCAGGACACCGCGTACAATGCATTAATGGGAAGGTTGTGGCTCCACCTTCACGTGGCGGTCCCCTCATCGTATCACCAATGCCTCAAATTCTCCCTCAATGGTCGAGTAGGCGTGCTCCAAGGAGATGTGTCTCCTTTTCCCTCTTGTGAAGCCCGTTATTTGGATTCCCACTATTAAAAGATCAAGGATAAGCAGATTCTGGCAAGTGAGGTTGAACCCAGAACTATCACAAGTGATCCCTGGGTAGGTCTGGATGACGCTTAAATCTTCCCAGTCCGTTGGTTGGAGTCCACGACCCCTTATATGGGGAAATGGTTTGTCATTTTGGGTACAAGAGGAAGGCATATTCCCAGGTCCAAGCGACAGAAGAAAATCACCTCTTACTCCTATAACAACCAAGCTTAGGTGATCCCGGAACCTCCTACCCTTGTACGGTATCGGGATGTTAGGCTCATGGAAATGGCATTATGTCATACATGTATCTTCCGCCGGGATGGAATTAACCGGCTCAAGCCGACGTGCCACTACTACTTTGATTTCATCAAGCGTGGCCCCTTGGGCCGAAGGCCAGATGGGATTGGATCGACTGCCTTCATCGTTATGGTCTCAATGGCTCCTGAATCTCCTGATATGATGACCACTGTCGCTCGATCCGGCACCAGCCTCCCATCGGAGCTTGGTGGCTCGGAAGCAACTTCTCCTGCAGAGGATCTCTCCGCATGTGGAGAAGAAGATCTAGAGGATGCTCCCCCGGACTTTGAGGAAGGCGTATCCACCACGGTCAACGAGTTGGTATAGGTGAACCTCGGTAGAGAGGTGGACCCGAGACCCACACTGGTTAGTGTCTCCATGCCCCCCTAGGAGCAGAAGCGGTATGAGGAATTCCTCAAATAGCACCGTGATGTGTTCGCTTGGAGTTACGACGAGATACCAGAATAGATCCTCAGATAGTCGTCCACCACCTTGGTCTCCCGACAAACCATCGCGGGTTCAAGTAGCCTCCCAGAAAGATGCACCCCTCTCACGGTGCCATGGTTGAGGCCAAGGTTGATAAGCTCATCAAGGCCAACTTCGTCAAGGAAATCCAGTACCCCAAGTGGATAGCCAACATCATTATAGTCAGGAAGAGCAATGGATAAATCAGGTTCTGTATTGACTTTCGCGATCTCAATCGCCACTGTCCGAAGGATGATTTTCCCATTCCAATTATAGAGTTTTTGATTGATACCACGACCGTGTTCCAGGCCCTCTCCTTCATGGATGGGTATTTCGAGTATAACCAGATCCGGATGGACCCTAAGGATGAGGATTCCACTGCATTTTCCCAGCTCATGAAGAAAGGTTCCACCTACGAATGGGATGAAGAGTGTCAGACCGCCTTCGAGGAAATCAAAAAGTATCTTCTCCAACCTACGGTCTTAATTCCACCCGTCTCCGGGAAGCCACTAGTCCTTTATTTGACCGCCTTGGAACGGTCCCTCGGTGCACTTCTTGCCCAGAAGAACAACAAGGTAACATAAAACAGCCTCTACTACCTCAGCTGCACTCTCCTAGATACGGAAATTAGATATTCTTCAATCGAGAAGAGCTATCTATCGCTCGTATTTTCCATACAAAAATTGTGGCACTACTTGCAGCACCATGAGGTACATCTGGTCTCTCGGGTAGACCCTCTGAAGTACATCCTGAACTGACCTATGTTTATGGGCCGAATAGCGCGGTGGGTGGTGATCCTCTAGCAGTTTGACATCAGGTTTGTGCCTCAGAAGGATATCAAAGGATAGGCATTGGTAGACTTTCTAGCTGCCCACCCAACCTCCATGGATCAGCCACTGAACCTAGGTTTTCCTGATTAAGCAATCCTCTCAGTCGATCATGATGTCCCATGTTGGCATATGCACTTCGATGGTGCCTCTCGGAGCCCCACCGGTAGGAGACTCAACGATCCTAGGCTCAACAGAGTGGGCCTGGGTATTGTCTTCATCATCCCAGAGAAAGTCGTTCCGCCGTACTCATTCCTATTGTCATAGGGCTACACCAACAATGAGGCAGAGTATCATGCCCTCATTACTGGTCTCGATCTGGCCCTCGAGATCAACGTGCCCCATCTGCATGTGAAAGGGGACTCCGATCTAGTCATCAAGCAGGTCAATGGTGACTATGTCGTCAGGAAACCAGAGCACGTGCCATTAATGGAGTGCACCCTCCATCTAATGGCCCAGTTTCATTGTCGGCCAGAGGTCATTCACATCCCTCAATCACAGAACGATCGAGTAGATGCTTTGTCCAGCCTGGTCACGTCTCTTGCAGAGCTCGAATAGGATGACCTGATTATCTGTGTGTCACACCGGAGATTCATTTCTCCCATTACCCCGGAGGATAATCGCGGCCTGCGAGTAAACCATCGTACCACTAGTGCCCCTATGTCAGGAGCCTCAGGTGCTTCAGATGCGGTGATCTAAATAGTTCCTAATTGGAGGACACCCTTGGTTTAATACCTCCAATACGGTAATCTCCTGACAGACCGGGCTGAGCGTGAGCGAATCCGACGCCGCACGCTACAGTTTACCCTTCAGAGCGGTCCCAGCCTTGAGAAGATCCTTTATAAGCGCGGATTTGATGGTGTTCTCCTCCATTTCCTTTAAGGAGTTGAGATTCCACAGGTCATGCAGGAGGTTCATACTGGTTCCTGTGGCGCCCATTAGGCGGGGTCAAAGTTGTCTCACTAGATACGGAGACTGGGATACTTCTGGCCCTCCATGATCCATGATTGCATTGAGTTCTCCAAGAGGTGTCATGCATGCCAAGTTCATGCTAACTTTGTGCATCGGCCACTAGAGCCTCTCCACACTACCAAGTATTCTTGGCCCTTTGCAGTCTGGGGGTTGGATGTCGTAGGACCTTACCCACCAGCAACGGCTCGCCAATGTCGGTTCATTCTGACCGCTACAGACTTCTTTTCCAAGTGGGCGGAGGCAATTCCACTCAAGGAATTCAAAGCCTGTTCTATCGCTGACTTCATGAGTTCCAATATCATCTATCGATTTGGAGTACCTCACGCTATCCTCATTGATAATGGCACCAAATTCCAAGCATCCGAGCTAAAGAAATTGTACGCCAAGTAAAACATTCTCTCTAACCATACCTCCCACTATCATGCACAAGCAAATGGATAGATTGAGGAGTTTAACAAAACTCTCTCTAACATTCTACAAAATATGGTTGTTCATAACAAGAATATTTTATCGGAAAATATCCCCAATGCCCTATGGGATTATCGGACGATGACTCATAATTCCACCAAGGTGACCTCGTACTCCCTGGTGTACGGAACTGAGGTCATCCTGCTCGTCGAGATTCAGTTTTCCTCATTGCGCATAGCAGTCTATGAGCAGTAAGCGCCGGATAGAGTTTCCAAAATCCATCTAGATGAATTGTAAGCACTGGATGAGAATAGGCTTCATGCTTTGCACAACCTGAAAAGGCATCAGAATAGGATGGCTCGAGCTTTCAATAGGAAGGTTCGCCTCCACTCTTTCCTGCAAGTCGATTTGGTCTTAGCCCTCAGGGCACCAATGATCCCCAGTAGAAAACCACCCAAGTTAGAGCCCAAATGGGAAGGACCCTTCATTTTTCATAAGGTATACCCCAATGGAGCATACTCCTTGGTGACCATGGATGGTGAGCATATAACTCCTCCCACCAATGCCAAGTACCTCAAGCGATACTTCGCGTGAGCCCTACGGTCCTGCACGACCTTAAACTATATAGTCTTGCATGACCCTAAACTGCCTCCTATCCCGTATGACCTTAAACTGCATGTTTTCCCCGCAAGACATTAAACTGTAAGCCGGTCAGGCCTCCCTGACTGAGGCCCAGCCTCGGGCCCCCGGCCCAGGCTCTCTCCTGCGGGATTGCATGGTATGGTGTGGGACTATGTCCTCGTTCACGTCGAGTTAGTCTCTACACCGTATACCGCCCTTATTTGAGGTGTCCTCCTCCTCTTCCTGTCCCCACTAAAAGACGTTAAACTGCAAGCCGGTCAAGCCTCCCTGACCGAGGCCCAGCCTCGGGCCCCCGGCCCAGGCTATCTCTTGCGGGATTGCATGGTGTAGTGTGGGACTATGTCTTCATTCACGTTGGGTTACTCGTCGTTCCATACACATTCCTAGATGAAATGCCTCTCATTGTCCTACATTACTCTAAACTGTTCTTCTAGAACTATGTGCGGCTTGATTCCCATTCTTATGGGATACGTAGGACCACCTAAACACCTAGATTTCAGATCCAGCCTCGTCTCTTAAGAGATCCCACGATCTTTCAGTCACCTCGGTCTCTTGTCATGTCCCTCTCCACAAGGTGGATATATAGATGGGGTACAGGGTTTTTGGCACCATGCCCCCTTTTCCCGAGAATCTGCCATCTTTTGGCCACTCTCAAACTGAGCCCTTCGACCCTTTTCAGTGATCTTCTAATGTGTTCAGAGTACTCTGGTCTAGGATCTGGAGTGTCATATTCAACTTAGGCACGTTCTATCCACTTTTCTAGCTTCGTGATCCCCTTCATTCGGGCCCCCATTATCTTTCACACCCAGAGGGACCCCCAAGAACGGCCTGGATACAACGCCTAAGGGCTCTCATACCGTTATGGGCCAACGCCCCCGAGGGTTTTAGATAGCAAATTGATACAAATCCCGCATTTTGAACATGGTCAGTAGTTGATTCTCATTTGTTTGTCCCCATTTCAGGCTAACATGACAGGATGTTGTGTTGCGAACATGGTCAGTAGTAATCCTTCTTCGTCACACCGACTCTTTCAGGCCCTGAATATTTGTTGCATGATACACATTATGTTCCACCCCATTATGTTAAGGTGGAATCTCGACACTCTTTTCACTAACCCTCAGTGCACCTCCACACGTCAGGCAGACAAAGTTGCGTTATGGCGTCTCTTAGGGATCCCGTGATCCGAGCGCTAAGGTTATGGGCTTGGGTCTTCTATAAGGGCCATGCATAGCTTGACCCTCATCCCCACGGGAAATGAGTTATAACAACCCTACTTTTATTACAAACTTAAACATGATTTATTGCATAAACCATTCACTTGATACAACATGGATGATCGAGAGGTCTTGTGTCTTTGGGGCTTAGGATCATTACATAACAACTTAAAACATTAAGTACAACATCTTATTGAAAACTTCCTTTACATGACCACTACATTCCTTCATACTTTGCATTGCATGGGATAACCTGAGGACATGCATAAGAAAAGGGGTGAGCTATAAAGCCCAGTAAGGGAATAAACATGGAATACATGAGGAGTACAATACATGTTAGAAAATAGGAATATCAATAGATCACAAGAGAAACATGAACATAAAGGCATGATAAATCATGATAATCATAACATGGAAATGTGTCAACAACACTTAACATGGAATTAGCATGAGCCAAGGCCCATTGCACATAGAGCATGAGTAAATCCTCATTGCACATGAAGCACGAGTAAACCCCCGTTGCAATTAAATTATCATGATTCAAAACTCATTGCACATGACATATAATGATACTATACTTTACCCAATGCATTGGAGCGCTATAAGGGTGCACCCTTCTTGAACATTTCATTTCATGCATAAGTGTGCCACATGGATCATAAAACATGGATTTATAAAACATAATCATTTATTCCATGATAAAAGAATGTGGACTTAATACATGAAACTTTATAATCAATAAGTAAATGTGTATAAAGGTGAATACCCTTGATGGAGAAATGAGCATGGTATTTACTACACAATGTCATTGGCTTAGAAAATCGGTGCGATTACGGCAGCGTAACGGCGTGACATAAGAATTCATAAAAAATGGTTGATGAGAGAGAAAGAGATTCCTCATAATATTTACACGTAATGTAAAGTAAGGAGATCATATAGATACATGTCCCTACAATTTTAATGGAATTTAGATTCATGATACAAAAGTATTTCTTGAATGTAAATGAGGAGAGAGAAGTTCCTTTCGGAATTTCGGCATAGTAACGGGTGTACATGAGAGGAATTTAATGAGAGAGAAAGGGGTCTCCCATCATTCAAAAATAAAGAGGTCAGTATGAGGGAGGTGAAAAACCATACCCCAACATTCGTAATTGAAATTAAAAGGTAAAAACAACTTAAAGAAAATTGGACAAAAATGAGAAAGGAATAAAAAAACCCTTACTTGGAAGTGTGCTTCCAAAGGCTAGAGAGAGGCTTGAGAGAGTCTTATTGAGAGCTTGGGGAACCTTGGGAGGATTCTAGAGAGAGTAGGGCAGAGGTTGGAAGAACTCCAAAGGCTTTGAGTGAGGAGGAAGTGGGAGATTGGGTGGGTTTATATAGGAAAGGTGAGGGAATTCTTTATTATTTAGGTTTGGGACCCCTTATAATAAATTAATCCAAACCACAAACCATCCCATGATTTTTTCCCATGGTTTTTGGAAAAGGGAAGAGGAAAAAAATATTTTATAAGGCCAAAGTCCAAACTTCTTAAAATAATGGGGTTGCTTATGTGCAGGTGAGTCACACTCCCATGGAAAATAATTTAAAAAGACAAGATGTTTAATAAGTCTTGAGGGGTCCATTAATAATTTGTAAAAGTAAGTCAAAAAAACCAAAAATCACATTATTTTAGTGGAAAAACATATATTGTCCGAACATAAATCTTATAGTATTTTATTACATCACTATTGGGTCATTATGATGTCATAAAACACATTATATATTTAAACGGTATTTAATTTTTACCCAAAAATTTGACTGTCTTAGAAAATTATGAAAAATTCACCATTGGATAATTTCGACATCCTGATTCCAGAAATAACATTTATTTTATCTAAATAATTTTCTAAATATGTTAATTTTTACTTTTAAAATAAAAACCGACATTTATCGAAAATTCACGGGTTTTGACAAAAATGGCTTTCAAACCTTACTAAAAATTACAATTGCATTCATAAAATTATAATATCATTTATATTTAATAAAAATTAATTTAATAATAATAATAATATTTTATTAAAATAATATTTAATTCAAAAATACCTTAATTTAATAAAATATAATTCTTAATTAAATAATAACTTAAAAAACTATTTGTACTTTAAAAACTATTTACAATGTATCAATAATGAAAAAAAAGTATATTCATTATTATATAAAAAAATAATGTACATGGACATAGTACTAGCGATTTATTAGATAACCCCTTAAAACAGCCGCATAAGACTTAAGGGTAAGGTGTGCGATGATGACAGACTCTTGGGGTGGCTCGGATAACATCGCTCGAGTGGTAATTTCTATCAACTTCCACCTTTCCCATAGACGGTCACGTTCAAGCTTGACATGATAAAGCTCAGCTTGGGCTTGGTCAAGAGAGAAGCCCAAAGGCGCCACCTATTTTCCGAGCTCCAAGAAATGGGATTCGTATGGATAAATTCTACTAGATGAGGTCATCGCTTCCTTTGTCTGAGTAAATTGGGTTTGTTAAAGCCCTATATTTATAATAGTCATGTGATCACTGTTCAATGACTATAAAAGCAACGATCACAATTCTTAACATAAAATCAAAGAATTTGACATTTTATATAAACAGTGTACATAAAGAGACATTTAATTAGATCAAGAGGGATTTCCATTAATGAAACTTTGGGTCATTACCATATTCCCCCCTTAAGAAATTTCTCCCTTGAAATTTAGTTTTCCCACACTAAAACAAATGTGGGTAACTTAGCTTCATCATTTCCTCTGATTCCCAAGTCGCTTCTTCAAACTTGGGGTTTTTCCACAACACCTTGACGAGGGGCATTGTCTTATTTCGTAGAACTTTTTCTCTACGATCTAAGATCTTCACTGGTTGCTCCTCATAAAAAATATCATCCTCCAACTGTACCACATCATAAGAGAGTACATGTGAAGGGTCCGGTATGTACTTCCTTAAGAGGGATACATGAAAGATATCATGTACTTTGGACATGGTAGGTGGAAGTGCTATTCGATAGGCCAAAACCCCGACATGATCAAGAATATTGAAGGGGCTGATGTACCTTGGACTTAACTTCCCTTTCTTTCCAAACCTCATGAGCTTATTCCATAGAGATATGGGTAAAAAACCATGTCTCCAACTTTAAACTCAAGGTCTCATCGATGATTATCTGCATAACTCTTCTATCGACTCTGGGATGCCTTGATACGATGCTAAATGGTTTTCACCTTCTCCACCATTTCCGCGACCATTTCTGGTCCAAGCAGCTTACGTTCACCGACCTCATCCCAACATGCCGGTGTTCTGCACCTTTTACCATACAGGGCTTCATATGGTGCCATTTGGATGCTCGAGTGGAAACTGTTATTTATAAGAGAACTCAACTAGAGTAATATGTTGATCCCATCCTCCTTTAAAGTCCATTGATCATGCTCTCAACATATCCTCAAGTGTTTTGATAGTCCGCTCGGATTGGCCATCAGTTTGAGGATGATAGGCCAAACTGAAGTTCAGTTCAATATTCAGAGCTTTTTGAAGACTCTTCCAAAACGTAGAGGTGAATCCTAGATCTTGTTCAGACGAAATAGATAGTGTTACTCCATGTAACCTTACCACTTCCCTGATATATATCTGTGCCAGTTGATCCAATGATAAATCCTCCCGAATAGCAATGAAATGTGAAGTCTTTGTAAGACGGTCCACAACAACCCAGATTGCATTGTTGCCTTTGGATTTCCTTGGAAGTCTGGTGACAAATTCCATGGTGATGTTCTCCAATTTCCATTCTGGTATGGGCAATGGTTGCATAATCCCCTTATACTTCTACCTCTCTGCCTTCACTTGCTGACACACCAGGCACTTTGATGTATATTCAGCAATCTCCTTCTTCATATTATCCTACCAAAAGTTTTCTCAGAGATCTTGATACATCTTTGTGCTCCCTAGGTGAATAGAGAAATTTAAACTATGTGCATCATCCAAAAGTTCCTTCTTCATCTCCATACTTGATGGAACACATAGTCTTTTCCCAAACCGCACAATTCCTTCTTCATTAACATTAAACTCCAAGGATTTACCTTTTTCGATAGCTTCCACTTTTTCTTAAATTCCCACATCATCCTTTTGAGCATCCTTTAACCTTTCCAAAAGAGATGGTTGAGAAATAATTTGTGAAAGGATTAATGATGTTCTATTCCCTATGATTCCCATGTCCATATTCATCAAGTCTAAGAATATTGGATCCTTCTCAATTATCATCATTGATAGAATCACTGGATCATTTCTACTTAGGACATCTTCCACCTTGTTCTCTTTCCCAGGGTGGTAATGTATTGAACAGTCATAATCCTTGATGAGCTCTATCCATATTCTCTGGTGCATATTAAGATCTTTCTGTGTGAATATATATTTAAGACTCTTGTGGTCAGTATATATCTCACATTTCTCCCCATAGAGATAATGCCACCAGATTTTCAAGGCAAAGATCACCGCCGCCAACTCCAGATCATGCGTTGGATAGTTTTGCTCATTGATTTTCCACTGCCTTGAGGCATAAGATATCACTTTATCATTCTGCATCAGCACACAACCTAAGACCTTCTTCGAAGCATCACTGAATACCACAAAAAGTTCCCCACTTGTGGGTAAAGTGAGCACGGGTGCAGTGATAAGCCTCTTTTCAACTCCTTGAAGCTTTCTTCGCATTCATTACTCCAAGAAAACTTTACTCCCTTTTGAGTTAGCTTGGTAAGATGGTTGGAAAATCGTGAGAAATTTCTCACAAATCATTGATAATATCCAGCTAACCCCAAGAAGCTACGGATATCCATTACTGATGTTGGCCTAGGACATCCCTCAATTGCATCTGTTTTGGAGGGATCCATAGATATCCCATTACTTGTGATTATATGGTCCAAGAATGAGACATCCTTAAACCAGAACTCACATTTTTTGTTCTTTTCATAGAGCTTCTCCTTGCGCAAAGTCTCTAGTACAGTTCTTAAATGCTCCTCGTGATCCTCCTTGGTTTTGGAGTATATTAGAATATCATCTATAAAGACTACCAGAAATTTGTCTAGGTAATCTTTAAAGACTCTATTCATCAAGTCCATGAAGATTTTTGGAGTATTGGTGAGTTCGAAAGGCATTAATATGAATTCATAGTGCCCGTATCTTGTACGAAAAGTAGTCTTGGGGACATCTTCCTTCTTCACCCTTACTTGATAATATCCTGACCACAAATCTACCTTGGAGAAGTATTGTACTCCATGAAGCTGATCGAACAAGTCATTGATCCATGGAAGAGGATATTTGTTCTTTATCGTGATTTTGTTAAGTTCACGATAATAAATGCAAAGCCGCATTGACCCATCCTTCTTCTTGACGAAGAGGACTGGTGAACCCCATGGTGAAGCACTTGGGCGTATAAACCCTTTATCCAGATTCTCCTGTAGTTTTTTCTTTAGCTCTTCAAGTTCCACGACAGCCATTCTATATGGAGTCTTGGATATTGGTAGCTCCCCTGGTATAAGTTCAATTGATAATTAAACATCTCTTCTAGGAGGAAGACCAGGCAGTTCCTCGGGAAACACTTCAGCGAATTCCCTCACAATAGGCATTTCTTCAAGGATGGATTCTTCCTTGGACTCAATAATCTGAGCTAGATATGCGTGCTCATATGGAATTAATATCCATGCTTGAGATGATGGATCTAAATGAGATTCATCTTCCTCCTTAAACTTGTAAAGAATCAGGGGCCGATTCTCCATATGAAGTGTGATTTCCCTCTCCCAAAAATTTATGTTGGCTCTATATAAGGAAAGCCAATACATGCCAATAATTGCATCAAATTCCACCATAGGGAGTATGATGAGGTTCTCCAGGAAATTCAATCCACATATTATAACATGGGAGGACTTATATTCATGGGATGCAATTATTGCCCCATTTTCCATACTCACCGACATCTTCACTTCCATGATTTGTGGTGGTTCTAGGATTGTTCCATTAAACTTTCGAGCTATAAAATAATGCGTAAAACCTAAATGAAAAAGTACATTCTCTATTCATGAATTAATAACTAGCGTACCTATCACCACTTTGTTGTTGGGGTTCACTTCAGCAGAAGTGATGGAAAAATCTCTTCCTTGCTGCCATGGAGGTTGTTTTTTGCCTCAGAAAACCCTTGGATTAGGGCACTGATTTGAAAGATGCCCCGGTTATTTGCATTTTTAGCAATGAACAATGCATTGAGGTTCGAACGGAGTGTTCCTATCCTCTACCACAACCGCGGGTCTTTCTTGTCGATAGTTAACAGCTAGGTGCCCTTCTCATCCACACCTAAAGCATTTTCTCGTCCCCTTGAGACAATTTCCAGGGTGTTTCTTTTTGCACTTTTGGAAAGTGGGGTGTGGGATCTTCTTAGCACCATTGGATTTATCCATCAGACCGCCAACATTGAATTCCACCTTATGCTTCTTGTCCCCATGATACCCCTGTGATTCCCCGATCTCCATTTCGACCTTGAGGGCACATCGGACAATTTCCTCATAGCTTTCGAAGTCACGGATCACTAATTCTTTCCACAGGCTAGGCTTTAGCCCACCAAAGAAGCGGTTAACCATGAATTCGAGGGTAACGACAAAGCCGGAAGCGTATCGTGAAAGCCTTGTGAATTCTTCCTCATACGCTCCAATATATTCTTCTTCTTTTTTCTTGAGAGAGAGGAAGTCCCTTTTTATCTTAAGTCGAAGGGTGCGCGGAAAATATTTATTGAAAAACATCTTCCGGAAATCCGTCCATTCCAATGCCTCGATCTCCTCATCAGGCTTCATATTTTTGATCAATGTCTACCATTGACCAGATTCACCCTCCATACGATAAGCCTCCAGGAGAACCTTTTCTTGTTCAGAAAATTGAAGGATGGAGAAGATATTTTCAATGGAGTGTATCCATTGTTCAGCGATCGTGGGATCGGATGATCCACTAAAAGTAGGAGGACTTTGTCTCATGAAGCTCTCGATAGTGACTTGTTCCTTCTTAGGGGGGTTTGGGTGTTCCTATAGACATGTGTTTCTATTCAAATCTTTAGTTAGCTGAGAGAGAAGCGTGACAAAGTTCACGATTCCCACTCCCATTGGATTGGGCATCTCATTAGTACAGTCATCACACTGATCTTCACATCAGTTGTTAGCCTGAGTCCTCCTATTACCGGCCATTGGATGGAATTAAAGGAAATTTAGGGTGTAACACATAAAGGGTAATCCAAAGACAAAAGTTGATGACTTATAAATAAACTTTTATTTCCTTAACTCATGATTCTATAGGCTTCAATCTAGGCTTTTCATGATCTACTCTTTAACATATATTCTTAGGGGCATTTTTTTTAATTCCCTTAATAAGGGTTCATACAAATCTTGTGAATTTATAAAAACATATCCCCCGGGAGTGTCGTAACCAAGAGTCCAGCAAGGTCTATTGTCGTGCACCAGTTCCCATTCGAGTCTAGCTCAAAGCGGTGTTTTCGGGTTTTACCCCTAGGTTACATTTGTGCCAGAGCCGCCTCTACCTGATCGTATCTAGACAGGGATGTATTTGTTTGATAAACCACTTAATTAGTACTTACCAAACCTTAGGGATGTTTTTAATATACTTAGTCTTGTCTCTAAGGCTTTACTAGGGTTTTCTAATCCTAATCCCAAAAATAACTAAACCTATCCTCTGATACCAACTACGACAACCCTGATTTTATTACAAACTTAAACATGATTTATTACATAAACCATTCACTTGATACAACATGTATGATAGAGAGGTATAGTGTCTTTGGGGCTTAGGATCATTACATAACAACTTAAAACATGAAGTACAACATCTTATTGAAAACTTCCATTACATGACCACTACATTCCCTCATACTTAGCATTGCATGGGATAACCTGAGGAAATGCATAAGAAAAGGGGTGAGCTATAAATCCCAGTAAGGGAATAAACATGGAATACATGAGGGGTAAAATACATGTTACAAAATAGTCATATCAATAGATCACAAGAGAAACATGAACATAAAGTCATGATAAAACATGATAATCATAACATGGAAATGTGGCAACAACACTTAACATGGAATTAGCATGAGCCAACGCCCATTGCACATAGAGCATGGGTAAATCCTCATTGCACATGAAGCACGAGTAAACCCTCATTGCACTTGAATTAGCATGAGTCAAAACTCATTTCACATGACGTATCATGATACTATACTTTACCCAATTCATTGGAGCGCTATAAGGGCACACCCTTCTTAAACATTTCATTTCATGCATAAGTGTGCCACATGGATCATAAAACATGGATTCATAAAACATAATAATTTATTCCACGATAAAGGAATGTGGAATTTGTACATGAAACTTTATAATCAATAAGTAAATGTGCATAAAGGTGAATACCCTTTATGGAGAAATGGGCATGGTATTCACTACACAATGGCATTGTCTTAGAAAATCGGTGCGATTTTGGCAGCATAACGGCGTGACATAAGAATTCATAAAAAATGGTTGATGAGAGAGAAAGGGGTTACTCATCATATTTAAATGTAATGGAAATTAAGGAGGTCATATAGATATATTTCCCAACAATTTTAATGGAATTTATATTCATGATACAAAAGTATTTCTTGAATGTAAATGAGGAGAGAGAAGTTCCTTTCAGAATTTCGGCATAGTAACGGGTGTACATGGGAGGAATTTAATGAGAGATAAAGGGGTCTCCCATCATTCAAACATAAAGAGGTCTGTATGAGGGATGTGTGAAATGATACCCCAACATTCATAATTGAAATTAAAAAGTAAAATCAACTTAAAGAAAATTAGACAAAAATGAGAAAGGAAGAAAAAAACCCTTACTTGGAAGTGTGCTTCCAAAGGTAAGAAAGAAGCTTGAGAGAGGCTTATTGGGAGCTTGGGGAACCTTGGGAGGATTCTAGAGAGATTAGGGTAGAGTTTGGATGAACTTTAAAGGCTTTGAGTGAGGAGGAAGTGGGAGCTTGGGTGGGTTTATATAGGAAAGGTGAGGGAATTCTTTATTATTTAGGTTTGGGACCCCTTATAATAAATTAATCCAAACCACAAACCATCCCTTGTTTTTTGACCATGGTTTTTGGCAACAATACGAGGAAAACAATATTTTATAAGTCCAAAGTCTGAACTTTTTAAAATAATGGGGTTGCTTATGCGGAGGTGAGTCACACTCCAATGGAAAATAATTTAAAAAGACATGATGTTTAATAAGTCTTGAGGGGTCCATTAATGCTTTGTAAAAGTAAGTCAAACAAACCCAAAATCACATTATTTTAATGAAAAAACATATATTGTCTGAAAATAAAGATTATAGTATTTTATTACATCACTATTGGGTCATTATGATGTCAAAAAACACATTATATATTTAAACGGTATTTAGTTTTTACCCAAAAATTTGACTGTCTCAGAAAATTATGAAAAATTAACCGTTGGATAAGTTCAACATCTTGATTCCATAAATAACATTTATTTTATCTAAATAATTTTCTAAATATGTTAATTTTTACTTTTAAAATAAAAACCGACATTTATTGAAAATTCACGGGTTTTGACAAAAATGGCTTTCAAACCTTAATAAAAATTAAAATTGCATTCATAAAATTATAAGATAATTTATATTTAATAAAAATTAATTTAATAATAATAATAATATTTTATTAAAATAATATTTAATTCAAAAATCCCTTAATTTAATAAAATATAATTCTTAATTAAATAATAACTAAAAACACTATTTGTACTTTAAAAACTATTTACAATGTATCAATAATGACAAGAAAGTATATTCATTATTATATAAAAAAATAATGTACATGAATATAGTACTAGTGATTTATTACATAACCCCTTAAAACAGTTGCATAAGACCTAAGGGTAAGGTGTGTGATGGTGACAGACTCTTAGGGTGGCTCGGATAACATCGCTCGAGTGGTAATTTATATCAACTTCCACTTTTCCAGTAGATGGTCATGTTCGAGCTTGACATGATGAAGCTCAACTTGGGCTTGGTCAATAGCGAAGCCCAAAGATGCCACCTCTTTTCCGAGCTCCGACAAATGGGATTCGTATGGAGCAATTCTACTGGATGAGACCATCACTTCCTTTGTCTGGGTAAATTGGGTTTGTTAAAGCCCTATATTTATACAAATCATGTGATCACTATTCAACGGATATAAAAGAAATGGTCACAATTATTAACATAAAATCAAAGAAGTTGACATTTTATATAAACATTTTACATAAATAGACGTTTAATTAGATCAAGAGGGATTTCAATTAATAAAACTTTGGGTCGTTACATGAGTGGTCGCCCAGACATTGTGTTTCGGGCCTAGCTCAGCTGGAGGCTAGTGTCTCTTTCCCCCTTGATTTTTAAAACCCTCACCAGCCCCTTGGTCCCATGCTCTTCTCCCAGAATCGTGCGCGGTGATGGTATGGGATTATGTCCTCATCCACATCAGGTATTCTTTCTTGCATCATGTGCATTCCCCCGGGTCCAATCCATATGACCTTAAACTGTGCTGATTGGTCCTACCACATGACCATAAACTGTGATGATATCGTCTCAGTCGCACGACGAAAAACGGCATTGCATTGTGATGACCTATCCATAAAGGGAATCCCATTGGGTATTGGTCATTTACCATTCCATTTGTCAACGCCTTACGGCTTGATTATTTTGGCGATGTTAGGAATTTCTACCCTAGGTCGGTCGCTTCACAAAAGAAAAACCATTCACCTTCAAGGAAAAAAAGATAAATCAAATGCCGCTTCTTTTGGTGTGAGGGCTAGACCCACATGCCCATTTCATCCTTGGAACAGGTACCTTCCCGTGTCGTGCCACTTTCTAGAACTACGTATGGCTTGATTCCCATCCTCATGGGATACGTAGGAACGCCTAGACCTCTTGTCTTTGGGTCCAACTTGAGGTCTGTTAATTCATCATTTTTGTCTCGCCTTTGGGACCTTGACTACGGGACCGCGTGGTGTGGTATGGGATTATGTTCTCATTCACGTCGGGTTTGCAATAGCCACACCACGTGCACCCTGTTTTAAGAATTATCCCTCATGTTTCCTGTCCTGTACGACATTAAAAGGCACCCCCAAGAACTACGTATGGCTTGATTCCCATCCTTATGGGATACGTAGGAGCGCCGGGGCACTTCCCCATGGGCCTATCCTAACTTTCGTGATCGGTCCCTTGACCGGAACACTTTTCCTTGTAACACATGGTAAGAAGGACCTTGTCCTCATTCACGTCAGGTTTCTTAAATCACCTTAACATGTGTCTCCCGCCCTCCTTACCAATCCTTGGTCTGAGTTCTAAGACCTTAAACTAAGATTCTTTCCAGAACTATGTGCGGCTTAATTCCTATCCTTATGGGATACGTAGGAATGCCCAGACATTTCGTCTTGGGTCCAGCCCCTAGAATCACAAGTCTATTCCCCCTCTCACTATCGGCCCTTTGGTCTGACTTCTCAGGGAGTTGTGTAACTGCAGCATTTTCCCCAAATGAGTTCGGGATTCCCCATAGTGATGTTGGGAAGAAAAAGTTCCCTCACCAGACAGGTCCTGTCTAAAAGTAGGGATGATCCGTGACCAGATTAATATGTTTTCCTAATGTGCCTCCACCACGGTGGTGTAATTTTGGGAGTGTTGGATTCTGTTTGAACAAACCATCACTTCACTTTCCACGCTTTTTGTGCCCCTTTATTCGGATCTTCATCCTCTATTATGTACGAAGGGACCCCCTAACAGTATGGATGCTCAACCTATGGTATGCCTGCTGTCCTAGGCCAACGTTACGGAAGAATGGTCATGTTTGATGGGACCCCCTAACAGTATGGATGCTCGACCTATGGTCTGCCTACTATCCTGGGCCAATGTTCCAGAATACTGATTGACGATATTGAGTTAGGCCCCGTGTTGTGAACATGTTCAACGGTTAGCCCTCATTTGTTGTCCCCATTTCAGGCTAATGCAGTATGGATGATGCGTTTTCGCCACGGTTAACAGCTTTCCACCATCGTTACGCCCCTCCCATAGTGTTTCGAATTTGGGTAACGTGATTCACCTTTTTCATCTCCCTATGTTCGAATTGATTCCAATTCCCATGGCATTGCCCTGCTCATGCATTAGAGCACGTTGAGGAGACAATACATTGATCATTCTGAGGTCCCCTCCCTTTGGTTGGTCCTCCCTCTTCTCCTAGGAAATCCAGACTCGATTTCGGATGCCTGAAGCTTGGTTGATGCCCCATGGTCGAACGAAATGTTAATACAAGCATCCTTTATTTCTTACATTGGGTACAGCCCATATGAGCTTAGGGATGAAGTGTTATTTATTTTGGGATTATTGGCGAGAAAGCTAAACCAAAGGTATAGATAAATGGATTTATCCATACACTGAGAGAAAAAGTTCATGAGCTGGCCAAAACAGGGCCCTTAAGGATCCGTGTTTTGGATTGATCTTTCCAACACTGCTACCCTTTGGCTAGTGGTCTCCAGAGCTGTTTCTCACTCCCTGAAAACTCTCTCCTCATCAGCAGCCACAGAGCGTAGTTCACCAATCCTAGCTTGTGCATGTGCCCATTCAGTTTGAAGCACGGTCATTTGGTGACTCGCCTCCATCAATTGTCTTGGGCGTTAGCCAGCTGGGCTGTCAGTTGCTCCATGAGCTCAGAGCATGTTGCAGTGAAGGCCTCCTTCTTTGTCGCCTGCTCTTCGAGGCGTCGGACTTCCTGATCCACCCTTAGTAACGCTCGGGTGCTCACCGATTCATCCCGACACTGGGCAACGTCGGTGCACCGGCTGCTCTCATGTATCTTCTCGACCATGTAATCACAGACCGACAGGTGAAGGCGTTGAGCATTATTCCCTCCAGTGCACAGGAAACGCAGCCAGGTCTAGAGGGATCTCATCCGCCTAAGCCAATCCGTCTGAGGCTGCCTAAGAAAATGTTGGATGCACTTCCACCCTTTGCGCCATGTCATCCAGCTCTCCTCGGCCGCTTCCGAGTCTGAATCATCTATATCCTCGGGATCAGTGGTCCGGTATATAGAGAAGATAGCTAGTAGGTCAGTTGCAGGATCTGCCTCAAGGATTCCTTCCATAGGAATAGGATCCTTGACATTCGGGCGACCTTCCTCTCTCGCCCCGACAGCGGTGGTGCCTTCGTCAGCTTCCGGTCTCACTCCAATGTCAGCACCACTGGTGTCTGCTACCCCCTGCTCACCAATTGTCGGGGCCAACCCAGTTTAGGAAATATGTTCTGGGGGAGGTTGTACGTCTGCCACTAATTCACTCATGAACGGCCCGGGCTCAGTAGCCCGACGAGCCTCCAACACTGAGATCACTGTATAGGGAGCATCTTGATTAGTAGAGTTCTCCAAGAATAAGCACCAGTAGAGAAGCAAGGGACTTACAGGAACCCAGAGTGTCGGCCTCCAGTGTTTTGGCCGCTATAGGAGTTGTCGTGCCAGGAGACTCCTCAGTACTTGTCAGTTCGATAATGGGTGTCGGAGCCCCGCCCTGTCCCACCGGCGCCTCCTCTTATTCCTCTATTGGGGACGCCTGATCAGATCCTATATGCTCCTGAGTGAGATGGATAAATGGATTAGAAATTGCATAAGAGAATGGATAAATATGGGGGATAAATAAGGATATAGACAGACCTTGAGCAGCTCAGTTATGTCTATGCCAGAGCCGCCGATCTCGCCACTCTTCTGCAGGCTCCCTTGGCGGGACCCTCACTGAGATCCTTTATCTTCTCCCATTTTCTCCTCTCCCTCTAACTCGTTATCACTATCACCTTCTCCCGGCGGCATCATTTCTGGATCATGCTCTTGGCCGAGAATCACTTTCACCGGGAAAGGTGGCTCCACACGACGACCCCGTTGGTGCGCATATGTGTCCATGGCTGTTAGATATGTGTGCCACCGATGGAAGTTTCCCCGGTCGGTAACCTGAGTGAGCCCGACTTCTGGCAGCTGGATCTCATCCTGCATTATCTTCTGCCAGAGGGCTTCAACGCTCATCGATTTCTGTGTGGGTCATCCAGGCTGACCACAATGCCAGGAAGATTGCATCGTGGGATGGTTCGAGCAGGTATCTTATCTGCTTCCTGGGCAGTTCTCTGGCCGCCCTGTGTGACCCTCCCCTAGGCAACGAGGTCGCAGCAACACCATGCGATGTCCCCTCTACTGAGGTCCCAGCCTGCGTAAGCCCCGCTGCCCGGTGCACCCCTAGTCTCACCCTTATAGCGGCATCTTTTCTGCTCTCTCATCACCCGGGTTCCACGCGGGTAGTCTCGAGTTGCCGAACTCGCTTGCGCAAAAGCCCCTAGGGGTACGTGATGGTCCAGTGTTCGGCATACTTGGTCAATAGGCCAGCATCGGCCCCGTGGAAGGAAGGGTAATGATATCGCCAGAGCCATAAGTGTTGAACATCAACCACACCTAGCGAAGGACGCAGGGATTACTCTCCTTCCAGATGTCTTTGAATACCCTCTTCGGCATTCGCTAGAGGCACCCGAACTGCCTGGCGAATCGGGATGGCATGTAAGGCTCGCAGATGATCTTCTCGTCAATCCGAACCACAAGAACCCCGACTCATATGCTCTGTAAGTATTCCTGCTACTCCATCGAGCCTTTCCCATTGTCTATCATTTGGCCAATCGGGGTGGGGAATGGGCTGAAGTTGAAGTTGGTATGGTTACCAATTATGATCCTTACTCCCTCCTCATTGAGCGTCATCGGCGCGACCCTGGAAATGTTCAACAGAGATGGTCGCAGGCCGTTTCCCGGAGGACGAACAGCATTTGGGAAAGTGTATCCACCAAGATGAGCTGCCACCCAGCCGTGAAAGATCTTAAAGGGGACACACACCCTCCAAGGAAACCCCCCTCTTGAGATGCGTCCTAGAATGGCTTACAGCCTAGCCAGCACGGGGACCCCCAGATTAAACCTTTTGTTGGCGGCCATGGTGCCCGCCATCACCATAGTTGCTGGACGGAATCCCATCCTTGTGTCCCACACCGGCAGGAGCCACCCACTCAGGAAGGTGGTGAGGAACCTGGTATATCAGACATTCGGGTCTCGGGCCTCATTAACGCGATAGCCCTATGATTGGTGTTTCCCCGCCTCGAGGATCCTCCAGTATGATCCATCCTTGCTCCTATGAGCCACGGTTGGACACCATTTTCCCCATCCCAGCATCTTGACCGCCAGATCCTTCTCCATGAACAGGCTGAACCAATCCTTGTAGGCGATTTCCTTGGGGAATTCCTTGACCTCCAGCCTCTCTTTTTCCAGCTATAGCAGATGCCACGTTAGCATGGGGGTCCGTGATCTATCCTCCTAGGTGTCCATTGGTGGAAGGAACTCGTCATATTGATAACCCTCCATTGGGATACCTCTGATGTAGTGGACTTCCTAGAGATTTATACCAACTTCCCCATGGTGAAGATGGAATGTGTTGGTGTCAGGGGACCACCGGGTGAACAGCTCCGGCCCGAGCTAAGGGTGACGGTAGAAGTGGAACTGCGACGTCCACACCGCCTCAAACAAACCAATGTGCCGCAACTCGGCCCTGAATTGGTCGCACATATGGAAAACCCAGTACACACAGGCCCACTCACTGGTGAAGTTGCCTCCAGACCCCAAATCCCAATCTTGCAGCCAGTCTTTAGTATCGTCTATGATGCTCTGACGGAACGTGCTTGCATAGAGGGCTGGGGAACTCTCTACAACAGGGCCACCCCCAAAAATGGTCCTAGTCCTCGGGTTCAGGACATATACATCCATGTGTCTGGTCTCTCTGGCAGGGTGACCATTGTTGGTGATATTATATCGGTGAAGGTCATCCTCCCGGGTCACCCATGACTGCGGTGTATCAACCTCGAAGCCCAGCAGTGGAACCTCCTCCAGAATTCCGAAGTTCCATAGCGGAAGGTTTTTGGACAAAGGATACTCTTTCTGGGTGGGGGTTAGCAGTTTTAACAAGGTATGGTTGTTGGAAACAACCACCCTGGCGCCATAAACCTCCTCGTTCGCCGCCATTTCAGCTCTGCGAGCGGCGGTTTCCCCCTCATCTACTTGGTTTGTGGCCATCTTCTTCCAGCCAAGAGCTTCAATCATTGCACGGAATCTGGATAAGTTGCGCGGAATATGGATGAGTTACGTGAAATTTGGGTGAGGTGCGTGGATTCCGGAAGTTGGGCGCAAAATCAGAAAAGTCGGCATGGAATATACCGTGTTTGCGCGAAAATGAAGCCGAAACTCAGAGAATTTGCGCACTGCCAAAGCGGGTTTCTCACGCAGGTGCAGAGGAAATTTCGTGCCCGAGAGATCGGAGCCTATTGTGTGAGAAAGCTTGGGTATGGATCATGGGATTCGTGGCCCCTTTTATAGGCAAATCCGGGGTTCCGCGCCGTGTGGAAATTGGATTCCACGCCAAGCTGGAGTTTTGCGCGCCGCAACATTTTTTGTGCGCAGGGGGGCGTCGAATCCCAACCCTTCGGCGTTTTGGCGTTTTCCTCAGAATCCGATCGTTGCGGCCTCTCGCCGATCCAATTATGAGGGGGGAATTTGTAGATGCCAAAAAGTCCATAATTACTAAAAGAAGTTTCAAAATGGAAAATTGAAGTTATATTCGGACCCAGAAACCCGGTCCGGAGGGCCCGGAAGCATTGCAAGATATAAAGGGGAATGCTCACGAAAAAATGTGGGCTGCGTGAAAAAATGTGGGCCACACGAAAGGGGTCCGGGATTCACGAAGGGGTCCCAGCGCAGGCATGCAATAATTGCGCTCCCACCCCCACGCGGCTAACGTTCCGCACCGCCGTCTCTGGCGCGCAAGATTTCGCGCACTGCTTGGATTCTGTGACGTCGAAGGCCTATAAATAGAAGGAGACCCCTTCCATTTTGGGGTTGTGGAATTTGAACCGGCTCTCATGCGTTAAATAGGAATTTCGCGCACGCAAGATGTCTTCCAGGTACTGATCCTTTTCGCACCACCTCGCCTCGGGATCTGCCTTTGCGCGCAATCCCACTGGATTAAATAGAATTACAAACCCTTCAAGGTTCATCCTTTGCGCGCAATTTCTTCTGTTGCATGAAAAAAGGTCAAATTGCGTGCAACCATTTCACTGGAAGTGGCCTTGTCTTTGGGTGCGGCCTTTTTCACTCGCACGCAATACACATCCCTTGGGCACGATCCTGCTAATCGCGCGCAAATACTCTTCCCCGATTACGCACTGTCCTGGTGTTTTGTGCGCAAACCATTTCTTTGTGCACAATCCCTGAGACCCCTCACCTTGGTGCACCTCGGGCGCCTCCCTGTGTAGGTACCCGATGTCCTCCTTTTGTATGCCCCGGGCACACACATCGGGCATACACACCATGTGTTGTTTTCCCGTACGGCCTTCCATGATCATACGAAGTAACCTCAAGGTCCCTTGGGAGGTTTTTCCCGTTGCGTTTCTTTGCCTCATGCTTCTTCTCATAGGCATGCTAACGGCTATTGCTTCTTCGCATAGCCACGCTAACGTAGACCCCTCGATGGTTCGTTCTACGACCCCCTTCACTACCACCTTGCTGATGCCTTCCCTTCTATAAGGGGTAGCGGGTGCCGATTATATAAGTCCTAGGGGCGCGGAGAAAACCCGCCTCGTCCGAGCTATAGGACATTAAACCGCCAAGCACCTCGTCCTCAACATATAACGTTAAACTATGATCTGGCCCCATGCCTCGCACGTAGAGTCCCCCCAGCTTGGACATTCTTTACACCCACTCATCTCCACGAGAGTGGAATCTTCCTCACATGGAATTATATCCTCCCTCTCGGAGTGACGTTTGTCTGCGAGGAAGGGTGGCCATCTTGGTGTAAGCCCCAAGCTCTTCTTGTGGAAGGTAGCACCCATGCACCTCCGTACTTCCCCACCGCCAAGGCCAGCGGAGGGCACAATAGGGAACAAGGCACTTACTTTGTTTGGTCCCAAATCCCTCTCCCTCTACGCTTTGTCGCACCTTGGGCCTCCATCCTAGAGTAAGTCCCGGCACTAAGGGTCGCTCAATGCGTAAGCCCCTCTTCGCTTCTCACGGACGCATCCTTTGCGACGTGATCATCAGGTCCCCACAACCTCTTGTTTCTCACACCGAGCATGACTCACGTGAGCTTATAGTGAGCACCGACCCTGACCCCCGCCATCAGTGAACTATGTGGACTTTGATTCCATACCACGGGGATACGTAGAAAGCCTCCATGAGGTTCAATCCCACCACCCGGTCATTCCGACCTCTTCACGTTGGTTCGCCAACCACCATGGGCCGCCTTAGAGCATAAGCTCCAAATTCCCCTATACCGTATGATGTTAAACTATCCACCCGAACTACATGGACTTTGATTCCCTACCCCGAGGATACATAGGAATCCTCCACGAGGTTCAAGCCCACCACATGGTCGTTCCGGCCCCTTCACGTCGGTTCGCCAATTACCATGGGCCGCCTCAGAGCGTAATCCCTAATCCATTATTGTGGGACGCCTCAGACCATAAGCCCCATCAATCCATCCACCATCGTGGGCCTCCTCAGTGCGTAAGCCCTAATCCATCACTGTGGGTCGTCTCAGAGCGTAAGCCCCATCAATCCACCCACCATTGTGGGCTGCCTCAGAGTGTAATCCCCGTCCATCCGTCATCGTGGGCCGCCTCAGAGTGTAAGCCCCATCCATTCCAAACTATGTGGACTTTGATCCGTGCTAAGGCATGGTACATAGGAAGCCTCCACGAGGTTCAAGACCAACACCCACGTCTCACCCTGACCTCTCCCTCAAGCCCACACGCCTCGGGAAGCTCATTCCCTAGCCCATAGGTAGTGCTTCCTCTGGGCCTCATCCATACATTCATTATCACGGGTCGCCTTTTCAGGTGTCCCACCGTATCATCGAACTACGCGGACTTTGATTCCCTGCCACGGGGATACGTAGCAGGCCTCCACGAGGTTCAAGCCCCTTCACTTCATCACCCATCCTGATTCTTTCCCGGGCCGCCACATCCCAGTGGGATCATGCCACCTCATTCCACTCCACAGTATTCGGGAAGCTGCCCACATGCTAGCCCTAACATCGGAGTTCCATTCAGGGGGTTCTTTTATCTAATCCACTCTCAGTGTTCCGATCTGTCCGATCTGTCTCCGCTGGATATTAAACTTGAGGCATACCACGTGTTAAACATGGGAAGGTGAGGAAAACCTCAGATACATGCCTATGGAATACAATTCCCCACGTTCTATGTGGGATGCCTTGGGCTTCCGTGCCCTCGAGAAGCCCTATAATAAGGGACATAAGATAGACATGCCAATCCCCCAGCATCAAGACACGCCAACGATGCCTTAGCATGAACACTCCTCTAACCAAAGGTTGCTCCCCCGACCAGACCCCTTGGAGCGTCTCGATGGAAGCAGTGTAATTAACTGGTGTCCATGAAGATATGGCACTGGGGGCGAGATTCACGAATATGTCTTATATCTATGAGGGGGACCTAGACTAGGTGAATAGCTCTGAGGAGGAATCCACGGAAGGAAGAACTGACATCCCATCATCCCGGTTTCAATCAAGGAGCAGACGTCCCTGAAGAAGGAATGGATATCGCCCGCCTTTGGAAAGTGGGAATGCGGGGAAATAATCCACGCGTCCTCTACGAGACGGATGCACGCGCGCGCCCTGACGGAAGGTGTCGGAAACAGTATTACACCATAATTTATCGATATTTGGAGATGTATTTGAAGATATTAGAATATTACGTTTTGACATTATGAATTATGCTATAACCATGGGGGGTTATATTTTGAAAATAATACATATGTTATGATCAATGTATGAAAGAAAATTGGAGATCATGAGATACACATATTATGATATAACATGATTCATTAATCCATTATTTATTTAAGGTGTTGAAAATGGATGGAAAACTGATTAATTTTAATTTGTATTAAATTAATAATTTTAAATATTAGGGATGTTAATTATGGAAGATTTAGTATTTGGGTAAATTTTGAGATGATTTATATGTTTTTTTGATAAGTTTAGAGAACTTTTTTTTGATAAGGTTACAAATGAACCACCTATAGCCTCCCATAAAGGACTTAAATTTAGTATATAATGTAACATTGTGAATTATACCAATTACTATGAATCAATACCCCATGAATTATGGAATAATACTTCTGAAATAGGTATATTTTTATGATTTAAAATATTTAACAAATATAGAAACTCTATAATCAATTTGGGAAAATATTGGGGGGAATAGACATGGATTTTTAAGACTATATAGAAAGGTATTTAGACACCATTAAAGGAGGAGGAATTAAAGAAAATTATATTAATATTTATATGTATTTTTCTTTATAAAAGGAGTCTTGTGTTGAATGAAAGAGGCATTGGCCACTCAGGTTACCATAGACTATGGATGTTCTTCACTAACCAGGGAGTTGTTGTTATCATTTTGACATTTTAAGGGAGGATACAAAGATCTAGAGTTAAAGATGGGATTTATTTTCTTTCCTTTATGATTAATTCATTTTGTAATATTGTAATTCCTATTTTGTATGAGTCTTTATAATTTAATAAAGTATTACATTATTATTCATTATTTTCATAGTTCATTTAGTTTGGGATTGATAAAGTGAAACCCCTATTCATACCTCCTCCTTCCCAAAGGCAACGTGCACCATACGCCAACGATCCTCTCGTCCCCTCGACTCCGTGGGAACTGGACCAAGTCCAAGGTTGGCCACCTTGGGCCTATCTGGGGACGTGCGACAGGGGGTGGGGTAAGGCCGCCTCAATACCCCCTAAACCGATAACACATTTTGATGGCGAGACGGGAGGAGAACCGAGCGACGGCGCGGAGTGATGGCGCCTGCTAGGGTTTTCTATCGAAATGGTGCTTCCTCACTTCCTTGGATTCAATCGCCTCGACATGCGATTGATGGGAAAGGATCCGGTTCCGAGCAGTATTTCCTCTATGCCGAGTTCCGTTTTCAGAAAGCCAGCGGTTTCCTCTGCTGATTTGCTCGCGTCGGCTAGTGGTGTCGTCTCCTCCAGCGAGCGACGGTCTTCTGGGAAGGATGCGGACCCGAGCGGCTTCAAAAACCTGGAGGCTTCCTCTGCTGATGTCGCATCGGCTGGCGGTGTGAAGGTCTTCTCCAATGAGACTGTTCTGCTGAGATCGGAGGATGGTGCGGCGAGGGTGGACTGGTTGAATCGCGTTGCTGCGAAACCTCCGCCCTGCAAATTCCTTAACCAGTGTGCTTGGGATTCTTCGAGGTCCATGGTAAAGGATGTTTTGAAGATTGCCTCTTCCAATGTCAATATTGGCCATTTTTAGGAATCTGTGAGGGTTCCTACTGGTGCTGCATCATGTGGTCAGCGTTCCTTTGTTGATGTGATGAAGGATTCTTTATCGGATCAGAAAAAGATTGAGGATTCCTGCTTTAGAAGGATTCTCTAAAAGGGATCTTTGGCTCACGTCGAGACGAACCCCGGTGTGATTGCTGAAAGGTTGGCATTGGGTGAGAACTCATTGATTGCTCTCATTGTTCTTCCTAAAGGTGCGCAACCCTGGAAATGTGAATATTTATTCTGTAGAATTTCGATGTTGTGGGGCTTTGCTAGTTGGAAATGTGTCTCCCTTGGGCGGGGATTCTTTCACTATTTGTTTCCATCGGTGGATCTAAAGCTTAGGGCATGGAGTTCTGGTTCCATGTTTCTAAAACCAGGATGGATTCATCTGCATGAATGGTCACTTGACTTTAATGTCTCGAATGCAAAAAATGTCTTCGCTCAGGTATGGGTGCGTCTTCATGGTCTTAATTGGGTTCTTTGGCATCCAGAGATCCTGCATGATATTGGAATGGCAATTGGAACTCCCATTCGCCTTGATAAGGAAACGACTGATGTCAGATTTGGTCACTTCACTAGAATGCAGGTGGAAGTTGATCTCAGATCCACTCTCATTGATACGGTAACACTTTCTATTCCGTCTGATCAAATTCTGATTGATGTTTAATATGAAAAGAAACCTCTTTTCTGCACTAAATGCATGACTGTGGGGCACTCTTTGGAGTTGTGCCGTAAAAACATCACTTTTAAGGAGTGTGGGATGCGAGGACACCCCTCCAATCTCTGTTGAAAAAAGGATAATTTGAAGGAATCGTCCTCACCCAAGCATGTCATCAAGGACAGTGACCCTCCTATGAAGGCAGCCCCTGATGTGCTGACTCCTTCAAAGGGAAAAGAGTTGATTGTTGATTCTACTCTGACAAGATCTTATAGTGGCCCTTCTAGATATCATGAGGTTATCACTTCTGATAATTTGAGTCATGCGTCAGCATTAGTGGTGAATGATTCTTCACAGTTGAATATTCAGAAGCAATCTTCTGCGGAACGGAGGAACAACTCTGATGATGGGAAGGAAGGGGCCGAGATCTCCACTCCAGGAAATGGAGTGTCCATCCCCTGCAAGTGGGGGGACACTCATGAGGATGATGAGGAAAGTGATAGGAATATGATTAAAACCTCATACAGTGATATTGTTCGAGGAGAAAAGACCAAAATCTCTGACAGTGAGGGTGTATTGCCTACCCCAGTTAAAAGGAAACCAAGGAAAGATTACTCTACAGTTTCGAGGACGGTGACCACCAGTTCATCCTCCATGAAGGCTAAGGAGAAGCTATCTATGGAGAAATTGGAGCGAAGAAAAGAGTATATCAAATTGCTCAAACAATATGAGCCCCAATCAGAATGGGAATCAGCCGATGCGGATGATATGACAAGGTATGAATGTGATTCTTATGACTATTCCGACATGTAATCTCGTCCTCTTTCTCTTGTTTGTCTCTGCACATTTATTTTTATTAATAAATTTGCGGTCCAAGCGTGCTTAGATCTGACTTATGGGGTATAATTCCATAATGGTTCCCTTTATACATTAATTTCACAATTGTATTACTTTTATTTATTCTCACCATATCAATAGTCACATATCATGACTACTTTATTTTAGTAACAAGTACTATTTAAAAAATCTCTATAATCAAATACATTATACCTTTAATCACATTTACTCAACAACTATATATATACCCAATGATTTTATATTCCTAGAGGCTAATTAATAGTAACATTTCAATTTTTCATATCAATATGTAACCATACATACTTCTCTAAAATAATTCATTATATTCCCTTCTTATATATTTATACCATATTTTTAATGTTGTTTATTCTTTATATAATTATACTTAGAGGTACTGTATTCATTAAATATCACAAGGGAGAATACATCAATATTTTAGTATTATTATTGACTATTAGTAATATTTATCTTTTAATTCCATAATTATGTTTCATATAGATTTCTTGTAACAATCTTTATTACTTTTTATATTGTAATATTTTCCCTTAATGAAATAATGAATAGTTTATTTTTTCTCATTATTGCATAGAAGAGAATATTTTCAACACATAGAAATTATTAAAGTAAAATTCCTACTAAAAATATTGAGTGTTAAATTATCCCATATAATAAAATTTCACCCAATAAATTTCATTACTCAAAATAAAAAATCGGTTACTTTTGTCTCATTAAATAAACTGGTTCCCATGTCACTTACACAAACTTATTATTTCATCACATGACTTTAGAAATACTAGTAGTATTATTTCATTGTAATTTTTCTATTTTATCTAAGATATAAACAAGTTATTTTACATAAGAGATCCCATGAACTACATGTAAAATCAGTGAGCTTTGAACATCTAATGGATTTTTTATATTCATCCTAAAAATGGATATATGGAACATGTTCTATGCTTTTGACAGGTTTAGGGGAAGATATTGTCGATAAGATATAGTCCCCATGAGATCTAAAAACTTGAAGGGTAAAATGTATCTTGGGATTTACATTCCCTTCTTCTCAAATATCATAACCATTTTCTATGGTGACGTTTAATGTAATAATATTTATCTAATAGTAAACTCTATATTTTATTAATAATTATAAGCATATCTCTTTTAATGTCTTTGTTCTGCATTAATTTTTCACTAAATGGTTTTATACCGCTTTTTCAATTCTTTATAATAATCTTGTTCCAAAAAAATTATTTCTCCAACTTCATAAGAACGTGTCATATTTCTAAATATCTTACAATATAAACACTCATATAGTACCATTTTAATTCATGAAAAAAAAATATTATTTTTGAACAGAATTAGGGGAAGATGCTTATCCCAACCTCCTTTTAAATCCATCAAGAAATATCTCAGCATATCTACCATAGGTTAAATGGTCCTTTTATATATATTATACTTTAAAGGATCATAATTACGTATAATATATAGTTATTTATTTAATTTTTGTTGAATACTTCTCCAAAACATAGATGTGAACCTTGCATCATGATCATATATAATTAAAATTTTAAATTCATGTGGTCTTACCACTTACGTAATATATATCATGGAATATTGTTAGAGATATGAATAAACTCAAATATAAATGAATTGTTCCAACATTATAAGGATATTTACCATAACCCATGTGGTACTACTGCCTTTAGACATACTGGGATGAATTACAGAAAAACATATAGAAATTTTTCACATTATCATATGGGTATTATAAATGATTCCTTCATTCCCTTGGAAATTAATGATTTCACCTTACCTTTTTCATAACCAATTATCATGATATATACTTTAAAATACCTCTCTTTGTGTTATCCCACTAAAAGAGTTTTCAGAGATTTATATACAACTTTTTTCTTCCTAGGTGAAAGGAGACTGAGGAGATATATGCATCATACAGAAGATCCTTCATCAATTATAGAATATATGGGACATATATTTGTGTTCCAAATCTTATTACTTGATATTTTTCAAGTTTGAACTCTGAAATATTTTTCACCTTCTTTTTTATCTTCATATCATCACTCTATGCCTCCTCCATCTTCACATGGATATATAGTTGATCAATCATTAGGGAATGGTGGGATTTTATCCCTTACCTTAAGATTTAAATGTCTATCCATTGCATATCAATTAATATTAGGTCTCTTTGAATCCTAATATGGATAAGTTAGCGTGATATTTTCTACAAATTTATCACTTGTATTTTTTGGCCCCGGGATGGAAATTTATTGAGTAGTTATAATCATTGATCAATTCTAACAATATCCTTTTAAAAATGGTAAACTCTTTATATATGAATATATATATTTCAATCTCTTATGATAGGTTAATATATGGTAACACCCCAAATATTTAGTGTGAAATTCCCTATGATAAATCCCATATGTTTCATATATTGTCTTATATAAAACACCAAAAAAAATTCCTTATTCCATTAAGTTAGAATATTATAATATAAACAGTAAAACATCATAAGAAAACTAAATGAAATATAATTAGTAAAATTAAAATATAAATTAATCTATCTATAAAAAAATACTAGAATATTAAAATATCCATCATCATGGTCTACCATGAAGATAAGACCACTCATTATAGCTATATAATGAATCAAATAGATATAATATGTTGATATAAGAAATGGAATGAATAATTTTAGTGAAGTATGTAAGGAAATGTATAGAAATATAATGTGACTGTTGGAAATATATGTCCTTTGGCTGTTGAAAAAATTTATTCATTTGGGTATACAAATATCCAATGTTTAAAAAAATTAATGGGATAATTTATTGTATTTTTAATGTATTAGATATTTAAATAATGTAATAAAGAGATATTATCACTATAATAATGGCATTGATAAAGTTTTTATAAATAGTTTTAATCACATTGTTCAATTTATGTTGAAAATAAGAAGAAATAACATCATGTATTAGGATTCCCCCATATGAGGCTCTATTATTCATGTATGGGAAGGAGGTATAATCACAAGGGTTTTTCCATGACCAAAACTAAGCTAAACTTCAATAAGTATGACCTGAGAAAATCATCTATTGGATAATTTTGATAAATACCACTTGGGTGCATGTGCATTTGATGTTTTATCTTTAATACCTCATAAATACTAGTAATTTATATAATAAAATAAATTAATAATCATATAATTATTATTAATTAGCATAAATAAGAATAAAATCATTTATGGTTGACAAACATATTTTTCTAAAAAAATTATTTTTTATTTGTTTTTATTCAGATATTATTTTTTATACATTAACAAAATTGAATTTAATAAAATGGATTTAATATATTTATTTTTTATATAATAATTAAGTAGCAATTTGTTTTCATTTTATAATAAAAAAATGGGTTATCATTGTAAAAATTTTGTCACCTCAGTAAAGGGTAAGATGAGGTAAATTTTTAAACTATAGTGTAAAGGGAAAAAATATCCCAAAAAAATATTACTAACTTGTTTAGCTAAGGTATTTCATGTATCATATACATTATTTTTTCATTTTAGATTAATATTACCTTTAAATTTAGATTCCTTACACATTAAGGAATACATATTTGTAAATATGCCTCTCAAACTCACCTAAAAAGGAATGCTTCTACATGAACTCTAAATCACACATTTATTTTATATTTATTCCTAGTATCTACTCCAATTATCTCCAAAAAATACTTTAATACTTTTGGAATATCCTAGTATTAAGAAGGATTTTTAAATCATTCAACACCAAATGAGGTTTCCAATGGAGGTCAAGTTCATACACAATAAGTAACAATGTATTTTGTTTATATTAATTTTATATTATCATCTGAACCCACCATAAATATTATTTAATACTAATATATAATAAAAATAATATAATTATTTAACAATAATATATAATAAAAATAATATAATTATTTATATCTTATAATTTTATTAAAATGAAATAATTTTATACTTTTCCACTAAATTACAACATGTTCTTGTCTGGGTTGGTTTAACCACTATCATGAATAATGAAATATTGTTTTTGTTATGGATGGTTATGAAAAGATAAATTATGGAAATATATAATATAAATGATAAATTCAAATTATGTTTAAATTTTTAGAATTGTAATATGTATAATTATATTTATTAATAAAATCCATTATATTTATTGATTCAACATTCACAAAAAATAATAATTTCAAAACATTCTTTACAACCCATTATTATAAGATCCATTAAATAAAAATTATATTATATAACTAAATCATGAAAATTTATATATTATCCACTACTATTATAGAGGTGATGAAGAAATTAATGTAGAGAAAGGACTGAAATCACCATACCAGAGCATGTGTAGAACAAATCTAAAAATTAACTCATAATGATTAATTATAAATATAAATGATTAATGAATATAAAATAAGAAAATATAAATAAATGGTATTAAAAAAAATAAATTTTAATATCTATATTATATAGAGTAATAATTAACCAAAAATGAATTTTTATATTCCTTTTATCAACATGGGTAACTTAAAAACTGGTAAAAAATCTTAGATATTTATTCTATTCCACTTCTGTATAATTTATTATCTTTCACTCCATGTTTCTTGTTCTTTAAAAATAAATTCTTTTCAAAGATAAGATATTGGTATTAATTATTGTTAAAATAAATATTCTAATTTCTTTATTATTATTTTTAAATTATTTTGTAAGTGACCTATATCATTGTTTTTATAAAAGTGTCTCCAAACTGTAAAGATAAATCATTAAAATATTTCTCTTCCATTTTACTTTATTCTTCAAAATAATCGATATTCTATGAAAATTTAATATTATTCACTCCCCAAAAACTCTTATGATATGTTTCTTTTTGGTAATTTATTTTTTCATATCATCCAAACCATTTATTGATTTCTTCTTATCGGATTCCTTATGAAAATAGTTTGTAACACATTTCATTTCAATTTTTTAATAAAGTTAAGGTATAAGATTTATTTCACATCACACACATATGTAACCCTATATCATTATATGATGTGTGTGTTTGGAGTTATATGGCCCTCCAATGTATTTGATAAATCTTTTCATCTAATGATATTGTTATGGGATTTAGGTAGTGATTCCCAATTCACTATGTTATGTGACATCAGTATTGATTTCCAATCCAAAATATTATGAAATATGAGTAGAAATTCTCAATACATTATGTTATTATGGTCTTGAAAGATATAATTATTATATGGTATGTATTTTTTATTCATATTCTAGTGCCATATTCCAATTTTATTTCACCCCAGTTCATGGTTATTGATTCAATATTCTTATACCATTGTAATGACCCAAACTTTTATAAATTAAATTCTGTTATCAATGAATAAATACATTATGATGAAATTTAGTCATTGAAAACACATTCACAACATTTCATTTTTTATTTTAGACCGTTAAAAAAAATAGCCATAATTTTCTAACAGGCTTAAAAGGCCATTAAGCACCATAACTGTTGACAATATAGTCATTATAAAGTGAAAATTGGGATTTTTATATATTAAGATTATTTATAAAATATTATTTACATGAATGTTAGAATATATATCCTCGGCCAATAGGATCATTCCCTATGAATCCATTATATTAGATATTTTGAGGGAGATAGAGTCGTTGGTCATTTCCCATGACCAAGCCCAAGTAAAGATTCAATAAAAAAACATTGGAGGAATTTTTTATGGGATAATTTCAAACTTATAGAGATAACCAAGAAAACAATGTTCATGGAACCACCCTAATAAATTACTTCCATCACACACCTTATTCTTAGGGCGTACACTGGTATAATAAAGAGTTATATATCTAGACCATATTAGGTTAAATTATTATTTTTTTCTTTTTAATAAAATAATGATTATATTTCCATTTTTACTTTATATATAAACATGATTATGTAATAATATATATAAAAATATTTTTTTATAAAAAAAATTAAAAAAAATTATTTTTTGGAAATATATAGTTTCACTTAAAGAACTCATTTTAATAAAATAAAAAGAGTTTTTTAAATAAATTTTCTTTTCATGAAATTTTATTATTAGAAATATTTATTTAAATATATGTGATAATATAATTTAATGAAGTTCCATATAATTTTTATAAGGATCAGAAAGTTATTTACATTGTGAAAACTAGTTTTTTCAATAAATAATTATTCTTATTTAAAAGTGAAAATTAATATATTTAGAAAATAACTTGGTAAAATAAAAATCATTTTTTTAATTATAATTTAAAAATTATAAAATGGTGAATTTTTCATAATTTTATAAAAAAAATTAATTTTTGCGTAAAAATTAAATATGGTATAAATATATGGTATATGAAATCATAATACCCCCAAAAACTATTTAATAAATACTATAAAAATCATATATGATTAAAATTATATTTAATCTTTAAATAATTCATTTTTGAAGTTATTTCATAAAATTTACAAACCTATAATGAATCCTCCAAAACCTATAATATATTTTAATGTTTTAAAAAAAATCTTTAAAAACATGACTCACTTCTACATCAATAATGGTATTATTTTAATGAGTTTGAATCTTATAAAAATAAAATATTAAAAGACACTCCTATTTGGAAAGAACCATTGGAAAAATTTAACGGAAGGTTTATGGTTTTGAATATTTTATCACTTAGAGTCAAAATCCTAGGTTTAGAATTTAATAAATAATTCTCCACTCTTTTTTTATGAATTCCAACTATACTACCCATTACCCATCACTAAAAACCTACTGAGAATTAATTTTTCATCCCTCTCCTACACTAAATCCATCCAACGATGTTCTAAATCTCTTAATAAACTCTTCTCAAGATTTTAGAAGCACCCTATCAAATTATGGGATTATATCCTCTTCCTTTTTATTGAAGTACTTTATTTGCACTAAGCCTTTTTGTTTCAAATTGTTCATGTTTTAATATATTTTAACACATCCCATTACAATACTTATGATCCCAAAGTAATTATTGACCACCTTTCACTCTCATTAGACCCTTATATAAACCTTTATGTATACATGTTATGCTTCTGAAATTATCTCTTGATTTTCCATGACAAACTTTTCTATTATGAAAACTAATTACCAATTAAACTAAAGGGTATTAATCAAGATACAAATATTGTTCATTGATTTTTAACATACATTTATATAAACCAAACTCCTTAATCATGGGATTAAATTTTATTAAATATGTTCTTATGCTATATGATCTATGTGGTATAGAAATGTTTGTACTTAATATAAATGGGACAGGTGGTATAGAAATTATATAGCTCTCTAATGAACTGGGTAATTGATTTATCTCATGATATACCTTGTATGGTGGACATGTGGTTAGATTAAGCACATCGTGTTATGATGTCTCGGAGGTTATAATTTACTTATGCTTATGATTTCATGTTTTAATGTTTTATGTTGCTGCCACATTATTATGATGCCATGATGTTATCATCTTATTTCATGATTATATTTTAATTATTTTGATTCTCAACTTTTTATATCACCATGTTATCTTCCCTAACTAGCATGTACTTATTTACTACATTCTATTCTTTAATTATTTCTTTACTGGGCTTTATATCTCACCCATTTCTTATGTATGTCCCCCGATTATCATGTGTAGTGTTAGAAGATCAATGAAATATAAGGGCATGTAATTGGGTTTTAAAATAATATTTTTATATCCCTATTTTATGTTACTATTATATGTATCTAATCACCCAAATACACTAGGACTCTTGATCTGTTAGGATTTTTTTATGTGTATCCTAATTTAATAAATCATGAAATAAAGTGTATAAAAATATGGGTTTCCACTGTTGGCATCAAAGAAAGGTCTAGTTGTTTTGGGGGATTAGAATTAAAAACCTCAGTTATATTCATATTTATAATAATAAAAATATTAAAACATCCTAAAATTTTGGTAATGTATAGAGTGAGTGGTTTCCAAACAATGAAATTCATGTCGGGATACTTCAAGTGGGTGTGGATCCTACATAGTTGCACCTAGGGGTAATGAACCCTAAAAGTATGGAATGGGTATTAAATCGATCATCACCTACTGTGTGAAAAATATTTCATGTTTCACACCTCGTTTGAAACTCTTAGGGTGTAACACCTTAAGATTTTATTATATATGTCTCTTCAAATAAATTTAATTTCTTTGATAGATTATGATACACGTAACCCCAAGTATAAATGAACCATAATATAGTATACCCTTATAACATATCCATTAAATTGGTGAAAGTAATAAAAATAAAAACACTTTAAAAAATGTATAAAAATGTATATGAAGAAAGATTATTTTAAGTGAAGTTGATATATGATATAAAAATAAAATTTTTATCAAAAAATGGTTTTTATTGATTTTTAAGAAAAAATAATATAATTAATATATGAAACAATAAGATATTTGTTTTTAAATAATTAACTTCATTTATGAAATCATAATTTCATAATTATCCTAGAGTGGTTTTTTGATAATTTTCTAAAAAGAATGATTTTCTATGAATAGTGGAAAATGCTAATTTTTATTAAAAATTATCTTTTCATTTAAAAAATTTAAAAAGTTACATTTTTTAAAATGGTCTTCAAATTAAAAATAGTTCATTTATATTATCAATAATAAAATTAAGGTCATTTGAATTAATTTTATGTTGGATTTTGATATAAAGACTTTTATACATCAGAAATCATTTTTTCTGGAAAACAACTTTTCTTTGTATTTTGTAGGTTTAATTTTAAATTATATTCTTCCACTTCTATGAATTGAATATTGAAAATTTTATTTCATATTTATAATTCAGAGGATGAAATTTGGTAAAAAAATTACATTTTATTTTTTTTCATTATGAATAATAACATTGGTAAATATTTTTCACCACTATAAGGGTTATATTGGTAAAATAGGGTTAAAACATTGAGATAAGGCTTTATAATTTCTCTAAAAATTGTAGTCATTATAACAACCCATTCTTTAAATATATATATGTTACGTCATTTTTTATGGAATACATAATATATTACACGAACAAATTCGCAAAGACCATATTAGTTTAGTACCTTTGGAAACTTAGAAAAAAAATCTTCTAACTCGGTGAAATATATTACATATTTGCTAAAAAGATCTTACCCCTTAGTAATTATACTTAAAAAAATTCTTCATAACATGGGTAAGAAAAAAATAAGAAATGGGTGATCTCAAATTCTCATTAAGGTTAAATAAAGGAAATGTGTAAGAATATAATGAATATAGGGTTATGAGAACATGATCATTATCATTAGAAGATCATAACCTGCATATCAAAGATCATGAAAATGAATCAAGGAATAAATATTTTTATTTCATAATACATGAATCATAAATAAATAAAGAACATAATCCATGTAATCATAACATAAGAATGAGATAAGAAATTTTGGCAGACACAGAAGCATATAAAAACCCTATGTCAAGGATGTCTACTAAGACCTTCGTAACAAGTTAGGCTTGGGATGATCACATATGTACCTACTTTGGGATTGGTATGTCCTTTCGTGTACCCTACTATTTTGATATTGCCATTCCCTCCCATGTACCCTCTTGTTTCGGGCTTTGGATTTCCTTCCATGTACTCTCTTTTTTTAGGATCAGGATGCCCTCTCGTGTACCATCTTATTTTTGGTCTTTGGATTCCCTCCTGTGTACCCTCATGTTTCATGATTGGAATTCCCTCCCATGTACCCTTTAATCTAATAAAACATTTATCATTACCCAATGCATTGGATGGAGATATAGGTTCAACCCATATCATAATAAAATCATACATACATGTGTCAAATGATAATAAAACATACACCATATCATGAACCATAAAAAGATATGGGTTTCATAAACACTATATAATAACCCATGGAATGAAATGAAAATAATAAATACTTAATCACTTTATAACCTATGGAAAATATATAGGTTTTGTAATAATTTCATCCTATAATAACACATGAAATAAAGTAGGTTTCATAATCATTTATCGTGGTATTACCCATTGAAGAGAAATGGGTTTCAGAAGAATATACCTCATGGAAGAGGAACAGGTTTCATAAACATATAACCCATGAAATATAAATGAGTTTTAATAAACATCATTCCATAAAAACATAATCCATTCATAGAAAGAGTGTAAATGGAACCTTTGGATCATTTCCTATAAAGTAACAAGTAACATCAACAGATGTCATCTTATATGGAAAATAATTTTTAGATATCTTTTAAAAAAATTCTGGAAAAAAATATCCTTTCTTTTTTGAAAATGGATTTTAAAACATAAAACATGTTGAAAAAAAATTTCTTTGGAAATACTTTGAAAACTTAGAAATAAGTCTTGAAATCATTTTGAAAACCTTTTTCCTTGAAAACTTATAAAAGAGTATTAAAAAAATTGAAAACTATTTTCCTTGAAAACTTATAAAACAAGATTAAAAACATTTCGAAAACTATTTTCATCAAAAACTTATAAAATAATCTAAAAAATATTTAAAAACATTTTTCTTTAAAAAATTATAAAATAATCTTAAAAACATTTTGAAAACCATTTTCCTTGAAAACTTATAAAAGAATCTTCAAAAAAAATTGAAAACAATTTTCCTTGATTTTTTTTGAAAACATATAAAAGAATATTTGAGATCATTGAAAACCTTTTATTTTAAATAAACCTTTTTGAAAACATATAAATGAATATTTGAAAATAATTTAAAACATTTTTTAACATAAAAGAATTTTTTGAAACCCTTTTTCTTTGAAAACCATTTTAAAATCAAAAAATTTCCAGAATATTAGGAAAATATTTTATTTAAAAAAATAAACTTGTAAAATTACAAAGTAAGAATCAAGGAAATGATAGTCAGGAAGGTGGGTAGGTTCATACATGTCAAACATTCTCTTCACACCATAAATGTTCAGAAAAGTGCCTTGATCAAAAAATGATAATAATATTTATTTTAAAAATGTTTTGTAATAAGGTAATACATGGGTAAAATTTTCCTTTAAACCTAATATGATAATAATAAATATTTTTATAAAACATTTTTAGAAAACATGATTTTGAAAGAACACATATTTCTGACCGAATGGAGAAATAAAGTCATATTTTCATAAAAACAATTTCTTTATTATCTTAAGGACCAAAGAGTAGAAAATTATACCATTACATGGATATGACATGCTTATCTGAAGAGTAATAAAAGTTATGAGATTTCTTGATAGATGGATCATAATATTTCATCAAGGGAAGCATAATCATAAACATTGGGTTGATGAGACCATAAGGGGCGTTCTATTGTTAGGGTTTCACCTCACTGCTACCTCTTTCCTTCATCCCGAGTTGGCTTGACGCCCCTTCTCAAGCTCAGATAGTTCATGGAGGTGGCTCATCTATCGCGGTGGAATCTTGTGAATTTTTGGGTTTGACCATCTCGATGATTCGCATCATTCCTGGCTTGTTTCTCACTCAATTACACCTTTGCTGGATAGGGCTTCCCAAGGAGGTATGGTGATGGTCTACCGGTCGAGATCCAGCTTATGTGGTCTGAGGTTTCCATTTCGTCTCTGGTTTTGTGTGTTGGGTGGTTCTTCGTGGTCTCTATGGGTGACCTGGATAGCGGTGATGGGATTTTGATCTGGATTACGGTGGGTCTCTCTTCTAGCATGTTGGTGACGGTTTTTTATTCTTCAATTTTTTCATTCTTATTTGGTTTTGGATGAATTTATGCAGTTTGTGATTCTGGGTTGTGACGGTTCGTTCTGCTCTGGCATGTTTTGGTGGCGTCATTGTTGTTATGGTGGAAGTATGGATGAATTTTATCAGGAAATCCTCGTGAAATTTTCGAATCATTGTGCATGATTTTTTTTTAGTGATCTGTGTGATTCGGTTTTTTGGTGTGTGATTCTGGTTTGATGGTCTGACTTCGGTGGAGGAGAAAGCGAAGGCATAATGTTGATTGAGATCCTAATCTGTGAGATGGTGTTTTTGGTCTGTTTGTTGTTGGCTCAAAATATGGATGATGATTATGGATGGTTGTTTGATTTGGTTCTCTAGTTTGGCACTCTGAATGGAGTGTGAACCAGTTGGTTTTTTGTTGTTTGTGTTATGGATGATGGCATGCACCAGACATTCTACATGGAAATGCTTCAAAAAAAGATTCAGAGCCAGTAGCTTTCACTATGAATGGATATTATAATGGGAATATTGAGAGTGTATGGACCAACCATCAGTACCAGGCCCGTGAATTTTTTCACGAGATGACTCGATGAGTATCCATGCATTGGTGGAAGCTCTCTATAATGTCATTGATACTGGGGAGGTTTATTTCTATGTATTCTTGATCTAGAATGATTTTGGATCTTTTGATCTCTGATTTATGTTTATATCTCTACATATTTGAAGTCATATGATTTTTCCCCCTTTATCCTTAAAAGGGCGTTTATAAAAAAAAATTAGGCCTTCGGGCCATTTAGTTAGACATAAACAATTTTGATAAACTATGAGATTGAAGCTATAAACCTTTACCACATTTGTAGCATTAAATAATAATAAAATGTAAATAATAACATTACATGAAGCTTAAAATATCATGAAAATAATTATATTCATGATATAACTTGTCAAAATGCAGTATATACACCTCATAGATAAATATAGGTTCACAACATGGCATGTGTCTTAAAGAAGAAAAATTGTGACAAAATTGCTTTACTAGTTTTTTAACTTTTAAAAACATAACCTCAATGAAATAAAGATCATAAAATGGATATGTGAAAACACATAAATTTAATTATAATAATAATTTAATACATTCATGGGCAGTATACACACCACACAAATGAAATGAGTGGTGAATAAGGCATGTATCACATGGAAATAAAAAAAAGTGAGATGAAATTCCCTTACCTTAAATATTGACTTTCTTTGCACCCATTAAAACCTCCTATATAATAAATATAAGTTTATTATAAATTTAAAAAATAATAATATTCTTATATATAATATCATATATAATTCACTTATGAATTTATTTTACCTTTTTATTAACAATTCCATGTTAAAGTAATGTTTTGGGTAATAACTACTTTGTTTATCATATGTGTTTTGACTTGATATTTTTGATCCTCTTACTTAGATCATGATTTACTTCATTCAAGAATGAAAAACATGATGTATATTTCATATATATTTATTATATAAATTATTATAGTAATCTATAAAAGATATAAATATTAAATAAAATACATCATTCATGGAGATGGCAGGTCGTACATATGCATGAACGTTGCTTTCATTTTATTGTCATATTGAAAGAAAGAAATTAAACGGAATATATGTATATATGTATATAATATCATTACATTATAATTATCATGTTTTATATATCATATATTTTTACTAAAACCATCCTTAATATTTTCCATGTAAAGTGTGAATGAATCACATCGCTTTGAGGAGGCGGCAGTCCACACCACCACGAACGATGTTATCGTATTTACACAAGATGGAAAGTATAAAGGTATTTGTATTAAAAGAATTATAGAAGAAAAAAGAAATAATAAATATAATATATATCATATATAAATAGTGTTTCTATCATAATTTCCAACTATGAAATGTGGTAAAGGAAAAACGAACAACGTCATTTCGTGAAGCGGTAGTTCACCGTACACAATAACGGTAAGCTCATTACCCATTAAATGGAAGTGTGTGTCACTGTATGTAGAAACCTTAATATAAAACTATATCAGTATATATATGATATTATTGTTATTATGTGATCATGTAATAATAATAATTGAGTTGGTGGATAAATAAAATAAAGGAATAAATCTTGAGGAAGGATGTTACTTCTTCTTTGGGTAACTCCTTTTGGTTTGCACCAAAGGGCTTCCTTAGTTGAATTTCTTCCAAAAGGAAGGATTCAAAAAGTAAGGGAGGGATTTTTGGAAGTGTAATGGGCAGTTATTGTCCAAACCTTAGAGATTTGAGAGGTTTGAATAAAGGTTAGAGGTGGTGTCCTTTTATAAGGGAGAGAAAGGACACACTTGGTATTTTTTAAAATAATTGTGTGTTCCCCAAGTATTACTTATTCCTATAGTGTCAAAATGGATAATTATAGAACATTATAGGTTTATTGGACAAAATATTTCCGTCCCATTGGTTTTCGATAAGTGGCTATGTCATTTTGACCCTTAAGTTTAAGGTTTAGTCCCATGTTAAACTTAATTTTACCTTAATCGTTGTAATTAATTTTAATCGCTTTCACTAATATTTTTGGTCAAAAATTAAGTTGATATTATTATAATATAAATATTATACTTATTAAAACCGTTTATTACAATTTTTTAAAATTAAATTCATAGAAGCAATGGAATTAATTTTAATGTTAATCCCACATACGTGGCAAGAAAGAGGGGTTTTAAAGTAAAAATTATCTAAAGTTCAATAAGATTTTATATCTAAATTCAATATAAAAATGATTACATTGACCTAAATTGGATTAATATATGTATAATATATCTATTTTAACTTTAAAACCAACTTAAAATATAATTTATCTATGTAAATAAATTATATAAAAAAATCAGTTTTTGAATTAAAATTCCATATTTTTCACTATTCATCCAAAAAAGATGTTTTTCGGAAAAATCCCAAAAATTCACCCTAAGATAATTTTGACATTATGAATTCAAAAATTAAGTTTATTTTTTAAAATTCAATTTCTATGAGTGTCTAAAATTAATTTTATTATTGTTCACATAAGGATATAAAGAGTAGATTATTTGAGAAAATAATATTTTAAAACAAACAAAGACTTTAACAAAAATTATATTTTTCATTATAAATGTGATTTATTTATATGAAACCATTATAAATAAAATTTAAAAATTAGTAATTAATATTCATATTACTGAATCTAATGTCTAGTTTATAACTATCTAATTTAAATAATTATAACAATAAAGTGATGTTTCATAGAAAGTCAGTGTTCTGTGTAATGCAAGACATGTCTGTGTTGCATGTAACATAATATTTCAAAGGTTTTTTGTGAAAATAAAGTCAAACCTAGTGAATTTTTATAATATATATATATATATAATGTGTTTCTTGAAATTAAAAATATCAAAAATATTAAATTAATTAAAAAAATCATAAAATCTTTGGGTCTTACATTCTACCCTCCTTAAATTGAATTTCTCTCTCGAAATTCATCTGGGTTATCAATGTTTTAATACTTAAAAAGTTCCTTTAATATAATCCCATATTGTAAAAATTAATACTAAAACTTCCTTTAAAAAAGAAAGTTCAACCGTAATGGTTACCCAATGTAACTCGCAACTAACTTCCCACAAAGTAGAATATTGGTGGGAAGTGAAAACTTAGACATAGAAGAGAAATATGTCCATCAGGTTTTGATAGAGAGTGATAGAGAATATGGTTAGGATAAAGTTAACAATCAAATTCATAACCTAAATAGGCTTGAAAAGGGTCATTAATATCATCATAAATGATGATAACATGAAAATATTTTATTTCAAGATCCTTTCATAAAGTTTAATAATTTTCACAAGGAGATATACTTACTTGATTTCATAATAATCTCATACTTTATTATTACTTGATAAAATTTCAATTCATCTCTCATTACATTAAATGAAGGTGAATTTTTCATTCCTAAAGCATTAATATATCATGAGATCCATAAATAGAATGATAGTTCATTCTATCTATCTTTATCACAACAAAAGGTCCGCACAAGTTATCAAGTGTGCATGAATCCACATATAGAGATATAATACTTTAATCTCAAAAAATCATCTGAAGTTTAATCTAAACTTTCCATAAATGGTTATCCATGTAATCATTCCAAAATATATTTCACCCTTTATTCCTTAGATAAGATCTTATATTATACCAAAAACATTTTTATTTGAAAATTGGGTCTATCCTAGTTCTGATATAAGATAAAATGTGATTTTATTATTTCATAATCCATGTAGGGGAAGATAATCACATGAAATATCACCAAATGATGAACAATAATATTTTCATAGGGATTATTCACACAAAATCAAACATGAAATTCCTAACTAAGGAGGGGAGGATAAGTACCTCCTAATTATATTGGTTCACTTCATCCATTTTGATATCATAAGTGTTACCTTTTTCCTTTGTCTTCAAAGTTTTTTGTGGATTATCATTCACATTAGTCCTTAGATTAGGGAACTTGTTAGCATAATGGACAAACTCCATTCAATTGAAACACTAAAGTGTGGGATGGGAATTCTGTGGGAATTTCTCATTATTTACATCGTTATCTAACTTGCTCCCATAATTTAGACATTAAACTACTAAATGACCGTACCTTATATACTTAAAACATTTAGTATTCCCTTTAAGACAATTCCCTCCATGTTTCTTACCATAATTTCTGCATAATGGAAGGATCTTTTTCTTTTCTCCCTTGTTGTTATATTTATATTTGAAATCCATCTTAATTTTCTTGTCAAATCCATGAGATTGATACACAACTCTAACCTCTATTTTCATTTTCATAGCTGCTAAAGTATCTTATAGCCAAGTCCTTTTGAAGACAAGGTTTTAGGCCACCAAATAATTAATCATTTTTCATTTTGGGTTGAATGATAATACCCGAAGAGTACCTCACAATACTTATAAAATTTGATTCATATACACAAAGAGAATAATCATCCTTCTTATTAAACTCTATGAAATAATTTTCCATATTTGTAAAAAGAATATAAAGAAATTACTTATTGAAAAATAAGTTCTTGAACTTGTTCCAATCCATTGATTCAATTTCATCTTAATGCCTCATATTCATGATTAGATTCTACCATTAATCCACTTCACCTTATAAATGATAAATAACTAGAATGAATTTCCCATATTCTGAACATTAAAGAATAGAAAATATATCTTCAATGGTATTTATCCATTGTTCAACACTAATTGGATCATAAGACCTGATAAAATAAGGTGGATGTTTCCTCATGAAGGACTCAACGAAATTTTTTCCCTCTTTTTCTCATTTTGGAGACTATCATGGTTCATAGATTGAGAAATTTGGGATAGTATAGAAATAAATTTTTTTATTCCATATCTAATAGCATTCATTTTCTCATAATGAAAATCTATTCATTTTCAAGTGCAACCATCATTAACATAGTACCTTCAGGTTTCATCCGTTGACTAAAACCTAAATCATAGAGTAAGAAACAATTATCACAGTGATGAACCACATAATAATGAAAACCCACTTATAAGATGTTTAAATTATTACACCTTCTTTAATCTATGACACCTTAGGTTTATCATAGGTTATTCATAGCCAAATTTTATTTAAATCCTTAATGATGGATTATAAAGAGTTTATGAATTTCTAAAACATATCCCTCGGGAGTGAAAATCAGGTGTGTAGCAAGGCCCATTGTCATGTACCAGGTCACGGTTGAGTTAGGACCGACACAATTTTTCAGAGTTGTTACCCATAGGTACATATTTTTCATTTCCATATCCACTTATAGTATCTAAAAAGGGATGTAATTATAGGAAACGACTTGCTCTATCCTTCACCAAAATTCAAGGACATTTTCCAATACTTTTCCTTGTCCTTAAGAAAATACTTAGAGACATCCCTAGACATATCCTTAAAAACATCTATAGAGATATCACTAAATTTTTCTCATCCAACTTTACAAAGGTTAACTAAACCTTCACTCTGATACCAGCAATAACAAACTATTTTTTAAATATATAGACATTACATCATTTTTTTAGGAATACACAATACATTACAGAAATAGATTCCTAAACACCATATTAGTTTAGTGCCTTTGGAAACTTGGAACAAAAATATTCTAAATCAGTGAAATATCTTCCATGTTTACCACAAAGATATTCCCCCTTTGTAATTATATTTAAATACCTTTCTTCATAACATGGGTAAGGGAAACATAAGAAAGGGGTGATCTCAAATAATCAGTAAGGCTAAATAAAATAAATGAGTAAGCATGTCATGAACATGAGGGTATGATAACATGATCATGATCATTATAATATCATACCCTACATATCAAAGATCATGAACATGAATCAAGGAATAAAGATTTGCAGTTCATAAGACATGAATCATAAGGAAATAAAGAGAATAATCCATGAAATCATAACATAGGAATAAATCATAGAATTATTATAGAAACATAAGCATATAAAAACCCTAATGTCAAGGATGCCTACCAAGACCTTTGTAACATGGTAGGCTTGGGTTAATCACCCATGTAATTACTTTATTCTTGGTATGCCCACCTATGTACCCTCCTATTTCAGGCTTGGTATTCCCTCCCACGTACCCTCTTGTTTTGGGATTGGGATTTCCTCCCATGTACCCTCATGTTTTGGGCTTGGGATTCCCTCTCATGTTCCCTATTGTTTTGGGATTGGGATTTCCTACCATATACCATTTGAGCTCATTAAACATTTATCATTACCCAATGCATTATAGGGTAATATAGGTCCCTCCCATCTCATAATAAAACCATGCATACATGTTCCATAATATAATTAAACTTTCACCATATCATCACCCATAAAAAGAGATGGGTTTTATAAGCATCATATCATAACCCAAGAAATAAAATGGGTATCATAAAAATTTAATCATATAATAACCTATGTAAAATATATAGGTTTCATAGTCATTTCATCCTAGAATAACCAGTTAAATAAAGTGGGTTTCATAAGAATTTATCATGGTATAACCCATTTAAGAGAAACTAGTTTCATATTTATATAACCCATTGAAGAAGAATGGGTTTCATAAACATATAACCCGTGAAAGAGAAACGGTTTTTCATAAACATCATGCCATCAAAACATAATCCATTCAACTAAATAATATGAATGGAATCTTTGGATCATTTCCTAGAAATGAATGAGTAACTTCAACAGATGTCCTCTTGGATAGAAAATAATGTTGAGATGTCTTTTAAAAAAAATCTTGAAAAAAATATCCTTTCTTCTTTGAAAAATTATTTTTAAAATATAGAACCTTTTAAAAACCATTTTCTTTGTAAATTCTTTGAAAATTTATAAATAAGGATTGAAATCATTTTGAAAACCTTTTTTCCTTGAAAACTTATAAAATAATCTTTAAAATATTTTTGAAAACCATTTTCCTGGAAAAATTATAAAATAATATTAAAAACATTTCAAAAAAAATTCCTCAGAAAATTATAAAATAATCTTAAAAACATTTTGAAAAAAATTTCGTTGAAAACTTATTAAATAATCTAAAAACATTTTGAAAACCATTTTTCTTAAAAACTTATAAAATAATCTTAAAAACATTTTGAAATACATTTTATTTGAAAAGATTTAAAAGAATATTAAAAACATTTTGAAAACTATTTTCCCTTAAAATGATTTGAAAAAATATAAAATCATATTTAATATCATTTAAACCTTTTTATTTGAAAGAAACCTTTTTGAAAACATATAAAAGAGTCTTTGTAAATCATTTAAAATAGTTGTTAACATAAAAAAATGGAAACTCTTTTTTTTTAAACCATTTTAAAATTAAAAAAAAATATGCAGAATATTAGGAAAAAATTTTCTTTAAAAAAAACCATGTAAACTAATAAAGGAATCATCAATGAAATTACGGTCATGACATTGAGTAGGTATGTACATGTTGAACATTCCTTTTTCACCTTAAAAGTTCAGAAAAGTTTCTTAATTAGAAAATGATAAGAATATTCCTTTTAAAACTATTTTGTAAAAATTAAATTCAAGGGTAAAAATATCCTCTAAACATAATATGATAATACCAAAAAAAATTAAAACTTTTCTAGATATGATGTTTTGAAAGAACGCATATTTCTAATCAGAAGGAGAAATAAAGTCAGATTTTCATAAAAACATTTTCTTATCTATATTAAGTACCAAAGAGTTGAAATATGGTACCATTACTTTTATATAACATTAATATCTATAGGTTAAAAAACTTCATGATATTTATTGAGATGTGTATCATAATATTTCATCAGGGTAAGCATAATCATAAACTATCTCGATAAACGATGAGATTGAAGCTATAAACCTTTACCACTTTGGTAAATTTAAATAATAATACAATGGAAATAATAACATTAAATGGAGTTTAAAATATCATTAAAATTATTATATTCATGATATAACATTTCAAAAGGCAGTATATACACCTTATAGAGAAATATAGGTGTATAACATGGCATGTATCTCAAAGAAGGAAAATTGAGACAAAATTACTTTATGAATTTGGTAACTTTTGAAACATATACCCCATGAAATAAATATCATAAAATGAATATTTAACTACCCATAAATTTAATTATAGGAATAATATAATACATCCATGGTTAGTATACACACCACAAAAATGAAATGAGTGGTGAATAAGTAATGTATCTTACAGAAATAAAAAAAGGTGAGATGAAATTCCCTCACCTTAAGTCTTGAATTTATTTGTACCTGTTCAAACCTCCTATTTTATAAATATAGTTTTATTATAGATCTACAATAGAACTATATTATTATATATAATACCTTATATGATTCACTTATGACTTTATTTTACCCATTTATTAACAATTCCATGATAAAGAAATGTTTTGGGTAATAACTGCTTTGTTTATCGTGCGTGTTTTGACTTGTTATTATTGATCCTACTACTTAGATCATGATTTAATTAATTCAAGAATTAAAAACATGGTACATATATAATATATATTTAGTATATAAATATTCATAGTAATCTATAAAATATATAAATATTAAATGAAATAAACCATTTATGGAGACGGTAGGTCGTACGTGCGCATGAATGTTGCTTTCATTTTATATTGTCGTATTGAAAGAATGAAAGTAAATGAAATATCTATTTATATTTATATAATATCATTAAAGTAGAATTATTATGTTATATATATCATATATTTTCATTAAAATAATTATTAATACATTCTATGTTAAGTGTGAACGAATCACGCCACTTTGAGGATGTGGTAGTCCACACATCCACAAACGATGTTATCATAATTAAAAAGGATAAAATTATAAAATAATGTGTGATAAAACAATTAAATAAGAATAAATATATAATAAATATAAGATATATCAGATATAAACATTGTTTACATCATAATTTCCAACCATGAAATGTGGTAAAGGAAAAATGAACAATGTCATTTAGTGAGGTGGTAGTTCGTCATACACAAGAACAGTAAGTTCGTTACCCATTAAAAGGGAGTGTGTGTAAGTGTAATTAGTACCATTAATATAACAACATATCTGTATATTTAGTATTTTTTTTATTATATTATCATTTAACAAGAATAATTTAGGTGGTGGAGAAATAAAATAAAGGAAAGGAGATTGAGGAAGTATGTTACCTCTTCTTGGGTAACTCCTTTTGATTTTTACCAAAGGGCTTCCTTGGTTGGATTTTTTCCCAAAGGGAGACTTAAATAAAGAATTATGAGATTTTATAAATTGTATTGGGTAGATCATGTCCAAACCAAAGTTTTTTGAGCGGTGTGAATAAGGGGGTGGTAACCTTTTACAAGGGTGGGAAAGGACATACTTTGTATTTTTTGAAAAGAGTTGTGTGTTCCCCAAGTATTACTTATTCCCAAAGTTTCCAAATGAATAATTCCATAAAATTATAGGTTTATGTTCCTAAATATCACCATACAATGGGTTTTTTACAAGTTTCTATGTCATTTTGGTTCTTAAGTTTAAGGTTTAGTCCCTTATTAAGCTTAATGTTACCTTAATCGTTGTAATTAATTTTAATCACTTTCACTAATATTTTTGATCAAAAATTAAGTTGATATTATTAGACTAAAAATATTATAATAATTAAAAAAATTCATGTACATTTTTTAAAATTCAATTCACCGAAGTGGAAAAATTAATTTTGATGTTAATCCCCTAGACGTGGTGAGAAAACAGGTTTTTAAAGAATTTTCAAAAGTTCATTAATATTTTATAACTAAATTAAATATAAAAGTTATTCCAATGAACTAAATTAGATTAATATATTTATAATTGATCTATTTTTACTATAAAACCAACTTAAAAATAATTTAACTATATAAATAAATTTTACAAAAAATAATTTTTGAATTAAAATTCAGTATTTTCACTATTCATCCAAAAATGAAGTTTCTCAAGAAAATCCAAAAAATTCAACTTAAGATAATTTTGAAATTGTGAATAAATAATGAATTTTATTTTTATCAAATTAAATTTCTATGTGTGCCTAAAATTAACCTTATTATTATTCACAAAAGGATATAAAAATAGATTTATTTGATAAAATAATATTTTAAAACATATAAATACTTTAACAAAATTTATATATTTAATTTTCAATATGATTTATTTATATGAAACCATTATAAATTACATTTAAATTTTAGTTATTAATATTCAAATTATTACATCTAACGGCTAGGTTATAACTATCTCATTTAAATTATTATAATAATAAAGTGATGTTTCATAGAAACTCAGTGTTGCATGAGATTCTAGCCAAGTTGATGTTGCATGTAGTACAAGATTACCATGGTTTTTTGTGAAATTAAATCCAAACCTATTACATTTATATAATATAAGTTATATCCAGTGTTTCTTGAAATGTAAAATATCCAAAATATTAAATTAATTCAAAGAAATCATAAAATATCATAGTGTTACATTTCTACTATTTTATGAGTGGATATTTGACATTTATATCAAAATATATAATATATGGTCACTTGGTTACATTTTTTCATTGATTATAACCTTTATATTGTTTTAATAAAATAATAAATAAAAAATGTTAGTCTCTATACATTAATATCTCTAAAAAATTTACATAAGGATCAAAAGAGGATAAGTTCAATTATAAATGTTTAATTAGTAAATAAATTTATTATTTTTAAGGTAATTTATTTTTTATTTTTAGTGATTTAATAATTACCTTAAATTATTATGCAGCGCTGACATAATATTTATTAAATTTATAGAAAAACAAAATATATGATTTTAAAAATATTAAATGTAATACAATTTGGATGAATTATTATATTATATAAATTTTGAAATAAATATAAAATTTTATGGATGTTTTAAAGGTTTATAATATAATTCCCTAAATATATTGATGAATTTAATGTCAAAGTAAATGAATAGTTCCAAAAATGACATTGATGGTATTTTATAATAATCAATATATTTTATTAAATGAATTAAAATTCATAAAAATACTATCTTCAGCCAATTGAATGATATATATTTAAAAATTTCAACCATGGTGTATGTGTGGGTCACTCATCCTTTTATGGTAACATTCTTGACCCATAAATAGTATAAAACTCTAATATTGTGATAATTGTCAAAAAAATTAACGATGGGTTAAAACTAAGATATAAGGGGTAAAAAATCACAAAATTTTTATAAATTTTATTTTATAAAATTATTTAGATTTATATGAAACCTACATTATAAATATATCAATTTTTAGTCACATTATTTTAAACATTAATATATATTAATTTAATACTTTAATTAATTATGGGATTCCCCCCCCCCTACTCACATAAAAATGAATCATCCTCTCCTCTATTGATCACATATTTTGAGCCTAATATATCATCCAATAACTACCCTAATACCTTTCTAGAATTATTAAATACATCTAAGATCTTTTCTTCTTTCCAAAATACCACCCGTTCAAGGCTTAAGGTGTAAGCTAAAAGAGGTTTCTCAAGAAAGAGGTATAACTCTTAATCGAGTGTTTTAAATTTTATTTCTTCTTATACCTATTCTAAATCCATGGTACCCAATATAAAATAATGATTTTAGTATATTAAATATAATTAATTGTAATTATATTTATGAAACAACCATTATCCACCTTCTTTCCATACTATGGAAAGCAAAAACATTGCTCGTCCATAGGTATGGCTTACCATCTCCACACAGTGTTGTAATCAATTTTTCTTTGCCGATATACAAGGATGGTTGTAATTAAGGGTTTAATAAATATATATGTTATTTATTATTTTATTATTATTCTATAATGGTGAATTATTAGATACCTTCCTTTCGGTCCATCCATCAAAAAATGGAAACAACATTCATGTGTACGTAAGGATTACTGTCTCTATGAATTATGTAACTCATTTTTCTATCTATATATTTTATGTATAACTACATATAAATATATAAAGAATATATATTATGTTTTAATAATGGTAAACAATATATAGATGATGGAACCTTGTTCAATGTATAAGGACTGGAACTGCAGAATTGAAATTTCTATGAAAAAGAAGATAGTTAACACTTGAAAATGAAAATTTTAATAAATTATTATTTATAAATGGGTGTTAAAATGTTATAATTGGATCATATATTATATTATAAGTATATAAATGATTATTTTATATAATTATTATAAATTTAAGTTCATTATACATGATTTGAGATTGCTTTTGAAGCAAGTAAAACTTGAGGTAAGGGTTTATTTCACAATCTAATTATTTGGGATTATTTATGTTTAAGTATCCGTTTAGGGAATTATATGATCTTTAAATCTTAAATATAATATATTTTATTCTTCTATATATTTTTATGTAAATTAAAATTATTATTTTCATTTTTCTCTCTTGTGTACTCAAGATACCTAAATAATGTTTTAAAGGAAAAATGATCTTGTATTTCATTTATTCTTCAATCCCTATCTTACTTGTCTATATTTTCTATAAAATGTTATCAAGAATTTTTTAATATTATAAAATTAATTGTTAATTTAATTTTTAATAATGTTTTAGTTTTTACAAAAAAAAATAAAAGGATTCTTCTTTTCATTTTCTAAATAAGGAACCTTTTACCAAAGTTATAAACAAAATATTTGTTTTAAAGTACATTACATGAATGACTTTTCCTAAGGTTATGAATAATAGTTTCTTTGAATCTTACATTACAAGTTTCCAGGAATATTTTTAAAGAAAATATTTTCATTAATATTTTGTAAATTTTTAAATTATAAATAAGTGATTTCAAAATAAAAATGGGATTTTCCTTAGGATATCTTATAGTGATCCTTTAAAAGTATTTTCATCTATGTCAACATACATTGATTAATATTGTGATTTAATGTGGTTATAATTTAATAAAACCATCAAATATATTTTTTCCAGATGCTTTATGATCAGTTTGACTAAGAAAATTATTGGTATTCCCTATTTATTTTTTCCAATATGGATAGTTATTAATTATAAGGTATATTGATAAAGTTTTATTATTTATTCATATAATGAATATATTTGAATTATTATGTGATGGTTGGGTTTAGAAATTACATATCCACTTCATGCATCAATAGGACTCATGAAAGAAAATAGGTTGGGTATTTGGAAGAGTCTTTACCCATTTATATAATATTTCTTGGCATGAGGCCTTAACGGTATGTTTAAGATGTTCTACATTATGCATTCCATCATTATGAAATAAGTTATTGATTCCAATGTGATTATTTGAATAGTTATGATATCCATGAATATGTTTCAAGATCATGTGATTGTTTATATAGAATTATTCTATCATCAATTATTCCTTCTATATTATTCTTTATACTCAAGTTATTGATTAAATGGAATGTGTTTTTAGTTATCTACCTTCCCATATTGATTATTCATTATTTACTCATGATAGATTCTATGGTATGTAACCTTTAATGGAAATTTTAGCTTACCACTTTCTTATGTTTCTTCCCTCCAGGGTTTAAATATGTGTGCAATTATTGATATTCAAGATTATGCAAGAGAGAATAATGATGTTCTCAAAGAAAATACTGTATTTTATTTTATGTTTTTAAATGTAATATGAGATTCAAGTATGTATCAAGTTTACCAATACTACTAATATATTTGGTCCTTTGTGATGTGATCACTTGTATCCAGTAAAAATTTAATAAATTAACTATTGACTCTAAGATTTTAGGATTTGGGTCCTTATTGTTGGTATCAAATCAAGTTTAGTATAAACCTTGGGAATAAGATTTGGGAAAAATTATATTAGGAAACATAACCTCATGAAATAATTTGAGCATATATTTAATTTTATAATAATATCATAAAGGTATTTTTAGGTAGAGATTATGTGGTTTTCCTATAAATACATCCATGCATGGATACTACAATTGGACATGGATTTGGTATAGATGAATCTTGGGGTAATAACCCTAAAACAATTTGGTAGAGTATATTTTGACCATCATTCTAGTGTACGATCAATGGGTTCTTATTACAGACTAATTTTAATACTCCCAAGATATATTATTAGGTTAATTCACATTTTATATACAAAAAATTATAAATTATTCGAAATTATTTTTATGATTTGAGAATATTTCCAAAGAAACCATGATTATAATTCTAAGATTAGTTATGCATAAATTTTCAATTTATGTTAAGGGATTCACTAGTTTTGAAATTATAATTTATGATTCATAATTTTAGGACCTTATCTAATGTATTCCATTGAGTATAAATGTATCCTAGTGAAATTAATGGAAAAATGTGTCAACACACATAATAAAAATAGGGATTTACATCATAAACAAATTAACACAAATTGTGTTCAAACAGAGAAGATTATAACTATATTAGGATAGTTGAATCATTTTATAACAAATAACCTTGCCCGTATGGAACAACCTATTTCTTCATAGCATGATTCATTGCTGTTTTACTGCTTCATGTGAAAAAATCCATCATCCTTTAATGTAAATACAAAACAATTTATAGAAAAATATTGGATCAAGTCATAGGAAAATATATTTATAGATATGATAAGTAATGAAAGGGAGAAGGTTATTCTAATTGTGTATTTTTTAAATAAATATGTTCATCAATGGTGGTGATTTATCAAAAATAAAAAAGAGGAGGAGGAGATTGAGGGAATGTAATCGAATATTTTTAAGGATATATTCTTCAAAAAATACTTTTCTTATAAGAAACAAGTTGATATGAAAAATCAATTCATCAATCTATGATCATAGAAAGATGAAATAGTTTTATAGTATGAGGGAAACTTTAAAATATTATAAATTCATGTTATAGACTATGTATATAATCCAGAAATTAAGATTTACCATTTCTTTAATGGTATTAATCAAAGCCCCTAAAGGGAACTAGTCCCTTAAATGTTTTCATCATATGATGATTTGGTATCAAGTTACATTGGTACGGAGAAAAAATTATTCAATTCGTATATTTTTAAATTAAATAAAGATAATAAGAGGAAGAATTTTCACCAAGGAAAAAAGAAACATGGTGAAGAAAAATAATGGAAGGATGGAACCCCCACATGTGATAATTATGTAAAGAAACACCTAATTACTTTCTCAAGGGGAAACAAATTTTGTTTTATGTATGAAGAGAAAGTTCATTAGACACATGAGTGTAAGGGAAAGAAAAAATCCACCAATGTAAATTGTTTCAACTATAAGGAGAAGGGGAACTATACAAATTAATTCCCTAAGTATCAAGAGAATTTATCTGAGAAAAGGATGAGGGAGAAAGTTCAATATTATGCAATTACTATAGCCAAAGATTAATCTATATAAGTTGTGATAATTATTAATTTTATCATAAACTCTTTATTTATTTAATTCCATATCTATACAGTATTTTATATTTTTCATGGATATCAAATCATCCCTTGGAAATATAAGGAAAGAATTATCAATCAAGAAAGATAATAGGAATATGGTTATCAATAAGGTTATATTAAGATGAATAACCATACCCTAGATGAAAACAAAATTGTTATACTTATGTTTGTCTTTGAAATAATCTTGATTTTTGGTGTTTATTTTAGTTTTGAGGATTTAGTAATTTTTATATACTACATAAAATAATATAGAAAAATGATCTTGAAATAAAAATGTTGTTATTTTACCTTTATTTCTGATGAAATTATTGTCTTTTAACCCCTCTATGATTTATTGTTTTGTGGACATTAACTTTCTCATAATAATATTCATTATCACTCACTGTTATTACATTGATGTCAGTTTTCTCCTCCATGCCTATATTATAACTTCCCAATAATGTTATACTTATCTGAGAACTTTATTATGTGTTTTTCTGGTAATTTTTATTTCTATAAGTTTCCATTTTAAAAGTAATTTTTATTATCATCTATGGGAGAATTTTGATAAATACCACTTGGGTGCATGTGCATTTGATGTTTTATCTTTAATACCTCATAAATATTAGTAATTTATATAATAAAATAAATTAATAATCATATAATTATTATTAATTAGCATAAATAAGAATAAAATCATTTATGGTTGACAAACATATTTTTCTAAAAAAATTATTTTTTATTTGTTTTTATTCAGATATTATTTTTTATACATTAACAAATTTGAATTTAATAAAATGAATTTAATATATTTATTTTTTATATAATAATTAAGTAACAATTTTTTTTTATTTTCTAATAAAAAAATGGGTTATCATTGTAAAAATTTTGTCACCTCAGTAAAGGGTAAGATGAGGTAAATTTTTAAACTATAGTGTAAAGGGAAAAAGTATCCCAAAAAAATATTACTAACTTGTTTAGTTAAGGTATTTCATGTATTATATACATTATTTTTTCATTTTGGATTAATATTACCTTTAAATTTAGATTCCTTACACATTAAGGAATACATATTTGTAAATATGACTCTCAAACTCGCCTAAAAAGGAATGCTTCTACATGAACTCTAAATCACACATTTATTTTATATTTATTCCTAGTATATACTCCAATTATCTCCAAAAAAATACTTTAATACTTTTGGAATACCCTAGTATTAAGAAGGATTTTTAAATCATTCAACACCAAATGAGGTTTCCAATGGAGGTCAAGTTCATACACAATAAGTAACAATGTATTTTGTTTATATTAATTTTATATTATCATCTGAACCCACCATAAATATTATTTAATACTAATATATAATAAAAATAATATAATTATTTAACAATAATATATAATAAAAATAATATAATTATTTATATCTTATAATTTTATTAAAATGAAATAATTTTATATTTTTCCACTAAATTACAACATGTTCTTGTCTGGGTTGGTTTAACCACTATCGTGAATAATGAAATATTGTTTTTGTTATGGATGGTTATGAAAAGATAAATTACGGAAATATATAATATAAATGATAAATTCAAATTATGTTTAAATTTTTAGAATGGTAATATGTATAATTATATTTATTAATAAAATACATTATATTTATTGATTCAACATTCACAAAAAATAATAATTTCAAAACATTCTTTACAACCCATTATTATATGATCCATTAAATAAAAATTATATTATATAACTAAATCATGAAAATTTATATATTATCCACTACTATTATAGAGGTGATGAAGAAATGAATGTAGAGAAAGGACTGAAATCACCATACCAGAGCATGTGTAGAACAAATCTAAAAATTAACTCATAATGATTAATTATAAATATAAATGATTAATGAATATAAAATAAGAAAATATAAATAAATGGTATTAAAAAAAATTAATATCTATATTATATAGAGTAATAATTAACCTAAAATGAATTTTTATATTCTTTTATCAACATGGGTAACTGAAAAACTTGTAAAAAATCTTAGATATTTATTCTATTCCTCTTCTGTATAATTTATTATCTTTCACTCCATGTTTCTTGTTCTTTAAAAATAAATTCTTTTCAAAGATAAGCTATTGGTATTAATTATTGTTAAAATAAATATTCTAATTTCTTTATTATTATTTTTAAATTATTTTGTAAGTGACCTATATCATTGTTTTTATAAAAGTGTCGCCAAACTGTAAAGATAAATCATTAAAATATTTCTCTTCCATTTTACTTTATTCTTCAAAATAATCGATATTCTATGAAAATTTAATATTATTCACTCTCCAAAAACTCTTATGATATGTTTATTTTTGTTAATTTATTTTTCATATCATCCAAACCATTTATTGATTTCTTCCTATCGGATTCCTTATGAAAATAGTTTGTAACACATTTCATTTCAATTTTTTAATAAAGTTAAGGTATAAGATTTATTTCACATCACACACATATGTAACCCTATATCATTATATGATGTGTGTGTTTGGAGTTATATGGCCCTCCAATGTATTTGATAAATCTTTTCATATGATGATATTGTTATGGGATTTAGGTAGTGATTCCCAATTCACTATGTTATGTGACATCAGTATTGATTTCCAATCCAAAATATTATGAAATATGAGTAGAAATTCTCAATACATTATGTTATTATGGTCTTGAAAGATATAATTATTATATGGTATGTATTTTTTATTCATATTCTAGTGCCATATTCCAATTTTATTTCACCCCAGTTCATGGTTATTGATTCAATATTCTTATACCATTGTAATGACCCAAACTTTTATAAATTAAATTCCGTTATAAATGAATAAATAAATTATGATGAAATTTAGTCATTGAAAACAAATTCACAACATTTCATTTTTTTATTTTAGACCGTTAAAAAAAATAGCCATAATTTTCTAACAGGCTTAAAAGACCATTAAGCATCATAACTGTGGACAATATAGTCATTATAAAGTGAAAATTGGGATTTGTATATATTAAGATTATTTATAAAATATTATTTACATGAATGTTAGAATATATATCCTCGGCCAGTAGGATCATTCCCTATGAATCCATTATATTAGATATTTTGAGGGAGATAGAGTCGCTGGGCATTTCCCATGACCAAGCCCAAGTAAAGATTCAATAAAAAAACATTGGAGGAATTTTTTATGGGATAATTTCAAACTTATAGAGATAACCAAGAAAACAATGTTCATGGAACCACCCTAATAAATTACTTCCATCACACACCTCATTCTTAGGGCGTACACTGGTATAATAAAGAGTTATATATCTAGACCATATTAGTTTAAATTATTATTTTTTTCTTTTTAATAAAATAATGATTATATTTCCATTTTTACTTTATATATAAACATGATTATGTAATAATATATATAAAAATATTTTTTTATAAAAAAAATTAAAAAAATTATTTTTTGGAAATATATAGTTTCACTTAAAGAACTCATTTTAATAAAATAAAAAGAGTTTTTTAAATAAATTTTCTTTTCATGAAATTTTATTATTAGAAATATTTATTTAAATATATGTGATAATATAATTTAATGAAGTTCCATATAATTTTTATAAGGATCAGAAAGTTATTTACATTGTGAAAACTAGTTTTTTCAATAAATAATTATTCTTATTTAAAAGTGAAAATTAATATATTTAGAAAATAATTTGGTAAAATAAAAATCATTTTTTTAATTACAATTTAAAAATTATAAAATGGTGAATTTTTCATAATTTTATAAAAAAAATTAATTTTTGCGTAATAAATAAATATGGTATAAATATATGGTATATATTATGAAATCATAATACCCCAAAAACTATTTAATAAATACTATAAAAATCATATATGATTAAAATTATATTTAATCTTTAAATAATTCATTTTTGTAGTTATTTCATAAAATTTACAAACCTATAATGAATCCTCCAAAACCTATAATATATTTTAATGTTTTAAAAAAAATCTTTAAAAACATGACTCACTTCTACATCAATAATGGTATTATTTTAATGAGTTTGAATCTTATAAAAATAAAATATTAAAAAACACTCCTATTTGGAAATAACCATTGGAAAAATTTAATGGAAGGTTTATGGTTTTGAATATTTTATCACTTAGAGTCAAAATCCTAGGTTTAGAATTTAATAAATAATTCTCCACTCTTTTTTTATGAATTCCAACTACACCACCCATTACCCATCACTAAAAACCTACTGAGAATTAATTTTTCATCCCTCTCCTACACTAAATCCATCCAACGATGTTCTAAATCTCTTAATAAACTCTTCTCAAGATTTTAGAAGCACCCTATCAAATTATGGGATTATATCCTCTTCCTTTTTATTAAAGTACTTTCTTTGTACTAAGCCTTTTTGTTTCAAATTGTTCATATTTTAATATATTTTAACACATCCCATTACAATAATTATGATCCCAAAGTAATTAATGACCACCTTTCACTCTCATTAGACCCTTATATAAACCTTTATGTATACATGTTATGCTTCTGAAATTATCTCTTGATTTTCCATGAAAAACTTTTCTATTATGAAAACTAATTACTAATTACACTAAAGGGTATTCATCAAGATACAACTATTGTTCATTGATTTTTAACATACATTTATATAAACCAAACTCCTTAATCATGGGATTAAAATTTATTAAATATGTTCTTATGCTATATGATCTATGTGGTATAGAAATGTTTGTACTTAATATAAATGGGACAGGTGGTATAGAAATTATATAGCTCTCTAGTGAACTGGGTAATTGATTTATCTCATGATATACCTTGTATGGTGGACATGTGGTTAGATTAAGCACATCGTGTTATGATGTTTCGGAGGTTATAATTTACTTATGCTTATGATTTCATGTTTTCATGTTTTATGTTGCTGCCACATTCTTATGATGCCATGATGTTATCATCATATTTCATTATTATATTTTAATTATTTTGATTCTCAACTTTTTATATCACCATGTTATCTTCCCCGACTAGCATGTACTTATTTACTACATTCTATTATTTGATTATTTCTTTATTGGGCTTTATATCTCACCCATTTCTTATGTATGTCCCCCGATTATCATGTGTAGTGTTAGAAGATCAATGAAATATAAGGGCAAGTAATTGGGTTTTAAAATAATATTTTTATATCCCTATTTTATGTTACTATTATATGTAGCTAATCACCCAAATACACTAGGACTCTTGATCTGTTAGGATTTTTTTATGTGTATCCTAATTTAATAAATCATGAAATAAAGTGTATAAAAATATGGGTTTCCACTGTTGGCATCAAAGAAAGGTCTAGTTGTTTTGGGGGATTAGAATTAAAAACCTCAGTTATATTCATATTTATAATAATAAAAATATTAAAACATCCTAAAATTTTGGTAATGTATAGAGTGAGTGGTTTCCAAACAATGAAATTCATGTCGGGATACTTCAAGTGGGTGTGGATGCTACATAGTTGCACCTAGGGGTAATGAAACCTAAAAGTATGGAATGGGTATTAACTCGATCATCACCTACTGTGTGAAAAATATTTCATGTTTCACACCTCGTTTGAAACTCTTAGGGTGTAACACCTTGAGATTTTATTATATATGTCTCTTCAAATAAATTTAATTTCTTTGATAGATTATGATACACGTAACCCCAAGTATAAATGAACCATAATATAGTATACCCTTATAACATAGCCATTAAATTGGTGAAAGTAATAAAAATAAAAACACTTTAAAAAATGTATAAAAATGTATATGAAGAAAGATTATTTTAAGTGAAGTTGATATATGATATAAAAATAAAATTTTTATCAAAAAATGGTTTTTATTGATTTTTAAGAAAAAATAATATAATTAATTTATGAAACAATAAGATATTTGTTTTTAAATAATTAACTTCATTTATGAAATCATAATTTCATAATTATCTTAGAGTGATTTTTTGATAATTTTCTAAAAAGAATGATTTTCTATGAATAGTGTAAAATGCTAATTTTTATTAAAAATTATCTTGTCATTTAAAAAATTTACAAAGTTACATTTTTTAAAATGGTCTTCAAATTAAAAATAGTTCATTTATATTATCAATAATAAAATTAAGGTCATTTGAATTAATTTTATGTTGGATTTTGATATAAAGACTTTTATACATCAGAAATCATTTTTTCTGGAAAACAACTTTTCTTTGTATTTTGTAGGTTTAATTTTAAATTATATTCTTCCACTTATATGAATTGAATCTTGAAAATTTTATTTCATATTTATAATTCAGAGGATGAAATTTGGTAAAAAAATTACATTTTATTTTTTTTTCATTATGAATAATAACATTGGTAAATATTTTTCGCCACTATAAGGGTTATATTGGTAAAATAGGGTTAAAACCTTGAGATAAGGCTTTATAATTTCTCTAAAAATTTTAGTCATTATAACAACCCATTCTTTAAATATATATATGTTACGTCATTTTTTATGGAATACATAATATATTACATGAACAAATTCGCAAAGACCATATTAGTTTAGTACCTTTGGAAACTTAGAAAAAAAATCTTCTAACTCGGTGAAATATATTAAATATTTGTTAAAAAGATCTTACCCCTTAGTAATTATACTTAAAAAAATTATTCATAACATGGGTAAGAAAAAAATAAGAAATGGGTGATCTCAAATTCTCATTAAGGTTAAATAAAGGAAATGTGTAAGAATATAATGAATATAGGGTTATGAGAACATGATCATTATCATTAGAAGATCATAACCTGCATATCAAAGATCATGAAAATTAATCAAGGAATAAATTTTTTTATTTCATAATACATCAATCATAAATAAATAAAGAACATAATCCATGTAATCATAACATAAGAATGAGATAAGAAATTTTGGCAGACACAGAAGCATATAAAAACCCTATGTCAAGGATGTCTACTAAGACCTTCATAACAAGTTAGGATTGGGATAATCACATATGTACCTACTTTGGGATTGGTATGTCCTTTCGTGTACCCTCCTATTTTGATATTGTCATTCCCTCCCATGTACCCTCTTGTTTCGGGCTTTGGATTTCCTTCCGTGTGCTCTCTTTTTTTAGGATCAGGATGCCCTCTCGTGTACCATCTTATTTTTGGTCTTTGGATTCCCTCCTGTGTACCCTCATGTTTCATGCTTGGAATTCCCTCCCATGTACCCTTTAATCTCATAAAACATTTATCATTACCCAATGCATTGGATGGAGATATAGGTTCCACCCATATCATAATAAAATCATACATACATGTTTCAAATGATAATAAAACATACACCATATCATGAACCATAAAAAGATATGGGTTTCATAAACACTATATAATAACCCATGGAATGAAATGAAAATAATAAATACTTAATCACTTTATAACCTATGGAAAATATATAGGTTTTGTAATAATTTCATCCTAGAATAACCCATGAAATAAAGCAGGTTTCATAATCATTTATCATGGTATTACCCATTGAAGAGAAATGGGTTTCAGAAGAATATACCTCATGGAAGAGGAATAGGTTTCATAAACATATAACCCATGAAATATAAATGAGTTTTAATAAACATCATTCCATAAAAACATAATCCATTCAGAGAAAGAGTGTAAATGGAACCTTTGGATCATTTCCTATAAAGGAACAAGTAACATGAACAGATGTCATATTATATGGAAAATAATTTTTAGATATCTTTTAAAAAAAATTCTGGAAAAAAATATCCTTTCTTTTTTGAAAATGGATTTTAAAACATAAAACATGTTGAAAACAATTTTCTTTGGAAATACTTTGAAAACTTAGAAATAAGTCTTGAAATCATTTTGAAAACCTTTTTCCTTGAAAACTTATAAAAGAGTATTAAAAAAATTGAAAACTATTTTCCTTGAAAACTTATAAAACAAGATTAAAAACATTTCGAAAACTATTTTCATCAAAAACTTATAAAATAATCTTAAAAATATTTTGAAAATTCTTTTCTTTCAAAACTTATAAAATAATCAAAAAAATATTTAAAAACATTTTTCTTTAAAAAATTATAAAATAATCTTAAAAACATTTTGAAAACCATTTTCCTTGAAAACTTATAAAAGAATCTTCAAAAAAAATTGAAAACAATTTTCCTTGATTTTTTTTGAAAACATATAAAAGAATATTTGAGATCATTGAAAACCTTTTATTTTAAATAAACCTTTTTGAAAACATATAAATGAATATTTGAAAATAATTTAAAACATTTTTTAACATAAAAGAATTTTTTGAAACCCTTTTTCTTTGAAAACCATTTTAAAATCAAAAAATTTCCAGAATATTAGGAAAATATTTTATTTAAAAAAATAACCTTGTAAAGTTACAAAGTAAGAATCAAGGAAATGATAGTCAGGAAGGTGGGTAGGTTTATACATGTCAAACATTCTCTTCACACCATAAATGTTCAGAAAAGTGCCTTGATCAAAAAATGTTAATAATATTTATTTTAAAAATGTTTTGTAATAAGGTAATACATGGGTAAAATTTTCCTTTAAACCTAATATGATAATAATAAATATTTTTATAAAACATTTTTAGAAAACATGATTTTGAAAGAACGCATATTTCTGACCGAATGGAGAAATAAAGTCATATTTTCATAAAAACAATTTCTTTATTATCTTAAGGACCAAAGAGTGGAAAATTATACCATTACATGGATATGACATGCATATCTGAAGAGTAATAAAAGTTATGAGATTTCTTGATAGATGGATCATAAGATTTCATCAAGGGAAGCATAATCATAAATAATGGGTTGATGAGCCCATAAGGGGCATTCTATTGCTAGGGTTTCACCTCACTGCTACCTCTTTCCTTCATCCCGAGTTGGCTTGATGCCCCTTCTCAAGATCAGATTGTTCATAGAGGTGGCTCATCTATCGCGGTGGAATATTGTGAATTTTTGGGTTCGACCATCTCGATGATTCGCATCATTCCTGGCTTGTTTCTCACTCAATTACACCTTTGCTGGATAGGGCTTCCCAAGGAGGTATGGTGATGGTCTAGCGGTCGAGATCCAGCTTATGTGGTCTGAGGTTTCCATTTCGTCTCTGGTTTTGTGTGTTGGGTGGTTCGTCGTGGTCTCTATGGGTGACCTGGATAGCGGTGATGGGATTTTGATCTGGATTATGGTGGGTCTCTCTTCTAGAACGTTGGTGACAGTTTTTTATTCTTCAATTTTTTCATTCTTATTTGGTTTTGGATGAATTTCTGCAGTTTGTGATTATGGGTTGTGACGGTTCATTCTGCTCTGGCATGTTTTGGTGGTGTCATTGTTTTTGTGGTGGAAGTATGGATGAATTTTATCAGGAAATCCTCATGAAATTATCGAATCATTGTGCATGATTTTTTTCAGTGATATGTGTGATTCGGTTTTTTGGTGTGTGATTCTGGTTTGATGGTCTAACTTCGGTGGAGGAGAAAGCGAAGGAATAATGTTGATTGAGATCCTAATCTGTGAGATCGTGTTTTTGGTCTGTTTGTTGTTGGATCAAAATATGGATGATGATGATGGATTGTTTTTTGATTTGGTTCTCTAGTTTGGCACTCTTAATGGAGTGTGAACCAGTTGGTTTTTTGTTGTTTGTGTTATGGATGATGGCATGCACCAGACATTCTACATGGAAATGCTTCATAAAAGGATTCAGAGCCAGTAGCTTTCACTATGCATGGATATTCTAATGGGAATATTGAGAGTGTATGGACCAGCCATCAGTACCAGGCCCGTGCATTTTTTCACGAGACGACTCGATGAGTATCCATGCATTGGTGGAATCTCTTTATAATGTCATTGATACTGGAGAGGTTTATTTCTATGTATTCTTGATCTAGAATGATTTTGGATCTTATGAACTCTGAGTTATGTTTATATCTCTACATATTTGAAGTCATATGATTTTTCCCCCTTTATCCTCAAAAGGGGGTTTATAAAAAAAATAGGCCTTCAGGCCATTTAGTTAGACATAAACAATTTTGATAAACTATGAGATTGAAGCTATAAACCTTTACCACATTTGTAGCATTAAATAATAATAAAATGTAAATAATAACATTACATGAAGCTTAAAATATCATGAAAATAATTATATTCATGATATAACTTGTCAAAATGCAGTATATACACCTCATAGATAAATAAAGGTTCACAACATGGCATGTTTCTTAAAGAAGAAAAATTGTGACAAAATTGCTTTACTAGTTTTTTAACTTTTAAAAACATAACCTCAATGAAATAAAGATCATAAAATGGATATGTGAAAACACATAAATTTAATTATAATAATAATTTAATACATTCATGGGCAGTATACACACCACACAAATGAAATGAGTGGTGAATAAGGCATGTATCACATGGAAATAAAAAAAGTGAGATGAAATTCCCTTACCTTAACTATTGACTTTCTTTGCACCCATTAAAACCTCCTATATAATAAATATAAGTTTATTATAAATTTAAAAAATAATAATATTCTTATATATAATATCATATATAATTCACTTATGAATTTATTTTACCTTTTTATTAACAATTCCATGTTAAAGTAATGTTTTGGGTAATAACTACTTTGTTTATCATATGTGTTTTGACTTGATATTTTTAATCCTCTTACTTAGATCATGATTTACTTCATTCAAGAATGAAAAACATGATGTATATTTCATATATATTTTTTATATAAATTATTATAGTAATCTATAAAAGATATAAATATTAAATAAAATACATCATTCATGGAGATGGCAGGTCGTACATATGCATGAACGTTGCTTTCATTTTATTGTCATATTGAAAGAAAGAAATTAAATGGAATATATGTATATATGTATATAATATCATTACATTAGAATTATCATGTTTTATATATCATATATTTTTACTAAAACCATCCTTAATATTGTCCATGTAAAGTGTGAATGAATCACATCGCTTTGAGGAGGCGGCAGTCCACACGACCACGAACGATGTTATCGTATTTACACAAGATGGAAAATATAAAGGTATTTGTATTAAAAGAATTATAGAAGAAAAAAGACATAATAAATATAATATATATCATATATAAATAGTGTTTCTATCATAATTTCCAACTATGAAATGTGGTAAAGGAAAAACGAACAACGTCATTTCTTGAAGCGGTAGTTCACCGTACACAATAATGGTAAGCTCATTACCCATTAAATGGAAGTGTGTGTCGCTGTATGTAGAAACCTTAATATAAAACTATATCAGTATATATATGATATTATTGTTATTATATGACCATGTAATAATAATAATTGAGTTGGTGGATAAATAAAATAAAGGAATAAATCTTGAGGAAGGATGTTACTTCTTCTTTGGGTAACTCCTTTTGGTTTGCACCAAAAGGATTCCTTAGTTGAATTTCTTCCAAAAGGAAGGATTCAAAAAGTAAGGGAGGGATTTTTGGAAGTGTAATGGGAAGATATTGTCCAAACCTTAGAGATTTGAGAGGTTTGAATAAGGGTTAGAGGTGGTGTCCTTTTATAAGGGAGAGAAAGGACACACTTGGTATTTTTTAAAAGAATTGTGTGTTCCCCAAGTATTACTTATTCCCAAAGTGTCAAAATGGATAATTATAGAACATTATAGGTTTATTGGACAAAATATTTCCGTCCCATGGGTTTTCGATAAGTGGCTATGTCATTTTGACCCTTAAGTTTAAGGTTTAGTCCCATGTTAAACTTAATTTTACCTTAATCGTTGTAATTAATTTTAATCACTTTCACTAATATTTTTGGTCAAAAATTAAGTTGATATTATTATAATATAAATATTATACTTATTAAAACCTTTTATTAGAATTTTTTAAAATTAAATTCATAGAAGCAACGGAATTAATTTTAATGTTAATCCCACATACGTGGCAAGAAAGAGGGTTTTTAAAGTAAAAATTATCTAAAGTTCAATAAGATTTTATATCTAAATTCAATATAAAAATGATTACAATGACCAAAATTGGATTAATATATGTATAATATATCTATTTTAACTTTAAAACCAACTTAAAATATAATTTATCTATGTAAATAAATTATATAAAAAAATCAGTTTTTGAATTAAAATTCCATATTTTTCACTATTCATCCAAAAAAGATTTTTTTCGGAAAAATACCAAAAATTCACCCTAAGATAATTTTGACATTATGAATTCAAAAATTAAGTTTATTTTTTAAAATTCAATTTCTATGAGTGTCTAAAATTAATTTTATTATTGTTCACATAAGGATATAAAGAGTAGATTATTTGAGAAAATAATATTTTAAAACAAACAAAGACTTTAAAAAAAATTATATTTTTCATTATAAATATGATTTATTTATATGAAACCATTATAAATAAAATTTAAAAATTAGTAATTAATATTCATATTACTGAATCTAATGTCTAGTTTATAACTATCTAATTTAAATAATTATAATAATAAAGTGATGTTTCATAGAAAGTCAGTGTTGCGTGTAATGCAAGACAAGTCGGTGTTTCATGTAACATAATATTTCAAAGGTTTTTTGGGAAAATAAAGTCAAACCTAGTGAATTTATATAATATATATATATATATATATATATATAATGTGTTTCTTGAAATTAAAAATATCAAAAATATTAAATTAATTAAAAAATCATAAAATCTTTGGGTCTTACATTCTACCCTCCTTAAATTGAATTTCTCTCTCGAAATTAATCTGGGTTATCAATGTTTTAATACTTAAAAAGCTCCTTTAATATAATCCCACATTGTAAAAATTAATACTAAAACTTCCTTTAAAAAAGAAAGTTGAACCGTAATGGTTACCCAATGTAACTCACAACTAACTTCCCACAAAGTAGAATATTGGTGGGAAGTGAAAACTTAGAAATAGAAGAGAAATATGTCCATCAGGTTTTGATAGAGAGTGATAGAGAATATAGTTAGGATAAAGTTAAAAATCAAATTCATAACCTAAATAGGCTTGAAAAATGTCATTAATATCATCATAAATGATGATAACAGGACAATCTTTTATTTCGAGATCCTTTCATAAAGTTTAATAATTTTCACAAGGAGATATACTTACTTGATTTCATAATAATCTCATACTTTATTATTCCTTGATAAAATTTCAATTCATCTCTCATTACATTAAATGAAGGTGAATTTTTCATTCCTAAAGCATTAATATATCATGAGATCCATAAAGAGAATGATAGTTCATTCCATCTATCTTTATCACAACAAAAGGTCCGCACAAGTTATCAAGTGTGCATGAATCCACATATAGAGATATAATACTTTAATCTCAAAAAATCATCTTAAGTTTAATCTAAACTTTGCATAAATTTTTATCCATGTAATCATTCCAAAATATATTTCACCCTTTATTCCTTAGATAAGCTCTTATATTATACCGATAACATTTTTATTTGAAAATTGGGTCTATCCTAGTACTGATAGAAGATAAAATGTGATTTTATTATTTCATAATCCATGTAGGGGAAGATAATCACATGAAATATCACCAAATGATGAACAGTAATATTTTCATAGGGATTATTCACACAAAATCAAACATGAAATTCCTAACTAAGGAGGGGAGGATAAGTACCTCCTAATTATATTGGTTCACTTCATCCAATTTGATATCATAAGTGTTACCTTTTTCCTTTGTCTTCAAAGTTTTTTGTGGATTATCATTCACATTAGTCCTTGGATTAGGGAACTTGTTAGCATAATGGACAAACTCCATTCAATTGAAACACTAAAGTGTGGGATGGGAATTCTGTGGGAATTTCTCATTATTTACATCGTTATCTAACTTCCTCCCATAATTTAGACATTAAACTACCAAATGACCGTACCTTATATACTTAAAACATTTAGTATTCCCTTTAAGACAATTCCCTCCATGTTTCTTACCATAATTTGTGCATAATGGAAGGATCTTTTTCTTTTCTCCCTTGTTGTTATATTTATATTTGAAATCCATCTTAATTTTCTTGTCAAATACATGAGATTGATACACAACTCTGACCTCTATTTTCACCTTCATAGCTGCTAAAGTATCTTATAGCCAAGTCCTTTTGAAGAAAAGGTTTTAGGCCACCAAATAATTAATCATTTTTCCTTTTGGGTTGAATGATAATACCTGAAGAGTACCTCACAATACTTATAAAATTTGATTCATATACACAAAGAGAATAATCATCCTTCTTATTAAACTTTATGAAATCATTTTCCATCTTTGTAAAAAGAATATAAAGAAATTACTTATTGAAAAATAAGTTCTTGAACTTGTTCCAATCCATGGAGTCAATTTCATCTTAATGCCTCATATTCATGATTAGATTCTACCATTAATCCACTTCACCTTATAAATGATAAATAACTAGAATGAATTTCCCATATTCTGAACATTAAAGAATAGAAAATATATCTTCAATGGTATTGATCCATTGTTCAACACTAATTGCATCATAAGACCCGATAAAATAAGGCGGATGTTGCCTCATGAAGGACTCAACGAAATTTTTTCCCTCCTTTTCTCATTTTGGAGACTATCATGGTTCATAGATTAAGAAATTTGTGATAGTATAGAAATAAAATTTTTTATTCCAGATCTAATAGCATTCAGTTTCTCATAATGAAAATCTATTCATTTTCTACTGCAATCATCATTAACATAGTACCTTCAGGTTTCATCTGTTGACTAAAACCTAAATCATAGAGTAAGAAACAATTATCACAGTGATGAACCACATAATAATGAAAACCCACTTATAAGATGTTTAAATTATTACACCTTCTTTAATCTATGACACCTTAGGTTTATCATAGGTTATTCATAGCCAAATTTTATTTAAATCCTTAATGATGGATTATAAAGAGTTTATGAATTTCTAAAACATATCCCTCGGGAGTGAAAATCAGGTGTGTAGCAAGGCCCATTGTCATGTACCAGGTCACGGTCGAGTTAGGACCGACACAATTTTTCAGAGTTGTTACCCATATGTACATATTTTTCATTTCCATATCCACTTATAGTATCTAAAAATGGATGTAATTATAGGAAACGAATTGCTCTATCCTTCACCAAAATTCAAGGACATTTTCCAATACTTTTCCTTGTCCTTAAGAAAATACTTAGAGACATCCCTAGACATTTCCTTAAAAACATCCATAGAGATATCACTAAATTTTTCTCATCCAACTTTACAAAGGTTAACTAAACCTTCACTCTGATACCAGCAATAAAAAACTATTTTTTACATATATAGACATTACATCATTTTTTTAGGAATACACAATACATTATAGAAATAGATTCCTAAACACCATATTAGTTTAGTGCCTTTGGAAACTTGGAACAAAAATATTCTAAATCAGTGAAATATATTCCATGTTTACCACAAAGATATTCCCCCTTTGTAATTATATTTAAATACCTTTCTTCATAACATGGGTAAGGGAAACATAAGAAAGGGGTGATCTCAAATAATCAGTAAGGCTAAATAAAATAAATGAGTAAGAATGTCATGAACATGAGGGTATGATAACATGATCATGATCATTATAATATCATACCCTACATATCAAAGATCTTGAACATGAATCAAGGAATAAAGATTTGCAGTTCATAAGACATGAATCATAAGGAAATAAAGAGAATAATCCATGAAATCATAACATAGGAATAAATCATAGAATTATTATAGACACATAATCATATAAAAACCCTAATGTCAAGGATGCCTACCAAGACCTTTGTAACATGGTAGGCTTGGGTTAATCACCCATGTAATTACTTTATTCTTGGGATGACCACCTGTGTACCCTCCTATTTCAGGCTTGGGATTCCCTCCCACGTACCCTCTTGTTTTGGGATTGGGATTTCCTCCCATGTACCCTCATGTTTTGGGCTTGGGATTCCTTCTCATGTTCCCTATTGTTTTGGGATTGGGATTTCCTACCATATACCATTTGAGCTCATTAAACATTTATCATTACCCAATGCATTAGAGGGTAATATAGGTCCCGCCCATCTCATAATAAAACCATGCATACATGTTCCATAATATAATTAAACTTTCACCATATCATCACCCATAAAAAGAGATGGGTTTTATAAGCATCATATCATAACCCATGAAATAAAATGGGTATCATAAAAATTTAATCATATAATAACCTATGTAAAATATATAGGTTTCATAGTCATTTCATCCTAGAATAACCAGTTAAATAAAGTGGGTTTCATAAGAATTTATCATGGTATAACCCATTTAAGAGAAACTAGTTTCATATTTATATAACCCATTGAAGAAGAATGGGTTTCATAAACATATAACCCGTGAAAGAGAAACGGTTTTTCATAAACATCATTCCATCAAAACATAATCCATTCAACTAAATAATATGAATGGAATATTTGGATCATTTCCTAGAAATGAATGAGTAACTTCAACAGATGTCCTCTTGGATAGAAAATAAGGTTGAGATGTCTTTTAAAAAAAAATATTGAAAAAAATATCCTTTCTTCTTTGAAAAATTATTTTTAAAATATAGAACCTTTTAAAAACCATTTTCTTTGTAAATTCTTTGAAAAATTATAAATAAGGATTAAAATCATTTTGAAAACCTTTTTTCCTTGAAAACTTATAAAATAATCTTTAAAATATTTTTGAAAACCATTTTCCTGGAAAAATTATAAAATAATATTAAAAACATTTCAAAAAAAATCCTCAGAAAATTATAAAATAATCTTAAAAACATTTTGAAACAATTTTCTTTGAAAACTTATTAAATAATCTAAAAACATTTTGAAAACCATTTTTCTTAAAAACTTATAAAATAATCTTAAAAACATTTTGAAATACATTTTATTTGAAAAGATTTAAAAGAATATTAAAAACATTTTGAAAACTATTTTCCTTTAAAATGATTTGAAAAAATATAAAATCATCTTTCATATCATTTAAACCCTTTTATTTGAAAGAAACCTTTTTGAAAACATATAAAAGAGTCTTTGGAAATCATTTAAAATAGTTGTTAACATAAAAAAATGGAAACTCTTTTTTTTTAAACCATTTTAAAATTAAAAAAATCTGCAGAATATTAGGACAAAATTTTCTTTAAAAAAATAACCATGTAAACTAATAAAGGAATCATCAAGGAAATGACGGTCATGACATTGAGTAGGTATGTACATGTTGAACATTCCTTTTTCACCTTAAAATTTCAGAAAAGTTTCTTGATTAGAAAATGATAAGAATATTCCTTTTAAAACTATTTTGTAAAAATTAAATTCATGGGTAAAAATATCCTCTAAACATAATATGATAATACCGAAAAAAAATTAAAACTTTTTTAGATATGCAGTTTTGAAAGAACGCATATTTCTAATCAAAAGGAGAAATAAAGTCAGATTTTCATAAAAACATTTTCTTATCTATATTAAGTACCAAAGAGTTGAAATATGGTACCATTACTTTTATATAACATTAATATCCATAGGTTAAAAAAATTAATGAGATTTATTTAGATGTGTATCATAATATTTCATCAGGGTAAGCATAATCATAAACTATCTTGATAAACGATGAGATTGAAGCTATAAACCTTTACCACTTTGGTAAATTTAAATAATAATACAATGGAAATAATAACATTACATGAAGCATAAAATATCATTAAAATTATTATATTCATGATATAACATTTCAAAAGGCAGTATATACACCTTATAGAGAAATATAGGTGTATAACATGGCATGTATCTCAAAGAAGGAAAATTGAGACAAAATTACTTTATGAATTTGGTAACTTTTGAAACATATACCCCATGAAAGAAATATCATAAAATGGATATTTAACTACCCATAAATTTTATTATAGGAATAATATAATACATACATGGTTAGTATACACACCACAAAAATGAAATGAGTGGTGAATAAGTAATGTATCTCACAGAAATAAAAAAAGGTGAGATGAAATTCCCTCACCTTAAGTCTTGAATTTATTTGTACCTGTTCAAACCTCCTATTTTATAAATATAGTTTTATTATAGATCTACAAAATAACTATATTATTATATATAATACCTTATATGATTCACTTATGACTTTATTTTACCCATTTATTAACAATTCCATGATAAAGAAATGTTTTGAGTAATAACTGCTTTGTTTATCGTGCGTGTTTTGACTTGTTATTATTGATCCTACTACTTAGATCATGATTTAATTAATTAAAGAATTAAAAACATGGTATATATATAATATATATTTAGTATATAAATATTCATAGTAATCTATAAAATATATAAATATTAAACGAAATAAACCATTTATGGAGACGGTAGGGCGTACGTGCGCATGAATGTTGCTTTCATTTTATATTGTCATATTGAAAGAATGAAAGTAAATGAAATATCTATTTATATTTATATAATATCATTAAAGTAGAATTATTATGTTATATATATCATATATTTTCATTAAAATCATCCTTAATACATTCTATGTTAAGTGTGAACGAATCACGCCACTTTGAGGATTTGGTAGTCCACACATCCACAAACGATGTTATCATAATTAAAAAGGATAAAATTATAAAATAATGTGTGATAAAACAATTAAATAAGAATAAATATATAATAAATATAATATATATCAGATATAAACATTGTTTACATCATAATTTCCAACCATGAAATGTGGTAAAGGAAAAATGAACAATGTCATTTAGTGAGGTGGTAGTTCGTCGTACACAAGAACAGCAAGTTCGTTACCCATTAAAAGGGAGTGTGCGTAAGTGTAATTAGTACCATTAATATAACAACATATCTGTATATTTAGTATATTTTTTATTATATTATCATTTAACAATAATAATTGAGGTGGTGGAGAAATAAAATAAAGGAAAGGAGATTGAGGAAGTATGTTACCTCTTCTTTGGGTAACTCCTTTTGATTTTTACCAAAGGGATTCCTTGGTTGGATTTTTTCCCAAAGGGAGGATTAAATAAAGAATTAAGAGATTTTATAAATTGTATTGGGTAGATCATGTCCAAACCAAAGTTTTTTGAGTGGTGTGAATAAGGGGGTGGCAACCTTTTATAAGGGTGGGAAAGGACATACTTTGTATTTTTTGAAAAGAGTTGTGTGTTCCCCAAGTATTACTTATTCCCAAAGTTTCCAAATGAATAATTCCATAACATTATAGGTTTATGTTCCTAAATATCACCATAAAATGGGTTTTTGACAAGTTTCTATGTCATTTTGGTTCTTAAGTTTTAGGTTTAGTCCCTTATTAAGCTTAATGTTACCTTAATCGTTGTAATTAATTTTAATCACTTTCACTAATATTTTTGATCAAAAATTAAGTTGATATTATTAAACTAAAAATATTATAATAATTACAAAAAATCATGTACATTTTTTAAAATTCAATTCACCGAAATGGAAAAATTAATTTTGATGTTAATCCCCTAGACGTGGTGAGAAAACAGGTTTTTAAAGAATGTTCAAAAGTTCATTAATATTTTATAACTAAATTAAATATAAAAGTTATTCCAATGAACTAAATTAAATTAATATATTTATAATTGATCTATTTTGACTATAAAACCAACTTAAAAATAATTTAACTATATAAATAAATTTTACAAAAAATAATTTTTGAATTAAAATTCAGTATTTTCACTATTCATCCAAAAATGAATTTTCTCAAGAAAATCCCAAAAATTCAACTTAAGATAATTTTGAAATTGTGAATAAATAATGAATTTTATTTTTATCAAATTAAATTTCTATGTGTGCCTAAAATTAACCTTATTATTATTCACAAAAGGATATAAAAATAGATTTATTTGATAAAATAATATTTTAAAACATATAAATACTTTAACAAAATTTATATATTCAATTTTCAATATGATTTATTTATATGAAACCATTATAAATTACATATAAATTTTAGTTATTAATATTCAAATTATTACATCTAACGACTAGGTTATAACTATCTCATTTAAATTATTATAATAATAAAGTGATGTTTCATAGAAACTCAGTGTTGCATGAGATGCTAGCCAAGTCGATGTTGCATGTAGTACAAGATTACCATGGTTTTGTGTTAAATTAAATCCAAACCTAGTACATTTATATAATATAAGTTATATCCAGTGTTTCTTGAAATGTAAAATATCCAAAATATTAAATTAATTCAAAAAAATCATAAAATATCATAGTGTTACATTTATACTATTTTATGAGTGGATATTTGACATTTCTATCAAAATATATAATATATGGTCACTTGGTTACATTTTTTATTTGATTATAACCTTTATATTGTTTTAATAAAATAATAAATACAAAATGTTAGTCTCTATACATTAATATCTCTAAAAAATTTACATAAGGATAAAAAGAGGATAAGTTCAATTCTAAATGTTTAATTAGTAAATAAATTTATTATTTTTAAGGTAATTTATTTTTTATTTTTAGTGATTTAATAATTACCTTAAATTATTATGCAGCGCTGACATAATAATTATTAAATTTATAGAAAAACAAAATATATGATTTTAAAAATATTAAATGTAATACAATTTGGATGAATTATTATATTATAGAAATTTTGAAATAAATATAAAATTTTATAGATGTTTTAAAGGTTTATAATATAATTCCATAAATATATCGATGACTTTAATGTCAAAGTAAATGACTAGTTCCAAAAATGACATTGATGGAATTTTATAATAATCAATATATTTTATTAAATGAATTAAAATTCATAAAAATACTATCTTCAGCCAAGTGAATGATATATATTTAAAAATTTCAACCATGGTATATGTGTGGGTCACTCATCCTTTTATGGTAACATTCTTGACCCATAAATAGTATAAAACTATAATATTGTGATAATTGTCAAAATAATTAACGATGGGTTAAAACTAAGATATAAGGGGTAAAAAATCACAAAATTTTTATAAATTTTATTTTATAAAATTATTTAGATTTATATGAAACCTACATTATAAATATATCAATTTTTAGTCACATTATTTTAAACATTAATATATATTAATTTAATACTTTAATTAATTCTGGGATTCCCCCCCCCCTACTCACATAAAAATGAATCATCCTCCCCTCTATTGATCACATATTTTGAGACTAATATATCATCCAATAACTACCCTAATACCTTTCTAGAATTATTAAATACATCTAAGATCTTTTTTTCTTTCCAAAATACCACCCGTTCAAGGCTTAAGGTGTAAGCTAAAAGAGGTTTCTCAAGAAAGAGGTATAACTCTTAATCGAGTGTTTTAAATTTTATTTCTTCTTATACCTATTCTAAATCCATGGTACCCAATATAAAATAATGATTTTAGTATATTAAATATAATTAATTGTAATTATATTTATGAAACAACCATTATCCACCTTCTTTCCATACTATGGAAAGCAAAAACAATGCTCGTCCATACGTATGGCTTACCATCTCCACACAGTGGTGTAATCAGTTTTTCATCACCGATTTACAAGGATGGTTGTAATTAAGGGTTTAATAAATATATATGTTATTTATTATTTTATTATTATTCTATAATGGTGAATTATTAGATACCTTCCTTTCGGTCCATCCATCAAAAAAAGGAAACAACATTCATGTGTACGTAAGGATTACTGTCTCTATGAATTATGCAACTCATTTTTCTATCTATATATTTTATGTATAACTACATATAAATATATAAAGAATATATATTATGTTTTATTCATGGTAAACAATATATATATGATGGAACCTTGTTCAATGTATAAGGACTGGAACCGCAGAATTGAAACTTCTATGAAAAACAAGATAGTTAACACTTGAAAATGAAAATTTTAATAAATTATTATTTATAAATGGGTGTTAAAATGTTATAATTGGATCATATATTATATTATAAGTATATAAATGATTATTTTATATAATTATTATAAATTTTAGTTCATTATACATGATTTGATATTGCTTTTGAAGCAAGTAAAACTTGAGGTAAGGGTTTATTTCACAATCTAATTATTTGGGATTATTTATGTTTAAGTATCCATTTAGGGAATTATATGATCTTTAAATATTAAATATAATATATTTTCTTCTCCTATATATTTTTATGTAAATTAAAAGTATTATTTTCATTTTTCTCTCTTGTGTACTCAAGATACCTAAATAATGTTTTAAAGGAAAAATGATCTCGTATTTCATTTATTCTTCAATCCCTATATTCCTTGTCTATATTTTCTATAAAATGTTATCAAGAATTCTTTAATATTATAAAATTAATTGTTAATTTAATTTTTAATAATGTTTTAGTTTTTACAAAAAAAAATTAAAAGGATTATTCTTTTCATTTTCTAAATAAGGAACCTTTTACCAAAGTTATAAACAAAATATTTGTTTTAAAGTACATTACATGAATGACTTTTCCTAAGGTTATGAATAATAGTTTCTTTGAATATTACATTACAAGTTTCCAGGATTATTTTTAAAGAAAATATTTTCATTAATATTTTGTAAATTTTTAAATTATAAATAAGTGATTTCAAAATAAAAATGGGATTTTCCTTAGGATATCTTATAGTGATCCTTTAAAAGTATTTTCATCTATGTCAACATACATTGATTAATCTTGTGATTTAATGTGGTTATAATTTAATAAAACCACCAAATATATTTTTTCTAGATGCTTTATGATCATTTTGACTAAGAAAATTATTGGTATTCCCTATTTATTTTTTCCAATATGGATAGTTATTGATTATAAGGTATATTGATAAAGTTTTATTATTTATTCATATAATGAATATATTTGAATTATTATGTGATGGTTGGGTTCAGAAATTACATATCCACTTCATGCATCAATAGGACTCATGAAAAAAAATAGGTTGGGTATTTGGAAGAGTCTTTACCCATTTATATAATATTTATTGTCATGAGGCCTTAACGGTATGTTTAAGATGTTCTACATTATGCATTCCATAATTATGAAATAAGTTATTGATTCCAATGTGATTATTTGAATAGTTATGATATCCATGAATATGTTTCAAGATCATGTGATTGTTTATATAGAATTATTCTATCATCAATTATTCCTGCTATATTATTCTTTATTCTCAATTTATTGATTAAATGGAATGTGTTTTTAGTTATCTACCTTCCCATATTGATTATTCCTTATTTACTCATGATAGATTATATGGTATGTAACCTTTAATGGAAATTTTAGCTTACCACTTTCTTATGTTTCTTCCCTCCAGGGTATAAATATGTGTGCAATTATTGATATTCAAGATTATGCAAGAGATAATAATGATGTTCTCAAAGAAAATACTGTATTTTATTTTATGTTTTTAAATGCAATATGAGATTCAAGTATGTATCAAGTTTACCAATACTACTAATATATTTGGGCCTTTGTGATGTGATCACTTGTATCTAGTAAAAATTTAATAAATTAACTATTGACTCTAAGATTTTAGGATTTGGGTCCTTATTGTTGGTATCAAATCAAGTTTAGTATAAACCTTGGGAATAAGATTTGGGAAAAATTATATTAGGAAACATAACCTCATGAAATAATTTGAGCATATATTTAATTTTATAATAATATCATAAAGTTATTTTAAGGTAGAGATTATGTGGTTTTCCTATAAATACATCCATGCATGGATACTACAATTGGACATGGATTTGGTATAGATGAATCTTGGTGTAATAACCCTAAAACAATTTGGTAGAGTATATTTTGACCATCATTCTAGTGTACGATCAATGGGTTCTTATTACAGACTAAATTTAATACTCCCAAGATATATTATTAGGTTAATTCACATTTTATATACAAAAAATTATAAATTATTCGAAATTATTTTTATGATTTGAGAATATTTCCAAAGAAACCATGATTATAATTCTAAGATTAGTTATGCATAAATTTTCAATTTATGTTAAGGGATTCACTAGTTTTGAAATTATAATTTATGATTCATAATTTTAGGACCTTATCTAATGTATTCCATTGAGTATAAATGTATCCTAGTGAAATGAATGGAAAAATGTGTCAACAAATATAATAAAAATAGGGATTTACATCATAAAGAAATTAACACAAATTGTGTTCAAACAGAGAAGATTCTAACTATATTAGGATAGTTGAATCATTTTATAACCAATAACCTTGCCCGTATGGAACAACCTATTTCTTCATAGCATGATTCATTGTTGTTTTACTGCTTCATGTGAAAAAATCCATCATCCTTTAATGTAAATACAAAACAATTTATAGAAAATTATTGGATCAAGTCATAGGAAAATATATTTATAGATATGATAAGTAATGAAAGGGAGAAGGTTATTCTAATTGTGTATTGTTTAAATAAATATGTTCATCAATGGTGGTGATTTATCAAAAATAAAAAAGAGGAGGAGGAGATTGAGGGAATGGAATAGAATATTTTTAAGGATATATTCTTCAAAAAATACTTTTCTTATAAGAAACAAGTTGATATGAAAAATCAATTCATCAATCTATGATCATAGAAAGATGAAAGAGTTTTATAGTATGAGGGAAACTTTAAAATATTATAAATTCATGCTATAGACTATGTATATAATCCAGAAATTGAGATTTACCATTTCTTTAATGGTATTAATCAAAGCCCCTAAAGGGAACTAGTCCCTTAAATGTTTTCATCATATGATGATTTGGTATCAAGTTACATTGGTATGGAGAAATAATTATTCAATTCGTATATTTTTAAATAAAATAAAGATAATAAGAGGAAGAATTGTCACCAAGGAAAAAAGAAACATGGTGAAGGAAAATAATGGAAGGATGGAACCCCCACATGTGATAATTATGTAAAGAAACACCTAATTACTTTCTCAAGGGGAAACAAATTTTGTTTTATGTATGAAGAGAAAGTTCATTAGACACGTGAGTGTAAGGGAAAGAAAAAATCCACCAATGTAAATTGTTTCAACTATAAGGAGAAGGGGAACTATACAAATTAATTCCCTAAGTATCAAGAGAATTTATCTGAGAAAAGGATGAGGGAGAAAGTTCAATATTATGAAATTACTATAGCCAAAGTTTAATCTATATAAGTTGTGATAATTAGTAATTTTATCATAAACTCTTTATTTATTTAATTCCATATCTATACAGTATTTTATATTTTTCATGGATATCAAATCATCCCTTGGAAATATAAGGAAAGAATTATCAATCAAGAAAGATAATAGGAATATGGTTATCAATAAGGTTATATTAAGATAAATAACCATACCCTAGATGAAAACAAAATTTTTATACTTATGTTTGTCTTTGAAATAATATTGATTTTTGGTGTTTATTTTAGTTTTGAGGATTTAGTAATTTTTATATACTACATAAAATAATATAGAAAAATGATCTTGAAACAAAAATGTTGTTATTTTACCTTTATTTCTGATGAAATTGTTTTCTTTTAACCCCTCTATGATTTATTTTTTTGTGGACATTAACTTTCTCATAATAATATTCATTATCACTCACTGTTATTACATTGATGTTAGTTTTCTCCTCCATGCCTATATTATAACTTCCCAATAATGTTATACTTATCTGAGAACTTTATTATGTGTTTTTCTGGTAATTTTTATTTCTATAAGTTTCTATTTTAAAAGTAATTTTTATTATCCCTCTCTAAAATGTGTGTAACAACTTAAAATTTTAGAATGTTATGCTTGATAACTTTCTTAACATGCAACACCGAGCATTAATTGAACCAAAATATAATGTTAAAATATTATTATTTAATTTAATAGTTTTCTCCTAGACATTGTATTTGTAGGAAGGAATATGTTTAACAACATTACAAAAAAGACGTATAAATTTTTATATACTTTATTGATTAATAATAAATAAGTACTCAATTTTATATTTAAAAAATAATTTTTCCTAAAAAATTGTTTTTATTTAATTTTGTGTGTAAAAATTATAATTAATTTATAAAACATTTATAAATTGTATCTTATAAAATATACATCATTTTTTAAAACATAATATAAAAATTAACTTAGGTCGAAATTTTTGAAATTTTCTAAAATGACTGATTTTTTATTAAATGGTGAAAAATACTGTTTTTTTAATACTCTCATTTATTGACATTAAATAATGTGATTAAAAATTATCATTATGTTATTTATTTGGTATGAAATTGAAATATTATCCTTTTGATTCAGAATAATCTATGTAATTTCATTTGAATCATTAATATTCATGATTTTGATATAAGTTAATTTTGATGCTTAAAATGCATATTTTCTATAAATTGTTTTTCATTTCATTTTACACATTAATATTAAAATTTATTTCTAATATTTATATATATTTAATCATGAAAAATAGATACCACATTTGGAATCAGGATTTCCAAATTTTTTAAATAGGTCTCTTTTAATTTTAGTTATTATGATTAGTAACCATAGTAAATATTTATCCCTCAATAAGAGAAAATCGGGTAATTAATGTTAAAATAATATTACAAGGACTAAAAATAAACTTAAAAACTTCCTATAATATATTATATGAGTACAGTTCATCCATTATCATCCAAATTCTAATTTATGAAAATTTATTTCCATTTTCCTTTGAAAATAACGTATATTATTTTAAGTAAATATAAAAACAAACAAAAAAGTCACTCCCTTACTTTTAATATCTATAAAAATTTTTGATAGTGGTATAACAAAAAATTTGGTTATGATTTTTTATTTTAAAGATAAATTATTTTTTTATAATGGTAATTTATTTATAATTTCTAGTGATTAAGAAATTGTATTAAATGCTTACGCAACACCAATATAGTGCTTGTATAAGTAGTAGAAAAATAAAGTAAATTATTTTAAAAACTTTATTTTTTTGAGTTACACTATCCCATGAATTTTATAGATAAATATATCATATTAGGGATGTGTGAAAATTTTATATTTTAATCTCATCGTTGACATGTTGTTTTCAAAGTCAAATTAAATTAATAGTTCCAAAAATGACATTAATGATATTTTATAATAAATACAATTTTATTTAATGATTTAAAATCCATAAAACTCTTATATTTATAAAAATGAATGGTATATGGTTTAAAATTTTATACATGGTCTATTTATGGGTATCTTGTCCTTTTATGGTAACATTTTTTACCTTTAAAGGATACAAAACTTGAATATTGCGCTAATTGTCAAAAGGGTTAATAGGTGTTAAAACTAAAAGATAAGGGTGAAAACATTACCAAATTTTTTCAAATTTTATTATATGATATTATTTAGACTAAAAATCATTTATTTTTTGAATTATATCAATTTGGATCCATTTTTACATGAAAAATAATTTATATTAATTTTATACTTTAAGAAATATCAAGATTTCCCCTCTCCTCACTTATAAAAGGACAACTCTTTTATCTTTTCTTTACACTAATTTAAGGAAGATAGCTCAACCAAACCCTAATAAATTCCATTATAAACTTAAAAATATATTATTTATATGTTATTTTATTCTTAAAATATCATTCCAAAGTTCTCTTAATAGTATTTCTAAAGGAATTCTACCAAAGAAGTAGTAATCGTATTTACAGACTCTTTCAAATTTCTTTCTTCTTCTACTTCATCTAATTTTTTTACCCATTAAAAATAATTAATATGAAATAATAATTATTTTTATGTGTTATTATTATTATGGTATAACCATGTTATACCCCTTTCACCATCCTATATAAAGAAAAAACATTGCTTATGCGTACGTACGACTTACCATCTCCACATAGTGATGTCATTAATTTTTCATAACCACTTTAAAAGGATGGTTACACACGTAGAATGAATGAATGTATATGATATTTATGAAATAATTATTATTCTTAAGTTATAATTTCATAACTACCTTCTTACCTTCCAATCTATTGGAAAATGATAGCGTTGCTCATGCGTACGTGCGGACTAGCACCTCCATGAAGTGATGTGATCTATTATTCATTTCTTATTTAAATGGATATTTATAATGATAATTTTATTGAATATATATGAAATATATGATATATATGATATAATAATTACTTTTTAAATGTGAAATATTATTTATCTTTCTTTAGTTTCATCCATTGAAAATTAAAAACAATATTCATGCGTATGTACAGCTCACCATCTCCATGAACAGTGTAATTAATTTTTTAATGTCTACCTTTTATGGATGAATATATATATATATAATGAATATATATAATATTTAAATCATGAATAAAATTTTGTATATGATGGAAACATGATAATGATACATGGACCAAAACTCCTAAATCAAAACATACATAAAAAACAAAGAAGTTAGCACCCAAAATAATGATAATAATAAAATATTATTAACAAGAAGGTGATAAAATGATATAAATGAATTGTATATAATATTATAGATAATTATATGGTTCTATTATATAATTATAATAAAAGTAAATTTATTATACATGATATTAAAATCACGTATGTGGAATGTTTAACTTGAGGTAAGGGGTTTCTTAACTCAATTTTCATTCATTGGGTTATACTTATACTTAATTAAATATGTTATGAAATGATTGAGTGTGTAATTAATTATGATTACATTATGTTTTATTTTCACTTGTTTTTTTATTTAAATTTTTTATACATAATAAATTTATTGATTAATTCTCACTTCAATGATACTATCTTTGTAAGGGATTGCATCTAAATTTCCACCTGAGACATATTTGGTATTATTCACCTATTTAGTTATTTTTGATGTATATACTTCCTATTGGATCTATATAATATGACTATATATTTAATTATGATGAATAGTTTTTCAATTCAAGTTTAAACTTTAACAAGGTTACAATTTAGAAGCTACCAATGAGGTAAAAATTTATTAACAATCTCATTTTTCTAAGATTATTTATATTTTTCATTGAAGGAATTTTATAATATATCCTTAGAAAACATCATATATTTTATTTTACTCTATATATTTAAGGAGTTTCCATGTTTTATTCAAACTTTTCAACTATTTTTCACTTGAATCATGAAAATAAATATTTAAATAAAATCCCATCTTATTTCTCTTCTTGATTAGGTATATTTTTCATCCATGTCCATATTTTTTCAAAAAAATTTGACAAATTCCTTTTTATTAATCAAATTATTTTATGAAAGACTCGTTTATAAATAAAAAATTTTCATTTCTAAATTTTAAAAATAAAGTAAAATTTGAATATAAAAATTACAAAAAAAATAAGGTTGAGCCCAAATGATCAATTAGGGTTAATTACAGAGGGAGATACCATGAACCAATAAATAATAATCAACATGTAAAGGTAAATAACTAAACATGTATTCCATTTAAATAACATGATAAGGTATAATCAATATGGAAAGGTAAATAACTCAAAACACATTCTATTTAATCAATAAACTAATAATGAAATGCACTAGAAATAGTATCATTGTGAAAATATCATGGATAATAATAAATAATTTTTTAATGAAGGTAGCGATTAATTATTAGATTTTGTGATCTTAGGAATCATGATACATCTACCATCAAGAAATTTCATAAGACAGTTTAAAACTATGGGTAGAAACTCATTTAATTCTAGCATATTGATCTGAATCATTTTAAAAATTGATGCATCGAGGGGATATATAATTCTAGGACCCACCCATCACTGTAGGTTCAAAGAATTCCCCTTATATTGAATAATCTATTTAATTTATGAACAATGTATCTTATCATCAAATCTATATATTGGGTAAAGAATACGAAATTATATATAAGGCCCCGGCCTTAAACCTTACTTAATATTGAATTAAATTAATAATTCACATTGAGGATCTTTTTAGGTTTAGAGTTTTAGAGAATTAGGACATAACTATTACATCTCAAAAGATTACAAAGTAGAAACTTCTACTAAGTTTCCATAAAATAAAAACTCTTAAAAAGAAACATGTCTAGTTTCATGTTTTAGGTAGCATGACTTTCCCTTGATCTCATCCTTGACCCTATTCCACGTTAAGTCCTGTGAAAAACATTTCAAAAACTTGGGGTGAGCATAAAAAACTCAGTAAGGGATACACAATGAATGAAAACTGTTAGTTTTTCAAAACAACAAGTAAACCATGTATACTTTATAAAAGTAATACTTTTCACCTTTATGAAGTAGTAAAAACTCTTCACTGAATAAAAGTTCATTACTCACCCTTTTATAAACAAAAGATTACCATAAAACCCATATAAAGATCACATAACATATAAAGGTAACTTGGGACATAAACATACTTAAATGGAATAACCATAAGGTCTACTTCCACACATATCACTTAATGGAATAGCCATACGGCCGACTTCCATACCCAACGCATTGGAGGTTATAACGTAACCACCCGTCCTGGTATTCACGGCACCACCCGTCATATGGTTTATCATGTAACCACCAGTAAAATGTCCAAGTACCATCATTACACATAAAATATTGAAAATATAAACATTTAAATAACAACATTTCATTTGCAATCACAATAAGTAATTCCAATATATTGAATTAAGCAATCCATTTTCAAAAACCATTTAAAAGAGATTTTTGAATCAAAGTGTATCATACCACTTTTAAGCTTTTAATGGAATTATAATTTTAAAACATTAATGTTAATATAAATAAATACTTAAAACCATTTTGAAAACATGAACATTAAAGATAAAGATTTAGAATAATGAATCTTTAAAACATTTAAAACGATATTTTTGTTAAAGAGTTTTTAATAAAATGAGAGACTCTTGAATACAAATAATTGCGGAATAACATGTAATACGAGATTTATAATATCATGAGAATAAAGGGATTAATGATATAATATGTCAAAGGACAATATACACACCATATAAGAGTGAATTGGTGCATAACAACAATGAAGTCTCAATGGAAATGTAAATTGAGATAAAATCCATTATAAAGATGGTATCCTTAAATTAAAGAAAAATATATCACATAATTATGTGTGAGAAATATAAATACACCCAATATAATTGGATATTAAGTGTGAAAAAATCATAGGTCATTCACACATAATCTTGGAAAAACAAAACCAATGACATTGATATTTAACTCAATGAAATGAAATTGAGTTATGATTTCCCATATATGTTCGTAAGAATTTATCAATGAGATGATTATGTGTATAAATACTAAATCCACAAAAAGGTTTGTGGAAATTACAACAGAGATATTTCGCACATAATCTTGGCATAATAAAATCAAGAAGTAGAGGTTTAACCCAAAGAATTGAAAGTGGGTTTAGAAGTTCCCTTACAGAAATCTGATAGCCTAACAGTGTCACTTTAAAATTCAGAAAATGAGTTGACGAGAGAGAAAATGGTATCTCATCACTTGGAAATAAAATTTACATAAATAAGGATATAGATGAACATATCCCAACATAATAGTATGTGAATTAAAAGACATAACAAAAGAAGTCTTTTAAAAATAGGAGGGTGAAAGGTTCCCTTACCGACTTGGGTAACTTTTGAAACGTACACCCCATTGAAGAAGGGTCATACAATGAATATGTAAATACCCATAAATAGAATTATATTACACAAGGAGTATAATAATGGGCAGTACATACACCACTCAAAGGAAATGGTGGAAAATGTAGCATAAATCTCACAGGAATAAAAGTGAGATGAAAAATCCCTTACGAAAACTCGGCAGCCTAACGGCGCCACTTAAAACTTCCAAAAATGGATTGATGAGATCAAATAGGGTCTCTCATCAAATTAAAATAAAATTTACAGAAAGAGGAATATAAAATAAAATCCCCCAGAATAACAAAGAGGAGCTTTAAAGAAGTGACATAAAGGGGAGTACTTAAAAAGAAAGAGAGAGGTTGGATCTCTTACGAAAATTTGGCAGCCTAACGGCGCCACTCAAAACTTAAAAAAATGGATTGATGAGATAAAATAGGGTCTCTCATCATATGAACATAAAAATTACAGTAAGATTAATATAAAATAACATACCAATCATAAGAAAGATGAGCTTAAAAGGAATGACATAAAAGAGTGTACTTAAAAAGAAAGAGAGGGGTAGGATCCCTTACCTCGTGTCCGACATGACTCGATCATTCTTTAATCTCTTGAATAATAAAATTTGGAAAATTTATAATTTCTTAAGGACCTACTTTAAAGATTATTATTCAGTTCATATCATATATTATAATGTTATAATAATTGGTTAATAAAATGAGTTCATATCAGGCGTTTTTTTCGATGTTCGGTACATGAGTAAAAATTGAACTTGTTGGAAAAGAATTTTCCATGTAGTTATAGGTAAATAGTCTCCAGAATAGTATTTATGTTTCAAATATCATATATATTCAGTATATAATCATTTTATACTATTCCATATCATTTGGAGATAAAAAATTAAAAGCACCGTTCATGGAGACGGTAGGCTGTACGTACGCATGAACGCTACTTTCATTTTTTTGTCATATTAATGGAATTAAAAAAATGAGAGATATATATATTATAATTCCAGAATGATATCCTTCATTTATATTTAATATATTACATATATATCCATTATATATATGTACTTATAACAGTACATAACATTTGGAGATAAGAAATGAAATGTACCGTTCATGGAGATGGTAAGCCGTACGTACGCATGAACGCTACTTTCATTTCTTTTTTTTGTATAAAATGGAATTAAATAATAATGATATAAAGGTATATTATAATTATAGTAGGATATCATATGAAATACCATTAATTCCATCCTTTATACGTCCCTCATATGGCATTAAAAAATCAAATCACTTTGAGGGGGCGGTAGTCCGCACTTCCTAAAATGAAGATATCGCATTTACCCATAATGGAAACCATAAAGGTATGCCATAAATGAAAAATACAGAAGATTAAAGAAAAAATAAACATATTATATATCATATATAAATATAGTGACATCTTAATGTCCACCTTTGAAGGTGTTAAAATAATATTGAACAATCATCGTTTCGTGAGGCAGTAATTCGCCATCCACAGAAACAGTATGTTCTTTAACCATTAGACGGAGGTGTGTGAAAGTGTAGCTCGAATCCTTCTTATAACAACATACTAGTATATTTAAGATACTGGTTTTTTTACAAAAAAGTAATAAAAAGATTTTAGGGGTTTGGAGAAGAAAAATAAAACAAAAGAACACAAGGGAAGACATTACCTTTAAATCGGGTAACTCTCTTTGATTTGAGCTCAAAGGCTTCCTTGGAAAGGATTCTGCCCAAAGTGAGGCTTCAATGATGAAGATAGGTATGTGCATAGATGAAATGGGAAGGGTTTGGCCGAGCCAAAGTCTTGATAGGTGTGTGTAATGTGGTAGAGGTGGGGGCCTTTTATAAGAGGAGAGGAGGGGCACTCTTGGAAAGTTATAAACTATTACTTTATTATAAAATGATTTTTGGATTTAAAAGGTCCCAAAAGGATATATTTTTAGGATAAGGTGATAAGGTTTCTAAATCCACACATCCAATAGGTTTGTGACAAGTTTAAGACTTATATTTCACCCTATCTTCTCATTTTATTTAAATCGTTCATTTATGAGGTAATCACTACATCATCACGATGTCATAAATAAATTAATTTATTTAATGCCTAAAAAATTATAAAAAATATATCATGATGTAGGAAATCTTTTTCTATTTCTAATTAATATTTATAGTCAAAAATATGACTTGTATAACCCTATTTAAAAATTGTTTTAGTAAAACAACTCATGTTTGTGACATTTTTATTTTAACTTTAAATAAAAAGGTATTAATGTCATTTTCCAAGAAAAGTGGCTTCATGGGGTCCCCAAGTTGACCCATGGATTGTATTGGTCGGCCATGACTCATCCAATGAGGATAGGACATGTGTCTAGGTCATTTCATATTATTAAAACATTATTTTTACCTTAAGCTTCACTAATTACCTCTAATCGCGATTAAAAACTTAAAAGTTACTATTCACCAAAAAAAATATTTTAATCCCATTGAACCACATTTTACATCTTAATGACAACCATGTATATCAGATTTTTGAGATTCAAAACACAGAGGTGGTAAAATTTCATTTAAACGAAAAATCAGTTTTTTAAGTACCACTTAGTGGTTTCACTATTCATCAAAAATCGAAGTTTTCCAGAAAAAAAAATTACCCTAAGCTATATTTGATATTCCGAATTCAAAAATGATGTCTATTTTACAAAATTCAAAACATATAAGTTACATTAATTAATTTAATAATTAATTCCCGCTATCATAGAAAATAGCGTGTTTTTATGAAACAATAAGTATCAAAAGATTGACACTAGTTTAAGTCCAATTTGAAGATGAAATTAATTCCAACGACCAATATTGAATTAAATGGTAAAAATATATTCTAATTTCACTTTAAAACCAATTCAGAAGATAATCTAATCATATAAATAAATTATATTAAAAAGTGGTTTTGAATTAAAATACAACATTTTCACTATTCATTAAAAAATGAACTTTATCGGAAAAATACCAAAAGTTTACACAAAGTAAATTTTGATGTCCCGATTCTAAAGAAGAATTTTATTTTGTCAAATATAACACATAAAATTTTCAAAAAGTGGATTTAAAAGAGGTTCGTCATCAAAAGGCGGTTAATCGACCTTTTAAAGAATATTAGAATGTTTACGGTTAAAATTGGATTCATTCGAATTTTTAATCCTCTAACATTTATTGTAAAAAGTAAAAATATTTGACAAACATATATAATCATTTTGTAGTTAGTTCTGTTCATTCCTGCCATTACAACAGCTAGGCGTTAACTACCATTTAAAATAATATTATTTTATTATTAGAGTGCAACGTAAGATTTCAAAGAAACTCGTTGTTGCGTATTGGGTACGTCATCGAGCATAGAGTTCCCTTTAAATTAATATTAATATTTTATTCAAAAATATGGATAAATATGAAAATTTCATATTCTTTATTTACTTGGGGTGTTACATCCTTCCCCCCTTTTGGGAATTGCGTCCTCACAATTTTAAAATTGGGCTTGGAAACTTCATTGAAAATCCCACATCGGAACAAGAGTCAGTAAAACTATCACTTTAAAATAAAGAAAGAGAAGTACAAAGGTCACCCGAGTTAACCCATACTAGGATTCCAAGTATGAAAATATGGATATGGAGGAGAAAACAAAGGGTCATGTTCTGATGGAGGGTGATAGTAAACATTTCTAGGAGAAAGTTAACCATAAGAAGATCACAAACTTGTGATGGATTAAACGGTATTCGATTCCCCGGTAGGAAAAGTTAACAGACAACATTTTTGTTTTAAGTTAATCTTCATTGAGGAATTTATTTTTGATCTTAAGTAAACATACTTACTTGTCATGTTGACTTTCAACTTTTACAAGATTTCTTACAGGAACTCATATTTTCTCAAAAAGAAGAGTATTTAGGATGACTTGTTCACATTAAGAGAGCTATAATCAACTTCTAGAGAGTCACATATTCCCCAAAATAGAACTATATAATTCCCATGTCTTTAGACCTTAACCAAAACTAAAACCAAAAAGGTTAGTATGAGATCAGATAATACCCAAAAAGGATAATTCTTTATAAAAAAATTTATTCTTAATCTCCAAAATTTGTCAAACAATACCCAAAGATCAACAAATACTATTCGATAAACAATTGTCCATAAAATTCTTCAAAGTAAACCAAACTAAGATTGAAACACAAATATTTTAAGGATTTAATCACATAGTCTTCCAAGGTACAAGATTAACATTTATCTCCAAATAACATTAGTTTCTCTTAAAGTCTCATACTGAAAAGTAATTAACCTAATAAAATATCCTCCATGATAGGTTAGTCATTTCCATAGATAACCCAAAATAAACTTACTATTGATTCCTAAAATCATATAACTAAAATGAATTAGTCAAACTAACCAGGGACTTCACGTAGTCAAGTGGTAGGTGATAAATACTAGTCGCACTTTGGTTGTGGGTTCGATTCCTTAGCTTTGTCCGACGCAATGGGTTGTCACATGGTCTGCGTGTTGTCCTTTTTCGAAAACTATATAATTCTTAAAACATTCCCCAAAAAAAGATAAAATCTTCAAAAATAACCATAACATATTTTAACCTCAATTTTATCTCATTCCTTTCATATTCCATCATATCATAGAGTAACCCATAATTACCTAAAAAGTAAGGATCATATAAACCCTAATGGTTAACTTTATAATTATTACCTAAACTTCCACATCGAGTTGGTCATCTCATACATGATGCATTAGATAACTCACCAAGGTTCAAGTGGTTGATCATGACTCCTTGATAGTTGGTTTAGAACAACCATGATATTCCTCATTGAATCCCCCATTTCATCCAGTCTCTTAATCAGAGAACCACGATAGTTTCCTTCAAACCCATTGTCACTTTGGTGCCTGCTAGATCCATCCATTCACTAAAAACAGAAATGTCAGTGTGAGTATATCAACAAAACCATCATGTACTAATGAGGAAGATAAACACTAAGATATAATTACTCATTCACTTTATCTAAAACTAGAACTCTTTCTGAAATCCTAACCATTATGGTAATGTCACTTATTCTTAGAGAATACCCTAACCTCTAAAGTTATCTAAACTGACCTCTGATACCAACTATAAGGCCCCGTCCTTAAACCTTACTTAATATTGAATTAAATTAATAATTCACATTGAGGATCTTTTAAGTTTTAGAGTTTTAGAGAATTAGGACATAACTGTTACATCTCAAAAGATTACAAAGTAGAAACTTCTACTAAGTTTCCATAAAATAAAAACTCTTAAAAAGAAACATGTCTAGTTCCATGTTTTAGGTAGAAGGACTTTTCCTTGATCCCATCCTTGACTCTATTCCACGTTAAGTCCTGTGAAAAACATTTCAAAAACTTGGGGTGATCATAAAAAGCTCAGTAAGGGATACACAATAAATGAAAATTGTTGGTTTTTCAAAATAACAAGTAAACCATGTATACTTTATAAAAGTAATACTTTTCACCTTTATGAAGTAGTAAAAACTCTTCACTAAATAAAAGTTCATTACTCACCATTTTTTAACCAAAATATTACCATAAAACTCATATAAAGATAACATAACATATAAAGGTAACTTGGGACATAAACATACTTAAATGGAATAACCATACGGTCGACTTCCACACATATCACTTAATGGAATAGCCATACGGCCGACTTCCATACCCAATGCATTGGAGGTTATAATGTAACCACCCGTCCTGGTATTCACGGCACCACCCATCATATGGTTTATCAGGTAACCACCCGTAAAATGTCCAAGTACCATCATTACACATAAAATATTGAAAATATAAAAATTTCAATAACAACATTTCATTAGCAATCACAATAAGTAATTCCAAGATATTGAATTAAGCAATCCATTTTCAAAAACCATTTAAAAGAGATTTTTGAATCAAAGTTTTTCATACCACTTTGAAGCATTTAATGGAATTATAATTTTAAAACATTAATGTCCATATAAATAAATACTGAAAACCATTTTGAAAACATGGACATTAAAGATAAAGATTTAGAATAATGAATCTTTAAAACATTTAAAACGATATTTTTGTTAAAGAGTTTTTAATAAAATGAGAGACTCTTGAAAACAAATAATTGCGGAATAACAAGTAATCTGAGCTTTATAATATCATGAGAATAAATTGATTAATGATATAATATGTCAAAGGACAGTATACACACCATATAAGAGTGAATTGGTGCATAACAACAATGAAGTCTCAATTGAAATGTAAATTGAGATGAAATCCATTATAAAGATGGTATCCTTAAATTAAGGATAAATCTATCACATAATTATGTGTGAGAAATATAAATACACCCAATATAAGTGGATATTAAGTGTGAAACAATAAGAGGTCATTCACACATAATCTTGGAAAAACAAAACCAATGACATTGATATTTAACTCAATGAAATGAGATTGAGTTATGATTTCCCATACAAGTTCGTAAGAATTTATCAATGAGATGATTCTATGTAGAAATACTATATCCACAAAAAAGTTTGTGGAAATTACAAAATAGAGATTCCACACATAATCTTGGCATAATAAAATCAAGAAGTAGAGGTTTAACCCAAAGAATTGAAAGTGGGTTAAAAAGTTCCCTTATAGAAATCCGACAGCCTAACGACGTCACTTTAAAATTCAGAAAATGAGTTGATGAGAGAGAAAATGGTATCTCATCACTTGGATATAAAATTTAAATAAATAAGGATATAGAAGAAGATATCCCAGTATAATAGTATGTGAATTAAAAGACGTAACAAAAGAAGTCTTTTAAAAAGAGGAGGGTGAAAGGTTCCCTTACCGACTTGGGTAACTTTCGAAACGTACACCCCATTGAATAAGGGTCATACAATGAATATGTAAATACCCATAAATGGAATTATATTACACAAGGAGTATAATAATGGGCGGTACATACACCACTCAAAGGAAATGGTGGAAAATGCAGCATAAATCTCACGGGAATAAAAGTGAGATGAAAAATCCCTTATGAAAACTCGGCAGCCTAACGACGCCACTTAAAACTTCCAAAAATGGATTGATGATATCAAATAGGGTATCTCATCATATTAAAATAAAATGTGCAGCAAGAAGAATATAAAATTACATCCCCCATCATAATAAAGTGGAGCTTTAAAGAAGTGACATAAAAGGGAGTACTTAAAAAAGAAAGAGAGAGGTTGGATCTCTTACGAAAATTCGGCAACCTAACGGCGCCACTCAAAACTTAAAAAAAATGGATTGATGAGAGAAAATAGGGTATCTCATCATATGAACATAAAAATTACAGTAAGATTAATATAAAATAACATCCCAATCATAAGAAATATGAGCTTAAAATAAATGACATAAAAGAGTGTACTTAAAAAGAAAGAGAGGGATAGGATCCCTTACCTCGTGTCCGACATGACTCGATCGTTCTTTAATCTCCTAAATAATAAAATTTGGTCAATTTATAATTTCTTAAGGACTTCCTTTAAATATTATTATTCATTTCATATCAAATATTATAATGTTATAATAATTGGTTAATAAAATGAGCTCATATCAGATGTTTTTGTCGTTGTTCGATACATGAGTAAAAATTGAACTTGTTGGAAAAGAATTTTCCGTGTAGTTATAGGTACATCGTCTCCATAATAGTATTTATGTTTTAAATATCATATATATCCAGTATATAATCATTTAATACTATTACATAGTATTTTGAGATAAACAATTAAAAGCACCGTTCATGGAGACGGTAGGCTGTACGTACGCATGAACGCTACTTTCATTTTTTTGTCATATTAATGGAATTAAAAAAATGAGAGATATATATATTATAATTCCAGAATGATATCCTTCATTTAGATGTAATATATTACATATATATCCATTATATATATGTACTTATAACATTACATAACATTTGGAGATAAGAAATGAAATGTATCGTTCATGGAGACGGTAAGTCGTACGTACGCATGAACGCTACTTTCATTTCTTTTTTTGTATTAAATGGAATTAAATAATTATTATATAAAGGTATATTATAATTCCATTATTATATCATATTCAATACCATTAATTCCATCCTTTATAAATCTCACATATGGCATTAACGAATCAAATCACTTTGAGGGGGCGGTAGTCCGCACTTCCTAAAATAAAGATATCGCGTTTACCCATAATGGAAACCATAAAGGTATGCCATAAATGAAAAATACAGAATATTAAGGAAAAAAACATATTATATATCATATATAAATATAGTGATATCTTAATGGTCACCTTTGAAGGTGTTAAAATAATATTGAACAATCATCGTTCTGTGAGGCAGTAATTCGCCATCCACAGAAACAGTATGTTCTTTAACCATTAGACGGAGGTGTGTGAAAGTGTAGCTTGAATACTTCTTATAAAAAAAAATCCTAGTATATTTAAGATACTGGTTTTGTTACAAAAAAATTAATAAAAAGAGTTTAGGGGTTTGGAGGAGAAAAATAAAACAAAGGAACACAAGGGAAGACATTGCCTTTAAATCGGGTAACTCTCTTTGATTTGAGCTCAAAGGCTTCCTTGGAAAGGATTCTTCCCAAAGTGAGGATTAAATGATGAAAATAGGGATTTGGAGAGATAAAATGGGCAGGGTTTGATCGATCCAAGGGCTTGAGAGGTGTGTGTAAGGTGGTAGAGGTGGGGGCCTTTTATAAGAGGAGAGGAGGGGCACTCTTGGAAAGTTATAAAATATTACTTTATTATAAAATGATTTTCGGATTTAAAAGGTCCCAAAAGGATATAATTCTAGGATAAGGTGATAAGGTTTCTAAATCCACCCATCCAATTGGTTTTTGAAAAGTGTAAGACTTAGATTTCACCCTATCTTATCATTTTATTTAAATCGTTCATTTATGAGGTAATCACTGCATCATCACGGTGTCATAAATAAATTAATTTATTTAATGCCTAAAAAATTATAAAAAAGATATCATGATGTAGAAAATATTTTTATCTTTCTAATGAATATTTATAGTAAAAAATATGACTTGTATAACCCTACTTAAAAATTGTTTAGTAAAACAACTCATGTTTGTGACATTTTTATTTTAACTTTAAATATAAAGGTATTAATGTCATTTTCCAAGAAAAGTGGCTCCATGGGGTCCCCAAGTTGACCCAAGGATTTTCTTGGTCTGACATGACTCATCCAATGAGGGTAGGACATGTGTCTAGGTCATTTCATATTATTAAAACATTATTTTTACCTTAAACTACACTAATTATCTCTAATCGCGATTAAAAACATAAAAGATACTATTCACCAAAAAAATATTTTAATCCCATTTTACCACATTTTACATCTTAATGACAACCATGTATGTCGGATTTTTGTTATTCAAAACACAGAGGTGGTAAAATTTCATTTAAACGAAAAATCAGTTTTTAAGTACCACTTAGTGGTTTCACTATTCATCAAAAATTGAAGTTTTCCAGAAAAATACCAAAAATTAACCCTAAGCTATATATGATATTCTGAATTCAAAAATGATGTCTATTTTACAAAATTCAAAACATATAAGTTAAATTAATTAATTTAATAATTAATTCCCACTGTTAGAGCAAATAGCGTGTTTTTATGACACAATAAGTATCAAAAGATTGACACTAGTTTAAGTCCAATTTGAAGATGAAATTAATTCCAATGACCACTATTGGATTAAATGGTAAAAATATATTCTAATTTCACTTTAAAACCAATTAAAAAGATAATCTAATCAAATAAATAAATTATATTAAAAAGAGGTTTTGAATTAAAATACAACATTTTTCACTATTCATTAAAAAATGAACTTTATCAGAAAAATACCAAAAGTTTACACAATGTAAATTTTGATGTCCCGGTTCTAAAGAAGAATTTTATTTTTTCAAATATAACACATAAAATTTTCAAAAAGTGGATTTAAAATATGTTCACCATCAAAAGGCGGTTAATCGGCCTTTTAAAGGATATTAGAATGTTTACGCTTAAAATTGGATTCATTCGAATTTTTAATCCTCTAAAATTTATTGTAAAAAGTAAAAATATTTGAAAAACATATATAATAATTTTGTAGTTAGTTCTGTTCATTCCTATCATTACAACAGCTAGGCGTTAACTACCATTTAAAATAATATTATTTTATTATTAGAGTGCAATGTAAGATTTCAAAGAAACTCATTGTTGCGTATTGGGTACGCCATCAAGCATAGTGTTCCCTTTAAAGTAATATTAATATTTTATTCAAAAATATGGATAAATATGAAAATGTCATATTCTTTATTTACCTGGGGTGTTACATTATTCCCCCCTTTTGGGAATTGGGTCCTCGCAATTTTAAAATTGTGCTTGGAAACTTCATTGAAAATACCATATCGGAACAAGAGTCAGTAAAACTATCACTTTAAAATAAAGAAAGAGAAGTACAAAGGTCACCCGAGTTAACCCATACTAGGATTCCAAGTATGAAAATATGGATATGGAGGAGAAAACAAAGGTTCATGTTCTGATGGAGGGTGATAGTAAACATGTCTAGGAGAAAGTTAACCATAAAAAGATCACAAACTTGTGATGAGTTAAACGGTATTCGATTCCCCGGTAGAAAAAGTTACCAGACAAAATTTTTGTTTTAAGTTACTTTTCATTGAGGAATTTATTTTTGATCTTAAGGAAACATACTTTCTTGTCATGTTGACTTTCAACTTTTACTATATTTCTTATAGGAACTCATATTTTCTCCAAAAGACGAGTATTTAGGATGACTTGTTCACATTAAGAGAACTATAATCAACTTCTAGAGAGTCACTTATTCTCCAAAATAGAACTATATACTTCCCATGTCTTTAGACCTTAACCAAAACTAAAACCAAAAAGGTTAGTATGGGATCAGATAATACCCAAAAAGGATAATATTTTATAAAAAAAATCTATTCTTAATCTCCAAAATTTGTCAAACAATACCCAAAGTTCAACAAAGACCATTCGATAAACAATTATCCATAAAATTCTTCAAAGTAAACCAAACTAAGATTGAAACCCAAATATTTCAACGATTTAATCACATAGTCTTCCAAGGTACAAAATTAACATTAATCTCCAAATAACATTAGTTTCTCTTAAAGTCTCATACTGAAAAGTAATTAACCTAATCAAATATCCTCCATGATAGGTTAATCATTTACATAGATAACCCAAAATAAAATTACTCTTGATTCCTAAAATCATCTAACTAAAATGAATTAGTAAAACTAACCAGGGACTTCATGTAGTCCAGTGGTAGGTGATAAATATCAGTCGCACTTTGGTTGTGGCTTCGATTCCCGCAGTTTTTATCCGACACGACGGGTTGTCACATGGTCTGTGTTTTGTCCTTTTTCCAAAACTATATAATTCTTAAAACATTCCCCAATACAAGATAAAATCTTCAAAAATAACCATAACATATTTTAACCTCAATTTTATCTCATTCCTTTCATATTCCATCATATCATAGAGTAACCCATAATTACCTAAAAAGTAAGGATCATATAAACCCTAATGGTTAACTTTATAATTATTACCTGAACTTCCACATCGATTTGGTCATCTCGTACATGATGCATTAGAGAACTCACCAAGGTTCAAGTGGTTGATCATGACTCCTTGATAGTTGGTTTAGAACAACCATGAGATTCCTCATTGAATCCCCCATTTCATCCAGTCTCTTAATCAGGGAACCACCATAGTTTCCTTCAAACCCATTGTCACTTTGGTGCTGTCTAGATACATCCATTCACTAAAAATAGAAATGTCAGTGTGATTATACCAATAAAAACATCATGTACTAATGAGGAAGATAAACACTAAGATATACTTACTCATTCACTTTATCTAAAAATAGGACTCTTTCTGAAATCCTAACCATTATGGTGATGTCACATATGCTTAGAGAATACCCTAACCTCTAAAGTTATCTAAACTGACCTCTGATACCAACTATAAGGCCTCGACCTTAAACCTTACTTAATATTGAATTAAATTAATAATTCACATTGAGGATCTTTTCATGTTTAGAGTTTTAGAGAATTAGGACATAACTATTACATCTCAAAAGATTACAAAGTAGAAACTTCTACTAAGTTTCTATAAAATAAAAACTCTTAAAAAGAAACATGTCTAGTTCCATGTTTTAGGTAGCATTACTTTCCCTTGATCCCATCCTTGACCCTATTCCACGTTAAGTCCTATGAAAAACATTTCAAAAACTTGGGGTGATCATAAAAATCTCAGTAAGGGATACACAATGAATGAAAACTGTTAGTTTTTTGAAACAACAAGTAAACCATGTATACTTTATAAAAGTAATACTTTTCACCTTTATGAAGTAGTAAAAACTCTTCACTGAATAAAAGTTCATTACTCGCCCTTTTGTAACCAAAAGATTACCATAAAACCCATATAAAGATCACATAACATATAAAGGTAACTTGGGACATAAACATACTTAAATGGAATAACCATACGGTCGACTTCCACACATATCACTTAATAGAATAGCCATACGGCCGACTTCCATACCCAATGCATTGGAGGTTATAACGTAACCACCCATCCTAGTATTCATGGCACCACCCGTCATATGGTTTATCACATAACCACCCGTAAAGTGTACAAGTACCATCATTATGCATAAAATATTGAAAATATAAACATTTCAATAACAACATTTCATTTTCAATCACAATAAGTAATTCCAAGATATTGAATTAAGCAATCCATTTTCAAAAACCATTTAAAAGAGATTTTTGAATCAAAGTGTCCCATACCACTTTGAAGCTTTTAATGGAATTATAATTTTAAAACATTAATGTCCATATAAATAAATACTGAAAACCATTTTGAAAACATGGACATTTAAGATAAATATTTAGGATAATGAATCTTTAAAACATTTAAAACGATATTTTTGTTAAAGAGTTTTTAATAAAATGAGAGAGTCTTGAATACAAATAATTGTGGAATAACATGTAATCCGATATTTATAATATCATGAGAATAAAGGGATTAATGATATAATATGTCAATGGACAGTATACACACCATATAAGAGTGAATCGGTGCATAACAACAATGAAGTCTCAATGGAAATGGAAATTGAGATGAAATCCATTATAAAGATGGTATCCTTAAATTAAGGATAAATCTATCAGATAATTATGTGTGATAAATATAAATACACCCAATATAAGTGGATATTAAGTGTGAAACAATAAGAGGTCATTCACACATAATCTTGGAAAAACAAAACCAATGACATTGATATTTAACTCAATGAAATGAGATTGAGTTATGATTTCCCATTCAAGTTCGTAAGAATTTATCAATGAGATGATTATGTGTAGAAATACTATATCCACAAAAAGGTTTGTGGAAATTAAAACATAGAGATTCCACACATAATCTTGGCATAATAAAATCAAGAAGTAGAGGTTTAACCCAAAGAATTGAAAGTGGGTTAAAAAGTTCCCTTATAGAAATCCGACAGCCTAACGACGTCACTTTAAAATTCAGAAAATGAGTTGATGAGAGAGAAAATGGTATCTCATCACTTGGATATAAAATTTAAATAAATAAGGATATAGAATAAGATATCCCAGTATAATAGTATGTGAATTAAAAGACGTAACAAAAGAAGTCTTTTAAAAAGAGGAGGGTGAAAGGTTCCCTTACCGACTTGGGTAACTTTCGAAACGTACACCCCATTGAATAAGGGTCATACAATGAATATGTAAATACCCATAAATGGAATTATATTACACAAGGAGTATAATAATGGGCGGTACATACACCACTCAAAGGAAATGGTGGAAAATGCAGCATAAATCTCACGGGAATAAAAGTGAGATGAAAAATCCCTTACGAAAACTCGGCAGCCTAACGACGCCACTTAAAACTTCCAAAAATGGATTGATGATATCAAATAGGGTATCTCATCATATTAAAATAAAATGTGCAGCAAGAAGAATATAAAATTACATCCCCCATCATAATAAAGTGGAGCTTTAAAGAAGTGACATAAAAGGGAGTACTTAAAAAAGAAAGAGAGAGGTTGGATCTCTTACGAAAATTCGGCAGCCTAACGGCGCCACTCAAAACTTAAAAAAAATGGATTGATGAGAGAAAATAGGGTATCTCATCATATGAACATAAAAATTACAGTAAGATTAATATAAAATAACATCCCAATCATAAGAAATATGAGCTTAAAATAAATGACATAAAAGAGTGTACTTAAAAAGAAAGAGAGGGATAGGATCCCTTACCTCGTGTCCGACATGACTCGATCGTTCTTTAATCTCATGAATAATAAAATTTGGTCAATTTATAATTTCTTAAGGACATCCTTTAAATATTATTATTCAGTTAATATCACATATTGTAATGTTATAATAATTGGTTAATAAAATGAGTTCATATCAGACGTTTTTGTCAATGTTCGGTACATGAGTAAAAATTGAACTTATTGGAAAAGAATTTTCCATGTAGTTATAGGTACATCATCTCAGGAATAGTATTGATGTTTTAAATATCATATATATCCAGTATATAATCATTTTATACTATTCCATAGCATTTGGAGATAAAAAATTAAAAGCATCGTTCATGGAGACGGTAGGTTGTACGTACGCATGAACGCTACTTTCATTTTTTTTCATATTAATGGAATTAAAACAAAATGAGAGATATATATATTATAATTCCAGAATTATATCCTTCATTTAGATGTAATATATTACATATATATCCATTAAATATATTTACTTATAACAGTACATAACATTGGGAGATAAGAAATGAAATGTACCGTTCATGGAGACGGTAAGCCGTACGTACACATGAACGCTACTTTCATTTCTTTTTTTTTGTATTCAATGGAATTAAATTATAATGATATAAAGGTATATTATAATTCCAGTAGGATATCATATGCAATACCACTAATTCCATCCTTTATACGTCCCACATATTGCATTAACGAATCAAATCACTTTGAGGGGGCGGTAGTCCGCACTTCCTAAAATGAAGATATCGCGTTTACCCATAATGGAAACCATAAAGGTATGCCATAAATGAAAAATACAGAAGATTATGGAAAAAATAAACATATTATATATCATATATAAATATATTGATATCTTAATGGCCACCTTTGAAGGTGTTAAAATAATATTGAACAATCATCGTTTCGTGAGGCAGTAATTCGTCATCCACAGAAACAGTATGTTCTTTAACCATTAGACGGAGGTGTGTGAAAGTGTAGCTAGAATATATATTATAAAAACATCCTAGTATATTTAATATACTTGTGTTGTTACAAAAAAAAGTAATAAAAAGAGTTTAGGGGTTTGGAGAAGAAAAATAAAACAAAAGAACACAAGGGAAGACATTACCTTTAAATCGGGTAACTCTTTTTGATTTGAGCTCAAAGGCTTCCTTGGAAAAGATTATTCCCAAAGTTAGGCTTCAATTATGAAGAGAGGGATGTGGAGAGATTAAATTGGAAGGGTTTTGCTGATCCAAAGGCTTGAGAGGTGTGTGTAAGGTGGTAGAGGTGGGGGCCTTTTATAAGAGGAGAGGAGGGGCACTCTTGGAAAGTTATAAAATATTACTTTATTATAAAATGATTTTCGGATTTAAAAGGTCCCAAATGGATATATTTCGAGGATAAGGTGATAAGGTTTCTAAATCCACCCATCCAATAGGTTTGTGACAAGTGTAACACTTATATTGAACCCTATCTTCTCATTTTATTTAAATCGTTCATTTATGAGGTAATCACTGCATCATCATGGTGTCATAAATAAATTAATTTGTTTAATGACTAAAAAATTATAAAAAAACTATCATGATGTAGGAAATCTTTTTAGATTTCTAATGAATATTTATAGTCAAAAATATGACTTTATAACCCTATTTAAAAATTGTTTTAGTAAAACAACTCATGTTTGTGACATTTTTATTTTAACTTTAAATAAAAAGGTATTAATGTCATTTTCCATGCAAAGTGGCTCCATGGGGTCCCCAAGTTGACCCATGGATTGTCTTGATCGGCCATGACTCATCCAATGAGGGTAGGACATGTGTCTAGGTCATTTCATATTATTAAAACATTATTTTTACCTTAAACTACACTAATTACCTCTAATCACGATTAAAAACGTAAAAGTTACTATTCACCAAAAAAATATTTTAATCCCATTGAACCACATTTTAAATCTTAATGAAAACCATGTATGTCATATTTTTGAAATTCAAAACACAGAGGTGGTAAAATTTCATTTAAACGAAAAATCAGTTTTTTAAGTACCACTTAGTGGTTTCACTATTCATCAAAAATTGAAGTTTTACAGAAAAATACCAAAAATTCACCCTAAGATATATTTGATATTCCGAATTCAAAAATGTTGTCTATTTTAAAAAATTCAAAACATATAAGTTACATTAATTAATTTAATAATTAATTCTCGTTGTTAGAGAAAATAGCGTGTTTTTATGAAACAATAAGTATCAAAAGATTGACACTAGTTTAAGTCCAATTTGAAGATGAAATTAATTCCAATGACCACTATTGGATTAAATGGTAAAAATATATTCTAATTTCACTTTAAAACCAATTAAAAAGATAATCTAATAATATAAATAAATTATATTAAAAAGAGGTTTTGAATTAAAATACAACATTTTTCACTATTCATTAAAAAATGAACTTTATCGGAAAAATACCAAAAGTTTACACAAAGTAAATTTTGATGTCCCGATTCTAAAGAAGAATTTTATTTTGTCAAATATAACACATAAAATTGTCAAAAAGTATATTTAAAAGAGGTTCTCCATCAAAAGGTGGTTAATTGACCTTTTAAAGAATATTAGAATGTTTACGCTTAAAATTGGATTCATTCGAATTTTTAATCCTCTAAAATTTATTGTAAAAAGTAAAAATATTTGACAAACATATATAATAATTTTTTAGTTAGTTCTGTTCATTCCTGCCATTACAACAGCTAGGCGTTAACTACCATTTAAAATAATATTATTTTATTATTAGAGTGCAACGTAAGATTTCAAAGAAACTCATTGTTGCGTATTGGGTACGCCATCGAGCATAGCATTCCCTTTAAAGTAATATTAATATTTTATTCAAAAATATGGATAAATATGAAAATGTCATATTCTTTATTTACCTAGGGTGTTACATTATAAATATTTCTCAACTTAATCAAACAACATTAAAAGTAAAAAATTGTATATAGAAATGAGATATAGTTTAATCAATAATAATATCCATGATAAATAATATGGATATTTAGGGGAAATTTAATGTCCAATCATCACAGGAAATTTAATATTTCAAGGTAAAGTTAATGACTATAAAAATGAATCAAGAAAATGAATTTAAACACTTTCTCTGTTCAAAATGATCATAAACCATACAGAGTAAGAATAAGGGTGGTATCAATAAAACATATACCCATTGGATTTATAATAAAGGGTTTTTTCATTGATGAATAGAAATATAGTAAAAATATCTTTAAAAAATCATGGGGAAAATATCCTTTTAATTTGGAAAATAACTTTTTAAAACTAAATTTTCACTAAACATTTTGATTTTCATTTTATTTTAAAATAATATTTGAAAATTATAAAGTAATCTTCTAAACATTCAGTGGTCATGATAGAATGAAATTTCATACATGCCGAGTATGTTAAAACAAATATTCCTTTCAAATTTTTGGTAAAATCCAAACAGTAATTATTTTGAAAATGACTTGAATATTCCTTTCAAAACATTTTTAAAAAAAATAAAAATTGGTAAAAATTTCTCTAATAAATCAATTTTAAAAGTTTAAAAACATTTATGAAAACATTTTTTGAAACCATGGTTTCAGAAGAAAACAGATTTCTGACTAAAGAGAGAAATGAAGTCGGATTTTCTTAAAAATACTTTAACAATTATTTTAAGTTCCATAGAGTGGTAAAATGGTAATATTACTTAAAAATATCATGAATAACCATAGGATAATAAATTAAGTTAGTTTATTATACAATTATCAACTAATTTCCTTCAACTGGAATTAAAGAATAAACAATCTCGATTAGAATGAGATTATGAAATAAACCCTTAAAATTATCATAACTTTATTTAATTAATCAATTATGTGTATAAAATTTAAATAAACAAAAAAAATTGGAAATAAAATATAATATAATAAATATTAATTACACACATAATCTTAGAATATCAAATATGATGAAGAAGTATTATAACCTAGTGAAAAGAAATTGAGTTATGAAATTATTTACCACTTGGTAACTTTTGAATCAAATCCCCTTGGATGAAATAATTAAAATTGAAACTTAAAATACCATGAATTATTAAGTATTCATGATATTACATGTCAAAGGGTTATTATATACACCCTATAAAATAAATTGGTGCATAAAATACAAATGTGCCTCAATGAAAGGAAATTGTGACAAAATCCCTTACCTCATGCTTCTTTTTTGTTGAACGTGCTCTAAAAACCTGTATAGTGGTTTTAAATAGGTTATTAACTGATTCCAGAGTCAAATTAATATTTATAATATCATATATTTTCCTTTTATAACATCTTATCACCCTTTCATTAATAATGTTTCATTATTTTCATTGTTTTGGGTGTTATTTGCCTTGTTTTCTCATACATGTTTCATTATGAATGATCGGGTTCTTAAAAATATTATATAGTTATATATAAAAAAATTATCATGAAATAATTATCATATTTATACATCAATTATACTTTTTAAACCAATCATGAATGTTGGTTTTGAGAAATTAAGTATGTTACGATCATGAAGACAGTAGGTCGCACGTACGCATGAGTAACATTTTCATTTTTTAATAATCATTATGGAAAGGAGGTAAGTAATATTTTATCCTTAAATAATGATAATAATATCATATATACCATAATATTTCTATAAATATACTTGTATATATCATCCATGTGGTGCGGTGATGAAAAGGGAGTCACATTGCTTCATAAAGGAGGTAGTCCATGCATACACGAATGATGTAAACATCTTTAAGTGAGTGAAAAGGTAAGAAAAAAATTATATATTATCTTTAATTAATGATAAATATTTTATTAGTATCATTATTATGTAATTTATATGAAATATAACTATTAAATTTATCCTTAACATATTCCATGTAAATCATTAGTGAAAAACCAATCAAATCACTTCGTGAGGCGGTAGTCTATTGTACACACAAGTGATGTTATCATATCCCCTACAAAATGGAAATTAAAAATTTATATATTTTATAATGAATTAATAGGTTTAATTTTATTATAAATACAATATATATACTTTATATCCATCATTATACCCAATTTTGAGAGGTGGTAATGGAAAAAATGGCATTAGTTCATTAGGTGGTAGTCCTCCAAACACACAAATGATGATTTCATAAACCATTTTATAGAGGTTGAGTATATTGTAGGTCATTCTATTAAAATAAAAATATATATATAAATTTATAGAATAAAATGATTTTATTATATCACCATTTTTTTATAATAATTTAAGGAGGTGGAAAAATAAATAAAATAAAAATGCTCGTTGAATAATGTTACCTCTTCTTCGAGTATCCTCCTTAGGTTTACACCAAAATCCTTCCTAGGTTTGATTTATTCCAAAAATAAGGATTTTAGTATGATTTTAGGAAATTTGAAAAGTTATTTGGTCAGATATTGGCCTAAACCAAAGGGTTTTAATGTGTGAAGAATAAATTATAGGGTGGCCTTTTATAGGTGAGGTGAGTGGAACACTTGTAATTTTTTAAAAATATTCAATCATACCGATGTTTTTATCTTTCCCAAGTCTCAAAAATGGTACATTATCTAAAATATAGTATATAAGATAAAATTATTTCCATAAAATGGGTGTTGTACAATTTGGTAGGTTATTTTTAACACTTATCTTCTTAGTTTAACGCCTCAATAAATCCATTTTTACCTTAACTACGGTAATTAATATTTATTGATTTTACAATTCATTTTAGTAAAAAAATAATTTTACCTTATTAGAAATTATAAATTATAATTATTCAAAATATTTAATTCATTTTTTTAAATTCAATTTACAAAAATGTAAAATTTTAATTTATAATTAATCTCGCGGATGTGATGAGAAAGCCAGGTTTTAAAAAGAAATTGCTCAAAAGATTACAAAGATTTTATATCAAAATTCAATATGAAAATGATTCCAATGACCCATATTAGATTAATAGATATATTATTAAACTAATTTTACTTTAAAAATAATTCAAAAAATAATTTAACTTTATAAATAATTTAAATGAAAATACATTTTTCAATTAAAATTCAATATTTTTCATTATTCATCGAAAAATGAAATATTTCATAAAAATAAAAAAACAATTAAACTTAATATAATTTTGATATTATCATTTAAAAATTAATTATATTTTATCAAATAAATTTTCTAAAAGTGGTAAAAATAATTTTAAATTATGTATGCAAAGCGCTTTGAAACCGACTTTTAGAAAAACAAATATATAGCTTTTCAGAAAACATTTATTTTTCTTTTAAATGATTCTTATTTTATTTCTAACCAATAGATAACCATAATTTTTATAATTTAATTATTACTATTCATACCCTTTATTCCAAATTCTAGGTGATAGCTATTATATTAAATAATAATATTTTAATAATATTCTACATTTTGTTTAAACTCGATGTTGTGTGTAACGTAAGAAAAAAAGAATTATTGCGTGTAACACAATCTAAACTTAGTGTTTCATATAACCCAAGATAAACTCAATGTTGTATGTAATTTAAGGTATTTAATAGATTTAATTTTATTTAAATATAAATATATTCTTAAAGTCTCAGGGTGTTATATTTTCTTCTAAGCTTGGTGTTGTGTGTCATATACGCTATAGAATACAATGTTCTTATTTTAGAATTTCAGGTTGTTATAAAATATAACTAAGTAAACACTGACTCTAGGTTTATGGTTTTGGGTTATTTATAGTTATTATTAGAGTAATTTCAATAGAAACTATGGGAACTATATTTAGGAAAACATATATTTGGTAAAATAACCCTATGACTAACTTTAAGGATATTTCTAGTTATAGAATAATATCATAAAGTTTTTCATATGGTAGATATTATATGGTTTTCCTAGAAATAAATCTTTATTTTGATACCACAAGTGGATTTGGTTTTGTAAAAAATGAATCTAGGGGTAATAAACTAGAAAATAGTTTCTCAATTACATCTCGACTATCATTATGGTGCATAGTGAGTGTGCCCTTACTGCACACTTGGTTTGACACTACCTGAGGATATGATTTTGCTAATTCACATTTTATTTATGAACCATTATGATGGATGAGAGAATGGAAGCTATGAAAACCTATCATATTCCATAGTGATTCTGGAAAAACTAAAAGTTTCTTGGGTTGATAAGTATATGGTAGATCATAGGTTTAAAGTTATATATATCCATTTTTTGGTTTTATGTGATGGGAGTTTAACCTGATTAAGGATATTTTGGGAGACATTTATAGGAATATAACCTTATGGTGTATTAAATGTTGTGATAATATTATTTTAAGAATAATTATTTTATATTTTGTGGATATAAGTTTAAATTCATTAATAACCATTAGTATTAAAATGCTCATTGAAGTTAAAGTAATAATAGTAAATTAAGATTATTTGATATTTTGTAAAAAAATAACCTGTATAAAAAACATTGGTAGTTAAAAAGTGATTTCATTATTAATTTTATTTTTGGTTTGTTCATAAAATTTTTGGAATCATTATAGTAATTATATTAATATTGTTTTAGAGAAAGGATAACCCATAGGCCAAGTAACAACCCATCACATCTGAGAAGGCCACAGGGCTTGAACCCACAACTAAAGGACAACAAGGGTGCATCGTCTATCATTGGACTATGTATTGTATTTGTTATTATGACACTATTTTAACATAAATTAGTTTACATATAAATATTAATTTGACTTTTGAAAACATGTTATAGAATCAAATATTATTAAATTTTGCAGACTTTGAGGTGATTCATGATATTTCAAAAGATTATTTATTAGGTTGAGGTATATATAACCTTTTGGTTTTATGTAAAGGGTAATTTTTAAATAATTATATTATGTTTTCAAATTTTTTTCTGAAGGGTATGAGATAACCTTTGAGGTTAAAACATTCGTTAATATTGTGTTTATTGGGGTTATTTGGGAGATAGGGATATTTATTTATGTAATGATCTGTGTTAAACCTTTGGTTTTATTTTTTATTTTCAGATATTAATGTATTATTTATTCATATAAATTTTTATTCATTTATGGTATTATCTTAAATTATTCTAACCATTTTGTTTTCATTAAATATTTAGAGAAATAAGGAATGACTTGTCATTATTTTATAGATCTTATAATTAATTAAAAGTTAATTTTAGTGCTTCAAGCATGAAAAATTCATATTGAATATTTATTTTAGGAATAATAGATAACGTTTAAATTCATCAACTCCTAACCAAAGTATTTAATTATACTTATGAAATAAAAAGAAATCAAAAATGTATATTTTGACATGATTTTTACCTTGAAATAAAAAGAATCTCTTGACTTTAGTAAAATGATCTTTAAATAATAATTTTTTCCTTTTAACATAATTTATAATGAATTTATTTCATTTTCACCCCCCACATGTTTAGGGTTTGTGTTTATTAATTTTATCATGATCATGTTATCTATCACTCTCTATTATTCCATGGATGTAAATTTTCTCCTTATGTACATAATTTATCTTTCCATTAATATTCTTCTTATTTGGGAAACTGATTATATGTTATTTTAGGTAGATTTTATGTTTCCCACATTCCATTTTTAAAATATATTTTATTATCCCTCTATTCGATATGGGTTGTCAATAAAGGTATTTTTTTAGTATTGAACATTTTATGTCTATGATAAAATTACGAGGGTATAATTTATTTAAGGAGATAGAATATAACACCCAAAAATTCTAGAATATTATACTGGATGTATTTCTTAACATGAAACATAGATAATTAATATATCCATAATATACTATTAAAATATTATTATTTAATGTAACAATTTTCTCCTAACTGTTGCATCATCGAGAATGAATAGGGTAAACAATATTATAAAAAATAGCTTTTATTTAATTTTATATGTGAAATTTATAATTAATTTATACCAATTTTATAAATTTTATTTCATAAAATAAAAATAATTTTTTAATTAATAATATCAAAATTAACAAAGGGTGAAATTTTGATATTTTTTATAACGATTGTTTTTTAGTGAATAGTGAAATATATCAATTTTTCAAAGTCCCATTTATTCTTATTAAATAAAAAAATAAAAGTCCCATTCAATTTTGTATTTGGTATTAAATTTTTATATTATCCATTTTATTTATAATAATTTAATTAATTCCAATTGCATCATCAATATTCATGTTTTTTAAAGTTGATTTTTATACTTTAAAAAATATTTTTCTAAAACTATTTTTCATTTCATTTTATGAATTTATATTAAATTTTATTTTATCCACTTATATAAATTTAATTTACAAAAATAGATAATATATTTTTAATTATAAGGTCCAAATTTGATAAATAGGACCCTTTTATTTTGGTCATTATGAATAGTAATGGTAGTGAATACTTATCACCTTTGTAAGGGTAAATAAGGTAATTAAGGTTAAAAATGATATAACAAGGATGAAAAATAACCCTAAATCTTTAATTTAATATATTATTTTAGTTAGATTCATCCATATTCATTAAATATTTTATTTGAGGTAAATTTTGTTCCATTTTTGTTTGAAAATGACATATATTGTTTGAAGTAAATATAAAGTCAAAAATGTCATTCTCTTAGTTTTAATATCAATAAAATTTTATAAAAAGATAAAAATATATGTGTTCAGTTATAAATGGTTATTTTAATGTAAAATTATTTTTTATGATGGTAATTTATTTTTAATTTTTATTTGTGAGATAATTATCTTAAATGGTTACACAACACTGATATAGTGCTAGTGAAAGTAGTAGAAAAATAAAGTAAATGATTTTAAACACTCTAAAATTAGTTTTTTTTTGAGTTATTTATAGTTCCCCATGAATTTTATAGATAAATATAATATATTAGATATTTTTTAAGGTTTTATATTCTAATTCTATTGTTATCATGTTGTTTTCAAAATCGGATTAAATGAATAGTTACAAAAATGACAATAATGATATTTTATAATAAATAATATTTTATTAAATGATTTAAAATTCATAAAAATATTATATTCAACCAAATTAATGGTATATGGTTTAAAATATAAACTATTTTCCATTAATTGTTATTTTTACATTTATGGTAACATTCCTGACCCTTAAGGGGTATAAAACTTTAATATTGTGGTAATTATCAAAAGGGATAATAGGGTGTTAAAACTAAATGATATGGCTGAAAATATAACTAAAACTTAAGAAAATTTTTTTATATGAGATAATTTATAATTATTCTCATATAATCTTTAAATTATATCTATTTTAAGCTATTTGGATATGAAAAATAATTTATATCAACTTAATACTTTAATGAATTCCAAGAATCCACTCTCCTTAATTATAGAAGGATACCCCTTCTCTCAATTATTTACATATATTTGAGAAATGTAGCTTACACAAACCCTACTCAATTTCATTCTCAACATCCCTATACATTACATAGAGGTTTTTTTTTCTCTAAATTCAATTCTAAATATCCCTTAGGTGGATATCTGGAGGAAGTATAGTTTAGAAGAGGTAGTCGTCTTTATTGACTTCTAAACTTATTTATTCTTAAAATTACTATAAATATATTGTAACCATTATAAAATAATTACTATGGTATCATTAATAAACTGATATTTTATATTGATTATGGGACAAACATTTTTCACCTCTTTTCATACCATATGGAAAGAGAAAACATCAGTCTTGTGTGCTTATCATTTCGATGTAGCAGTGTAATTAATTTTTCATTAGAAATTTACATGGATGGTTAAAATTATGGAAAAAATTAATATATATGATATTTATAACATAATTATCATTTTTAAATTATAATATCACATCTACCTTCTTGCCTTTCAATCTGTTGGAAAATGATAATGTCAAACGTGCGTATGTGTGGACTACTACCACCATAAAGCGATGTGACATATTTTTCATTTCAACTTAATATAAATGGTAATAAGGATAAAATTAATGAATATATACTATATAATAATTATTCTTTAAATATGAATTATTATTTTTATTTCTTTATTTTTATCCGTTGAAAAGTGATAACAACGTTCATACGTCCTCACAGCCCACCATCTCCATGAGTGGTGTAATTTATTTTTTATCTCTACCCTTTATGGATGAATATAAATATATATATATATAATGAATATATATGATATTATTATCATGAATAAAATTCTATATGTGATAGAACCATGATAATGAAATGGGTATAGAAACTGCCAAATTAGAACGTAAATTGAAAATGAAGCAATTACCACCCAAAATAGTGATAATAATAAAATATTATTAAAAAACATGTAATAAAATGATATAAATAGATCTTATATGATATGTTAGATATTTATGATGTTCTTTTATGTAATTATAACAAATATAAACTTATTAAATAGAATTTTAAACTAACTTACAAGGCAAGTCAAACATGAGGTAAGGGGTTTCTTAACTCAATTTTCATTCACTGGGTTATAATTCTACTTAACTGACTATCTTATTCCATGATTATGTGTGAAATGACCTATGATTGTAAAATGTTTTATTTGAAATTATTTTTTGTGGATTTTCATTATTTACACATAATCACTTCATTGATGAATTCTCACTTTAATAATATAATCTTTGTAATGGTTTTTGTCTCAATTTCTACTCTATTGAGACATATTTGGTATTATATACCTATTTATATCTTATTAGTTTATATAATTACTCATTAATGTATTTAAAATGAATATATATTTATTCATTATTATTAATATTTCAATTTTGTACACTTTCAAAGGGATACAATTTAAAATTTACGGATAAGGAAATAATTTATTTACAATCTCCTTTTTTGGGATTATTTATATTATTCATTAGAGGAATATTATAATCTATCCATCATAAACATCATCTATTTTCTTATCCTATAGATATTTAAGGAGGTTCCATGTTTTCTTCCAAATTTTCCACTTTTTAGTAATAGAATCAAGAAAATAAATATTTAACAGAAATCTCGTCTTATTTCTCTTTTTAATGGGCTATATTTTTCTTCCATGTCCATAATTTTCAAAATTTATTGATGAAATTCCATTTTATTACTCAAATTATTTATTAAGTACATTTTAAGTTATTCTTTCCTTTTTAAAATGTTTGAAATGAATCTTTCTAATATTTTTCAAAAGGTTCGTTTTTTACTTTCTTTATAAAATGTTAAAAGGAAAGTTTTTAACTAATATGGTGTTAATGGACTTTCTCGACACCATAACCATTTTAATCCCTTTATCTTGTTCTATAATATTTAAATGTTTTTAAAAAATAAATATCTTTATAAAAACGTATTTTAAATTTTTCTCTCCTAATTTACATTATTATTTAAAAAGACTTTATTTTTACTATAAAATATATATTTTTGATGATTTGATGGTAATATTTTATTTATTATTAATTTTGTGGTAATCAAATTTCTATTGAAATATTTATATTTATGTGATCATTGAACATTGAATTTATATTATATATCCATATTACTTGCATCATTTTTATAATTATTTATTAAAATATATACCATTTTACATATTATTTTTTACATGGAAGGTTATTTGATTGACTGGGGAAATATTTATATTCAGTATTCTTTACTCAAAAATGGTATTTTTTTTATAAGGCATATTTTTTATGAATTAAATTTATCGTTTAGAATATGAGGAATGCATTGAACATACAGTGACACATGGGACCCGTAATTATATATCCCCTCAATGAATCGATAGGCCTCATGAGAAAACCCATTTTTAAAGACTTATAGAATGTGTTTTGGGTGCATATCTCCCCATAGTTTTAACTATCTTGGCATAAAGTCATGGAGGTAAAGATATAATGATGTATGAGATCGTGATTTCCAACATTATCCATCTCATTCACTAAGAATTTAGTTATTAGTATACATTAGAATATTTCATTTGATATATCCATGGTTGCATTTAATGCTATAGTTATTGATTAAATGGAATATTTTTTAACTAATTTTCATTTCCATATCATTTATGGCATATTTACTAGCAATAGATTCTGTTGTAAATATCTTTTACTGATCATTTTAGATCACCCTTTATTTGTTTTTTCTTTCCCCGGGATATGAATAAGGATGTTATGAATAATATCAAGGTTGTGAGAATTTTTCTTATGATATTTATTTTATATTTTCAATTTAATATGGTAATCATGTATGTATCTTGTCCTTCAAGACTAATAAATTGATCGGTCATCTAGGATGGTATCCATTGTATCTTATGTCAACGTTGTAACACCCCAAGATTTCATAGTGTGTTATTTCTTCAAAATAATTCAATAACTTTCACTACATGCAACACCAAGTTCAAGCACACCATGACTTACCAAACAAGCCATTCAAAAGAGGTTATGAATAGTATTAGATAAATTTTAATGTTTATATAATCCTTATAATTTTAGAATCCATATTATGAGTTTCTTAGATATAATGCAAGAACAAATTCATTTTCAGTATTACACTTTTATCAACTTTTAATAGTGAAACCTTTTTAAATACAATATTTTATACTTTTTGACTAAATGTGGACATCAAAAAATTTAAAATGAAACATCCCAAGCTTACACGGTACGCTTTCCTTTGAATAAAACAGTAGCGTGTGTTGTACGCAACTTCGAGTTTTAACACACACCACAACCGATCAAACTAGCCGTTATGAATAGTAATACCTAATTTTTGAAATTATATATATTTTATATTTCAAAATGGACTTCATTTTTGGATTCGGAATATCGAATTTAGCCTAAGGTGAAATTTTGGTACTTTTCGGATAACTTTCATATTTTGATGAATAGTGAAAATTACTAAATTTTAATTAAAAACAACTTTTTTAATCAAAATAATTAATAGTGATAAATTATGAATTTGAGTGGTTTTAAAGTATATTTAGAATATATTTTTACCATTTAATATAATGTTGGTCATTGGACATAATTTTACAATTAAACCAAACATAAACAAGTGTCAATCTTTTGATAGTTATTATCTCTTAAAAACACGCTTTTTGTTTTGACAGCGGGAATTAATTTTAAATTAATTTCTGCCACTTCTGTGTTTTGAATTTAGAAAAATAGATTCCATATTTGGAATCAGGATGTTCAAATTGTGTAAATAGGTAACTTTTATTTTTATACATTTTGAATAATTACTGCGGTAAATATTTTATTTACCATGGTTAAGGGTAAATCCGGTAAATAAGGGTTAAAAAATAATATTATAATAATACTAAATTACCCTAAAACGTGTCTTAACCCTATTGGTTGATACATGGTCGACCATGGGAATATTTGGGTCTATTTTGGGACCCCATGGATCCACTTGTAAGTGATAATGACACATTATATTAATAAAGCTTAAATAAAAATAAAAATGGCATAAGCTTACATCTTTTAGAAGAACAATTTTTACATAGGGTTATACATGTTGGATTTTCAATTATAAATATTCATTAGAAAGATAAAAAGATTTCCTACATAATTATATTTTATTTATAATTTTTAGACATTAAATAATTTATTTTATGTATGACATAATGATGATGCAGTAATTACTATAATAGTGAAAAATTAAAATAATTGATATTATAAATACCCAAATAAATATAATATGAAACTTTTAATGAATTAAACTAATTTTCTAGGATAATATGATATATTAGGATTTATTTAATTGACTTTTTCGAAGTAATCAATCTGTTATGAGTTTCACAAAAATCAACTAATGAATAGTGTCAAAATTGACATAAAAGAGTTCTTAAAACAAATATTATATTATTAATTGATATTAAATTCTTAAAAATCTAAGGTTCGGCCAAGAGACTTATATCATGATAGGATCATCATTAATGGACCACTTGGGGGTCGTTTGGATGTATATAGTAAGTTTATTAACCATATTATATAAAAATACAAAGAGACATTGTAAAAGTGAAACTAATTAACTTAGAGTTAATACTTAAAGATAAGGTTAATATAAGTACCCAAACCTGTCTAAATTCTATTGGTTGAGTGGTTTTCGACCTAGCCCCACCTTAGCCTTTGAATAGTCAACTTTGGAGCCATTAGAAACCGAATATTAATTTATTATAAATTAATATTTCTAGCTTTTCCAAAGGTGCCCCTCACCCCTCTTATAAAAGGGCACTCCTCCTTCTCATTTCTTCACACCTCTAAAGCCTTTTGGTTCGGCCAAACTCTGCCCAAATACTCTCCCAACATCCCTAAATACAACCTAGAGGCCTTAGTTTGATCATAAAGCCAACCTAAGGAGCCCTTTTGATCAAATCAAAAGGAAGAACCCGAAGAAGAGGTAATGATTTCACCACCCTTTTCTAAGTTCATTTCTTCTTCCACTTCTTCTTCCTTTGTTCTTACCATTCTAAAATAATAACTCCAGTATCTCACATATACTGTGATGTTATTATAAATATGGTACAACCATATTCAGTATTCTATCCACCCTTTGAATAACATGTCACCATACGTGCGTACGTACGGCTTACCGTCTCCACGTCGTGGTGTAATTGTTATTCAATATAATATTATTTGTATGGGTATAATAATGATGTGTAACTCATGTAAATAATAAATATAACATGTTAATTATTCTGTATATATGATATACCATCCATTTATATATTATTTTAATATCAAAAGAATGATATTGTCGCTTGTGCGTACGTACGGACTACCGTCTCCACGAACGCGATGAGATTCATTCTCCATCGTATCCATTCAAGTATAATTATCATTTGATGATTTAAAAATGATGTTTAAGGACTAGATATCATTCTGGATATGAATAAGATACAACAACCATGGCTTATGTAACAAAACATATAAAAGAAAATGAGTAAGTTAACACCCGAAACGACGATAATTCTAAGATATTATTAACAAATCAATGTTAAAAGATCATATATGATATCATATTAATATATATGATTCTTGTATAATTTAATAACAATTATTTCACCATTATAAAGGAGGTTAACCTACCCCAACAAAGGAAAAGTACAAGGTAAGGGTTATTTCACAATCTCTTTATTATCCGAGGTTGTTTATACGTAATAATCTACTGGGATTTCTTTATCATCCACATCCATGTTTCTTCGAAATGTATTTCAAAACATATTTATTATTTACAAGAATATGGGTTAAATTCATTTATACCATTGTTTGACTTTTTGTAAGAGGTTTATAAAGGAATCTTTTCGTCGTTTTCAAAACAAGGTCCTTTTTGACCTTTTCGACAGAATTAAGATAAGAATGTTTTTTACTTATACGGTGGGTGCGGTTATTTTCCGCCGTTATAAAATCGTCAAAGCTTTCCTTACAAGCTTACAAGAATATTTTCAAGAAAATGTTTTATTTTATATGGCTCTTAAATGATTTCAAAAATAGAAAGAGATATTTCTCTAAAAAGTGTTTTGATTTCATCTATGTCAACATCCTTTAATGGATTTTACGCTTATTTGAAGTTGATTTATTATAATACAAAACGTCTATATTGTATTGAAGGTTTTGTGATATGTTTGACTGTGGATGTGCTATTTTATACCATTCATAGTTTATGGTGAAACTATTGATATTTCATATGCTAGTTTTAATCCGAATGTTTATGTTATATTTCAAACTTTTCTTCAGATGAATGTGCTAAACAAGTATGTTCCGGGTTGGGGACCGGTAAAAGTAAGCCCTCCAGGTTGGGGACTGGTAAAAGTAAGCCCTCCAGGTTGGGGACTGGTTAAAGTAAGCCCTCCAGGTTAGGGACTGGTAAAAGTATGCCCTCCGGGTTGGTGTCCGGTTATTAGAGGCACTCCGGGTTGGTGTCCGGTTAGTAGAGGCACTCCGGGTTGGTGTCCGGTTATTAGAGGCACTCCGGGTTGGGTTCCGGTTAGAAGTAACCCCTAGGTCTTGGGATGAGGCCTAGACAAAGAAATTAACATTTAGAATTATGCATTCCAACAATATGAAAGTGGTTATTGATTTTTACATGTGATTATTCGATTAGTAGAATATCAATGTGAATAAGTAAATGGCATTATTTCATTTTATTTATGCCATACCATGTTGAAAGTTCATGTTTGAAAGGCTTTTGTCTTAGTTATACATTGCCTTAAATGTTTATTCTTATTTATGAAAGTTTCCGCTATATTGTTATCCTTACAGGGCGTTTGAGCTCACCCCCTTTTCTATGTTTTATTTTTCCCAGGAAGTGAAGAAGTAAATTATGAATGACCTTCAGGGATATTATGTGGGGATATGAGTGTGAATTATGGAGGCATTATGTTGTTGTAGTAGTTTTTCATTTTATGATGTAATGTAAAACTTATGAATATATCTAGTGTTTCCAAGGCTACTAAACCAATCGGTCTTTCGAGATTTGATCTTCTTGTGATCATGCCAATGTTATGTAATAATGCACCGACTCTGGGTAGCTGGGGTCAGGGCGTTACAGTTGGTATCAGAGGAAGTTTAGTACAAACCTTGGAAGCTAGATTAAGATAAACTCTGATTAGAGCACGTAGACCTAAGATGAACTTTGAAGATTAGTATAGAAGAACTTCCTAGAATTTGGTATTGTAGAGATTTTGTGAGTTTTCCGAGCAATACATCCCTGTCTGGATACGAGCAGGTAGAGGCGGCTCTGGCACAGATGTACCTAGGGGTAAAACCCGAAAACACCGCTTTGAGCTAGACTCGAACGGGAACTGGTGCACGACAACGGGCCTTGCTTCACTCTTGGTTACGACACTCCCGGGGGATATACTTAGGATAACTCTCATTTTCATTACAAATCATTATGAAAGGTTTATGAGTATATACGTCCTCAAAGGAAAAATTCTTATGATTATGGATTATATCCATAAATAGTTCAATTTATGTTAAGTGTTTTATAAGTATGGGGTCATGTATTTTGATTCATAAACTGATCTAGTGTATGCCATTGTTTAGAAATGGCACCCAGTAGAAGGAATGAGAACTCCAGCAATGCACATGATCCAAAGAGAAAGAAGGATCATATCTTTCATGGTCTTAAGCCAGAATTTATAAGAGAAATAGTCTCCCATGTATTATCATTATATAAAGAAATAATATCATGTGTTGATAAGATAAGTAAAGATTTTACTGAGTCCTATGGATTTGAAGGGAAGCAAGAGAAGAAAAGGATGGAAGAGAGAAAGATGGATAAAGGGAAGAGGGAAAAGAAGAATTTTCCCATATGTGGTAACTGTGGAAAGAAACACCCTGGAACTTGCCTGAAAGGAATGGGAGTTTGTTATAAGTGTGGAGAAAAAGGGCACAAAGTACGTGACTGCAAGGGTAAGAAAATGGTTTCAAATGTACAATGCATCATTTGCAAAGAGTTTGGACACTACGCGAACCTATGTCCCAGTCATCAAACTATGCCGCAAATGATGTTATTGGATAATAATCAAGTTATGATACTACCACATATGAAGAGGAATGATTAGAGTTCTTATGTTGATTATGTCAATTTAGTGTGTATCAACAATTTACTTGTTATAATAATTATGGAGTATGTAAGGATTGTACTGCAGTACTATTTCATTAAGGACTTGAGATTTTGCGGAACAAAGAAAAGTGACTCAATAGCAGGATAAATTTTTGGAAAATATATGGTTGAGAGAATGATAAACCATAATATAGTTCTGATACCGAGGTAGTGATTTTGGAATAATACATGATTGTTTTGGATAAATTATATTGGATATTCTTGACTACCTTGGAACTGATTAATGATTTTTATATTCCATAATTGTTGGGGTTTAAAACATTTTTGGATTAATGAAGTATATCCAGCATTCTATATGAAATAAGGGAGCATGAATGTAATCAATAAGGAATATGGTAATTCAGGATGTTTCAGTGTATTAAAAGAATACATGATGAAGGTATTCATATGCTATTACGGGGTAAAAAGAATCTACATTATGCTTACCTTCCTTATAAATGTTGGACTATGAGTTTGGACAGAAGTATTTTGGATAGTTCTAGTTTGGATTATTTTGGATTGCAATAAAAGGACAACCCGGAGGTCGGGCGGCAACCCGTCGCGTCCGGCAAGGCTGCGAGACTTGAACCCGCAACCGAAGGGCGACAATGGTGTATCACCTACCACTGGCCCAAGAGATGTCCTGGATTAAATAATGTAGTTTTTTTTAAAAGATTTGGTATATGAATTATAAATTCGTTTATTTTGGAACCCTATACGAATAGTGTAAATAGAATTTTTTACATTCTATTATCTTTTAGAGTGAAAGATGAGTTTGTGGTAGAAATTTATTAATGGATAAAACTCTAATTATAAAGTAAGTATATCTCCTTATGATCTTAGCCAATATCATAAATAAATTCCTTAACATTAAGAAAAGCAACTTAGAATAAAAATGTTTTCCTAGATGGTACCTTAAATCATCACTAATTTATGGCTTTGGGATTGTTGGCCTTTTCATAGCCATGTTCTCTACCACTCTCCATCAGATAATTGATGGTTAGATTTTTCTTCCATATCCATATTTTCCTACATGGAACCCTAGTATGTGTTATTTTCGGTAATCTTCATACTTTTGACTCTTTATTTTAAATAGAGGCCTCACTAATTCATTTTTCGATATGGGATTTCAACTAAGATATTTTGAAACATCAAAAATGTGTTATCCTAATACCCTATGTTTTGTTGAACCGATGGTATTTCAAATCATCATAGATTGATGAATTTAAGGACCTAAATTTTACACTTGTTTGTGATTGATGACCTCAATCACTACCTATAAATATTTACGTTTTTCCTCCAATTATATGTCTCAAATTTCCACCAATGTTCTTCTAATCGAGATCATAATTTGGTGGTGACCCTTTCATTTCTATTTTCCTCATATTAAGACTAAATTTTAGTAACCCAATTTCCGATGTGGGTTTTCCCACAAATATATTATCTATTTTCAACCTTTTATTTTCGAAGAACAATTTCAAATTGCGAGGACGCAATTTATTGAAGGAGGGGAGAATGTAACACCCCAAGATTTCATAGTGTGTTATTTCTTCAAAATAATTCAATAACTTTCACTACATGCAACACCAAGTTCAAGCACACCATGACTTACCAAACAAGCCATTCAAAAGAGGTTATGAATAGTATTAGATAAATTTTAATGTTTATATAATCCTTATAATTTTAGAATCCATATTATGAGTTTCTTAGATATAATGCAAGAACAAATTCATTTTCAGTATTACACTTTTATCAACTTTTAATAGTGAAACCTTTTTAAATAAAATATTTTATACTTTTTGTCTAAATGTGGACATCAAAAAATTTAAAATGAAACATCCCAAGCTTACACGGTACGCTTTCCTTTGAATAAAACAGTAGCGTGTGTTGTACGCAACTTCGAGTTTTAACACACACCACAACCGATCAAACTAGCCGTTATGAATAGTAATACCTAATTTTTGAAATTATATATATTTTATATTTCAAAATGGACTTCATTTTTGGATTCGGAATATCGAATTTAGCCTAAGGTGAAATTTTGGTACTTTTCGGATAACTTTCATATTTTGATGAATAGTGAAAATTACTAAATTTTAATTAAAAACAACTTTTTTAATCAAAATAATTAATAGTGATAAATTATGAATTTGAGTGGTTTTAAAGTATATTTAGAATATATTTTTACCATTTAATATAATGTTGGTCATTGGACATAATTTTACAATTAAACCAAACATAAACAAGTGTCAATCTTTTGATAGTTATTATCTCTTAAAAACACGCTTTTTGTTTTGACAGCGGGAATTAATTTTAAATTAATTTCTGCCACTTCTGTGTTTTGAATTTAGAAAAATGGATTCCATATTTTGAATCAGGATGTTCAAATTGTGTAAATAGGTAACTTTTATTTTTAGACATTTTGAATAATTACTGCGGTAAATATTTTATTTACCATGGTTAAGGGTAAATCCGGTAAATAAGGGTTAAAAAATAATATTATAATAATACTAAATTACCCTAAAACGTGTCTTAACCCTATTGGTTTATACATGGTCGACCATGGGAATCTTTGGGTCTATTTTGGGACCCCATGGATCCACTTGTAAGTGATAATGACACATTATATTAATAAAGCTTAAATAAAAATAAAAATGGCATAAGCTTACATCTTTTAGAAGAACAATTTTTACATAAGGTTATATATGTTGGATTTTCAATTATAAATATTCATTAGAAATATAAAAAGATTTCCTACATAATGATATTTTATTTATAATTTTTAGACATTAAATAATTTATTTTATTTATGACACAATGATGATGCAGTAATTACTATAATAGTGAAAAATTAAAATAATTGATATTATAAATACCCAAATAAATATAATATGAAACTTTTAATGAATTAAACAAATTTTCTAGGATAATATGATATATTAGGATTGATTTAATTGACTTTTTCGAAGTAATCAATCTGTTATGAGTTTCACAAAAATCAACTAATGAATAGTGTCAAAATTGACATAAAAGAGTTCTTAAAACAAATATTATATTATTAATTGATATTAAATTCTTAAAAATCTAAGGTTCGGCCAAGAGACTTATATCATGATAGGATCATCATTAATGGACCACTTGGGGGTCGTTTGGATGTATATAGTAAGTTTATTAACCATATTATATAAAAATACAAAGAGACATTGTAAAAGTGAAACTAATTAACTTAGAGTTAATACTTAAAGATAAGGTTAATATAAGTACCCAAACCTGTCTAAATTCTATTGGTTGAGTGGTTTTCGACCTAGCCCCACATTAGCCTTTGAATATTCAACTTTGGAGCCATTAGAAACCGAATATGAATTTATTATAAATTAATATTTCTAGCTTTTCCAAAGGTGCCCCTCACCCCTCTTATAAAAGGGCACTCCTCCTTCTCATTTCTTCACACCTCTAAAGCCTTTTGGTTCGGCCAAACTCTTCCCAAATACTCTCCCAACATCCCTAAATACAACCTAGAGGCCTTAGTTTGATCATAAAGCCAACCTAAGGAGCCCTTTTGATCAAATCAAAAGGAAGAACCCGAAGAAGAGGTAATGATTTCACCACCCTTTTCTAAGTTCATTTCTTCTTCCACTTCTTCTTCCTTTGTTCTTACCATTATAAAATAATAACTCCAGTATCTCACATATACTGTGATGTTATTATAAATATGGTACAACCATATTCAGTATTCTATCCACCCTTTGAATAACATGTCACCATACGTGCGTACGTACGGCTTACCGTCTCCACGTCGTGGTGTAATTGTTATTCAATATAATATTATTTGGATGGGTATAATAATGATGTGTAACTCATGTAAATAATAAATATAACATGTTAATTATTCTGTATATATGATATACCATCCATTTATATATTATTTTAATATCAAAAGAATGATATTGTCGCTCGTGCGTACGTACGGACTACCGTCTCCACGAACGCGATGAGATTCATTCTTCATCGTATCCATTCAAGTATAATTATCATTTGATGATTTAAAAATGATGTTTAAGGACTAGATATCATTCTGGATATGAATAAGATACAACAACCATGGCTTATGTAACAAAACATATAAAAGAAAATGAGTAAGTTAACACCCGAAACGACGATAATTCTAAGATATTATTAACAAATCAATGTTAAAAGATCATATATGATATCATATTAATATATATGATTCTTGTATAATATAATAACAATTATTTCACCATTATACAGGAGGTTAACCTACCCCAACAAAGGAAAAGTACAAGGTAAGGGTTATTTCACAATCTCTTTATTATCCGAGGTTGTTTATACGTAATAATCTACTGGGATTTCTTTATCATCCACATCCATGTTTCTTCGAAATGTATTTCAAAACATATTTATTATTTACAAGAATATGGGTTAAATTCATTTATACCCTTGTTTGACTTTTTGTAAGAGGTTTATAAAGGAATCTTTCCGTCGTTTTCAAAACAAGGTCCTTTTTGACCTTTTCGACAGAATTAAGATAAGAATGTTTTTTTACTTATACGGCGGGTGCGGTTATTTTCCGCCGTTATAAAATCGTCAAAGCTTTCCTTACAAGCTTACAAGAATATTTTCAAGAAAATGTTTTATTTTATATGGCTCTTAAATGATTTAAAAAATAGAAAGAGATATTTCTCTAAAAAGTGTTTTGATTTCATCTATGTCAACATCCTTTAATGGATTTTGCGCTTATTTGAAGTTGATTTATTATAATACAAAACGTCTATATTGTATTGAAGGTTTTGTGATATGTTTGACTGTGGATGTGCTATTTTATACCATTCATAGTTTATGGTGAAACTATTGACATTTCGTATGCTAGTTTTAATCCGAATGTTTATGTTATATTTCAAACTTTTCTTCAGATGAATGTGCTAAACAAGTATGTTCCGGGTTGGGGACCGGTAAAAGTAAGCCCTCCAGGTTGGGGACTGGTAAAAGTAAGCCCTCCAGGTTGGGGACTGGTTAAAGTAAGCCCTCCAGGTTAGGGACTGGTAAAAGTATGCCCTCCGGGTTGGTGTCCGGTTATTAGAGGCACTCCGGGTTGGTGTCCGGTTAGTAGAGGCACTCCGGGTTGGTGTCCGGTTATTAGAGGCACTCCGGGTTGGGTTCCGGTTAGAAGTAACCCCTAGGTCTTGGGATGAGGCCTAGACAAAGAAATTAACGTTTAGAATTATGCATTCCAACATTATGAAAGTGGTTATTGATTTTTACATGTGATTATTCGATTAGTAGAATATCAATGTGAATAAGTAAATGGCATTATTTCATTTTATTTATGCCATACCATGTTGAAAGTTCATGTTTGAAAGGATTTTGTCTTAGTTATACATTGCCTTAAATGTTTATTCTTATTTATGAAAGTTTCCGCTATATTGTTATCCTTACTGGGCGTTTGAGCTCACCCCCTTTTCTATGTTTTATTTTTCCCAGGAAGTGAAGAAGTAAATTATGAATGACCTTCAGGGATATTATGTGGGGATATGAGTGTGAATTATGGAGGAATTATGTTGTTGTAGTAGTTTTTCATTTTATGATGTAATGTAAAACTTATGAATATATCTAGTGTTTCCAAGGATACTAAACCAATCGGTCTTTCGAGATTTGATCTTCTTGTGATCATGCCAATGTTATGTAATAATGCACCGACTCTGGGTAGCTGGGGTCGGGGCGTTACAAACGTAATAAATAATATACTAGATTTGGGTTATTAGTTTTTGCATATATATAATGTGGGTTTTTAAAAATCGAAATTTCAAATATTGAACCATTGAAGACTGATATAAATTGTAAGGGAATAATTTATTTAGGGGGGTATAATGTAACACCCCAAGATTTTATGATATATTTCTCTTCAAACCTGAGTTTAAATGAACTATAATATAGTATATCATTATAACCTATCTATTAAATTTGTGGAATAAATATGAAAAACACTTTTACAAAAAATATTAAGGTTTTATATGAAGCATTTATATTTTTAATAAAGTCATTATATGCCTAAAAATACATTTTTCTTCAAAAATGGTTTTTATTACTTTCTGTGAAAAAATAATATAATTAATTTCTTCCAATTTTTCAAAATTTATTTTAATTAATTAAAATAATTTTTGAAATTATCATGGTATATTTATATTATAGTTTAATTTCGATAATTTTTTGAAAATATTGATTTTTCAATGAATAGTGAAACATACTGATTTTTATTAAAAATTGTCTATAATTTTAAAGAATTTACAATGTTAATTTTTTTTAAATGGATTTAAAAGTAAAATTAGTAAATTTATATTATTAATAATGTAATTAAGGTCATTATAAATAATTTTATGTTTTATTTTTCTATAAAAACTTTTATACTTCAGAAAATATTTATCTCTAGAACACTGCTTTTCATCATGTTTTATGGATTTAATTATAAATTAAATTTTAACACTTATATTAATTGAATCTTGAAAAATTGATTCTATTCTTTTAATTATAATGGTTAATTTTTGTAGATATTCCCTATTTATTTTTGGTCATTATGAATAATAACCTTAGTGAATATTTGTCACCTAGGTAAGGGTAAAACAAGTAAAATAGTGTTAAAACATTGGTATAAGGCTTTAAAATTTCACTAACACCTACCTTTATCCTATTTTAGGAGTATATTTAAACCATTTAATTTTAAGTCTCAAATATATGGCCACTTTGTTCCATTTTTCTTTTATTATGACCTTTATATTATTTTTATAAAATAAGAAATACAAAATGTCACTCTCTGGACTTTAATATCTCTAAAATTATTACATAAGGATAAAAATATTATGTTCAGTATTAATGTTTTATTTTAAATTTAAATTAATTTTTTTATCATGGTAATTTATTTTTAATTTTTATAAATTTAATAATTACCTTAAATGCATACACAATGTCGATATAATATTTATTCAATTAATAGAAAAATAAAATTAACGATTTTAAAAATATTAAAACTTATATAATTTGGATGAATTATTATGTTACACAAATTTTATAGATAAATATAAAATTTTATGGATTTTTGAAAGGTTTATATTCTAATTCCATAAGAATCTTGATGACTTTAATGTCAAAGTATATGAATCCTTCCAAAAATGACATTAATGATATTTTATAATAAAATAAATTTTATTAAATGATTAAAATTAATAAAAAAATATATATTCATCCAATTGAATTATATATGGTTTAAAATTTAACCATATTCTATTTATGGTTCACTTTTGCTTTTATGGTAACATTATTGATCATTAAATAGTATAAAACTTTGATATTATGGTAATCACCAAAAGGATTAATGGGGGTTAAAAATAAGTGATAAGGGTAAAAAATCCCATTAAATTGACTAAATTTTATTATATTTGAGGATTTCAACTTATAATCATCTTATATTCAAAATATTTAAATTTTGAGTCACATAATTTTAAAAAATTAATTCATATTAATTTAATACTTTAAGTAATCCAAAGAGTGCCCCTCATCTCCCTTATAAAAGGGAGACTCTTATCAACTATTATTCACACCTTTGGAGTCTTATGTATCATAAAATACCTTCCATAATACGTTCCTAGATTCATTCAAGACATCCTATATCTTATTTTTTTTTCAAATATACCATCCCTTCAAGAATTAAGTTGTATGCCAAAAGATGTTTCTCAATGAAGATGAATAAATCTTAACCGATCATTTTTAATTTTATTTTTTATTGTACCTACTCCAAATCCATGGAATCCATTATAAAATAATGAATTTACTATCTTAAATATTTTAAATTGTAATTATAATTATATAACAACCATTATCCACGTTCTTTTTATCCTATGGAAAGTGAAAATGTCGCTCGTGCGTATGTACAACTTAACATCTCTACAAAGTGGTGTAAGTCGTTTTTGTCACCAAATTAATTATATGGTTATAATGATAGATTTAATAAATATATATTTTAGTTATGATATTATTATGATTATTTAAAGGTGAATTATTATTTACCTTTATTTTTTTATCTTTTGAGAAATGGAAACAACGTCCATGCATACGTAAGGCCTACCGTCTCCATGAATGGTGTAATTTATTTTTATATTTATAAATTTTATGGATGACTATAAATATATATATGATTAATTTATATGATATTTATATCAGGTTTATAATTATTTATATGATGAAACCATGATCAAATTATATGGACTGGAACTACAGAACTGAAACATCCATGAAAAACAAGACAGTTAAAACTTAAAAAAGATAATTTTAATAAATAATTATTAATAAATGGATATTGAAATGTTATATATAGGTAATATATGATATTATAATTATGTACATGATTATTTTATAGAATTTTAGTAAATTTAAATTTATTAAATAGAATTTTGGAGTGCTTCTAATGCAAGTTGATCTTGAGGTAAGGGTTTATTTCACAATCTCATCATTATTCAAAATTGTTTATGTTAAAGTCTAAATTGGTGGAATTATATGATTTTTCCATCATAAAAAAATCTATTTTCTTCTCCTATGGTTATTTCCTGAAATTAAAATTTTTCCTTCCATTTTTTCTCTTAAGTACTCAAGATACTAAAATAATTTGTTTAAGGAAAGTTGAACTTATTTTTCTTTCAGCCTGAAATATTTTTCTTCCATGTACATATTTTCTTAAAATGTTTTCTATAATGATTTTAATATTATTAAATTATTTATTAAATTCATTTTTACCCATTTTTTAATTTGTATAAAAGGTTTTAAAAGGAATATTTTTATCACTTTCCAAATGCGGAACCTTTAACCAAAGATGTGAATAGAATCTTTATTTCAATGTACACCACACAAACAAATTTTCCCACCATCATGACTACACTTTTCAATGAACATTACTTTGAAATTATCTATGACTATTTTTAAAGAAAATTATTTCCTTAATATTTTGAAAAAAAATTAATTTTAAATATGTAATTTTAAAAATGAAAAGTGAATTTTTATCATGAAATATTCTTGTCATATTTTTAAATTATTTTAATCTATGTCAATATCCATTAATGAATTTTATGATTTTATAAAGTTATAATCTAATGATACAATCTAAAAAATTTCCTTGGACCGTTTATGATCAATTTGACTAGGTAAAGTATTGAAATTTTATATTTAGTTTTTATAATATGGATAATTATTTATTATAATTCATATTGATTAATTTGTATTATTTATTAATATAATGAATGAATTGGAATTACTAAGTGATGGGTCAATCTTGGAATTACATATCCCCATTATTCATTGATAGGTCTCATGAGATAGAACATTTTGGGTATTTGGAAGGTTCCTTATCCATTTATATAATATTTATTGGCACAATGTCTCAAAGGTAAGTTTAAGACGTTCAATATTATTAATTTCATCATTATAAAATTAGTTATCAATGTCCTTGTGATTATTTGAATAGTTATGATATCCATGGATAATTTTTAAGCTCATGTGATTATTTATATGGAATTATTTGATCATCATCCCACCATGTTATTCTTCATACTCAATTTATTGACTAAATGATATTTGTTTTAAGTTATTTACCTTTCTATATTAATTTTTCCTTATTTACTCATTATAGCTTCCATTGTATGTAACCTTTACTGATCATTTTATCACACTTGTTTATTATATTTATTTTGCCTGGGATTCCAGAAAGTTTACAATGATTGATATGAAATGATATTTTATAGAGAATAATGATGTTATCAAAGAAAATATTTTATTTTATTTTATATATTCAAATGAAAAGTGAGATTCCTTTATATATCTAGTTTACTAAGAATGTTAATCAATTTGGTCATATAGGATTTGATCGATTGTATCTAGTACCAATGTAAGAAAGTAACCACTAACTCTAGGATTCTATGGTTGGGGTCTTTACACATGGAATATTCTGTGGTACATTCACAATATCTTTAAAAACATTTATGGAGAGAAAAAAATGTATATAAAATTTAATATTAGAAAATAATACATATAAAACTTTTATTAAAATATAAAAATTCATAGGTTATGGAACATATTTCATTAAAGAGTTATCCCTTAAATGTTCATAGTTTCCCTTTTATATATTTAATAGTTTGAAAATTCTCATCCCTAATTTTTTCCTTCGTTTTATTCAATGGATTGAAATGGGAGGAATTAACCCAATAACTAATGTGATGGGAAATGTGATGAATTGACAAATGATATTCCCAACCTAATGTGAGTTTTATTTGAGAACTTTATGATAGTAATTAATCAATTAAATCATGTTTCTAATAAAAATTTAATTATGGGGAACACCTAAACCCCTCTAAGAAAGTGTATGTTGTAATTGGGACCATTATATAAAAAATTGATTCAACATTCAGTGGATCTTATGATTCATTAATGTAGATCAATAGATCAAATCCATTGAAAATATATTCTATGTACTTTAATGTTATGAGAAAGATAAGGTCATACTAGTTGTTTATTTCATGGAGTAAAATGTTGATCAATGGTGGTCGTTGATGAAGAATATCAATCCAAAAAAATAAATAAAAGCAATAAAGTGGAAATAATTGAGGGAAAACAATTTGAAAAATATTTTCATCTCACTACCTAAAAAATGGAGTGGGCATATCTTTGACTCAAGAAAGAGTATGAAGAACCCATCAAGGTGTATAGGGAAAACTTTATAATACTTTCATGATACGCCTTTGAATTTTTAATTGTCCTTAAAAGTAAATTTGGTTGCATAATTATTGGGTTAGAGAAAAATATACAAAAATCATTAGTGATTTGAGGATTTGAAAATTATAAATAAATTGTCCAGTTTTACCTCAAAGTTAAAATAGATATTGGTGAATCTCAAGTATCTCACCAGTCTAGAGATAGAATTCATATAATATAGTTTAATTCTAAGGGAGAAATGGAGAAATATCATGGTTGTAAGAATATCCAAAATCTCACTTTTTAAAATTAATAGAAAAATAATCCTTGAAATTTACTTAAGGGGATAAGGAAATTATTTAGGTGTGGGAAGTAGTGGCACTAATATAGTAAATTTTGATGGTATAAACCCACTTATGTGATGGAAGAAAGAAAATTTCTACTCAACCCTCATATAATTGTAAAATGTTTCAACTAAAAGGAATAAGGATGACAACCAAACCATTTCACTAAGCCAAGGGTTATTAATGATAACTGAGGAAAACAACCTTCAATGAATAGGGAACAAGGGGTATCATATTCCATCACAACAATATAAGTGTCTCCTAAAAATTAATTGTTGATAGGTTCGCTAGTTATTATTTCAATAATTGAGAACATGATATTTAATTATGATTCGACGCATTCTTTTATATCATGAAATTTTATTTTAACTATTCAAAAACCGTTACAAAACATGGAGGTTAATTTATTGATGAAAATGACAGATGGTTAAATTATTTCATCCCTATCAAATTAATTATCCCTTATTAATATTTTAAAGATGAATTTCTGAGAGAACCTTGTGATACTTCCTATAGAATAATTAAATGATATTCTAGGTATGTATTGTATTTCCTATTATAGAGCCAATATAAATTTTTGGAAGAAGTAAATCATCCTATGTATCATTAATATCCCTCTGATTATATATATTATAATAAGAAGAATGGATCTCATTTAGAATCATCTTCTCTAGTATGAAAATTATTTCTCCATGAGAAATCATATCTTTCTCCAATGATTGAGACTATGGAAAATATCATCCTTGGTGACATTCCCATTGTAGGAGAATATATTGATGTGTTCCATGAATAATTTCTTGGTATTCCTATTAACTGATAGGTTGAGTTCTCAATCAAACTTATACTTTAATTTTATTTAATATCCAAGAATCCTTATAGATTGGTCAATGTTTAACTTGATAATCTAAAGAAGAAACTATATAAAAATGTATATATAAAGTGTTTATACACCCCAATTTCTTTATGTGTAGTGTTCATATACTTTTTTCAAAAATATTTATGGGTCAATGAGTCTCTATATTGATTATTTTTATATCAACAAGATTACAATAAAGAACAAGTATACTTTTCCATAGATTCATGATTTTTTCAAGTGGCTACATGGAACCCATTACTTCACGAAAGTGGATCTTTGGTTGAGATAGTATCATGTACAAATGAATATGGAGAATATACCCAAGATTTATTTTCAAAGAATTTATTAGTACTAAAGTTCATAATGATGCATTTTAGACTCACTAATGATCTATCTATCTTTATGGACATAATGAATAGATTCTTTAGGGGTTTCCTTGGAAAATTTGTGGTGGTCTTTAAAGATGATATTATTATCTACTCAAAAATAAAGGAGAAACATGTGGATCAATTTAATGTTGTGATTAATACCCTGTGAAAGAAAAATTTATATGGTAAGTACAGTAAATATGAGCTTCAGATGGGGGAAGTAACATTCCTGGTGCATGTTATCACCAGTAAAGGGATATATGTAGATCCTTCAATGATATAGGAAATTAAGGGATGGCCCAGACCAAAATATATGATAAAGATCCATTGTTTCCTTGGATTATCTAGGTAATATCATTGATTTATAGGAAACTTCTCATAATTTTATAGCACACTAACCAAGTTAACTCATATGAGAGTGAAATTTTTCTCATCTAATGAGTGTGAAATAAAGATTTAATGAGTTAAAAGGGAGGATAACCACTGCACTAGTACTCACATTACCCACTGGTGGGTAAGAATTTTTTATATATAGTGATGTGTCAAAAAAATCTTAGGTTCTATACTAATGAAAAATAAAAAATTTATAGCCTTTGATTATTTTTAATTAAATATCCATGAGAATAACTACCCAATACATGATACGGAATTAGCTTTAGTGATAATTATATTAGTAATTTGGGGTTAATACCTCTATGGGGGAAATTGTGACATATATATAGATCATAAAATACTGAAGTATATATTTACATAAAAATATATCTATATTCTCCAACAAAGGTGGCTATATTTATCAAGGATTATGACTATTCAATCCATTACCATCTTAAGAAGGTGGAAAGAGTGGTGGATTCTCTGAGTAGAAAGATCATGTAACCCTATCCATAATGAGGATTATAAGGGATTTAATCTTCTTATACATGCAAAGGATATATGTGGTAATCATAAATGGAACATTATCATACCTTGCTCAAATAAATTCTCAAGTATCCATTCATAAGAGGATCAATGAAGGACAAAAATATAATAATGAGCTACAAATAATGGAAGTGAATATTCTATATTTAAACTTTTCTAAAGATGGGTTTATAAAGTTTGGAACTCAGATATGTGTTCCATAAAAACTAGAAATGAAGAGGGAACTACTGGATGATGTGCATAGCTTGTCCTTTTTTATTCATCTAGTAATTACTATGATTTATAGAGATTTTAAGAAAAAATATTGTTGGATATCATGATGATGAATAATGAGGAATTTGTATCTCGATTCATTGTATGAAAATAAGTAAAGGTTGGACAATATTAGTCTAATAGTATGATACAACCATTTTCCAAAATTATAACGCCCCGAGCCCGCTCTTTCAGACTCAGGGCTTAAAAAATGATGTGTAAATTTTTTTTATAAAATAAACTGAACAATTACACAACACTTTAAACAAACAAGGATCTTTTATGGTTTATGTTCTGGATGATTAGAAAAAAACTATACATTTATCATAGTTGAACAAAAATAAAATGATTTCCCACTACGCTTCTGTGTGCACTACTCCAAAAGCATTGATGTAAAGACACGGAATTCCCATGGAAATTTTTTTTAAATGCATGGGAATTTTACGAGTCCGCAATTTCTAACGGCACTTGATTCTGAGGCCCGGTGTGTTTGGAATCAATTTCTAAAGTTTTTTTCAGGTACGTTCAGTAAACATATGAGTGGGTTTTTATAACTTCTGAACCGATGCTCGGAATCGAATTTTTAGGGCACTGTTGAACTCGCAGCGTCGGCGATTTCTTAGTGAGACTTTCACCACAGTTGTGTTTTATCGAGAGTGGAAGATAGTTTTTGGGGGGTTTTAATTAAATTGAATAAAGTTAAAGATTTAACTTTATTTTATGTTGGTTGTTAAAACCTCCAAGGGGAGGTTGGAGGTGGGGGCCACCACGCCATAACCTCCCTTGGGAGGATTATTAGGTGGGGCCCACCCGACCTCTCTAACTCACCTTTAACCCCCTCAAACCCCCAATTAAATTTGGTAAAACTCTCCATAAAGTGGGGGAGCCTCTCCACCTTCCCCCGCCATTCAATTGCCATCTCTCCACCCATTAATTAAGTGAATGGTTTATTTTAATTAAAATCTTTTTGAATTATTTTTCCAACAATTAAATAATGGGTTGTCTTAACCCATTATTTTGGTTGAAAATTATTTTGGGTATAAACTTGAGAGAGAACTTTATCCTCTCAACGAAGAACGCGAAGGATGCTCCTTCTACCGAAAATCGATGTCATCTTCTTCCTTCTTCAACCGAGTCAAGGAAAGGGAAACGATGCCCATGAGGAACACCGATGTCATCTTCGACTTCTTCACCTTCAAGCGTTCGTCATCCAACGACGAGTACCTATCTTCCTCTTCCGATGTTGATGGAACGACGCTGCCTTTCCACGAATCTGTCAAACGACACCGACAAGCAAGTTAGGGGTTTTAGTTTCCTTGTTTCTGTTCTACGTTGTTCAACATTTTGTTTTACGTTATGTCGAATGTCATCAACATAACATGGGGGATTCGGACCACACCAACATAGCCGACCCTCCCCCTTTTGATCTTTTTTGTTGTTGACAACGGAAGCGGACAGCGGTGACTGGCGTCGGGCCGGCCGTGAGGAAACCGGCAGCGCAAGACCGCCAAGTCACTAGAAAGGTGCGGCACCGCCGTGCCACGAGTAGGAAATGAGTGTCGTGGCCACGTCGGGCCGTAGTGGAGGCGCGCGGTTCTGTCGCACCACATGGAGGGCAGTAGGAGGCCACATCCAAGGCGGGCTGTGGTGGAGAGGCAAAGCGCCGCTGCGTCGCGCCGATGGTGCAGGACCACGGTCAGGGCGGGCCGCGGCAGGAGAGCAGGGGTGTGGTGTCGCCACGCTCTGCCAGAGAAGATCTGAGGCCTAAGGCCGTGGTGAACAGGGGAGGACGGCCGGCTGAGCCGGCCGCTGGTGCGTGCCAGTTGGGACCCTTTGGGTCCCGCGGTTATAAGATCTGGTTCCTTGCACTGGCCGTTTCAAGAGCCGGGGGTGTAACACCCCCCCTTTACGCAGCCAGATGCCCACCCGGGCTAGGCCACACGGCCAGTCGGGTGCCACATGGCCAGTCGGGCCAGGCCACACGGCCAGCCAGGCCGGGCCACACGGGCAGCCAATCGGGCTGGGCCGCCCCTTCAGGTCGGGCTATGCCTTCGGGTCGGGCCGCACCTTTGGGCCGTGCCGGGCATTCGGGTTGGGCCACCCCTTCAGACCGGGTCGGACTCACAGACTGGGTCGAACCCCAGTCCAGACCTGGGTCAGGGTGGGTCGGTCTGACTAGGTCGGACTGGACCCGGACCCGTCAGACCCGAATACACCTATTCACCCATAACTCGGGCTATGGGCGTCCGTTTGACGAACCGTCAGTGGGGCCGATATTCTTGGAATGAAGTAGTCCCTTTGAGAATACCCCATGGTAGTTTGAGGTATAGTTGAGATACGTTCAGGTTGGTTCGTGCACGAAACCAACCGGGCCCCCGGGACTAAAAGGCTAATAACTCACAGACCGGGTGTCCGATTGATGCGCCGTCTGTTGCGTTGAGACACCTATGATGTGGCGGTCCTTTGAGATACTTCCTCGTGAGAATTCTTGACACTTGGAGTATCTAACAATATCTCATGGAGTGGATCCTCTTGGAGACGCGCATACAGAGTGCGGAGACCTAGTAGCTAACAGAACTGATGACTGCTTGACCGATTCGACTCGTAGTGATTCGATTAGTCCAATGGGGAGCGCCTGGTAGTTGGTAGCAGACCCATGGCGGATGGAGCACCTGGTAGTTAGCAGCAGACCCACGGTACTTGATAGGAGGAGTACCTCTATAGGCTATTAGGGGGAGCATCTGGTATTTGGCAGCAGACCCATAGCGGATGGAGCGCATGGTAGTTGGTAGCAGACCCGCGGTACTCGATAGGAGGAGTACCTCAGCAGTCCAAGGATAGTGAGAAGCACCTCGGTGTCGCAACAGGCCCACTGTGCCCGACAGAGAAGGAGTTCTCCAGTATTAATGGTTTTGATAATGAAAATCTTGGTTTTAGATGAGTCAATGACCTTTGTGTTTTCCTCATGATTGAGATGGGTTACTTGATAACTTAGGTATATGTATGGGAATATACCTAAGTAATGGTTATACGTTGAAATCAAACTTTGTGGTTTATCATTGTTGGATTTTGTGAGACCTTGAGGGTCTCGGGGTCCCTTATGAGTATCTTTATACTCACCCCTGCATGGGATATGCCCACACCTCATTGTGTTGGATGCAGACGACGGACAGCGCTGACCGAGGCAGAGTGTACTAGGACTGGACGGTTCCCGGAGGTGGACCTCACGACAAGTCAATACTCAGAGGAGATGGACGGATGTGGAGCACTAAGGAGTCTATCTGTACTTGCCCTTATGGTAGGATCCGTGGTGGATGATTTAGGAGTTGCTAGACACCTTCCAGCTATTTGAATTTTTGGTTGTACCTGTTTTTCCTTTCCTTGTACTTTATAGTTGGGATTGTATTTCCAGCCCCTTTTTCTTTCAGTACACTTGTTATACAGCTTTTACTTAGTGTTTTCTTCTGCTTTTACTCTGGTTGTGTGTGTTTACGATTTATAAAGGCAATGCCTTCACAGTTTTAGGGAATTACACCTTTGGTGCTAGTCGTCAGCCCCTAGCCTATGGAAGGCGGGCTTGGGGTAGTCACTATACGGGCCCCAGGGGACGGGTTGTGACAAATTGGTATTAGAGGGAGGTTCTACCGCAGAACTTAGGACTCTGATATTTCTTTTCTATGAAGAAATAGGGTTAAGGGTGCCAAGTGTGGTTTTCAGTTCAGGGAGTCCAGTGTTGGTGCGGCAGACGACGTATCCATACACCAGGACCTTGACTAATGATTTCCGACTTAGTACACGAAAACATTTATTGCATGTCTGTTTTCAAAAGTTTTCTTTTAGTTATCTCAAACTAGGTCAGCTCACCAGGTATAATCGTTTCACCGTGTCGCATCTGTTTATTTTAGGATACCTCCCCGAGGACGACCAGTTAGATCCCTAACAGTTGTACGTACTGACAGCCCACAGAGCGACGAGTCCTTAGTACAGGTCTCTCTTCCATTTGAGGTGCCATCGGAGGCACCAGTGGTACTAATTTTCGTTGGGCCACCGATGCCACTAGCCCCAGCAGCAGAGAGTGCACGATGCTTGAGAGCGCTGCATGAGTTCCAGCTCCAGAGGCCACCCTGGTTCCGGGGAGAGACGGACCCATAGGCGGCTGAGGATTTGCTGGAGGCTGTGGTGAGAGTCTTCAGACTGGTAGGTACACCAGCTGACTTCATGGTGATCCTTACTTCTAGCCTCCTTTAGGCAGCAGCAAGCAGATGGTGGCACCTAATGCTCTAGATACATGATGTGGAGACACTTCTATGGGCGGACTTTGAGGGCCTATTCTGTGTGGAGTTTGTACCAGCCACCCTTCGAGTGGTGCATATATAGGAGCTACTTTATCTGTATCATGGCAGCATGACGGTAGCGTAGTACTCAACAAGGTTCACAGACCTCTCGCGCTACTCTACGGATATAATACGGGACCCATTCTTCAGGGCTCGGGCCTTCGAGCAGGGACTCAGGTGAGAGATCAGTGCCTTGATGATCTCACTCAGCATCCCAACGCAGGCAGGAGTGCTAGAGAGAGCCCTCCTAGTAGAAATTTTCCTTGCTGAGCAGCCACTAGCAGTGAGACTCACTATTAGTCGACATGCAGTGGAGTCTTTTGCAGCTGGCAGTATATAGATGTCACAGAGGTCCAAGAGGACCAGACCTACAGGTGGTCGACCACATGACTCAGGATCGGTTGTGCAGGGCACCCAGAGTGAAGACAGATCCAGTCATGCCAGGAGCAGATAGTGTTACTCCTGTGGCGGGCTTGGTCACATGACTCGTGACTATCCTACCCGCCGCCCTGATGATCAGCAAACAGTTTAGGGACCTCCCAGGTAGAGGTAGAGATTCAATCGAGGCGGTCTGCAGGGCGCAGGAGGATGTGGCAGAGGAGTTGTCCATGCAGCTAGCGGTGGACGACGTTATGAGGTGCTACCACCACCACCATCAGGAGGTCCACCCCGACTACAGGGAGTAGGTGGACAGGGTAGATCCCAGCTTTAGGTAGCTGAGGCCTAGGATCATGACGCTCTAGAGATGATTCGAGGTACGATCTATGTCTATTCCACCTTAGCTGCAGTTCTTATAGACATGGGTGCTAATCACTCTTTCATTACCACTTCCCTCATTTGGAGCTCGGAGATTCCGACGGAGTCGTTGGATCGATCCTTACGTTTTGAGACTCCTACGGGAGCAGACTCGACAATTACGCACCGGTTCCAGCAGTGTGAGATTACTCTAGGAGGTGAGAGCTTCGTCTAGGATCTCCTCATAGAGGTTTCAAGGCCTTACGATGTCATCTTGGGTATGGACTAGTTATTTACAGTCCATGATTAGATCTACTGTATTAGGCGCAAAGTGTGGTGTGTCCGCATAGATGGGACTAGTTTCACCTTCACCGACAAGAAGGGAACCTTTGTAGCACAGTACGGACTTACTCGGAGGAGGGTTCATCCGATCACTCACCAGTTGGCTTGATTTACCCACGGAGCAGTAGATATGGAGAGTCTGACTTATCCTGTAGTGGTGGACCAGTACGCGGATGTTTTCCCTAATAATGTCCCAGGACTACCTCCTTGCGAGAGGTGGACTTCTACATTGACCTATACCTCGGGATGGCACTGATATCTACTACAGCCTATCGGAGGGCTCCCTCAGAGCTTTGTGAGCTTCAGGTACAGCTAGAGGACTTGCAGGGAAATGGATTCATCTGGACCAGTGTTTCTCCCTGGGCAGCCTCGATTCTATTCGCCAAGAAGGAGGACGGGAGCTTGAGGCTCTGTGTTGACTACCGTTGCCTAAACCAGATGAACGTAAAGAACAAGTACCCACTCTTGAGGATTGACGACCTCTTTGATCAGCTCAAGGGAGCACAATGGTTCTCGAAGATAGACCTCGGGTCAGGCTCTCACCAACTCAGAGTTCGAGACGAGGATGTGCAGAAGACGGCCTTCAGGTGTCGATACGGCCATTATGAGTTCTTGGTTATGCCCTTTGGCGTAACCAATGCTACAACAGTGTTCATGAGTCTCATGAATAGGATCTTCCAGCCTTACCTTAATCGCTTTGTCGTAGTCTTAATCAATGACATTTTGATTTACTCGACTACTGAGGAGGAGCATGCCTACCATTTGCAGGTAGTACTGGACACACTCTGAGAGCACCAGCTTTATGGCAAGCTCTCGAAGTGCCAGTTTTGGATTTGAAAGGTTCACTTTTTGGGACACGTCATCTCGGAGGCTGGAGTTGCAGTGGATCCAGTGAAGATTGAGGCAGTGCTTGCTTCGGAGCCACCCAGGAGTGTGACGGAGGTACGGAGTTTCCTGGGTTTGGCTGGCTACTAGTAGAGATTTGTTTCAGATTTCTCCCGAGTTGCAGCACCACTATCAGTCTTGACAAAGAAAGGGAAACCTTTCGTGTGGTCAGAGAGATGACAGCAAAGATTTCAGAAGCTGAGACAGAGGCTGACTAGTGCCCCCATCTTGAGACTTTCAGAGGAAGGCCTAGGGTATGTAGTCTACTGCGATGCATCAGGGACCGGACTCGGGTGTGTCCTAATACAGGAGCGAGCAGTGATCGCGTATGGTTCTCGACATTTGAGACAACATGAGCAGAACTACACTACCCATGATCTGGAGTTAGCAGCAGTGGTCTTCGCCTTGAAGATGTGGCGACAATATCTGATGGGCGAACGTTTTACCGTTTACTCTGATCACAAGAGTCTCATGTATATCTTCTATCAGAAGGGCCTAAACCTGAGATAGAGGCGATGGATTGAGTTCCTCTAGGACTATGACTTTGAGATAGTCTATACTCCTGGGAAGGGGAATTTTTTCGCGGATGCGCTCAGCAAGAGGACTGGTATTCAGCTGGTAGGAGAGGCGACAGAGCAGCTGGCTGCCTTATAGATATCCTTTATGGATAGAGATGGAGCAGCCTATGTAACGACCCAAAGTTTCATTAATGGAAAATACATCTTGATATTATTAAATGTCTCTTTATATAAAATGTTTTTATAAAATGTCAAATTCTTTGGTTTTATGTTAAGAATTTTGACCGTTGCTAATATAGCTGTTGAACAGTAATCACATGATTAGTATAAATATAAGACTTTAACAAATCCAATTTACTCAGAAGGAAGTGATGGCCTCATCCAGTAGAATTGCACCATACGAAGCCCATTTTTCGGAGGTCGAAAAAGAGGTGGCATCTTTGGGCTTCTCCCTTGACCAAGCCCAAGCTGAGCTTCATCACATCAAGCTCGAACATGACCGTCTATGGGAAAAGTGGAAGTTGATTGAAATTACCACTCGAGCGATGTTATCCGAGCCACCCCAAGAGTCTGTCACCATCGCACACCTTACCCTTAGGTCTTATGCGGCTGTTTTAAGGGGTTATGTAACAAATAAGTAGTACTATGTTCATGTACATTATTTTTTTATATAATAATGAATATAATTTCTAGTCATTTTTGATACATTGTAAATAGTTTTTAAAGTACAAATGGTGTTTTTAGTTATTATTTAATTAAGAAATCTATTTTATTAAATTAAGGGATTTTTGAATTAAGTAATATTTTAATAAAATAATAATATTATTATTAAATTAATTTTTATTAAATATAAATGATCTTTTAATTTTAGGAATGCAATTATAATTTTTATTAAGGTTTGAAAGCTATTTCTGTCAAAACCCGTGAATTTTCGATAAATGTCGGTTTTTATTTTAAAAGGAAAAATTAACATATTTATAAAATTATTTAGATAAAATAAATGTCATTTCTGGAATCAGGACGTCGAAATTATCCAATGGTTAATTTTTCATAATTTTCTGAGACAGTCAAATTTTTGGGTAAAAATTAAATACCGTTTAAATATATAATGTGTTTTATGACATCATAATGACCCAATAGTGATGTAATAAAATACTATAATCTTTATGTTCGTCCAATATATGTTTTACCATTAAAATAATGTGATTTTGGGTTTGTTTGACTTACTTTTTAAAGCATTAATGGAACCCTCAAGACATATTCAACACCTTGCCTTTTTAAATTAATTTCCATGAGAGTGTGACTCACCTCCACATAAGCAACCCTAATATTTTAATAAGTTCGGACTTTGGCCTTATAAAATATTTTTTTCCTATTCCCTTTTCCAAAAACCATGGGCAAAAACCATGGGATGGTTTGTGTTTTGGATTAATTTAATTTAAGGGGACCCAAACCTAAATAATAAAGAATTCCCTCACCTTTCCTATATAAACCCACCCAAGCTCCCACTTCCTCCTCACTCAAAACCATTGAAATTCGTCCAAACTCTTACCTAATCTCTCTATAATCCTCCTAAGGTTCCCCAAGCTCCCGAGAATCCTCTCACAAGCCTCTCTCTAGCCTTTGGAAGCACACTTCCATGAAAGGGTTTTTTCTTCCTTTCTCATTTTTGTCAATTTTCTTTAAGTTGTATTGCCATTTTAATTTAAATTATGAATGTTGGGGTATGGTTTTTCACTTCTCCCATACTTCCCTCTTATTGTTTGAATTATTGGAGACCCATTTATCTCTCATTATATGCCTCCCATATACACTCGTTACTATGCCGAAATTCCGAAAGGAACTTCTCTCTCTTCTTTTACATTCAAGCAATAATTTTGTATCATGAATCTAAATTCCATTACAATTGTTGGTACATGTATCTATATGACCTCATTACTATCCATTACATTTAAATATTATTAGTAACCCATTTCTCTCTCATCAACCATTTTTATGAATTCTTATGTCACGTCGTTACGCTGCCGAATTCGCACTAATTTTCTAAGCCAATGCCATTGTGTAGTGGATACCATGCCCATTTCTCCATCAAGGGTATCCACCTTTATGCACCTTTACTTATTGATTACAAAGTTTCATGTATTAATTCCACATTCCTTTATCATTTAATAAATGATTATGTTTTATGAATCCATGTTTTATGATCCATGTGGCACACTTATGCATGAAATGAAATGTTTAAGAAGGGTGCACCCTTATAGCGCTCCAATTCATTGGGTAAAGTATAGTATCATGATACGTCATGTGAAATGAGTGTTGACTCATGATAATTCAAGTGCAATGAGGGTTTACTCATGATTTATGTGAAATGAGGATTTACTCATTCTCCATGTGCAATGAGCCTTGGATCATGCTAATTCCATGTTAAGTGTTGTTGCCACGTTTCCATGTTATGATTATCATGCTTTATCATGCCTTTATATTCATGTTTCTCTTATGATCTATTGATATACCTATTGTCTAACATGTATTTTACTCCTCATGTTATTCCATTTGTTTTCCCTTACTGGGCTTTATAGCTCACCCTTTTCTTATGCATGTCCTCAGGTTATCCCATGCAATGCTAAGTACGATGGAATGTAGTGGTCATGTAAAGGAAGTTTTCAATAAAGATGTTGTATTTCATGTTTCAAGTTTTTATGTAATGATCCTAAGCCCCAAATACACTAAACCTCTCGATCTTATTTGTTGTATCAAGTGAAGTTTTATGTAATAAATCATTTTTAAGTTTGTAATAAAAGTAGGGTTGTCATAGTTGGTATCAGAGGATAGGTTTAGTTATTTTTGGGATTAGGAAACCCTAGTAAATCCTTAGATACAAAACTAAGTATAATAAAAACATACCTAAGTTTTGGAATGTACTGAGTAAGTGGTTTATCAAACAAATACATCCCTGTCTGGATACGAGCAGGTAGAGGCGGCTCTAGCACAGATGTATCCTAGGGGTAAAACCCGAAAACACCGCTTTGAGCTAGACTCGAACGGGAACGGGTGCACGACAACGGGCCTTGTTGCACTCTTGGTTACAAAACTCTAGGGGGATATGTTTTGATAAATTCAAAAGCTTAGTATGAACCCTTATTAAGGGAATTAAAAAAAATTCCCCTACGAATATATGTTAGAAAGTAGATCATGAAAAGCCTAGATTGAAGCCTATAGACTCATGAGTTAAGGAAATGAAAGTTTATTTATAAGTCATCAACTTTTGTCTTTGGATTACCCTTTATGTGTTACCCCTAAATTTCATTTTATTCCAGCCAATGGCCGGTAATAGGAGGACTTGGGCTAACAACCATTGTGAAGATCATTGTGATGACTGTACTAATGAGATTCCCAATCCAATGGGAGCGATAATCATGTACTTTGTCACGCTTCTCTATCAGATAACTCAAGTTTTGAATAAAAACATGGGTCAAGAGGAATGTTCAACCCCCCCCCCCCCCTCAAGAAAGAACAAGTCACTAGCAAGAGCTTCATGAGACAAAGACCTCCTACTTTTAGTGGATCATCCGATCCCACGATCGCTGAACAATGGATCAACTCCATTGAAAATATCTTCTCCATCCTCCAATGTTATGAACAAGAGAAGGTTCTCCTGGCTGCTTATCGTATGGAGGGTGAAGCTGATCGATGTTGGACGTTGATCAAAAATATGAATCCTGAGGAGGAGATTGAGGCTTTGGAATGGAAGGATTTCCGGAAGATGTTTTTCGATAAATATTTTCCACGCACCCTCCGTCTTAAGATGGAAAGGGACTTACTTTCCCCCAAGAAAAAAGATGAATAATCTGTTGGAGCGTATGAGGAAAAACTTCACAAGGCTTGCACAATATGCTTCCGGCTTTGTCGTTACCCCCGAATGCAAAGTTGACCGCTTCTTTGGTGGGCTGAAGCCTAGCTTGAGGAAAGCATTAGCGATCCGTGACTTCGACAGCTATGAGGAAATTGTCCTACGTGCCCTCAAGGTCGAAATGGAGATCGGGGAATCACAGGGGTATCATGGGGACAAGAAGCGTAAGGTGGAATTCAATGTTGGTGGTCCGATGGATAAATCCAACGGTGTTAAGAGGATCCAGCACCCCACTTTCCAAAAGTGCAGAAAGAAGCACCCTGGAAATTTCCTTAAGGGGATGAGGAAATGCTTCAGGTGTGGAAGAGAAGGGTACCTAGATGTTAACTGTCAGCAAGAAAGACCCGCAGCTGCGACAGAGGAGAGGAACGCTCTGTTAGAACCTCAATGCATTGTTCAATGCTACAAATGCAAAGAACCGGGTCATTTTGCAAATCAGTTCCCTAATCCAAGGTTTTTCGGAGGCAACCAACAACCTCCAAGGCAGCAAGGAAGAGCTTTTTCCATCACTTCTGCTGAAGTGAACCCCAAAAACGAAGTGGTGACAGGTACGCTAGTTATTCATTCAAGAATAGTGAATGTACTTTTTGATTCAGGTTCTACACATTCTTTTATATCTCAAAAGTTTAGTAGAACAATCCCAGCACCACCACAAATCATGGAAGTGAAGATTTTGGTGAGTATGGAAAATGGGGCAATCATTGCATCCCATGAATATAAGTCCTCCCCTGTTATAATCTGTGGATTGAATTTCCCAGTGAACCTCATCATACTCCCTCTAGTGGAATTTGATGCAATTCTTGGCATGGATTGGCTTTCCTTATATAGATCCAACATAAATTGTCGGGAGAGGGAAATAACACTCCATATAGAGAATCGACCCCCGATTCTTTACAAGTGTCAGGAGGAAGATGAATCTCCTTTAGCTACATCATCTCAAGCATGGATATTACTTCCCTATGAGCATGTGTATCTAGCTCAGATGATTGAGTCCAAAGAAGAAACCATCCTTGAAGAAATTCCTATTGTGAGGGAATTCGCCAAAGTGTTTCCCGAGGAACTGCCTGGTCTTTCTCCTAGAAGATATGTTGAGTTCTCAATTGAACTTATACCTGGGGTGCTACTAATATCCAAGACTCCGTATAGAATGTCTGTTTTTGAGATTGAATAGCTGAAGAAACAACTACAAGAGAATCTGTATAAAGGGTTTATACGCCCAAGTGCTTCACCATGGGGTGCACCAGTCCTCTTCGTCAAGAAGAAAGATGGGTCAATGCGGCTTTGCATCGATTATCGTGAACTTAACAAAATCACGATAAATAAAAAGTATCCTCTCCCAAGAATCGATGACTTGTTTGATCAGCTGTGTAGAGCACAATACTTCTCCAAGGTGGATTTGCGGTCGGGATACTATCAAGTAAGGCTGAAGAAGGAAGATGTCCCCAAGACTGCTTTTCGTACAAGGTACAGACACTATGAATTCATAGTAATGCCTTTCAGACTCACCAATGCTCTAGAAATATTCATGGACTTGATGAATAGAGTATTTAGAGATTACCTTGAAAAAAATTTGGTAGTCTTTATAGATGATATTCTAATATACTCCAAAACCATGGAGGATCATGAGGAGCATTTAAAAACTGTACTAGAGACTTTCCGCAAGGAGAAGCTCTATGAAAAGTATAGAAAGTGTGAGTTCTGGTTGAAGGATGTCTCATTCTTGGGCCATATCATCACAAGCAATGGGATATCTGTGGACCCCTCCAAAATAGATGCAATTGAGGGTGGTTGAGGCCAACATCGGTAACGGATATCCGTAGCTTCTTAGGGTTAGCTGGATATTATCGACAATTTGTGAGGAATTTCTCACGATTTTACAACCCTCTTACTAAGCTAACTCGGAAGGGGGTAAAGTTTTCTTGGAGTGATGAATGCAAAGAAAGCTTCAAGGAGTTGAAAAGGAGGCTTATCACTGTGCTCGTGCTCGCTTTACCCCCAAGTGGGGAACTTTTTGTGGTATTCAGTGATGCTTCAAAGAATGGATTTGGTTGTGTGCTGATGCAGAATGATAAAGTGGTATCCTATGCCTCAAGGCAGTTGAAAATCCATGAGCGAAACTATCCAACACATGATCTGGAGTTGGCGGTTGTGATCTTTGCCTTGAAAATCTGGCGGCATTATCTCTATGGAGAGAAATGTGAGATATATACTTACCACAAGATTCTTAAATATATATTCACACAGAAAGATCTTAATATGCACCAGAGAAGATGGATAGAGCTCATCAAGGATTATGACTGTTCAATACATTACCACCCTAGGAAAGCGAACAAGGTGGAAGATGCCCTAAGTAGAAAGGACCCAGCAATTCTATCAATGATGAGAATTGAGAAGGATCCAATCTTCTTAGACTTGATGAAGATGGACATGGGAATCATAGAGAAGGTAACATCATTAATCCTTTCACAAATGATTGCTCAGCCGTCTCTTTTGGAAAGGTTAAAGGATGCTCAAAAGGATGATGTGGGAATTTAATAAAAAACGGAAGCTATCAAAAAGGGTAAATCCTCATAGTTTAATGTTAATGAAGAAGTAATTGTGCGGTTTGGGAAAAGACTATGTGTTCCATCAATTCTGGAGCTGAAGAAGGAACTTTTGGATGATGAACATAGTTCAAATTTCTCTATTCACCCAGGGAGCACAAAGATGTATCGAGATCTACGAGAAAACTTTTTGTGGGATAATATGAAGAAGGAGATCGCCGAATATACATCAAAGTGCCTGGTGTGTCAGCAAGTGAAGGCAGAGAGGCTGAAGTCTAAGGGGATGATGCAACCATTTCTCATACCAGAATGGAAATGGGAGAACATCACCATGGACTTTGTCACCGGACTTCCAAGGACATCCAAAGGAAACAATTCAATCTGGGTTGTTGTGGATCATCTTACAAAGACTGCACACTTCATTTCTATTCGGGAGGATTTCTCATTGGATCAAATGGCACGGATATATATCTGGGAAGTGGTAAGGTTTCATGGAGTACCACTATCTATTGTGTCTGACCGAGATCCAAGATTCACCTCTATGTTTTGGAAGAGTCTTCAACATGCTCTAAATACTGAACTGAACTTTAGTATGGACTATCATCCTCAAACCGATGGTCAATCCGAGCGGACTATCCAAACACTTGAGGATATGTTGAGAGCGTGCTCAATGGACTTTAAAGGAGGATGGGATCAACATCTTCCTCTAGTTGAGTTCTCTTATAACAATAGTTTCTACTCAAGCATCCAAATGGCACCATATGAAGCCCTATATGGGAAAAGGTGCAGAACACCGGCATGTTGGGATGAGGTCGGTGAACGTAGGCTGCTTGGACCAGAAATGGTCAAGGAAATGGTGGATAAGTTGAAAACCATTCAGCAGCATATCAAGGAATCCCAGAGTCGACAGAAGAGTTATGTAGATAATCATCGACGAGACCTTGAGTTTAAAGTTGGAGACATGGTGTTTCTACGCATATCTCCGTGGAAGAAGGTCATGAGGTTCGGAAGGAAAGGGAAGTTAAGTCCAAGGTACATCGACCCCTTCGAGATTCTTGATCATGTCGGGGTTGTGGCCTATCGACTAGCACTTCCACCTACTATGGCCAAAGTACATGATGTCTTTCATGTATCCCTCTTAAGTAAGTACATACCGGACCCTTCACATGTACTCTCTTATGAGGTGGTACAATTGGAAGACGATCTTTCTTATGAGGAGCAACCAGTGAAGATCTTAGATTGTAGAGAAAAAGTTCTATGAAATAAGACAATGCCCCTCATCAAGGTGTTTTGGAGAAACCACAAGTTTGAAGAAGCGACTTGGGAATTGGAGGATATGATGAAGCTGAGTTACCCACATTTGTTTTGGTGTGGGAAAAGGAAAATTTCGAGGGTGAAATTTCTTAAGGGGAGAATATTGTAACGACCCAAAGTTTCATTAATGGAAAATCCCTCTTGATCTTATTAAATGTCTCTTTATATAAAATGTTTTTATAAAATGTCAAATTCTTTGGTTTTATGTTAAGAATTTTGACAATTTCTAATATATTCGTTGAACAGTGATCACATGATTAGTATAAATATAAGACTTTAACGAATCCAATTTACTCAGAAGGAAGCGATGGCCTCATCCAGTAGAATTGCACCATACGAAGCCCATTTGTCAGAGCTCGGAAAAGAGGTGGTGTCTTTGGGATTCACCCTTTACCAATCCCAAGCTGAGCTTCATCATATCAAGCTCGAACATGACCGTCTACGGGAAAAGTGGAAGTTGATTGAAATTACCACTCGAGCGATGTTATCCGGGCCACCCCAAGAGTCTGTCACCATCGCACACCTTACCCTTAGGTCTTATGCGGCTATTTTAAGGGGTTATGTAACAAATAAGTAGTATTATGTTCATGTAAATTATTTTTTTATATAATAATGAATATAATTTCTAGTCATTTTTGATACATTGTAAATAGTTTTTAAAGTACAAATGATGTTTTTAGTTTTTATTTAATTAAGAAATCTATTTTATTAAATTAAGGAATTTTTGAATTAAGTAATATTTTAATAAAATAATAATATTATTATTAAATTAATTTTTATTAAATATAAATGATCTTTTAATTTTAGGAATTCAATTATAATTTTTATTAAGGTTTAAAAGCTATTTCTGTCAAAACGCGTGAATTTTCGATAAATGTCAGTTTTTATTTTAAAAGTGAAAATTAACATATTTAGAAAATTATTTAGATAAAATAAATGTCATTTCTGGAATCAGGACGTCGAAATTATCCAACGGTGAATTTTTCATAATTTTCTAAGATAGTCAAATTTTTGGGTAAAAACTAAATATCGTTTAAATATATAATGTGTTTTATGACATCATGATGACCCAATAGTGATGTAATAAAATACTATAATCTTTATGTTCGGAAAATATATGTTTTACCATTAAAATAATGGGATTTTGGGTTTTTTTGATTTACTTTTCAAAGCATTAATGGAACCCTCAAGACATATTCAACACCTTACCTTTTTAAATTAATTTCCATGAGAGTGTGACTCACCTCCACATAAGCAACCAGAATATTTTAAGAATTTCGGACTTTGGCCTTATAAAATATTTTTTTCCTCTTCCCTTTTCCAAAAACCATGGGCAAAAACCATGGGATGGTTTTTAGTTTGGATTAATTTAATGTAAGGGGACCCGAACCTAAATAATAAAGAATTCCCTCACCTTTCCTATATAAACTCACCCAATATCCCACTTCCTCCTCACTCAAAACCTTTGGAGTTCGTCCAACCTCTGCCCTACTCTCTCTATAATCCTCCCAAGGTTCCCCAAGCTCCCAAGAAGCCTCTCACAAGCCTCTCTCTAGCCTTTGGAAGCACACTTCCATGTAAGGGTTTTTTCTTCCTTTCTCATTTTTGTCAATTTTCGTTAAGTTGTATTGCCCTTTTAATTTCAATTATGAATGTTGGGTAATGGTTTCTCACCTCCCCCATACTGCCCTCTTATTGTTTGAATTATGGGAGACCCCTTTCTCTCTCATTATATGCCTCCCATATACACCCATTACTATGCCGAAATTCCGAAAGGAACTTCTCTCTCTTCTTTTACATTCAAGCAATAATTTTGTATCATGAATCTAAATTACATTACAATTGTTGGGACATGTATATATATGACCTCCTTACTGTCCATTACATGTAAATATGATGATGAACCCCTTTCTCTCTCATCAACCATTTTTATTAATTCTTATGTCACACCGTTACGCTGCCGAATTTGCACCAATTTTCTAAGCCAATGCCATTGTGTAGTGGATACCATGCCCATTTCTCCATAAAGGGTATCCACCTTTATGCACCTTTACTTATTGATTAAAAAGTTTCATGTATTAATTCCACATTCCTTTATCGTGGAATAAATGATTATTTTTTATGAATCCATGTTTTATGATCCATGTGGCACACTTATGCATGAAATAAAATGTTTAAGAAGGGTGCGCCCTTATAGCGCTCCAATGCATTGGGTAAAGTATAGTATCATGAAAATTCATGTGAAATGAGTTTTGACTCATTCCAATTCAATTTCAACGAGGTTTTACTCATGATTTATGTGCAATGAGGATTTACCCATGCTCCATGTGCAATGATCCTTGGCTCATGCTAATTCCATGTTAAGTGTTGTTTCCACATTTCCATGTTATGATTATCATGCTTTATCATACCTTTATATTCATGTTACTCTTATGCTCTATTGATATTCATATTGTCTAACATGTATTGTACTCCTCATGTTATTCCATGTGTTTTCCCTTACTGGGCTTTATAGCTCACCCTTTTCTTATGCATGTCCTCAGGTTATCCCATGAAATGCTAAGTACGAGGGAATGTAGTGGTCATGTAAAGGCAGTTTTCAATAAAGATGTTGTATTTCATGTTTCAAGTTTTTATGTAATGATCATAATCCCCAAAGACACTAAACCTCTCGATCTTATTTGTTGTATCAAGTGAAGTTTTATGTAATAAATCATGTTTAAGTTTGTAATAAAATAGGGTTGTCATAGCCTATCTATAGTCTCTTAGAGTCACTCCTCCACTTCTTCAGTGAGTCAGGGAGGCGCAGTATGGGGATGCTGACTGTGAGACGTGACGTGCTCAGATATCCACAGGGCAGGCACCTCTAGCGGTACATCCAGGAGTGTTGAAGATGTACCAAGACCTTAGACGATAGCATTGGTGGCCGGGTATGAAGAAGGCGGTAGCAGAGTTTGTCTCACGGTGCCTCACTTTTCAACAAGTGAAGGCATAGCACTAGGTATCAGCAGGCTTGGTATAACCCTTAGAGGTCCCAGAGTGGAATTGGGGTGGGATATCCATGGACTTAGTGACGGGTCTTCCACATACATCCAGGATTCATGATTCGATATGGGTGATCGTCGACCAACTCACCAAGTCAGCCCACTTCCTACCGATCAGAGAGGAGGGCTCAGTTAAGAGATTGAGACGTCTCTATGTGCAGGAGATAGTGTGTTTTCATGGAGTACCTTCATCTATTGTCTCCGACCATGACACACGCTTTACTTATCGGCTATGGAAGGGGTTGCAGGAATCTTTCGGGACACAGCTTCGCTTGAGCACCGCCTTCCACCCTCAGACTGTTGGTCAGACCGAGCGGACCATCCAGACCCTCAAGTACATTCTTCATGCTTGGGTCCTCGACTTCAGTCTCAATTGGGAGGATCACTTTCCTTTGGTGGAATTTGCCTACAACAAAAGTTATCACTCCACCATAGGTATGGCACCTTTTGAGGCCTTGTATGGTCGACCTTACAGATCACCACTGTACGGGACCGACCCAGGGGAGTTAGCATTGGTGGGACCAGAGATGGTACAGGCTACCACGGAGAAGGTACAAATCATCCAGGAGTGGATGAAGACTGCACAGAGCAGGAAGAAGTTGTATGCTGATAGGAGACGAAGACCACTAGAGTTCGAGGATAGCTACCACATCTTCCCACAGGTCTCACCTCGACAAGGTCTGCGGAGATTTTTTCGAGGTAGCAAGTTATCTCCGCGATTTATCAGACCTTTCCAGGTCCTTAGCAGAGTAGACGAGGTGGCTTACCTCTTGGCTCTTCCACCTCAGTTGCACCAGGTGCACGATGTCTTCCACGTATCTCAGCTGAGGAGATACGTGCATGACCCTTCTCACATCATCGACCACAGGGAGCTGGACATTGATGAAGGGGAGATGTTCACGGAGGTTCTAGTGGGGATTGAGGATCGACATAAGTGGGTCCTACGTGGATGGTCGATACCTCTGGTGCATGTTTACTGGCAGCACGGGAACCTCCAGGATAGCACATGGGAGAGGGAGGCTCAGATACGTGCTCAGTACCCCCGTTTATTTCCTTGGTGTGATTTGTAGCTTATAGGGACGTAAATCCCTGAGATGGGGAGAATGTAAAGACCCAAAATTCCCATGGAAATTTTTTTTAAATGCATGGGAATTTTACAAGTCCTCGGTTTCTGACGGTGCTTGATTCCGAGGCCCGGTGTGCTCGGAATCAATTTCTAAAGTTTTGTTCAGGTACGTTCAGTAAACGTACGAGCGGGTTTTTATAACTTCTGAACCGGTGCTTGGAATCGAATTCTGAGAGCACCGTTTAACTTGTAGTGTCGGCGATTGTTTAGTGATACTTTCACCGCAATTGCGTTTTATCGAGAGTGGAAGATAGTTTTTGGGGGGTTTTAATTAAATTGAATAAAGTTAAAGATTTGACTTTATTTTATATTGGTGGTTAAAACCTCCAAGGGGAGGTTGGAGGTGGGGGCCACCATGAAATAACCTTCCTTGGGAGGATTATTAGGTGGGGCCCACCTGACCTCTATAAATCCCCTTTAACCCCCTCAAACCCCCAATTAAATTTGGTAAAACTCTCCATAAAGTGGGGGAGGCTCTCCACATTCCCCCACCATTCAATTGCCAACTCTCCACCCATTAATTAAGTGAATGGTTTCTTTTAATTCAAATCTTTTTGAATTATTTTTCCAACAATTAAATAATGGGTTGGCTTTACCCATTATTTTGGTGGAAAATTATTTTGGGTGGAAACTAGAGAGAGAACTTCATCCTCTCAACGAAGAACGGGAAGGCCGCTCCTCCCACCGAAAATCGACGTTGCCTTCTTCCTTCTTCAACCGAGGCAAGGAAATGGAAGGGAAGCCCATGAGGAACGTCGATGTCGTCTTCGACTTCATCACCTTCAAATGTCCATCCGCCAACGACGAGTACCTCTCTTCCTCTTCCGATGTTGACGGAACAACGCCGCCTTTCCGTGACTCTGTCAAACGACACTGACAAGCAAGGTAGGGGTTTCGGTTGCCTTGTTTATGTTCTACATCATTCAACATTTTGGTTTACGTTATGCTGAATGTTATCAACATAAAATGAGGGATTCAGACCGCACCAACATGGCTAACCCTCACACTTTTGATCGTGTTTGTTGTTGACGACGGAAGCGGACAACGGTGACCGGCATCGGTCCGGCCGTGAGGAAACCAGTGGCGCAAGACCGTCGAGTCACCGGAAAGGCGCGGCACCGCCATTCCACGAGGAGGAAAGGAGATTCGCGGCCACGTCTGGCGGCGGTGGAGGCGCGTGGTGCGGTCGCGCCACATCGGAGAAGACCCGGCCTAAGGCCACGGTGAATAGGGGAGGGGGCTGGCTGAGCCGGCCACCGGTGCGCGCCAGGAGGAACCCTTAGGGTCCCGCGGTTACAAGAGTCGGCGCCTTGCGCTGACCATTTTGAGAGTCGAGGGGTGTAACACTCCCCTTTATGCGGCCAGCTGGCCACCCGGGCCAGTCGGCCGGGCCAGGCCACACGGCCAGCCGGGCACCACACGGCCAGTCGGGCCAGGTCACACGGCCAGCTGGGCACCACACGGCCAGTCGGGCGCCACACGGCCAGCCAGGCCGGGCCACACGGCCAGCCAGGCCGGGCTACACGGCCAGCCAACCAGGCTGGGCCGCACCTTCGGGCCGGGCCGCCCCTTTGGGCCAGGCCACCCCTTCAGACCGGGTCGGACTCACGGACCGGGTCGGACCCCGGTCCAGACCCGGGTCAGGTCGGGCCGCGGTGCGAGAGCAGGGGCGCGGCACCGTCGTTCCACACTGGAGAAGTCCCGCAGCCTAATCCCGCGGTGAACAGGGGAGGGCGGCCGGCTGAGCCGGCCTCCGGTGCGCTGTAGGCGGGATCCTTCGGGTCCCGCGGTTACAAGAGCTGGCGCCTTGCGTCGACCATTTCAAGAGCTGGGGGTATAACACCCCCCTTTACGTGGCCAGCTAGCCACCTGGGCCTGCCAGCCAAGCCGGGCCACACAGCTAGCCGGGCACCACATGGCCAACCGAGGGCCACACGGTCTGTCAGGCCAGGCCACACGGCCAGTCGGGCCGGGCCACACGGCCAGCCAGCTGGGCCGCGCCGCGCCTTAAGGTCGGGCCGCCCCTTCAGACCGGGTCAGACTCACAGACCGGGTCAGACCCCGGTCCAGACCCGGGTCAGGTCGGGTCGGTCCGACTGGGTCAGACCGGACCCTGACCCCTCAAACCCGAATACACCTATTCGCCCATAACTCAGGCTACGGGCGTCTGTTTGACGAACCGTCAGCGGTGCCGATATTCTTACAACGAAGCCATCCCTTTGAGAATACCCCATGGGTGTTTGAGGTATAGTTGAGATATGGTCAGGTTGGTTCATGCACGAAACCAACCGGGCCCCCGGGACTAAAAGACTAATAACTCACAGACCGAGCGTCTGATTGACGCGCTGTCTGTTGCGTTGAGACCCCTATGACGTGGTGGTCTTTTGAGATACTTACTCATGAGACTTCATGACACTTGGAGTATCGAACAGTAGCTCGTGGAGAAGATCCTCTCGGAGACGAGCGTACAAAGTGCGGAGACCTATTAGCTGACAGACCTGATGACTGCTTGATCGATTCGACTCGGAGTGATTCGATTAGCCCAGTGGGGAGTGTCTGGTTGTTGGTGACAGAACCATGGCGGACGGAGTGTCTGGTAGTTGGCAGTAGACCTGCGGTACTCGACAGTAGGAGTACCTCTGCAGGCTATTAGGGGGAGCACCCAGTATTTGGCAGTAGACCCATAGCAGACGGAGCACCTGGTAGTTGGCAGCAGACCTACGGTACTCGACATGAGGAGTACCTCAGCAGTCCAAGGTTAGTGAGAAGCACCTCAGTGTCGCGATAGTCCCACTGTGCCCGATAGAGGAGGGGTTCTTCAGCAGCCATGGTTTCGATAATGAAAATCTTGGTTTGAGTTGAGTCAATGACCTTTGTGTTTTTCTCATTATTGAGATGGGTTACTTGAAAACTTAGGTATATATATGGGCATATACCTAAGTAATGGTTATCTGTTGAAATCATACTTTTTGGTTTATCCTTGTTGGATTTTGTGAGACCTTGAGGGTCTCAAGGTCCCTACTGAGTATCTTTATACTCACCCCTGCACGGGTTATGCCCTCACCTCATTGTGTTGGATGCAGACAACGGGCAGCGCTAACCAAGGTGGAGTGTATGAGGACTGGACAGTACCCAAAGGTGGACCTCACGATGAGTCGGTACCTGGAGGAGACGGACGGACATGGGGCACTGAGGAGGCTATCTATACCTACCCTTAAGGTAGGATCTGTGGTGGACGATCCAAAAGTTGCTAGACACCTTCCTGCTGTTTGTCCTTTCCTTGTACTTTACAGTTGGGCTTGTATTTCCAGCCCCTTTTTCTTTCATTACACTTGTTATAAAACTTTTACTTAGTTTTTTCTTCCACTTGTACTCTGGTTTTGTGTGTTTATGATTTATAAAGGCAATGTCTTCCCAGTTTTAGGGAATTACGCCTTTGGTGCTAGTCGCCAGCCCCTGGCCTATGGAAGGCGGGCTTGGGGTAGTCACGATACGGGACTCGGGGGACAGGTCGTTACAATAAAATTACGATTTATAACTTCTATTATTCCTGTGAAAAACATTTAAAAATAAAGGGGTGAGTATTCAATTTCCCATTAAGGTGGTTTAAAATCGTTGAAATACATTTTATTGAAACTTCCTTTGAAAATAACCATTGTGAAATGGTTTTGAAATTATTTTGATAATACAATAAAAATTTATTTGGAAAATACCATTTGATAAAATCATTTAAATTATTTACGTATCGAAAGTACTTCAATGTTTTGAAAATACATATGCTCAAAAATTGCTTAAAAACATTCTAGTGGTATTTCTGAAAACCATATACACAACCTTTCGAAAATAAAAACATTTTGGTAACTTGAAATATTATAGGATATCTTGGTCCTACCCACTTATTGAGGGATTGGGTTCACTCCCTAATTCCCATCCATATTTATAACGTTCGAGTACCGACATAAAAATTGTTTTTAAGCTTTATTTACATAGATATACATTTTCACTGAAGGTTTAGTTATATATATATAATCATACATAAAATAAACATGTTTACTTTTATTTATATATATAATTATATAAACACGAATATTCATCAAAAATTACATATTCTACTTGGAATAATCAAAACTCACGATACATGAAGTTGCATAATCACATGATAGATAAATCAACATCCACGCACATAAAGTTTCATCCTTATTGACATAAAAATCCATTTTTGTAAATTTTAATTAATTGCTCATGCATGTGTGTTTGTGTGTGTGTGTGTGTAGGTGTATATATATATAAATATGCATTAAATAACATTTACGTGTCATGAAAACAAAATTGTATAATAATAATTTGTATATGACATGTATATATGATAAAATTATGATATTCTTCGTCTTATAAATTCATACTGCAGAAAATATTTAGTTAAATCATAATTTTATTTAAGATAGTTATATACGTGAAGATTATACAAGTTTATATATATAAATATATAACATAATAACAGAATAAATCCATGTTGAAATAAAAAATCGATAAATACAAATATCCTTGGCAGAATTAACATGAAACCAAATTAGAACATAAACTTTGATATTTATATATATATATATATTACAATCACATATAATAATATTATCCTTCGAAAATAAGTTTGAATTATAAAAATAGAAATACAAACTATCTAAAATATTGATGATAGTAGCTTACTAAAAATTTATAAAAATTTCCAGAACTTCAAACATGTTTGATTTTGATTTCAAAAAACCAACAATAAAATGCTTGCAAAAATAATTTTCTCTTATGAAAAATCAATAAATAGAAATAAATAAAAACATCTATTATACCAAACCATATTTAAACATCATTTTGATAAATATAAACTTTATATTTAATTGAAAAAATTCCTTACGCATAACCAGGAAATTTAAAAAAATAAACTATCTATCTCTTACTAATAATTTTGAAATAGATAAGTTTTAAAATCAAATAAAACTATCCCTTACACAAATATAATTTTAGGGAGGAAAATAAGTTTCCAAAATAACTTTAATAAATCTCTTAAAAAAAGACAATTAGTCAATTTCCATCAATAATGAATAAACATCATTGATTTTGTTTGGAAGAAACCCATAAGTAAACTTGAAAGAAACAAATAATTTGAAAAAATTAAAATTAAAATCCCTTAAAAAATAAAATAGAACAGCAAAGTGAGTATTTTAAAATAAAAATTCCCTTACTGGTTTTTTGATTGAAGAACTATTCCCTCTGTGCAGCAAGCACACAGTGCCTTAAAATGGGCATGCAATACCCTCTCTATTTATAATATCAAATGCACAATATAGACAAAAACACTATTAAATGTAATCAATGCAATGTCACCAAAAATTTATTTTATTGAAATAATCGTTGAGAAATCATGATATATTATATTCATATATTGATGCAACTGGAAAGAAGAAGATATTTTATTGATTGTTTGAAAAATTTATTGATACATATTATATTGGATAATTTCATTGGATTAGCAGCTTAGTTGTGATGTTTAAATACACAACCACACAAAAAGATGTGAATCTAAAATTACAAATATTAGATGATAATAAATACAAGGAGAAACTATGTCAAATTGAGATAGATTGAAGGATCAGCAACAAAAATACAGATGCAATAACATGCATTAATTACAGAAACAGAGGCTTCTCTACCACGTATTGATCCACAGCCATACATAACCAAACTGGATTATCGAGAATCAAAACACACAACATCTTATGTTGTTTTGAACATTGACATTTAAAAAAAATAAAAATGGATTTAAAGAAATCGTTACACCAACAAGACCAAAAAAAATAACCCAAGTGGATCAATAAAATGCTGAAATTAAATTTGGAAATTGGATAAAATATACACTTAACGAATCATAACGAAATAGGAATTTATCATTGACGTGCAGCCTTACCTCATCCGCTGATCTCGGATCTCCTGAATCGAAGATTCTGTGCTTATTGGAAGTTGAAACTTCATCGACTGCAACATATAATCGAAAAAAACACAGATTAAGACAGCGACTCAACATTTAGACTAGACGAAACTGTATCCTTGCTTGGATCCGCATCGACCTCAACTCCCGAAGAATAACGACGCCCGACCTAACCCAGACTTGGCTTCTCTGCCTGCGCTCGATGATGAGCTCGGTGAAACCCTCAGCCCGCTCTCGGTTCTTCTCTTCGCATCGACCTCAAGACCCGCAGCTCTGATTTTTCTCGCATAGAGACTCCCCTGCAACCCTACTTCGATTTCCCTCAAAACCCAAAACGACTTCTACCATTTTTTTAATTCGTTTTTTTTATTATTATTTTGTATCATCATATATATATATATATCATTTTCATTTTTTTACAATAATAATAATATGATAATTAATAAAAATAGTATAAAATATACTACATTAATTTTATAATTTAAAATAATATTTCACATATAATAATGGAAAATAAATAAAATTTGGTTTGTAATAAAAATTTATAATAATAGTATTATTATAATGTAATTATAATTAAAAATAATACTTATATATATATATATATTACCTTAGAATTCATACCTTGAAATAATAATTTTTTTACAGTATTTCAAATTTATATAAAAACATATCTGATGAATTATCGTTATAATTTATTTATTGATTTCCTTAATTGATAATTCACTACTCATTCAAAATTTTGTTTTATTAAAAATAACATTGAATTATTGCTTAATTAAAACAAAAACAATTATTTATTTATTTATTTATTTATTTATTTATTTATTTATTTTTACTAAAACTCGGGATGTTACATTCACCCCCCTTAAATGAATTTCGTCCTTGCAATTCTTTTGTCGAATATAAAAAAAATATGAATTTTCATTTTCAGAATTAAAGAATTCTTAAGAGGGATTAACTATCAAACGAAAACTCTATCGCGTAGATTTTATTTTCTTCAAAATAAAACATCTAATCTCCAAAGTTGTCTAGATCATTCCTCTGATACCAATTTAACGCCCTGATCCCGCTCTTCCAGACTCGGTGCTTGAAAAATACTATGTAAATTTTTTTTATAAAATAAACTGAACAATTACACAACACTTTAAACAAACAAGGATCTTTTACGGTCTTGGTTTCGGAGTATTAGACAAAAACCATACATTTATCAGTGTCGAACAAAAATAAAATGATTTCCCACTACGCTTCCGCGCGTGGTACTCCAAAAGCATCGAAGTCTGATTTAGAACTTCTATGATTCCTGTGAAAAAACATTTAAAAATAAAGGTGTGAGCATTCAATTTCCCAGTAAGGTGGTTTAAAATCGTTGAAATACATTTTATTGAAACTACATTTGAAAATAACCTTTGAGAAATGGTTTTGAAATTATTTTGATAAAACAATCAAAATTTATTTGGAAAACACCATTTGATAAAATCATTGAAATTATTTACGTATCGAAAGTAATTCAATGTTTTGAAAAGACATATGCAGAAAAGTTTCTTAAAAATATTCCAGTGGTATTTCTGAAAACCTTATCCACAAGCTTTCGAAAATAAAAACATTTTGGTAACTTAAAACATTATAGGTTATCTTGCGCCTACCCACTTGTTGAGGGATTGGGTTCACTCCCCAATTCCCTACCATATTTATAACATTCTAGTACCAGAATAAAATCATTTTTAATCTTTCTTTACATAGATATACATTTTCACTGGAGTTTTAGTTATATATATATAATCATACATGAAAAAAACATGTTCACTTTTATTTATATATACAATTATATAAACACTAATCTTCATTGGAAATTACATATTCTAATTGGAACAATCAAAACTCACGATACATGACATTGCATAATCACACGATAGATAAATCAACATCCACGCACTTAAAGTTTCATCCTTATTGACATAAAAATCCATTTTTGTAAATTTTAATTAATTGCTCATGCATGTGTGTGTGTGTGTGTGTAGGTATATATATATACGTATGCATAAAATAAAATTTACGTTCCATGAAAACAAAATTGTATAATAATAATTTGTATATGACCCGTATATATGATAAAATTATGATATTCTTAGTCTTATAAATTCATACTTCAGAAAATATTTGGTTAAATAAAAATTTTATTTAAGATAGCTATATACTTGAATATTATACAAGTTTATATATATAAATATATAACATAATAACAAAATAAATTCATGTTGAAATGAAACGTCGATAAATACAAATATCATTGGCATAATTAACATGAAACCAAATTAGAACATAAACTTTGATATATATATATATATATATATATATTCCAATAACATATAATAATATGATCCTTAAAAAATAATTTTGAATTATAAAAATAGATATAAAAACTGTTTAAAAGATTTCAGATAGCAGCTTACTAAAAATTTATGAAAATTTTCAGAACTTCAAACATGTTTGATTTTGATTTCAAGAAACCAACAATCAAATGATTTCAAAAATAATTTTCCCTTTTGTAAAATCAGAAAACAGAAATAAATAAAAACATCCATTATACCAAACCATATTTTAACATAATTTTGATAAATATAAACTTTATATTTAATTGAAGAAATTCTTTATGCATAACCAGCAAATTAAAATAAATAAACTATCTATCTCTTACTAAAAATTTTGAAATATATAAGTTTTAAAATAAAATAAAACTATCCCTTACACAAATATGATATTAGGGAGGAAAAATAAGCTTCCAAAATAACTTTAAGAAATCTCTTACAAAAAACACAATTAGTCTATTTCCATCAAGAATGAATAAACATCATTGATTTTGTTTGGAAGAAACCCATAAGTAAACTTTGAAGAAACAATAATTTGAAAAAATTAAAATTAAAATCCTTTAAAAAAATAAAATAGAACAGAAAAGTGAGTATTTGAAAATAAAAAGTCCATTACTGATTTTTTGATTGAAGAACCATCCCCTCTATGTGCGGCAAGCACGCAATGCCTTAAAATGGGCATGAAATACCCTCTCTATTTATAATATCAAATGAAAAATATGGAGAAAACACTATTAAATTTAATCAATTCAATGTACCCACAAATTGGATTTATTGAAATGCTCTTCGAGCAATCATGATATATTATATTCATATATTGATGCAACTGGATAGAAGAAGATATTGTATTGATTTGTTGAAAAATTGATTGATACATATTATATTGGATAATTTTTTGGATTAGTAGCTTAGTTGTGATGTTTTAATACAAAACCACACAAAACAATACGAATCTAAAATCACAACTATTAGATGATAATAAAGAAAATAAAACTATGTCAAATTGAGATATATTGAAGGATCAGCGAAAAAAATACAGATGCAATAGTATGCATTGATTACAGAAACAGAGGCTCCTCTACCATGCATCGATCCACATCCATACATAACCAAACTAAATTATTGAGAATCAAAACACACGGTATCTTATACTATTTTGAACATCGACGTTTGAAGATAAATCCAAATGGAGTTGAATAAATCGTTACACCAATGGGGCCAAACAAAAGAACCCAAGTAGATGAATAAAATACAAAAATCAAATTTGAAAATTGGATAAAATATACACTTAACGGATCATAACAAAATATGACTCTGCCATTAACGTGCGGCCTTACCTCATCCGCTGAGCTCGGATCTCCCGAATCGAAGTCATTGTGCTTACAGGAAGTCAAAACTTTATCGACTGCAAAACATACTCGGAAAAAAACACAAATTAAGATTGTGACTCAACATTCAGAATAGATAAAATCATAACCTTGCTTGGATCTGTGTCGACCTCAACTCCCGAAGAAGAACGATGCTCGACCTCACCCAGACTTGGCTTCTCTACCAGCGCTCGACAATGAGCTCGGTGAAACCCTCGGCCCACTCGCGGTTCTTCTCTTTGCGTCGACCTCGATACCTGCAGCTCCGATTTGCCTCACACAGGGACTCCCGTACAACCCTACATCGATTTCCCTCAAAACCCAAAACGACTTCTAACATTTTTTAATTTGTTGTTTTTTATTATTGTTATTCTGTTTCATCATACACACACACACACAAACACACACACACACACACACACACACACACATATATATATATATCATTTTCATTTCTTTTACAATAATAAAAATATGATAATTAATAAAATTATTATAAAATATATTACATTAATTTTATAATTTAAAATAATATTTCACATATAATAATGAAAATAAATAAAATTTGGTTTGTAATACAAATTTATAATAATAGTATTATTATAATGTACTTATAATTGAAAATAATACTTATATATATATATATATATTACTTTTGAATTCATACCTTGAAATAATAATTTTTTTACCGTATTTTAAATTTATATAAAAACATATCTGATGAATTATCATTATAATTTATTTATTTATTTAATTAATTGATAATTCATTACTCATTCAAAATTTTGTTTTATTATAAATAACATTGAATTATTTCTCAATTAAAAAAAATATTATTTATTTATTTATTTATTTATTTATTTTTACTAAAACTCAGGATGTTACATTCTTCCCTCCCCCCTTAAATGAATTGTTTCCTCACAATTCTTTTGTCGAACATAAAAAAAGTTTTCAATTTTTATTTTCATAATTAAATACTTCTTAAGAGGGATTAACTATCTAACGAAAACTCTATAACGTAGATTTTATTTTCTTCAAAAGAAAACATCTAATCTCCAATTTTTTCTAGACCATTCCTCTGATACCCGTTATAATGCCCCGAGCCCGCTCTTCCGGACTCGGTGCTTGAAAAATGCTGTGTAATTTTTTATAAAATAAACACAACAATTACACAACACTTTAAACAAATGAGGATCTTTTACGGTCTAGGTTCTGAAGGATTAGACAAAACCCATACATTTATCAGAGTAGAACAAAAATAAAACAATTTCCAACAACACTTCTGTGTGCGCTACTCCAAAAGCATCAAAGTCTGACTTAGAACTTTTATGATTCCTCTGAAAAACATTTAAAAATAAAGGGGCGAGCATTCAATTTCCCAGTAAGGTGCTTTAAAATTGTTGAAATACATTTTATTGAAACTTACTTTGAAAATAACCTTTGAGAAATGGTTTTGAAATTATTTTGATAATACAATCAAAATTTATTTGGAAAATACCATTTGATAAAATCATTGAAATTATTTATGTATCGAAACTACTTTAATGTTTTGAACACACATTCACTCAAAAATTTCTTAAAAATAATCTAGTGGTATTTCTTAAAACCTTATACGCAAGCTTTCGAAAATAAAAACATTTTGGTAACTTGAAACATTATAGGCTATCTTGGTCCTACCCACTTATTGAAGGATTGGGTTCACTCCCCAATTCCCTACCATATTTATAACGTTCGATTATCGGCATAAAAATCATTTTTAAGCTTGCTTTACATAGATATACATTTTCATTGGAGTTTTAGTTATATATATATATAATCATACATGAAATAAACATGTAAAATTTTATTTTTATATATAACTATATAAACACTAATCTTCAACAGAAATTACATATTCTATTTGGAACAATCAAAACTCACGATACATGACGTTGCATAATCACACGATAGATAAATCAATATCCATGCACTTATAGTTTCATCCTTATTGACATGAAAATCCATTTTTGTAAAGTTTAATTAATTTCTCATGCATGTGTGGGTGTCTATATATATAGGTATATATATATACTTATGTATAAAATAACATTTACGTGTCATGAAAACAAAATCGTATAATAAAAATTTGTATATGACACATATATATGATAAAATTATGATATTATTAGTCTTATAAATTCATACTTCAGAAAATATTTGGTTAAATCATAATTTTATTTAATATAGTTATATAATTGAAGATTATACAAGTTTTTATATATAAATATATAACATAATAAGAGAATAAATCCATGTTGAAATGAAATGTCGATAAATACAAATATCCTTGGCAGAATTAACATGAAACCAAATTAAAACATAAACATTGATATTTATATGTATATATATATATATTCCAATCAAATATAATAATATGATCCTTAAAAATAATTTTAAATTATAAAAATAGATATACAAACTGTCTAAAAGATTTAAGATAGCAGCTTATAAAAAATGTATCAAAATTTTCAGAACTTCAAACTTGTTTGATTTTGATTTCAAGAAACCAACAATCAAACGCTTGCTAAAATAATTTTCTCTTATGAAAAATCATAAAATAGAAATAAATAAAAACATACATTATACCAAATCATATTTAAACATAATTTTGATAAATATAAACTTTATATTTATTTGAATAAATTCCTTATGCATAACCAGAGAATTAAAATAAATAAACTATCTTTCTCTTACTAACAATTTTTAAATAGATAAGTTTTAAAATCAAATAAATCTATCCCTTACACAAATATAGTTTTAGGGAGGAAAAATAAGTTTCCAAAATAACTTTAAGAAATATCTTACAAAAAACACAATTAGTCAATTTCCATCAAGAATGAATAAATATCATTAATTTTGTTTGGAAGAAACTCATAAGTAAACTTGGAAGAAACAAATAATTTGAAAAAATTAAAATTAAAATCCCTTAAAAAATAAAATAGAATAGCAGAGTGAGTATTTGAAAATACGAAGTACCTTATGGATTTTTTGATTGAAGAACCATTCCCTCTATGTGCGACAAGCACGCAGTGCCTTAAAATGGGCATTCAATACCCTCTCTATTTATAATATCAAATGAACAATATAGACAAAAACACTATTAAATGTAATCAATGAAATTTCCCCACAAATTGGTTTTATTGAAATGCTCATTGAGAAATCATGATATATTATATTCATATATTGATGCAACTATACAGAAGATGATATTGTATTGATTGTTTGAAAAATTGATTGGTACATATTATATTGGATAATTCGGTTGTATTAGAAGATTAGTTGTGATGTTTCAATACACAACCATACAAAAATATGTGAATCTAAAATCACAACTATTAGATGATAATAAAGACAAGGAAACTATGTAAAATTGAGACAGATTGAAGGATTACTGACAAAAATACAGATGCAATATCATGCATTGATTATAGAAATAGAGGCTTCTCTACCAAGCATCGATCCACAGCCGTACATAACCAAACTGAATTATTGAGAATCAAAACACACAGCATATTATACTGTTTTGAACATCGACGTTTGAAGAAAAATCTAAATGGAGTTGAAGAAATCGTTACACCAATGGGACCAAACAAAAAAACCCAAGTGGATAAATAAAATACCAAAATCAAATCTAAAAAACGAATAAAATATACACTTAACAAATCATAAAAAAAAATAGGACTCTATCATTGACGTGCGACCTTACCTCATCTTCCAAGCTCAGATCTCCCAAATTGAAGCTATTGTGATTACCAGAAGTCAAAACTTCATCGACTGCAACACATACTCGGAAAAAAACATAGATTAAGACCGTGAATCAACATTCGGACTAGACAAAACTGTAGCCTTGCTTGGATCTACGTTGACCTCAACTCCCGAAGAAGAACGACGCTCGACCTCACCCAGACTTGGCTTCTCCACCTACGCTCAACGACGATCCCAGTGAAACCCTCGGCCCGCTCGCGGTTCTTCTCTTCATGTCGACCTCGAGACCCACAACTATGATTTGTCTCGCGCAGGGACTCCCCCGCAACCCTACTTCAATTTCCCTCAAAAACCAAAATGAATTTTACCATTTTTTTAATTCGTTGTTTTTATTAATTATTATTCTGTTTCATCATATATATATATATATTTCATTTTCATTTTTTTACAATAATAATAATATGATAATTAATAAAAATATTATAAAATATACTACATTAATTTTATAATTTAAAATAATATTTCACATATAATAATGGAAAATAAATAAAATTTGGTTTTTAATATAAATTTATAATAATAGTATTATTATAATGTACTTATAATTCAAAATAATACTTATATATATATATATATATATATTACCTTAGAATTCATACATTCAAATAATAATTTTTTATAGTATATTAAATTTATATAAAAACATATCTGATGAATTATCTTTGTAATTTATTTAATGATTTCCTTAATTGATAATTCACCACTCATTCAAAATTTTGTTTTATTAAAAATAACATTGAATTATTGCTTAATTAAAACAAAAACTATTAATTAATTATTTATTTATTATTTATTTTTACTAAAAATCAGGATGTTACAAAAATAGCATGGAAATGGGAAAACATAACCATAAATTTAATCATAGGACTCCCCACAAGATTTAAATTCAATATTTCCATTTTAGTTGTAGTCAACCACTTTATAAAATTACCACATTTCATTAGTATCAAGGAAAGTTTTGTAATGGCCCGAACCCCTCCGGTCCATTCCTTTGTTGAAATCGATGTGGTCAACACGACGCGCATTATAATGATAATTTTTAATACTGATGGTAACGTAAAAAAAATATGTGCTAAATAATAATGATGATGACATAAATTGTGTGATTTATTGAGCTAAAAATAGAATAATCATGATAAAATGATTTAATTGGTGTTATTATTATTAATGATGTGAATTGGGAAGGTGTGTGACTCATTAGACGTTGATAAATGAAGCATGCGGTTTATTATTAATTGAGTAATTGTTGAAATTAAATTTGAATAATAATAATGGGTGTTGTGTTATTAATATTATTCACAATATTAATAATAATGTGAAATTAATGAAATGATTCATGGTATTTATTGCAACCAAATAAATGAAGATGCACAGTGGAAGCATAGTGGTGCGTTAATAAAATTAAAGTTGAGTTCATTGTTATTATTATGTTAAATAATAATAATAATGTTGGCGTAAAAATATGTTGGGTTTATTAAATTGAATTGTTTTAATTTAATAAAATTGGTTTCAATTTAATTAGTGTGAAATAAAAATAAATATAATTAAATAATTAAATTGATGGATGTTATGCGACATTGACGTGGCATGGTCAGATTCAGATATCCAAAGGGGTAGTTTAACGTGGTCAATGCGATGAGCGTAAATATTATCATTATTAAAAATAATAACGATGATGAGTTAATAAAATAAGTTGATGAATTTTTATTATTATTGGAAAATAATAAATAACAATTATGGTGTAAAACTATGTGCGAGAGGTTAATGAAATTAAATGTATTAAAAAGGGGTTGAATATGTGAGTTATATTAATTTTGTTTTGTCATTTAATTCAATTAAATGAAATGGTTTTGAGTCACATGGAATGGTTTTAGTTTAATATGAGAATAATTATGGTAATATAATTTAATGGGATTAAATTATAACATTAATGATGGGTGTTATTAATATTAATTTTATTAATAATGACATTGAAGTGAGATTGGAGAGAGAATATGAGATATCAAAAGTTGTGAAATAATAAAAGAAATATAAAAAAAGGAAATCAATCAAGGGGGTGGGGCGTGGTTGACATGGAGTCAAAGGAGAGGCGTTTTTTTGGTGGTGCGTGGGTTTGGATATGAGGTTTTAAGTAATTAAATTAAATTAAAAATAATAATAATATAATAATGTTATTATTATTTTCGTTGGGTAAACCGTGTTTCGTCCGTAACTTCTTCGTGCGACCTCGGTTTTACGAACAGTCGGTGGCAGTGCGACCCTGACTATGAGATGAAAATTATGAGTCCAATATTGGATGTCTTTTTTGGGTTTTCAGACCGGGTACCCGAAACGCTCGTGAATTAATAGATTTAATATTATTATTAAATATTCGACCCGCCATAGCTCCCGTGTGCGACGTCTGATTGACTTCTCGTCAGTGGCGATGTGATCCTGTAATTAATATGGTCAATTCAAGTCTAATGTTGTATATTAAATTATGGTTCGTGTCTTGGGTCCACGAGACACCAATAATAATAATATCATTATTATTACGGGATCTTGTATCCAACGTATCTCCCTCATACGGTATCGGATTGACGAACCGTCAGCACCAGAGTAACCCTAAAATTATGACGGTCATTTTAAGAACAATGATTAATACCTTTTTATGAATCATGTCTCGGGTCAATTAAACACCTATTATTAATTGAAGTTATTATTATCATTAAACGCATGAAAACTGTGTGACGTGTCGTGTGTTGACCAGTCAAACAGTGTAATAGTCATACGGTCATGTCGTGTATTCATTAATACACGTTGCGTACTGTTTTACCTTTTCATTTCCTATATAAGATAGGAGCACGTGTTATTTACAGACCTCTCTTCTTCTCTACACGGCGATGCTCCCGGATGACCTAGAAGCCTTCCTCCTAACTTCTTCATCCGGACTCTGATCGTCGATCTGTCAGTGAATGTGGGATCATGTTAGTGAGGAGAACATCGTACACCCTGTTCCTTTCCCTCTTCTTCAACTTCCCCTCCGAAGTTTCCAACCGAGGAGACTGCTGATAATTTACGGGAATGATGGTCTTTGACAAACGACTCTAAAAAGGTATGTTAAACCTCTGTTCTTGTATTCTCTTTCTGATTATACTTCTATCGTTTTCCTTCCATGCTATGACATGTGATCTCCGTGTTGAGGGAGTTTCTTGTGTTGTTGATTCTTTGGTGCCACGATGTCCTTGGTGGTTGCATTCATTCTGGGAGAATCCTTGTGATCGTGGTGGTCGTGTTCATAGAAGGACATCAGAACCTGTTGAGGTAGGTATCTTACCTTCGTCTCTCTAAATTGTGCATCATGCGGGGTGGGTGTCCTCTTGTTTATGTGAAACACATTTGAACTGGTTTAATAAAGATAATAACTGGATTGTATAACGGGGATGGTAAGTTTTTGAATGCAGTTACATTATTTATATCCTGTGATATTATGTTGTGAATTGAATGAGCTTCTGCTTAATGAAAATCATGGTCGTTGGGGGCCTTTGCTTACACAATTAAATCTTTCCCTCTCCTTCTGGATTTTCTTATGGGTGAAAATTTTATTGAATTTGGAAATTGATTAATCACGTAAAGTTGGATAATTAAATACATGGAACCCTTGTGTGATCACCCCGGTTGAACAAACTGAAATAATAAACATGTGGGTGCTGGTTAGGGTTTATTTATGTGAAGGGGGTGTTTTGTGGGTTGTTTTGGATCGGGTGAGCAGCGGAGCTGCGGTTGGATTTGTTGTGGGTTGGTGTGAATGTTATGTTGGTGATGGGAAACGGGGCTGTGATAAATGGTATCAAAGGGAAGATGATGTACGGGTTTCGGTGTGATTGTGGTTATGGTGGTTGGCAGCGGGGCTGCAGGGATGGGTTTGAATGTGAACAAACTATGGGTTGTGAATAATAAATAAAATTAGAAGAGTTAATGAATGGTGGGGCATGGTAATGGAACAGGAATAATAATCAATGGGGTTGGTTGGTTAATAAGAGGGGACTTGTTTGTGTTGCTTGTGTTTTCATAACATGGTTTGTGGATGTCAGGGTTATGTTTTATGAACTCTTGATCCAATTTGGTTGTTGATAGTTTCCTGGTAGTTAAGAAACTGATAACTAAAGCTGTTGAAACAATAAAACATTAAATGGGGTTTTGGGATTGTTTGTTGTGTGCATACTCTCGAAGTAGCAGTGCCAAGGCACATGCTCAGATCTTTGTGTAGAAGCCTTAGTATGGGATGAGTGGTTTTTATACTTATATAAATCTGTACGTTTTATATTTCTTTACGCACCCCACCCATGTTGATCACTTAGTGTCGAACACCCCCATTTCATGGGGGAGGGTTTTTTTCCAACACTTCTATTAGTGGCTGGTTATTAGCTCCTTTCTGCTCCCTTTCCCGGATAGCCCAAGTATCATCGGGCAGGCTGTGATGGACTGAGGTCCATTATTATCCTAAGAATCTTTGGGCAGGGTAGTGTGGTGGTTGGCCCAGGTGTGTGCGGGCAGGTGGTTTCCCAAGTGTCTTCGGGATGAGGCCCATGTGTCTTCGGGCGTGGAAGTAGATCTTCTAGCCCAGGTGTCTTCGGGCGTGGCGGTGGTTGTTCTGGCCTAGGTGTTTGCAGGCATGGTTACGTGTGACAGTTGTGGCCCAGGTGTTTGTGGGTGGGGTTTGGCAGTTGTACTGTGTGAGGATGTTGCCCAGGTGTGTGCGGGCAGGATGAGGCAGTGGGACTGCGGTGAGAATGGCGGGATTGGTCCGATGCGTAGGATGTCTTCAATAACCAGTGGGAAGGTGGTGCGGGGTACCCATACTTTGATAACATTACTACTATACTCTATTGACTTGTGTTACTTGGTGAGTGTGACTGGTGAGGCTGGGTGGATAGATTCCATGCTAGGTTTTGGTTCTTCTATTTTCTCACGGGGCATTAGGATGTCTCTCCACTTGTGCACGAGAGATTTAGGTTTCCCTATTGAGTATACTTGTATGCTCACCCTACGTTTGCTTTCAGGTTTTCAGGAGGAATACAAGGACTATGCGGGACCTTACTAGTCAGGCAGGGGGAGTTGCTGCTATTTTCTGTTGTTTTTTTTCTTTAATTTTTGGTACAGTACTTAGAGATTTTCTTTACTTGTAGTTTTGTTTCACAATTGTATAAAGCATGCATATGGGATTGGTTTGGAGCTATTTCTATACTTGTTCCTTTTCTTCTTCTTGGTTTTTGACTCATCTTATTTCCCAATCTTAAATTAATAAAATGGGTAATGCCTCCCATATTTGTGAAAAACCCATACCCTTGGTGCTAGTCGCCACTCCGGGGCCTACTGGAGGCGGGACTCAGGGGTCATTATCTCCCTTTCAGCATTGCCAGCTCATGAGGGGCATCTTTGGTGGGAGGGGGTCATGACAGAATGGTATCAGAGGCTGATGGTTGAGAGATATGATGGAGTCTGGAGTTAGGCACAGTGAGGATTGCATGTGATGGTAGGGCAACAGTGTTGGTTAATCTTGGTGCGTGACATAGGTCGGGGAAGACCGACTAGGACACGGGATTTTAGGGGCCCCCGTGATCTGATGCAAGGACTCTGAGCTTTCCGAACGACCAAGTAAGACTACATTGATTTCAGGGTAGAGACCCTAGGAAAGGTACATGCATCATCCTGATTTGTGTTTTACTTGATTTGGGTGTTCTGGGAAAGAAATAAAAATAAAATTATAAAATGAAACCTTGAGAAAATTTCCTTGATACTTGGGCTTAGGAGTTCTTTGTTTACCTTAAAACTATGGCACATGGACATCAACATAGAGGCAGAGGAGTGGGATATGGACAGTTGCACGCAACAGAAGCGAAAACCCTAGCAAGGTCAGAGATCGAGAGAGATATTTTCGGTTTTACTTAAATGATCTCGTTTATGTTTGGTTTAAATACAGGAGCATCACACTTCTTTGTTGAACCTCATTCTCACCCATGCTTTGGTCCTGGACCTTGTTTTCCATGAGTCTATAATGATATGTTGTTTCCCTCCTTCCTTTAAATGTGTGTGAAGAGTCCTAACATGTGGGGAGAGGAGGACCTGATCCCTAATCGAGACGCATTATTTTGGATGTGATTAAAACCATACAGGTGAGTCAGAGCTGCCTAAAGCGGATAATATCTCGACATGGGAGAAGAAATTCTTCAAGCCATGTGTTCGGGCAATTTATTGTTGTTTTTTATGGTGTTGGGGGCAGTGTAAGTTTGGAAAATCCTAATATATGGAAGTCGGAAGACCTAATTTCTAATTGAGATGCATTAATGTGGATGCGATTAAACCCGTGCAGGTGAGTTAGTGTCACCTAAAGCGGATAATATCTTGGTATGGGAGAAGGAATTCCTAACTCATATAATTAAGGTTGTCAGTTGTTGTCTGTTATGACGAGAGCCCTGAGAGGTATCTTGCAGGGTGGCTGTTCGGATCTATTCGTTCTTCTGGGTTGGTTTTTAATTCTCGAGGACGATAATGTTTTGAGAGGTATCTGATGTAATGGTCTGGGCCCCTCTGGTCCATTCCTTTGTTGTAATCGATGTGGTCAACACGACGCGCATTATAATGATAATTTTTAATACTGATGATAACGTAAAAAATATATATATGTTAAATAATAATGATGATTACATAAATTGTGTGATTGATTGAACTAAAAAGAGAATAATCATGATAAAATGATTTAATTGGTGTTATTATTATTAATGATGTGAATTGGGAAGGTGTGTGACCCATTAGACGTTGATAAATGAAACATGCGGTTTATTATTAATTGAGTAATTGTTGAAATTAAATTTGAATAATAATAATGGGTGTTGTGTTATTAATATTATTCACAATATTAATAATAATGTAAAATTAATGAAATGAGTCATGGTATTTATTTCAAACAAATAAATGAAGATGCACAGTGGAAGCATGGTGGTGCGTTAATAAAATTAAAGGTGAGTTCGTTATTATTATTATGTTAAATAATAATAATAATGGTGGCGTAAAAATATGTTGGGTTTATTAAATTGAATGGTTTTAATTTAATACAAGTGTTTTCAATTTAATTAGTGTGAAATAAAAATAAATAGAATTAAATAATTAAATTGACGGATGTTATGCGACATTGACGTGGCATGGTCAGATTCAGATATCCAACGAGGTGGTTTAACGTGGTCAATACGATGAGCGTAAATATTATCATTGTTAAAAATAATAACGGTGATGAGTTAATAAAATAATTTGATGAATTTTTATTATTATTGAAAAACAATAAATAACAATGATGGTGTAAAACTATGTGCGAGAGGTTAATGGAATTAAATGTATTAAAAAGGGGTTGAATATGTGAGTTATATTAATTTTTTTTTTTGTCATTTAATTCAATTAAATGAAATGGTTTTGAGTCACATGGAATGGTTTTAGTTTAATATGAGAATAATTATGGTAATCTAATTTAATGGGATTAAATTAGAACATTAATGATGGGTTTTATTAATATTAATTTTATTAATAATTACATTGAAGTGAGATTGGAGAGAGAATATGAGATATCAAAAGTTGTGAAATAATAAAAGAAATATAAAAAAAGGAAATCAATCAAGGGGGTGGGGCATGGTTGACATGGATTCAAAGGAGAGGAGTTTTTTTTGGTGGTGTGTGGGTTTGGGTATGAGGTTTTAAGTAATTAAATTAAATTAAAAATAATAATATTATAATGTTATTATTATTTTCATTGGGTAAACTGTGTTTCGTCTGTAACTTCTTCGTGCGACCTCGGTTTTACGAACCGTCAGTGGCAGTGCGAACCTGACTATGAGACAAAAATTATGAGTCCAATATTGGATGTCTTTTTTGGGTTTTCAGATAGGGTACCCGAAACGCTCGTGAATTAATAGATTTAATATTATTATTAAATCTTCGACCCGCCATAACTCCCGTGTGCGACATCCGATTGACTTCTTGTCAGTGGCGATGTGATCCTGTCATTAATATGATCAATTAAAGTCTAGTTTTGGATATTAAATTAAGTTTAATGGTTCGGGTCCACGAGACACCAATAATAATAATATCTTTATTATTACGGGATCTTGTATCCAACGTATCTCCCTCATATGGTATCGGATTGACGAACCGTCAGCACCAGAGTAACACTAAAATTATGATGGTCATTTTAAGAACAATGATTAATACCTTTTTATGAATCATGTCTCGGGTCAATTAAACACCTATTATTAATTGAAGTTATTATTATCATTAAACGCATGAAAACTGCGTGATGTGTCGTGTGTTGACCAGTCAAACAGTGTAATAGTCGTACGGTCATGTCGTGTATTCATTAATACACGTTGCGTACCATTTTACCTTTTCATTTCATATATAAGAGAGGAGAACATGTTATTTACGGACCTCTCTTCTTCTCCGCATGGCGATGCTCCCGGATGACCTAGAAGCCTTCCTCCTAACTTCTTCATCCGGACTCCGATCGTCGATCCGTCAGTGACTGCGGGATCGTGTCAGCGAGGAGATTATCATAAACCCTGTTTTGTTCCCTCTTCTTCAACTTCTCCTCCGCATTTTCCAACCGAGGATACTGCTGATAATTAACAGGAATGACGGTCTTTGACAAACGACTCTAAAAAGGTATGTTAAACCTATGTTCTTGTATTCTCTTTCCAATCCTACTTCTCCCATTTTCCATCCATGATATGACATGTGATCTTCATGTTGAGGGAGTTTCTTGTGTTGTTGATTTGTTGGTGTCGCGATGTCCTTGGTGGCTGTATTCGTTCTGGTAGAATCCTTGTGATCTTGGTGGTCGTGTTCGTAGATGGACATCGGAACTTGTTGAGGTAGGAATCTTACCTCCGTCTCTCTAAATTGTGCATCATGCGGGGTGGGTGTCCTCTTGTTTACGTGAAACACATTTGAAGTGGTTTAATAAAGATAATAGCTGGCTTGTATAATGGGGATGGGAAGTTTGTGAATGCAGTTACATTATTTATATCCTGTGATATTATGTTGTGAATTGAATGAACTTCTGCCTAATGAAAATCATGGTCGTTGGGGGCCTTTTCTTATGCAATTAAATGTTACCCTCTCCTTCTAGATTTTCTTATGGGTGAAAATTTTATTGAATGTGGAAATTAATTAATCATGTAAAGTTGGCTGATTAAATACAAGAAACCCTTGTGTGATCACCCCGGTTGAAAAAAATGAAATAATAAACATGCGGGTGCTGGTTAGGGTTTATTTATGTGAAGGGGGTGTTTTGTGGGTTGTTGTGAATCAGGTGAGTAGTGGGGCTACGGTTGGCTTGGTTGTGGGTTGGTGTGAATTTTATATTGATGACGGGCAACGGGGCTGTGATAAATGGTATCAAAGGGATGATGATGTACGGGTTTCAGTGTGATTGTGGTTATGGTGGTTGGCAGTGGGGCTGCAGGGATGTGTTTGAATGTGAACGAACTATGGGTTGTGAATAATAAAAAAAGTGGAAGAGTTAATGAATGGTGGGTCATGGTAATGGAACAGGAATAATAATCAATGGGGTTGGTTGGTTAATAAGAAGGGACTTGTTTGTGTTGCTTGTGTTTTCCTAACATGGTTTGTGGATGGAAGGGATATGTTTTATGAACGCTTGATCCAATTTAGTTGTTGATAGTTTCCCGGTAGTTAAGAAACTGATAACTAAAGCTGTTGAAACATGAAAACATTAACTGTGGTTTTGGGATTGTTTTTTGTGTGCATACTCTCGAAGTAGCAGTGCCAAGGAACGTGCTCAGATCTTTGTGTAGAAGCCTTAGGATGGGTTGAGTGGTAGTTATACTTATATAAATCTGTACGTTTTATATTTCTTTACGCACCCCACCCATGTTGAGCACTTAGTGCCGAACACCACCATTTCATGGGGGAGGGTGTTTTTTCCAACACTTCTATTAGTGGCTGGTTATTAGCTCCTTTCTTCTCCCTTTCCCGGATAGCCCAAGTATCGTCGGGTAGGATGTGATGGTCTGAGGTCCACTATTAGCCCAAGAATCTTCGGGCAGGGTAGTGTGGGGGTTGGCTCAGGTGTGTGCGGTCAGGTGGTTTCCCAAGTGTCTTCGGGATGAGGCCTAGGTGTCTTCAGGCATGGCAGTAGATCTTCTAGCCTAGGTGTCTTCGGGCATGGCGGTGGTTGTTCTGGCCTAGGTGTTTGCAGGTGTGGTTATGTGTGACAGTTATGGACCAGGTGTTTGTGGGTGGGGTTTGGAAGTGGGACTGCATGAGGATGTGTCCCAGGTGTGTGTGGGCGGGATGAGGCAGTGGGACTGCGGTGAGAATGGCGGGATTGGTCTGATGCATAGGATGTCTTCAATAACCAGTGGGAAGGTGGTGTGGGATACCCATACTTTGATAACATTACTACTATACTCTATTGACTTGTGTTACTTGGTGAGTGTGACTGGTGAGGCTGGGTGGATAGATTCCTTGCTAGGTTTTGGTTCTTCTATTTTCTCACAGGTCATTAGGATGTCTCCCCACTTGTGCATGAGAGATTTAGGTTTCCCTACTGAGTATACTTGTATTCTCACCCTATGTTTGCTTTCAGGTTTTCAAGAGGACTACAGGTATTGTGCGGGACCTTACTAGTCACGCAGGGGGAGTTGCTGCTATTTGTTGTTGTTGTTTTTCTTTACTTTTTGGTACAGTACTTGGAGCTTTTCTGTACTTGTAGTTTTATTTCACAATTATATAAAGCATGCATATGGGATTGGTTTGGAGCTATTTCTATACTTGTTCCTTTTTTTATTCTTGGTGTTTGACTCATCCTATTTCCCAATATTAAATTAATAAAATGGGTAATGCCTCCCATATTTGTGAAAAACTCATACCCTTGGTGCTAGTCGCCACTCCGGGGCCTACTGGAGGCGGGACTCGGGGGCCATTATCTCCCTTTCAGCATTGCCAGCTCATGAGGGGAATCTTTGGTGGGAGGGGGTCATGACAGAATGGTATCAGAGGCTGATGGTTGAGAGATAGGATGGAGTCTGGAGTTTGGCACAGTGAGGATTGCATGGGATGGTAGGGCAACAATGTTGGTTAATCTTGGTGTGTGACATAGGTCGGGGAAGACCGGCTAGGACACGGGATTTTAGGGCCCCCCGTGATCTGATTCAAGGACTCTGAGCTTACCGAACGACCAAGTAAGACTACATTGATTGCAGGGTAGAGACCCTAGGAAAGGTACATGCATCATCCTGATTTGTGTTTTACTTGATTTGGGTGTTCTGGGAAATAAATCAAAATAAAATGATAAAATGAAACCTTGAGAAAATTTCCTTGATACTTGGGCTTAGGATTTCTTTGTTTACCTTAAAACTATGGCACATGGAAATCAACAGAGTGGCAGAGGAGTGGGATATAGACAGTTGCACGCAACAGAAGCGAAAACCCTAGCAAGTTCAGATATCGAGAGAGATATTTTCGGTTTTACTTAAATGATCTCGTTTATGTTTGGTTTAAATACAGAAGCATCACACTTATTTGTTGAACCTCATTCTCGCCCATGCTTTGGTCCTGGACCTTGTTTTCCATGAGTCTATAATTCTATGTTTTTTCCCTCCTTCCTTTAAATGTGTGTGAAGAGTCCTAACATGTGGGGAGAGGAGGACCTGATCCCTAATCGAGACGCATTATTGTGGATGCAATTAAAATCATGCAGGCGAGTCAGGGCTTCCTAAAGCGGATAATATCTCGACATGGGAGAAGAAATTCTTCAAGCCATGTGTTCGGGCAATTTAATGTTTTTTTGTATGGTGTTGGGGGCAGTGTAATTTTGGAAAATCCTAATATATGGAAGTCGGAAGACCTAATTTCTAATTGAGATGCATTAATGTGGATGTGATTAAACCTGTTCAGGTGAGTTATTGTCGCCTAAAGCGGATAATATCTTGGTATGGGAGAAGGAATTCCTAACTCATATAATTAAGGTTGTCGGTTGTTGTCTGTTATGACGAGAGCCCTGAGAGGTTTCTTGCAGGGTGGTTGTTCGGATCTATTCGTTCTTCTGGGTTGGTTTTTAATTCTCGAGGACGATAATGTTTTGAGAGGTATCTAATGTAATGGCTCGGGCCCCTCTGGTCCATTCCTTTGTTGAAATCGATGTGGTCAACACGACGCGCGTTATAATGATAATTTTTAATACTGATGATAACGTAAAAAATATATATATGTTAAATAATAATGATGATTACATAAATTGTGTGATTGATTGAACTAAAAAGAGAATAATCATGATAAAATGATTTAATTGGTGTTATTATTATTAATGATGTGAATTGGGAAGGTGTGTGACCCATTAAACGTTGATAAATGAAACATGCGGTTTATTATTAATTGAGTAATTATTGAAATTAAATTTGAATAATAATAATGGGTGTTGTGTTATTAATATTATTCACAATATTAATAATAATGTAAAATTAATTAAATGAGTCATGGTATTTATTTCAAACAAATAAATGAAGATGCACAGTGGAAGCATGGTGGTGCGTTAATAAAATTAAAGGTGAGTTCGTTATTATTATTATGTTAAATAATAATAATAATGGTGGCGTAAAAATATGTTGGGTTTATTAAATTGAATGGTTTTAATTTAATACAAGTGGTTTCAATTTAATTAGTGTGAAATAAAAATAAATAGAATTAAATAATTAAATTGAAAGATGTTATGCGACATTGACGTGGCATGGTCAGATTCAGATATCCAACGAGGTGGTTTAACGTGGTCAATACGATGAGCGTAAATATTATCATTGTTAAAAATAATAACGGTGATGAGTTAATAAAATAATTTGATGAATTTTTATTATTATTGAAAAACAATAAATAACAATGATGGTGTAAAACTATGTGCGAGAGGTTAATGGAATTAAATGTATTAAAAAGGGGTTGAATATGTGAGTTATATTAATTTTGTTTTGTCATTTAATTCAATTAAATGAAATGGTTTTGAGTCACATGGAATGGTTTTAGTTTAATATGAGAATAATTATGGTAATATAATTTAATGGGACTAAATTAGAACATTAATGATGGGTTTTATTAATATTAATTTTATTAATAATTACATTGAAGTGAGATTGGAGAGAGAATATGAGATATCAAAAGTTGTGAAATAATAAAAGAAATATAAAAAAAGGAAATCAATCAAGGGGGTGGGGCATGGTTGACATGGATTCAAAGGAGAGGAGTTTTTTTTGGTGGTGCGTGGGTTTGGGTATGAGGTTTTAAGTAATTAAATTAAATTAAAAAAATAATATAATAATGTTATTATTATTTTCGTTGGGTAAACTGTGTTTCGTCTGTAACTTCTTCATGTGACCTCGGTTTTATGAACCGTCAGTGGCAGTGCGAACCTGACTATGAGACAAAAATTATGAGTCCAATATTGGATTTCTTTTTTGGGTTTTTAGATCGGGTACCCGAAACGCTCGTGAATTAATAGATTTAATATTATTATTAAATCTTCGACCCGCCATAACTCCCGTGTGCGACGTCCGATTGACTTCTCGTTAGTGGCGATGTGATCCTGTCATTAATATGATCAATTAAAGTCTAGTTTTGGATATTAAATTAAGGTTCGTGGCTCGGGTCCATGAGACACCAATAATAATAATATCTTTATTATTACGGGATCTTGTATCCAATGTATCTCCCTCATACGGTATCGGATTGACGAACCGTCAGCACCAGAGTAACCCTAAAATTATGACGGTCATTTTAAGAACAATGATTAATACCTTTTTATGAATCATGTCTCGGGTCAATTAAACACCTATTATTAATTGAAGTTATTATTATCATTAAACGCATGAAAACTGCGTGATGTGTCGTGTGTTGACCAGTCAAACAGTGTAATAGTCATACGGTCACATCGTGTATTCATTAATACACGTTGCGTACCATTTTACCTTTTCATTTCATATATAAGAGATGAGAACGTGTTATTTACGGACCTCTCTTCTTCTCCGCATGGCGATGCTCCCGGATGACCTAGAAGCCTTCCTCCTAACTTCTTCATCCGGACTCCGATCGTCGATCCGTCAGTGACTGCGGGATCGTGTCAGTGAGGAGATTATCATACACCATGTTTTGTTCCCTCTTCTTCAACTTCCCCTCTGCATTTTCCAACCAAGGATATTGTTGATAATTGACAGGAACGACGGTCTTTGACAAACGACTCTAAAAAGGTATGTTAAACCTATGTTCTTGTATTCTCTTTCCAATCCTACTTCTCCCATTTTCCATCCATTATATGACATGTGATCTTCATGTTGAGGGAGTTTCTTGTTTTGTTGATTTGTTGGTGTCGCGATGTCCTTGGTGGCTGTATTTGTTCTGGTAGAATCCATGTGATCTTGGTGGTCGTGTTCGTAGAAGGACATCGGAACTTGTTGAGGTAGGAATCTTACCTTCGTCTCTCTAAATTGTGCATCATGCGGGGTGGGTGTCCTCTTGTTTACGTGAAACACATTTGAACCGGTTTAATAAAGATAATAACTAGCTTGTATAACAGGGATGGGAAGTTTGTGAATGCAGTTACATTATTTATATCCTGTGATATTATGTTGTGAATTGAATGAGCTTCTGCCTAATGAAAATCATGGTCGTTGGGGGCCTTTGCTTACGCAATTAAATGTTACCCTCTCCTTCTGGATTTTCTTATGGGTGAAAATTTTATTGAATGTGGAAATTAATTAATCACGTAAAGTTGGCTGATTAAATACAAGAAACCCTTGTGTGATCACCCCGGTTGAACAAACTGAAATAATAAACATGCGGGTGCTGGTTAGGGTTTATTTATGTGAAGGGGGTGTTTTGTGGGTTGTTGTGGATCAGGTGAGCAGCAGGGCTATGGTTGGCTTGGTTGTGGGTTGGTGTGAATTTTATATTGATGACGGGCAACGGGGCTGTGATAAATGGTATCGAAGGGATGATGATGTACGGGTTTTAGTGTGATTGTGGTTATGGTGGTTGGCAGCGGGGATGCAGGGATGTGTTTGAATGTGAACGAAATATGGGTTGTGAATAATAAAAAAAGTGGAAGAGTTAATGAATGGTGGGGAATGGTAATGGAACGGGAATAATAATCAATGGGGTTGGTTGGTTAATAAGAAGGGACTTGTTTGTGTTGCTTGTGTTTTCCTAACATTGTTTGTGGATGGAAGGGATATGTTTTATGAATGCTTGATCCAATTTGGTTGTTGATAGTTTCCCGGTAGTTAAGAAATTGATAACTAAAGCTGTTGAAACATGAAAACATTAACTGGGGTTTTGGGATTGTTTTTTGTGTGCATACTCCCGAAGTAGCAGTGCCAAGGCACGTGCTCAGATCTTTGTGTAGAAGCCTTAGGATGGGTTGAGTGGTAGTTATACTTATATAAATCTGTACGTTTTATATTTCTTTACGCACCCCACCCATGTTGAGCACTTAGTGCTGAACACCAGCATTTCATGGGGGAGGGTGTTTTTTCCAACACTTCTATTAGTGGCTGGTTATTAGCTCCTTTCTGCTCCCTTTCCCGGATAGCCCAAGTATCGTCGGGCAGGATGTGATGGTCTAAGGTCCATTATTAGCCCAAGAATATTCGGGCAGGGTAGTGTGGTGGTTGGCCCAGGTGTGTGCGGTCAGGTGGTTTCCCAAGTGTCTTCGGGATGAGGCCCAGGTGTCTTCGGGCATGGCAGTAGATCTTCTAGCCTAGGTGTCTTCGGGCGTGGCGGTGGTTGTTCTGGCCTAGGTGTTTGCAGGCGTGGTTATTTGTGACAGTTATGGACCAGGTGTTTTTGGGTGGGGTTTGGAAGTGGGACTACATGAGGATGTGTCCCATGTGTGTGCGGGCGGGATGAGGCAGTGGGACTGCGGTGAGAATGGTGGGATTGTTCTGATGTGTAGGATGTCTTCAATAACCAGTGGGAAGGTGGTGCGGGATACCCATACTTTGATAACATTACTACTATACTCTATTGACTTGTGTTACTTGGTGAGTGTGACTGGTGAGGCTGGGTGGATAGATTCCTTGCTAGGTTTTGGTTCTTATGTTTTCTCACAGGTCATTAGGATGTCTCCCCACTTGTGCACGAGAGCTTTAGGTTTCCCTACTGAGTATACTTGTATGCTCACCCTATGTTTGCTTTCAGGTTTTCAAGAGGACTACAGGGATTGTGCGGGACCTTACTAGTCATGCAGGGGGAGTTGCTGCTGTTTGTTTTTGTTGTTTTTCTTTACTTTTTGGTACAGTACTTGGAGCTTTTATGTACTTGTAGTTTTGTTTCACTATTGTATAAAGCATGCATATGGGATTGGTTTTGGGCTATTTCTATACTTGTTCCTTTTCTTCTTCTTGGTGTTTGACTCATCCTATTTCCCAATCACAAATTAATAAAAAGGGTAATGCCTCCCATATTTGAGAAAAACTTATACCCTTGGTGCTAGTCGCCACTCTGGGGCCTACTGGAGGCGGGACTCGGGGGTCATTATCTCCCTTCCACCATTGCCAGCTCTGGAGGGGCATCTTTGGTGGGAGGGGGTCATGAAAAGTTTATCTATTGACCAACTTTTCGTGATATAAATAATAGAATTAGTAAGACTATATGGATTATCACCCTCAATTGTGTTTGATCAAGATCTAAAGATTACCTCAAGGTTCTATATAATCCTTTAGAAGGCGTCGGATATAGAGTTGAGCTTTATTACAGATTATCACCCTCATACATATGGTAAGTTTAAGAGAACCATTTAAACTCTAGAGTATATTTTGATATAATTTTTAAAGGATTTCTAAGGATTTTGGTATCATCACCTTCCCCTAGTGAAGCTCTTATATAAAAAAATAGTTTTCATTCTAGTATTCAAATATAACTTTATAAGGATCTATATGGGAAGAGGTTTCAAACTCCATAATGTTGGGATAAATTTGGAGAGAATAAGCTGATGAGATATAATCTTATTAAAGAGATGATAGATAAGGTGAAAATCAATTCAGTTTCATATGAAATCTATATAAATTTGACTAAAAATCTACACAAACAATCATAGAAAATACCTATAGCTTGAGATCAGGTATAAGTTATTCCTTTATATATCACCAGGCAATAATTTCATGGGGTTTTGTAATAAGGTAAATCTTAGTGCTAGATGAATATTCCCCTTTGATATATTTGATCGCATTAGAGTTGTAGTCTATTGACAAGTACACCCACCTAACCACTCTCAAGTATATGATGTGTTCCATGTGTCTCTCTTAAGAAAGTATATATAAGATTGCTCAAATGTATTGAATCTAGGGGTGGTAACCTTATAGAACAATCATTAAAACGAGGAGTAGTAGGTGAATATCTAAATTATTAGAGAGAAAAATTAAAAAATAATACAACTCACCTAATCAAAGTACTATGGAAGAACCATGTGATTGAGGAGGAAAAATGGGAGCTGGAATAGGTGAATAAATAGAAGTACCCCCACCTATTATAGTGTATGAAGGGAAATTTTTAGTGTGAAATTTATAAAGGGGGAATAATATAACAAACCAAACTTATATAAATGAAATTTTATTCTAAATGAATAAATTCCTTATTTTGTAATGTAGTTATAGAAAACACATTCTATATATTTCATTTGTTATTTTTTACTATTGAACAATATATCCACAATTTTCTGATGATATTAAAAGTACATTATGTATCATAACCAATGATAATATATTTTTTCTATGTTGACCATTAATATTGGTATATATTAAGGGTAATTATAGAATCTAATTGACAAAAAAGAAAAAGGTGATGGCCTCATCCAGTAGGATAGTACTCTATGAAGACTATTTATCAGAGCTTCCAATGTAGATGGTGTCACTGGTATTTTTCCTTGACCAACCCCAATTTGATATTCAATAACCAAAACATTATAGAAATCATTTATGTAAAAATTTCAATCTCATACAAACCATGTTCTCCAAACCTCTCCAAGAAAGTAATACCATCACATGCTTTAACCATATCACATACACTAGTGTAATAAGGAGTTACGTTTCTACACCATAGTAGAGTGAATTTTTATTTTTTTATTTTTCATATAATAATGATTATTTTTAAATTATTAAGTTATATATACACATTATTATCTAATGAGTTTGATAAAAAAATTACTTTGATATGAAGAAATCAAAATTATATTTTTTAGAAATATATAGTTTCAATTAAAGCTATATTTTTGATAAATTCAAGATTTTTTTAAAAAATAATTTTTAGTAAATAGTCTTGTTAAATAATATTTATTTAAATATAAATGATAATATAGTTTATTTAAGTCTTGTGTAATTTTTATAAGGTTTATAATGTTGTTTGTTTTATGAAAACTAGTAATTTTCAATAAATAATGATTTTTATTTAGAAGTAAAACTTTCTATAATGACAAAATTATTTTGGTAAAATTAATAGAATTGTTTAAATTGGTGTATAGAAATTAGAAAATGCTGAATTTTTCATAATTTTCTATGACAGTCAAATTTTTGTGTAAAAAATAAATACAAAATAAATATATGTTATATATTATGAAATAATAATATCGAAAAAATTATTTAATAAATACAATAAATTGAATCCACAATAAAAAAATATATTTTCCCTTTAATATAATGTATTCATGAAGTTATCTAACTAATTTTATGAACCTATAATGAATCCTCTATAACCTATGTTACATGTTAAGGTTTAAAAAATAATTCTTTATAAACATGACTCACTTTCACATCATGAATTGTATTATCTTAAGGAGTTTTGTTCTTATCAAAATAAAATACTAAAAACAACTAATATTTGGTCAATAACATGAGTAAAAACCATGGGATGGTTTGTGATTTTTATTATTTTATCACATAGATTACAAAACCTATGTTTAGAAATTAATAATGAAGTCACCTCTCTTTTTCTATAAATACCCACCCAAACCCCATTCATATTTAATAAAAACACATTGATCATGCAGTTAATCTTCCTATACCTCTTTAATTACCTCCCAAGGTGTTCCCATTCTCTTAAGAAACTCCTCCTTAGCTTTTATAAGCACTCCCTCAACATAAGGGATTCCTTCCTCTTCATTTTTATTCAAGTACTTTCTTTGTACTCGGGATTTTATATCCAAATTTCCATGTTATAATGTGTTTTTACACACCCCTTTACTATCCTTATAATTAAAATGTAATGATTTACCACCTTTAACTCTTATTAAACCCTTTAATGAACCATTATGCACACTTTTTATGCAACCGAAATTATCTCCTGATTTTCTATGCCAAAATTCAGTGTTATGAATATTCATACCTATTTCCACTCCATTTTATTCACATATATGTAACTATCCTTCATTTTTTTTTAATTCCATGTATATAAACAAAACTACTTATTTATGTTTTTAAAGGGTGTTTAAAGATAATCTTATGTTATATGATCTATGTGGCACATGAATTCATGTACATAATATGAATGTGAGGGGTGGGATCGAAATTATATATCCTTTAAATGCATTGGTTAATATTTTTATATTATGAGATACCATGTGTGGATCATGTGTGGTTAACCTAAGAGAACTATTTTATGATGACTCAGCCGTTATTGTTGACTTATGCTTATGATGTCATTATTTATGTTGTTCCACATTCCTATAAAGCCTCAATGTTGTCATCATGTCATTCTTCAATATTCATGATTATAAATCTCAAATTTTTATGTCACAGTGTTATTCCCCTTTACTCAGATATACTTATTTACATCATTATATTCTTTGATTATTCCCTTAATGGGATTTATAGCTCACCCCTTTCTTACGTATGTCCCCAGGTTATCTCATGCAGTGTTAGAAGACCAATGGAATATAAGGGAATGTTATAGAGTTTTTTAAATAATGTTTTCATATCCCTGTTTCAAGTTACTATGATATATACCTAATCAACCAAATAAATTATTCCTCTTGGTCTTATGGTATTGTTTTATGTTTATCCTAATGTAATAATTTTCGAAATAAAGTGTATAAAAGATATGGGTTGTCATATCAATGGTATATTTTATGCATTAATGATGATTATTTAATGGTTCTATATTCATATGAATTGATATATGATTATGATATCATTTTTTATGATTATATCTTACATTCCATGATCTTATTCCATTAATCATACCATTTCACACATATTTAACTTCCTAAAATTTTAATAAGCCATTGATAATTTTCCTATGAAACAATGATATGTCTTTCCCCTTAGCATCTGATCTTAGAATTTTTTATATTTTCCCCTTTTCCTAATTTAATTTAGAATAATATAATCTATGATATGTCTATAATGGAATCGTGTATTAGGAATTTTGTGGAATAAATATACACTATATCATAAAATAAGTTGGTTTTGTAACTAATCATCAAATACACAAAACCTTTAGGTTATGGGAGTGTGCTTTCTTTATGATATGTAATGTATAATTACGGGGAATAATATAATATAATATATATATCTATGTATGTATGTATATATATAATTTATTTTTTGGTCGTCTCATTTTTTATCAGGGTAGGGTTTAATTAATTTTTGTGATTATTTTAAGAAATATAAGAGAATGAAACTCAATGATATCATGGTAAAAAAAGATTCACAAGTTGAAATAGTGGAATCATAAGAAAAAACATATTCAGATTAATTTTTTTATATTTATATGAATTTTTTAATCTTATTTTATAAATATATTATTTTTTATTACTCATTTTACCCCTTTTTGATTTATTAAATTTATATAACTAGGAGGAAACGTGTGAATAATAAATTTAATGGATAATGTGGTGATTTTTCAAATGACAGGTATAATGAGATATGAGATGTTGTACAAAACCATCTTGCATATTCTATCTCAGGTCATGAGAAACAACATGAATCATGTTGATATCTAAAATGAGTCAATTAAGGAATAAATCGGTATTGATTCCTTCACACAATAAGGACCATCATTATTTAGTTGATTTTATGACCTAATAATTTATAGAAAAATTATATATATGATATAAATAATAATTTCTATTATTCAGTTCTCATTGATTGAAAAGGTAGTTTTTTCTTTTTTTCATTTGGAATTTGAATCAAACCAATAGTGTAATTTGATTATGAATATAAAAAAAGAAAAAAATTGACTCCATGCAATTAGATGAGTTTAAAAAACCTTTCTCAATAAATATTTTCTATGAACTCTTTAATTAAAAAAAAGAGTTGGGATTTATAGAGTGTATAAAGAGTAGGGAAAATCATTGGTTCCAATGCAATGAACTTGATGATATTTTCAAGGTATACCTATTATTTTTTCATTGATCATAAATGAAAAATAAATTATTTCTATAGTTTATAAAATCCAAGTCTCCAAAAGATGTTAATTATAAGAGACTTTGGTAGATATAAAAACATTTTTTGATGTGCTCTTAAGTAATAAATTGAAATTGTGTACTCTCTTTATTCTCATTGATTTTGGGATAGTAAAAATAAAATGGATATTAAAATAAGTTCAAATGATAAATCATATAGAGTAAAGAAAATTTAATCACCTGCATATCACAAATATGGGAGGAAGCACACATATAATTTTGTCCAAGGAACATGATGATTTTTATATGGGATAGAGGTTGTCTTAAAGAACATCATTATAAAATAAATACAGTGAGAATAATTAAAAAATATATGAGATTAATCTTCCACATAATACACCCCCAACACATCAATTATTCCTATGTAAATGGTTTGAGAATTATGTAAATTTATGTCATGATGTATGGGAAAATTAGGAATATCATTTTTTGAAAAATATAAAAACAAGGGTGCAAGGAAGAGAGTACTTAATCACTACCATCAAAGTAGATTATGAAGATGAAGTTATTAAATGTTCCATTAAAAAATCACTCAATAATTTTGAATATTTTATTGAATTTTTCTACTTTACACTCCTTTATATATTATAAATTAACTAAGAATATTGATAAAACACCTCAATGATTGGATATTGAGTTATCAATGAAAATACCCTGTGGTGTAATGATTTTGTCCCAAGTATATAATTATTCTTTGATTAAGGTTTATAGGATGATACTTACTATAAATATAGTTATTCTTCCCTATGAATAATTAAATGTAAAAAATTTCATGGATTGTCTAACTCTATAAGGAGCTCATTTTAATTATTGGGATAGGGAAATATCATTTCATATCACAAATAATTCTATGATCAAATATTGAGGGATGGACGATTACTAATATTTTTTTGAAATTAATCCATTGATATGGGTCTTGATGTCCAATAATAAAGGATATTTGGGTAAAATTATTTTTTAGAATCTCAACATTGAGTATATTCCATGTATATGGGAATATACATACGCATTTCTCAATGAGTATCTTGATATTCCCCTGGCTCATGAGGATGAGTTTTCAATTTAAATTGGGGTGGGTTTCATGCTTATATAAATATTCCTTGTAGAATATCCCCCATTTAATTATAATAATTAAATAATTAACCTCATGTGATTTTCACAAGGTTTTGATATACCCAAGTGCTTCACTATAGGGTACACCAGTCTTTTTTTTAATAAGAATGATGGGTCAACACATATTTTCATAAATTATAATTATCATAAAAATATCATGGTAAAAAACAAGTTTCCACTACCCTATATTGATGTCTTGTTTTATCAACATGATGGGGATCAATAAATCTTGAATCTAGATATTTGACCCAGATATCATCAAATAAGGGTGATAAGAGAATATATACCCAAGAAAATTTTTCATGCAATGTATGAACACTAAAATTCATATTGATACATTTATGACTTATAAATTTCAAATTTATTCTCATGGATATGTTGAATAGATTCTTTATATATTAATTTTACATATTTATGGTTGTATTTATTTATGACATTCTCATATATTCTAAAAGAAAGGAAGAATAGGAAGAACATTTGAGGATTGTGTTGAAGACCATAGGAAAGGAGAAACAATATACCAAATTTAGCATGCGTTAATTTTGGATATAAAAATTTATCCTTCTTAGGCCATTTAATAGTAATAAAATGTATATATATAGATCCATCAATGATGTATATGACTAAATAATTACATATACCAAAAATGTTAATAGACATACACAGGTTCCTTGGATTTTTCTCAAATTTTTTATGCTTTCTGATTAATTTTTCATTATTTTCAAATCTAATAACCAAGTTAACACAAAAATAATTGATTTTTATCTATATAAAATAATCTAATGATATATTCAAGGAACTTAAGTAGATGTTGGATACTACACTTTCCATTACACTACCCTATAGTGGAGAAGGTATTGTCTTATATAGTGATGCTTCAATTAAGGGATTTTTTTGTTATCATGAAAAATACCAAGGTAGTAGCTTATGACCCATGTTAATTAAAAGTTAACTTTAAAATTTCCTAATACATAATATATAGTTATTAGTGGTAATATTTGAAATAAATATTTAGAGGCAGTATCTTTATGAATTAAAGTGTAATATACATTGTAAAGCCCCAACCCTAGTTACCCATAGTCGGTGCATTATTACATAACATTGCCATGATCACAAGGAAATCATGTCTTGAAAGGCTGATTAGTTTAGTAATATTTGAAACAATATTGATACATAATTTCAACTTTATAACTTTAAAAGAAATACAACATGAATTTATACCATTAGAAACATCCAAGCCTCCTATATTATGTCTGCAAGTCACTCATAACTAACTTCTTCATATCCTGGAAAAATGAAACATAAGAAAGGGTTGAGCTCAAATGCTCAGTAAGGGTAAGCAATACAGCGGAATATAACATAAATATTAATCATGGTGAATAATTGAAATCACATGCCTTTACCAATGATAAACATGAATACTTTTATGGAAGGAATATGATCTGAGTAAATAATGTCATAATAAAACATAATCATGGGTATTCTACTAGTCGAATGACCACGTGAACCATCAATATTATTTTCACAATGAGGGAATGTATAATTCCGGACATTCTGAAACATTTTTTCAAGGCCTCGGCCAAGACGTCTAAAAATGATTAAGGCCTCGTCCAAAACCATATATCAAAATGGGAAAGGCCTCAGCCAATTCTACGTCTAGTTGTCTCATGAGACCTACTAATGCATCGAGGAGCTATAGAGGGCTCTACCCATCACTTACTAAGTCCAATTCATTCCTCGTATAAAAAGGTTGAAATATAACATAAACATTCGTATTAAAACTAGCATATGAAATGTCAATACTTTAACCATAAACCATAAATGGTATAAAAATAGCACATCCACAGTCAAACATATCACAAAACCATCAATACAATATGGAAGTTTTGTATCATAATAAATCAACTTCAAATAAACTTAAAATCCATCAAAGGATGTTGACATAGATGAAATCAAAACCTTTTTTAGAGAAATGTCTCTTTATATTTTGAAATCATTTAAGAGTCACATAATTATAAAGAAAACATCTATTTTGAAAATATTATTATAAGCTTTTAAGGGAAACTTTTACAATGTTATAATGGTGGAAAATAGCCGCACCCACCGTATAAGTTAAAAAAACATTCTTACCTTAATTTTTTCGAAAAGGTCAAAAAGTACCTTATTTGGAAAACGAAGAAAAGATTCCTTTATAAACATCTTATAAACTTCAAAAAATGGTATAAATTACTTTAAACTATAGTCTATAAAATATTAATAATGTTTTGAAATACATTTTTAAGAAACATGGATGTGGATGATAAAGAGGTCCTAGTAGATAATTACGTATAAACAACCTCGAATAATGAAGAGATTGAAGAATTAACCCTTACCTTGTAATTTTCCTTGGTCGAGGGTAGGTTAACCTCCTATATAATGGTTAAATAATTGTTATTAAATTATACAAGAATCATATACATTAATATGATATCATATATGATCTTTTAACATTTCTTTGTTAATAATATCTTAGTATTATCGTCGTTTCGGGTGTTAACAGATTCGTTTTCCTTTATATTATTTGTTATGTGAGTCATATTTTTTATGTATGGGATTTATATTATTCATATCCAGAATTATATTAAGTCTTTAAACATTATTTTTAACCATCAAATGAAAATTAGTCTTGAATGGATACGATGGGGAATGAATCACATCGAGTTCATGGAGACGGTAATCCGTACGTACGCATGAGTGAAAATATCATTCTTTTGATATTAAAATAATATATAATTGGATTTTATATCATATATACAGAATAATTATCATGTTATCTTTATTATTTACATCAATTACACATCATTATTATACACATACAAATAATAATGTATTGAATAACAATTACACCACGACGTGGAGATGGTAAGCCGTACGTACGCACGTATGGTGACATTTCATTTAAAGGATGGATAGAATAATTAATATGGTTGTACCATATTTATAATAACATAAAAGTATATAAAAGATACTAGAGTTATTATTTTAGAATTTAAATAACAAAGAAAGAGGATGTGGAAGAAGAAAGAAACTTGAAAGAGGTGATGAAATATTTACCTCTTCTTCAGGTTCTTTCTTTTGATTTGATCAAAAGGGCACGTTAGATTGGATTTATGAATAAAGGAAGACCTATAGGATGAAGTAAGGACAGTTTAGAGAGTATTTGGGCATAGGTTGGCCGAGAAAAATGGCTTTGAATTTGTGAATTAGAGAGAAGGGGGAGTTCCCTTTTATAAGAGGGGTGAGGGGCACCTTAGGAAAAGCTAGAAATATTATTTTATAATAAAATAATTTTCGGTTTCTAATGGCTCCAAAATTAATTATTTAAAGGATAATGTTGGTATGGGTCGAAAATCACTCAAAAAATAGGTTTTAGATAGGTTTGGGTCACTATATTATCCTTATCTTTTAGATTTAACTCTTAGTTAAATAGTTTGACATTTACCATGTTTATTTGTATTTTTATATTATATGGTTAATAAACTTACTATAAACTTCCAAGATAATCCCAAGTGGTTCATTAATGATACACCTAGAATTATAGAAGACTTTTGTCCTAACATTATATTTTTAAAAATAGAATATCAATTAATAATATAATATTTGTTTTAAAAACTATTTTATGTCAATTTTGACACTATTTGGTATTTTGTTTTTTCTAAATGCATAACAGCATTATTACTTCAAAAAAAAATTCATATAACCAACACTAACATGTCATATTAACCTATAAAATTATTTTAATTCATAAAAATTATCAAATTACATTTATTTGGATATTTATAATATCAATTATTTTAATATTTCACTAATTAGGTAATTACTGCATCATCATTGTGTCATAAATAAATTAAATTATGTAATATCTAAAAAATATAAATAAAATAACATTATGTAGTAAATATTTTTAGCTTTATAATTAATATTTATAGTCTAGTTTATCTTATGTGTAACTCTATATTAAAAATGTTTTAGTTATTAAACTTTGATTTTAACTCTTTTAACTCTTCTTTGAATTAAATAATAATAAATGTCCTAATCTAATCCAAGTGAACCAAAGAGGTTCATATTTTATTCCTAAGGTTGTTTTTGGTCGAATTATACTTATCCAATAGAATTAGGACATTTGTTAGGGTAATAATAATATCATTTTTACCCTTAATTACCCTATTTACTTTTAACCATGGTAAATAAAAGTAAAAAGTTACTATTCACCAAAAATTATTTTCATCTTATTGAACCACATTTTACTTACTGATATCAACCATGTCTCTCAGATTTTTGAAATTTATCTCATAGAAGCGGTAAAATTAAGTTTTATGTAAATTTTCAAATGCTCCTAGGAGGTGGGTAAAAGACGGTAAAAAGTTCAATAAAATTTTCATAAATCTAAAATTATTATAAATTGAATCCAATTAATTACATTGAACTTATATAGATATTATGTATCTATTTTGACCTAAAATAAATTTAAATAAAATAAATAATTATTTAAATAAAAATTTGGTTTTAAACTATAACTCAGTGTTTTTCACTATTCATCAAAAATTGAAAGTTTTCATAAAAATACCAAAAATTCACCCTAAGCTAATTTCGATATTCTGAATCCAAAAATGAAGTCCATTTTGAAAGATAAAATTTATAAAATTTCAAAAATGGGTATTACTATTCATAACGGCTAGTTTGATTGGTTGTGGTGTGTTAGAACTCGAAGTTGCATACAACACACGTTATTGTATTATTCTAAGAGAAGCGTATCGTGGAAGCTTGGGGTGTTACATTCTACCCTCCTTCAAATAATTTCATCCTAGAAATTTCTAGAGTATTACTACGTAGAAAGACTCGGGTGGTTCTTCATCATTAGTTCCTCGGGTTCCCACGTTACCTCTTCTATCTTATGGTTTCTCCATAGAACTTTTACCAGACGAGTCTTTCGGTTTCTCAACACTTGTTCTCTTGCATCAAGAACCTTGATAGGCTCTTTGCAATAAGACAGATCAGGTTCCAGTTCTAATTCCTCATATGTGAGTACATGCGTTGGGTCGGGCATGTATTTTCTCAACATTAATACGCGGAATACATCGTGAACTTTGGAAAGACTTGGCGGTATTTTAAACGGTAAGCTACAGCCCCAATTCGTTCTAGAATTTCAAAAGGTTCTATGTACCTGGGACTCAATTTACCCTTCTTACCGAAATGTATAACACCCTTCCATAAAGATACCTTCAAGAAAACATGATCTCCTACCTGAAATTCCAAATCTTTCCTTCGGTTATTAGCATAGATCTTCTATCTACTTTGAGCTTCCTTGATGTGGTTTTGGATTACCTTCACCTTTTCCATCATTTCCTCCACAAGTTCTGGGCCTATGAGTTTTCTTTCACCAACATCATCCCAACAGGTTGGTGTGCGACATCTCTTTCTGTATAACACTTCATATAGTGCCATATGAATACTTGAATGGAAGCTATTGTTATAAGAAAATTCTACCAGAGGTAAATATTGACCCCACATACCTTGAGAGTCAAGTGATCATGATCTAAACATGTCTTCTAAGGTTTGAATAGTCTTTTCTGATTTTCCATCAGTTTGGGGGTGGTAGGCAATGCTCAAAAGAAGTTCAGTATCCAGAAATTTATGAAGACTTTTCTAGAATCTTGATGTAAAACGGGGATCACGATCAGAAATAATCAATAGGGGTACTCCATGAAGTCTCACAACTTCATTAATATATAGTCTTTCTAGACGTTTAAGTGTAAAATCTTCCCTTATAGAAAGAAAATGTGTTGAATTGGTAAGATGATCAACAATAACCCATATTTCATCATTCCTTCTAGGATTCTTTGGTAGTCCCATGACAAAGTCCATCGTGATATCGTCCCATTTTTACTCAGGTATGGGAAGAGGTTGCATGACTCCTCCAGTATGTTGCCTTCCAGCTTTCACTTGTTGATAAATCATACATCTTGACACAAAATCAAAAATCCCCATCTTCATGTTGTCCCGCCAAAAATGTTCCTTCAAATCTCTATACATCTTAGTGCTACCCGGGTGTATAGAGAAGTTGTAACTATAAGCATCATCAAACAATTACCTTTTTAGATCAGGTATATCAGGAACACAAATTCTCTTCCCAAATTTTAAAATTCCATCTTCATTTATGAAGTCACTCAATCTCCCGTAATTCACAACTTTAATCTTCTTTTGAAACTCCTCATCATCAGCCTGAGAACTTTTTATCCTTTATAGTAAAGATTGTTTGGAAACATTTTAAAAAAGCATTGATGTTTCACCTTCCATGGTTATTCCCATATCCATCTTTACTAGATCCATGTATATAGAATCCTTTTCAACTCTCATCTTGTTCAAAACTACATGATCTTTTCTGCTCAAAGCATCTTCCACCTTATTTGCCTTCCCCGGGTGGTAGTGTATCGTGAATCATAATCCTTGAGTAGTTCAAGAATTCTTATTTTACTCATGTTGAGTTCTTTCTGTGAGAAAATATACTTCAAATCCTTGTGATTAGTATAAATATCACATTTTTCACCATAGAGATATTGTCTCCATATCTTCAAAGAAAATATTACAGCCTCTAACTCAAGATCATGAGTAGGATAGTTTTGCTCATGAATTTTTAGTTGTCATGATGCATAGGCAATAACCTTATCATTCTGCATAAGGAAACAACCAAGTCCTTTCTTTGATGCATCATTATAAATAACAAACCCATCATTCCCTGGTGGTAGATTAAATATAGGAGCATGGACTAATATTCTCTTCAGTTCTTCAAAACATTCTTCATACTCTTTTTTCCAAACAAATTTAACCCCTTTTCGTGTGATCTTTGTTAATGGGTTAGACAACCGGGAAAAATTCTGGACGAAACGTCGATAATAACATTCTAAACCAATAAAATGGTGTACCTCAGTTATACTTGTCGGTGCTGGAAATTCTTGGATTGCATTTGTCTTAGAAGGGTCAACAAAGATTCCATCCTTGGAGACAATATGGCCAAGAAAAGAAATCTCCTGAAGCCATAATTCACACTTGCTAAACTTCCCATATAATTCATGTCTTCTAAGAGTCTTTAGGATAATGCACAAGTGATTTTCATGATCTTCATAGATTTTGGAGTATACCAAGATATCATCAATAAATACCACTAAAAATTCATCAAGATATTTATTGAAAACTCTATTCATTAGATCAATGAAGACAGAGGGTGCATTAGTCAATCCAAAAGGCATTACTGTAAACTCGTCATGCTCGTACCTGGTTCGAAATGTTGTTTTTGGAATGTCTTCCTTCTTCACACACAAGTGATGATATATATATTAAATGTCAATCTTTGAAAAATATTTAACTCCATGAATTTGGTTGAATAAATCATCAATGTGAGGTAGGGGATACTTGTTCCTTATTGTTATAACATTGATCTCCCTATAGTCAATACACAACCTCATAGATCCATCTTTCTTTTTAACAAAAAGGACAGGGGCTCCCCATGGAGAAACAATAGGGAAAATAAATCCCTTATTACTCAATTCCTCTTGTTTTTTCTTTAGTTACACTAATTCCACAGTGTCTATTATATAAGGGGTCTTCAATATGGGCCTTGATACAAGAATTAAATCAATGGAAAACTCAATTTCTTGTTCTTGAGGATGTCCAAGTAAATCTTCTGGAAACACATCAACATATTCTTTTACAATAGGTACATCCTATATCTGAACATTCTTTTCCTCACCCATAGTTATTTCATTCTCTTCCTCCCCAATAATTGAATTTAGTTGAGCTACTGGGGGTTGATCTAGATAAGAATTATGTGGTGACGATTCTGCTCTAAAGATAAGGTGTTCTTTATCATTGTCATCAAAAATAGTAACCTCCTTCTCCTTACAATAAAGTTTTGCATCATGGTCTGATATCCAATCCATACCGAGGATTATATCAAATTTAATCATGGGTATGAAGATGAGATCAACAGATAAAGAACATTTATATTCTCTAATTGGAATTGATTCATAAAAATTTGTAGCAATGATACTTCCCTTAGGATTTTTTACTGATGACTCCCTTGTTAAATCAAATTGGAAATATCTAATTTTCTTTAACAAACTGGGAAGATATGAAACAATGTGATGATCCAAAATCAAATAAATCATTGGCTAAACTTGAGGAAACCATTAAATTACCTACCACCATGTCTTTAGGGGATTCAACCTCAACAGTAGTGATCGCATAAGCTTGGCCTTTATCCCTTGTCCTTTTCTGAGGTAAGTTTCCCTGACGCTTAGGACATTCATTTTCATAATTTCTCATCTCCCTGCAATTGTATAATTGAACATTGGTAGCATCTTTCTTTCCCTTACAATCACCAGCAAGATGGTCTTTCTGTCCACATTTGTAGCATGCTCCTTTTCCTTTTAGGCAGGCACCAGGGTGCTTCCTTCCACAATTATCATAGGGTGGAAATTCAATTCTTCCCTTCTTCCCTGTTTCCTTATTTCATTTCCCAAAGTTTTCATCAGATCTCTTCTTCTCTTTCTTTTCTTTAAAGTCATAAGACTTATAGAATTCCTTTTCTGTCTTGATAGCACATGAGACAATATCTTCGTATGATGATAAGAATTGTGATACTAATGCTCGATGGAGAAATGGTTTTAACCCATCAAAGAAATGTTCAATATTACTTATTGGGTTACATATATAATCTGTAGCATGCCTCTCTAACCTTGTAAAGTTAGCTTCATACTTTGCGACATTCTCATCCTCTTTTGCCTCAGACTTAGAAATTGTCTTTCCATATCCGCTCGATGGTCATGAGGAAAGTATTTTTCTAAGAAAATTTCTTTAAACTCCCTCTATTCCATATTTGATACTTCATAATCTTCCTTTGTGTTTTGAATCAATGACCACCATTGATCAGCATCTCTAGTGAGGTGATAAACTGCCATGACAACTTTTTCACTTCGCTACTCCCCAAGGTGTGGAATATTTTCTCTAAGTAATTTATCCATTGCTCAGTCACTAATGGATTTGTACTCCCATTGAATGTTGTTGTTTTTTTCCACATGAAGTGGTCTAACATTGATCCTCCATGTTGTGGATCAGGGTGCTCCATACGGGTAAGGTTATTATTCATAACCCGAGTGAGTTGTCCCAATATAATGATAAGTTAATCAGCACAAGTTGTATCACCAGCTCCACTATAATTATCTTGATCAGGAGGGAAATCCCTATATGGAGTGCGTGCATTGATAGGGTTTCCATTCCTTCCACTAGGTTCCATTTCTAAACAATGTCATACACTAGATTAGTTTATGAATCGCAATACATAAATCCAAACTTGTAAAACACTTAACATAAATTGAAAAGTTTATAGATATAATCCATAATAATAAAAATGTTTTCTTTGAGGAAGTATATACTTATAAACCCTTCATAATGGTTTGTAAATAAAATGAGAATTATCCTAAGCATATTCCCCGGGAGTGTTGTAACCAAGAGTGTAGCAAGGCTCATTGTCGTGCACCAGTTCCCGTTCGAGTCTAGATCAAAGCAGTGTTTTTGGGTTTTACCCCTAGGTATATATATGCCAGAGCCACCTCTACCTGCTCGTATCCAGACAGGGATGTATTGCTTAGAAAACTCATAGAATCTCTACATTACCAAAATTCTAGGAAGTTCTTATATACTAATCCTCAAATTCTATCTTAAGGTAATGTGCTCTAATCAGAGTTTATCTAAATCTAGTTTCCAAGGTTTTTACTAAACTTCCTTTGATACCAACTGTAACGCCCTGACCCTAGTTACCCAAAGTCGGTGCATTATTACATAACATTGGAATTATCACAAATAAATCATGTCTCTAAAGACCGATCAGTTTAGTAATATTGGAAACAAGATTCATACATAAGTTCAACTTTACAAATTGAAAAGAAATACAACACGAATTTATTCTATTAGAAACATTAAAGCCTCCTAGATTATGCCTGCAAATCACTTATAACTAACTTCTTCATATCCTGGGAAAATGAAACATAATAAATGGGTGATCTCAAACGCTCAGTAAGGGTAATCAATACAGTGGAAGATAACATAAATATTAAGCATGGTGAATAATTTAAACTACATGCCTTTACCAATAATAAACATGAATACTTTTATGGAAGGAGTATGAGATGAGTAAATAATTCCATAATAAAACATAATCATGGGTATTTTACTAGTCTAATGACCACATGAACCATCAATATTATTTTCATAATGAGGGAATGTATAATGTCGTACACTCTGAAACATTTTTTCAAGGCCTCGGACAAGACGTTTAAAAATGATTAAGGCCTCAGATAAAACTATATATCAAAATGGGAAAGTCCTCGGCAAATTATATGTCTAGTTGTCTAATGAGACCTACCGATGCATCGAGGATCTATAGCGGGCTCCACCCATCACTTACTAAGTCCAATGCATTCCTCATATTAAAAGGTTGAAATATAACATAAACATTCGTATTAAAACTAGCATACGAAATGTCAATACTTTAACCATAAACCATGAATGGTATAAAAATAGAACATCCACAGTCAAACATATCACAAAACCTTCAATACAATATGTAAGTTTTGTATCATAATAAATCAACTTCAAATAAACTTAAAATCTATCAAAGGATGTTGACATAGATGAAATCAAAACCTTTTTTAGAGAAATGTCTCTTTCTATTTTAAAATCATTTAAGAGTCACATAATTATAAAGAAAACATTTATTTTGAAATTTTTCTTATAATCTTGTAAGGGAAAATTTAATGATGTTATAATGGCAGAAAATAGATGCACCCGCCGTATAAGTTAAAAAAATATTCTTACCTTAATTTTGTCGAAAAGGTCAAAAAGTACCTTGTTTGGAAAACGACGGAAATATTCCTTTATAAACATCTTATAAAAGTCAAAAAAGGGTATAAATGACTTTAAACCATAGTCTATAAAATATTAATAATGTTTTTTAATACATTTTTAATAAATAGGGATGTGGATGATAAATAGGTCCCAATAGATAATTACGTATAAACAACCTTAGATAATGAATAGATTTTAGAATTAACCCTTAACTTATACTTTTACTTGGTCGAGGGTTGGTTAAACTTCTGTATAATGGTGAAATAATTTTTATTAAATTATACAAGAATTATATACATTAATATGATATCATATATGATCTTTTAATATTTCTTTGTTAATAATATCTTAGTATTATCGTCGTTCTGGATGTTAAAGGATTCATTTTCCTTTATATTATTTATTATGTGAGTCATATTTGTTATCGATGGGATGTATCTTATTCATATCCAGAATTATATTAAGTCCTTAAACATTATTTTTAACCATCAAATGAAAACTATTCTTGAATGGATATGATGGGGAATGAATCTCATCGCATTCGTGGAGACAGTAATCCGTACGTACGCACAAGCGATAATATCATTTTTTTGATATTAAAATAATATATAGTTGGATGGTATATCATATATACAGAATCATTATCATGTTATATTTATTATTTACATCAATTACACATCATTATTATACCCATCCAAATGATAATGTATTGAATAACAATTACACCACGACGTGGAGACGGTAAGTCGTACGTACACACGTATGGTGAAATGTCATTCAAAGGATGGATAGAATAATGAATATGGTTGTACCATATTTATAATAACATCAAATTATATAGAATATACTGAAGTTATTATTTTATAATGGAAATAACAATGAAAGAGTATGTGGAAGAAGAAAGAAACTTGAAAGAGGTGATGAAATATTTACCTCTTCTTTGGGTTCTTCCTTTTGATTTGATCAAAATGGCTCCTTAGGCTGGTTTTATGACTAAAGAAAGGCCTCTAGGATTAAGGTAGGACAGTTTAGAGGGTATTTGGGCAGATTTTTTCTGAGCCAAATGGCTTTGAAGGTGTGAATTAGAGAGAAGGGGGAGTGCCCTTTTATAAGAGGGGTGAGGGGCACCTTAGGAAAAGTTCAAAATATTATTTTATAATAAAATAATTTTCGGTTTATAATGGCTCAAGAATGAATTATTTAAATTATAAGGTGGATATGGGTCGAAAAACACTCAATAAATAGGTTTTAGACAGGTTTGGTTCACTATATTAACCTTATCTTTTATATTTAACTCTTAGTTAAATAGTTTGACATTTACCATGTCTCTTTGTATTTTTATATTATATGGTTAATAAACTTACTATAAACTTCCAAGATAACCCCAAGTGGTTCATTAATGATAACAATATCATTATATAAGTCTTTTTTCTGAGCCTTATATTTTTATGAATATAATATCAATTAATAATATAATATTTGTTTTAAAAACTCTTTTATGTCAATTTTGACACTATTTGGTATTTTGTTTTCTCTAAATTTATAATAGCATTATTACATTGAAAAAAATTCATATTTCCAACCCTAAAATGTCATATTAACCTATAAAATTATTGTAATTCATAAAAAGTCTCAAATTTCATTTATTTGGATATTTATAATATCAATTATTTTAATATTTCACTATTTAGGCAATTAATGCATCATTATTGTGTCATAAATAAATTAAATTATATAATGTCTAAAAAATATAAATAAAATACAATTATGTAAGAAATATTTTTATCTTTCTAATTAATATTTATAGTTGAATTTATCTTATGTGTAACCCTATATTAAAAATGTTTTAGTTATTAAACTTTGATTTTAACTCTTTTAACTCTTCTTTGAATTAAATAATAATAAATGTCCTAATCTAATCCAAGTGGACCAAAGAGGTTCATATTTTATTCCTAAGTTTTTTTTGGTCGAATTATGCTTATAAAGTAGAATTAGGACATGTGTTAGTGTAATAATAATATCATTTTTACCCTTAATTACCCTATTTACTTTTAACCGTGGTAAATAAAAGTAAAAAAGTTACTATTCACAAAAAATTATTTTCATCTTATTGAACCACATTTTACTTAATGATATCAACCGTCTCTCGTATTTTTGAAATTAAACTCACATAATCAGTAAAATTAAGTTTTATGTAAATTTGCAAATACTCCAAGGAGGTGGGTAAAAGACGGTAAAAAGTTCAATAAAATTTTTATATATCTAAAATTATTCTAAACTGACTCCAATGAATTACATTGAACTTATATAGGTATTATGTATCTATTTTGACCTAAAATAAATTTAAATAAAATAAATAATTATTTAAATAAAAATTCGGTTTTAAACTATAACGCAGTGTTTTTCACTATTCATCAAAAAATGAAAGTTTTCAGAAAAATACCAAAAATTCACCCTGAGCTAATTTCGATATTCCAAATCCAAAAATGAAGTCAATTTTGAAAGATAAAATTTATAAAATTTCGAAAAGTGTGTATTACTATTCATAACAGCTAGTTTGATTGGTTGTGGTGTGTTAGAACTCGAAGGTGCGTACAACACACGATATTGTATTATTCAAAAAGAAGTGTACCGTGGAAGCTTGGGGTGTTACATATATACTAATCAAAAGATGTTAATTTTTATATTTCAAAACAAGGATTTGAACATGTTCCAAAGTATATGATTAAAATTGATCAAGTATTATGTTTTCTAATAAATTATCACATTAAGAAGGTAAACAATGTGGTTGATGATCTAAGAATAAAGAATCATGCTATCTTATCCATGGTAAAGTTTGATAGAGATTATATTTTCATGGATATTAAATATTTGAAAATGTATATCCTAAAAGAAGGGATAAAACCATACCTTTTCTAAATGATTTTCAACCATACATCTATGTGAAAATAAAGAAAACAAAAAAAGGTGATATGGACCCATAAAATAAGGTGGAAAATAATTTTGAATTTAAACTTGAAAAATATGGAGATATAAGATTAAGAAATCAGATATATAACCATTCCATACTAGTTCTAAAGAAGATTCCTTTAGAAGATACACATTACTCATCATTCTCTATTCACATAAGAAGCATAAATATGCATAAATATCGTTGGAATATTTTTTATTAGGACAAATTGATGAGGGAGATTTTGAAGTATACATCACAGTTCTTAGTTTTTCAGTAAGTTTATTTTTAATGCCTTATGACTAAGTTGATGATGCAATCATTACCCATACCCATATGGAAATGGGTGAACATCACCATGGATTTTGTCATAGGTCTTCCCAAGACCTTTAAATATAACAATTTCATTTGGGTTATGGTTGATTAACTTATAAATTAAGTAAACTTTATTGATATTTAATAGGATTTTTTACTCAATAAACAAGATAAGATCTATATAAAGGAAGTGGTAATGTTACATGGATAACTAATTTCAAATGTTTCTTATCAAAACCAAAGGTTCACATAAAATTCTTAGATAGGTATTCAACATGAATTGAATACCAATAATATATTTAGTAAATTATATCATCATAAAATTGATGATAAATCTGAAAATAATATTCTAACATTGAAAGGTATACTCTAATCTAACTATATGTATTTCGAAGGAGTTTGGTGATATTTCTTTTTCACACTATTTTTCATGTAACCAAAATTTGGGAAACCATATACCCAATTTATCTCGACACCCTATGAGACCTTGAGCCCTATCAAACCCCATAGTATTTAAATCACCAACCTCAAAGATTTTTCTAACATGAACACACTATGATTGATGGTAGAAGTGGCTAGTTTTAAGTGATTGATGCTGAGATTTCACTGAGATCCTATTGAGCTTGTTAAATATCAAAGAAGCTACCATTGGGAGCCTGAAAAAGCTTACCTGACAAGATGACATCGAGATTTTATGATGTTTACCTGAGACCCGATAATGAAAACATGAGCTGATCAAATTTGAAGAAGAACTGATATTTGTCTCAACTCATTAAAGATGATGAACCCCTCCACTGGTTAAGAGGAATGAAACCATTAAGCCTTTAATGATCATAACATGGAGATCTACCAAAATAGAAGGTCAATTGAGGATGAAATCATGATGTTGCATGTCTGAAACCAAGTGATCCATGGTTGAAATGATGAACATGGTATTTTATTTTCATAGAGGATGTCATGAATTATCCAAACATTGATGGAATCATGATGTTGAGAGTAACTAAACTCAATCATGGGATAGGGATTTCTGACCTAAGTGTGATGTACCAAAACTTGGAAACTCTGAATGGGGTTAGGTTCGATGTTGAATCTTGATAGTGAAATTTATTCGAAAAGAGATAAAATAATTATACTATTATTAATGCTTGTAATTTGATATTTGATTGGTTTTTTCTTATAGAATAGTTGGAGTTTTTATTTCCATATGATCAAAATAATCCAGATGAAGGGGAGATTGAGTTCCCTTGAGCTATGGATTCTAGAAAGCAGGGAGATGCACCATGGGTTTTAGGTGAAATTCCCGTGTGAAATGAAGTCCATGAGCTCTATTCTAATAATTTATATAATCTTTCTTCCCTTCCAGGTTAAGTGTTGGTCTAATTTATATAGTTTTTTGATAAATAGAAACTTCTAGGTGATGATGATTCTGACACCCTAATTAATTGTTGGGGAATTAAATGGATATAGATGGTCTTTCCAAGGGTAAAAATTAGTTAGATGATTTTTCTAAACTGAACTAGTGATTAAAGTTAGTAAATTTATAAAATTGGGGTGATAATTTCTGAAAATTAAGTTGTTGGAGTTGTCTATTTAAAATCAGGATAGAAAAAGATATTTTTTTATTGGGGTGGGTGGGAATTGTTTTGGAAAAATTGATGGGAAAACACATGAAAAGGAGATCTTATGAGTCATCATCAATGTAAGTATGACAACAAGGGGAAATTTTTTAACAAAGATGGTTATTTTTATATTTTCTTATTCTTTTGATTTTTGTCATGGATTTTGAATCTGATTTTCACTTTTATCATAATATAAATAACTAAACCATTTTGGAGGTTCTAGTTTATTTTGGATTGATACCTATATATAGTTTTTTCTTTGAGTTGGTGACCTTCGAATTCTTCACCATGCTTTCTCTTACTGTAAGTTTTTATAAATTCATAATTGGAAAATAATTGATATATGAGGTTTTTGATAAAAATAATTATCCATAAGAAACAATTCATTCATCAAATATGAATTAGAATATTTTGTGATGAATTTATAGGAAATAGCATCTAAAATTTATCACTCCATTAAACATTAATCCTTTCTCGATTACCTTTTCTTCATTATTCCATGAACTAATGGGAGATGAATAACGAAAAAATAAAACATAAATGTGTCAATATAAGTAAGTAGATTTGAAATTTTTGATGTGTTATATTTTCTAAGATTGAATGAACTTACACATTAGATTTTTGTTTCATCACAAGCAATTGTTACAAGGAAGATTTATTTTCAATAATTCAAAACAAATAGACTCCCCAATTATATTCTTGTTCTCTATTAGTTCTTGTATAATTTTTTATATATTTCTATGCATTCACACCACTGAATATTCATTTTTACTACATTTTGGTATCACTAAATTCACATTTTATTCTTGTCCTTTTTATTGTTTTACTTTATTTCTTTTTAGTCATAAAATAACCTTTTCTTTGGTTATGACCCTACTTCTACTATACTAGTTTAAGTAGGTTATAAAAAATTAAATTTTTATGATTTCAATGAAGACATGTCATATATTGACACTATTTTTGGAGAAGGTGTGTGCGACCAATAAAAACATTCCAAAAATTTTGAACATTATAATAAAGTGTTCAAAAAAATTAAATAATATATATAAAAATAGAGAGAGAATATTGAGGGTATAATTGAACATCATATTCAATTATTAGTGAATCAAAGTGTCAAACAAGTCACTTTTCATGTACAAGAGGTATCTTAAAATAGATGTTGTGGGTTTTTTGGGTTAAGTGGGAATTTTATAGAATGTTTTCCTAATCAAGTCAGGTCTTTTACCCCATTAAGAATTCTTGTTTTGATGATTTTTTGGTGCGCAAAAAGGAGAAATGAACCACTTTCAAAAAATTATAATTTTGGATACTTTGATCTACCTAAAAATTTGAAATGTGAGGATACACTTTCTTATTCTCTTGGTAATTTAGAAATGATGGTGCAAAATATAATAAAAAAAATTCACTCAAAAAGAGTTGAAACCAATTTTAAAATTTTTAATCTATAAAATCAATTGGGGGAATCGGTTAAATACTTGACATATAAAGTTAATGATAAGTTTTAAAGAACCTATGAGTTGATATATAGGAAAATATGAAGGGTATTGGCATAATTTCACTCCTAAAAACTCAAGATAAATTTAGGGTGGAACCTAGAGAAGTTTATATTAAAGATTTAACAGAACTTGAAACTCAAAATCTAGAAAACTCCAAATCTAAAAATTCGGATATGAGGGAATAATTTTAACCGAATGGTGAATCTTAAATTAAAAATTTCAAAAAAAAAGGAAAATGAAGTGGGATACAGTTAAAAATGGAATGAAAATTTGAGATTTGAGGATGAGAAGAATAATCCTCCAATTTTAAAGAATTATATCCCTCCCATCCATTTTTTCTAAAGGGTTAAATGTTTAAAAAACTAAAATATTTGAAATTTATTTAGATTTTTGGAGAATTTACTATCAATACTCCCTTTTGAGATTATTTAGATAAAATCGCATCATGTTTTTAATTCCATAAGATATTTTTATCTAATAAAAGAGATTAGAATGACCTGGACACCATAAATATCACTTAAAAATGTATTTTTGTTATTTAGAAGGAATTATCTCCCAGAATAACAGACCTAGGAAGTTTTTTATTCAATTTAGGATTATAGATATTTTGGAAATAAATTTCCTATGTGAATTGGGTGCTAGTATCAACCATATTCCTTTATCGCTATTGAAAAATATGGCTATAAGATACTTGAAATAAACTTTTGTTTCTCTTCATATGGATAAAATGACACTCACTTTTCCTTATGGAAGGGTGGAAACCTATTAGTTAGGGTAGGGAAGCTTATGTTTCCCATTTATTTTATGATCCTTGAAATGGAGTGTGATTAAAATTTCCCAAAAATTTAAAGAATACCTTTCTTAGTTACTATTGTCTCTACATAGATTTTTTAAAGGAAATTGGCCCCCCATTCCATGGATAATATATAAAAATTACATGTTTTTGAGAAATCCAAACTTGAGGATAGTTGTGAACTAATTGGTGAAGCTTATGATTAGTTCAGTGCTGATTTTACTTTTAATTTTTATCAACTTTCAGTAAAGTCATGAAAATATGTTTCTATGGTTACCCCACATGTTGATGAGTGTTACAAACTTGAGATTCAGTTTGAGTTTTGTTCTTTTCCTTTGGAATTTACTAAGATTGAGTGTTTCTATCCTATTAAAGGAATCTCTCAGGTTTTTTTACCATGATCTAAGTCCTCTGTTAATAAGGAAATTCATTCCCTAGAGCCTAATTTAGTGTTAGAATCACCAATCCTTCTTACTAAATTTTTTGACCTTTTTATGATATTTTTACATCTGATTTTAATTGTTAGAGATATTTTTAAACTGGGAATGTTATTGTCTAGATCCTTCTAACAAATTTTATTTCTACTAATGTAAACAGGTATTCTCCTTAACAATTTATATCCATTTGTTAATGAAATTTTTCATGATAATTTACCACCCATTCTTGAGAAATTCACTTTATTTTGAGTATTATTTAGAATCATAAAAATATATTTTCTATGTAGATTTAAAACTTTCAGGTGGAAGTATTCTAAATTTTCAGTTTCCAAAGATGTTTTGTGTGCTAGTTTTAGAGATCTTAAGAATAATGTTGTTAGTTTTGAACCTAATTATAAGTTTTTTAAAGTAACAAATGTGGAGTAAATTATAGAAAACATTTATAGTCCTTTTCTATATTTTCTAGGTTATTTTCATTAATAGTTTTCCCTAATTTTGAAATATTTTTCATAAGAACAGCATTGCACGTTAACCATGATTCTAAATTGTTGACGCAATTTATTGATTTTTTTATTGGTGGTGTTTCAGAAAAATTGAGTGATAATAATGAACTTTTAAAAAAATAAACTAGAATCTATAATAAATTATACGATTGAATGATCATGGTTTTCCATTATAAGTAGGAATTCCAACTCAGGAATTTAAAACTAGAATTTCTTAGGAGGAAACCCAATATTCTAATTTTTTGTTTTTTCACTCATGTTTTAGAATAAATTCTCTCATCTATTTCTCTATGAACTTAAATTATTATTAATCATAATCCCTATCTATTATAATTGAACCTAAAAATATTTAATAATTTCAAGAACCTTCATTTTTACATCCTCTCACCATTACTTGGTTTCATCATTTAGAATTATAATGTGTAGGTATAAAGTTTTATCTCTTTTTTCTAATTAAAGTTACCATAATTTGGAGATTAATAAGTATTTTAAATAAAATATGAAAGTGATCATTTAATACACATAAGGACTCAACACCACTATCTAGGGAGTATTCTATTTTATTTTTATTGAAGTATAAATTTTTGAAGCAGATTACATGTTTCCTTAATATTAGTACCTAATTAGGGAAACTTTATTTATATGAATATCATGTTTTTATGCCCTTAGTTATTAATTAAATTTTAGGAGAAAATTTTTGTAGTTTGAGATTAATTCTTGTGTATCTAAATCAAAATGTTGGGTGTCTTTCTTTCTTTAATATTTCTTATTGAAAATAATTTTAAATACAAATTGAAATATTACTTTTCACCCTTTTATTAAATTATGTCATGAACTCCTCTCACCAAAGATACTGTGGTGAGGAGATAGAGATAAGGACCCCTGAGTCCCACCGCTAGTAGGCCTTGGGTTGGCGACTAGCTCCAAGGGTATAAAAATATCATGAAATGGGAGGCATTATAAATGAATCCAAAACCACACCACAAAAGAAAACCTAAATCAGACACACACAAACTACCTAAAAATGTCTAAGATAGTAATATATAGAATGATCCATGTAATCCTCCTAGAAACCTAGAAATTGGTTTATATACGTAGGGTGATCATACAAGTATACTCAGTAGGAAAACCAAAGTCTCTCCTACACATGTGAAAGAAAAATACTAATTCACCTGTGAGAAAACAGAAGAACCAACACCACCTAAACAGGTCAACTATCCATCCCAAGGCACACTCACCAAGTGACACAAGCCAGTTATATTAACATAATAAGAAGCATGTCGATAAAGGGTAACTAGAACTGCTTTCCCATAAGTTTTCCACTCTCACACCCTAAAGGCGTATGTCCTGGAACTCTCATCTATTATAATAACATATATCATCGACTCATAGCACAGTCACATAACATCATTCCCATATACACCTAAAACACTACCCCACAACACAGTCACTTCTCATCATTCCTACAGGCACCTGGGCCACCACCCCACAACATGGTCACATCTCATCACACCTGCAGATTCCCAGGAAATCACATCACAACCATAACCATAGTAATAGGGTATCATGAACATAAAGTATATTAACCTTATTCCCTCTCCTACCATGAACAACCCCCATAATAAGCCATCCTAAAGAACATACATATCATATATCCTCTAAAAACACCTGTTCAACTGCCCCACAACATGTTCATATCACATCTCTCTCAAAAACACATGGGCCACCACCCCACATCATGGTCATATGACATCTCTCCCAAAAACACATGTTTCATCCCCTAGTTTACTAACAGACCTGTGGTCATTATGGACTATACATACCTACTCACCTGGAAGAGATGGTAGGAAGTAGTGGGTAGTCAGTCATCTATCCTCATCGCTGATATATTGGTAAAAACACCCTCATGTGAAAATATGGGTTTTGACACATAGTTCTCGATGTGGGTGGGATTTATATAGAAATCGAAAGGAATATACAATTATATACATATATCCACACACTAGCATAACATATGGGTTCAAAAAACATACTAACTAACTCATAACGTCCCCACTTTCAATTCCACCTCACAATTTATAACACCACACAAACCATAATCCACATCTCACTCCACCAACCAATTCCATTAACCATGCCATTAATTTTCTTATTTACTAAAAACCAGATTTAACCACAAAAACCATCATTTATTTGTTCATTAATCATTTCTATCCCATTAACCAAACCAAACCCCAATCATTTCAATCATTATTAAATAATTATTCCATCACTACTAGGGAATCTAGAACAATGCAACCACACATCACAAGTATGTCTCCATCCCCATCATACCATCGCCTCACCACCCCACAATCACATCCAAATAAACCATCACCTTTCCACTCAAGAATCACGACCAAACAAACCACCACCTTGATGCCCCAAAAGCACGACCAAACAAACCATCACCCCACTACCCCAAAAGTATGGACAAACAAACCATACATCACCCAACACATTATTGAAACCACACATTGCCTCCCCATAAGAACTAACACATATCAAAACACATCAAATACCATTTTACAGATTTAACAAAGGATCTTATATCACATTTCACTTTATTTTAGGGGTGTTATCACACAATCCATAAATCCAAGGGCAACCATTTTATTAACCAAATATAATTGGTTATCCAATTTCAATTTTATGGTGATATCACAATGAAATATGGTTTCCATACCACTACAGCTACAATGCAAGAAAATACTCCCAACAGTCATTATTTTTAGTAGGGCATTTAGCCTGTACAAATACAACGTCATACTGATATCAAATCTATAAAATCATGAAAATAACTCCCTTTACCCATCAATTTAAATTAACCAATTAATTTATATTTATTAGGATGGATAAAATTGTTATCCCAACTAGGTTAAATACCCTAAGAGGGGGTGAATTAGAATATGACATATTAAAACAACTGCCCCTTTGAATCTTGTTTCATTGTTAAACAAAATTCTCTTTTCTCTCTTTCCCATAGTAATTTATGAACAGAAATTAAAGAATGCACGAGACACAACAATTTTACTTGGTTCACCCTCAAGAGGATACATACAATGATAATAAAACAATAATGTGTTGATATACCAAATCCACTAAAATTGCATTATTGTTTACAATGTTCAGAGAAGACTCATTGTTCCTCCTTATTTACAACCAATCACAATATGGAAGCTCACTACTCTCTCAATTGAAATGTGATCATTGCTTCTTCAGAAGATACTCATTTTATTTATTGAATAAATATGTTTTACACCTCATTTATTTTATCATTAATTTAAAATTTCATCAACAATATTAATAACACTTTACCATAGGTCTATTGGGTAATCCCTTTTTAACACTTTCACAATGCTCTCCCTCTTTTGCAAAGCTCAACCAACCTTCACGAAGAAACCACCTTCCGTGGAGCTCGATCACTTTCACGAAGCTCACTTAGCCTTAGAAAATATCACTTACCCTTCACAAATATCACACATTTCTGTCAACTTTTTATAGCCTTTGAAAATATCAATACTTTTGTGATTCTTAAATAATTCATTTGTCTTTGATATCCTTTGCAAACTTTTTTTCACAAACCACCTTCGTAAATCTAGAGAATAATAATTTTCATTAAGTCTCTCTCACTTTTCTGAAGGGGGTAGAGGCCTATTTATAGTTTTTTTCACTGATTCTAGAAGCTTCTATCCACATCATCACCATTTCGTGATGCTCCCTCTTTGTGTTCAAAGTTCTCCCTGTCTCGCGATGCTCTAGAAAAATGCTCCATTCACAATGATTTTCATAATTGTAGATATCATCATCAAGACCTTTGCACCTTCAAGAACAACCATTCACTAAGATTAGTCTATAAAAAACATATTCCTTTTACATATTTTCATAAGGCCTTTAAGTAAATCCATCTTTCACGATGCTATCCATCCTCTAAATTGTGGACCCACAATTTTTGGCAAACACGAGTAAATGGTGTCACCTTGTGTGTGTAATATTTTATACCACTTCCAGGGGATCCATTATTTTGTCATGGATTTTTGACAACATACCATGTCAACAATCTCTCTGGTTCTCCACAACATACCTTAGAAACCCACTTTGTAAACATACACAATCAACCCAAAAATGCTTCAATGTTACCTTGAGGGATTTTTTCCCAACAATCTACCCCTTTGGGTGTTTTGAAAATTCTTCTCAATTTGATACATTGTTAAAGATTCTTTCATCTTTTACCAACATTTTATTCTTATGATAAATATAGTTATCAAAGATTTACTCAATGCATACTCTAAGCCTACATGAACCATGATCAGTGTGAGAAACATTATTATAATGCAAAGTTCATCAATTAATCACTTTATTCCAAAACCACTCATTTTCTTTCATCACAAATCACATATATCATGATATATAACATTTGATTGATAACCTTTGGCATCGTCAAATTTAAAACTCCCCCTACTTTACTACTTGGGTTTTAATGCTTTGGAACACTTAAATATGTCCAATATAATCTCTAATAGCTCCCCCTACATCATAGATCCCTCTGTCAGCTCCTCCCTCTATCTTGATTAAGTCATTTTCTCCCCTTTTATATCCAAAATTTCTACCCCTTTTTTAAAGAACCCAAAGGTCACTTTGTTATAGTCTGAAATAGGGTAAATAATATAGATTAGTATATTAGGTAAAACATACCATACCTTGGGGAGAGGGGATCCCACATCCACACTTTTTAAGTGCGGTGAGTCAACTGAACTCCTAGAGCCAGTCGATGTCATTCAAATGCTTCTTTGTGTAAGGTCTTTGTCAGAATGTCCACAACATATAGTTATATAGGCACATACTCCAACTTCACAAGACCTTGCGCTACCTTCTCCTTGATAAAATGATACTTGATTTCATTGTGCTTTTCCATTGAGTGATGGAATAGATTTTTATTGAGATGTATATAAATTTAATTATTACAATGGATTCCGATCAGAGGCTTCACTTCAACTCCCATATCATCAAGCTGTTGTTTCCTCTACAATAACTACATGCATGCTTGTGTAGCCACAATATATTTAGCTTTTGTGATGATCGATGAAATGAAATCTTGTTTATTACTTATCCAATAAATTCACAATCCTACAAGATAGAATTCACCACCTAATGTTTATTTTCTATCATCAACTAAACCATACCAATATGCATTTGTATAGCCCAATAACTCTTTCTAGGATTTATTATGGTATAGAAAACTGAAATCCATCATGCCCTTAATATACCGAAGTATTATTTTCAATGAAAGAAAGTGGATTTACTTGGTATTTCTTTGATACCATACTGCTTTTCATGTGGAAAAACAATATCATGTCTTATCACTATAAAGTACAATATACTATCAATGATTTTCATGTATTTTGTGATATTAATTGCATTATCTTTATCATCCCATGATAGTTTCATCTGGAAATCCACCAGAGTTGTAATATCCTTAGAATTATCCATTACAAATCTTCTCAAAATCTACTTGGTATATTTATATTGAGAAATAAATGTTCCATTCTTTCCTTGTGTCACCTATAAACCAAGGAAAAATATTAGTTCACTAATCATAGACATTTAGAACTCACTTTTCATGAATTCCATGAACTGATTTCACTGTGAATCATCTGATCCACCAAATATTATGTCATCGATATATACCAGAACCATCATCCTTTGATTATTGTCATTTTTGACATAAATATTGTAATCAACTCCACCACACTAAAAACCAAGCTTCTTCAAAAACGGGTCTAGTCTTAAATAATATACTTTTGGTGCTTGCTTAAACCCATATAGTGCCTTCTTCATCCAAAAAACTCTTTTATCATATTTTTGAATGAGAAAACCTTCTTACTTCTAAATATAAACTTCTTCTTCCAAAACCCCATTTAGAAATGATGACTTGACATCCATCTAGAAAACTTTAAACTTTATTTACACTATTATGGCCAAGAATAACCTAATTGTCTCTAGCCTTGAAACAGGTGAAAATGTTTCCTCAACATTAGTACCCTCTATCTAAGAGTACCCTTTTAAAACTAGTCTTTCTTTATTTTGAATCACTGCACCATCTTCATTCATATGGTTCTGAAAACCCCCATTTAGTCCTTATGATGTTCTTATATGTTGGTCTCGAGATAATCAATCATGTATAATTCTTCTCAATTTGGTCTAGCACTTCATTTATAGCATGAACCCAGTTTTCATCTCTAGCTACTTCATCAAAAAATTTAGGCTCCACCTATGATAGGAAGGATTCTTGTTGTAATGACTTCATTCTTCATGTTTGAACCGGCGTTGCCTGATCACTGATGATGTTCTTCCTATCGATTTTAGCTCAACTCTTTGGTTTTTGTGTTGATATAGATTTGACTTCCTCTTTCTTATCATCATTATATTATTATAAATCATCCTTTTCAACTTTAACATCCCTTGAGGTGCTCACCACCTTATCACTTTCATCAGGGAACTATTCACTAAGTTGTTTAAGATTTTGTTCATTTTCCACTACATTGACATCATTACTTTCAACTAATTTTTCCATCCTCTTATTAAAGAATTTATACTCTTTTCTTTTTCTTGAGTATCCAAATAATATCCCCTCATCTTCATGCGACTCAAATTTCCTATGGTTCTCTTTATTGAGAATAAAACACTTACTTCCAAAGATTCGAAAGTATTTTAGTGTTGGATTATTTTTGTACCACATATCATACAGAGTCTTTTCTTCTTTCAGACACAGTAGATCAATGTTAGATATGTAGATTGATTTAAGGAAAACTTACTTCTAGAATTTATCTAGTAGGTATTTTTCAATAAGAATCATTATGAACAAGTTATTAATAATCTTATTTCTACTATTAGCCATTCTATTTTGTTAAGAATTTCTCACTAAATAAACTTGATTCATTATCCTATGCTTATCAAGATAACCTTCCACTTGGTTGTTTTTAAATTCCGTACCATTATTAGTATGAAACTTTAGAATCTTTTGTCCAAGAATCATTTCTAATTCCGTATGATATTGTTTTATGCAACCAAACACATCAGTACTGTGGGAAATGAAAAATACCCATTCCATACTGCTGAAATAATCAATGAAACAAACATAATACCTCTTATTATCAATGTAACTTAGTGAGGTAGGTCCATATATGTCTACATTCACCAATTCAAGCACTCTGGTTGAATTATGTTCCTTTGAAATGTATGTATTTCTGATGATATTCCCTTGTTGACAGGCATCACACATATGAGTATGATCACGTGATATCTTAGGTAAGTCTCAATATGCATCACATTTTACTAGATCTTCTAGGTATGGTTGGAATGGATGTACAAGTTGTTTATGCCACAACCTGTTTTCTTCCTCTCTGGATAAAAAACACATATATTCTTCTCTACTTAAAAGATAGAGATTCCCCTTTGTTCATTTTCCCTGTAGAATAACTAAACCATCTCTTCCTTTGACAATAAATATATTCTTAGAAAATTTTATAGCATTCCCTAAGTCACATAGTTGATTTACACTAAGAATATTGTGACTGAGACCTTATACTACTAAGACATCAGCACATCTCATTTCTTTTCCCCCAAACTTGGATTTCCCTGAGCCAATGATCTTTAGGCCTTCATGTAATGACCTAAATTTTTATTAATGAAAATTCCTCTTGATCCTATTAAATGTATTATTATGTAAAATGGTTATATATGACATATGAACTTCCTTGGTTTTGTGTCTTTTGGATTTTAAAATACCATTAATATTTTTTACCATTTCTAATATAGTCATTGAACAGTGACCACATGATTAGTATAAATATAGGGCTTTAACAAATCCAATTCACTCAAACAAAGGAAGCGATGGCCTCATCTAATATAATTGCTCCATACGAATCCCATTTGTTAGATCTCGGAAAGGAGGTGACGTCACTGGGATTCACTCTTGACCAATCCCAAGATGAGCTTCAACACATTAAGCTTCAATGGAACGGCCTACGGGAGAAGTGGAAGTTAATAAAGATTACCACCCAAGCGATGTTATCCGAGCCACCACAAGATTCATTCACCATCGCACACCTTACCCTTAGGTCTTATGTAGGTGTTATAATGGATTATGTAACAAAACCCTAGTACTATGATTATGTGCATTATTTTTGTATATAATAAATGATATACATTCATTTTATTATTATTACTTTGTAAATAGTTTTTAAAGTACAAATAGTATTTTTAGTTAATATTCAATTAAGAAATCTATTTTGATGAATTAATGGATTTTTGAATTAAATAATATTTTAATAAAATATTATTACTAATTTAATTTTTATTAAATATAAATTATCTTATAATTTTTATGAATAAAATTGTGATTTTTATTATGGTTTGAAATCCATTTTTATCAAAACCCATTAATTTTTTATAAATGTCATTTTCTATTTTTAAAGTAAAAAATTCACATATTTAGATAATTATTTAGATAAAATTAATATTATTTTTGGGTAAAAATTAAATACCTTTTAATTATATAATGTGTTTTATGACATCATAATGACCCAATAGTGGTGTAATAAAATATTATAAATGGTATTTTCAGCCAATATATGTTTTACCATTAAAATAATGTGATTTTAGGTTTGTTTGATTTATTTTACAAAGCTATAGTGGACCCTCCAAGAATTATAAAATGTTTTAACCTTCTAAAAAAAATTTCTTGAGAGTGTGACTCACCTCCACATAAGAAAGTCAAATATTTTAATAAGTTCATCCATTTGACTTATAAAATAATTTTTTCTACTCCCCTTTGGAAAAAATGGTTGGTTTGTGGTTTTGATTAGTTTAATGTGTAGGGTCAAAAACCTAAATAATAAATAATTCTCTCTCTTTTCCTATATAAACCCACCCAACATCCCACATCCTCTTCACTCAAAGCCTTTGAAGCTCGACCGACCCCTTCCCTCATCTATCTATAATCCTCCCAAGAATCATCTCTCAAGCCTCTCCCAAGCCTTTGGGATCACACTTCCAAGTAAGGGATTTCTTCCTTTCTCTTTTTTTTTAAAATTTCATTATGTTGTTATACCATTTTTTTCAATTAAAAATGTTGGGGTATGATTTTTAACCTCCCCCATACTTCCTTCCTTATGCTTTAATGATTATATACCTCTTTATCTCTCATTAATGCCTCCCATGCATACATGTTACCATGCCGAAATTTCGTAAGGGGTTTCTCTCCCCTCATTTACATTCAAGAAATTATTTTGTTTTATAAATCTAAATTTCATTACATATGTCTGGACATGTATCTATATGACCCCATGTTACTATCCATTTCATGTACATATTATTATACACCCATTTCTCTCTCATCAACAATTTTTATGAATTCTTATCTCACGTCGTTATGCTGCCGAAATTGCACCGCAATTTTCCAAGCCAAAGTCATTGTGTAGTGAATACCATGACCATGTCTCTATCAAGGGTATTCACCTTTATGCACATTTACTTATTAATTATAGAGTTTCATGTATGAATTCCACGTTCCTTTTTCTTGTAATAAATTATTATGTTTAATTAATCCATGCTATTTGATCCATGTGGCACATTTATGCATGAAATGAAATGATTAAGAAGGGTGCGCCCTGATAGCACTCCAATGCATTGGGTAAATATTGGTATCATGATACATCAAGTGGAATGAGGGTTTACTCATCCTAATTCAAGTGAAATTATGGTTTACTCATGCTCCATGTGCAATGAGCCTTGGATCATGTCAATATCAAGTTAAATGTTGTTTCCACATTTACATGTTATGATAATCATGCTATATCATGCTTTTATGTTCATGTTTCTCTTATACTACATTGATATTCCTATTTCTTAACATGTACTGTATTATTCATTTTATTCCTTTTTTACTCCCTTATTGTTCTTTATATATCACCCTTTTCTTATGCATGTCCTCAGGTTATTCCATGCAATGCTAAGTATGAAGGAATGTGTGTGGTCATGTAAAATAAGTATTCAATAAAGATGTGTATTTCATGTTTTAAGTTGTTATGTAATGATCCTAAGGCCCAAAGACACTATACCTATCAATATTCTATGTTGTATCAAGTGAATATTTTATGTAATAAATTATGTTTAAGTGTGAAATAAAGAGCAGGGTTGTCATAGTTGGTATCAAAGGATAAGTTTAGTAATTTTTGGGATTAGGATTAGAAAATCCTAGTGAAAGCCTTAGGGATAAGACTAAGTATAATAAAAACATACCTAAATTTTGTTGAGTATTGATTAAGTGGTTTATTAAAAAAAATCTATGTCTAGATACGAGTAGGTAGAGGCAGCTCTGGCACAGATGTATCTAGGGGTAAAATCTGAAAACACTGATTTGAGCTAGACACGAACGGGAACTGGTGAACGAAAACGGGCCTTACTGCACTCTTGGTTATGAAACTTTGGGGGGATATGCTTTGGTAAATTCCTAATCTTATTATGAACCATTATTAATGGAATAAAAAAATCCCCTAAGAATATATGTTGGTAAGTAGATCATGGATAACATAGATTGAAGCCTATAAATTCATAAGTTAAGAAAATAAAAGTAATTTATAAGTCATCTGTTTTTGTCTTTGGATTAACCTTTATGTGTTACCCCTAACTTTACTTTTATTCCATCCAATGGCTAGTAATAGGTGGACTCGGGCTAATAACCAATGCGAAGATCAATGTGGTGATTATTCTAATGAGATGCCCAATATGATGGGAGTGGGAATAGTAAACTTTGTCACGATACTCAATCAGTTAACTCAAGTTTTGAATAGAAACTTGGGTCAAGAGGAACATTCAACCCCCCCCCCCAGAAAGAACAAGTTGCAATCTAGAACTTCATGAGACAAAGGCCTCCTAATTTTAATGGATCATCTGATCCCTCAATCATCGAAAAATTGATCAACTCCATTGATAAGATCTTCTCCATCCTAAAATGTTTTGAACAAGAGAAGGTACTTATAGATGCTTATCTTATGGAGGGTGAAGCTGTTCAATAGTGAAAATTGATCAAAAATTCAAAGCCTAAGGAGGATATTAAGGAATTGGAATGGAAGGATTTCTGGGAAATTTTTTTTGATAAATATTTTCCTCACACACTCCAACTTAAGATGGAGAGAGACTTATTTTCCCTCAAGAAAAAATATGACAAATCCATCAGAGTGTATGAGGAAAAATTCACAAGGATTTCACGATATGGATCCAGCTTTTTTGTTACCCCCGAATTCAAGGTTGACCACTTCTTTGGTGGGCTAAAACCTAGCCTATGGAAATCCCTAGCGATCTGTGACTTCAAGAGCTATGAGAAAATTGTTTGATATTCCCTTAAAGTCGAAATGGAGATCTTCGAATCTTATGGGTATCATGGGGATAAGAAGTGTAAGGTGGACTTCAATTCTAGTAGTCCTATAGACAAATCCAACAGTGCTAAGAAAATCTAGCACCCCACTTGCCAAAGGTGTGGAAAGAAGCACCCCAAAAATTTCCTGAAGGGGATGAGGAAATTATTTAGGTGTGGAAGAGAAGGACTTATGGACATTAAATACTGACAAGAAAAACTTGTGGCTGTGACAGAGGATAGGAACTCTCCGTTCAACCCTCAACACATTGTTCATTACTTCAACTGCAAAGAACCAGGGCACTTTGAAAACTAGTTCCCTAAGCCAAGGGTTTTCGGAGGCAACCATCAACCTCCAAGGCAACAAGGGTGATCTTTTTCCATCACTACCACTAAAGCGAACCCCAAAAATGAAGTGGTGATAGGTACGCTGGTTATTCATTAAAGAATAGTGAATGTACTTTTTTATTCTGGTTTTACGTATTCTTTTATATCTCGAAAGTTTAGTAGAACAATCCCAACACCACCACAAGTCATGGAAGTAAAGATGTTGGTGAGAATAGAAAATGAGGAAATCATTGCATCCCATGAATATAATTCATCCCCTGTCATAATTTGTGGATTGAAATTTCTAGTGAACCTCATCATACTCACTTTGGTGTAATTTTATGCAATTCTTGTCATGGATTGACTTTACTTAAATTGAGCCAATATAAATTTTCTTGAAAGGTAAATCACTCTCCATATGGCGAATCAACCCCCGATTATTTACAAGTGCAAGGAGGAAGATGAATCTTCATTAGCACCATCATCTCAAGTGTGGATATTACTGCCCTATGAGAATGTGTATCTAGCTCATATGATTGAGTCTAAGGAATCGACCATCCTTGAAGACATGCCTATTGTGAGGGAATTCGCTGAAGTGTTTCCCAAGGAATTTCTTGGTCTTCCTTCTATAAGAGATGTTGAATTATCAATTGATATTATACCTGAGACATTTCCAATATCCAAGAATTCGTATAGAATGGATGTTTTGGAGCTTGAGGAGCTAAAGAAGCAACTATAGGAGAATCTGGATAAAGGGTTTATACACCCAAGTGCTTCACCATGGGGTGCTCCAGTCCTCTTCATCAAGAAGAATGATGGTTCAATGGGACTTTTCATTGATTATCGTGAGCTCAACAAAATCATAATAAAGAACAAGTATCCTCTACCATGAATTGATGACTTTTTCGATCATCTACGTAGAGCATAATACTTATCTAAGGTGGATTTGCAGTCGGGATATTACCAAGTAAGGGTGAAGAAAGAGAATATCTCCAAGACTGCTTTTCGTACAAGGTACAGGCACTATGAATTCATAGTAATTCCTTTCGGACTCACTAATTCTCTAGAAATATTTATGGAATTGATGAATAGAGTCTTTAGATATTTCCTCAAAAAAATTGCGGTAGTATTTATAGACGATATTATAATAGACTCCAAAAACAAGGAGGAGCATGAGGAGCATCTAAGAACTATAGTAGAGACCTTGAGAAAGGATAATCTCTATGAAAAGTACAGAAAGTGTGAGTTTTGGTTGAAGGAGGTCCCATTATTGGGTCATATCATCATAAGAAGTGGGATATCTGTGGATCCCTATAAAATAGCTACAATTGAGGGATGGTCGAGGAAAACATCAGTGAGGGATATTCGTAGCTTCCTTGGGTTAGCTGGATATTATCACTGATTTGTGATAAATTTCTCACGATTTTCAAACCCTATTACCATGATAACTCAGAAGAGATTCAAGTTTTCTTCGAGTGATGAATGCGAAGAGAGATTCAAGGAGTTGAAAAGGAGTCTTATCACTGTGCATGTGCTCACATTACCCACAAGTGGAGAACTTTTTGTGGTATTTAGTGATGATTCAAAGAAGGGACTAGGTTGTGTGTTAATGAAAAATGACAAATTCATTGACTATGCTTCAAGAAAATTGAAATTTCATGAGAAAAACTATCCAACACGTGATCTGGAGTTGGCTGTAGTAATCTTCGCTTTGAAAATTTGGCGACATTGCCTCTTTGGGTAAAAGTGTGAAATATATATGGACCACAAAAGCCTCAAGTATGTATTCACATAGAAAGATTTGAATATTCACCAATGAAGATTGTTAGATCTGATCAAATACTATGACTGCTCAATCCATTACCACCATGGGAAAGCGAACAAGGTGGCAGATGCTCTAAGTAGAAAGGACCCAGTAATTCTATCATTGATGAGAATTTAAAAGGATAAAATCTTTTTAGATTTGAAGAAGTTAGACATGGGATTCATAAATAAGGGAACATCATTAATCCTTTCACAAATGATTGTTCAACCATATCTTTTAGAAAGGTTAAAGGATGTTTAAAAGGATGGTGTGGGAATTCAAAAGAAAGTGGAAACTATTAGAAAAGGTAAATCCTTGGAGTTCAATGTTAATAAAGAAGGAGTTATGATATTTGGGTCAATACGATGTGTTCCATAAAATCCAGAGTTAAAGAAATAACTTTTTTATGATGCATGTAGTTTGAATTTCTCTATTCACCTCAGAAACACAAAGATGTATTGAGATATCTGAGATCACTATTGGTGGGATAACATAAAGAAAAGAGATAAATTAGTATACCTCAAAGTTCCTGGTATGTCAGTAAGTGAAGGCTTAGAGGAAAAATTATAAGGGGATGATGCAACAATTACCCATACCAACATGGAAATGAGAGAACATTACCATGTACTTTGTCACAGGACTTCTGAAGACATCCAAAGAAAACAATGCAATCTAGTTTGTTGTGGATCTTCTTACAAAGAATGCACACTTCATTGTAATTTGGGAGTATTTATCATTGGATCAAATGGCACGGATATACATTAGAGATGTGGTAAGGCTTCATGGAGTACCACTATCTATTGTATCCGATCGAGATCCAAGATTAACCTATAAGTTCTGGAAGTGTCTTCAATATGCTCTGAATACTGAGTTGAACTTCAGTACAGCTTATCATCCTCAAACTAATGGCCAATCTGAGTGGACTATCCAAACACTAGAGGACATGTTGAGATCATGATCAATGGACTTAAAAGGAGGATGGGGTCAACATATTCCTATGTTTAAGTTCTCTTACAATAATAGTTTCCACTCAATCATCCAAATGGCTCCTTATGAAGCCCTGTATGGGAAGAGGTGCAGAACACCGGCATGTTGGGATGAAGTTTGGGAGTGAAAACTCATAGGTCCAGAAATGGTCTAAGAAATGGTGGAAAAGGTTAATACCATCCAGCAGCACATTAAAGTTTCTCAAATTCAACAAAATAGCTATGCTAATAATCATCAATGAGACCTAGAGTTTGATGTTGTAGACATGGTATTCCTCTGTATATCATTGTGGAAGAGGGTTATGTAATTTGGTAAGAATGAAAAGCTTAGTCTAAGGTACATAGACCCTTTTGAGATCCTTGATCATATTGGAGCAGTGGCCTATCGACTAGAACTCCCACCGAACCTATCTCAAGTACATGATGTATTCCATGTATCACTCTTGAGTAAGTACATACCTGATCCATCGCATGTACTCAATCTAGAGGTGGTACCATTGAGGAATGACCTCTCATATCAAGAGAAGCCGGTGAAGATCTTAGATCGTAGGGAAAAAGTTCTACAAAATAAGACAATGCCCCTTGTGAAATTATTGTGGAGAAATTGCAAGTTTAAAGAAGCAATGTGGGTATCGAAGGAAGTGATGAAGCAGAGTTACCCAAATCTATTTTAGTATGGAAAAAGAAAATTTGAGGGTGAAATTTCTTAAGGGGGGAAGATTGTAATGACCCAAACTTTTATTAATGAAAATTCCTCTTGATCCAATTAAATTTCTTATTGTGTAAAATGGTTATATAAGACATATTCACTTCCTTGGTTTTGTGTCTTTTGAATTTTAAAATATCGTTAATAATTGTTACCATTACTAATATAGTCATTGAATAGTGACCACATTATTATTATAAATATAGGGCTTTAACAAATATAATTTACTTAGACAAAAGAAGCGATGACCTCATCTAGTAGAATTTCTCTATATGAAGACCATTTATCATAGCTTGGAAAGAAGTTTTCATCACTGAGTTTCACTCTTGACTAATCTCAATCTGAGCTTTAACACATTAAGCTTTAATGGAACCGCCTATGGGAGAAGTGGAAGTTAATAAAGATTACCACCCAAGCGATGTTATCCGAGCCACCCCAAGAATATGTCACCATCACACACCTTACCTTTAGGTCTTATGTAGGTGTTTTAAGGGGTTATCTACCAATACCCTAGAACTATTATTATGTGCATTATTTTTGTTTAGAATAAAGGATATACATTCATTTTATTAGTATTACTTTTTAAATAGTTTTTAAAGCACAAATAGTATTTTTAGTTAATATTAAATTAAGAAATAGATTTTGATGAATCAATTGATTTTTGAATTAGATAATATTTTAATAAAATATTATTACTAAAATAATTTTTATTAAATATAAATGATCATATAATTTTTATGAGTACAATTGTGATTTTTATTAAGGTTTGAAATCCATTTTTTGTCAAAACCCATGAATTTTCTATAAATGTTGGTTTTTATTTTAAAAGTAAAAATTCAAATATTTAAAAAATTATTTAGATAAAATTAATATTATGTTTGGAATCAGAACATCTAAATTATCCAGTGGTGAATTTTTTATAATTTTATGAGACAGTCGAATTTTTGGGTAAAAATTAAATATCGTTTAATTATATAATGTGTTTTATGACATAATAATGACCCAATAGTGTTGTAATAAAATATTATAAATAGAATTTTCTAACAATATATGTTTTAAAATTAAAATAATTTTATTTTAGTTTTTATTTATTTATTTTACAAAGCTATAGTGGACCCTCTAAGGCTTATAAAATATTTTAACTTTTTAAAATGTTTTCCTTGAGAGTGTGACTCACCTCTACATAATCAAGCCTAATATTTTAATACATTTGGACATTGGCCTTATAAAATAATGTTTTCCACTCCCTTTTAGAAAAACCCATGGGTTTTTTGTGGTTTTGATTGGTTTAATGTGTAGGGTCCAAAACCTAAATAATAAAGAATTCCCTCCAATTTCCTATATAAACCAACCCAAGATCTCACTTCCTCTTCACTAAAAGACTTTTTATCTCGACAAAACCATTCCCTAATCTCTCTAGAATCCTCCCAAGGTGCCCAAAGCTCCCAATAAGCCTCTATCAAGCCTTTGAGATCACACTTCCAAGTAAGGGATTTCTTCCTTTCTATTTTTTGTCCAAATTTCGTTATGTTGTTATACCATTTTGTTTTCAATTAAAAATGTTGGGGTATGATTTTTCACCTCCCCCATACTTCCCTCCTTATGTTTTAATTATGAGAGAGATATTTATCTCTCATTAATGCCTCTCTTGCACACCCATTACCATGCCGAAATTCCGTAAGGGATTTCTCTCTCCTCATTTATATTTAAGCAATTATTTTGTTTTATGAATCTAAATTCCATTACATATGTCGGGACATGTATCTATATGACCCCCTTTACTTTACATTTCATTTAAATATTAGGAGACACCCATTTATCTCTCATCAACCATTTTTATGAATTCTTATGTCACGTTGTTATGCTGCCGAAATTGCACCGCGATTTTCCAAGCCAAAGTCATTATTAGTGAATACCATGCCCATTTCTCTATTAAGGGTATTCACCTTTATTCACATTTAATTATTGATTATAGAGTTTCATGTATTAATTATACATTCCTTTATCATGGAATAAATTATTATTTTTAATGAATCTATGTTATATGATCCATATGGAACACTTATGTATGAAATGAAATAATTAAGAAGGGTGTGCCCTGATAGAGCTCCAATGTATTGGGTAAAGATTAGTATCATGATACATCAAGTGAAATGAGGGTTTACTCATGCTAATTCAAGTGAAATGAGGGTTTAATCATGCTCCATGTGCAATGATCCTTGGCTCATTCTAATATCATGTTAAATGTTGTTGCTACATTTCCGTGTTATGATAATCATGTTATATCATGCCTTTATGTTCATGTTTCTCTTATGCTTCATTGATATGCCTATTTCCTAATATGTAATATATTATTCATGTTATTCCTTACTAGTATTTATATCTCACCCTTTTCTTATACATGTCCTCAGGTTATCCCATGCAATGCTAAGTATGAAGTAATGTGTGTGGTCATGTAAAAGAAGTTTTCGATAAAGATGTGTATTTCATGTTTTAAGTTGTTATGTAATGTTTTTAAGCCCCAAATACATTAGAAATATTGATATTCTATGTTGTATAAAGTGTATATATTATTTAATAAATTATGTTAAGTGTTAAATAAAGATAAGTGTTGTCATACTTTATCATTTCCAATTTGAAAACTCCTTCCTTGTCATATTTTATGCCTGTAATAAGATCCTTATTACCTTTCATATGGTATGTTCATACACTATCAAGAATACATGCACCAAAAAAATTTGATGTCTTAAGGGCAATCTATGTAACCATTTCCTTCTCAGTTCTTTTCTTTCTGATCCATGTTTTTTATTTCATACTGGATATAGATTGATAGTCTTAATCTTCATTGGGGTATGATGAACCAGCATCATCTTGAAGTGCTGCAAATTGATTTTGTGTTTTCATATCACATGATTATTCATTGAGTTGTTGCTTGTTACCAATTTGGTTATGCTTCAGCACACTTATCTGCATGGTTGATGTAAAATATATGTCCATGTGTCTAAATCCTCCACACCAAAAGTAATGAACCTCAAAAGATATCCAAGATTATTGAGATCTTTTTTACTGTCTCTTTTGTTCTTCTTCCCTTCGATATATCTTGGCTATAGAGCACACATTTTGTGAGTGTCCCATCTTTCCACAGTAATAACACCTGATGAGGGGTGTATTTCTGTATGTTACTTCTATACCACTAGTTATCCCTTGGGTTCTCTGAATATTCTGATTCTTCTTCTTACCCAAATCAATCTTTTATCTCGGAGTAGGTGCTTATGGTCTGACTTCAACCATTAATAGTTTTTGTTTTGGATCAAGCCTCATACCAGCCTTATCATTTGGATTTTACTATTTATTATATTCTACTAGACCTCTATGAAACACTTTAATATTTTTTATTTCCTGAATGATATGTTTTCTCAATTTCATACCAAGAGTTAAGAGTTTTTCTTGATCCTTAACACTTTTTCATAGGCCGATGAATTCATCTTAAAGGTCCTTGATGCATTTGATTTGATCTTTTCCAGTGTTAGTCAAACTATTGATTTATATTTTCTTTTCTTTGATTTTGAGCTTGTAATCAAAATCCTTTTCTGAGATCTCTGGCATTGAAGACTTTAGTTTTTCAATTTCTTCATTCATCTTATATTTTTCTTCTTCCTGTTACTACATAAATATTTTGGAATCATGAACCACTTTGTTGGATTTATCCATTTTGTCTCTCCAAACATTTATCTCCTCAAGAGCGTATTCTAATTCAACTTTCAAATCAATTCTTCCTTCAACTTCTTTTTCATCATTGTTTATTTCTTACCTTTTCTAGGAACTTCTGAAAACTGCAAACATAGCATTTTCTCTATGATATTTATATTTTTTATCACTTTAACATCATATTCATATAAACTTTCATTTTCTTGTGAAATAAGATTATTCTTTTTGAAGAAATTTCTCTTGAAATTTTTCTTACCTTTCACATAGGTTGAAGACTTCTTCATGGTAATTTCAACTTCAACTACATCATCTTCTTGGAACTTTTTGGGGAACCTTACTGCATGATAAACAATCTTTCCACATCGAAATCATTCTAGTGGAAGTTTCCCTTTAAACTTTCCTTTTCCTATTTTTATATTTGGATAAAGGAATGGCATCACCTTATATATCTCTTCTTCTTCCTGAAAATATTCAATGGTGATATTATTCATGTCCTTAAAATCCATCTATTTGTAATTTCCTTTTTACATAGACTCAATGTCTCCAATTATTATATCATATGAAACAATAGTATTGTGTGAGCTATCCATTGTCAGCTCCTTTAGATATTTATCCTCCAACACAGAAACATTTAGATTGAACCGAGGTGGAAGTCTTCTCACAATGTGCTTAAAAATATTTATATATTCAATAATTTCTCCAAGACCACACGTGTATTCCATAACAAAATTCAACCTATCAAAGAATTCATTAATATACTCATTGGGGTTTATTCTCAGATCCTCATAGTTGTACCATAGACCTTGCAATTTTTCTTCACTGACTTTTGAATCACATGTATAGATATTCAAAATATTTTCCCACATGTAATGAGCAGACTTACATGACATCACCTTTGTATAGATTTCATTGGATAAGGATCTCCCTAATTCATTGATTCCTCTAGCATCAGTATCTAATTCCATTCTATCATCTTCTGACAAAGCACCACTATCCACACTAGTCGTAACTCTATGTGTTGCTACTGTAAATACATGTGTACCTAAAGATCATAAATAGTGATTCATATGATTCTTCCATAATTGAAAATTGTTTCCATAAAATATTGGAATACATTTATGATTAACAACCTCCATTGAAACTATTTATATAGAAACACTAAAATTAACTTTTACTTATGATACCAATTGTTAGACTAACTAGGTTAAATACCCCGAGTTGGGGGGTGAATCAGGTTATGACAGATTAAAATAACTACTCCTTCAGATCTTGTTTAGTTGTTAAACAAAATGCTCTTCTATCTCTTTATCATAGAAATGTATGAACATAAATTAAAGCATGCATGAGACACAACAACTTTACTTCGTTCACCCTCACTGGGCTACATCCAAGGAACATAAAATGGCAATGTATTAATGTAACAAATCCACTAAAAGCACACTATTTTTTACAATGTTCATAGTGGACTCATTGTCCCTCCTAGTTCACAACGAATCACAATATGAAGGCTCGCTGCTCTCTCAAATGAAGTGTGCTCACTGATTCTTCATAATATCCTCCTTTGATTTCTTGAATCAATATGTTTTACAACTCATTTAGTGTATCATTAAGTTACACTTTCATCCACAAGATGAATACCACTTTACCACAGGTCTACTAGGAAATCCCTTTTCAACACTTTTTCAATGGTCTCCTCTTTCATGAAGATCAACCATACTTTGTGAAGAAACCACCTTTCATGGAGCTTGAGTTCTTCCATGAGGATAACTTAGCCTTTGTGAAGCTCACACATCTTGTTCTAATTTTTATAGTCTTTGTGAATATCAATACCTTAATTATTCTCAAATAATTTGGTTGGCTTTGATAACCTTTTTGAACTTTTTAGAACAAACCACCTTCACAAACCACCTTCAAGAATTCAGAGACTAGGAATTTTTGTTAAGTCTTGGCCACTTTTTTGAAGGAGATGGAGGCCTATTTTTAGAAATTTCCACTGATTTCATAAGCTTCCAGCCACATCATCACCATTTCTTAATGCTCCCTCTTTTCATTCGTAGTGTTCCTTATCTTGCGATGTCCTATAAAAATTCTCCATTCGTGATACTTTTCATAATCACATATATCAACATCAAAACCTTTGTGCCTTCATGAATCACCATTAGAAAAGCTTGGTATTTTCAAAATTAATTCCTTTTCCATATTTTCATAAGTCCTTCAAGGAAATCCATCTTTCGCGATATTAGTCATCATCAAAATTGTGGACTCCAAAAATTTGGCAAACACTGGGAAATGGAATCACTTTGTGTGCGTAATTTTCTATACCACTTCTAGGGAATCAATTATTTTGTCATGGGTCTTTATCAACATACCATGTTAACAATCTCTTTGGTTCTCCACAACATACCTTGGAAATTCACTTTGTCAACAAACACAGTCAACCTAAAAATGCTTCAATGTTACCTTGAGGTATTTTTTCCCAACACAAACCATCTCCCATAGATAAACAAGAGTAAACCCCTCCTACATGATACAAAAAAGAGAGAAACGAGGGATTACCTAACTCAAAGAATCTTATAAAACTCACCGCACACCATATGGTGAAGAATAAATGCCCACAAACCACAATAGCATACAGAAAACAACATATCTGTAAGATCCTGGATCTTCATTTCAGGTATGGATCTTGATTTCAGGTTATTTTTTGAAGAAAAATGAAGAAATTAGAATTTTCTAAGTACACATAGTGTACTTATGAGTACACATTGTGTACCCAAGTACCGCATACATCCGTGTACTGGTCATGTAATAGCTGAGTACATGGTCGTGTAGGTGACCTAGAAGACCGCTTAAGGCGGGGGCCAGTTAAGGATACTATATGGTGTGTACATTTAATAAACATGCCATGTAGTTTTTTTTATTTGATAAATCAGAGCGGGGTCACATCTCATATCCTGAACCATATTATTCCGGTATTGGTTCATACAAGAGCACGATGGAAGGGCCGAAGAACTTCGAACCCCTCCTAATTCTTTGTTCGAGCTCCGATTGAGACGTCATTGGGTGAGTTGGAATCCCATTAGTGAGTTCTCAATTACCCTATAGCCTTTCTTCTTGATTCTTCCTCTCTATTGGGTTATTCGATGTTGAATTTTTTTCACCTTTTTATAGATCTATTCTGATCTAGTCCGATTCAAGGGTCGATGTTCAAGGATATCAATTGTGGGACATCGAGGTAGGTGGTTTGTGCCTTTTGTTGTGTTGTCTTGGATTATATGTGCTAAAAGTGTCACATACCCATGATTGGGGTATTTCTTGATTTGGAATTTAACATTTTTCATTACATTCTATGGTTTTATTGTTTAATTAATGGTTGTTCCCTATGTGTAAGGTTAAATACCTTGTTTTTGGGACACCTCATGGGTGTGTTTCCCATTGATTGACTGTTTATGGCCGTTTGGTCTAGAATTCCTATTAGGCATACCTTTTTTCCATGCCCTGGTTGATTAGGATAGAGTTAATTGATTATATGAAATGCATTTGGTATACTTTGAATTTTTATCCATGTATTAGTTATAGATTACATGTGTTTATTTGATATTATTTTCACACTATTTTTCCAATGGACTGTGAGAGCCTTGGAACAGAAAAATTGTGAGGGTTTCCATATTTATTTACACCAAACCATGAGATCCTTGGTGTAGATATTGAACCAGGGTTATTGACCATGAGAGCTACCTAGGTGGTCATTTATGATTTGTTATGCTTTTTTGACCTAGGGATATTAACCATGAGAGCTACCCAAGAGGTCGTTTATAAGTTATTGATGTTATGTTGACATAGAGTTATTGACCATAAGAGTTGGCTAGGTAGTCATTTTAATTGATCTATACTATGTGGAACCAAAGGGGTTAGATTGTGAGATCTTTCTCAAAGGGTTGTTTATGATTGTGACTAGTCTTCCAAGATAAAGCACAAGCTTGAACTCAGTCTTGCTAGATTGTTAGATGGTCTTATGAGACATATGCTTTGTTACTATTACACTGGGGATGCATATTTTAGGCTAGATCCCAAGGTTTTCATGATTAAATGGATTGAATAATAAATAAAAATGAATGTAATTAAAAACTATAGGATTGTTTACTTTTGAGTACTTCCTAATTAATTGCTTCATTTCTGCATATTACCTGCTATATATATTCACTAATAGTTAGGCACAGATATTTTGGTGGTTGCCTACTGGGATTTGTCTCACATCCTATTTGGGTCATGTTTTAGACCAAAATAGATTATATGGTTGCAGGTATAGATAAGGGAAATCACCCTTCTTTATTAGGTACTTGATTGTTGTTAGAGCTGGAGAGAATGGGACCAAGCTGAGGCTTGCAATGCTGTTGGAGTTTACTATTTTCTGTAATTTGGTTTCAGTATTGTATTTCCAGCATTGTGACTTGTTTGGATACTTTCCTAGACACATGTTACATGCATAATTTATATATATATATATATATATATATATATATTCTTCAGTTATTTTATTACTATCAGTCTTCCACTATTTACTTATGTTATATGGTATAACTACTTCTGTTATTGATTAATATTTGTTTTCTATTGGGTTTACTCTGCCAATGAGGGTATAGTTTCCCCACTATCACACCCTAGGCCCTCACTGCTAATCGGCATCCTCTAGAATTTGGGTAAATGCGCTTGAGTCCATGTGGCCAACCGGATACAGGCACCTTTGGGTGGCACCTAGATCTGAGACGTTATAAAGTGGTATCAGAGGAGTTCTTTTTTGCCTTGCCTTACTATTTGGATCCTATAGACTTGGATAGGAAATAATAGGTAGTTGGAAATAATTTTTTCCTGGGAGTAACTAACCTGTGTACAGGGAAAATCCAATTTATCCCAAATATTTCAATTTTTCTTAGTTTTGCAATTGTTATATTTGATTTGATTTCACCATTGAGTGATTCAATTGTTTTGTGTTGTTATGATTTATATCATTGTGGTTCTATTTCTATTGTAACCAGATGATATTAGGGTATTCCATATCATGCATCATATAGGAACTTTATAGAGATCACATGTCATGTATTCTTGTCATTCCATTTAGGGTGAATTGCTGATTGCATGCTGTTGTGATAGATGTTGTGCTAGATATGCATGTTGTTGTGATAGATGACTTGATAGAATACCTACTATTTGGTTAGGGTATTGGTATATGTAAATTTTCATTAAGATGGACGCCAATCTTTGGTCCCTTAGGTGTTATGGGCCATCTTGGATCAGAATTTGGTGGATCATGTTTGAACTTTAATTGAATTCTATTAAGGAATGATATGATTAAGGATGAAAAACTTTGATTCACGGGGAGTATGGGATCTCACAGATTAGAACTTGGCATACCTTGGACAAATTTTAAGTTTTTAAGGGTTCTGGAGAAGTTTCATAGGCTTACTGTTCGGAAACCCAAACAACACGGCATGTGATGTTATGAACACCCACCATGTGTTCTTTTGTTCTAGAGAGAACTGGAATTTCTTAAGTACATGTCATATACTGTATGTACACGTCATGTATTTTTTGACCGTGTGACTGACTGTGTGAGCCGAGACAAGGGGTTGATATATGTTTGGTAGAACACGTCATGCACTAAGAGTACACGTTGTGCTGTAAGAGACCATGTATCCAGATGTGTGACTAACGACACGAGTGGATGAAAATTGGTTTTTACACACTATTTATAGCTTATACATGTCATGTAGTAATTGACCGTGTATCCGTCTATGTGACTAATGACACGGGTGGAGGTAACTTACGTGGTACACACCGTGTCTAGAGTATGCACGTTGTGTAGTGTTACACTAGGAGAGAACCATGTAGTTCTAGTCGTGTAGAAGAATTTGGGTAGGAGAGAATATTCAAGTATGCATCATGTCTCAGGAGGGACATGTTGTGTGTATGGTGTGTTACACGATCAGGTTGGCATAGGTGCACACCCATGTCAAAATCTTAAGGGAACACGTCGTGTAGTAGTTCTATACACCGTGTAACCCTATTTTGTGAAACTTGAATGTTTTTTTTATTGTTCCATTCTTGAACTTCTAATTTGCACTCCTTGATAATCTTAAACTGAGGTGTGTGCTTGAACTTGAAGAGTCGTTACACTAAGACGTCCTGCAGTTGTATGCCAGGTATAGGGTGATGATCAGACACCAAAAATGGTAGATCATAGACTACCATTAGATCCTCTTGTTGTATCCATCTTGGAACCATATATTATACCGGACACATGTGTTGAGGCACAATTTCGTGAAGTCTTCATGAGAATGATGCAGACCTTTCAGGGATCACCACATCCTTCCCTGACTATTGAAAAGTTGATGTGGGTGTTCTAGCATAAGAATCCTCTCAATTTTTTAGGGGATGGAGGGCCACAGGCTGCAGAGTCATGGACGGAGGTCATGCTTTCTATCTTTGAGCATCTATAGATTCCTATAGAGAGGAGGGTTAATCTCATGACATACATGCTATGTGATTCTATCAAGAGACGGTGGGATGTTATCTCGTAGGTGGGACATCATCGGGATATGGCTTGGGAAGTGTTTTAGAGGACCTTCTATTATTATTTTTACCCCGATATGTTGAGGGATGACTGAGCCTGAGAGTTCATGCATTTGGAGCAGGGCGCTCTTTTAGTGATGGATTACTCTTCTCATTTTACAGAGCTTCAGTGCTTCACACATGTTTTGGGAGGTTATGAGTTGTCACTGGATAGAGGATTTGAGGATGGTCTAAGTTACAAAATTCGATCATAGGTGAATTTTTTCAAGATGACTTCAGTGACTGGTATAGTAAATCAGGTGCTAATTATCGAGCATAATCTGATGGAGTTAGGAGTTACGATCCAGGTTCGTTCATCATCCAGGTTTGGTACTCATTTGTTTGATAGTAGTAAGTTCCATATAGATCCTTCACTTAGTGATTCTAGTATAAGATATGTATATTTAAGTAGCCATGTGAGGTGTTACCAGTGCGGGAAGAGTGGGAACACGAGATCTCAGTGCCTGAGATACCCATTTGAGTTCCAATCTTGTGGAAAGATGGGTCATCTTCAGTGTTTTTTCTAGTTTTTCTCACCAGCAGCTGGTGAGAGGGGATCTTTTATAAATCCACATTCAAAAGCAGGACCACCATTTTCTCCTAAGATATGGAACTGGGGTTCTTCAGGCTGTTCATGTCGAGGAGGTGGTCGTGGGCATGGTATCCAGACTACAAGTTTTTAGCGATGGTAGGGTGGATCAGCTCAGGGTAGCCAGGCAGGTTCATAGGTCTATAGTAAAGGTCAGAATTTTGCAATGGAGAAAACCCAGCATGAGTAGGATCTTGGACTTCTATGGTTGGAGGTAATATTCTAGTTTCCTTAGTTTTAGCTTCTGCTCTTTTTGATATAGGGTCTTCCCATAGTTTTATGTCTGTTTTCATTGTGGATATCCTTGGGCTCTACATATTTACTTATGAGGATGTTATGACGCTAGACACTTCTTTGGGGATTAGGACGGCTAGTGTACATCAGTTCAAGGAGTTACCTCTTGAGGTTGGTGGGTGTCACTTCTTGTGGGACCTCTATGTATTAGAGATGATAGAATTCGATGTCATTCTTGGAATGAACCGGTTGGTCTCTTTTCAGGCCTTTGTAGACTGCCATCTCTGTAGGGTGAGTTTCACATCACCAGAGGGTAGGTATTTTCTAAACAAGTGAAAATTGGATGTCTAGGAAAGTAGAGCTAGACCCGAGCATCATGGGTTGGGAGGAATTATAGCCCATATTTCTAGTTTATATATGTATGACAAGGGTAATTCATAGATGTAATTTCCTCTAGTGGTGGATAGTTTCATAGATGTCTTTCCAAATGACTTTTCAGGTTTACCTCTGAAGAGAGAGGTGGATTTCTCTATTAAGATTGTTCTAGGAGAAGCACCAATGTCCATTCCTCCATGTAGGATGGCTACACCAGAGTTATAGAATATCAAGAAGCAGTTAGAGGAGTTGTAGGAAAAGGGTTTAATCTGACCCAGTACCTCTCCTTGGGGTTCGCCTGTCCTTTTTGTGAAGAAGGCGAATGGTACCCTCAAACTTTGTGTGGATTATCGAAAGATGAACTAGTTGATGGTCAAGAACTGATATCCCTTTCCAAGGATTAATGATCTCTTTGATCAGATTCAAGGAGGATGGGTTTTCTCAAAGATTTACTTGAGAACCGATTATCATCAGTTGCATGTTAGACCATCATATATACCTCTTACAACCTTTCAGAGTAGGTATGATCTATATGAGTATTTGGTTATGTTGTTCGGTCTCACGAATGTGCCAGCAATTTTCATGGAACTGATGAACTGAGTGTTCCATCCTTACTTGGATTCTTTTTTGGTAGTCTTCATGGATGATATCTTGTTGTACTATCACACTCGACGCGACCATGTCATTCATATTGAGATCGTATTGAGTACCCTGAGAGAGCATCAGTTATATGCTAATCTCACAAAATACCACTTTTGGATGGATCATATTCACTTCTTGGGTCATGTCATCTAAGAGACAGGACTATAAGTAGACCCATAGAAAGTGAGAGTAGTAGTTTCCTGGGAACATCTGAAGAACATCTTTGAGGTATGAAGTTTTCTAAGGATGGATGGTTACTAAAAGCGCTTTATTAAAGACCTTTCATGCTTAGAATCACCACTGACAGGCCTGACTAAGAAGGGTGAGAAGTACTTGTGGATAGATTTATGTGATTTATCCTTTCAGGAGCTGGAAGGGAGGTTGAATTCAGCACCAATACTGATTTTTTATGAGCTGGGAAAGATTTACGTTGTTTACTATGATGCATCAGGTATCGGGCTAGGAGCAATGCCTATGTAGGGGGAAGGAGTCATTACGTGCGGGTATAGGTAGTTGAGGCCACATGAGAAGAATTACCCGACGCACGATCTCGAGTTGGATACAATTGTGCATGCTTTGCACTTTTGGAGACATTATCTTTTAGGATAGAATTTTGCGGTATTCACTAACCACAAAATCATCAGGTACATATTTACTTAGTGAGATCTAAATTTGAGATAGTGAAGGTGGTTTGAGTACCTTCAGTCTTTTGACTTTGAGCTTGCCTACACACCGGGGAAAGGAAATGTAGTGGCTAATGAGTTAAGTATGAGGACTCAGATATAGGTAGTTCAGAATGCCAATAGTGAGTGGTATCTTATGTATCTATTCTCTGAGACGCATTTGGAGGTTCATGAAAAATAGAGGAAAATGTTTCTTTCTTCTAAATTTGTTACCTGTACTCTTTTGGATTGAGTGAGAATGAGGAAGCTATCAGATTCTGAAGGCCTAGTCTTATGGGAGAGTTTATCGAGTGAGGAACCTAATCCTGGGTGTACCGTAGGCAATGATGAGGTCTTACATTTTTATGGATGTGTATGGGTGTCAGCAGACATATGTGAGGAGTTGATGCGAGATTTTCATTCCTTAGTTTGGGCAGTTCATCCTGGTGTCACCAAGATGTATTGAGATCTACATTGCTAGTATTGGTGTCCAGGTATGAAGAGGGATGTAGCTGGTTTTGTTATGGTATGTTCCACCTCTCAACAAGTGAAGGTGGAGCATTAGCGGTCGGCAAGGCTTTTACAGCAGTTACTCATTCCCGAGTGGAAGTGGAATGATGTCATGATGGATTTCATGATGGGTTTACCAAGTTCACCCAGAGGAAATTATGTTGTATGGGTTGTTTGTTAACAGACTCATGAAGGTTTCAAATTTCATGACGATCAAGGAAACCTCCTATGTTGATGAGCCTGTAAAGTTTTACATCCTAGAGATTATAATTTTACATGGGGTTACGCACTCTGTCATTTCAAATAGGGATGCCTAGTTCACTTCTCATGTCTAGTAGGGACTACAGAGGGCTTTGGGTACATAGGTACTTCTGAGTATAGCTTACCATCCCCAGACAAATGGCTAGTATGAGCGTACAATTCAGGTTTTGGAGGATATGCTTCGAGCATGCATCCTGGATTTCAGGGGATCTTGGGAGAGACACATACCCCTAGTGTATTTTTCCTATAATAATAATTTTTAGGAAACGATTCAGATAGAACCATATGAAGCTTTTTATGGTAGGTCGTGCTGATCACTCTTATGTTGGTTGGAGGCAGGAGAGGCAACTATGATGGGACCTCATTTTTTCCAGGAGTGCACTGAGCAGGTGGAGTTGATTCGGAAAAGGATAGATACTGCAAAATATCACCAAAAATCTTATGCTAATTAATAGATATGACCTCTGGAGTTCGAGGTTGGAGATCAAGTTTTCTTATGTGTCACACCGAGGTTGGGACATAGGAGGATTAGAATACAGGGGAAGCTTTAATCAAGATAAGTCATGTCGTTTGAGGTTTTGGAGAGAGTTGGGATAGTTTCCTATCGGTTGCAATTACCTCAGAGGTATCGGTCTATGCATGATGTCTTTCATGTTTCTTAGCTATGACGTTACTTTTCAGACTCGCCTCATGTTTTTCATCCTGAAGAGGTTGAATTAGATGTGGATTCATCCTTCGAGGAGCACCCTATTCATATTTTGGATTGCAGTATGAAGGTTCTATGTGGTCTGTCTGTTCTTGTAGTACAGGTGTTATGGAAGCACGGGTGAGTACAACATGAGACTTGAGAGAGGTAGGTTGATGTACGATCACAATGTCCAGAGTTGTTAGCAGATTCTTCTTCACCACCCTTGGAAGGAAAATTCAAGGAAGAATTTATTTAAGGTGGGAAGTTTGTAAGAACCCGGATCTTTATTTCTTTATGAGTACACGTCGTGTACTTATGAGTACACACCATGTACCCATGTACCACATACAGCCACGTACTAGCCATGTAACAGTCAAGTACATGGCCATGTAGGTGACTTGGCAAACCGCTTAAGGTGGGGGCCAGTTAAGGCTACTACAAAGTGTGTACATTTAATGAACATGTCGTGTAGTTTTCTTTTTATTTGATAAATTGGAGTGGGGGAACATCTTATATCTGTAACCATCTTCTTTTGGTAGTGGTTCGTATAGGAGTGCGATAGAAGGTCTAAATAACTTCTAACCCCTCCCGATTCTCTGTTTGATCTCCGATTGAGATTTCTCCAAGTGCATTGGAATCCCACCAGTGAGTTTTCAATTCCTTTAGATACTTTCTTCCTCATTCTTCCTCTCTTGTGGGTTATTTGAGCTTGAACATTTTTCACCTTTTTGTAGATCTACACTGATCTAAGCCGATTCAAGGGCTGGCGTTCAAGGATATTGATCATGAGACATCGAGGTAGGTGGTTTGCACCTTTTTCGTGTTGTCTTAGATTATATATGATAAAAGTATCGCATACCCATGATTAGGGTATTACTTGATTTGGAATTTAACCCTATTCATTACCTGTTATGATTTGATTGTTTAATTAAGGGTTGTTGCCTATGTGTCGGGTTAGATACCTTGTTTTTGAGACACCCCATTGGTGTGTTTCCCCTTGATTGACTATTTATGGTCATTTGGTCTAGAATGCTTGTTAGGCATACCTTTTTTTCCATGCCCTGGTTGATTAGGATGGATTTGATTGATTATATGAAATGCATGTGGTACGCTTTGTGAATGTTTATCCATGTAGTAGTTATAGATTACATGTGCTTCTTTGATATGATTTGCGCATTGTTTTTCCAATGGACCCTAAGATCCTTGGACTAGGAAAACTATAGGGGTTTCCAAATTATTTGAACAGAACCATGAGAGACTTGGTGTAGATATTGACCCAGTGGTATTGACTGTGAGAGCTACTTAGGTGGTTGTTTATGATTTGTTATGCTATGTTAACCCATGGGTATTGACTGTGAGAGCTACCCAGGATGTCGTTTATAAGTTATTGATGTTATGTTTACATAGGGGTATTGACCATGAGAGTTGCCCAGGTAGTCATTTTAATTGATCTATACTATGTGGAACCAAAGGGGTTAGACTGTGAGATATTTCCCGAAGGGTTGTTTATGATGATTGAATGATTGTGATTAGTCTTCCAAGCCAAAGAACAAGCTTGGACTCAGTCTTACTATATTGTTAGATGGTATTCTGAGACATCTATTTTGTTACTATTACATAGGGGATACATAAATTAGGCTAGATCCTGAGGTTTTCATGATTCAATGGATTGAATAATAAATGAAAATGAATGTAATTGAAAACTGTAGGATTGTTTACTTTTGAGTACTTCCTAGTTTATTGCTTCATTTCTGCATATTACCTGCTATATATATTCACTGATATTTAGGCATAGATATTTTGGTGGTTGCCTAATGGGATTCATCTCACACCCTATTTGGGTCATGTTTTGGACCCAAACATATTATATGATTACAGGTATAGATAAGGTAAATCTCCCTTCTTCATATGGTACATGAATGCTTTTGGAGCTGGAGAGCATGGGACCAAGCTAAGGCTTACGATGTTGTTGGAGTTTACTATTTTTTGTACTTTGGTTTCAGTGTTGTATTTCTAGCATTGTGACTTCACTACTACAAATATGGCTTTTATCAGTGCTAAAAATGGCCATTAACAACGCTAGAAAAAGCGCTGATAATACCGGCGAAGATAAAGGGGGGTCCCCTTTATCATCGCTCCAAAAAGCGCTGATAAACACCCCTTTTATCAGCGCTTTTTTAGCGCTGATAAAAATAAAAAAAAATTAAAAAAATAAAAAAAAATTAAAAAAATAAAAAAAAATAAAAAAAATACTGCCAATCTCGTGGGGGGTCTTTTTACAGCGCTTGAGCCCCCCTTTATCAGCGCTTTCCTACACATCCAGCGCCTGCCCGCACCGCCTACACCCTTTATCAGCGCTAGACCTTTAAATCACCGTTGCGCGTGCGCCCTTGCCTCCACCCGGATTTGATCTCGAGACCTCCCTCATGCTCACCTAAAGCCTTTTCCACTACCCTATATTGATTTGTTCTCTTATTCATGATATATTTATTTATTTATATATATATTTCGTTATATTTATTCGTACAGTAATATATATTTATATTAATATATATAGTTATATTAATATATATATATATAGTTATATTAATATATATATATAGTTATATTAATATATATATATATAGTTATATTAATATATATATATATATAGTTATATTAATATATATATATATATATATATATATATAGTTATATTAATATATATATAGTTATATTAATATATAGTAGTTATATAAATATTCATATATTGGTATTTTAAATAAAATGGATATTAGTTATTATTTAGATAAAGCTAGTATATTTTATATGTAAATATGTTTAATTATTTATTTAAAAAATTTAATTTTTAGGTGTTAATATATAAAAAATATGTACATATAGTTATATATTTGATTATAAATAGCAGTGTATTATAAAAAACGATAAAATTTCAAAGACATAATATCAATATTAATGTAATACCTTGGAATAAATTCATTCCCCACCAAAAAAATCCAATAATACCCCCTTAAATGAGGCTAAAAATCCACAAAATGTTAAAAAATTTGGGTACCCTGACTAAAAACTCAGTTTTAGAGGCCTTCTGGTCCTCTTTTGGCCTTGAAAAACGCTTTACCAGGGTTCCCCTAGGTCATAGCGACGTAGAGCTCATCGCAGGCTTCGATTTGATATGTGGTAGAGCTCAAACGGACACCCGGATCAAAAGTTATGGCCGTTTGAAGTTTGAGTTGCGTTTTCAACATATTTTGGATATTTTTTTAATTTTTATTTTATTTTTTTATTCTTCAAATTGTTATTAAATGACTATTGCTCCATAATAATTATCAAATTATTAATTAAAAATATTTTTTAAATTTTTTAATAATCCATTTTCACTAAATATCTTATATATTAAGTATATTAAGTGTAAATGTACATTTATACTTATCTAAAATATATTTAAAAATTATATATTATATTTATATCAATATAACTATATAAATATATTTATATATTAATGTATTTTTTTTAAAAAAAATTGTGAAGTCGACCCTTTATCAGCGCTTTTAAAAAACGCGCTGATAAAGGGGGTCCCTTTATCAGCGCTAAAAAAACGTTGATAAAGGGGGGCCTTTATCAGTGCTAAAAAAAGCACTGATAAAGGGGTACTTTTATCAGTGCTTTTTTTAGCGTTGATAAAGGCACCCTTTATCAGTGCTTTTTTGAGCGCTGATAAAGCCCCCCCCCTTTATCAGCACTTTTTCGTTAGCGCTGATAAAGGGGTGGCGCTGTCCTTGCCTAGTTTTGTGGTAGTGCTTGTTTGGATGATTTCCTAGACACAGGTTTCATGCATCATTTATATATATATGCTTTAGTTGTTTTATTAATATCAGTCTTCCGTTGTTTACTTTTGTTATATGGTATTTCTGTTTCTGCTATTGATTACTATTTGTTTTCCACTGTGTTTACTCTGCCAATGAGGGTATAGTTTCCCCACTATCATACCCTAGACCCTCACTGCTAGTCGGAAGCCTCTAGAGTTTGGGGAAATGCGCTTGAGGCCATGTGTCTGACCGGATATGGGGCACCTTTGGGCGGTACCCAGATCCGAGATGTTACAATATCAACCTAAACTGCACCAAATATCCCTCAAAATGCATCCCACACACACCCCAAATCAAAATCGCGCCATCAAAGTGGATATAAAAGATAAGAACAATTAAAACCATGAGAAATAGAGGATAAATCCCCATGAATCACCAATGGGGATCCACCAGATCCAACAGATTGAAGCAAGAGGAAGAGGGATAGAAGATATCCTCGAGGTGCCTAGGATTTTTCCAGAATGAGAGAGAGAGAGTGGTGTGGATTAATGAAAATAAATTGGTTTTAAGGGTTATAAAATAACCTAGACCACACTAGATTCACATCATGTAACCATTTCATGATGTGAAATCATTGGGTTTCCCAAAAATTTCAACTTCCACTAAAATTCACATCGCCTCAGCATTTATTTAATTAAACATCATGAATTTCTTTCACAATTTGAATCTCTTACACATGTTCCCCCCTGGCCGTATACAAGTCATGAAATTGGTCTACTATACAAGTCGTGAACCACCGATTCATGTCCTGTACCTATTTAATGATTTTAATTTCCTGTAGAATCTATATTTCACCTCCAAACACCATGAAATCTTCTTAAGAATCCTCTAAAACTCCTCTAACACACAAAACTGACAAAGTAATAGTCTAGGAAGGCGTGGTTCATTACATTAGATACCTCTCAAATGATTATCACACTAGTTGAGAATACAAAACTAGTCACATAAGGAAAGGGGTCCAAACAACCACCCCATGAGATACATCTCAGGGATCTTATTACTCCTCAATGCTACCACCATCCAAACACACCAAACCAAATGGACACAAAACACACTACATAGCTATATCACCACCTATCATCGGGCACCACACTGCATCATCTAGTACCATCCATAGCCACCACATTTCCATATAACCACACTAACCTTAGCATAGCCCAAACCAACCACTACCACAACCAAAAAATAGAACTTCATTAAACATATAAATCAAGTAATTTCCATCCTCCATGTAAAGATATTATCCACTCTAGGTGACACTAACTCGCCTGCATGGTTTTAATCACATAAAAGTTAATGCATCTTGATTAGGAATTGGTTCCTCTATTTTTCATATATCAAGGGTTTTATTACACATCACACATCAAGGGAAATAGAACATCTCATAACATAGCAAGATCCAAACATCAAATCACAAGCAAAATAGGGTAAGGAAAAACTCAAAATATCTCTAGGTACTAGGCACACATATGCATCTCTCACTCATAAGTACTCTACTTCACACCACCATGCCTCCACAACACATGAACCAAGGGAATTATTCATCCATGAAACGCCTTCTCTTGGTGATCCTATATATCTACCGGTTTCTTCAAAAACATTGTGTCATCCTCAATATCTAACTCTCCCCAGTCAATGAAACGGGATTCATCGTAAATATATTGAATAATCTGAGAGACATGGAAAACTTCATGGATCCTCTGCATCTGTGGTGGAAATTCTAACTGATACGACACCTCGTCAACTTTCCCTAGCATGAAATCTTACTCCCCCTGCCAAACCTACACTACCCACATCAAGGGGAAACCTTTAAGAATACATGGTTCCCAACCTTTAACTCTAAGGGCATCCTCCTGTGATCATCATAAGACTTATTTTGGTTATTTTCTAGTTTCATCCTCTCACGGACAAGATAAAACTTTTTTCCATGCTCTGCACCACATCAGGACCAATAACTATTGCCTCCCCAACCTCCATCCAACAAAATGGATAACGAGATAGTCCCTCATAATAAATATTCAAATTGGTCCATGCCAATGGATGAGTGATAACTATTATTATAAGAAAACTCAACCAAGGGAGATTTTGTTCCCATGATCCACCAAAGTCTAAGATGAACACCCACAACATGTCCTCCAGCCTCTAGATGGTTCGCTCCTTATTCCCATCCATTTTGAGGGTAGATAGCAGTGATGAGGTGTAACGAAGTTCCAAAATAATGTTGTAACCTCCTACAGACTCACAAAAAAAGTGTGTCCTGATCCAAGATAATGGACCTCATAACTCCATGCCACCGCACCACTTCATCCACATACCTCTTAGATAAAGAATACACTACACCTGACTCTTTGATCACTAAGAAGTGGTCCAATTTCATCAAATGATCTACAATCACCCAGATAGCATCACATCCTCCCTGATATTGGGTTATCCCTATGACAAAATAAATTGATATGTCATGCCATTTCTACGCAGGAACATCTTAAGGCTACACAAGCAACCAAGAACATGATGCTCGACCTTTACTTGATGACAAACCAAACACCTCACAATGAACTCTACCACTGCCCATTTCATCTCGGGCCATAAAAACTGCATCCTCAAGACACGGTACATCTTGTATACTCATGGGTGTACCATAAAAGGTGATCTATGAAACACATGAAGGACTCCCGCATGCATCACTACTAAAATAAACAACCTCCCACAAAACAACATATGGTTCTGACCATCCGTCTAGAGCATCATCATGGTCGATACGATCACCCATCACCTCTACCTATGATTCTCCCCACTATGATTTCTCCACCTAGTTAGCAATGCAAAACGGGTTGCGGGCCCGCGGGATAAGCGGGTTTGGGGTGGGTTTGGGGTGGAGCGGGTTTATTAAAAATAACCCACATTTTAAACGGGCTTATACGGATAGCCTGCACGGACAGCCAACCCGTGTGAGTTTACCCGCACGGATACGGGCTGACCCGCGGGTTCTTTTAGTTTTTTTTTACAATAATAATTATAACTTTAAATTTTAAAATATAATTTCAGTGGTGTAGAATTCCTACAACGACTTCTCCTTTTCCCAAAACCACTCCACCCGATGCTGCCTCGAAACCCGACTGCCTCTTCCACTTTAATTTAATTATCCAACTAAACTTTTCCCACCTGACCTCCCCTGTGACCCCCAACTTCGTCGCCCTCTGATCCTACGCCACCCCCACCCCCCACCCGGCCTCCTCCACGACCCCCGCTTAGCCTCCTACCGCAACCCCCGTCACCTCACCCCCGACTGACCTCCTCACCTCCTTCGCCCGTGACCCCATCACCCTCGCCCGACCTCCTCGCCTCCTCCGCCTGCGAACCCCGCCACCCTCGCCTCCTCCGCCCGTGACCCCCCTTCACCACCTACCGGACTCCTTGCCTCCTCCACCGGCGACCCCCATCACCCTCGCCTCCTCCCCCGGCGACCCCCGTCACCCCCCCCCCCCCCGCCCGGCCTCCTCGCCACCTCCATCCGCGACTGTCGTCACCCCCTCACCCGGCCTCCTCCATCCACAACCGTCGTCACCCTCGCCTTCACCGCCCTCAGCTCCCACACCACCCCCATTACACCCCTCGCCATGCCTCCTCTGTGACATCGCCTTCGCTGCCTCCTCCCCCGTGACCCTCGTCGTCGGCTCCATTGTGACCCCCCAGCCCGACAACGAGCCCTCCTCAGCCACCCCCTGGTGTCCCCTCCCGCCTCCTCCGGTACCTGCAACTCCTCCACCGATGCTCCTCCGGTATTCCAACAGCTACTCCGGGAAGGTATTGTTTTTTAATATTTTTATTTATGTTATTTTATAAAAGATTTAATTTTTATTTTTTTATTCTGTATCTCCTAAAATTTTAATGCAAATTAAAAAAAACATATAACATCAATAAATATTATATTACACCATTATTTGTTAATTTAAAATGTAATTTTTTTATAATATATCTATAATAAATGTGGGTTTCCCGCGGGCTTGCCCGCATCCGCTGTGGGGTGGGGCGGGCTTGATAAATCCACCCGTTTTTTATGTGGGCTTTTGCGGGTCTATCCCGCATGGGCTTAAGCCCGCGTGGGCTTGGCCCACCCCACCCCGCCCATCCCATTTCGCATTGCTACACCTGGTAAATAAGATAATACTACACCATCATATGAAAAAAAAATTGCCTCTACCATTATCCATTGTTGCATCTAATTGAAAGGCTTCCAACTCCTTCATTATTTTCCAAGAATCCTCATACTCCTGAACAAAATCCTTCCATGAATTTCTGCTAAAATAATTAGCCAAAACATCCCCCTTTCTTGAGGTATAAAAGATATCTAAATAATAATCCTAAAGAATCTCTATCCACCACCACTAATGCTGATTCAGATCACACTGATAAAAGATATATCTTAAGATATTGTGATACGTGAAGACCACAAATCGCTCCCTAATAAAGTAATGTCGCCATAACTTTAGCACGAACACAACAGCTGCTAGATATAGATCAAGGGTTTCATATTTATTCTCATGGGAATGTAACTTCTTAGACCCATAAGAGATCACTGCCCTCTACTGCATCAACACGCATCCCAATCCCGGACAAAAAGTGTCACAAAACACCTCAAAGATCACACCCTCCTAAAGTAACTGAAGCACTATCCAAATTACCTATCAGGTAACCAAAAATCACTTATAACTGATCAGTCAACATAAAATCTAAGTCTTTCTGGGTTAATACTATCAATGGTCCTAAAACTTGATATAAATAGGGCATAAACCTCCAATAATAGCCTGCATGACTAAGAAAATTACGAACCTTTTCCATGTTCTTGGGTTATTCCCAAGAAATTAATTCTTTGTCCTTCGATGGGTCTACCTCCACACTCTGTTGAGAAATCACATTCCCAAGGAAACACACCTATTACATCCATAACTCACACTTGATAAACCTTTCATAAAGTTAGTGGTGTCGAAGGACCTATAAAACAACTCTGATATACTTGGCATGCTCCACATATGACTTTGAGTACATCAAGATATAATAAATGAATATGATGATGGAATGGTCTAGGAACTCACAAAACATGAACACAGCTAGTGTGTTTGTAACACCAAATGGAATGACTACAAACTCTAAGTGCCTATACCTACGTCTGAAGGTAATCTTTAGAATATCGCTTTACTTCATCCTCAAATGGTGATGTAAAAATCACAGATCGATCATAGAAAACCAACTCACCCCTCTCAGTTGGTTGAAAAGATAATTTATCCTTTAAAGAGGGTAATGGTTCTTGATTGTAACTTGATTCAACCTCCGATAGTACATAATCTCAAACCATCATCCGCCTTCTTGGAGAACAACACTAGAGAACCCCACAGTGACACATAGGGTTGGATGAAACCCCACTAAATTAAATCATCCATATTTATCATCAAATCATGTATCTCTATAGGATCTATTTTATAGGGAGACATTGAAATACAAGATGTGACCAACAGCAAATTTTTCACAAAATCAAGTTCACGTCGAGGAGGTAGTGGCATAACCTCCTTTGGGAAAACATCCATAAACTTCTCCACAAACCAAGGAAAACCCCCAACTAGAGATTTTATATAGAGATCCTCCATAAAAGAAAGAAGGGGCTCCACTTACTGACTACCCACTTGACATCCCTTCTCACTAATTAAAACCATATGCTGAATATCCACATATAAGAACACAAATATCCTCTGAAATCAATTGATAACATCATCTATGGAATAAAAAAATGATGCCTAGTATGAAATTGTATGGAATCATATGTAGAAATAAAATATTCACAAGGGACTGATGTGGCTCTATCATTATTCTACACCCCCAGAACACATCAAACAAGTTGGTCTATCCTCTGACTGGAATAGTCAACACCATGGGAATGAGAAGACTCTCTATGTCTAGTCCTAGAGAACAGACTAGAGAGAGTGAAACATATTATTATGAAGATCCTGAATCAAATAAGGCACAAATAAGGGTAGACAATAAACTGAGTATACCTCGAATGATCTCTAGCCCCTCTAGTGTTGCTACCTCCACTACATACAACTGACCACACCCAAATCCTATTCCTCTCTAATGAAGACCATCCCCAAGACCATGGTTGGGTTGAGGTCCCTAAACATGAGGAACAAACAGAGGTTAGACTCTATCTACTATATCACCCCTTGGAGGAACATTAGTATACTTCACATGATACTGAAATGGTCTCATTGGAAACTATTGTTGAGGATAGTGTTGAACCTATCTGCCAACGCGAAATGGATCTTAAAGAACCATTAGGAACTAATTATAGAAATGGTCATAAATCCCAGAGACAAAACACTTTATCATAATATCTCCAAGAAAAAAATAGAAACCACTGGCCCCAAAAGGTCAAAAGTTATGTTGCTGAGGTCAAATCCCTGATAGTTGAAACCTCGAAGGTCATAGTGCCCGAGACCTGAGACTAACAACCCTGCTCCTTGAGAAACCTTGCTAATTCCCCTCTCATGGTCAACCTCCTTGTGAGTGCATCTTCTTGATCACATATTCCTTCTTTTGAACCTACAATTACTTTTGAAATGTAAAAGGAGTAACTACATACTGAATATAAGGATGGGGTGACTTCTCAAGACGTCTCACACAAGAATCCTCATCTAGAAAAAGATCTGAGGAAAAACATAGAAGGTCCTCAAACTTGATTCTCAACTCCCGCACTGATATAATCCCTTTATGAAGAGAAAGAAGCTCCTACCACTTCACTTCCTTCATGGTCAATGAATGGAACTATGCCTATAACTCTTTATGAAATTCAGTCTAGGAAACATTTTACTCCTTCCGCTCACCCAGATACAATATCCACCACTGATGTGCATCTCCCCGAATCTGAATAACTACAAATAGGACCCAGTATCCTACCAGGGCCCAGATAAAATTGAAAGTGATCTAAATTTCCTCCAGCTAGATCTCTATATCCACATCTAAAACACTTCCCGCATACATCCCCAAAGCCTACCTCTAAAAACCACACAGCTCCCTCTGCCAGCCTCATCCTCTTCTGTCAGATCAACCCTATGGAGATCAACCAAATCAACCTACTAAGCCTATACTACCTGAACCACATGAGGAAGACATCTAGGATCCATATCTGAAAGTGGAAACAAATATTTCTTAAGACCATGTAGTATATAATTTTAGTTCAATTCATTTTAATTCAATTTATTCATTTTAACCTTCCCAAAACAACTCAACTCAAACAGGAACACAATTCATCATAATGCATGTACCTCTCCTATATATCTACCTTGAAAATAGGTCCACCTCACTTGGTCATTCAATAAGATCATATTCTGTGAACAGGATCATGAGGGGCCCTAAAATATCATGTTCTAGCTAGTCTCCCTTAACTATGTCATTCACCCATGTCAAATGGCACGGTTTCCATACCAACCCATGCAATTATCACTGTGGCTAACTCCAACTCTATCCTATCTCTCAAACATCTCTCTGATACCACTCTATCATGATCCCCTCTCGCTAAAGATACTGCAATGAGGGGAGAGAGATAATGACCCCCAAGTCCCACCTCTAGTAGGCCCCGAGTTGGCGACTAGCACCAAGGGTATAAAATCTCATGAAATAGGAGGCATTACCCTCTATAATAATATAGGATCGGGAGATAAGACGAATCATCCAAAATAAACTCCATGTATTAATATAAAAAGAAACCAAAACCATCCCACATGCATGTATAAATGAAACGGGTATAGATAAAATTCTTTAAAATAAAATACCCAAAAGAAAATCTAAAGCAACGACACAGAAACTGTCCAAAAAGTTCTAATCTAGTATTTTACCATACAATCCACGTAATCCTCCTGGAAACCTGAAAATCATTTTTTATACGTAGGGTAAGCATAAAAATATACTCAATAGGAAAATCAAAGTCTATCATGCACATGTGAAAGAAGCATAATAATGCACCTATGAGTAAACAGTAGAACCAACAACACCTAAACAGATCAGTTATACATCCCAACCTCACCAAGGAATTCTCAACAAATAACGCAAGCTATGTATAATAACATAATAAGAATCATAATGAAAAACGGTACCTCGCACCACTTTCCCACTAATTTTACACTCTCACATCCCTCTATCATATATCCTGGTGTTATCATCTCTTCTGAATAACATATACCACATCCCCACAGCATAGTCATATCACATCACACCCAGAGAAACTTGGGACACCATCCCACAACACGGTCACATCTCATCACGCCCTCAGACACATGGGCCACCTCCCCACAGCACAGTCACATCTCATATCGACCACATACACCTGGTCTGTCACATCATAACCATAACCAGAATAGTAGGTTATCATGAACATAAAGTAAATCAACCTTGTTCTCTCCTACCATGCACGACCCCCACCATAAGTTTCCCCACAGCACATACATATCACATCTCACCCGAAAACACCTGGGCCACCGCCCCACAACACGGTCATATCACATCTCTCCTGAAAACACCTAGCACATCGCCCCATAGCACAGTAATATCGCATATCACCCGAAAACACATGGGTCATCACCTAGTGCACTAACAGACCTCCGTCCATCATAGCATGTGCATATCCACTCACCTGGAAGAGAGAGTGGGAAAGAGCAGGTAGCTAGCCATCCATCCTCACCACCAGGATATTGGGAAAAAACCTATGTGAAAATATAGGTGTCGAAACATAGTGCTCAATGTGGGTGGGTGCATATAGAAATAAAAAAGAATATACAATTATAGACATATAGTTATACACAAGATCAACCTATGGATTCACAACAAAATAGTAGCCAACTCACAACATCCCCACTTTCACTGCCACCTCTAAATTCATAACACCACACAAACCACAAGCCATATCTCACACCACCAACCAATTCCATTTACCATATCATTCTTTTCATTATTTACCAACAACTGCATTTAACTATACAACCCATAATTTATTTTTTCATTAATCATTTTCATCTCATTAACCAAAGAAAGCCCTAGTCATTTCAATTATTAATAAATAATTATTTCATCACTACCTAGGCATCTAGAACAATGAAACCACACATCACAATTAGATCATCATCCCAATAATATCATCACCCTGCCACCCCAAAAGCACAAATAAACAAATAATCACCTTGCTGACCCAAAATCTCAGCCAAACAAACCATCACCTCACCGCCCCAAAAGCAAGGTCAAACAAACCATCACCACGCCACCCCAAAAGCACAGCCAAACAAACCATACATCCCCCACACCACATCGCAAACACACATCACCACCCCACAAGCATGACCACACATCACAACACATCAAAAACCATTTTACAGATTTAATAGAGGAGCTTATATCATATTTCACTTTATTTTATGGGTGTTATCACATAATCCATAAATACAGGGGAAACCATTTTATTAACCAAATATAAGTGGTTAGATGGTTTCCATTTTGGTTTGATATAATAACAATATGAGACAAGGTTTTCATATCACAATAACTACAATGCAATAAAAAGCTCCCAAAAGCCATGATTTTTAGTGCGTATTCAGCCCGTACAAACAGAACATCACAATAATATCAAAGTAGTAAAATCATGTGAATCATTCTTCTTACCCCATCAATTTCAATTAACTAATTAATTTCACTTTATTAGGCTAGAACAAACCATATCCCATAGATAAAAATGAGTAAACCCCTCCTGTATGATACAAAAAATTGAAAAACGATGGATTTCCTACCTCAAAGAAGCTTTTCCAACTCACTGTGCACCATAGGACAAAGAAGAAACACCCACAAACCACAAATTCACACAACAAATTGTAGATCAACCTACACTACACTAAAGATCCATTAGAACATAGTCCACACACACCCCAAACCAAAACTACATCATCACAACGAATCTCCAAGATAAGAAGATAAAACCATAGGGAAGAGAGGAGAACTCACCACAGGCCACTAATGGGGATCCATCAGAACCAACGGATCAAAGAAAGAAGAAGAGGGCTAGTGGATCTCCTTGGAGAACCTAGAATTCTTCTGAAATGAGAGAGAGAGTGGTGCAACTGAATGAAAATAAATCGGCCGCAAGGGTTATAAAATAACTTGGATCCTACTGGTCACACATCATGTAACCATTTCATGATGTGAAATCCACGGGTTTCCCAAAAATTCCAACTCCCACCAAAATTCACGTTGCCTCAGCATTTATTTAATCACACGTCATGAATTTATTTCACGATGTAAACCCATTTCATGGGTTCCCCCCTTAGCCACATATAGGCCATGAAACTAGCTGACTACACAAGTCGTGAACCACTAATTCACATCGTGTACCTCTTTCACGACGTGAATTTCCTGCAGCATATCCGTTACACCTCCAACCACCAAAAAACCTCTTCAAGCCTCCTTTGAACACCTCCAACACCTAAAACTGACAAAGTAACAAGATGAGAAGGCATGGGATGTTACTAATTATCTCTAGATTGAACACTTTGTTTGAAGTGAATTCACTTATTAACATGCTATATTTTTTATCTTATTTGAAAATCATTTATTTTGTTTCACATCAAAGCATGGATATTTTGAAAATCTATTTTGGAAAACTATTGAAACAAGTGGAAATTTCTATTTGAATTTCATTATGACTTTTCAACATGTCAATGAACAGTTGAATTGAAAATATTTTTTTGAACCAAAATTCCCAATTGTTTTCTTTTACCATAAGGTTCAATGTTGAGGACAAAGTTGAGTTTTTAGTATTGGGGAGAGAGTCTTCTTAATTAATATTAGCTATTCTTTAATGTAAAGTGATCAAAACCCCTTAAAAAATTTCAATTTTTTTTGAAACTTTCACCTTCATTTGGGTATTCTTAGTGCATCGGATTCTTTCTGAAAAATTAAAGTCTTGTTTTGACACTTTAAAGAGGTTAACCTTTAATTAATATGTGGATTCAATTAGGTAAATCACTTTTTATTATTTTCTTGAAATCTGTGGTTATTGTTCAATCTTAGGGACAATGTTATACATGGTAGGTTTGGGTCTAGGGTACAAAGGAAGGAAAGTTGTAGACATGGAGGTTCGAAACCAAGACCTCCTCAACTCATCGGCACAGGTACAGCAGGGGCATAACCAATGAACTACACCCCATGGGGCTGAGGACCATGTTATACATCAATCATCAAATTGATTTTTTTTATTTGAATAAAACTTATAAACTATGAATTTAAATAGGCTATGAAATAAAAATCTCAATCTAGGTTTAGCATTTCATTCCTTCATTATTTTTTAAGTTGTTGGATGAGTTATTTATCCTACCTTGTTATTATTAAATTTTCTCATCCAAACAGGGTGTCTAATTCTTGTGAATTCTATTTATGTGTGTTTGTTCACTTGGAGGTAAATAAAATTTTGGAAGCCTCAGTAAAATGCATACTGATTGATTAATTCAATCCAAAATATTTTAAAGCCAATCATTTTTTGTAAAATATTAAATGAATCTTGTATTGAAATTTATTTGTTTTAAGAGGAATTTTTTTCATTTTACTTTAAGAGGGTCCATAAAGGAAAATCATTTTTAAAATTAATTTTTTTAGAATTTCAGTTTTTCAAATTTATGATTGATTTTATTCAACTAAATTGTACTGAGTCGTTTATTGAGGACAAAAAATGTTTCAAGTATGGGGGAATTTGACGTGAATTTATTTCACACCATTTTCCACATCTTTTTATTATGATTTTAATGTTTTATATAATAAAATGTGTTTTAAATGTAAAATAATTCAATTTTAGTTAATTTGGTGTTAAAATTATTGATATATTAATTTTATATTTACATTTATATTTTTATATTTAAATTATTAATTTTGTCTTGCCTTGAAATTTTCTTTTCTTTTTAATTAATAATTTTAAATGTTTCAATTTTTATCACGGTGTGTAGTTATTTAAATTTAAATTTAAATTTTGTATTCGATAATATTTAATCACTGGAAGTTGAATTTAAGTTAAAATCTTTGGTTTTTTTATTTCAAAATATTTTAATTTTAGTTTTCAAACATAAAAATTAATTGGTTCTCAATTTTTAATTATGGAATTGAATATATTTTAATTTTCATTTTTATCTTGTTGTTTTAACATGTGTAAATTAACTTATAATTTGAGTTTTAAATGATTAATAGAAATCAGCTTTTAATTTTTATTATTTAGTTTTTAATGATTTATCTGGACGCCCTACGAGACCCTGAGCGCCATCAAAACCTACAATATTGAGCAAGGAAATAAAGAACTGAATCAGGGGTGAATCGTACAACCCTGAATACGCATATACTAAAGATGGACGAATCAAACTCCCGAAGAAGACAATTGAAGCTTTCGAAATCACCAATCTGAAAGCTTGCGGTGACATGAAGACACTGAGATCGATGGTTGTAGTGGCTGGTATTCGGTGATTGAAGTTAAGATATTATAAAGATCCTGCCAAGCTTGTTGAAGATTGACGAAGACGCTGCTGGGAGCCCGAACAAGCTTACTGGAGAAGGAGACACTAAGATCTTGGTGTGCTAACATGAGACCTGATGATGAAAACGGGAGCCAGACAAATTTGAAGAAGATCCAAGATCCGGGTAAGCCTGTTGAAGGTAACGAACGCCTCTGTTAGTGAAGTTAAAAAAAATTCATTGAGCCTTTTAAGACTATTACACGAAAATCTAATGAAATGGAAGGTTGACTTAGGATGAAATCTGGATGACACATGTTTGAAACTAGTTGAGCTATGGCTAAAGTGATGAACATGGTATTCTTAGATTTTCGAAGAAGATGTCGTGCTTTATCCGATTGAGTTTTTATTACAGAAAAGTGGGAGTTTCAATTTCTGGTTCATGTTTGTTGTAGGATCCAAATCATCTAGATTAAGGGGGACCAAGTTCCCATAAGCTATTGCTGTGAGGATGTAGGGATATGCACCTTGGGTGCTCGGTGAAATGCCTGTGTGAAATTAAGATCATGAGTTCTACAAAGCGAGGATCTATTTTCAAACAAAGCAGATTATTTTTCCCTTTTCTTATCCTTTCAATTCTTATTATTGATTTTGAATTTGATAGTCTCTTTTTATCTAAACCATTTGGGGGGTTTTTCTTGATTTTGGATTGATATTTGTTTATAGTTTTTACTTTAATTTGGTGACTTTCTGATTCTTCCCCATGCTTTCCCATTATGTAAGTGTTACTAAATTCATTGTTGACCAGGAATCGAGAGATGAGGTTGGTGATATAAATCATGTTCTATAAGAAACAATTCATTCATCAACTATCAATCAAAAGATTGTGTTGATGAATCACTCAGCAGTGCAAATTTATCACTCCTTTTAACTTTCATCCTTTCTTGAGTACTTTTTTTGAGTTGTTTTATGAACTGACATGAGATGAATAGTGAAGGCATAAAACATAAAAGTACCAAAAAAATAATTAAATTAGAAAATGTTGATGTGTTTGTTGGTTTTGGACACAACAAAAGCATGCAGTGATGGACGATATATTAAAATTTATTTTAATAATCGTTGTCTGAAACCATGAGCGAGAATCTTGCATGGAAAATTTATAATTTATTTATTTAATACGTGAAGGAATAAATAATTGAGCTTAGGAACTTTCTTTGCTTATGGATGTTAATCATCCGAAAACACCCTTTCGGATCGCCTTCATTGTGGTGTGAGGATCCAATGATCAAATCCCTCTAGTGGTGATTCACATGTACTCCAATGATGTCCCAGCAACACAAATCGATCTTCGGGTGCTAGCATAATAGATTGAATGTCTTACATTATTCGTTCTTGATTACTCGTTCTTCAATCTTGAAGAAATATTTCTTTCATTTTCTCATTCTTAAGAGGGGGAGAGGAGGGGTCAAGAGAGAATTTGTTGTGCGCAACAATTCTCTATTCTCAATTTTGGATTCCATACACAATAAGCATAATCGTCTATTTATATAGTCAAGGTTTAGGTTAAAATATTAATTAATTTCATGTCGTTCATTAAATAGCATTTAAAACCTTTAATGAACTCTATGCCACATAATAATATTATTATTTTTTGTGGTGTTCAACTTGTGCAAATTGATAAATAATATTTACCGCCTTTTAAATAATTATTTTATCATCGAATGTGGTCTTGATCTGTTCAAACACCTCGATATTTATTTAATACTAAAAAAACATTTTATTCATAAATAAATATTTCATTCACATATTTGAAAAATAAATATTTATTAAATAATCAATAAAATAAACAATTTTTATTCACATGCCGACAAATAAATATTTATTTAATTTATGTGATCAATATAACTTGAATAAAATTATTCTTCGGTATTGAAAATAATATTTATTCCATTAATTAAATTAAAATGGAATTTAATCGACATCAACAGAAACACTAAGCGTGTAACCCTCTATGATTCTTTCTCATTGGAATTATGATAACTTGCAAGTTCAAGATTATTATCTAGTAATGATTCAAGACATCCAAGAGAAAGAACTTAATGTCACAATGACGACAACCACATATGAACACTCAGTTTGTAACATAATCCATTTGTCGCAATATCTCATAAAGTAGATTGCATGATAGTGTCATTAACCTATTTGTTCGATACATCTTTATTTGACTATCTGAAAGAACCACATCATTACACCATGACCATGGAATTTAGGAGACAATTATATTCAAATCAAAGAGACGAGATACTAACTTCCATAAAGATGGAAGATACAAATCCTTCCCCGACTTATCCATTAATAACATGTCAATCATGACGCACCCAATGTACCCTGCTTACCTCCAACATATCGCATGATGATTTTTGTTAATAAATCTAAGTGTGTGAGTCAGGACATATAATAATAAAAATCTTAAATTCTAAGGACCATTAAAAATGCTCATAGATAGGAATATATGATGACACCAAAACATGTAGAATTCCTATTAGTGGGTCTATTCTCATAATCTCCCGTCTTGGAGATTACCAAGTGCGAACTTTATGAGAAGAAGCATCGTCTGCTTAAGAGTACTCGCACGTGATAGTTTAAATATTACATGTCTCATCATAGTATGTTATCCAACCACAGAACTATATTAAGAATATTTCCATAACATTTCAAGATTCTCATCATAGCGGGGAACTTTTATGACTTATCATCGAGACAAATACTCTAGGACATTATTTCATTAAAGTCATGCAGAACAATGAAAAATATGTAATAAGATGTTTAATTAATATTCAATTCATCAAATATACATGTAATATAAGTACAATCAGTTTGTCCTAGGACGCCAACTCTAAGAAACTCTTACTTTGTAGAGACCCAAGCTTGACGTACATGGACGTTACATTACTTTTGCGGAATACTTAATACATAACAAAAACAGACACCCAAGGACCGTAGTAGTTTAGTGTCTTTGGAAACTTAGAGCATAACCTTCTAATCATGGTAAAAGATCTTCAACATCTCTTATAAAGATCTTCCCCTTTTGTATTCTTACCTAAAACCTTTCATTAAATCCTGGGGAAAAGAAAACATATAAAGGGTGAGCTCAAATGCTCAGTAAGGGTAAGCATGTAGAACATAAAACAATTCATTAACATTTGAACTTAAAAAGGAGCAGTCCCAGAAGAGGATTCAGAGCAGGTGCACTCACCAGAGCAGAGTTAAATGGATTGTCAGAATGAGAGGGTATGACTATGTCATCGGTATCAGCCTGTGCTTGCACGAGAAGCCTAGCCAGACGGTCATGCAAAGGTGGAGAGCTACTATCAGGATGCAGATGCTGGGGAGGGGCAGTTTCTTGTAGATAGTCTGGTTGAATTTCCTAAGGACCTTCGGGTCATGTAATCTCCTAAGCCTATGAGCCATGTAATCTCTGAGCCTACGGGCCTTATAAGGGTTCCTTGTAGATAGTCTGGTTGAATTCACTAAGGACCTTCGGGTCATGTAATCTCCTAAGCCTACGGGCCATATAATCTCTGAGCCTACGGGCCTTATAAGGGTTCCCCCTCATCCCTTGAAAGGGGGGTTATCAAAAATCAATAAAAATGAAGGCCTTCGGGCCATTCAGGCATAATGCATTGATCATAAAGGAACATTAATCATGATAAAATAGCATGGTAATAAAATATGTAATTGTGGCAAACCATTAAGAACATGTTATGATTTCCATATTAGCCAAGACATTGCTGTCAAGACCATCATAGTGGACAAAGTCCATTACTGAACCGGGTTTACCTGTCGTTCCAGCCCTGTAATACTGAACCCGATTTACTTTTCATTTCAGCCATGTCTATCTCATGAGATATAAATCTTTACCCAATGCATTGGAGGGAGATATAGGTCTCACCCATATCATATTGAAATCATTCTTACGTGTGCCACAAAACAATCATAAATCATTCATCATAACCCAAAGAATAAAATGAGTTTCATAAACATAATCCAATCTTAACATAATCCATATAAAACAAATGGATGTCATTTCATCATATGAAAAATCAAACCATATAAATAATAGAGACATTATACTTGAAACATAATCATACTAAATAATGTCATCTTAGATGAGAAATAGTTTTTATAAAACACTTGAAATGAATTCTTGAGAAAAATATCTTTTCTTCTTCAAAATCATTTTCTTTTCACAAAATGCCATGTAATTTTAAAAGAAAAAGATTTGGTTGAAAATAATCAAGAAATCATGTAGAGGAAGCTTCATGAAAATAAGGCGTTATGAAACCGTAAAAATCTGTTCATACCGTATAAGTTAAAAAAATATTCTGCCCATGCCCATGCCCATGCCCATGCCCATGCCCATGCCCATGCCCATGCCCATGCCCATGCCCATGCCCATGCCCATGCCCATGCCCATGCCCATGCCCATGCCCATGCAATATAAAGAAATTCTGCATTTGGTGAGATTTGAACTCCTAACATCTTGCATATTTTTCAAAGATTTTACCACTCCAGGAGGCTCGTCATGTTGTTAATAAACATAATTTAATATACTTAGATATACTAATTGAAAAAACAAGTAATACATAACTAATAGATATAAACTCAATAATAATTAAACAATAAACAATAATCAATAAAGACTTTACCACTCCAGGAGGCTCGTCATGTGGTTAATAAACAGAATTTAATATACTTAGATATACTAATTGAAAAAACAAATAATACATAACTAATAGATATAAACTCAATAATAATTAAACAATAGGCAATAATCAATAATTAATAATCAATAATAAATAATAAATAATTATTGATTTATTAGTTATTTATTGAGTTATTTATTTATTTATTATTATTTACTGTTTATTATAATAAATAACAAATAAATTATAATAATAAATACATAAATTACAAAATTATGAAAATAAAATAATAAAATAATAAAGTTACGAAATTAAAATAATAATATAATAAAATAATAATACAATAAATAATAAACAACAAATAATAAACAATAAACAACAAATAATAAAAAATAAATAATAAATAACAATAAATAAATAAAAAATAAAAAATAAAAAACAATAAATAACAAATAATAAACAATAAACAATAAACAATAAATAATAAAAATAATAAATAATAAATAATAATAAACAAATAATAAATAATAAATAATAAATAATAAATAATAAATAATAAATAATAAATAATAAATAATAATAAATAAATAATAAATAATAAATAATAAAGAATAAAGAATAAATAATAATAAATAATAAATAATAAACAATAAATAATAATAAATAACAAATAATAATTAATAAATAATAATTAATAATAAATAAAAATAAATAATAAATACTAAATTAAAAAATAAAAAATAAAAAAATAAAAAAATAATAAATAATAAATAACACATAATAAATAAATTATAATAAATAAATATAAATAAGAAATAAGAAATAATAAACAAAAAACAAAAAACAGTAAATAATAAATAATAAATAATAAATAATAAATAATAAAAATAAAAAATAAAAAATAGTAAATAATTATAAATAATATACAATAAATAATAAACAATAAATAATAAAAAATAAATAAAAAACAATAATAATAAATAATAATAAACAAATAACAAATAATAAATAATAAATAAAAAAATAAGAAATACTAAATAAAAAAATAATAAATAATAAATAATAAATAATAAATAACACATAATAAATAAATTCTAATAAATAAATATAAATAATAAATAATAAATAATAAATAAATAACAAAAAACAGTAAATAATAAATAATAAATGATAAATAATAAATAATAATAATAATAAATAACACATAATAAATAATTATAAATAAATAATAAATAAATAATAATAATAATAATAATAATAAATAATAAATAATAAATAATAAATAATAAACAATAAATAATAATAATAAATAATAATAAACAAATAATAAATAATAAATAATAAATAATAAATAATAAACAATAAATAAAAATAAATAATAAACAATAATTAATAATAAATAACAAATAACAAATAATAATTAATAATTAATAATTAATAATAAATAAAAATAAATAATAAATACTAAATAAAAATAAAAAATAAAAAATAAAAAATAAAAAACAAAAAACAGTAAATAATAAATGATAAATGATAAATAATAAATAACACATAATAAATAATTATAAATAATAAATAATGATAAATAATGATAATAATAAATAATAAAGAATAAATAATAAACAATAAATATTAAATAATAAATAATAAATAATAATAAATAAATAATAATAATATATAATATATAATAAATAATAAATAAAATATTATTATTAATGATAATAAATAATAAATAATAAATAATAAATAAATATAAATATTAAATATTAAATATTAAATAATAAATAGTAAATAATAAATAATAAATAACCAGTAACAAATAATAGATAATAAATAAATTAAAGTATATTATAAATAATAAATAATAAATAATAAATGAAACACATGAAAAAGTATGAAAAGACGTGTTAAGGGATGAAAAATCATGAAAACGCATGAAAACAGACGGAGAAGCATGAAGAAGCATTAGAAAGCATGAGAACGCATGAAAACTCATGACAACTCTGAAAAACCCCTTAAGAATTCAAGATAATCATCATAATAACCCCCAAAAACCATTGATAAAGATAACAAGTCATGGAAACCCAAATAAACAGTAATAAATAGAACAACCATTAAAACCCGTCAAAATGGTCAGAAAGTGACAAAAACATTGAACTCACATTAATGGAGATAACTTATGATCTTAGAGTCCGTTCCAGATCCGTGATCAGTCAAATCAAAGATCCTGAAACTATCTTCGACCTGATAGGTGAAAGAGACCGAATGGACAGGCGAATCAGAAGTTACGACCGTTTTAAAAAAAGTTGGAGGGGAACAGGTGGAGAAACCAGGCATCAAAAAACATAACAAACCCAATACCCACTAAAAGTCCATAACTTATGATCCAGGAGTCCATGTGGGTGCCGCGTCCAGTCAAACTGAAGCTCATGAAATGAACTACGATCTGGAAGGTGGAGGAGTCCGAACCGACATGCGGATCGAAAGTTAGGTCTGTTTGAAGACAAGTTCGACGGGACACCGGTGACGGAAACAAGGTTTCGAAGGCCTTCGGAGGGGTTTTTGGGGTCAAAAAACATGACAAAAGTTTGCTTGTGTCGAACTGGTGCGTAACTCTCTTCACTGACTTCGATTTGATATGTGGTAGAGCCCAAACGGACACCTGAAGTGAAAGTTATGGTCGTTTGAAGTTGGAGAACTTTTTTCAACTTTCTTATAATTCTCATATCTTTTTCACCTTAGACCGTCTTAGGGTTTTGATTATACGTGACTCTAGATCTCTTCATGAGTTTCGATTTGACTGGTTGTGACGCTCCAATGGACGCCCGGATCAAAAGTTATGCTCGTTTTAGTGATTTCAAGGTTTCTAATGTTTTTATTTTTTATTTTTTTCCTTTCATTTCGTGGCGGTTTTACCCAAACCGCCGTAATTTCAAGGCGGTTTTTTTAAAAAATTGCCGTTAATCCTTGAAAAAATTAAAAAAATTATAAATTTTTTTTAACACATTTCGCGGAGGTTTTTAAACCACCGTGAAATAGCGGCCCAAAAAATATTTAGCGGCGGTTTTTAAAACCGCCGCAAAACGCCAGTTTTCCTGTAGCGTAACTTGTAACAGAACCATAATAATATTTATGATATCATATATGATTCACTGAGACTTTATATTTTCCGTTCATTTGTAAATTCCATGTTAAAACGGCGTTTTGGGTAAAATCGTTTGATTTATCGTATGTGTGTTGACTTGTAATTTTTTTCATATGATTACTTAGATCATGATTACTTACTTCCATAATGTAAAACATGATTCATATATAATATATATTCAGAATATATATATAATAGATCGATAAATGGAATGAAATACACCATTCATGGAGACGGTAGGCTATACGTACGCATGAACGTTGTTTTCGTTTCATTATTAAATTGAATGGAAGTAAATGATATATATATATATATACACATAAATCTAGTCGCATTATTATGTCATATATTTCATGATTACGTATTATATATACTTTATAATCATTCTTGAATGGTTAACATGAAGAATGAACCTCATCACATCGTAAAGATGGTAATCCGTACGTACGCACGAACGATGATATCGTTCCCATAATTATTGAATGGCATTGGATGATATAATATCTCAGAATTAGTATTATGTTATAATAATCATATATAGTTATTATTTCCACCACTATACTCATCCAAGTAAGGTGGTGGTGGAAAAACATATTACACCACGGCGTGGAGACAGTAAGCTGTACGTACGCACGCACAGTGATTTTGTTTTTCGTAGGATGGATAGAAGGTGAAATAGGATTGTTTCATATTTATAATAATATATCAGTATATTAGTTATACTGATGTTATTACTTTATAATGAAACAACTAAAGAAGGGGAAGTAGAAGAATAAAGAAACTTGAAAGAATCGGTAGAAGAGATTTCCTCTTCTTCGACGCACCTCCTTTGAACTTCCTTTTAAGGGACTAGAGTTGGTCTTTTGAGAAGTCCATAACCTCCAGAATGTGACTAGAGAATTTGAGAAGAGTAATGGGTAGGGTTTGGTCAAGTTTGAAGGCTCAAAATGTTGTGAAGAGGAGAGGGAGGAGGTGCCCTTTTATAAGAGAGTAGAAGGACACTTTTGGAAACCTCTAAAATATTAATTTATAATAAACTCAAACCCCACTTAAAAACATCCAAAATTACTCAACTTTGAAGATAAAATGAGATAGAGTTGTAATATCATCAACCAATAAAATTTAGACATTTTTAAGTTTATTTTAAACCTTATCATTTTGATTTATCTTTATTTAATCTATTTAATTTTATTTGTGGTAATAATATTCTAAATTTTAAATTGTTATAAATAATTACTTATGTGTTGTGAATTGTCCATAATTAGATACTTTATGACATTTTCAACCATATAAATTTTAATTTATAATTTTTAAATATTTTTTGTGATTTTTAAACAATTTAATAATATGTTATTTTTATAAAATAACAATAGTGTCAATTTTGACACTATTCATTTATTCGAATTTAAATAAAATCCACATAGAGGATATATTCGAACCAAAATATTTAATAGATTCATAACATGTCATATTTATCTATAAAATTCATAGATTACATTAAATAGTTCATATAATATTTATTTTAATATTTTTAAAACCATTTATTTGATATTTCAATCAATAAAATAATTTATACATCACTATTGTGTCATCATTAATGATAATTATTTAATCCCTAAAAATTATAAATAAATTCACATGATGTAGATAATTTTATTTATGTTCGAGGTTTTATGAAGTTTATTACTAAATTAAAATTATTACACTTATAAGATATAAGAGAGTGACATGTTGTCACTTTATTTGGTTTTAATAATAATTACATCATTTTCATGGTCAAAAGTCCATGAAATGAATCTATTCCGACTCTCAGGTGATATGGGTCGACTTTTATTCATCCAATAGAATTTTGAAATGTGTTAGGGTAATTTTATAATATTATTTTTACCCTTAATTGTCTGATTTACCTTTAATTGTGGTAAATAAAATTTACCGTAGTTACTATTCATAATGCCTAAAAATAAAAAGTAGCCTATTAACATAATTTGGACCCACTGATTCCAAATATGAAATTCATTTTTCCAAATTCAAAACATAGAAGTTGCAGTATTTAATTTAAAATTAATCCCGCTGTTGAGAAAACGAGTTTTAAAAGTTAAACCATTACAAAAGATTGAAATGTTTTTACCTATGAATTCAATGTAAAATTAATGATAATGACATAAATTATATTAAATGATAAAAATATATTCTATTTATACTTTAAAACCATTCAATGTTATAATTTAACCATATAAATTATCTTGATGAAAAAAGTTGTTTTTAATTAAAATTTAGCGTATTTTTACTATTCATCAAAATATGAAAGTTAACAGAAAAATATTAAAAATTTATCCAAAGTAAATTTTTATATACTTATTGAAATGAATAAGTTTATTTTATCAAATTGAACTTATAAACGTGTCAAAAACTAGATTTAAAGTGGGTGCGTCATCAAAAGGCGGCAAAACTGCATTTTTTGAAAAATACTTATTTTACCCGAAAAATTTATTTTGTTCTCATACCATGTCCTAGAATATGTGTAAGATGAATTGTAATGTAATAAAATTCAAAATGTAGTTAATACTATTCATAACAGCTAGTTTATAACAATATATCCTTGTTTAGTGGAACTCGGTATTGCGTACAACACACATTATTGAGGAAGGTCTCTCTTGCGTGCAACACAAGCCAAGAATAATGTTTGCGTATAATACAAGCTAATATGGTGTTGCGTATAGCGCAAGTTAATTTTGGTGTAGCGTACAACATAAGACATCAAAGAAATTAAAAATAATATTTCTCATAAAATCTCAGGGTGTTACATACTTAGTCTAGAGCCAAATGCCTGCGACTTTCGGTCCGCTAGACCTTATATGATAATAATGTTTCTACTAATTCAAGGCTTTAGTTAAGGGGCCCACTGTATTGTCTTCTGTGGAAATATTTCCTACTAAAACCTCACCTCTCTGAGAAAAATCTATCAAGAGATGATACTTCCAAAGAATGTTCTTTTTCCACTGATGTGACCATGACTATTTTGTGAGAGTCACCACTATGGTATTATCATAATATAGTATGATAGGATCTTTAATTTTGGGAACCACATCAAGATCTTGGATGAAGTTGTGCATCTATATTGCTTCCTTAAACACCTCAGAAGCCACAATATTCTCAAACTCCACGGTAGAATCTGCAACTACAGCTTGCTTTGAACACTTCCAGCTAACAAAACCGCCATTCAAAGTGAAGATGTATCCCATTTGTGACTTCATGTCATATTGATCAGTTTGGAAACTAGAATTTTCATATCCTCCGATGACTAGTTCATTATCTCCTCTATAAACTAGGAACATATTCTTAGTATGCCTCAGATAACTAAGGATAGTCTTGACTACCATCCAATGATGGTCACCTAGATAAGATTGATATATGCCTATCACACTCAATGTGTAGGCAACATCTAGCATTGTACATAGCATAACATACATGACTGACCCAATCGCTGACGCATATAAAATTCTCTCCATGCTGTTTCTTTCCTTATGTGTCTCATGACACATTTTCTTGAAAATATGAATGTTATGTGATGTTGACAAAAATCCTCTATTGGATTGTTCCATACTGAATCTCTTTAGTATCTTGTCAATGTATTTACTTTTAATTAAGCCAAGCAACCTCTTGGATTTATCACAATGGATCTTGATGTTTACAATTACAAGAGGGTTATGAATTATAGTTTAAAATTTTTAAACTAATCAAAACACAAAACCTCTTAAAGTAATATTATCAAACTCAGACTTCATTCGATGATCAGGGTGAAGGAATCAGAATCACAGTTGATCTGATTGTATCAAAGTATGTTTTTATCATAATCATAATTAAACTGATAAAACAAATAGTATAGAAAGATAAATAAGAAGACTAACTTTCTGTTACATGCACAACAGAAAAGACTTGTAAAAAACAAGCAATACATAGCTTGTAAAAGTAATAATGACTTACAAGATATATTAAAAGAATACAATCTTTTAACCTTAAGAGTAAATGTAGTCAATAACCTTGACTAAAGTTTTCCACATATTTATACTTACTATAATGTATGTCTTTCCTTACCAAGAAATCCCTCGATATAATGATCGGAATAAGATTTGTTTTTATATCCTCAAAATCCATCAATCATAATGATGATCGACGCCTGTCTTCCTAGTCCTGGAAGCCCTTGACCCGATGGATCAGATTCACCATCTTCCTATCCCTAGAAGCCCTTGATCATAACAATGATTGGATTTAGAATACAAATGAAAACATTATTAAGGAAACAACCCTGACAAGGATTCCTCAAAACAATAACTCTCTAAAGTATTACAATGAATAAGAACAATATGTTCACATAGAGAAAATTTTAGAATACTTGAGTTTTAAAAATGTATCAGCTCCAAACTCTTCAAATGAATGGATATTTATAAGAGAATCTCCAATGGTCATATTTCTATGTTTGCTGTAACGAACTCAAACAGTTGTCCCTTTGCAGCTCATAATGTTCTGGCATAACTAAATGGGTACCGCTTTTATGATATGAATTTCCTGTAGCAGATCTATTGCACCTCCAACCACCACAAAACCTATTCAAGCCTCCTTAGAACACCTCCAACACCCAAAAATGACAATGTAATGGGTCGGGAAGTCATGAGATGTTACAATTTGTCTATAGACTCAACACTTTGTTTGAATTGAATTTACTTATTAATATGATGCATTTTTATATTATTTGAAAATCATTTATTTTGTTTCATGTTTAAGCATGGAAATTTTAAAAATCTATTTTGGAAAACTGTTGGAACATTGTTCCACCTCTGAGGTGGCACGTTCCGGTTGGTGAGGAAATGGTCTGAAGAGAATCATCATCTGTCTCTTTTCCCATAGATGGTTTCTTATCAAATTTACCATTTATTTTGTTTCAACCCATTCTGCATCATTATCCTTTAAAAGAGGGTTGGATTAACCCCGTGGGGATAGGGTAGTTTATCCTTTCTGTATTGCAAAAGAAATTCCACAGTTAGATGGGCCCAACTGGAAATTTCATGGGGTCAAGTATTTGTGAAATCGGTCCTCCTTGGATATAAATTCCTAGGATGGTCTCCAACGAGTTTATTCGCGGAGCCAGAAACACCCAACAACCCTGATATCCATGATTCATGGACCTGCTTTCCAAAGGCAGACGTTCATTGGACAATGATTCATCCAACGACACTTAAGGACTCCATTGGTCAAGAGGATTGGAAGTTGGGATCATCGCACCCTTTTGGGGGAAGACTATTGCCTATTGTAGGACTCTATTATAGATTTAAGTCATGTTCATATGTTCATGAATCCTTGGTTCATTCTCAAAGAGTGTGTCCACGAGCTACCCTTGGTTTACAGGATCGACGTCAGTGTACATATATTTGATCCTACGGAGGTGATGCTGACTTGAGCCATATAATAAGGCGCTTTGGAATTTATCGTCATCCAGGGGGCAAAAGGTGACATAATATTGGGATCGGACCCATAAGATGAGTTTCCTATGTATCCTTAGGAGAGGAATCAGAACCCACATAGTTCGGAATAGATGGGGCTTACACACAGAAGCTTCCCATTTGAGGGTACATGTCCGGGTGAACCCTTTTGGAAGGGAACCCTTTTGAGCTCAGGCCTTCAAGTAGGCATCCTACGTATCCTAGTTTGATCAGGAATCAGAGTTCTTGTAGTTCAGAAGAGATGGGACTTACGCATGGAAGCTTCCCATTGAAGAGGACATGATTGGGTGAACCCTTTTGGATGGGCACCCTTTTGAGCTCGGGCCTTTAGGCAGATATCCTACATATCCTGATTTTTTCAGGGAATCAGATTTCTTGTAGTTCAGATTTGTGTGGATATGATTAGGTGAACCCTTTTGGAAGGGCACTCTTTTGAGCTTGAGCCTTCAAGTAGGTGTCCTACATATCCTAGTTTGATCAAGAATCATAGTTCTCATAGTTCAGATGAGATGGGGCTTATGCATGGAATCTTCCCATTAAAGAGGACATGATTTTGTTAACCCTTTTGGATGTGCACCCTTTTGAGCTCGGGCCTTCAGGTAGGCATCCTACATATCCTGATTTGATCAAGAATCAGAGTTCTTATAGTTCAGGATTGTGTGGATGTTGTAATCGTCACAAATCTCTAAGCCAACGTGAGTCATACTCGGTGTGAGAAACAAGAGGATGTGAGAGATCCAACCAACCACATGTTCCATCTCCTGCTAGTGGGAGAGGGCGAGCCTACGACAGACGAGGCTGGGGAGACCGTGGGTGAGGGCAAGGAGTGATGAATATTTTAATGTGAAATGACATTAAAGGTCATGCGGCCTGACCTCAGAAGATTGGGGACTTACCTCAATGGGAGTTCCTTGAAATGCGTTCTGGGAAGTGGGGGACTTTTGTCCTCATCAACGGGGGGAGCGAACATAACCCCTTTGACTGATAACTATTCCTCATTGAATGGAAAAGTAGGTGATCAACCTTAATCCATAGAACGTAGAGGTTCACGTTAGCATCCCAAGGTTAGACTCTGGGTTACCATGGGAATGTAGACCCACAGACATTCTCAAAGCCTGAACCATTGTGGGGAGATCCATTGTGACTTCGCTTACCACGTGTATGTAGACTCAAAAGGGTTCACTAATACACCCAATGGTCTAATCATACAGGTCAGGTGGTTTTGGAAGAGTCTTTTCCCTGATGTCGGGGGACCGGTTCGTAGAGGGACTATAGAGGACTGGATGGTAATGGAAGGGTGAGATTGCAACTGGAGGAAAGAATACCTGAAAACACCCCATTCCGCATATTGTTACCTTATGCGGGATGGGGGAAGCTCCACATACCGTAGTGGTATGTGGGCAGATGGGTCGTCTATGTATCGATGTGGTACACGGGCATGGGTACAGACCAATACGCACCACATTGGTACATGTTCCATCATGCCACTTTGGGTTCCTTTTGCGTACTGATGTAGTATGCGGTGCCAGGTTAAATCTGCGTAGTGATATACTATGCACAACACCATACCGTAGGATGGTCTGAGGGACTGTCATTCATGGGAAGTTCATCCGTAAGAAATATTTGGTTCGCGGTTTCACCATTTAGGTTCATGGTTCTGTTATTATTGTTAAGTTCTCCTATTTTATGGTTCGTGGCTGGTTGTACCTATGGAGAGTGTTGTTCGTGATTCAGGCTTTTTCGATGATTCAAGACTGAAGTCGGAACCTTCCGCAAGTTCTTTCTTCCAACCTATGGGTTCTCTTCAAACTTTCTTCGTCCATCCTCCCTCAATTCTTTCTGTGCTCCTTTTATAGAGCATCAGGGACAATCGTATCTATGGGCATGTGGAACCATTTGCGGAGGCCCATAAAGAGATATCTTGACCCGCAGAAGACTCGTTCAATTGGGGTTTGCGAAGGCTATGGTTCGCAATCATGGTTTGTGGAACCCTGCCATTTTGCTTCTTTCATAAACCATTAAGTTCACGAGGTGGTGTGAGGATGGACTCTGTGTACATGATTTCTTTAGCGATGTTGTTCACGGTCCACTGGGTTCGCTGGCTAGTTCCTCGTGGGTCGTTCCGTGTACCGGTAATTCGTGATCCAGGTGGTCCGTGGACCCTTCCCAGTGATGGTACGCGAGCCATTTAAAGTCCTTTGAAAACCTGAATTCCTTATTGTTTATTCTGAAATTTTCAACTCAATTTGAATCCATTCACCTTGCTAGACTTGTAAAAGTACATGCTTCCTTCTACATAGTGATTGTGGGAGTATTTTTTCCCTTGTGGAATTTTTAGGACCCTAAAAATTCCCCCCATCAGAATGGGGTCTGTTCGGAACGAAAAGGAGACTATTCCGATGTAGAAGCAGTTCTGAACTGAAATGGTTCACAGTAGAATAGATAGGCCTGGTAAGATGGGACCACACCTATATATAGGGGCCCATGTCATTTTTCTTTTACCGTTTATCATGGAGAAAAGTGCTCTTGACTTCCCCAGTTTCTTCTGCATTTGCATACTGTGCATCTTTGCGAAAATTCATTTCACGAACTGCTTCATATGTGCCGCGAATCGATCTTTTTGCCATTTCTCTGCCTGCGAACCGAATTTTGGATTTCGTGAATGGAATTGTGGAACTTTTAAAACTAAAATCCGGATTCCATGTAGGAGAACTCTACGCTGCTCATGTGTCCACATACCGATCTTGGACGAGCAAACTGAAATTTAATACTTATTAATATAAACTTAATATTTTAATCCATAACTTTTGAAAATAATCGCACAGAGGCCTTGGTTCGCAGTATACACGTTCTGTGAACCATTCTGTTTTTTGTAAAATGATCCACGGGCCAGCACCTCACAGTTGGTTCGCATACCATGGTTGTACGTGGTGAAACGTTTCCATGTATTGTAGCCATTTGTGGCGGTTGCTTCCACTCATCATGTAGTACACTGAATATGCCTGCTTCATACCGTTTCTAGGAACAGTAAGTGGGGCCTTATGAGGATGTATTTTTTAGTATTTTAGCCATTCCTTTGTATCCTTTATCCAACAACTTTTATTGGACCGACTTTTTATTAGATTTTGGATCTTCATGTGTAGGCTACAATGGTTGCTTCACAGGTTGCGAAAAAATCTATGAAGACAAGGTCGACCATGGTGGGGAATAGTAAGGATCATATTTGAGACTTAATTATTCCTCATGAAAACTTCTTAAAGGATTTATTGATGCCAGAGCTCCTGGATTACCCTATATCTGTAAAGTTTCCACTTTATGGATTTGGTCTCCTTTATGATGTTCATCTACTGTTGGCTGACCCCAATACCCCTTTCATCCTCTTAGAAGCACCACAAGGACATGATTGTGCCAAAATTTCCCTAGTAGGAGAATTCATTGCTACTCCAATTTAGGATAATGTCTTCATATTAAGAGGTTCGGCATGGACTCAGGGAAATTGCAGGTGTCGCGATGGTGTCCCAAGACTAGGCGCCCGAGAGTACCCTTCCATTATCAACATCTCCCAAGAAAATCCTAATGGTGGATGGAGAAACAAGTGGGATCTATGGGATGGAGGATGTTTCTATGATGAATGGACCTGGGCATTCTGGGTACATTAGACCTATTTGGAGTCTCCTGACCAGTTAAAGGTAGTGGTCTTATATCAGGCAGTCTGGGTTTCTCAGTTCGCAGCCTTCTCCCCAGGTGAAATCCTTCCTGAGCTGCTGAGTCACTGGTGTTCAAGTACCGACATCTTCTATTTATCATATGGGGAGGTGGGAATCAGCTTATGAGATATCCACCAGCTTGTAGGGCTCCCCATCCTTGGAGAGATGTACGACGAGTTTCTCCCGACAGCCGCTACTTGGAATGACACTGACCACGTGTCCCCTTTGACAAGGAGTTTACTGGTTATGGAAGAGTTATTACTTGGTCATCCCCTCTAGGCTTGCTCTCATATCCCATTTGAGGCATTGATAGGGCTATTCTTGCAAGTGAACGGACCTAATCTGAGGGCTCACTGCAGTCGAACTCATCCATCCCATCAGTCCTTCCAGACTTCAGGGTCATATTGTGATACCCTTGAAGAGGAACGATATACCACATGGGGATATGTGATTCAACCAAACATATTAACTGCACTTAGATTAACAGGTTTATTTTCAATTTTTTTTAGTGGACGTCTTTTCTCATCCTGTGATTTATATACTGGGGTTTGGGCATGTATCTTGATGATGTAGACCACACTAGTAGAGGGTCGACCCATTAATTTGTCCCTTCCTACTCTCACCCAGCTTTATGAGTTGTTGGGACAAATATATGAAGGTAGGACCTTGCATCATCTTAGTGGACCGTTTCAATTCATGTATGGGTGGATGGCAGAGCACTTCCCCTATTATGAATATCAGCATACTGCAAAGGTTCCTCATTCTGACTTTCAATCTACCCTTCTCAACATATCTGTTGGTCATCCCAGAAATCTAAGTGTTATTGATGCAGTTGGGCTGCTGAATAATGCTTCTCGCTTCTCTTTTTCAATGCATCCTACCACTCATGGGTCATTAAGAAGTGACAGGGGTGGTTCTTTGGAGGAATTCTCATACCTCATCGCGCTTCGGGACAATATTCTCACTGCTCATATAGATCGAGTAGTTATTTGTGAGCCATACCTCCCTTACCAGTTTTCTAGGCAATTTGGGTGCCTTCAAAAAGTTACACCCCTTCCTGCTACTTAGTTAAGGGGAGAGTCTCATCCAGTAATTCTTCGCCAGTTATGGCTTATGATGATGCATGAAGGTGACTCTATAGAAGTTATCATCCCTAACACAATGGGGTCTATCTTTCTGTTGTTGGAATACGCCCAACTGTGGACGACCTATTACCCTGATAGGGTGCTGAGAGAACAAGTTCGGTGGGTGAAAAAACCTTTAACCATTCCCCATCCCATCCTCACCCCAACGATAATGCCACACATTCCTTCTACTATGAAGAGCGCAATAGCTACGCCTTCTACTCCTGTTCTTGCGGAAACCACAATGGATACACCACCTACTCCTGCCCTTGTGGTAAGAAGGTGCTTAGTTCATTGTCAGCAACGTCTAGAAGGAGCTTCATCAGGATAACCTATTCTAGTGGGGAGTAATTCAGACTGCTCCCCTCTTATAAATACTACTCATGACCCTAATGATGTTGGACCCAGTATAGTATCACTGGCCACCCCGAAAGCTGCATCTAGTCCTCCGCACCCGACTCCAGCGGTTGAACCATCTGAGGGCAAGGAGATTCCCCCATCTTGGGTGACCTATCTTACACTACTAGAATTTGAGGCATTTGTAACGAGCTATTTGTGACAGGATCCCGTCACAAATGAGTTTTTGCAACGGGGTCCTGTCGTAAATAGCCCATTTCAGAAAACGTTGTCACAAATAGTATTTTTTGCGACGGAAAATTGTACCATTGAAAATAAATCTCTGATTATATACATTATATATATATAAACTTTTTAGGACGGGCCCGTCACAAAAATTATTTACGACGGACATGTTGTCCCGTCGCAAATATTTTTTTAAAAAATATATATAAATTATTTACGACGGGATCCCGTTACAACAGGTCCCATCGCAAATACTAAATAAAATAAAATAAAAATATATTTAATAAAATTATGATTAATGAAAAAACAATACTAATATTATTAAAATAATTTTTTTAAATTCTCAACATTCACAAAAAATATATAAAAAAAATCATAAAATATTATTATTATTTGTAGTAGTAAAACAAAAAAACATTAAAAAATACAATACTAAAAATAAATAATAAAATAATAAAATATAAAAAATAATAAAAAAAATTAAATTATGCAATATTCACACCAATATAAAAGAAAGAAACTTTAAATAGTTCATATTACAACAAATATTGAATTCAAATGTTTTTAACATAACAAAAAAAATCAGTGACGAATATTCTTCTGGAGGAGGTGGAGGATCTAGAGGAGATGGTGGAGAAAAATTTATCCCTAAACTACGATTCAGATGGCGCATGTACTCCATCTACTCGTGCTGCTGCTGCTGCCATCGATGTGTCTCCTTCTCGTGCTGCTGCTACTGTTGCTGCTGCCATCAACGCATATCCTCCTCGTATTGTTGTTGTTGTTAATGCATCTCTTCTTGCTGCTTTTGAAAACTCTCTATAAGTTCACTATGGTCCCGCAATTTCTCCTGATACTGTGAGCCAGAAGATGATGTCTCTCTACGAGATTCTCTCGAGCTGGACGCCGACATCGCAACAATACCATAATAAGTCCCAGGAGTCAAATGAGAGTTGATACCAACTACTCGGACCTTCTCAAAGGCGTACTAGATCTCTTGCATCCATGTCGCATCATCGAAATGGTGAACACTAGTTTGATCAACCATCTTAGCCTAACTCTCAGCCTGTGTCTGAGAGGTCGCGGCCTCATATGACTCCTTCAATTCCAATTTGAAATTAAAATAGTGAAAATATTATATGTAGTTAATTTTCAAACTGAAAAAAAATATTGACCACAATCTGACGTTGACGATCACCTCTAATCTATCGAGTGGATGGATCACTGTACATCCTCCGATAAACGTCATACTCTGTAATATCTGGATGCTCGACTACCTATATGAATATAAAATAAAAATTTTATATTTAAATTTATATAAAATATTTAAAAAAGATACTTACCGGATGCTCTCTATGTGTACTGAATGTATGGTTACCAGCTCGACGTGTCACCTCCTGTCTCCCCCGGTTTTTCTGACCCAATGAAGATCTTCTCTGAAATCTACCACCTAAACAGTGTGAACATAATCTATCCCAAACGTGAGATGAAATGTACTCTGGTTGGTGGGCTCTACACGAATCATCAAATATTTTCACTTACTACTTTCTTAATGGTCATCCTTCTAAAATTGTGAAAAAAATGATGGAAACGGTCACGCATAGACACCTCCCATGTTGCGTGGATAGCGTCATACATGCTATCATCTATGGGATACCACAAACCCTACAAATAATTTATAATATCAAGTTATTAATGAAATAAATTTCAAAATAAATATTATTTATTTACGTACCATCCAATGATTGAACATGTCGAGCTGCACATCAACATGAATCTATTCCCATGTGATCCATGGATGAGAAAAATAATTGCGTAAGATAGCGCCCCCTGTCCAACAGCTACATGCACAAAACTGTGAAGAAAGAATAAATAATCAAACAATTATTATATAAATAAATTAATGAAATCTAACTAAAATACACAGGTTACCATACCTCAGCATGCGTGGATCGAATCCAAGACATGGACGTCGCTCGGAGATAGGTTCAGGAATCATCAGTTGTGCAAGACCGTGCCCCCTCTGTGTACCCCCTGAACCGCCTGTGGGCTGAGGGTCAGATGATCCCAAATCCTCCTCATCCAAAGGTAGCTCATCCTCCTCCAACTCATGAAATAGATCAGGGTCCATCTGAAACAAAAAATGAATATTGTTAGCAGATAGTTGAAAATAACTATTATATATAGATATATATTAATTATGATTATAACCAGCATTTAACTGTGTCAATGTTCACCTTCATCATCATCTTCATATCTGGTGATGTCAATGTCTTCATATTCCTCATGTCACACCCTGACCCCGTGTCTTGCGATCATGGTTGTTTTTATTTATTTATTTATTGTTATTTTTCCTTTGGTTTATTAAAGTTTAAAAATTTATTAAATTAAAATCAAAATGAAGTAAAATAAAATAAAAGGATTTTTTTACTATTAATAATAACATTATTATGGTTAATGATAATAATATTATTAAGTTTATTATAATTTTTATTAATTTATTATGAGTATTAATATTAATATTATTTGTTTTATTTTATTTTTTATTTTTTATTTTTTTTCTTTTTTTTGCCTCCTCTTTTCTCTCTATTTTTTTCTCTCCTTTCTCCCTTTTCTCTCTTCCTCCCCCTCGCTGTGTCTTGTTTTCTTTCCCCTCTCCCTGGTCGCGGTGGACGCCCCCCCCTTCCCCTGACCTAGTCGCGCGACGCCGATGCCCTACCCTCCCTCCGGCGAGCCTTGTTGTCGCCTTGCTCTTCCTCCCGGTGGACCGTATCGTCTCGCCCTGCTCTATTCGACGAACCACTTCACACTAGTCGAACCCAACACGCCTCCCTCTCCTAGCCATCGTCCCTTGGCTGCACCCCCTTCCGGCGTGGCTCACCTCCAGCGCAGCTCCCGGGTAGACCCTTCTTCAACCTCTCCATGGTTTTCATTCTTGTTTTTTTTGGGTTTCAGTATTCCAGCTTTTAGGGTGTAAATTAGCATCCTAATCTTGGGTGTTTTTGTTAGATTTCATGAATTAGGGCTCTCCTTGGGTCCCTTGTCATGTGTTTGGTGTGCGATTGAAGTTTCACACCAAAATTCGGGGGTTTCAGCATCAAAGGTTGGTGTTTCTGAGTATAATCAATATTTGGTTAATTATTTTTCTTTCTCGGTTAATTTAATGTGTTACACGGTTAATAGGTGAGGTGTGAAATTTGTTTTTAAAAAGATTTCATATGCGTTTGAATTTAAAGTAGCATTTTAGAATGAAATTGATTACTTTTTCATGTTTAACTTTTGTCGTGTTGTTTAATGTCAATTTATAAATCGTGAAATTGGTTATCTGTATTATGTAAGTGATGCGAATGATGTTTGGAAAAGTTTTTAGTCTGCGTTTTCTTTATTAGATAATGCAAGGGCTGTGAATTCTGTTTCATCATGTTATTGGTGTTCGTTTGGCCTTAAAAGATGTTTTGATTGGGTGTTTGTGTTCAATGTTTTGAAATACTGCTTGGGGTTGTTTCATAATTTTTTTTGAGTGGTTTATTAAATCATATAAAGGGTGCGAAACTGGTTTTTGAAAGAATTTGATATGCACTTGGGTTGGAATTGGTTTCTTAATGTGAACTTGGGTGCACTTTTCATGTAAGAACCTTGTTGTTCTTCTTTTAGGTGTTTTATAAATTGTACAAATGGTTTATTTAGTTTTTCAAATGGTGTGAATCACATTTTCAATGAGACTTATGGTGAAAATGGGTTTGGGTGTAGGTTTTTAAAGAGAAATGCATAATTTGGTGTGTTTGAGTTGTCGTGTATCAATAAATGTAAATTTTAGATGGTTTAAACAATGAAATGCATGTTTTGGAATTGGTTCCGGTTTATGTGACGATTTGAAATGGCCTTTGGAAATGGTTAAATTGATTATGTGTTTTTCTTTTAATATTTTCAATGGGTTTTATGAGTTATGTAAGTGGCATGTCGTCGGTGCAAATCCTTGATGTGTTATTTTGAAACTTTTTGTGGATCGTTTGAGTGTTTAATTGTTTTATTAAATTATATGTGTAGTGCGTTGGGCCTTGCTTCGTTGGTTTTGGGCCGCACGTGTCGAGACATCCTACATGTACATGCATAAGGTAAGGCATATATATATATATATATATATATGCCCTCTTTGTACATATTCCCTCATGGATCGGGGAATATGTGCAATGAAATTAGGGGTGTGTATATATATATATGTATAAATGCATGTGCGTGTATGCGCCAAGTGTCAGTTCGAGTGGCCATCGACAAATAACGACAAGTTTGAGGTAGGTCCTCCATGCCTATGCCTTTAATTTGAGATTCATAATTGCTTGATTTTTTAAAAAATAAGTTTTACATTTATGCTATATACACATGCTATGAAATCAGGTTACAGTTACTAGAAATGATTTTGCCTTTGCTTTGGAAATTGAAATGTATTTTTAATGCTATCGGTCTTAAGTGACCTTTTCTTGAAAAATTGATTTCCTAAGTGGTTTTGAATTGGTAATGTGTATTTCCAAAGGTTTTTGGCCTTTTGGCTGGTTAATTGTAAAAAGTATTCCCTTTATGTAATAAATCCTGTTTAGAACCTTAAGAATGTTTTATGAAAAAGAAAAACCTCTCTTGAGGCACGTCCCCTTGGTTTTAGAAAATGATTTGTATGTTAAAAGTGTTACGATGTGCCTAACATTGAAGTTTATACATTGTGTGATGTGAAAGAGGGGGAATGCGCTTAAAGAGGGAGAACGGCGTTGAGAGGTTGAATGAGTTTTTGATAAATAAAATGTTATGTTCATATATGTTTGCATGATAAAGAAAAACTCACCACCACTTGAAATAGAGCACAATGGGAAACTCGGGTATCTAAGTGGGTGACCGGGACTAGTACTCTAGATGACACGACAGGGGTTTGTCCCGAGTTTTCTATCAGGATTGACACAACAACACTAACTAAACATATGAATTTCTGAGGGTCGTGGTCTTCTAAGCCACGTTTTCTGAGGGTCGTGGTCTTCTAAGCCACGTTTTTTGAGGGTCGTGGTCTTCTAAGCCACGTTTCACTGAGGTACGAGGTCTCTAGGTTCCCACTTGTTCTAGCTACCTATAAGGATTACCCATGGTGCTCATTTGTGACATGATTCTAGCGATGTAACTTTATTTTTAGTTGTTTCATACTTGATGTATTGTTTGTGAAAACCATATTTTAATCCAAACTGGTTTCTTTTCATTTTGAAATGTTAATGCATGCTTGAAACCTATTTTAAAAATGTAGTGGGAGTAAAATGCTTTACCTAAAAATGCGAACTCATTACTTGAATTTGAAAAGGAGAAACATTATTTTATTATATCTTATTTTCAAACTGGCTTAATTGGATTTCTTACTAAAGGCAGGGGCATATGACGTGGTTATATTTTGACATTCCTACTAAGCATCTCGGTGCTCATGCCTACTTTACTTTTCAGTTGTAGGTTTCAGTCTTGGATCACTTTTGGGAGCGAGTGTAGTTGATGTACTATGGTGATCCACGTGGTCACCTAAGGTATGTCACGTCGCTTCTTTAATTCCTTCTTTTTCCGCTGCCAAGTTGTTCAGTTTATTTTCCTTTATTTATCTGCTTGTTCAGTTTATGTTTTTTTATCTTTGTTATGGGCCAAACCATTCCCAAATTGTTTATTTTTATGCTTGGCACTAGTTGCCAACCCGTGGGGATCGGGAACGCCCTTCGGGCCTTGTCGCGGACCGGCTCGGTTGACCGGTTCAGGGTCGACCCGGGTTGGTTCATGAAAAATGGTATCAAAGGGGACCTTGTTATTTGGGGTGTCAAGTAGCTTGGTGATTAGGTGTGTCGGGACTCGAGAGGTAGGTGTGGGAAGGACGTCACAAACCCTTTCCCTTCCTGAGACTCGAGTTGCCAGGGGTAGTATGGGATTTGAGTTTTTCTTTTGCTTGGTCTGTGTGGATGAGGTATGACAAGGGAAGTGATCCGGTGTTACGCAATGAGCCTGCATGGAGTAGCGACCCATGTACAGCCCGAGTGCACGGTTCAAGATACTTCCTGTGGTGGATGCCCGCTCGGAGCATGGTCTGCTAAGCCATGTTACTGGGTTGGCATAGCCACTAGTCCCTTATTTTTGGATTTTTTGATGTGAGTTATGTTTGACCTTCATTTTGGTTGGTGTGAGTAGATCTCAAATATGAAAATGGATTTTTGTGAAGGTGTTTTAAAAAGGGAATATGGCTATTGGAGTGGAAAAATGGTTTTTGGAATGGAAAATGTTTTGGAATTTGGAAATTCATTTCTTTAATGATAAGTGACTTTCACCAATTGGTTGGGAATCTGTGCTTTGTGCTGAATGATCTGTTTTGGAAATGAGAAGTGTCTTGAATTGACCCTTGGTATTCCTATGAGTGATCACATAAATTGAGGTGCACATGTGGCAAGTGAAAAAATTGGTGATGTGAGTGGATGGGTGTTTGAGCTAGCACAAGGATATGTATGTGTGAGACTTCATGGGATACCAATGGTGGATATTTAAGTTGTTTGGTTTGCTGAAAAATGGTTTTCATAAAGGGTTTTTCAAATGTTTAGAAACGTGAGTGAGAAATTGTTTAGTGTTCTCTTTTAATGTTTGGTATCATTTTTCGTGGGTTCTTGGTTTTGACATACTGAATTGCGGTTGGAATAGTGATTTGAGTTTGAGCTTTAGTTTGTGATTGAGGTGTGGAATTTTGATTTATGATGAGTTTTGATTCGGATTTGTGCCTCTTGTTTTTGAGTATGCTGCCCGGAAAAGTCCCAGAAGTTTCTAGTGAGCCTCTTCTAGTTGTTGGTTCTACCCAGACTCTTAGCAGAGTGGTGGAATTGAATTCTTTTCAGTTATTGTCCAGCTTCTGTGGTGATCATGATCTATCGAAGGTAGCGGACTGGCTTGATGAAATCATTGGTGTTTTCAGGTTATTGGGAACTCCCAAAGTTATGAGAGTCTGTATTGGTTCGGGTCCGTTTGAAGGTGCAACTTTGGATTTGTTAAGGAGATAATACCAGCATCGTTTCATGATGAGATGTCTTGGAAGATGTTTAAAACCACTTTCATCTGATGGTTTATACCTATGGAGGTGAAAGCGAGGAATGTGGCAGAGCTCGTGAGTGTCCAACAAGGCCAACAGACGGTAAAGGCTTACGTAAGGTATTTTGAAGGGTTGATTACCTTTTCTTCGGAGGTAGTATCGTGGAATCAGTTGAAGTTTCTCTTGTGTGGGGTGTTCGTCCAGGGTTCCAGGACTGATTCGTTTTGGTGTTTGGGAAGGTTTTCCATCCGGTGAGGAGAGCGAACCGGGGGAACCTGTCTCATACAAGTCTTCCTGTCAATTTTGTCTTCTATTAGTCGGGCCACCCTCTTGTTTGGTTCGAGTGTGCCCGGTTTGGGTACTTTAAGTCACCTTATCGTCATCCTCCGAAGGCTTGTCGTCGGTGTGGCCATTTGGGACACTTAGAGAAGTTCCGCTTGCGACATCGTCAGAAGAGGTCCCAACTAGAGGATGTCAGTTCCTGACTGCAGGGCAGCAGATGCTTCAAGACATCAGAGCTCCAACCACAGGTCTCAGAGTGAAGCTTTTCACGCAGTCAGGAATCGTGGGGTGTGGGGCACCTTGGTCTAACTTTTGTCTCCAATGCTAAAATAGGGATGATTTAAATTTCTTTATTCAATCTCCCTCATCTTTGAAGGTTCTATTTTGCTGTAAGAGGCGTAAAGGTATCTTTTTCTTATTATGGTATTTGTTCATTGAATATCCCACTGTGGTTGTAAGAAGGCATGGTGATCTCATCTTTTTGGTAATTCCAGTAGTTGCGCCTCCTCAAATGTGACCCATTTTGTTTTAGTACATGCTCGTTTTGGAGATGCTAATCTCTTGTGGAAATGACGAGTCATGGTTAAGTTTGTTATTTGGTAGAATTCTTTTGTTGGCTTTCTCATGTGTCAGTGGTTTCTGGTTTGGCTTGGAAGTTCTCGTGTCGGTCTATACTGGTTGGTTTAAGCTGTTCAGTTCTTAAATGGTGGGGAGACCCACCATGAATCTTGACGTGCCTTCTTCGAGGTTTGTTCTGTGTGGTGGTGCCCTCTTGGATCAAGTTAACAGTTCCAGAGTTATCCCATTCTAAGAGTCTCAATGTCCATTGTGCTAGTCGGGTTCTTGTGGTGGGGAGAACCCTCCTCGTTTTCTGATGGTTCTTCTCTTTTCAGTTTCCCTCAAAGTTGGTCGGGTGTGACTGATGGAGTGAAAAGTCATACCGAGTTTGTGATTTTTTTGGCCTCGTTCAATTTGAAACTCGAGTTTGATTCCTCGTTTGGCTGGGTGACTTTCTGGGGGCAGAAAGTTTTTGGGGTGGAAAGAATTGTCACACCCCGACCCGGTGTCTTGCGGTTGTGGTTGTTTTTATTTATTTATTTATTGTTATTTGTCCTTTAGTTTCTTAAAGTTTAAAAATTTATTAAATTAAAATCAAAATGAAGTAAAATAAAATAAATGGATTTTTTTACTATTAATAATATTATTATTATGGTTAATGATAATATTATTATTAAGTTTATTATAATATTTATTAAGTTATTATGAGTATTAATATTAATATTATTTGTTTTATTTTATTTTTTATTATTTCTTTATTTTCTTTTTTTTCCTCCTCTTTTATCTCTATTTTTCTCTCTCTCCTTTCTCCCTTTTCTCTCTTCCTCCCCCTCACTGCGTCGCGTTTTCCTTCCCCTCTCCCTAGTCACGGCAGACGCCCCCCCTTCCCCTGACCTAGTCACGTGACGCCACCGCCCTGCCCTCCCTCCGGCAAGCCTTACTGTCGCCTTGCTCTTCCTCCCAACAGACCATATCGTCTCGCCCTGCTCTATTCAACAAACCACTTCACACTAGCTGAACCCAACACACCTCCCTCTCCTAGCCATCTTCCCTTGGCCGCACCCCCTTCCGGCGTGGCTCACCTCCAGCGCAGCTACCGGGTAGACCCTTCTTCAACCTCTCCATTGTTTTCATTCTTGTTTTTTTGGGTTTCAGTATTCTAGCTTTTAGGGAGTAAATTAGCATCCTAATCTTGGGTGTTTTTGTTCGATTTCATGAATTAGGGTTCTACTTGGGTCCCTTGTCATGCGTTTGGTGTGCGATTGAAGTTTCACACCAAAATTAAGGGGGTTTCAGCATCAAAGGTTGGTGTTTCTGAGTATAATCAATATTTGGCTAATTATTTTTCTTTCTTGGCTAATTTAACGTGTTACATGGTTAATATGTGAGGTGCGAAATTTGTTTTTAAAAATATTTCATATGCGTTTGAATTTAAAGTAGCATTTTGGAATGAAATTGATTACTTTTTCATGTTTAACTTTAGTCGTGTTGTTTAACGTCAATTTATAAATCGTGAAATTGGTTATCTGTATTATGTAAGTGATATGAATGATGTTTGGAAAAGTTTTTAGTATGCGTTTGCTTTATTAGATAATGCAAGGGCTTCAAATTCCATTTTATCATGTTATTGGTGTGCGTTTGGCCTTAAACGATGTTTTGATTGGGTGTTTGTGTTCAAAGTTTGGAAATACTGCTTGGGGTTGTTTCATAAATTTTTTTGAGTGGTTTATTAAATCTTACAAAGGGTGTGAAACTAGATTTTGAAAGAATTTGATATGTTCTTGGGTTGGAATTGGTTTCTTAATGTGAACTTGGGTGCACTTTTCATGTAAGAACCTTGTTGTGCTTCTTTTAGGTGTTTTATAAATTGTACAAATGGTTTATTTAGTTTTTTTAAATGGTGTGAATCACGTTTTCAATGAGACTTATGGTGAAAATGGGTTTGGGTGTATGTTTTTAAATAGAAATGCATAATTTGGTGTGTTTGAGTTGTCATGTATTTATAAATGTAAATTTTAGATGGTTTAAACAATGAAATGCATGTTTTGGAATTGGTTTCGGTTTATGTGACGATTTGAAATGGAATTTGGAAATGGTTAAATTGATTATGTGTTTTTATTTTAATATTTTCAATGGGTTTTATGGGTTATGTAAGTGGCGTGTCGTCGGTGCAAATCCTTGATGTGTTATTTTGAAACGTTTTTGTGGATCGTTTGAGTGTTTAATTGTTTTATTAAATTATATGTGTAGTGCGTTGGGCCTTGCTTTTTTGGTTTTTGGCCACATGTGTCGAGGCATCCTACATGTACATGCATAGGTTAAGACATATATATATATATATATATATATATATATATATATTCCCTCTTTGTAAATATTCCCTCATGGCGTGGGGAATATGTGTAATGCAGCTAGGGGTGTGTATATATATATATGTATAAATGCATGTGCGTGTATGCGCCAAGTGTCAGTTTGAGTGGTCATCGACAAATAGAGACAAGTTTGAGGTAGGTCCTATATGCCTATGCCTTTAATTTGAGATTCATAATTGCTTTCCTGTTTTAAAAATATGTTTTAAATTTACGCTATATACACATTCTATGAAATCAGGTTACGGTTGCTAGAAATGATTATGCCTTTGCTTTGGAAATTGAAATGTATTTTTAATGCTATCGGTCTTAAGTGACATTTTCTTGAAAAATTGATTTCCTAAGTGGTTTTGAATTGGTAATGTGTATTTCCAAAGGTTTTTGGCCTTTTGGCCGGTTAATTGTAAAAAGTATTCCCTTTATGTAATAAAGCTTGTTTGGAACCTTAAGAATGTTTTATGAAAAAGAAAAACCTCTCTTGAGGCACGCCCCCTTGGTTTTAGAAAATTATTTGTATGTTGAAAGTGTTACGATGTGCCTAACGTTGAAGTTTATGCATTGTGTGATGTGAAAGAGGGGGGATGTGCTTAAGGAGGGAGAACGGTGGTGAGAGGTTGAATGAGTTTTTGATAAAGAAAATGTTATGTTCATATATATTTGCATGATAAAGAAAAACTCACCACCACTTGAAATAGGGCACAATGGGAAACCCGGGTATCTAGGTGGGTGACTAGGACTAGTACGCTAGATGACACGGTAGGGGTTCGTCTCGATTTGTCTAGAAGGATTGACGCAACAACACTAACTAAACATATGAATTTTTGAGGGTCGTGGTCTTCTAAGCCACGTTTTCTGAGGGTCGTGGTCTTCTAAGCCATGTTTCACCGAGGTACGAGGTCTCTAGGTTCCCACTTGTTCTAGATACCTATAGAGATTACCCATGGTACTCATTTGTGACATGATGCTAGCGATGTAACTTTATTTTTAGTTGTTTCATACTTGATGTCTTGTTTGTGAAAACCATATTTTAATCCAAACTGGTTTCTTTTCATTTTGAAATGTTAATGCATGCTTGAAACCTATTTTGAAAATGTAGTGGGAGTAAAATGATTTACCTGAAAATGAAAACTCGTTACTTGAATTTGAAAAGGAGAAACATTATTTTATTATATCTTATTTTAAAACTGGCATAATTGGATTTCTTACTAAAGGCGGGGGCATAGGACGTGGTTATATTTCGACATTCATACTGAGCATCTCGGTGCTCATGCCTACTTTACTTTTCAGTTGCAGGTTTCAGTCTTGGATCGCTTTTGGGAGCGAGTGTAGTTGACGTACCGTGGTGATCTATGGGGTCACCTGAGGTATGTCACGTCGCTTCTTTAATTCCTTCTTTTTCCGCTGCCAAGTTGTTTAATTTATTTTCCTTTATTTATCTTCTTGTTCAGTTTATGTTTGTTTATCTTTGTTATGGGACAAACCGTTCCCAACTGGTTTATTTTGATGCCCGACACTAGTTTCCAGCCCGTGGGGGTCGGGAATGCCCTTCGGGCCATGTCGCGGATCGGCTCGGTTGACCGGTTCAGGGTCGACCCGGGTTGGTTCGTGACACCTCCTCAGCATCATTAATATCTATTTGAATTTTAGTTTCATCATCTCTTGTCATTTCAAATTCATTTATAACATCATTAACATCATTGTCACCATCGACCCTTAATTGTGGGGTGTCATCATCGATATTCATATCTCTTTGAGAAAAAGATGGATTTTGAGTAGTCTCTTGAAAAATTTCAATTCCTTACACTTCAGCAGAACCACATTCAATTTGAGTAAACTGATTTTCCTGAGATTTTATTTTTATTATGCTCCACCAATCACTCGAGTCTCTTGAAGTAGCACAATACTTTACATAATAAATTTTATATGCCTGTTGAGCCAGTAAAAATGGTTCATTTACTACAAGAAAACTTTTATATTTAATATCGAAGATTCTGTGAGTCAGATGAACATGCAAGCCTCTATCAGTATCCAACCACTGACATTTAAACATCGTTATGTAATTCTGTCCTATATAACATAGTTCAATAATTTCATCCAGCATATCGTAAAAGTCAACTTCAGTTTCTCTATGATGTGATCCTCTCAAGAAAACTCCATTGTTCGTTGTTTTTTTTGATTTATCATATTCACGTGTATGAAATCGAAAATCATTCACCACATATGCGTTATAAGATTTAACCATTTTGGATGGTGGGTTACTCAATATACATAGTCGCTTATCAATTTTATCAGCATGTTGAGACACCTGAAATTTTTTAAAACATTTTTCAATATAATAAATAATCAATTTAATTGATATGTTAAACCATCAATAATTTATGTTACCAGTTTTTGAAACCATTGAGAATTTTTTTTTTGCATTCTTCAAGAGCAGGTGCGGTAATTTGTGGAAGTTGTTTCTTGATATGATTATTATATAACCTACAAATAAAATAAGTTTACTTATTGTAACATAAATTATAGAATAAGTGATAGAAGCACTCACATTACAAATGATGTCATTTCATCACAGTTGAGCAGAACATATGTACGAGCTCTATGATGTTCATCATCTGAAAGTCATCGTTCATGAACTCCATTGAATCCAAGCTCTGGATAATTAAAAACTGATAATTTATTTTCCATTTCATCATCAACATTCCCCTCATTTTTTACCATGCGGTTGTGTTTTGAGGTATATTCATATTCAAAATAACGAGAGCACAAAAAAGCAATTTCCTCTTGAAAATAAGCTTCAGCAATTGAGCCTTCAACTGATGCTTTATTATGTACTTTTTTCTTCAATTTCTGCATGCTTCTCTTGAATGGATACATCAATCGAAACTGTATCGGACTTCCACATTTAGCTTCATGTGGAAAATGTAATATCAGATGTTCCATTGATTCAAAGAAAGTTGGCGGGAAGATTTTTTCCAGTTTACATATAATTACAACAACATATTCTTCTAGTTTTCTTAGTGCATCGTAGTCTGTTTTCACCACACAAATATCCTGAAAAAAATATGATATATCTGTTATCAAATCCCAAATAATAGAATTCAACAAACCTATGAATCCAATTGGCATAAGTCTTTCCATTATAACATGACAATCATGACTTTTTAATATGGTAATATGACCATTCTTAACACATCTTCCCAAATTGGAAGCATAACCATTTGGAAGTCTCAAATCTGCAATCCACTAAAAAAATAACAAGTGAATCTCTTTGGAAAATGTATAAGCTGCTTTTGTCTTCATTAACCTTTGTGATCTGACATTTTCAAATAGTTCAAATTCTGGTCGCTTGTAAATTTGGGCAAGATCTAATTGTGCCTTTACATTATCTTTGGTCTTACTTGGTGTATCCAAAACTGTATGAAATAAATTATCAAAACAGTTCTTCTCAATATGCATGACATCCAACATGTGGCAGACCAAAAAATTAGACCAATATGGCAGATCCTAAAAAATGCTTCGTTTTATCCAATTATGTTCTTTCCCAAAGATATGAATTTTCTGTTGGTTTATTGTTGGTCCAAATGTGATGGGAGATAATGAAAATACAATTGATTTTAACTCTGTACATGAGATCATTTTTGGAGGTTCATCCCTTTCAATTGTGCCTTTTCTAAAATGAGATTTGTTCCTCTGAAAAGGATGATCGGTTGGAAGAGATCTGCGATGAGAGTCAAAATAACAAGTTTTTTTTTCTATTGACAAGAATAAATGCTTTGTTTTCTTTCATAGAGTAAGGAAATGAATTTGGACCATGTGTACTCCATCCAGATAACATGTCATATGTTGGGAAGTCACTAATTATCCACATTAATGTAGATTTTAATATGAAATTGTGTTTCGCAGCAACATCTTATGTACTAACACCATTACTCCACAATGAATTTAACTCATCAATTAATGGTTTCAAATAAACATCAATATTATTTTTCGGATGTTCTAGGATAAATAAGGTCAAAAAGATATAAAGTTATTTTATCAACATCCATGGAGGTAAATTGTACGGAGTTATAAAGATGGACCAACATAAATATTGACTACCATAAGAACTAAACAGATAGAAACTGTTAGTATAAAGACCCAATCGCACATTTCGAGCTTCTAAAGAAAAAGATGAATACAGTTGGTCAAAATGTTTCCCTGAATCACCATCAGATAGATGATTTAATATTTTACCAGTTGAAATCTTAGTTTTGTGTCATGACATCATCGACGCTATGTTCTGAGACATAAATAAATGTTGTAACCTGGATGTAAGGGGGGAATATCTCAACTGTTTTATAGGAATTGATCTAGAGTTCAACAGTTGAGTTTCTTTATACCTCGATTGTCCACATGCAGGAGAACTATCCAACGACTCATTTTCACCAGAATATAAGATGCAATCATTTTTACATGCATGAATATTCTAATAACTAAGGCTCATATTATGAACCAACCTCTTGCTCTCATAGTAATTTGTAGGCAACACATTTTCTTCAGGTAACTGTGTTTTAACCAAAGAAAATATCTTATAAAAACAGTTGTTTGACATTGCGTTATCTGAATTAATAACCACAAAATTTGCAACAACTTCTAATTTTCTTATCTTGCAACTGATATATAATGCATCCTCAGCATACCTCAACAACTCATAAAATTTGGATGGTGCCAACTCAGAAGTTAAATCAATATCATCCTGAGTTTTAGTTTGTTGAACAGATGGACCTGCAACATCATGTACTAAATTTTGAAACCGTGATGGATCTGAAATCAAATTATTAGTATCTTCTTTGGAACTACGTTCACCGTGTTGATACCAAAAAACATAATCTGGTTGAAAATCAAAATGTAAGAGATGTCCCCCAACGTCGTGGATTGACGACTCTTCTTTTGTCTGATGCCTCATTTACTTGCAACTTTCACACACTAAAATCGCAATGAAGAATCTGCTTGGAGGTACGCATATCCATTCTCGTGCATATGAGAATGTATAATCCTACCTCTAAATAGATTCTTTATTATGATTTTAGTGTGATAAAGATGCATGTAAATGAGCCGTCGAACAAAAGAGCCCCCTTCTCGTTGATGAATCGTCTTCTTACAACTATCACCACTAGAAAACATTATGAAAAATGTGGTCCTGTGAATGCATATCCAAACTCATGCATATGAGATTGGATATTCATATGTAGAAGCATATTTTTTATAATGTTTTGAGTCTGTGAGAGTTGAAAGGAGAAGAGTTATCGAACAAAAGGAGTGTCATCAATCCACTGGAAATTGTGCCAAGTTATTACAATTTATTATAATTCATTTAATTCATATTTATTCCTATTTATTCCTATTTATTCCTATTTATTCCTACTTATTCGTATTTATTCCTATTTATTGCTATTTATTGCTATTTATTGTTATTTATTGTTATTTATTGCTATTTATTGCTATTTATTGCTATTTATTATTATTTATTGCATTTTATTGCTATTTATTGCTATTAATTCCTATTTATAACTATTTATTTCTAATTATTTCTATTTATTTTTAATTATTCATATTTATTGCTAATTATTGCTAATTATTGATAATTCTTGATAATTATTGCTAATTCTTGATAATTATTGCTAATTATTTTTAATTATTCCTAATTATTGCTAATTATTGCTAATTATTGATAATTATTGCTAATTATTAATAGTTATTCCTAATTATTACTAATTATTACTATTTATTACTATTTATTACAATTTATTACTATTTATTACTAATTATTACTATTTATTGCTAATTATTACTAATTATTACTATTTATTACTAATTATTCTTAATTATTCCTAATTATTCCTAATTATTTCTAATTATTCCTAATTATTCCCAATTATTCCTAATTATTCCAAATTATTCTTAATTATTGCTAACTATTGCTAATTATCGCAAATTATTGCAAATTATTGTAAATTATTGCAAATTATTGCAAATTATTGCAAATTATTGCAAATTACTGCAAATTATTGCAAATTATAGAAATTTTTTGCAAAATATTGCAAAATATTGCAAATTATTACAAATTATTACAAAATATTGCAAATTATTGCAAATTATTGCAAATTATTACTAATTATTGCTAATTATTGCTAATTATTGCTAATTGTTGGTAATTATTGCTAATTATTCCTAATTATTCCTAATTATTCCTAATTATTCCTAATTATTTCTAATTATTCCTAATTATTCCTAATTATTCCTAATTATTCCTAATTATTCCTAATTATTGATAATTATTACTAATTATTAATAATTATTACTAATTATTAATAATTATTACTAATTATTAGTATTTATTACTATTTATTACTCATTATTACTATTTATTACTAATTATTACTAATTATTGCTAATTATTGCTAATTATTGCTAATTATTGCTAATTATTGCTAATTATTGCTATTTATTGCTATTTATTGCTATTTATTTCAATTTATTGCTATTTATTGCAATTTATTGCTATTTATTGTTATTTATTGCTATTTATTGCTATTTATTGCTATTTATTGCTATTTATTTCTATTTATTGCTATTTATTGCTATTTATTACTATTTATTACTATTTATATAAGGCCCCGGCCTTAAACATTACTTAATCATGAATTAAATGAATAATTCACATAAAGGATCTTTTCAGGTTTAGAGTTTTAGAGAATTAGGTCATAACTATTACATCTCAAAAGATTACAAAGTAGACACTTCTACTAAGTTTCCATAAAATAAAAAAAACTCTTAAAAAGAAACATGTCTAGTTCCATGTTTTAGATAGCATGTCTTTTCTTGATCCCATCCTTGACCCTATTCATCTTTAAGTCCTGTGGAAAAAATTTAAAAAACTTGGGATGAGCATAAAAAGCCCAGTAAAGGATACACAAAGAAGGAAAACTGTTCGGTTTTCAAAACAACAAGTAAACCAAGAATACTCTATCAAAGTATTACTTTTCACTTTTATGAAGTAGTAAAAGCTCTTCACTGAATAAAAGATCATTACTTACCCTTTTGTAACCAAAAGATTACCATAAAAACCATATAAAGATCACATAACATATAAAGGTAACTTGAGACATAAACATACTTAAGTGGAATAACCATATGATCGACTTCCACACATATCACTTAATGGAATAGTCATACGGCCGACTTCCATACCCAATGCAATGGAGGTTATAACGTAACCACCCGTCCTGGTATTCACGGCACCACCCGTCATATGGTTTATCACGTAACCACCTGTCAAATGTCCAAGTACCATTATAAAATCATAAGACAAATATAATGGAAAGAAAAAATTTCCACATTTCGATCACAATATATAACAAATCCATTATAATAACCATTTTCAATACCAAAATACAGAAAAGGGTATATGGTATTTATTTCATTTTAAAAAACATTACGGCTTGTTGAGGAAGCCAAAGTCCAAATAATACTCGCAGCGGCGGAAAAGGTCATTGTCACCGCGTACGTTAAAAAGAAACATACTTTTTGTCATTTAGTAAAACTCTTCGTATAGAAAAGATTACTTTTGAATAAAAGTAAAAGTCAAAGGTGTTTTATACAGTGTATAAAATAAAGTCTTGTATTAGAACAAAATATGGCTCAATGAAAAGAGATTGAGACGAAGTCCCTTACAAAGACGGTATCCTTAGATTAAGGATAAATCAATTACATAATTATGTGTGACAAATTAATACACCAAATATAAGTGGATATTAAGTGTAAAACAATCAGAGGTCATTCACACATATTCATAGAACAACATATTCAAGGAGTACAAGTTTACCCCAAAGAATCAAAATTGGGTTAAGAAGTTCCCTTGCAAAAATTCGACAGCCTAACGACGTCACTTCAAAATTCAGAAAATGAGTTGATGAGAGATAAAAAGGGTATCTCATCACTTGTAAATTAAATTTACAGCAATAAGGATATATGAGAACATATCTCAACATAATAAGATGTAATTTAAAAGACATAACAAAAGAAGTCTTTTAAGAAGAGGAGGGTGAAAGGTCCCATTACCGATTTGGGTAACTTTCAAAACGTACACCTCATTGAAGAAGGGAAATACAACATTGATGTAAATACTCATAAACGAAAGTATATTACGCAAAGAGTTTAATAATGGGTAGTACATAAACCACTCAAAGGAAATGGTGGCAATTGTAGCATAAATCTCACGGGTATAAAAGTGAGATGAAAAATCCCTTACGAAAACTCGGTAGCCTAACGGCGCCACTTAAAACTTCCAAAAATGGTTTGATGAAATCAAATAGGGTCTCTCATCATATGAACATAAAAATTACAGTAATAGGAATATAAAAGAACATCCCCAAACATAATAAAGATGATCTTAAGAGAAATGACATAAAAGAGAGTGCTTAAAAAAAGAAAGAGAGAGGTATGATCCCTTACCTCAAGTCCGACTTGCCTTGTTCGTTTCTTTATATTCCTGAATAATAAACTTTGGTCAATTTATAATTGATTAAGGACCTCCTTTAAATATTATGATTCAGTTAATACCACTTATTATAATGTTATAATAATTGGTTAATAATGTGAGTTCATATCAGACATTTTTGTCGATGTTCGGTACATGAGTCAAAATTGAGTTTGTTGGAAAAACATTTTCCATGAAGTTATAGGTACATCATCTCCAGAATACTATAAATGATTTAAATATCATATATATCCAATATATATTCATTTTATACTATTCCATAACATTTGGAGTTAAAAAAATGAAAAGCACCGTTCATGGAGACGGTAGGTCGTACGTACGCATGAACGCTACTTTCATTTTTTGTCATATTAATGGAATTAAAGCTAAAAGAGAGGTATATATATTATAATTACAGAATGATATCCATAATTTATATTTAATATATGACAAATATATCCATTATATATATGTACTTATAATAGTACATAACATTTGGAGATAAGAAATGAAATGTACTGTTCATGGAGACGGTAAGCCGTACGTACGCATGAACGCTACTTTCATTTCTTTGGCACATTAATGGAATTAAAACTAGATGATATATATATATATATATATTATAATTACAGTATAATATATATGTTATATATATGACATAAGTTCATCAATTTCATTCTTTATACATTCCATGTATTGCATGAACGAGTCACATCACTTGAGGGGGCGGTAGTCCACACTTCCTCAAATGAAATTATCGTATTTGCACAACATGAAAAGCATAAAGGTATGTATTAAATATAAAATACAGAAGCATAGAGAGTAAATAAATATAATATATATCATAAATAAATATAGTGCCATCATAATGGCCACCATGAGAGGTGGTATGAGAAGATAGAATAATCATCGTTTCGTGAGGCAGTAATTCGCCATCCACGGAAACAGTATGTTATTTAACCATTAGATGGAGGTGTCTGTTAGTGTAGCTTGAATACTCCTTATAACAAAATCCTAGTATATTTAAGATACTTTTGTTGTTACAAAAGAAATAAATAAAAAGAGTTTAGGGGGTTGGAGAAGCAAAATAAAACAAAAGAACATAAGTGAAGACATTACCTTAAAATCGGGTAACTCTTCTTGGTTTGAACCAAAAGGGTTCCTTGAAGAGCTTTCTTCCCAAGGTAAGGCTTATAGGATGAGGAGAGGGATTTTGAGAGATAAAAGTAGCAGAGTTTGGCCGATCTAAAGGCTTGAGAGGTGTGGGTAAGGTGGTAGAGGTGTGAGCCTTTTATAAGAGAAGAGGAGAGCACTCTTGGAAAGTTATAAACTATTACTTTATTATAAAATGATTTTCAGTTTTCAAAGGTCCCAAAAGGATATATTTCGAGGATAAGGTGATAAGGTTTCAAAATCCACCCATAAAATAGGTTTGTGACAAGTTTAAGACTTATATTTCACCCTATCTTCTCATTTTATTTAAATCGTTCATTTGTGAGGTAATCACTACATCATCACGATGTCATAAATAAATTAATTTATTTAATGTATACAAATTATAAAAAAACATCATGATGTAGGAAAACTTTTTATCTTTTTAATGAATATTTATAGTAAAAAATATGACTTGTATAACCCCATGTAAAAATTGTTTTAGTAAAACAATACATGTTTGTGACATTTTAATTTTAACTTTAAATAAAACGTTATTAATGTCATTTTCCAACCAAAGTGGATCCATGGGGTCCCCAAGTTGACCCATGGATTGTCTTGGTCGGCCATGACTCATCCAATAAGGTTAGGACATGTGTCAAGGTCATTTCATATTATTAAAACATTATTTTTTCCTTAATTTACACTAATTACCTCTAATCGTGATTAATAAACTTAAAAGTTACTATTCACCAAAAAATTATTTTAATCTTATTGAACCACATTTAAATTCCTAATGACAACCATATATGTCAGATTTTTGAAAATCAAGTCACAGAAGTGGTAAAGTTTCATTTAAACGAAAAGTCAGTTTCTTTAATTACCACTTAGTGGTTTCACTATTCATCAAAAATTGAAGTTTTTCAGAAAAATACCAAAAATCAAATCTATGCTATATTTGATATTCCAAATTCAATAATGATGTCTATTTTACAAAATTCAAAATATATAAGTTGTATTAATTAATTTAATAATTCATTCCCGCTGTCAAAACAAATAGCGTGTTTTTATGAAATAATATGTATCAAAAGATTGACACTAGTTTAAGTTCAATTTCAAAGTGAAATTAATTCCAATGACCACAATTGGATTAAATGGTAAAAATATATTCTAATTAAACTTTAAAACCAATTCAAAATATAATCTAATCATATAAATAAATTATATTAAAAAGAGGTTTTGAATTAAAATACAACATTTTTCACTATTCATTAAAAAATGAACTTTATCGGAAAAATACCAAAAATTTACACAAAGTAAATTTTGATGTCCCAATTCTAAAGAAGAGTTTTATTTGGTCCAATAGAATGCATAAGAGTGACCAAAACTATATTTAAAGAGGCTTTGCCATCAAAAGGTGATAGTTCGACCTTTTAGTGAATATTAGAGTATATATGCCTACAATTGAATTCTTTTCTTATTTTAAGCCTTTATCTTTTATTGGATAAATGTAAAAACATTTAAAAAATATATATAATCATATTTTAGTTATTTCTATTCATTCCCTCCAATACAACGACTATGTGTTAACTACCATTTAAAATAATATTATTATATTACTAGTGTGCAACGTAAGATTTCAAAGAAACTCATTGTTGTGTATTGGGCACGCCATTGAGCATAGCGTTTCCTTTAAATTAATATTAACATTTTATTCAAAAATATGGATAAATATGAAAATTTCATATTCTTTATTTACCTGGGGTGTTACATCCTTCCCCCCTTTTGGGAATTGCGTCCTCGCAATTTTAAAATTGGGTTTGGAAACTTCATTGAAAGCCCCACATCGAAAAAGGAGTGAATTAAACTGTCACTTTAAAATAAAGAAAGGGAAGTACAAAGGTCACCCGAGTTAACCCATACTAGGATTCCATGTAGTAAAACATAGATATGGAGGAAAAAAACAAAGGGTCATGTTCTGAGGGAGAGTGATAGAAAACATGTTTAGGAGAAATTTAACCACTAGAAAATCACAAACTTGTGATGGGTTAAACGGTATTTGATTCCCCAGTAGGAAAAGTTAACAGACAACATTTTTTTTAAGTTACTTTTCATTGAAGAATTTATTTATGAGCTTAACTAAATCATAAGGAAACATACATACTTGTCGTGTTGACCTTCATCTCTTACTAGATTTCTTACACAAACTCATATTTTCTCCAAAAAACGAGTATTTCGGATGACTTTTTCACATTAAGAGCGCTATAATCAACTTTTAGTGAATCACCTAATCCACAAAAGAGAACTATATATTTCTCATGTCTTTAGACCTTAACCAAAACCAATTTTGTTAAAACAAGATCAGATAATCCCCCAAAAGGATAATCCTTTATAAAAAGAAACACTACTCTTAATCTCCAAAATTTGTCAAACATTATCCAAAGTTCAACAAAGACCATTCAATAAACAGTTGTCCATAAAATTCTTCAATGTAAACCAAACTAAGATTGAAACCCAAATATTTGATGGATTTAATCACATAGTCTTCCAAGGTAAAAATTAACATTTATCTCCAAATAACATCAGTTGCTCTTAAAGTCTCGTATTGAAAAGTAATAAACCTAATCATATATCCTCCATGATAGGTCAATAATTTCCATAGATAACCCAAAATAAACTTACTCTTGATTCATAAAATCATCTAACTAAAAAGAATTAGTCAAACTAACTAGAGGCTTCACGTAGTCCGGTGGTAGGCGATAAATACCAGTCGCACTTTGGTTGTGGGTTCGATTCCCGCAGCTTTGTCTGACGCGACAGGTTGTCACACGATCTGCATGTTGTCCTTTTTCCAAACTATATAATTCTCAAATCATTCCCCAAAAATAGATAAAATCATCAAAAATAACCATAACATAATTTAACCTCAATTTTATCTCATGCCTTTCATTTTCCATCATAACATATAGTAACCCATAATTACCTCAAAAGTAAGGATCATATAAACCCAAATGGTTCTTTATAACTATGTCCACAAAAGAACAGATAACTATTCCTTGAATAAAATTTCCATATATCAAACATCAGGGTTACACATACTATAAAAAGTCTTCTAATGTAACCCCATTATCAAAAGAGACTTAATACTTTTAGGAATTTCACCATAACTCTTGAAGCCCTTATATGTTGACTTCTTACTCATTCAACATTATTCATGATCCATTAACCATTCCTTTTCAAATTATTCTGAAATACTTATTTCCTACAAACAAAATCATGAATCATATCCTAATATTCCAAAATAGGAAAACAAAATTTAAGAAATAATCCATAACTTTGATTGGTCATTGTCAGTTTCTTCATCCTTAATCGGAATGACATTAGGTATTGGTAAACAAATATTTGTACGATCTTGGTGATCCTATTATTGAAACATATTCATAGGACATGTGATTTCATAATGACCATGCACACCACATTTAAAACATTCAATTGATCCCTCAGAAAGAACTTCTTTCCCTTTCTTCGAGTCAACTGGATGATTCCTTTTTCCATGATAGGTTCTTGCTTTATGATCTTCATTTCCACATCTATAGCATATTTCTGTCCCTTTGAAACATTTTCCTAGGTGTTTCTTTCCACATCTTTGACACATTGGTTTTTGAACACACTTACCTTTATGATTATTACCTGAAGTTCCGTAGGGATTTGTTTCTCGCATATATGATGCCTTATAAAAATCACCAAGGTTTAGGTGGTCAATCATGACTCTAGATAGTTGGTTGAGGATAAACACAAGAGTTCTCATTGAAGATCCCATATCATTCAATTTCTCTCTCAGAAAACTGTCACAGTTTCCTTCACATCCACTGTTACTTTGGTTCCTGCTAGATCCATCCATTTACTAAAACCAAAAAGGTCAGTGTGAAAATATCAGTAAAATCATCATATACTAATGAGGAAGATTAAAACTAAGATATACCTATCCAAGTTATCTCAAACTCATTCCAAACTTCAAAAATAACAATGAATCTATCTAATATAATAACCATTGTGGTTATACACAACTTGTCACTTAACACTCTAACCTCTAAATTTATCTAAACCGACCTTTGATACCAACTATAAGGCCCCGACCTTAAACATTATATAATCATGAATTAAATGAATAATTCACATAGAGGATCATTTCAGGTTTAGAGTTTTAGAGAATTAGGTCATAACTATTACATCTCAAAAGATTACAAAGTAGACACTTCTACTAAGTTTCCATAAAATAAAAAAAACTCTTAAAAAGAAACATGTCTAGTTCCATGTTTTAGATAGCATGTCTTTCCTTGATCCCATCCTTGACCCTATTCATCTTTAAGTCCTATGGAAAAAATTTAAAAAACTTGGGATGAGCATAAAAAGGCCAGTAAAGGATACACAAAGAATGAAAACTGTTCGGTTTTCAAAACAACAAGTAAACCAAGAATACTCTATCAAAGTATTACTTTTCACTTTTATGAAGTAATAAAAGCTCTTCACTGAATAAAAGATCATTACTTACCCTTTTGTAACCAAAAGATTGCCATAAAAACCATATAAAGATCACATAACATATAAAGGTAACTTGGGACATAAACATACTTAAGTGGAATAACCATATGCTCGACTTCCACACATATCACTTAATGAAATAGCCATACGGCTGACTTCCATACCCAATGCATTGGAGGTTATAACGTAACCACCCATCATGGTATTCACGACACCACCCGTCATATGGTTTATCACGTAGCCACCCGTCAAATGTCCAAGTACCATTATAAAATCATAAGACAAATATAATGGAAAGAAAACATTTCCACATTTCGATCACAATATATAACAAATCCATTATAATAACCATTTTAAATACCAAAATACATAAAAGGGTATATGTTATTTATTTCATTTTAAAAAACATTATGGCTTGTTGAGGAAGCCAAAGTCCAAATAATACTCGCAGCGGCGGAAAAGGTCGTTGTCACCGTGTACGTTAAAAAGAAACATACTTTTTTTCATTTAGTAAAACTCTTCATATAAAAAAGATTCCTTTTGAATAAAAGTAAAAGTCAAAGGTGTTTTATACAGCGTATAAAAGAAATTCTTGTATTAGAACAAAATATGCCTCAATGAAAAGAGATTGAGACGAAATCCCTTACAAAGACGATATCCTTAGATTAAGGATAAATCAATTACATAATTATGTGTGACAAACAAATACACCAAATATAAGTGGATATTAAGTGTAAAACAATCAGAGGTCATTCACACATATTCATAGAACAACATATTCAAGGAGTACAAGTTTACCCCAAAGAATCAAAATTGGGTTAAGAAGTCCCCTTGCAAAAATTCGACAGCCTAACGACGTCACTTCAAAATTCAGAAAATGAGTTGATGAGAGATAAAAAGGGTATCTCATCACTTGTACATTAAATTTACAGCAATAAGGATATATGATAACATATCCCAACATAAGAATATGTAATTTAAAAGTCATAACAAAAGAAGTCTTTTTAAAGAAGAGGAGGGTGAAAGGTCCCCTTACCTATTTGGGTAACTTTCGAAACATACACCTCATTGAAGAAGGGCAATACAACATTGATGTAAATACTCATAAACGAAAGTATATTAAACAAAGGGTATAATAATGGGCATTACATAAACCACTCAAAGGAAATGGTGGCAATTGTAGCATAAATCTCACGGGTATAAAAGTGAGATGAAAAATCCCTTACGAAAACTCGGTAGCCGAACGACGCCACTTAAAACTTCCAAAAATGGTTTGATGAGATCAAATAGGGTCTCTCATCATATGAAAATAAAAATTACAGGAGTAATATAAAAAAACATCCCCAAACATAATAAAGATTATCTTAAAAGAAATGACATAAAAGAGAGTGCTTAATAAAGAAAGAGAGAGGTAGGATCCCTTACCTCAAGCCTGACTTGCCTTGTTCGTTTCTTTATATTGCTGAATAATAAACTTTGGTCAATTTATAATTGCTTAAGGACCTCCTTTAAATATTATGATTCAGTTAATACCACTTATTATAATGTCATAATAATTGGTTAATAATGTGAGTTCATATCAGACATTTTTGTCGATGTTCGGTACATGAGTCAAAATTGAGCTTGTTGGAAAAGAATTTTCCATGAAGTTATTGGTACATCATCTCCAGAATATTATAAATGATTTAAATATCATATATATCCAGTATATATTCATTTTATACTATTCCATAACATTTGGAGTTAAAAAAATGAAAAGCACCGTTCATGGAGATGGTAGGCCGTACGTACGCATGAACGCTACTTTCATTTTTTTTGTCATATTAATGGAATTAAAGCTAAAAGAGAGAGATATATATTATAATTACAGAATGATATCCATAATTTAGATGTAATATATGACATATATATCCATTATATATATGTACTTATAATAGTACATAACATTTGGAGATAAGAAATGAAATGTACCGTTCATGGAGACGGTAAGTCGTACGTACGCATGAACGCTACTTTCATTTCTTTGGCACATTAATGGAATTAAAACTAGATGAGATATATATATATATATATTATAATTCCAGTATAATATATATGTTATATATATCACATAATTTCATCAATTTAATTCTTTATACATTCCATGTATTGCATGAACGAGTCACATCACTTGAGGGGGCAGTAGTCCACACTTTCTCAAATGAAATTATCGCATTTGCACAACATGAAAAGCATAAAGGTATGTATTAAATATAAAATACAGAAGCATAGAGAGGAAATAAATAAAATATATATCATAAATAAATATAGTTCCATTATAATGGCCACCATGAGAGGTGGTATGAGAAGATAGAACAATCATCGCTTCGTGAGGCAGTAATTCGCCATCCACAGAAACAGTATGTTCTTTAACCATTAGACGGAGGTGTGTGTTAGTGTAGCTAGAATCATCATTATAACAACATCCTAGTATATTTAAGATACTGTTTTTGTTACAAAAGAAAAAAATAAAGAGTTTAGGGGGTTGGAGAAGCAAAATAAAACAAAAGAACACAAGTGAAGACATTACCTTAAAATCGGGTAACTCTTCTTGGTTTGAACCAAAAGGGTTCCTTGAAGAGCTTTCTTCCCAATGTAAGGCTTCTAGGATGAGTAGAGGGATGTTTAGAGATAAAAGGAGCAGAGGTTGGACGAGCCAAAGGCTTGAGAGGTGTGGGTAAGGTGGTAGAGGTGGGAGCCTTTTATAAGAGAAGAGGAGGGCCCTCTTGGAAAGTTATTAACTATTACTTTATTATAAAACGATTTTCGGTTTTCAAAGGTCCCAAAAGGATATATTTCAAGGATAAGGTGATAAGGTTTCAAAATCCACCCATCAAATAGGTTTTTGAAAAGTTTAAGACTTATATTTCCCCCTATCATCTCATTTTATTTAAATCGTTCATTTATGAGGTAATCACTGCATCATCACGGCGTCATAAATAAATTAATTTATTGAATGTCTAAAAATTATAAAAAAAACATAATGATGTAGGAAAACTTTTTTTCTTTCTAATGAATATTTATAGTAAAAAATATGACTTGTATAACCCCATGTAAAAATTGTTTTAGTAAAACAATACATGTTTGTGACATTTTAATTTTAACTTTAAATAAAAAGTTATTAATGTCATTTTCCAACCAAAGTGGCTCCATGGGGTCCCCAAGTTGACCCATGGATTTTCTTGGTCGTTCATGACTCATCCAATAAGGGTAGGACATGTGTCAAAGTCATTTCATATTATTAAAACATTTTTTTCCTTAATTTACACTAATTACCTCTAATTGCGATTAATAAACTTAAAAGTTACTATTCACCAAAAAATTATTTTAATCTTATTGAACCACATTTTACTTCCTAATGACAACCATGTATGTCGAATTTTTGAAAATCAAATCACAGAAGTGGTAAAGTTTCATTTAAACGAAAAATCAGTTTCTTTAATTACCACTTAGTGGTTTCACTATTCATCAAAAATTGAAGTTTTTCAGAAAAATACCAAAAATTCACCCTAAGATATATTTGATATTCCAAATTCAATAATGATGTCTATTTTAAAAAATTCAAAATATATAATTTGCATTAACTAATTTAATAATTCATTCCCGCTGTCAAAACAAATAGCGTGTTTTTATGAAACAATATGTATCAAAAGATTGACACCAGTTTAAGTCCAATTTCAAAGTGAAATTAATTCCAATGACCACAATTGGATTAAATGGTAAAAATATATTCTAATTGAACTTTAAAACCAATTCAAAATATAATCTAATCATATAAATAAATTATATTAAAAAGAGGTTTTGAATTAAAATACAACATTTTTCACTATTCATTAAAAAATGAACTTTATCGGAAAAATACCAAAAATTTACACAAAGTAAATTTTGATGTCCCGATTCTAAAGAAGAGTTTTATTTGGTCCAATAGAATGTATAAGAGTGACCAAAACTATATTTAAAGAGGGTTCGCCATCAAAAGGCGATAATTCGACCTTTTAGTGAATATTAGAGTATCTATGCCTACAATTGAATTCTTTTCTTATTTTAAGCCTTTATCTTTTATTGTATAAATGTAAAAACATTTAAAAAACATATATAATCATATTTTAGTTATTTCTATTCATTCCCGCCAATACAACGGCTACGTGTTAACTACCATTTAAAATAATATTATTATATTACTAGTGTGCAACGTAAGATTTCAAAGAAACTCATTGTTGCGTATTGGGTACGCCATCGAGCATAACGTTCCCTTTAAATTAATATTAACATTTTATTCAAAAATATGGATAAATATGAAAATTTCATATTCTTTATTTACCTGGGGTGTTACAATTTATTCCTATTTATTACTATTTATTACTAATTATTACTAATTATTACTAATTATTACTAATTATTAATATTTATTACTAATTATTAATATTTATTACTATTTATAACTATTTATTACTGTTTATTACTATTTATTACTAGTTATTACTATTTATTACTATTTATTACTATTTATTACTATTTATTACTATTTATTACTATTTATTACTATTTATTACTAATTATTAGTATTTATTACTAATTGTAACTATTTATTACTAATTGTAAATATTTTTTACTATTTTTTCCTAATTATTACTATTGTTTCCTAATTATTACCTTTTTTTCCTAATTATTACTATTTACAGCTAATTATTACTATTTACTGCTAATTATTACTATTTACTGCTAATTATTAATAATTACCCCTAATTATTACTAATTAGCGTTAATTACTATTAATAACTACAAATTACAGCTACTGATTACTAATTACTGATAATTATTTATATACATTACTAATTATCGTTAATTATTATTAATTACTACTAATTACTAAGAATCAGTACTAATAATTTCAATTTATTATTACAAATAAATACTGGTGACAAAACAATTTAAATCTAATTTAATTACAACTAATCAACAATAACTAAAATTAATATAAAAAAATGAAATAAATATAAAATTAAATAAAACATAAATATCTTTAAACTTGATCTCTTATAGGTGTAGACGACTTCACAACTTCTTCATAAAAAAAACCAACTCATAAAAATTTTCACTCTAAAATTAGAGTTCAAAGAGAGAGAGAAAGTAGGAATTGGGGGGAAGGATGGAAAAAATAGATGGGGATATACATATATATATATATATATATATATAGGTTAGATTAGTTGTGACGGGATACTCGTCGTAAATAGTACTATTTGTGATGAGTCCCGTCGCAAATACCTTCATCCGCATTAATTACTGTCGACAGTTAAAAGGATATTTGCGACGAGACCCGTCGCAAATAGTTGCCAGCCGACACACTTTTTGCGATGGGATAACATCTCGTCACAAATAGTTTTTATTGCCTCCCGGTATTTGCGACGGGGGGTGTCTTCCCGTCGCAAATACTCTTCCTGCGGTTTGGCGCGCAAGCCACACCTAACTTTTTGCGATGGGATTTATTCCTGTCGCAAATAGCCCATCGCAAAAAGTTGTTTTTCCCATAGTGTTAGGTCCCTTCCCACTCCTATGACGACGCTTCCTACTTATAGACACATTGCATCATGGGAGGATCAAGGTGCTGGTGTTGCGGCGAGGCACTAGATAGTGTGAAAAGAGGCATGGCGCCAGTTATGTGCTATTGCTGCGAAGACGCCTATGGCCAATTTTGCTGGCGAGACTGACAATTTTTTGTTATTATTCACCGAGCTGGGTTCCGGCTGCTTCGATTATCGGCACTTACACCTCCTCATCTACCAAACCGTTATAGCCCGAGAAGACCTTGCTTCCTGTGAGGACAAACTTGTCAGGTTCAATTCTTCCCATCATCAGGTGATGACCTTCCAAGATGTTTCGGAGGAATTCGATCACTTAACAGCCGAGGAGGCGAAGGCTCGTGATTTATTGGTTGTTCAAAGGGAAGAGTTGCAGGAGTGAGAGACTTGCGCTGCAAGGTTGAGGGATTAATTGGCCTCTTCGCGTGCTAACTATGAAGCTATCCAAAAGAAAGGGAGGGACCTTAAAGTCATTATGGAACAGGTGAGTCCAATGGTCAAGGCTAAAATGAAGGAGAGAGCTTCTTTGGAGTTAACTCTTGACGGTCCGCAGTAATCACTTTCCATATTTCTAGAAAGGGTGATCCAATCCTTATTGTAGCTCTGTCCCACATCATGATATGTACTCTTCCCCCTTTTTTTATACCTTAGAGAGACTCCGGACTGGGGATGTTCCTCTATTTTTTTTTCTGAACTCAATGAAACTGATTTGACTTCAAATACTTCTTCTCTATCTTTTCCTGTCATATCAATTAATCACAATCAATCATATAAACATCATTTCAATCAGGTATTAATTTTAATCCATGACCAGTAAACTGAAATAATCGAATCGAGCTCTAATTTTTGTCTGAGATGTAGGACTCGACGAGCGTAGTTCGACTATTGATGAGGTTTTATGGAACACCTCACAGAATTTCATTTTTTTATTGCCCTAATTTTTTCCAAAGCCTGCTTGACACAGGCTTAGCAGGCATAACTTGACTTTTTCTTAGGCCGCCCTTTGCGGGTTTTCGACCTAACAATCTTTACGTCTCTTTTGATGGCTCGATGTTTTTTTCCTTAATGAACCAATACTCGAATTTTACTCAGAGGTGCCTTCTGTGGATTTTCCCTCTGGAGAGTATGACATATTTTTTTTGTAGGCAATTCAAAGTCCTACCAATCAAACTCATTACTGATGTTTTAGGTCGAACAACTTTGACCAAACTTAACGGGACAGGGGCCTAATTCGGGATCGTCAGCCAGGAATGTTCTAATATCCTTCAGACATGGATTAGGGATTTTTCTTGACCCTAAATTTTTGAATTTCGGACCTGTATGAGGCTCGAGAGTCGTTTTAGGTGTACAAATGTAGGAAAGGACTCTCCTGAGAATGAATTTTCCTTTGATTGACAGTCGTTTTGCAGGTGACATATGCAGATCCACCAGGGAATGATGTGCATAGTCAAACAAATGTGCCTGCAGGACATTGGCCTTCCATATCTGATGTCCATGGTAGGGTTTGCAACAATTTGAATTTATTTTGATGTTGGGAGCCACAGTGGGTGGCTGGCCTGAGTAATGGAATCTGAAAATATCAGGGACATTCGTATCAGCTTTGAGTGGGAAACTATTCCCGCACGGTTCTTACGTAAGGGGGTGATGGTGAATAGTCAGTTCAGTTAGAAGTTATTTTTTATGTTAGGAGCATTTGGAAAGAGGAAGTCATGTACTTTGTTATCTAGGGGTTTTCTAACTCTAGGGGTGTGACAGGACATGAATGTCATTTGAGCATACAAAAGCTAGAAAGGAATCTCCTAAGAATGAATTTTCCTTTGATTGACAGCTATTTTGTAGGTGATATATACAGATCCACTGGGGAATGATGTGCATAGTCAAACAAATGTGTCCAAAGGACACTGTCCTTCCATATCTGTTGGCTATGGAGATTGGGAACTTTCTAAATATGGTATGTGACCTTCGACAAGGGGTGAACCTAAACACGAAAGGGACATTTTAGCTGAACTTCTTTGGGAAACCCAGAAATGAGTGGGGTCATTCTTCTTTTGTATGAAAATCAACTTCACGCATGTGGATGAGGTATCTTTAGAAACCTCAAAAGAGACTAGAGATGAATTGGTCCCATATCTTTTGATATATCTAGGATGTGTGTAGGGAGGAAAATGAAAACCATGAATTTGAGGGCCCTTGAATCAGGATGGATGGAATGAGGCTTGGAAGTCATTGGGTGTACTGAGATAGGAGAGGACTCTACTGAGGATGAATTTTACTTTTATTGATGACCGTTTTTGTGGTCAATATATGCAGAGCCACCGGGGTATGATGTGCATAGTCAAACAAAGGTTTCCGCAGGACACTGGCCTTCCATCGAAAATGACCATTAATGATTATAGAGATTCAAGACTACTCAGGTCATGGAGTTTGAGGTATGACAGGAGTGTATCCGGACATATTGGAAACATTTGAGATGCGATTTACTCATGGAGCTAGGTATCCCTTACGTAGATCTAGCTCACACACAGTGTGAGGTGTTCATCCCATCTTTGGGGTAACCTATCATTTAACATCACCTGGCCAGGGTGTGGGGTTCCTCTCAGGGAAGGGAACCATGACATGCCTTTTAGGGTCATGCTGTTAGGACCAAATTCCTAGACTTTTTTTTTCATAATGTCATGGTGGATCTCTCACTAAGATCCCTAAGCTCATGTGAGCTATGCTCAGTGTGAGAATCAAGGGATTATGTGGGTTCTAGATCACCACCTAAGAATGAAAAAATCAATATCATGGAGCACTTTAGGCTTAAACCATTGCTATGTAGTTTAATTTGATACAGTAAGGACAATTTTGGTCTTGCAGTTTAATGTCATGCAGTGGGGACATGATGCTATGCGGTTTAGAGTCATGCAGTGAGGATGATTATGTTATCATAAATATATTTAATAGCTTTGAGTTAATTGCAATCAGGATGTTCCGGCATTCCTTAGACGCGAGTGATGATAGAAGGTGTAAACCATAGTCTCGGGGGGGGGGGGACTTGGATCAGGAGGTATGGCATGGGGCTTGGAAGCCATCGGGCGTACCGAGATGGGAGAGGACTCTCCTGGGGATGAATTTTCCTTTTATTGATGGCCATTTTTGTGGGAAAAATATGCAGAACCACCAGGGCATGTTGTGCATAGTCAAACAAAGGTGTTCGTAGAACACTATCCTTCCATCTCAGATGGCCATGAATGATTATGGGGATCCATGTTTTCCCAGAATATGGAGTTCGACAAATGGTAAAGATGTGCCTGGGAACGTGGAAATATCCAAATCGTGATTATCCATGAACTAATAGAACTTCCAAATAGGTTTAACTCATATGTATAGGGGGAAGCTAGAACTTTTGACTTCTCATGAGTAGGGGGCATGTGCAGGATCTCATAAAATTGAGAACTGGGCCACACATAATTCTTGAAGAATTTCGTAGTTTATTGTCATGCGGTTAGGACCTTTCATGGACTCCTCATACAAGTCTGACCTACGCATGGGGAAAGGGGAATTTTTTTATGGTGGTTGGGATGGGATTTCAAATCCGGGTGTCACTACATATCCTACGAGAGCAAGAATCAAGCCACACATAGTTCTTAATGTTCCCCATACCGATCTGGCTCGGTCTATGTGTAGGGACATGTGAGGGATTTTTTTTGATGGATGAGCTGAGATTCCAAATCTGAGCATCACTACGTATCCTGCAAGAGCTGTCATGACCCTTCCCTCGGGGCCTGTTCCATGACTACCTCAATCCCACCTTCCATAGGCCAGGGGCTGGTTACTAGCACCAAAAAGGCATATCCCTAAAATAGGAAGGCATTTCCTTTTAACCTGTACAGACATACAGTCCAAGAACACAAGAAGAAGCAACCATGAAGTAAACTACTGTAGTAAAAGTGTACTAAATGTAAAGGGGCTGGAATACAAGCCCAACTGAAAAGTACAAGTACAACTAAAAAGAAAAAATACAACTAAAAGTACAAAAAAACTCTTGGATCATCCATAGAGGATCCTACCTGAAGGGTAGGTGCAGCTCATGATCAATAGTCCCTACATCACGTCACGCCAAATGGTCCACCCACCGAGCACCGTCTAGTCCTGGCTCCCTCAGCCTCAATCAATACTTTCTGTCATCTCAAGAACGATAGAGAAATGCCCACAATTGAGGAAGTGGGTCAGTGTTCACCGTCCCCCGCAACTATCCTCCAACAACGTCGCTCGATCTTCGATCTCTAGTTCGGGGTTTTGGTTTCATTCGTCACCGCTTGCCGGAACTAGCTCTTTCCTCTAAGGGTTTGGCGTCACGAAACTTTATCATCTCTTCGTTTCTTGGTGAAGTTGTCTGATACCTCTCCCCAAGCTTCATATAAATAGGAGACGTGGAGGGTAAGTAATGATGTTGGGGATTAAATGGGTCTCATTAATTAGGAACCTTTTTAATTCCCCAACATTGCTGTTACTTAGGATTGAAAGGTCAAGCCATTTATTGGATTGACACGTCATTGGTCCCATGTTGTCGCTTGTCCATTGGAAGGAAAAGAAACAAAGTAAAATAACAAAGTTATTTTATATATTCTTTTAAAAGTCCCAAAATCTATATTTTTCTCCCGACCTACTACGGTTGAAGTGAAGCCTCCCTTAAGCGAATATCTATGTTGCGGATTCAACAGTGCCCTCATATTTTTAATCCAAACACTGGTTCAAAATTTATAAAACACCTCCCGCGTGTTTACTGAATGTACCTTAAAAAAGTTCAACAAATTATTAACGTTCACCCTCAACCTGCACCGGTCGAGGTTAGGCTCTTTCTAAGAAGAACACACCCCAAAGAACTCAATGGTACTCTAGGATTTTCAATCCGAGTTACCTTTTAGAAGTTATGAATTTTAATAATAAAATAATTGTTACTTAATTATCTTATTTACATCCAAAAACTAACTTCCACTATTGGCATGCGTCGACCAATGCTAGTATCTTCCTAAAGAAAGCATACCCTCACGAGCTTAGCGGTGGTATCAAATTTTTAATATGAGTCACCATTTGTGAGTTATAAGCATTTTAAAAATAAAATAAATTTATTTAATTATTTTATTTACGGTTATTCCATTTTTAGGTTTTCTCACAGTAGGCCTACGCCGACAAAACTTAAGTCGCGCCTGGGGTAAAACCATCATCCTAAATGCATCAGTGCCCTCAGATTTTTGATCTGGGAAACTGTTTAAGAGTTATTTCACTTTTTTAGGAAAAATGATTATGTATACTAATTAAAGCTTAACAAAACTTTGATAGATCATTCTGGGCACTTCGGGCCTTAGAATCATGCGCCATCAGATTTTGCGGTCTCAAAATAATTCTATATAATTAAAAAAATATAAGGAAATTCTAGGACATTACATTCTACCCACCTTAGGGCTTTATGTCCCCGAAATCCAAAACAAAGGAAAATCAAACAAATGAGGGTACTGAGAATTAATCTAAGCCTCCCGCTCCCATGTTCTCTCATAGAGGTCCACGTACTGCCACCAAACTCACACCAGAGGGATCGACCATCCATGAAGTACTCGCTCATGTCAATCCTCTATCTCCAATATGAACTCCGTAAAAGTAACCTCATCATCAAAGTACAACTCGCCCTAGTCGATAACGTGCGATGGATTATGCATGCATCTCCTTAGATGTGACACATAGAAAACATTATGCACCTGGTGTATCTGTAGGGGAAAATATAGATGGTACACCACCTCATCCACTCTTATGAGAATCTATAAAGGTCCAATGAACTTCAGAGATAGCTTATCGCCCCGAACAAGCCTCCACAATCCTCTTCGGGTTGATACCCATAGGAAGACATGGTCTCCCTCCACGAACTCCAAGGATCTCCATCTCCTGTCGGAAAAAGACTTCTATCAGCTCTGTGCAGTCTTCACTTGCTGACAAGTGAGGCATCATGATACAAACTCTGCCACAACTTCCTTCATCCCTGGACACCAGTACTGACGCCGGAGGTCCTGGTACATCTTCGCCACTCCAGGATTTACCATTAAAGGGGATGTATAGATCTCCCTCAACAACTCCTCCTAAAGCATCACCAGCACCATGGTGCATCCTCTAAAGAGGTTGATGTGCTCCCCACCATTATAAAATCCTTCAGGAGACCGTCCTGAGGATATATGAGCACATCGGGCTTCGCAGTCAATGTCCCAAGCTGTGAGTCCCAAATTCACTGAAGAATTGGGGGAGTGACAGTCATAGACTGGAGGTAAGCTGCTCCAACTTTATCCATAAAGGATATCCATAGTGCGATTTACTGCTCTGATGCCTCACTCAACAGCTGTAGACCAGACCTCCTGCTGAGTGCGTCTACTACCACGTTACCCTTCCTAAGAGTATAGATTATCTCAAGGTCATAGTCCTGGATGAACTTTAGCCATCGTCGTTGTTTCGGTTCTTGAAATCTCTACTGACACTTGTCCATCCATAGGAAAGGCTCCCCCTTCTTCATCAAAGCTATCAAGGGTGCCGCTACCCTGGAGAAGTCTGGTTCAAAACTCTGGTAGTTCCCAGCCAAAGTAGAAGTCCCTATCCCCTCGGGGAGTTAATCCTGGAAACATATTTTGAAAAGATGTCCCCAAACTCTGCCACTTTTGTTTGGAACTGAAAACTGAAAACTCCTGCTGCCATGAGGGTAAGTCTGGCCGACTCAAGAGTGATCGGTTTCCCCCTTCTATGCACAAGTTTATACTATGCTTCCTGGGTTTCCTTTTTCACCGATCAAGGAAAACCTAATTCAAATGTTGTAGATAAACCAAAACCTTTTTTCCTAATACAATCAATCTGAGTATGAATTGTAGATGTCCAGTCCACACCCAAACTAATGTCGTAAGGCCTCGACACTACCACCAAGAGGTTCCAACCGAAACTCTCGCCTCAAGGGTCAGATCACACCGTCGGTATAAGTGTGATTATTGAGTATCCTCCCAAAGGTATCTCTAGAAATAAGGGTTAACAATGGTTTAACCGGAAACTCTTGGTCTTGAACAAGATTCATAGAAAGAAGGAATGATTATTTCCTATGTCTATTAATATGGCAGCTAGTAGTAGACACAGGGAGTACCTCTAATCATTCTTGGAGCCCTTGGGTCACACTCCTTATTCGCATGCAGCTACTCCATTCCCCTTTCCTTCAGCTCCTTGAGCCTGGTGGGGACTGCATTGGGGGGTGGTTGTAACATTTCAAAAATGTGTACCACCTCTTGCTGCTCTCCTAGCTCCTATTCCACATCTGTTGTCCTATAGATTCATTTGTCCCTATCACTTCCTCTTTCTAAAACATTTTACATTCCCAAGTCTCTGAGACTAGCGTCAGTTTCCTGTTTTCACACTACTAACATTCACTAGTTATATTCACTCATCCAAAGAACATTCAACCAAAAAGGTTCTCTCTAGCACCCTAACATAAGTAGGAATGCCTATAGAAATAGTGCTGGATTTGATGTCCCTAAACACACCTCGCTCGGAGGTCCGAGCCCTGAATCACTGACCGTATTGTATTCATCGAGTACCTGGAATGGTCGGTACGCCTTGATGAATACTCAGCTACCAACATGTAGTCCTACCGAAGCTGTAAAAGCTCTAGGGAACTCTCATCCCTTAGCTCTTTATGGAAAGAGACCCCCTTCTTTGAAGAAGGTTCTCAAGATTTTCCATAGAAAAGTCACCTCTTCATAAGATCAGGGTAACCTAAACCTTATCATTATCCTGCTGAGCCACATAGAAGGCGCTCTACCAGGACCTCCATCTAATCGAATGGTTCCCTAGCTAGACGGAAACTCAACCACCTCCTCAAGCCAGTCCTTACAACATGGTGGTCCTTTGGGTTACTCCTTTGTGGAGCTTAGTGGCGGTCGAGGTATGACCGATATCTCGAGAGGCCGATTCTATGGAGCTCGAGCACACCGAGTGTGAGGAATCCTGTAGCTGGATGTAACATGAATAAAGAACATCGATCCTGTGTGGGTCAACATCTATCAATCATGTGTGGGTCAACATCTATCAGATCATGTGTGGTTTAGTGCTTAGAGATCCTGTGTGGGTCAATGCATATCGATCTTGTGTAGATCAGATCTTGTGTGGGTCAGCGAGGGTTAGTACATATTGATCCTGTGTGGGTTAGCGGGGGTTAGTACCTATCGATCCTATGTGGGTCAGTAGTAGTGCCTCTTAACAAAATAAGATGATCTAGCTTATGAATAATAATTTACACTTCTGTACTTAAATTATACCTGGTGTGAGCTGAGTCTTTTACCTTCGTGGTGTTACCCTCGTGGTGTTATCTTTGTGGTGTTACATGTGCGGTACTTCTATCTTTATGGTGTTACCTATGAGGTACATATACATTCGTGGTATTATCTTTGTGGTGTTACCTATGTGGTACTTATACCTTCATGGTGTTATCTTTGTGGTGTTACCTGTGTGGTACTTCTATCTTTGTAGTGTTACTTGTGTGGTACTTCTGCCTTCACGGTGTTATATTCGCGGTGTTACCTATGTGGTACTTCTACCTTCATGGTGTTATCTTCATGGTATTACCTATGCGGTACTTCTATCTTCATGGTGTTACCTATGTGGTATTTCTACCTTCGTGGTGTTATCTTCATGGTTTTACCTATGTGATACTTCTACCTTCGTGGTGTTGTCTTCATGGTGTTACCTATGTGGTACTTCTACCTTCGTGGTGTTGCCTTCGTGGTGTTACCTGCGTGGTACTTCTATCTTCGTGGTGTTACCTGTGTGGTATTTCTACCTTTTTGGTGTTACCTTTGTGGTATTCTTCTCTCATGTATGAGATGAGTGTATCTTGATAACTTAGGTATATGTATGGGTATATACCTAAGTAGATTTGAAGTCTTGCTTTGTGGTTTTTCCTTCATGGAACTCTAGCAGACCTACGGGGGTCTCGGGGTCCCTATTGAGTATCGTTATACTCGCCTCTACACGGGCTACACCCGCACCTTATTGTGTCTTATGCAGATGACGAACAACATTGATCGAGGCTGAGGGAGCCAAGACTGGACGGTACTTGGAGGTGGACCATTTGGCATGATGTGACTCAGGGACTACTGATCGTGAGCTTTACCTACCCTTCAGGTAGGATCCTCATAGGACGACCTAGAAGCTATTTTGTACTTTTTAGTTGTATTTTTACTTTTCAATTGTACTTGTACTTTATAGTTGGGCTTGTATTCTGGCCCCTTTTACTTTCATCACACTTTTATTACAGCAGTTTACCTCATGGTTGCTTCTTGTCGTGTTCTTGGACTGTGTATCTGTACAGGTTAAAAAGGAAATGCTTTCCTGTTTTAGGGATACGCCTTTCTGGTGCTAGTCGCCAACCTCTGACCTATGGGACTTTTTAAAATAATAAATAAAATAACTTTGTTATTTTACTTTCTTTCTTTTTCCTCCAATGGACAAGCGGCAACGTGGGACCAACGATGTATCAAGCCAATAAATTTCTTGACCTTTCAATCCTAAGTAACAGCAATGTTGGGGAATTAGAAAGGTTCCTAATTAATGAGCTCCCATTAATTCCTAACATCCTTACTTACCCTCCCCCTCTATTATTTATATGGAGCTTGGGGAGAGGTATCATCACAACTTCACCAAGAAATGAAGTGCTGATAAAGTGTCGCGACGCCAAACCCTTGGAGGAAAGAGCCGATTCTGGCGAGTGGTGACGAGTAACACTAAAACCCCAAACCATAGATCGATAATCGAGTGACGTTATTGAAGGCTAGTTGTGGGGGACGATGAACACCGACCAACTTCCTCAATTTCGGGCGTTTCTCCATCGTTCTTGAGGTAGGGTTTACTTTTGGTTTCAATTTCAAGAGTTGTAGAATCCTTTTTCCTCCCTTGTGTTGATTACAAGCTAACATGGAGGGAGCAGGCCTAAAAAACCCGGCCTGAACCCTCTGCTACCTTGCTATCCTTGCACCCTCTGTGGAAGACCGCCGGTGTGGCGGCACCGACCGGTTACGAAGGATGCGGTGTACCGTCATGCGCTACAAAAGGAGGCCATGACACAAATTCATGGCGGTCATCGGAGCCGCCGGAATCGAATGGCTGCGGAGGAGGTGCGACATGTCGTCGCACGCTGTCGTGCACCATCGGTGAGCAAGGGACCATGACCGAAGCCGTGGTGGGTGAAGGCAGCGGCCGACACCGGTCGGCCGCGGAGGAGGTGTGGTGCGCCGTCGTGCACCGCCGGTGAGAAAGGGACCATGGTTGAAGCCGCGGTGGTTGAAGGCAGCGACCATCACCGGTCGACTACGAGAAAGGAGGGCAGCGCGCGCATGCCGCTGGAGGAACCGGTCGCAGCTCGTCAGTCGCGACGGTCGGAGGAGGTGGCCGACACACCGGCCGACCGCGAAATAATAGGGCGACGCGAACAGTGCGTTACTAGAGGATGTGGGACACGACTCTTCAGCAACGGAGTACCAAGGAAGGCGGCCGACACACCGACCGGCTGCGGATGGCGGAGCGGCGCACCGCCGTGCGCCGCTGGAGAAGGCGACCGACATCGGTCGGCCGCGACGGGATCGGCAGGACCCGCTATGGCGGGTCCCATGTGCCACCTAGAGGCGCCACATGGCGCCACCACTGTGGAAGAAAATGAACGACCCTCGTAGCCATTCAGGAAAACTGAGGGTCACTCCCCAGGTGGCGGCTAGGGCGAACCCCACCGCGAGCCGGATCGGCGGGCCGCCCCTTGCGGGCCGATCGACCCCCTTGGAGGCTGGGTCATGCCCTCCTTGCGGGTCGGGTCAAACCGCGACCCATCGAGCCAAGCCTCCACGGGCCCGCCCAGCCGGGTCGGACCCAGACCGGGTCGGTCCGACCTGGTCGGACCAGACCCGGGCCCAACCGGACTGAGAAACACTTAAAGGGGCATATCTTGAGAACCAAACGTCCATTTGACGAACCGTATACGACGCTGGGATCCTTGGATTGAGATGGTCCTTTTGGAATAATCCTCTTGAGTTTTGTAAATAGTTGGAGTACGGTCGGGTTGGATCGAACCCGAATCCAACCGGGACCTCGGAACTAAAACGCTTATAACTCACAGATCGGGCATCCGATTGACGCACCGTCTATCGTGTTGGAACCCTTATGACATGAAGGTCCTTTTGGTTACACCTTTGTGGAGATTAGTGGTAGTATATGTATGACCGATATCTCAAGAGGCAGATTCTATGGAGCTCGAGCACACCGGGTGCGAGGAATCCTGTGGCAGGCTGTAACGTGAAGAAAGAACATTGATCCTGTGTGGGTCAGCATCTATCGATCCTGTGTGAATTAGCATCTATTGATCATGTGTGGGTTAGCCTCTATTAGATCCTGTGTGGGTCAGTGCTCAGCGATCCTGTGTGGGTCAGTACATACCGATCCTGTGTGGGTTAGATCTTATGTGGGTCAGCAGGGGTTAGTACCTATCAATCCTGAGTGGGTCAGTATCAGTGCTTCATAACAGAATAAGATGATCTAGCTTATGACTAATCATCTGTACTTATGTACTTAAGTTATACTTGATTGTGAGTTGAGTATTTTACCTATGTGGTACTTCTACCTTCATGGTGTTGTCTTCGTGGTGTTACCAGTGTGGTACTTCTATCTTCGTGGTGATACATGTGTGGCACTTCTACCTTTGTGGTGTTGTCTTCATGGTGTTACCTGTGTGGTACTTCTACCTTCATGGTGTTGTCTTTGTGGTGTTACATGTGTGGTACTTCTATCTCAGTGGTGTTACCTGTGTGGTATTTCTACCTTCGTGGTGTTACCTTTGTGTTATTCTTCCCTCATGTATGAGATGAGTATATCTTGATAACTTAGGTATATGTATGGGCATATACCTAAGTAGAGTTTATGTCTTTCTTTGTGGTTTTTACTTTGTGGAACTTGAGGAGACCTATGGGTGTATCAGGGTCCCTACTAAGTATCGTTATACTCACCCCTGCATGGGCTATGCCCGCACGTTGTTGTGTCTTGTGTAGATAACGTACAACATTGATCGTGGCTGAGGGATCCAGGACTGGACGGTACTCGGAGGTGGACCATTTAGGGTGACGTGACACAAGGACTACTGATCGTGAGTTGTATACCCTTCAGGTAGGATCCTTGGTGGATGATCCAAGAGCTATTTTCCCATTTTTAGTTGTATTGTACCTTTCAGTTGTACTTGTACTCTTATAGTTGGGCTTGTATTCCGGCCCCTTTACTTTAATCTTTAATTAGTGCGAGTAAGAAGTTTTCTTGAAAAAGTAAAATAACTCTTAAATGGTTTCCTAGATCAGAAATATGAGGGAACCATTGCGTTTAGGATGGTAGGTTTACCCTAGGTGCGACTTAAGTTTAGTCGGCCCATGCCTCCTGTGAGAAAACCCGAAAATGGCATAACCGTAAATAAAATAATTAAATAAAGTTATTTTATTTTTCAAATGCTTATAACTCACGAACGGTGACTCGGATTAAAAATCTGAGACCACCATTGAGCTCATGAGGGTATTATTTTTGTAGGCAGATACTAACATTGGCCGGCGCGGGCCAACTATGGAAGTTAGTTTTTGGCCTTAAATAAAATAATTAAGTAACAATTATTTTATTGTTAAAATCCATAACTTTTAAATGGTAACTCAGATTGAAAATCTAAGAGTACCATTGAGTTCGTTGGGATGTGTTTCCATTAGGCAGAGCCTAACCTTGATTGGCTTTGATCGATGGTGAAAGTTAAAAATTTATTGAACATTTTTTAAGGTACCTTCAGTAAACATGCGGGCGGTGTTTTCTAAAGGTAACTTAAAAAAAGTTCAATAAATTATTAATTTTCACCCTAGACCCGCGCCAGTCAAGGTTAGGCTCTGCCTAAGGGAAACACGTCCCAATGAACTCAACGGTACTCTCGAATTTTCAATTCGAGTTTCCATTTAGAAGTTATGGATTTTAACAATAAAATAATTGTTACTTAATTATTTTATTTACGGCCAAAAACTAACTTCCATAGTTGTCCCGCACCGACCAATGTTAGTATCTTCCTAAATAAATCATATCCTCGTGAGCTCAATGGTGGTCTCATATTTTTAATCTGATTCACCATTCGTGAGTTATAAGCATTTGAAAAATAAAACAACTTTATTTAATTATTTTATTTACGGTTATGCCATTTTCGGGTTTTCTCCCAGGAGGCCTGCGCCGACTAAACTTAAGTCATGCCTAGGGTAAACCCACCATCCTAAACATAACGATGCCCTTAGATTTATAATTCGAGACCAAGAGCATGAATCAAGCCATACGTAGTTCTGAATGCTCCCTATACTGGTCTAGTTCGGTCCATGTGTAAGGACAAGTCAGGGAATGTTTTTCAATGGCTGGGCCAGGATGCCAAATCCGGGCATCACTACATATCCTACAAGGGAATTAATCAAGCCACACATAGTTTTAAACATTTCCAGTACCGATCTGTCTTGGTCCATGTGTATGGACATGTGAGGGCATTTTTTTCAATGGTTGGGCCAGGATACCAAATCCAGGCATCACTACGTATCCTGCAAGGGCATGAATCAAACTGTAAGTAGTTCTGAATGTCACCCGTACCGATCTAGCTTGGACATGTGTAAGGACCTTTTTGTTTCATTTTCTATGGGTGTAGGGTCTATCATACTTCTCTATAACTTGTTTGCGTAAAGGAATCCTTACCACTGATCCTAAGCTCATGTGAGTTATCCTCAATGTGAGAAACAAAGAGTGACAAGGGTTTCTCACGTTAGTGTGGGGAAATAGAGGAAATGAGAGGTATTTTTTTGGTGGGGGTTGTTCCAATATCTAGGATCGAGGCGTAGCTACGTATCCTATGAGGGAAAAAAATCAACCCGTACGTAGTGCTGTGAGAGATCATGAAATTTATCATCATGCGATCAGGACGTCTTATGCTATGAAGTTTAACGTCTTATAGCGAGAACATGATTCATTATTTAATTTCATGTTTTAGGGATGAGTTCCTTATAGTTTAACGTCATGTGGAAAGGACTATGACTCATAGTTTAAGGTCTTAGAGTTTGGACCATGACTTCGTAGTCTTACAACTCGTAGTTTAAGGTCTTAGAGTTTGGACCATGGGGATAATAACATACATTTTAACTTCATGTTGGTTAAGAATGATACTCATTTTTTAGGGTCATAGATTTTGGACCATGACTTCGCGGTTTCTATTACACGAAATACTTCTTCAGGAACTTTGCATTTGTGGGAGTCGTGATGAGCTATTCGTTAATTGATATCAGGGAATATGCGCCATTGGAATAGACCCTATGTATGACATATGGTCCCTCCCACTTTGGTTCAAGCTTTTGGGGATTCTTCCCGAGTATCATCAGGGTTCTAAGGACTAACACCATTTCTACTTCGAGGAAAGATCAAAGGAGAACCTTTTTATTAAAGGATCGTGCGATCTGATTTTGGTAAATTTCCAAATGAGGTAAAGTGTGCAGCCTCTTTTCATCAAGATACTCCAAGTCATCAAACCATCTCTATGATTTCTCTTATATGGAAAATTGATCTCAAATGGCCACATGAAGTGATGGAACTTGGATTTCAATAGGTAAAACTGTCTCTGCCCCATATACTAGTGAGTACAAGGTCACTTGGGTGGCAGTACAGGTTGTGGTCCGGTAAGCCCATAAAGCATGAAGGAGCTTGTATGGCCATGATTTTTTTATCCTTATCAACCATCTTTTGGAGTATATTAGACAAAGTCTTGTTGAAAGCCTATATTTACCCATTGGTCGCCCCATGGTATCAGGACGAATGATTGGATTTGATTCCATACTCCCGGTATAGCTTTTCCAACTTAGCAGAGAAACAATTGGTGCTGTTGTCTGTCAGTATTGTATGAGGGAAACCAAATCTGGTAATGATGTTAGCCTTCACAAAGATGATGATTTTTTTCACCCTAACTTCTTTAAGGAGTATGGATTCAGTCTATTTGGAGAAGAAGTCGGTCGTTGTGAGTATGAACTTGAATTGTCTGGCTGTGGTGGGAGGATATAGTCCCACAACATCCATTCCCCAGGTGGCGAATAGCCAGGAGTACTTAGCTTTATGAAGTAACTTTGGGGGTCGGTGTATAAAATTTGCATGAACTTGGAAGGAATGACACTTATTGGAGAATATGGAACAATCCTATATCATAGTGGGATAGTAGTACCCAAAACTTCAGATTTGGTGAGAGATCTTGGTTGTTGATTGGTGCACTCCATAAGCTTTGGCATGCACTTCCTTCATGGCGACAATAGTCTATTCTCCATCAATGCACCTGATAAGGGCTTCATCGAGGCCTCATTTGTAGAGAACCTTTTCTTGGTTTACCCCATTGTACAAGAAAAAGTTGACTTCCCATCTTCAGAACTGTTCCCTTCCATCCCTATCTCGTGGGATTCCCCCCCCCCCTTCGAAGGTAATTTGAAATGGGCGTCATCCAGCCGGTGGTGTGACCATAAGGCTCAGAAACATGGCTAATTTCATCAATATCCTCCGTAATTCTCTAGATAAATGGAAAGACCATCCAACGATGGGAAATGCTAATGACTGTTTCATCCCGATTTTGATCATCCAAGGTCGTGGCTACATTTACCAAAGCATCGGCTTGAGCATTTTGATATTGGGGGATATAAGTCAACGTTGGTTTTGATGGGAATTTTTTCATCAGTTTTTGAACATGGTTCATCAAGGGGACCAATACTTCTTTATTAATGGAATAGTTACTATTGGCCTATTTTATGAGTATCTCTAAATCACCTTTTATCTTTATGTGTTTGGATTGCATATGAAGTTCTAGTTCCAATCCCACAATGAGGGCCTAATATTCTGCTTCATTATTTGTACACCCTTCTAAAAGCAAAAAATAGTAAAGCAGAATGACCTTTTCAGGGGATGCGAGTATAATTCCCAGATCCACTTTATTAATCCTGGTATCCTTCATCATTTTCCCTTTCGGGCTTCTAGAAACACCATTTAAGTACATTTCCCATGTCTAGAGGTACTCCTGGACGAAGAACACTTCTTTATCTGGAAGTTCGGTATCCAACGGTGTTGTTTCTTCTGAGGGGTGCTCAACCAGGAAGTCTGCTAACACTTGGCCTTTGATGGCCTTCTGGGGTACGTATAATATGTAAAACTATTGTAGGATGACCACCCATCATAATAGGCATCCATTTAGCATGGGATGATTGAGGATATATTTGAGCGGGTTGCAATAGGAGATCAGGTGAACTTCATGGTGCTGCGGGTAATGCCTGAGTTTCTGAACCTCAAATATTAGAGATAGGCATTTCATTTCAATTTTTGAATAATTAGTTTCAACATCAATCATTATTCAAATGAGGTAATATTGGCTATTCTTGCTGCCAACATCATTCTTCTGTGTGAGGAAGGCACCTAATGACTGTTCTAGGGTGGTTATGTACAAAATGAGTGGTATCCCCTCAACTGGAGGCATCAGCACCGGTGGGATCAGGAGATATCTTTTTAGATTGTTGAATGCTTCTTGGAAATAATTATTCCACTCATACGTAACTCCTTTTTTCATTAATTTGGTTAAAGGTAAACATTTATCTGCCAGGTTGGCTATGAAGCTTCGAATGTAGGCTAGGTTCCCCTGGAGACCTCTCAACTCGGTGAGGTTGTGAGGTGGGGACATGCTAAGGATAGCTTTTCTCTTCTTGGGGTTGAGTTCCATGTCATGATGGTGTACGAAGAAGACAATGAATTTTAAAGAGGTATCCCCAAAGGTTCACTTTAGGGGATTCATCTTTAAACTATGTTGTCATAGTTTGTTGAAGACAATTTTGATATCGGCCATGTGGTTTAAGCATTGTCATGATTTAACCACTAGATCGTCGACATAACACTCAAAAAAATTTCCCAATAAGGGCTTGAAGATGCGGTGCATGGCATGCTAATATGTGGATCCAACATTTTTTAGACCAAAGGGAATCACCTTATAACAAAACACTCCCTAAGGGGATTTAAAAGTAGTGGCTTATTCATCCCGCTAGGCCATCCTGATTTGGTTGTATCCATTATAGTCATCTATGAAAGAGAGGGATTTATATCCAGTGGTTGCATCAATCAACAATTCTATGATAGGGATAGGGAAATCATCTTTCGGGCAATGCCGATTAAGGTCCCTGAAGTCAATGCATATTCTAATTTGTCCATTCTTATTTTTGACAGGGACTATGTTCGTCATCTAGATCAGATGCTGGACTTCCCATATGAAGTTGGCTCTGATAATCTTGTCAACTTCAGCTTCTATTTTGGATGCATGCGTCAGGTGGGTCCTTCTGGATGCCTGCTTATAGCCCCAATGATCTTCTAGTAAACCTAGATGATGATTGTCAACCTCAGGATCGAGGCCTGGCATTCTGTGTAATTATAGGAAAACACATCTTGATTTTTCTTTAATAATGAGGTATATTCCTTATTCTCCTGGACAGGCATATCCACACTAATCAGAGTGGGTCGTGGGTTGTTTTCAATGCCTAGGTTTATCTCCTTAAGTTCATCGATTGTGGTGGAGAAACCTTCTTTGAATGTAAGAGGGGAATCTTTGAGGTATTCTTCTTTTTCTTCTTCTTTTTCATCCTCTTCATCATATTAATCTTCTTCCTCTTCTGATGGAGAGAGTATTCTTGAAACGAACTCTCCAATGTTGGGATAGATATCATCTTTTGCCTTAGTGAGTAAGACAAGGGTAGTCTAGGGTCCTGAGGATGGGTCGGGAGTATCTTGGTTAGGTATTTTCCTGACATCATGGGAGTCAGCCCATTCTTCTATATCTTTAGACTTGGCATCTGTAATAGAGATCATGTAGACAATTGATTCTTCATCCAGACTTACACTTATGAATTCAACTTGGTTGATAGGTAATACATACTCTTCCCCAAGTTGCTGGAGGGGGTCGGTGGGAGTCGTTTCCAATCCATTCAAGGTAGTAACCCAATCAATGTCGTCGACTGAAGTATGTTTTTCTTCCGATTCATAGAACCTTGTGTCGATATAATGAGACTCGTGGGACTCAAATAGGGATTTATCAGTGTGCAATGTCCCATTTTTCCATTAGAACAATATTTGACGCACTGATGGTATGATGATGGAATTGTAGCATGCTGATGCATCCAAGGCCTCCCTAATAGGACATTGAAGCCCATACTTTGCTATACTTTCAGGAACTCAAAATCCGACATGAGATATCCATGCTGAATTTTAATCTTGATTAATCCCAACAACTTCTTCTCAGATTTGTCATGTCCCAATAGAGCTATGGTGCAGGGTGTCAAGATGTCTTCATCATAGCCCAACCGATGAAGCGTTTGCAGTAGGAGAAGATTGACTCCAGAACCTTTATCGATAAAGATCCTCCGAACATTAATCCCATTTATCTTGTCGGACATATATAGAGGTTTGATGTTCCCTTCCATGATGGCGTCTTCATCCTTGTCTGTGAAGGAGATGATAGCGTGACATTATTCAGGATTGTTTTATGTACGATAGACATCGACTGATGCTACTTCGACCTCAAATTCTTGGGGAATTAGTAAAGCCTCTATGAGTGCCTCCATAGGATCTGAATACAGGCTTAACGCATCTAGGATTGACAGTTTTGCTGGTAATGAAGCCAACTGATTTATAATATCATATTTCTTTTCTAAAGGTTGGCACTTCCCGACTTGTTGTTTCTCTTTCACAGACACTTTAGGGGCTTGGTATTTGAACGTAGGTGGTTCGACCCTTGTGACAGAAGCTAGTGGCGCTGCAGTCCTTTCTGGGTTTGGCCGAACTGGTCTGCCCGTATACCTTGGGTGATTTAATATTTGTTCTTCCCCTGATGGATATTCCAAGATAACTGGGATTGAATTTCTTCTGACGGGGGCGAAGGAGTATTCTGGTTCTTGTTGTGTCTGTTGGAGGGTCCTTCCGTGAGTTTCTGTAATGTTAATGATTTGACTTATGGCGTAGCTGGAAATTTGACTCCTTCCATGATTGTGCCTTCTAGGAAACCTCAAGCCTATGTGGCATCTTCCTCTGGATCTCTAGTTGGGCATGGATAATTTGGGTTTGTGGCCATAGTCTCCATCTGAGAAGGGGTCCATAAAGTGAATTAAATTAATGGATATGAAGATTAGTTCTTGATCCAACACTATTTCTGTGTGACTATCTCCTTCTGATGGTGTTGTTTGGTTGGGTGATGCCAATTGTATCATTTGGAAGGGTGGTGCTCATTTTAGCAAGTCTGTTTGTATGAAATATGCAAGTGTCAACACTGAATTCAGATTTGGTGTTAGCCCATCCTCCTGCTTCTTCTTTCTACCCTTCTGGCCCTTAGAGGACCTTGGGGCTGAGGAGGATAGATGTGTTATATCGGGAACTTTGGGGGCATGTTTGGTTGTTTCAAATGTTCCTAGAGGATGACATGGACTCGTTTGACTATCTTCTGGGTCATCTAATTATCAAATTTTTTCTCCTTCTTACTGACGACTATTTTTCATTCCTCTTCCTCTCTTGAGTCTGAGGTGGAAACAAATGCCACCTGTGCTGGAAGTGGACCCAACTTAACTTGCCTGGAATCCACCATATTATGCAAGAGATCCTTTAAGATGAAGCATTATTGGATGTTGTATCCCAATATCTGGTGATAGGGATAATAATTTAGACGGTCGTTGAGACCCACTTCATCGGCCCTCTTTGGCTCTGATTGCTAGAGAAAGTTGCAATTCATGGCGGCTATGAAATAGCCGCGAACCTAATCATCTCAGAATGAGTAGAATTTGTTTCTTCGTTCTCCAAAATAATTTCTCTTAGCATCCTATCACTCATATTGCCGAGGTGGGGTGGAATTGGAGTCCAGGGGGTCCTACACGATTCGGTGGGGGCCTCGCAACTGGAGCTGGTGTCGGGGGTGGCTTAAGTATGACAGAAGCTGCTTCAGCTTTTCCTGCTCGTTTTCCTGGGGCTGATGGGGACACTTGGGACTTGAGATTGGTTTGTTGTAAGTAGTATTCTGTTCTTTGGAAAATGGAAGAGGAGTATCAAAATCCACTTTTGTACTTCACTAGGATGAGCGGTGTTCGCAATTCATCACAGAGGTTATCGATGCACGTGGAAAGCATTTCATCCTGGGGGAGCGATCAGTTCAGGGAGTAATTCAGTCCTTTCTATCTAGAAATGAATTTTGAGACTCTTTCATTCTATCGCTACTTACAGTTAATGAGATCACTGACTATCATCTTAGGCAGCGTTTAAATGAACTGGAAGAGAAACTATTGTCGGAGGTTCTCCCAGCCTGTGATTGAGTTAGCTGGCAGGCTAGTATACTATACAAAAGTTGAGCCCTGCAGAGTTTGTAAGAAGAACCTAAGTTTTATTGCTTCTTGCTACTCCAGATTTCCCATCATGGGGTCGTAGTAAGAGGCATAGTGCATTAGATGTTGTTCTGGGTCCCCTGAGCCATTGAATACTGAAAATACAGGGTTTCCAAAATTTTCTGGGGTGGAACATTGCTCACCTACTCAGGGTAGGGTTTGTGCTCTGGTTTTATCAGAGCGTACCATCCCTACATGGATTTTAGTCGAGTTGTTAGTTTCTTGATGGTGCTCAAGATCCCTTGATGCATATCCTGTCGGGCTTGATCTTGGGCTGGTGCGGTAGTGGCCAAAACCGGGCATGCTGGTGCTGTTGGAATTTGGGGTGGATACCCAATTAGGGGTATCCTTTGTGGGTTTACCTAGATATACTCTGGTTTCCTTCCCACTGGGGGTAGTATTGATTTCCTTCTGGGGATGGGTTTAAGTTGGTTGATGGTCCCAATGTCGGATTTAATGGGCCTCCGAGCTTGGATTCATTCACCGAGATGAGTGCCTATGGTAAGGTCACCTCTTCTGAGAATACATGATAACATTTTGTAGAGGGAAAACATCCGGTGAGGTAGCTCCCTCAACGTAGCTCAACATTAATTTACCTGAGCTCTTTCATATCTTTCTCCTTCTTGGAGAACCTTTCCTCGAGAGTGAGGAACACATTCTCATGGGGAGGAGGAGGTGGTTTATAGACGACCTTGGATTTATTCTTCTCTTGTTGGGGTTTTGCGAGGGTGGTAGTGTCGAATTAACTGAGGGAGCACCCAAATTTAGTAATGATCTTTGGTTCTGGGTATGCACACCATCAGGATCGGTGTGGGATGCCTCTGGGAGGGAACCGCATTCCACTACGTCCTCTCCCTCTACGTCATTTCCTGTGAGATCCGTGGGGTTGGAATTTACTATATTCACTGAGGCATACCACATTGGGGGTGGTGTACCCAGTGCTGAATGGTAGGAAGGCTTTTTGTGTCCTTTATTGGACTTTCTCCTTCCATCTTGTAGTATTCTTTAGGTTTCTTGGCGAAGAATGAACCTAAGGGATCCATGGTCTGACCTCGTAATGCGCCTTTGTCTTGGAGGGTTCCAACCATGAGAAGGGGCAGAATGAGTGACTCCTTTATCCATCATTCTTCGTAGATAGAAGAATACAGACATCTGTTTTGCGAGGACTTGAGGTAAAAATTCCCCCAGCCCTGCGAGCTGGGGTTGTTCATGTTCTTTCGTTGATGCACTACATCTTGGATTTGTTGGTCTTATAGGGGAACTTTGATTTAAAAATGCCTTCAGCCCTGTGGGATGAGATTGTCCCCGCATTGTGGCGGTAGCCGCCACTATTACCACCTTTTCAATTTCACGTACTCCCGCGCGGTTATGAGCCGAGTATGGAATTGGGCCTGCACGGAGTCTATGGTCTTTTGAAGACATGAGCACTACTTTCTGGTTGGCTTCCTGATTAGCCACTAAATGATGCTAATATTCATTGTTAATATATATAATATTCATGTGATTTATTATTCATAAACACCATTTTAGTGCATTTTACACTTTGAACATCATTTCACATTATGATTGTGATACCTTCTTAAAATGCACTATTATGTGATACATTTTTGAACATCATTTGAAGTACCCAATGATTCATCTGATTTTAAGGAATCTAATTATACATATTTTAATTTTAAATTTTTGTAAATTGATCTAAACTTAAATATGAACATGTTTTATTCAGGGATAAATGGAGAATTCATGGAAGAAGATGGGGATATTTTGTGATGAAAGGAAACAATTCTAGAGAAGTCAGATTGGACACCATACCACTGATGAGACTGTGGGGCACAACATACAGGCCCAATGAATCCCAAATTTCTTGGGATTCTAGAATACATGTAGAGGAACAAATTACTCTTCAGGATCCAATACTAATTCAGCATGCATGGTGTCTATTTAGGCGGCCCAATTTAGAGATAAAATTCTGGTCCAGATTCTGCGGCCCAGAACAACAGTCCACTAATCTAATCATATCTCCGAATCCACAATTTCAAATGGGCCCAAATTTTACAGTCTGGTAGGAGACATCCGGGTAACCATTTTATTCTGCTATGGACCACTCTGATTCGGCCATCTAGAAGGACTTACAAGCGCGTCTGTTCGGTGGAAGCAAGCTGGCTGCCACCTTGGGTCAAGGGTGGAAAAGTCTCCTCTCCCTTAATTTCCACCACCCTAGGCCTACCATACTCAAGTGGGATCTTTTTTTACTGTTGTAGGATCGAACCAAGGCTCCCAAAATGCCTATTTAAGGCAGTTTTGGTGAATGAGTTTTTCATCTTTGAGCTTTGTTTTCATCTTAATGTTATGCTGCCAATTTCTCTTTGTAACGTTCTTCCTTCATATGTAAGTTGTTTTAATTCATCCTAGTTTCTTAATAAAATCTCTTCTTCTACTCTTATTCTGTTGTTCTACATATCACGTTGATACTGTTGGTTCAAGGTGTGAATTTATTCACACCATACTTTGTGATATTTATCACACAACGGTGGAGTGATCGTTTTTTGTTGTTGCTTTTTTTACTTCTTCAATTCCACCCTCATAAGTCTACTTTCCGCTTCCGTTGAAGACATGCCATCAATGGAGGGCTAACACTTTTATGATTTGATCCAAGAGAGTAGCAAGGGGATGGATTGGATGTTATTTCTAACTCCATTAATGGCTAATAACTTCTTTTAAATGAGATTTTTATTTGATGATTTTAAAACATCTTCATCCTTATTGAATTTAAGGTCACACATTTCAAGTGCTAATACGAACCTTTACCTTGGAGTGCTCAATGATTTGATCCTTCAAGTGTATGGGTGATTAGTATTAGGGTGTATAGGCATTAAACCAGTAAGTGATGATTATGTTTTATCTTCTTAAATGAACCCATCTGAATTATAAGAAATTGAAATCATTAAAAAAGGAATTCATCCAATCCACCCCGAGCGATAACCTAGGATCAACTCATTACCTTAATTTGAATTAACTTAAAACTATTAGTGATACCTTAAACCCATCTAAAATCAACCCAAGTTGACCACTTAATATCCAAAAACAATCCATAGAATGTACGTGTCTGTAGGTACTTCTTAGATCTCTGAGGATTCGATAACCCAAGCTAAACTACAAGGACCGTTCTACCTTCATCTCTTGGGTAAATTTGAACGAGAATCAAATTTTGGTGCCATTGCTGGGGACCTAAGTAAGTTATCTTAGACACTATCATCTTTTTTTATCCCACTTCTCTTATCTCATCCCCAATTTCATTTCTATGGAAAACCCTTTTGAACAAATCCAAACATGGGGAACCTCTCCTTACTTTGATCACCCAACCCCATGTGTGATGTACAATGACCATCCTAATTTCTACTTGTGGGATCATCAACAACTTAATGAACCACAATGTTTTTACTCCTATGATCCACAAAACATTTCAACATATAATGATTTTCAATCCCCACAAAGCCAATTTGAACACCCTCCTGTGCAATTCCAACATCTTAATTATCCACCTGGAATAGACCATTTGGATCAACCCCTTATCCATCCTAATCCACATTCATTACTTAAAAAATTGTGTCAACAAATGGAGATAATTAATTTTGAGGTTTCATCAATGAGGTTAGAACTACAATGTATTAAAACTTGTGAGGAACCCATCCCTACACAAACTGTCCCTTCCATAACCTTATATGAAGTGTCTAGTTTCCCACAAACCTCTCATGAATTTACTGAAGAGAGAACCTTTGGATTTGGCGAAGATGAGGAGGATCATGGAATTGTTTATGGGTGTTTAAATCAAGAGGAAACTGATTTTTTGTATTCATAAGAGGGAAATTTGACATCATGGATTGAGTCTCATGAATATAACTCCATTGATGATTTTTCAAAAACACAAATCACTAAACCATTAAGGGAAATCAAAAACTTTGAGTCCATACCCATTCCTGAAACTGATCTTTCCAATTTGGTGGTTGAATCTTCTATTCTAAAGGAACCAATTTTGTTGAGAAATTTGGAAAATGAAACTGAGTTGGATTTAAAATCTCAACCTGTGTTTGAATGTCCTATCCAAACTGATCTCAAAATTATTATACTTACTTACCCACTCAATTATCCAATCATAGGGTATAACCATGACCTTTCAGTTGGAATTCATGATTCTATTGAAAAAGAAAATGTAGGAATGATTATTGATGTCTTAGGAAAGACTAGGAAAGCAGCTAGATCGACTATTTATGATATTCCTTGGATTTACCCACTCATCTTAGAACATAGGTTTGTGAATGAAACAAATTCTAAACATAGAATCAATATCAACCCAGTTGAATTGGTGAAACATGCGGTCCATAAACTTTTGAAAGTTGGTATTGGGTAAGTTGGGGGGTTCAAGTCGAGCTAGCGACGTTAAATAAAGCGCTGCATGGGAGGCAACCCATGGTTTTCAAGTTTCTAATCATTTTGTTGTTTTAATAAACTTTATATTTTAAATAGGATTAATGAGTCATTTTGATATTTAAAAAAAATAGACTATTGACCTGTTCTTCTATTATGAGTATGTATGGGTATGAAAGGGGAGCACCATATTCATCCGTGTCACATGGTGTGATCCTTGAGTAATGCCTTACCCAAAAAATTAAAAAGAAGACAATGTATCATCAGTTTGTTTTTTTAATGTGTTTGTAGGTTAAAATAAAAATACAATAAATAAATAAATAATAATATAATAATAATAATAAAAAGGGACACGTCGTGGGTCGTGGGGAAAACCCTGTCACAACCGGTGAAGCCACAGGGATTCGAACCCGGGACCGAAGGGAGACATGGGCGCACGCTTACCACTGACCTACGACTTTTTGTGATTCCTTATTCTATAATTTATATATATATATACTTATATTTTACTTTATTTATTATATAAATATATATATATATATATTGTTTTGTTTTGTTTTGTTTGTTTTGTTTTTTTTTCTACTAGGGAACTCTGTAAGTGACATGGATATCAAAGGATTAAAAGAGAGTAGCAAGAATTTCAACTTCAACCACCAGGTGACTTCATTCCATGATCCTCATTTTCAATTTCCTTTTTGAACTTTCATTCTCTACCTCTACCCCCTTCTAAATTTTCTTTTATTTAAACACTGGGGATAGTGTTTTTTTAAGTTGGGGGGGAGATAAAATAAAAAAATGCTTTTGTGTCAAAACAAATGAATGATTTGAAAAAAAAATTGTGTAAATGGAAGGAAAAATTCCTTTAACTTTGAACATGGAAATACACATTGCACACTTTGAAACTGAATATCAAATAATTTAGCAGGCCCTGATTCTGATTTTAATCCTTGTATAATTTCATGAGCATAGATTTTGAAAAGTGTGGCTGTCCAATTTGATATTTCATCGTTTATATTTTCATCCAAAAAAAGATCACAATGCACATCCTTTGGATAGTGGGGTATTAGTTTGACTTCATGGGGTCCCCCAAATAAATAACATAGGTTTGGTGATCATTTTAGTTTTAATATGAGTATTCAATAAAAAAAATTATTAAAAAAACTAATAATAAATTTGCGCGTAGAGAAATGAAATGACCTAATGCGTGGCTTTCGACACTTGGGGATCATGACTCCATAGTTGTCTGGCCCAGAGTTAGTAATTTTATCTCTATTTTTGGTAATTTGAATTTGTTTTTGACTGAGTTAACTCAAGATGATGTCCGAGTATGTGGGATTCACCTGGTGCCCTAAGGTATTTGAGCCTGGGATCCATCGATAAAGTATTTCTACAAGGGTTGACTCTTTTGAGTGTAATTTCAATTACCATGGAAAAATTGCAAAAACAAAAAAAAAACAAAAAAAAAATATTACAACAAAAAAAATTGAATACTCATCTTAATATTGAAATGTGATTCTACCTAGCGCTTCCGTAATTTCCCCCTTTAATAAATATGAACCCCCCATGTCTATTGTGATGCACAACACATCCTCATACTTAATTGATATTGGATGAAATATGGAAATGAATTTGAACAAAGGAATGAGCTTGGGATTGAGATCTTCTTATGAAACTATCTTGTATTAAAATATTTTATGGGTTTCATGATTTTTTTTATAAGGATTTTTGGTGATCATTGTGTATTAAAATGTTTTTGGAAAAGGGAATTCGAATTTCATATTGTTGAGATATATTTTTCTCGGGACTAGAAAAACTCAAGTTGGGGGGTGTGATTAGCCACTAAATGAGGCTAATATTCATTGTTAATATATATAATATTCATGTGATTTATTATTAATAAACACCATTTTAGTATATTTTACACTTTGAACATCATTTCACATTATGATTGTAATACCTTCTTAAAATGCACTATTATGTGGTACATTTTTGAACATCATTTGAAGTACCCAATGATTCATCTGATTTTAAGGAATCTAATTATACATACTTTAATTTGATATTTTTGGAAATTGATCTAAACTTAAATATGAACATGTTTGATTCAGGGATCAATGGATAATTAATGGAAGAAGATGGGGATATTTTGTGATGAAAGGAAACAATTCTGGAGAAGTCAGATTGGACACCAGCCCACTAATGAGACTGTGGGGCCCAACATATAGGCCCAATGAATCCCAAATTTCGTGGAATGATATAAAACATGTAGAGAAACAAATTACTCTTAAGTATCTAATGCTAATTCGGCATCCATGATATCCATTTAGGCGGCCCAATTTAGAGATAAAATTCTGGGCCAGATTCTGCGGCCCAGAAAAACAGTCCACTGATCTAATCATATCTCCGAATCCACAATTTCAAATGGGCCCAAAGTTTACAGGCGGGTAGGAGACATCCGGGTCTCCATTTTATTCTTATATGTACCACTCTGATTCGGCCATCTAGAAGGACTTACAAGCGCGTCTGTTTGGTGGAAGCAAGCTGGATGCCACCTCGGGTCAAGGGTGGAAAAGTCTCCTCTCCCATACTTTCCACCACCCTAGGTCTACCATACTCAAGTGGGATCTTTTGTACTGTTGGAGGCTCTACCCAAGGCTCCCAAAATTCCTATTTAAGAAAGTGATGGTGAAGGAGTTTTTCATCTTTGAGCTTTGTTTTCATCTTAATGTTATGCTTCCAATTTCTCTTTGTAACGTTCTTCCTTCACATGTAAGTTGTTTTAATTCATCCTAGTTTCTTAATAAAATCTCTTCTTCTACTCTTATTCTGTTGTTCTATATATCACTTTGATACTGTTGGTTTAAGGTTTGAATTTATTCACACCATACTTTGTGATATTTATCATACAATGGTGGAGTGATCGATTTTTGTTGTTATTTTTTTTACTTCTTCAATTCCACCCTCATAAGTCTACTTCCCGCTTCTGTTGCAGACATGTAATCAATGGAGGGCTAACTCTTTTATGTGTTGATCCAAGGGAGTAGAAATGGTCTGGATTGGATGTTATTTCTCACTCCATTAATGGCTAATCACTTCTTTTAAATGAGATTTTGATTTGATGATTTTAAAACATCTTCATTCTTATTGAATTTATAGTCACACATTTCAAGTGCTAATACGAACCTTTACCTTGGAGTGCTCAATTCTTTGATCCTTTAAGTGTATGGGTGATTAGTATTAGGGTGTTTAGGCATTAAACCAGTAAGTGTTGGTTATGTTTGATCTTCTTAAATGAACTCATCTCAATTATAAGAAATTGAAATCATTAAAAAAAGAATTCATCCAATCCACCCCATGCGATAACCTAGGATAAACTCATTACCTTAATTTGAATTAACTTAAAACTATTAGTGATTCCTTAAACCCATCTAAAATCAACCCATGTTGGTCACTTCATTTTCAAAAAAAATCCATAGAATGTACGTGTCTGTAGGTACTTCTTAGGTCTCTGAGGATTCGATTACCCAAGCTAAACTACAAGGACCGTTCTACCTTCATCACTTAGGCAAATTTGAGTGAGAATCAATTCCCTTAGGTAGGAAGCCTGCTGGATGTTCTTGGTTTCCTGACTCAAAATCTTTTTGATGGCTTGATCTCTTCGGTCCTAACGCTTTTGAGACTTACTCTGGGCCGTTTTTTATTGAGAATCCCATATTTCCTAAGAAGTAATTTCATTTTATTGTTGTATTTGGGTAATGACGTTGCAAGATGTCATTTCCAATGAGGTTTGTTGGATGGAATGTGGGGTGAAGTCCAGAGCTCCATGTTCTCCCCATCCCTGAATATGAACTCCAGTCGAGGCATCACCAATGAGGTGACCCAACTTGTGTAGTGCGTGAAGGAAATCCGGTTCAAGGTTTTTCTTTCCCCTTTCTGATCATGGTTGTCATGCGGAAGAGAGGGATTCCAATTCAATTAGCCGGCGAAGCTCCTCTAACGTGTTGACATGGCATGCATAACCTTTGTAGTGTATAAATTTTTCTTTCAGCTGATGAAGATTCATCCATATATTGAGGAAAATTTCATGCGTACATTCCCTAGACAACTCTTCTAGTATTTCGAAGTGATAAGTGGTCGTAGGCCAATACATCACAGGAATATTATCCTTAGCTATTTGTCTTCTCACAAGCAACATATCCTATTTTTGTTCTTTCGGGGGATCCTCTACTTGATATGCTCAGCTTGGCCGCTTCTTAATAATTTCATTCCAAGAAACTGGGTTGTGGGAGCCTTATTGATATGCGAATGACGTGGGGTGGCTCAGAAGATGAGTGTGGCCCCAGGCCATCCTCTAGTTGAGAAAGAATATCACTCATTATAAACAGAGCACCTAATATGCCTGACTCCTTTCCGAGGACCTCAGCATAGGAGGTCTTTCTCGCATTTGTTCTGGTAAGGGGAGAACCTTCTTTCTAGTATGAATTTTGGTTGCAGGGAGGACATTCGCAACTAGTTCTGCAATGGTGAGGTCTACTATTGCAACTTGATGTCTGATTGCAGGAAGTGTCTTTACGAAGTATACCCTAGAAGGACCTTCGGGGAATGATACAGTGAGGGGAGGACCTTCTCGTTACTTGATGTCACCTTGGGGAGGACCTTTACAACAACTTTCATTGCAGGGAAGGACTTCGCAATAACCATTATCATGGCGATGACTACCATCATGACTTGATATCTGGTTGTAGGGAGAATTTCTACAGTGCACATATTGAGGAGGGCCTTCAAGATGTACTGTAATGAGGGGAGGACATTCTTGTTGCTTTATGTTACAATGGGGAGGGCCTTTATAGCAACTGTTATTGTAGGGAGGGTATTCGCAATGACCATCATCATGGTGAGGACTATCATCATGAATTGATGTCCGACTATAGGGAGAAGAATATATGCAGCATATACCCTAGGAAGGACCATCAGGGTGGATGAAAACAAGGTGAGGACATTCTTACCATCTGATCTTCAGGTCGAGGGTATGGCTACCCCGATGTGCATTAGGATATAGGCTCTCATGATCAATCATTCCTGGCCCACGGAGTGAGCCCCCATGGGTGCTCTGGGGAGGACCTTCAGAGATGCTGGTAGAGACATCGCATGGAGGGCCTTCACAACTGCTATTTCCACTTCCATAATTTGGTAATGGACTGAAAGGGTCTCGAGTCTTTATTGATATATATTTGAGGGCATCAAGAACCCCAACTTCTAGCAGAGTAGGATCATATATATGATCTTTATTTTCTGATTTCCTTTGGCACATTTCATTTTTTAGCACTCTCTTGTAGGTAACCGGGGCCATCTACTATTAGTAATAGACTTCATATACAGGTCCCTATTTTATTGGGTCCCGTGATGTCATCAGGATATGCTGACAGACATCTTGTATTTTGGTAGGGATATATACCTGCCCTAGGGTGGCCACCACATTGGACTGGCGTCCCCAAGTTGGAATGAGTATTTGTTCCCAATCCAGTTTTCCATGTATCATGGGATATTGTCGCCGACCCTCCTGGACTGGAGTAGGGATGCATAACTTCTCCGGAGTGACTAACTCATTTTGCAAGTGAGCCATTTCGTTTGAGGAAACCAGGTCATGGGGCTGATTTCTTGCCTTTTCCACCGATGAAAAAATGTCTTAGCATGTTTGGATGATATGTCATGGGATGAACGTTTGATCTTCCATCATTGTCAGGATTTTCTAAGATAGATCTTTAGCTGTAATGGGTATGAAGGCCCATTCCGATATCGGATTAGAAGTTTGTGCCTGCTTCGGTCCTCTATTAGTTTCCTGTAGATACTGGTAGTTATCCTGTGTTGGGATAAAGGAACGAGTCTACCACTGGTTGTCTTCTCTGGTTTCCACCGTATTGTTGAAATAGTGGGTGCCCTAGACCCAACTATGCAGTACTTTTGATTACCATATCATGTGTACAATTAGTTATACATGATGTAATCTTACCATTATAGTGTAGACTCTTTTGTGTCCACTATTATAATGGTAATGTCCAAAGATTAATTGTTGTATCGAGAGGTTATAGAAGATCTTAGGCTATAATGAGAACCTCGAGATACAATGAAATTAATCTTAAATATATGTTCTATAGTCTAGATACATCTCACTGACTGGACACAGTAGATGTATGACTATCAGGTGCTGGGGGATCATAAGCATTGAGACTTCTTCTCGTGAAGTTCACACTTAGTGATCTCTAGTATTGTGATCATGAGGACAGACCCGCCAATAGAAATACCACATGTTTTGGGTGTCATTGGTTATTCCTATCTACGGACATGTGTATTGGTCTCCTGACTTGAGACCGTTATCAATGAAAACTATTGGATTACATACTTTGATGCAAGATGAAAACCATGGAAATGAAGTCGTGGTGAGGTAGTTTGTGTTGGGTGTGTTGTTGGTGGTATGACATTGGCTAGATGGTCAAGAAAGGATTTGTCACTTCCAAGTTCAAGAAGTTGTATATCGCAGGTCTGGTTGATCAGGATTATGTTGCCTTCATAAGTCATTGGCCAAAGTAGTAGAAAGGAAAATACATCCGAATAGATCAACAAATAATAAATCAAGATAAGGACGATGACATAAGAGTGTGTCCTGCTTTATGAAATATTTAATGACAAAGAGATTATAGTACACAGTCAGTGTTCATAAGATGGTAGTCGTTTCTATGACTATCCTTATCTCTTTAGGGGCCATGATGGGTTGCTAGACTCCGCTCTTGGTCTGTGGATTTTATTCACTGCTATCAAGATAAGGGCCTAGAGGGTCACACACAATAGCGTATTCAAGAATCTGCCATATTCAGCTGAATAGGTATATGGACATAATGGGCCCCGCCACGGGGTCCGAGTATTGTCCAAGTTATCGATCACCAAAAGAATTAAATAAATTTATTAATATTCAAGTTATGAATATTTGGGATTGAATTTATTTAATGTATTTACAAGTTTAGTCAATACGGGAAAATATTAATTGAACGAATGTTATTTTAATATTCAAGGTTCGTTTAATATTAAACAGGATAGCGAGTCAAGTTAAATGGATCAGGTTTTATCATGTAATATATATATATATATATATATATATATATATATTACAAGAATGTGATAAAATAATAAATGGTTTTGGCACAGTTTAGTTCATCGAAATTATTTATTTAGTTGACGTTGAAATAAATGGGGGCCAGGGAACCCAACTGGGTATTTTATCAATTCCACTATAAATAAGAGAGGAAGATCTCTCCCTTGGTGTGCTAATCACTATTCATTCATTCACAGGATAAAAATTGAGAGCCTCTCCCTCCTCCCACTTCATAGAGAGAGAAAATGTTGATCCAAGAGTTTGGATCAAGTTCTTCCTCAAGCATCGAAGAGATCTCGCTACGGTGATTGTCGGGACGTCAAAATCATCATTAGATCGCCACGCTAGCACCCAGAATTTGAAGATCGATGTTCCAGCGGATTTTTGGAGCATGTGTGGATGATCTAGAGGGATCCTGCTTTGGATCCTTCAAGCGACGATCACCATCGACTAGTTGCAGTCGACCGCAGCTTCATATTTGAAATGGGTACATTTTCTTTTTATTTTTGTGCTTCTTATGATTTAAGTGACATCCTCGGACCTTTCCGGGGCATGGATCATCAGTGATGATAAGTTCTGTCATCCCGCCGACGAAAATTTTAAAATCCCCGACCCACCGGTTTTTACTGCGGGCCCCGGAACCTAACAGTGGTATCAGAGGGATCACGTAAATTTTCTGAGCCTAGAAAATTAAATTTGCATTAAAATTATGTATAGGGTTCAAAAACAGTTCCAGCGGATCAAACCGCGCATCAATTTGATATCGAACGACCAAGTTATGACCATTTGAAATTTTCGGATTGGATCGATTTTTGCATTTGATCACGGGTATTAATTTTTCAATCATTTCCAATCATTGTTTTTGTTTTTGGTTTTTCTTAAAACCCAAATAAGAATGATAATTATTATTATTTAATGATAATAATTATCATCATAAATTAATAACAACAATAACTGTTTCATAATTGTTATAATAATAATTATTTTATTATTTTTAAAATAATTATTAGTATTATTATTATTATTATTAAAGGCTAACATTTAGCCATTAGAAATTTTGAGGAGAGGATACTTGACCTTTAAAAAAAATAAAAAATAAAAATGGGGTGGAATAAGACTTTAAAATAAGTCTTAAAATAAGTAAAAAGGAAAAATGAAAGGAGGGGCTTGCTTTGCGGGTCAAGCAAGAAAAAGGGAAAAAAAATTGCAAGGGGTCTGCTTGGACCCCCTCCTCTCGCACGGCGCAGCCCTAGGGCCACCGCCAGCCCCTCACCCAGCAGGCACACCACGCACCAGACGTCACCCTCTGTCCTTGGTCCTCCTCCAGGCTACCACCCTACCTACAGCCCTACTCCCGCGGCTGGATGCACCGCTCCAGATGCACCTCCAGAGTCCAGCTGCCCCGCCTCCTGTTCGACCCGGCGCCAGATCGCTAGCTTGCTCCTGCCCCACTCCGTATTGAGCACCCCAGCCGGTAGACCCCCTCCACCATCTTCATCCTTGCGCCCTGCATGTAGAGCCAGTCGCTGCCCCTGCCTAGGCCGGAACCAACTGCCCAGCTCAAGATGCCAGGTGCCGCCTTTGCCTAAATATTTTTTTTAAAATTTTTATTTTTATTTTTATTTTTTGTTTTGTTTTGTTTTATATATATATATATATATATATATATATATATATATATATATAACAAAACTTTTTAGCAGAATTTTTCTGCTATTTAATATCCAGCAGTTCTGCCATTACAGCAGTCTGGATTCTAACTGATACCCTCACCCAGGACTCCCTTTTATAAGGGGGTTTGCCCTGAAAATCAAACTGCATTTCCGATGTGGGATTCTGGTTCTCCTTTTCCTGCACAGTACATTCTGCGTTTCCGATGTGTGATTCTGTTTCAAGTACGCGACTTTGAAAGACTATAAAAGTTAAACTATAAGACCAATACAAATGAAACTTTAAACACTGATTAAACATATAAGAAATAGTTGAAAACAAAAATAATTTCATAAAAAATGCTGATAAAAATTAATTTATAAGCTTTCAAAACCACCTACTTGAAACTTAAACATATTTCAAGTACGTGACTTTAAAAGCTTATAAAAGATAAACTATAACACCAATATAAATTAAACTTTAAACATTGATTAAATATATAAGAAATAGTTGAAAACAAAAATAATTTCATTAAAAATGTTGACTAAAAACAATTTATAAGCTTTCAAAACCATCAACTTGAAACTTAAAAATGTTTCAAGTTCCCGACTTTGAAAGACTATAAAACATAAACTCCAAGACCAATACAAATAAAACATTAAACATTGATTAAACATATAAGAAATAGTTCAAAACAAAAAAAACTTCCTAAAAAATGTCCATAAAAATTAATTTACAATCTTTCAAAACCGTCTACTTGAAACTTAAAAATGTTTCAAGTACGCGAATTTGAAAGACTATAAAACATAAAATATAAGAACAACATAAATGAAACATTAAACATTGATTAAAACATTACTACATATAGCTTTGAAAAAGAAACATTGCTACATATAGCTTTGAAAAAGAAACAATGTTTGGTTAACATATGATAAAAATTCTTGGGAAAAATGCAACGTAAATCTGTAGGAATTAGATTTTTTATCAAAACATGGCAGTCATGTGAATTGAATCCTTTTAAATTCATATAATTCATTGACACAATGTTATTGATATTTGATGAATACCCCTCTAGAACCTTTACATCATTGAACAAGTTGAAAAACAAATATATCTCTCCTCCCTAGAAAGAGTATAAACAACATGAGTAAGAAACATTGGATTTTCACCCTTCACAGGAGCCAACTCTTCTCGTATTCCCATGTCAACCATGTCTAACCTTGCCTCAATTATATCCTTTATTTTTTCAGGGGCATTTAGCAATGTTCCTATAACACTGTCACATACATTTTTTTACACATGCATCACATCAAGAAAATGTCTTACATACAAAACAATTCCAGTGTGGTAAATCAAAAAAAAATGGTCTCTTTTTTCAACCGATTTTTGTAAGGTTTTTTGAAAATGGTTTACCAAAAAGAGTGTTCAAATCTTTTACTTTCTCAAACAGCTGATCACTTTTTAGTGGAGACGGTGTTGCATGTTAGTCTGAACATCCATTGAATGATGTTGTCCAAGATCGGTACTTATGCTGACGAGGTAGAAATCTACGATGTCCTAGAAACACATATTTAGATGAATGTTTCGACCTAATTGATTCTTTATTTTCTTCGCACATGGGACACCCTTGAGTTCTTTTAATGGTATAGCCCGAAAAATTCCCATAAGAAGGGAAATCATTTATTATCCCATACAACATCACTCTTAACATGAAGTATTCACTTTTATAAGCATCATACATCATAACACCTAAATCCCAAAATAACATCAAATCCAAAATCAAAGGAGACAGATAAACATCAATATCATTACCTAGTTATTTTGGTCCTGATATAAGCATAGATAACATGATGAATTTCTGCTTCATGCATAACTAGGGTGGAAAGTTATAATTTACCAACATAACAGACCATGTACTATGAGTGCTGGAGAGTCATCCAGATGATGAATGAAAACCAGTAGCCAACTCTATTTGTAAAGAAAGGATTATCATAATCTCTATAATATGGAATTCAGAAAATATAATTACTTTAGATTCATTATAGTTTCCTCAAATCACCCTAGTCCAAACACAAGAATAATCAAGAATGATAAATCTACCACTCCTAGGTCTCTACCCTACATTCAATATAATCATACCTAATATTTTTGGTAAGCTCAAGTTACTTACTTTAAATCACAGGGGGGGGTAATCACTTATGTCATAGATGGTCTCCCATGTTATTCCATATGAAAATTTTAACAAATATTATTTACCTATCATCCCATTCTATCCCCATTAGTGTCTAATTCCAAACTCCATCTTAAGTGTAATATCAAATGACTATATATTAATAAATTACCCTACATCCACTTCCCCACTAATATGGTCATTCTCACAATCTAATGGAATATTTATTATACTTAAAACCCTTATATACAATCCCATAACCATATATCCACACATACACATGTCACAAACACATAAAAAACCATATCCACATAGCAACCACACATCACATCCAAATCACAGTATGATATCGTGAACATGAAGGACATAAAAATCATACTCTCCTCCTACAATGCACAACCCCCACTTTGTATCCACACCAAATACACATAATCATGTAAAAAAGAATATATATACACCAAAACCAAAAATCATTATAGGTCGTATATATACACCCACTGTGATCTATTACAACGCATATTAAGTGTGAAGGGTGGAAGGGAATAGGGAGTGGTTCTATATGTGTTCCCTCTATAATCTAGATATTGAGAAAAACACTCAGAACCAAAGTACCCATATGGATTTCAATCAGGTCTCTCGACTCAAGTGGTGGTGTGTAAGAAATAATAAGAAAATATAATAAGTATATACATAAATCTTTCCTAAGGGTTTACACCAAACTAACACTCCAAACACCCTCGTCAACCATTGCCTTGTTACTACCACCCTCTTATAACCAATTCCATTATAATGACACAAATAATCCCCAACAAATCATTTCTCATCCCTCAAAGCATTTTGTATTATTGAGGCGGGGGTTGAAAAGTGATGGTTTAATAGTGCATCATTGACTTTGGTAAAAATGGGGACTGTCCACATTTAATGAAACTGAATTGGGGGGTTAATATGGATGTAGGAAGTTGTGGTGGGGTGACATTTCATTTTTTTTGAAAAGCTACTTCTATAGGAGTTACCGAAGTTGGTTGAATGGGTGGAAGGGGTGGGCGTGGGGGTTGATGTTTCCTTGTCATCCCCATTATCCTTCAATTCCAGGGTCTAACAGTTTTCCCCCTCACCAGAATTAACTAATTACTTTTCTACTACTTCTTATATGTTTAATCTATGTTCTAAGTTTCATTTATATGAGTCATTAAGTTTATATTTTATAGGCTTTCAAAGTCTCATATCTGAAATATTTTTGAGTTGAAAGAAGTATTTTTGAAAGCTTATAATTGTATTTCATCAGCAATTTTTAAGAAATGGTTTTTATTTTCAATTACTTATTATATGTTTAATCCATGTTTTAAGTTTCATTTCAATAGATCTTATGGTTTATATTTTATGGGCTTTCAAAGTCACTTACTTGAAACATTTTTGAGTTTCAGAAAGGTGGTTTTGAAACCTTTTAAATTATTAATCAGATGAAAACACCAATGATTCCACATAGCCCAGTCAAAATGGATTGGAATCTTGCTATTGGGTACTTACACTATTTGTATCATTCTTACGTTAAGGGGTATTTCAGTGAACATGAGATTAGTAGTTTTTCTTGAAAAATGATGATTTTATATGTTCATGGTAATGTGCATATTCAAAGGAATGAGGTTTTACTTCCCCATAAAGTAAACAAATTGGTTGAAGTGTTTGACATTAATACATGGAAGACATAAGGCTATGTGAAACTTAAGGTGGATTATCTCCAGCCTGAAAATTTTGAAGGAACATGCACATCTAGTGGGGAACTGACACATTTCATTTAAAGGTTTGTCATAGCATTGCACATTTCTAGAATCTCTCTTCCTGATGGTATAATACCTCCCTTCTCATCTCACCTTACCAAGAAAAATTATCTAGAGCTTTTGAGGTTGATTTATACTCAGGGGCATGACAAAATTGCAAAGATGTTTCTATTGTGTGTAAAGCACATAAGCTGGTTGAGGTTTTCATTGTTGGAATGCATCTGAATGCTACAACAAAGTTAGAAGGACTAAGTTAAAATTAAAAAATTTATTAATTTCTTATATATTTAATCAATGTTTAAAGTTTCATTTATATTGGTCTTGTAGTTTATGTTTTATAGTCTTTCAAATTCGTGTACTTGAAACATTTTTAAGTTTCAAGTAGAATGTTTTGAAAGATTATAAATTAATTTTTATGGACATTTTTAGGAAGTTTTTGTTGTTTTCAACTATTTCTTATATGTTTAATCAATGTTTAATGTTTCATTTATATTGGTCTTATAGTTTATGTTTTACAGTCTTTCAAAGTTGGAAACTTGAAACATTTTTAAGTTTCATGTTGATGGTTTTGAAAGCTTATAAATTGTTTTTGGTGAACATTTTTTATGAAATTATTTTTATTTTCAACTATTTATTATATGTTTAATCAATGTTTAAAGTTTCATTTGTATTGCTCTTATAATTTATCTTTTATAAGCTTTCAAAGTCACGTACTTGAAATATGTTTAAGTTTCAAGTAGGTGGTTTTGAAAGCTTATAAATTAATCTGTATCAACACATCCAAATTATATGGAATGTCTCCCTTATACATAGCGTGCATATCAAATGGGGTACCTTACCATGTACCAAAATTTAATCTTTCCATGTTCCAACATGGAATCCTTCCATGTTCCAACATGGAATCTTTCAATGTTCCAACATGGAATCTTTCCATATTCCAACATGGAATCTTTCCATGTAACACATATAACTACTTTCTACATATAATAAATGGGATATGGTGATGTTACTTACATGTCAATATTCCCCCACATAGGGTATCCAAAAAACTAAAAATTCACACCCATATCTACTCTAAATTGAATTTCCCAAAAAAGAAAATAGTGTATCCACAAACCATTATTCACACGATTAATCAATCACATGTGTTGATAAATGCCAATGAGAGTCAAAGTTGAGGTGGATCAATGAGAAATCCCTATAATTTCAATCCATCGAAACAAGGATCCAATCCATCAGCAGCATATGAATTTTTCACTCTCAAAGATAGAGAGTAGAGAATAATGGTTGATTCCACAACAATAAGAGATATCCACATCGAAGGAAGAATAATAACATCCATTGTTACTTTGGTCTAAGAATATTACGGGTTAGAGTGGTCAAAATAATCTACTGAGAGCCTAAAAAAACCAAAGGTTCAAATTAGAGTTGATTAGGAGGAGTTAGTGTAACATCATATCCTGGGTGCCATAAAACCAGTGCCTCGGTTAGGAAAGGCCTTCAGTGGAAGCACTAAAGTGAGAAGGAAAGAGGCATTGTAGGTGTGCATGAATTATAAAATATTTTCATGAAAATTAAATAACACTTACATAAAATTATCATGGAATATTTTATATTTGTCTTTTTTAAATAAAATTGAATTGATATTCCATTAATTTTATATACATAAATATTGAGACCGATCTAGGTAGTGTTTCAGAAGATATATACCCATGTTATGAGTTTTTTGAGATTAGTCCAGGAAATTTTATGTTCAATGGATAGTGATAAAGATAAGGTCATTGAAAAACAGTTGCCTAATTTCATTAATATTGTACATGGGTAGATCAGGTGCTTTGGTTTGTTTTTTGAGAAATACTATATACGAAGGTTGTCCAGAAATATAAAAATTTGATAGATATATTTAGGAAAAAGTTCATATATTGTGTGATTTAGGAATTTTGAAGTCTTTTTTGGGACTCAGATGTAGAAGAGGTCACCAGTGGGACTCTCGAGTAGGCTTATGAGATTTTAGAATCACCATGGATATAGTATAAAGATCCACCTATGGGAGTTAAGAGTTGTTATTGAAGGTGGGAGCTTGTAATTTATAGTGGGACTCTAGATATGAAGCACTATTGGACTTATTTTTTATGGGAATACAACTTTCCCATGTTGTAACCGACTAAAAAAAGTGAATAACCTTTATCAAGGTGTAATAAATGGTTATAGTAAGGAGTAGGCCTTTGTAATGAACCTAATAGAATCCCTGTGTTTTTCATTGATTTTATTTTTTCATTCAGGCGGATTTTCAGAATTTAAGATAAGGGATAGATAGTTTAATCAGTCATAGATTTTAGATTACAGAATAGTGAATTTTTAAAACAATGTACTATGGATTCACCCCCCCCCCCTCATTAGAACCCAACTGATCCTTGGTTAAATCAAATGGTATCATAAAAAGATCCCCTCTAATGATAAGAAAACATTATGAGAAATGAAGGATCATAATTCAGTGAGAAACCATGGAATGCCTAATTTTAGGGAAATAACTACCATACATAGAGGAATATTATACTCTTTTCCTTCAATCGCTTTTCTTATAAATGAAAGACGTATCAACCATTAGATTACCACCTATTATTAAGTATTATTATTGTAATAAATCTAAAATGATAAATCTTGAAGTTGATGGAAAATATCATAATTATACCCTAATGGATTTATCAAAAATGTTATACACTAAAGCGATGGGTGTTGAAACTACCAAGGATATTTTAGACAAACTAGGAAGTACTTATGAAGGAAATATTAATGTTAAGAGAGATAATATGAAAATACTAAGAATAAAGTTTGAGAATATTAAAATGGTTGATGATGAAATCATTGATGACTATTTCATTAGGTTCAATGAGATGGTATGTAATATCTATGGATTTGGTTAGAAGATATAAGATTCAAAAATTTTGAAAACACTTTTGATAAATTTCCCTATATGATTTGATGCCATGGTTTTAGACATGGAAGATAGGGAATATATTTCATTAGAGGAGTTATATTTTATTCTCATAGATTATGAAATGATAAAGGAAATGAGTTTCAAAAAGAAGATATAGATTATATATCCTTTGAGGCTATAAGAAAAAATAAGTTCAAATAATTGGAAATTGGGGAATCAATTGATTCTGATGATGATGAATTTGATGAATACATTAATGAAATTTATTCACCTATTTAAAGATGGATTATATAGGGTAAATGAATTTAAAACTAAATAAACCACTATGGTGATGAATCTATAATTTCATTGGAATATTTTCCATGAATTTTATAATGAAAATGGATAATTTATAATTTGATAAAAAAAGTGAGAATCCTCTAAAATAGAAAAACGATATGAAGAAGACGTATCATTCTAGTAATAGACATAATAATTTGATAAGAAATTATTTAAAAGATAATTCATCAACTAGTAGTTCTTAAAAATATGAATTTAGTTTCATTAATCAAGTTGAGAAATTTTCAATTTATTCATATAGTAATGATAATGGTAAAGCTAGAAAATACAATAAATGGATATTAAAAGATGAGTTGGAATATTCTCTTGAGAAAACCACACAATGTTGTATCATTATGCCTATAATTTTTATTAGGATCATAAGAATATTATTCTAATAGATAAGTTAAAAGTGGGAATATTTTAGTATTAAAAAATGTAGTTTAAAAGAAATAAACTAAAAAATAAAAAACTCTTACATTTTTTATTGGACATGGTTCTCAGTCCAATCAAATAATCATAAATAGAAACAATTTGATTAAATCAGAATGTAAAAGATCAGAGTCTATATGAATCCGAGTAATCAGAGTACAAGAATCATAATCATGATAGATTTTATTAATTCAAAAGTTTTGTTATTATCAAAATCATATTAATATGGATAAAATCATAATAAAAATACTAATATGATGTTTTGAATTCAATTATATGTGTGGTGGAAATATAAAAACTTTTTACAAAAAAGAAATACAATTTCATACAAAACAAATAATGACTTTCAAAGCCATTAAAAGAATAATGTCTTTTAACCTTAAGAGAATCGTATTCTATAACCAAAAAATAAAGGTGTCCCTTATTTTATAATTATAAGAAAGTCTATATTCTCTTAAAAAAGAAATACCTCGATATAATGAATGAAATGAATCTATCTTCCTATCCAAAAAATCCATAGATACAATGATCCGATTATCTATCTACCTAGCCCTGGTATCCCTCAAACTGATGGATCAGATTCCCTATTCAAGTAAATTGTTCTGAAATATTATAAATTAATTTTTATGGAAATTTTTTAGGAAGTTTTTGTTGTTTTCAACTATTTCTTATATTTTTAATCAATGTTTAATGTTTCATTTCTATTGGTCTTATAGTTTATGTTTTATAGTCTTTCAAAGTCGGGAACTTGAAACATTTTTAAGTTTCATGTTGATGGTTTTGAAAGCTTATAAATTGTTTTTGGTGAACATTTTTTATGAAATTATTTTTGTTTTCAACTATTTATTAAATGTTTAATCAATGTTTAAAGTTTCATTTGTATTGATCTTATAATTTATCTTTTATAAGCTTTCAAAGTCACGTACTTCAAATATGTTTAAGTTTCAAGTAGGTGGTTTTGAAAGCTTATAAATTAATCTGTATCAACATTTTTTATGAAATTATTTTTGTTTTCAACTATTTCTTATATGTTTAATCAGTGTTTAAAGTTTCATTTGTATTGGTTTTATAGTTTAACTTTTATAGTCTTTCAAAGTCGCGTACTTGAAACAAAATTACACATCGGAAACGCAGAATGTACTATGCAGGAAAAGGAGAACCAGAATCCCACATCGAAAATGCAGTATTGTTTTCAGGGCAAACCCCCTTATAAAAGGGAGTCCTGGGTGAGGGTATCAGTCAGAATCCAGACTGCTGTAATGGCAGAACCGCTGGATATTAAATAGCAGAAAAATTCTGCTGAAAAGTTTTGTTATATATATATATATATATAAAACAAAACAAAACAAAAAATAAAAATAAAATTTTTAAAAAAAATTATTTAGGCAAAGGCGGCACTTGGTGTGCCGCCTTTGCGGTTATTTTTTGGGTAAAGGCGGCACACCAGGTGCCGCCTTTAGGATGTAAAAAAAAAATTATTTTAAACCTGGTGGTATTTTTAAGAATTTTTTTTTGAAAAAATGTAAAAAAAAAATAACCCTCCTTCGGACCTACCGCAGCACCGCCGGCGACACCCCAGACGTGGCCACTCTCCACCCGAGGTCGACTCCCATCGCGGTGCAAACAACAGGGCTCTGCAGCCTGCAACCGGACCTCCCTCCCAGCCAGACCAGTCACCGGACTACACCGGCGGCCTCCCTCCAGGTCGGCCGGCATGTGGCCGGCTTTGGCTTTACTGTCGTCCCGTAGCAGCCACGCACAGGCTGTCTGGACGCCCTGACCAGGTCGGATCCCGACTAACTAGTAGCTCCCCGGTGCAGCAGATGCGCCTCCGACCTCCCTTTCACCGGACAGCGGTGGCCGCAGCCGCACCGACTAGCCAGTCTCAATGGTTTGTGGCTTGATTCGGCACCAGAGACGTCGCACGCCTTACCTAACTAGCACTCAGCATGCACGATCAAAGTCTGAGAGGAACCTTTATTTGTCTGTAAGTATTTTGCAGATCAAATTTGGCCCTGAAACGGTCCGGGCGGACCTGCCCAACCCGGAACAGGTTTGGGCGGATCGGCCCGACCGAGTTTGGCCCTTGCATGGCCTGACATGGTCCTGCGTGGGTTTTGCTTGACCCAGACATGCCAAGCAATAATGATTCAGAGTCTGATCACTTAAATTAATCAAAATAAAATAATTTAATTAATTTAATTTTACTATCTAAATTAAATTAATTAAAATTAATTTTGGTTAATAAATTATTAATACCCACGATATAAATTGATTTTATTTTGTAATGAAATTAAATTAATTAATTAATTTAATTTTGTCATTAAAATTAAATTTATTAAAGAACAGATATTTAATTAAATTATTTGTATTTATTAATTCATTTAATTTAATTATATAACCCTCGTACTTAATTAATGAATTTTAATTTTATCGCGCCTTATTTTACCCGCCCGCTGGTCTTGAGCATCGACCCATGTATGTTGCCTTTTATTTAATTAATTATTTTAATTGTGTGTGATGCTTGTAATTAATTAAATGACAGTCTGCACATCGTCTTTCTTTTTTGGTTAAAATATATAAGGACCTGCGTGTCTAATCCACCTGATGTACATTTATACCCGAGTTCCCCTCGCCCGCACGTGAGTAATTTTGTACTTCAGACAAAAAAGGTGAATGATGTAGACGATGCAAGATGTGACGTCGACCCCGCCAAGACGAGGTGATACTTTATATGCAAAGTGAACATAAAATCCAAGGGAAAGCTGCATTAAGAGTCAAGTTTCGACTCAGATATGATGCCCTTAAGTCGTTTAGATGTTCAAGACCAGTCGGGTAGTAGTTTTCCTTTATGTGTTTATTTATTATTTTATGCATTTTAGAACAGTGGGAAAATACATGAAATAATAGATAATAAAATGCATAAAGAAGTGACATATGTTTTTCTATTAAAGTTCAATTATGAGTGCGACAACATAGAAGAACAAGTTTAATATAAATGGATTACATTCATCGAGAGAGAGAAACCAATAAAACCCTCAAATAAAATATTAAGTCATAACTGCCTTCCGTCATTTAAGTTTGAACAAAACTGGGTGTTTGGGTGCCGGTCATGCCATAGCTGAGGGTGCTCTTACTACCAGGGAGTTCTTATCGAAGTGGTGGGTTGACTTAACTAAAATTGTAGCAAAGAGATATCCATATCTAGCTTGTTGTAATTTTAGAGGCAAGCGTTGAGTAAATCAAATTATGATTTTTGAAGCTAGGACTTCACTCAACAGATCAAGGAACCACGAGTTAATGCGGTTGGTCAGTCAGAAGCGTACATTGAACCCTCCTAGTAGTGGTGTAGCCATAGCTTGTAGACTATGAGGGAGGTTCAGGGATACTTTCCACTAGAATACTCAAGAGTATTCTGATTCTAGTACAGAGGGTTCTTAGAATTCGAAAAATTAGTGGGAGACATTTAATGATTAAATTAATCAGTAATGTCACATATGGTAATCAACATTAAAAGTAAAATCTGTTAAAGTTTATTCACAAAGAATGGCAAGTAATACCCTAATAAAAACTATGATAAATATTGGACTAAGTTAATGTCTAAACAAGCACGAAATTCCAAGTGTAGTATAGGCGCTTGCACACATTACTATTATAATGGAAATTCAAGGTTCTTGTGTCCCAACCTGTTAAGACACCTAAAGAAGCGAGGGTGTAAAATTGCTTATAGGAGACTCATGAACAAATTATATAATGGTTCTATCATAATGCTATCATCAACGTCTGATGTTAGTTTTGGCCGCTACATCATGACATGAATGATGTAACATGCAGTCTCATCTCTAAGAAGTTTCCAAGGAGAAAGTGAAGCAAGATTTGAATGTTATGGTCGCACTCAGTTTGTGTAAAGTGAAAGACAATTCACAATCTTTCATGCCATCCCATTCTTATACCTTTTATACCCAATTAATCTAGTTTTGTTTAAGGATACAAACAAATGATATAAATTAATCACTTCATTACCTTTAAGGTAACATTCGCTAAGTAATAAGAATATTAAAGATAACACCATCTTTTATTCTTATGGAAAATAAATTGAATGATGAGGCGAAAAGGCCTATGGAAAGTTATGCCAAAGACACTTTCATCATTTCCTTCAAAGAAAAGTGGTTGGTAACTTAACAAGAGGTTATTTTCATTACATATTAGAAATAAATTTGTGTAAGTTTAAAAATGCAATGAACTGAAATAATAGAAGCAAGTACCTGCTTCTCATTCAGTTAATATTCATCAAATAAAAGTATTATTTTCTCACATACTTCTTAGGTATTAAAATACAATATTCTTTTCACATATATGTATCTAAATACAGTAACCATGTAAGTAGAGAAACATTAATAGAAGTAAAGTGTATTCTCCAAGCAGCTGATAAAGGGTGATTCCTAAGTCAGTGGTAAGAAACACTTAACTTCTAGTTGCCAAGTGACTGATTCAAACTGAACAAGTTGTTGAGAATAACAAAAAACATTTATCTCATGTGCCCATTTGGACATGATGAGACATTATTCCATGTTTTGTAATGATTGTTGTTTGTGGTAACATACTCAACAAATAGTTCACTGCTACTTGAATCAAAGGCAATACATGATGAATATAAAATGTAAGACCTACCCAGTTGTGGAAAAATTATTCTTTGTCAAGTAAAACTAAAAGTGGACGTCAAGAAAATACCCAGTATGGTATTTAGGCTCAGCACAACTAAACACCTTTGGTATTGTTGACATCTTTAGTTTAGACAAAGAAACCTTTAAAAATAAAGGTATGCCGCAAAGCTTCTGAGGTTAGTTCAACAAGAGAGCATGAACTATTCCAAAGAAATCAAGAGGTAAAGATACCTCATAATATTTCTTTAAGTTATTGAGGAATGTAATAGTGAAGTATATGTATGGTCAGAAGATATGAGTTGCTTCGGATCAACATACCGAAGAATATCTTGACCAAACTTTCATCGATCATGATAATGTAGCATGGAGTAATTCCTAAACACATGTTACCTTAACTACATCACTGTATTTATGTTCATAATGAGGATTGATGATGAGTCTTACATATTTACATTGATAAATAAAATTTAGAGTGGAGAAATTCCTAAATTCACATTTTATACTTCAAAGTTATGATGTAAGTAGTATCAATGTTACAACCTGCAGTAACTTCCATTATATTTCAAAATGTGCTTTGCAAATAACGGCGTAAACCCATAACCAATATGCTAACTAAAATGACAAATGGATATCATACGAGTAATAGTATGATGAAAATCCATTATGTCATATATCATGTGTTAGGATTCAAAGAGTTTGTTAAGATATAAACAAACATGCATCAAGCTGAACACATGATGCATCTAAGGTAATTATCCTAACGATTGCTTAGGATATTACCTAAATCCCTAAAATAGAAAAATTGTAGTCAAGTATTAGACTACATTTCTATATAAGGGTGTGCATATCTATTAGGGATAGTGGGAGATGAATTGACTTGGACTTAGTCAATGCTTGAGATGCACAAATGGTTGGAATAGGAACAAGTTCCACAAGTTCATGTGGAAGAAGTATGTTCCAGTGACACATACTGCATAGGAAGGATGAAACCATGGGTATGTTTTTATATTCACCGCGACTGGTGATAAATTATTCATTGAGAATAATAAATCCTACAAGTAAGCAGTATATGGAAATGAGCTAAGATTGACAAGATCAACTAAAATTAAATTAATTGATTCCATGTATCAAATTGAAAAGGGGCTTATAAATTGAATATTATGGTGGGTATTCATATAAAATAATACATGGATAGTACAAGATTGGTACCAATAGGGCCTGATTGGTTTTACCAAGTCGGTATGCCTAAATCCATTAGAATTTTACTTGTCATAGCTAACTTCTAAGATCATTCTGTTGGTCATTGGATGTCAAGATCATCTTTCATGGAAGGTGTCTATTCAACGCAACCAGAAAGGGATGATGACACCATCAAATTCCAATTAAGGTTGCAAGTTACTGAAATCTAGTTCTGGATTAAAGTAAGCAACAAGATCTTAGAGTATTCATTATAAATGAATATTTTCCTTGTGTCTACCAAAGGTTAATGGGAGCGCTAATGTTTTCCAAGAATAATATGTTCCGCAACATATGGAAAACAGATCTTGATCTTACAGTTAAATAAGATTAGAATAAAATCAATTCTCCAATGATTGACTTAAAGTATCAACCTGAGTTCTAGGGAACATGATCTACTGAGGTAGATCCATAGGTTGCTTGGTCCTAGTCAATCATACATAAAGTGACATTGTATTGAAAAATACAAGTTGGAACAATTCAAGTTCAGAATTGTTGCCAATGTCACATGTCCTAATCTCTCTAGGTTGACATGTTAGGAGCATGGGAAGAGATTAAAGTTGTGAGTTGATTACCATATGCTTCAGCGATGGATCAATCACATATGCCATGTTATGTACAATAATTTATATATCCACAATATACTTTATTGTAGGCAAATATAAATTGTTTCCAGGAGCACTGCATATGATGCAGTCAGAACTATCATCTTGTACTTCGGCGAGTACAAATGATATGTTCCTAAAATATGGAGAGGAAGGTGTACAAGTTTTTGTGGGACACAAACTAGTAATCCTTAGATCAATTTGATCTAGTATCACAGTTAGGCAAAGGTGATGAGCGAGTCAAGCTCATAAAAGCTGGTGGTAGAAATACCTATAAATACCGAGTACGTTGCAGCTTCTAAGGTAGCTAAGAAGTAGTTATAAATCACAATGATTTGTTCCAGTTCTTGGATACGCACCTAGTGAGAAAAGTATTATCATAATCTAAATTATGATATTCTTACTAGCCAAGTTTTCAAGTTATGACAATAGAAAAAGTGATATACTCGGGGATACCTTATCTTGAGAAGTTTTACTCAAGAAGATGAGGTCGCATATATCAGATATGCCACGCAGAGAAAATTTGGAAGGCCCAACAGTTAAAGCCATTACTTAGTAGAATCATATGTGAGTAGCTAACAAGTTTAGTTAGCAAGTTGGCTCTAGTTCAAGTGGAAGTGTTGAAATAGTGGGTGCCCTAGACCCAAATATGCAGTACTTTTGATTACCATATCATGTGTACAGTTATTTATACATGATTCAATCTTACCATTATAGTGTAGACTCTTCTGCTTCCACTATTATAATGGTAATGTCCAAAGATTAATTGTTATATTGAGAGATTATATCAGATCCCATGCTATAATGAGAACCTCGAGATACTATGACATTAATCTTAAATATATGTTATATAGTCTAGATACATATCACTAACTGGACACAGTAGATGTATGACTATCAGGTGCTGGGGGCTCATAAGCATTGAGACTTCTTCTCGTGAAGTTCTCACTTGGTGATCTCTAGTAGTGAGATCATGAGGACAGACCCCCTAATAGGAACACCACATGTTTTGGGTGTCATTGGTTGTTTCTATCTACAAACATGTGTATTGGTCTCCTGACTTGAGACCATTATCAATGCGTACTATTTGATTACGTACTTTGATGCAAGAAAAAAACCATGGCAATGAATTCGTGGTGAGGTAGTTTGTGTTGGGTGCGTCGTTGGTGGTATGACATTGGCTGAATGGTCAAGAAAGGATTTGTTGCTTCCAAGTTCAAGAAGTTGTATATCTTAGGCCTGGTTGATCAGGATGGTAATTCCTTCATAAGTCTTTGGCCAAAGTAGTAGAAAGGAAAATCTATCTGGATAAATCAACAAATAATAAAGCAAGATAAGGACGATGACACAAGAGTGCGTCCTACTTTATGAGATATTTAATGAAAAGGAGATTATAGTACACAGTCAGTGTTCGTAAGATGGTAGTCGTTGCTATGGCTATCCTTATCTCTTTAGGGGTCATGATGGGTTGCTATACTCCACTCTTGGTCTATGGATTTTATTCACTGCTATCGAGATAAGGGCCTGGAGGGTCACACACAATAGCATATTTAAGAATCTTCCCTATTCAGTTGAATAGGTATATGGATATAATGGGCCCCGCCACGGGGTCCGAGCATTGTCCAAGTTATCGATCACCAAAATAATTAAATAAATTCATTAATATTCAAGTTATGAATATTTGGGATTGAATTTATTTAATGCATTTATGAGTTTAGTAAATACGAGAAAATATTAATTGAACGAATATTATTTTAATATTCAAGGTTCATTTAATATTAAGCGGGACAACGAGTCGAGTTAAATGGCTCGAGTTTTATCATGTAATATATTATATATATATATTACAAGTATGTGATAAAATAATAAATGGTTTTGGCGCAGTTTAGTTTGTCGAAATTATTTATTTAGTGGACGTTGAAATAAACGGGGGCCGAGGAACCGAACCTGGTATTTTATTAATTACACTATAAATAAGAGAGACAACTCTCTCCCTTGGTGTGTTAATCACTATTCATTCATTCATGGGATGAAAATTGAGAGGCTCTATCTCCTCCCACTTCCTAGAGAGAGAAGTTGTTGACCCAAGAGTTCAGATCAAGTTCTTCCTCAAGCATCGAAGAGATCTCGAAGCGGTGATCGTCAGGACGTCGGAAGCATCATCGGATCACCACGCTAGCACCCAGAATTCAATGATCGACGTTCCAATGGATTTTCGGAGTGCGTGTGGAAGATCTAGAAGGATATTTCTTTGGATCCTTCAAGCGAAGATCGCCATCGACTAGTTGTAGTCGACCGCGAATTCAGATTTAAAAAGGGTACGTTTTCATTTTATTTTTGTGCTCCTTATGATTTACACGAGATCCTTAGACCTTTATGGGGCTCAAATCATCGGTGAAGACAAATTCCATCGTCCGGACAAAGAAAATTTTAAAACCCCCGGCTCACCAGCTTCCGTTATGGGCCCCAGAACCTAACACGTATTTGAATATTGGTCTTTATATTCACGAGTGGGGATTTTTATCTGCTTTCTTGCCACTATATTTATCTCGTGGTCTTTGTATGAATCCACTGGAATTTGACTATGCTCATATTTTCTTTCCTCCCTATCTAGATTGCAGGATTGATATTCATCAGTAGGTATTTGTACCTGTGTATAGTTGGTTTCCATCCTTTTTAGTTGATGAGCTTGATATGCATCAGCAGGTATTTGTGCCTGCGTATAGTTGGTTGTCAACCTATTTAGTTGACGGGATTGATAAGCATCCACAAGGATTTTTTCCTGCGTATATCTGGTTGACGTCCTATTTTGTTGATGGGATTGATATGCATCAACAAGTATTTGTTCCTGTGTATAGCTAGTTGTCATCCTATTTTTGACGAGCTTATTGTGCATCAGCAGATATCTGCATTTGCCGGTAGTTTTCTGCTCTGTCTGCTCAGTGGGACTGGCGAGCACTAGAAGGAACGTGCATGTGCTCGTATTGTACCACCCTATTTTTATGGTGGGATTCAGTGGAGAGGAAAGAGTCATATGTTTTCCCATTGAATGTCACCACGTTAGTATGACGAAGTTTCTCCTCAGGAACCCGGGTGATAGCGTGTTCCTGATTATATATTTTTCACCCTTGGATGGTAGCCCGAGGGGCCTAGTTCTCCTGAACTTTAGCAGGAGCCCTCGGCATAAGGTCCTCTTCAATGTAAGGAGGCTTGGTCGTCAATTTCAGCGGTGACGTTCTCTGGCGGGGGCCCATGAGTAGGACCCTTGTGCAATTGATATGAAGTTGTCAGCATCGACTTCATCTCCCTCCCTGAGATAGGGGATGTAATCATTGTTACATTCTGGGGACAGGCTCTCGAAATGGTTTAAGATGACCATGGGGGTCTCCTTGTGCTGCGGTGCCGGTCGTAGCTGAAGAGGCGGCTGGCGAGTCTTCGCAAACTGGAGGGCTTGTCTCGTAGCCTCTACCATGGGGAGAGTACCACTTCGGTGGTACTCTTTGATTAGTGTGTTGGATACCCAGTATTGAAGATACTGGGTAGGCGAGGGGGTCCTGATCTTCGTTAGGACCTCAGCCACCGACGGGATCGCTGATGTGTCTGTCTTCATTGATTGTTGGGATGTCCTTTGGATCGAAGGTTGCTTTGTGAGAACCTATGATATACATATATGACATACAAACCACAAATCCTTTTCAAAGTAACATTCTTTTAAACATATTCATATTTGGTGATTCATCTTAGCCCCCTCCCCATCTCCTTTTTTTTGTTGTGGGGAGAAGGGGCTTGAGTGGGGTAAGACTGCCACCTTGTTTAAGGATTCACGCCGGGTTCACTATTTTTGTTCCACCTCCAAGGTGGCGCATTATGCGCGCACAGGGGTGAACAAAATGGTCTGATGTGCAATATCCTTTTGTGTTTGCCATCATTAGGGTAGAACCACCACCTTGGTTAAGGATTCGCGTCAGGTTCACCATTTTTGTTCTGCCTACGAGGTGGCGCGTTCTGCGTGCACAGGGGTGAACAAAATGGTTCGACGTGCAATATCCTTTTGTTTTTGTCATCATTGGGATAGAACTTCTACCTTGGCCGGGTTCACCATTTTTGTTCCGCCTCCAAGGTGGCACGTTCCAGGTGGTGAGGAAATGGTCCGACAAGAATCATCACTTGTCTCTTGTCCTAGAGACGGTTTCTTGTCCAGTTCACCATTTCTTTTGTTTCGACCCATTCTGTGTTATTATCCTTTAAAAGAGGGTTGGATTAACCCTTCGGGGACTGATTATTTTATCCTTTTTGTATTGTGAAATAAATTCCACAATTAGATGGTCTCAACGGGCGATTTCATGGGGTCAAGTACTTGTGAAATTGGTCCTCCTTGGATATAACTTTCTTGGATGGTCTCCAATAGGTTTATTCGTGGATCCAAAAACACCCAACGGCTCTAGTATCCATGATTCATGGACCAGATTTCCAAAGAAAGGCGTTTGTTAGACAATGATTCAGACAATGAGACTTAAGGACTCCATTGGTCGAGAGGATGAGAAGTCGGGTTCACCGCACCCTTTTGGTGGAGGATTATTTCCTATTCTGGGACTCTCTTATAGATTTAAGTCATGTTCATATTTTCGTGAATCATTGGTTTATTTTCGAAGAGTGTGTCCATGGGCTACCCTTGGTTTATAGGATCTTCATAAGCGTACATATATTTGATGTTACGGAGGTGATGCTGACTTGAGCCACATAATAAGGTGCTCTGGAGTTCATCATCATCTAGGGGGGATGGAAGGTGACTTGATGTTGGGAATGGACCCACAAGATGGGTTTCCTATGTATCCTTGAGAGAGGAATCAGAACCCACATAGTTTGGAATAGATGGGGATTACACATGGAAGATGACCATTTGAGGGGACATGTCTGGGTGAACCCTTTTGGAAGGGCACCCTTTTGAGATCAGGTCTTCAAGTAGGCATCCTACGTATCCTGGTTTGATCAGGAATCAGATTTCTCATAATTCATAAGAGATGGGGCTTACACATGGAATCTCCCATTGAAGAGGACATGATTGGGTGAAACCTTTTGGATGGGCACCCTTTTGAGCTTGGGCCTTTAGGTAGGCGTCCTACGTATCACAAATCTCTAAGCCCACGTGAGTCATGCTCGGTGTGAGAAACAAGAGGATGTGAGAGATCTAACCAACCGCATGTTACCTCTCCTGCTGGTGGGAGAGGGTGAGCCTACGGCAGACGAGGTCAGGGCAACCGTGGGAGAGGGCGCAGAGCGATGAACCTTTTAATGTGAAATTACATTAATGGTCATGCGGCTCGACCTCAGAATATTGGGGACTTACCTCAGTGGGAGTGCCTCAGAACGCGTTTTGGGAAGGGGGGGGGAGTTTTGTCCTCGTCAACGAGGGGAGCGAACATAACCCCTTTGACTGATCACCATTCCCTATTGAAAGGAAAAGCAGGTGATCACCCTTAATCCCTATAATGGGGAGGTTCACGTTGGTTTCTCAAGGTTGGACTCCAAGTTACCATGGGAATGTAGACCCACAGACATTTTGGAATCCCAAACCGTTGTGGGGAGATCCTTCATGACTCCGCTTACCATGGGTATGTAGACTCAAAGGGGCACACTGATACACAAAATGGTATGATCATACGAGTCTGGTGGCTTTGGAGGAGAAATTGGCCTGATGCCAGAGGACTGGTTCGCGGAGGGACTATGGAGGACTGGAGGGTAATGGAAGGGTGAGATTGGAACTGGAGGAAAGAATACTAAAAAACACATCATTCCACGTATTGTTTTCTTATGCGGTATGAGGGAAGCTCTGCATACTATAGTGTCATGTGAACATAGGGATCATCCACATACCGATACGGTACATGGGAATGGGTACGAACTATCGCGTACCACATTGGTACGTGGTCCGTCATGCCGCTTTGGGTTCCATCTGCGTACTGATGTAGTATACGGTGTTGGGTTAAATCTACGTAGCGATATACTAGGCAGAGCACCATACTGTAGGAGGATCTGGTGGACTGTCGTTCGCAGGAAGTTCATACATGAGAAATATGTGGTTCACGGTTTCACCATTTAGGTTCGTGATTCTGTTAATATTGTTAAGTTCCCCCATTTTATGGTTCGCGGCTTGTTGTACCTGCGGAGAGTGTTGTTCGTGATTCGGGCTTCGCCGATGATTCAAGACTGAAGCTGGAACCTTCCCCGAGTTCTTTTTTCCAACCTTTGGGTTCTCTTCAAGATTTCTTCACTCGTCCCCCCTCAATTCCTTTTGTGATCCTTTTATAAAGCATTGGAGACAATCGTATATATGGGAATGCGACACCATTTGCAGAGGCCCATGAAGAGATATCTTGACTCGCATAAGACTCGGTCAACTGGGGTTTGCAGAAGCTATGGTTCGGGATCATGGTTTGCATAACCCTGCCGGTTTGCTTCGTTCGCGAACCATTAAGTTCATGAGACGGTACATGGATGACCTTTGCGCGCATGATTCCTTTAGCAACGTGGTTCGCGGTCCACTGGGTTCGCTGGCCATCGCTCCATGGGTCAACATCTCGTGTACCAATGATTCGTGATCTAAGTGGTCCGAAAACCCTTCCCAGTGATGGTACGCAGGCCATTTAAAATCCTTTGAAAACTTGAATTCCTTCAAGTTTCTTCTAAAATTTGCAACTCAATTTGAGTTCATTCACATTGCTAGACTTGTAGGAGTACTTGCTTCCTTCTATAGAGTGATTGTGGGAGTATTTTCTTCCCTTGGAGGATTTTTTTAGGACCCTATAAACATGTGTAAAATGCTATTTGAATTTCATTGTGACCTTTCAACATTTCATTGAACCACTGAATTGAAAATCTTTTTTGAACCAATATTCCTAATTTTTTTCTTTCACCATGATGTTCAATGTTGAGGAAAAATTTGAGTTTTTAGTATTGGGGAGAGAGTCTTCTTAATTGATATTAACTATACTTTAATGTAAACCGATAAAAAAGCCTTAAGAATTTCCAATAATTTTGAAACTTTAAGCTTCATTTGTATATTTTTAGTGCGCGAAATTCTTTTTGAAAAATTAAGTTTTGTTTTGACACTTTGAAGAGGTTAACCTCTAATTAATATGTGGATTCAATTGGGTAAATCACCTTTTCTTGTTTTCTTGAAATATGTTGTTCTTGGTCAATCTTGGGGATAATGTTATACATGTTAGGTTCGGGGCTAGGGTATAAAGGAATGAAATCTGTAGACATTGAGGTTCGAAACCAAGACCTCCTCAACTCACTTACATGGGTACAATAGGGGGTGTAACCACTGAATTATGCCCCATGGGGCTGGGGAAAATGTTATACATCAATTATCGAATTGATTTTTTTTATTTGAATAAAACTTATAAACTATGAATTTAAATAGTCTATGAAATAAAAATCTTAATCTGGGTTTAGATTTTCATTCTTTCTTTCTTTTTTAAGTTGTTGGATGAGTTATTTATCTTGCCTCATTATTATTAAATTTTCTCATCCAAACAGGGTGTCTAATTATCATGGATTTTATTTATGTGTGCTTGTTCTCCTGAAAGTAAATAAAATTATGGAAGCCTCAGTTAAATGCATATGGATGTTTGATTAATTCAACCCAAAATATTTTAAAGGCAATCATTGTTGTAAAATAGTAAATGAATCTTGCATTGAAATTTACTGGTTTTAAGAAGAATTTTTTTTCATTTTACTTTAAGAGGATCTGTGGAGGAAAATATTTTTTAAAATAAATTTTTATGGCATTTTAATTTTTTAAATTTATGATTGATTTTATTCAATCGAATTTTACTGAGTGATTTCTTGAGGACAAAAAATGTTTTAAGTGTGGGGGAATTTGATGTGACATTTATTTCACACCATTTTCTACATCTTTTTATTATGATTTTAATGTTTAATGTAATAAAATGTGTTTTAAATGTTAAATAATTCAATTTCAGTTGATTTGGTGTTAAAATTATTGATATATCAATATTATATTTACATTTATATTTTTATATTTATATTATTAATTTTGTCTTGCCTTCAATTTTTCTTTTCCTTTTAATTAATAATTTTAAATTTTTTTATGCTTATCATGGTGTGTAGTTATTTAAATTTTTATTTTTATTTTGTATTTGATAATATTTAATCATTTGAATTTGAATTTAAGTTAAAATATTTGGTTTTTTATATTAATATATTTGAATTTTAATTTACAAACTTAATAATTAATTGATTTTTAATTTTTAATTATGCAATTGAATATATTTTATTTTAAATTTTTATATTGTTGTTTTAACATTTGTAAATTAACTTATAATTTGAGTTTTAAATAATTAATAAAAATTAGTTTTTAAATTTTATTATTTAGTTTGTAATGATTTAACTGGACACCCTATGAGACCTTGACACCAAGTTTGGTCATGTCTTAGTAAAAGAAAAGAAATGATTCCCTAATTCATAAAAGAAAAGAAAAGATTTTGATTTATATCCATTTTGTTTGGATGTGAAATTTAGTAAAAGAAAAGAAATGATTATCATTTCTCTCCCTCATGTTTGGTGACAATTTTTAAAAGAAAAGAGAAGATATTGTTTGGGTGAAAATTACATAAATAACATTTGTTAAAAAATAACACATACACACATGATTAAAGAGCATATCTTCCCAATATCCAAAACTATCATATATTAGATCCCACAAACACCACACCTACCACCATGTCTGCTTAATATTAACAATTTATGTTAAATGACACAAATAACCTTTAAAAAATGTATTTTTATTACTTTTTTTTATAACAAATAAAAAACAATAATTTTGATTTTAATCGATCATTATTTTTCACATCACCGAAATTAGGTAAACATTAAACTATGAAAATATTTTAATACAAATTTTAATTTTTTTTTAAAAATTAATTAGAGATAATCAAAATTATTTATAGAATTTATTAATTCAAAAATATTAATTCAAGGTCATCAAAGTCATAAATTCAAAATTCAAAATTCAAAATTATTATTAATTCAGAATTATCAATTCAAAATAATTACTAATTCAAAACAGTTATTAATTCAAAATTATTAATTCAAAATATTTATTAATTAAAAATTAGTAATAACTTATTTGTATAAACTATTAATATTTTTACTTATTTATATAAATCATAAATTTTATAATATAACCTAATAATAAATTTGTATAATCTATTATAAACTATATAAATCCAATATCATTATTTATACTATTCATATATTACTTTTCATGATTCTAATCACCATTTAACATGTATAAACATATATATTAATTAAAGCATTTCATAAAAAATACAATATAATATTTGTTTTCATTTTTTGATAATTAATTTATCTAACACATAATTGATAATTTAAAAAATAATAGAGTTCAGCCTATTGAAAATCAATAACTTAAATTTTATACAAAAAATTATTTTGCTCCCCTATAATGTATTTCATTTTATTTACTATTATTTATAAAAATATCTTTACAGTATTAATATTATATATTAAATAATAATATAATATTTCTTTTATACATTTCTTATATTAATATAAATGATCGGTCATATTCAACCAATTATATTAATATTAATATTTAATTAAATAATTTATTGATATTATTTACCTGATTATGATGAAAAACATGAAGGAGAACAGCGCGGTTACGCGCAAAATAACCAAACAACATATTTGATAAGTAATGATGTAGAAAATAAAAGGCATGAAGAAGCTATTTATATAGACAGAGGGATAAAATGGGAAATTAAAAAAATGCCTCGAGGGGCATGGGAGAGAAATGCGTTTCTCCCACCCCCCCTTCCCACGACCCGCGTTTATCTTCTCCTTTTCTCCTCACCAAACAGGCGATATAGGTTTGAATCGTCTTGATTCTTTTGTTTTACTCCCAAATGGGCGCTGCCAAACGAGCTGTGAGCCCCATCAAAACCTACAATATTAAGTGAGGAAATGAAGAAGCTAGATCATGGGTGAATCGTACAACCTTGGATATGCGTATACTAAATATGAACATGGTATTCTCATATTTTCAAAGAAGATGTCGTGCTTTATCCGAACATTGATGGAATCATGATGCTGAGAGTAAGCGATCTCAAGCTTGGTATGGGGATTGATGACCTAAGTGTGAGGTATCGAAGCTTGGAAAGTCGGAATGAGGTTGGGTTTGACAGTGAAGCTTGATGATGAAGTTGATCTGAACACTGATTGAAGCATTGGAATGTTTTAGATGCTCAGAATTTGAGATCTGATTGAGTTTTTATTTTAGAAGATTTGGAGTTTCGATTGTTGGTTCCTATTTGTTACAGGATCCAAATCATCTAGATTAAGAGGGGACCGAGTTCCCCTAAGCTATTGCTGCTAGGATGCAGGGAGATGCACCTTAAGTGCTCGGTGAAATGCCCGAGTGAAATGAAGATCTTGAGTTCTACAAAGGGATGAGCTATTTTCAAACAAAGTAGATTATTTTTCCCTTTTCTTATTCTTTTGGTTTTTATTATGGATTTTGAATTTGATCATCTATTTTTATCTGACTATGAATAACTAAACCATTTTGGGGGTTCTAGTTGATTTTGGATTCATATCTGTTTACATTTTTTACTTTAATTTGGTAACTTTCAGATTCTTCCCCATGCTTTTTCATACTGTATGTGTTCTTAAATTCTTCATTGACCACGAATTGATAGATGAGGTTGACGATAGAAATCATGTTCTATAAGAAAAAATTCATTCATCAAACATCAATCAGAAGATTGTGTTGATGAATCACTTGGAAGTAGCAGTTCAAATTTATCACTACTTTTAACATTCATCTTTTCTTGATTACCTTTTCTGCATTGTTTTATGAACTTACGGGAGATGATCGGTGAAGATATAAAACATAAATGTGTCAAAAAAAAGTACTTAAATTGGAAAATGTTGATGTGTTTGTTTGTTCTGGGCATATCACGTGTGGTGATGAAAGATATATTAAAATTTCTTTTAATAATTGTTGTCTGAAACTATGATTGAAGATCTTATACTTCAAATTTATAATCAATTAATTTAATATGTAAAGATATAAATACATGGGATTAAGAACTTTATTCGTTGATAAATGTTGATCATCTAAAAATACCCTTTCAGATTGTCTTTGCTGCATTGTAATGATCCAATGATAGAATTTATCTAGTGATGATCCACACATGCTCCAATGATCTCTGAGCAAAACCACTCGATCTCTAGGTTCTAGCATGACGAATCAAATGTTTTGTGTTTTTCATTCTTGATTACTCGTTCTTTAGTCTTGAAGAAATCCCTACTACGTTTTCTCGTTCTTGAGAGAGAGAGAAGTCGAGAGAGAATTCGTTGTGCGTAGCAATTCTTTGTTATCAATTTTGGATGCAATACACAATAAATATAATTGTATATTTATAGAGTTAGAGTTTTTGTTAAAATATTAATTAATTGTATGTTGGTCATTAAATAACATTTAAAACCTATAATTAATCCTATCTCACATAATAATAATAATATTATTTTGTGGTGCGCCAACTTAAGAAAATTGATAAATAATATTTATCTCCTTATAAATAATTATTTTATCACCGAATGCGGTCTTGGCTCATTCGAACTCCTCAATATTTATTGAATACCTGAATAAATATTTTATTCATAAATAAATATTTCATTCACATACTGGTGAATAAATATTTATTAAATATTCAATAAAATAAAAAATATATATTTTTATTCACATGAAGAAGAATACATATTTATTTAATTTATGTGATCAATATAACTTGAATAAAATTATTTCTCAGTTTTGCAAATAATATTTATTTCATTAATTAAATTCAAATAGAATTTAATCGAGATCAACAGAAACATTAAGTGTGTGACCCTCTGATTCTTTCTTATTGGCATTTGGAAAACTTTCCTAAAGTTCAAGATTATTGTATAGCAATGGGTCATGACATCCAAGATAAAGAACTTAATGTCACAATGACGACAACCACATACAAACGCTCACTGTATAATATAATTCATTTGTCGTAATATCTCATCAAGCATGTTGCACGACAGTGTCATCAACATATTTGCTCGATATGTCTTTCTTTGACTATCTAAAAAAACACATCGTTACACCATGACAATGGAATTTAGGTGATGATTATATTACAATCAAATGGCTGAGATATCAACTTTCATAAAGATGGAAGAGACAAATCCTTCCTTAATTTATCCATTAATGACATGTCAATCATGACGCACCCAACATACCCTACTTCCTGCCAACATATGACGTGACGATTTGTGTCAGTAAATCTAAGTGCACGAGTCATGGCATGTATTAATGATAATATTAAAGTCTAAGGACCATTACACATGTTCACATATATGAATATCTCATGACACTAAAACATGAGGAATTCTTACTAGCGGGTCTGTTCCCATAATCTTTCGTCTTGGAGATTACTAAATGCGAACTTCATGAGAAGAAGTCTCATCCGCTTATGAGTACTCGAACCTAAAGTTGAAATACTATGTGTCTCATTATAGTACGTTATCCAACCGCAAAACTATATTAAGAATATTTTCATATCATTTCAATATTCTCATCATAGAGGGGAACTGTTAAGACCTTATCAATACGAAAAATACTCTAGGACATTAATACATTAAAACCATGCAGAACAATGAACAATATGTAATAAGATGTTTATTTAATATTCAATACATAGAATATACATGTAATCTAAGTACAATCAGCTGGTGCTAAGACACCAACTCTAACAAACTCTCACTTGGACAAGAGCTAACTACCTATGACTTTTAGTCTACTAGACCTCACATGATAATCGTGTTTCTACTGAGCTAAGGCTTTAGTCAAAGGGCCATCCATGATGTCTTCCATGGAAATACTTCTCACCACAACCTCACATCTTTGAGAAAAATCACTCAAGAGATGATACTTTCGAAGTATATTCTTTACCTGTTGATGTGACCTTAACACTTTTGCGAGATCCACCACTGCAGTATTATCACAATAGAGTGTGATAGGATCTTTACTGCTGGGAACCACATCAAACTCTTGGATGAAGCTGTGAATCCATACTACTTCTTTAGCTACCTCAGAATCCACAATATACTCAGACTCCACAATAAAATCTGCGACCACATCCTGCTTTGAGCTCTTCCAGTTCACAAAACCTTCATTCAAAGTAAATATGCATCCCATTTGCGACTTCATGTCTTTTTGATTAGTTTGGAAACTAGCATCTGTATATCCTCTGATGACTAATTCCCCATATACTTCATAGACCAGTAACATATCCTTAGTACGCCTCAAATACTTAAGGATATTCTTGATTTTCATCCAATGGTGGTCACCTGGATCAGCTTGATATCTGTCTACCACACTCAATGTGTAGGAAAATCTAACCTTGTACATAACATAACATACATGAATGTCCCAATTGCTGATGTATATAGAATCCTTTTTATTTTGTTCCTTTCCTCATGTTTCTAAGGACACATTTTCTTGGAAAGATGAATGCCATGTGATTCTAGAAACAATCCTCCCTTGGATTATTCCATACCAAATCTCTTTAATATATTGTCATCGTATGTACTTTGAATTAGGTCAAGAAACCTCTTGTATCTATCATGATGGATCTTGATCCTAAGAATACATGTTGTTTATAACAACTCTGCTCTTTATTACACACTTAAACATGATTTATTATATAAACTTTCACTTAAGACAACTCTGAGGATTGAGAGGTCTAGTGTCATGGGAAATTAGGAACATTACATAACAACTTATAACATAAAACACAACATCTTTATTGAAAACTTCTTTTACATGAACACAACATTCTTTCATACTTAGCATTGCATGGGATAACCTGAGGACATGCATAAGAAAAGGTGAGCTATAAAGCCCAGTAAGGGAGTAAACAAGACATAACATGAAGAATACAGTACATGTTAGGAAATAAGCATATAAATGGAGTACAAGAGAAACATAAACATAAAGACATGATATAACATGATTATCATAACATGGAAATGTGGAAACAACATTTAACATGATATTAGCATGAGCCAAGACTCATTGCACATGGATCATGAGTAAAACCTCATTGCACTTGAATTAGCATGAGTAAATCCTCATTGCACTTGACGTATCATGATACTAATCTTTACCCAATGCGTTGGAGCGCCATCAGGGCGCACCCTTTATAAACATTTCATTTCATGCATAAGTGTGTCACATGGATCATACAACATGAATTCATTAAACATCATAATTTATTCCACGAATAAGAGATGTGGAATACATAAATGTAAGTCCTCAATTAACAAGCACATGTGCATAAAGGTGAATACCTTTGATCAAAAAATGGGTATGGTATTCACTTAAACAGTGATTTGGCATGAGAAATTTTGGTGTAACTTCGGCACCATAACAATGTCAAATAGAAATTATAAAATGGGTTGATGAGGGAGAAATAGGTATTGTCACACCCCGACCCATGTAATAATTTTATTTTAATTATTTCTTTATCCTTAAATAGTTTTTCTAGGGTTTGGGGTGAGTCACAGATGAAAATTTTGAGTTTTGATAAAAAGTGCGCGGTTTGGGGTCGACGTCGTTGGACGCACGAGCAGAGCGCGATGCCGCACGGCTTCACCCAGGAAACTGCATGGCCCTTTTCATCTTTGAATAATTAAAGTGGTTAAATAAATATAAATTTATTGGATAATTTAAAATATTTATGGTTATTAAGAATCTTAATTTTTTTTATTTTAAATGAAAACTAAAATTGTTAATTTTATTATTATTAAAATGATATGAATACATTAATTATTTTTATTTTATCATTAAGGTTATTGTTATTTTTATTAATATCATCATTATTATTATTATTGTTATTATTATTATTATTATGATATTAAAATTATATCTGATTTTCATTTTTATTTTATTTCAGATTAGGTTTTTATTTTATTTTACTTATTTATTATTATTTTTTCGTTTCATTCTATTTCTTTTTTAGGGTTTGTTGTGCCCCTTGGTAACTCCTCTTTGGGTGCGATCCAGCACTCAACATCCGCCTCCCCTTCCCCTATAGCGCCTCCTCTCCCCCGGCGTCCTCTCCTTCTCACCCTCCTCTCAGTCCGCTGCTGCACCCAACACCCCCGCTCGGTCTCCCCCCCTGTCCGCCACACTGCACCTCCGCTCGACCTCCCTCTCCTCATCCCCTTGCAGCAGCCTGCACAGTAGCCCACCGGCGCCCCGACCTTCCTCTCCTTCACCTCGCATGGCAGTCTCAACACCCGATCCCCTCCTGCTTCCCTCCTCCAGCGGGCACAACACCCGTAGCACCTGGTCGCGCTCGACCTCCTCTCCTCCTGCAGCCCGTGCACCGCCAACCGCTCCCCGCCTGCACAACAACCAGCACCCCTCCTCCCTTCTTCTTTCTGCTGCCGCACCCAGCCAGTGCGACCCCCTGCCGCTCCCGGCCTCTTGCTTCCAGCGGTGAAGACCCCCCTCGGCCCCCTGCTCAGTGCGCAACACCTCCAACTGACATGCCCTCCTCCGGCGAGGCCTCCCGCCGGCGCCGAACCTCCCTCCTTCAACGGTCGTGGCCTTTCCGGCCGACCTGCAGCCCTTCCGGTTGACCCGTAACCCCCTCGACACCCTCTTCTCAGCCTCCCGGTAGGCCTCCCGCGTACCCCTTCTCTTTGACGGCGCTGCCCCTGCCGGCATGGGCCCTGCCAACGTTGCCCCGACCAGCCCACCTCTGCCAGCGCGTTTTCTTCCCTTTGGTTTGCCTATTTGTTTCTATTTGATATATATATATATATATATATATATATATTACCTTAGGTTGATTAGAGGATTATTAATTAAATATTGTTTTGGGTCGGTTTGACTTTTTAGGACCTGCACGGGGCGTTTTCGAGTGAGCGCCATTACCGCGCCTTATTTCCGAGCTTGTGCCATCGTCACTCCTTTGTCTTGAGGTAGGTTCCCCCTTTGCACTTGCCCTTTTAATTAAAGATTAATTCATTTCATGCTTTTCACACCTCCTTTAATTAATAAATATTGATGTATGATTCTTGGTTTCACTGTTTGGTGTGCAAGTGGTGTTTTATACCTTGTTATGTGATAAATATGATTTTTCTTGTTATATATTGCACACCTCGTGTTCGATGAATGGATCGATTGGCTCTTACGATTTATTTGAAAAAATAAAATGTTTTGGTTGGGTTTTATAAAAATATCGGCATCTTGTGAAGTGATATTTTGGGGTACCTTAAATGGTTTCAAACAGGTTTTGGTTTTTTTTAAGTGGTGATTGTGAAATGTGTTAAATGTCCGTTTGACAGTTTATGGAAAATGATGATTTTTTTTGATGAAAACCCTCATAGGATAACTCTCCTGCCTTGGTTGCAACTGGTTTTTTGGGAGGCCCATGCTTAGAGGCTCCCGAGTACTCGAATAGTTTAAAGGCAAGATGTTGTCCCATGAAGTGGATCAGGGTGATGCCTATTGTGCATTATTATTATATATATATGTATGTGATTGGATGCTTGGTTGACATCAGCTGGCTCACCCCCTTTTCTAAATACTTGAGACATGGGAATCTGGAATATTGAGAGAATATTCTAAGAATGAGTGCCGCACTAGTAGATTATGGTACTCACCAGTGACCCATAGCAGGTGGATAGATTGGGTTTATTACTATGGGATTTTACCCTCGGCCTGCCTGAGAAAGGATGGTCGAGCGTATTGAGCATTTTGATTTCATCGTGTGTGACATGTCAACGGGGATGATATCTCATGTATTGGTGTCTTATGGTTTATTATTGATCTCCTAGGTTCACCCATGTCTGTTGGATTTCAGTTACTTGCTGTGATGAATATGATACTTGTAAATTTTCTTTTCATTGTCCTTGTTGTGTAACTACTGTAGAATTTTCATGTGTAGTGTTTTTTTTTGGAAAGTGATGTGTGGTTTTAATGTGGCTTATGAAAACTGTTTTCAAAGAAAAATGTTTTATCCTTTTTGTGAAAATTGAAAATGTAAACATCACTTCCCCTTTGAAAAATGCTAATGTCTCACTAAAATAATGACTAGGGTTTTTGAGAAATGAATAAGGGCAATGACTCGTACTTTGTTTTTGAGTATCATGTAGAAAACCTTACTTTTATATATTGTAGTTCAAACTTGAAAATGGATGTTTCTTTTATTTTAAAGGTAGTGCATTGGGAATAGGTATCGGGATAGCCTACTGAGTTTTGATACTCACGACTATAGTTCTTTTCTGTTTTTAGTGTTTGTGCAGGCTCCATCTTGGGTGCGCTTGCCTTGGGAGACACTCTATTGTTGAGTCGGAGAGTGACCCGTAGGGTCACATGTAGTTAGTTCGGACGTCGAGTTTGGTTAGTTTTAAATTTTTTTTGGTTCCTGTTTAGTCGTTTTATTTGGTTTATTTATTCTGCACTGCTCTGTAATTTTTCTGCTACTTTATTTATTTTTATTGGGATAAATCATTCCCACAGCCTCTGTTGATGCCTTGGTGCTTGTTGCCATCCTGAGAGGATCTAAAATGCCTCTCGGGCCATACTGCGGACTGGCTCGGGTGACCAGTTTAGGGTTGACCTGGGTTGGTTCGTGAAAAAATGGTATCAGAGGAGATCACCTCTTAGTAGGTCTCGCTTTTCAGAGCTCCCTTTGTTATTTGGGATGTCAAGGTAGATGGAGTAGGATTGTTGGGACTCGAGGGGTAGGTGTGGGAAGAGCGTCGTGAACTCTTACTCGTTCTGATCCTCAGGTTTCCATGGGAAGTCCAGTTTAATTAGTTTCTTTGGGTTTTTATGGAACATTATGTTATTGGGATACGACAAAGGGAGTTGGGCTAATAGTCCTAAGCTGCACGGCCTGGCATGCCATGTGGAGCTAGGGGCATGGTCCAAAAAGACTCTCTGTGTCGGTGACGTGATTGACATATGGCTGCCAACCATATGGTCAAGTTGCCCACCAACACTAGTTCCTTGTTTGAGATGTTTTGGGTCTCCTGTGACTTCTGAGAGTGGTTCGAATTTGAAGAAAAAGGGGTTTAAAAAAATGGTTGTTTGAAATGACATGTTTAATTTGTGGATTGTTTTAAAAGAAGTGGTATGAATGATTTGTTTTTGGAAAATGATGTTTCTTTGTTTTGGCCTTAGTGTTCTTATGGGTGCTCACATGCATAGTGGTATGTTGGAAATGTGGATGGATTTCTGGTATGGTGTATGGATTCCCAGGGTGGAACGAATACATGCATGTGAGTGAGACTCTAAAGAATAGCAATGGTGAGGGTTTAACCCACCAAACTTTCTTTAAATTACAGATGTTTTCAAAAGAAATGTTTTGGTTTTATGATGTATTATTTTCTTGTGTTTAGAGCTTGTCATATATGCAGTGTTTGTTTTTGAGGATTGTTATTTATTGAGTTGGCCTTGATTGGGTTCTTGAATATTTTTGTCCATCGACTATTCCCTTGAAGCTTCGATAAGTGATCGTAGTGTGGTTGATCAACCTATGGATTTTATGCTTGAGTTTCGGAAGCTAGATCCACCTATCTTTTATGGTCAAGCAGAAACTTTTGTAGCAGAGGAGTGGATGTGGAAGATTGAAAGGGAATTTAACCTCATTGAGTTTCCCGAGTCGTTGAAGGTCAAGTTTGCGACATTCATGCTTGAAGGTTCACCGTGTATGTGGTGGAATTCAATGTCTTGGAACAAGCCCTGTCAAGAGCTTACAAGGAAGTTTTTCAAGGCCTTTTTCATTCGTCAGTATTTCTATGAGGAAGAAAGGGTGATAAAGGGAATGAAGATGTGCTGTCAGTAGCAGGGTGACATATTCATGTTGGAATATTTCCAGTGCTTTGTGGAGCTAGTCCCTTATGATTCAGGGTATGCCATAGATGACTCCATGAAGGCTCGACGCTTCGAGGCGAGTCTTTGCCCTGATCTATAGTCAAAGGTGTCCGAGTCCAACCTAAATTCTTTTGTCGATGTGGCGAGACAAGCTTTTCATGTCGAAGCCGCGATGGCAAGAGTGCTCGAAGTAGTCCTCCCTCCTTCAATTCTTAGGTGTAGTGGGGAGACTTCCAACAAGAAGATGAGTAAGTGATCAAAAGTCAATGGATCAGGTCGTGGAATCAAAAGGCATCAAGATATTTTATCAACCTCTTCAGAGCGAGAGATCTTAGTGTATTATTAGTGTGGAAAGCTAGGTCAAAAAAAGCCATCGTGTACAAGTACTCTGAAGCCTTACCAGGCCTGTGGATGCCTGGGTCACTTGTGGCGATTCTGTTGGGGCGTTGCTAGAAAGCGTCACGGAGAAAGTTCTCAGAAGTGATGTGCTGTTGGGTTTTTGTTAAAAGTTTCTTGTGTAAGTTTCCTTTTAGTGTAAGGGATCTCTTATTGTTGCAGTTGTACTGATGGTGTTTTGGGTTTTTAAATGTATGGTAATGTTGTGGATCTTTTGATGAACTCTGGTTTTCAATGCCAGTATGTTTTTCATTTTTAAAATCTTGTCCTTTCATCTGTCAGATCAAAAGATGTATGTTTCTTGTTGGGATTATCATAAACTGACCGCGAGGCAGAAGATGCTTCATCCATCAGATCTCCATCTAAAAGGCCTCAGAGTGAATCCAACACTTAGTCAGGAACCCCAGGGAATTTTAAGGAGTCTGGTTAAATTTTTTCCTCTATCGTGTGGTGAGAAAGTTTTGGTGTTGCTGCTCTGGTTTCTCTGTCGTTGTAATTTTCCTCTTGTCGCAAAGTATGTGATGGACTTATCCCTCACGCAATGTCGATAATTGTGCCTTTTAGATGCAAGTTGCTGATCAGTGACCTTGCGTGGGACACCCATGTGAATAAGTTGCGACTTCAGTTTGTGTTCATCCCGAAGTGATGGGTCGTGAGTAGTCATCCATCGTGGTTTCAGTGATCCAATCCTTGGGACCTCCCTCCCCGCCCATGGGGTAAGGTTTTTTTGTTTGCACAAACTTTTTGGATCAACTCCTATCCCTTTCTCACAAGAGTGAGTGGTTTAAATGTTTTTCCTGCGCTTTTTATAGCATGAGTAAGGCCCGATTATGGTCTAAGTTGGATTTCCATTTGGTCACTGGTAGGTTGGTTCTTTATGGTTGGGAGACCCATCGTCTCTCTGGGTTTTCTCTAAAGTCATTATCGAATGCTAGTTGAGTTCTTATGGTGGGGATCCCATTCAGGCCTCCCCTCTACTAGTGATTTATTTCGGAAAATTATATTAAGTCCCATTGGTGGTCGATGGAATGTCCTTGGGTTAATAGGTTGGATCATGTTTATGTGGAACCCTTAGGTGTTGATTGATCAGCTGGTTGGTGTCGTGGCTTTCCGGGGACAGAAAACATTATGGTGGGGAGAATTGTCACACCCTGACCCATGTTATCATTTTATTTTAATTATTTCTTCATCCTTAAATAATTTTTCTGGAGTTTGGGGTGAGTTCCAGATGAAAATTTTGAGTTTTAATAAAAAGTGCACGGTTTGGGGTCGACGTCGTTGGACGCACGAGCAGAGCGCGACGCCACACGGCTTCGCCCAGGAAACTGCATGGCCCTTTTCATCTTTGAATAATTAAAATGGTTAAATAAATGTTAATTTATTGGATCATTTAAAAATATTTATGGTTATTAAGAATCTTATTTTTTTATATTATTTTAAATGAAAATTAAAATTGTTAATTTTATTATTATTAAAATGATATGAATACATTTATTATTTTAATTTTATCATTAAGTTTATTGTTATTTTTATTAACATCATTATTCTTATTATTATTGTTATTATTATTATTATTATTATATTAAAATTATATATGGTTTTCATTTTTATTTTATTTCAGATTAGGTTTTTATTTTATTTTATTTATTATTTATTATTTATCTTTTTCATTTCATTCTATTTATTTTTTTAGGGTTTGTTGTGCCCCTTTGTCACTCCTCTTGCGGCGCGATCCAACACTCAGCAGCCGCCTCCCCTTCCCCTATAGCGCCTCCTCTCCCCCGACTTCCTCTCCTTCCCACCCTCCTCTCGGTCCACCGCTGCACCCAACACCCCCGCTCGGTGTCCCCCCATGTCTGCCGCACTGCACACCCGCTCGACCTCCCTCTCCTCATCCCCTTGCAGCAGCCCGCACAACATCCCACCGGCGCCCCAACCTTCCTCTCCTTCACCTCGCACGAGAGCCGCAACACCTAATCCCCTCCGGCTTCCCTCCTATAGCGGGCACAACACCCGTAGCACCCGGCCACGCTTTGCCTCCTCTCCTCCTGTAGCCCAGGCACCGCCGACCGCACCCCGCCTGCGCAGCGACCAACACCCCTCCTCCCTTCTTCTTTCCGCTACCGCACCCAGCCAGTGCGACCCCCTACCACTCTCGGCCTCCTGCTTCCAGCAGTGAAGCCCCCCTCGGCCACCTGCTCGGTGCGCAACACCTCCGGCCGACCTTCCCTCCTCTGGCGAGGCCTCCCGCCGACGCCAGACCTCCCTCCATCAGCGGTCGTGGCCTTTTCGGCCAACCCGCAACCCTTCCGGCTGACCCTCAACCCCCTCGATACCCTCTACTCAGCCTCCCGACCGGCCTCCCGCGTAAACCTTCTCTTTGATGGCACCGCCCCTACCGGCACGCGCCCTACCGGCGTTGCCCCGACCAGCCCGCCTTTTCCGGCACATTTTCTTCCCTTTGGTATGCCTATTTGTTTCTATTTGATATATATATATATATATATATATATATATATATATATATATATATATATTACCTTAGGTTGACTAGAGGATTATTAATTAAATATTGTTTTGGGTCGGTTTGACTTTTTAGGACCCGCACGGGGCGTTTCCGAGTGAGCGCCATTACCACGCCTTATTTCCAAGCTTGCGCCATCATTGTGCCTTGGTATTGAGGTAGTTCCCCCCTTTTCACTTGCATTTTAATTAAAGATTAATTCATTTCATGCTTTTCACACCTCCTTTAATTAATAAATATTGATGTATGATTCTTGGTTTCACTGTTTGGTGTGCAAGTGGTGTTTTATACCTTGTTATGTGATAAATAGGATTTTTCTTGTTATATATTGCACACCTCGTGTTCGATGAATGGCCTGATTGGCTCTTACGGTTTATTTGGAAAAATAAAATGTTTTGGTTGGGTTTTATAAAAATATCGACATCTTGTGAAGTGATATTTTGGGGCACCTTAAATGGTTTCAAACAGGTTTTGGTTCTTTTTTAAAGTGGTGATTGTGAAATGAGTTAAATGCTCGTTTGACACTTTATGGAAAATGATGAAATTGTTTTGATGAAAACCCTCCTAGGATAACTCTCCAGCCTTGGTTGCAACTGGTTATTTGGGAGGCCCATACTTAGAGGCTCCCGAGTACTCGAATATTTTAAAGGAAAGAGGTTGTCTCATGGAGTGGCTCAGGGTGATGCCTACTGTGCATTATTATTATATATATATGTATGTGATTGGGTGCTTGGATGGCATCAGCTGGCTCACCCCCTTTTCTAAATACTTGAGACATGAGAATCTGGCATATTGAGAGAATATTCTGAGAATGAGTGCCGCACCGGTAGGTTATGGTACTGACCAGTGGCCCATAGTAGGTGGATATATTGGGTTTATTTCTATGGGATTTTTTCCTCGGCCTTCCTGAGAAAGGATGGTCAAGCATATTGAGCGTTTTGATTTCATCGTGTGTGACATGTCAACAGGGATGACATCTCATGTATTGGTGTCTTCTGGTTTATTCTTGTTCTCCTAGGTTCTCCAATGTCATTTGGCTTTCAGTTATTTGCTGTGATGAATATGGTACTTGTAAATTTTCTTTTCATTGCCCTTGCTATGTAACTACAGTAGTGTTTTCATATGTAGTGTTTTTATTGGAAAGTGATGTGTGTTTTTAATGTGTCTTATGAAAACTGTTTTCAAAGAAAATTGTTTTATCCTTTTTGTGAAAATTGAAAATTCAAACATCACTTCCCCTTTGAAAAATGCTAATGTCTCACTAAAATAATGACTTGGGTTTTTGATAAATGAATAAGGGAAATGACTCGTACTTTGTTTTTGAGTAGCATGTAGAAAACCTTACTTTTATATATTGTAGTTCAAACTTGAAAATGGATATTTCTTTTATTTTAAAGGTAGTGAATTGGGAATAGGTATCGGGATAGCCTACTGAGTTTTAATACTCACGCCTATAGTTCTCTTCTATTTTTAGTATTTGTGCATGCTCCAGCTTGGGTGCGCTCGCCTTGAGCGACGCTCTATTGTTAAGTCAGAGAGTGACCCGCGGGGTCACACAGAGTTAGATCGAACGTCGAGATTGGTTATTTTTAAATTTTATTTGGTTTCTGTTTAGTAATTTTATTTGGTTTATTTATTCTACGCTGCTCTATAATTTTTCTACTGCTTTATTTATTTGTATTGGGTGAAATCGTTCCCACAACCTCTGTTGATGCCCTGGTGTTTGTCGCCAGCCCGGGAGGATCGGGAATGCCTCTCGGGCCATGTCGCAGACCGGTATCTCAACACTTATCCATGAAATTTACAGTAAGGGGGTCATAGAACATAATATCCCAACATATGTAATGGAATTTAGATGCATAATATAAAATAATTTCTTGAATGTAAATTTGAAGAGAGAAATTCCTTACGGAATTTCGGCATGCTAACGGGTGTTCATGAGAGGATTTAATGAGAGAGATAGAGGTCTCTCATCATTCAAACATAAGGAGGGAAGTATGGGTGAGGTTAAAAATCATACCACAACATTTTTAATTGAAAATAGAAGGGTATAACAATATAAAGAAATTTGGACAAAAATTAGAAAGGAAGAAATCCCTTACGAAAATTCGGCATGGCAACAACTTAGGTAAGGGTCAAAATGAGGGAGGATAAATAATAACTCATCAAAATAACATAAAATTGATAGTAATATAATGATTATAAAATAATTACAATATATCCATTCAAAATTACAACAACTACTTTCAAATAAGATGTTTGAATTTGAAAGGCGGAGAGGAAAGTGAGGATCCCTTATTTGGAAGTGTGATCCCAAAGGCTTGGGAGAGGCTTTAGAGAGGATTATAGGGAGTTTGGGTCACCTTGGGAGGATTCTATAGAGAGGAGGGAAGATTTTGGTTGAGCTCTAAAGGTTTTGAGTGAAGAGAAATGAGAGATTGAGTGAGTTTATATAGGAAAGGAGAGAGAATTCTTTATTATTTAGATTTTTAGACACTGCACATTAAACTAATCAAAACCACAAACCAACCCATGGTTTTTTCCCATGGTTTTCTTCAAAGTAGAGTGTAAAACATTATTTTATAAGTATAATGTCTGAAATTATTAAAATATCAGGCTTTCTTATGTGGAGGCAAGTCACACTCTTAAGGAAATCATTTTAAAATGTTAAAATATTTTTATAAGTCTTGGAGGGTCCACTAAGGCATCATAAAATTAATAAAAAAAAATCTAAAATCACATAATTTTAAAGGTAAGACATATATTTGTCGAATATCCCTTTTATAGTATTTTATTATATCACTATTGGGTCATTATGATGTCATAAAACACATTATATATTTAAACGGTATTTAATTTTTACCCAAAAATTCAACTGTCTCAGAAAATTATGAAAAATTTACCATTATATAATTTAGACATCCCGATTCCAAAAATAATATTCATTTTATATAAATAATTTTCTAAACATTTGAATTTTTACTTTTAAAATAAAAACTGACATTTATCGAAAATTCATGGGTTTTGACAAAAACAACTTTCAAACCTTAATAAAAGTTACAATTGTATTCATAAAAATTATACGATCATTTTAAAAAGTAATTTAGTAATAATATTTTATTAAAATAATATTTAATTTAAAAATCCATTAATTCATCAAAATATATTTCTTAATTGAATATTAACTAAAAATACTATTTGTGCTTTAAAAACTATTTACAAAGTAACAATAATAAAATGAATGTATATTCTTCATTCTATACAAAAATAATGAACATAATCATAGTGCTAGGGTCTTGTTACATAACCCCTTATAACATCTGCATATAACCTAAGGGTAAGGTGTGCAATGGTGACAAACTCTTGGGGTGAATCGGATAACATCTCTTAGGTGATAATCTCTATCAACTTCCACTTCTCCCATAGGAGGTTCTGTTCCAGATTAACGTGTTGAAACTTGACTTGGGTTTGGTCAAGAGTAAAGCCCAGTGACGCCACCTCCTTTCCGATCTCTGAAAATGGGCTTCGTACAGAGCAATTCTACTAGATGAAGACATTTCTTACTTTTTCTAAGTAAATTGGATTTGTTAAAGACCTATATTTATACTAATCATGTGATTACTGTTCAATGACTATATCAGGAATAGTAACAATTCTTAATGGTGTTTTAAAATCAAAAAACTTAAAACCAAAGAAGTGCATATGTTTTATATAACCATTTTACATAATAATACATTTAATCTGATCAAGAGGAATTTTTATTAATAAAAGTTTGGGTCCTTACAATCTTCCCCCCTTAAGAAAATTTATCCTCAAAATTTTACCACACTAAAGAAGATGAGGGTAACTCTGCTTCATCACTTCCTCTTATTCCCATGTCGATTCTTCAAACTTGTGGTTTCACCACAACACCTTGATGTGGGGAATTGTCTTATTTCGTAGAACCTTTTCCCTGTGATCTAAGATCTTCACCATCGTCTCTTCATAGGAGAGGTAATTCTCCAATGGTACCACCTCTAGATTGAGTACATGTGATGGGTCATGTATGTACTTCCTCAAGAGTGATATACAGAATACATCATGTACTTGAGATAGGTTCATTGGGAGTTCTAGTTGATAGGCCACTACTCCAATGCGATCAAGGATCTCAAAAGGGATGATGTATCTTGGACTAAGCTTTTCCTTATTCCAAAATATCATAAATATATTCCATAGTGATATGCAGAGGAATACCATGTCTCCAACATCAAACTCTAGGTATCGTTAAAAATTATCAGCACAACTCTTTTGTTGACTCTGAGCAGCTTTAATGTACTGCTGGATGGTCTTAACCTTCTCCACCATTTTTATGACCATTTCTAGACCTAGGAGTTTTTTCTCCCCAACTTCATCCCAACATGTCGATGTTCTGCACCTCTTCCCATAAAGGGCTTCATAAGATCCATTTGGATGCTTGAGTGGAAACTGCTATTGTAAGAGAACTTAATCAGAGGAAGATGTTGATCCCATCCACCTTTGAAATACATTGAGCATTCTCTCAACATGTCTTCAAGTGTTTGGATATTCCACTCAGATTGACCATCAGTTTGAGGATGATAAGTCGTACTAAAGTTCATCTCGGCATTCCGAGCATGTTAGAGACTCTTCTAGAACTTAGATGTTAATCTTGGATCTTGATCGAATACAATAGATAGTGGTACTCTATACAGCCTTACCACTTCTATGATGTAAATCCATTCTGGTTGATCCAATGAGAAATCCTATAGAATTTTAGTGAAGTGCGCAGTATTTGTAAGATGATCCAAAACAACTCAGATATCATTGTTTTATTTGGATGTATTCGGAAGTCCAGTGACAAAGTCCATAGTGATGTTCTCTCATTTCCATATTGGTGTGAGTAATGGTTTCATCATCCCCTTAGATTTCTGCCTCACAACCTTCACTTGTTGAAATACCAGACACTTTGATGTATACTCAGCGATCTCCTCCTTCATGTTATCCCACCAATAATTCTCTATAAGATCACAATACATATTTGTGTTTCCTGGGTGAATGGATAAATTCGAACTATGTGTATCATCAAAAAGTTCTTTCTTTAACTAAATATTTGATGGAACACATAGTCGTGACCCAAATCTCATAATTCCTTCTTCATTAATATTGAACTCTGAGGATTTTACTTTTCTAATAGTTTCCATTTTTTTCTGAATTCCCAAATAATTCTTTAACCTTTCTAAAAGATATGGTTGAGAAATCATTTGTGAAAGGATTTATGATTTTCCATTCTTTATGATTCTTATGTCTATCTTTATCAAATCTAAGAAGATTGGATCCTTTGAAATTCTCATCAGTGATAGAATCACTGGGTTCTTTCAACTTAGAGCATCCACCACCTTATTCTCTTTCCCCAGGTGGTAATGGATTGAGCAGTCATAGTCTTTGATCATATCTAACCATATTCATTAGTGCATGTTCAACTATTTCTGTGTGAATATATACTTGAGGCTTTTGTGATCCATATATATTTCACACTTCTCCCCAAAGAGGTAATGCCACCAAATTTTCAAAGTGAAGACTAAAATAGACAACTCCTGATCATGTGTTGGATAGTTTTTCTCATGAACTTTCAATTTCCTTGAAGTATAGGCAATGAATTTGTCATTTTTCATCAACACATAGCCCATTCCCTTCTTCGAAGCATCACTGAATACCACAAAAAGTTCTCCACTTATGGGTAGTGTGAGCACGAGCACAATGATAAGCCTCCTTTTCAACTCCTTGGAGATCTCTTTGCATTCATCACTCCAAGAAAACTTAACTCCCTTCTGAGTTAGCTTGGTAAGAGGGTTTGACAATCATGAGAAATTTCTCCCAAATCGAAGATAATATCCTACTAATCCCAGGAAGCTACAGATATCTGTCACCGATGTTGGCCTCATCCATCCCTCAATTGCAACTATCTTGGATGGATCTATAGATATCCCATTGCTTGTGATGATATGACCCAAGAATGAGACCTCCTTCAACCAGAACTCACACTTTCTTTACTCTTCATAGAGCTTCTCCTTTCGCAAGGTCTCTAGTACAATGATTAGATGCTTATCATGCTCCTCCTTGGTTTTGGAGTATATTAGAATATCGTCTATAAAGACTACCAAAAATTTGTCTAAGTAATCTCTAAAGACTCTATTCATCAAGTCCATGAAGACTGATGGAGCCTTAGTGAGTCCGAAAGACATTACTATGAATTCATAATGTCCGTAACTTGTACAAAAAAGAAGTCTTGGGGATATCCTCCTTCTTCACCCTTACTTGGTAATATTATGACAATAGATCCACCTTGGAGAAGTATTGTGCTCCATGTAGTTGATCAAAAAATTCATCAATTTAGGGAAGAGGATACTTTTTCTTTATCGTGATTTTTTTAAGCTCACGATAATTAATTCAAAGGCACATTGACCCATCCTTATTCTTGACAAAGAGGACTAGTGCACCTCATGGTGAAGCACTTGGGCATATAAACCCTTTATCCAGATTCTCCCGTAGTTGTTTCTTTAAATCCTCAAGCTCCACAATAGCCATTATATATGGAGTCTTGGATATTGGCAATGCCCCATGTATAATATCAATTGATAATTCAACATCTCTTATAGGAGGAATACCAGACAACTCCTCGGGAAACACTTCAGCGAATTCCCTCGCAATAGGCATGTATTCAAGGATGGTTTCTTCCTTAGAATCAATCATCTAAGCAAGATACGCATGCTCATAGGGCAGTAATATGAACACTTGAGATAATGGTGCTAAGGAAGATTCATTCTCATCCTTTCACATGTATAGAATTAGGGGTCAATTCACCATATGGAGAGTTATTTCCCTCTCATGACAATTTATGTTGGCTCTATATAGAGAAAGATAATCCATGCTAAGAATTCCATCAAATTCCACCAGAGGGAGTATGACGAGGTTCTCCAGGAAGTTCAAACCACAAATTGTGATAGGGGAGGAGTTATATTCATGGGTTGCAATGATTGCCCCATTTTCCATTTTCACTGACATCTTTACTTCCATGATTTTTGGTGGTGTTGGGATTGTTCTACTAAACTTTCAGGATATAAAAGAATGTGTAGAACAATAATAAAAAAGTATGCTATCTATTCTTGAATGAATTACTATCATACCTATTACCACTTCGTTGTCGAGGTTCTCTTCGGTAGTAGTGATGGAAAAGGATCGCCCTTGCTGCCTTGGAGGTTGTTGGTTGCCTCCGAAAACCCTTTTCTTAGGGCACTGGTTTGTAAAGTGCCCTAGTTCTTTGCAGTTTAAGCAATGAACAATGTGTTGAGGGTCTAACAGAGTGTTCGTATCCTCTGTCGTAGTAGTAGGTTTTTTCTTGCCGATGATTAATGGATAGGTTACCTTCTCTTCCACACCTAAAGCATTTCCTCGCCCCCTTCATACAATTTACGGGGTGATTCTTTCCGCATCTTTGGAAAGTGGGGTGTTATAATTTCTTAGCACAATTGGATTTATCCATCATAACACTAGAATTAAAGTCCAATTTACGCTTCTTATCCCCATGATACCCTTGAGATTCTCTAATCTCCATTTCAACTTTGAGGGAACATCAGAAAATTTCCTCATAGCTCTTGAAGTCATGGATTGTTAGGGATTTCTGTAGGCTAGGTTTTATCCCACAAAAGAAGCGGTCAACCTTACATTTAGGGGTAACGACAAAGCAGGAGGAAAATCATGTAAACCTTGTGAAGTTTACCTCATACGCTCTGATAGATTCGTCATCTTTTTTCTTGAGGTCAAGGAAATCCATTTCCATCTTAAGTCGGAGGGCGTAAAGAAAATATTTATCGAAAAACATTTTCTAGAAATCCTTCCATTCCAATGCCTCGATCTCCTCCTCAGGCTTCATATTTTTTTATCAATGTCCACCATTGATCAGAACATTAAAGGATGGAGAATATATTCTCAATGGAGTTGATTCATTGTTCAACGATTGAGGGATCAGATGATCTATTAAAAGTAGGATGCCTTTGTCTCATGAATCTCTCAATTGTGGTTTGTTCTTTATTAGGGTGGGTTAAACGTTCCTCTTAACCCATGTTTCTATTCAAAACTTGAGTTAAATGAGAGAGTATCATGAAAAATTTTGTGATTCCCACTCCCATCAGATTGGACATCTCATTAGAATAGTCATCACATTGATCTTCGCATCGGTTGTTAGCCTGAATCCTTATATTACAAGCCATTGGATGGAATAAAAGGAAAGTTAGGGGTAACACATAAAGGGGAATCCAAAGACAAAAAGGGATAACTTATAAATTACATTTATATCCTTAACTTATGAATCTATAGGCTTCAATCTATGTTATCCATGATATAATTACAAACATATATTCTTAGGGGAACTTTTTATTCCCTTAATAATAGTTCATACTAAGATTATGAATTTATCAAATCATATCCCCCAGGAGTTTCGTAACCAAGAGTGCAACAATACCCATTTTTGTGCACCAATTCCCATTCGATTCTATCTCAAAGCGGTGTTTTTGGGTTTTACCCCTAGATACATCTGTGCCAGAGCCGCCTCTACTTGTTCCTATCCAGACAGGGATGTATTTTCCTGATAAATCACTTACTATATACTCACCAAAATTTAGGGATGTTTTTATTATTCTTAGTCTTATCCCTAAGGATTTTACTAGGATTTTATAATCATAATAAAAAAAATAACTAAAACTATCATCTGATACTAACTATAGCAACTCTACTCTTTATTACACACTTAAACATGATTTATTACATAAACTTGTACTTAATAAAACTATGAGGATCGAGAGGTAAAGTGTCTTGGGAAATTAGGAACATTATATAACAACTTAGAACTTAAAACACAACAAATTTATTGAAAACTTATTTTACATGACCACAAAATTACTTCATACTTAGCATTTCATGGGATAACCTAAGGACATGCATAAGAAAAGAGTGAGCTATAAAACCCAGTAAGGGAGTAAACAAGGCATAACATGAAGAATACAGTAAATGTTAGGAAATAATCATATCAGTGGAGAATAAGAGAAAAATGAACATAAAGGCATGATATATCATGGTTATCATAACATGGAAATGTGGCAACAACATTTAACATGATATTAGCATGAGACAAGGCCCATTTCACATGGATCATGAGTAAACCCTCATTGCACTAAAATTATCATGAGAAAACCCTTATTTCACTTGAATTAGCATGAGTAACCCCTAATTGCACTAGATGTATCATGATACTAATCTTTACCCAATGCATTGGAAGGCTATTAGGGCACACCTTTTATAAACATTTCATTTCATGCATAAGTGCACCACATGGATCATACAACATGAATTCATTAAGCATCATAATTTATTCTAAAAATAAGGGATGTGGAATACATAAATGTAATTCCTTAATCAAAAAGTACATGTTCATAAAGGTGAATACCCTTTATAGAGAAATGAGTATGGTATTCACTTACATGATGATTTGGCATGGGAAATTTTGGTGTAACTTCAATAGCATAACAATGTTAAATAGAAATCGTAAAATGGGTTGATGAGAGAGAAATGGGTCTCTCATAACTTATCCATGAAATGGAAATTAAGGGGATCATGAAACATAATATCCCAACATATATAATGGAATTTAGATGTATAACATAAAATAATTTCTTTAATGTAAATGAGAATAGAGAAATTCCTTACGGAATTTCCGCATGGTAACAGGTGTTCATGGGAGGCATTAATGAGAGAGAAAGAGGTATCTCATCATTAAAACATGAGGTAAGTACGGGGGAGGTGAAAAATCATACTCAAACATTTTTAATTGAAAATAAAAGTGTATAACAACATAAAGAAATTTGGACAAAAATGTGAAAAGAAGAAATCCCTTACGAAAATTCGGCATGCTAACAACTTAGTTAAGGGCCTAAATGAGGGAGGATACATAATAACTCATTAAAATAACATAAAATTGATATTAATATAATTATTATAGAATAAGGACAATATATCCATTCAAAATTATAATAACTACTTTCAAATAAGATGCTTGAATTTGAAAAGGAGGAGAGGAAAGTGAGGATCCCTTACTTGGAAATATGATTCTAAAGGTTTGGGAGAGGCTTGAGGGAGGATTTGTGGGAGCTTGGGGTGACTTGGGAGGATTATAGAGAGATGATATCAAAGGTTGGTTGAGATCCAAAGGTTTTTAGTGAAGAGGAATGAGAGATTGAGTGGGTTTATATAGGAAAGGAGAGAGAATTCTTTATTATTTAGGTTTTGGACACTACACATTAAACTAATCAAAACCACAAACCAACTCATGGTTTTTACCCATGGTTTTTTCCAAAGGATAGTGGAAAACATTATTTTATAAGTACAATGTCCTAACTTTTTAAAATATTAGGATTTCTTATGTGGAGGTGAGTCACTATTAAGAAATCATTTTAAAATGTTAAAATATTTTACAAGTCTTGGAGGGTCCACTAAGGCATCATCAAATTAATCAAAAAAATATAAAATCACATTATTTTAAATTTAAAACATATATTAGAAGAATATTCATTTTATATTATTTTATTACATCACTATTGGGTTATTATGAAGTCATAAAATACATTATATATTTAAACAGTATTTATTTTTTACCCTAAAATTCAACTATCTCAGAAAATTATGAAAAATTCACTTTTAGATAATTTAAACATCCTGATTCCAAAAATAATATTCATTTTATCTAAATAATTTTATAAATATGTGAATTTTTACTTTTAAAATAAAAATTGACATTTATCGAAAATTCACGGGGTTTGACAAAAACATCTTTCAAACATTAATAAAAATTACAATTGTATTCATAAAAATTATACGATAATTTTAAAAAGTAATTTAGTAATAATATTTTATTAAAGTATTATTTAATTTAAAAACCCATTAATTAATCAAAATAGATTCTTAATTGAATATTAACTAAAAATACTATTTGTGCTTTAAAAACTATTTACAAAGTAACAATAATAAAATGAATGTATATTCTTCATTCTATACAAAAATAATGCACATAATCATAATTCTAGGGTATTGTTATATAACCCCTTATAACACCCACATATGACCTAAGGGTATGGTGTGTAATTTTGACAAACTCTTGGGGTGGCTCGGATAACATCGCTCGGGTGGTAATCTCTATCAACTTCCACTTCTCCCGTAGGCGGTTCTGTTCATGTTTAACGCGTTGAATCTTGGTTTGGGCTTGGTCAAGAGCGAAGCCCAGTGATTCCACATCCTTTCCGAGCTCCAAAAAATGGGCTTCGTATGGAGAAATTCTATTAGATGGGGTCATCACTTCCTTTGTCTGAGTAAATTGTATTTGTTAAAGCCCTATATTTATACTAATCATGTGATCACTGTTCAACAACTATATTAGCAATGATAACTATTATTAACGGTATTTTAAAATCCAAAAACATAAAATCAAAGAATCATATGTTTTATATAACCATTTTACATGATAATACATTTAATCAGATCAAGAGTAATTTTCATTAATAAAAGTTTGGGTCGTTACATTGTTGGATCAAAAGAGTAACTAAGATAGTTACAATTACAAGAGGGGGTGAATTATAGTTTAAAAATTAATAATGAAAACACAAAACCTATTAAAGTAATATTATCGAACTTAGACTTCTTCCGATGATCAAAGTGAAGGAATCAAAATCATAGTTGATCCGATTATATCAAAGTATGTTTTTATCACAATCATAGTTACACCGATATAACAAAAAATATAGAAAGATAAATATGAAGAATAAATTTCTATTACATGAACAATGAAAAAGACTTTTAAAAGACAATAAATATAATATCTAGTAAAAGTAATAATGAATTACAAGATGTATTAAAAGAATACACTCTTTTAACCTTAAGAGTAACGGTAGTCAATAACCATGACTAAAGGTTTCCACAGTTTTAAACTTACTGTAAAGTCTGTGTTTCCTTATTAGGAAATCCCTTGATATGATTATTAGAATAAGCTTTATTTTCCTATCCTCTAAAGCCCTCAACTATAATGGTGATCAGTATATGTCTTCAGAGACTCAGAATCTCTCGATCTGATAGATCAGATTCACTATCTTTATATCCCCACAAGTCCTCGATCGTAACAATGATCGGACACATAATACAAATGAAAATGTTCTTAAAGAAACAACCCTGACAAGGATTTCATTGAAGGAAAACTATATAAAGTATTACAATGACTAAGAATAAGATGTTCGTGTAGAACAAACTTTAGAATACTTAAGTTGAGAAAATGTATCAGCTCCAAACTCTTCAAATGACCAGCTATTTACAGGTGAAGCTCCAATGATTATATTTTTAATTTTTTTTCAACAGTATCAAACAACTAGATCTTTGAAAACTCACAATGTTCTAGAATAACTGAATGTTCGATGTCATTTTGTTTTAGCACCATTAAAATGCTAAAAGTATTCCTTACGATAAAAACATTTCTTATGTATTTAGATTATAAATTCATCCTGATGAACTTTCTTATCGATTATCAATACGGTAATCCTTATGAGGGTCAGTCTGATTGTATCAGCACCAAAATCAGTTCGATGGTCATGACTTTTGTCATTAATATGTACACGACAAAATTCTAACCACTGGTATGAATAAAGGTAAGTCTAATTCATCAGACACATACTTGATCTGATGAATCGTATTGAATAATGATAAGTTTATATTTGTAATATTTTAGAAATTTAACTATGTATAATAAAAAATAAATGTTTTCTATAAAAACATATTAAAATACTTGGGATATAGAAAAGTTAGTAAACATGTTTTTAAGAGAGTGTTTGTAATTTTAAAAACTAAATTAATGGAAAAGTAAAAAATAATACTCCTAACTCAACAATACCCCCCTTTGGAAAGTACAAACCACAAACACTTAAATGAAACAATATAAATTGAAAAACTTACAACCCTTAGTTCTTTTAAGAACTTTGAAAATATTATTTATAACTCCCCTGGAGTTTATAATTTTTTTGTAATACAATGGAAGGTATTTAACATCACCCCATTTGAATAATTCTCCCCTTTAAAGAAAAAACTCTTCCCCTTAGTATAGTATATCCCACATTATAAAGCATTATCCCCTTTTTTATTTTCAAAAAGGAATGAGAAAGTATGCATAGTTTCCTAAAATTTTAGAAGAGATAACATACGAAGAAAATTTTTGTGAACTATCTAAACATCTAAGAATTAATAGGAAGAAAATTCATCCAATAGTATTGGAAGACATTCTAATACAAATAATTTGATGAAAAGATAATTACATTGATCAATAATTCAAGTATTTGACAAAAATTACATTGAGAGTTCAAAAGTAAAATTATTTATTCTTTCTTCATTATCTTCTTAATAAAAGATTTCATTTTCTTGAACTCCTCTAAACCCTTCTCCAACTTTGTGACTTTTTCTTCCAAAACAATCTACTTTTGAACTTCAACTTTCATCCTTTTAACTTCTTTAGAAAACTCTTTATTTTATTACCTTATAAAGATGAGTTCATTTTCACAAGATATGAGCCTTCTCATCTCCAACTCCATATTGCACATATTTTCTTTCATAAATTTTATATCCTCTATCTGATCATCTGTAGAATGTCTAGAATCTTCTACAAACTTTACTCTATCAAACACATCTAAAGATAACTGGTTTAAGGATTCTGATTTTCCAACAAAAGTTTATTTACTTTGATAAACTAATAATCATATTCAAAACTATCAGAATCAACTTAGTTGGACCACTTAACCATATTATTGTATGAATAATTTTGATATTTAAACTTTTCTTGAAAAAAAATCAAATCTTCTACGATCCTTATCACTGTTTCAGTCAAAAATTTGAGTGATTCTGATTTCTCATTTAATGATTCATGAATCAAATTACATCTTGATTCAATGTTTAGAAGATAAGGAATCTGATCACTTCCGATTGACCAGGCTCAATTTGAGGATTTTTTGGTTTGCTCATTCCAATACAAATTGTATTGACTTTGTTTTCAACATTCTTTGAAAATATCACTTGAAATTTTTATGGAACGTTTGTTTCCTCTGAAACATTGACAACATCTATACTATTCTTTGAACATGCCTTATCACCAAACTTTGATATTTAAATATTGGTCTTGATCTTCTTCCTTAGAAGATGAATCATATTCATTTTTTGATGGTGATTTTTCTTTCTAGGAACATCTCAAGTTATCATCCTTACCAGATTGTGAAGGTAAAGGTGTTGAGGATGATGAAGAATTTGATGATTTCTTTTTCTTAAATTCCTCATCAGTTTGAGTCTTTTCCTTTTGTTCTTCTTGTTCTTCCTCTAATTCTTCTTCAACTTATTCTACTTATTATTCAACCTCTTCTTCTACTTCTTCTTTAACCTATTCTTCTTCTTCTTCTTCTTCTCCTTCTCCAAATTCTTTCTGAAGTCATTTTTCTAATTTTATTTTTGTTCTTAAGGTTCCCTTTCCAACTAATTTTTGATTTCAATTTTTTCTGGGGTAAAGTAGGAACCGATTCTTCAGGAACTAAGTTTTTATTTTCCCTTATCAACCATATTAGGGATTACTAAAGGAATCACTGAAGTTTCCTTAAAGACAATTCCAGCTTCCAAAATGACATGATTGGTATGTGAAATTAGAAGGATTGGATTTTCAGAATATTTTCAACTCCTTTCAACATACTTTATATTATTCAAGTATCTTGCAACCTTTTCCTTTGCTTATTTTTTTTCTTCTTCTAACTATTCTGCAGTCCAAATTTTCAAGGCCTTAGCCTCAACCGAATCAAGGCCAAACTCTGGATATTTTAAGCTTTATGTAATGTTAACTTCTTAAACTCTTCATCACAAATTATCTTTTCTTTATTTTTTTTTTCACAAGAGGAGTTGAATCAACTTTTCTATTATTTTTAAATTCCTAGACTCTCCTTGATGGTTTTGCCTCTGATGTAGCACCATCAACCTTTTCAACATTTTTTTTTTATTTTGAATCAAAAACTAATTTCATTCTTGAAATTGTATCTTCACTGATGAAATAAATCTTTTCTCTAACAGGAAAAGATTTATTTTCAACCTTAAAAATCTCTATATACTTCACTATCATCTTGATGATGAATTATAGAAATATAATAATCTTTGAATTTATTGAAGAGATTTTTATATTCTCCACCATAATGAAAATAAACTTTACAAAGTCTATTTTTCTTATGTTGACCAAATATTCAAGAAAAAAAACATCATAAACTTTTAACATATCCATGTCACCTTTACTTGGGATAAGATAACCTTGCATCCATAATGAAATTACTATGTTTTCCCATGTTAGATGTTAAACTTTCCTTACTTTCATATAGAATGAGAACAAATAATCTTCAACCTTTTCCTTCTCAAATGTTACAAGTATGTATGATAAATTGTAAGAAGGTAAATAGGATTATCCATAAAAAGAAACACCAACCAAGTCTGATACTCTTTTAAGTTAAATATTATATCTTTTCCCAAATGTGGTAAAGAAAACTTTATCCTTACCATCTTTTTTATCAAACTGAACTGAAGCATAAAACTCTCTAACCATCTTAGGATAATAAATATCAAAATATTTATCTGGTTTCTCAACACACACACTTTCCCAACCTTGAAAATAAATTAACCTTTTGAGGATAGTATCGAAATTATCAAACCAAGATCTTTCAATAATAATTTTGCTAAAAACATACCATTTTGCATAGTCTTGTTTGGTTTTCACCATAAAGGGAACTGAGATCGGTAGATCAGAAAAAAGAAAATGAATCGGACTTAAGGATTTGAAGGATACAAGAACTCGAGAGTGAAATATCTAAAAATAGATGTGGGAAAACAGGGTGACCCACCCTTATATAGGTGATGGAGGTGATATTTCATATTTCATATTGAAACCAATAGTTGAGTTTGAAACCCTTTCTGATCCGACGACCAAGTTTTAATCGAATAAAATTTTAAAAGTTTATCTGAACTCTCACTATTTTTAAACTTTTTATCAGAGTGAGTATCATTCTAATTAGAAAAACTTTTAAAATTTTGAAAAAACTAAAAGTTTTTATTAAAACAAAAAATATAAAAACAACAATAATTATAAAATAAAGTAATTTAATTATTGAAAAATGTAAAATAATAGAAGAGTACCCTTCAGATTAGAAAGTTTTAATTATCACGAATAACCTATTCTTATTGGTTTTTAATAGATTATGATAATTTTATTATTGAAAACTAATTATTATAATATTATTACGGAAAACTGATTATGATAGTTTTATTATGAAAAACTAATTATGATAGTTTTATTATGGAAAATGAATTATGATAGTTTTATTATAGAAAACTGATTACGATGGTTTTATTATGGAAAACTGATTATGATATTTTGTTATAAATTTTGAGTTAGAAAATTATTTAATAATTTATGAGTTTGAAAATCAATTTGAAAATTTTGACTTTGAAAATTTTATAAAAGTTTGAGTTTGAAATACTTATTACAATACAAACTTTTTAGAAAACTAATTTTTTAGAAAAACATAAACATATATACTCCCCCTATAAAAGGAGTATATTAATGTAAGGAGATTAGTAAACAATAAGTATATTATGAATGATCATTTAACATTGATCATTCATAATGTCTATTTAATGTATTCAAATATATTAGAGATAAGTGGTTTAGTAAAAATATTATCAAGTTGATCTTGTATTCTGATGAATTGTAAAATTATATGTCTTTTAAGTGTGTGATCCTAAAGGAAATAGTGTCTTATATCTATGTGTTTAGAAAGTGAATTATGTTATGGGTTTTTACTTAATTCAATGAAACTTGTATTGTCACAAAGTATTTGAGTTTTAGTAAAACTCATTCCATAATCTATGAGTGCGTGTTTCATCCACAACACTTGAGCACAACTTAAAGCTACTGCATAATTGAATTCAGTAGTGTAAAGTGCTACTGAGTGTTGTTTCTTATAAGACCAAGAAACTAAAAAATCATTTAATAAATGACAAGTCCTAGATGTATTTTTTCTATCCATTCTACATCCACCAAATTCAACATCTAAAAAAAATTTAAGTTCAAAAACATTTCCATAAGAATATAATAATCCTAAAACATTAGATACAAAAGTAACTTATGATTTTTGTGAAATTTAAAAACCAAGAAAATATATTAACTCACCCATCATAATCATTTCAAACATAGACTTCATAATATCTGCAAAGGAAACTGTTAAATATTTTTGAGTTGAAGATAATATAATTTAATCAATATAAATTTGTATAATAATAATGTTTTTATTTACTTCATTTATAAAAGAGTTGGACCTGGAACTCCCTTAACAAATTTTTTTTGTGACAAAAATACAGTTAATCTACCATATTAATCTCTAGGGTCTTGTTTAAGTCCATAAAGTTCCTTGGTAAGCTTATAAATATATTATGTATATTTTTATTTTCAAAACTAGGTGTATGTTCAATATAAGCTTCCTCCTGAAACATATCCATTAAAAAAACATACTTCACATCCATTTGAAGTAGTTTGAAATTAAAGAATGCTACAAATTCTAAAAGTATTCAAATAGCTTCAAGTCTTGCTACCAGTGCATAGGTTTCTTCATAATATATTTCCTCTTGTTGATTATATCACTTAGTAAAAATTCTAGCTTTATTTATAACTATTATTCCATTTTCATCACACTTATTCTGAAGTACACATTTTAATCCAATTATAAAAGTTTCTTTAGGTAGTTAAACTAAAGTCCAAACTTGGTTACTTTCAAAATCATTGAGTTTATATGGAATTGATTTTATCCAATCCTTATCACCTAAAGATTAATTATTATTCTTAGGTTCAAATTGGGATATGAAATCTAGATGCTCAATTTTATTTCTCAAAGAACTTATAGTATTAACTGGTCAATCTATATCATTGATGATATTTTCACCAGGATGATTCCTAAGAAACAACTGACTTCATGGGTTTTCAAAAATATGTTCTTCAACAAAAGGTAGAAAATATTCCCAAGGAATAAATTTTGAAACAAATTCTGGAGTTATTTCTTTATGAGAAGAAATTTCTAATGAAGGTTGAAAATCATTTTTAGAAATAACATATGAGGATATAGGTTGAGGTTGTTTGAAAACCAAGATATTAGTTTTATCAAATTTAACATGCACTATTTCCTCAATAGTACAATTTTTTATTAAAATTTATATAAGCCTTACTAGTATTGAAATAACATAAAAATATTCCTTCATCAAATTTTAGTTCAAATTTATGTAAGTTATCTTTAGTATTCATAATAAATACTTTTCAAACAAAAACTTTAAAGTAAGAAAGTTTTGGTTTTCTTCTTTTCCAAAACTCATAAGGAGTTTTATTAATAAAAGGTCTAATTAAAAATTTATTTATAGTATAACAGGAAGTACTAACCACTTCATCCCAAAAATGTATAGCAACTGAGTATTCACTCAACATGGTTTTAGTAATTTCCTAAAGAATTCAATTTATTCTTTCAACCACACCATTTTTCTGGGGTGTTCTAGGTGCTGAAAATTTATGTTCACTACATTTATTACTAAAAAAAGTTTCAAAATCATATTTTTTAAATTATCCGCCATTATCACTGTAAATATTTATCAAGAAGATGTTTTTATCATTTTTAAATATGGCTAAAAAAGTTTTAAAATAACTAAAGACTTCATATTTATTTATTATAAAATATACTCATGTGTATCTAGTGTAATCATAAACTAAGACATATACATAGTATTTTCCACAAATACTTCTAGTTTTTTTAGGACCAAATAAGTCCATGTGCACTAATTGTAAAACATCAGAAGTTGAGACTTAAGTTCTGGTAAATACTTAACAAGTCCTTTCATAGTCAATTTAGCTAAGTTTATAAGGTTATAGTTTCATAACCTTCTATTCTATAACCAAGATTTATCTTTCATTAAACTAATTTAAAGTAAATCTTGGCTCCTAAGGTCTTCTAATTTTAATGTGTAAACATTATCATGCTGATGATCAGAAAGAATAAATTTATCCTTGGAACTATGTATTATACATTTATCATTTTTAAATTTCACAAGGTAACCTTCATCACATAATTGACTTATTCTTATAAGACTATTCTTATGACCTACAAAAAATAAAACATTTTAAATAATATCTTTTTCAAGAAGGAAAATGTTACCTATACTAATGATTTCTCCTTGAGTATTATCTCTGAAAGTTACTTTTCAACCTTTTAGATTGATAATATTATGAAAGAAAAAATTATTTCTAGTCATGTGTGTGGAACATAAACTATCCATGTACCAAATATTTTTGTTGTTGGTACTATATTTCTTTTCCTAAAAACAAAAAAAAAATAGTTTTTCAGAACTCAAGCCTTCTTGGGTTCGGTGTTATTAGAAAATATAATTTTTCGTAACCACATTTGTACAACTTTTTTATTTTGGGAAAATGAAATTTGTTTTGAAAAATAATCCTTATTAAATCCTAAATATTTTACTCTATTCAGAGAATATTTTTTATTCCAGTGACCTCCAATTTAGAATTTAGTGCAAAAAGGTTCACTTTTTGGAACAAAGTAATTATGACTAAAAATAGGTTTCTTATTGGTAAAACCCATTCCAGAATTATTACCATGAGGTCGAATTTTCTTATACATTTTATTGAAGTTTTTATTTACCAGTGGTAAACTTAGATAAAATTTTCTTTAAGATAAAAATTTCAGACTTTAGTTTTACAAATAAATTCTTATCCTCATGAGTAATAGTATTAGAACTAAGTTGTTCAAAATTAGTTTGTAAAATATTTTTTTTATAATAATTTTTCTCAATTTTTTTAAAAATATTATCTTTTTCAAAAAATTTATTATCAAGATATTTAGAAATATTTGATATTTCATTAGTTAATAAAGTGATTATTTAATCTTCCTTTGAAATTTTAGCTTGGGAATTATCAATTTATTTACCAATCTTAAAAATTTTATTTTCTATTTTTTTTTCAAATTTGGAGACTTCTTTACAACTAGGTAGGGTATTATTTTATATTGAGGAATATTCTTCATCAGAAGATGTAGAATTTTTCTCATCAGGATAATTTTCATTTAAAGACTCATTAATAAGGGATTCAACAGTGTGCACCTTTTCCATTAGACATTAATGTATCATAGGTACTTTTTCAAATAGTTCAATGTTCCATGGTCCAAAATGTTCATTATCAGAAGAATTTTTTAAAGAATCTCCACCAATAGAAATCCAAGTGTTAGAATCTATTAGAGTTTTATTTCTTTTTGACTTATAATACTTATTTTTATTTATATCGTAATTCATTTGCTTTATATATTTACTTTTTTAGCTTATGACAATAAGGTCGAATGTGTCATGTTGTAACGCCCCGACCCCAGTTACCCAGAGTCGATGCATTATTACGTAACATTGGCATGATCACAAAAGTTCAAGTCTCGAAAGACCAATTAGTTTAGTAGCCCTGGAAACACTAGATACATTCATAAAAGTTTCATTGCATCATAAAGTGAAAAACTACAATAACATGGTCTCCATAGTCCACACTCATATCCCCTTCTGACTATCCCTGCAGGTCATTCATAAAATATTTCTTCACATCCTGGAAAATATTAAAACATTGAAAGGGGTGAGCTCAGATGATCAGTAAAGATAACAATATTGTGGAAGCTTCCATAAATAAACATAAACATTTACGGCAATGTATAACTAAAAAAATCCTTTTAAACTTGACTTCAGCGTAATATGGAAAAACTAAAATGAAATAATTCCATTTACTTATTCACATGTATATTCTACTAGTCGAATAATCACATGCAATATCAATAACATCTTTCATAATGATGGAATACATAATGCTAGACTATCATAACCACGTAGCCGAGGCCTCGTGCCAAGACTACAAATAAGATTTTGTCAAGGCCTCGTGCCAAGACACTAGTTTGTCTCATGAGACCTACCGATGCATCGAGGAGCTATAGGGGGCTCCACCCGTCACTTATTAAGTCCAATGCATTCCTCATATGAACAGGTTTAAACATATCATAATCCATAACATAATCGTATCACATAAAACATACATAAAGGAAACATAACATTTACACATTTCAATCATAAGATATCAATACAACACATTGATATACAAAAACACTTTCAAAACCATTTTAAATACCAAAATAAAAGAAAATTAAAACTTTTTAATTATTTTTCATTTTAAAAAAAAGTTACGGCTTGTAGAGGAAGCTGAAACTCAAATATTGGTCATGGCGGCAGAGAAGCCGTTGTCGCCGCATACGTACGAAAAAAAACATTCCCTTTTTCCATTTAGTAAAATTCTTCGTATAAAAAATATTCTTTTCTAATAAATGTAAAAGTAAAAGGGGTTTATACACCGTATAAAAGAAATTTGTGCATAAAACAAAATATGCCTCAATGAAAAGAGATTGAGATGAAGTCCCTTACAAAGATAATTTTTTTAAATAAAATAGATCTATTATGTGTATTCACTATAAGTACACATAAATAAAGTACAAATACAGGATATGATATAATAATATCATGACATAATTTGAAAGTAGGATATTAACCCAAAGAACAGAAATTGGGTTAAGAAGTTCCCTTACCTCGTGTCCGACTTCACTCGACCATTATTTAATCTCATGAATAATAAACTAGAGTTAATATCTACTCGCTTAAGAACCCTTTTCAAGTTAATTATCCCTTTTATGTCACTTATTACAATGTTACGAAAATTATGTATTCATTTAAGTTAATAACGGTCGTTTTGTCGATCTTTGGTACTTGAGTCAACAATAAACTTCTTATAATTACAATTTGTTCATGTGGTAAAATATCCATTATATCCAGAATTATATTCATGATGTAGATATCATATATATCATATATATTCAGTATATACATTCATTCATAATATTACATGACATTTAGAGGTAAGAAATGAAATGCACCGTTCATGGAGACGGTAAGCCGTACGTACGCATGAACGCTACTTTCATTTCTATTTCGTATTTAATGGAATGAGATCATAATGATATAAAGGTGTATTATAATTCCAGTATAATATCATATATAATATCATTTAATCCATCCTTTACACGTCCCACATATGACATTAATGATTCAAATCACTTTGAGGGGGCGGTAGGCCACACTTCCTAAAATGAAATTATCGCGTTTACCCATAATGGAAATCATAAAAGTATGACATAAATGAAAAATACAGAAGAATAAGGAAAACATAAACATAATATATATCATAAATAAATATATTGACATCTTAATTTCCACCATGAGAGGTGTTAAAATAATATTGAACAATCATCGTTTCGTGAGGCATAAATTCGTCAACCACAGAAACAATATGTTCTTTAACCATTATACAAAGGTGTGTGTAAGTGTAAATAAAATACTTCTCATAAAAACATCCTAGTATATTTAATATACTGGTTTTGTTACAAAATAAAGGAATAAAAAGATTTTAAGGGGTTGGAGAATCAAAATAAAACAAAATAACATAAGAGAAGACATTACCTTAAAATCGGGTAACTCTTTTTGATTTGAGCCAAAGGATTCCTTGGGAAGAATTCTTCCCAAAGTGAGGCTTATAGGAGTAAGAGAGGTAAGATGAGAGAGTATTTGGGAAGAGTTTGGCCAAGCCAAATGGCTTTGAGGGTGTGAATAAGGTGGTAGAGGTGGGGGCCTTTTATAAGAGGAGAGGAGGGGCACTCTTGGAAAGTAATGAAATGTTACATTATTATGAAGTGCTTTTCGGATTTCAAAGGTCCCAAAATTATATATTTCGAGGATACGGTGATAAGGGTTCTAAATCAACCTATCCAATAGGGTTTTGACAAATTTAAGTCTTATATTTTATATTATATTTTTATTTTATTTAAATCGTTAATTAATGAGGTAATCACTACATCATCATGGTGTCATAAAATATTTAATTTATTTAATGTATAAAAATTATAAAAAAACTATCATGATGTAGGAAATCTTTTTAGATTTCCAATTAATATTTATAATAAAAAAGTTACCATATATAACCCCATGTAATAATTGTTTTTGTAAAATAACACATGTTTGTGACAATTTTATTTTTACTTTAAATAAATTGTTATTAATGTCATTTTCTTACCCAAGTGGCTCCATGAGGTCCCCAAGTTGACCCATAGATTTTATTGGTCGTCCATGACTCATCCAATAAGGGTAGGACATGTGTCAAGGTAATTTCATATTATTATAACATCATTTTTACCTTAAATTTCACTAATTACCTTTAATCGCGATTAATAAAACTTAAAAGTTACTATTCACCAAAAAATTATTTTAATCCCATTGAACCACATTTTAATTAATAATTACAACCATGTATGTTGGATTTTTGAAAATCAAATCACAGAAGTGTTAATGTTTCATTTACACGAAAAATTAGTTTTTAAACTACCACTTAGTGGTTTCACTATTCATAAAAAATTGAAGTTTTTCAGAAAAAATACCAAAAATTCACCATAAGCTATATTTGATATTCCGGATTCTAAAATGATGCCTATTTTACAAAATTAAAAGCATATAAGTTTCATTAATTAATTTTATAATTAATTCCCGCTGTCACAACAAATAGCGTGTTGTTAAGAAACAATATATATCAAAAGATTAACAATTGTTTATATCCAATTTCAAAGTGAAATTAATTTTAATGACCACCATTGGATAAAATGGTAAAAATATATTCTAATTATACTTTAAAACCACTCAATTTTATAATTTATCACTATAAATTATTTTGATTAAAAAAGTTGTTTTTAAGTATTTTCTCTATTCATAGAAAATTGGAAGTTCTCAGAAAATTACAAAAAATTCAACTTAGGATAATTTTGATATTCCGAATACAAAAATGAATTCCATTTTGAAATATAAAATTTATATAATTTCAAAAAGTGGGTATTACTATTCATAACAGCTACTTTGATTGGTCTCGGTGTGTAAGAATCTTGAAGTTGCATACAATGCAAGCTATTGCATTATTGAAGGAGAAGCGTATCGTGGAAGCTTGGGGTGTTACATTCTCCCCTCCTTCAATAAATTGAACCTCGCAATTTGAAATTATTATTCTAAAATAAAAGATTGAAAATAGAAAATACCTTTGTGGAAAACCCACATTGGAAATAGGGTTAATAAAAATATTACTTTAAAAGAAATAAAGAGAAGTACAAAGCTCTCCCGAGATAGCCAATACTAGGATTCTATGAAAACATGGATATGGAGGAAAAACAAACCATCAAGGTATGATGGAGAGTTGTATAAAACATGATTAGGAGAAAGTTTAAATATAATAAAATCACAAACTTGTGATTGGTTAAATGATCATTGATTCCCCAGTAGGAAAATTAACCGACAACATTTTTGTTTTAAGTTACCTTTCATAAAGTCGAGGAATTTATTTAGGAGATTTTCTAAGAACGTAAGGAAATATACATACATGTCATGTAGACTTTCATTCTTTAATAAATGTTTACCACAAACCCATCTTTCACTCAAAAAGATAATATAACTCAAAAATATTATATTTATCATAATCGTACAAGGTTCCAAATATTAACACATACTATTTAGATTATGAAAACTATTTTTTAATAACCAGGGACTTCCTGTAGGCTAGTGATAGGTAATAAATGCCTGTCGCACTATGGTTGTGGGTTCGATTCCAACAGCTTTGTCCGATGCGATGGGTTATCCCCCAACCATCAGGTTGTCCTTTTCCTAAAACTATAGTATTATAATATTCCAAAAATAATCTTCATAAATGTTTTAAACTTAAACAATACTATCCAAAGTTCAACTTAATCCAATCCAACCTTTATAGTTATCCAAAAAACCTCTGTCCAGACTTTCTCTAAAAGGTCTCTAAATTCCAAAATCAATTGTATCATCAGATTCCTCAAACATAGTAAAGTTTCTCTTATTGTCACATACAAAAATATGATTACCTTCATCATATTAAAACCTTAATGAAAACAACAAGTACTTCAGTACAATCCTTATATATATCACATTATTCTTATAACCAGAATATAATCCTTGAATCCAAAAGCACCAATACATTAATTATTCCACTTCAACTGTAGTAACAACATAAGATTTTCCTTGATCCCTTGGCCTTTTCTGGGGTAATTTTCCCTGATGCTTAGGATATTCATTTGCATAATGCCCCATTTCCCTACAATTGTAGCATTCAACATTGATAGCCTCTTTCTTTCCCTTGCAATCACAAGCATGATGACCTTTTTCTCCACATTTATAACAAACTCTCATTCCTTTTAGGTAAGTACCGGGCTGATTCTTCCCACAATTATCACATAATGGAAAATCCTTCTTTCCCTTTTTCCCTTTATCTGTCTCTTGTTCCACCGTTCTCTTCTTCTCTTTCTTTACTTTAGGGTCATAAGATTTAGAGAATTCATTTTCTGTCTTGATAGCACACGAGACAATATCTTCGTATGACGAAAAGGTTTGTGAGACTAATGATCGATGGAGAAATGGTTTTAACCCATCAAAGAAACGGTCAATCTTACTTCTTGGGTTACTTATATAATCTACAACATGCCTTGCTAACCTTGTAAAGTTAGCCTCATACTTTGCGACATTCTCATCCTCCTTCTGCCTCAGAATCAGAAATTTCCTTTCCTTATCTGCTCGATGGTCATGTGGAAAGTATTTTTCTAAGAAAATTTCCTTAAACTCCCTCCATTCAATACTTGATACTTCTTCATCTTCCTTTGTGTTTTGAATCAGCGACCACCATTGATCGGCATCTCCAGTGAGGTGATAAACTGCCATAACAACCTTCTCCCTTTCTCTACTCCCCAAGGCATATAATATTTTCTCTAAGGAGTTTATCCATTGCTCCAATACTAATGGATTTGTACCCCCATTAAATGTTGGTGGTTTTTGCCTCATGAAGAGGTCTAACATTGATCCTCCATGTTGCAGATCAGGGTGCTCCATACGAGTAACGTTATTATTCATAACCTGAGTGAGTTGTCCGAGTATGGTGATAAGTTGATCAACACCAGTTGTATCTCCAGCTCCACTATAATTATCTTGAGCCAGAGGGAAATCCCTACATGGAGTGTGTGCATTAATACAACTTCCATTCTTCCCACTAAGCGCCATTTCTAAACAATGGCATAAATTAGATTAGTTTATGAATCAAAATACATAATTAAAAACTTGAAAAACACTTAAAATAAATTGAACTATTTATGGATATAATCCATAATCATAAAAAAAATTTCTTTGAGGAAGTATATACTCATAATCCTTCATAGTGGTTTGTAAAGAAAATGAGAATTATCCTAAGCATATCCCCTGGGAGTGTCGTAACCAAGAGTGCAGCAAGGCCCGTTGTCGTGCACCAGTTCCCCTTCGAGTCTAGCTCAAAGAGGTGTTTTCGGGTTTTACCCCTAGGTACATCTGTGCCAGAGCCGCCTCTACCTACTCATATCTAGATAGGTATGTATTTCTCGGAAAACTCACAAAATCTCTATAATACCAGAATTCTAGGAAGTTCTTCTATACTAATCCTAAAAGTCTATCATAGGGATATGTGCTCTAATCAGAGTTTATCTAAATCAAGCTTCCAAGGTTAGTACTAAACTGCCTCTGATACCAACTGTAATGCCCCGACCCCAGTTACCCAGAGTCGGTGCATTATTACGTAACATTGGCATGATCACAAAAGATCAAGTCTCGAAAGAACGATTAGTTTAGTAGCCCTGGAAACACTAGATACATTCATAAAAGTTACATTACATCATAAAGTGAAAAAATAAAATAACATGGTCTCCATAGTCCACACTCATATCCCCTTATGACTATCCCTACATGTCATTCATAAAATACTTCTTCACATCCTGGAAAATATTAAAACATTTAAAGGGGTGAGCTCAGATGCTCAGTAAGGATAACAATATTACAGAAGCTTTCATAAATAAACATAAACATTTAAGGCAATGCATAACTAAAAAAAAGCCTTTTAAACTTGAATCTCAGCTTAATATGGAAAAAGTAAAATGAAATAATTCCATTTACTTATTCACATGGATATTCTACTAGTCGAATAATCACATGCAATATCAGTAACCTCTTTCATAATGATGGAATGCATAATGCCAGACTATCATAACCACGTAGCCAAGGCCTCGTGCCAAGACTACAAATAAGATTTTGTCAAGGCCTCGTGCCAAGACACTAGTTTGTCTCATGAGACCTACCGATGCATCGAGAAGCTATAGCGGGCTCCACCCGTCACTTATTAAGTCCAATGCATTCCTCATATGAACAGGTTTAAACATATCATAATCCATAACATAAACGTATCACATAAAACATGCATAAAGGAAACATAACATTTCCACATTTCAATCACAAGATATCAATACAACACATTGATATAAAAAAACACTTTCAAAACCATTTTCAATACCAAAATAAAAGAAAAATAAAACTTTGTAATTATTTTTCATTTAAAAAAAAAGTTACGGCTTGTAGAGGAAGCCAAAACTCAAATAATGGTCATGGTGGCGGAGAAGTCCCTGTCGCTGCATACGTACGACAAAAAAAAACATTCCCTTTTGTCATTTAGTAAAATTATTCGTATAAAAAAGATTCCTTTTGAATAAACGTAAAAGTCAAAGGGGTTTATACACTGTATAAAAGAAAGTTGTGTATAAAACAAAATATGCCTCAATGAAAGGAGATTGAGACGAAGACCCTTACAAAGATCATTTTTTTAAATAAAATAGATCTATTATGTGTATTCACTATAAGTACACATAAATAAAGTACAAATATAGGATAGGACATAATAATATCATGACATAATTTGAAATTAGGAGATTAACCCAAAGAACGGAAATTGGGTTAAGAAGTTCCCTTACCTCGTGTTCGACTTCACTCGACCGTTCTTTAATCTCATGAATAATAAACTAGAGTTAATCTCTACTTTCTTAAGAACCTTTTTAAATTTCATTATCCCTTTTATATCACTTATTACAATGTTACAAAAATTATGTAGTCATTTAAGTTAATAACGGTCGTTTTGTCGATCTTTGGTACTTGAATCAACAATAAACTTCTTATAATTACAAATTGTTCGTGTGGTAAAATATCCATTATATACAGAATTATATTCATGATGTAGATATCATATATATCATATATATCCAGTATATACATTCATTCATAATATTACATAACATTTAGAGGTAAGAAATGAAATGCACCGTTCATGGAGACGGTAAGCCGTACGTACACATGAACGCTACTTTCATTTCTATTTCATATTTAATGGAATGAGATCATAATTATATAAAGGTGTATTATAATTCCAGAATAATATCATATATAATATCATTTACTCTATCCTTTACACATTCCACATATGGCATTAACGATTCAAATCACTTTGAGGGGGCGATAGTCCGCACTTCCTAAAATGAAATTATCGTGTTACCCATAATGGAAATCATAAAGGTATGCCATAAATAAAAAATACAGAAGAATAAGGAAAACATAAAAATGATATATATCATAAATAAATATAGTGACATCTTAATGGACACCATGAGAGGTGTTAAAAGAAGATTGAACAATCATCGTTTCGTGAGGCAGAAATTCGCCAACCACAGAAACAGTATGTTCTTTAACCATTAGACGAAGGTGTGTGTAAGTGTAAAAAAAATACTTCTCATAACAACATCCTAGTATATTTAATATACTGGTGTTTTTATAAAAGAAAGGAATAGAAAGAGTTTAAGGGGTTGGAGAAGCAAAATAAAACAAAATAACATAAGAGAAGACATTACCTTAAAATTGGGTAACTCTTTTTGATTTGAGCCAAAGGATTCCTTGGGAAGAATTATTCACAAAGTAAGGATTCTATGAGTAATAGAGGGAAGTTTAGAGAGTATTTTGGCAGAGGTTGGCTGAGAAAAATGGCTTTGAGGGTGTGAATAAGGTGGTAGAGGTGGGGGCCTTTTATAAGAGGAGAGGAGAGGCACTCTTGGAAAGTAATGAAATGTTACATTATTATGAAGTGATTTTCGGATTTCAAAGGTCCAAAAATTATATATTTCGAGGATAAGGTGATAAGGGTTCGAAATATACCCATCCAATAGGTTTTTTACAAGTGTAAGTCTTATAGTTTACATTATCTTTTCATTTTATTTAAATTGTTAATTAATGAGGTAATCACTACATCATCATGGTGTCATAAAATATTTAATTTATTTAATGTATAAAAATAATAAAAAAACTATCATGATGTAGTAAATATTTTTATATTTCCAATGAATATTTATAGTCGAAAATTTACTTTATATAACCCCATGTAATAATTGTTTTAGTAAAACAACACATGTTTGTGACAATTTTATTTTTACTTTAAATAAAAAGTTATTAATGTCATTTTCTTACCCAAGTGGCTCCATGGGGTCCCCAAGATGACCCACGGATTGTCTTGGTCGGCCATGACTCATCCAATAAGGGTATGACATGTGTCAAAGTAATTTCATATTATTATAACATCATTTTTACCTTAAATTTCACTAATTACCTTTAATCGCGATTAATAAAACTTAAAAGTTACTATTCACCAAAAAATTATTTTAATCCCATTGAACCAAATTTTAATTCCTAATGAAAACCATGTATGTCGGATTTTTGAAAATCAAATCACAGAAGTGGTAATGTTTCATTTACATGAAAAATTAGTTTTTAAACTACCACTTAGTGGTTTCACTATTCGTCAAAAATTGAAGTTTATCAGAAAAATACCAAAAATTCACCTTAATATATATTTGATTTTCCGAATTCAAAAATGATTTCTATTTTACAAAATTAAAAGAATATAAGTTTCATTAATTAATTTTATAATTAATTCCCGCTGTCACAACAAATAGCATGTTTTTAAGAAACAATATATATCAAAATATTGACAATTGTTTATGTCCAATTTCAAAGTGAAATTAATTTTAATGACCACCATTGGATAAAATGGTAAAAATATATTCTAATTATACTTTAAAACCACTCAATGGTATAATTTATCACTACAAATTATTTTGATTAAAAAAGTTTTTTTTAAGTATTTTCTCTATTCATAGAAAATTGGAAGTTCTCAGAAAATTACAAAAAATTCAACTTAGGATAATTTCGATATTCCGAATACAAAAATGAAGTCCATTTTGAAATATAAAATTTATATAATTTCAAAAAGTGGGTACTACTATTCATAATGTCTACTTTGATTGGTCTCAGTGTGTAAGAATCTCAAAGTTGCGTACAATGAAAGCTATTGCATTATTGAAGGAGAAGCGTATTGTGGAAGCTTGGGGTGTTACACATGTTCTCTTACTTTCATAACAAGTAACCTCAAGATTATTTTTTTCACTTTTATCCTTATAATATTTCTTACATTTTTAATGAAAATATTTATTTCCCATAATCTTGTTAATCCTTCTAGAAATATTACCCAAATAATTTATAGATTATTTAATGAACTAGAATTAGATTCAACAAAAACTTTCTTCTTTCTTGAAGACTTTACAACTTTCATTGTTGATTGAACTTTAGTAGGAATAGTAGATGTTGTAGAAAAAGAAACTCCACCTTTTTTATATTTTTCAGCATATCATTTTAATACTCCTTAATATTGAATGAGGGTTCCAATAAGATCATCAATATTTAGATTTGTAATCTTTATTATATCATCCAAAGTTTTTCTTTTATATTCCCACTCACTAGGCATTATATCAATAATCCTTTGAACCAAAACATCATCATCAAGGCTTTTTCTCCAAGAGACTGTAAACTATTAATAATAGTCATAAAACTTTGGTGCATCTTGGAAACTAATTCACTAGGTAAAAAAAATCAAAGGCTTTGTAATCATCTCTAAGAATAAATCTTCTTATTTCTATAACTTTGTATGTATCAAATTGTTTTACATCCAAATTACTCCAAATACTATTGACAGCTTCACGTGATGATATCTGACTATAGATATCACTCATCATAGAACACAAAAAAATATTTTTGACTTTATAGTTAAATTTATATTCTAACTTCTAAACATTAGTAAAAGAAAAAAATTCCTTATCAGGAACCTTTTACTTCCTAGAACACATTAAAAAATTATCAACTCTAGTGTTGATCATGAAAGTTTTCATCCTATCTCTCCAATACTCATAGTCATTCCCATCAAAGAAAGGTGGTTTCTAGAGATAATATATTCATAATTTTTTATATGTTTTTAAATTATTTAATCCCTACAAATTTATAAAATTGAGTGTATTTTCATGAATTTTAGATTTTTGGTGTGTTTTGGACTAAAATGTGAAAATTGCTTAATTCTGTAATTTTAATAGATTTTAATCAGAAGGGTATTTTGGGCATAAATTTTAAAATATTATTCCAAATTGAGTGATTATTTTTTTGGGATTACTTGATTCATTATCTTCAACTTTCTCTTATAGACTAAGAGATGATTCAAAAATCTAGAGGCCCAAAAAGAGCAATCACGTTGAAAAAAAAATCAGGCAGATAGAGTGGACCTAACCTTTGCAAATGATTCATAACTCATACTAAACACATCTAATTTAGGTGATTATAACTGTATATTAAATTGGACTCAAAGTTTATTTTAAAAAAAAATTACAAGGAGTTATGAAAGTATTAAGGTGGCCATTGAACGATATACATTGAAGAAAGATTTCTAGAATTCTCATCCATAAAAATTCATACTCATTATTTGTTACATAACTTCCTATATACATGCCCAATTAATGTGAAATTTAGAGGGTGGATAGGAAATAAAATTTTGGGAACCCTATAAGAAGGTTACCTAGGATTATTAGAATATATGGTGTGCCAAATAGGATAAAACTTTGAAAGGATAAATTCTACTGGATGACTTTTCTACTTTTATTTTATCTCTTTTCTTCTTTTTATTTTTGTAATGTCTTATTCTTCCCAATTCATCTCGATTACCCTTATCATGGTAGGGTAAACATTTTAAAGATTGGGGAAGTTTTTTATTTCTATTTTGTAATGCTTGAGTTATTGGACTTAATTGAATGAAATCTCTTTCTCTCTCTTGTGATGTTGTTTTCAATTTTATATAGTGATTTTTATTATCAAGTGCGATCATATTTGGTTTTTGATTCCATTATTTATTTTTGTTTTGGTCAATGATAATTGTCTCCATATTCTAGGATCTGGTTGATATACGATAGAATAGACCATGTATAGTGGTTAAGTACTCAGTGATCTTTAGTACGTGTGAGAGGGGTAGTTGATGTTCTTAATAGTTTGGGATAAACAATACCCAATCAGGTATTACCTAAGTAATTTGAGGATATTAATTGAAACTATATCACAAAAGGAAGGATAGTAGAAAAAACTGAGATCTTGGTATTATTTTCTCTCATCATCACCATTTGACCAAGGGAGTGAAAGGAAATGATTTTGGAATCTCACTTTAATCAACTTTGCAGAAGAGGATTGAATTGAATGGAATAAAGATAATGTTGTAATTATAAAACTAACCCTGACCTAATTACCATTATCATATCGTAGTGTTCAATCACTCAATCAATTAATTTTCCAATTTCATTTCAATAATTTTCTTAATTTATTTCTTTCAAAACCAAACAATTCCAAAGACACTACATTTTTTCCTCTGATTAAAAATTTCAAACTGTTTTGTGTACAATCCACTTTGGGTGGCTACCTAGGGTTAATGACTACACTTAGGTAATATAAAAAATTGTTTTTCCACACCCCATGATAGTTATGTGTAAAACTTGGCATATTTTCTAGGGAGTTAGTTCCACAATCTAACTGTAGATATTTGACTCTTTTCAAATTAAAAAAACTTCTTTTTCCATGATGTTTTCAAATGATTATTTCTTTAATTCATGGAATAATTACCCAACATTGTAACAAACCATTAATACCTCACCCTTTTCTATGAAGGATGGTTTTTATTCTATTTTTATATAGGTGATGTTATTTTGGAAATAAAATAATGGTGAGAAAGCACTCAAAGAATTCATATATGGCCTAAAGGAGGACATGAACAAACAAATTTTTTAAGCACTGGCCTGAGATTTAACCGAGTTCTCCCATTAATTTCCAGAATTTTATAAAGTTTCCAAGGCCCAAGAAGATTATCCCTTAGTATTTCCTAATTTTTCTAAAGAGATCCAAGAAATGGAGGATTTGGACTACCTGCCTCTATCAGCTACTATTCAAATCCAAGAGGTTGTTTCCACTGAAGAAGAAATTGAAGTCTAAAAACTCAGGGAGATGATAGTTTAATGAACTCATTATCTTCTAATATTTTTGAAACTAAATTTATTATCACCTATAATTGTTTTATATGTTCATATTAATCCAACACCTTCATTTACTTATAGGAGGAAGATGATGAAAAATAAGATGCACTTGATGAGAAACATATGGAGATCCTTGAAATTATTGAATAATTAGTGGAGGGAGTTTATAAGAAGATAAAAGTGGATTTTACTGATGAAACCAAGCAAATATTTTCTTAATTTAAAGGGGAAGAATTTAATATTGATACTTAATGCTTTAATTTTGTTTTAATATAATTACACTATGACTTTCCCTTTGACCATACTTTTAATGTAAAATTTCTTGAGAAACCACTGAAAAATGAAGAAGAGGTTATTAAAGTGGAAATAAAGGAAGAAGAGGACCCATTATATATCCTACCCTCACTATGAATGTTTTATCTCATTCCCATGGGGGTGGATTTTGTGTACTATATTCATGGATTCCTCAATAAAAAGAAAGAATTTAATGCTATAAAGAATAATTTTTTTTAGTTCATGAGCAAGAAACTTTACCTACCATCAAATTGGGGATACCTGACTAGAACTTCCCAATTTATGGAAGTCAAAACCCAGAGCCCATTTTGGGGATTAAACCAAGATCTACTCTTATTTTCTCATTCTCATTCTATTTTCTTTTATTTTAATAAATTTGTTATGTTTTTATTTCTACCTTTGCTCGTAGGTTTTTAGTGTTCATCTCTTAGGAGCTTAACTCATCATTGAACTACTAATAAGTCAGGTTGTACCTATCCATACACTTACTTTATTGTTGTGATTCAATTAAAAATATTATTAAATGTTAAAATATACCTGAATTCATTGAGGAAACTTCATTATTTAAGTATGGGGGAGGGAAACATTAATGTTTAGTATTTTCAATTTTTATTATTCTCCTATTTTTTAATGTTTCTTTCATTTTTTCAGGATTTTTGAAACTTATGAGTTCAAATGATTATCATTTACATTTTTTAAACCCATGTATATGAGTAAAACAATTTATTTCATGAAATTGATACTAAATGAATGCTGAAAATGACTTTGTTTCAAGTTCAGATATTTTTTTATTTTCATGAAAATTCGTTTGATTTTTGAATCCTATGCCACAATTCACTATCCTTATTTTTGAAATCACTTTCCAGTGATGCTTCTAAACCATTTTTTTCATATTCCTTTCATTAACTCTAGTTCTTGAGAAAACCTGACCATGCGTTTTTAACCATAATTTCATTTATTCCTGTCAAACTTGAGGGTTTTAGTCACTTGTGTTTTAAATGCCTCAGGAATTTATTTGGTTTCAAAGTCCCCTTTTTTCAAAAGAAACCTTTTTATTCAAGCCTTTATTGTACATTAAATCCTTATATCCAATAAAATATATGAACAACATTTTAATTTAGCCACATTATAAGCAAATTTTCCCTATCCAACCTGCTCTTGAAGTGAAATTGCATGATTTAGTTGAACTTAAGTGTGGGGGAAGTTGTTTTATGTTATGATACCTCATTTAGAGATACTTGGGGTAGAAAATAAAACATGAAGATATGATTTTACTATTAAAAAATTCATTATGTTTAAATTTATTCCTTTTCAAATATTTCATGATAAAATAAGTTCTGCCTTTCTAGAGTTTCCAAATGAGGAAGAAAGCTGTGCCTACCTGGATCTTTTAAAAAAAATACCTGAAATTTTGGGAATAAGTTTTTGTGACAAATATGAAGAATTTGAAAATGTGTGTAATTTCAATGAATCAAATTTTTATATTATTTTTGGAGCTGATATACTACTATGAGGAGCGAGGAGGTGACTATACTTGAGTGAAAATTAGAATCTTGCAATTTTTCCTCAAAAAGAGTTAGGGCCTCCTCATTTGACTTTATAATTTTTAACATCTAAATACTACTAACTGAATGCCACATAACAACCCTGAAAATTTATCATAATAAAAACATGTCCTTGGATCATATCGGGTGGAGAAGTTAGAATTTATCAAGTCTATGGTGACTCTTGCATGATTTTAGATGATAAAATCCTTTTTGAAAATTCATATTTGTGAGATGATAGAAAATTCACGTGAGGTAGGTGTTTTGTGCGCTTGAAAGGATAAATAAATTGGAAATATATTAAATTATATAAATGGAGAATTTGAAATAGTATTTTTTGATGAGGCATGATATCTTTTTTTTCCTGGTGTGGAATTTGTGGATCTCATGGGTATGTGTTTTGAATTTTCCTTGATTTGATTTTGATTCTAACTTATCCAGGATTCCAAGTGCTAAGTGTGTTGAAATTGATATAGATAACATTTTAATCATTTTTTACATTTTTTAATGATTTAATTCCTACCAATTTATCAATTTGAGTGTATTTTCATGAATTTTGGATTTTTGGTGCGTTTTAGCCTAAAATGTAAAAATTGATTAATTCTATAATTTTAACAGATTTTAATCAGAATGGTATTTTTGGAATAAAAATTCAAAATATTATTCCAATTTTATTGATTATTTTTTGTAGGATTCATTTATTTATTGGATTGAACTTTATCTTCTTGACTAAGAGCTGATTCAAAAATCAAGATGCCTGAAAAAATTAATCAAGTTGAAAAATTGTTCGGGTGGAGATAGTGGCCCCACCTCTGGTAATGAGGCATAAATCAGGTTACATACCTTAAATTGATTTTATTATACATTTATAAGAAAGAATAATCATATTCATATTTTAAAAATAAATTCCAAGGATTTATTAAATCATCAAGGTGGACACTGAACGATATACATTAAAGGAAGATTTTTGGAATTCTCAGCCAAAAAAGTTTATTCTCATTATTTATTCCATAAATTCTTATAGATGAATCCAATTAATGTGAAATTTTTAGATAATATAGAAAATTAAATTTATATAATCCTATAAGAAGGTACCATGGGGTGATTTGAACATATGGCAGAAAAACATGACAAAATTTTTGGAGGAAAGATTCTTCTCGATGAATTTTCTAATTTTATTTTCTCTATTTTATTATTATTAGTTTTTAATGAATTCTTATTCAAAATTCATCTTGATTAACCTTAACATGGTGGGGTAAAATTTTTATTGATTGACAAAGGGTTGGTTTTCTATTTTGTAATGCTTGAGTTCTTGGACTTAATTAAATGAAATCTCTTTCTCTTTTCTACGATGTTGTTTTCAATTTCATATAGAGGTTTTTTTATCATGTATGATAATATATGGTTTTCAATTCCATTATTATTTTTTTATCTGTTCAATGATCATTATCTCGCTCCTCTAGGTTCTGGTTTATATACGATGGAATAGACCATGTCTTATTGGTGAAGTACTTGGTGATCATCAGTATGTATGAGAGGGGTAGTAGATGTTTTTGATTGTTTGGGACAAAAAAGTCCTGATCAGGTATTTGTTAAGTCATTTGAGGATATTCATTACAAATCTCTCTCACAAGTATTGAGATTATACCAAACTGAGATCTTTGTATAGTTTTCTCTCACCATCACCATTTGACCAAGGGAGTGAAAGGAAACAATCATGGAATCTCACTTTAATCAACTTAGTAAAAGAGGATTGAATTAAATGGAATAAGGATAACATTTCAATTATGTTTCCAATTTCATTTCAATCATTTTATTAATTTATTTCTTTTATTTCATTTCTTTCAAAACCAAACAATTTCAAAAACACTAATTTTTTTCCTATGATTGAAAGTAGATTTTTTTCTGTGCATTCCTCTTCGAGAGACTACCTATGGTTAATCACTAGGATACAATTAGGTAATATAATTTTTTTCCATTCCCCATGAATGGCATGAGTCAGTGGTAGATTAGGATTTAGATTATAAAGAGATCCAATATTCATACCTTTCATCTTAACAAAAACAGATACTCTTTTCTACAAGTACACATTAGTGTAAAAAAGTTTATAAACAATATATTTATATCAAAACTTGATAAAACTTGCAGTAAGTAAAGAAAGTAAAAATTCTATAAGTATATAAGTTTTAGAAACTACTATGATACTAATTATTTGATCAAAAGGGTAACTAAGATGGTTATAATTATAAGAGGTGGGGAAGAATTGTAGTTTAAAAATTTTAAACTAATCAAAAACTGAAACCTCCTAAAGTAATATTACTAGAATCAGACTTCATCTGATGACCAGATTGAAGGAATTAGAATCATAGTTGATATGATTATATCAAAGTATATTTTTATCATAATCCAAGTTACACCGATAAAAAAATATTATAGAAAGATAATTACAAAGAATAACTTTTTATTACATGCATAGCGGAAAATAATTATAAAAAACAAGAAATACAGTACCTAGTAATAGTAAGAATGAATTACAAGCTATATTAAAATAATACACTCCTTTAACCTTAAGAGTAAAGGTAGTCAATAACCTTGACTAAAGTTTTCCATAGTTTTATACTTACTGTAAAGTCTATCTTTCTTTACCAATAAATCCCTCATTATGATGATTGGAATAATCTTGGTCTTCATATTCTTTGAAGACCTCAATCATAATGATGATCATCATTTGTCTTCTTATCCTCAGAATCCCTCGATTCGATGCATTAGATTCACCATCTTCCCATCCCTAGAATCTCTTGATCATAACAATGATCAGATACATAATAAAAATGAAAATGTTCTTAATAAAATAACCCTAATAAGGATTCCTTAGAACAAAAACTCTCTAAAGTATTACAATGACTAAGAGAAATATGTTCACACAGAGAAAACTACAGAAAAAATGGATTTGAAAATATGTATTAGCTCCAAACTCTTAAAATGACTGACTATTTATAGGTGAAGCTCTAATGGTAATATTTCTAAGTTTGTTGCAACATGCTCGGACAACTATATCCTTAAAATCTCACAATGTTATAGCATAACTTAATGTTTAACATCGTTTTTTAGCACCAATACAATGATAAAATTATTATGTATGATAGAAAAAATTCCTATTTATTCTGATTATAAACTTCATATAGTCTGATGTAATTTTTATTGATTATCAATATGGTAATCCTTATGAGGGTCATTATGATTGTATCAATACCAGAATCAGTCTGATGGTTATGAATTTTGTCATTATGATGTACAAGACAAAAGTATAACCATTGGTCTGAATAAAGGTAAGTCCTATTAATAGGATGCATACTTGATTTGATGGATTGTATTAAAGAATTATAAGTTTATATTCATAATACATTATAACTTTTTCTATGTATGAAAAAAGCAATGTTTTCTATAAAAACATACTAAAACACTTGGGAAATAGAAAATCTAGTAAACTTGTTTTTAAGAGAATTTTTGATATTTCCAAAACTAAAGGAATAGAAAATTAAAAATTAATACTTCTGACTCAACACATGCTTCCTTGCCCAATTAATTTATAGAGAAGCATTTATTTAACCATGCCTTAACAGACTATAAGACTGGTATTTTTTTTCCAATGAGTAATATGTCATTAACACATACTATTAATAAAACAACTACACTTCCAGTAAACCATTTATAGGCACACGAATCACATTCATTCTTTATGAAACAAAATTCTGTTATGGCCTCATCAAAATGAATGTTCCATGACCTGGATACTTACTTTAATCCATAAATGGATCTTTGTAACTTTTATAACTTGTTTGAATACTTTGAAGTCACAAAAAATTCATATTGTATCATGTAGACATCTTCTAAAAGGTTATCATTAAGGAAGGGTGTTTTTACATCCATTTTCCAAATCTCATAACTGTGGAAGACTACAATGATAAGTATAATTATAATGGATTTTAGTATTGTAATTGGTGAAAATGTTTTGTCGTAGTCAATGCCTTGATGTTGTTTAAACCATTTTGTAACAAGTCACACATTATAGGTACTAAAATTTCCTTCCATGTATATTTTCTTCTTGAATATCTATTTTAAACCAACAATATTTACATGTACTCGAGGTTTTACCAAAATACAGACTCGGTTTTGGTGTATGGAATCCATTTCATAATTCATGTCTTCTTTCCACTTAGAAGCATCTGTGCCACTTACTGCTTCCTTGCAAGTTATAGGATCATTATTATCAACTAATAATGAGTCACCATCCACGATGACTAAAAAACCATAACAATCTGGTTCTCTAACCTCTATTGTACTTCAACATAGTACTTGTGTCTCTGAAACAATGTCTTCTTCCATAGGGCTTTGTGGAATCTGTTCCTGTACCAACTCTTGTGTACCTTGAGCCTCGAATTCATCAAAATTTATTTTCTCCCACCATCTCTTTTATATATTTGCTCCATCTTAAAAAATATGATATTTCTTACCACTATAACCTTTTTTCTAAGTGGTTGTATAGGTAATATCCCCTTGTTTCCTTAGGGTATCCTATAAAGAAACATTTTTTTTCCATGGGGTGAAATCTTGTTACCTGGAGAGGTCTTAACAAATTCTCTGCTTCCCCACACATTTAAATTCGATATCATAGTTTTCTTTCCACTCCAAAATTCTTATAAAATACCATTTATTGATTTAGTTGGTAATTGGTTTATTATATGTGCTTCTGTTTGTAACATGCATCCCCAAAAGGATAATGAAAGAATCAAATGACTCATCATTGATCTCACCATTTCCAATAAGGTGTAGTTCCTCCTTTCACTTACACCATTCAACTGAGGCATGTAGGATCCCAAAATCATGTAAGTAATCAATGATGTCTTGATTAAGATATTCTCCACCATGGTCTGAGAAGAGTTTCTTAATCTTCTTACCAAGTTGGTTCTCAACTTCATTCTTGTATTCCTTGAATTTATTAAAAGAATATGATGTATACCTCATCAAGTAGACATATTCATATCTAATAAAATCATTAATAAAAGTTATGAAGTATGAGTACCCTCCCCTTGATTCAACATGAAATGGTCCACACACATCGGTATGAACTGATTCAAGAAGCTCTTTATCCCTTTCACCCTTCCCACTAAATGAGGATTTGGTCATTTTTCCTTGAAAACATGCTTGATATACACCAAGTGGTTTTAGTTTAAAAGAATATAAATATCCATATTGATGTAATTTAGTCAAGCACTTTTCATTCACATGACCTATCCAGTGATTCTAAATTTGGGTGTGTTATGATTCATGTGAATTAAATTTGTTACTGTTTGCCATTACTTGGTTCGTGTAATCCAATACATAAAGAAGATTATTTAAATGTCCCTTCCCATAAAAAAATATATCTTTATAAAATAAGAAATATGTATTACCAAATTTGAAATTAATTTCATCAGTATAAAGTATAGATATAGAAATAATGTTTTTGGTAACAGATAGCACATAATAACAACATTTCAAAAATAAGATCATTCTTATTGGAAATGTGAGGTAATAGTCCTTGATAGTTACAACAAAAAGTTTAGCTTCATTATATACTCATAGATCTAACTCCCCTTGATCAATCATTTTGAATCTACTTGGTTCATGTATTTTAATACATATTTGATCACCAAAAGCTATATATAATACCAATTTTTTAGAAATAGATAAATTGCACTTGATAAAAAATTCACCTGAAGCTTCCCCTTACTTCTTTGGCTGGGGGTAGTTTTTATTCTAGTGGCCCTTCTTGCCACATGTGAAATAGACAACATCCTATTCCCTTACTTTCCCCTTGATATCCCTATTTTTTTAATGGTGTGAATAATCTTTGAGATTAAATCTATTCTATTTAGCTTTCCATTTTTTCATGATTCACATCCTTTTCTACTTGGAGAAGAAGAGTAAGAAGATCTAGAATAGACTTCTAAATGTTGTTCATATAAAAAAACAATAATACTGGAGAATCTATGAGGTAGTGATGCCAGAATGAGATCAATGCCCAATTATTCATGGATTTTAAACCCTATAATCTGTAATAGATCCATGTATCCAATGAGGTTGACTACATAAAGCTCAACTGGTTCACCCTCTCCAATATTTCTCTAAAAGAGCACCTTGGAAATCTCAAATCATTCCCATCTATTTATTTCTTGGTAAAGACCATGGAAGTCCTCAAGAATACTATACTTATCCATGTTTTCATGAGACTTCATGAGTTCACTAGAAATATATGAAAGCATCAAACATTGAACGTCTACCACTTAATTCATATGTTTCTAATAGACCATGAAATCATCATCACTCGCCTCCTTAGTAGGTAGATCAGGAAATGAGGATTCTAGTATGTAATATTTCTATTCCTGGCATAACACAACCTGGAGGAATACATACCATTCTAAGAAGTTACCTCCAGTTAATAGGTTGTATTTACCCAATATTAATCATATAGATAATGTGGATGATGAGATTTCAATTTTATTATACATTTAAAAGAGCATATTATTAGTGTTTTTCTTAATTAAATTTGTTTAAGATATAATAAATTAATTTATTTTATTAAATATACCACTATTTTATCAAGTTCCAATAGACCTCTCCATTGCACTTGGAAGGTCTAGTTGCTCTAAAATTCTAGTGTCAAGGATCCATATTCCCCTTCGCATAACCCCAATAAGGGTTGGTCAAGCTACTTGAAGGTATTTTTGTTGGAAATCTTTCACAATTGTGGGCTTGTAGCTCCTTGATTTGTTGAGTGGACTCCCCTATCTTGAAATCCTAACTTGGATTTCCTCAACACTTTCCTCCAAATTACACTAATTCTAACAAGGATTACTCCTCTTATTGTAAAATGATTAAGTCAACCCAAATCCTTCATAAGTATTCCACTTATAAAAGTAAGTGTCCCTACAATGGTTGTCCAAAAACTTAATTCTATTGAGTTTCATTCCCAATTAATTAATAGAAGGCCAAACCTAATTTAATATTTAATTGACAGATTCTTTATTTTTTATGCATAAATTTTAAATTGTTTTATCATTTACATATCTTGTGAATATTAAGTGGATGTTACTTATTTAATTAACCATATTGGATAAAACATTTATTCACAATTCATTTATTTAATTTCAACACTTTTACACTAATTCATTTATTTATGTAATCATGACCTTTCATCCATAAAATATATAATTTCATAGAAATAAATAAATAAATGACCCATTCACAAGCTTTATCTAATAGTTGATTTAATGAGTGGATACTAAATCAACCTTTGACCTAGGGGAAATAACTCATATTGTTGGTCTTGGAACGAGTTACAGCATTCCACCTATCCACATATGTATCACCTGAGTTGGCATCATAATGGTTACATCTTGAACCACATTTATGATACTTGAGATAATCCATTAATTATATATTTTTATGACTCGAATGTAGGTGATGGGAACCAAAAGATTGGTTAAATGGGGATTAAATAAATATCCCTATACATGTATATCCTACATAATAATGGAGGGAGGGATGACTCATAGACCATCATTTAATTTAATATTAAATAATTGAAAACTCATGCAATAAATTAAATTAAAAAATCCAACACATACACAGGTCTTGTTCAAGCTCATGAATGGTCATATATGCAATGAATACACAAAAGTAACTGGATATCATTTATTCATTTATTTGTTCTTTATTATTAATATTAACACACTTTCATTCATTAATTAATAATTAAATTAGTTTCCTTTCATCTTAATGATCATCCAAACATAATTGGAGATACCCATCATTTATGAAATTTATGGAAATAAACAGAAGAACCAATAATGACATATTTATTATAATAAACTAATTGATCATTTAAAAATCTTTAAAACCATTATTAAATTTTCAAACACACAATTATGTACCAATAAATAAAATAAGGTTTTAATGCTGCATTTTTTACAATTTAATGTAATTTTTAATTTCATCCATTAATTTGAGACTATACATCATGTACATCCAGATACACGCCATGTATCTCAATTATCGTGTATCTAAATCACATGCCTAGGTCAGTGGTATATACCTCGTCCAGACTACATGACATGTACAAACTGTTTGCACACTATGTTTCCCACTTGCTATGTGTCAGAGATAGCCCGAGTCTTCTTGGAAAACTACATGACATGTACAAGACAACTACACTCCATGTATCTCTTCGAGCCATGTGTTTTTTTCTCACCAAGTTTCTTGTATTATTTTTTAGATGTGGTAATTGATAAATTGCATGATGTGTACACTGCATACACATCATGTATATCATAAATGCTTCAGGTTTTCAATCTCATTGATTTTTGACCATATATAATGATGACACAGATTGTGAAATTTACAATGCTAACTTGTGTATACTACACAATGTGTACACTAATACATGCCATGTAATCCAAAAAATCACGTTCCAACCTTTCTAGTAAAAAAGAAATATACACCGCATGTAATTACTACATGGTGTGTCGTGTATCCACTAATGCATCTAGATGTAGTGCACTAAGGTATACAATGTGTACTTCTGAGTAAATGCTGTGTAACCTTGTCTCACTGGACAAAAATTGGTAGTTTTCCGATGTAATCTTAGGACATTCTTCATCTATTCTTAAACCTTTAAGAAAAATTTAAACACTTGAATGATTATGGTTAATATGTTTAAGAATGTTAATTCAAATCAGATTTAAATAACAAATAATAATAAATGAAAATATAACCATAATTGCACATAGATCAAAAATCAAATAAATAATTATAAATTTAAACATGAACACTCTAATATCACTTGTTGGCTCCATGAATAGTGGAAGTATGCGGCGGTGGGCGATACATTAAAACTTATTTTAATAATCGTTGTCTGAAACTACGAGAAATAATTTTGCATGTCAAACTTATAATTAATTTATTTAATATGTGAAGAAATAAATATATGAGATTATGAAGTTTATTTGTTAATAAATGTTGATCATCTAAAAATAACCTTTTGTATTTTCTTTGTTATGATGTGAGGATCTAAGGATAGAATCCCTTTAGCGGCGATCCAGACATGCTCTAATGATCCCCAAGGAACACTGCTCGATCTCTGGGTACTAGTATAGTGAATCAAATGTATTGTAATATTCATTCTTGATCTCCTATTCTTTGTTTTTGAAGAAATATCTTTTTCATTTCTCATTCTTGAGAGGGAGAAAGAAGGAGTCGAGAGAGAATTTATTGTGCACAACAATTCTCTATTCTCAATTTTGGATGAAATTCACAATAGACATAATCATATATTTATAGATTTAGGGTTTAGGTTAAAATAATATTTAATTTCATACTGACCATTAAATAATATTTAAAACCTTTAATGAACCCTATAAAACATAATAATAATAATAATAATATTTTATGGTGCGCCGATTTTCAAAAATTGATAAATAACATTTATCGACTAGTAAATGCTTATTTTGTCACCAGACACGGTCTTGGTACGTTTGAACTACTAGATATTTATTGAATAACCAAATAAATATCTTATTCATAAATAAATATTTAATTCACATATAAGAAAATAAATATTTATGAAATATTCAATAAAATAAACAAATATATTTTTATTCACATTCCAGTGAATAAATATTTATTTAATTTATGTGATCAATATAACTTGAATAAAATTATTTCTAGATCTTGAAAATAATATTTATTTCATTAATTAAATTCATATAGAATTTAATATAGATCAATAGAAACACTAGTGTGTGACCCTCTAGGATTATTTCTCATTGGCATTGGGAAGGCTTACCTAAATTTCAAGATTACTCTCTAGAAACAGGTCAAGGCACCCAAGATAAAGAACTTAATTTTTCAACGATGACAAGCATAAATGAATGCTCATTATGTAATATAATCCTTTTTTACAATATCTGATCAAGAAGGTTTCATGATAGTGTAATCAACCTATTTTCTTTATACATATTTTTTTTGTAAATATAAAATAAACACGTTGTTATACCATGGACATGGAATTTAGGTGATAGTTATTATAGCACCCCCATTTCAAGTAAGTAACCCTTAATTTATGAATTTTAAGTATATAATGTGTTTGGGTGAAGTTTGGAAGGGTTTGGAATACTTTTGAAATATTTTTAGAGCTTTTCTAAAAGTGTATGGTTGGTTCATAGTTTTTGGAAATTGTGAAAATTATATAGGAAACCATGTACATTGAGATATAGGTTAAGTGGAAGTCACATGGGCAAGCTCACGATTTATCCAAACTGTGTGGCCACCTAGGAGAAACTGTGAAAAGTGAGATAGAGAGCTTTCTCACGGTTGGTGCATGAGTTTTAATTGTGTGATCCAACCATGTGAGACTCATCCTTGAGGCAGAGGATGACGCATGATTACCGTACAGTTTTCCTAACCATGCAACTAATCATGCACGGTTTAAAAACAAGATCCACAAAAAGTAGATCTGGTTGGGATTATTCTGACACCTCATTTTTACCCAAAACTAACCCTAACTTGATATTTCTCTCTCTCGAAGGTTGTAGAACCTCTTCCCATAAATTTGGAAGTGACCTAGAGGAATTTCTTGGTGCATTAAAGCTAGATTCTCATGATAAGTCATTGTTTATGGTGGTTTTTGGTGGTTTTTCTTAGATCTACTTCTCCCTCTCTCTATGTTTCTTAGATCTAGTTCCACTATGGATAGATATAAGGTTTTTGATGATAAATATGGTTATATTTGGATTTTTTTTATGATATTGGAAGAGATATAAAGTGAGTTTTTTTTATATTCAACCTAGTTTCATGGGTGTTTTAATGTCATTTTTTTCGCCATAAATATCAAGGCAGGTGGCTTCACTCTCGACTACTCTATTTATAACTTAAAGGATTGATTTCAAATTGATTTTTTTGATGGAAATTGATTTTGAAATTGATGTAAAAATCATGGTATAAACCATATTTAGTGATTTTTTGAGTATTTTATAGATTTTTTGTGAAATTGTGGAATTTTGGAAAGTGGTTGTACAATGTGTCTTGTTTTCATGATTTTAAAATGTTGATTTTAAAATTTGGATTTTCTAGATTTTTGGTAAATGGGTTAATTGATATTTTTTAAATAAAATTATGGTTTTATTGAAACGTATTGAATTGGTTTGTTTGAAATGGTTTTCAATAAATGTTTGGTTTTATTAAAATGGTTTGTTAGAAAAATGGTTTTCAACAAAATGTTTTTATTGAAATGATGTGTTGTTATGGTTTTAAATAAAAGTGTGATTTATTGAAATGATTGAATTGGTTTAGAAATGACGGATTTTCATATGTTGTCTTAAATGGTTAAGTGCGTGTTGAAGGGCATGGATAATGGTCATGAAATTACCACCATCAAAGGGGGACAAGTTATGGATTGGAAAGTTCTGCCATCAATAGTAACACCATGATTGTGTGTGGTTATACGGTTAAGTGTGTGTGTGTGATTATTTGAAATGTAATGAGTTATGAAAACATAGAAATTTTGAAATGGTTAAATGACTTTTTTGGTTTCTTTCCTCGGAAATTGGCATATTTAAGAAAACTAATTTGGTATAGAATTGTTTGGCTTGTGATAAATTGTTTAACCATTTCAAATTGTTTTTATATAAATTGTTTTATATAAATGTGCTAACTTTCTCTATGCTAGTGGAGTGAGTAGGTAAGTCATTTTTAGAAATCCTACTGAGTTTTATTACTCACCCTACTTTGGAACTTTGGTGCTTTTGCAGATATTGTTTATCGAGACATGAGAAAAGGTAAATTATCACACTTCTCTAGTTGTGCATAGTGATACTTGGACTGTTTTGTGGAGTTGGAGCATGAATCATGTTGAAGATTTGGATTTATGGGATTATCATTGAGTTTTTTTAGTTTTTTCTTCCACTATATACTTTTATGTTTTATATTCTTCCACTGTGGTACTCAATGTAGTTTGGTTTTGATATAATGGAGTTTCTTTGAGTTGTTTTACTTCATTATCATGCATCATGTAGTGGTTATTTTGTTGTGGCATGTTTGTTTTGGTCATTTTATTTTAAAAGGGAAAATCATCCCCCATATGTTAATAAAGACCTTGGAATTTATTTCTAACCTTTGGAATCTTGTGGATGTCGCCTAATGCCAATTAATTCCCTTTCACCTTCTCAAGATAATGAGGAGGGGAAGGAAATTACAAGTGTTATCATCTTGTTCAGTACTTTCCTAACAAGTGGTCTTCAGTTATCTCGGTCTTGGAGTTGATAGTCACTCTTTTCTATTCCTTATTTCAGGTTGGTATAAAGGAGTAGGATCATCAGGACTTGAAATGAAAAGCATAAAAAAACATAGCTAAACTTTTTATGTTGAACTTCAAGTTACCTAGGAGTTAGGTACATAAGTGTTTTGGAGACCCTTAAGTAATTGGGATCTCATTGTCATGGGTTTAGCCAATGAGATGAGCATGAAAAGAATTGTATAAATTTCTTCCCACTAGGAGTGCATATTTAATTTTGAGTAATAATATATGATTAGGTGCAATGTTTTGATTTTTGAAAAATGTTGAAATTGTTTTCAAATGAAAGATTTTGAAAAAGATCATGGCTGTAATAGTTTGAAAATGGTTTCATTTTCAAAATAAAATTTACATTTTTCAAAAATGGTTGAACATGGTACAAGTTGATTTTTTGAAATCAATGTTGTTATAATATGATGTGATAGAATTTGAAAAAGTTTAAGCCTTCAGTTGATAGAGAGTGATACTTATGGTGTTTGTTTTGGTTATAGAAAATGAAACCTGGTAGGCATCATAAGAATCAACTAGAAGAAGCTATTGAGAATGTGGTCACACTTTAAACATAGGTGAACCAAGAACTGGTTCAATGTATAATACAATATTTTCAAGTTGTGGATACAGGGAATAAAAGGTATAAACTGATGCAAGTGGATCATTTTGTCTAGTTACAAAAGAAAAATCCACTCATCTTTTGGGGTGATTCAGAACCAGATATGGAAGAGGTGTGGCTGTATAGGATGAATCAAATCTTAGATTTCCTTGGCACACCAGTAGAGTTTAAAGTCAAGATGGCGACGTATATACTGGAGGATCCTACCTGCCAGTGGTGGGATTTAGCTGTTCAGGCTAAATTAGACCAAGTCCTTATATGAGAGGATTTTGAAGAATTTTTCAACATACAATTCTATCCTTACATGTTCGGAATTCAAATAACAATGGAATTATTCATCTTGAATCAGGAAAATATTTATATCATATAGTACATAGATAAATTCATGAATTTAGTATGTTTTTCACCTAAAGTAGCAGTTAGTTCATCCTTGAAGGCACACATCTTTGAATTGGGGATGAGTTAAGAGATTCAATTGAATATTGTTGTGATTTTTATAATGGATTATATAGAGATGGTCAATAGAGAGATGGTAGAATAAAGTGACATCTCCAAATATATGGGAGGATGAAGTATTTTGATACCTATGAGAAATGGTGGGAACTCTAATGCTGGGAGAAAGTGGAAGAGAGACACCTATTTCCAAGGTGGGAGCATGACTCAGAATCAGATGGATGGATCAGTAAATATTCCTTCAAGGCATAAGATAAAGACAATATGTTTCAAATATGTTTCTCTTAGTCACATGAAGCGAGAGTGTATGACACAACCTAGATAATGCCATAATTGAAATACAATGGGGGAATCTTCAGTGCTGTTGTTATAGTGCTATGAGGTCAGGTGTTTGGGACACTTCTCAGGTACCACAGGTGTATATGCTTAGATGGGATTAAGGCATCAAAATACCTCTCATAAATAGAATAATGCTATCCATGGTGATTATAGGAATACAATGACTCATCAATAGGGGAAATCTCAATAGGGAAATAAGGAACAAAGTTCAGTGAGTAAGAAATTATATGAAGCTGAGCAGGTTATGATGGATGATTAGTCTGGACCATCAATAGTTTCAGGTACTATTCTTTTGAATTATATCCTTATGTAAGATTTATTTGATATGGGTGCATCCCACTCCTTAATTACTTCTCATGCTGTTGATTTTCTATGTTTGATTGTTGAGATGATGCCTTCTATGTTAAAACATCAAACTCCTCTTGGTCAAAGAGAATGTAAAGATTTTATGTGTAGAGAATGTTCTATAATTATTGATGGAGCCGAGTTTAAATGGGATTTATATGTGCTTAATATGAATTTCTATGATATGATCCTGGGTATGGATTGTTTGACAATGTTCAAGGATCACATCATCTGTTATACCAGAAAGGTTGGTTTTATGATGGATGATGGTGTTGATCATCTCTTTCGAGGAGACTAAAATGTAAAGGTATGTGCAATGGGATTGTTTTCACCATTAGTTGGAATGATCTTGTACTAGCTAGTAGCTTTGACTTTGGTATCAATACAAGAGATTGAGAATAGCAGTTTTCCAGTAGTTTTTGATCAGTTTCACGATGTTTTTACTAATAATTTCTTAGGGTTACCACCTATAAGGGAAGTGGAGTTCACAATTGATCTCATTATGAGGACCAGTCCTATTTAACTTCTGTCTTATCGGATGGAACCAACTGAATTAAGGGAATCAAAAGTGTAGTTGGAAGAGCTGTAAAGTAAAGGGTTCATTCGGCCTATCCCATCTCCTTGGGTAGCATCAATCTTGTTTTTTAAAAAGTAGGATGAAAATATTCGGTTGTGTGCATATTATCATATGCTTTAACAAGTAACGATAAAAAATAGGTATCTACTTCTACAAATTGATGATCTGTTCGATCAATTGATGGGATCTCAGTGGTTCTCCAAAATTGACTTGTGATCAGGATACCACCAATTGCGGGTTTGAAAGGAGGATATTCTAAAGAGAGATTTCATTAGTGGATATGGACATTATGAATATGTGGTAATGAATTTTGGTCTTAAAAATGAATCAGTTGTATTTATAGCATTAATGAATCATATATTTCAAAGATATTTGGATTCTTTTTTGGTGGTATTTTTGGATGACATATTGGTGTATTCAAGGAAAATGGTCGAACATGAGTAACACTTGGTTATAGTGTTGGGAATATTGTGGGATCATCATTTGTATGTCAAATGATCAAATTACGTTTTTTGGATATAGGAGGTAAATTTTCTTGGCCATGTAATATCTAAAAAATGTGTTTCTATAGATCTAGAAAAGATAAAAGCTGTTATCTCTTAGTAACTACCAAATAATTTATTTTAGATATGATGTTTCCTTAGTCTAGCTGGTTATTACTGATGTTTTTTTCATGATTTCTCACAACAATATTCACCTATTATATCTTTTAAAAAGAAAAATGTACCATTCCAATGGGATGAGGAATGTAAAAATTATTTTCAAGAGTATAAAGTTCACCTTACATTAGTATCAATCTTGATTTTTATAGAATCAGGACAAAGGTAAGCAGTGTATTGTGATGATTTAGGATCAGGATTGGGATGTGTTCTTATCAAAGGATACCATTTTGTTGCTTTTGGATCAAGGTAGTTAAGATTTCATGGGAAGAATTACCCAACACATTATTTGAGTAAGTTTTCGTAGTCCATGATTTGAAGACTTGGCATCATTATCTCTTTGGTGATAAATTTACTGTGATTATGGATCATAAGATCTTGAAACATATTTTCTCACAAATGGATTTGAATATGAGAAAAAAAATATGGATAAATTATTTCCAAATTTTTGACTTTGAATTGATGTATACACTGGGAAAAGGAAATTATTTAGCGGATACATTAAGTAGAAATTCATATTCTCAATTAAAAAAAGAAGCTTCAGATGATTGGAAGATGATGTCGATCCTAGAAGAAATTCACTTGGAATGTGAAGACTGAGGTAAAGTTAAAACCTTCTTTCCAATTTCATTAATTCCTGATTTGGTTGAGATGGTTAAAGAGGCACAAATGTCTGATTCAGAATATGTTGCGATGAGGTCAAAACTCAATAGTGGGGAGACCATTGATTTAAGAATTGGTTTAATCAATTAGATTAAAACTCTATCTACACATGGGATTAAATTTATAAATATTTTTTAATGAGATAATTTTCTAAGTGGTTAATGGTAGAGCTAATTAGTAAAATCACCAATTTTCTTTAATATGAAAATAAGTCTTTCTATGAGGTGCATGATAGGTTTCAGGTTTTTCTTTGGAAATTCCCCAATAATCAGTTTCCATCCTATGTTTCGATGAATGTTTTTTGTGTGGTACTTTTATCAAATTCTCATTACTTAACCAAATGGATATTTTGAATTTCATATAAAATACTACTAATGAATTCAAAAAAACTTTCAACACACTAGCCTCAAATTTAGAAAAAAAATTATATAGGAGAATAAAAGTCAATGAAACTAAAAAAACATTATTACAAGTCAATAAATGTCCTTTCAAATTGAAAAATTTTATAAACAGGGTTCGAAATTTAAAGAATAAAAGTGTGAAACAAGCCACTTTTCAAGGACATGAGAGGTCTTAAAACGAGGGTGGTGAGTTTTGAGAGTTAAGTGGGCATTTGAGATCATATTTTCCTAATCAATTCATTTCTTTTAATCCCATTGAGAATGATTGTTTTGTTGATTTTGTTTCTTTACAAAAAAGTATAAAAAACCACTTTAAAATAATTAAAATTCTAGATTCTCCGATCTTATTAAACAAAGATTCAATGTAAGTATTCTTATTATCATCCCTTGGGAATTTATAATAGAGGATGAAAAATATAATAAAAAAATTAACTCATAAAGAGCTGAAAATGATTCTAAAATTTTTAATCTAGAAAATCAATTAGAGGAATTGGTTGGATAATTGATAGATAATGTTAATGATTAGTTTTCAAGAACCTTATAGATGATCTATAGGGATAATATTAAGGGTATTAAAACAATTTTAGTCCTCAAAACTCAAGATAAAGTTAGAGTACAACCTAGATAATTTGAGATTAAAGATTTAACGTAACTCGGAACTTAAAATCTGGAAAACTAAAAATCTGAAAATCTAGACAGAAGGGTCCAACTTGAACTAAATAGAGAATATTTAATTGAAAAGTTAAAATAACAAAGGAAATTCAAGTTCAATCAAGTTAAAAAGGGAAATAAAAATATGATATTTAAGAATAAGGAGAATAATCAACAATTTTTTAAGAATTATTTCCCTCTCATCCCTTTTCCAGAAATGTTTAAAAAGTGTAATGATGCAGACTATTTGAAATTTCCTCATATGTTTAGATCCTTTACTATCAACATTCCATTTTTGTAAGATTTAGATAAAATCCAATTATATTTTTAATTTCATTAAGATATTTTTAGCTAATAAAAGATATTTGAAAGACCTAGACACTATAAATCTCACTAAACAATGCAATACTATTCATCAAAATAAATTAACTCCCAAATTAAAGGATATAGGATGATTTGTTATTAAATGTAGAATTGGAGATAATGGGAAACTGAATTTATTATGTGACCTATGTGCTAGTGTCATCCTTATTCATTTATCACTATTAAAAAAGTTGGGTCTAATATACTTGAAACCAACTCATGTTTCCCTTCAACTAGTCGGTAAGACACTCACTCATCTCTATAGAAGGGTGGATGAACTGTTAGTCGGGTTAGGGAATATTATCTTTCCCATTTATTTTCTAATTATTTAAATAGAGTGTGATAAAAAAGTACCAATCATTTTAGGAATACCTTTCTTAGGTACTGTAGGCACTAACATTGATGTTTCCAAAGGGAAATTGACACTACAAGTCCTGGATGATATATATAAATTTCATGTTTTTGAGAAATATAAACTTGAGAATAGTTATGACTTAATTTATGAATCCTATGATAAGTTTAGTGTTGAGTTTGGGAGGAATTTTAATTACCCTTCACCTGAGGCATTAAAATATTTTTCTATAGTTACCTCAATTTTTTTTGAATGTTTCAAACTTGAGGTCCAATATAAGTTTTTTTATCTTCCTTTAGAAGTTACTGAAAAAGCGTGTTTCTATCATATTGAAGAAATTTCTCAATTTTATGTACCACACTCTAAGTCATTTGTTGATGAGGAATTCTTTCCCTAGAGATCAATTTAGAATCTAAATAACCAATCCTTATTACTTAATTTTGTGATACTTTGTATCAGGGTTTTACATTTGAAGTTGATTGTTTGGGAGTTTTTGAAACTAGGGATAGTTCTAGTATGAATCCTTCTAAAAAATTTAATTACTGCAAAATTAAATTGGTCTTTTTCCTTGATAATTTATTACCACGTGTTAATGAAATTATGCATGATAATTTACCACATATTATTAGTAAATTTAAATAATTTATTATTTTATATAATTTGAAAAATATATTTTATATGAAGAATTATAAACTTATAATGGGGGTCTTCTGAATTTTCACTTTACAAAGTTGTTTTGTGTTCTTTTTTAGAGATATTGAGAAATATGCAGTTTGTTTCACCTATTTTTGGGTTTTTTGAAGCACAAAGTATGGGGGAAATTATAGAGAAAATTTATGGTCATTTTAGATATTTTTATAGGTTGTTTTATTTAATGTATAACCTTGATTTTGAAATATTTTTAATAATAATAGTAGTGGATAAAAACCATAATTATGTACTGTTGATGGAATTTATGGGATTTTTTCTAGTTGCTAGTGTTTTAACTGAATTGAGTGGTAATCATAAACTTGTTTTCTAAAACATTGAAACTATAATCTATAATAAATCACACCCATTTATTGATCATGGTTATATATTTTAGGGAGATAGTCTGATTAGGGACTTTAAAACTAGCGCTTCTTAGGAGGCAACCTAAGGTTCTAAATTTTTGTTTGTTCAATTGTGTTTTGGAACAAAAAATCTTATCTCTTTATATGTGCACATAAATCCTTATCCATCTGAATCCTTTCATATTACAATTTAACAAAAAAATATTTCATCAATTCCAAGAACCTTCATTGTTATATCATCTCACCATTATTTGGTCTCATCATTTAGAATTTTAATGTACGGGTTTAATGTGTCATCATTTTTTTCCTTTAAAGGTACATTCATTGGGAGACTAATTGGTGTTGTAAATTAAATATAAGAGTGAAAATTTACTATGAGTAAGTAATGAACACCACAATCAGGGGATTATTTTATTTATTTTTATTGAAGTATAATTTTTTGAATCGAATTTCTTGTTTCCTTGATAATGGTACCTAGTTAAGAGGCCTTTATTTATTTTCATACCAAGTTGTTGTGCCCCAAATTGGTAATTAGGTGTAGGGATTTTTTTTGTTTAAACTTAATTCTTGTGATTCTACATCAAAATTTTTGGTGTCTTTCTTTATTTAATATTTCTTGTTGAAAATAATTTTGAAAAAAAATTGAATCCAGTGATGACAGTTAGTAACTCTATAAAATTGAGGTGGAGATTTCTACAAATTAATTCATTGGAATTTTTTATTTAATAGGGTATGGACATAGAGAAATTTTGGGGTTGAAATTTTTGGGAAGATTGATGGGGGAACACATGATAGAGAGCTCTTAGGAGGGGACATCAGATCGAGGAAAGTGGCAAATGAAGGGGATATTTTCGAACAGTGAGGATTATTTTTCATTTTTTATTGTTATTTTAATTCTTAATATGGATTTTGAATTTGATTTTAACTTTATCTAAATATGAATAACTAAACTATTTTGGGAGTTTTGGATGATTTTGGAATGATATATATTTATAGTTTTTTCTTCAAATTAGCGACTTTCCACTTCTTTCACATGATTTATCTTACTATATGTGTTTATAAATTCATAATTGAATAAGAATCAATATATTATATAGATAGAAATATTTTTCAATAAGAAAAAATTTATTCATAAAATATGAATTATAATATTGTGTCGATGAATTATTGGGATGAAATAGTATAAATTTATCACTCCTTTCAACTTTCAACCTTTCTCGAGTACCTTTTCAAAAAAAATTATGAACTAATAAGAGATAAAAAAATGTAAAAATGTAAATATATGTACTTAAATTGGAAAATTTTTATGTGTTGTATTTTCTAAGATTGAATGAACTTACAAATTATATTTTTATTTCATCACACACACTTGTTTCAAGGAAAAATTATTTTCAACAATTCAAATCAGTTAGACTACCCAATCACATTTTTTCTCTCTATTAGTTCTTGTCTTCTTTTTTCTATATTTCTATGAATTCAAACCATTTAATATTAATTCTTACTAAATTTTTTCATCACTCATTTCTCATTTTCTAATTGTTTTTTATTGTTTTGTTTCTTGGATTGCACAATACCCTTATCTGTGGATACAACTCTACTTTCTCTATACTAGTTTAAGTAGGTTATAAATAATTAATTTTTTTACATTTTCAATGACGATGTGTAAGTTGGTAACATCATCATCTATTGTTAGGGTTATTATAAAATAATAGTTTCCATTAAATCAGTCAAATGACATAATATGAGTCATTGTAGACGAAGAAATATAAAAATATGATAGGTTGGGATAATGTTGGAGAGAGAAATTAATTGGGAATATATCATACTCATGAAATGAGAGAGATATAACAAACTATTTAGTGAAATATAAAAGAAATAAAATCCAGAAAAATAGTTATACTAATAATTATCATATAGATCTATAATTTAAAGTTACATACAAGATATTTCTTTGAATATCAATATAGAATAGAACTGTGATATTTTAGAATAAGGAGAAATTGTCCCCTAGATACATTGACCTCTTAAAGATTCTTGATAACATGGGGACTATAATTTATTAGCTGGAACATCCAATTAACCTCCCACAAGTGAACCACTTATTCCATTTATCAGTTTTTAGGGCATATATATCACATTCATCACATGTATTAAACATAGAAGAAATAAAAATGGAACATGATCTCTCTTATAATGAACATTTAGTGGAGATATTTGATCATAAAGACAATGTACTGTGAAATAAGATCACTCACTTGGTTAGTGTTCTATAGAAAAATAATAAGTATAAAAAGGCAATGTGGAAACCTGAAGATGTCATGAGATAAAAATACCCCAATCTATTTTCAATTGAGTAAATAATTTTTATGGTGATTTTTATGTGGGTATACTTTAACACCTCTTACTTTTAGTTTTTAATTACATTTAATAAATACCATTCATTTTATTTATTTTTTTATACACCAAAAAATACAAAAATTAATAATTACTTATTCTATTAGGGTATAAAATTATAATATAAAATTAAATAAATATTAAAACATCACAATAAAACTAAATAAAAAATAATTAGTAAAATTACATGAGGAATAAACCCATATATAAATAAAAATACTACAAGATTAAAATATTAGCCATCGTAATATTTCATGAAGATCATACAATCGATGATAATTGTAAACAAATTAAACACATTAGAAATATGGTAGATATATTGATAAAGGAAATAAGATGATTGAATTTAGTGAATCATGTAAGAAAAAATATAGGAAAGTAATGCGATTATTTGGTATATATGGTTATTGAGTATATATAATTATTGGGAATATATTCTTTTTGGGAATAATTAGTCATTATGGTAAATTAATAACCATTATATAAAAAATATTAATGAGATAAATTATTTTAGGTATATAGTATTAGATATTAAATTAATGTAATAAAAATATGTGACCATTATAATTAATCCATTGATATGGTGAGTATAAATATTAGTAATCAAATTGTGAAATTTATACACAAATAATGAACTTTTGCAATCAAGTATAATGAGTCTCCCATATGAGGATCATTTATCCAAGCATGGTAAGTATTTAGAAAAACTAGGGTTTTTCCTTAATCAATCCCAAGAATAACTTTAATACATATATCTTAATAAAAGTTTTCTATGGGGGAATTTCAAGCACATTGAAATGACTATGAGATATATGCTAGTTGAATAACCATTCATGAATTATACTTTTTCTTGTCTCACTATTAGTGATAATGTGGAGGTTTTTATGAGTTTTTTATATATAAGCTAAGATGTTATAATCCTATATTATTAATGAAATAAAATGTTATTAAAAAATATTTTTTATTAGTATTATTATATTTATTTATATACATTATATATTTTTATTAAATATATCATATTCAAGAAACGATTTTGATAAAATTTATAATATATATATATATATATATATATAGCTAAACTAACATTCAATTAATTATTATTAGTTGGTTTGTAATAAGAATAATATCATTTAAGGTTTGAAAATGTTTTTCTAAAGAAAATTTAATCGTCATATGTTTTTGTTTTATAATAATTTTTTATAATTTTTTGAAATTAAATTTAATAAAATGGATTTAATATTTAGGTTTATAATGTATAAATTAGGTAATAGGATCAATTTTATTTTCACGAAAAAAATAAGTTACCATGAAAAAATGTTAGTTATAATGGTATAGGGTAAAATAAGATAGAATGTTAAGTTATAATGCAAGGTGATAAAATATCCTTATATCATATAATTGAATTGTTTTAGTGAGAAATTTATTAACTGATATCCATTATATTTACACTTGGAGTAACATTCCTTGTAAAATTACATTCCATGTGTATTAATGATTAAGTATTTGTAAATATTCCACTCAAACTCACAAATAAAAGGACCCATCCACCATATACTTTAAAAAAATATCTCCTTGGGATTTCTCAACAATGTATACTCAAATTGTATCATAAATAATCCTATCCTATTTTTGGAATCCCATGTTTCAAGAAGGATCCCCAAATCCTTTAAAACCAACAAAGGTTTCCAAAATAAGCGATGTCCCTATATACATTTAACAATGTTATTTGAATATTTTCCTATTATCTTCTGATATTATGTATTATAAAATATTTTATAATGCTCTTATATCATATAAATAATATCACTATCATATTTTTATAATATTATTAGAATGAAATAATTTTATACTCATCCATTAAATTATTTTGTGTTCTTGTCTGGGTCAGTTTAACCACCCACATGAATGATGATATAATATATTAATTATGGATCATTATTAAAATAAAAATTACATTAATATTTCATATTAATTATGAAATAAAGTTTTATTTTTCAATTTAGTAATTTTAATATAAATATTTTTATTCCATAATAAGATCGTTTTATTTTATTTATCTATATTCCCAAAAATAAGAATTTCAATATTTTATTTACGATTTGTTACAATAATATCTATAAAATAATAATTATAAAATATAAATATATAAAAAAACATATATATAATATCCAAGACCATTAATGAGGTGATGAAAAAATGAGTATGGAGTGAAGACTGAAACAACTATATCGAAGTATTCATGGAACAAATGGAACCATTAACACATGGAGATTATTTTTAATGATGACTGATTAATAAATATGACATAATAAATTATAAATTAATGGTATTAAGTAAAATAAATATTAAAAATTTTATTCTATAGAATAATAATTATTATAAATTTATTATTCATGAATTTAAAGCACATTTGGGCATGTGGGAATCTATGGTAAGGTTTTTATCCTAACTCAATATTCTTTTATTGAGTCTTACTATTTCTTCTTTGAATATGTTCATCATAGTATGATAAATCATACTAATTTTCTATATAATATTTCATATTATTTTTATTTATATTAATATTTCATATTATTATCAAAATATTATTTTTTTATTGATTCTTACATCTTTAAAATATGATGTTATAAAGGGCTATTATTTCTATCAATATTGGGCATTTCTCTTCCATGTCCATATTCTAACTTACCAAAAACCATTTTTTATTTTTAATGTTATATATGTATTATATTTTTTAAAATTCATATTTATCTCTCTCACTTTTCAAAATGTGACATTATATCCCTTATATTGATGTGGGTTACTTTAAAACTATAAAAAAACATTTCATTTTTCTTACTTTCATACAAGTTTTTATCTTTCATGCCATGTTTCTTATATATTAACTGTACATAATTTATAATACCCATTATTCAGATTTTTTATTATTAAAATAAAAAATTAAGTATTTGTTTTACTTTTTGAATATTATTTCAAAGTTAACTCATGTATTTGTTTTTAGGAAAATATTAACAAAACAAGAAGACTAACTTGTTCATGATTTCTATTCCATTTTATGTTATTCTTCTATCTGATCCATCATACATGACTATTTCATATTATTCACTCTCTAAAATATCTTATGATATTTTTATTTTAGGTGAATAATGTTTGGATGTCATCTAATAAATTTTTTTATCACTTCTTATGCAATGCCTTAATATTTTTCTTTGTAACTCCATACAATTTCAAGGGTTAATAACGATATGATCAGTGATTGATATCACATAAAAATAATTTATTATATTATATTATTATATGATGGGTGGTCCTATAATTATATATCTCTCCAATGAACTGTGTAAATTTTTACACATAACATGAATATTATGGTACATGGGTAGTGATTCCCAATCCACTATGTTATGGGATGTGGGTAGTGATGTCCAATAAACTATTTTATGGTCCTAAAATATTTTTTTCCTTCAGGATGATCTCTTTACGGTTAATTGTTCATATGACTTGATCTATAATTATGCTATCATGAATCATGATAACTTCTTATGTTTCATGATCTTATATTATTAATCATTTCATTTCTACCATGATTATATCCCCCTTATGTTTATGATATAATGATAAATACTGTATTACTCATTGGTATGTTTTCTCACTTACTAAGCATTTGATCTCACTTTTTTCCTATGTTTCCATTTTTTCTATATTTAATAAAGAAGGATATCAAGTATGATATATATATAATTGAATCAAGTATGAAAATATTTTTGGATGAAATGTACATTATATAATAAAATAAATTAGTTATGTGGCTAATCTCTCAAGTCAATAAAACTTTGGGTTATGGGAATGTACTATATTTGTGAGATGCAATGTATAATTATGGAACATAATGTAATATAAGTATTTTTTAAGTCATATCATATAACACATTTCTCACCATGTGGATAAGGCCTATAAATGCTTAATGTAAATATCATAACTGGTAAGTTCAGATTTTGTGTAAGGTAAATTTCCCCATGTTTCATCAATTGATGTAATAAAAAATTTATAGCCCTGCCATTTTTCCTTAGAACATAAAATAATCAAATCTATTAATCACAAAAATAAATAACAAAACATACTCCACTATAGCGTAGTGTAAATATAGGTACAGTTAAAAAAATAATCATAGTATCCTTAAACACATCTTCACAATATTCTATATATAGAAACAAAAATCCTTTCCAAATTAACTACTTTACCTAGATTGATAACTGAGATAAGTTTATTCAAAATCATCAATGGTATCCAGTTATTCCAATAAAACTACAGATCTTTATTATAGTTGGTAGCATAAGCCATCCTTTTTCACCAATTTCTTTTAGGAATCCATATATATGACCTCACCTATTATTATATAACCCATGAATTATTATTTTTGCAAAAAAATTACACTTTCTAAATTTGACCAAAAAAATGTATTTTCTTAAGGTATTTATCACAACATGTAAATACTATTTATGTTTTTCATTTCTCTTGGAATATAAGAGATTATAATAAATAAATACTATAAAAATTTATCTAAGAAATATATAAATACTATATCCACAAAATACACGTATAAATAAAAAAAAATTTATGTTCAAAATCCATAACTATGATTTCATAATGTTCCTATCATATATAAAACTATGTCTTAGTTATATCCCCTCTTCCCCCATTAGTTTCTATTTTCAAGATAAAAAAATACATTTTATAAGTATTGAGACTCTAGAAATAGATCTAATAAGTCGCCGATACAAGGTATAAGATACTTTTTCTTGATCATGATATTGTTAAATACACAATAATCAATACAATGATGCATTGAATCATCCTTATTCATAAAATATAGAACCAAATCATGGTGAATCAATTGAGTGTATAAACCACTTATCCAAATGCTATATTAATTTCTTTGTTAGTAATTATAATTAAATAGGGGAACTTTTATGAGGACTCTTTAATATAGGCATGACACCAAATATCAATTCAATTGAAAACACAACCCCATGATCTAGAGGAAGACTAGGAATCTCTTCACGAAATATATCATCATATTCCTAAATAATTGGAATATCTTTAATGTTGAGTTTATCCATAGCCCTTTGAGAAAAATATCATTAATTATTTTGTATTAAAAACCACATAAAGTAATTATTTTCCATAGGATTTTTTGAATAATCTATTCATTGATATATAACCATGGAATTATTTAGGATATGAAATTACATTTAACTATCTTGAAAATTAATATGATCTCTATTTAGAGAGAGTTAATCTGTTACATATATCAAATTAAATACTATTAATGGATGAATTAATATATTTTTAATAAATATATTTTAAAAAATATCAATTAATTAAAAGTTATATACTTGAAGTGAAATCATCACACCACTATCATTTTCACCGATAACTAAATATCCAATCATTTAGGTGGTGAATTAATATACTTATCAATCTTATAAGATAACAAGGAATAAATGGAACCAAAATAAAATATGATATTCAAATTTTATTAATGTATTATAACAATATGTTTTAACATAATGTTTACATGATCCACTTCAGTGGTAGTGATTATGTAAGATCTTCCTCAATTCCTTGGTTTTGGAGGTTTCAAACATCTTATAAATTAGTACATTGGTTTTCATTCTACATAGAATCATTACAGTTTTAACATTGAACAATTTGTGGGTAATCAGGTTCAATATTATTATCTTCCACTATGTTTACCAGCACCTTTATATATCTTCAACAATCACGTTCTTTATAGACTCATTTTCTGCACATGAAACATTTTTTGGTTCCATTGAGAAAACTTATAAGGTGTTTAATCTAATATTTTAGTCATGTAGAAAGTTAATTATTTTCCTCCACGAGTGTTATCATTTAGGATTACTTGAAAAATCATTTTCTTTTCTTATCCCCAAATCTATGAGTATAATGAGATTCTCTAATTTTTATTTTTACCTTAAGATAACATTGAAAATATTATTAATATCTTCTAAAGGAAATTAGTGGTAATTATTTCCAAAAAATTATTTTAAACCACTAAAGAATTGATGTATTTTACATTTGGGATTAATGATAAATATATAGGTGTACCATGTAAGTATTATGAGGTTTTACTCAAATTAATAAATATTTTTTTCTTCCTTTTTATTAATTTAAAGGAAATCCCACTCCATTTTGATGTGAAGTGTTTATTAAAAAAAATTCAAAATATTTTAAAATATTTTCTATTAAATAGAGTCAATTTTTTCCTTTTTCTGTATGCTTCTGATCAAATTATAATATTGGTCAACCTCACCTTTCGAATGATAAATATAAAAAAACATAATTTCTATTATTTTAACATAGAATAAGAGAAAATATTTTTTATTTCATGTAGATCCATTTTTTATAAATTAATAGGTTAGTAAATAATTTATAATATGGTAGTCCTTTCCACATTAAGGACTCAATAAATATTTGATCCTTATTTTGTGAATTTGGGAATTGTAAATGGTTCATGTTATTGTTCAAAACTTGAGATGGATGGGTGAGAACAACAATTTAAATTTTCAGACTAGCTCTTATCTTTCTCAATTGTTCATTTAGAAAATCATTTCATTTTTAGTTAAATTTATTATTTACTTGGATCCTTCTAGTTCTACTCATTTTATAAAACAAAATGTTTTGTTTGTATAAAAATAATATCTAATAAAATAAGAGTAAATAATCATATAAATATGAAAGAATAATCCTAATATGCCTTATCCTATGACACCATAATTTTACCATTGACCTTTATATTTCATTCAGTTATTTCTTTTTACCTAGTACCAAAATTAACTAAATCTCACTCTGATACTAAATGAAGAATCTAGAGCATAACATAAATGAATTTTACATAATTTTTCATGGTTAAATGATACAACTCAAGATTAAGTCACACTTTTATAATCCATAGGTTTAATATCTTTAGAGAGTATCATTACATCTATGTTAATTCATAATAGAGTCTATATTTTGTCCATAAAATTATTTATACTTTATTCCTTCTTAGACACTTTTATAAATACCAAATCCTTGGGAAAACATAGGTAAAGGAAAGTTTGATATGATAACCCAATAATGGGTAAAAAAATACTAATTCATTAAGGATTTATCATTAGATCATAAATATATAAGAAAAATTAATCATGAAAGAAATGGAATGATTAATGGGATAAGATCCTAAAATCATATATAGTAATCATGATGAATGATAACTTAATTATAGATCATGATATGAAAAAACTTATGATCATTGAAGCATAACATGTACTATGGTATGTGAATATGAAATCATAAATCAATAACCATGAACCTGGGTGATATAAAATCTGAATGTGGCACATGAATAAGATTAGATAATCCTTACAAATTTCAAGTATCTCTTCCAATCCCATCAACACATAATGAATAAAAATGTACCATAACATAACAGACTTGGATAAACTCCCATGTCTCATATATACCATCTCAGCAGATATAAAATTTACCCAATGAATTAGAGTGCTACACAATTTCAATACATCCCATCATATTATGATATATCCATAAATATGTGTGTCTAATGGAGTGATTTTCTCTTAATCCCAAATTAATATTTTCTTATTTACTTAAGATTTCAATATAGTGTACACCCTAGATTCAATCTCTTAAGAATTCCACTAACAAAAAATGAATTTATATTTCCACAATTATTATTAAAATAGAGAAATAAATTATATACTAACATAGTTGGGGGGTATACATGAATATGATATATATATATATAATAATTAAAAATATAAATAATAAGTTAATACATAAATAAGTTAGTAAGAAAGAAAAAAGAGTTACTATTCTTCAGAGTTCATATGATGTTATCACTGTTATTTAAAATTTTATTCCCAGTATTCAATTCAATTTAGTTATGAAGACCTATCTCAACACACCCTTGCATTAAAATTGATATTTGCATAAACCAATACCTTGGTATATTGGATTATAGTATTCCTAAAGTAAGATATGAGACCTCTTCATTGACCAACACTATCAAAGTCAAAATGTACCGTATGAATTATTGAGATAATGATGAGGAATAACATTTATATTGATGAGGAAGAGTAAAATAAATGAAGGGGAAAGAGGGGAAACTACTTAACCTAATTAGCTTAACCATCACAGAATTAATATAATAAAATATAGAGAAAAAATTATGTGTTAGAACATAAGGCAGCACTACTCCCTCTTGCAAACAAGAGAGCGGCTAGTTCTCCATCAATGATGGAGATGGGATACTTACATGGAAGGGTAAAAGATAAAAAAAATATAGAAAGAGAGATAGAATAAATAAAAATAATAAATATTATAAATTTATAATATTATTTTAATAGAAAAATTACATCATTGGCTTTTTAAATTGGATACCTAACCCATTGAATTAAATTATAGGTACATATTTTTAAGAGGTGTCCAACCTTCACTCTAACTCTATCCTCCTAATTTCCATGAATGTATGACATGCTAAATGGATAAATATAGAAAGTATATCTTCTATAAATATGTTCAAATACATCATAAATATTTAAAAATAAAATTTTAAATCCATAGAAAATATTTAGAAAAGGTTAGAACTACATTATTAAAGATAGACTTTCTAGATTAGTGGACTTTTAAAATTACCATGTGCCTATATCTCATTAATTATTGGACTTGAAAATATCTAAATACCAAAACTATATAGTTAATGAAATTTTTCCAATAATTTTATCTATTTCCAAACAAAATTTGAGCTCATGGAAAGGAACATTGTGATATATGATCCCAAAATTGAAAGTTATGAAAAGCGTGGATAACATTCTTGGCCCAAATTGAATAATTCGTTTTGGTCTCTTATGATTATATTCATGGATTATTCTAGTTGAATAAAATTAAGACTAATAAATATATAATCCTAAATAATATTTTTTAAATTTGGATCAGTTCAGTGAGTGTTATAAAAAATATGAAACTGATATTTTTCAATAGAAATATAAAAATTAACAAAATTTTTAGTTTTAATGTATTTATATAAAATGAATAAAAAATAAATATTTAATTGATGGTGAAAAAAATTAAATTATCACATCCAAATAAAAATCATTCCTCCTAGATGGATCTAAATTGCATAATTCTAAAAAGATTCCTGAAATTTAATTCAATATCATGCTAATACGCATGTGAATGTCATATTTACCCCCTAAAAATATATTTATGTCTTCACCCAATGATTTTTATATGGAATTTTTTTCATTCCCAAGAACTTGAATGTTCTTTATTAGATTGTTTTTTTCATAGTCTCTCCACTTCATGGAGATATAGTGTTTTTGAATCAATAAAAATTTTACATGGGTTTTTATATTAATTAGTGTTTTCATGTTTTAAATATAAAGATACTTGAGGCATAATTTAGATGGTTTATCTCTAAATTTAAGTAAATGAATGGAAATAGATCCCATTAGGAGTGGTGTGCTCCTCACTATCCTTTAAAATATTCTCCAAAAGTACATTTTGATACTCATGGAAAGCTAATAATTTAACATTGTATAAAGAAAAATAATTTTATTCACTCTTAATCTATTATAAAAGTGTTGTTTCATTTGTTTCAAATCTAAAATTAGAACCAAGTTTTATATTTTGGATGGAAATATACTCATATTTAGAATTAAAAATATAGTGTGAACTCCCGAACAAACTTTTGAATGATATTTTAGACCACATAACATCTTTCCAATATTTAATTTTTTCACAAGGAAACTTCAAATGATTCACCTGATTGATTTTTTAGTAGCCAAATTTAATCCTTAAATAAGAAAAACATGGCCAAAATCCCACCACTATTGAGATCAATAATAATCACACATTTAAATTATAGAGAAGTTTCGAAATAGATAAACTGCTTGTGTACCTATCTAAAAATATATTTCATGGATACTAGCGGCTTAATAATGGATAGATGTAAGGGAAGAAAAAAATAGAGAATAAATAAAAATTAGATTTTAAAAAGGTACCTCAATCACACTTGACATATTGCATGAACTATAAATTTTGTGAAAAAAATAAAAATATCAAGTTATAGTTCTCAAAACATGACTCAAGACTCTCATGGAAATGATCAATGTAAATGATATTTCAAAAGGGATTAAAAACCTCTTAGGATAGGAAAGTTATTATTTTTGATAAATACTAGTGCACATGAGTTTTACAATCAATCAAACATTCTTAAATAAAAATATTAGAAATTAGAGAATAAAAATAAATATTAGCAATCATTTAATACCTTAAATGTTCAAATATTGAAATATTCTAAAAATACCAAGATTTTACAAATTTTCAATAGTATTTTATTAAGCTCAATATCTCAAATATACTGAAAAAATAAAAAAAATACAATTTCAATATAAGAATAATTTTAAAACATGAAAAAAAGGAAATAAAAAAAATCCTAAAATGTTTTAAATCCTCCCCACATAGACTAATGATCAATATACACCTCATTTAGGCTCAAACGAAATTAAAATACAAGATAAGAAATACTAAAGATTGTGAGAGACACAAACTGGGTTTATTTTCAATAATGTTGGTCTTAATTTAACCTCCTAGAAGCTAACACAATAAACATAAAATAATGAAAAATCAAAAATAAAAAAATTATTGAAATAAATGTAAAGTAAAAAATAGAAAGTGAAAAAAGAAAAATTATTGAACCTGGTTTAATCCCCAAGTGTGTACTAGTTTATGAATGTACCTAGTTGTATTTTGATAAATTTTTATCCCCAATATGATAGAGAATGATGTTTCTTTTTTATAAACCATCACATGTGACTTTTACCAATTTTTATGAGTAGAACCAATAATAAAGACCCCAAAATGAAAATAAACGTGACCCATCTCAAAAAATGTGTGGAGAAAAGGGATGTAATTAGAGAGGGTAAAGTAGTAAGGGGTTATCTTTATCTTGTTCGGTTGGAGGCGCAGGTTCTACTAGTGGTGAATATATTAAGACAATATGTGGATTATAATTAGGTTATGGTTCATCAATTGATTATAAAATGATTCCTAGTTCAATAATATTATCTTTTTATGCAACCATGTATAACTCAACTGGATATTATATTCTTTCCTCAAAATATGAAACTTCTTCATCTTCTTCTTCTAGGGCCTGTAGTAATGGTAATGAATCAATAATCACAAAAAGGGTTGGTTATTAAATTAACTTCAATTTTAAAAAAATAATTTGTTTCTATAAAACATTTATCCCTTGTAAATTTTAGATTCAAGTTCTATTTCCTCAAGCACAACTACTGAGAGTTTATCTATTGGACTTGGTAGTGGATACTCTATCTTTCTCTAAACTTCTTCAGAAAAAATAAGTATAATATTCAATAATAAAAGTTATCAAAGGTATAAATTTCTCATTTTCCATGTGTGGGAAATCAAATGGAATTTCAATTTCTAAAAAACTAGGCTAATAATTATCTAAATATTTTTGATATCTAACACTCAAAAAATAGGAAAGTCAATGGTAATGTACTAATTTGACCATTAAATAGAAAAAACCAATTATAATTCATATTTAAACTCATTTTTATACTTTTATTCAATAGATAATATAAATCATAAATTTATTTCACTTTTCTGATATTATTTTTGACATTTCATTTTTTTAAATTATTTTATAGATGTTGCAAGAAGTTCCATTTATTTACTCGATAATTGAAGAATTATAAATTTTTATTGCACTTTTTGTTATAAAGTATCTTCCTTTTTAGACACATCCAAATGGTTAACATGATAAGCATAAAAAAAATAAATATAAAATTACAACTATTATATAATAAATTAAGGATATTCAACAATGTTTTATTTTTATTTTATCGAATTTTATGATTATTTTTGTGTTTTTTTTGAAACAAAAGTGTTTACAAGCTATTTTCCACCTCAAAAATAGTTCCAAATTAATAAAAGTATTTTATTATGAATAAAAACTCAATATTTTATTATTGAACTAATAATGTATCACAATTCACACACTAGGGTCAATATCTCAAGGTTTTCACTCATAAACAATAAATTTATATTATCACTATTTATTATTAAAATATACCACTAAATGATATATTAATATAGTATGGAGTTTACAAGTTAATTAAATAAATATATATATAATAATGAAAAATTAAAAGAATATGTTGATACATAAAGATGTTAGTTAGAAAAAAGAAGAGATTTTATTCTTAGGTGTTTTTAGTGATGTCACCATTATTATTTAAAATAAAATTATTATTATACTATTCAATATATTGATCATAATCTGTCACATGATAAACATCCATTCAAAATTTTATTAAATCACACCATGATCTATACATGCAAGATTACACTTTTTATAAATCCATACAAGAGACCTCTTTACTGGTCAACATTATACAAATAAACCTCCACCGTATGAATGACATAGATAATGAATGGAATGAATATTTATATGAAAAAGGAAGAATAAGAAAAAGATACATAAAGGGAAAGTTCACTCACCCTAATCAATTTAAATATCACTTAATTTACTGAATAAAATAAATAGAAAACATTAAAGCATAGGTTCTCAATACATCACTACACCCTCCCTCAATCAACAGTGAGATTAGTTCTCCTTTGACGATGGATATCATATATATGGAGGTATAATAGAAAAGATAAAATGAAAATATATAGGGATATAAGAGAAAACTAATATAGATTATAAATGTATAAAACTATTAAAATTTTTCAAAAACCCTTCTTGGATTTTAAAAAATCTAGTTAACCATTGAATAAAAGTGGAGGTATATATTTTTGAGGAGATATGGATAAATTTCCCACTAAATTAATACTTTGAATGCACATGCCCTTTTGAAATATTAAATGTATGAATATTGAAAATTGATCTACTAAGAAGTTTTTACATACATTGTAACTACTCACCCAAAACATTTAATCTCCATTAGAAATATATATAAATGGTTAGGTTTGCATTACTAAATTTGGATTTTATGGCCTAAAAAATTATTCAAATTTCCATGTTAATATATCTCATGTATTTATGACCTTTTATTAGGTGATCCAAGTATTATATACATAGAATTTACATAATTTTAGATCAATATTCAATACAAATCATAATAATACATTCCCATGAACTAAAAAGGTTTAGTGTCTTTAGAGACTAGATACATAATCAACTTATTTATGAACAATATTTAACATATCTCACAAAAACACTTCATATTTAGTATCCTTATAGATATATCATACTTAATACCTTCCTTCAAAACCTAGGGATGGGAAACATGAGAAAGGGTGATCTCAGATACTCATTAAGGGTAAACGTGAGAGATACCAATCATAAGAGAGAATACGAAAATCATAAGGGTATGATAACATAATAAAGTGAATGTTCTCAATGTAAAATATTCATACCTATAAAATCTTAGATCATGAAATACAAAATTAATTCATATCCCAAAGCATGATTAATAAGCGTGTCAAAGAAATAATTTTCAATAAAGAGTTATAAAATAGGAATTTGTAATCATAATCATAGGAAATCATAATCTCATGAAAATATCTATTCAAAATCATGTGATAATAGATAGAATAAATCATACTCAAATATAAAATTATGAACATAATGATAGACAATCATGTCCATGCATAATCTTATTAGTATGGATATAAGTAATCATACTCATGCATCAAAATGCGAACACAAATATTCACGATCATGTCAATGATTATCATCATCATCATATCATGAGATATCTATATCTCATTACACAATTTATTGTAAGGATATAATGGAACCGACCACCACATAATCATTATCCATTTATATACATGGAATAGGATTATGAAAAATCTTATCATTTCATCATAACTTAACTCGTGGAATAGAAAATGAGTTTAATCAAGATTTCATAATCAAAATTAATAACTATATCGAGAAAAAATAAGGATGGTATTATTGGTTCATATACCAAGTAGATAATAAGTAATAATAATGGTTTTTTCATAGATGAAAATACCATTAAGAGATCATCAGAACATTTGTTGAGGAAAATGCCCTTTTTCATTTTAAAGTCACATATTTGAAATCTAAAAAATAATAGAATATAAGGGGGAAATTTTATATTAAAATAACCATAGAAACTTGTAAAGGAATATTTAAATTAAAGAGTGGTTATAATGGTGGTAAAATTTTTTCATAAGGTATATAGATTATATTCACACATTTGGTAAAAAAACCCCATTCGAAAAATGATAAGAAGATTAGTTTTAAACCATTTTATAGAAAGTAAAATGTGTGTAAAAATGAATTTAATAAGTCATTGAATAATAGTAAAAATATTCACAATTTTTTTAATGTAAATATGGAAATGGAATAAAAATATTACAAAATCAAATAGTAAATAAAATATATTTTTCTTAAAAACATTTTCTCAATCATTTTATGTACCAAAGTGTGGAGAATGAAGGTAAAAAAATGAAAAAAGCATAAATAACCATAGAATAATAAAATTTATGGGGTTTAAATTATAATATATATATAATATCCCTCAAAATAAACATATATAATGTAACACCCCAAGCTTCTACGGTACACTTCTCTTTGAATACTGTGATAACATGTGTTGTATGCAACATCGAGTTCTAACACACCATAACCAATCAAACTAGCCGTTATGAATAGTAATACCTACTTTTTGAAATTATATATATTTTATATTTAAAAATGGACTTCATTTTTGGATTCAGACTATCAAATTTATCCTAAGGTGAAATTTTGGTACTTTTCGGAAACTTTAATATTTTGATGAATAGTGTAAATTACTAAATTTTAATTAAAACAAATTTTTTAATCAAAATAATTAATAGTGATAAATTATGAATTTGAGTGGTTTTAAAGTATATTTAGAATATATTTTTACCATTTAATACAATGTTGGTCATTGGACATAATTTTACAATTAAACTGGACATAAACAAATGTCAATCTTTTGATAGTTATTATCTCTTAAAAACACGCTTTTTGTTTTAACAACGGGAATTAATTTTAAATTAATTTCTGCCACTTCTATGTTTTGAATTTGGAAAAATGGATTCCATATTTGGAATCAGGATGTTCAAATTGTGTAAATAGGTAACTTTTATTTTTATACATTTTGAATAATTACTTCGGTAAATATTTTATTTACCATGGTTAAGGGTAAATCCGGTAAATAAGGGTTAAAAAATAATATTATAATAATACTAAATTACCCTAAAACGTGTCCTAACCTTATTAGTTGATATATGTGCGACCATAGGCATATTTGGGTCGATTTTGGGACCACATGGAGCCACTTGTAGGTGATAGGGACACTTAATTTTAAATAAGTTAAAATAAGTACAAAAATGACATAAGCATATATCTTTTAGAAAAACAATATTTACATAGGGTTATATATGTTGGATTTTCGACTATAAATATTAATTAGAAATATAAAACGATTTCCTACATAATTATATTTTATTTATAATTTTTAGACTTTAAATAATTTAATTTTTTATGACACAATTATGATACAGTAATTACCATAATAGTGAAAAATTAAAATAATTGATATTATAAATACCCAAATAAATATAATTTGAGACTTTTAATGAATTAAAATAATTTTATAGGATAATATGACATATTAGGATTTATTTAATTAAATTTTTTCGAAGTAATCATTCTGTTATAAGTTTCAAAAAAATCAACTATTGAATAGTATCAAAATTGACATAAAAGAGTTTTTAAAACAAATATTATATTATTAATTGATATTAAATTCCTAAAAATTTAAGGTTCAGAAAAGAGACTTATATCATGATATTTATAGCATTAATGGACCACTTGGGGGTCTCTTGGATGTATATAGTAAGTTTATTAACCATATAATATAAAAATACAAAGAGACATTGTAAAAGTGAAACTAATTAACTAAGAGTTAATACTTAAAGATAAGGTTAATATAGTAAACCAAACCTGTCTAAATTCTATTGGTTTAATGTTTTTCGACCTATACCCACATTAAAATTTAAATAATCAACTTTTGAGACATTATAAACCGAATATGAATTTATTATAAATTAATATTTCTAGCTTTTTTAAAGGTGCCCATCACCCCTCTTATAAAAGGGCACTCCTCCTTCTCATTTCTTCACACCTTAAAAGCCTTTTGGTTCGGCCAAACTCTGCCCAAATACTCTCTCAACTTCCCTCAATACAACCTAGAGGCCTTAGTTTTATCATAAAGCCAACCTATGGAGCCCTTTTGATCAAATCAAAAAGAAGAACCCGAAGAAGAGGTAATGTTTTCACCACCCATTTTCAAATTCATTTCTTCTTCCACTTCTTCTTTATTTGTTATTACCATTCTAAAATAATAACTCCAGTATCTTATATATAATGTGATGTTATTATAAATATGTTACAACCATATTCAGTATTCTATCCACCCTTTGAATAACATGTCACCAAACGTGCGTACGTACGACTTACCATCTCCACGTCGTGGTGTAATTGTTATTCAATATATTATTATTTGGATGGGTATAATAATGATGTGTAACTCAGGTAAATAATAAATATAACATGATAATGATTCTGTATATATGATATACCATCCATTTATATTTTATTTTAATATCAAAAGAATGATATTGTCGCTCGTGCGTACATACGGACTACCGTCTCCACGAACGCGATGAGATTCATTCTCCATCGTATCCATTCAAGTATAATTATCATTTGATGATTTAAAAATAATGTTTAAAGACTTGATATAATTCTGTATATGAATAATATACAACCTATCCATGACAAACATGGCTTATGTAACAAAACATATAAAAGAAAATGATTAAGTTAACAGCCGAAACGACGATAATACTAAGATATTATTAACAAAGAAATGTTAAAAGATCATATATGATATCATATGAATGTATATGATTCTTGTATAATTTAATAACAATTATTTCAATATTATATAGGAGGTTAACCTACCCCAACCAAGGAAAAGTACAAGGTAAGGGTTATTTCACAATCTCTTCATTATCTGAGGTTGTTTATACGTAATAATCTACTGGGATCTCTTTATCATCCACATCCATGTTTCTTAAAAATGAATTTCAAAACATTTTTAATATTTACTATAATATGGGTTAAAGTCATTTATACCCTTGTTTGAATTTTTATAAGTGGTTTATAAAGGAATCTTTCCGTCGTTTTCCAAACAAGGTGCTTTTTAACCTTTTCGACAAAATTAAGGTAAGAATATATTTTTTAACTTATACGGCGGGTGCGGCTATTTTCCGCCGTTATAAAATTGTCAAAGATTCCCTTACAAGCTTATAAGAATATTTTCAAAGAAAATGTTTTATTTCATAAATATAAGACTCTTAAATGATTTCAAAATAGAAAGAGATATTTCTCTAAAAAGAGTTTTGATTTCATCTATGTCAACATCCTTTGATGGATTTTACGATTATTTGAATTTGATTTATTATGATACAAAACTTCTATATTGTATTGAAGTTTTTGTGATATGTTTGACTGTGGATGTGCTATTTTTATACCGTTCATAGTTTATGGTGAAATTATTGACATTTCGTATGCTAGTTTTAATACGAATGTTTATGTTATGTTTAAACCTTTTCATATGGGAATGCATTGGACTTAATATGTGACGGGTGGAGCCCGATATAGCTCCTCGATGCATCGGTAGGTCTCATGAGACAAAATAGTGTCTTGGCACAAGGCCTTGGCAAAATCTTATTTATAGTCTTGGCACGAGGCCTTGGATATGTGGTTATGATAGTCTGGCATTATGCATTCTATCATTATGAAAGTGGTTATTGATATTGCATGTGATTATTTGATTAGTAGAATATACATGTGAATAAGTAAATGGCATTATTTCATTTTATTTTTGTCATACTATGTTGAAGTTCATGTTTAAAAGGCTTTTGTTTTAAGTTATACATTGCCTTAAATGTTTATTCTTATTTATGAAAGTTTCCGCTATATTGTTATCCTTACTGGGCATTTGAGCTCACCCCTTTTCTATGTTTTATTTTTCCCAGGATGTGAAGAAGTAATTTATGAATGACCTACAGGGATAGAAAGTGGGGATATGAGTGTGGAATATGGAGACTATGTTGTTGTAGTAGTTTTTCACTTTATGATGTAATGTAAAACTTTATGAATATATCTAGTGTTTCCAAGGCTACTAAACCAATCGGTCTTTCGAGATTTGATCTTTCTCGTGATCATGCCAATGTTATGTAATAATGCACCAAATCTGGGTAACTGGGGTCGGGGCATTACAGTTGGTATCAGAGGAAGTTTAGTACAAACCTTGGAAGTTAGATTTAGATAAACTCTGATTAGAGCACGTAGACCTAAGATGAACTTTGAGGATTAGTACAGAAGAACTTCCTAGAATTTTGGTATTGTAGAGATTTTGTGAGTTTTCCGAGCAATACATCCCTGTCTGGATACAAGCAGGTGTAGGCAGCTCTGGAACAGATGTACCTAGGGGTAAAAGCCAAAAACACCGCTTTGAGCTAGAATCGAACGGGAACTGGTGCACGACAACGGGCCTTGCTGCACTCTTGGTTACGACACTCCCGGGGGATATGCTTAGGATAACTCTCATTTTCTTTACAAATCATTATGAAGGTTTTATGTGTATATACTTCCTCAAAGAAAACATTTTTATGATTATGGATTATATCCATAAATAGTTCAATTTATGTTAAGTGTTTTATAAGTATGGGATTATGTATTTTAATTCATAAACTGATCTAGTTTATGCCATTGTTTAGAAATGGCGCATAGTGGAAGAAATGGAAACTGTATCAATGCACGCACTCCATGTAGGGATTTCCCTCCTGCTCAAGATAATTATAGTGGAGCTGGTGATGCAACTGGTGCCGATCAGCTAATCACCATACTGGGACAACTCAATCAGGTTATGAATAATAACCTTACCCGTATAGAGCACCCTGATCCGCAGCGTGGAGGATCAATGTTAGATTGATTCATGAGGCAACAACCACCAATGTTCAATGGGAGTACAAATCCCTTAGTAGCTGAGCAATGGATATTTTTCCTATAGAAAATATTTCAGGCTTGGGGGAGTAGTGAAAGGGAAAAAGTTATCATGACAGTTTACCACCTCACCGGAGATGTTGATCAATGGTGGTCATTGATTCGAAATATGAAGGAGGATGATGAAGTATCAAATATGGAATGGAGGGAGTTCAAAGATCTGTTTTTAGAAAAATACTTTCCTCACGAGCACCGAGAAGATATGGAAAGGCAGTTTCTGAGTCTGAGACAAAAGGAGGATGAGAATGTCGCAAAGTATGAGGCTAACTTTACAAGGTTATCAAGGTATTCTGGAGATTATATAAGTAACCCAAGAAGTAAGATTGATCATTTCTTTGATGGGTTAAAACCATTTATCCGTCGAGCATTAGTCTCACAATCCTTTTCATCGTACGAAGACATTGTCTCATGTGCTATCAAGACCGAAAAGGAATTCTCTAAGTCTTATGACTTTAAAGCAAAGAAAGAGAAGAAGAGACCTGCTGATCAATCTGGGAATGGAAATAAGGGGAAGAAGGGAAAGGTTGAATATCCATCCTGTGGTAAATGTGGTACGAAACACCCCGGTACTTGCTTGAAGGGAACATGAGTCTGTTACAAGTGTGGTGAAAAAGACCACCAAGCTCGTGATTGCAAGGGGAAGAAGGAAGCTACCAATTTTCAGTGCTACAATTGCAGGGAGATGGGGCATTATGCAAATTAATGTCCTAAGCGTCAGGAGAACTTACCTCAGAAAAGGCCAAGAGATCAAGGCCAAGCTTATGCTATCACTACTGCTGAGGTAGAAGCTCCGAAAGACATGGTGGCAGGTAATTTAATGGTTTCCTCAAGTTTAGCAAATGCATTATTTGATTCTGGATCATCACATTATTTTATATCTTCCCAGTTTTATAAGAAAATTAGATATTTCCAATTTGATTTAACAAGGGAGTTGTCAATTAAAACTCCTAAGGGAAGTATCATTGCAAAAAAGTTTTGTGAATCAGTCCCCATTAGAGCACATAAATGTTCTTTATCTGCTGATCTCGTCATCATACCTATGATTGAGTTTGATATAATCCTCGGTATGGAATGGATTTCGGACTATGATGTGAAGATTTATTGTAAAAAGAAAGAGGTTACGATTCTTGATGATGATGATAAGGAACACCTTATCTTTAGAGCAGAATCGTCACCACCTAATTCTTATTTAGATCCACCCCCAGTAGCTCAACTAAATTCAATTATTGGGGAGGAAGAGAATGAAATAATTTTGGGTGAGGAAAGGAATGTTCAAATAGAGGATGTACCTGTTGTGAAAGAATTTGTAGATGTATTTCCGGAAGATTTACCTGGACATCCTCCAGAATGAGAAGTTGAGTTTTCCATTGATTTAATTCCTGGATCAAGGCCTATATCGAAGACCCCTTATAGAATGGCCACTGTAGAATTAGTCGAACTAAAGAAACAACTAGAGTAATTGAGTAATAAGTTATTTATTCACCCTAGTGTTTCTCTATGGGGATCCCCTGTTCTTTTTGTTAAAAAGAAAGACAGATCTATGAGGTTATGTATCGACTACAGGGAGATCAATGCTATAACAATAAAGAACAAGTATCACCTACCACACATTGATGATTTATTTGAACAACTGCATGGAGCTCAATACTTTTCAAAGATTTACCTTTGATCTGGATACCATCAGTTGTGTGTGAAGAAGGAAGACATTCCGAAGACAACATTTCGAACCAGGTACGGGCATTACGAGTTTACTATAATGCCTTTTGGATTGACTAATGCACCCTCTGTATTCATGGATCTTATGAATAGAGTTTTCAAGGAGTATCTCGATGAATTTGTGGTGGTATTTATTGATGATATCTTGGTATACTCAAAAAGCTACGAAGATCATGAAAATCACTTGCGCATTATCTTGGAGACTCTAAGAAGACATGAATTATATGGGAAGTTTAGCAAGTGTGAATTTTGGCTTCAGGAGATTTCTTTTCTTGGCCATATTGTCTCTAAATATGGAATCTCTGTTGATCCTTCTAAGACCAAGGCAATCCAAGAATGGCCATCACCGATGAGTATAACTGAGGTACGTAGTTTTATTGGTTTAGCAGGTTATTATCGACGTTTCGTCCAGAATTTTTCCCGATTGGCTAACCCATTAACGAACCTCACACGTAAAGGGGTTAAATTTGTTTGGACAAAAGAGTGTGAAGAATGTTTCGAAGAACTGAATAGAAGATTAGTCAATGCTCCTATATTGACCCTACCATCGGGGAATGATGGGTTCGTTATTTATAGTGATGCATCTAAGAAAGGACTTGGTTGTGTCCTTATGAAGAGTGATAGGGTTATTGCCTATGCATCACGATAGTTGAAAATTCAGGAACAAAACTATCCTACTCATGATATCGAGTTAGCAGCTGTGATCTTTGCTTTGAAGATATGGAGGCACTACCTCTATGGTGAAAAATGTGATATTTATACTGATCACAAGAGTTTGAAGTATATTTTCTCACAAAAAGAACTCAACATGAGGCAAAGGAGATGGCTTGAATTACTCAAGGATTATGATTGTACGATACACTACCACCTGGGGAAAGCAAACAAGGTGGTAGATGCTTTGAGCAGAAAAGACCATGGAGTTTTGAACGTGATGAGAATTGAAAGGGATCCAATTTTGATGGATCTAGTGAAGATGGACATGGGAATAACCAGGGAAGGAGAAGCATCAATACTTTTTCAAATGGTTTCCAAACCATCTTTACTAGAAAGAATTAAGAGTTCTCAGACTAATGATGGAGAATTTCAAAAGAAGATTAAAGCTGTGAATGATGGGAGATTGATAGATTTTGTGTATGAAAATGGAATTTTGAAATTCAGGAAGAGACTTTGTGTTCCTGATATACCTGATCTAAAAAGAGAATTGCTGGATGATGTGCATAGTTCCAATTTCTCTATACACCCTGGGAGCACCAAAATGTATAGAGATTTGATGGAACATTTTTGGTGGGACAATATGAAGAGGGATATTGCTGATTTTGTGTCAAGATGTATGGTTTTTCAACAAGTGAAAGCTGGAAGGCAACACCCTGGAGGAGTCATGCAACCTCTTCCCATACCGGAGTGTAAATGGGACAATATTACGATGGACTTTGTCATGGGGCTACCAAATACTCCTAGAAGGAATGATGCAATATGGGTTATTGTTGATCGTCTTACCAAGTCAGCACATTTTCTTTCTATATGATAAGATCTACCACTGGAACGTCTAGAAAGACTATATATTAATGAAGTTGTGAGACTTCATGGAGTACCCCTATCGATTGTTTCTGATCGTGATCCCCGTTTTACTTCAAGATTCTGGAAGAGTCTTCAGAAATCCCTGGATACTGAACTTCATTTGAGCACTGCCTACCACCCTCAGATAGAAGGACAATCAGAATGGACTATTCAAACCTTAGAAGACATGCTGAGATCTTGTTCACTTGACTTTCAGGGTATGTGGGATCAGTATTTACCTTTGGTAGAATTTTCCTATAACAATAGCTTCCATTCGAGTATTCAGATGGCACCATATGAAGCATTATACGAAAAGAGATGTCACACACCAACCTGTTGGGATGACGTTGGTGAAAGAAAACTTGTAGGTCTAGAACTGGTGGAGGAAACGATGGAAAAGGTGAAGGTAATCCAAAATCACATCAAAGAAGCACAAAGTAGGTAGAAGAGCTATGCCGATAATCGAAGGAAGGATTTGGAATTTCAAGTCGGTGATCATGTTTTCCTGAAGGTATCTCCATGGAAGGGAGTCATACATTTTGGTAAGAAAGGTAAATTGAGTCCCAGTTACATCGGACCTTTCGAAATTCTAGAACGAATTAGGGCTGTAGCTTACCGATTGGTAATGCCGCCAAGTCTCTCCAAAGTTCACGATGTGTTCCACGTATCTCTGTTGAGGAAATGCATGTCTAACCCAACGCATGTACTCACCTATAAAGAATTAGAACTGGAACCCGATCTGTCTTATTGTGAAGAGCCCGTCAGGATTCTTGATACAAGAGAACAAGTACTGAGAAACCGGACGACACGTCTGGTAAAAGTTTTGTGGAGAAACCATAAGATGGAAGAGGCAACGTGGGAACCCGAGGAACTTATGATGAAGAACCACCCGAGTCTTTTCATGTGATAAGTATTCTAGAAATTTCGAGGACGAAATTATTTGAATGAGGGGAGAATGTAACACCCCAAGCTTCTATGGTACGCTTCTCTTTGAATAATGTGATAGCATGTGTTGTACGCAACACCGAGTTCTAACACACCATAACCAATCAAACTAGCCGTTATGAATAGTAATACCTACTTTTTGAAATTATATATATTTTATATTTCAAAATGGACTTCATTTTTGGATTCGGAATATTGAATTTAGCCTATGGTGAAATTTTGGTACTTTTCGGATAACTTTAATATTTTGATGAATAGTGAAAATTACTAAATTTTAATTAAAAACAACTTTTTTAATCAAAATAATTAATAGTGATAAATTATGAATTTGTGTGGTTTTAAAGTATATTTAGAATATATTTTTACCATTTAATACAATTTTGTTCATTGTAAATAATTTTACAATTAAACCGGACATAAACAAGTGTCAATCTTTTGATAGTTATTATCTCTTAAAAACACGCTTTTTGTTTTAACAACGAGAATTAATTTTAAATTAATTTCTGCCACTTCTGTGTTTTGAATTTAGAAAAATGGATTCCATATTTGGAATCAGGATGTTCAAATTGTTTAAATAGGTAACTTTTATTTTTAGACATTTTGAATAATTACTTCGGTAAATATTTTATTTACCATGGTTAAGGGTAAATCCGGTAAATAAGGGTTAAAAAATAATATTATAATAATACTAAATTACCCTAAAATGTGTCCTAGACTTATTGGTTGAAACATGTTCGACCATAGGCATCTTTGGGTCGATTTAGGGACCCCATGGAGCCACTTGTAGGTGATAGGGACACTTAATTTTAATTAAGTTAAAATAAGTACAAAAATGACATAAGCATATATCTTTTAGAAAAACAATTTTTACATAGGGTTATATATGTTGGATTTTCAACTATAAATATTCATTGGAAATATAAAAATATTTCCTACATAATGATATTTTATTTATAATTTTTAGACTTTAAATAATTTAATTTATTTATGACACAATTATGATGCAGTAATTACCATAATAGTGACAAATTAAAATAATTGATATTATAAATACCCAAATAAATATAATTTTAGACTTTTAATGAATTAAAATAATTTTCTAGGATAATATGACATATTATGATTGATTTAAATAACGTTTTTCTAAGTAATCATTCTGTTATGAGTTTCACAAAAATCAACTATTGAATAGTGTCAAAATTGACATAAAAGAGTTTTTAAAAAAACTATTATATTATTAATTGATATTAAATTCCTAAAAATATAAGGTTCGGCCAAGATACTTATATCATGATAGTTATTGCATTAATGGACCACTTGGGGGTCGCTTGGATGTATATAGTAAGTTTATTAACCATATAATATAAAAATACAAAGAGACATTGTAAAAGTGAAACTAATTAACTAAGAGTTAATACTTAAAGATAAGGTTAATATAGTAACCCAAACCTGTCTAAATTCTATCAGTTTAATGGTTTTATACCTATCCCCACCTTAAAATTTAAATAATAAACTTTTGAGCAATTAGAAACTGAATATAAATTTATTATAAATTAATATTTCTAGCTTTTCCAAAGGTGCCCCTCACCCCTCTTATAAAAGGGCACTCCTCCTCATTTTTTCACACATTCAAAGCCTTTTGGTTCGGCCAAACTCTGCCTAAATACTCTCTAAACTTACCTCACTACAATTTAGAGGCCTTAGTTTGATCATAAATCCAACCTAAGGAGCCCTTTTGATCAAATCAAAAGGAAGAACCCGAAGAAGAGGTAATGTTTTCACCACCCTTTTTCAAATTCATTTCTTCTTCCACTTCTTCTTTATTTGTTATTACCATTCTAAAATAATAACTCTAGTATCTTATATATAATGTGATGTTATTATAAATATGCTACAACCATATTCAGTATTCTATCCACCCTTTGAATAACATGTCACCATACGTGCGTACGTACGACTTACCGTCTCCACGTCGTGGTGCAATTGTTATTCAATATATTATTATTTGGATGGGTATAATAATGATGTGTAACTCATGTAAATAATAAATATAACATGATAATTATTCTATATATATGATATACCATCCATTTATATATTATTTTAATATCAAAAGAATGATATTGTCGCTCGTGCGTACGTACGGACTACCGTCTCCACGAACGCGATGAGATTCATTCTCCATCGTATCCATTCAAGTATAATTATCATTTGATGATTTAAAAATAATGTTTAAGGACTTGATATCATTCTGTATATGAATAATATACAAACTATCCATGACAAACATGGCTTATGTAACAAAATATATAAAAGAAAACGAGTAAGTTAACACCCGAAACGACGATAATACTAAGATATTATTAACAAAGCAATGTTAAAAGATCATATATGATATCATATGAATGTATATGATTCTTGTATAATTTAATAACAATTATTTCACTATTATACAGGAGGTTAACCTACCCCAACCAAGGAAAAGTACAAGGTAAGGGTTATTTCACAATCTCTTCATTATCTGAGGTTGTTTATACGTAATAATCTACTAGGATCTCTTTATCATCCACATCCATGTTTCTTAAAAATGAATTTAAAAACATTTTTACTATTTACTAGAATATGGGTTAAATTCATTTATACCCTTGTTTTAATTTTTATAAGAGGTTTATAAAGGAATCTTTCCGTCGTTTTCCAAACAAGGTGCTTTTTAACCTTTTCGACAAAATTAAGGTAAGAATGTTTTTTAACTTATACGGCGGGTGCAACTATTTTCTGCTGTTATAAAATCATTGAAGCTTCCGTTACAATCTTATAAGAATATTTTCAAAGAAAATGTTTTATTTCATAAATATAAGACTCTTAAATGATTTCAAAATAGAAAGAGATATTTCTCTAAAAAGAGTTTTGATTTCATCTATGTCAAAATCCTTTGATGGATTTTACGCTTATTTGAATTTGATTTATTATGATACAAAACTTCTATATTGTATTGAAGGTTTTGTGATATGTTTGACTGTGGATGTGCTATTTTTATACCGTTCATAGTTTATGGTGAAATTATTGACATTTCGTATGCTAGTTTTAATATGAATGTTTATGTTATGTTTAAACCTTTTCATATGGGAATGCATTGGACTTAATATGTGACGGGTGGAGCCCGCTATAGCTCCTCGATGCATCGGTAGGTATCATGAGACAAACTAGTGTCTTGGAACAAGGCCTTGGAAAAATCTTATTTATAGTATTGGCACGAGGCCTTGGCTATGTGGTTATGATAGTCTGGCATTATGCATTCCATCATTATGAAAGTGGTTATTGATATTGCATGTGATTATTAGATTAGTAGAATATCCATGTGAATAAGTAAATGACATTATTTCATTTTATTTTTTCCATACTATGTTGAAGTTCAAGTTTAAAAGGCTTTTGTTTTAAGTTATACATTGCCTTAAATGTTTATTATTATTTATGAAAGTTTCCGCTATATTGTTATCCTTACTGGGCATTTGAGCTCACCCCTTTTCTATGTTTTATTTTTCCCAGGATGTGAAGAAGAAATTTATGAATGAACTGTAGGGATAGAATGTGGGGTTATGAGTGTGGAATATGGAGACTATGTTGTTGTAGTAGTTTTTCACTTTATGATGTAATGTAAAAATTTATGAATATATCTAGTGTTTCCAAGGCTAATAAACCAATCGGTCTTTTGAGATTTGATCTTTCTCGTGATCATGCCAATGTTATGTAATAATGCACCGACTCTGGGTAACTGGGGTCGGGGCCTTACATATAATCCCAAAAAAATGAGATTATAATATAAAACCTTACCTTAAGTCTCATTCTGCTTCGTATGTATTAAAACCTCAAATATAATAAATTTAGATTTATTATAAATATAGTATAGAACTATATTAAAACTTATAATGTTATAAATGGTTTAAATATAAAATATTATATTCCTTTCATTAACAATATTTCATTATCATCATTATTTAGGGTGTTAACTACTTTATTTTTCATGTGTGTTTCAGTTCAGGAGTAATTGTCCTTGCATTTTCATCATGGTTCCATCATCTCCATAATCCTCATTAGGATGGTCATAAGAGAAGAAAATAAGCTATATGATGTAGTTAAGGAATCTATGAATTTATTTGTATAGGTATTGGTCAAGATATGTGGCTCATGAGGTGTGATGAAGAGAGGAGAAGTGGTATCTTTTTATAAGTGAGGGTAGTGACACTCTTGTAATTTTTCAAAGTTTAAATTAATACAAGGCATTATTCATAGTCAAATAAAACAAAGGAACACAAAATTAATAGATAAGACATGATAAGGTTGAAATAAACTCATTCCATAACATTTATGAAAGTGATTGAGACATTTTAAAAATCATCTCCTAGTTAAAACCCCTTTAACCCCAATTTAACCTTAACCATGATAACTTAAACTTTTTTTCCATGAAAACTTAATTATAAGCACAAAAATAAGAGAAATTATAATAAAATTTCAAAAATTTGATTCCAAATTTGGAATTAATTTTATTAAATTCAAAATAAATAGGTGGATACAAATTCATTTAAAACAACTATACCAAATGCATGAAAAACAAATTTCAGAAAAATACCTGATTTAAGAATAAAAATAATTTCACCTTGAATTAAAGTAAGAAGTTTATTTACACAAATATTTTTGGTTAAATAATAAAAAATTTATGGTTTTTATCCTTTTGGATCAATTTAAAACCATGTGGCACCTTCCAACCATACCATTAAATACAAAGACCCAAAATATTTTTTAATTTGAATAAAATATAATTTATGTTCATAAAAGTCAAGCATGGGATCCAAGATTCAAAATAATTTTTTCAAATAAATTATTTAACTAATTAATCATATATTTAGTCCTAAAATAATCATCCAATAGGATAAATTCATGTTTTAGAGATATTTTAAATATTTATCCCATAGTTTTAACCCCTTTTTATAGTTTTCCCCTTATCAATGTGAAAAATATTTACCATGATTACTATTCATAATGGAAAAAATAAAAGGAAAATATTTAAAAAATTTAAACTTATAAATTAAAAATATCAAATCCATTTTTCTATATTCAATTTCTATAATAAGAAGAAATTAATTTCAATATGAATGCGTAAAACACAATGAAAAACAATTTTTTGAAACATGTGTTTTTAAGCATAAAACTGAATTTATTCACATTCCTTTACTAGTAAAAACAATTAGATGAATGATAAAATATTTTATTGAATATATAATCTATAAAATTCATTAAAATAATAAAACAATAGGTATTTATATAATTTATTATGATAAAACATATTACGTGCATAAAAATTTATTTTTAGAAAAACATATTTTTTTACCTTCAAATGATTTTGTTTTCATTTATAAAAAATTGATTACAAATTAATTACTTTTATACATTTGTAATAAATATTTTTTTCATAAATTATTTATTTTCTTCATACCCACCAATCCAATGACTATGAGATAAATATCATATTAAATTATAATATTTTAATAGTATATTATGGTTCATTTAAACTCAGTGTTGCAGAAAAAGATATTAAAGTAATAAAATTTAATTAAAGGAAAACATATCATAAATACCCTAAGTTTTATATTATAACCCCTTATAAAAAATTCCCCTTGAAATTTAATCACTTATATATAAAAAACTAAGGATAATTTTTCTTCATCACATCCTCGTGTTCCTATGTAGCTTCCTCAAATTTATGATTTTTCCAAAAAACATTGACTAGGTGAGTGGTATTGTTCTAAAAATATTTCTCTATACTATCCATAATCTCCGTCATTTATTCCCCAAAATAGATATCTTACTCCACTAGTATGACCTCTAAGTTCTATACATGTGAAGGATCAGGTGTGTATTTCTTCTGTAGAGGAACACAGAACACATCGTGAACTTAAGATAGATTTAGAAAGAGTTCTAATAAATAAGAAATTTTCCCAATAAAATTGATAATTTTTAAAGGTATTATATTTTTCGAGATTAGATTCCCCTTAATTCCAAATATCATAACCTTATTTCATGGATATATCTTTAGAAACACTTTATCAACAACTTTGAACTCTAGATCCCACTGATGGTTATCAACATAACTTTTCTATTGAATCTAAACTACCCTGATGTGTAGCTAAATATATCTATATTTATCTATTATGTCCTTAGCTAGATATAATCCCAATATCATTCTTACTTTAACTTCATCCCATCACATTGGAGTTCTGCACTTCTTTAAGTAAATGGATTCATAAGGATTCATCTGAATTCTTGAGTGAAAGCTATTGTTGTAAGAAAATTCCACCAAAAGTAGGTGTTATCCCAAAAAAATTTGAAATACATAGAACATGATATTAATATATAATCTAGGATTTAAATGTTACTACCAGACTGAACATATGTATAAGGATGATATGTAATGCTAAAGTTCAAATTCATGTTCAAAGCATTCTAAGGAATTATCCAAAACTTCATGGTAATCCTCATGTTCCAATCAGATACAAAAAAATGTAGTACTACATGCAGACTTACCACTTATTTAATGCATATCTAGGAAACCTAATCAAGATATAAATCTTCACTTATTATAGTTAAATTTGTTGACATTTTAAGGTGATCAATAATAACCTAAATAACATTGTTCCCTCATCTACATGAGTGGTGGAGGAGTGGTCCATGACTCATTCGACTCAGTTATTTTTTCCTTCAGTGCCTTATTTGGGCCCGAAAAATCTCTCATGGTAGAGGCGTTATTAATTCACAACTGTCTTTCCCTCTTCAGTTTGAATATCATCACCTTTTATAGTGTGTAAATAGACTCCAATGTCATTGTTGGGTACCTCTATGGTTCCTCTCTCCCTCTGTGGCCCATTACCTATCTGATTTAAGAGTTTAGGTTCGTCCTCTCTAGTGAAATGATGGTCATGCACACCTAGCGAGAAGGAAATTTCATGGAGGATTTCTTAGATTCTCTAGCCACCGAAGATCACCCCTTCTGGAGTTTGTCTCTATTGGATCCTTTCCTCCTAATGGGATGTCACATGTTATTGGATACACTATGGGCCTCCACTTCTTCATACCCCCTTAACTATATAACCCTTATACTTTTTAATAAAAATCTTATTGAGTTGGCTAAATAACATTGCTTTATTTAGATTTTTTGGGGATTCTCATGATGAAATCCATGGTAATATTTTCCTATTTACATTCTATTATGGGTAGTGGTTGTAACATCCCCTTAGACTTGTATCACTCAACCTTAACATGAATATATATCAGGAATCAAGATACATACTCTGCAATAACCCTTTTCATGTTATCCCACTAGAAATACCCTTTAATATTCCTATCCATATTCATACTTTTAGGATGAATAGAGAATGGATAACTATGATATTCATCCAAAAAATCCTTTTTCAGGTCCAGTATTTATGGGAAACATACTTAGGTTTTGAACCTTATCATTCCATTAAAATAATGGTTGAACTCAAGAACATTTTTCACCTTATTCTGCAATTCCACGTCCTCCTTCTACACCTCTTTAATCTTCACATGGATGGATGGTTGAACATTTATATGATAAATATATTTTTTATCCCCATATATCATTATTTCAAGGTCTATCCTCTATAAATCTATAAATATTGAATCTCTTTAAATCCTAATCATATAAAAACTAGCATGGTTCTTCCAACTTAGATCATCAACCACCTTATTCACCTTCCAAGGGTAGTAGTGTATTGAAAATTCATAATCTTTAATCAATTCCAAACATTTAATTTGGTTCATATTCAAATATTTTTGTATGAATATATATACATTAAGATTTTATAATCTATATATATATCATAACTTTCACCATAAAAAAATGAATACATATTTTCAAATAAAAAATACTATTCTCAACTCCAAATCACGAGTCAGGTAATTTTTATTTTGAATTTTCAATTGGTGTGGGGAATAATATATCACCATGTCATTATATATAAGTATGTATCCTAGTACCTTCTTTGATTCATCATTATAAATCATAATCCATTCTCTACTTTAGGGTAGGGTGGGCATAGGAATTCTAACCAAACTTATTTTCTACTCCTTGAAATTTTACCCACGTTCATCTATATATAGGAAATTTCCTCCCTTTCATATCAACTTGGTTAGTGGATTAGATAGACATAAGAAATTCCTAAAAAATGATTGATAATATCCATCTAAATCAAGAAATATGTGGATCTTAGTTACTGTGGTTGGTCCAGGCTATTGATCATTAACTCCCATCTTTGAAGGATCCACCTATATACCCATGATAGAGATTATATTACCCAAGAATGAAACATTTTTTAGATAGAATTTACACTTAATGAGTTTGGATTAAAAATTACACTTCCTCAAGGTGTTCAATATAATCCTAAAATTGTATTTATGATCTTACTTTCTCTTGAAATATATTAGAATGTCATCCATAAATACTATTAAAAACTGAGTGAGGTAATATCTAAAGAATCTATTTATTAAATCCATAAATATTGGTATGTAAAATGGAATTAATATAAATTCATAATGACCATACCTCATACAGAAGTCTATCTTGGCTATACTCTCCTTCATGACCCTCAAATAATGATATATAGAATGAAGGTAAAGTATTGAGATCCACATAATTGATCAAATAAGTCATAAATATGAAATAAAAGATACCCATTCTTGATATTGATCATGTTAAGTTTTCAATAATCAATAAACAGAATAATTGTACCATCTTTATTCTTAAAAAAAGAATAGGTGAACCCCATTGTGATGCACTATGGTATATGAATATCTTATCAAGATTCTACTAGATTTTATTCTTTAATTTCTATAACTCAATTGAGGAAATTCTAAATAGAGTATTTAAAATAGGTGTATCATAAGGTATACGTTATATTGAAAATTCAACTTAACAATTTGGGGGAAGACTAGGAATTTATTCATGAAATACATCACATATATTCAATATTGAGTTTATCCCTAAACATTTGAGATAATATCCCTCATGAATAGGTAGTAAGACCATACGAAAAAAATAATTTCAATTAGATATTCACATTCATCCTCACACCAATAGACAATCATAGACTAATTCAGAATATAAAATGTGACTTACCTTCCTTGGAAATTAATATGGGATATATATAGAGAGAGCCAATTTAGGAATAAAATATCATAAAACTCAACTAGAGAGAGAATAATAATATTTTCATAGGGTATATTCTCACTAACTTTAACATGAAATCCCCAACTCTTGAGTGTAAGATAAGTATTCCTTAACCATAAATATCCACTCAGATTATTAGTATATCATAGTCCCATCTTGGACTAGAAGTTAGCCCTTGAATTAGTGCATTGACTCTAAATATTCCTAGGTTACCAATGTATATGACATTGAACTATAAATAGTACCCTAGGATTCACATTTTCCTCTAATAATCCTTTTATTTTTCCTTAGAAAATAGTTTATTTATGCCATTATTTTACATGTATAAAACATATTCATGTTGCTTTGATACATTTCCTAGGGTGGTTCTTCCCACATCTTCGACATGTAGGAAGTTGAATCTTCTTTATTTCATGATATTCATCCACTAAACTCCCATGAAACTCCATTTTTCTCTTATTATGTGTGTTTGAAAACTTACCCAGGTTTAGGTTGTTAATTATATATCTATATAGATGGTTAGAAATAATTATAGGCTTTCACATTCCAGCTCTTATTTCATTTGGTTTCTCATGAGGAAATCATTACATTTTTCATAACATTTAGTGTTAACATGATCCCTACTGGTTCAATCCATTGACTAAACCCAAAGATCATAGTGTGAGAAATAATAATCATAGTAAGAAATCATATAATTATGAAAAATCATTTATAGGATGTCAAAATCATGACACCTTCTTTTCAATATATGACACCATAGGTTTAACCTAGGTTGTTCATTATCATCATTTATTCAAATACATCATAATGGTTTATAAAAAAAATGTAAATTAACCCAAGAATATTATCTAAGAGTGTCTAGCTATGATTATAGTCTTATAACCACTTATCATGCATCAGCGATGGTCATAATAATACCCAATATAATCCTTTCATAGATGTTACCCCTAGGTGAATTTGTGTTGCAACAACATACATTTTCTACTATCCAAACTGGGATGAATTTTCTAGGAACATCACACAATATCAACCATACAAAAGATTCAATATGTTATCTTATACTTAAAATTATCCAAATGATTTTCAAAAAAATTCTCTTATCCTAATATCTAAAAATAACTTATCCCTTCTCTAATAAAAACTAAGGTGAATGAAGCATCACATGTATAAATATTTCATAATTTTAAAGGAATATTCAATATATCTTATAACCCAGAGATGTAAATGTTTAGTGTCTTTTGAGACAAGATACACAATCAACATATTTATGAAAAATCTTCAAATCTCACAAAAACATTATTCATATTTAGTACACTTCTATAAATATCATAATTAGAACTTTTCTTCAACACTTGGGAAAGGAAAAAACACAAGAATAGATGATCTTAGATACACATTAAGGGTAAACATGGGTGATATAAATCATAGGATAAAATATGATTATCATAAGGGTATGATAACATAATAAAGTGAATTTTCCTAATATAAAATATTCATACCCAGAAACATTTATTACATAAACTCTAAAATCAAGTAATATATATAAGAATGATTAATAATGGAATTAATCATTCAAGTGTAATAACATATCCAAGTGTCCTAATAGGAATAGGAAATCATAATCTCATGAAAATATATATTCAAAATCATTTACACACATAATTTTTTTTAGCAGAGTTAGAAGAAATCACACCCATGAATCAAAATACATACATAGCTATTCACAATTAGTTCCTCATATAATCTTGTGAGCATAAATAAAATCAATCATAATCATTCCTCAAAATGTGAACATAAATATTCACGGTCATAAACATGATTATCATCATCATCTTAGGAGATATCTATAATAAATTACCCAATGCATTGGAGAAATATAATGAACCCATACACCACATATCATAATCTATTCATATGTATTCCCCAATATCACAAAAAATCTTATAAATTAACCCTAAATTAACCCATGGAAATGAAAAATAATTTCATAAAATTTAATCATCATAATTAATAATCATATAGAGAAATAATAAGGATCATATCATTTGATCATATCACTAGTAAATAATAAGTAACATCAATGGTTGTTTTAATATATGAAAATACAATTAAAATATCCCTCAAACATTTCTTGAGGAAAATACCCTTTTCATTTTTAAATAACTTATTTAAAATATAAAAATTTCCATAATATTAAGGGAAAATGTTTCTTTGAAAATATCCATGGAAACTTGTAAACAAATATTTAATGAAATGATTATTCATGATAATGGTAAAATACCTTTGTGCGGTATACATTAAAAAAGGATTTCACTCACACCATTAGTAAAAAATACCTCTTTTGAAAAACAACAAGAATATAATTTTTAAATCTATTTATAGAAATCCATATATGGGTATAAATTAATTTAATAAATCATTATATAATATTAAAAACATTCTTGAAAAAATTTTAATAAAAATATGGACATGGAAGAAAATAATTCCTGACCAAAGAAAAATTAACATCAAATTTTCATCAAAACATTTTATTAATCAGTTTATATTCCAAAGAGAAGAGAATGAAAAGAAAACATGGAAATCCAAAAAATAACCAAAGGAGAATAAATATATGGGTCATAAAATATATGATCCACATAATTTACCTTAATTTGAATTTAACATAGAAAATCCCAAAATGAAATGAGATTGTAACATAAACTCGTACCACAATTTATGTCCTACATTGTTTGTATTCAAACCCATTGTATAATAAATATAGATATGTTATACATATATTATATAAAAATATTCATTCTTATACTAATATACATGGGTTAATTAGAACATTTTATCACTCATTCATTAATAATATTTCATTATAATCATAATTTCAGGTGTTAACTACTTTTTCTTTCATATGTGTTTCAAATAAATAGTTATGATCCTTGCAATTTGATCATGAAATACTAGAAAAGGGGGCTTTGGAGCCCCCCTGACATGAGCGACCACCATTGGTGGTCACTATTGATACCCAATAGTGACCGCTAATGGCGGTTTCTAAGCTAAAAAAAACCCTTCATCCCCCCTCCCCCTGCCCCCTCATGCTCGAAGCCCCCTCACGCCGCCGAAACCCTACCCTGCAGCACCGACCGCCGCCGACCTCATGCTGACCGCCGCCACATTTGTACCCGTCCTCCCTTGCTGCACCGCTGACATCGTCTGCCTCCACCCCACCCTCCCCGCTCCCCCTCACCCCCTCACACTCAAACCCCCCTCGCACACCCCCTCGTGCCACCGGAATCGTACCCCACAGCACCGACCGCCGACCGCACCGACCACTGCCATCCTCACATTGACCACCACCGTCCTCACACCGACCACCTTCGACCTCTCTCTGAACACCACCGTCCTCGCGCCAGTCCTCCTTTGCTACACCGCCGACGTCATCTGCCTCCACCCCACCCTCCAACACCCTCAAAATTGAACCCCCCTCACGCCCGAACCCTACCTACAACGCCTGTTCTCCCTCATCGCACTGCCGCCGCCCATCACCAGTCATCGCCAACACCGCACCGCCGACGCTGCGTGACCACCTCTGCCCCCCCTCGCGGTTGAACCCCCCTCATGCCTGAACCCTACCCACAACTTCTGTTCTCCCTCTCTGCAACGCCGTCGCCCGTCACTGGTCACCGTCGATGCTGTTTGACCACCTCCGACCTCCTTCCGTCACCCATCCCCTCCCTCACCGCACCACCTCAGACTCCGAATCCCCTCTGTTGCCCCTCCTCTCTCTCGCAGCACCACCTCTGGATCCCCTCCCTTCCATACTTGTAGCGCTATCAGGTATTCCCTAAATTACGTTTAAGAGTTTTGATTTTGGGAATTTTACAACACAAAGTTGGCATGCATGAAGATTATATGAATATTGTGTGTGAATAAGAATTGTGGAAATTTAATTTCATGTGTATAAGGGCTTTTGTGCATGAAGAATTATGAAACAATGTGTGTTAACAGTGTTTGTATAAGAAGAAATCACACTTTACTTGAGTTTGGAAGTTATATACAATGTAAAATCCATGTATATGTTGATTGGATTAATATTAAGTTGTGTTGTTATTTGATTTATATCATTCTTGAGTCTGTGTGTGTATCCCATGAGAAAATGTTTGAGGCTTGACCACATTTTTGTAAATTTTTGTTATACAGATATTATTATGGATAAGAGTTGGACTGATCTTCCAAATCGAATGTCTATAGAATATTTTGAAGGCATTATGCAGTTCATTAAGTTCACTGGAGGATTTAAAAGTGACTATATTAGTTTTCTGTGTAGAAAATGTGCAAATAGATATCAATTCACACAAGATACTATGAGAGAGCACCTATTCTTGAATAGATTTCTAAAAAATTATAAGAGTTGGACTCATCATGGGGAAGAATATATTTGTTGTTAAAATATAGATGCAGTTCAGATGAATGTTGATGTGATGATGAATGATCCAATTCATTAAATGCTTACTGAAATGGTATGTGGGTTGGATCCTGAATGCATTGACATTCAGAACATTGAGACCAGTGAAATAAATCTATGCTCTGGTTCAGATTGTGATTCGATAAGGGTTTATGAAGTACTTGATAATGCGAAAAAATAATTATATCCTGAACGTACTGCTTAGAATAATTTGTCATTTATCATGGAGTTATTGCATTTGAATAATGTGAACCAGTGGTCAGACACATTATTCAATATTCATTTAACGTTATTGAAAAAGGTTCTTCCTATCGATGCTAAGATTCTTGATTCGTATTACTATAATCGTAAGTTTCTAAAGAACTTAGGTTTTACATATGATATAATAGATGCATGTACAAAATTTTTTATGTTGTTTAGAAAAGAAACTGTGCATTTGGATATTTGTATAGTCTGTGGAACCTCCAGGTGGAAAGAGAACATGAGAAACCAGACTCATCAAAGTCAGACTGTGAAACAGGGAAAACTGATTTTCGTAAAGAAAATGTGTTACTTTCCCCTAAAGGTGAGGTTGAAAAGATTTTTTAAGTCATATAAAGTTTCTAATTTAATGAGATGACATGTAGAAAGGAATCAGGAAAGTGATATGTTAACCCACCTAGAAGACTCTCGTGCATGGAACGATTTCGATAAGAGACACCCCGACTTTCTTAAAGATGTTCCTAATGTCCGATTGGGGTTAGCAGCAGATGGTTTCAATCCATTCAAGTCTATGGTTGGTACAACTCATAGCACATGGCCCGTGGTGTTGGTTCCATATAATCTTCCTCCGTGGCTTTGTATGAAGCAACAATTTATATTACTTTCCACTCTTATTGATGTACCGAGAAGTCTGAGGGATAATATTGATGTTTACCTTTATCCATTGATTGATGAGTTGAATAAATTTTGGGGTGATGGTGTGATGACTTATGACTACGAAACGAATGAAATGTTCAAATTGCAGGCTACTTTATTGTGGACAATCAATGATTTACCAACTTATGAAAATTTATCAGGTTGGAGTAAGAAAGAGGAATTTTCATGCCCTTGTTGCAATAAAAGTAAAAAATCTATGTGGCTTAAACATTCCAAAAAATGGGCATACATGGGTCACATATGTTTTCTCCCCCCTCAGTACAAGTTTAGAAAGGACACAGTGACATTTGATGGTTCTAGAGAGTTCATCCCATCACCAAGTATCATTACAGGAGTCAAAATTTTATCGTAGATTGAGGAATAAAACATCCACATGGTATATGAATTTCAGGATTTAGTGGCTCATCCATTATGTAATATTCATGGTACAGGTAGACAACACATTCACAATTGGAAAAAGAAAAGTATTTTTTACAATCACCCCTTTTAGAAAACTAACATGCTAAGGCACAATTTGGATGTCATGCACATTGAAAAAAATGTTTGTGATAATATATTGTGAACCATTTTAGGTGTCAGTGGAAAATCAAAGGACCATGTTATTCCACGTCTTTATTTGGAAGAAATGGGTTTAAGGAAACCATTTCATTTACAGTTAGCTAATGGAAACAAGGCATATATTCCTGCTGCATAGTATACAATGACTACAAAGGAGAAAGATACATTTCTTTCCATTTTGAAGATGCTCAAGGTGCCTAATGATTACTCTTCTAATATTTCAAAGTGTGTGAATTTGAAGATCAATACATTGCAAGGTTTTAAAATTTATGAAAATCATATACTACTTCCACAGTTAATTCAAATCGAAATTTGTGATTGTTTATCCCCCAATGTTTTTCAACTGTTGATTGAGATGAGTAATTTTTTTAGACAACTTTATTTAAGAAATCAATGAATGAGTGATTTAAAAAGTTTGTAGGATCAAATTTTACTTACACTTTTTCACTTTGAAAAACTATTTCCACCCTCATTTTTTGATGTTATGGTTCACTTGACAATGCAAATAACTGATGAAGTAATGGCTGCTGGTCTAGTGCAATTCAGGTGGATGTATCCTATTGAGCGGTATCTAAATACATTGAAACGATTTGTACGCAATAGAGCTCGTTCGGAGGCATCAATAGCCAATGGTTATTTGATGGATGAGTGTACTACTTTTTGTGTAGAATATCTTATGGATATTAAAACAAAATTAGATAAGCCCTCTCAGATTCATGATGGTCCAGTTGGAGAAGGAACCACATTTGATATGGACAACATCGAGTGGGTACAAGCGCATCGATACATCTTGTTCAATACTCCATCAGTTGCACCATTAATACAGTAAATTTCTTATAAATTTTATTATTTAACTTTTACATGTTTTTTTGCATAAGTTTTTCATTTAAACATTGAGATTGTTCATTTGCAGGAAACACATTAATGAGATAAAAGAAGAGATGTATCGTGCGAAGAATTATCAAATTCAACAATCCCATTATGCATCATTTCATGATTGGTTCAAGGATTTTGTACGTATAAATTGATTTTCATTATGAGTGAATTATTATAATAATTTCTTTCTGTAGAAATAATTATTAAATTATGTGAATTATGTAGGTTCATAAGCTAAGGGAGTTAGGTGACCCCACACTAACTGAAGAATTTATACAACTAGATGAGGGTCCATCTATAACGGCTCATCGTTATAAAGCTATAGATGATAATGGATTTTGATTTCACATTAAAGATGTTGATGACAAACGAGCAACACAAAACAATGGAATCAGTTGTCCATTTTTCGATTCTGGTTATTATTATGGTCAATTGACAGAAATCATTGAAGTTTTATATGCACATGGGTTGAAGTACATATTGTTAAAGTGTAATTGGGTTGATCTAGTGTGTGGAAGTAAAGTCAATCAATATCAGTTTACAATGGTGAATTTTAACTATATGTTATACATAAATGAACGAGTTGATAATGAACCTTTCATTTTGACATCACAAGAGGAACAAGTATTCTTCATTACGTTGCCTTCGAATCCTAGTTGGTAAGTTGTTGTGAAAATGTCCCGATGAGGAGTGTTTCTGTTTGAACAAGATGAACCCGAGACTGATCCTTTTATTGCCCAAAAACTTGATCAATATACTATAGTTCAATTTGAAGAAGATATTTATTGGTTCAGAGTGGCTGTTGAAGGAAAAACGGTCGATTTTTAGGTTTAATAAAAGGTGTATAATTGTTTTCCCGCCAAACCCCGGACAGACCCCCCACCACCGCGGACAACCCCCCCACCCCGGACAGACCCCCAACCCCCGAACAGTCCCCCTCACCCCGGACAACCCCCCTCACCCCCAAACACCCCCACCCCCCGGACAACCCCCAACCCCCCCGACATCCCCCTCACCCCAGACAACCCCCCACCCCGGACAACCCCCCAACCCCTAGACAACCCCCCCACCCTAGACAGCCTCCCCACCCCCCGTACAGTCCCCCCACCCCGAACAGCACCCCCCCACCCTGGACACCCACCCCACCTCGGAGATCCCCACAACATCCCCACTCTAAATACAAGCCTTTTTTTTACGTAATTCTATTTCTATTTTGTTATTTTTTTTGATTGTTTAAAATCCATTTACAACTAATTATTCTATCCCTTATTGTTTGATTGACTACTGTACAAGTTTTATTTTTTTTAAATCCAATTTATCTTTTTGAAATTATGTATGGTCTCCTTATTAATGTTTTGTATGATCGTAGGTATGTCAGGGGAACATGTAGTAGATCCACATCATCCATTTGATCCATCTACGTCTCAGGGTCGAGGTATGTTTAAATGTAACTGTTTTTGATTTTTATGTAATTTCTAAACACACACACAGACACACACACACACACACATATATATATATATGCACATCTGTCAAATTATGTATACAATTATTTTAAATAGGATAGGACTCGACTGCTTCTTCCTCTCGCAAGAGAGGCCCTGGTAATGGGATTTTATCATGGAATTCTGACACGATTTATGATGTTTCATTTAACGACAGATTTCAGCCTGTGGGACTAGCTGCCCCTACATTTATTCATTAGCTAGGTCATATCATACACAACCCACATCGATTTATATTGTCCACATGTGACTGGGCTTCTATCCCTTAGAATACATTAGATCGTATTTGGAGGGAATTCAAGGTAAGAAGACCAATTTAGTTTCTTACCTATGTTTTAAAAAATACTAACATGTGTGGTTTTTTTCTTAAATAGAATAATCAAAAAGTGTGACCCGATGAGTTTTGGACTGTGTCTATGAGAAAATGTCGTAATATGTGGAAATATTATTAAGGCAAAGTCAAGAGGGAGCACTGGGTACCAAATATGGGTGCCACAGACATTCTGGAAAAAGTCCCGAGAAGTGTTCTCCTATCTCAATGGCGTGACTTAGTTGCATATTGGTCTACTAAGGTCATCGCAGTTAGTATATTTATTTTGATATATATATTTTCAAGAATTTGTGACATTATATTTTCTTGAAATTTGAATTAATTGTATGTAGGAGGTGTGAACACGCCATTCTGAGAATCGAGTGTTGCAGGGACCACCTCCCAAGCTTGGGACTCGTCATACGTCTCAGATCTAACATGAGGTATTTATTATTCATTTTTTTTATTATTTATTATGGTTTTGTGTTATACTATTATATTTTATTGGTATACAATTATGGGATCAAGGTGAACCGACTGATAAAATGTCGGTGTGGATGAGGATTCGTGATCGAAATGATCCAGAGGCTGTAGCTCTTATAGTAAGTGCTTGTACTCATTACCAATACTTATATGCATCTGTATATAAACATATATATTTATATATATTTAAATATTACACAAGATCAATTTGAAACTGAGATAGAACAGCTACCAGAGGATCAACGACAACTTCCCATGCGAAGGGATGAGATCTTCCATCGCATTATTAGCCGTGACAAACATGGATATAGTTTGACCTAGGGAATGAGGATTACTCATTCTATAGTATCATGTACTAAGGTTGTCGGTCCAATTGTTGCTCAGATTACACAACATCTTTCAGATTTCGAGGCACAGTTGCACGCTTCCAAGGAGATAAATGTGAAATTGATTGCTAAGGTTATAACACTACGAGAATATGTGCGTCCGGGTACTAGTGAAGGAGATCATAAGACGCAGGTTCATACTGAATTTATTTATTTAATTTATGTTATTTTCATTATTAAATCTTTATAATTTTTATTTGTTGTAGGACCCTGACACACCGAATGGAGGTAGCATCCATGACCGCGCAAGACACATCATATTCACAAGGTGTGTTTCTTTTATATTTATTATTGAATTAATTTTATATATTGTTTAATACTTTAAATGTAATTTTTTTAGGGGGGGATGTCCGGGGGTGAGGGGGTTGTCTAGGGGGTGGCAAGGATGTACAGGGTTGGGGTGGGGGGGGGGGGGCTGTCCGGGAGGTGGGGGGGGGGGGGTTGGGGTGGGGGGAGGGGGGGTCCGGAGGTTGGGGGTGCTGCTCGGGGTGGGAGGATGTCTGGGGGTGGCAGGGCTATTAGGGGGTGAGGGGAGCTGTCTGGGGTGAGGCCGGGCGAGGGGGGGGGGATGTCTGGGGCTGAGGTGGGCTGTCCGGGGGGTGGGGGGGGGGATTTCCAAGGTGGGAGGGGGGGGGGGGGGGGCTGTCCGGGGGTTGGGGGGGCTGTCCGGGGTGGGGGATATTTGGGGTGGGGGTGGAAGGGCTGTCCAAGGGTGAGGGCGGCTATCTGTGGTGAGGGTGGGGGTGTCTGGGGGTGAGGGGGCTGTTTGGGGTGTGGGGGGGGGGGGGGGGCTGTCCGGGGGTGAGGTGGGCTGTCCGGGGGGTGGAAGGGCTATCCGGGGGTGAGGGGGGCTGTCTGGGGTGAGGGAGGAGGTTGTTCGGGGTGGGGGGGGGGGGGCTATCCGAGGTGGGGGTTTCTAGGGCGGGGGGGTTTCCGGGGGGTGGGGGGCTGTCTGGGGGTGAGGTGGGCTTTCTAGGGGGTGGCAGGGCTGTCCGGGGGTGAGGGGGGGGGGGATGTCTTGGGTGAGGGGGGCTGTTTGGGGTGGGTGAGAAGGGGTGAGGTGGGCTGTTCAGGGGTGGGTGAGTGGGGGGATGTCCGGGGTGAGGGGGGGCTGTCCGGGGTGGGTGAGCAGTGGTGAGGGGGCTGTCCGGGGTGGGTGAGAGGGGGTGAGCGGGGGTTGTATAGGGTGGGTGAATGGGGGTGAGGGGGGCTATCCGAGGGGGGGGGGGGGGTGAGCGGGGGTTGTCCGGGGTGAGGGGTGCCTGTCCGGGGGTGAGGTGGGTTGTCCGGGGGGTGGAAAGGCTGTCCGGAGTGTTAGAACATTGAGACTGGTGGTTCCAATGTCTTTCAAATACATATAACAAAAACTTAAGGCCTCAAATAGGTACTAAAAATCCACCTACACTAGAGGGATGGAAATATATATACCACAATTAGTTCCCCAATAGCTGAAACCCTCACTACCTGAACACCTATAACCCACTACCAGAAAAATTAATCCTCAAGACACCCTGTTGTATACTCTCTCATGGAACAACTCTGTAATAGACCATCTGATTGATAACCTATGATTTCATGTCATGCCGATGTCGTTCGGTATGTATTTGACCGTTAAACGCATGTTTTGGACATTTACGAAACACGGTGTGAGTTTTCAGTCATCGTGGTCACAAGACAGCTCTGATTGATGTGTCGTCTACCCGACCATTTTACAATTCACCCACCCTTTGTTGTCTGATTTCATGGAATTTCGAGGTCGTTCGGCCGGTTTTAACCACCCCACGGATGCTTTTCGAGCGCGCCAAACACCTAAAAAACACATATTCAGCCATTCCACAGAAACCACATGTCTGAATGATTTTTCGTCTACTTGTACACCTCACTAATAATAATTAGTATGTTCTTACATGATTTCACGTCATGCCGATGTCGTTCGGTATGCATTTGACCGTTAAATGCATGTTTAGGCCATTTACAACATGCGAAGTGCGTTTTCAGTCACCGCGGTCACATGACACCTCTGATTGACATGCCGTCTACCCGACCATTTTATAATTCACCCACCCTTTGTTTTCGTCTGATTTCATGGAATTCCGAGGTCATTTGGCTGGTTTGACCACCCCACAGAAGCTTTTCAAGCGCTCCAAACACCTAAAAAACACATATTTAGTCATGTTGTGCAAACCGCGCATCCAAATGACTTGTTGTCTCCTCGTACACCTCACCAATAATAATTAGGGTGTTCTTGTGTGATTTCACATCATGAAATTGTCGTTTGGTATGCATTTGACTGTTAAACACATGTTTTGGCCATTTACGACACGCGAAGTGTGTTTTTGGTCATCACGGTCACACGACACCTCTGATTGATGTGTCGTCTACCTGAACATTTTACAATTCACTCACCCTTTGTTTTCGTCTGATTTCCTGGCATTCCGAGGTCATTCGTCTAGTTTTGACCACCCCATGGATGCTTTTCAATCGCGCTAAACACCTAGAAAACACATATTCAGCTATTCCATGTAAACCGTGTATCTGAATGATGTGTCGTCTCCTTGTAAACCTCACCAATAATAATTAGGGTTTTGTCGTGTGATTTCACGTCATGCCAATGTCGTTCGGTATGCATTTGACTGTTAAACGCATGTTTTGGCCATTTACGACACGTAGAGTGTGTATTCGGTCACTACGGTCACACAAGACCTCCGATTGATGTGCCATCTACCCGAACATTTCAAAATTCACCCAACCTTTGTTGTCATCTGATTTCATGGAATTTTGAGGTCATTCGTCCAGTTTTGACCACCCCACAGATTCTTTTTAAGCGCAACAAACACCTAAAAAACACATATTCAGCTGTGCTGCACAAACTGCATATCTGAATGACGTGATGTATCCTTTTACATCTCACCAATAATAATTAGGGTGTTCTCGTGTGATTTCACGTCATGACGATGTCATTCGGTATGCATTTGACCGTTAAACGCACGTTTTGGCCATTTACGACACGCAGAGTGTGTTTTCGGTCACTACGGTCACACAACACCTCTGATTGATGTGTTTTCTGCCCGAACATTTCAAAATTTACCCAACCTTTGTTTTCATCTGATTTCATGGCATTCTGAGGTCGTTCGACTAGTTTTGACCACCCCACGGAGGCTTTTCAAGCGTGCCAAACACCTAAAAACACATATTCAGCCGTGCCACACAAAACATGAAAGTAAATGATGTTTCTTCTCCTCTTACACCTCAAAAATAATAATTAGGGTGTTCTTGTGTGATTTCACATCATGCCGATGTCGGTCGGTATGTATTTGACTATTAAACGCATGTTTTGGCCATTTACGACATGCAAAATGTGTTTTCGGTCACCACGGTCACATGAGACCTCATACTGGCATGTCATCTGCCCTACCATTTCAAAATTCACCCACCCTTTTTTTCGTCCGATTTCATGGCATTTTGAGGTCGTTCGGCTGGTTTTGACCACCCTACAGACGCTTTTCCCGCATGCCAAACACCTAAAAACACATATGCAGCCATGTCACACAAACCGTGCGTCCGAATGAATTTTTGTCTCCTCTTACACCTTACCAATAATAATTAGGCTGTTCTCATGTGATTTCATGTCATTTAGATGTCGTTCGGTATGCATTTGACCATTAAACGTAGGTTTTGGCCATTTACGACATGCAAAGTGCGTTTTCGGTCACCGCGGCCACACTACACCTCCGATTGATGTGCCATCTACCCGACTATTTCACAATTCACCCACCCTTTGTTTTTGTCTGATTTCATGGAATTATGAGGTCGTTCGGCCGATTTTGACCACCCCACGGACGCTTTTCAAGCGCGCCAAACACCTAAGAAACATATATTTAGCCGTACCGTGAAAACTGCATGTCCGAATGACATTAAATATCCTTATACACCTCAAAAATAATAATTAGGGTGTTCTTGTGTGATTTCACATCATTCTGATGTTATTAGGTATGCATTTGACCATTAAACGCATGTTTTGGCCATTTACGACACGCGGTGTGCGCTTTCGGTCACCGCGGTCACACAAAACCTCCGACTGACGTTCCGTCTACCCGAATATTTCAAAATTCACCCAAATTTTGTTTTCATCTGATTTCATGGCATTATGAGGTCATTTGGCCAGTTTGGACCACCCCACGGATGCTTTTCAAGCACGCCAAACACCTAAAAAACACATATTCAGCCGTACCGCGCAAACCGCGTGTCCGAATGGCATTTCGTCTCCTCGTACACCTCCAAAATAATAATTAGGCCGTTCTTGTGTGATTTCACATCATGATGATGTCGTTCAGTATGCATTTGACCATTAAACATATGTTTTGGCCATTTATGACACGCATAGTGTGTTTTCGGTCACCGTGGTCACACGACAACTCTGATTGACATGTTGTCTGCCCAACCATTTTAAAATTCACACACATTTTGTTTTCATCTGATTTCATGGAATTCCGAGGTCGTTCGGCCAGTTTTGACAACCCCGTAGACGTATTTCAAGCGCACCAAACACCTAAAAACCACATATTCATCCGTGTCGCGCAAACCACACATCCAAATGACGTGTATTCTCCTTTTAAACCTCACCAATAATAATTAAGGTGTTATCATGTGATTTCACATCATGATGATGTCATTCGGTATGCATTTGACCGTTAAATGCATGTTTTGGCCATTTATGACACGCAATGTGCGTTTTTGGTCACCGCGGTCACACGACACCTCTGATTGATGTACCGTCTACCTGACCATTTTACAATTTACCCACCTTTTTTTTCGTCTGATTTCATGACAATCCGAGGTTGTTCGACTGGTTTTGACCACCCCACAGACGCTTTTCAAGCGCACCAAACACCTAAAAAACACAAAATTCATCCATGTCGTGCAAACCACACGTTTGAATGACGTTTTTTCTCCTTGTAGACCTCACCAATAATAATTAGGGTGTTCTCGTGTGATTTCATGTCATTTCGATGTCATTCAGTATGCATTTGACGGTTTAAACGAATGTTTTGGCCATTTACGACACGCGGAATGCATTTTCGATCACCGTTGTAATGGCTCAGACCCTCCCGAACCATTACTTTTCCAAAACACGGCTCCACCAAGACAATGGCACCGTGACGGTGGCACCGTAAGGGTGGCACCATGACGGTGGAACCGTATCCTTACCCTTCCTTCATTCTTTTTCCAGTTCCACACCTACAACATAATTTTTTGACGTTAAAAGATTTCGATACCCTTTTTAAATCCATTTAAATCCCATAATTAATACCTAAAAATCCTGAGAAATCTCCCCGATGGGGGATATTAAATAACAGCTTAATATCATCACGTGTAACTACCCACAAAACCAATATCCAACTTTTAAGTCATTCAAAATTCCATATCCTGTAACAATAGGATCTCATCGCTATATATTCCGCTAGAGTTTCCTCTTCTTCTCATTGGCTGGATTTATTTCTTCACCCTGGTGCACCTAGAGTCCCTCCTTTTCGTGGTTTTTGGTGTGCCTGTACTGGAGATTTTCTGCTCGTCCTTGGAGTCCCCTACGTTCCTCCCCTGCAAGTCGAACATCCCCTGTTCTTGGCGGGTGGAGAAGAACTTCGATCCTTGATCAACCAGGTAGGGATTTTCCTTCATCTCTCCTTTCTGTGTATCATGTGGGGTGGGTACTCTACTATTTCTATGTGGTGGATGAAACCAAACCTTAACAAAGATAATAAATGGACTGTTAAAGGATGATGGGGTGCGTTTGACGTTTCTACTATATTCTTTTATGTTGCTATGTGATTGTGAACTGTTTGGACTTATGCTTGCTGAAAATCATGACCATTAGTGGCCTTTCCTTATGCACTAATGAACCTTTTCCTTCAGTGATGATTTAATGACTATAATATAGAAATTGGTTAATCACTTAAACTCGGCTGGTTAAATGGATGCCCGGTGAACATAAATCCTTGTGTGGTCACCCTGGTTAACCAACAGAAAGAAGAAACTAATGAATGATGTGCTCGAACATGGAAGTTTCCCTACTTTGTTTTGGTAGTGGGCATGTTTTCCTGCTAGATTCTTATGATTAAATGTGGGTGAGGATGGGATCCTATGTTGTGTTATGGTTGTTGGATGTGAATCTGAAGTTGTGGGATTGCTCTGCTTATAACACGAATTGGGGTGGAATCCCCTACTGTTGGAAAATCGTTGGTTATGGTTTTGGGGATGTGGGACTATATCTTGAAGCCTATTTTGGTTCCAATACTAAGAGGGATATCACTGTTTCTTCACTTTTGATGAGAATTTACAAGAGAACCGGGCGTGAATGTTTAAAATTCAGTTTGGCTGTAATTCCCCTTGGCTTGTGTTTTCCTGCTAGTTGCCTAGTAGTGCAGAACTTTACTAAAAAAGGATCACTTGAACATGAAAACAAGAATGGTCTAAACAAAAAATTGGTTCTAATAATGAGTTGTGACTCATCTGTGAGTAGTATGCTTACTATGGATAATGACTAGGTTGTTCGTTCTTGGGTTGGGTGTGGAACCCTAGGTTAGGATGAGTGCTTGTTACTTATATATATATATAATTTTAGTTTTCATATTTCTTATTCGCACCCCACCCAATTTGAGTACTTAGTTCCAAACACCCCCATTTCATGGGGGAGGGTGGTTTTCCCAACACTCCTATGAGTGGCTGGTTATTATCTCATTTTCTGATCCCTTTCCCGAATAGCTCAAGACTCTTAGGGCAGGCTGTGATGGCCTAAAGCCCATTATTAGCCCAAGATTATTTGGGCAGAGTAGTTGTTCTGGCCTAGGTGTTTGCGGGCATGGTTACATATGGTGGTTGTGGACTAGGTGTCCACGGGTGGGATGGCGGTTGTGGCCCAGGTGTTTGCAGGCGGGATGTGTGGTTGTGGCCCAGGTGTGTGCGGGCAGGGTGTGGCAGTGGGACTGCAGTGAGAATGGTGGGATTGGTTCTATATATAGGATGTCTTCAATAACTAGTGGGAAAGTGGAACGGGTTACCCAAACATCGATGTGCTATTACTATACATTTCTTGACTTGCGTTATTTGGGGAGTGTGCCTTGGTGAGGCTTGGGCGGATAGTTTTCCTTGTTAGGTGTTTTGGTTGTCTCCTTTCTCACAGGGCATTAGAATGCCTCCCCACTTGTGCACGAGAGTCTTTGGTTTTCCCTACTGAGTATACTTGTATGCTCACCCTATGTATATAAATTGATTTCAGGTTTCTAGGAGGACTTCAGGGATCGTTCAGGGCCGTACTAGCTCGGGCACTGGGGCAGTTGCAGTTGCTATTTTTCTTTTCTTTTGGTACCTTACCCTTGTAGTTTCCTTATATCTTGTGGCTTTTACTTTTGTAACATGCATATGGGAATCATTTCTTTGGCTTTACTTTTACCCCAGTTTTTGGTGTTGTTGGGTTTTATCATCTTATCTCCCGATCCTATTAAAGAAAAAGGGTAATGCCTTCCATCTTGTGTGTGATTCTATACCCTTGGTGCTAGTCTCCACTTCGGGACTTATTGAAGGCGGGTCTCGGGGGTCATTATCTCTCCTTCAACTTGAAGAAGGAAGGGTCTGGCAATCTTTTGTCCCTTCCCTCATCTTGGTGAAGGCGGGTCATGACAGAATGGTATCAGAGGTGAAGTTGAGAGATAGGATGGATTCTAGAGCTTGGCACAGTGAGGATTGCATGGGATGGTAGGGAAATAATGTTGGGTGATCTTGGTGCGTGAAATAGGCCGGGGAAGACTGGCTAGGACACGGGATTTTAGGGCCCCCTGTGATCCGATGCAATGACTCTGGACCTACCGAACGACCAAGTAAGGCTACACTGATTGCTGGGTAGAGACCCTAGGAAAGGTACATGCATCATAATGACTAGTTTTCTCATGTTTTGTGGGTATTTGGGGATATAAAATGAATAATAAGTCTAAGAAAATTTAAGAAAAATATTCTACACTACTCGAGCTTAGGCATTCTTTGTTTACCTTGCAGCTATGACACCTAGGAGACGACCATGAGTAGTGTGGGCGATCAAGGCCCAGGAGGTTGACTTGGCCGGTCAGCAGAGGATAGACCGAGAGGAGGAGGATGATCAGTGGCAGAGGACGCTTCGTGCCTTTCAGTGACAGGCCCTTGGAAAATACGAGGTCAGCATCTCAGACGTGGAGACAAAGAGCTGGCTAGAGGAGTTGGTGATAGATTTCAGCTTGATCCAGGATCCGATGGAGTACTGGGTTCCTCTGGCTGTAAGCCAGATGCATGGAGCCGTGCGTCAGTGGTGGACACTTTATCTTGGGGAGAAGAGGGAGGCTGAGGTGACGTGAACTGACTTCGAGAATGAATTCCAGGCGGAATTTCTCTCCTCCACGATGAAGGATGAGAAGAGGCTAGAGCTACTCTCATTCCAGCATGGGAGAATGTCAGTGAGAGAGTTGGGGATCAAGTTTAAGGATCTCCTTTGCTTCGCTCCAGACCTTTTCTGGATGAGGAGTCTCGGGCGAGACGTTTGGAAGAGGCACTTTGACCTTCTCTCTAGTATGCTGTTACTCCCTTCACCCTACCGATGTACTTGGAGGTCCAGAGGATGGATAAAGTAGTGGAGAGGATGCACACGCTGGGAGGTGCATCACGAGAGGGAATCCAGTTGGGTTCGTCTAAGGGGAAAGCCGTCAGCAGTAGGCCTCCAGCATCAGGACCCTCTAAGTTTCGACCAACAGGAATCAGGCCTTAGCAGTTCCAGTTCCAATCTCCTGGCCCTCTCCCATTATATTCGGTCCCAGGACCGAGATGATTCATCTATGGAAGCCATGGGAACCTTCGGAATCAGTGACCGGATAGAGTACAGTACGGCGGGGGTGGGCAGGTTCAGCGCCCACCTCAGCAGCAGCGGTTTCCAGCTAGGCCCATTTAGCAGTAGTAGTAGGGTAAGCAAGCTCCCGCTCCTCCGAGGGCAGGCATCATAGGAGGAGGCCAACCTCTGGGCGCTCCTCAAGGAACTCAAGTAGGGCATGGTTGGGGAGGTGGATGACAGCCGAGAGGCAGGGGAGCTGGGTGTGGGAAGTTGCACGTCGTGGAGGCAGCAGTGCCAGCAGGGCCAGAGGTCGTTCGAGGTAATATCACCTTGTTTAGTACTCTTTCCTACGCCTTATTCGATACAGGAGCTTCGTACTCCTTTGTTGCACCTAGTCTGGCCCATGCTCTGGGTTTATATGCCGAGAGACTTCCGGTGCCCCTAGTGTTGAGTACACCAGTCGGAGGTCAGACCGACTTGTTTTCTGTTTGTCGAGGGTGCAGACTGATGATAGGGCCACATCAGTCAGTTAGGGATCTCCTACTATTGCAGATACATCCATACGATGTCATCCTAGGCATTGACTGGTTGTTCTCTATATGTGTCGTCATTGACTGCTTCCGAGGAAGGGTCGTGTTTTCAGACTTGAGCGGCCGACATGTAACTTTCATCGGCAAACGAGGTGGCTAGAAAGGCAGAAAGCGAGAGGGTCCCCTCCTTTTCCTATTAGCTGAGCTATCAGTGGAGTCAGTGGATGCAGAGATGGTGGAAGTTCCAGGGGTCTTCAGTGAGTTTATGGATGTCTTCCCTGAGGATGTGATGAATCTACCCCCTCGACGTGATATCGAGTTTGGGATAGACTTGCAACCTGGTGTCCGTCCGATTTCGATGGCCCCCTACCGGATGGAACCTTCTGAGTTACGGGAGTTTCAGATTCAGATTGACGATATGATGAAGAAGGGTTTTGTTCAACCAAGTGTGTCACCATGGGGTTCTCCAGTCTTGTTCGCAAATAAGGAAGATGGTGGTCTCAGGCTATGCATAGATTACAAGAGACTGAATCAGGTGACAGTCAAGAATCGCTACCCTCTTCCGAGGATAGATGATATCTTTGACCAGCTGAGGGGGAGGGTTGGTTCTCTATGACCGATCTGCGGTCTGGATATCACCAGTTGAGGGTGAAGAAGGGTGACATATCAAAGACTACCTTCAGATGCAGATATGTGCACTTTGAGTTTGTGGTTATGCTGTTCGGCGTTACGAACGCTCCATCTGTGTTCATGGGGCTCATGAACTCCATCTTCTGGGAATACCTAGATCGTTTTGTGGTCGTGTTTATTGAAAACATCCTGATCTACTCTAGATCAGAGGAGGATCATGCTGAGTACCTCATAATGGTTTTAGAGGTCCTCTGACAGCACCAACTCTATGGGAAGTTGTCCAAGTGCAAGTTCTGGACGCGAGAAGTGAACTTCCTTGGGCACGTAGTGTCCGAAAAGGGAATAGCGGTGGAGCCATCGAAGGTCGAGGAGGTCGTTTCTTGGGCAGCACCTAAGAACGTGGAAGAGGTTTGTAGTTTCCTCGGGCTGGTAGGTTACTACCGGAGGTTCGTACCCAACTTCTCCCGAGTTGCAGTACCTTTGACAGCTTTGACCAAGAAGGACCAGGCTTTCGTGTGGAATGGACAGTGCGAGGAAGCCTTCAGCTATCTGAAGGAGAAGTTGGTTAGTGCCCCAGTGCTGAGATTACTAGAGGAGGGAGTAACGTTTGAGGTGTTCTGTGATGCTTCAGGATAAGGCCTCATGTGTGTGTTGATGCAACAACAAGGGGTGATCTCTTATGGGTCTAGACATTTACGTCCTCATGACCGTAATTATGCCACCCATGATCTTGATCTTGCAGCGGTCGTGTTCGCACTAAAGTTGTGGTGGCATTACCTCATCGGGGAGCGCTTTGTGGTCTTCACGGATCACAAAAGCTTGAAGTATATCTTCTCCCAGCGGGACCTGAACTTACGGCAGTGAAGGTGGATGGAGTTCCTTCAGGAATACGACTTCGAGATTTCCTACATCTCAGGAAAAGGGAATGTGGTGGCTGATTCCTTGAGCAGGAAGTCTCAGAATGGTGCGGTTCGAGAGTCAGAAGATGCCTGGAAGGCGATGGAGGATTTGGTTGCCCTGCACCTGGATGCAAGGATGGATAGTGGTAGAGGTTTCCTGTATCAGATGACAGTACAGTCTTCTCTGTTATGGTAGGTAGAGGAGTCTCAATGTGAAGACCCAAAGAGTGAAGTGATGCGTGACCGGGTTAACCAAGGTGATGCCCTGGAAGGGTGGACAGAGGATGGTCAAAATCAGATGCTTTTCTAGGGGAAGTTGTTTGTTCCAGAGGCGGTGCACGAGAGGGTTCTTGGTGAGTTCCACAACTCACTCCTAGAGGTGCACCCAAGAGTTTCCAAGATGTAAAAGGGTTTGAGGAGTCAGTTTTGGTGGCCAGGGGTAAAGCGAGTGGTGGCGGAGTTCATAGCAAAGTGCCTAGTGTGTCAGCAGGTGAAGGCTGAACACCGTGTTCCGGGTGGTTTGTTGCAACCTTTAGATGTTCTTGAGTGGAAGTGGGATGACATCTCGATGGATTTTTTCATAGGTATACCCAAGGTTCAAGGAGGCTGTGACTCTATCTAGGTAGTGGTGGACCAGAAGATAAAATCGGCTCACTTTCTGGCAATCAAGGAGTCGGGCACATTGGATGCCCTATCACAGAGGTATGTGGATGAGGTGGTGCGGTTGCATGGAGTTTCGAGGTCCATAGTCTCAGATAGGGATGCATGGTTTACCTCACGAATCTGGAGAGGATTGCAGCATGCTTTTGGCACCCAGCTACATCTTAGCACTGCTTTCCACCCCTAGACAGATGGACAGATGGAGCACACCATCCCGACAATGAGAGATATGCTGCGAGGATGTATCCTGGATTTTGGGGGTTCGTGGGTTATATACTTGCCTCTGTTAGAGTTTTCCTACAACAATAGCTACCACTCTACCATTGGCATGGCTCCATTCGAAGCTTTGTACGGAAGGCTGTGCCGCTCACCCGTGTGCTGGATAGGAGTCAGGGAGGCAGGTGTTCTTGGCCCGGAGGTGGTGCAGAGCACGACAGAGAAGGTTCAACTTATACGAGAGAGAATGAAGGTGGCTCAGGACCGGAAGAAGTTATATGTCGATAATAGGTGGAGACCCTTGGAGTTCGAGGTTGGGGACCACATGTTCTTTAAGGTCTCCTGTCGGCGTGGGCAGCGGAGGTGCAACAGGGGGAGTAAGCTTTCTCCCAGGTTTTTCAGACCATTTGAAGTGTTGCAGCGGGTCGGTGAAGTGGATTATCAACTGGCGTTCCACCATAGCTATAGAGAGCGCATGATTTCTTCCATGTGTCCCAGCTTCGTAGGTATCTGCACGACAATTCACACGTCCTCGACTGGGGAGAGCTAGATATTGGGGACGATGCAATGTTCGTGGAGCGACTAGTGATGATCGAGGGTCATGAAGAGAAGGTGCTTCGTGGGTGAACCATTCCTTTGGTTTGTGTGTTGTGGAGACATGGTGGGATTGAGGAAAGTACCTGGGAATGGGAGACGCAGATGCGCGCCCAGTACCCAGAGCTATTTTGAGTTGTTCTATTTTGTTGTATTTGTCTATGAGGGAACGCTTTACCTTGTTAAATATGGAATGTGTTGTTTTCCTTTTTCTGAGGATGTGTGTGAAGTGTCCTGAAATGTGGGAGGGGAGGACCTGATCCCTAGTTAAGGCGCATTAAAGTGGATGTGCCTAAACCCGTGCGGGCGAGTCAGTGCCACCCAAAGAGGATAGTATCTTAACATGGAAGAAGGGAAACCCCTCACCCACATGACTGGGCTGTTTAAACTTTTGTTTTACGTGGTTTCATAGGGGAGAGGAGCAGTATGAATGTGATTATTCAGAAGATAGATGAGGAAGAAGATGTTCCTTGGTAACAAAGAGGTTCAATCCTGAGAGGTATCTTTTGAGGTGGTTGTTCGGACCCCTCTCCTTTCTTCCGGTCTAGTTTTGATTCTCGAGGGCGAGAATAGTTTGAGAGGTATCTGATGTAATGGCATGGACCCTCCCAGCCCATTACTTTTCCAAAACGCAGCTCCACCAAGATGGCGACACCGTAAGGGTGGCACTGTGACGGTGGTATCGTATCCTTACCCTTCCTTCATTTTTTTTCCAGTTCCGCTCCCGCAACGTAATTTTTTGACGCTAAAAGATTTTGATACCCTTTTTAAATCCATTTAAAGCCCATAATTAATACCTAAAAATCCCAAGAAACCTCCCCGATGGGGAATATTAAATAATAGCTTAATATCATCATGTGTAACTGCCCACGAAACCACGATCCGACTTTCAAGTCATTCAAAATTCCATATCCCGTAAAAATAGAATCTCATCGCTATATATTCCACTAGAGTTTCTTCTTCTTCTCTTTGGCTGGATTTCTTTCTTCCTCCTGGTGTTCTTGGAGTCCCTCCTTCCCGTGGTTTGTGGTGTGCCTGTGCTGGAGCTTTTCTACTCGTCCTTGGAGTCCCCGATGTTCCTCCCCTGCAAGTCACGCATCCCCTGTTCTTGGTGCATGGAGAAGAACTTATATCCTTGATCAACCAGGTAGGGATTTTCCTTCATCTATCATTTCTGTGTATCATGTGGGGTGGGTACGCTACTGTTTCTGTGGGGTGGATAAAACCAAACCTTAACAAAGATAATAAACGGACTGTTAAAGGATGATGGGGTGTGTTTGACATTTCTGCTATATTCTTTTATGTTGTTATGTGATTATGAACTTTTTGGGCCTATGCTTGCTGAAAATCATGGTTGTTGGTGGTCTTTCCATGCGCACTAATGAACATTTGCCTGCAGTGATTATTTAATGACTATAATATAGAAATTGGTTAATCACTTAAACTCGGCTGGTTAAATGGATGCCTAGTGAACATAAATCTTTGTGTGGTCACCCCGGTTAACCAACAGAAAGAAGAAAATAATGAATTATGTGCTTGAACTTGGAAGTTTCCCTACTCTGTTTTGGTAGTGGGCGTGTTTTCTTGCTAGTTTCTTATGAGGGAATGTGGTTGAGGATGGGATCCTCTGTTGTGTTACAGTTTTTGGATGTGAATCTAAAGTTGTGGGATTTCTCTACTTATGACATGAATTGGGGTGGAATCCCCTACTGTTGGAAAATCATTGGTTATGGTTTTGGGGATGTGGGACTGTATCTTGAAGCCTATTTTGGTTCCAATACATGGAGGGATCTCACTATTTCTTCCCTTTTGATGAGAATTTACAAGAGAACCATGTGTGAATGTTTAAAATTCTGTTTGGTTATAATTCCCCTTGGCTTGTATTTTCCTACTAGTTTCCCAGTAGTGCAGAACTTTACTCAAACAAGATCACTTGAACATGAAAACAAGAATGGGTTAAACAGAAAATTGGTTCTGGTAATGAGTTGTGACTCGGCTGTGAGTAGTGTGCTTACTATGGATAGTGACTAGGCTATTCGTGCTTGGGTTGGGTGTGGAACCCGAGGTTGGGATGAGTGCTTGTTACTTATATATATATAATTGTAGTTTTCATGTTTCTTATTCGCGCCCCACCCAAGTTGAGCACTTAGTGCCGAACACCCCCATTTCATGGGGGAGGGGTTTTTTCCCAACACTCCTATGAGTGGCTAGTTATTAGCTCCTTTTCTGCTTCCTTTCTCGAATAGCCCAAGACACTTTGGTCAGGCTGTGATGGCCTGAAGTCCATTATTAGCCCAAGATTCTTCGGGTAGAGTAGTTGTTCTAGCCTAGGTGTTTGCGTGCATGGTTAAGTATGGTTGTTGTGACCTAGGTGTCTGCGGGCAAGATGGAGGTTGTGGCCTAGGTGTTTGCAGGTGGGATGTGTGGTTGTGGCCCAGGTGTGTGTGGGCGGGGTGTGGCAGTGGGACTGTGGTGAGAATGGCAGGATTGGTTCGATGCATAGGATTTCTTCAATAACCTATGGGAAAGTGGCGTGGGGTACCCAAACATCGATGTACTATTACTATACATTACTTGACTTGCATTATTTGGGGAGTGTGCCTTGGTGAGGTTTGGGTGGATAGTTTTCCTTGCTAGGTGTTTTGGTTGTCTCCTTTCTCACAGGGCATTAGAATGCCTCCCCAGTTGTGCACAAGAGTCTTTGGTTTTCCCTACTGAGTATACTTGTATGCTCACCCAACGTATATAAACTACTTTCAGGTTTCCAGGAGGACTTCAGGGATCGTGCAGGGTTGTACTAGCTCGGGCGTTGGGGAAGTTGCAGTTGCTGTTTTTCTTTTCTTTTGGTACCTTACCCTTGTAGTTTCCTTATATCTTGTGGCTTTTACTTTTGTAACATGCATAAGGGAATGGTTTCTTTGGCTTTAGTTTTACCCCAGTTTTTGGTGCTGTAGGGTTTTATCATCTTATCTCCCAATCCTATTAAAGAAAAAGGTTAATTCCTTCCATCTTGTGTGTGATTCTATACCCTTGGTGCTAGTCACCACTCCGGGACCTATTGAAGGCGGGTCTCGGGGGTCATTATCTCTCCTTCAACTTGAAGAAGGAAGGGTCTGGCAATCTGCTGTCCCTTCCCTCATCTTGGTGAAGGCGGGTCGTGACATCCGTGGTCAGATGACACCTCCAATTGATGTGTCGTCTTCTCGACCATTTCCCAATTCACCCACCTTTTTTTGTCATTCGATTTCATGGCATTCCGAGGTCGTTCGACCAGTTTCGACCACCCCACAGATGTTTTTCAAGCACGCCAAACATCTAAAAAACACATATTCAGCCATGCCTCACAACTGTGCATCCGAATGACATGAAGTCTCCTTGTAAACCTCAACAAGAATAATTAGGGTTTTCTTGTTTGATTTCACATCATACCGATGTTGTTCAGTATGCATTTGACCATTAAACGCATGTTTTGGCCATTTACGACACACAGAGTGCGTTTTCTATCACCGTGGTCACATGAGACCTCCAATTGATGTGTCGTCTACCTGAAAATTTCAAAATTCACCCAACCTTTGTTGTCGTCCGATTTCATGTCATTCCAAGGTCGTTCGGCTGGTTTTGATCACCCCACAAACTCTTTTCAAGCACACCAAACACCTAAAAAGCATATATTCAGCCGTGCTGTGAAAACCGCACGTTTAAATGATGTTCCATATCCTCGTAAACATCACCAATAATAATTAGGATGTTTTTGTGTGATTTAATGTCATGCTGATGTCATTCGGTATGCATTTGACCGTTAAACGCATGTTTCGGCCATTTATGACATGCGGAGTGCTTTTTCAGTCACTGCGGTCACACAACACCTCCGATTGATGTGTCATATGCCCTACCATTTCAAAATCCACCCAACCTTTGTTTTTGTCTGATTTCATGGCATTCTAATGTCATTCCGTTAGTTTTGACCACCCCACTGATGCTTTTCAAGCGCGCCAAACACCTAAAAAACACATATTTAGCCGTGCCGTGCAAACCTTGCGTCCAAATTATGTGTTGTCTCCTCATACACCTCACCGATAATAATTAGGGTGTTTTTATTTGATTTAATGTCATGCTGATGTCGTTCGGTATGCATTTGACCGTTAAACGCATGTTTTGGCCATTTACGACATGCGAATCGTGTGGTTGGGGGTATGGGGGGTGGGGGCATTTCTGGTGGGGGTGTTCGGGGCTGTTTGGGGTGAGGGGGGATGTCTGGGGGTGGGGGTGTCCAGAGTGAGGGGGGTTGTTCGGGGTGGGGGGGATAACGCGCTAACGCCGCCCTAATGCACTAATGGCATATTAGTGTAACACCATAATGACCAAATGGACTAATGGCATATTATCCTATTGACCTAATGGCCATATTCAATTAAATATATATACTAACTTAATAAATATGTCCTATTTTCATTTTCTTTGTTTAGTTGTTTCTTTTGTATCTTGTTGTAGGCTTATTGAAGTATAAGATTGGAATGTATTAGAGCTGTTTGGATCACTGTATGTGAATAAGTAAGTCCATCATTTATTATTTTTGAGGAATCTGATGTTTATGCTATTTTGAATTGTTTTTGTTTGTCATTTTTGTTGTGTTTCTTCTGCTTGGAAATTGTTGGAAATGGGATGTATAAATTAATTTTTTTAAATTTTTTTTTCCAGGTTTGTGGCCGCCATTGGCGGTCATTGTAGGCCAATTTTCTGGTCTCCTATAGCGACCGCCATTGGCGGTTGCTATAGACTCACCCAATAGCAGCCACCATGCAGTCACGATGAGCCGAATTTTCAGTTACCTATAGTGACCGCCATTGGCGGTCGCTATAGTACCATTTTCTAGTAGTGATGATTCCATAATCTATATAATATTAATATTGTCATAATTATTATATATAATAATTATATACATATTTATAACCATTTATACCAAGCGGTGATAAAAAATAAATTACATCATTCCATGGAGACGGTAGTCCATACGCACACACGAGTGATGTTTTAACATTCCAATGGATTGGATGAATGAAAGGTAAATAATAATTATACTTTATATAATCATTATTATATAATAAATATAATATATATTCATTAAATTTATCATAATAACTGACCATAAAACTTGGTGATCAAGAATGAATCATATTGCTATGTGGAGGCAATAGTCCACATATACGCACGAGCGATACTTTCATTTCCCAGTTGATGTAAAGGAGGTGTAAAATGAATTTACCATAATTATAATAACATATAGGTATATTTTTTATATATGATTTATAATTTTAGGATGTATATAATATATTTACATGAATTAGAAGAATAAATAAACTTTGAAAGAGCCGGGTATGATGATTACCTCCTCTTCGAGAGACCTTCTCTGGATTATACCTTAAATCTTTTTAGGATAATATTAAGAGAAGAAAATATGGTATTGGATGCAAGAAAGGAATATAGAAATGAATTTTATTAGTTCTTGTTTGAGATATGTGCCTAAATGAGTGTGAATATAGGAAAATATGTGGATCCCTTTTATAAGTGTGGGGAGTGTCACTCTTGCAACTATTCAATGTTTTAAACTAATTTGAGGTCTTATTCATGATCAGGTGGAACTAAGAAAAATAAAACTAATATATATGATGTTATAGGGTTAACATAAAATCAAATGATCACATTTAGACAAGTTTTGGATACATTTTAAGGCTTATATCCAAGTTAGAACCATTTTAAACCCAATTTAACCTTAACTATGATAACTTAATTTTTTTTACCATGATAACATAATTATAAGCACAAAAATAAAAGGAAAATTATAAATATATATATATATGATGATTATAAATATATAATCCATTTTATTATATTTAAAATCTATAAGTGGAATAAATTACATTTAAAATAAGTACACAAAACACATGAAAAATAGTTTTTAGGAAAATACCGGATTTAAGTGTAAAAATCATTTCACCTTGATATAAAGAAGTTGAATTACACAAATTTTTTTGGTTAAATAATAAAAATATTATGGTTATTATATTTTTTGATCAATAAAAAAATTAATAGAACCTTCCAACCATACCATTAAATGAAAAGACCCCAAAATAATTTTTAATTTGAATAAAATATAATTTAAGTTCCCAAAAGTCAAGCATGGGTTAAAAAATTAAATATAACATTTTAAAATAATTTACTAACTCCTTAAACATATATTTTTTCTAAAAAACACATTAAATAAGATAATGGAAAGTTTTAGAGACATTTTAAAGATTTAATATATAATTTTAACCTAGTTTTACCAGTTTTAACCTTACTGAGATGACACATATTTACCATGATTACTACTAATAATAACCTAAATTAAAAGGTAAAATTTTTTAAAAAAATTAACTTCATGATTTTAAATATATAATATATATTTAAATATTCAATTTCTATAAGTTTTAGAATTCAATTTCAATATAATGTGTAAAATGAAAAGAAAAAAAAATTCAAAAAATATATTTTTAAGCAGAAAAATGAATGTATTTCATTCATTTCCTAGTAAAAATAAATAGATGAATATTAAAATATTTTATTTAATACATAATCTATACTTTTAATTAACATTATTCATAAATTGTTATTTATTTAATTTTTTAAGATAAAAAACATTGTATGCGTAAAAATAGTTTTTTAGAAAAATATATCCTTTTACCTTCAAGTGATTTTATTTTCATTTCTAACCAATTGATAAACAATATATTCATTTTATACATGTTTGAAAAATATTTTTCCATAATTTATTTATTCTTATCTATACCCAAAATTCCAATGGCTTTGCGATAACTATCACATTAAATAATAATATTTTAATAGTATATTATACTTCTTTTAAACTCAGTGTTATGTTTACAAGCTATTAAAGAAATAAAATTTATTTAAAGATAAACATATCATAAAATATATAGTTTTTACATTGAAAATAGGTGATTATTGAATATCCATAAATAATTAATTTGTTCCTAGTAATTTTATCTATCCCTATACAAAATGTGAGAACTTTTAGAGTAGAATGTGTTGAGATATGTGCCCAACACTAAAAGTCCTTCAAAGTGTGGGGTAAATTTCTAGGCCCTAATTGTATTATTCATTTTGGACTCATATTATTGGATTCACTAATTGGTACAATTTAATTATATTAATTCTAATAAACATACAATCCTATAAAAGGAACTATGCAATTTAGATTAGTGTGGTGAATGTTATGATAAAAATTTAAAACTGATGTTTTTTAATGGAAATAACAAAAATAATGAAATGTACCTTCTTAATATATTTTTATATAATGAATGATAAATTGGGTTTAAATTTAAAAATTTATTATATTATACTATGTTTATCAATATAACATCACAAATTTATAAAAAAAACTTAAAAATTATGAATTAACCCAAATTCACAATAAAGTCAAAAAATTTCCTAAAACCTAAATTTGAGATAATTTATATTCAAATAATAAAATGGTGGGATTAAATAATTAAATTATAGAATAAAATATATGAAAATATGAGCTTCATTATTCCATCAAACATAACCATTACACTCTCAGGAAATTACCTACTATAAATGTTAGAAAAAACATTCTATGGAATTAATGGAAGCACTATTTAATTATCACATCCAAAGAAAAATTATGCCACCTATATAGATCAAAATTCCCCAATTTCAAAACTAATATTTAACATTCAGTCAATATCATGATAATCCATATGTGCATGTTAAACCTACCTCCCCTAAAATGTATTTCTCACTTCACTCAAACATTATAATATGGAGATTTTCTCATTCCCAAGCACATGCATGATCTTCATAACTTATTTTTATCAAAGTATATCCACTTTACAGAGTCAAAAAGTATTTCAATCTTGAGTAATTCTACATGGGTTGTTCTATGTATTAGGTTTGTAAGGTTTTAAATATAAAAACACCATAGGTATAATGAAGAGGCTTCTCTAAAGTGAAGTAATTTCATGTAAATAGTTTCAATCAAGAATGGTGTGATCCTCTATCTCCATGAAAAGAATAACCTATAAAAACATTTTTTATACTAATGAGTATTTAACACATTAAAATTTCAGTACCATTAATAATTTTATTCTCTTTTACTCCATTTAAGTTGTTTCGGTTCCTATTTTTTTTAAATATGAAATTACATCATAATTTTTTATTTTGAAAGGAAAGAGAGGCATATTTAAAATTTAAAAATTAGTTTGAACTCCCATCCTATCATTTGAATTATATTTTAGTCCACCTAAAATCTTTATAGACTTGAATTTTCTCCCCAATAAAGCTTTAAATTCTAGAGATGTTATCTTTTTTAGCTCCCAAATAGATTCTTCAAATCACCATATCACAACCAATATCATCCCACACACGAGTTCAGTAATAATAATGAATTTAAATTCTAGATAAGGCTCTAAAGGGATAAATTATTTGTAATTTGGATACCTATTAAGGTATTTAATGGCTAAAAGGGGCTTGATAAAGGTAATATGCAAGGACAGGAAAAAAACCTAAGTTAAATATAAAATGGGATTTCAAAATGGTGCCTCAGTAATACATGAAACATTGCATGAACTATAACATCTTTTAAAAAGAGAAAAATAGAAAGTTATAGATATTAAAACATAACTTGAGACTCTCTATTAAAATATAAATGTAAATAATATGTAAAAAAGGTGTATAAATCTTTCGAGTTAGAAATGATACTCATTTGGGAAAATATTAGTGCATATGAGTTTCAAAATATATCAAGCTTCATTAAATTAAAGGATTATAAATCATTATAGAAAAATCCATATTACCAATCATTTAATCAGTTCATTTTTCAAATAAAGAAATGTGCCAAAAAGACCAAAATGGTCATAATTTATCAAAGTATTTGATTAGTCTCGATATCCTAAAAACATTTCAAAGATTAAAATAGAAAACAAAACATGCAATATAAATTTAATATAATTTTAAATTTTAGGAAAAATTAAAAAAAACATAAAAAATTCACAAAATAGGTTAAATTCACTCCCCACACACTTAAGTTCAATTTACCCTTAATTTAGGCTTAAACAAAATTAAATGTATAGGGAATAAAACTCAAAGAGAAGTAAAGACACAAACTGGGTTTATTTTGAACAATTACAGTCCTAGGTTAAGCTACTAGCTACTTCCAGATTAAATCCAAAAAAAGTCAATAACAAAACATAAAAAATTTATTGACATTAAAGTAAAGAAAGATAAAGATAAATAGAATGAATAAAAAGGATAGAATTTGGTTTGAACCATAAGTGGGTACTATTTTTGACTTCTCCCACCCAAGAAGTGATAACATTTTATCCCCGATAATATGAAGGATAGAGTTTCTTTGATATAAACAACCTCATGTGACTTTTCTTAGTTTCCATGAGTATAAGTCGATAATGGAGACCACCATAAGAATTGAAAAGTGCCCCATACCTTAGAATGAATATAGAAAATTGATTTAAGGGGAGAGGGAAATATAAGAAGGTATTTTTTCTATCGTATTAGGATGGAAGAGTTGTGTCCATTGAACATGAATATATTAGAAATTTATTTGGATTCTCTACCGATTGAGGTTCAATAATTTATTCTAAATATTATTCCTAGTTCTATACTATCATCCTCATATAAACTAGTGTACTACTAAACTAAATCCTCTATTATCTCCTCAAAATATTCCAATTATTAATCTTATTCCTCTAGGAAATTCAACAATTGTATAGAATATACAGTTACAATCAAGTTATTTTATATTTTAAATTAGATTCAATATAAAAAAGAACTGGTTTCACTAAAAATTTATCTCCCAAATCAATTTCACCTTCAAGTTTCTTTTCCTCAAAAACAACTAATGGTAATTTATTTGTTGGAGTCAACAATGTATAGTCCATATTTTACTCAAACCAATTCATCTCAAAGTAAGTGTCATCTATAATCATAAAAGTGGTTAGCAGTATAGATTTATTATTTTCCAAGTTTGATAAATCAAATGGAATTTCAGTTTCTACAAAATTATCATAATAATCAAACAAATTTTTTTGATCTTTAACACTCAAATCAGTTGGATACTCATGGGTAATATACTAATTTAACCTTGAAATATAATAAACTAAATCTAATTCATCCATCAACCCATTTTAACAATTTTCCTCAATAAAAAAGTTCTTAATACATTATTTATATTTTATAGAGTTTTTTTATTTCAATTACTTTATGAAAGTGGAAAGAAGTTCCATATATTTACTCACTTATTAAATAATTTTAAAATTTAATTTTAGTTTTTTTTTTCAATAACAATTCCTTGTTAGACTCATACAAATATCCAATTGACCAATTATTTGAAAAATCACTACAAAATTATATCTTTGACATAGGAAATGAAGTATAAGAAATAAAATACTGTTTTTTTTTTATTTTTTGAATTATTTTTGTGTTTTTATGTAGAATAGTGTGTGCAAGATATCAGGATCCCTAAAAATGGAATAAATCAACATATGGATCTTTTCATGAATCCAAAATTAATATTTTTTTATTTACCTAAGAATGTAACTTAATGCACACCATAGGATCAATCTCTCAAGGAGGATACTCACAAACACTAAATTTCTACTATCAATATTTATTATTAAAATACACTAAAAAATGAAAAAATATAATAGTGGTAGGTTTAAAAACTTATATTACATATATATATATATAATAATAAATATAAGGATGTTAAGACATAAAGAAGATATTAATAATGAAAGAAGAGCTAATGTTCTTAAGAGTTCATTGTGATGTTATCATTATTCAATAAAATATAATTCTTAGTATTATATTTTTTGTAGTGATCAAGACCTATCACACTACACTATCCCATTAAAATTGTTATTACCACACAAAAAGATGTTAACATACAAGATAATACTCTTATAAAAGTAAGCTAGGAGACCTCTTTACCGACCAACACTATCTAAGTTAAACTCCATTATATGAATGAATGCAATAATTATGGGAGGGAATATTTATATGAAAGAGTAAAAATCAAATGGATGATACAGAAAAGAAGGAAACCACTCACCCAAATCGTTTTAACCATATATAAATTACTAGAATAAGATAAATAAAAAAATCAAGCATAAGAACTCAAGGAAACATCAATCCCTCCCTCAAGTAACAAAAAGGTTAGTTCTCCATCAAAAATTAATATGAGAGATAAATTGGGGTGATATAATTGATAAAAAGAGAAAAAATAGTGAATGTATAATATATATATATATATATAGAAATTTATAGTTAACCCTTGAGAATAATTTGATGTATATATTTATAAGGAAGTGGTGGCAGGATTTCCCTATAATTCCATTATCTGAATGTCCATGTATGTTCAACCTATTGAATAAATAAATATAGAAACATAATATTATAGGAAGTTATTATAATACATATTAACTATCCATCCACTATAGTTCATCTTTATTGGGAATGTTTAGAATATGTTATAGTTGTATTACTAAATGAAAATTTTCTATCTTGTAAAACTTATTAAATTCCCATATGCCTATTTCCCATAAATTTATGGCCTTAAAATGGATAAATATAGACCAAAATAGTTAATGAAAATTTTTCCTATAATTTTATCTATCTCCATTAATTTTTTTTAATGTATCATATATGAAGTAGTCAAAATTTGGTCTGAATGATTCCAAAATTTAATCACCCAAAAGAAACATATGATAAGAAAAATTCTGAGGTTGATAGATGAATTATATGAAATATAATAGTCATATATGGTTTATATTTATTATAAGAAGATGAAAATGAAAGAAATATCATGAAAATTATTTTATTAATGTTGTTTTCAATGTTGTATTCATTTCATATTGTTTATTTCCATTCTAAAGTCATATTTTTCAAAAGAAGGTGGCCACTGATACATATCAGTAACTCTATAGATGCACATAAAACTGAGAGGATGGGAGTTCAGACTCATCCAAACCATTTGGGGGAATTATATCCAACTATGGGAATCATTTATATATTTAATACATGTTCATGAATATTACCCTGTAATGTCATTAAAATTATTGGCCACCCTCATAAAATATTAATTATAGATTTGAATGAGTGAGATCACGTCTTTATGTATTATAGTTTCTTTATATCCTCCCTTATTGGGTGAAGGATTGTTGATTAAATTTAAATATTTGTAACCGGGAACTCTCGAATTTAATGTCATCCAAAGAGATAGTTGGTGCTTGATGTTGGGATCATTCCTATTAAATAGGATTATAACATATCTCTATGAAAGGAATAAAAACCCATATAGTTTGGTAATACTTAATAAGACATGTTGTACCTTTTAAGGTTATGTGAAAAGGACTAATTCCAAGTAGTTTAAAGTCATGAAAAATGAATTTTCTAGGTGAAAGGTGCTAAGAAATAGTTAGTGATGGACTTATGTATAAGTGTCATATTATCATTGAACTCAATGTGAATAGAGTCCAATGAGTATGGGTGGGATTAGATAGTAGGAATATGTCCTATAAAGCATAATAATGATTTCATTAGGTATATATCCTACAAAAGGAGATATGATGATACCCAAAGGGAGTATAACCCTCTTGGTGGGGGCATTTATTTATTTGATATATGGCATGATGTTTATAATTCCTAGTGAAAATGACCCCAGAGAAAGGATGGAAAATCTTAAAGGTAATGTATAACTTCAAGTGGGGGCATGATGTCATTAGGGATAAAACCCAATTGAGGAATATGGTTGTGATGGGTGTATAACACAGTTGGGGAAATCATAAAATGATGAAAATATTGGAATATTTTGTTAAGGCCTCAAAAATAATCATACATGTCCTTTTAGAGACAATAATAAGATCCCATATAGTTTGAGATACATAGTTTAAGTTTATATAATGGGACCATACAATACAGTTTAACATCATGCTATAAGGATTTTTTTCATGTACTTTAACATCATGAAACTAGGATTTTTATGTCATGAAATGTGTGGAACTAGAATATTTTGTATGTATTGCCCATATGAGGATACCATTTTATGATTCATTATTAATATGGACCTTTTAAGGAATGTATCGTGAGGAATATATCACTTTGAGAAGGATAAAAATGTATGTAAGAGCTTACACCTTGGAAGGAGGCTCATATTGAAGGTATTTTTATCATGCTAATGGCATAATATACCCAAATATATATGCCCACATGAGACATGATCATTTTGAGAAATAATAGATAGGGGAAATATAGAACATTTCATGGGAGTATATGATTAAATTAGAGTGTGGATTATACATTGAGCCTACCTAGATGAATAATATGTTTGAGACTTACACCTATAGAGGAATCCCAGGATGGATGTTTTAATTAATGGAGAGATCGACACAGATCTTTAATCCCACATGATTTAAGCTTGGTGTGGGAAATAAGAGACAATAGAATATCAAGCATATTGAATATTTACATTTTTATGGAACCTATACCTGAAGAGGAATCCCATGTTGTGTATCCTAGGCTTATTGATGGTATCATCAACTAGAACCATCTTAGATCTAATGGGAACAATCATGGGTCCAATACTTAATGGGGGATTACATCCTCCAATCATCTATCATTTTTTAATATAGGGAGAGGTATAGAAAAAATAGTATAATATACTATAAGAAAGACTAGAGTATTAATCTAGTATGGATGCCTTATCCAGCCTGACATGATTGATAGATAAGAAATCCATCATTGATCTAGGATATAATGCTCTAGTTTATTCCTGATAGAGACGCTCATTATCAAGGGAATCCATGAATTTTATCCCTATAAGGGTTAAAACTATCTTGGATGATGGCCCAAGACTCATTTTATCAAATAAATCCATCATTGAAGGGGTACATGCTGATGTGAATACCCTGATCGCGTGAATCGGGTGGCCTTAGAGGAGGCTTCAAGTTTTTACCCGAATGGCCCAAAGGCCTTATTTTTTATTTTATTATAGATAATCCCCTTTTTAAGGGTTGAAGGGGAACCCGTACATGACCCATAGGCCCAAGTCACAAGGCCTGACATGACCTGTAATACATGACCCGAATGCCCAGAGGCATACCATGCCCAATACATGACCTGTAGGCCCGTCCCACTAGAGCTGCCCCTCCCCAGATTCTGCATCATTGATAGCCTTTAGCTCCCCACCTACATTTCTGATCGGCTAGCATTGCCCTGTACAAAGCTGCACTGTGCCTAGTCCCGATGGCAGTTTCCATACCCTCTCATTCTTCCAATCCAATTAGCTCTGCATCTGGTGACTACTATTGGTGCTCTGATCCTCGTCTGGGGCCTACTCTGTGTGAACTGGGCTACTTCATAGTCTTCAATGGCCCGAAGGCCCTGTGGCCCGAAGGCCTTTGATATCCTGAAGGCCCTGATACCCATTGTCCCAAACCGGTGGCCCGAAAGCCCAAATCATGTGAATAGTCGGGATGCTACAGTACCGAACAGTGCCTGCTATAGTAACTTCTATAGTACTTGATATAGTACCTGCTACAATACTGCTACAGTACCCCCGGAAATTCACCTCCACTCATTTTTGAACCTAGGTCTCTTGGATGCCAAGCAGGAGCCCTTACCACTCGGGTACAGGCTCGTTGGTGGCTTCAAGTTTGAATTCATAGAGTTTTAAACTTGTTGAAGGATAGACATGGAGGTATTCTGAACAATAATAGTTTAAAAAAATGTTGGAGGAAGAAATAATGCTTGAATAAGGGGGAATATTCTCAAATAGGGAGAGTTTTAAGAGTGGATCTCACAAGATGTACCTCAAAGATAGGCTACCATGTAGTCAGCTCAACCTCCACCTATTCAACTCAACCCCTACATGGTCATATTGACCTCCATGTGGTTAGATTTTAATCCATGTGGTATACCTAAACTCTTATAGGTTGGTATTACCTATTCATTGTTAGGTATTTCCCTTTTTTCTTACATGCATAGGGGAATTTCCAGAAGAAAATGTTCTCAGCTCTCGACTATTTCTCCTTCATTTATCTATGACTTCCATCTATTTAATTTTGGAGAGGAGGGGATTTTTATAGTCTCCCCATAGTATTTTGTTTCTTTAATATAGTGGGTACAATGTCACATATCCAATAAGAGTTGGTGTATGACTAATGAAATCCTCAGAAGGACCTCGTGGAATGTCAAATTTTCTACCTATCACCATGTAGTTAAACCATGTGTTGAGTGAAGGACCACATGGATCATCATTTAATGATTCTCCATCACCATGTGGTTTGGACCATGTAGTATATTTAGGGACCTAACATATAATATTTTAAGGATGCTCCATCACTATATGGTGAAACCGCATGGTGGGCGGGGGACCTATTTGTCTTTAGGGATCAACCTCATTGGTCTTAGGGACATCACAATTCCCTAATATTCCTTTTATTTTCATTTAATAAACTTTGAAAAATATTTTAAATCCCACATTTTCTTGATTTTTTCCCAATTATTTGGTTTTTTCAATTATGCAGGTGTCAACAAAATCCCCCTCAAAATTAGGTCTGTTTGGAATGATAAGTAGTCGATTATGAGGAGGTAGAAATGTTTATTTAGATTTCATATTATAAAATAATTTTTGGGACCCAATAAATATGTGAGATACGAACATTCATTTTACATTTAATTTGGATATTTTATGTGAACTCCTCTATAATGATCCTTGATGTTGTTATCATTAAAAATGAAATCCTTCCTTACTCAAACTCAGTGAGTGGTATTCATTATCAATTTCTTGGTTTGTGATATGACTTCACGGTTCATGTGGTAACCTAATGGATCATATGTTTATGAATATGATCTTTCTAGTGGAATTAATGGTCCATGTTGCTAACTAAGTGAGAGTGGTACTTTTTGAAATTTTAATCACCCCTTTTTTCTATGTAATTCTTGGGAAATTATACTTTATTCTTATAGAGGTAATTTCTTTGATATCTACCCATATTTTTAATTCAATAATTATAACTGAAAAAATAACCATCACTTCTTGGAACATTTTTTCAAACCATCAATATTATGTGATACCTAAAAACAAATCCTTTGGTAATATTTTAATGCTGCAGATTTGAGATTACCTGCTATCTAAAAGACTACACATTTATGAAATTAGGTGCAATAAAACTATCATGATTTCTTTTATTGATTAAAAAAACTACCAATGAGGTATGAATCCTCCTTGGACTACATTTAAGAGATCGTTTTTTGTGAAGAAAAAATTTCCCTATAAGCCCATTAAGGAACTGTATATATATTTAACAACTTTCCTCTTACTTATGAAATCCAATATTAGTTCCAACAACCTATTTATAGATAATATTAATCCATCATGGAAATTTATCTATATAATCCCAATAAAGGGTAGATTCTAAATTGTTACTTATGCTCTGGTGAAAATTTCTCTAACAAATGGTATTGGGCTTTATGGGTGCACCTGAGTTGTGTAGAGTTTACTAATAAGATGAGAATAGTATACTTATTCAATAATATGTGGGCCTCTCAGTTCATAGTGTATAGGCTAAATTAACTTATAACAAAACCAGTTAGTCTTTGGTGTTTGATCACCAACACTTTATATATTCATAATTGTGAGGTAGTAATTAGTTTATGGGATATCTAATAACTTGGGGGAATCCTGCTCCTAGGGGAGATGTATGATGAACTCTTTCATGGAGATAATGTTTGGGAGGATGTGGGATAAACTCCTAACCTAGAGAGGGTTTTTATAAATCAAAATAGAGAGAAATAGAATACTCTGTGAGAGTCTTAAATTTTTTTTGATCATCTCATTCATCGAATGGGTAGACACATTCCATCAACCTAGCTGGAAAATGATGGGAGTAACGCATTCAAGATGTTTCCTTCACTAAAAAACTATAGACATTGAGAGCTCATATTTGAACATTTTTTTAGTAGGATAATACCATTTTTTGGTACAAAATATGTACAAATTTAGATCCTTCCTTTTAACTAGTGAGGTTCCTAGCTATGTTCTTGAGTACATGGATCTTTCTTTCAGGAGATGCTCATTCTAGTGTTATAGGTAACACCTTGGTAATAGCATCTTAACTAGTGAAATGATAACCAATCAACCTAGAATTATTGGTTCTCATTAACACCTATCATATATTGGACCATATATAGGAAGGGAGGACCTCCTATCATATTATTGGGAAATTCAAGTTCCTATATAGCTATATGGATGAATACTTTCAATGTTATGAGTTCAAAATAGTAATATTTTCTCATTCTTTATCTAAAACAAGAATGATCGATATTATTGATGTTTGACCAAGGTATTTTATGATTAATTAAGTTATTTACATGTTGATGAATCAATTTTATTTCACCCTTGTTACTTATAATGACACACCATCTAGAATAGCTATTAACAATGGTAGTGGTACCGAAGAAGAGTATTCCTTCATAATTTATTTTTGGGATGGATTCTTGGTGGATCAGTTGAATGAATTTATCATATGTTATCCAAATTCATCTTATATATTCATTCACCAATTTAGGTGTTTCTATAGGGTGTCCTTTCATCCTTGTATCGGTTTTAAGAGGGAGTTACATACTATTATCATTTTCCATCTTTAGGTGTTTCTATCATGAGAAGATATAAACATTAGTTTTTTATATCCTCCCCCTAGTTCACCCATCCACTTGTCATGGGATTATGCTAAGGCATGGACAGAGAGCTACCCAGATAGTATACTATGGTAAGATTTCTGGTGAGTGAACAGACCATTCTCTTCCCAAAGATCAGTGTTTGGGGATATATTTGAGAAAACATTTAACCGAAAAGGTTCCATAATCAATCATCCTAGGAATCATAGGGATTCCTCATCCTCACATTTTTTCTATATTGAGAGAGGAATAGCCTCAGTGATAATAAATGAGGATACAGACTATGTTGATGATGTTAGTTCTATTGTACCAAAAAAGTGATTCACCAGCTGAATTTTCTCTTACTATTTCAGTTCACAGGCTGATCCAAGGAGTCATAGTTGAGGATTCACCTAAACTTATCTGAATAGATATATTAGTTTCATATTCCATTTATTTGATTCCTGGGTATATTATATGAGTTATGAAGAAAGAGATTATAGATCCCATAGTTGTTGCAAAAAATTGAACAATGTAGAAGAGGTATTGGCACTAAGTTTGTGCCTTTATCATAGATAATCTATTAGAGAATATCAATGACAATATAGAAATAATTTTCCAACTTTTTAAAATATTTGGTATATGTGGATTTGATTACCAAAACCTACAAGTTCTCATGAGGAATTTTTTAGTCACACGATAGAAATTGGTGGTCTAATAGACTAACTTACTTTAATTTGATAGTGTCAACTTTCAAGTGGAAGGTGTGGAGGGTTCCATGAATGATTTGAGCGATTACACTGCCAAAGAATCATGAAATTGTGATCATATGGTCATGTAGACTATAGAACTATGATAATGTAAGTCTCATGTAGTCCAAGAGAAATAAAAATTACTAGAGGCTACTGAAAAACTCAAGAATTTAAAATGAAGGAACAAATTATTAGATACTTGTTTTAAGGACAAATTCTCATTGTCTAGGGATGAATCTTTCAGATGAGTGGCCTTAACTATCCCATTGATTTCTCCCATCATGAATTATCTAACATACCAAATTTGGTTCATCAAGGCCTATTATAGATGATTCTTTTTTGTTTCTTTTTACTGTAATAATGGGGAGATACTCTAAGTTTTGGATGTTATTCCCTTTGTTTTATCAATGAGAACACATATTTTATTCACAATCATTTTTAACTTTATTTTTCTATTTATTTACTCTATTTTTTCATTTTTTGTAAAACATTCAGAGGGTAAAATCATGATAATTCAAATCCACAAAAACATTAAACTAGAATAAACATGGTTAACCATGATTCCTGAATTAGTTGAGACTATAGGGACTGTTCCAGAGCATGGATTATGGATGAGTATAGGAAGAAATTCTTTCACTGCACACTAGAGTTGGTATATTTGGATTCTTTAATTAGACTCAATGTGACAAAGGTTATGAAGGGTTAAATTTGTAATAAGAATTCCCATGTTAAATATGGAATTGATATCCTAAGATTGTGGATGAATATTCTATATTTTAATAGGGAAAAAGGTTCTATTAAGAAAAAAATAAATTTTTATTGAGTCGTATTTTGGACCCCACAATCTCAAAGTCTCTTTACTTTGTAACAACCATAATCGTTTCCAATTCCTCATACTGGGGAAGCTTAGTGAGAAAGGACGTGAATTTTATTTAGTTTTACCTTTATGAGTTTTAAACCTAACAAGTTTTATGCCTTTTAAAATTTATGATGATCAATTTTGTATAAATAATACAAGGTGCACATCTATATGATGGGGACTTTACATTTTCCTATGCTGCCTATTGTAAGTCTTCAGACTGGTGAGTGCTGTGTCTCTTTCCTTTGGTATTTTAAGGTTATGAAAGTCATACCAATGAAGGCTAGTGTTTAAGGTCATACATCTTTTTCCAAGAATGAAATGTAAATTTCTTTCGCTAAAAAAGATTATGGTGCATAGAGGCATACCTCCATGGATATCAAATCCACATTAATAGTTTTATTATGGATTATATAAATAATATCTCAAGGTATTTGATATATGGATGGTGATATGGGATATGTATTCAAATTATGAAAACTATCTATATTCGAATGATGAGTTCCATGGTGAACTTGTTAGGTAATACATATATTAAAGGTCTCTCCCATCAAGACAAGATGATTTTGATTGACATGAAAAAATGGGTGTACATATGCAATGTTTTATTGGGGAATGTATTTATAGATAAACAAAAGTGTCCCTTAGAGTTGAGTATACTCACTACGGATAGCTAGAAAAGGTTTGTGTAGACTCAAAAACATTGGAAATGAAGTAGGTTATGGAATAAGGGTATCAAAGGATGGTTTTGGTACCCTAAAATTTGTTTCATTATGTACTAAAAACATTATCAAGGTCGAAGAATATACTATATCATTGCTCTAACATTTACATGGACCAGTGGATCCAGGGAACATAAATCAACTTTTTCTAGGTCCATATAGTTATCCCTATAATCTTTGAACCCATTTCTTTATACACTATGGCTTTTACCTAATCCTTTAAACTAGTAATTTTAGTGTGTGGTGACTTTAATTTTTCTTAGACCACCATTTATGAGTTTTTTTCCGTGAAAGTTTTTTTTCATATTCATTAATAGTTTAAGTTCATGTGATTTGGGTCACTAAGAAATATAATTTTAAGGTCATAAATATTTCATCTCCATGTCATAATATGTGAAGTATGGGAAAGGAAAAAATCAAACATGAATAAGAGACCAATTTCCTAAATACAGAAAAACTTAGAGAATAGAGCACATAATTTAGGGTCATAATACTGAGACTAATGTCAAAGGTGAGAGAAGTAACAATCTAAATAAGGATCAAGATCCAAGGAAACCCCAAAAACTTTTGAACAAGGTATGATGATGATGATGATGTAAATTATATGTCAAGGTTCTTGGATTACTAGCGATGATAATGGATAAATACAAAAAGGATGACCATTAAACAGATTTTGATGATGGGTTCCACTATGATTTTATTAGGGAATATAAATATTAGAGGTACCTTCACTCAGGAAAGGATGTTTTTGGTTAATAGGACAATATAAGGATTCATATACAGTGTCGTTTTGGTGTATGTATTCATAGACAAAAAAATTGTCCCATAGAGTTGAGCTCACTCTTTACTAATAGCCATGAAAGTTGTGTGTCAATATGAGGAACATGAAAAGACCGTTGAAGCATTATAGACTTGAGTTTACCATATTTGGGTTATTAATATCTTTTGTAAATGAGTGGAGGTGGATTATAGTTTTTGTAAAGGTCTAGAATATATAGCCTAGGCCTCACTACATATCCTGAACTAACCATGAATCAATCCATATGCAGTTCTCATAGAGTAATTCAGTGCATAGATCTTTCTTATAAGTCAGTAAAGGGAGGAATTTAATTTTTATTTTGGAATAATGAACCTAAAGATCTTATATGGATTTGGATTATACATGGGGATAATATAATTATAGATAGACCATCCACATTAATTAAAAAATTCAAAAAAAATAAACTTTATATTGAGAAATTTAATATTATATTACCATGATGTGATTCCATATCTTTCTTACATGGGATATCCAAATAATGCTTCCCAATAAGATCCACCAGATCCTCTAGGATCATGTGGGTCACACTTAGTGTAAGAAATAAGTGTTTTTTGGGAGACTTCTAATGTTTCTTGAGAGTGAATAACAAAGGAGAGAAATAAAATATGGGGTTAATTTATATGTTTCACTCCATGAGTAGGAGGAATTTTTTATCTTGGAGTATGATAATTTAAGGTTAAAAGTCGTAAAATAGGAATCCATAAAAAAAATATGGATCTCATAGAATGGAATTGGGACACATATTGTCAGATATTCTAATAAGTTTATGCTCATACGTGATGGATTGAAATAGTTCCATGTGGAGTGTCTAGCATATGGGGTCACTTTTCCCCACTTAATATTACCATAACCTTATACCAAATAAAGGGGTTTGGAATTGGGGAGGATCTATGGATGGATCTAAGGTGGGTGACCCTATGTATATATATAGAATATGAATCTATCTACACATATTTCTTATAATAATTCTATTTATTTATTTGGATCATATCCCAAGGAAACAAATCTGGTAGCCTTACTCTAGAATAAAGTGATTACAAGGGACCTGAAGTGAATGAAAAATGATATGATGAATAAAGGTTATACTGATGAGGTTTATTGGTTTAGAATATAGTTATGAATGTCAATATGTATCTCTTGTTATTTGGAACCAATCCACACATAGTTCTTTTAATTATCCTCTATATAGATTAGGCTTATATGTAGGGGAAAAGAAATTTTATTTGTACATGTTAACATATGAGGGAAAAATTCCAAATACAACTGCGTATATTGAACTTATAAGTAGGAAGGGGATTTTCAATTTTTTGGTTTTTTGAAGATATGATTCTTATGTAATGTAAATTAATCTTATATTATCACTAAAAATCACAATAACCAACATGAATGAAGAGTGATCTGATCAGGAACTAAGATGAGGTGGGGGTATTTTTAGATTTTTGTGGTTGGAACCAATTTAGGGATTGTGGGTGTCACTATGTATCTTGTTATAATAGGAATCTAGCCACACATGGGTCTTGAGAGTGGCCCAATAGGATTCCAACATTAAGGTAAAATTATTCCCTCAAAATTGGTTGATGACCATGAAGTTTAATGTCATGTAGGACAGACATCACTGTACAATTTAATGATATAGTATGAAGAAATTTACTGAATAGTTTAATTTCTTTCATCCCAGACATTCACTATTAAATTTATCATTTTACAATAAGGATGAATTCATGCAATTTTATGTTTTTCAATGAAGAATATAACTATATAGTTTAATATCTTACATTAAGGATGATGTCATGTAGTTTAACATCATACAAATAGGATGGGAACCATGTAGTTTAACGTCTTGTGGTAAGGAATATTTCATACAATTTAATTTAATTTGATGAGGATGAGTATCATTGATGTGATATTTTTCAAAGTACTTATTGAGAAGTATCACATTAATAGTAGGCATGATGTGCTCTCCATCCACTGTGATTAGGGAATATTCTCTATTAGGGTAAAATTCATCTATGAAGTAAGCCCCATCACATTTTGGCTCTAGTTTCAAAGGCTTCTTCCTCGATATAATTTTTTTCTAAGATAAAAATTATCTCCCCTGGGAGAAATTAATCGAGGAAAAAATTATTATTAAAGTCTCATGCAACCTAGTTTTTTATAGATTTCTAGGTTGTGTATTGTTCACAATCACTTTTCATCAAGATGATCCAATTCATCTATCCATTTCTAGGAATTTTCAACTTCAAGAATTTTGATATAGATATTAATACAATTTTAGGGATATTGAAATTCAAAAGGTAAAACTACCTCTATTCTATACAAAAGTGAGTATGGGGTTTCTTGCATATAAGTGAGGATTATGGTGTGATAAACTCATAGGGCATAAAATAGCTTGTCTATGTGAGACCTATTATTCCTATCCACCATATTATGAAGGATATTAGATAGAAACTTATTAAAATATTTTATTTTCCCATTTAAAATGTCATGATAGTAGGAGGAATGGTTGAATTGAATTTTGTATTTTTGATATAGTTCTTAAACTTAGAAAGACATAAATCAATGTTATTTCCTATAAATATCATGTGAGGGGCACAAAATCCTATTATGATATTATAATTCATAATTTTTATGATATCCTTTTCTCTAACCACCTTGAGGGATATATCCTCAACCCATTTGCAAAAGAAGTTAGTGGTAGTAAAGATGTACCTAAAATGCATAGCTGTAACTAGGGTATTTGGCCCCATGATATCTATTTACCACATGAAAATTTTATATTTTTTAGTATGGAACATCTCTAGAGGTAGATATATGTAATTGGAATATATTCCAAAAGAATGGAATTTCTTGGTGAATTCAAGTCAATATTTTTTCATTGTTGGCCAAAAATATTCGAGCCTCTTAATCTGATGGGAGATCTTTTTTTTGACTAATGCACACCACATTCCCTAATATGAACGTATTGTATGAAAATGAGGATTTATGAACCTTAAATGATTATTAGTTGTACTCTATCAGAACCTCATAAATAGATTACTTCCAGTGAAGTAGGAGGATTCTGGGGAATGAAATTTTCTACTCGATGCAAGATATGCTCTTTCTTGGATCAATGTGATAGAAATATCCCACTTCAAAGATAGTGTATTATAGGGTATATCCATAAAGTAGTATAATATATTGATGATGGTATAAAATTATCATAATTTAAATCAGTTTTAATCTCATTGATCTCTTTCATTTTATATCTAATGACTAGAGAGATAACCCTATTATGCACAATGTGAATAATAGGTTCTTCTTAGTATAGATCATCCAAGACTATATAAACATATGATAACACATAAACATGATCATTTTTTAACTATTGTACATATGTTAGAGTCATATTCCAAGTGATTTTTTCCCATTAGTTCATGGACATGACTGAATAAAGAGATTAGTTCCTCCTTTTTAATGGAATATTCTCTAGTGACTTTTTTAAATACCAGCTCTAAATTACCTTCAATATACAGGAATTTCACTAAAAATTAAGGGAAAACACTGAGTTGATGATGAGAGCCTGATATTCTACTTCATTATAGGTTCAACCTTACCAAAGAATAAAGCAATATAGTATGACTTCATTGACTGGTAAGATAAACACAATGCCCAAACTGACCTAGTTTTCCTTTGGGTCATCCATTCTATTCCCCATGGTGCTCCTAGAAGATCCATTAAAGTACATTCTCTATAATTGAGGGGAATACTAAATAAAAAATATATCTTTATAAAGGATCTCTATATCTATTGGTCCATCATTTGAGATTGGATGTGATGTAAGAAGGTCCATTAAATCCTACCCCTTAATTTCTCTCTAAGGTATGAATGATATATCGAATTATTGAAATATGAATATCCAAAATGCTAGTCACCATGTTAGAATTGGTTGGATAAGGATATACTTGATAGGTAATATGTAAGGCACCATAAGTACTTCATGTTGATTTAACTAATGTATGATCTTCTTTACTGCAAATATCATCCCAAGGTAATTCAACTATATGTCAAAATATTAGGTCTCAGCGTTGAGCAATGTCATTCTAAGATAGTATAATATATTTTCATTTTATATGTCATTCTTTTGGGCACTGAGTGCACCAAACAAGTTCTCTTGAGATTCCACATAAAAAATATTTTTTTTTACTATAATAGGCATCATCAAATATGGGGGTTAAAAAATATGCTTCTTAAGGATATCAAAGCCTTATTAGGAACTATCATCCCGCTTATAGGGGATTACCTTCATCAATCTTATGAAGGGAAAGCATTTTTTCACTAGATTGGTGATGAAGCATCGAATATAAGAAAGAAATCCATGTAATTGTAACAACCCGAGATTTTATGAGAATTATTCTTTTTAATTTCATTGATGTATTGTGTTGTATGCTACACCAAATTTAGCTTGTGCTATACGCAACACTGTATTAGCTTGCAGTATACGCAACACTATTCTTGGCTCGTGTTACACACAATTTCATGTTCGTTTTGTAGAAATTATTCTACGCAACATTAAGTATAGATTTTGTTTAATATATAAATGAAATAAGTTTTAATTATGTTATACGCAACAACAAAGGGATCTTTCACTACATGCAACCTTGACTTGTCTTGCGTTACACGCAATCGCGACCTTCCTCGATAGCGTGTGTAGTACGCAATATCGGGTTTCACTAAACAACGATATATTGTTATAATATTATTATGGACTAGCCGTTATAAATATTAGTAACTAAATTTTGAATTTTATAACATTATTATTCATCTTAAACATTTTCTAGAACATCGTATGAGAACAAAATAATTTTTTCAAGTAAAATAAGTATTTTTCAAAAAATGCAGTTTTACCACCTTTTGATGGCGCATCCACTTTAAATCTAGTTTTTGACATGTTTATAAGTTAAATTTGAAAAAATAAAATTCTTCTTTTGAATCTAGATATAAAAATTTACATTGGACAAATTTTTCATATTATTCTGCTAACTTTCATATTTTAATGAATATTAAAAACACGTTATATTTTAATTAAAAACAATTTTTTCATCGTAATAATTTATATGGTTAGATAATAATATTTTATGGTTTTAAAGTATAAATAGAATATATTTTTACCATTTAATATAATTTATGTAATTATCATTGATTTTACATTGAATTCATAGGTAAAATCATTTCAATCTTTTGCAATGTTTTAACTTTTAAAACTCGTTTTCTTAACAACGGGATTAATTTTAAATTAATTTCTACAACATCTGTGATTTGAATTTGGAAAAATGGATTCCATATTTGGAATCATTAGTTCCAAATTATGTTAATAAGCTACTTTTTTATTTTTAGTCTTCATGAATAGTAACTACGGTAAATTTTATTTACCATAGAAAAAGGTAAATCGGGTAATTAAGGGTAAATATAATATTATTAAATTACCCTAACACGTGTCCTAATATAATTGTATGATTATATTTTACCCTAAATCATAATTGGGTCGAAATGTAATCTAATGTAACCCACTTGTATTTGATTAAGACCTTTTATTTATTTTATTTAAAGGAAAGTGAAATGTCTCACTCAAACTTTAATAATTAGATTATTTTTAATATAAGGTTATACAGAATATAAATTCGATTATAAATACTCATTTGAAATATAAAAAGTTTTTATTTTTCATGCTAATTTATTTGTAATTTTTAAGAAATATTTAATTACCTTAATAGCTTATACATTAACGATGAAGAAATTATTTATTTAGTGAAAAATCAGTAATATAGTTTTTATTAAAATAACAATAACTATCAAAAGGACCATAAACTTGACCAAACATTATTGGTCGAGTATATATATACCATAATCATCCAAGGGTATATTTTTGTACCATTTGGAGCCTTATAAAACCGATTATGACATTTATATTATTTTATTTTAAATGATGTCAAAGATGTCACCTTCATAATTTAATAAATATAATAATTTAAATGTTGTTATTTTAAAAAGATAAATTTGAGTACAAATATTATTATGAAATTTATTATATTTTAATTTATCATAGGATTTTATTTTTAGTTTTTATGCAACATATAAGTATATTAAATAATTATACAAAAATGTTGTAGTAATTATTTTATTAAGAGATATACCAAATAAATGGTTTTAAAAATATTAAAATAAATACTATATGAAAAAATTAATGTTCCCAATTAATTTTTTTGATGAATATGACATGTTAGGGATGTATTATATATTTTGGTTCGAACATATCTTCTGTGTGGTTTTTATTTAAATTCAAATAATGAATAGTGTCAAAATTGACACTATTGATATTTTATAAAAATAACATATTATTAAATTATTTAAAAATCACAAAAATATTTAAAAACTAAAAATTTAAAATTATATGGTCTAAAAGGTTATAAATTATCTAATTATGGAAAATTTAAAACATTTAAGTATGTATTTATAACAATTTAAAATTCAGAATTTTATTACCACAAATAAAATTAAATAGATTAAATAATGATAAATCAAGTTGATAAGGTTTAAAATAAACTTAAAACATGTATAAATTTTATTGGTTGATGATATTAAAAACCTATATCATCTCATATTCTAAGTGAGTCATTTTTTGAGGTTTTTAAGTGGTGTTTTATTTTATTATTAATTAATATTTTTAAGGTTTCCAAAAGTGTCCCTCTCCTCTCCTATATAAGGGCACCTCCTTCCCTCTCCTCTTCACACACATTTGAGCCGTCAAGATCAGTCAAACCCTAACCATTTCACTTATACACTTCCATATAATCCTACTAGAGGTTTTGGTCATCTTTAAATACCAACTTTAGTGCCCTAAGAGGAGGATAAGAGGAGCCGCGTCGAAAAAGAGGTAATATCTTCTACCGATTCTTTCAAGTTTCTTTCTTCTTCAACTTATTCTTATTTATTTGTTTCATAATAAATTAATAACATCAGTATAACTCATATACTGATATGTTATTATAAATATGAAACAACCCTATTTCACCTTCTATCCATCCTACGAAAAACAAAATCACCGCTCGTGCGTATGTACGGAATACCGTCTCCACGCCGTGGTGTAATCTGTTTTTCCACCACCACCTTACTTGGATGAGTATAATGGTGTAATGAATAACTATATATAGTTATTAAAACATCATACTGATTCTGAGATATTATATCATCCACTATAATTCAATTCAATAATTATGGGAACAATATCATCGCTCATGCATACGTACAGATTACCGTCTCCACGACGCGATGAGATTCATTCTCCATGTTAACCACTCAAGAATTATTATAAAGTATATATAATGAATAATAATGAAATATATGACATGATAAAGCTACCGGATTTATATATATATATATATATATATATATATATATATATATATATGTCATCTACTTACTTCCATTCAAGTCAATAAGGAAAAGAAAACAGCGTTCATGCGTACGTACGGACTACCGTCTCCATGAACGGTCTATTTAATTTCATTTATCTATATATTATATATATATACTGAATATATATGATATATAAATCATTATTTAAATTATGGAAGTAATTAAATCACGATTTAAGTAATAGTAATATCAAGAACAACAAGTCCAAACACGTACGATAAATAAAACGATTTTACCCAAAACATTGCTTTAACATGGAATTTACAAAAGAACGGGTAATATAAATTCATAAGTGAACCATATATGATATAATAACAATGAATATGATTCTTTAATAGGTAAATGAAATTATTTAAATCATTATACAGGATTTTTGGATACGTACGAAGCATATCAGACCTAAGGCAAAGGAAAATCTCACAATCTCAATTTTTATCCAAGATTATTTATACTTTGGTATTTACTAGGGAGTATTTATCATCCACATACATGTTTCATCAATATGTAATATTATTTCTATCCTCCTACAATTTATTATATACAATTTTACCTATTGGTGAATTTTTATTAAAATAAATGAAAGGAATCTTTTATCGTTTTCAGTACGAGGTGCTTTTTGACTTTTCCGGCCAATGTACGAGAAGAATATTTATTTTTAACTTATACGGTGTGATTTGATTTTTATGATTTCATAGAACATTATTTACATGAAGATTCATTTACAAGTTTATTTTCAATTAACTACTTTTAGTTTAAAATTTTTATGGCATGTTGAGAAAGGAAAAATGTTTTTGAAGAAGAAAGGATATTTTCCTCAGGAATGGAGTTCAAGTGTTTTATCAAAATTATTTTCCATCTAAGATAATATAGGGTTCTGTTTCTATCCCTATTATTACATTGCTTTCATTATGTTATGATGGAATTATTTTTATGTAGTCCTTTTATGGATTATGTTATGATGGCATGATGTTTATGAATCCCATTTTTATTACATGAGTTATGCTATGATGTATGGTTTATGATTTTGTGGCACACATAAGAATGGTTTCATTATGAGATGGGTGGGACCTATATCTCCCTCCAATGCATTGGGTAAAGATTTATATCTCATGATATAGACATGTCTGGAATGACAAGTTAATCTGATTCAGTGATACATGACTGGAACGAGGAGTGAACTCGATTCAGTAAGGGACTTTCTCCTCTATGATGGTCTTGGCATCAATACCTTGGCTACTATGGAAATCATATCATGTGATTAATGGTTTTCCAAAATTACATGTTTTATTCCCATGATATTTTATCATGATTGATGATACATTATGTTCTATGCCTTATGTACTTCCAAGATTTATGTCTTTGCTCAAGATTTTGATGTTTAGATTTTATGTTCAAGTTTTTGCATTCAAATGTTTATGGATTGTTTTATGTTCTCTATGTTTACCCTTACTGAGAATTTTAGCTCACCCTTTTTATGTTTTCTTTTCCCCATGATATAAAGAAAGGTTTTAGGTAAGAAAACAAAAGGGGAAGATCTTTATAGGAGATGTTGAAGATCTTTCACCAAGATTATAAGATTATATTCCAAGTTTCCAAAGACACTAAACTATTACGGTCCTTTGGTGTTAGTTTTTTTATGTTTTAGATATTCTGCAAAAGTAATGTAATGTCCATGTACGTCAAGCTTTGGGTCTCTACAGTTGGTATTAGAGGAAAGGTTTAGTTAACCTTTGGAAACTAGGATGTGAAAACTTTAGTGAGATCCCTAGAGAAATTTCTAAGGTATGTCTAGGGATGTCCCTAAGGTTAAGTATAAGTATAGGTTATAGTCCAAGAATTATGGTAAAAATATTAGAATTAACCCTAAGATGTTATATATTTAAGGTACTCCCCCTTTATTATGTTGTTTTCCCTAGAATGATTTTTCCTCTCACACTATTCTTTTTCGATTTTAGAGGATGGATGGAACCCAAAGGAACCATGTTGATTGATGTAATGGAAAATGCAATGATTGTCCTCCTGAACAAACCAATTTTATGGGAGATGGAGTGAAAAATATTATTGCTATACTTACACAAGCTATGAATCATTCTGGACTTCCAAATGAGCAGAGAAGGGAACAATATTCTATTGAGTCCTTCATGAGGAAACATCCACCTTCTTTCAGTGGGTCTTCTGATCCACTTGTTGCTGAACAATGGATCAGTACCATTGAAAAGATATTTTCCATACTTTTCTGTTCAGAACATGGAAAAGTCATTCTGGGTATTTACCATTTAGAAGGTGGAGCAGATCAATGGTGGACTCTAATTAAGAATACGAGGCCCTGAGATGAAATTGAATCCATGGAATTGGATGATTTAAAGAACTAATTATTCAATAATTACTTCCCTCGTATTCTTAGAACAAATATGGAAAAGGATTTCCTTGAGCTTAAACAAAAGGATGATGAATCTGTTGGTATATACGAAGAGAATTTTATAAGGCTTGTAAGGTATGCATCTGGCTTTATCATCCAACCTGAAAGTAAATTTGATCGATTCTTCAGTGGATTAAAACCAAGTCTTCGAAGGGAATTAGCTATAAGAGACTTCAGTAGCTATGAAGAAATTGTGCGTTGTTCTATCAAGGTAGAAATGAAAGTTGGTGTTACATATCCATCTCATGGTTTTGACAAGAAACGAAAGATGGAGTTCAAGGAAAAATCTCAAAATAATGGTGAAAAGAAGATGAATGTTTCTTTATGATCAAAGTGTGCAAAGAATCATGGTGGAGATTGTCTTAAAGGGACTAGAAAATGTTTTAAGTGTGGAAAATAAGGTCATCGAGCAGCTGAGTGTCGAAGTAATGTAAAAAGGGTTTCTAATGATGTGAACAAAGAAAAGACTACAGAGAACGCACCACCAACACTTCAATGATTCAAGTGCAAGGAAATGGGGAATTATGTTAATCAATTCCCTAATCCAAGGGTTAATGATGATCAACATGAGCAGCCTATTAAGGAAAAGGTTAAAGGGAAGTCACATGCGATCACTATTTGTGATGTTGAGTATAACAATGATGTTGTGTAATGATTAAGTGTTTATGTAATGAGATTTCGAAATAGTATCATGGAATCTCATTTATGGTATCGTGGAATTTTGGAATATCTATGTATTGGTTTTCAATAATTATATGGTATCGATAACCATGAAAAGTGATTGAAATATTTTTGGAAAGAAGATGATATGTGCATAATGAAGGGATAAAGAAAAAATGATATGAGCTCACGACTAATATAAGGACAAAGTGATATCATGGTTTGATTATATATAAATTCTGGGATCATTCATGTTTTCAAAAAGATTATATGGTTATACATGTTTCAAGAGAATACATGATTAAGGTATTCACATGTTTGTAATTTGACCAACAAGATATATCATATGATATATGGGGGATAAACGATGGTATTCACATGCTCGACAGATGACATTTCTAGTAATTGTTTTCTTTATAATATGAGCTTGGATAGAAGTATTTTGGATAAGCCTAAAGATTGGAATGGATTATGTTGGATATAAGTTAGTATTGTTTAAGGCAAGAACTTTTTCTATATTATTGATGGAATGTTAAAATAATGTAGTTTTAGAAAAAGGACAACCTGCAGGACGAGCGACAACACGTCGCATCGAACAAGGCTGTGGGAATCGAACCCACAACCGAAGTGCGACATCCCTTTATCACCTACCACTGGCCTACAGGAAGTCCTTGGTTAGTAGAAGCTAGTTTTATTATATTAAGTGGTATGATATATGAAGTATAAGTCCATTTTAGGAACCATATATGATTAATCTCACTATAGATGGACTTATGTATATTTAATAACTTTTTATATCCTTTTGTTTGAGATAGATAGAATGACCTATCATTCTATCACATGATTTGCTAACACTTCACGAAAGAAAAATTCAACTTCATTTCTTTAAGAGATGATGTGGAAATTGTTCAAGGCACAAACAACAGTAAGATTGTACCAAAATCAAGTAAGTATTTCTTGTAATTCAAAAATTCTTCAACTTTAGGGAAATGATATTGAAAACAAAAAATTTTGTCCCAGTGTCCTTATATATGATGAATTAGATGATACCTTAAATCATCACAAGTTTATAGCTTTGTGATTGTTGGATTTTTCATAGCCATGTCCTCTACCACTCTCCATCAAAACTTGATGGTTAGATTTTTCTTTCATATCCATATTTCCACTTATGTTCTCCTATATGGAAACCTAGTGATGAGTTAATTTGGGTAACCATTATGTTTCATAATTCACTTTTTAAAATTAAGTTTTAGTATTCATTTTTACGACGTGGGTTTTATGAAAGAAACATTCAAGTAGTAAACCATTTATAACCCCGATGAATTTCGAGGGAGAAATTAATTTTAAAGGGGGTAGAATGTAACAACCCAAGATTTTTTTATAATTATTCTTTTTAATTTAATTGATGTCTTTTTTTCTACGCTACACCAAATTTAGATTGCGTTATACGCAACACTGTATTAGCTTGCAGTATACGCAACACTATTCTTGGCTCGTGTTACACACAATTTCAAGTTCATTTTGTAGAAATTATTCTACGCAACATTAAGTATAGATTTTGTTTAATGTATAAATGAAATAAGTTTTAATTGTGTTATACGCAACAACGAAGGGATCTTTCAATACATGCAACCTTGACTTGGTGTGCGTTACATGCAATCGCGACCTTCCTCGATAGCGTGTGTAGTACGCAATATCGGGTTTCACTAAACAACAATATATTGTTATAATATTATTATGGACTAGCCGTTATGAATAGTATTAACTACATTTTGAATGTTATAACATTATTATTCATCTTAAACATTTTCTAGAACATCGTATGAGAACAAAATAATTTCTTCAAGTAAAATAAGTATTTTTCAAAAAATGCAGTTTTGCCGCCTTTTGATGGCGCATCCACTTTAAATCTAGTTTTGACATGTTTATAAGTTTAATTTTACAAAATAGAATTCTTATTTGGAATCAGGATATAAAAATTTAATTTGGACAAATTTTTCATATTATTCTGATAACTTTCATATTTTAATGAATAGTAAAAACACACTATATTTTAATTAAAAACAAATTTTTTCATCATAATAATTCATATGGTTAAATAATAATATTTTATGGTTTTAAATTATAAATAGAATATATTTTTACCATTTCATATAATTTATGTAATTAGCATTGATTTTACATTGAATTCATAGGTAAAATCATTTCAATCTTTTGCAATGTTTTAACTTTTAAAACTCGTTTTCTTAACAATGGGATTAATTTTAAATTAATTTCTGCAACTTCTATGATTTTAATTTGGAAATATGGATTCCATATTTTTAATCAGTAGGTCCAAATTATGTTAATAAGCTACTTTTTATTTTTAGTCATTATGAATAGTAACTATGGTAAATTTTATTTACCATAGTTAAAGGTAAATCGGGTAATTAAGGGTAAATATAATATTATAAAATTAACCTAACACCTGTCCTAATATAATTGGATGATTATATTTTACCCTAAATAATACTTGGGTCGAAATTAAATCTAATGTAACCCACTTTTATTTGATTAAGACCTTTTATTTATTTTATTTAAAGGAAAGTGAAATGTCTCACTCAAACTTTAATAATTAGATTATTTTTAATATAAGGTTATACAGAATATAAATTCGATTATAAATACTCATTTGAAATATAAAAAGTTTTTATTTATCATGGTAATTTATTTTTAATTTTTAAGAAATATTTAATTACCTTAATAGCTTATACATTAATGATGAAGAAATTATTTATTTAGTGAAAAATCAATAATATAGTTTTTATTAAAATACAAATACCTATCAAAAGGACCATAAACTTGACCAAAAATTATTGGTCGAGTATATATACCCTAATCATCCAAGGGTCTATTTGTTGACCATTTGGATCCTTATAAAACCGATTAGGACATTTATATTATATTATTTTAAATGATGTCAAAGATGTCACCATCATAATTTAATAATTATAACAATTTAAATGTTGTGCTTTTAGATGATAAATTCGAGTAAAAATATTATTATGAAATTTATTATATTTATATTCATCATAGAATTTTATTTTTAATTTTTATTCAACATATAAGTATATTAAATAATTATACAAAAATGTTGTAGTAATTATTTTATTAAGAGATATACCAAATAAATGGTTTTAGAAATATAAAAATAAATAATATATGAACAAATTAATGTGCCCCATTAATTTTTTTGATGAATATGACATGTTAGAGATCTATTATATATTTCTGTTTGAACATATCTTCTGTGTGGTTTTTATTTAAATTCAAATAATGAATAGTGTCAAAATTGGTACTATTGATATTTTATAATAATAACATATTATTAAATTATTTTAAAATCACAAAAATATTTAAAAACTACAAATTAAAAATTATATGGTCGAAAAGGTTATAAATTATCCAATTATGGGAAATTTACAACATTTAATTATGTATTTATAACAATTTAAAATTCAAAATTTTATTACCACAAATAAAATTAAATAGATTAAATAATGATAAATCAAGTTGATAAGGTTTAAAATAAACTTAAAACATGTCTAAATTTTATTGGTTGATAATATTACAACCCTCTATCATCTCATCTTCGAATAGAGTCATTTTCATAGGTTTTTAAGTGGGGTTTCATTTTATTATTAATTAATATTTTTAAGGTTTCCAAAAGTGTCCCTCTCCTCTCCTATATAAGGGCACCTCCTTCCCTCTCCTCTTCACACACATTTGAGCCTTCAAGCTCGGTCAACCCCTACCCATTTCACTTATTCACTTCCATAGAAACCTACTAGAGGTCCTGGTCTTCTTTAAATACCAACTTTTGTTCCCTAATAGGCAGATAAGAGGAGTCGCGTCGAAAAAGAGGTAATATCTTCTACCGATTCTTTCAAGTTTCTTTCTTCTTCAACTTCTTATTCTTTATTTGTTTCATCATAAATTAATAACATCAGTATCACTCATATACTGATATTTTATTATAAATATTAAACATCCCTATTTCACCTTCTATCTATCCTACGAAAAACAAAATCACCGCGCGTGCGTACGTACGGAATACCATCTCCACACTATGGTGTAATCTGTTTTTCCACCATCACCTTACTTGGATGGGTATAATGGTGTAATTAATAACTATATATAGTTATTAAAACATCATACTGATTCTGAGATATTATATCATCCACTCCAATTCTATTCAATAATTATGGGAACGATATCATCGCTCGTGCGTACGTATGGATTACTGTCTCCATGATGCGATGAGATTCATTCTCCATGTTAACCACTCAAGAATTATTATAAAGTATATATAATGAATAATAATAAAATATATGAAATTATAAAGCTACTGTATTTATGTATATATATATATGTCATCTACTTACTTCCATTCAAGTCAATAAGTAAAATAAAACAGCGTTCATGCGTACGTACGGCCTACCGTCTCCATGAACGGTGTATTTCATTTCATTTATCTATCTATTATATATATATATACTGAATATATATGATATATAAATCATTATTTACATTCTGGAAGTAATTAAATCATGATATAGGTAATAATAATATCAATAACAACATGTCCAAACGTGTACGATAAATAAAACGATTTTACCCAAAACACTGCTTTAACATGGAATTTACAAAAGAACAGGTAATATAAAGTCATAAGTGAACCATATATGATACCATAACAATGAATATGATTCTGTAATAATTAAATGACATTATTTAAATCATTTACAGGAGGTTCAGATACATACGAATCATATCGGACCTAAGGTATGGGAAAATCTCGCAATCTCAATTTTTATCCGAGATTGTTTATACTTTGGTATTTACTGGGGAATATTTATCATCCACATCCATGTTTTGTCAATATGTAATATTATTTATATCCTCCTACAATTTATTAAATCCAATTTTACCTATTGGTGAATTTTTAGTAAAAGATATGAAAGGAATCTTTTGTCGTTTTCAGTACGAGGTTCTTTTTGACTTTTCTGGCCAATGTACGAGAAGAATGTTTATTTTTAACTTTTACAGTGTGAATGTATTTTTATGATTTCATTTAACATTATTTACATGAAGATTAATTTACAATTTTTCAATTTTATTTTCAATTAACTTCTTTTAGTTTAAAATTTGTATGGCATATTGAGAAAGGAAAAATGTTTTTGAAGAAGAAAGGATATTTTCCTCAGGAATGGAGTTCAAGTGTTTTATCAAAATTATTTTCCATCTAGGATAATATAGGGTTATTTTTCTATCCCTATTATTACATTTATTTCATTATGTTATGATGGAATTATTTTTATGAATTCCTTTTATGGATTATGTTATGATGGAATGATGTTTATGAATCCCATTTTTATTGCATGGGTTATGCTATGATGTATGATGTATGATTTTGTGGCACACATAAGAATGGTTTAATTATGAGATGGGTGGGACCTATATCTCCCTCCAATGAATTGGTTAAATATTTATATCTCATGAGATAGACAGGGCTGGAACAACAAGTTAATTTGGTTCAGTGATGTATGACTGGAACAAGGAGTTAACTCGATTTAGTAAGGGACTTTTTCCACTATGATGGTCTTGGCATCAATGCCTTGGATACTATGGAAATAATATCATGTGCTTAATGGTTTACCACAATTACATGTTTTATTCCCATGCTATTTTATCATGATTTATGATCCATTATGATCTATGCCTTACATACTTCCAAGATTTATGTCTTTGCTCAAGATTTTGATGTTTAGATTTTATGTTAAATTTTTTGCATTCAAATGTTTATGGGTTGTTTTATGTTATCTATGTTTACCCTTACTGAGCATTTGAGCTCACCCTTTTTATGTTTTCTTTTTCCCAAGATATAAAGAAAGGTTTTAGGTAAGAAAACAAAAGGGGAAGATCTTTATGGGATATATTGAAGATCTTTCACCAAGATTAGAATATTATATTTTGAGTTTCCAAAGACACTAAACTATTATGGTCCTTTGGTGTCAGTTTTTGTTATGTATTAGATATTCCGCAAAAGTAATGTAATGTCCATTTACATCAAGTTTTGGGTCTCTGCAGTAATTCCCTCAACTCATTAAGGTTTAATTGGGATGAAATATTGATGATTTTCCCTATTTTCTTAGGATTGACCATAATAAAATGATGATGTACTATGAAACCAAGTAGCATTCCCAATGTCACATTGAAGGCACACTTTGGGGAGTTCATTTTCAAATTGGTCTATCGCAATTTATTGAAAACCATTTCTTGTTTGTAGTGGTAATCAGATCATTGATGGGATTTGGGAACCATACCATTAACATAACATTCCATGATTTTTCCTTGTAGGTCCTTCAATATATGGTCCATTGAGAATTGGTATGTAGTATCATTATTCTTCAAAATGAAGGGAATTACATAATATCACTAAACCCCTTAGGGATATCTAAATGAAGTAGCCTCTTAATCATTATGATTCATAGAAATATGATTATAACCAAACTAACCATTTATGAAAGAAAGGGCCTTGAAACCAGTGGCCATATCGATCAAAAACACTGTGATCTGGATAGAGAAATAAAATTTTGAGAAATACTAGTAGAGATCTCCAAAGTTAGTGTAAACTCTGATTTTTTCATTCTTTTTATTGATCGGGATAGAATTATATATACATTTTGGATATTGGACTTCTTGAATAATGTTTTCTTTGATATGATTTTCAACCTTAGCCTTTATTTTGGAAATGGAGGTAATATGCATTCTTCTCACATCCTGCTGATAACTGAGATGATCATCTAGAAATACCAGATGATGGGTGGATACCTAAAGTTATAACCTTGGAAAATTAGTATAATTATAATTAAAAATGACTAAAAATTATTTTATAAAGGAAATATAATTATCCTATTCTTTGGGAATATGATGAAACTCCCCAAAAGTAGGCTATATATATTTATCTATACTATGGTTTACCTATTGAAGCTCATCCACTATGGTTGAGAAACAATTATAAATTTTTTGAGGGGAGTCTATGAGATCCTCCTCCTCCTCTTCTACCTCCTTCATATTATTAGAAGAAATAAAAATATGGGGTTGATTAGAAAAATTAATTTCGTCTTCGTGAGTAGGGTAGTTGATTTTAAATAATAGGGAATATGTATTCTTGTTCCAGGTATATAAAATGTAATCTTTTTTGAGTTTCTAAAAAATATAAATGTGCCAATGTATCATGGGAATTTTCATTATTGATGATGAAATAGGTAATTTCAACTAAGGGAAAAATATGGGTGTTTTCATTAGGATATTAACAAAAGTTTTCATGTTTCAATACAAGAAATTATTCTACTATAAATATTTTTGGTGCCTTATCATCACCTAGGAGGGAATACATTCCAACATCTAGGGATTTGAGACATGATATGGGGGACTTAATATCCATAAAGTTGTCATCTGTGGGGATAATTCCTTGGGATAACCCTTGTATTAACATAAATTATGGGGGATCATTATTCTCAGGGAAATTCCCATACTACTAGGGATGACCTTTACCATTTGGATATATAAATGATATCAATAAAACTAGGGCATTCATACCATGTTCATGTGGGACCTATCTGATATGATAACTTCCTTATTTCAAAATCAGTGTCTCAATTTAGTTAATGGGAAACACATAATCATCACCAATCATAGTCTATGGATTTAGGGGAGTGGATTTCAATCCATTTGTGGTAGTGATTGGGTTAGTATCATTTATTTCCAGTTGCTTCCATTCCCTTTTGTAGTAGTATGCTTATATATACTAAGCCTCATAATAATTGAATGGGAAAAAGTCTCTATATAGCACTTTGACCTACCTGTTAACTACATATTTCAAGAATTGATGATATGATGATGGAACTATGACATGAATGTGAATTCATGGTTTTCATAACAGAACATCAAATGATGTCTCCTGATAGACAACAATAAACTCAGGGTTAGATATAATTTCCCCAAACTGGGCTTTCAACTTGATCTTTTTGAGGGGTTTTTGTTCACTATTATCATAACTTTGGATTGTTAATTTTAAAGTATAGAATTTCTTTTATCTTAAACACAAAAATCAATGACTTAATTCAAAGATAAGGTTAATTATAGAGTCATTTTCCAAGAGTTCTTAGTGAACATCGATATCATTAAGCTTTCTAGTTAAGTACATGGGTGTGGTGTACCCATATATAGCATCTTACCGATCTCAATAAAAGAGATGACAGTGTAGAATTAATATGGATTCTACCCCATATAATTCTAATACAGAAATTTCTACTTTGAATTCCTAATAGACGGAATGGGATTTAATCAATGCTTATCAAAGGTCCTTTGAGAGATGATGGGTATCCAGGATCAAAAGCTTAGCTGGGACAATACCCAATTGCTTCATGATGTTATATTTCTAATTCAAGTGCCTTAGTTACCTAGTGGGGAGATACTCTTTGATTTTATGCTTATAAGTCGAAAGATATTGTGCAAATGACTTCTAGACAATATTCAAATATGTCTCTATTTGTGGGAAATTTTAAGAAAACCTGCTCATATTTTAATGATGATAACCATTTGGAGGTGGATCTTCTAACCAGTCTTCTAATAAAAAAGGATTTGATCAAGCTATAGATGATCCAGAAGTTTATTTATACTATTTTTGAGTATGTTGGTGTGATTTTATAGGAGTATCAGTTTTATATATGGCCTTTTAAATGATTCTTCCCATAAGATATTATCTGACATAACCTCTTTAGACACTTCTCATTCAGCCTCCTCCCAAATTATGCAAAGTGAATTGACGCTCATATTCAAGTTAAGTTTCTATATAAAAAATTGTGTTAGTAAAATAAATTATTTTGATATAATCACACAACGACTCCCCGTCTGAAGAGGGTTCCATTTGGTAGGACAGTTCTCATCCTCTTAATGTTGGGGGAAATAAGTATTATATATTTTGAACTATATTAGGTATTAGTCAAGGTTTCTCTCATTCTTCCCATTCCCCATTTTTCATTTGATGAGTATGCCTAATTTTGGCTATTCAGGATACCAAAAAAAGGTGGTTCAATTATTTTTTAGGGAATTTGGGTCACAATTACCTAATTCAATTTTTCACTTAGTATGTAATGTGGTCAATTGACTATTTTCTATTTCATCTAATCATTGGACTTTTTTGTGCATTTTCTTAGGATTTAGTTCCATATTCGCACTTCGTTTAGTGGAATGGTGAAGACACAAGATAATTTTTCATTAGGTTTTTCTAATTATACTTCTCCAGTGTCAACAATATTTTAGATTATGTATTTAAAAAGAAATTAGTATTAAATATTATTCCCCAATATCCATTTATGGGGATAATAATTCAGGTATTCATTAATATCATCCTCCTTTGATTCCATTATTTTTAATAATTTATGTAGATTATTTTCCATGGCTATAATTATATATCCTGTAATATGATCCCTACTAAACAAATAGTTTTTATTATTTTTTTATTCAACACTAATATTACCCTTTTACCTTCTTCCTTCCAACTGAGGATGATAATGTTATTGTGATCATTTAGTGATAGGTGACATGTGATATGAATCCGACTTTAGAGCTAGAGTTGGCACCAACACTAGTTTGAGAGTGAGAATTTATGGTTCTTCCTTACCTCTTTTCCTTGATTAATTGGTTTAAATGGGATGATTCTTGGCCCTACTATAGTGAAATATATCCTCTAGATATTGGGATGTTAAAGAAAATTATCTAAACCCGTCAGGAAATTTTAGTGGGATAATAGGCATTTTTAACTCATCATAGAAATTTTTCACACATAAATATACTATAAAATCCTATGGAAGCTATATATATAGGGAATATGTGTAACCCTTACATCTAAAAATACAATATAAAACTCTTTCATTCTCATTATATTTTTAATTTGAGAGGATAATGATTATTTTTTTCCTTAATATATAAATAAATTGATACAAAAATTCGTGATGTAAATAGCACCAATTCGTAATTCACCTAGTGGAGATGTTATTATACTAGATAAAATCCAATTATTCTAATTTATATAAAAAATCATCTAAGTTTATCCACTTCATGATGCTCAAGTGTTCTCATCATGATATTATAATGGGATAAAAAATGTGTTAGATGTTGTTTTGGATCACCATCACCCTTGATGTCCAGGAAAGTAAGGCTTCCAATGTTAAGTGGAGGTGGGTTCATGTCCACCCACTCGGGGTATGGATTTATCTATGGATATACTAAATCATTCCTCCCATCTATGGAATCTATCCGAGTGACGAGGGATTATATTGAGTAAAATAACTTTGGAATTATCATTGACTTAAGGGAAGCTTGATTATTAACAATGGGTGGGTACTAGTATGGACAACATGAATGTGTTTTCTAATGCATGAAAACTCAAATGGGTTTAGGATAATTAGAAAAACTAATGAAACTTGAGTTCCAAGTGAATGGAAGTCCTGATATTTCATAGTTGTTGGAATTTGGTAAACTGGTGGTCTATGTCCAGACATTAATGGATTATTGGACCCTTCCAAAATTGATGGAGTGTATATTTTGGGATAAAGATCTTCCATTAAATGGATACATTATTTCCCACCATGGGATCATATTTAGTGGTGATATTTTGGTTGAGTTTCTCGAATTTGAACCATTTTAGTTATTTTGTATTAGCTTCTTATTGCACCAATTTCTCCTCAATGGAAGTTAAATATATTTATTTGGGGAGTTCTTGGAATAATACTACTCATTTACCTTTATATTTTGTTAATTCATGTCACGGGAGTGGTAGTTAAGTGCTTAGGGGTTCTAGGTTATTATTCTATCTCGTATGTTGATTACATACAACTTCCTCAAATAACTCAGTTCATGATTCATATTGGGATGAATCTTCTTTATCCCATTCCTCTAGATTGATATTTTCATCCACCAAATTAGTATTGATGAAATTAATCAAATCATACCAATAATCCATGATCATTTATCTTCCACATCTAAAATCTGTGGAGCTATATTATCCTCAAGATATTTGTTAAGGGATAATTCAGATTCCTCTCCATACCTCTTCTTCATGTAAATCTATTTGGGATTATGAACCCTTCAGTGTTTAACATTTCTTCCCTCTAATTGCCCATTGATTGGATTATAGAGAGAGACCCCAAGGAGTTTCAAAATTATTTTAACAACCATCTCCCTAATTTTAAAAATATATCATGGATTAACAAGAATGGAATAAATAATTATTGTACGACTTATCATAGACTGATGAAGACTAAATTCCAGTGTGGGGGATTTTATAATGATATAAATTCTTACAGTAATACGGACATGGGTTTTATGGCTATTATTTCATCAAAATCACTATATTTCTAGGGATTTGATGATCATAAGGGTAGTGACGGTGGAGGTGATGATATAAATGCCCCTATCTTATGGGATGGGGATGACTTGTCCCTACTGAAACTATTTCATTAATTTTTTGGGACTTAATAATGCTAAGGTCAATGGAAATAGTAGATGTGATGAAAATTCCCCTAGATATATTAGGTTGGATTTTCCTTGATCTCTATTGAAGTTGTTACTATAACGGACATTTGAATATTTCATGATTTTAAATGGGTAAGAGTTTGGTGAAGTGCACATTGTAAGTAAGATATACTTGCTTTTGGAGCTTGATCCATAGTTAGGCCTCCTATTTTTCTCAACTGGGAGGCCTTTTCAACTTTCTTGGAAGCCTGATGCATCAACACATAGATATCTCATTCCCAAAAACTATTTCATTTATTGTCTTTAAAAGTAAATAAATTACGATGTATTGATCATTAATCATATGCACCTTATGAACCTGTGAATTCTAATAAATCAATAATATTATATGTTATCTATTTTAGATGGATTTGTTGGCTTGGGAGTGTATTAAAATGCAATGTTCCATGTTCACCCCACCCTCTGATGTACACATCAAATAAAGTATTCAAAATTATATGTTGAAGTGTCTTTAATATATCAAGGCAATCCTAATATAGGTTCTCATACTTCTTTTTATATTTGGATCTCACACCATTGAAATGGTTTCTAACTTAACCTGGTGGTAGATCTCACCTATTGTTGTAGTATGATTAGTGTATTTGTCATAGGTATTATATTTATCATTAAGTTGGTGATGAGTTGTGTGAATTTTAATACATATAATATGCATAAATTATTATTTTATTTCCTAGGTAATCTTTTGGGAAAAATCCCTCAAGGCATCATGGAAGCATTTTTGAGGTGATTGTGTTTGTTGACAAAGTGGACATCTGTGTTGTGTTTGTTGACAAAGCAAACCATGACATACAAATTTGTTGAAAAGGGGGATTTCTTTGTGTCATTTCAAGTTCAAGGGATGTTTTTAATGATCCATGTTTGATTCAAGAATGTTGACAAAGTAATGATTGATCTGGAGGCGGTTCAAAAAGAGCAGATACAAGGTGATGTCATTTTCCAGTGTTTGCCAAATTTTTGGGCCTCAAAGTCGACAAATGGAGAAAAGTGTTTTTAGCAAAGGTACTTGGGTGCCGAGGTCTTGGAGGCTTTTAAACTTGCACACCATATGTTTTTAAAGATCATAACATCAAAATATGGAAAAGGGAGAAGGGCACCCAAGTTTTATGTTTGGTCGCGCAAGTGACTTGCGCGGCAGAGACTTGTACGCCGAAACTTGCGCGCCGAGAGGAGACTTACGCGCTGTCGCGCAGGGTGTCCAAATTCCTATAAATAGAGGTCTACCCCTCCTCATTCGGTAGTAGTTCAACACTTAGAGAAAATCAGAGCTCCCGTCGTGTATGTGTGGTGGTCGCGCAAGTGGTGGTGTTGTCGCACAAGTATAATTTGCGCGCCAGGTGATATTTGCGCATCCAAGGTGGTTTGGGAGAAAAAGGAAGTGAGTCACCCAAGTTTAGAGTTGAAGAAGGAGGTGTTGTACAAGTGGTTGAGGTGGACTTGCATGCCAAGTTTTGAAGAAGCGCGACAGTTGGTGGTTGCGTGCCAATATTGGTTTGGGCGTAAAATGGTGTGAGTCGTGCAGGTTTGGAGTTGTAGAAGCTAGTGTCGTGTAAGTAGTTGAGGTGAACTTGCGTTCTAGTTATAAATTGTGCACCGAGACTTGCACACCAGCTTGGAGAAGGGTGCCAGGTATGGTTGAAGTATGGAAGTGATTCAGGGCTGCTCAAAATCTGGAAGATTGACTGATACCTTCGGTGCAAAGTGAGATTCATCTACGGGTGAAAGTTGGACTTCAATATAGCATCTACATACAACATAGGATGTATTCATTAGTGATAATGAAGGGATATACAGGTCTATAAACTGTGAGTAGATCCTTTCCAGAGTAGTGAGAAAAGGAAGAGGAATAAGGTGATCCTCTCCACCGACAGTGAGCCAGAGAGAGAGAAACAGGGAGTGACCCTTGGGAAAGCAGTGAGCTGACCCTAAACTTTGTAAAGGCAGTGAGCCTGGGAATATAAGTGATCTATCCCGAACCTTGTAAACATTAGTGTGCTTTAGTGGATTTGGTACAGTGACACATCGTCATTGTATGCTCCTTGGACATAGCCCAGTGAGGGTGAACCAAGTAAAACTCTTTGTGTCTGCCTGCTTAATTCCCTGAATTGCATTTAAAGCATAATCATCAGATAAAGAAGAAAAGAAGTGGTCATAATAAACACACAAGTTCAAACAAAGTGACCCTTGTAATAAAGAGGTCAAGATCCAGTGGGGTAGTAATAATTTTGAAAAATAATATCCATACCCTGATTCACCCCCCCCCCCCTCTCAGGGTATATAGGCCCCTATTGGTCCCAAAATAATCTCATATTGGGAGTTCCTTTTTAGATAAAACATAACCAGAATATTTTCCTCAATCATCTCTCTCCATATATCCACGGTATTTTCCTCATTTTTATAGGCATGTCTCTCTTTCTAAACGGACCACAAAGTCCTTTTTTCCTAAAGATAATGACACGTGAACTATGGGAAGGGGGCATATATGATGGCTACTTCCCTTGACTATACAATGACCAAAATGGATGATTACTAGCTAATTATGGGGCACTGTAAGTTTTTGACCTTTATTATTCAAGTGCCCCCTCTATATGAAGGTTCTTTAATAAGGGGAATATATCCTTGTCTGGGTTTGATATCGTTGTGGAGAGGATTTCCAATTTCGACATTAGGGGATGATTCCCAATGATTCATATCTATATTTCCATGAGGAGGAAATATATAGTAAATATCACACACTCCTTTTGATGAGGTATAAATAAATCCTTATAGTACTATTGATAAGTTTTTTAAAGCCTCAAGAACATTGGCATTGATTAGGGTAGAAATACGAACTTTCTCTTGATTTGTATGTGATTCCCGCCAATGATTTTATTTATAAGATTCCCATAGGGATTATAGGATCATGTGTTGTTGTTTATAACCTTTATGAATTGGAACCCTCCTAGACAGTCTATGAGTCACCATCATAATTTCCTAATGACTCTCTCTCATATTCATATTGGTACATACTCACTACGGGGTAAATAATAGATTATATAGGGAAGTTTTGTAGTAATTTTATAGGATATGAGCCTTACCTAAAGTGACTTATAGAATATTCAAAAAAACCTTGGTTTGAATAGGAATATTCTCCCGATTTTAATTTTCATTTTTCATCACAATTTACTGAATATCCTCTAGATTGGGATAGGGAATATACTCCCCCACTTATGTTGCCTATGAGGTGTGTTGATGTTATCTTTCATTATTAGAAGTATAAATATGGGGATTAATCTTGTTGGCGACTAGAATATATTGGATGTATGCACAAGGTCCTAAATTGTATTCATCATCATAATATATTGACGAACCACCAGAATGGGATAGGGAATATACAACCCCTCTTATATCACCCATGAGGTTTACTGATGTGATCCTTCATCATTAATAGTGGTAATATGTTCCTAAATCCTTGTAGTCATCATAATATATTGATGAACCTTGGTTTTAATGGATATATAGACCCAACACTGATTTTCATTCTTTATCAGAATATATTGATGATCCTTTAGAATGGGAGTGGGAATATATTTCTTATGAGGTGTACAATTTTTCTCCTTCATTAGAAAAAGTGGGAATATCAATATTAAACATGTTGGAAATTAGAATATAATGATGATTTTTTCCTAATAATGTAGCTAGAGTATGCTAGAAACATTGTGGAATATAGGAAGGGATATAAGTCTCACTTGTATTTTCTTTTGGAATATGTCAGCAGCTCCCTGATATATTTGTATCAGTGATATATGCCTATAATAAGGTGATAATAATATTATATTGATGAACCCCATTTATAATGGGGATATGAGCCTAATTATTTTCCTTATCCATCACCATAATATGCTTCCGATCCTCCAAAATTGGAGAAATAATATGTTATTGATCCCAAGTAGCTATTTAAATATGTGAATTGGCTACTTGATGATGGGGACAATAATATGTGCATGTCCTTAAAGTTTTTATAATATTCAAATAGATTTCATATATAGTTTATATAATGTGCATATAGTTCTGGTGAGTTAGAATATAGATATAGGTCTTCTCTTATAATGTTTTTAGGATATTCTATAAGATATCTTCAATTTAAGAAAATCTATGTGTCTTCCCATGTCCTCCTTCTACTATAGAAGTATATTGACAGACTTGATATTAGGGGGTATGAAAATTAACTTTCCCCTTATTATATTTCATATATGGTATTTTTCCTTTAGTAGGAACAATAATTTAAGCCATATCTATGGGTTTCTCCATGATATATGGGTAGGATTCATCTTTGGGAACTAAAAAATGAGTTTCCTTATAGCTATTAAATGCAATAGACTAAATTTATTTTTCATATGGAATTGGATTATAAACTCATCCCTTGGTATTTTTGGCATTAACCCCATTATGAGGCCTTTAGGGTACCCTAACATGAGAAGTTGGGGAATATGTCTAATGAATATCTTGCCTCAACATGCATATGAATATTATGAGTTGTGTGGTGATAGTAACAATATCTTGCAAGGGGAGACCTCATTTGAACCTCCTAAGTAGTGGTGTCATTGAAGGGTCCCCTATCTCCCTTAGTTAGGGTAAGTATGCATTGTAGTGTTTTGAGGATAGGCTCATAAAATGGTTGAAGGTGACAATGGGTGAAAAAAATTTAGCTTCCAACTACCTTTGATGAGTAGAATTATTAGACTTTAGAATGTGGAGACTCTTTTGAGCATCCTTCAGGGTTGGGACAGAGTCATTGTGATGATAATACCTAACCATTCTGTTAACAACCTATAACTAGAGATGATGTGAGGTAAAAATGATATATTATATGATGATTCCACATATTTACCGACAAGTAAGGCATAATAATGAGTGTCTGATGATGACTCCATTATATTGGATTGAAGAGATCTATTAAATAATTCTTGTAATAACATACTACTAAAAATAAGAATTCCCATCAGTTCAACATCACATATCATGATTTCAACATATATACTACCCAAATGTATTTTTATTTAATTAAAATAATCAATTTTTTTGATAATAAATTTCATATTGGGTTCAACATTTTTGTTTTTGTTGGAAAAATATTACTCAATGAATCCTCTCAATGTTTTTGGGTATGATTGTGTTTTTATACAAAGCCAGATGATTGGGAATGAGGATGGTTGGTGTTTTCCAAAGTAGGTGTCTAAGGTCACATAGTTTCCCAATATTTTCTAAATTTTTGGGGTCCAAAATTTGGAGTCTTGATAGCATTGTGAAATATGTATTTCTTTGAATATATCATCGAAATATGGAAAAGGAATGAATTTTTTGAAGATGAGATTTATGAAGAGTGTTTTGGAAATAATCAAAGACTTATGGTGGTAATCTCTGTGATTACGATGAGTAGTGTGAACAGTGAAGTTGAGGAGCATTGTGGGTGGAGCATCACAGTGGATAGAAGTTTTGACAAAAGGCTTTGCGATTACGAAAAGCATTGTGAATGAAAAATAAACCTGGATCTTCATGAAAAAGGGATAATCATGGTGGGAAAGTGGGATCTATGTGAAATGGTGGAAACACCTATAAATAGGCCTCTACCCCCTTCAAATGAAGAAGTGAGACTTAAGAAAGATCTTAAGACTCTCGAATCGTGAAGGTGGTTTGTGAAGGTAGTTCTGGAAAGAAACTTCATGAAGGATATTACAACCAATATAATGTTTTGACCATCATGAAAGTGTTGGAATTCAGGAAGGCTTGTTTGAGATTTGTGAAAGAAGGTGCTTCATGAAGTATAGTTTGAGATTTGTGAAAAGAGGAGCTTCGCAAAGTCTTGTTTAAGATTTTTGAAAGAAGGTGCTTCGTGAAGAATGGTTTGAGCTTTCTGAAAGGAGGATCTTTGAAAAGGCTTGTTTGAGCTTTTAGAAATATGGAGCTTCGTGAAGGTAGTGTGCATCATGAAAAGTATTTAAAAAGGGTTTCCTAGTAAATCTATGGTAAAATTGTATTCATCAAGTGGATTAAAGTAGGAAATAAACATAGCATCTACATACATTAGAGGATGCATTCATTTGAGATAGTTAAGGGACCTACAAGTCCATAAACTGTGTGTGGATCCCTTCTAAGAGTAGTGAGTAAAGGAAGAAGAAGACGATGATCTTTTCCACCAGTAGTGATCCAGATAAAGAGACATAGGGAGTGACCCTTGGGAATGTAGTGAGAAGACCCTAAACCTTGTAAAGGCAGTGAGCTCAGGTATAGATGAGATCTAACCTGAACCATCATTATTGGTAGTGAGCCTTAGTGAATTTGGTATAATTGGAACATCATCATTGTATGCTTCTTGGATGTATCCCAGTGAGGGTGAACCAAGTAAAAATTGTTGTTTCCTTGTGATTTCTTTCCTATATTACATTCAAAGCATCATTATCAAAGAAAGAAGGAAATAATAACATCAACATTAACACATGAGTACAAAGAAAGTGACCCTTATAATAAAGAGGTCAAGATACAGTGGGGCAGGAATAATTTTAAAAAAATATCCATAACCTGATTTACCCCCTCCCTCTTAGGGTATCTATGCCCCTTTTGGACCTAAAAATTAGTATCAAAGGGTAGGTTTCTTTAATCATATTTGTTTGCTATAACTAGGTTCAATCGATTTCTGAATTAGAAGTTTCAGTTTCCTCTTATCTTGGTACTTCATATAAAAGGTAAGAACATCAAAGAAGAAGTAGAATTTTGGTGGTATTTTTCAGAGTGGAAGTGTCTATGGAAAGAGTGTGATTCTATTGAAGGAATCAATTAGTGAACAGAATAATGATTTGGATAAATTGTACTGTAAAAATACTTACTCATTTAATGATATAAAAGTAACGAGAAAATAGACTAACATTACAAGTGATATTGGAACTACTGATGATGATTAAATTTTAAGAAGACCTTAAGTGGAATTTGTCCACAAAAAATGGAGTTAGATTAAAAATTTACTGAAGAAATTAAATCTAAAGATATTTCAATCCAAGTACTGGATATTGAGTTCAATAAGTTAAGTTGTTTAAATCAAAGGCTTATCAATGTGGCAACTGATATGAGGGAGAATAATGATTCCCAATATGAAGAAATGAAAAAGATGTCTACAAAGAGAGAAAAACACAAAGTTGATGACAAGGGAAAGAATCATAAATCAGATGAAATTCAGAATTTGAAATCCATAAATGATTATCTTGTTGCACATCTATTTGAACTAGTTCATAATAACTAAAAGTTGTAATAAGAGAATGCATGTTGTTCTGATTTTACTGCTCAATAATAATTTAAAATAAAGGAGCAAGGTAACTTGGTGAATAAGCTCACATGTGAATTGGAAGATGAGGTGAGTTGAGGGAAGAATCTAAATATAAAACTTAATGCTCAACTTGAATCAGGGGATATGAAGATTCAGAAATTGAGAGAAGATCTAGAATAAATAAAGAAATAAGTGGAGAAATCTAATGCCAAAGGTAAGCACAAGCTTAAGGATTCTTTGTAATTACTATTTTATTATCCTATAGAAAGTGATGATGTAATGAAAATAAAATATGCTACTTTATAGGAGAAGCATGAAAGGATTGTATCATCCCAAAGAACAACTAGTTTGGTAAAAACTGGTATTGGATATGATGAACCCTCTCCCATGCATGAGAGGAAAAGATCCATGAACATTTCCAAAAATATAAAACTTCTAATAGGTGCTAAAGAAAAACCTAAAAAGGATTTTACAAGAAGTAATGACATCATGTGTTATTTCTATGGGATGCATGGTCATACATCAATTTTTTTCAGAGGATTTGGAATATATTTCATGCTATGAAGGCATAAATATTGCTAAATATGAGAATAAGAAGAATCTTAATGAAAAGTATCAAAGGAATTCCTCTTATAAGAAAGCATCCATCAGATGCTATTATTGTGGAAGATAAGGACATAATATGAGTATGTATTAAGAAGCCTAGGAGCTCAATGTCAGTGGAAAAACTCAATCTGCATCAACATCCCAGCTGATAAATAATTACACGAGGTATGTTTTTAATGGGAGATGTTTTGTATGTTATGATTATGGGAATTCAGAAAGATATTGTAGCAGAAAGAAAACCTATAAGAAAAATGGATGAGCTACTCTAGTTTTGAGTAAGAAGAATATACATTTAGTGAAGAACCCACCAGTAGTAAGAAATAGTATGGAGACTAAAATAACTGATAAAATAACAATGAATGAATATTGTCTCCACAATCTCACATGCTTTACAAGGCCATAAGTCAAAGAAGTGGAAAGATACCTTCAATAAAGAAATAATAAAGAGAATATGGCTAGTGGATATATTCACGCTCAGATAAAGAATCATGAGAAATAGAATTCGGGTGGAACCTCAAAGAAGTAAATTTTTACTAGTGGGTATAAACCCCAAATTGCGAAGAAGACCAAACCCATAGAACCTAAATATCATAAGAAGACTCATAATGTGGGTAAGGAATGTTTAGTCATATGGCCAGAATAGTTGATGTTAGTTAGGAAGTTAGAACAAGAATATAAAGAGTACAATGCTTTACAAGAAAGCATCAAAGGGTTGATTAAACATGATCAGCCACAATCCTCTTCTTGGGGATTATAGAGATACCCCTATCCCTATGTGTTTAAATGATATTAATTGATGTTCAAGTGTTTCATGTTTTTGGGGAGATACAATATAAGGGGAAGATGCATCAAAAGATGCAAAGTGGTCAAGTGATGTGCTCCAGAATGTCAACTGATTCAAATCAGTTAGCAGAGTTGAAGTAGAAAGTATATAATTGAGAATAATGGATAGTTATGGGGTTATTAAATTTATCTATTGTTTCGTACACTGAGTTCCAACTCAGTAGGATTAGAGGTTTTTTTGATGGATCATTGTTAAGTTTCATATGTGAAGAAAGTATGTAGGAGAAGAATAATTTTTGTGGGTCTAAATAGTGGGTCGAACAACTGGAAGAGTTTCATATCACAAGGGGATAATTCTATCTTCTAATCAGATGTATGATCTCAATGGTAAAAAAATGATGAATATTTATTTTTAGGAAGATTGATTGGAGGATAAGTAGAAAAATTCATATATTTCATGATTACCTATTTTTTTTAAACAATATGGTATCAACTGATTGTTTTCAGGATACCAAGATATGTGAGAGAGCATCAACAATGTTTCAAAAAGAATCCAATGAAAGTTGTTGAAATAAATGATGTCACTATACAATGACATATTGAAAAGTTGTCTAATGAAAGTTATGAAGTGGAAGTGACAATTTAAGTAGTATACATTAAGTAACCATATGTTTTTCTCATTTTTAAAGATAATAATAGAGTGTGTTGGCCAAATAAGGCGCTATATGGGTTGAAGAACATTGTGACACAAGGAAAGAATGGAAAATTAATTACTTAGTCTAAATATTCCAAGGAGTTTTTGAGAATATTTGGAATAGATAATTACAAGGATATGAAGACTCCAATGGTTACCCAGATGAAACTGTCTCAGGATGATGAAGGAAAAGTGGTCAATGTCATAGAATACAGGCATATCATTGGAATTCTATTATACATAATAGTGACACGACCAGTTATATTTTTTTTCACATTTCAAGAAGCATGATATAAAAATAATCCCAATGAAATCCATATGCTTGTAGTAAAAAAGAATAATTCGTAATATCAAGGGCATGGTGGATTTCAATTTCATGTACAATGATAAATCTCAGAAGTAGTTATTGGGATATACAGATTCATATTGGTCTGAATCAGCAGATGATAGAAAATAAACATCAAGAGGTGATTTCTATATTGGTGGATTTTATATTTATTATCTAAGAAAGAATAAAGATTTCATTTCATTGAGCACCATAGAATCTGAGTATGATGTGTCCACTCAATCATGCACACAGTTATTATGGATAAAATGAAAACTTGATGATATGGGAGTTAAAGTGAAGTCTCCAATCAGAATCAATTGTGATAATTCAAGTTTTATAAATCTTATCAAAAATCAAATCCATCACTCAAGGACAAATCACATTGAAATCAAGTATCATTTTATCAAGGAGAAGGTGGATTAAGGGCTTGTGAAGTTGGAGTATGTGCCTACAAAACTGCATGTTGTGGACATTATAACAAAGGATTTACCCAAACAATCATTTAAGCGGAATCTACTATATCTGTGAGTTTAGTCGACTCCCCACACTTGAAAAATTGTGTATGTGGGATGACCCAACCTCTCCCCACTAAATGTTGTGTTTTTTTTCTAATGTATCGATCTGTGTTCCTTACTCTATTTCAGACCACAAAGAAGTGACCTTTGGGTTCATTGAAAAAGGGGGAGAAATTGTGGCTGGTGAAAGGGAGAAAATTTCTTCTTCAAAGACATGGGGAGAAGATGACAGGTGGAGTAGTGAGATAAGGGGAGTTAATCAAGACAGTTGGATGAATCCATAAAGAGATATATTTTTTTAGAGAGTTGCAAACAAACCCAAAGGGGGATATTTTTGGGAAAAAACTTTCAATACTTTCTCTTGGTGTTTTTTGGTGTGATTATGTTTGTTGAAAAATCTATATGACTGGGAATGAGGACATTTGGTGGTTATGAAAGTAGGTGTCTAAGTTGGCTCAGTTTCCCAGTGTTTACTACATTTTGGGGGTCCAAAATTTAGAGTTTGGATAGAATTATGAAATATGGATTTCCTTGAATATCTCATCAAAATGTGGAAAAGGCATGAATTTCATGAATATGGGCTTTATTAAGATTGTTTCACAAAGAATCAAAGACTTTTGATGGTGATCTCTACAATTATGACAAGCATCGTGAACGACGAAGGTGAGGAGCATTGCGAGTGGAGCATTATGGTAGTGCAAAGTTTTGACGGAAGGCTCTGTGATTACAAAAAGCATTCAAAATGATAAATATTTGTGGAGGTTTTCAAAAAAGGTATCATCATGGTGGAAAAGTATGAGATCTACAAAATGGTGATGACGTGGCCCAGATGGTTCTGGAATTGGTGGAAACGTATATAAATAGGCCTCTACCCCCTTCATATGAATAAGAAATACTTAATAAAGATCTTAAGGCTATCAAATCATAAAGGTGGATCATAAAGGTGGTTCATGAAGGCAGTTCTGGAAAGAAACTTCATGAAGTCTATTATATCCAACCGAATGTTTTGAGCATCGTGAAAGTGTTGGAATTCGTGAAGGCTTGTTTGATATTTGTGAAAGAAGGTGCTTCAGGAAGGCAAGTTTGGTCTTTGTAAAAGGAGAAGATTCGTGAAGTATTGTTTGAGATTTTCAAAATAAGGTGCTTCGTGAAGACTAGTTTGAGATTTGAAAAAGGAGGATCTTTGTGAAGGTTTGTTTGAGCTTTGTGAAATGGGGATATTCACGAAGGCAGTGTGCATCATGAAAAGCATTTAAAAGGGGTTTCCCAATACATCTGTGGTAAAGCGGTATTCATCAAGTGGATGAAAGTGGTAAACAAAAAAATCATCTATATATAGTATAGGATACATTAATTTGAGATAATGAAGGGACCTACAAGCCCATAAATTGTATGTGGATCTCTTCCAAGATCAGTGAATGAAGGAAGAGGAATATGGTGATCCTTTCCACCGATAGTGATCCAGAGAAAGATACATAGAGAGTGAAACTTGGGAATGCAGTGAGTATAACCTAAACCTTGTAAAGGTAGTGAGCCTGGGTATATATGAGATCTATCCTAAACCATCATTATTAGAAGTAAACCTTAGTAAATTTGGTATAATCGGAACATCGTTGTTGTATGCTCCTTGGATGTATCCCACTGAGGGTGAACCAATTAAAAATTGTTGCATCCTTATGCTTTCTTTCCTACAATACATTAAAATCATCATCATCAGATAAAAAAGGAAATAATAACATCACCATTAACACATAAGTGCAAACAAAGTGACCCTTATAATAAAGAGGTCAAGATCCAGTGGGGCAGGAATAATTTTGAAAATAATATCTATACCCTGATTCACCCCCCCCCCCCCCTCCCCTTTTGGACCAAACAGTTTTTGAAACGTTTCACATCAAAAGTTGAAGATGACAATGGTGATGCTATTTTTACATGTACTATCTTCATGATTATAATATTCACATCATGTTTACCAATTTTTCATTTTAGATTTCTTTCATGTATAAAGGTTTACTAAATTGTGGTGATTTTATTTTTATATAGACCATATTTATGATTAAAAGATTCACACCAGGCTCACCATTTTTTGTTTTTGATGCGCTTTGTGTCAAAAGGTGAAGCCAATGGTAGTGATGTTATTTTTACACATACCATATTCATGATTATAAGATTCATGACAAGCTTACTATTTTTTTCAACGTGTTTCACATAAAAATTTGAAGCCGATGGTGATAATTTTATTTTTACACTAATCATCATCATGATTATATGATTCACATCAAGTTCACTATTGTTTTTAATGTAATAACCACCCCATATGTTTTGTTTACTTTATAAGATTCTATGTTATAAAGACGTGAACCCACTAAGATATATCAACATGTCCAAAGATATGCATACAATCAATATGATGGGAGTTCAAGATCATGCACACCTTTTAGGGGGAATTATTTCATTCTTTGGGACACTCATATAGATTTAATACATGTTTTTTCATCATATCTAATAATTTTAATATCATTAATGGTTACCATCATGAATAATGGTTGATCAATTATGGATGTGAATGAGCGAGAACCCATCAATATATATTAAAGTTTATCTATCTCCTACTATATCATGTTAACATATGATATTTTAGTTTAAATCCTTGTAAATGGTTACTCAATAATTTAATGACATATAGTAAGATAGTTAGTGCTTGATATTGGGACTGATTCCCTTAAATTGTCTTCCCACATATCCTTTTGAAATGAATTATAACCCATGAAGTTTAGTTCCACTTAATGGGATAATTTATACCTTTTGAGGTCATGTGACAAAGATCAATTTCGAGTAGTTTAAGGTCATGCAGAATAGAATTTCAAGGAAAAAGGTGCCTATAAATGGTTGGTTCAGGACTAACACATAAACATCCCTTTTTGGTTGAACTCATAGGGAATATAGACTAATGAGGATGGGTGAGGTTGGCTAGTAACAATCTGGACTATTGAGTAAAAGTATGATTTCATTAGGGATACAACCTAACAAAGGAGATACAATGATACTTGGAGGGAGTATGACCCTTTAAGATGGTATATTGTTTTATTAGGGTTATATGACATAATGAGGATAATTAGTATGGAAAATAACCTCAGAGAAATGATTACAAGGCTTGGATGTAATTATTCCCTTCATGTGGGGGCATGATGTTGTTGGAAATATAATCCAATGAAGGAACATGGTTGTGATGGGTGTATATCTCAGTAGGGGAACTTATAAAACAACTAAAATATTATAATATTGTGTTCAAGACATGAAAATTAATTCTACATATTCATTTGGATACAATAATAAAGTACCACATATTTTGAGTGACATAGTTTATGGTCATATGATGGGATCATACCATACAATTTAACATCATGTGGTAAGTACATTGTCATGCAGTTAAATATTATGTAATTGTGATACATGTCCATACAAATCTGTTTTTTTTAATTTTCTAAAAGTCACTTTTTGGTTAGTGGTAACCACACAATTCAGAATTCAAATACACCAAAAATCCAAACTTCAAGAACAAAAACAACAACATACATAAACTGAGTGCACATATTCAAAAAACCTGGATCCACCAGAGTCAGCCGCCAGAGGCTACCCTAGGATTATTAATTTGTAATATGACCCTTTGAAGAAATATCTTGTGAGGAATATAATGATTTGAGAAGGATAAAATATGGTTTTTAGGGATTAAACCATGGAAGAAGTCCCAAAATGAAGGTATTTCTATCATGATAATGGCATGATCAACCAAAATCTATAAGCTCACATGGGTCATGTTCATTCTGAGAAACAAGAGATGTTGGATCATGCACATTTCATGGGATCATATGATTAAATTAGAGTGGGTATTAGGCATTGAGGCCTCCTAGATGAATGATATGTATGGGTATTACACTTAAGGAGGAAGCCCGTGCTGGATGTTTTAATTTTACTAATGGAATAATCAACAGGGATCTATAATCACACATGATACATACTTTGTGTGAGAAAAAAGAGACAATAGAAAATCATGAACATGTTAGAATTAAATTTCAATGGGACTTATACCTAAATAGGATGCCCATGGTGGCTATCCTTGGCCCGTTGATGGTATAATCAACAAGAACCATCTTGGATCCAATATGAAACATCTTGAGTCCTATACCCAAAGTGAAATAACATACTCATGTCTTCTAATATGTTCATAGGCTAGGGTATGGTATAGAGATAACATTATGGTATCCTACAAGAAATACTTGGGGAATAATCTAGGTGGTATTTTCTATCCGTCCTGACTTAATAGATAGAGAATAAATCTATCATCAAGCCAGGAGATACAGCTCCAGTGTCTTTCCAATAGAGACCCTAGTTATCAAGGGAATCCACAATTATGATCCCTATGAGGGTTTTACCTATATGATATTAATGATTATATACACCTTTTATCAAGGTAATCTACGATATAATGAGTGAAGACTCATGTATATGCCTTCATCATATAAATTGGGTGGCCTTGAAGGAGGTTTCCAGTTGTCCTTCTTGGAGTTTTGACCTTATTGAAGGATATATATGGAGGACTTTCAAACAGGATTGGTTTGAAAAAAATTATAAGGAGAACATAGTTCCCAAATAAGGGAGAATCTTCTAAATTAGGGGGAGTATACAGAGAGGGTATCACAAGGTGGAAATCACAAATATAATAATGTGTGGTCATATTGGATTATGTGTGGTTATCTTTGCCTATATTTGGTCAGATTGACATACGTGTGGTCAGATCAACGTTAACAGGGTCATCCCAACCTATGCTAAGGGAGGGGAATTTCTAGAAGTGGACGTTCTCCACTCTCAACTTCATCTACTTATTTTCTATGTATCTTCCATATATATATATTTGGAGAGGTGGGGGATATTTATTGGAACTCTAGAGTTAGTAGGTTTCCAAAATAAGTGGATATAATTTCACATGTCCAAGAAGAGTTTTTGTATGACTAACCAAAATCCTAGAAGGAAGATTTTCACATTTTCTTCAAGTAACCATCTGGTCATACCAAACAGTTGTTGAATGACCACAAGAAGTTTCATTGAATAACGCTCTGTCACAACATGATTTGGAACACATGGTGGGCCAAGGGACCATGACAAGAAACTTTTAATAATTCTACATCACCACATGGTTTAACCATGTAATGGGTGAGGGACCTAATAGTATTCAAGGATCAACCTGACCTCATGGTGTCCTATGATACCATTTATTTTCTTCCAAAATAATTTTATAAATCTTTGAAATCATATATTTTCTCGATTTGATGGATGATTCTTTGGTGTTTTTTATTTTTCAGGCATCAACAAATGTTTTGGTAATGTTTTCGTAAAAACAAAGATACAGTTCGCTTTAAAAATCATACTAAAAAGGTATAACATATACTTTTAAATCATTTTAAGAAATAAAATATTCTAATAATGGAATATTGAAATAACATATATCTAAAGTAAATAAAATTTGGAGGGGATAATAATAAATTTTAAAAATGTTGAAAGAAATAATTTTTTACCTTCTTAATGGATTGAAGTAACCCACATCGATAAAAGGGATATAAAATTAGTTTTTAAATATAATTCAAGAGAAATATTATATTTATGGAATAAAATAAATATTTAACTTTCAAAATATTATAAATAAATATTTTTGGTTAAAATGAATATGGATTTGGAAGAGAAATACTCAAAATATTGAGTGGATTTTTTTCATTTCAATATCATATTTTATGATGTAAGAATTAATCATAAGAAATACAAAGAGAATGAAATGTAAATTATTTATAAAACCATAAAAAATATATGATATTTAATGGTTGGAATATAGTTATACTAGAATAATATATTTAATGAATAATGACCACAACTCATTGAAGAGATATTGAGCTAAGAAAACCATATACCTTGGACACATGATTTCTTGAACATGATCAAAATACTTATATAATGAAGAAAATTTATTAATTATATATTTAAGAACTTTATTTATACTTATTTTATTTAATATTAACCAATTATATTCAATTATTACATATAAAATTTTATTTCAAATTTTATATAAATCATTTCATGTTTATAGTCTGAAATTTTTTATTCTTTATTTCGAAATTTTGGTCTCCATCTATGATCCTTTCTCATGTGTTCATTATCTCTAGAAATTGTTTCAAAATTATATATATATTTATTATTATTCTTTGGATTCACAAGATTATTTTATTGATTTCACCATTATGATTTGTAAACAATCTTTCATAATTCGTATGTATGTGATTATTTAATCTATTAAAGGTGTTATTTATAAAAATGAATAATTTATCATATAATTTCCTTATATAATTATTAAAACAACATAATTTAATCATTAAAACCATATATTAGTTGTATTTATGTTTTAATAACCATACGTTTTGAAATATTTATATCCTCAATGTTTTATATGGTTAACCCTACCTAAATATGATCATGCTATAACTAATGGATGAGTATGAATATAAAGTGATTTTGTTATAATATCATTATTATATAATCATAATTATATTAAATAGAATACATTAAAGTGGTATGTAATAATATAGTATGGTGAGGATGGGTAGATAAAACAAAAACAATGGGAATGTCTGTTACTTAAAAGAAAAACTTGATTTTCCTTTAAGAAACATTCCTTGTTTGGAGGACTTAAGGAATCATTTTGAAAGAAATGGATTCCAAAAATGAGAAAGGATTATAATATAGGTAATTTTGGAATATATTGGAGATAAAACTAAAAAATGGGTTTGTTTTGGAATGTGTGAATTATGGGTCCTTTTTTTTATGAGTTTGAGTATCTTATTTGTAAATCCCCACTACTTAATTCTGAAGATAGGTAAATTTGAAGGGGTAATAACATAAAATTTAAAAAATTGGACATGTTTTATTCTTTTAAAAAAATTAATTTTTTTTACTATTTTTAAATAATTTATAAATAATTTTTATCATTTTTATCATATTTACTATTTATTAATAAATTATACTACTTACCCTGGAAACTCATTTTTTTCACAAAATCAAATTGATCCTCTACCTAATTTAGATGTATCTATTCCAAATTTAGAATACATTTTATCAAATTCTAAATCTATTTTTTTATATTTAAAACTTATAAATTAAAACATATAATATATAAAAATAATAATGGAAATATAAATTTTATAAACCATGAATAATTAAATTTTTGTTTTCACTAATTCTTTAATTTTTTCTAGTATATTAATTATTTATTTTACAAACATGGAAAAACAATGGTTATTATTTCAATTTATTTATATATTATGTTCCTTATAATACTTATAATAAAAATATTATAGATATATCATTTATCATATTAATAATTACTTATTGATAACATCCTAAATTCTACTTACAAACCCCCCTAAAAACCTCAACAAAATCCTTAAGTGTTAGATAAGAAATGGTTTTATTTTTGGATAGTTATTCTGTTAGTATGGATCAAGTAATGACCTCTAAAATCCTGAACTCCTCCTATAGACAACTTCACTCAAGCCACGCTTTTCTAAGTTCATCTTTGGTTTGGTTAAGGAAAAACCCCTACTGATGGAATCTCCTTCTCTTACTCAGAAAAATGAGCCTCATATATAATAAATTTTCAACTTTATCTCATATAATATCCCCTTCTATAATAATTTTATAATCTAATTACTTATATTTATACTCACTATATCAACAATTATATTGTAAAAGTCAAATTTCATTATTACATTATTTGAGTAACAAATACTCTTTAACCAATCTTCATAATGATGTACTCTTCCACATTAGTCACTTTAATAAAATGATTATCTATATATCCAAAAACTTTATATGCCTAATGATTGTATGATAGTTACATTATCCTTATCTTTTTATATATATAACATTACATACTTATCTGTAATAATTCATTATATTCCCTTTTTTAAAATTTTTAGAATATATCTAATATTTTTAATTCTTTCTATAGTTATACTCATCCATATGATCTCTATGTGATACATAAGGAAATATACTTCAATCATCTTGTATTTTTATAAAAAAAATTGTATTCATATGATAATAATTATAATTATATTTCATATGGATTTCTTATAACAATGTTTATTTGATTTTATATTCTAAAAAAATTTATCTCAATGAAATAAATCATTATTTATTTTAGCTAATTTTTACATTTTAGAAAAGTTATTAAACACATGTAAATTATTGGTGGAAAGTAAATAATAAAAATATTGGGTGTTACACTATATCTTGGATTAAATTGGATACTTAAATATTAAATCCATAAAACCTAAATAAAATTATTGAACATTTTATTTTCTTATAACATGAATCATAATTTTAAATGGTAATATCTTGTATTGGACAAGAACAATGTCGATCCGACATGAAAGAAGAGTAAATCCAATGTTAAAGTAAATGACCAATTGTGCAAAAGGAAATAATGAACCTTAACATAGTTATACATAATGCATGATGTTTTAAAATCTGGAGACATTTAAAATATATTTAAATATGGAAAGATATTTGATAATATAAATCATGACCTAAAATATTTCAAATGTATATAATGATATAACAAAAGGAAAATCTAGGAAACATTTTGACCATAGTCCAACAATGGGTCTATTATTGTATCGTTAAATATGCATGACAAGGATGAAAATTTACCATATTCAAGTATATTACAATTAATGTATTTTGTAATTATAGGATCATTTTATTAGGAAAAACATATACATGTAAATTGGTATTGTAGGTCTATATTTTAGGTGTATGTGTCATCACTGTGCTAATGGGTTTCCCTTAAGATAAAATATACTAATTGAAAATATCCATGGTGGGTTTATAATAGTCCAAATATTCAATACATAAATTATTTTGTATAAAAAAATAAGTTTTCAAAATGGATTTGGAATTTTATATGATTTTTCCATCATATATTAAGTAATATAATTAAAAAAAATTGAAATAAAATACCAAGAGAATATTTAAAAGGGGATTCTGGTGTAAGAAAGGCAATTTAAAACTAAATATAAATTAATAAGAACCTAGTACCATGATAATTTATGAAAATGGGTTTAAGATGGAAAAAGATAATAGTTGGGCCCTAGATAGAAGATCTAGGTTCCACTATGTATAATATAATAATATTAATTAATCTATTTATAGTTCTTAAATGGAAGTCATCCTAGTTTAAGTGAGATAATTCAATCCGAACATGAATTGATGGAGACGTAGACATTATTGTGTAATATGGAAATAAAATAGAGTGGAAATATATTTCTAGGAATAAAATAAGAGATATAGGAATCACTATATACTCTTTGGGAGTTAATACTCACATATTTCTTAAAAATACACTCTTACATAAAAAAGCCATAGTAAATGAACAACCGATTGAAATATTAGAGTGTAATATTGAAATAAGAGATGAAATAGAAGTATGTTTCTATGATTTTTTAAATATTATACATATATTGATCTCATAAATGGAAATATAAACAATTTATAGTTTAATGTCATATATTGAGTACTACTAAATGAAATTTAAATTCATTCAAGATTGACCACTCTAAGAATTTTAGAGTCATGAAGGATAAAACACTCTATAAAGGTAAGGTACTTGTGTATACCATAAGTCATAAAACGTATAGTCTTATGAATAGGAAAATTTCATATAGCATAACATAATTCTAAAATTTCTATACAATATTTAGTTTATGTTCATTTGATGACAACTATATATCATATAGTTTAGGTTTAAATATAAATAACCTATTAAATATGATATGAATTGTCACATAAAGTATTTCTTGAATAAGCATTCATTGGTGGGAGGATTAATATGTTCTATATTCAATGTAATAAAGGTGTAATTTTTTTTGGAGTAGAGCTTGTATATTATATAATGTTTGTCCCTTTTTTGTTAAAATTTTAGAATCTTGTTCCTAGGTATCATTACTTTCAAAAATTCCTTCACTAGTTCTCCTGGGAAAAATCAGAAATAGAGTACATTATTATTGAACACTCAAGTCACACGATTTTGGTGAACCTTAATGTTATACAACTCTTAAAATTTTTTACTTTCATTGTCTTTTTAAAAATCTAATATAATTTTCAATATTTTGTATTTATTTAGTTGATCATAAATTGAAATATTGAGTGAAGATAATTGAACCTCAATTGGTAACCCCATTTCAATCCTATACACTAATGAATTTGGGGTCAATTTTATTGGGATGCTTAGAGTAGTTCATTGGTCCCATTGAGTTTTTATAATTTTTTCGTGTCAATACGTCTTTTACTTATCCCCTATATTTTTTAGGATATTTTATAAATTATTATTAAAATTATTTTCTTATAAATTTTTAACTTCATAATAGAGATAATATTAGTTAGATTAAATGTTATACTTTTACTTTGATCTCTTTAATTAATATGAAAAAATAATGCCATTGTATATGATAATAATATGAAGAACTAAAAATCTAGTTATAATGTTTGATTTAAAAAAATTGATCATCTATGTTTTTCTAATAACATTAATTTATAAAATATTAACATATTTAAAAAATAAATTGATGAAAGTGGTAATGAATTTGAATTTTCTAATGGCCATTTAAGGGTAAGAACATATAATATATATCAACCATATATAAAATAAAAAGGAGTACTTTTTAACATGTAATAACTCATGATATTAATGGTTTAATTTTATGTACATGTGTTATTCATGATACTTCCTTTTGAATTTTATGTAATCACACATCATTGAGGGAAAAATACCCAAGTCTCTAGACGTGATGAGAAATCATTGTTCATATCTATTAAATACCATATATGCTAGTATGGAATTATTTTAAAATTTTAAGGGTCACTTATCTTTTAATTAATATGGTACTAACCATATAAAACCCTAGTTTTTAGAGGGTTCTTATAAAATTTCAACTATTATAGAAAATGAAGCTTTTTCCCCTTTAGTGAACCTTTCCCTTATAATCCTAATCTTAGGGAAAAATTCCACCTTGGGGGTAATAAATTATTAGATTCATCCATTATACTACTGAATATATCTTTAGGTATGAGGATTCATCTTGAGTCAATGCATTATTATATAAGAAGCTAGCCTTTATTAAGGTATGAACCTAATTTTATTTTGTGTAAACTAATTTTAATTTATTCCAAAATAAAGGGTTGTTTATTTTCTAGTGAAATTTGTATATTTTAAGTTTTTTGGGTTTCTATGTATGGTTAGGATCTTAATAATGGTTTTGCATTTAATTTTTGGATGACCATGTGTAATGGGACTCAATAGATGTATTTGAGGTGTCAAAATATATTGGGAATTAAACCATAGGAATTGGTTAGGTTATTGGATGGTTTACTACTAAATTTCAGTATCAAACATATTGGGGAAATCTCTGTAGGTATCAAAATCGTGTGGAGGTGTTTTGAATATTTTTTTTTGAGATTTAAACTATTTTTCAAAATAATTCCTTCTATAAAACATTATGTAAGAAAATTTTCCTAAGTAAAAAATCATACATACTACAAGTGGAGGAAATAAATATTTTATTCATGAGATAAATATAATATTTATTGGAGAATAAAATATCACAAATGGATATAAAATTGTTACACAAGAATAAATATACAATGTAAGGTTTTTTTACCAAATCGAAAAACCATACATAAAAAAATAAAATATTATGTATGATAAATATATTACCTATAAAAAATTTAGGTATGTAAAATATATTATGTAATGATAAAAATATATTACATATCATTTTTTGATAAGTAAAGCATATTATATTTTAAGTGATATATTATGCATGGGTTTTTGGAAAAATAAAAAATCTTATGGAATGTTAAATATATTATGTATAAATTATACCTTAATAAAATATATTACATATCAGGGAGAAAATATTACATATTTTTTTCCCAAATTAACTAAAAATATGTCTTTAAGGATTATATTATGCATGGAAAAAATATGTTACGCATGGATATCCCCTTATGGGAAAATCCTTACATAAAACAAATATATTACATATGAAGAAGGAGGTTGGAAAAATTTGTAAATTCGTATTATTCATGCATTTAATCCATGATATATAGTATATATGATTAATAATATTTTATATATAATATGTATGGTATCCTAAGGTCATACTTAATATATAATTTAAGGGTTTCTAGAGCTTTCAAAATATTAAAAAAATGTTGATTTTTTCCAGAATATTAGTAAAATAATAAAATCATATATTAATGGTAAATTAGGGGTTTTTAGACAAAATAGATGGAACACACCCAAACAAGTGTGATCTTAACATTCTTATATCAAAGGTGAGATATTTTTAATTCCATAATGGATTCAAGTATTGTTTTCCTGAAGGATAACTAGAGGTAAATCTAATCCTTCACTTTGATTATCCTTTGTTTCATCCAACAATTTCACATTCCAACACCAGTTATGAACATTTATGCCCCATTTCATTGGTTTTGTTAAATTCTATAATTTATATCATCACATTATATTTTATTATTTAATGAGTAAATTCCTTTAATCATAATGTTGGTGGTCCAATATCTATACCTAAAATCTCACTTATTATATAAGTGTGTATGATGTATGGTCTCATCAACCTCACATGTGCTTGACCTAAAATTAAATAAATGATTAATATTATAAATCCTTGTGAACAATAGCTTCATCAGGCATGAGATTTCCCTTAATGGATGTATGTATAAACCCTTTTATAACATGTAATGTGATCATTATTTTAAATAAAAATGGGAATTTAAAAGTGAATTTTGAGGAATACACTAAATGGAATGACAACCAACTAAATTGAATATTGATTCCCTAGGAAAATGATTAGGATGAGAACCATGAAACATATGAAAATAAAAATCATTATTAATGTGTATTTTTTAAATTATAAAATTCAAATGAGTTGATTCTAGGGTAGGGTTCCATTCCCCATAAATTTTAGATGGTGAGATAGGACATTGTGTGATTCCATTCCAACATATATTTATATTATTTTTTGGAATATGGTAGGGAATCAATCCTACCTATAGTTATATGGTGAGCTATATTTGGGTGGGAATCATTCCTCGTGATGTTTATGTAGTGAGCTAGATAAGGGTGGGTTATTATTCTCCCCAATGCTTGTTTTTGATGGAAACCATTGACACAAATCTGTTGTGTTGTATTGAGTTGGGATGGAACTACTTTCCCAAGGTAGGAGACCAAGAGTACTTTTCTTACTACACCTTGGAATACATATTGGTTTAGAGGATGACAGGTTGGGTGAATCCACACCTTTTGAGGTGTAGTTTTTTCCTACTTAGAGAATATCATATATATTTAAAATATATTTCATGAATATTTTCCAAATCCCAATGAGTGACTGGTTTCCCCCATCCAAGAAATATATTGAAACAATGAATATTGATTTGAACACTTATTACGAATAAGAGGTATTCAATAAATGTAAACATATATATATATCATAGGTTATCCATTTATGGAAACATTTGTATGTGTTAGAGGTTCTCCATCTTATTCTCATTATTTAGTGACACGTGGTTTTAGGGAACTATAATTTTAAATCCACATAGTTCAACACTCTAGAGTTTATAATCATCTATAAAGATAGTTGTTATTCATGATATTGGGTTTAGGACTATGATAGGGGATTAATATTTTTCTCTGTGAAGAGAATTATAACCCACTTAGTTTGTTGTCACATTATGGGACACATCATGACTTTTAAGGTCATATAGAAAGGACTAATTCCAAGTGGCTTAAAGTCACAAAAAGTGGAATTCTTGGTAAAAGATTCCTAGTAATGTTCAGTGTGGGACTTTTGTATGAATAGACCTTTATAATTATCTTATGGGGGGTATGAGGACTAAATAAGATGGGTTTTATTTAGATTATTGTATTTTGGATTACCAAATAGGATATGGAATCATCAAGAATACTACTTGATGAGAATAATTATTAGAGAATATGACCCAGATTAAAGGACAACTGATCATGTGGGGAATAAAGCATGATGAGAAAGGAAGTAAGTTTCTTCACAAATAGTATATCCCCATGAGAATGGATATATAAGGTTTATGATGTCGAGATTGAACCTTAGAGGGGAATCATACGTATTATTGTCAATAAGAATCAAAGACCATATAGTTTGAGTGATATAAATTAAGGTCATATGATGGGATTGTAACCTTTCATTTGACGTCATGCGGTAATAATGTTTTCCTATAGTTTTAAATTATATGCTAGGATATTTACATACAGTTTTATGTTGTTTGAAAAGGGCATTTCCTATAGTTTTATATCATATGACTATTAATACATGTTATAAAGGGGGTTATAATGGAGGATTGAGTGGGGATTACACATTGAGGATACCCTATTATATACTTATATAGGAATATATAACTTTAAATGATTATGAATTAGAGGTAATATGTCCCTTTTAAGAATTTCAAATCATAGAGAATATTGAGGATAATTTCAAAGAGGATAGGTAATCATGAAGATGAGTTGTGTCTTATGCATGAGATTATCGAATGCTTGAAAAATTTACTATATTTTATTAACAAAGGAAGAGTCGGGGATTCTTTAGTTAAAAGGAACATAATGATTCTTGAAAATTATGGTGGCATGAATAGGGATTATACATTTATGAGTGTTACCTAGAAATGGGTGTTATTGGCTCACTCATGTCTCTAGGTGATGAAAATGTCAATGGGAACTATCTTGGGTCTTATACCTAAAAGGAAGACCAAACTTACTTAATCATATTAATAAATGATTGACCACTCTATTTTACTTTTAATATAGACCCTTTACAATAAATTAATCTACATTTGTGATTCAAATGAGGGTTTTACCAATCTAGGAGGATAATTATCATGCCTCTTTTTATCCATGAAATTCATGATCAAAGGTATACACACTGATGTGAATTCCTTAATATTGTGCATATAGTGTATTTGAAGTAGTTATAAGTAATTTGAGGCCTATGTTAATGGCTTGTGAAAAGGTATTATTTTCCACTGATTATTGGGTGTTTGTGGCACTATGGAATGGGATAAGTGATAAGAATCACCATAGTGAGAGATTAGACATAGATTGGACCTTATAATAATTCACCACATATGTTTTCCTTAGAAAGAGATATAAAAGTAAGTGGTTCCCTAGTGATATTGGGGTTATTTAGTTCCCTATTAATACTAGGGAAATATAGGACCCTAGTGATACTAGAGTAAAGTCAATCCCCATTGATACTAGGGTGAAGTAGTACCCTTGAAATACTAAGGATAAGTGGCACCCTGATGATGTTAGGGTAAAGTGGTGCACTAATTATACTAGGTAAATGTGGCACCCAAGATATACTAGTGAAATATGGTTATCCAATGATACTATGGTGAAATAGAATCCTATTTATACTAGGTTGAATTTTCACCCTATTTATACTAGGGAGAGGTCGTTCCTTAGTGATTATAGGGTGTGATGGAACCCTAGTGATACTAAGAAAAATTGATTCCCTATTAAGTAGGTCAAGGGGGAACCCTAGTAATACTAGGGTGATGTGGTTCCATAGTGATACTAGGGAGTGGTGTAACCCTAATTATTAGGGATTTCCTCCAATTATTTTGGATTAAAGGAACATATATATGTCTCTTGGTAAGGTTTATTCACTATAGTGTTGAATAACTTGGGAGGAAGTGGTTTCTCATGAAGTTTTCACAATTTATTAACCCTCAAGTAACATAATCACCATATATTTTGATTAATATCCATTGGTTTTAGACTTAATTAACCTACCAGAAAGAATTTTATGATTAGGGTGTGAGACTAGAGAAAGAAAATCTTCAATCCATATCTTTATCATTCAAAAGGTTCCTAATGATGATCCCAAGAGTCTTATTTGTACAAAAATAGAGGACCTTGGGTAAAATTGATTTTTCACATATTTTGAATTAGGTTCACAAGTTGGGAGAACCATATATTAAACTAGGGTATAGGCTAGGAGACTTGGGTGAATGACCATGGGTTCATAGGTAGGGTGTCTGAGTTGAGCACCCACTGGGATTTCTTCTATGATAAAAGCCTTAATTTAAATGACCATAAATTTTAATATGTATGTATTTTTTATCTCTTGGAGTATTCAAATAAAATTCTATGAAATTAACTATGACCTTATATACATGTTTTACATTTTAGTATGGATTTTCATGGTAAAATTTTTCCTATAAAACCCTTAAAGGTGGTTTTTAAGGATATGAAATCCTTTTAATTGGAAATTTGTGAAATCCCTGACCAATTCCCCAAAAGAGGTTCTCATCCCCATATAACTGAAAAGGGAAATGTTTTTTTGAAATATAAATCTCTCAATGTATGAGACATAATGTTTTACATATAGGTCTAATTTTCCTTTTTTTCTTTGGGCATGAAGATACTTTTCAACTCGTACTTGACCTGTGCCTTTGGAAAGGGGAGTATATCATAGATTCTATAGAAAAGTGTTTAGTATACATTTACCAGTTCAAATAATGTTATATGGATAGCTTGGTCAGGTTTAAGCATCATTACCACTAGATATTTATGTGGTGATCTAGATCATGGTGGGGTGCCAATCCCCCTTGATGTTATATGGTGGGATTGAATAGGGTGGGTTTCCATTCCCACCGTGATATTTATGTTGTGAAATAGAAAAATGTGCAATGAAATTCACCCCTAATGTATTATTATAGGATGAGTCTAGGGTTGGGAGACATTCCCCTTGTATGTGGATATGATGTAATTCTAGGGAGGGGCACATTTCCCAAATGATGGTAAGATATATGTATCTCATTTATCCATCATTGGTCAAAGCAATTATGATCAATCCATAGTGAAATCTTAGTACTTAGGGATCAATGATGATTTTTTATGGTTTTGTTTATTTATTTTTCCACATAAGCATGTAATTTTTATATTTGATATATTTAAAGAAACTATTTATGGTGGACTAATAATTTTTAGTTACACCATGCTCAGGTCATCATGGGAACCATAGAAGACTACATGGATTTTGGAAAGGATAAGGGAAAAGGTCCTATGATATATGGTTAATTTAGATAGAAATATAAAGAATTGGAGATGTATCAGAGCAGGAAATAGAGACCATTTTTTTGGTTTTTACCAACTTTGTTCATTTTTCATTACTTTTTTTATGTACACGGTCCGCCCATGAGAAATAATTATGACACCTCAATATTATAAAATATATTTTCTTTAATAAATTTGATGAATTTGATATATTTTAAAGAACAAAACCATGAAAATATGTGAATAATTATTATAAATTATAAAATGAGGCACATTTTATGTAATTTCAATGAGATATAATTGGTAAAAATAACTTTTAATTCCCTTAAGAAATACTATTGATCCAAATGAACTATTTTCAAATGATTTATTTATATGAATTTTTAGTCATATATGTTTTATTTAAAAATTAATTTAGTTTATTAAACTTATGAAAAATTATTTTTTACACATGTAGAAAATTAATTCATTGGATATCAATTGGTTAAAAGGAAAGTAAATACATTTGAAGGTAAAAATTGATGTTTTTTCTAAAAAAACTGTCTTTATACGCACAATATGATTTTATCTGAATAAATAAAATTAATAACTAAAAATGAAATATTTTAATGAAATATTTATATAATATATTAAATAAAATATTTTAACATTCTTCTAATGGTTTTTACTAGGAAAATAATTTGATTAAATTCAGTTTTATGGTTGAAAATGCATTTATCAAGAAATAGTTTTTACGCATTTTGTGTGTGCATGTTAGAATTATATTATGAAACTTATTGAAATTTAATATTATAAAATTTATTAAGAATTTTAAAGAATAATTATTAATATTATATTATAATCTCAACTTAATTTATGGTTATAATGAATAGTAACCATGGTAAAAATCTTGTTATTGTGGTGAAGGTTTGAAGGGTTAATGTGGGGTTAAACTGAAGAGAAAAGGTTTAAAATGACTCAAAAGCTTATATAAATACTATTTTTTCTTAATTTTATTCAATCCTATCTCATTACATATTCAAACTTGACCAAAATTTCACCCAATTTCACATGAGATTGACTTTATTATATTATAACATTCTTAATAATTACAAGTGTGCCACTATCCTAAATTATAAAAGGGAACCTTCTCACCTATATTATTTACATCACTTGATCCCTTTATGTTAGAAAATATCTATCCAAATACTCTATCAACATCCTTATACATGACCTTGAGGTTTTGGTCATCCCAAAATACTGGTCTATGAAACCTAAATGTGCTTTTCAAAGGAGGATACATGAAGAAGAGGTATATGTTCTTATCAAACTTTTTCATGTTTCATTATTATTAGACCCCCTAAAAATGTTATATATCCATATTTACAGGATAGAATCAGTATCTTTACTATAATAATATGTTTTTATGTTTATTTCATAGTAATTTTATATATATACCCAAGGTAAATATGACATAAATAATATAATAGTCTCATTATTTAAATAATACATCTCATAAATAGTCATAGAACCCAAAGACTAAAAGGTTTAGTGTCTTGGAAATTAGTTACATAAACATGTAATTTTACCACACTTGAAGAAATTTCTTCCTAATAATGATACTTTATACCCTTTTCTAAGATAAATCATATGATGTAATCATCTTCATAACATGGGGATTGGAAACATAAAAAAGGGGTGAGCTCAGATGCTTAGTAAGGGTAAAATATGTCATAACATGAAGTAAAACATGAGGAAGACATTAATATCATAGTAAAAGATAAAAATACAATAGATTATAACCATAAAACATTTTATAGAAACATAATATCATTAAAATAACATTAAGAAAGCATAAAAGATATGTCCTGGCAAAAAACACATCTCAATAGTCATATAACATGAGATCATGACATAAAAGTACAAAATACTTTAAAAATAAAGAATAATAAATATAACATGGAATTTTATAGAAATAAAATACATCATGAAATTTTTTCATAACTTGGCGAACAACTTGGAAATGTTTCACAACTACAAGAATAGGAAAAACTATATGAGAAAACTCATTATTCTCACACTTATGTGAACAAAATAATTATTTTCATGCCTGAAATGTAGACAAAACCATCATAATAACATATATAGAGTGATATATGACCCCACCTATTATCATATATTCATATGTTCACCACTTAAAAATAATCATCATCATATATTAAATAACCCATGGGAAAAAATAATTTTTTTCTAAAACCTTCCAAAAACACTACATATCATGAACTAAAGAAATCATAAGAAAAAAAATCTAATTTTCTGAAAGTAATCATATCATAATAACATATATAGGGTGAACAAAACATCACATCATGAAATATATTCCTTGTAGGGTAAAAATATGTGAAAATAAAAAAAATCACAAAACCTTTTAAAATAATAAAGTATAAATTACTTTAAAATTATTTTTGTAAATGTAAATAAAATACTATTTAAAACCAAATTATAAAGAGTTTTGAATAAAATTTCCTTGAAAAGAAAAAAAGGTTTCAAAAGGATAAGTGAATTCACTTTGAGAAATTTTACTTTTAAAAATAATATTTAATAATTAAACCTTAAAAAATACATAAAATTTATCAAAAGAAAATGTGGATTGGAAGATAAAACTTTTTTGTTTTTAAAGGATGGAAAAACATTTGAATTTTTTGAAATAACCTTGTCCAAAAAACACATTTTTAAAAGGAAGATAAAACCATTTTATAAAATGAATAAATGGGGGAGGATCATTGGATATAAAAATAAATTTATTTTCCACTAGATAAAAATAAAATTGGTGGGAAGTAAAATCATGGATATAGAGGGAAATCCATTTAAATAAATTGGAAATAATCTTAACAAAAATTCATTTTAATGAAACATTCGAATAATTAATCAATAATAATTTTGTGTGAAAAATGATTTCATAGAAAATATGGTTAAAATAAACCCTAAATTTATTATATTTTATAATAGATAAATCAATAATTATTATTGGAAAAAACTTAATTATGACCCAAGAAAGAGAATTGAGTCTTGAAAACCCATTATATCTTTATTAATTTTTGAATAAAAATAATTAAAAGATTTAAAATAATATGGATCTATAAATACCATAAATTAAATAATGTAGTATGTCAAAATAGATTATTGGGTAGTATATACATCATATAAATTTGAAATTGAAGCATAACATTAAAACATGTCTCAATGAAGAGAAGTATAGATGAAAAACCATTACCTTGTTTCCTTTTATAGTTTTTGATAACCTAACATCTTATAAAACCAACATAGCTACCTTAATAATATATTTTATAACCTTATTGATATATTATTCCTTTTATATCCCTCATATATAATTATTTATTATGGGTATATTGGTTATTTATAATGTGTTTTCCACAATCATGTGTTAATAACTTTATCTGTTTGCACATGTTTTATAATGTTTCTATTATTACCCATTATTTGATAACGTAAAGGCTAGAATCCAAGAATCCATTTAATTTATGAGTATTAGGTGTTTGAGTTTCCTAGAGGAGGTTTCAAGGTGATCATAGGGAGGGTAGGGTCTAGAAAGGGTACCACTAAAAAAATAGAATGGTTGTGGCATAGAGGGGTGCACTGCGCTGTATGGGTGGCAGCTACAACATGGTATATTCAAGATATGAAATATTGGGCTCGATGGAGGATTTTAGGATACTGCCTTTTTAAGCATAGCTAATTTTTTAGAGGAATGTTTCAATGTAGGCCCTTCCACCGGTATCAAGTGTTGTAATGTGGATGAGGAGGTTGTGAAATAGGGGTTTTATGCAGTTCTTCTAATTTAAGGGTAGTTATAGCCTTGGAAGGCACCATATCCCCCATTTTGGTGAAGGGATTATATGATGTGGTTCTTAGGGTTATACGATAGAACCAAATCCCATTTTATAGGATCATCTTTTATATCTCAGAAACATTCTTTTACCTTGGGTCAGTGGCGTGGTCCCTCATGTTGCACCATCGTTTCCCATATGCCATTCAATTATAAGGTGTGGTCTAAGGGGCTTCTTCATGGTCTTCAGTTTACTAGTTCACCTATAAATACCCAATCCCCTATTTGAATCCCAATTTTCCCACTTCTTTCTCTCAAATACTAGGTTGTCTGGAGTTTTATTTGAAGTCCTTTTAAGTTCCTTTTGATTATATTCACACCTAAGCTTCTAGAGATCAATATATGGTGATTCAAGGTGAGTTCTACCTTCTTTTTCTAGAATATTCTATCCATTTTATCTCATTATCCTCCTATTATTATTTCCATTATATGGAATTTGATCTCCATTATTATAATGGTGTTTTATTTGTATTTTTACATTGTTTTAATGGAATAATTTCTTGGTAGATCTTAGTTTCCTCACGGGAGAGGTGATTAGAGATTCACGTTAATATTCCACTTCTATTTCAAGAACGTCAGATGTTTGAGGCAGAATATTCATTTATTATTTGATTTATTTACATGAAATTTGAAATTCACAATGTTTTATCCCTTTTTAAGGAGTTTAAATTAAAATAATAAATATTAAATCATATTAAAGAATGATTTTTTTATGGGTGTAGAGATCACATGTTATTTCTTTCCACCATGATAATGGTTTGCCTCTTATTTTTATAGATAAGGTTCTATATATGTCATTATTTTTTTCATGTTTTTTTATGGCATATTAGTATGTATAATTGATTAAATTGGTAAATAACATAAAGTTATAATAAATTAATTGTCTTAATAACTTAAAGAAGAGGCATGGTGAATGAATCCTTATATTCCTGTAATTTAATGGTAATTTTAATTGATGCAAAATACATGTTTAATTGAATATATTATTCCATTAATTAATGGAATTGGATAATTAACATGAATCTAGAATATTTTTTGATTATATTAATGATTAAAGGCGTGTTAATTGACAATTTATATTATTTAAATACTGTTAAGGATAAAAAGTGTTAAAAATCATGTTTAATTAATTTAATATATTGTTATATTTTATGCCTTAGGTTTCCTATAGTTGGAACCTCTGAATAATGAATCGATTAATTTAATATGGAAAAAATGGATTTTTGATAATTATAAATTCTTGGGGATGATAGTTTCCATTATTTATAAAGGTTCGATTCCTTGTTTTGGGGTTGTGAGAGCCTGTTTGCATATAAAGGTTGAATACATTATTTTAGGGCCCAGATTTCACTTTTGACTATTCTTGTCTATTTTATTCCTTATGAATTATTTTTACATGAGACTTATGATGTAATGTGAGAATGGTATGGCTAATCTAAGAATAGATGATGAGATATGGGTGCGTAGGTCCAAAAGGTGTGGCAACAGTTAATTCCTATAATTAGAGGATAAGTGAGGATATGCATGAGGGTGATAGGGATAGAACTGGTATGATGGAATGGGTTGAAGCTGGGATTACCTATTTATATGATAAATCTAAGATTCTTTCTTATAAATTAATTTGTTTAATGGTTTCAATGTCAGGTTTCTTTTTTATCTTCATTCCTTTCCCCTTTACTTGAGGCAGCTTGACGTGCTTGGTTTCATCTCTTTTGTAGTAGCTAAAGATATTTCCTAGAGTACCTAGAATTATAAAATGGTAATAATGTTTAATAAATGACATAAACCATGGGGTTGGTTCTTTTTATAATTAAAATTTTAATGTTGATCTTGAGAAAACATACACTCTGTTTGGATTATGCCTGGAGAGCATATACTTCACTTGGATGGTTAATGAAATGTGTAAATTAGAATAATATTAATTAATGGATAATGAATTAATTAACATAAGTCTAAATATAAAAGGGAAGGAATATAATTTAATAAATCTCCTTAAAAAATTATTTTGTGCTTATAGGATATCTAGTTCTTATCATTTGAAGTCAGGATTCTGAGAGATGTTAGCTGTAGTCGAGTCTAAGACTAGGTTGTTCCCATATTGTGGTTATGAGATATATTATATCATGTATGTTTTTGGATTTTATATTCTACCCTACCCATGTCAATTAGGCTGAATGGAACCTAGTTGACTATGGGAGGATATTTTCTCCAACATCCTGGTGGGAGAATAGATGGCTGACTACCCCCTATAGCATCGTTCTCTTCTTTTGGTAGTGTAATGTGTTGGTATTCACGATGGTTATTTTCCCCACATATGTGTATAGAAGGCTATGGTTTCTTCTAGTTATTTCAAAGACATGTATCTCCAGATATAGTATAAAAAGGATTATTATATGTATGACATGTATAGGTTGTGATGGATTGAGGTACCTTACTTGGTGTATGGGATATGATGGCTTGAGGTATGATACCTAATGTATGATACACATCCTATGAGCTATGGTGGATCCCAAAAACAACATGGTTACTATATGGAGATGTGGAATGGGATGATGAGATGATGAGATGATGTAATGCATGAGGTTCATGTCATGATACTTATCCTCAGTGTCTTTGTGATAGATTCTTTTAGAGAGAGATGGCTCAGGATGTGTGATGTTGGAGAAGAATGGAAAACTAGTAGGGAAGTGATAATGGGGTACCTTTATTGTTTTATTACAATAATATACCATCTATTTTATGTGATTATTAGTGTGATATATCCATGGAGAGGTTTTTAACATAGTATAATTTTTTAGGGGATGAGTTAGTTTCACTTGTTATTCACTAGGCTTTAGCATGCTTTATTTATCTTTTGAACAAGAGGATCCAAGGAGGATATAATTTAGAATACCTTCTATAGTCACTATATATATATATAATCTCTTTTTAGGTTATCAGGAAGAAGTTGTATATCGGGCTGGATATTACTATTTTTTGGTTTTGAAGGATCTGTTTGGACCTCTTGGTCATTGTCGAGTTTACCATTTTAGTAACTATAGTTTATTTTCTAATTATTTTTGTCTTGTATGAAATTACATATATTCACTTAGGATTATTTTATCTATATGAGTAGTATTTCATTGGTTTATTTGTCACATCTCTCTCTTATTCATGTTTCACTGAGAGGTTAATGCCTCCCATTTATGTGTATGATATACCCTCGGTGCTAGTTTCCAACTCGGGGGCCTACTAAAGATGGGACTCGGGCGGTCACAATCTCTCTTCTCTCTTTAGTAGCCTAGGAGGGGTACTCTCTAGGGGGAATGGGGTCATGAAATATTTTATCAAAGGTTTAAGTTGAGGGATAGGATGGATTTTAGATTTATGAACATGTGATATTTCATGGGTTGGTAAGGAAATATTCTCATATAAGTTTTGTAAGCAAAGTAAACACTAGATACTAGCTTAGACACATGTATTTTGGGACCCACTCTAATTTTATTCTTAGAACTTTAATTTTACTAATCCTACTAAACAAAGTGATACTAGTTTCATGGTAGAGACCTCGAAAAGGATCATGCATCATTATTCATTGTGATTATGTTTTAAATGGGTATAAATTGTGGTAAGTTAAACCATAAAGGAATAAAATGAATGAATTAATTAATTAATTAATTTTAAGTATTATGTATTATAGTTTTATGACTCTCTAACTATTTTTTCTACATGAATTCATAGATCTATGTTGATGTCCTTTCCAGGTTCACACTGATTATATTCAGTATGATGTGCTAGTAGATCACTGAAAAGTAATGGTCGATGACAGTGACACTTAGAAGAGAACATTTTGAGAGTTTTAGAACTATATTCTATAAAACTATATTGGATTTTTTCAAACTTAGTCATATAATAATGGTTGGAGGAGGTAGGGATATCTTTTAGTTTGATTTGTGCATGAAAGGAGCATAGGGTTTCATTGGTTTTGATGATGCTACATGGGGTAATGAGGTAGTGGTGGATCTTGTTCCTTGAGGATCATGAGGATTTGGTGGTATCATGGGTGAAGTTCAGAGACTAGTTCCATATAGAGTTTCTTTATTTTACCTTGAATGAGGACATTCTCCAAGATCTTCTTATCCTTTTATAGGGGAGTTACAATGTGTGTGAGTTTGGTATTTATTCCAAGAACTTATTATAATATTCTTCATACTTGTTTTCATATGAGGATTCTAGGTGAGGAATTTTGAGGAAGATCTACCTTCATAGATTCATTGACAGGTCACCTAGTTTATTTTGTCAACATATCTTGAGGTGATAGAGAGATAATAGGTTCTTGAGATAAATCTGGATAAAACCGAATCGTCATGAGAGAAGAGTCTTCAGGATTCCTCATGAAGCAAGGATATGGTCCAAGGTTCCTAGTTACCCAGAGAGAGGGGTTTTTGAATAGATAGGGGTAGTTCCCAACCCTCATCACATCATTTATCTAGGGGTGGTGGCTCTAAAGCCTTTTCTAAGGGATTGGATGAGTTTTTTCCTTGTTTAGAACAAGTTCATCTATAGTGAGAGTGACCAAACATTATGAATAGTCAGCTTGCACCAAGTATTCTTCTTTACTTTCTTTTATTGAAGAAATATTATTTGAGATAGTATCAGTAGGATTATCCATATTGGGATCAATAGAGGGAAGCTGGAGTAGATATAGGATAGACCCGATATGCCTCTCATCCTTAGAGATCAAATCACGGCCACATAGGTGGTCATCATCAGGGTCAAAGTGGTTGTGGAGAAGTTCATGGCTAGTTACATGCTCAAGAATTTCCAGTTTTAGGTAATCCAGACATTTTTAAGGTACACTTTTCTTATTTACTACATGGTTTCATGCTTTGTTTGATTAAAGATCTACACAATCCTTCATATCACTTACCCTCATCCCTACTTTTTTACTTGAGGTGGAGAGGCTTCTAGTTCCCTTGGTGTTGACTACACTAGTTGGAGGTTGATCTAACATATATGAAGTATGTAGAGACTATGAGGTAGTGTTGGGGAAACACCACTCTTGGGGAGACTTCCTATGTTTACAAATATAGACAAATGATATCGTCATTGGTATGGAATGGATATGTTTAGTACAAGATATTTCAAATTGATTTAGAAATTAGGCTATATTCTATGATACTGATAGAGAGTCTGCCATTTTCTTTGGTGATATAGACTCTCGTATGGGTCATAGGTGTATTAATTCCTTGTCTTCTGTGATGTTTGAGCTAATTTTGAGTTTATCAGAGGTTAAACAAATGGTGTTTCCCATGGTTGTAGAAGAGTGCCTTGACATTTTTCCTGAGGAGGTTGTGGTGTTACCCCCTCGATGGTAGATTGAGTTTGGGATAAAGCTATAACCAAGTGCTTCTTTGATCTTGAAGAATCCATATATAATGGATCCTTATAAGTTGTGATAGATATAGTTACATCATGATTATTTTTTGTAGTGAGTTTTTATTCAATTAAGTGTATCACCTTGAATTAACCGATTTTTTTAAATAAGGATAATGGTACTTTATAGACTTTTATCTATTATCTTCTCTTGAATCAGGTGATAGTGAATAACCACTATCATCTTCCATATATTAATGATTTATTAGATCGGATAAAGGTAGAAAGTTGGGTTTTAAAGATTGATATAAAGTCAGGATATCATTGGATGCAGGTAAAATATGAGAATATTCTGAATACTGCTTTCTAATTTCGTAATGGTCATTATGATTTTGTTGTGATGTTGATATATGTGATGAATTATCTAACCGTGTTCATGGTTTTAATGAAAATATTTTTCCAAGAGTTCTTGTATCTATTCTTGGTTGTTTTCATCAACAACATCCTCATGTACTCAACATCTAATAAGGACCATGCAGAGTATCTTAATGCTATTTTGGGATTTTTTTTCATTAGATTCAGTTAGGGAAGTTGGTAAAGTGTGATTTTTTGGCTCGTAAAGTTAATTTCTTAGGACATGTCATGTCCCAACATGGAGTAGTTATGTATCCTTTGAAGATTGAATCAGTCGTTTCTTGGGAACCCCCAATGACTATTACATAGATGTGGAGTTTCCTTCATCTTATAGGATATTATAGGAGGTATGTAGATAATTTATCTTAGGTTGTAACTACTCTAATATATTTAACCAAAAATAATCAGTAATTATTGTGGATTTACTAGTGTTAAGTAGCTTTCAAGTGCTTGAATGGGAAGTTGGATAGTTCCCTAGTCCTTTATGTTCCAGTAAAGGGAGTTTAGTTCGAGGTTTTCTGTTATGCTTTTCATCTTAGTTTGGGTTGTGTTGTAATTAAGTAATGATTTTTTTTTCTTATGGGTTTTTTTATTTACATACCCATGATCATAACTATTCCACCCAAGATCTTGAGTTTGAAGAAGTTGTGTTTTCCTTGAATTTATAGTGATTTTACATCATCGGTGAGCATTTTGTGGTTTTACCAATCATAAGATCCTAGGGTATGTCTTCTCCAAGCTTAATTTAACTTATTATAGATATTATGGATGTAATTATTATATGATTATGACTTTTAGATTTCATATACACCAGGAAAGGGTAATGTTTAAATGATGAGTTGAGTAGGAAGTCACATAGTGATGTTGTGCATAAATTTAGAGAATCTTGGAGAGTGATGGAAGCGATATTAGTGATGAATCTTGATATGGGAGATATTGGAGGAAGATGTTTTCTTTTTTAGATAGTAGCACAATAATATTTGGTGTGGTGGGTGGAGGAGTCCTAGCAGGTGGATTCTAAGGTGGAGGCCTAGAGATACTGAGTTGTATTTGGTGATGTGATTGATGGTTGGACTAAGGATGAATAGCATCGTGTGTTGTTCTAGTGGATACTTTTCATCCATTTGGTGATGCATGATATGGTTCATAGTGAGTCCCATATCTCACCTTTGGCAGTACATCTTGGAGTGAAAAATATGTACTAATATCTAAGAGGGTAGTTTTGGTGGTCTGGGTTGAAGCATGGATGTGTAGATAATCTGTCATGATGTTTGGTATTTTAGAAGGTGAATGTTGAGCACCGTGTTCCTAGTGGTTTTCTCCAGCCATTATATGTTTCTTAGTGTAAGTGGGAGGAAATCTCAATGGACTTAATTACTGATTTAATTAAATCTTGGGTGGGGATTTGATGCTATATGGGTTATAGTGGATCATTTGAAAAAAAGCATCCCACTTTATAGAAATTAGGTATTCAATCTCAATGGAGGATTTTTCAAGGTAGTATCTAGAAGAGGTGGTGAGACTCCATATATTCTTGATGATAATCATCTATGATATTGATACTTGTTTTACCTCTAGGGTGTGGATAGGTATTCGATGTGATTTTGGCTCTCAGTTATTCTTTATCATTGTTTTACATATGTAGATGGATGTTCAGATAGACTAGACCATCCAGATACTTGAATACATGTTCTATTCTTGTGTTCTATATTTTGGAGGTTCGTATATAAGGAACCTACATTTTTTTTGAGCTTTATTATAATAATAGTATTCACTTAACCATTATTATTTCATTATTTTAATCTTTTTATAGGTGACATTTCCATTATCTATTTTTATAGATTGGGATTATAGATTCAGCAATTCTCAGGTCGAAATATGTATAAAATACAACAGAAATATTTCAAGTGATTCATGAGAGGATGAAAGAAGTGCATGATCATCAAAATTCCTATTCCAATCATAGGAGGAGACCTATGTAGTTCGACGTTGGAGGTAATGTGTTTCTGATTTTGAATCCTCATCATGGGTATCAAAGGTTTTATTGTGAGAGTAATATTTTTCCTCGGTTTTTTGTTCCCTTTTAGGTGTTGGCTCCTATTCAAGTCATGGAGTATCAGATAACACTTCCCCCATAGATGATCCAGATGCAAGATATATTTCTTATGTAACATATTTTTTTATCTTCATGATGATTCTCGCATAATTGATTAGGGATAAATTGATGTTAATAATGATGAAACCTTTTAGGATAAGCTTGTGGAGATCTAGGACCTCCAAGAGATAGTGTTTCATAGGAATTTTATTCCCTTTGTTTGTGTCTTATGGAGGCATAGTAGTGTGGATAATATTACTTGTGAATGTGATTCATTAATATGTGCTCAGTACCTAAGATATTTATTGTTTAGATCTTATTTGTATCATTACTTGTTTTTTGGATGTTGGTTTTTTTTGTTTGTGAGATGGTTTTCTCTTGGGTTTTATGGTGGCCTTAATCTTATTTGAGTGAAATCTCTCCTAAGAGAGTGATCAAGAGATGGTTATCACTGTTTTGTGGTTTTGAACTTGTTTTCTCTAGGTGATGTGGTTAATATTGTCTGATGGAAAGACTCTTGAGAGGTATCTTATGAGGTGGTTGTTCAGAAAACCCTTTTTAATTATTCTCTTTGGGTTTGTTTTTAAATTCTTGAGGATGAGATTGGTTTGAATGGTATCTAATGTAAGAATCTGGAACCTAAAATCCATTTACTTTATGGTTTTAGGTTTTGGAGGTTCCTGTAAGAGGTTCCAAGGTGTTCAGAGGGAAGGTAGGGGATAGGAAGGGTTCCACTACCAAAAATGAAATGGTTGCAATATGGAGGGGTGTATTATGTCGTAAGGGTGGTGGTTATAGCATAGTAGATCCAGGCTATGAAATAGTGGGATCGATAGAGGATTTCAAGGCTACTGCCATTTTAGGAATAGATGTGGTGTAGAGGCATGCTATAATATATACCCTTACCCTAATGTCTAGAGATATGACGTGGAAAATGATCTTTTGGTGTAGTGGTTTTAGGAATTTCTTCTAATTTAAGGGTAGTTGTAGTGTAGAGCCTATAGCCCCCAATTTGGGGAAGGGGTTCTGCGGCATCATAATCAAGGCTGCACAAAAGCCCCATATCCCCTTTTATAGGATCTTCTTATAGAAAATGGAAATATGATTTGAGCAAGGGGGTTGAATCATGTTCCCTCATGTTATACCATAGTTTCCCTTTTGTTCAGAAATTTTATGGTGTGGTCTAAGCAGCAGTTCCATGGTCTTTAGTTTTCTAGTTCTTATACAAATACCTAAACCCCTATTTTAATTCCACTTTATCTCACTAATTTCATTCAAAACCTTGATTTCTTGAAGATATTTTTAAAGGAAATTAAATTCCTTTTCAATTGGATTCAAGCCCCGAATTCTAGAGATCAATCCATGGTAATCTAAGGTTATTTTTACCTTGTTTTTCAAGAAAATTCTATATGTTAGATCTCATTTTCATAACTTTATTATTTCAATTAAATGTAATTTTATCTCCATAATTTTAATGTATTTTTGTTTGTCATTTTTAGTGTGTTTGTGGAATTACATCCTTAGTAGACTGTAGTTTCCTCATGGAAGAGTTTATCGGAGTTCTATGTTGGAATTCCATTTCCATTTCAAGAATGTCAAATGTTTGAGGTAGATAATTTATTACTTCTTCTATTTATTTATATGTAGTCATGAATTTTCCATGTTTTATCATTTTATATGATGGTTTATTTAACCTAATAATTGTTAAACTAGATTAAATAATGAATTTGGTTTATGGTTATAGTGATCACATGTTGTTTCTTTCCACCATAATAATGGTTTTCCACATGATTTTATAGATAGTAAAATATCTATGTTATGCTTGTTAGAATTTTTTTTATTCTTGGATTATCATGTCTAATTGATGAAATTGGTAAATAACTTAAGTCTATAATTAATTAATTCACATAATAACATACATAAGAGGATTGTTTAATGAATCTTTAGATTCTTGTAATTTGATGGTAATTCAAATTAATGAAAAATGCTTATTTAATTGAAAATTTTATTCCATGTATTAATATAATTGGATAAATAAATTCAATATGAAATTATTTTTAATTATTTTAATGATTAAAATCATGTTAAATGATAATTTATATTCATTAAATCTTTTTAAGGTTATAAAATTCTAGAAAGCATGTTTAATTAATTTAATAACCTATTATAGGTGATGAATTAGGTTTCATGTAGTTAGAACATGTGAATAATGATTCAGTTAATTCAATATGAAATAAAACCAGTTGTTTAACAAAGATAAATTCTTGGGTATGAGAGTGACCATTATTTATAGAGGTTGGATGCCTTGTGTTGGGGGGGCCATGAGATATCACTTTCATGTGAAGGTTGAATGCCTTATTTTTAGGGCCTAAATTTCCCTATTGTCTGTGATTGTTTGTAACGACCCAAAGTATTTCAATAGAAAATTCCCTTCTTATATCTATGTCATAAAAACACAAAATAATGAACTACTAAGTGATAAGTGACCTTTAAACATAATTTTGTCACCCCTATGTTTGGAATTTTAAAAATCCGACATACACGGTTGTGTTCAAGATAGTTTTTGGAGTCTAATGAAACAAAAATAATTTTTGGTGAATAGTAACCTACCCTTATGAATAGTAACCTACCCTTATAGTAATATGACCCTTATTAATAGTAAATAAGAGTAACATTACCTATGAATAATAAAATAAAATTTAGACATCTTAGAAATTGACAATTTGAACTTAGTAGACGTTTTTGGTATTTTATAAGTCATAAATAATTAATTATAATTAATTAATTAATTTAAAAGAATATTTATTTTCCTTTAATGTATTCATAAATTATTGAATCGATTTCTAATAGTTTTTAGATAATTTTATAAGACCCTGCGTAATTTTTGAAAGAACTATAAATTCATTTTTAATCTTAAAAACTGTTTTTTAAGTAAATTGTGATTTTTATTCATTATTAAATTAATAATATTTAGAAAATTATTTTTGAAAAATGGAAATCATTTTTTGATTCTACACGTCGAAAAATGGTAGGGGTAAATTTTTGGGTTTGTTCTGAAATACTTCAATTTTCGGGTGAATAGTAAAAAATACAGTTTTTCATATAATCGGTATATACTAAATTGCATCATTAATGATGTAATGATGACATAAACAATATAGAACTTTAGTTTCGGCCAAAACATATTAAATTTCATAAATTTTTCCTTTATATACAATAAATCCAATTCTCAAACCTAAAAACAACTTTCCAAAGCCTAAAGTCAAAAGGTGATTTCTTAAAGTGTCTTTTTCTCTTTCTTTCACTTTCCTGTTAATAAATTAATGAATTCGAATTATAAAGAATAGTTAAAGCCTAAAACAAATTATATTATATTTATATATGATTTAGGATGTCAAAAAACTACTATTACAAGTCTAACTCTTGATATATTATTTTATTTAATATTTTATGCCAAAAACACCTCCCTCCTCATGTATAAATAAGACCTCCCCCTCCTCTTGCCAAACCACACCTCTCAAGCTTCAAGAATTGTCTAAGCTCTGCCCAATCATCTTCCCTAGCCTCTCCCCCACGTCCAAGAGCTCTTGGTCTCATCAAAAGACCAAGCATAGGCCCTTAAGGAGGTTCTTAAGAGGAGGATTCTAAAGGCAATTTCTCTCCCTCTTCTCCTTTAATTTCCTTTCAAGTTCAAGTTCCTTTCTTGATCTCTCCCTACCTATATTCATCAAAATTGTTTTTTAAATACATTATTATATATATAATGTAATATTATGATTCTAATGGTATATTATATCACCCCACACCCTTTCCCTCTTCCTTTTATTTTATTAAAGAGAACGTTGTTCATGTGGTGATAATTTATCACCTTCAAAAACAACATGCTCTCTTCTTCCATTTCTACCTTCAATCTGGTCATGAAACCATTTTTATGGTTGAACCAGAATATTTTATATGTATTATGTTCTATTTTAAGTTCTGGAAATAACCTATGGCCACATTACTAAGTTAAATGTTAAAACGAGTTCGTTGTGATCCAAAAACCGCTCGAATTAACCCAAATAATATTCATTTAATTCTTATCTAATGATTCATCCACATGGATCTAATATAACTCATTATAAAATAATTCAAGCTTATTTAATATCATTAGTAACATGTAATATAAGTTCTGTATGTTTACCCATGATCTACCCAAACATCAAATTAAGAATACAAGTGGACCCCTCAAGAAAACCATGAAAACAAACATCCCCGATCAATGTTTTTAAACTCTATAAGTCATCCAAATGAACATAATATGAAATAATGAAACCATAATGAACCCTATTAATGTATAAAAGGTTCTGGAATTTATAATTAATTAATATAATGTCATTATACAGGACATTAAAGAGAAGGATGCATTCGAGTACAAGGTAAGGGGAAATCTCGAACCCAATTTTCTTCCTTCTGGTTCTCCCTCTTTCACTCCATTTTTGATATGGTTACTCCTAAAAGATAATTTGTTCATCATTTACTTTACTTTTCTGGGATATACATGTTTTTCACTGGTTTTTATGTCCATCAAAATGTTTTCCAAAATAACTCTTCTTTCAAGATCTCACATTTTACCTCTCATTCAAGGTTGATGGTTCTTGTATCAAGTATGTTGTTCCCTCTTTATTTTGGGAACCCAAATCTTATGAATGTGTTATTATGAGATGAAACCCATTACTTTCCATGGGTTATTTATTTACATGTTTGATATGTGTTCTATGTGGCAATCATGATAATGATAATGTTATGATGTGACGGGTGCGCCTGGAATTATATAGCGCAATATGAATGTTTAAATGTGACGGGTGCGCCCGAAATTATATAGAGCTCCAATGCATTGGGTAAAGTGATGAATATCATGAGTAAATGTGAAATGATGTGTGAACATGATTCTAGATTTGTTCACAAGTATGTGTGGTAGTTAACCACTAAGACATGATGTTTCATTTTTATGCATTCCCACATTTGAAGTCTTTTATTTATGCTCCTCTCATGTTCATGATCTTTTGCCTACGTTATGATTATGCTCACCCCATGCTATATTGTTCTTATCTACCCTCTTACTGGGCTTCTATCTCACCCCTTTTGATGTATATCCTCAGGTGGATACATGTACTAAGGAGATGACAAGTGCCACTAAGAAGCTAGAGAAGAAGAAATTAAATAAATGTTTATGGTTGATGTTGTATTTGTTATGTATGGTCCTAGTTTTCCCAAGACACTAAACCTCTGTATCCTCCATGTGTAATACTATTGTGTTGTTTATCTTTAAAATGATTTAATAGTAATGTAAGAAAATGCTGGGTCGCTATATTGTTTATTTTATGCCTTTTGTGTGCTAAAGAAATGATATTTATGGTTTGATGTGAGCCTAGGATCCCTAATATTGGAATGGATGATGAGATATGGGTGGGGAGGCCCATATGGTGTGGTTGAAACTGATACATGTGATGATGAGATGCATTGGGATATGCATGAGGGTTACAATGATTTCATCAAGATTATGGAATTAGTTTAATATGGGATTACATATTGATGTGAAAAATATGAGATTATTTCTTGTGAATGAATCCATTTAATGATTGGATTTATGGGTTGCTTGTTCATCTGCATTCCTTTCCCCACTACTTGAGCCAGTTGTATGTTCTTGTCTGCATCTATATTTGGTTAGCCTAGGATGATTCCTAGAATAACTAGAATTATGGAAAGGAAATAGTGTTTAATAAATTACTCAACCCATGGGATTTGTTCTTGATGGAATAAAAATGTTAATGTTGATCTTCAAAAACTGTGGACTTGGTTTAGATTATTCATAGAGGGCATGGAATTAACTTGTATGGTTAATGAAATTTATTATTTGGAATATTTTTAATTAATTTATAATGAATTAATTGTCATAAATTCAAATATAAAATTTAAAAAAAATTAATTTAATAGATCTCTATAAAATTATTATGTGCTTATATAATATCTAGTTCTTAGCAGTGTCATACAAGATTCCAAGAGACGTTAGATGTAGTAAATTATAAGACTAGGTTATTCCCATATTGTGGTTATGAGATATATTATATCCTTTATGTTTTGTGATTTCATTTGTTACCCCACTCACATCGGTTAGGTAAACTGACACCCAGTGGACTCTAGAATGGTGTTTTTCCAAATATCCCAGTGGGACTATGGATGATTGACTACCCCCTCTGGCTCTGCTCTCTTCTCATTGTAATATTATATATTGGTATGCATGGTGGTTAGTTTCCCCATATATGTGTGTAGAGAACTATAATGGATTGTGGTTATTTCACACACATATATCTCTAGATATAATAACTAAAGGATTATTATAGGTATGATGTGTATAGTATATGATGGCCTGAGATACCTTACTCATTGTATGGGTTGTGATGCCTTGAGGTATAATACTCGATGTATAATGCACATCATATGGAATGTGGTGTCTACAAAAACTACTTGGTTACTATATGGAGATGTGTAATGGGATGATGAGATAATATGATTCATGAGCTACATTTTTTGATGCTTATCCTAGGTTTCTTTGGGATGGATTATTTTAGAGAGAGATGGATGGGGATGTGAGATATTGGGGTAGAGCAGCAAACCAATTGGGAAGAGGTAGAGTGGTACCCTTTTTGTTTTATTAAAAAAATATATGATTACTTGAATGTGATTTTTTGTGAGAGATACCCATGATGAGGATGGGAACTTAACATACATATTTATTTGATGAGTTAGTTTCACTTGTTTTTCATTGGGATTTAGCATTCTTTATTTATCTTTTTAATGAGAGGTTTCAAGGAGGATCCTAATGAGTATAACTATTATGCTCACTCTACATATATATAAACTATTTTTAGGTGATCATTAGTATGTTAGATACCGAGTTGGATATTTCTAGTTCATGTTATTTAGGAGTTGTTTGGGTTTGATGGTCACTACTAAGTTTATCTTTTTGGTACTTGTTGTTTTTTTCTGGTTATTTTAGTCGTTTATGACATTACTTGTATGTACTTGGGATTGTTTTATCTATATAAGCAGAATTAAATTGGTGTATATATCTTATCACCCTTTTCTTCAGGTTTCTCGTAGAGGGTAATTCTTCTCATTTATGTGTATGATATACCCTCAATAATAGTCTCTAGCCTAAGGCCTACTGGATGCAATAATTGGGTGGTCACCATATCCCTTATCACATTATCGGCCTAGGAAGGTACTCCTTTGGGGGGAGGTGTCATGAGAGAAACTGTAACACCCCAAGATTTTATAGTATGTTATCTTATTAAAGTAATTCAATAGTTTGCGCTACACGCAACACCGAGATCGAGGGCACCACGACTTAACCAACTAGCCGATAAAAAAATGGTTATGAATAGTATTAACTGAATTTTATATACTCCATATAATTTTAGAATTCATATTTTGTGTCTCTTAGACATAATATAAGGACAAATTTGATTTTTCAGATAAAAGAAGTATTTTTCAAAAAAATGAAATTATACAACTCATTTAATGTAGAATCCTTTTTAAAACAAATATTTGACACTTTTATATACTCAATTTAATGGAATTAAATTATTTTTTAGAATCGGGACATAAATATTTAGTTTGGATAAATTTTTGGTACTTTTCTGATAACTTTCATATTTGATGAATAGTGAAAAATACTAAATTTTAATTGAAAACAACTTTTTTAATTGAAATAATTTATAGTGATAAATTATTCATTTGAATGTTTTGGAAGTATAATTAGATTATATTTTTATCATTTAATACAATGTTTGTCATTATAAGTAATTACACATTTAAATTTGAAATAAACACATGTCAACCTTTTGATAGTTTTTACTTTTTAAAAAAACCCGCTTTTTGATTTTGAAAAAGGGAATTAATTTTAAATTAATAAATGAAACTTATATGTTTTGAATTTGGTAAAATAGACATCATTTCTGAATTAAGAATATCAAAATTATCTTAGGGTAAATTTTTGGTATTTTTCTGAAAACTTTCAATTTTTGATGAATAGTGAAAAAACACTCAGTTATTGGTTAAAACGGACTTTTTATTTAAATAAATAGTTATTTTATTTTAATTTATTTTAGGTAAAAATAGATACATAATACCTATATATTTTCAATGTAATTCATTGGAGTCATTTTATAATAAGTTTAGATATATAAAATTTTATCGAACATTTTACCGTCTTTTACCCACCTTCTATGAGCATTTAGAAATTTGTATAAAACTTAATTTTACCACTTATGTGAGTTGAATTTCAAAAATATGAGATACATGGTTAATATCAGTAAGTAAAATTTGGTTCAATAAGATGAAAATAATTTTTTGTGAATAGTAACTTTTGACTTTTATTTACCACTGTTAAAAGTAAATAGGGTAATTAAGGGTAAAAATGATATCATAATTACCCTAACACATGTCCTAATTCTATTGGATAATTATAATTCGACCAAAAACAACCTTAGGAATAAAATATGATCCTTTTTGGTCCACTTGTATTAGATTAGGACATTTATTATTATTTTATTTAAAGAAGAGTTAAAAGAGTTAAATTCAAAGTTTAATAAATAAACCATTTTTAATATAGGGTTATACATAATATAAATTAGACTATAAATCTATAAATATTTCCTACATAATGATATTTTATTTATAATTTTTAGACATTAAATAATTTAATTTATTTATGAAACAATGATGACACAATAATTACCTTAATAATTAAATATTAAAATAATTGATATTATAAATATCCAAATAAATGTAATTTTAGACTTTTGATGAATTGCACTAATTTTATAGGTTAATATGATATGTTAGTATTGAAAAAATGAATTTAGTTCGAAGTAATAAAGTTTTTAGGACTTTAACAAAAATCATTTATTAAATAATGTCAAAATTGACACAATTGAGTTTTTAAAATAAAGACAATATTATTGGTTGATATAATATTCCTAAAAATCTAATGTTCAGAAAAATGGTCTTAATAATATTATATATGACATTAATTAACCTATTGGGGTTCTCTTGGAAGTTTATACTAAGTTTATTAAACATATAATATAAAAATACAAAGAGACATGGTAAATGTCAAACTATTTATCTAAGAGTTAAATATAAAAGGTAAGGTTAATATGATGAACTAAACTTGTCTAAAACATATTGGTTGAGAGGTTTTAGACCCATCCCCATATTATCCTTTAAATAATTCATTTTGGAGCCATTTGAAACCAAAAATTATTTTATTATAAAATAATATTTCAATCTTTTTCTAAGGTTCCCTTCACCCCTCTTATAAAAGGGCACTTCCCCTTCTCTCAAATTCACACCTTCAATGCCATTTGGCTCGGCCAAACCCTGCCCAAATATCCTCTCAACTGCCCTATCTTCATCCTAGAGTCATTCATTTAGTCAGAAAGCCAACTTAAGGTTCCCTTTTTATCAAATCAAAAGGAAGAACCCGAAGAAGAGGTAAATATTTCATCACCTCTTTCAACTTCTGTTCTTCTTCCACTTCCTCTTTATTTATTGTTTCCATTCTAAAATAATAACTCCAGTATCTTCTATATACTGTGATGTTATTATAAAAATGGTACAACCATATTCATTATTCTATCCATCCTATAAATGACAAAGTCATCATACGTGCGTACGTACGGATTACCATCTCCACGTCGTGGTGTAGTTTGTTATTCAAATACTTCATCATTTGGATGGGTATAATAATGAGTATAAATAAGGTAAATAATAAATATAACATGTCAATGATTCTTTATATATGATATACCATCCAATTTCATATGATTTTGCCATTAATATAATGATATTGTCGCTCATGCGTACGTACGGATTATCATCTCCACAACGCAATGAAATTCATTTCCACGTTCACCATTCAATGATGATTATAAATTATATATCATTAATAAGTATGTAATATATGACATAATAATGATACTGGAGATATATATATATATATATATGTGTGTGTGTGTGTGTGTACTTACATATATATTATTCACTTAGTTTCGTTCAATACGATATGATAACGGAAACAACGTTTATGCGTATGTACGGCATACCGTCTCCATAAACGGTGTTTTTAATTTCATATATACATCTATTATACATATTTATATTCAAAATATATATGATATATAAGTCTTTTTTTATATTCTGGAATTATTTAAATCATGATCAAAGTGATATAATCAAGAGTAACAAGTTAAAACACGTACGATAAAGAAAGTGATTATTACCCAAAATGTTAATTTAACATGGAAATTATTATTAAATGGGTAGTATAAAGTCATAAATGAATCATGTATGATATCATAAATATTAATATGGTTATGGTATAATTTAATAACATACTAAATTCTTTATATATAAGGTTAAATGTACCATTGACTAAAGGAAAGTACAAGGTAAGGGTTAATTTCACGATCTCTTTATTATCCGAGGTTGTTTTTACGTAAGTATCATCTGGGACATATTTATTATAAATGTCCAGGTTTCATGAAAGAGTTTTCCAAGAGATTATTTTGAGGGAATTTTTTAACTAAAACATCATTTTAAATGTTTTAAATATTTATTCTTGTAAATCATTCTCAACAATGCCCATGTTTTTTAAAATGGGTTTTAAGGATTTATTTATATAGACATGAATGTTTTTAAATGTTAATTCCTTTAAAAAATTTCAAATTGGTATGGGACACTTTGATTAAAAAAATCTTTTAAATTTCTTCCTTTATAAATTGTGTGACTTTTAAAATTATTTCATGAAAAAAAAGATATTTCTCTCAACGTGTTTAACTGATCATTTCCAACTATGTCAACACCCTTTACTGGATATTATTCTTGATCGAGGTCGATTTTTTATGAAAAAAATATTCCATATTTTATTGAAGGTTTTTTTGATATGTTTGACTGTGGATGTGTTATTTTTATACCATTCATGGTTTATGGATAAAGTATTGACATTTCGTATGCCATTTTTAATACGAATGTTTATGTTATGTTTAAAAGTTTTCATATGAGTAATGCATTGGACTTAGTAAGTGACCGGTGGAGCCCGCTATAGCTCCTCGATGCATCGGTAGGTCTCATGAGACAAACTAGTGTCCTGGCACAAGGCCTTGACAAAATCTTATTTGTAGTCTTGGCACAAGGCCTTGACTGTTTGGTTATGAAGTCTGGCATTATGCATTCCATTATTATGAAAGTGGCTATTGATATTCCATGTGATTGTTCGACTAGTATAATATCTATGTGAATTAGTAAATGGAATTATTTGATTTTATATTTTCCATATTATACTGAAGTTTGAGTTTAAAAGGCTTTTGTTTTAGTCTAATACATTTCCTTAAATGTTTATGCTTATTTATGAAAGTTTCTACTATATTGTTATCCTTACTGAGCATTTGAGCTCACCCCTTTCTATGTTTTATTTTTTCCAGGATGTGAAGAAGTATTTTATGATTGATAAGAAGAGTTAAGCTAATGGATTAATGGAATTCTCAAAGGATCATTTATGTTTTGTTGTATTTTATAATGTTTAATGTAATGTTCATGTATGTAATCTATTCTCCAAGACTGCTAAACTGGTCAGTCTTTCGGGACTTGATCTTTTGTGATCATGGAAATATAATGTAATAACAAACCAACTCTGGGTAACTAGGGTTGGGGAGTTATAGTTGGTATCAGAGGAAGTTTAGCAATAACCTTGGAAACTAGATTTATACAAATTCTGATTAGAGCACATTACCCTAAGATAGACCTTGAGGATTAGTATATAAGAACTTCCTATAATTTTGGTAGTGTATATAGTTTGTGATTTTTTCAAGAAATACATCCCTATATATATACGAACAGGTAGAGGCGGATCTGGAACAGATGTACCTAGGGGTAAAACTCAAAAACACCACTTTGAGCTAGACTCGAACAGGAACTGGTGCATGACAACGGGCCTTACTACACTCTTGGTTATGACACTCCTAGGGGATATGCTTAGGATAATTCTCATTTTCTTAACAAACCACTATGAAGGGTTTATGAGTATATACCTCCTCAAAGAAAACATTTTTTATGATTATGGATTATATCCATGAACTGTTTAATTAATGTTAACTATTTTAAAGTTTGTAATTATGCATTGTGATTCATAAACTAACCAAGTGTATGCCATTATTTAGAAATAATTCCCAATATATGGAATGAGACCTCCCGCAATACGCATGATACAAAGAGTAAGAAGGATCATATCTTTCATGGTGTTAAGCCAATATTTAGAATGGAAATAGTCTCCCAAGTATTATCATCATATGAAGAAATATTATCATGTGTTAATAAGATAAGTAAAGAATTTTTTGAGTCCTATGGCTTTAAAGGGAAGCCGTAGAAGAAAAAGATGGTAGAGAAAAATATGGATAAATGGAATAAGGTAAAGATGGATTTTCCCATATGTGATAACTATGGAAAGAATCGCCTTGGTAAATTCTTGAAAGGAATGGGAGTTTGTTATAAGTGTAGAGAAAAAGGACACCAAGTTCTTGATTTCAAGGGTGAGAAAATGGTTTCAAATTTACAATTCTTCATCTGCAAGGATTTGGCACACTATACGAATCAATGTCCAAATCATCAGAGTATACCCCAAATGATTCTATTGGATAATAATCAAGTTATGATACTACCGAAGATGAAGAGGAATGATTAAGAGTTTTTATGTTGTTATTAAAGTATTGTATAATTTGAGTACTGTATTAATGATGTATATGTTATAAGAATTATAGAGTATATAAGGATTGTACGGTAGTACTATTTCATTAAGGAATTAAGATTAGTATAACCAAGAAAAGTGACTCAATGGAAAGTTAAAAGTCTTGGAAAATACATGGTAGATGGAAAGACAAAACTTTAATATGGTCCTGATACTCAGGTATTTATTTTAAAATAAGGTATGATTGATTTGGATAAATTACATTGGATATTATTGACATCCTTGGAACTGGTTAATGGTTTGTTTATTCCATCATTGTTAGAGTTTACAACATTTTTAGATATAAGGATTATATCCAGTATTCTATAAGGAATAAGGGAGCATGAATGTAATCAATACAGTTATATTATAATTCAAGGTGTTACCGTATTTTAAAAGAATACATGATGAAAGTATTCACATGTTATTATGTGGCAAAAGGATCTTCATTATGTTTACATTCCTTATAAATTTTGGACTGTGAGTTTGGATAGAACTATTTTGGATAAGTCTAAAGGTTGGAATCGATTAAGTTTGAAATTGGATACTATTTTTAAGGTTAAATCATTTCTTGAGATTATTTTTGGATTGTCATAAAAAGGACAACCTGGAGGTCGGACGACAACATGTCATGTCCGGCAAGGCCAAGAGACTTGAACCCGCAACTGAAGGGTGACAAGGGTGCATCACCTACCACTAGCCTACGTGATGTCCTAGTTTTTATAATGTATTTTTTTTAAATAGTCTGACAAATGAATTATAAATTAATTATTTTTGGAACCCTATACGATTAGGATAAATAGAATATTTTTGAATTCTATTATCTTTTGGAGTGAAATATGAGTTTGTGGAAGGAATTAGTTGCAGGATGAAACTCTACTTGTCAAGTATATATATATATATATATATCATCTTATTCTATGAATAAATTAATTATTAAAATTTAGGGAAGGTATCTTAAAACCAAAAATGTGTTACCCTAATACCATATGTTTTGTTGAACCGATAATATTTTACATCATCTTAGATTGATGGATTTGAGGCCCTCAATTTTACACTTGTTTGTGATTGATGACCTCAATCACTCCCTATAAATATTTATGTTTTCCATCCAATTATGTGTCTCTAATTTCCACCAATGTTCTCCTAATCGAGATCATAATTTGGTGGTGACTTTTATATTTCCCTTTCCCTCTTATTAAGAGTAAATTTTATTAAACCAATTTCCGATGTGGGTTTTCTACAAAGGTTTTTTTCTATTTTTAGACTTTTATTTTCGAAGAACAATTTCAAATTGAGAGGATACAATTTATTGAAGTAGGGGATAATTTAACACCCCAATATTTCATAGTATGTTATCTCATTAAAGTAATTCAATAGCTTGCGCTACACGCAACACAGAGATCGAGCGCACCACGACTTAACAAACTAGCCGTTAAAAAAATGGTTATGAATATTATTAACTGAATTTTTAATTTTATATACTCCATATAATTTTAGAATTCATATTTTGTGTCTCTTATACATAATATAAGGACAAATTTGATTTTTCAGATAAAAGAAGTATTTTTCAAAAAAATGCAATTATACCACTTATTTAATGGAGAATCCTTTTTAAAACAAATATTTGACACATTTATATACTCAATTTAATGTAATTAAATGATTTTTTATAATTAGGACATAAATATTTAGTTTGGATAAATTTTTGGTACTTTTCTGATAACTTTCATATTTGATGAATAGTGAAAAATACTAAATTTTAATTGAAAACAACTTTTTTAATCAAAATAATTTATAGTGATAAATTATGAATTTTAATGTTTTGGAAGTATAATTAGATTATATTTTTATCATTTAATACAATTTTTGTCATTATAAGTAATTTCACATTTAAATTTGACATAAACACATGCCAACCTTTTGATAGTTTTTACTTTTTAAAAAAACCTGCTTTTTGGTTTTGACAAAGGGAATTAATTTTAAATTAATAAATTAAACTTCTATATTTTTAATTTGGAAAAATATACTTCATTTTTTAATTCGTAATATCAAAATTAGCTTATGGTAAATTTTTGATATTTTTCTGAAAACTTTCAATTTTTAATGAATAGTGAAAAAACACTAAGTTATTGGTTAAAACTAAATTTTTATTTAAATAAATAGTTATTTTATTTTAATTTATTTAAGGTAAAAATATATACATAAAACCTATATATTTTCAATGTAATTCATTGGAGTCATTTTATAATAAGTTTAGATATATAAAATTTTATCGAACATTTTACCGTCATTTACCCACCTTCTAAGAGCAATTGCAAATTTGTATAAAACTTAATTTTACCCCTTCTGTGAGTTGAGTTTCAAAATTCCGAGAGACACGGTTAATATCAGTAAGTATAATTTGGTTCAATAAGATGAAAATAATTTTTTTTTGAATAGTAACTTTTGACTTTTATTTACCACGGTTAAAAGTAAATAGGGTAATTAAGGGTAAAAATGATATCATAATTACCCTAACACATGTCCCAATTCTATTGGATAAGTATAATTTGACCAAAAACAACCTTAGGAATAAAATATGATCCTCTTTGGTCCACTTGGATTAGATTAGGACATTTATTATTATTTTATTTAAAGAAGAGTTAAAAGAGTTAAATTCAAAGTTTAATAACTAAACCATTTTTAATATAGGGTTATACATAATATAAATTCTACTATAAATATAAAAATATTTCCTACATAATGATATTTTATTTATAATTTTTAGACATTAAATAATTTAATTTATTTATGAAACAATGATGACGCAGTAATTACCTTAATAATGAAATATTAAAATAATTAATATTATAAATATCCAAATAAATGTAATTTGAGACTTTTGATGAATTACACTAATTTTTTAGGTTAATATGACATTTTAGTATTGAACAAATGAATTTAGTTCTAAGTAATAAAGTTGTTAGGACTTTAACAAAAATCATTTATTAAATAATGTCAAAATTGACACAATTGAGTTTTTAAAACAAATACTATATTATTGGTTGATATAATGTTCCTAAAAATATAATGTTTGGAAAAGGGCCTTAATAATATTATATATGACATTAATGAACCTATTATGGTTCTCTTGGAAGTTTATAGAAAGTTTACTAAACATATAATATAAAAATACAAAGAGACATGGTAAATGTCAAACTATTTAACTAAGAGTTAAATCTAAAAGATAAGGTTAATATGATGAACTAAACTTGTCTAAAACATATTGGTTGAGAGGTTTTAGACCCATAACCATCTTATCCTTTAAATAATTCATTTTGGAGCCATTATAAACCGAAAATTATTTTATTATCAAATAATATTTCAATATTTTCCTAAGGTTCCCCTCACCCCTCTAATAAAAGGGAACTTCCCCTTCTCTCAAATTCACACCTTCAATGCCATTTGGCTTGGCAAAACCCTACCCAAATATCCTCTCAACTGTCCTATCTTCATCCTAGAGGCCTTCATTTAGTCATAAATCCAACTTAAGGTGCCCTTTTTATCAAATCAAAAGGAAGAACCCGAAGAAGAGGTAAATATTTCATCACCTCTTTCAAGTTCTTTTCTTTTTCCACTTCCTCTTTATTTTTTGTTTCCATTATAAAATAATAACTCCAGTATCTTCTATATACTTTGATATTATTATAAAAATGGTATAACCATATTCATTATTCTATCCATCCTATAAATGACAAAGTCATCATACGTGCGTACGTACGGATTACCATCTCCACGTCGTGGTGTAGTTTGTTATTCAAATACTTCATCATTTGGATGGGTATAATAATGAGTATAACTAATGTAAATAATAAATATAACATGTTAATGATTCTGTATATGTGATATACCATCCAATTTCATACGATTTCTCCATTAATATAATGATATTTCCTCTCATGCGTACGTACGGATTACCGTCTCCACAACGCAATGAAATTCATTTCCACGTTCACCATTCAACGATGATTATAAATTATATATCATTAATAAGTATGTAATATGTAAAATAATAATGCTACTGGATATATATATATGTGTGTGTGTGTGTGTGTGTACTTACTTATATCTTATTCACTTAGTTTCGTTCAATACGATATGATAACGGAAACAACGTTTATGCGTATGTACGACATACCTTCTCCATAAATGGTGTTTTACATGTCATATATACGTCTATTATACATATTTATATTCAAAATATATATGATATATAAATCCTGTTTTATATTCTGGAATTATTTAAATCATGATCAAATTGATACAATCAAGAGTAACAAGTTAAAACACGTACGATAAAGAAAGTGATCATTACCCAAAATGTTAATTTAACATGGAAATTATTATTAAATGGGTAGTATAAAGTCATAAATGAATCATGTATGATATCATAAATATTAACATGGTTATGGTATAATTTAATAACATACTACAGTCTTTATATAGAAGGTTAAATGTACCCTCGGCTAAAGGAAAGTACAAGGTAAGGGTTAATTTCATGATCTCTTTATTATGCGAGGTTGTTTTTACGTAAGTATATTCTGGGACATATTTATTATCCATGTCCATGTTTCATGAAATATTCTTCCAATAGATTATTTTGAGGGAATTTTTTTACTAAAACATCATTTTAAATGTTTTAAATATTTATTCTTGTAAATCATTCTCATTAATGTCCATGTTTTTTAAAATGGTTTTTAAGGATTTATTTATAAAGACATGAATGTTTTTAAATGTTAATTCCTTTAAAAAAATTCAAATTGGTATGGGTCACTTTGATTAAAAAAATATTTTAAATTGATTCCTTTATAAATTGTGTGACTTTTAAAATTATTTCATGAAAAAAAATATTTCTCTCAACGTGTTTAACTGATCATTTTCAACTATGTCAACATCCTTTACTAGATATTATTCTTGATTGAGGTCGATTTATTATGATAAAAATCTTCCATATTGTATTGAAGGTTTTTTTGATATGTTTGACTGTGGATGTGTTATTTTTATACCATTAATGGTTTATGGATAAAGTAATGACATTTCGTATGCCAGTTTTAATACGAATGTTTATGTTATGTTTAACCTTTTCATATGAGTAATGCATTGGACTTAGTAAGTGACAGGTGGAGCCCGCTATAGATACTCGATGCATCGGTAGGTCTCATGAGACAAATGAGTGTCATGGCACAAGGACTTGACAAAATCTTATTTGTATCCTTGGCACAAGGCCTTGACTTTGTGGTTATGAAGTCTGGCAATATGCATTCCATCATTATGAAAGTGGCTATTGATATTCCATGTGATTGTTCGACTAGTATAATATCCATGTGAATTATTAAATGGAATTATTTGATTTTATATTTTCCATATTATACTGAAGTTTAAGTTTATGAGGATTTTTTTTAGTCTAATACATTGCCTTAAATGTTTATGCTTATTTATGAATGTTTCTGCTATATTGTTATCCTTACTGAGCATCTGAGTTCACCCCTTTCTATGTTTTATTTTTTCCAGGATGTGAAGAAGTATTTTATTATTGATAAGAAGATTTATGCTAATGGATTAATGGCGTTCTCAAAGGATCATTTATGTTGTGTTTTATTTTATAATGTTTAATATAATCTTCATGTATGTAATCTATTTTCCAAGACTGCTAAACTAATCGGTCTTTCGGGACTTGATCTTTTGTGATCATGGAAATATTATGTAATAACAAACCAACTCTGGGTAACTAGGGTTGGGGAGTTATAGTTGGTATCAGAGGAAGTTTATCAATAACCTTGGAAACTAGATTTAGATAAACTCTGATTAGAGAACATTACCCTAATATAGACCTTGAGGATTAGTATAAAAGAACATCCTATAATTCTGGTAATGTATAGATTTTGTGATTTTTCCAAAAAATACATCCCTATCTATATAAAAACAGGTAGAGGAAGCTCTGGCACAGATGTACCTAGGGGTAAAACTCGAAAACACAGCTTTGAGGTAGACTCGAACAGGAACTGGTGCATAACAACGGGCCTTACTACACTCTTGGTTATGACACTCCTAGGGGATATGCTTAGGATAATTCTCGTTTTCTTTAGAAACCACTATGAAGGGTTTATGAGTATATACCTCCTCAAAGAAAACATTTTTTATGATTATGGATTATATCCATGAACTGTTCAATTTATGTTAACTGTTTTACAAATTTGTAATTATGCATTGCGATTCATAAACTAACCTAGTGTATGCCATTATTTAGAAATAGTGCCCAGTAGATTGAATGAGACCTCCCACAATACACATGATCCAAAGAGTAAGAAGGATCATATCTTTCATGGTGTTAATACAACATTTAGAAAGGAAATAGTCTCCCAAGTATTATCATCATATGAAGAAATATTATCATGTGTTAATAAGATAAGTAAAGAATTTTTTGAGTCCTATGGCTTTAAAGGGAAGCCAGAGAAGAAAAAGATGGTAGAGAGAAATATGGATAAAGGGAATAAGGGAAATAAGGATTTTCCCATATGTGATAACTGTGGAAAAATCACCTTGGTAAATTCTTGAAGGGAATGGGATTTTATTATAAGTGTAGAGAAAAAGGACACCAAGTGCATGATTTCAAGGGTGAGAAAATGGTTTCAAATGTACAATTCTTCATCTTCAAGGATTTTGGACACTATACGAATCAATGTCCAAATCATCAGAGTATACCACAAATGCTTCTATTGGATAATAATCAAGGTATGATACTACTGAAGATAAAGAGGAATGATTGAGAGTTTTTATATTGTTATTAAAGTATTGTGTCATTTGAGTATTGTATTAATGATGTACATGTTATAAGAATTATAGAGTATATAAGGATTGTACTATAGTAATATTTCATTAAGGACATAAGATTAGTAGAACCAAGAAAAGTGACTCAATGGAAAGTTAAACTTCTTGGAAAATACATGGTTGATGGAAAGACAAAACTTTAATATGGTCCTGATACTGAGGTATTTATTTTGAAATAAGATATGATTGATTTGGATAAATTATATTGGATATTATTGACATCCTTGGAACTGGTTAATGGTTTGTTTATTCCATCATTGTTGGAGTTTACAACATTTTTGGATATAAGGAGTATATCCAGTATTCTATAAGGAATAAGTGAGCATGAATGTAATTAATACAGTTATATGATAATTCAGGGTGTTACAGTATTTTAAAAGAATACAAGATGAAGGTATTTACATGTTATTATGTGGCGAAAAGTATCTTCATTATGTTTACCTTCCTTATAAATTTTGGACTGTGAGTTTGGATATAACTATTTTGGATAAGTATAAATGTTGGAATCGATTAAGTTTGACATTGGATACTATTATTAAGGTTAAATCATTTCTTGAGATTATTTTTGGATTTTCATAAAAAGGACAACCCAGAGGTCGGACGACAACCTGTCATGTCCGGCAAGGCCACGAGACTTGAACCCGCAATCGAAGGGTGACAAGGGTGCATCACCTACCACTAGCCTACGTGATGTCCTAGTTTTTATAATGTATTTTTTTTAAATATTCTGACAAATGAATTATAAATTCATTATTTTTTGAACCCTATATGATTAGGATAAATAGAATATTTTTGAATTCTATTATCTTTTGGAGTGCAATATGAGTTTGTGGTAGAAATTAGTTGAAGGATGAAACTCTACTTGTCAATTATATATATATATATATATCCTCTTATTATATGAATAAATTAATTCTTAAACTTTAGGGAAGGGATCTTAAAACCAAAAATGTGTTACCCTAATAGCATATGTTTTGTTGAACCGATGATATTTTACATCATCTTAGATTGATGGATTTGAGGCCCTCAATTTTACACTTGTTTGTGATTGATGACCTCAATCACTCCCTATAAATATTTATGTTTTCTATCCAATTATGTGTCTCTAATTTCCACCAATGATCTCCTAATCGAGATCATAATTTGGTGGTGACTTTTTTATTTCCTTTTCCCTCTTATTAAGAGTAAATTTTATTAAACTAATTTCCGATGTGGGTTTTCTACAAAGGTTTTTTTCTATTTTTAACCTTTTATTTTCGAAGAACAATTTAAAATTGTGAGGATGCAATTTATTGAAGTATGGGAGAATGTAACACCTCAAGATTTCATAGTATGTTATCTCATTAAAGTAATTCAATAGCTTGTGCTACACGCAACACCGAGATCGAGCGCACCACGACTTAAAAAACTAGCCGTTAAAAAATGGATATGAATAGTTTTAACTAAATTTTTAATTTTATATACTCAATATAATTTTATAATTCATATTTTTTGTCTCTTAGACATAATATAAGGACAAATTTGATTTTTCAGATAAAAGAAGTATTTTTCAAAAAAAGCAATTATACCACTTATTTAAAAGAGAATCCTTTTTAAAAAAATATTTGACACTTTTATATACTCAATTTAATGAAATTAAATTATTTTTTAGAATCAGAACATAAATATTTAGTTTGGATAAATTTTTGGTACTTTTCTGATAACTTTCATATTTTGATGAATAGTGAAAAATACTAAATTTTAATTGAAAACAACTTTTTTAATCAAAATAATTTATAGTGATAAATTATGAATTTTATTGTTTTGGAAGTATAAATATATTATATTTTTATCATTTATTACAATGTTGGTCATTATAAGTAATTTCACATTTAAATTTGACATAAACACATGTCAATCTTTTGATAGTTTTTACTTTTTAAAAAACCCCTCTTTTGGTTTTAACAACGGGAATTAATTTTAAATTAATAAATGAAACTTCTATATTTTTAATTTGGTAAAATACACTTCATTTTTGAATTCGGAATATCAAAATTAGCTTATGGTAAATTTTTGGTATTTTTCTGAAAACTTTCAATTTTTAATGAATAGTGAAAAAACACTAAGTTATTGGTTAAAACTGAATTTTTATTTAAATAAATAGTTATTTTATTTTAATTTATTTTAATTCAAAATAGATACATAATACCTATATATTTTCAATGTAATTCATTGAAGTCATTTTATAATAAGTTTAGATATATAAAATTTTATCGAACATTTTACCATCTTTTACCCACCTTCTAAGAGCATTTGCAAATTTGTATAAAACTTAATTTTACCCCTTTTGTGAGTTGAGTTTCAAAAATCCTAGAGACACAGTTAATATTAGTAAGTAAAATTTGGTTCAATAAGATAAAAATATTTTTTTGTGAATAGTAACTTTTGACTTTTATTTACCACGGTTAAATGTAAATAGGGTAATTAAGGGTAAAAATAATATCATAATTACCCTAACACATGTCCTAATTATATTTTCTAAGTATTATTCGACCAAAAACAATCTTAGGAATAAAATATTATCCTCTTTGGTCCACTTGGATTAGATTAGGACATTTATTATTATTTTATTTAAAGAAGAGTTAAAAGAGTTAAATTCAAAGTTTAATAACTAAACCATTTTTAATATAGGGTTATATATAATATAAATTCAACTATAAATATTCATTATAAATATAAAAATATTTCCTACGTAATTATATTTTATTTATAATTTTTAGACATTATATAATTTATTTTATTTTTGACACAATGATGATGCGGTAATTACCTTAATAATGAAATATTAAAATAATTGATATTATAAATATTCAAATAAATGTAATTTCAGACTTTTTATGAATTACACTAATTTTATAGGTTAATATGACATGCTATGATTGAACAAATTAATTTATTTAGAATTAATAAAGTTTTTATGACTTTAAAAAAATCATTTATTAAATAATGTCAAAATTGACATAATTGAGTTTTTAAAAAAAATACTATATTATTGGTTGATATAATATTTCTAAAAATATAAGGTTCGGAAAAAGGGCCTTAATAATATTATATATGTCATTAATAAACCTATTGGGGTTCTCTTGGAAGTTTATAGGAAGTTTATTAACCATATAATATAAAAAAACAAAGAGACATGATAAATGTCAAACTATTTAACTAAGAGTTAAATATAAAAGATAAGGTTAATATGATGACCTAAACCTGTCTAAAACCTATTGGTTGAGATTTTTTAGACCCATACCCACCTTATACTTTAAATAATTCATTTTGGATCCATTATTAACCGAAAATTATTTTATTATAAAATAATATTTCAATTTTTTCCTAAGGTGCCCCTCACCCCTGTTATAAAAGGGCACTTCCCCTTATCTCAAATTCACACCTTCAAAGCCATTTGTATAGGAAAACACCTGACCAAATATCCTCTAAACTATTCTCCCTTAATCCTAGAGGCCTTATTTTAGTCAGAAATCCAACCTAAGGAGCCCTTTTGACCAAATCAAAAGGAAGAACCCGAAGAAGAGGTAAATATTTCATCACCTCTTTCAAGTTCTTTTCTTCTTCCACTTCCTCTTTCTTTATTGTTTCCATTATAAAATAATAAATCCAGTATCTTTTATATAATGTGATTTTATTATAAAAATGTTACAACCATATTCATTATTCTATCCATCCTATAAATGACAAAGTCGGCATACGTTCGTACGTACGGATTACCATCTCCACGTCATGGTGTAGTTTGTTATTCAAATACATCATCATTTGGATGGGTATAATAATGAGTATAAATGATGTAAATAATAAATATAACATTTTAATTATTCTTTATATATGATATACCATCCAATTGCATATGATTTTTCCATCAATATAATGATATTATCGCTCGTGCGTACGTACGGATTACCGTCTCCACGACTCGATGAAATTCATTTCCACGTTCACCATTCAATAATGATTATAAAATATATATCATTAATAATTATGTAATATATGACATAATAATTCTACTGGATATATATATATATATACTTACATATATCTTATTCACTTAGTTCTGTTCAATACGATATGATAACAGAAACAGTGTTTATGCGTACGTACGGCCTACCGTCTCCATAAACGGTGTTTTTCATTTCATATATACATCTATTATACATATTTATATTCTAAATATATATGATATATAAATCATGTTTTATATTTTTTAAGTATTTAAATCGTGATCTAAATGATATAATCAAGAGTAACAAGTTAAAACACGTACGATAAAGAAAGCGATTATTACCCAAAATGTTAATTTAACTTGTAAATTATTATTAAATGGGTAGTATAAAGTCATAGATGAATCATGTATTATATCATAAATATTAATATGGTTATATTATAATTTAATAGTATACTAAGGCCTTTATACAGGAGGTTAAACGTACCCTCGACTAAAGGAAAGTACAAGGTAAGAGTTAATTTTACAATCTCTTTATTATCCGTGGTTGTTTTTACGTAAGTATCTTCTGGGAAATATTTATTATCCATGTCCATGTTTCATGAAAGAGTTTTCAAAGGGATTATTTTAGGGGAATTTTTTTACTAAAACATCATTTTAAATGTTTTAAATATTTATTCTTGTAAATCATTCTCATTAATGTCCATGTTTTTAAAAATGGGTTTTAAGGATTTATTTATATGGACATGAATGTTTTTAAATGTTAATTCATTTAAGAAGTTTCAAAGTGTCATGGGACACTTTGATTAAAAAATTTATTTTAAATGACTTCCCTTATAAATTGTGTGACTTTTAAAATGATTTCATGAAAAAAAAGATATTTCTCTCAAAGTGTTTAACTGATTATTTTCCACTATGTCAACATCCTTTACTGGATATTATTCTTGATCAAGGTCGATTTATTATGATAAAAATATTCCATATTGTATTGAAGGTTTTTTGATATGTTTGAATGTGGATATGTTATTTTTATACCATTCATGGTTTATAGATAAAGTATTGACATTTCATATGCTATTTTTAATACGAATGTTTATGTTATGTTTAAACCTTTTCATATGAGGAATGCATTGGACTTAGTAAGTGACAGGTGGAGCCCGCTATAGCTCCTCAATGCATCGGTAGGTCTCATGAGAAAAACTAGTGTCTTGGCACAAGGACTTCACAAAATCTTATTTGTATTCTAGGCACAAGGTCTTGACTATGTGGTTATGAAGTCTGGCATTATGCATTCCATAATTATGAAAGTGGCTATTGATATTCCATGTGATTGTTCAACAAGTAGAATATCCATGTGAATTAGTAAATGGAATTATTCGATTTTATCTTTGCCATATTATACTGGAGTTTAAGTTTAAAAGGCTTTTGTTTTAGTCTAATACATTGCCTTAAATTGTTTTGCTTATTTATGAAATTTTTTGTTATATTGTTATCCTTACTGAGCATTTGAGGTCACCCCTTTCTATGTTTTATTTTTCCCAGGATGTGAAGAAGTATTTTATGATTGATAACCAGGGTTAAGCTGAGGGATTAATGGAATTCTCAAAGGATAATTTATGTTTTTTTTTTATTTTCTAATTTGTAATGTAATGTTCATGTATGTAATATATTTTCCAAGACTACTAAATTGATCGGTCTTTTGGGACTTGATCTTTTGTGATCATGCCAATGTTATGTAATAACAAACCGACTCTGGGTAACTAGGGTCAGGGAATTACAGAAATCGAGTTCATAATTAGTATATTTTTTAATATTCTATTACTAATATCTTATATTGATTTTTTTAATTCTCTCATACTATTCCAAAAGTGTTTTAGTTATGTTGTGTAAAAATGGAATCAGTGTTGGCTTATTTTTGTGATTTTTGTGAACAAAATTAGTACTTTAATAATAATTTAAATACATAATTTAATATTTGAAGAACCATATATTAATAATTATTTTATTATTATATTATAATTATATTATTTTTCATATTCACATAGTCATCCATAATATATTTTTATAGCATTGTTTATGCATGTAGTTAAATCGACCGAAACTTGAATACACATTAACTCGATTGGTGAGTATGGTTAAGGAATTGTTTATTTTGACATAATATCATTATAATAGAAGAATAATGATATTATTTTTATTATTTTATTATGGTTAACCATATTTTATGATGATTGGATAAATAATTAAAAACTAGAAAGAAATGATTCTTCATTGAGGTGGTAGTCCGTGAACATGCACGATCGATGTTACTATTATTTTATAGGTGGATGTAAATGAATAAATAAGGTTTTTTACAATAATAAAAAAAATAGTATAATAATGATATAAAATTTATCATATTATTATGGTGATAAGTTATTTTGTAGAGTAATATTAAGATGAAAAACTTAAGAAGTAGATAATATTTACGTTGGAGACTTAATATTTTCTTGGAAGTATGCTTCAAATTGAAGGGATTGATATAAATTTGAGTGACCATGGGATTATATTTATGGGATATGGTTATAGTAAGATTAAATTTCAGAGTTCCAAGTAGTAATTCAAAGGATATGTGAGTCTCAAAGTGTTGTAAGTGTTTCCTTTTTATTATTTAATAGAAGGGAAATTTTTGGAAATTCCCATTGAATTTCAATAATTTAATTTTACTATTAAAAGGTTAAGGGATTAAAAACAAAAAAAAAGTGAGGAAATCAGGAGAGTTTTGTTCAATCCATACCTCAATAATCCATTTATAAACATTTTTTTAACATTTTTTGTCCTTTCTACCTCAACAAAACACTTTTTTCCATTTTAACTTTTTATCAGGTAAATAATTTTTAACCCTATTAAATAATTTTAATGAAAAAAATTAAAATTGATCTGAGTAAATAATTTGAAACTTATTTTTAAAACTTAAAAAAAATTAATAAATTAAATTTTTATAGGTATTAAAGTCTAATTTTATAATAAAAACACTTAAACACATAAAACCTATTTTTTTAAATAATTTTATCCAGATTTTAAATTTATATATGATAAATTTATCATGCATAATAATTTTAGAGACATAAAATGATTTATTATGAATTTAATGAAATTTATTAGGCTTACATGGAAATTTAAAACCTAACCTCACCTTGAAAATACTTTTTTTAAAGAGAAGAATAATGTTTTCATATTTTAAAGTAAAATTTTAGTTTGGTTATAAATATCATTGGAATTGGTTTTCTAAATAAATTTTTTAAAAATGAGTAATTTTATTCATTAATTTTATATTTCATTTAATTAATGGTTTTGAAATCTTCTAATTGATCCTTACATAATTAAAAAATTAAGGAAATTATAATTTTTTTAAATCACGCGTTATTCAATTAAAAAAAACCTTTTTAAAAAATGCCCAAAAAATTATCTTATGACAATATGTCCAAGTAAAATCCAAATATTATGTAAATTTTTTCAAATTCACATACTAAAATTTATAAATTTTCTTGCTAATTTAAAATGTACACTACTGGAAACTTGGGTTTTACCAACAGTTCAGAACCCTTGGTAAAGGCTGCTGAACAGTTGGTATAATTTATACCAACGGTTCAGCAAACCATAGGAAAGTAAGCTGTTGGGAAAATCTTTTCCCAACGGTTTACATAGAACCGTTGGAGTAGGGGTAGGAAAGTTAACCTTTCCCAACGGTTATCATAAAACCGTTGGGAAATGTTTTACCAACGGTTGTGCTAAACTGTTGGCAAAACCAAAGGAGGAGGGATTTCCCAATAGTTCTACAACCGTTGGGAAAGATTTTTACCAATGGTTTAAAGAGAACCATTGGTAAAAAGCTTCCTACAAGACCTATGCCAACGGTTTCAAACCGTTGGCATACCCTATGTTGTGCAAATTGCACAGCATCCCTGCAATTTTCACAATAGGCAGTGGTGGAGGTGTCCTGCAATAATTTGATGCATAATTTGATGCACATCAAGAATTAAATCATAATTCATTTTAATTCATACACATTTAACATATGATGCATAATTTGATGACAAACACATACATAATTCATAACGTAATTATAAACATACATACACAAAAAAAAATATAAACATACATAATTCATTTAGAATATAAACTTACATAATTATAAATATACATATAAAAAAGTGAGCCACTTTGAGTTGTTCACTCGTACACATCACAATAGACCCATTGATCATTGTCCTAAAGTTTCAACAGAATCTGAATGCGTTTGGTCGGTTTTCCGTATGCTATTTGTTATTTTCACTTAAAATCTTGTTCATTTTAAACAAAAGAGATACACTTTGAGTGGTTCCGACCACACCTTGCCTTGCATTGAGGCTGGGTTGACTCATGCATGCCACATTTGACCCATTGATCTTTGTGCTAAAGTGTAAACACAATCAGAATCTGTTTGGTCGGTTTTCCATATGTACTTAAAATTATGTCCATTTTAAACAAAAGACAGACACTAAGAGTGATCCCTACTACACCGTGACTTGGATTGAGGCGGGGTTGACTCATAAACATCACAATAGACCCATGTATCATTTTCCTAAAGTTTCAATGGAATCTGAATGCGTTTGGTCAGTTTTCCGTATGTCATTTTTTATGTTCACTTAAAATGGTTTCCAATTCAAATAAAAGTGAGCCACTTAGAGTGGTGGGGGCGACACCGCGACTCAGATTGAGGAAGTGTTGACTCGAACTCATACACGTCACAATAGACACATAGATCATTTTCCTAAAGTGTTAACATAGTCTGAATTCATTTGGTCAGTTTCCCGTATGTCAGTTGGTGTTTTCACTTAAAAATAAGTCCATTTTGAACAAAAGAGAGGCAGTTTGAGTGGTATTGGCCACACCACTCCTTGAATTGAGGTGGAGTAGACTCGTACACGTCACATTTGACCCATGGATTGTTTTCCTTGAGTTTCAATAGAATCCAAATGCGTTTAGTCTGTTTTTCGTATGTCAGTTGTAGATTTCACTTAAAATTAAGTCCATTTTAACAAAACAGAGGCACTTTGAGTGGTGTTGGTCACAAAGGGCCTAATATTGAGGTGGGGTTGACTCGTACATGTCAAATTTGACCCATATATCACTGCTTTAAGTTTCAACAGAATCTGAATGTGTTTGGTCGGTTTGTCGTATGTCAGTTGTTGATTTCGCTTAAAATTAAGTCCATTTTTAACAAAACAGAGGCACTTTGAGTGGTGTCGGCCACACTGGGCCTCAGATTGAGATGGAGTTGACTCGTACATGTCACATATGAACCATGGATCTTCGTGAAAAAGTACCAAGACAATCAGAATCCATTTGATCAGTTTGGCGTATGTACATAAAATATTTTCCATTTTAAACAAATGAGGGACAGTTTGGGTGGTACCGGCAACACCGCACCTTGGATTGAGGCGGGGTTGAATCTTACACATCACATATGACACATGGATCTCTTTCCTATAGTGTCAAAAAAAATCCAAATGCGTTTGGTCGGTTTCTCGTATGTCAGTTGGTGTTTTCACTTAAAAATAAGTCCATTTTGAAAAAGAGTGAGGCAGTTTGAGTGGTCTCGGCCACACCATGCCTCGGATTGAGGAAGAGTTGACTCATACACGTCACATTTGATCCATGGATCGTTTTCCTTAAGTTTCAACAAAATCAAAATGTGTTTGGTCGGTTTGTCGTATGTCAGTTGTTGATTTCACTTAAAATTAAGTCCATTTTTAACAAAACAGATGCACTTTGAGTGGTGTCGGTCACAATGGGTCTTATATTGAGGAGGGGTTGACTCGTACACATCACATATGAGTCATAGATATTTGTGAAAAAGTATCAACAAAATCAGAAACCTTTTGATCAGTTTGGCGTATGTACGTAAAATATTGTCCATTTTAAACAAAAGAGGGACACTTTGGGTGGTGTGAGACACACCGTGCCTAGAATTGAGGCAAGTTTGACTCTTACACGTCACATTTGACACATGGATCATTTTCCTAAAGTGTCAACACAATCCGTAGGCGTTTGGTCAGTTTCCCGTAGGTCAGTTGTTGATTTCACTTAAAAATAAGTCCATTTTGAACAAAAGAGAGGTAGTTTGAGTGGTCCCAGCCACACCGTGCCTCAGATTGAGGCAGAGTTGACTCTTAGATGTCACATTTGACCCATGAATCGTTTTCCTTAAGTTTAAACAGAATATGAATGTGTTTGGTCAGTTTGTCGTATGTCAGTTGTTGATTTCACTTAAAATTAAGTACATTTTTAACAAAAAAAGAGGCACTTTGAGTGGTTTCGGCCACACCGGGCCTCGGATTGAGACGGAGTTGACTCGTACACATAACATATGAGTCATGGATCATTGTGAAAATGTATAAACACAATCAGAATCCATTTTATCGGTTTGGCGTATGTACGTAAAATATTGTCCATTTTAAACAAATGACGGACAGTTTGGGTGGTGCCGGCCACACCGTGACTCAGATTGAGGCGGGGTTGACTCGCACTCGTACACATCACAATATATACATATATCTCTGTCCTAATGTGTCAACATATTCCGAATGCATTTGGTTGGTTTCTGGTATGTCAGTTTGTGTTTTCACTTAAAAATAAGTCCATTTTGAACAAAAGAGAGGCAGTTTGAGTGGTCTCGGCCACACCGTGCCTCGGATTGAGGCGTAGTAGACTCTTACACGTCACATTTGACTCTTATATCATTGTCCTTAAGTTTAAATAGAATCCGAATGCGTTTAGTCGGTTTGTCGTATGTCAGTTGTTGATTTCACTTAAAATTAAGTCCATTTTTAACAAAACAGAGGCACTTTGAGTGGTTTCAGCCACAACGGGCCTCAGATTGAGGTGGGGTTGACTCATACACACCAAATTTGGCCCATATATCATTTCTTTAATTTTAAACAGAATTCAAATGCGTTTGGTCGGTTTGTCGTATGTCAGTTGTTGATTTCACTTAAAATTAAGTCCATTTTTAACAAAACAGAGGCATTTTGAGTGGTGTCTGCCACACTGGGCCTCGGATTGAGAATAAGTTTACTCGTACACGTCACATATGAGTCATAGATCGTTTTGAAAAAATATCAACACAATCAGAATCCGTTTGATCGTTTTGGCGAATGTACGTAAAATATTGTCCATTTTAAACAAATGAGGGACAGTTTGGGTAGTTCCGGCCACACCGCACCTCGGATTGAGGTGGGGTTGACTCGTACACATCACATATGACCCATGGATAATTTTCCTAAATTTTCAACACAATCCGAATGCATTTGGTCAGTTTCACGTATGTCAGTTGGTGTTTTCACTTAAAAATAAGTCCATTTTGAACAAAAGTGAGGCATTTTGAGTGGTCCCAGCCACACCGAACCTCGGATTGAGGCATAGTTGACTCGTACACATCACATTTGACCCATGGATTGTTTTCCTTAAGTTTCAATAGAATATGAATGTGTTTGGTCAGTTTTCTGTATGTCAGTTGTTGATTTCACTTAAAATTAAGTCCATTTTTAACAAAATAGAGGCACTTTGAGTGGTGTCAGCCACACCGAGCCTCAGATTGAGGTAGGGTTGAATCGTACACATCAAATATGAGTCATGTATTTTTGTTCAAAAGTATCAACACAATCAGAAACCTTTTGATCGGTTTGGCGTATGTACGTAAAATATTGTCCATTTTAAACAAAAGAGGGACATTTTGGGTGGTGCCAGCCACACCACGCCTCGGATTGAAGCGGGGATGACTCTTAAATGTCACATATGACACGTGAATCATTTTTCTAAAGTTTAAACACAATACAAAGGCGTTTTGTTAGTTTCTCATATGTTAGTTGGTGTTTCACTTAAAGATAAGTCCATTTTGAACAAAAGAGAGGCAGTTTGGGTGGTCCCGGCCACACCGTGCCTCGGATTGAGGCGGATTTGACTCGTACACGTCACATTTGACCCATGGATCGTTCTCCTTAAGTTTCAACAGAATATAAATGCGTTTGGTTAGTTTTTCGTATGTCAGTTGTTGATTTCACTTAAAATTAAGTCCATTTTTAACAAAACAGAGGCACTTTGAGTGGTGTCGGCCACACCGGGCCTCATATTGAGACAGAGTTGACTCATAAACGTCACATATGATTCATGGATCATTGTGAAAAAGTATCAACACAATAAGAAACCGTTTGATCGATTTGGCGTATGTACGTAAAATATTGTCCATTTTAAACAAAAGAGGGAAAATTTGGGTGGTTCTGGCCACACCGTGCCTCAGATTGAGGCGGGGTTGACTCATACATGTCACATATGACCCATGGATCATTTTCCTAAAGTTTCAACAGATTCGGAACGCGTTTGGTCAGTTTTCCGTATGCCAGTTGGTGTTTTCACATAAAATTAAAGTCATTTTGAACAAAAGAGAGACAGTTTGAATGGTACCGTCCACACCGCGCCTTGGATTGAGGCGGGGGGTGTTCGAGGGGCTGTCTGGGGGGTGTCTGGGGGGCTATCTGAGGGGTGTTAAGGTGGTGTTTGGGGGGATGTTTGGGGGGTGTTCGGGGGGATGTATGGGGTTTGGGGAGGGGGGTGAGGGGGTTATCTGGGGGGTGTTCGAGGGCTGTCTGGGGGGCTGTCTGGGGTGTGTTCGGGGGGCTGTCCGGGGTCCGGAGAGGAGGGTGAGGGGGATGTCAGAGGGGAGGTCTGGGGGGGGGGGGGGGGTTGTCCGGGGGCTGTCCGGGGTCCAGGGAAAAGGGTGAGGGGGCTGTCTAGGGGGTGTTCGTGGGGCTGTCCGGGGGGTGTTCGGGGGGATGTTCGGGGTCCGGGGAGGAGGGTGAGGGGGTTGTCCGGGGGGTCCGGGGGGGCTGTTTGGGGGGTTGTCCAAGGACCATGGAGGGGGGTGGGGGGTTGTCCGGGGTTCGGGGAGGAGGGTGAGGGGGCTGTCTGGGGGGGGTCTAGGGGGGTCTGGGGGGGCTGTCTGGGGGGCTGTCGAAGCACCAAGGAGGAGGGTGGGGGGGATGTCCGGGGGGCTGTCCGGGGTCTGGGGAGGAGGGTGAGGGGCTGTCTATGGGGTGTTCAAGGGGTCGTCTGGGGGGTGTTCTGGGGGCTTTCTGGGGTCCGGGGAGGAGGGTGAGGGGGATTTCTGGGGGGCGGTCTAGGGGGGCTGTCCGGGGACCAGTGAGGAGGGTGGGGAGCTGTCCGCTGTCTAGGGGGCTGTTCGGGGGGATTTCTGGGGGGCTGTCTGGGGGACATAACCACATCATATCATAAAACATAACACCAAGGATCAGACAAAATAGAAGCAGACATGCAGAATAATGACAAGTGCACATAGAAATCAAAATCAGCTAAAACATTATTGCATACATTCCATGTTTATTTCCTAAAACAATGTAAAACAAGAAAAATGATGAAACTCTAGAACATGGGTTGCCTCCCAGGATGCGCTAAGTTTTACGTCTTCAGCCAGATAGATGGAAATTGGTCAATCATCTTGGTCCATCAGCTCAGAATTCCTCTTCCTCTTACAAGAACTGGTGGATGTGTCATCAATCTCACGAGGACGCTTAGTGGGATCGATCACTTCAGGAGCATAGAAGTCATGAATCTGATGCGGAAGTAAGAGAATCTGGTGCTCGACATCAAGCAGATGTTGAGTCACCCGTCGTACAAGGTTAGATGGAGATGGGACATGCACATCAATAATCATGGAAGAGGCAGACGAGATAGACATTGCTGGTTTAGCTGCATCCACAAATGGATTCATTTTTATATATTAGAACCTTTATAAATGTTTTTCCATTTTTACCAACAATTAATGTGTGAAAATTGTGAAAAATAACTTATTGGATATTTAAAAATGGATTTACTCTTGGACATGATGCATAATATCTCAAATATTCCTCATTGGATCCCAATTTTCAATTTTACTCCATTATCAAAAGTCTTATATCAATTTATTTTTATTTGGATCCCTAAGGTGTACTTCTCTACAATGAATCGATTGTCTTAGATTATGTTTGAAAAAGCAATGTCCTCACGATAATGTTTTAATTCCATTAAGGAATTTTTTATTTAAAACATTCTTCCTAGGGAGATCAATGTCCAACATACACACTTACCCCGGACATCCCCCCACTCACCTCGGATAGCCCCCCACTCACCCCGGACAACCCCCCACCCCTCGGACAGCCCCACACTCACCCCGGACAGCCCCCCCAACCCTCAGACACCCCCCCCCCACCCCTCAAACACCATCCCACTCACCCCGGACAGCCCCCCACCCCTCGGACAGCCCCCCACTCACCTCAGACATCCCCCCCACCCCTCATACATCCCCCCACCACTCAGACAGCCCCCCACTCACCCCGGACAGCCCCCGCCACCCCTAGGACAGCCCTCCACTCACCCCAGACAGCCCCCCACCCCTCGAACAACCCCCACTCACCCCGAACAGCCCCCACCCCTCAGACACCCCCCCCCCCACACACACACACCCAAATCAAACAGAAAAAAATTCATACACACAAGAAAGAACTTTAATTAATGAAAACATTAAGGAAAACATTAATTAAAACATTAATTGAAATAAAACATTAATGCAACCATTAATGAAAACCTGAAAAACGATTGATGAAAACATTAATTGGATATTTTTTACATTGATGTAGTGATTCGAGTACACAATTCATCAAGGGATTATAATGAATCATAAAATTTTCCAAAATCCCTAGAAATATGGAAAAACTACATGATAAATGGATAAATAGTGAAATAAATGGATAAATGTTGAGAATAAAATGATATATTTAACTAATATGAGAAGAATTTGAAATAATCTAACCTAAATGGGGAGTTGGAGATGGAATATTTACCTAGCCGACCGCTTCTGATGTGGGGGATCTGATTCTGGGTGGTCTGGGAGGTTCTGGGGGAGTCGGGGAGAGTTTAGGGGAATTTGGGGGTGAATTTTCCCAACGGTTTTTAAAAACCGTTGGGAAATCCATTATTTTCCCAACGGTTTCATCAAACCGTTGGGGAAAGAATGGAAATACTATGCTTTCCCAACGGTTTCTTCAAACCGTTGGGGAAAGCCTTCCCAACTTTCATTTTCCCAATGGTTTCTTCAAACCGTTGGGAAATATTCCCTAATCACCCCTTTACCAATGGTTCTTTTGAACCATTGGCATAAAAGCGTTGGGAAAGATACATTTTCTAGTAGTGAAAAAATGTAGTGAAAAACATTTTTATAGAAAAAAAATTTGTATATTAACTATTTTTTATAAATTACTAATTAATCTATTGTTTATATATCTTGTTATTATTAAATCAATGTAAACATAGTTATTTGAAATAAAATTTGAATTTATAAAATAAATATATTCTTTAATTATAAAGTTGATTTATCAAAAATGTATTTTGAAAGGTATATAAATTCATGATATATCTATACATATAAATTTTTTATTACATTTTGATATAATCCTAATTTATAATTAAAAACCCCCTTATGATCTCTCTGTAAGACCAAAGAATCAGATAATATCTTATTTCTATTTTAGGTGGTGGTTTAGATAGCATGGATCTTATGGAAATCTCTATAAGCTTGATCTTTTCATGTACATAGTTTTTCTCAAATAATAATTTCTTGAGTTCATCTTTGGATTCGTCAAGGGAAACCCCTAGAAAAGCTACCTTCATTCGATGTTTTGAACAAATTTGCTTCAAAAGCAATACTTTTACTTTTGGACACTATTTATACTTATTTTATTTATTAGTTTTGTGATATGGTTACTTTAATTTATACTGGATAATTTAACGGCTAAGTTTTAATGGTCGTATCTAATATACAAAATATATGAATGTTTTCACATTAGTTTGGTTTTGAATTTGAAGAAATATATTAACTAAATATTTATATATGGTTAATATATATTGAAATATCATGTTGTTATAATCTCCCCCGTTAAATAAATTGCACCCTTATAATTTTAATTATTACTTACTAATAAATCTTTCCTAAGGATATTTTTAAAATGGCATGAGATTTAATTTTCAAAATAGGTATAAATCATGTATATTTACTTATAATCAGTATAACCCCAATATTGTGTTTCTTCCTAACAAAATGAGTTAAATTACTCTCATGGTTTTTTAAGACCTTATTTATTTTCCATCGAGTTCATAGTTCATATATATAATGTCAAGTTATCATAAATTAGTTTAAGTAATGAAATGGGATTCCCTATTTTCATAATAGCTACACCACATAAACTTATCTCTCATCTCCTATGGTTCCTTAACATGGAATTTTGGACAGAAAGTTGAGGTCGAATGATCAAATCGATGAAGAATTTTCCTCCTCCTTAAAAGGATAATTGAGATCTATATTTAGACCCCTCCCAACCATTCCAGAGTATACATCTCTAATGAATTGATATGATCCATCTTCATCTTATCTCTCACCTATGTTTCTAGATTATAAAAAAATAAACAACCATTTTTTCACCCACATGTTGCAGTAGTCCAGGTGCTACCCCATATGAAAAAACCCACTCCGCTAAAGGTTTTTGGGGTATGGATGACTTGAAAAGTCCACTATGGGTGGGATTTCATGTGTCCAAACAGGGCCTTCCAAGACCCAATCTATTTCCCACACACACCGCATGGGATCACATGCTCTAGGGCAGAGAACCTAATTCTAAAACTACTCATATCCCTAAGGTCACTAGGTGTCCTCATTTTTCTCTTGATCAATGTGTCATATAAAATTAGTGGTGGATGATGGGGATTGTATTATATATCTACCATTGGCATGGTTCTCTCAACTTATATAGATATATTGAGGCCTAAACACAGTGAATTTTCATTAATTGATGATGAAAAAGATGATTCTCTAGTGTCATCTACTATTCTGGTGATGTAAAGATCTCTCCATGGTGGTTTTTAGTTATTATTTCCACCCCAATAAATTTTTAATAGTGGGGATGTTGTGGTTATTCTAAACATGATCAATTAATATAAATTATATGTTTAAATTGTTAATCTATTATGTAAAATCCATATAAAGGACCCAAATGGAAATTTATATTCTCATAAACATAATTTTCAAAAAGAAATAATCATAAAAATATATATTTTATTTGATAAAAAAACCTCATAGTGGTACATATAGAAAATAATCCAAGAAACATGAAGTGTCTAGAATAAATATCCCATATCTGCAATTCTAAAGTGGGGGATTTGGTATTCAAAATCCACCTCATTGGGAATTCATTGAATATAATCCACCTTGTTCCCTTTTTTATGGTGGTTGTTCATTCCAATAATTATAATCATACTTAGATTTATAAAAATGACTTGGGTAATATATATGGTTTCTAAACTTGTATTAGAATTTTAGTGGTGCCTTTGGATTCATGTTGTCCACTCCCATCATGCTAACCAACCTCTTCATTTTCCTATGATAGTTTGATGCTTAACAACTCCCTTTATGATGGGTTTTTCATTGAGGTAATCTATGCATTTTCCCTCGTACCCATGGTTCCTTATAGTTCCATCCATTACTAAAATCATGATGGTTAATAGTAATGAAAAAACATTTACAATATGGGAAAATTATCATAATCATAAAAATGAAATCAACCATAAAATTACTATCCTTTTACATTTTCATGTTGTCCCATTATTCATTTAGTTTAACATATATCAATCTTAGTTTCATCTATATTACTTTAAGTTGGGTTATCTTATGTTCCTCAAAGTAACTAATAAATTAATCCTTCATAATGGTCCATAAAGAGAAAATTATCAACCAAATAAAATACCCTAGTAGTGTTAATCCAACTGTGAAGTTATGCCTCTTTGTCGTGCACCAGGTGATGATTGAGTTAATACCCAAGAAACCCTTTTTAGGTTTGTTTCCCCTTGGTATATCTATTCCAGAGCCTACATAAACATGTAATGTCTATAAAGGGATGAATTTCTTGAGAAAACCATCAACTGAAGACTTTAATAATATTCTAGGATATCATCCTATACTTATAATCAATATTAGGGTTTTTAGTAAGGTCCCATAACCCTAATACCAATGGAAACTGAACTAATATCTAAAAATAAACAAACTAATCTCAAAAATAACTAAACCCTACTCTGATACCAACTATAGAAACCCAAGCTAAAAATAAAATAAATAATATAATAATATCACGATTTAAATAATAAATATTTTAAATAGTCACATGATCCAAAAACTAAAAGGTTTATTATCTTTGGAATGAGCTGCATAAAAATCTAATTTTACTAAAATTTCATACATTTCTTCATAATCATGCTCTTATAGACCCTTTTCTAGATAACTCACATGATTTAATCATCTTCATAACTTTTGGATTCTAAAAATAATAAATGAGTGAGCTTAGAGGCTCATTAAGAGTAAATCATATCCTAACATGAATTAAATCATGAGGAATACATAAAAATCATAATAAAATATCAAAAGACCTTAAATTATAATCATAAAATATGTTATAGTAGCATATGATCATAAAAAGATAATTTAGGGTTCATAACAGATATGACCTGGCTCAAAACACATCTCAAAAATCATATAACATGAGAGCATAACATAAAAGTGTGGAATACTTTAAATATAAGGAATAATAAATATAACATTTCATTTATGGAAATAAAGTGAATCTTTATAAAAACTTATCATGTGGTGAACAACATAAAATTTTGGCATGAATAAAAGTATAAAAAAAACTTGTGGGAGAAAACTCATTATTCCCGTTATTATGTGAAAAAACTTAGTATGACCACACCTAAGAATGTGAGAAAACCCATTATGCCCATTCATGTGTAAAAAACTCATTATGTCCATGTATGAATATCTCATGAGATATAATTTTAAACCAGTGAATTGGAGGGAGATATAGGACCTTTCCCATCATTATACATAAATATGTGTGATGCTTAAAATAAAACATCATTATATCTTAAATAACCCATGTAAAACTAATGTGTTTCTTAAATCAACAAAAAAACATCACATGTCATGAACTTAATAAATAATAATATATCAAAAAATTTATTTTACAAAAGGAATAATATCATAATAAAATATATATGTGGTGATCAAAAAATAACTTCATAAAAGATAACCCTTAGAGAGTAAATAGATGTGAAAATTAAAAAAATCACAAAACATTTTAAAACATTCAAGTACAAATTACTTTTAAAATAAATGAAGGGAAAGATAAGACTTTTTAAAACCTTATTATAAATAGTTCCTAATAAAATTTCCTTAAAAATGAATAAATTATTAAAAGGGATAAGTTAAAGGAAATAAAAAAAAACTTTTATAAATAATATTTAATAATGGATCCTTGAAAAGGACATAAAATTTATCAAAATAAAATGTGGAGTGGATCATAAAATTTTTATTTTGTGAGAATGGAAAAACTTTTTGAACAATTTGAAATAACCCTACTGAAAATCTAAATCATTAAAAGGATGATGAAACCTTTTTTTTAAAATGAATGGGTATCAGGAAATTGGATATAAAAACTATTTTAGGTTCCATGATAGAATAAAGAACATTGTTTGGAAGTAAAAAACATGGATTTAGAGAGAAATTGAAATTATTCTTAAAAAATAATTTTAATGAAACATTAGAATAATTAAGAAAGAATAATTTGGTTTATAACATGATTTACTATAAAAAAAGGTAGAAATACATCCTAAAATCATCATATGTTTTAATATATCAATCATGAATGATAATATTCAAAGAAGATTGATTATGAACCAAGGAAGATAATTGAGTCGTGAAAACCCCTTACAAATTTAGTAATTTTTGAATCAAAATTAATTGAAAGCTTTAAAATCATATGGGTTTTTAAATAAAATGAATTAAATCTTGGATTATGTCAAAATAAATTCTTGGGTAGTATTGTAACGACCCTATTTTTTATCAATTAAATTCCCTTATTATAATTATTTCTTATAGTATAATCACATAATATTATTTATATAACACAATAAAAACCTTATAAATGAATAATGAGTGAAATAAAAGGTATCTCTATAAGTTAAGGAACTTATACCAATGAAATAGTAACTTGACCTTTGGAATAGTAATGTGACCCTTTTGAATAGTAAACTAGCCAATGTAACAGTAACCTCACCAATTAAAGTATAGATAAAATTTATCCATCTTATAAGTGACATTATGATATAATCTTATGTGATTATATTCCTTGGTTCATATTTTTGTAAGTCATGTATATTTAATTAAAATTTTATGATTAATTTAATAAATTTAAAGAATAATTATTTTCATAAAATTAATTCATAAATTATTATTTTTATTTCTTATGATCATAAGATAATTTTATGATACCTTAATTAATTTTTCAAAGTGTTATAAAAGCAGTTTTAATTTTAAAATTTGTATTTTTCAAGTAAATAATGATTTTAATTAAAATTAAAATTTTTCATATTTAGAAAATTATTTTTAAAAAATTATTTTCATTTTTTGATTCTACGCGTCAAAAAATGGTTGGGGTAAATTTTTAGGATTTTTCTAAAATAATTGAATTTTTAATGAATAGTAAAATATGATAATTTATGATAAATGCTAGATAAATGAATTTCTGCATCATTTTTGAGTCATGGATGATGTAAATAGCCATTGTTCTGAACTCACATGCTCTATTTACTATTTTGGTCACAATAATCAAGACTATTCATAGTCTTGAGAAAAAATATTAAACTAATGATTAAAATAAGGGCAAACCCCTCCTCTCCTCCACTATAAATACCACCCCTCTTTAATTCTTCTCTTCACTCCTCTCAAGTCTTATGTCTAATCCAAATTCTGCTAAAATTTCTCCCTAATCCCTATCCCACGTCTAGTATCACTTGGTCTCTTCAAAATACCAAATCCTATCGCCTAAATAGGTTCTCAAAGAAGATATATTCAAGAGGTAAATTCCTCATTTCATTTATTTTATTTTCTTTCAAGTTTCATTATTTTATTTTTATTTCATCACCTCCTTTCATACAAATTTTATGGTAACTCTAGTACCTTAAATGTACTTTAATTTTGTTATTATAATGTAATAATTCATCATCATCTTTCATTTCCCCTTCTTTTATACTAGAAATGAAAACACCGTCCGAGATGTGTTAATTTCTCACATTCAAGGACGACGAGTTTTCAATTTCTATAACCATCTTCAATTCTGGTCATGAAACAATTTTTATGGTTTAAATAGACTATAAAATATTTATTATGTCAAATTTAAGTTTCTTTAATCTTTTTACACATGATATTAATTTATAAATCAAAATGTGTTCAATGTGATCAAAAAACCGGAAATTAACCAAAATAGTTATCATTAAATTTTTATATAATGATTCATCTTTACTCTAAATAACCAAATGAATTTTTATAACCATGAAATATTATGTATGTTCAATAATAACATAAAACTTTAATTATATACAACCATTCTCATCTTACATGTTTACCCTTACATGTATATAAGTAAACCAATCATGAAAACCAAGGAAACAAATGCTCCTAAACAATGAAATTGCACCTCTTAACCCATCAAAATGGTCATGAAAGAACTTAATAATGTTTTAATAAATAAATTAAATTAAGAATATGTTATGTAAATATTAATTAATTAATGTTATTTGGTTATATATGACAATATGATTGAGTTAATTACACCATCGGACTTGAGGTAAAGGATTCTACCTAAACCTCCTTTATTCCTTTAGGTTTCTCTATATTTCTACACAAATAAAGTTTTATTTTATTTTTATGTACATATTATAAATGATGTGTATATTCTACAAACTCATGTATCAATATCCACTCATCATTATCTTTTTGGGATATACATGTTTTTAAATGATTCCCTCCTTAATACTTCCCGATAAGAAAACATGTTTTAAGGGAACTTCCTAAATTCTTACCCAATTTCAAGTGATATCTACCATCTGTTTTAAGCCAAAATTGTTTTTATAAAATAATACTTTTTATTATTAAAACCTTATTTTTTCACTTTTGGTTTTATATAAAAGATTATTTCATTTTCTATTTTAAATGCTCTTTAGTATTTTCCTTAAAACCTCACTAAAATGTTTTAATGCTAAAATTTATTAAATACACTTCTTACAGGTTGTAAATTTTGTTTGAAATCACTTACCATGATATATAATTATTTTACATTACAAATTTCCGTGTATTTTCTAATTCCTTTCTTTCATGGACACTTTTATGATACACCCATTCATTATTCTTTATGACATGATTATGATACCTATTTCTTTACATGGGTACCATTATGTTTATGTATGATTGATTATATATGATTATTAATGTGAAAAACATATTCATGAACATGTTAATATGGGTGCACCCAAATAGAGCTCCAATTCATTGGGTAAAGTTGATTCTCATGAGATGTTATGTACATTAGTCTTGGTGGTTGGCCTTGACTCGTGCTACCATGTACAATGGTTTTGGCGGTTAACCTTGACTTATGACCCTCTATGTGAAACAAGTCTTTAATTGTGATAAATTCATTATTTATATTGCTTCCACATTACTATGAATTCATTTTTCTATTATCCCATTTTTATATGTTATGATTCCATATTTTCCATGCCTTTTTATATCATTATGTTATGTCTTCTAACCTATGTGCTAAAGCTTTATTCTTATATTTATTCCTTTACTGGGATTTTTAGCTCATCCATTTGTTCATGTTATCTTCAGGTTATCCTATGAGGATATATGATCACAATGGATGTTAGGATCTCCTTATGAAGATTAAATAAAGAAATGTTTTATTTAGTCCCTTATTTTCAGTTTTATGTACTTAGTCTTCCAAGACACTAGAATTTACGATACTTGGATTGTAATATGATGTTTTATTATGCTTAAAATCATGTAATGATAGATGTAAATGGTTAGGGTTTCTATAGTTGGTATCATAGGATGGTCTATTTATTTTTGGGGATTAGGAATAGATAACTCTAGTAAGAACCTTAAGGATGATACTAAGTATAATAAAATATCCCTAAATTTTTGGTAAGTATAGAGTAAGTGGTTTATCGTGAAAATACATCCATGTTTAGATATGAATAAGTGGATATGGATCAAGTACAGATGTATCTAGGGGTAAAACCCAAAAATATTGCTTTGATCTAGACTCAAATGGGGACCGGTGCACAACAACGGGGCTTACTACCCTCCTAGTTTTACACTCCTGGGGGATATGCTTTGGTAAATTCATAATCTTAGTACAAAAAATTATTAATGGAATAAAAAAAGAGCCCATAAGAATATAAGTTAAGAAATATATCAAGGATAACCTAGATTTAAACCTTGATAATCACAAGTTAAGATATACTTCTCCTTTACAAGTTTATCCTTTTATGTTCAAAGCTTCCTTTATGATTATTAGCTAAGTATTCAAGCCCCCTAATTGTATGATATTTTTCTTAGTTAATGGCAGGAAATATAAGAACACGTGCCAATAATCAATGTGATAGGGAATGTAAAGATTTCCCTAATGATATTCCAAATATGATGGGAATGGGTACTCAAAACTTCATGACAATACTTACTCAGCTATCTCAAGTTATGAATAATAACTTGAATCATGTGGAACACCCTCATACTCCAAGGAAAGAGAAATTTTTCATTGAATCCTTCATGTGGAAAAGGCCTCCCATGTTTAGTGGATCTTTTGATCCCATCCTCATGGAACAGTGGATTAACTCTATTGAAAACGTATTCTTTGTTATCCAATTCTCCAAATAATAGAAATTCATACTTACAGCCTATCACTTTGATGGGGAAGATGATTAGTGGTGGACACTGATTGAGAATGCGAAGTCCTAGGAAGAAATTGATTCCAAGTATTGGGAGGAATTCAAGAAAATGTTTTTCAATAAATATTTTCCCCAAACCCTGCATCTCAAGATGGAAAGAGAGTTCTTTGGACTTAAGTAGAAGGAAGATGAGTCCATCGGGGCATATGAAGAAAACTTCACAAGTCCTGCAATATATGCCTCTGGCTTTTTCATAAACGCTGAAAGAAAGGTGGATTTCTTATTTAGTAGACTAAATCCAAGTCTACTAAAAGCATTGGAGATTTGTGACTTTGACAGTTATGAGGAGATTTTCCATTGTTCCCTCAAGATTGAAATAGAGATCGGAGACTCTCAATGGTCTCATGGTCCCAGTGAAAAAAAAGCATAAAATGGAATCTAATATTGGTGTTTTGGAAAATAAATCCTATGATGGAAAGAATATCGAACATCCCATGTGTCAAAATTGTGGGAAGAAGAATCCTGGGAACTATTTAAAGGGAACCAAGAATTACTTCAAATGTGGAATAATGGGACATCTGGATAAGAAATGTAGAAGCTATATGAATAATAACACTAATGTAGAAGAAGAAAGTAATGTTCAAATCAATGATCATCCAATAGTGCGGTGTTTCAATTGGAAGGAACATGGGCATTATGCAAACAATTTCCCTAAGACAATGGTTTTTAGAGGTAATCAAAAACAACCTCCAAGGCAACAAGGAAGGGATTATGCTATCACTACTACTGAGGTGGAGCAAGAAAACAATGTGGTGATAGGTATGCTAGTTATTCAATCAAGAATAGAAAAAATACTATTTGATTCTAGTTCTATGCATTCTTTCATATCTTGTAATTTTAGTAGAACTATTCAAACACCACCTAAAAATTTGGAGGTTGAGTTATCTATGGGAATAGAGAATGTGGAAATTATTACATCCAAGGTTTATAACTCCTCCCCAGTTAATGTTTGTGGACTGAACCTCCCAGCAAATCTCATCATACTTCCTTTAGTGGAGTTTAATGTTATCTTGGGCATGGATTGACTATTATTATACAAAGACAACATCATCTTTAGAGAAAGGGAGGCCACTCTTCACATCCCGAATCATCCTCCAATTATTTACAATTGTAAGGAGGAATATGAATCTCCTTCAGAATCATCCTCTCAAGTATGGATAATTTTGGCTTTTGAGCAAGCATATATTTCTCAAATGATTGAGAAAAAGGAGATGATACTTCTTAAAGATATGCCCATCGTGAGAGATTACACTAATGTATTCTTGGAATAATTCCCTATTATTCCTTCTAATCAATTTATTGAGTTCTCAATTGAACTTATTCTGGGATCCCAATTTATATCAAAGAAACCTTATAGAATGGCCAACTTTGAGCTCGAAGAGCTGAAGAAGTAGTTATAATAGAATCTAGAGAAGGGTTTTATATGCTTGATTACTTCACCAAGAGGTACACGAGTCCTCTTTATTAAGAAGAAGGATGGATCAATGTGCCTCTGCATTGATTATTGTGAGCTCAATAAAATCATGATTAAGAACAAGTATCCCCTGCCTCAGATAGATGAATTTTTTTGATAAGCTTTATGGGGCCAGTTATTTCTCTTAGGTGGACCTTCGGTTGGGATATCACCAACTAAATGTGGGGGAGGAAGATATTCCCAAAACTACCTTTTGAATGAGTTATGGCCACTATGAGTTCATATTGATGCCCTTGGTACTCACTAATGCTCCAGAAATTTTCATGGATCTAATGAATAGAGTCTTCAGATATTACCTCAATAAATTTTTGTTAGTCTTTATCGATGATATTCTAATATACTCCAAGAATAAGGAGGAACATGGGGAGCATTTGAATATTGTGCTGATGACTTTGCGAAGGGATAAAATTTATGCAAAGTATATTAAATGTGGGTTATGGATGGAGGAAGTATCATTATTGTGGCATGATATAACTAGAAAAGGAATATCTATAGAACCTTCTAAGATAAAGGCAATGGAAGAGTGGCCCAGGCCAACATCTGTAATGGAGATCTGCATCTTTCTGGGTCTAGTCAGGTATTATAAAAAATTTGTGAATAACTTCTCATGATTTTAAAACCCAATGATCAAGCATACATGAAAGGGAGTGAAGTCTGTATGGACTCAAGAATGTGAGGAAATCTTTAAGGATCTCAAAAAGAGGCTTATCACTGCACCAGTACTCACACTCCCAATAAGTGGATAACTCTTTGTGGTATACAGTGATGCTTCAAAGAATGGATTGGGTTATGTATTGATGAAAAAATGATAAAGTGATAGCCAACGCCTCAAGGAATTTGAAAATACATGAGAAAAACTATCCCATGCATGATCTGGAGTTGGCGGATGTGATCTTTGTGTTGAAAATCTGGCGGCATTATCTCTATGGGGAGAAGTGTGAGATATATATTGATCAAAAGAGTCTCAAATATATATTCACACAGAAATAGATTAATATTCACCAAAGAATATGGTTAGATATCATCAAGTATTATGACTTATCAATCCAATGCCATCTTGGTAAGGAAAATAAGGTAGCAGATGCTCTAAGTAGAAAGTATCATGAATATTTATCAATGATGAGAATTGAAGAGGATCCAATCTTCATAGATTTGTAGAGGATTGACATGGGAACCATTAAGAGGGGAACATCATTAATCCTTTCTCAAATGATTTCTCAACCATCCCTCATGGAAAAAATAAAGGATTCTCAGAGAAATGATGTGGAAATTCATAAAATGGTGGAAGCTATCAAAAATGGAAAATCCTCTGAGTTCAATATTGACAAGGAACGAGTTATAATATTTGGGTCACGATTATGTGTATCATCTAATACAAAGATAAATAAGGATATTTTTAATGACGCACATAGCTCAGACTTTTCTATTCTCCTAGGGAGCACAAAGATGTATCGAGATCTCCAAGAAAACTTTTGGTGGGACAATATGAAGAAGGATATTTTTTAATATACATCAAATTTTTTAGTATGTCAAAAAGTGAAGGATGAAAGACAGAAGTATAAGGGGATGATGCGATTAACCACTACCAATACCAACGTGTAATTGGTAGAACATTACCATGGACTTTGTCATTGTAAATCCAAGGACATTTAGAAGAAACAATGATATATGGGTCATTGTGGATTGTCTTACAAAGACAGCTCACTTTATTGAAATTCGAGAGTACTTATCATTGGATCAAATTTCATAGATATATATCAAAGAGGTAGTAAGGTTGTATTGAGTACCACTATCTATTGTATCCGATGGAGATCTGAGATTCACCTAAAAGTTATGGAAAATTCTACAACATGATCTAAGCACTGAACTGAACCTCAGTATGGCCCATCATCCTTAAACTGATGGACAATCTAAGCAAACTATTTAGACACTAGAATACATGTTGAGAGTGTGTTACATGGACTTTAAAGGATGATGGGACCAACAACTTCCACCTTTAGAATTCTCTTACAACAACGGTTTCCACTCAAGTATCTGAATGGAACCATATCAATCCCTTTATGGGAAAAGGTGCAGAACACCAGTGTGTTGGGATAAAGTTGGTGAGTGTATGCTTCTAGGACCTGAAATGGTTGAAGAAATGGTGGAGAAGGTAATAATCATTTAGCAGCACATCAAGGTAGCCCAAAGTCGATAGAAGAGTTATGCAGACAATCATCGATGAAATCTTGAGTTCAAAGTTGGAGACATGGTATTCCTCTGCATTTCTCTATGGAAAAAGTTCATGAGATTTGGGAAGAAAGGAAAGCTAAGTCCCAGATACATTGGACCCTTCAAGATCCTTGATCATATCAAAGATGTGGCCTATCGATTAGTACTTACACCTGCCATGTCTAAATTACATGATGTATTCTATGTATCCCTCTTAAGGAAGTACATACCAGATCCTTCACATGTACTCTCTTCAAAGGTGGTACAGTTAGAGAATGATCTTTCTTAAAAGGAGCATCCAGTGAAGATATTGGATCATAGAGATAAAGATATATGCAACAAGACTACTCGCCCGGTCAAAGTACTATTGTGAAACCATAAGTACGAAGAGGTGACATGGTAACTAGAGGAGGAAATAAATTAAAATTACCCTCACCTATTTACGTATTAGAATGTAAAACGAAATTTTGAGGGTGAAATTTTATAAGTGGGAAGAATGTAACGACCCAATATTTTATCAATGAAATTCCATTATTATAATTATTTCTTATAGTATAATCACATAATATTACTTATATAACATAATGAAAACCTTATAAATGAAGAATGAGTGAAATAAAATATATCTCTAGAAGTTAAGGAACTTATACCGATGAAATAGTAACTTAACCTTAGGAATAGTAATGTGACCCTTATGAATAGTAAACTAGCCAATGTAATAGTAACCTCACCAATTAAAGTATAAATAAAATTTATTCATATTATAAGTGAAAATATGGTATAATTATATCATAGTATAAGTAAATAAATATTTTTAAAAATTATTAATAAAGTGTTGGTATTTTTGTAAATCATGTATATTTAATTACAATTTTAGGATTAATTTAATAAATTAAAAGAAAAATTATTTTCATAAAATTAATTCATAAATTACTATTTTTATGTCTTATTATCATAAGATAATTTTATGAGACATTAATTAATTTTTCAAAGTGCTAGAAAAGCAGTTTTAATTTTAAAATTTGTTTTTTTCAAGTAAATTATGATTTTAATTAAAAATTAAATTTCTCATATTTAAAAAATTATTTATAATAAATAGTGTTAATTTTTGGATTCTAGACATCAAAAAATGGTTAGGGTGAATTTTTGGGATTTTTCTAAAATAATTTAATTTTGGGTGAATAGTAAAACATAATAATTTACGATAAATGCTAGGTAAATGAATTTATGCATAAGGATTGATTCATGGATGATGAAAATGTCCATTGGAAAATAGTTACATACTCTCTTTACTATTTTGGTCACAATAATCAAGACTATTCATATTGTTGAGCAAAAATAATAAACTAATGATTAAAATAAGGGGAAACTCATCCTCTCATCCACTATAAATACCACCCCTCTTTACCTCTTCTCTTCACTCCTTTCAAGAATTGTGCCTTGTCTAAATTATACTCAAATATATCCCTAATCCTCTCCCATGTCCAGTAGTCAATTGTCCTTTTAAAAGACAAAATCCTCTCTCATAAGGAGGTTCTCAAAGAAGATATATTCAAGAGGTAAATTCCTCTTTTCATTTCTTTTATTTCCTTTCAAGTTCCATTCTTCTATTTTTCTTTCCTCGCCTCATTTCATCAAAATGTTATGATAAATACATTGCCTTAAATTTACAGTAATTTTTTTATGATAATGTAATAATTCTTCATCATCTCTCCTTTACCCTCCTTTTATACTAGAAATGAAAACATCATCCGAGATGTGTTAATTTCTCACATTCGAGGATGACGGGTTTTCAATTTCTATTAACATCTTAAATTTTAGTCATGAAACCATTTTTATGGTTGAACCAGGATATAATATATATATTATTTATAATTTAAGGTTTTGGAATATTTTTTACACATGATATTAATTTATAAATCAAAATGTGTTCGATGTGATAAAAAAACTACCAATTAACCAAAATAGTTATCATTAAAGTTTTATATAATGATTCATATTCACTCTAAAAAACCAAATGAATTTGTATAACCATTTAATATTATTTATGTTCACTAATAACATACAACTTCAATTTTGGACAACCATCCTCATCTTACATGTTAACCCTTACATGTATATAAGTAAACCAATCATGAAAACCAAGGAAACAAACGCTCCCAAACAATGAAATTGCACCTATTAACCCATAAAAAAGGTCATGAATGAAATTAATAGTGTTATAATAAATAAATTAAATGAATAATAGGTTCTGGAAATATTAATTAATGAATGTAATTTGGTTATCCATGACATTAAGATTGAGTGAAGGACACCGTCGTACTTAAGGTAAGGGATTCTACTCAAACCTCCTTTATTCTTTCAGGTTTCTCTATATTTATACCCAAATAAAGTTATATTTTATTTTTATGTAAATCTTATAAATGATTTTTATATTCTATGAACTCATGTATCAAGATCCAATCATTTTCTCTTTCAGGAATATTCATGTTTTTAAAATGATTCCCTCCTCAATACTTCCTGATAAGCAAACCTGTTTTAAGGGAACTTCCTGAATTCTTACCCAATTTCAAGTACTCTCTATAATATGTTTTAATCCACCATTGTTTTTATAAATTCAGACTTTTTATTATGAAAACCTTCTTGTTTCACTTCTGGTTTTATATAAAAGATTATTCCATTTTCTATTTTAAAATCTCTTTAGTATTTTCTTTAAAACTGCACTAAAATGTTTTAATGCTAAAATTTATTAAATAATCTTCTTACATATTGTAAATTTTGTTTGAAATCACTTACCATGATATATGATTATTTTTTCTTATGAATTTCCATGTATGTTCTAATTCTTTTCTTTCATGCACACTTGTATGATACGCCCATTCATTATGCGTTATGACATGATTATGATACCCATTTTTTCCACCCATTCTCCAACCCATATTTCCTTCCCACATTTATAAAAGATTCACTAAGCCCTAAATCTCTGGATCATCTCAATGAATTCCCTAATCTCTAGAGCTCTACTTATGAGTTTTCGTAAACCACAACACTCTTGAATCTCACTTTGGTTGCTCATTTTAAGTAGAGGAGACCTTCAATCGATGCATTTGATAGGTTCATCTTCGAATCTTGGGACCTTAAATAAAGGGTGATAGTTGGCTTGCTTGACAGCCACCATATCATGATTCAGTTTGAATTAGAGGCAGATCTCATCAAATCATGGTCGAGGTCACCTCGTAGCTTCAACGAATTTCATTTCTTCCTCTTACACTGATCCTTCGATTTACACATCAATCGTGATTCGCCTTCTATGGTGGTTTGGATAAGATTCCCCAATCTCCCTTTTCCTTTTCAGAACCCTTCTATTATAAAAATGTTAGGTAATCTCGTAGAAAGATATTTATGCTTTGATAGCCACACTGAGGTCATGTGTCGCCCAGTTAACCCCCGGGTTTTTGTATAAATGGATGCATCTCATTTTCCCTTCTATTATGTGTGGATTACTATTGGTGAGGAATACATGTTTAAGCAATAGGTGATCTATGAGAACTGGACAGATTTATGTTCATCTTGCAATCATTTGGGTCACTCCTTGGAGGTTTTCTAAAGGGGAGCCCCCACTCATGCATTATAGGTCCGTCGTCGGGAGCACCAGGTTACTACAGGAAGAGAGGATGATTCAAAGGGTAAGGCTTCTGGGGTTGGTGTGATGGTGGGTTCGGATCAGGTAGCTTCAGGGTCAAAAGGAAGAGGTTGGGGACCTCAGTCGTCAAGTCCAATGGTGAAGGATCCTCTGGATGGTGTCTACAAGGTTACTATTGAGGATGTTCATGGTTCTGAGCCGTTAAGTGCTACGATGACTCGACTTAATCCAAAAGTAGTTGAAGTGTTCAGTAGGTTGAGGAATGATTTGGGGGGGCCCTCTAATCTCAATTTTCAGAAGGATACCATATTAGTTTATAAGGAGGATCATATGGAGCAGTACATGGATGGGGAGAATACGGTTAAGGAATATATGGTGGGGGAGAGGGAGTTATCTTCAATTCAGATGTGCCCAATCCAAATAGTGTTGGGGAAACTATGGGCTTATACCCTTTGTCCAGACCCATTCTAATTTTGAGCAATAGGTTTGAAGGCCTTTCTGAAGGCATGTTTGAAGTGGGTTTGAATGTTGATACTGTGGTAAGGGGTGATGATGATGGGGCCTTCATGAAAGGGCACAATGTTGGAATTTTGGTCCAAGAGGAAGTTTATATGGTCGTGAAAGAGCCTCCAAATTTGGTTCGGTGTCTTTCTTTGATTGAGAGTAACACGCCGAACCAAAGAAGTGGTGATACTAATAGATGCAAGGATAATGTCTCAAAGAACCTCCTTCGAAAAGGGAGGGACCTTTCTGAGGGTGATAAAGAAAATGTGAGTGGTTCGGCCAATTTTTCCTACATTGACATTGTGTAGAATGGGAATAAAAGGATGATTGAGTGTGAAGGAGTTGTGTCTGATACACCAAGAAGAAGAACAATAAAGGACTACTCTTACCTACCACGATCGGTGAGTACCAGATATTCTTTTAAGCAGGATAGTGGGGTGATTATTGCTTTCAAAAAGGACATCTTAGTCAAGAAACCTCGTCCAGTGTAGCTTTCACTGGACCAGCTGAGGATCTGGGATCAAAGTGATAATCTTTTGAGGCGGCATAAATTAGCTTCTGAATGGGAATTGACTACTGCGGAATAGGACTCCTATGTGGGATACAGAGATGAGTATGGATATTATGATATGTAGTTCTATTCCAGTATGTTTGGATTGTGGTTTGAATTATATGTGATTGTTTTTTGAATGTTGTAAGTCGTGATACTATACGGTTTAAGGGTTGTGTGGTTTCTCACTTTTCCTAAAAGTGTTTGGAAATAAAAAATTTAATTTTCAAAATGATACCCATTTTTATCCATGGGTACCCTTATGTCTATGTATGATTGATTATGTATGATTCTTAATGTGGAAAACATATTCATAAACATGTTAATATGGGTTCACCCAAACATTACTCCAATGTATTGGGTAAATTTGAGTCTCATGAGACTTTATGTGCAACGGTCTTGGTGGTTAGCCTTGACTCATGCTACCATGTGCAATGGTCTTGGTGGTTAACATTGACTTGTGCTCCTATATGTTCAAAGAGCCTTAAATCAAGATAAAGTCATGTTTTATGTTGATTCCTCATTACTATTAATTCATGTTTCTATGATCCCATGTTTATATGTTATGTATCTATATATTTCATGACATTTTATATCATTATGTTATGCCTTCTAACCCATGTGCTAAAACTATATTCTTATTTTTATTCCCTTACTGGTATTTTTAACTCATCCCTTTGTTCATGTTATCCCCAATTTATCCTATGAGCATGTATGATCACAATGGACATTAGTATCTCCTTATAAATATTAAATAAAGAAATGTTTTATTTAGTCCCATGCTTTTAGTTTTATGTACCTAGTCTTCCAAGGCACTAGAATTTATGATCCTTGGCTTGTAATATGATGTTTTATTATGCTTAAAATTATATAATTATAGGTGTAAAAGTTTAGGGTTTATATAAGTATATACACTATAGAAATTTTAAATTGGTTTCTAACATTAAAACATGTCTCAATAAAGAGAAGTTGGGATGAAAAACCATTATATTATTTTCATGCTTAGTTGATGATAATATTATTTCCTGTAAAAAAAATATATACCTTAATCATCTATTTCATCAATTTATTCATTTATGATATGTTTTATATCCCTCAAATATAATTATTTAGCAAGGGTATATTTGTTAGTTATAACATATTTTCAACTATTGCATGTTAAGAACTTTAACCATTTGCACATGTTATATAATATTGACATTATTTCCCATTATTTGATAATAAGTTAATAATTAATATATAATTATATATACTATAATATATACTATATTTTTATTTTTCATACCATTCCATAAGTTTTATAGTTATGATGTGTGAAAATGGAATCGGTTTTGGCTTATTTTGGTAATTTTAGTGAACAAAAATGATACTTAAATAATAAGTTAAATAATTAACATAGTTTTTAAAGAAAATATACCAAAAATTATTTTATTATTATATTATAAAAATATTAGTTTTCATTTTCCCATATTCATCCATAATATATTTTTATATCATCATCCATGTAGGTCGTTAAACCAACCCAAACTTAAACAAACTTTAACTCGATTGGCGAGTATGGTTAAGAAGTTATCTCTTTTGATGTAATGTCATTATAATAGAATAATCATTATATTATTTTGATTTTTTATGATTTTTAACAATATTTTATGATTTTTTGATAAATAATTAAAAACTAGAAAAAATGATTCCCCATGGTGGTGGTAGTCCGCACACATGCGTGATTGACAATCCTTTGTTTTTATAAGTGGATGAAATTAAATCACTAGTGGTTTTACCATTAATATAACAAAATATTATTATAATAATGACACTAAAGTAATCATATTCTTGTGGTGATTAGATATTTTTAAATTTAAGATTTAGAAGAAAAACTTAAGAAGGAGATAATACTTAGTTTGAGGACTTGATCATTGCTTAGAAGTCTACTTCAAATTAAAGGGATTAGGTTAACTATGAGAGAATAGGGTGGAATTTTAATGGGATAAGGTTTTAGGTATAGTAAAATTGATTATTTTCAAGGAGTAATTTTAAATATTTTTGAGACTTGGAGTGGTGGAAGTGTTACATTTTTATAATTGAAGAGAAGGGTAGTTTTGGAAATAAGCCTTGAATTTCAACAATTTAATTTCACAATTAAAGGTTCAAGGTAATAAGGAATTGAAAAATGAGGAAATAGGGTGAGTTTAGATTGATTAAAAACTCAAAAATCCATTTTTAAACATGTTTTTAACATGATTTTTCCTTCTCCCCCTTAGTAAAATACTTTTTACCATTTTTACTTTTTATTGGGGTAACTAATTTTAAACCATAGTAAATAATTTTAATGACCAAAATTAAAATTGAATAGATTAACTAATTATAAACTTATGGTTTTAAATTTTAAAACCATTTTATCAAATAAAATTTCTATAAATATGAAAAATTCATTTTAATATAAAAAAACTTAAATGTTTAAAATTATTTCTTTTTTGAAAAATAAATTTTTCAAGATTTTAAATTTATATATGATAATGTTATCATGTTTTCTAATTTTAGATCAATAAATTTATTTATTATGAATTTAATAAAAAAAATTGGATTCCATGTAAATCCAAAATTAACCCTCACTCTTAAAATTATTTTTTAAAAGAGAAGATCAAAAATAAATTTTTATATATACTAAAGTAACATTTTTCTTTAGTTATAAAAATGTTTCGCACAAGTTTTATATTTAAAAAAAATTACTGATGAATAATGTTACTAATAAATTTTATATTTGATTATTTTAATGGTTTTAAATCTTCTAAGTTATGCTTATATGGTGATACAATCGTGAAAATTATAATTTTCGTAAATCCGGTATTTTCCTATTAAAAATAAAAATTTATATAAAATGCTAGAAATTTTTTTTAAACTGTTATAGAAATTATTAATCCAAAAATTATTTTAATTTGGTGAAAATCACATCCTAAAATTTATAAAATTTATTTTTAATTAAAAACATAAAATGTAGCGAAAACTATTTTTATAGAAAATTGACTTTTATAATATTAAATAATTTTTTATAAATTAATAATTAATTTAGTTTTAATATATCATGTTATTATTAAATAAATTTAAAGTTAGTGTATTTAATAAAAATTATAATTTCTAAAAAAATACATTTTTACGCATAAAGTTAAATTAAAAAAAATGACTTTTGAAAAGTATATAAATTCCTAATATATCTATGCATATAATTTTTTTTATTACATTTATATATAATCATGTTTTATAATTATATATCTCCTTATTATATTTATGTAATACCTAAGCATTATATGAGATTTGGTTTCATTTTTTGGTTGGTGGTTCAGCTAGAATGGATCTTGTTGCAATCTTCATGATCTTGATCTTCCCTCATATTATGTTTTGAAAAAATCATAATTTATTGAATTCGAATAGGGATTAGTGAAGGGAAAACCCTATATAAGCTAACGACCTTCTATGTTTAGACAAATGGTATTCATAAGTTAGCCTTCTACTTCCATATTCCATTTCTTCTTACTTTCAATATATTTTTTTTGATACAATTACTTCAATTTATACTCATTTATTTGATGGCTAAGTTTTAATAGTCATTTCTAATATTCAGAACATATCAAGGTTTTTTTATTTATTTTGGAATTGTGTGTGAAAAAAAATATTAAAAAAATATTTATATAATTATAATATATATTTAAATTTTGGTTTGTTATACTTTCTATCTCCTTCTCATCTATTATAAAATGATAACATCACTTGTGCATACTTATGGATTACCAGCTCCATGAAGCAATGTGATTCATTTTTTATTTCCTCTTTACATGGATGGCAATTAGGATAAATTTAACAAATATATAATATATTTATGAAATAACTATTATTTTTTAAAGGTGAATTATTAGATACCTTCTTTTCGTTACATCCCTTGAAAAGTAAAAATATCACATGTGTGTATGTACAAACTATTGTCCCATTGAAGTTATGTAATTAATTTTTCATCATTAATTTATATGAATGGTTATAAAAGTGTGTATAATGAATAAATATGACACTTATTACCTGATTAAGATTTTTTATATGATGAATTCATGACCAAGGTGCAAGGACTATATTCATCAAACCAAAATATTTTTGGAAAATGGACCAGTTTTCACCTGAATAACAATTTTAATGAATAATTGTAAATAAAAGGGTAATTATAAATTATAAGGGAGTTATATATAGTAATATTTATATGAATATTATTTCGGGGATTTTTTTGAATAAATATATAATTATTATATTGTAGTATTTAATGCATACAAAGCATGGAAAGACCTGAGGTAAGCGTTTATATAAGAACCTCATTACTTTTAATAATTTTCTATATTAAAATTACATTAAGGGAAATTATATGATACTTATCCTTTAAATTATATTTATTTTATTTTAATTTTTTTATTAATATAATAATCATGTATTAGTACCATTTCTCTCTCTTTGGTACTTAAAATGATCAAGAAAATGTTTTTAAGAAAAGATGACCTTTGCTCCTCTTTGGTTAATAAAATTTTTCTTCCATGTCCATGTTATTAAAAATGGTTTATGAAAGTTTTTTTATGCATAAATGTTATAGAAATATTATTTTTAGTATGTTTTACATTATTTAAAAATGATTAAAAGGAATCTTTTCTAATGTTTTACTTATGACTCACTTTTGAATTTTTAAACGAGTATAAAAAGAATAATCTCTTTTATCTTATATGACATGAATGGATTTTCCTTCCATCATTAATATTATTTTATTTGAAACTTGTGTTTCAATTTTCCATGGTAATTTTCAAAGAAAATATTTTTCTCAATATAATAGTAATTATTAGTTTTTAAAGATACTAAAAAAAGGATATTTTCCATGTTATCTAAGAAGTGTTCAAATGCTCTTTTAAAGGATTTTTTCATCATGTCAACATCCATTGAATATTATTTTAATTCACTAGGGATATGGTATTGTTATAACATACAAATCCTTTATCTAAATGTATTATGATGATGATGTTTTAAGATTTATTTTATAAAACCCATTACATTCCCAAATGTTAATTAAACTATGATGAAATAAGGAATGTTTTTATGGTACTCATTCACCTCCTTTATTTGGATGGAATATGATTATATGATCATGAAATGTTTATAAAACCTATTTATTTTGATGTTTTATGTTATAAGTAAATAATTAATTCTTATATGATATTATGGAACACTTAGGTATTTTTTTCATTATGTGATGGGTGGGTTAATAATTACACATCTCTCTAGGGTATCAGGTAAAGAATGACATCTCATAAGATAATATGGGTAATAATGGAGAGTGAACCTAATTTAGTAAAGGACTATGTACGCTATGATATTATTGGGAGTGAAACTTAAGTAAATGATGGAATGGAGAGTGAACCGAGTTCACTATTTTATTTTGTCCACTATGATAATCATGAAAGTGAGTCATGACTAAAGAAGTGATTTCCAATGATTATTCATATTCCACAAATCTATTCCTTGTGGTTATGTTATGTTCACATGGATCATGATTAATTATAGATGATTCCACATACTTATTACTGATGTATTTTTTATGATAAATCCAAATTCCATAAATTTGGATTAATGATCTTTGAATAATTTAGTATAACATTCATAAGTTATGATCATGTTCTCATACCCTTATTCTTATCTTATTTAGACTAATAATCCTTGATTGATATATTTTATGTTTACCCTTACTGGGCATATGAGCTCACCCTTTCATATATTTCCTTTACCCCAGGTTTAAAATAGTATATGTATAATAAGGGTATTATGTGAGAAGAAAATAATCAGATATTTTGAATATCTTTCATGAAATAAGTTGATTATATATCTAGTCTCCAAATACAATAAACATTTATGGTTATGTGGAATGTATTTTTATGGAATTTATTTAATATTATTTTAAATTGATTTAATATTTATGTATATATAATTTATGGTTATGTGGAATGTATTTTTACTAAATGGATGATACCAGGAGGAACCAAGTTAACAAAACATGTGAAAAATAATTTGGTGGTTTTTTGAATGAGTAACCAGTTGGGATGGAAGTTGGAGTGAAAAATCTTATGGTTATGCCTAACCATCTATCTTGTTTTATTATTAATAACCTAAACATAGGTGAGCTTCCATACAAAACCAATAAGTGAAAAATGGAGTTTCATGGGATTTCATTTGATGAATACCATAGAGGAAAAAATATTCAATTTAATATGTTCCATGAATGTGGGGATAAGAACCTATAGAAATGACTCAAATGAACATGAAGATGTTTTATGTGTGTAAAATAAGTTCATAGATCAAATAATTTCCAAGGAAACAAATATTTCAATTGGGAGAAATAAAGTTCATCTTAAGGCACCATTAAGAGTTCAATGTATTAAATATGGGGAACCTAGGAATTATCCCAGTCAATGAACTAATCTAAGAGATAACTCCTATATAATATAAGTTACTATGTTATGTTTATAGTTGAATTGGATTATGACAATTAAGTCACACTTGCCTCTACTCCAGAGTTGGTGATGTCATGTTTAAATTTTTAAGAATGTGTTCATGGAAATAAATGTATTCTTACTTTAGTGAAATTTTATGTGATTTTGATCATTAATTAGCTCTCTTTATATAGATCCCATATCAGTTTATAAGGAAATACACTCATATTTTATATTCTAAATTAACCTATGATCATCTTTCTTTGTGAAGATGAATATAAAATTCCAATGGAAATTACATCCATCGTATGGGTCTTATTAAATATTCATGAGTGATATTTATCTCAAATGGTTGGGGATAAACACAATATTGAAGATATTTAAATTATTCAAGAATATTTTAATGTATTTCCTGAATAATTTCCTATAATTCCCCTAAATTTGGAAGTTTAGTTTTTAATAGAATACATCCCTAATGTTACACCTATTTCAAATACTCCATAAAGAATGGTCCCAATTTATTTGTACGAATTGAAGAAGAAACTACTAGAGAATATTGATAAGGGATTTATACACCCTAATTATTCATCATAGGGTGTAACTATTCTTCTTGTTAATAAAAAATATGGTTCTATTCATTTTTCACTGATTATTTCGAACATAACAAGGTTTTTATTAATAACAAGTATAATTTACCTCATATCTATGATCTATTTAATCAATTATGATGATCTCAATAATTTTTAAAGATTGGAATTTGTTCTGGATATCATCAATTGGGGTTTAATAAAGATAATACACCAAATATATCCTTATATACGAGGTATGGTAATTATGAATTTATAGTGAATCCATTTAGAATTACAAATTCTTTTACTATATTCATGGATTTAATGAAAAAAAATTAGATATCACCTAGATAATTTTATGGTAGTCTTTATAGATGATATTATTATATATTAAAATATCAAGGAAGTGCATGAATATTATTTGTGTATTGTGTCAAATACCTTGAAGAAAGAAAAATTGTATTCCAAATTTATCAAGTGTGAATTTCAGATAGAGAAAGTTTTGTTCTTGAGTTATTTAATATTAAGTGAGTTTATATCGGTGGATCCATCAATGACAGAAGTTATTGAGCAATGATATAGACTAATCACGGTGATTAAGATTCATAGTTTTCTGAGTTTGGATGGATAATATCGATTCTTTTTGAGAAATTTATTAGAGATATATAATCAAATAGCCAAGTTTAAAAGGAAAGGAGCGATGTTCCTTAAGATAGATTAATGTTATGAAAATTTCAAAGAGATGAAAAGAAGGTTGGTCATTGCAGATGTGCTCACACTACCTTGTAGTAGAGAAGGGTTTTTGATATATATTGATGTAAACAATAAGGTACAGGGATGAATTCTTATTAATAATGACATAGTGATAACTTATGCCTCACACTAATTGAAAATTCATATAAAAAATGAATCAACTCATGATTTAGAATTTGAAGTGGTGATTTTTACTTTAAATATATGGAGGAATTATCTATATAGTGAGACATATGAAATATATATTGATCATAAAATATTGAAGTATATATTCACATAGAAAGAGTAGAATATGTGTCTAATGATATATTTGGATTTAATTAAAGATTATGATTGCTCAATAAATTACCACCCTAGGAAGGTGATTAAGGTGGATAATGCTATAAGTTTAAAGAGCCATGAAAATTTATCTATGATAAGGATTAAAATAGACCAAATAATTATGTACTTTTATAATATAAATCTTGAAATCATGATTAATTGGGATAGATCATATCATTCTTAGATTAATCTTCAACTTTCCATCCATGTGAGGATTAAAGTGGAGCTAAAGGAAGATGTGTAACTATAGAAGAAAGTGATGTTGTTGAGTTCAAATATGATTTTTATGGAATGATATGGTTCAAAAACTGAGTATGTATCCCTTTAATAATAGATTTTAATAAGGATATGTTGGATAAAGCTCATAGTTCATCATTCTTTTTTCATTTGATATGTACAAAGATGTATAGAGATCTAAAAGAGTATTTTGGGTTAGAAAATAGGGAAAGGTATATTGTAGAGTATGTATCTTGATTCCTGGAATATTAATAGGTTAAATATAAGAGACAAAATTATAAGGGGATGAAACATAAATTACCCTTACTAGAATGGAAATGGGAAAACATCACTAGAAATTTCATTATCAAACTCTCCAAAGCATCTAAGGGACATAATATTATTTGAGTTTTATTCAATCATATTACCAAGTCAACACATTTCATTTTAATCAGAGAATATTACACTATTAATTTACATTCTAGGATATACATTAATAAAGTGGTAATTTTTATAAGGTACCAAATTCAATTATATCTGATTAGGGTCTAAGGTTTTCCTATATGTTCTAGATATGTCTTCATCAAGAATTCAATATAGTGTTGAACTATAGCACTGCATATCATCCTCATGCAAGGGTTGGTGTCCTTAGAACCAACTATTTAGTACTTTGATTACATGAATGTTCACTTATTATATATTGTTCATTATTCTGCATGACTATAATATAATAATGTCCTGGAATATTTGTTGCATTGATAAGGTCATGGAAGATCCCCGCTATGATGAGAACCTTGAAATGCAATAACAATATTCTTAAATAAAGTTCTACAGTTGGATGACATACTATTATAGGACACATAGTATACAGACCGTCATGTGCGAGTACTCGTAAGATGATGAGACCCTCTCTCATGGAGTTCGCACTTGGTAATCTCTAAGATGGGAGATTATGAGAACAGACCCGCTTGTAGAAATTCTGTATGTCTTGGTGTCATCGTACATTGCTATCTACGAGCGTGTGTAATGGTCCTTAGACTGGAAGATTATCATTAACTCATGTCATGACTCACGCACTTAGATTTACTGACAAAAACTGTCACACAGACAGTTGGCAGGAAGTAGGGTACGTTGGGTGCGTCACGAGTGACATGTTGTTAATGGATAAGTCGAGGAAGGATTTGTCCATTCCATTTATGGAAGTTGATATCTCGGCCCTTTGATTGAAATAGAAATGTCACATTAAATTACATGGCCATGGTGTAAATGATGAGTTTATTTCAGGTAGTCAAAGAACGACGGATCAAGCATATAGGTTTATGACACTGCCATGAAACCTGCTTGATGAGATATCAAGACAAAGGGATTAAATTACACAATAAGTGTTCGTATGAGGTGATACATCAATGTGGCATCAACTTCTTTCTCTTGGGTGCCTTGACCGGTTGCTAGACAGTAATCTTGGACTTTAGTCAAGCTCGCCTAATGCCAACAAGAAAGAGGCCTAGAGGGTCACACACTAAGTGTATTCAAGTATCTCAAGTAGAATAAATATTATTCTCGTACGTGGTTTAATAATATTCAAGGAAGCCTAAATCGTTTTAATGATGGAGGAAGAAGTAAATGAAAAACAAGATATACATATCGTGTATTAAATATTACACGCCGTGTAGTTTTTCATGGAAAACAAGTACACGTCGTGTATTAATAATTACACACCGTGTAGTTTTCTTTATGGAAAGGAAATGAATAAATGAAAACAAGATATACACGCCGTGTACATTTAATGTACACGCCGTGTATTTTTCAATGAAAAAACAAGTACATGTCGTGTATTTATTAATACACACCGTGTAGTTTTTCCAGTTGGGATTTTGAGGATATAATATTGTTTTAAATGATATTTATTATAATCAGCATGGGCATATGTCAAGGAATTAATTATTCGACATGGGGTTTTAAATAAGAGTAAATGAAATTAATAAAACACGTAATGCATTTATTTATTGTCATAACTCTACAACCTCAAACTTGATTATAAATATCCTCACAGCCCCAACTCTTTTTCTACCCACACACAACAATTCTAGAGAATTCTTTCTTGGCCGAAAGAACCTCTTCCTCCAAGAACGCTCTTAAGACAGAGAGAGATCCTCTTCCATAGGATCAAGATGATCTAAGGCAGACAACGCAAGCAAAGGCTTCTCCACGCTAACACCTGGAGAATCCTTTGGCGACGTCCAGAGATACGAGGTACACATGTGGATCACCGCTAGAGGGAGCCTACACCTGGCTTCTGCGACGCAACGACGGATCACATCGACAACATGATCAATAAAATCAATGAAGAAAGAACACCCAAAAGGTATTTCTTTATAATTAATTAAATTAATTATAATTAACCTGTAACGATCCTTGTTTGTGGTTCTAGGACAAACCTTCTTCTTTGCCTTTTTCTATGATTCGATCCGTGGAGACTGGCATTTATCGTCGTATTGATCCCATATTGATCATTTCTAATGACAAAAAGCCAAGTGGGAACATCCACCCACGCGCTTCCGCTGCGCCCAGAACTTTCAAATGGTATCAAAGGTAGGTTAAAATGTTTATTATAGTTATTTAATTTTCATTGATAATTTACACATTTATATTTGATTCAATTTGAAATATATCGTTCTATTAATATGAATAAATGAGATTTATTCTTCCTCCTTCGTTTCTCGATTCATATCACAGAAATGACCTTTTAATTTTAATTTTTGATTAAAATAAAAATGAGGAACTCATCTGGAGGATCCGCTCTTTCTGTCTGTACAACACGGGATTACACGGCGTGTAATTAAAAATACACGTCATGTACTTAGGTTCAATGAACCGGCACTGGTCCGCCAAACCACACCGTGTAAATTGAATATGCCTAAGTATTAATCACACCGTGTTGACCATAATTGAATGGCGTGTGGAACCGGAATACACGGTGTGTATGTTGGAGCAACACGCCATGTAGTCCGTTCCAGCCCAGGTGAAACCGTGTACAAAGATAAGACGCGTACCGCGTACACGGGATCGCCATGCCGGTTACCACGTAACAAGGAAGTACACGCCGTGTATGATTCATCTACACGCCGTGTACTCCAAAATTTCCAAAGTATAGAAAACACGCCAAAGCCCCCGGTGTGTACTTTGGATAAAGGGTGAAAAGAGATACACGCCAAGTAATTATAAACTACATGTCGTGTACTTTCCAGAAATGGAATTTCGCCAGGTTTCCTCCAATGTACAAAGACCCGTACAAGGAATATGGATGAGAATAATCTCAAGTAAATTCAGAAAGGAATTTAAGATAATTAATTAATTAATTATAAGATCATAATTAATTAAATTCAAGCACGACTTATCTTAAATGAAATAACGGTTAAAAGAATTTGAATTCTAAATATGCGTAAATGTCATTGCATGCTATGGACGATCATGAGCTAGACCAAAGACCCTTTGTATGTGTATGGTTTCATTTAAATTTATTTAATTTAAATTTGTTGGCCTGTGAGCCTTCTTCCAATAAAATGTAGGTCATGTGTGCTCATGGTTTCTTTAATGTAAACCCATGTAATAGAGGATCTCCCAAGCCAGAGGAGATGGTTAAAATCCCTAAGTTGAGGTGAAACTGACGCAAGAAGATACAAAGGTGGATAGGTGGGAGCTGCAAAACACAAACCATCAGGTTCAAGGTGTTTTCCCTAGGTCAGGGTTAGCTTATCAAAACTGGTAGATAAGCTAACAAAATAGAAGCTCATGATCATACCATCTTATTTTATTTCTGTCTCATTTCATGGTTTATTTATTATGTATGTGTTGTCGCGATCACATAGTTAATAAAATGAACAAGCATGCAAAGATGGAATAAAATAAAACCGGACTATGCGTAAACATTATCAGAATATGGTTAATCACTTAAGAAAGCATCACTTAATATTAACAAGCATGTGATAATGAGAAACTACGCATAAAAGACTAAAATCCCTCAATACCATACTAAGTCAGACCAAGCCTTCCATTACCTGATTAAGGGAAAGACTCAATAAAACTATGTGTTTGACCAACCCTTGTTGGGACACTTACTTTTATAAAGGAAGACCTTATGAAAGGTTTTGGGTTGACTTAACCATATTACATCAAGAGAAGTAGCCCTTTCTAGACTTGCTGTAATATTGGAGGCAAGAGTTGAGGAAATCCAAGTCAGGATTTCAGGATTAGGGAGTCCACTCAACAGATCAAGGAACTGTAAGCTCACAGTTGGCAAAGACCCGCCTACCTAAATACCTTCAAATATCTTGACCAACCCTTGTTGGGGTTATGCGAAGGGGAATATGGATCCTTGCCACTAGAATGTCAAAGCAACTAGACATTCCGAGTTCAATGGTGAGGGCCATTGGGACTTGATAAAATAGTGGGATAATTAATAAATTCATTTATTATTTTTCATAAAATGTAATCAAGAAAGTACTGATAAATCTGCTCTTTTAAATTGTATAATCGATATGAAAAACTCATCAACCACATTTTCTCTGCGATCAATTCTGGATAAAGACAATATCCTCACCGGTAGTAACTTTCAGGAATGGTTTAGGTGACTTCGGTTTATCCTACTCCATGAATGAAATTTTTACATGCTGGAGACCTCGCTTCCTGATTCTCCTGCCCCAGGGGCGAGTGATGAAGATTTCCTGGTCTATAATCAACATTTGAACGATGCTCTCGACGTTCAATGTTTGATGTTGTCATATATGTCTAGTGAGATCATGAAGTCTCATGAATACATAGATGCCTACATCATGCTCGAGCACCTCCATGGTCTATACCAAGAGAGATCAAGACAGGAAAGGTTTGAGTTCTCCAAGGCTCTATTTCTGAGCAAGCTTGGAGAGGGTGCCTCAGCTGGGCCTCATGTAGTCAAGCTCATTGGCTACATTGAGCACTTGGAGGTTCTAGGGTTTAAACTCCTCGAAGAACTGGGTACCGATCTCATTCTTGCATCACTCCCCCAGAGCTTCTCAAACTTTGTTGTGAACTTCAACATGAACAACATTGAGAAGTCTATGTCTGATCTTCTTATCCTTATTCACCGAGTGGATAATGACATGAAGTGTGAAAAACCTTCTATACTTATGGTGAATAAAAGGAAAGGGAAGGTGAAGAGATTTAAGCCCAAAGCTTCTTCAAGGCCTTCTAAGAAAATTAAGATCAAAGGGGAGACAAAGGAACAAGATGTTGTTTGTTTCGCATGTGGCAAGAAGGGCCACTGGAAGAAAAACTGCACCCAGCCAAGGAAGCAAGGGGAAGCTTCAGGTGCATTTGTTATTGAATGCAATCTATCTTTTTCTACTAATTGGGTATTAGATACTGCTTGTGGTGCTCACATCTGTATCCAAATATAGGAACCAAGTAGATTCAGGAAGATTGATCGAGGGGAGGTAGATCTACGAGTATCCAACGGAGCCAGACTTGCTGTTGTAGCTGTCGGGGAATACCACCTCACATTGCCTACTGGGATGATCTTGGTTTTGAAAGGTTGTTATTATGTGCATTATGTTACTAAAAACATTATTTCAGTATCCATATTAGATATTGATGGATTCGTATTCAAGTTTGGAAATGGATGTTGCTACTTTTATAAAGATAGCATTTGTTTTGGTAGAGCACATTTATATAACGGCCTTTATGTGTTAGACTACACAAACCAAGTAATGGAAATCGATGACAAAGTAAATTCACATGAATCATACCACACCCAACTTTGGCATCACCGACTAGGTCATGTTAATGAGAAACATTTGACAAAATTACATCAAGATGGATATTTAGATTCTTTCGAAATAAAACCACTTGGTGTATGTCATGCATGTCTAGAAGGCAAAATGACCAAAGCCCCATTTAGTGGGAAAGATTAAAGATCTAAAGAGCTTCTAGAATTAGTTCACACAGATGTGTGTGGGCCATTTCTAGTTGAGGCAAGGGGTGGGTTCTCATACTTCATAACTTTTACTGATGATTTTAGTAGATATGGATATATCTACTTAATGAGGTATAAGTCAGATTCTTTTGATCGGTTCAAAGAATACAAGAATGAATTTGAGAACTAGCTTGGTAAGAAGATTAAGAAACTTCGCTCAGACAGAGGAAGAGAATATCTTAATCAGGACTTCATTGATTTCTTACGGGAGTTTGGAATTCTATCTCAACTCACTCATTCTTACACGCCACAGTGGAATGGTGTAAGCAAAAGGAGGAACCGCACCCTATTGGACATGGTGAGATCAATGATGAGTCATGCGAGTCTTCCATTATCCTATTGGGGATATGCATTACAAACAGCAGCACACATACTAAACCAAGTACCAACTAAATCGATAAATGGTATTCCATACGAGTTATGGAGTGGACACAAAGCCATGTTATCGAATTTACATGTGTGGGGTAGTGAAGCATTTGTTAAGGCCTCTTCAAGTAACAAACTTGCACCCCGAGGCACAAAGTGTATCTTTATAGGATATCCCAAGGAAACAAGGGGATATTACCTATACAACCCCTCAGACAAAAAGGTTACAGTGGCAAGACATGCCATATTCCTTGAGAGGGAGCACATCTCCAAAAGAGATAGTGAGAGCGAGATAGACTTCGATGAAGTCAAGGCTCAAGATACACAGGAGTTGGTATAAGAATATATTCCACAAAGCCCCGTGGAAGAACAATCTGTTCTAGAGACACAAGAACTACGTAGGAGCACGAGAGAGGTGAGAGAACCAGAACAATATGGTTTTCTTGTCACCGAGGATGGTGACTCACTATTGGTTGACAATGTTGATCCTATTACCTACAAGGAAGTAGTTGAAGTCAAAGACATTTCTAAGTGGCAAGAAGCCATGAATTCTAAAATGGATTCCATGTACCAAAACCAAGTCTAGATTTTGGTAGATTCTCCAATTGATGTAAATCCTATTGGTAATAAATGGGTATTCAAGAAAAAACTGGACATGGAGGGGCAAGTCAGCACCTACAAGGCACGAATGGTTGAAAAAGGTTTTAGACAGCGTCAAGGAATTGACTATGATGAAACCTTTTCACCGGTTGCGACGCTGAAATCCATCAAAATCCTATTGTCCATTGTCACTTACCATGACTATGAAATTTGGAAAATGGATGTCAAAACATCTTTCCTTAACGGTAACCTCCAGGAAGATGTCTACATGACACAACCTGAAGGTTTTGTGACTCCAAAGGGTGCCAATAAGGTATGAAAGTTGCAAAAATCCATTTATGGATTAAATCAAGCATCAAGGTCATGGAACATTCGTTTTGATGAAGCTGTAACGGAATTTGGCATTGTTAAGAACGAATGTGAGCCTTGTGTCTACAAGTGGTTTAGTGGAAGTGCAGTCGTTTTCCTAATAGTATATGTTGATGACATATTACTAATTGGAAATTAAGTACCTGTCTTACAGTCTATTAAGGCATGGTTGCATAAAAGCTTCTCTATGAAAGACTTGGGCGAGGCAGCATATATTCTTGGGATCAAGATCCATCGTGATAGATCCAATAGAATGCTGGGCCTGAGTCAAAGTACATACATTGACAAGATACTGAAGAGATTCAGTATGGAACAATCTAATATGGGATTGTTTCCAGTGTCACATGGCATTCATATTTCCAAGAAAATGTGTCCTCAGACACATGAGGAAAGAAAGATAATGGCAAGGATCCCTTACGCATCCGCGATTAGGTAAGTCATGTATGATATTCTATGTATGAGGCTATATGTTGCTTACGCATTAAGTGTGGTAGGCAGATATCAAGCTGATCCAGGAGACCGTCATTGGATGGCAGTCAAGACTATCCTGAAGTATTTGAGGCGTACTAAGGATATGTTCATAGTTTATGGAGGAGATGAGGAACTAGTCATCAGAGGAAATGTAGATGCCAGGTTCCAAACTGATCAAGATGACATGAAGTCATAGACTGGATACATCGTCAGTTTGAATGGAGGTGCAGTGAGCTGGAAGAGCTCAAAGCAAAGTGTGGTGGCATATTCTACAGCAGAGTCCGAGTATATCGCAGCTTCTGAGGCAGCTAAAGAAGAATTATGGATGCGAAGCTTCATCCAAGAGCTGGATATAGTACCAAGAAGTAAAGATCCTATCACACTCTATTGTGATAATACTGTAGCGGTGGCACTTGCAAAAGAGCCAAGGTCACATCAGTGGACAAAGCACATACTTCGGAACTATCATCTCTTGAGGGATTTTTCTCAGAGAGGTGAAGTTGCAGTGATCATTATTTCCATGGAAGACAACATGGTAGACCCCTTGACTAAAGCCTTGACTCAGTAGAAACATGATCATCATGTGAGGTCTAGCGGACTAAAAGTCATAGGCAGTTGGATCTAGTCCAAGTGGGAGTTTGTGAGGGTTGGTGTCCTGAGAACCAACTATTTTGTACTTTGATTGCATGAATGTTCACTTATTATATATTGTTCATTATTCTGCATGACTATAATATAATAATGTACTGGAATATTTGTTGCATTGATAAGGTCATGGCAGATCCCCGCAATGATGAGAAACTTGAAATGCTATAACAATATTCTTAAATAAAGTTCTACGGTTGGATGAAATACTATGATAGGACACATAGTATACAGACCGTCTTGTGCGAGTACTTGTAAGGTGACGAGACTCTCTCTCATGGAGTTCCCACTTGGTAATCTCTAAGATGGGAGATTATGAGAACAGACCCGCTTGTAGAAATTCTGCATGTCTTGGTGTCATCGAACATTGATATCTACGAGCATGTGTAATGGTCCTTAGACTATAAGATTATCATTAACTCATGTCATGACTTGCGCACTTAGATTTACTAATGAAAACCATCACGTAGATAGTTGGCGGGAATTAGGGTACGTTGGGTGCATCATGAGTGACATGTTGTTAATGGATAAGTCAAGGAAGGATTTTTCCCTTCCATTTATGGAAGTTGATATCTCGGACCTTTGATTGAAATAGAAATGTCTCATTAAATTCCATGGCCATGGTGTAAACGATGAGTTTATTTCAGGTAGTCAAAGAACGACGGATCAAGCATATAGGTTTATGAAACTGCCATGAAACCTACTTGATGAGATATCGAGAAAAAGGGATTAAATTACACAGTAATCATTCATATGAGGTGATACGTCAATGCGGTGTCAACTTCTTTCTCTTGGGTGCCTTGACCCGTTGCTAGACAGTAATCTTGGACTCTAGGAAAGCTCGCCTAATGCCAACGAGAAAGAGGCCTAGAGGGTCACACACTAAGTGTATTCAAGTATCTCAAGTAGAATAAAGATTATTCCCGTATGTGGTTTAATAATTATTCAAGGAATCCTAAATCATTTTAATGATGGAGGAAGAAGGAAATGAAAAACAAGATATACACGCCGTGTATTAAAGATTACACGTCGTGTAGTTTTTCATGGAAAACAAGTACACGGCGTGTATTAATAATTAAACTCCATGTAGTTTTCTTTATGTAAAGGAAATTAATAAATGAAAACAAGATATACACGCCGTGTACATTGAATGTACACACCGTGTAGTTTTCAATGAAGAAACAAGTACAGGCCGTGTATTTATTAATACACGTTGTGTAGTTTTTCCAGTTGGTATTTTGAGGATATAATATTGTTTTAAATGATATTTATTATAATCAGCATGGGCACATGTCAAGGAATTAATTATTATACATGGATTTTTAAATAAGAGTCAATGAAATAAATAAAACGCGTAATGCGTGTATTTATTGTCATAACTCTACAACCTCAAACCTGATTATAAATATCCTAACAACCCCAACTCTTTTCCTATCCACACACAATAATTCTTGAGAATTCTTTCAAGGCCGAAAGAACCTCTTCCTCTAAGAACGCTCTCAAGAGAGAGAGATATCCTCTTCTATCAGATCAAGACGGTCTAAGGCGAACAACAGAAGCAAAGGCTTCTCCACACTAGCACCCGGATAATCCTTTGTCGATGTCCAGAGATACGAGGTACACATGTGGATCACCGCTAGAGGGAGCCTACACTTGGCTTCTACGACGCAACGACGGATCACATCGACAATGTGATCAAGAACATCAACGAAGAAAGAACACCCAAAAGGTATTTCTTTATAATTAATTAAATTAATTATAATCAACCTGTAACGATCCTTGTTTGTGGTTCCAGGACAAACCTTCTACTTTGTCTTTTTCTGTGATTTGATCCGTGGAGACTGGCGTTTATCGTCGTATTGATCCCGGATTGATCATTGCTAATGAAAAAAATCCAAGTGGGCACATCCACCCACACGCTTCCGCTGTACCCAGAACCTTCACCTCATATATATGGTTAGTATGATAGGACTAATCAAACCCTTGAAGATATTTTGAGATCTTTCTCTATGAATTTCAATGGAGGTTGGAATCAACACCTTCCTCTAATAAATGTTTTTTACAATAATATATTTTTCTCAAGAATTCAAATAGATTCCTATGAAGTCCTGTATGGAAATAATAGAAGGACTCAAAGATTCTATGATGAAGATGTGGAATGAAATTTACTAGGACTAGAGCTAATTGAGTAAATAAAAAATAAATTTAGATCCATTTATAATTACACTATGATAGCTCAGAGTTGATAGAAAAGTTGTGATAAAAATATTAGGTGAGATATAGAGTTTAAATTTGGTGAAAAGGTCTACCCATTAATATATCCTTGGTAAAATGAAATTATATTTGGAAAGAATGGAAATATTAACCGTAGATATATTAATCCATTTGAGATTCTTGATCATATCAGGATGGTATCTCATTATTTGGAACTTCCACTAAACTACTCTCAAGTTCATGATGTGTTGCATGAATCTCTTATGAGTAAGTACATACTTGATCCTTCACATGTAATAAACTCAAATTTTATAACATTGGATCATGATCTCTAATATAAGTAATAACCAATGGATATTCTAGATTGAAAAGAGAAAGTGTTGTGGAACAAGACAAATCACCTATTAAATTTTTTGGGGGGAAATTATAAATTTGAGGAAGCTATGTGGGAACCCAAGGATGTGATGAGTCATAGGTATACATAGTTTTTTGTATCAAAGTGACATAATTTTGAAGGCAAAATTCTTATATGGGGTTAAATGTAACACCCCTAGATTTTAGAATATATTTTTCCTTAAAAAATTCAATGTGTTTGATTGCTTATGAAACATAAAACCATTAAAATATTTGAATAACACTTATAAATTATAAAATTAATCACATTATATATAAGGCCCCAGCCTTAAACCTTACTTAATCTTGAGTTATTACAAGATTACACATTGAGGATCTTTTCAGGTTTAGAGTTTTAGATAATTAGATCATGAAACTTGCATTACATTCCACATTTAAACAAAGTGGTTACATAAAAGACAATATTCATTCTTCCCATCAACGGAAATATATTGAAAATAAAACATGGATTCTTTCTTGACACATCCTTGACACAATCATCACATCTTGTACCTTTACCTTCACCTGTGAAAACATTTCAAAAACTTGGGACTAGCATAAAAAGCTCAGTAAGGGTTATAAAAATATGGAAAGGAAACATGAGTTCACATATACATAAGAATGAAATCATACTTTACCCATAAAACATAGGCACTTTAACATACCTCATCAAACCATGAATAAATCAAAGAAATCATAAGACATAAAGGTAACTTGAGGCATTCATAACATTCTTACGTAGGGATTAACCCTCTTGGTTACGTTTGGAATACCCATTATAGTATATTCCCTAAAATCTCTTCGGAGAAACCTTAACGTTTCACTCCTTCGCGTTACCCAATGCATTGGAGAGCTATATCGGGCTCACCCGCCCTTAGTTTATCACGGAACCACCCGTTTTCATAACAATGCCCAAGAACCATAACATAAATGTATCACATAAAACATGCATAAAGGAAATATAACATTTCCACATTTCAATCACAATATAACATTTTAGGATATTGAAATAATGAATCCATTAAAAAACCATTTTCAAAACCATTTAAAACATTTAATAAAGAGATTTTTGAATCAAAGTGTCCCATACCAACTTGAAGATTTTAGCATTTTAAACCATTAATATCCATATAAATAAATCCTTAAAACCATTTTGAAAACATGGATATTAATAAGAACAAATCATTAAAACATTTAAAGCGATATTTTGGTTAAAAGGTTTTTACCAAAATTAGAGACACTTGAATACAACAATTGAGGAATAACATAGAACTTTATAATATCATGAGAATAAATGGATTCATGATATAATATTCCAAAGTACAGTATATACACCATATAAGAGTGAATTGGTGCATATCAACAATGAAGTCTCAATAGAGATGTAAAATGTGATGAAATCCCTTATAAAGAAGGTATCCTTAAATTAAGGATAAATCAATCTCAAAATTATGTGTGAAAAATATAAATACACCCAATATAATTGGATATTAAGTTTAAAACAATAAAAGTTCATTCACACATATTCAAAGGATGACATATTCAATAACAACATGTTGAACCCAAAGAAATTGAAATTGGGTTAAGAAGTTCCCTTGACTGCCTAACGGCGTCACATCAAAATGAGTTGATGAGAGATTAAAAAAAAGGGTATCTCATAACTTGGACATAAAATTTACATCAATAAGGATATATGAGAACATATACCATCATACCAATATGTAAATTAAAAGACCCAACAACAGAAGTCCTTTAAAAAGAGGAGGGTGAAAGGTTCCCTTACCGACTTGGGTAACTTTCGAAAAGTACACCCCATTGAAGAAGTGTCATACAATGAATATGTAAATACCCATAAATGGGATTATATTACAAAAGGAGTGTAATAATGGGCATTACATAAACCACTCAAAGGAAATTGTGGAAAATGTAGCATAAATCTCACGGGAATAAAAGTGAGATGAAAAATCTCTTACGAAAACTCGGCAGCCTAACGGCGCCACTTAAAACTTCCAAAATGGATTGATGAGAGATAATAGGGTCTATAATCATATAAAAATTACAGTAAGAGTAATATAAAAGAAAAACCCAATAACAATAAATTTGAGCTTTAAAAGGAATGATATAAAAGAGTGTACTTAAAAAGAAAGAGAGGAGTAAGATCCCTTACCTCAAGTACAAATTGACTCGATCGTTCTTTAACGTCCTGAATAATAAACTTGAGTTAATCTCTACTTGATTAAGAACCTTTTTCAAGTTCATTATTCCTTTTATACCATGTTATAAACATCATGTAATCATTTAAGTTAATAATGTTCATTTTGTCGGTATTTGGTTCTTAAGTCAAAAATAGACTTCTTACACTTACATGTTGTTAATTTGGTCAAAGTTTCGTTATATCCAGAATGATATTAATGATTTGGATAACATATATATCATATATATTCATCATATACATGTATTTATAATATTACATCACATTTAGAGGTAAGAAATGAAATGCACCGTTCATGGAGACGGTAAGCCGTACGTACGCATGAACGCTACTTCCATTTCTATTTCGTATTTTCTGGAATGGAATAATAATGATATAAGAGTATATTATAATTCCAGTATAATAACATATATAATATCATTAACTTTATCCTTTACACATCCCACATATGGTATTAACGAATCAAATCACTTCCAGGGGGCGGTAGTCCGCACTTCCTAAAATGAAGATATCGTGTTTACCCATAATGGAAACAGTAATGGTATGCCATAAATGAAAAATACATAAGATTAAAGAAAGAATAAACATATTATATATCATATATAAAAATATTGACATCATAATGGCCACCTTTGAAGGTGTTAAATGAGTATTGAACAATCATCGTTTCGGGAGGCAGAATTTCGCCATCCACGGAAACCGTATGTTCTTTAACCATTTGATGTAGTTGTGTGAGAGTGTATCTCGAATAAATCTTATAACAACATCCTAGTATATTTAAGATACTTGTGTTGTTACAAAAGAAGTAAATAAAAAGAGTTTAGGGGGTTGGAGAAGCAAAATAAAACAAATGAACATGAGAGAATGAATTACCTTTAAAAGTGTAACTCCTTTTGATTTGAGCCTAAAGGATTCCTTTGAAAGGATTCTGCCCAAAGGGAATCCTCTATGATGAGGAGAAGGATGTGGAGAGAGTAAATGGGCAGGGGATGGCCGAGACAAAGGCTTGATGAGTGTGTGAAATGAGGTAGAGGTGGGGGCCTTTTATAAAAGGAGAGGAGGGGCACTTTTGGAAATCATGAAACTATTATTTTATTTTCAAAAGTGTTTCGAATTTATAAGGTCCCACATTGATATATTTCGAAGATAAGATTATAAGGCTTTGAAATATTCTCATCCAATAGTTTTTGGACAAGTGTAGGTCTTAGATTTTATATTATCGTTTCATTTTATTTAAACTGTTCATTAATGAGGTCATTGTTGCATCATCATGATGTCATAATTAAATTAATTTATTTAATGTCTAAAAATTATAAAAAAAATATCCTGATGTAGGAAATCTTTTTATATTTCCAAAGAGTATTTATAAACAAAATTATGATTAGTATAACCCCTTCTAAAAAATTGTTTTAGTAAAATAATTTATGTTAGTGTCATTTTCACCTTTATTTTAAAAAAAAGGCATTAAAGTCATTATATCACCCAAGAGGCTCCATAGGGTCCCCTAAATCGACCCATGGGTTGTCTTGGTCGGACATGACTCATCCAATAGGGGTAGGACAAGTTTCATGGTATTTTCACATTTTTATAATATCATTTTTACCTTAAATTACACTAATTACCTCTAATCGCGATTAATGAAAAAAGTTACTATTCACCAAAAAATTATTTTCATCCCATTGAACCACATTTTACATACTAATGACAACCATGTATGTCGGATTTTCAAAATTCAATACACATTAGTGGTAAACTTTCATTTAACTGAAAAATCAGTTTGCTTGATTACCACTTAGTGGTTTCACTATTCATCAAAAATTGGAGTTTTTCAGAAAATTACCAAAAATTCACTCTAAGCTATATTCAATATTCCGAATTCAAAAATGAAGTCTATTTTACAAAATTCAAAACATATAAGTCACATTAATTAATTTAATAATTAATTCCCGCTATCAGAGCAAATAGCGTGTTTTTATAAAACAATAAGTATCAAAAGATTGACACCAGTTTAAGTCTAATTTCAAAGTGAAATTGATTCCAATGACCACCATTGGATTAAATGGTAAAAATATATTCAGATTACACATTAAGACCAATTCAAGAGATAATCTAATCATATAAATAAATTAGATTAAGAAGCAGTTTTGATGTAAAATGCAGTATTTTTCACTATTCATTAAAAAAATGAACATTGTCAGAAAAATACCAAAAAATCACACAAAGTAAATTTTGATGTCCCAATCATAAAGAATAAGTTTATTTTGACAAAAATAGCTTATAAAATTGTCAAAATAGAGATTCAAAAATGGTTTTCCATTAAAAGGTAGTAAAATAATCTTTTAAAAATATTAGTGTATTCCATGCTTAAGATTGGATTTATTTTCATTTCAAGCCTCTAAAACACTATCTAATTCATTAATAGACATATATAAAAATATCTATTATTCATCACTTACTTGGGATGTTACATCCTTCCCCCCTTTAGAAAATTGCGTCCTCACAATTTTTAAAATTGAGCTTGGAAACATCCTTGAAAGTCCCACATCGGAACAAGAGTCGGTAAAACAATCACTTTAAAAGAATGGGAGAGAAGTGAAAATGTCACCCGAGTTGACCCATACTAGGATTAAAAGTATGAAAATATGGATATGGAGGAGAAAACAAAGGGACATGTTCTGATGGAGAGTGATAGTAAACATGTCTAGGAGAAAGTTAACCCTGAGAAAATCACAAACTTGTGATGGGTTAAACGGTATTCAATTACCCAGTAGGAAAAGTTAATAGACAATATTTTTGTTTTAAGTTACTTTTTATTGAGGAATTTATTCATAAGGAAACATAATCAATTATCATGTTGACTTTCAACTTTTACTAGATTCCTTAATCAAACTCATATTTTTTTCCAAAAGATGAGTTTTTAGGGAGACTTGTTCGCATTAAGAGTACTATAATCAACTTATAGAGAATCAACTAATCCACCAAATAGAACTATATACTTCCCATGTCATTAGGCTTTAACCAAAACCAAAACCAAAAAGTTTAGTACAAGGTCAGATAATCCAAAAAAGGATAACCCTTTAAAAAGAAAATCTATTCTTAATCTCTAAAATTTGTCCAACAAAACCCAAAGTTTAATGAGGACCATTCGATAAACAATTTGTCCATAAAATACTTCAAAGTAAACCAAACTAATATTTAAACCCAAACATTTGAAGGTTTTAGTCACATAGTCTTCCAAGTTAAATCGTAACATTTATCTCCAAACAACATCAGTTGCTTCTAAAGTCTCATATTGAAAAGTAATTAACCTAATCACATATCCTCCATGATAGGTTAATCATTTTCATAAATAACCCAAAATCAAATTACTCTTAATTCATAAAATCATATAACTAAAAATAATCAGTCAAACTAACCAGGGACTTCACGTAGTCCAGTGGTAGGCGATAAATACCAGTCGCACTTTGGTTGTGGGTTCGATTCCCACAGTTTTGCCCATCGCGACGGGTTGTCACACGGTCTACGTGTTGTCCTTTTTCCAAAACTATATAATTCTAAAATCATTCCCCAAAAAGGGATAAAATCATCAAAAATAACAATAACATAATTTAACCTCAATTTTATCTCATGCCTTTCACTTCAATCATAACATATAGTAACCCATAATTACCTCAAAAGTAAGGAACATATAAACCCAAATGGTTCTTTATAACTATGTCCACAAAAGAAAATATAACTATTCCTTGAATAAAATTTGCCTATATTAAACATCAGGGTTACACATAATATGAAAAGTCTCCTAATGTAACCCCATCATCAAAAGAGACTTAATACTCTTAAGAATTTCACTATAACTCTTGAAGCCCTTATATGTTGACATCTTCCTCATTCAACATTCTTCATGACCCATTAACCATTTCTTTCCAACTTATTCCAAAATACCTCTTTCCTACAAACAAAATCATGAATCATATCCTAAGATTCTAAAATAGTAAAACAATAGTCATGAAATAATACATACCTTTGATTGGTCATTGTCAGTTTCTTCATCCTCAATCGGAATGGCATTAGGTATTGGTAAATGAACATTTGTACACTCTTGGTGACCCCATTCACGAAACTTCTTCATAGGACATGTGTTTTCATAATGACCATGCACACCACATTTAAAACATTCAATTGATCCCTCAGAAAGAACTTCTTTCCCTTTCCTCGAGTCAACTGGATGCTTCCTTTTTCCATGGCAGGTTCTTGCTTTATGACCTTCATTTCCACATCTATAGCATATTTCTGTCCCTTTGAAACATTTTCCTAGGTGTTTCTTTCCACATCTTTGACACATAGGTTTTTGAACACACTTACCTTTATGATTATTACCTGTACTTCCGTAGGGATTTGTTTCTCGCATATATGATGCCTTAGAGAAATCACCAAGGTTTAGGTGGTCAATCATGACTCCAGATAGTTGGTTGAGGATAATCACAAGAGTTCTCATTGCAGCTCCCATATCATTCAGTTGCTTGCTCAAAAAACTGTCACAGTTTCCTTCACATCCACTGTTACTTTGGTGCCTGCTAGATCCAGCCATTTACTAAAACCAAAAAGTTCAGTGTGAGTATATCAAAAAAAACCATCATGTACTAATGAGGAAGATAAACACTAAGATATACTTACTCATTCACTTTATCTAAAACTAGGACTCTTTCTGAAATCCTAACCATTATGGTAATGCCACTTATGCTTAAAGAATACCCTAACCTCTAAAGTTATCTAAACCGACCTTTGATACCAACTATAAGGCCCCAGCCTTAAACATTACTTAATCTTGAGTTATTACAAGATTAAACATTGAGGATCTTTTCATATTTAGATTTTTAGAGAATTAGTTCATGAAACTTGCATTACATTCCACATTTAAACAAAGTGGTTACATAAAAGACAATATTCATTCTTCCCATCAACGGAAATATATTGAAAATAAAACATGGATTCTTTCTTGACACATCCTTGACACTATCATCACATCTTGTACCTTTCCCTTGACCTGTGAAAACATTTCAAAAACTTTGGATGAGCATAAAAAGCTCAGTAAGGGTTATAAAAATATGGTAAGGAAACATGAGTTCATATATACTAAGAATGAAATCAAACTTTACCCATAAAACATAGGCACTTTAACATACCTCATCAAACCAGGAATAAATCAAAGAAATCATAAGACATAAAGGTAACTTGAGGCATTCATAACATTCTTATGTAGGGATTAACCCTCTTGGTTACGTTTGGAATACCCATCACAGTATATTCCCTAAAATCTCTTCGGAGAAACATTAACGTTTCACTCCTTCGTGTTACCCAATGCATTGGAGAGCTATATCAGGCTCACCCGCCCTTAGTTTATCACGGAACCACCCGTTTTCATAACAATGCCCAAGAACCATAACATAAATGTATCACATAAAACATGCATAAAGGAAATATAACATTTCCACATTTCAATCACAATATAACATTTTAGGATATTGAAATAATGAATCCATTAAAAACACCATTTTCAAAACCATTTAAAACATTTAATAAAGAGATTTTTGAATCAAAGTGTCCCATACCACCTTGAAGATTTTAGCATTTTAAACCATTAATATCCATATAAATAAATCCTTAAAACCATTTTGAAAACATGGATATTAATAAGAACAAATCATTAAAACATTTAAAGCGATATTTTGGTTAAAGGGTTTTTACCAAAATTAGAGACACTTGAATACAACAATTGAGGAATAACATAGAACTTGATAATATCATGAGAATAAATGGATTCATGATATAATATTCCAAAGGACAGTATATACACCATATAAGAGTGAATTGGTGCATATCAACAATGAAGTCTCAATAGAGATGTAAAATGTGATGAAATCCCTTATAAAGAAGGTATCCTTAAATTAAGGATAAATCAATCTCAAAATTATGTGTGACAAATATAAATACACCCAATATAATTGGATATTAAGTGTAAAACAATAAAAGTTCATTCACACATATTCAAAGGATGACATATTCAATAACAACATGTTGAACCCAAAGAAATTGAAATTGGGTTAAGAAGTTCCCTTGACAGCCTAACGGCGTCACATCAAAATGAGTTGATGAGAGATAAAAAAAAGGGTATATCATCACTTGGACATAAAATTTACATCAATAAGGATATATGAGAACATATCCCATCATACCAATATGTAAATTAAAAGACCCAACAACAGAAGTCCTTTAAAAAGAGGAGGGTGAAAGGTTCCCTTACCGACTTGGGTAACTTTTGAAAAGTACACCCCATTGAAGAAGTGTCATACAATGAATATTTAAATACCCATAAATGGAATTATATTACAAAAGTAGTGTAATAATGGGCAGTACATAAACCACTCAAAGGAAATTGTGGCAAATGTAGCATAAATCTCACGGGAATAAAAGTGAGATGAAAAATCTCTTACGAAAACTCGGCAACCTAACGGCGCCACTTAAAACTTCCAAAATGGATTGATGATAGATAATAGGTTCTATCATCATATAAAAATTACAGTAAGAGTAATATAAAATAACATCCCAATAACAATAAAGTTGAGCTTTAAAAGGAATGACATAAAAGAGTGTACTTAAAAAGAAAGAGAGGAGTAAGATCCCTTACCTCAAATCCAAATTGACTAGATCGTTCTTTAACATCCTGAATAATAAACTTGAGTTAATCTATACTTGATTAAGAACATTTTTCAAGTTCATTATTCCTTTTATACCATGTTATAAACATCATGTAATCATTTAAGTTAATAATGTTCATTTTGTCGGTATTTGGTTCTTAAGTCAAAAATAGACTTCTTACACTTACATGTTGTTAATTTGGTCAAAGGTTCGTTATATCCAGAATGATATTAATGATTTGGATAAAATATATATCATATATATTCATCATATACATGTATTTATAATATTACATCACATTTAGAGGTAAGAAATGAAATGCACCGTTCATGGAGACGGTAAGACGTACGTACGCATGAACGCTACTTCCATTTCTATTTCGTATTTTCTGGAATGGAATCATAATGATATAAGAGTATATTATAATTCTAGTATAATAACATATATAATATCATTAACTTTATCCTTTACACATCCCACATATGGTATTAACGAATCAAATCACTTTCAGGGGGCGGTAGTCCGCACTTCCTAAAATGAAGATATCATGTTTACCCATAATGGAAACAGTAATGGTATGCCATAAATGAAAAATACAGAAGCTTAAGGAAAGAATAAAAATATTATATATCATATATAAAAATAGTGACATCATAATGGCCACCTTTGAAGGTGTTAAATGAGTATTGAACAATCATCGTTTCGGGAGGCAGAATTTCGCCATCCACGGAAACCGTATGTTCTTTAACCATTTGATGTAGTTGTGTGAGAGTGTAGCTCGAATAAATCTTATAACAAAATCCTAGTATATTTAAGATACTGGTGTTGTTACAAAATAAGTAAATAAAAAGAGTTTAGGCGGTTGGAGAAGCAAAATAAAACAAATGAACATGAGAGAATTAATTACCTTTAAAAGTGTAACTCCTTTTGATTTGAGCCTAAAGGCTTCCTTTGAAAGGATTCTGCCCAAATGGAATCCTCTAGGATGAGGAGAGGGATGTGGAGAGAGTAAATGGGCAGGGGATGGTCGATCCAAAGGCTTTAGGAGTGTGTGAAATGAGGTAGAGGTGGGGGCCTTTTATAAGAGGAGAGGAGGGGCACTTTTGGAAATCATGAAACTATTATTTTATTTTCAAAAGTGTTTCGAATTTATAAGGTCCCACATTGATATATTTCTAAGATAAGATGATAAGGCTTCGAAATATTCCCATACAATAGTTTTTGGACAAGTGTAGGTCTTAGAGTTTATATTATCGTTTCATTTTATTTAAACTGTTCATCAATGAGGTCATCGTTGCATCATCATGATGTCATAATTAAATTAATTTATTTAATTTCTAAAAATTATAAAAAAAAATATCCTGATGTAGGAAATCTTTTTATATTTCCAAATAGTATTTATAGACAAAATTATGATTAGTATAACCCCTTCTAAAAATTGTTTTAGTAAAACAATTTATGTTAGTGTCATTTTCACCTTTATTTTAAAAAAAAGGCATTAAAGTCATTATCTCACCCAAGAGGCTCCATAGGGTCCCCTAAATCGACCCATGGGTTGTATTGGTCGGCCATGACTCATCCAATAGGGGTAGGACAAGTGTCAGGGTGTTTTCACATTTTTATAATATCATTTTTACCTTAAATTACACTAATTACCTCTAATCGCGATTAATGAAAAAAAGTTAGTATTCACCAAAAAATTATTTTCATCCCATTGAAACACATTTTACATAATAATGACAACCATGTATGTCTTATTTTAAAAAATCAATACACATTAGTGGTAAACTTTCATTTAACTGAAAAATCAGTTTGCTTGATTACCACTTAGTGGTTTCACTATTCATCAAAAATTGGAGTTTTTCAGAAAATTACCAAAAATTCACTCTAAGATATATTCGATATTCCGAATTCAAAAATTAAGTCTATTTTAAAAAATTAAAAACATATAAGTCACATTAATTAATTTAATAATTAATTCCCGCTGTCAGAGCAAATAGCGTGTTTTTATAAAACAATAAGTATCAAAAGATTGACACCAGTTTAAGTCTAATTTCAAAGTGAAATTGATTCCAATGACCACCATTGGATTAAATGGTAAAAATATATTCATATTACACATTAAGACCAATTAAAGAGATAATCTAATCATATAAATAAATTAGATTAAGAAGCAGTTTTGATGTAAAATGCAGTATTTTTCACTATTCATTAAAAAAATGAACATTGTCAGAAAAATACCAAAAATTCACACAATGTAAATTTTGATGTCCCAATCATAAAGAATAAGTTTATTTTGACAAACATAGCTTATAAAATTGTCAAAAGACAGATTCAAAAATGGTTTTCCATCAAAAGGTACTAAAACAATCTTTTAAAAATATTAGTGTATTCCATGCTTAAGATTGGATTTATTTTCATTTTAAGCCTCTAAAACACTATCTAATTCATTAATAGACATATATAAAAATATCTATTATTCATTACTTACTTGGGATGTTACATTATATGGTATTAAAATGAGATATAATTGTTAAAAATAATTTCTAATTCACCTAAGAAATACAATTGATCCCAACAAAATTTTTTAAAATGTTTTTTTTATAAGAATTTTTTTATATTTTATTTGTTTCAAAAATAATTTAGAGTATTAAAATTAGTAAGATTATATTTTACATTTTTATAAAATTAATTCATTGGTTATCGATTGGATAGAAATTAAAATTAAATAATTTGAAGGTAAAAATAGATGTTTTTCTACAAAACTGTTTTTATGTGTGCACTATGTTTTTATCTTAATAGATTAAATTAATAACTATTATTGAATAATTTTAATGAAATGTGTAGATTATATATTCAATAAAATATTTTAACATTCATATAATGGTTTTTATAATGCATGGAATTGGAATAAATTTATTTTTATGCTTAAAAATGCATTTATCTAAATATGGTTTTTATACGTTTTGTGTGAGAATATTATAATAAATTTCCAAAGTTTATAGGAATTAAATCTTTTAAAATTTATTCCTAATTTGGATTATAAATAATTAATGTTATTTAATAATTTTTACTTAATTTTTTGTTATAATGAATAGTAATTGTGGTAAAATATTGTTGCAATGGTAAAGCTCAAAGGGGGTTAATAAGGGATTAAAATAAAGAGATAGGATTAAAATGACCTAAAATATTTAAATTATATAAAATGATTTAATTTAGATCTTATATCATCCCATATTTTAAATTTGGTCAATTTGGATACACTATCACATGATAGTGACATTATTATATTTTCATATTCATTGTAATTACAATGGTTCCACTCCCCTAACTTAATAAAAGGGAAAATACTCTCCTTTATTTTCCATAACCCTTGAGCCCTTTAGAATGACCATTATCTAAAAAAACACTCTAATTAAATCCTCATCCACAATATTTGGTTTTTTTATTCCTAAAAGACCCATCTAAGAAACCTTAAATTGTTTTTCAACAATGGATACCCGAAGAAGAGGTATATGATCTTACATATCATTTTCATGTTTCTTTATTATTAAACCTACTAAAAATGATATATAACCATATTAACATGATGGAATAAGTATATTTATATTAATGATATAATTTTTTGGTTCATGGTATATTTATTTTCTACTTTATTTCTAACTATTGTAAAATACAATGTCAGTCTTGTGTATGTGTGGATTACCACCTCCATGAAGTAATGTGATTCATTTTCCATTTCCTCATTACATGGATGTAATAATAATAAATTTAATGAATTTATATGATATTTATGATGTAATTATTATTCTAAAAAGGTTTCTTATCATATAACTTTCTTTATTTTTATCCATTAAAAAGTTAAAACATAACCCCATGTGTACATACAAGCCACTGTCTCCATAAAGTGATGTAATTAATTTTTCATCATCGCTTTATATAAATGGTAATAAAAATGTAAATAATTAATCAACATTATAATTATTACATGATTCATATTCTTTATATGATGAAAACATGATCAAGGTGAAAGTATTAGAATCATCAAACTGAAACATGCATGAAAAATGGACCAGTTTTTACCCCAATGATGATTTTAATGAAGAATTGTTAATAAAGGGTAATTAGAAATAATAAGGGAATTATATAGAGTAATATTTATATTAATATGGATCTTTAATATAATTATAATAATTATATATTTATTATATAGAAGTTTTGAATGCATACAAATAAAGATGAGACATGATGTAAGGGTTTATGTTACAATCTCATTTCTTTTCAAGGTTGTTAATGCTAAAATTACATTGAGTGGGGATTTAACATCCTTATGCATTGAAACCAATATATTTTATTATTATAAAATTATTCCTATAATTTTAATGTATTTTTACCATTTTTATCTATTTGGTACTTAAAATGATAGAGAAAATATTTTTAAGAAATGCTGACCTTATTTCCTCTTTGGTTGAAATTTTTTCTTCCATGTACTTGTTCTTCAAAAACATTTATGGAAATTTATATATACACATAAAAGTTTAAAAAATATTATTTTTACTACCTTTAAATTTTTTATAAATTATTAAAAGGATTCTTTTTTTACATAAAGATCACTTTTGACTTTATAAGAAAGTATTAAAAGAATGTTCTCTTTTAACATATACAACAAGAACAAATTTTAATGTTGTCATGGGTGTTATTTTATTTGAATATTACATTATGTATTTCAATGATTATTTTCAAATAAAATATTTTTATCAATATTGTGTAATTTTTTATTTTTAATGATACCAAAAGAAAATGATATTTTCCCTATTTTCAATGAAATGTTCAAATGCTCTTTTAAAGGAGTTTTTCATCTATGTTAACATCCTAGAAGAATTATTGTGCTTCACTAGTTATATGTTTTTATGATACCATCCAATTATTTTATCTTAAATTCTTATGATGGTTATGTTTTCCAAAACATTCTATGAACCCCATTACTTTCCCATGGGTTAATTAAGCTATGATGAAATAAGGAATGTTTTTATAATACCGTCCAAATATTTTCTCTAGATGGACTATGATTATGTGATGATGAAATTTTTATGAAACTCGTATCTTTTAAAGGGTTATGTTATGATGAAATTATGAATACTTTTTTGATATTATATCACGCTAATGTATAGTTTTCATTATTTTATGGGTGTTCCATTAATTATGTAACCCTATAATTCATTCACTAATGAATGATATCTCATGGGGTAATATGAACTATAATGGGGTGTGAAACTAGTTCAGTAAGGGACTCTATCTACTATGATATTAATTGGAGTGAAACATGAATACAAAAATTATGGAATCAGGAATTAACCAAATCCACTATGATAATTTTTCCACTATAATAATCTTGGAAGTGAACCTTGACTAAAAAAAATATTTTTTATACTTATGTATACATTAAACAAATATGTCTTATTATTATGATATATTTTCATGGATCTTGGTTGATTAATGATGATTACATACTCTTATTACTTGGGTCTTTTTTATGAAAAATCCATATCCCAAAAATCATGATTAAGATATTGGACCAATTAGGTAGGAATTTCATAATTTATGGTCATAATCTCATACCCTTATTCTTATCTTATGCCCACTTATGATATTTGATTGATATCTACTATATTTACTCTTACCAAGAATCTAAGATCAACCTTTCTTATGTTTCATTTTCCCCAGTTTATGAATATTTTTTTTAAATTGGATATGTTTAAGAAGGGTACTATGTGAGAAGAAATTTGTGGGAGATATTGAATATCATTCATGAAATGTTATGATTATATATTTAGACTCAAAATACACAAAATATTTCTGGTAGTGACTAAGGAAAACTTGATTATGATTCCTGGGATCTAAGAGATTTAGAAAATTGTTATCCATAGTAGCAACAACGTAGATAGGGACTTGTTTATTTAAGAAAGAGTAAAATTTATTATTTTGGTCTTCATATGGTGTGCACCTATACTATTTTATTCCTTTTTGAAATGTATTCTACTAATATTTTTTTCATTCATAAAGGGTTGTGTCATGATATTTCTTGGGTTTTTGTGTCATATCTAGTACTAGAGATGTATTATTTTTAATAGTTTTTATATATGATTTACCAGTCCTCTCTTCTGGAATTACTAATGTTATACAAGTCTTAGTATTAGTCTATCGAATTAAATATTCAAGACCTTATGAAACTATGTAAAGCTTATATAATCCACATAGAAGATTTACTAGAATGAGAGGGATTTCTAACTCATCAGTAATATTTTTTATACAAATTCATAACAAATCCTCTTGGAGTAGCTACAAGTTCAAGGTATAGGTCAAACCCTTTCACCTAGAAAGAAATTCCAAGACCCTCTCATTCTAAGATTGTTTTCAATTTTAGAGGAAAATAACCATTTTATTCATAAATTTGGGGCTAAATTTTTATAGAAATTAAATATGAAGGTCATCACATCCTGTGATTGATCAAACTGATAGATTATTATACGAGACAAATGATGACACATCCAAAGTCTACAAAAAAGCATGTAAGATTTGACGCTTCTTTCTGGTCAAGGGTCCCCATAATGGACTAAATAGAGATATACATTTTGTTATATGTTTTTATATATCCCTAGTTCCATTAAATTTTAGAAAATTATGATTCCAAAAATTACACTAAGGAGGATACACACACACCCATTAATGGTATTTCCTCCTTTCTGATTACACTAGTTTACCCCACACTTCCATGGCCCCCATTCAGGCTTCTAGAGATTAAATGGATTCATTGATATTTGAAGATAATTTCTATTATCTAGATACTTGGGTAGTGGAAATGGGTATAGCTTGATATGTTCATCTTACAAGTTTATATTGCTAAAAATAGGTTGGGTTGGCCTGGTGTTGCTCACCTGACAAGGTTATGGATCCCCCATAGAGAAAAATCCTCATATTCTTATACTAATGAATCTAGTTATATTGGAGTTTTTAAACTAGAATTAGTCATATGTGTGGACTATTCCCTTATGGGAAGATAATCCTCTCTATTTTTAGTGATATTTTTTTATGGATATTTGTGAGTCTCTACTGGGGGTTATACTTAGTGGGAACATTTCCCATGTGTAATTTATTTTTGAGTCACTTAAACTCCATATTATCTGCTTCATATTAAAAATATATATCATCAAAAATAGGAGGTTTAACATTATTATATAAAAAATGGGATATAAGAACATCTTTCCTCTTTTATTTGGTTGAATCCCACTAAAGAGGTGGAAATAGAGAATTCAGGGGAACTCCTAAATTTTTACTCTACCTATGTTTAAGATTATACATTCCTCCTTCAAGTATCTCGATGTGGATTGAAGTTTTGACATCAACTTCTTCATCATACTCTTCTACATGGGTATAATGTTTGGATTCATCTATGGTAATAACCCAAATGATGTTTACCAATTCATTTTAAACTATTGTAGCTATGTCATTATTATAAGGATGTTTGGTTTTTTTCTTATGAATATCCATCAAAATGAAAATCTAAACTATCCTTGACCTTTTATTTATGGGAATACCATTTCTTCTAACAACCCCTATAAGGATTTTCCTTTTCCTTCTATTTCTCCCATGGGACTAATATGTGAAGGGTGATCTTGATTGAATCTCCATAGACCCTTTTAGAGAACATGATCAAATAGAGATATGGGTCACATGATGAGAGAATCTATGATGGTCTCTCTTGTGACACTTGTTTAGTCATAGAGAATACTGGCATTCATGGACAGAGAAAATGTTGTAAAAAATACCCCTATCCTATAAGTTGTGGATGATTTTGAATTTCTACCATGAAATCTTGAACTTTTTGGGGATCTGATGATCCTCAGGATATTTGTGGTCTAAAAAATTTCCCTATCCCTATAGAGTTGGGTTTCCCATGTATGGATGATTCTGTAACTACTTATATTACCTTTCTGATATTTTGGACTTTTTTAAGAATGGGATCTATAAATTATATATTCTAAACATGAGATACTTGAAATTGGTGGCACTGCTTAAACCAATGAGTTGTATTTTCTCATATGATAATCTACTTCTATAATTTTATAGGTTTGATGAAAGATCCTATTAATTATTTTTTCCCATCAAGTTTATCATTTTTTTTATTTGGATTTGATGAGGCCTTACTGAATATACTAGTTGGAATGTGTATAATCTAAGACTGAAACATGGAATAAATTGATGATAATACATGACATCTCTAGCGTTGATCTCTGTGGACTGAGGAGTGGAGTGAGATGCATCATTCCAAATTCACCATACCTCTCATATATACATCAGATTGAGTTTCAATAATCAACTGACATAAATTCCTCAAATAATTAAGGCATGTACATTAGATATCTCCATGTTGATTTTCCAATTTGAGGTCCCATGTAACTTAAAGTAAAACTAGTTCAATATTAAGGCAGATATCACCTATTAACTACTTTTTGTATTTGTATAGTTCTTTCCTCATCATCATGAAATGTACTTCATCTTTGTTGAGATATTCCTATACCTAATCTAAGAAAAGTTATCATTTCCAAACTTCTTTACTAAGGGGTTCGGGATTAGTTGTAATCATCTATACTACATTAAAGATGACCAATTTTATGTTGGTATAGATAATAACCACTACCATAGGATATCTTATGGTTTATAAATGATATCACTTGTTAAAGATAAAGCCCTCGGTGTAATTGGCCTAGATCTCTTGATTTCCTCATGATATATGGTAATTATAAAAAACTATTTTGGTAAGTGGAAGAGATTTATATTGAAATGATAAATCATGATAGGTAGTACCTTTAATGATAATTTTATCATGGGATGGACTAATAGCATGGATCAATATTAGGATAAACGGTGGATTCTTGTAACATATATCGTATGGAGAACCATCAAGGTAGACAGTGGCATGGGGAGGACCTTATTATCGATTGATCTTCTGACTGTGAGGAGGATTTTCATAGATCTAACTATGATAAAAATTCAAATAATCAATCATGGTATTTACATGGGGATGACCTTTACAGATAATGATTTTGATAGGACCTCCAGATCAGCTGGTAGTAATATTGTTGGGATGACCTTCACAACTAAAACTGATTCCTCTATCTGATGATGAATCGTCAAGATCTTGGGACATTATTGAATGATTTTTTAGGTCCTCAAGAACACTAACATTGGGTAGTAAAAGGATATGTACTTACTCTTATATATTGGGTTTCCCTTGGTGAGCCGTCTTTTTTGATTTTATCCATTGGGAATCCAAATTCATGTGTAGTACACAAAAAACATTAAATATGGTAGCCTTATTAGTTGACTCCCATGTTTCTATTAGAATATGATGATGAGATTCATTATAATGAACTATAATATGATCATTTTTATTGGTCTCTATCACAATATACTGAATGTCTTCCATTCACTAAAGGGGAGAAGGAATATATTCCCACTCTGGAAAAACCATCAGAATGTGTCAGTGAATTCTTGTAGAATTGGAATGAATATGTGTCTACCCTAAAGTGGCCATTTAAATGTGTTTTAGATCTCTAAATATAATGATAATATGTTCCCAATACTATTTTTCATTATTCATAGAGATATACCGATGACCCTCCTAAATTAGAATAGGAATGTGTGCTTTCTATATAGTTTCCCCTGGAATATGTTGTGGAGTTACTCTGGTGGAAGGGGTAAGAATATGTGTCTGCCCTTATTTCTTATTGATATGTGTTAATGACCATATTATTCTACCACTTTATATATATACTATAAATTTTGTATGATGTAGGATCAGATATAATACAACACATCCATCAACACTAAGATATTTTGATTGACCTCTATAACAAGAATGGGAAATGTGACTATTCCTTAATGGGGGAGAGGATATGATCCCACTCCTATACTCCATTTTCAATTGGGATGTTTCAATTAATTTTATATATGTGGGTGATAATATGCTCCTTCATCCTGGTTACTACCATGATATGTTTGCATGCTTCCTCTAATGCTCCCAAAGAATGTTGAAAAAATTGATGGGCATGAACATGAACATGGGTCTACTCACCGATTTCCACTATAGTATATTGGAAGGATACTTCAGTGGAAGAAATGTTTCAGGATCTCTTCTTGTGATTATTGGATCGATAAACCTACTTATCTCTACTATATTCTAATGTTTGGCTGATGGGAGTAGGTATCTCTCGAGTGGTGTACCCATAGGTTACTAAGGGGTCGATGTTGAATGGTGTTAATATAGGAGGCTTATAGGAACTCTATTAGGTGGATCTATAATTGAGGTGAAGTAGTAGCCTGCCTTATTATTGTCCTCAATAAGATAAAGGGTTTTTTTTGCTTCACTTTGAGGAGATACCCCTAAAGTAGTTCGAGATAGAGACATGTAGCACCCACTTCTTCACCATCATCCATCATTATAAGAATTGATATTGGGGCATCATGTTGATGAGTTCTTCACATGTGACCACCAACATCATGATAGTACCTTTCAGGTGATACTTCTACACTAACACATTCATTAAATATTTTTTTAGATTCTATGTTGGATAAAACACCTTCTTTTTTTATGAGGGCCTAGCTTTATAATTATTTGAGGCATGTAACTAATTTTAAGGTTAACCCATGAGTTTTTATTGAAGGAGGATTTAAGTTCTTCCTATAAGATAAATAAAAATGAATAGGATAACTCGTCATGGAATCATCACAACTAAAAGAGGTTTGTTCAACAAATTTCTTTTAGATTTAATGAATCACATCGAATTGATCATTTTTGTTTGCTTAACACACATGGAATAGAACTCCTTGATAGTTTGTTGTCAAAATATGAGCATAGTTGAAAGTTTCATGTTGGTTTAATTATTATTGTTTCATATGGTTTCCAATAATAATGATGTTCATGGAACCAAAAACACCCAATAAATTCCATTTTTGTGATGGTTTTACATGAACATCAGTATGAACTGACTTTAAAAAGGTAGGTGATCATGGGGGGGGGGGGGGGGGGGGGTTCTAACGATACATAGAAATGTTTTTTTTTTCAAGAGGGTGGTATATTGGGATTATCATGCCTTTTTAGGTTATTTTTACCAAATTTTTTACGCACTTAAACATTTAAATATTTTTGGGAATTTGTCCCATATCCCATCAAGGGACTAGTTAACCATCTGTAAGTAGTTAGTCATTAACATGTATCGATGTGTACATCCATATGTATCAAAGGATCTATATAAATATGGAAATATATATATATATTATATGTTATCCATCGATGGTTTCATATGTATATATCAAAGTTTCTCCATATTGTTTTTCAATTACTCAGCAATGCTTAATTTTAAGATGTTATGGTTTAAAGATGCATGGATGAGAACTTTAGAGATTATCACCATCCAAGAATGTAGTAGGTGTTTATGGTGTTGGGATAAATCCACTAAAAAGGGAATATTGTGTATCCTTGTAAAAATAATCAAAACCCATATAGTTTAGTTCCACTTAATGATACACATTATACCATTTAATCTCATGCGATAAGGATTAATTCATATAGTTTAGCATGATGTGGTGAATATTTATAGGAGAAAGGTTCCTAATAATGATCAGTGTGGTTCTTAATCATGAGAACCCATTGGTTAACCTTGAAGGGTATATGAACCAATGAGGATAATTTGGGCCTCACAATGAATATGGTCCTCTAAGGAAGATATAGTCACATCAGGAATATGTCTTGGAAGATAAATACATTATAGTAACCCATAGGGAATGTAGCTCTTAAGGTGGGGCATGATTTAATTTATAGTATGGTCCAATGAAATTAATCCATGTGGAATATGTTATGTTTTAATGTGGATTATGCATCAAGGTTTCCCGGTGTGAGTATCATTAGTGAGTTTGTAACATTTCCAATAAGAAGCATGTTAAGTATTATACCTAAAAAGGGGTCTATTATCCCATATTATAGACCACTGATAGGTAGTATGGGATATTTAGTCATTTTTAATATGGACCACTATAATAAGGTATAGTGGATTAGTCCATGATGGATACCCTTTATGGGAAGTCTTGTTGAATGTGGATGAAATCCATCATAAATTCAAGAGAGAATGCTCCAATTTATTCCTCATTGAGACTCTCGTTATCATTTGAATCCAAGGTTGTGACACCTCCTAAATATTCTACCTATATAGGAATCCAATTCTTGAATCTCCTATTATCATGGGAATCCATGATTGATGGGGTTCACCCTGATATTCATTCCCAGATCCAATATATCTGGCAACAATATAGGAGGTCATAACAATTTTAAGAAAAAATAAAAGTCTTGGGAAAAGGAATACTATACCATTGAATCCATTGTTTTCATAATTCCTTAGTATGGTAGAATAATAGTATGGTTTTCCTTATTAAAAGGCTTTCATAATACTTTACTCAATTAATACATGGGTGAAAACGAGTGGTTTTCCCTAATTAAGTTGATAAAAAGGCTTCATCTTAGTGAGGGTGACCAAGAGGCTTCACTTAAGTGATAATAAGAAGAGATAAAGTAGTTAAAACATGTGAGAGTGAGAAATATTCTTTTACCAAGGGGTACTATAATGAACTGGTTCCCTAGTAACATTAGGGTGACATGGTGTTTCAGTCGACAGAACTTGCTCACAACTTCATCCTATAAGCAAAGGATATCTAAGAATTCCTCTAAAAGGGTGGTGTATAAGTGAATGGACTGGTAAGGTTCCTTCACCCTAATGTTGATGAAATATAAAGGAATTAGTTCTTTATAAATTTTGATTTTTTTTTCAAACCCTTAGGGAACTCAATTACCCTCTCTCTTGGTTAATTTTCCTTCGTTTTAATCTTAAAAAGGTAAAAAAATGATTTAAAGAATTGGGAGAGGTACTGGGGATATAATAACTCTAGGATATATCTTTTTCTCCCAAAAGGTGAAAATGTGGATCCTAAGGGTACTTATTATAGAAATATTTGGTATGTTGGGTGAAGGTACATCAGCATAAAAGAAGTGTGTACTATTGTTACCTGTGCTTGAATCTTGGTAATGTAACTGGTACATGTTAGCATAAAATTTTAATCTAAGGGAAAATATAGACTTGGGTATGGTAGGGTTATTCACATGAACTTGAGGAATCTAGAGAACTAAAGTTCTGGGTAAATAAGTTGGGCATGTGACTTGATTGAGTGGTATAGTTTCTTCATGAAAAATACCCATCTTCCAACGACCATAACATTTGATTCATAAGTCCATTTTGATTCTGTGACTAGTCAAATAAAAGCCTACAAAGAAACACAAGCCTCTCATTATGGTGTATACATGCTATTATAATATTTTGGGGCTTAAAATCACTCAAAAGAACCTTAAAAATAGTTTTTGAGGATTTGATACCATTTTGATCAACAATTTATGAAATTCATGACCTACTCTAAGAGGGGGTTCTAACCACCGCATCGTCATATTGGGAGACATTTTTTATGAATCTTTTTTCAATAGTGTGTGAGAATTCTAATGGTTCATAGAAGACTAATCTACTTCTTCTCATGACATGAAGATACTTTTTTACTCAAGTTTTAAATGTATTGTCTAATTAAGTATTCTATAATATATTATATGTAAAAGTACATGGAACACATTTTCCGGTGCCAAAAATAGTATGGTCACACGATATTAAAACTATGAAACTGAAAATATCTTCTATTTTATTTTTATTAATAAGGATAAATTGGATGACTTATTGATGTTCAAAACCACCAATATTGGAAATCATGCCTTCAATAGGGTCTTATTCCCTATGAAATTATCTTCTTGGGGCCATATTTCTCATAAGAGAGCCAATGTTATTCCTCAAAAAGAAATATTCCCAATGATCCTAGATTTCTATGTTTATTAAGATATATTCCCTCTAATACCCTAGTTCTCCTTCACTAGTTACATATTCTCAATGAACCCTTATTTATGGTTCCATATTCTTTATGATATCATTTACATCTTTCCTCATCATGAAATGTTCCTTGTGAGATCGATTATCCTTTCACTGGGGATATATTCCCTAAGAATCTTTCTCATTAGGTCATATTCCTAATGAGACCATATTCTAGTCATTAGTTCATATCCCTACCTACCAAATAGTGACATATCTCACATTTTCATATTACATGTGAAATAAACCAATCTTTATTATACCACATTCAATTTTAGGTTAATTAGAAATGGATGATCATGAATAATTCTTACACTAACCATTGTTAAGAATATTTCTCCAAGTAATCCATAGTTTCTAGACATAAGATCTTAAAATTAAATTCACCCACTCATTGTTGTATAACCTTAAAAGGAACCATATGGTCCTTGTCAAGTGACCTTAAAAGGTATGACATGTTCTATTATATAGCACCAAATTGCATGGGTTTTGATTCCCACCACTGAGATACTTAGGAATACCTTCTCAAGGTCCCGATATTGACACCATAAACACATTATACTGTTGTGGATGATGATAAACTCTAGAGTTCCCAACTCCATGGATTTAAAAAAATATCATAATAAATTAACAAGATAAAGGTGAATAATATTTAATACATAAAGATATTTATGTCTATAAAACACATGGTTTCGAACAAATTGCTAGCATGGTTTCAACTAGTCCTTCACTGGGATTTGGGAAGGACTAACGATCATATCTTAAATATATAAGATAGTATTAATGTAGAAATAATTTCCATTAAAAAGGTAAAATGAACTCAACCTCCAATTCCATTATCCAATTCACATTCTATGATATTATTGGTAAATTTATAGTTACTTATTTCAATTTGAATGTAGGTATACAATGAATAAAAATTTCATAGTGGAAAACACATTAGGGTTTCTGTCAAAATCAAAATGGAAAACCCAACATGAATATTTTACCAAGGAATGTGATCGATCGAGTATGATTTTTCTTATGATACTACATTTATGTGTTTCCATATTTGTGTTTACTGATTCTTACATGATTTATAATGATATTAAATAACTCTCTTTAATCCAAAAATATTTCATTTTAAAATCATTAAACATATTCCTCATCCACTAGAATAGGTGTATCCTCTCCAACCTGAAAGATTATATCATTGATGTAGTTCCTTCAATACTAGATAATGAATAAAGTGATTTGGAGGTACCATATTATTAGATAAATCCAATCATTGAAATATTCTAATGAAATACCCCATGAGTAAAATACCCTTGATCATAATATGAATGAAAGTTTGTGAAGAAGTGTGTGGATCCTATAACAAACACTAAATGCTCTGGAAAATTTTATCTAGTGTGAGATAATACTTACCTCTATCATTTGAGGAAGATGAAGATGTAGGATAATAAGATCATTTCTATAGTCAAGGTGATACCTAGGATGTCCTCTATAATCAACCATTATTTTCAACATCATACAGCCCCTACTGATCACGAATATTCTGAGGTAGTTGCCCCTAACATTCCATCCCTAGTCACCTAGGCCCAAGATCCTTAGAGGAGGTCCTACCAAGGGAAACATTTCATTAAAGGTATGGAATGGGAAAATATATTCATTCTAAATTATGTGGCTTGTTTTCATATTTTTATTACCACTAAGGAGCATGCTAATATTTCTACTTATATTGTACTAGCCTACTAGTGTAATCTAGAATCATTATGAGGAAAATGTAGGAATATTTTGGAAACAATCAGAGATCAATCTTATATAATTTCCCCTAATATATGAATTCAGTAGGCATATTATGATTATAACAAAAGGATATTAATGGTCCTATATTCTCATTCCAACTAAAGAGAAGGATCACATCCCAGTCCCAAGAGTATAATCATATATTCCCATATTGGATGCAATGGAATGGATGGTTTATATCCCTGTTCGCATCTTATGAAGATTCCAATATATGCTAGCAGTAGTAAAAGATGATCATCGGAATATTCCCATGGACACCATGGGGAAGAAACATATTCCTTCTCTCACTAGTATTGAACCATCTCATTGGAATATTCTAGAAACTACTCAGGGGTGGGATCATATTCATTCTCCCGTTAAAAAGGATTATTGGAATATCCCATTAAAGGATGAAGATCAAGATCGGGATCATATTCCCATTCCAACTGGATTTTGTTGGAACGCCCTGAAATTAATTTCATGGTAAGTTCATATCCCTAAAAATATTCTAAGAGTTCAATGTCATATTCTTGTAGTCACTTAGGAGCAGGATGATATTTCTACTCCCATTAGAAGAGATCAGTGAAATGATTTTGTGAATAGGTAGGGTGGGTCTCATTTTATTTTCCATGCCTAGGATGCCCGTTAGTATATTCTAACGGTAGCTAAAGATCACCAATGATATAATATCCTCATGCCTTCTCGTATTTGTTAAATATTCTGGAATATTATGACATTCATCCAATATATTCATTAAAAAATTAGGTGATAGAAAGGAGGTTTTCTAGGAGTGTTCCTATGTAAGAATCTTGTTTACATATCAATGTGAAACCCACTATTAAGGTTTTTTATATGGTCTCCCAAACACAATGACCCAAAAATTCACTTCGAGGACAATAAACACATAAATATTTGGCTCTTATTCTTACCCTAAAAAACATTGATATCCATGGGTCCCTACAATTCCACTCGGTGGTATCATAAGAACTTTAAAAGTACTCATTAATAAAGAATATAGATTATGTTCATAGAGTTCATCCTTGAAAGATATATATATAAAATTCTAGATGTCCTATAAAATTACTCTCCACAAAGGTACTCCTCTTAGAGACCATACCATCCACCCTGAAGGTCCTCCCTAGGTCATATGTTGCAAAGTTCCTCTTTACACCTGAACATCAAGCCATAGTGTAAATCCTCCCCATAATGAATAATGTTAAAATGAACATGGAGTTACTACCCATGGAATTCACTATGAAGGTCCTCCCCTTAGTTTCTTCTCACCCGACAAGAAGGTCCTTCCCTTTTTGGGACTACTCAGAGAGTGACCTCATATAAGGATTCACTCAAGACTTTGAGTTCATCTACACTAGGTGCCTCATCATTTACTTGTGACATTCCATAACAATTAAGGGATATTCTAAGGTATTGGTTATCATTTGCCTCATATTAATAGCACTTCTAGTTTAATTTAATGGAAGAAATTTTGGTTGAAATCATTTAATTTGATAAGGAAATAGTGAAATAACCCTTATGGTCAGATCAGGTTGAGGAATCTCTCTCTGAGAATGAGGATAATAACATGGTTATATGGAAAGATCTAGGAAAATGGGATATACTATTGATTTTATATCCCATATCCGCCTCTAAGTATAACATTCCAAATATTTTGAAAGAGGAATGAATACATTTTGTGTGTATCAACCCATAAAAAAATCTCTACAGTTTCATATAAGGGTATTTGTCTTATGGGAAGTACACCAACAATGTTGAGGTGGTAAGTGAGATCTACTACCAAATTGTCTGTGTTGCACTATCAATGGTATGAAATTCGATATAAATAATGCAACATAGAGACCTCCAATAATCCTATAATAGTATCAAGATGGTACTCCACCAAATAATTGATGATAATCAATTCAATGTCCATATAATGGGGTGAGGAAAATGCAGAATCATACATTTCACCCCAATCATTAGGAAAAATAGTTTTTAGGAATTGTAACTTATAATGTCATCTCTTATGAAAAAATTTAGGCCCATACTCCACATATTATAGTTGGTCAATCAAGCAATTCCTTTCCAATCTAAGGCCCCAAAATGATGTATTTGATGAGAGAAGGTCATCGATAGGATCTTTCATCAAGAAAAAAAGAAATTAAATAAGGTGTCCCATTTGAGGTAAGAAAATCCTAAAACCATAGACCAAACCTTAGTGGTGAGCATCTCATACTCAGAAAGGGAACTTCACCTAGCTCATTCCTTGGTAAAAGCTTAAAAAATCAATAAGGTTGTGAATGTCACTACCACCGCATCATTGTGATAAAAGCCACATCCTAAAGGCTAGGGGAATTTTTACCACCACCCCCAACCCTTGGGTTATTTAAGACATAGATGTTATAGTATGTGATTATGATAGAACCATGTCAACTCCATCCCTCGGGTATAAGGGAATTTATATCACAGCCTTTTTCTCAACCTAAAAAAGTGGTCTTCTCGAGGATGAGGGATGTACTTCAAGAAGTATAAACCTCATATTTCTCCCCTTTAGTGATCCACCCACCTCATTATAGTAATTCTTGGTGAAATTTTTCAAATATTCCCTCGCTGTTACTATCCATAAAGGGGGAATTCAAAGAACTATTAGGCCCATAATCCAAAACATCCCACCAAAAATGAAAATGTTAAACAAGAACATAATCCACCTCATTAAAGATATTATAAGATAATAGATTCCTATTTATACTCTAAGGAGGAGTATGAAATGATTCTAATTGTGTTTTATGCATCAGTTAATTTCATTAGGTTTGACATCATGAATCACTCCAAGAAAAACAATAAAAATAAAATTTATGATGAATAGAAGTTCTCCTGAGACATGGTCCACATTGATTAAGAAGGAATGCATACCCAAAACCAAATTAAATCTTATAATCTAGGAAATATTCCAAATTCATAGTTACCACCCACTCAATATGATTTGGCTAAATATAAAGAGAAAGGTGTGGCTACATCCACCGCCCACCCACCACCTGAGGAAGTTTAAGCCCTTTTGTTAAGGAAAAAATAACCATATATGAATATTATCTATAAGAATTGAGACCAATCCATGCTAAAATTATTAAATGAAATATTTCTATAGAGTATATTTCCTTGGAAGAGGTCAATGCATCTCCTCTAGTTCATATTCAACCATAGGAATCCAATCATCCTATAAGAGTATAGTTTAATCACCCTATAAGGTTCAGTTCTAGCCCATTAATTTTTATAAACATAGTGTCCTATGAATAAAAATAATTTATTCCAATGGTATGTCCAATTCCATTTTACACATGATACCGTAGGACAAAAAAATGGATTTCAATATCCACCATATGTAGGCCAACCATATCATGTTCATCTCGTGGCTCTTACCAGAGCATCTTCCTAGGTGATGTTTCCACTAGAGGTCTTAGAATCAATTAAGTCCCTTTATTCCTGAATTGAATCTATTCTAGGGTGAAATGCGCTAATATATCCAAAAATATATCCATACCCTGATTGGGTGGATGCTACTCCTCTACCACAAAATTTTTGAAACCCTGCTTTTCATGTATTCAATAGCATTGGAGATCTAGAGAAACACATGACACACTTCTTGTCTCAATGTGGTCCCTTGATGGGGACACTAAATCAATAAGAAGAATAAAATCTTATAATATTTTTATGGACCATGGATTGACTAGAATTCATCTGTTATAGTAAGCTACTAATAGGATACATCACTAATTGGGAAGATCTTCTATGAAAGTTACTCTTTTAATTCATCTCATCCTAAAGAAGGAGACTATCCCTAACCTCTCAAATTGAAAAAAAAAGAGGGTTCACAAACTTTATCTCTGTATTGATGGGTTAAATTATTTATTTAGTATAGAGCTTCATCAGGATCAGTTGTTGGATATCTTCATTGAGGAACTCTATGAAGTAATATAGACACTATTAATTCCATTGCATTACTCTTATGGATTTTGGAAGTTTTCTATTTTAGAAAAGTTCATAGAAGATGCATTTTGATAGTCCAAGGATATGTCTTGGCCAATACTATTGATGCAAGGAAAAAATTATGATAGATTATAGATCATGACCATAATTCTTAAACATGAACCAATACTGGATAAGGGAACCAATCCCATACAATATAATATAGTGCCTCCCCTAGAATGATATCAATAGAAAAATATCATCCAATAAGATGTAAAATATGGGTAGAGGAATTTTTCATTTAAGTTTCATAAGAATAAAGTTCATTTCTTCTAGAAAGAGTAGGTCCTAGGGTAATTTATCGATTTCATGTAAAAAATGATCAAGATTCCAGAAGCCAATAATCCTAATGATATTTGTTGAAATGACCCTCTTGATTACTACCCATTCTAATAGTTTCTCATCTATAACATCCAAGATTGCTTCATATTTAAGGATATATTCTAGTGTATTATTGATTATGGACAGGAAAATTTTAGAAAACCACTAGAACATGTGATCCATATACCTAAAAATTCACTAAAAGAAAAAGGGGAATGTCAAAAAAAATTAGAGAATTGTGTAAATAAATTTGTTGGATGAAACACCAGGAAATCAATCAACCAGTATCACCCCATGCTCTGTGTGAAAATGAATCATCCTATTGTGATATAATCTCCCCCTACAATTGGATAGAAAAAATATTCATCATTATAGTTTGCTAAAAATTAATGCAATTTCCATTGTAGAAACGAAACACGAGGGAAAAGAGTTGTCACTAGTGCTTAATTTGGTCGACAAACACTCAAACATTTTACCCCCATAATTGGGAGGAAAGGAACTATCCCACAAAATGAGGAAATGGGTACCACCCAATTAATAAGAATACCCATGAGATGAAGAATAACAATATAGTTTCATTAATTTGATCCAATTTAAATACCCCTTCTTGTATGTAGAATATTCATATGAACCTGATATCCCTTCCCAAAATTGAGAAGAAAGAGGATGTGGTTATAGAGGTCGAGGATGTCATGGGGGAAAAAGAAGAAATGGACCTTTAAATTCATCCATAATTTCTTATGAGTTTATATACACCTTATAAATCCAAATGAAATCCCTGAAACAAGCCCAACTGGAGAATCAATTTGATCCCAAGTCATCTAGGGCTCACTCAGATCCCATCATACTAGAGGGATGACTTAAAACTGTGTAGTTTTCCCAATAACATTAGTTTTTTGGGAAGGATAGTTTAGCCCATCCTAGTAGCCATAATAATTATATAATGTTGTGATCATGGGAAGGATTTGTACACATAATCATCTGTGACTTCCTAGTTGTGGGTAGAGGACCCAACCAAGGATAGAAAGTGTAAGACCTTAGTTTAGAAAAATTATATCCTAAAGCAACTAGCCATTTTTGCAGCTAAGATCTCTATTCAAAATACTCTTCACCTCTATGTAGAACATATAAAATACCTCATTGATTCCTTTTTAAACCATCAATAGTTTGGAATCAAAGTCATTGTAACCCAATAGTATCATCTAGAGACTGTACCATTTACTTGTCACACATCCATTTACTTCGTAGATAAATATTCAAAACCAACCATACATGTGTATATAAATCCCTTGTACATATGTGTAAAAATCATCAACATCAATATTTTTGGTCCTTGATTGATAACATTTATAGGATAAACCTCATATTGATCTAGACCTCCATCACATGGGTTATAATGAGGAACACCTAAATCTCTCTAACTTGAAAATTTTAGGATTTTATAAAAGTGGTCATAATCCACCCAGGAGAATAAAACTTAGATCCTTGTTCATTGATCTCATACACAAGTCTAAATTAATGGGTTCTCACTAGGATACGGCCTTAAATGTACTTATGAGAAGAATATGGATCCATAAGCATGTAGTGGTGCCTTAATCACACCACAAATTCCTCATATACTCTATAAATGGTAATTATAGTGTGTTTTATAGTTATAACACTCTATTTTTTCCTGTGACTTATAATATATAGATTCAAGGCTCAAAATGGTACGAGGAGTAACTTTTGGTGGATAATTTTATCTAGTTGGATAACCCCAATGGACTATAGAAAATATTATATATCCCATGGAATAAATTCAAAAAATACTTTATGTTACCCAATAATTAGATTAAGGTGATAAACTCTAGATCTGGGAAATCATCATAACATCGGGAGAAGAATGAAAACATAGGGATTTAGAACATTTTCCCTTTATCCTTATGATATTGGTTGAGTATGGAAAACCTTTACATGTTGGGTAGGAGTGTAATCAGGATGAATAAAATTTTACCACTTAAAAAATGACCCCTTCATTATTTATATTTTAATATTCCCCTCCCTCATCAATTTTAGGACCCAAATATACATCCTTGTTATCTACATAGGTTGAAGGTGTCCAAGTGTCATCTTTCAAATCTTGAGGTGTCAAAATGTTATCTACTTTAGATGATAGAGAGGATAAAGGGGGAAATATTCAGGATTCCCCTGGATTGTCTTCCTTAGGATTTAATAATATCCCTTTTGTATCACCCTATGATTTTATATATAATTTTTTCCATTTGAAATAAACATGAAGTATTTGATAGTTTTTTTTACATACAACCCCAAGTCTAAATAAACTAAGATATAGTATAATATTATAAAATATCAATTTTAATGGTGTTTATGAATATTATTATCCATATTATATAAAATATGCATAAATATTAATGCATAGTTGATAAGAACTGAATCTTGAGTAAAGTCATTTTATGCTTCAAAAATATGTTTTCTTCAAAAATGGTTTCTATTAAATTTTTTGTGTGAATTTTATAATTAATTTATACTATTTTTAGAAATTTTATTTAATTAAAAAAATATCATTTTTGAAATCATAATTTTTTATTATATTAGGGTGATTTTTTGGGATTTTTCTAAAAAGATTTATTTCTAAGTGAATAGTGAAAATTAACGATTTTTTTTAAACTGTCATTTTTCAAATTAAATATAGTAATTTAAATCTATAATAATGGTTTTAATTTTATAATAATGTAACATAGTTATCCTTTAACCATAAATAATCTAATTATTTATATAGTAATTTTATTATACTTGATTATGGTATGAGTTCATTTTTGGGTTTAAGACACATTTTTCTTAAAATAATTTTTCATCATGATTTATGGGAATATTTTTAAATTTAAAACTAACACTTAAATAAAATTAATTTTATAAAATAAAATACATAATTTTAATCATATTTTATAATTTTTTTAATGATTCCACTTATATTTTTTGTCATTATGAATAATAACCAAGGTGAAAATTCAATACGGTAAAGGTTAAAATTGATTGGCGAGGGGGTTAAACTAATAATATATGGGTTAAAATTATATAAAATTTTTATAAATCCTATTTTATCTACATATTTCAATCCAATATCTTCATCCCTTCTAATGTATTCTAATTTTTATCCAGTAATACATTAATATATTTTAATTTTTTGAAAATTCCAAGTTTGTCCACTCCCTTCCTTATAAAAGGACATCGCCTCTCCTTTATTCATCACACTTAATGAGACCTATAGATTTGAAAATAAAAAAAAATACCTTATTAAAATACATAAACATGATCTATATTCTTGGTTTAGATCAAAATACCCACCTAAGAGGGGTTAAGTTGTAAACCAAAGGATGTTTTTCAAAGAAGACGTATAGCTTTTAACTGAGTGTTTTCATTTTATTCATTTTTATACCTACTTAAATTATATTATAACCATGATTATATAACATAATATATATATAAATACCATATAATTATATTTAATTATTTTTATGTAACTAATTTTATTCATATCCTTCATCTTTAAATGAGAAATGAAATCATCATCTGTGCATGCGTGCAAACTGCCATCTCACGGTCGATGTGTTTTATTTTCAATCACCACCATTCATGGTTGGTTAATATGATGGATTTACTATTTATATATTTTATTTAGGAAATAATTATTATAGTTTAATTATAATATATTTTCTACCTACTTACCTTTCCATTGATTTAAAAATGATAATGTTGATCATCCGTATGTGTAGACTAGCACCACCACGAAGCGATGTGATTCATTTTTCATCACTAATTTATGTGAATAATTATAAAATTTTATATGATGAATAAATATTATAAATATTTAATGATTAATATTCTATATATGATGAAACCATTACCAAGGTGCATGTACCAAAACCATAAAATCGAAACTTTCCTAGAAAACACTCCATTCTCACATAAATGTTCATATTAATGACGAAATTGTTAATAAAAGGATAATTGGATATTATAAAGGAATGATGTATATTAATTTATTTTTAATATATATGTATAATATATTTATAATAAATATATATGTATTACATAGGATATTTTATTGCGTGTGAAGTAAGGCTAGACTTGTGGTATGGGTTTGTGTTGTAATTGTATTTTATTTTGGGATTGTTTGTACTAAATTTATATTCAGGAAAATTATTTGGATATTATCCTTTAAACCCCATATAGTTTCTTATACTCTAGTTATTACTATAATTTTTATTTATTATTTCCATTTTCTTCTCCTTGGTACTTAAAAATACTGAGAGAACATTTTTAAAGAAAATTCAACCTTATTTCCTCTTGGTCGATAAACTTTTTCATCTATATCCATTATCTTTAAATAAAATTTGAAAGTTTTTACCTATAAATAAAATTTTATAAAAAATCATTTTCATTACCATTTAATTTATTCAAAAAATTTTAAGGAATATTTCTAACAAAATGTTTTCCTGACAATCCTTTTTGGATTTTTTTTAAAACATAAGAAAATAATGTTCTATTTTAATGTATAAGATATGAATGGATCTTATAGACTTCATGGTCATTCTTTTATTTGAAGTTTAATTTTAAAAAAATTATTGTTATTTTGAAATAAAATAATTTTCTTAATATTATTTTAATTTTAAGTTAAAATTTTATCAAAAGAAACGTATATTTTCTTTATGTTTTCAAAGAAAGGTTTGAATATTCTTTTAAAGATATGTTTCATAAATGTCGGCATTATTTAAGGATTTTTATGATTTGAGGGGGATATAATCTTATAATATCATCCAATTTATTTCTATATATGGACTATGGGGATGATAAATTAAGGATTATTATATGAAACATGTTTTATCCCCATGGGTTAATTATTTTATGTTGAACCCTTTATGAAACATATTTATTTTCTATAAGTCATGCTATGATGAAATGGTTTAAAGTTTATGATACCTATTTTATTTATATGAGTTATGATATGATGATATGGTGAATGTTTTATGATCTTGTATAAGAAAAATGTATGATTTTCATTATATGATGGGTGGGACAAAAATTATATATCCCTCCAAAGTATTGGATAATGATGGATGACACATGAGATAAGGAGGACACAAATGGGGAGTGAACCTAGTTCAGTAAGAGATTTTGTCTAATAAGATTATCATGGGAGTTATCCTTGATTATAGAATTGATTGAATGGGGAGTGAACTCAAACCACTGTGATATTCTTGGCAGTGATCCTTGACTAAGGAAATGATTTTCTATTATTATATGTATTCCAAAAACATACATCATATGCTTATAATCTCATAGATCAAGATTGATTATTAATGATTCCACAAACTTATGACTTATATATTTTGTTATAATAAAGCCTTATGCCGTGATTTATGAATAATTATCATTAACTTATTAGGTATGAATATATTAAGTTATGATTATGTTCTCATACCCTTATGATTATCTTATGATATGATATCTCTTATGTTTACCCTTACTGGTCATTTCACCTCACCCTTTCTTATATTTCCATTTCCCTTGTTATGAATAAAGGTTTTATATAGGGTATGTCAAAGAAGTGTATAATGTGAGAAGAAATTTGTGTGATATATTCAATATATTACATTAAATAAGATGAATATGTATCCAGTATCCAAATATAATAAACCTTTAAGGTTCTTGGGTGAGTATTGTTATGAGATGTATTGAATATTAATCTAAAATAATGTAATATATATGTATTAAATTATTATGTAGTCTCAATTGGTATTATAGAAGGGTTTAGTAATTTTTAGTGATTAGTATTAGATAACATTATTGAAACCCCTAGGGGTAGGTCTATGTATAGGATAAAATATTGAAGATTTGTTAAAGTGGATTTTATGTGGTTTTCCTTGAAAATACATCCATATTTGGTTACAAGGAAGTGGAATTAGTTTTGGAACATATGAACCTATGGGTAACAACTCTGAAAGGTGAAGATTGGTTATTAACTCGAACATCATTGGTGCATGATGAGTGGGTCTAAGACTACACAATTGGCTTGAAACTCTAGTGGGATATGTTTCAGTTAATTCAAATTTTATTTATAAACTATTATGAAGGATTTGAAAAAATTATGACCATGAATATCCTAGTTTAATCCTAAGGTTTCATCTATTGAAAATATTACTTCATAATTTAGATATCCAATGAATGATTTTTTATGATTGCATTATTACTTGCAAATATTATTATTGGTCACACTATGCTTTTTGGTTTTATTCAATGGTTGTAAGCATGAGGAATCATGTTAACATTGAATGTGATAGACAATAAAATGATTATAATTATGATAAACTAAATGAAATTGGATATGGAGTGTGAAACCTTGATATTATTACTATTCTGATATCTTATTATATAATTAAAAACCTCAACTTGGGTGAGTTTCCTGACTAACTTAATAATGGAAAGATGGATTTTTATGGGAGTTTAGTTGATCAAGACCATGTAGGAATTAAGATTAAACTTCTTACAAGTCAAAACTATGCTGATAATAATGTAAATGTGTGAATGGAATGATAATATGTTTTATGTAAGAAAAATGAGGCCATAAAGGATGTAATTTTTGAGGAAAAATGAATAGTTTAATGCAGGGAAATAAAGTGAATCGTAAAGTTCCATTTATAATTCAAATTATTGTATGTGGGTAACTTGGGAATTATTTGATTCGATTCCCAAATCCAAGTGATAACTCTTATACCAAGTAAAGGATTATTTCACGTTAATCATTTAAGTGGATCATGATGATTAAGGAACACTTATCCTTGACTCCAAAGTTGAGTATGTCTTATTAAATTAATAATAATCTTCTGAATGAAAATATTATTATTCTTAATTTAGTGAAATTTAATGTGATTTTGATCATTGATTAGGTATCTACACATATATCCATTATAAATTTATAGAATAAGGAAATCACATTGGATATTCTGAGCTAACGTATGATCCTCTTTCGGTGTGAAGATCAATTTGAGATTCTAATGGAAGTTTCATCTATTATATGGGTCTTAAATCCTATTCATGATGGAATTAATTGCAATTTTTTAGGGAAAAAATCAACATCATAGATATGATAATTTTTTGATATTATGATGATGCATTTCTTGAAGTCTTTCCTAGTCTTCTTGAGAATCGTGAAGTTGAGTTTTCAATAAAACTCATACATGGTGATACACCTATTTTAAAGAATATATATTGAATGTCTCATATTGAGTTGAAAAAATTGAATAAGAAACTCTAGGATATTCTTGATAATGTATTCATATACCCTATGGTGTCACCATGGGTTTCACTCGTTCTTTTTGTTAAGAATAAAGATGGGTAAGTGCATCTTTGAAATTATTATTCATAACTTAACAAGATCACTTTCAAGAACAAGTATCTATTACCCTATATTGATGAATTGTTTGAAAAACTATGCATAGTTGAATAATTTTATAATATTGAACTTCATTCTTGATATAATTAATTAAGGGTCAACAAGGAGGATAAAACCAAGAGAGTCTTCCATATGAGGTATGGTTATTATGAATTTATAGTTATGCCATTTGGACTTACCAATTCCACCACTATCTTCGTGGATTAAATGAAATGTCTTTAGAGACTACTTAAATCATTTTTTTAATTATTTATAAATAATATTATTATATATTCCAAGAGAATTGAAGAGAATTAATATCATTTAATGATTGTGTTAAGGACCTTGAGAAAAGAAAATTGTTATTCTAAATGAAGTAAGTGAGAATTTTGGTCACAAAAATATTCATTCATGGGTCATTTAATATCATTAAAGGGTATATTATTAGATACTTCAAAGATGAATGTTACTAATAAATGGCCTTAACCAATCATAGTAACCAATATTTTTTATTTTCTTTAGTGGGATGGATACTACTGATAGTTTGTGAAGTATTTCTTAAGGCTATCTAATAGAATATCCAAGTTGAATCTTAAGGGAGACAAGTTCCTTTATACTGATGAATGTGATGGAAATTTCAAGGAGCTTAAATGAAGTATGGTAAGAACGCATCTTCTTACACTATCCGATAGTTCATAAGGATTATTAATGTATATTGATTTATTAAAGAAGATAGTATGATGTGTCCTCATGAAAATGATATGGTGATATCATATGCCTCATGGTAATTGAAAAATCATGATCCAAATTATCTGGATCATGATTTGGAGTTAGCATTAGTAATTTTTACATTGAAAATATAGAGGCATTATATTTTTGGTGTATGATGTGATATATGTACTGATAATAAAATATTTAAGTATATATACACACAAAGATAGTTAAATATTCACTAAAGGAGATGGTTGGAGTTGATTAAAGATTATAACTGCTCAATACATTACCACTCTAGGAAGGAAACCATGATGGATGATGCTCTAGGTCAGATAGACCATGCTAGTTTTTCCATAATAAGTATTTAAAGAGGTCCAATACTTATATATTTATAGTATATGGTTGTTTAAATCATGATAAAATAGGGAAATTATATCTTTATAGGATAAATTTTCAACCATCAATTCATGTGAGGATTAAATAGGCACATGAGAAAGGTGTGGAAATATAGATGAATGTGTGTTCTTGATTTCAACAATGATTGTGGTGGAATGAAAAGGTTTATCTTCAATACCATACTTAAAGAAGGATTTATTGGATAAATATCATTTTTTATCATTTTTTATTCATCCCAGATGTATCAAGATGTATAAATAACTAGAAGAGTGTTTTTTGTGGGATAACATCAAAATGGGATATTCTAAAGTGTTTATCTCAATGCTTGGTATGTTAGAAAGTTATGGTTGGGAGATAGAAGTACAAGGTGATGTTACACCCATTACCCACACTAGAATGGAAATGAAAAACATTACCATATATTTCATCATTGAACTCCCTAAAAAATATAAAGCGAATAATGATATTTGTGTTATAGTCGATCACCTTATGAAATCAACACATCTCATCTCCATTAGAGGATATTTCTCTCTTGATTATATTTCTAGGATATGAATTATGGAAGTTTTAAGGTTTCCTAAAGTGTGTCATTATATTATATCTAATTGGCATATGAGTATTACCTCAATTTTTTGGAGAATTATTGAGTAATATTTTTATATGGAGTTGAACTTGATCATTGTATATATTTATTAAATATATGTCTAGTATGAGAGAACCATTCAATCCCAATGAGATATTTTTAGAGCATGTTCTATGCATTTTAAAGGTAGTTTGAATCAACACTATTATTTGGTTGTGTTTCCATATAATAATATCTTTCACTTGAGTATACATATCTATCCTTATGAATCCCTATATAGAATTAATTTTAGAACTCAAACGTGTTGGGATGAATTTGGGAAAAAAGATATCGAGACCTGATCTAGTTGAGAAAATGACAGAGAAGGTTAAATCCATTTAGAAGAACATCTGGGTAGCTCTGAGATGATATAAAATTTATGATCGCAATCTTAAATTAAATATTGACATTAAAGTTAGTGAAAAGGCATTCCTATGAATATATCCTTGGAATAAGGTTTTTAGATATGGAATGATGGGTAAGATGATCCCAATATATATCATTCCCTTGTAAATTCTTGATCATATTGGTATGGTTGCTTATTGCTTGGTGCTTCCACTGAATCTATCTCAAGTTCATGATGTGTTCCATGTATCTCTCTTGGGGAAGTACATGGTATTTCTTTTATTTGATGGCTAAGTTTTAATAGTCATTTCTAATATTCAGAATATATCAAGGTTTTTTTATTTATTTTGGTATTGTGTGTGAAAAAAAAATATTAAAAAAATATTTATATAATTATAATATATATTTAAATTTTGGTTTGTTATACTTTCTATCTCCTTCTCATCTATTATAAAATGATAACATCACTTGTGCATACTTATGGATTACCAGCTCCATGAAGAAATGTGATTCATTTTTTTTCCTCTTTACATGGATGGTAATTAGGATAAATTTAACAAATATATAATATATTTATGAAATAACTATTATTTTTTAAAGGTTAATTATTAGATACCTTCTTTTCGTTACATCCCTTGAAAAGTAAAAATATCGCATGTGTGTATGTACAGACTATTGTCCCAATGAAGTGATGTAATTAATTTTTCATCATTAATTTATATGAATGGTTATAAAAGTGTGTATAATGAATAAATATGGCACTTATTACCTGATTAATATTTTTTATATGATGAATTCATGACCAAGGTGAAAGGAATAAATTCATCAAACCAAAATATTTTTGGAAAATGGACCAGTTTGCACCTGAATAACAATTTTAATGAATAATTGTAAATAAAAGGGTAATTATAAATTATAAGGGAGTGATATATAGTAATATTTATATGAATATTATTTGGGGGATTTTTTTGAATAAATATATAATTATTATATTGTAGTATTTAATGCATACGAAGCATGGAAAGACCTGAGGTAAGCGTTTATATAAGAACCTCATTACTTTTAATAATTTTCTATACTAAATTTACATTACGGGAAATTATATGATACTTATCCTTTAAATTATATTTATTTTATTTTAATTTTTTTATTAATATAATTATCATGTATTAGTACCATTTCTCTCTCTTTGGTACTTAAAATGATCAAGAAAATGTTTTTAAGAAAAGATGATATTTGTTCCTCTTTGGTTAATAAAATTTTTCTTCCATGTACATGTAATTAAAAATGGTTTATGAAAGTTTTTTTATGCATAAATGTTATAGAAATATTATTTTTAGTATGTTTTACATTATTTAAAAATGATTAAAAGGAATCTTTTCTAATGTTTTACTTATGACTCACTTTTGAATTTTTAAACGAGTATAAAAAGAATAATCTCTTTTATCTTATATGACATGAATGGATTTTCCTGCCATCATTAATATTATTTTATTTGAAACTTGTGTTTCAATTTTCCATGGTAATTTTCAAAGAAAATATTTTTCTTAATATAATAGTAATTATTAGTTTTTAAAGATACTAAAAAAAGGATATTTTCCATGTTATCTAAGAAGTGTTCAAATGCTCTTTTAAAGGATTTTTTCATCTATGTCAACATCCATTGAATATTATTTTAATTCACTAGGGATATGGTATTGTGATAACATACAAATCCTTTATCTATATGTATTATGATGATGATGTTTTAAGATTTATTTTATAAAACCCATTACATTCCCAAATGTTAATTAAACTATGATGAAATAAGGAATGTTTTTATGGTACTCATTCACTTCCTTTCTTTGGATGGAATATGATTATATGATCATGAAATGTTTATAAAACCTGTTTATTTTGATGTTTTATGTTATAAGTAAATAATTAATGCTTATATGATCTTATGGAACACTTAGGTATTTTTTTCATTATGTGATGGGTGGGTTAATAACTACACATCTCTCTAAGGTATCAGGTAAAGAATGATATCTCATAAGATAATATGGGTTATAATGGGGAGTAAATCTAATTTAGTAAGGGATTATGTATGCTATGATAGTATTGGGAGTGAAACTTAAGTAAAGGATGGAATGGAGAGTGAACCCAGTCCACTATTTTATTTTGTCCACTATGATAATCATGAAAGTGAGTCATGACTAAAGAAGTGATTACCAATGATTATTCATATTCCACAAATCTATTCCTTGTGGTTATGTTATGTTCACATGGATCATGATTAATTATAGATGATTTCACACACTTATTACTTATGTATTTTTTATGATAAATCCAAATTCCATAAATTTTGATTAATGATCTTTGAATAATTTAGTATAACATTCATAAGTTATGATCATGTTCTCATACCCTTATTCTTATCTTATTTAGACTAATAATCCTTGATTGATATATTTTATGTTTACCCTTACTGGGCATATGAGCTCACCCTTTCATATATTTCCTTTACCCCTGGTTTAAAATAGTATATGTATAATAAGGGTATTATGTGAGAAGAAAATAATCAGATATTTTGAATATCTTTCATGAAATAAGTTGATTATATATCTAGTCTCCAAATATAATAAACATTTATGGTTATGTGGAATGTATTTTTATGGAATCTATTTAATATTATTTTAAATTGATGTAATATTTATATATATATAATTTACGGTAATGTGGAATGTATTTTTACTAAATGGATGATACCAGGAGGAACCAAGTTAACAAAACATGTGAACAATAATGTGGTGGTTTTTTGAATGAGTAACCAGTCGGGATGGAAGTTGGAGTGAAAAATCTTATGGTTATGCTTAACCATCTATCTTGTTTTATTATTAATAACCTAAACATGGGTGAGTTTCCATACAAAAACAATAAGTGAAAAATGGAGTTTCATGGGATTTCATTTGATGAATACCATAGAGGAAAAAATATTCAATTTAATATGTTCCATGAATGTGGGGATAAGAACCTATATAAATGACTCAAATGAACATGAAGATGTTTTATGTGTGTAAAATAAGTTCATAGATCAAATAATTTCCAAGGAAAAAAATATTTCAATTGGGAGAAATAAAGTTCATCTTAAGGCACCATTAATAGTTCAATGTATTAAATATGGGGAACCTAGGAATTATCCAAGTCAATGAACTAATCTAAGGGATAACTCCTATATAATATAAGGTATTATGTTATGTTAATAGTTGAATTTGATTATGAAAATTAAGTCACACTTGCCTCTACTCCAGAGTTGGTGATGTCATGTTTAAATTTTTAAGAATGTGTTCATGGAAATAAATGTATTCTTACTTTAGTGAAATTTGATGTGATTTTGATCATTAATTAGCTCTCTTTATATAGATCCCATATCAGTTTATAAGGAAATGAACTCATATTTTATATTCTAAATTAACCTATGATCATCTTTCATTGTGAAGATGAATATAAAATTCCAATGGAAATTACATCCATCGTATGGCTCTTATTAACTATTCATGAGTGATATTTATCTCAAATGGTTGGGGATAAACACAATATTGAATATATTTAAATTATTCAATAATATTTTAATGTATTTCCTGAATAATTTCCTATAATTCCCCTAAATTTGTAAGTTTAGTTTTTAATAGAATACATCCCTGGTGTTACGCCTATTTCAAATACTCCATAAAGAATGGTCCCAATTTATCTGTACGAATTGAAGAACAAACTACTAGAGAATATTGATAAGGGATTTATACACCCTAATTAATCATCATAGGGTGTAACTACTCTTCTTTTTAATAAAAAATATGGTTCTATTCATTTTTCACTGATTATTTGGAACATAACAAGGTTTTTATTAATAACAAGTATAAATTACCTCATATCTATGATCTATTTAATCAATTATGAGGATCTAAATAATTTTTAAAGATTGGAATTTGTTCTATATATCATCAATTGGGGTTTAATAAAGATAATACACCAAATATATCCTTATATACGAGGTATGGTAATTATGAATTTATAGTGAATCCATTTAGAATTACAAATTCTCTTACGATATTCATGGATTTAATGAATAAAATTTTTAGATATCACCTAGATCATTTTATGGTAGTCTTTATAGATGATATTATTATATATTAAAATATCAAGGAAGTGCATGAATATTATTTGTGTATTGTGTCAAATACCTTTAAGAAAGAAAAATTGTATTCCAAATTTATCAAGTGTGAATTTCAGATAGAGAAAGTTTTGTTCTTGAGTTATTTAATATTACGTGAGTTTATATCGGTGGATCGATCAATGACAGAAGTTATTGAGCAATGATCTAGACTAATCACGGTGATTAATATTCATAGTTTTCTTAGGTTGTATGGATACTATCGATTCTTTTTGAGAAATTTATTAGAGATATATAATCAAATAAACAAGTTTAAAAGGAAAGGAGCGATGTTCCTTAAGATATATTAATGTTATGAAAATTTCAAGGAGATGAAAAGAAGGTTGGTCATTGCAGATGTGCTCACACTACCTTGTAGTAGAGAAGGGTTTTTGATATATATTGATGTAAATAATAAGGTACAGGGATGAATTCTTATTAATAATGACATAGTGATAACTTATGCCTCACACTAATTGAAAATTCATATAAAAAATGAATCAACTCATGATTTAGAATTAGAAGTGGTGATTTTTACTTTAAATATATGGAGGAATTATCTATATAGTGAGACATATGAAATATATATTGATCATAAAATCTTGAAGTATATATTCACATAGAAAGATTAGAATATGTGTCTAATGAGATATTTGGAGTTAATTAAAGATTATGATTGATCAATAAATTACCACCCTAGGAAGGTGATTAAGGTGGATAATGCTATAAGTTGAAAGAGCCATGAAAATTTATCAATGATGAGGATTAAAATAGACCAAATAATTATGTACTTTTATAATATAAATCTTGAAATCATGATTTATTGGGATAGATCATATCATTCTTAGATTAATCTTAAACTTTCCATCCATGTGAGGATTAAAGTGGAGCTGAAGGAAGATGTGGAACTATAGAAGAAAGTGATGTTGTTGAGTTCAAATATGATTTTTATGGAATGATAGGGCTCAAAAACTGAGTATGTATCCCTTTAATAATAGATTTTAATAAGGATATGTTGGATAAAGCTCATAGTTCATCATTATTTTTTCATTTGATATGTACAAAGATGTATAGAGATCTAAAAGAGTATTTTGGGTTAGAAAATAGGGAAAGGTATATTGTAGAGTATGTATCTTGATTCCTGGTATATCAATAGGTTAAATATAAGAGACAAAATTATAAGGGGATGAAACATAAATTACCCTTACTAGAATGGAAATGGAAAAATATCACTAGAAATTTCATTATCAAACTCTCCAAAGCATATAAGGGACATAATATTATTTGAGTTTTATTCAATCATATTACCAAGTCAACACATTTCATTTTAATCAGAGAATATTACACTATTAATTTACATTCTAGGATATACATTAATAAAGTGATAATTTTTATAAGGTACCAAATTCAATTATATCTGATTAGGATCTATGGTTTTCCTATATGTTCTAGATATCTCTTCATCAAGAATTCAATATAGTGTTGAACTATAGCACTGCATATCATCCTCATGTAAGGGTTGGTGTCCTGAGAACCAACTATTTTGTACTTTGATTACATGAATGTTCACTTATTATATATTTTTCATTATTCTGCATGAATATAATATAATAATGTCCTGGAATATTTTTTGCATTGATAAGGTCATGGTAGATCCCCGCTATGATGAGAACCTTGAAATGAAATAACAATATTCTTAAATAAAGTTCTACGGTTGGATGACATACTATTATAAGACACATAGTATACAGACCATCATGTGCGAGTACTCGTAAGATGATGAGACTCTCTCTCATAGAGTTCGCACTTGGTAATCTCTAAGATGGGAGATTATGAGAACAGACCTGCTTGTAGCAATTCCGCATGTCTTGGTGTCATCGGACATTACTATCTACGAGCGTGCGTAATGGTCTTTAGACTGGAAGATTATCATTAACTCATGTCATGACTCGCACACATAGAATTACTGATGAAAACTGTCATGCAGACAGTTGGCGGGAAGTAGGGTACGTTGGGTGCGTCACGAGTGACATGTTGTTAATGGATAAGTCGAGGAAGGATTTTTTCCTTCAATTTATGGAAGTTGATATCTCAACCCTTTGATTGAAATAGAAATGTCACATTAAATTCCATGGCCATTGTGTAAACGACGAGTTTATTTTAGGTAGTCAAAGAACAACGGATCAAGCATATAGGTTTATGACACTTCCATGAAACCTGCTTGATGAGATATCAAGACAAAGGGATTAAATTACACAATAAGTGTTCGTATGAGGTGATACATCAATGTGGCGTCAACTTCTTTCTCTTGGGTGCCTTGACCCGTTGCTAGACAGTAATCTTGGACTTTAGTCAAGCTCGCCTAATGCCAACAAGAAAGAGGCCTAGAGGGTCACACACTAAGTGTATTCAAGTATCTCAAGTAGAATAAAGATTATTCTCGTATGTAGTTTAATAATTATTCAAGGAAGCCTAAATCGTTTTAATGATGGAGGAAGAAGGAAATGAAAAACAAGATATACATGTCGTGTATTAAAGATTACACGCCGTGTAGTTTTTCATGGAAAACAAGTACACGTAGTGTATTAATAATTACACACCGTGTAGTTTTATTTATGGAAAGGAAATGAATAAATGAAAACAAGATATACACTCCATGTACATTGAATATACACACCGTGTATTTTTCAATGAAAAAACAAGTACATGCCGTGTATTTATTAATACACGCCGTGTAGTTTTTCCAGTTGGGATTTTGAGGATATAATATTGTTTTAAATGATATTTTTTATAATCAGCATGGGCACATGTCAAGTAATTAATTATTCGACATGGGGTTTTAAATAAGAGTAAATGAAATAAATAAAACACGTAACGTGTTTATTTATTGTCATAACTCTACAACCTCAGACCTGATTATAAATATCCTCACAACCCCAACTCTTTTCCTACCCACACACAACAATTCTAGAGAATTCTTTCAAGGCCGAAAGAACCTCTTCCTCCAAGAATGCTCTCAAGACAGAGAGAGATCCTCTTCCATCGGATCAAGATGATCTAAGGCAGACAATGCAAGCAAATGCTTCTCCACGCTAACACCCGGAGAATCCTTTATCGACATCCAGAGATACGAGGTACACATGTGGATCACCGCTAGAGGGAGAATACACTTGGATTCTGCGATGCAAAGACGGATCACATCGACAACATGATCAATAAAATCAATGAAGAAAGAACACCCAAAAGGTATTTCTTTATAATTAATTAAATTAATTATAATCAACCTGTAACGATCCTTGTTTGTGGTTCCAAGACAAACCTTTTTCTTTGTCTTTTTCTATGATTTGATCCATGGAGACTGGCATTTATCGTCGTATTGATCCCCGATTGATCATTTCTAATGACAAAAATCCAAGTGGGAACATCCACCCACGCGCTTCTGATGCGCCTGGAACCTTCAAATGGTATCAAAGGGAGGTTACAATGTTTATTATATTTATTTAATTTTCATTGATAATTTATGCATTTATATTTGATTCAATTTGAAATATATCGTTCTATTAATATGAATAAATGAGATTTATTCTTCCTCCTTCGTTTCTCGATTCATATCACATAAATGACCTTTTAATTTTAATTTTTGATTAAAATAAAAATGAGGAACTCATCTGGAGGATCCACTCTTTCTTTCTATACAACACGGGATTACACGGCGTGTAATTAAAACTACACGTCGTGTACTTAGGTTCAATGAACCGGAACTGGTCCGCCAAACCACACCATGTAAATTGAATATGCCTAAGTATTAATCATGTTGTGTTGACCATAATTGAACGGCGTGTGGAACTGAAATACACGGTGTGTATGTTGGAGCAATACGCCGTGTAGTCTGTTCCAGCCCAGGTGAAACCATGTACAAAGATAAGCCGCGTACCGCGTACACGGGATCGCCATGCCGGTTACCACGTAACAAGGAAGTACATGTCGTGTATGATTTATCTACATGTCGTGTACTCCAAAATTTCCAAAGTACAGAAAACATGCCAAATCCCCTGGTGTGTACTTTGGATAAAGGGTGAAAAGAAATACACGCCATGTAATTATAAACTACACGTCGTGTACTTTCCAGAAATGGAATTTCACCAGGTTTCCTCCAATGTACAAAGACCTGTACAAGGAATATGGATGAGAAGAATCTCAAGTAAATTCAGAAAGGAATTTAAGATAATTAATTAATTAATTATAAGATCATAATTAATTAAACTCAAGCGCGACTTATCTTAAATGAAAGAATTTTTAAAAGAATTTGAATTCTAAATATGTGTAAATGTCGTTGCATGATATGGATGATCATGAGCTAGACCAAAGACCCTTTGTATGTGTATGGTTTCATTTAAATTTATTTAATTTAAATTTGTTGGCCTGTGAGCCTTCTTCCAATAAAATGTAGGGCATGTGTGCCCATGGTTTCTTTAATGTAAACCCATGTAATGGAGGATCTCCCAAGCCAGAGGAGACGGCTCAAATCCCTAAGTCAAGGTGAAATCGACGCAAGAAGATACAAAGGTGGACAGGTGGGAGCTGCAAAACATGAACCATCAGGTTCAAGGTGTTTTCCCTAGGTCAGGGTTAGCTTATCAAAACTGCTAGATAAGCTAACAAAATAGAAGCTCATGATCATACCATCTTATTTTATTTCTGTCTCATTGCATGGTTTATTTATTATGTATGTTTTGTCACGATCACATAGTTAATAAAATGAACAAGCATGCAAAGATGGAATAAAATAAAACCGGACTATGCGTAAACATTATCAAAACATGGTTAATCACTTAAGAAAGCATCACTTAATATTAACAAGAATGTGATAATGTGAAACTATGCATAAAAGACTAAAATCCCTCAATACCATATTAAGTCAGACCAAGCCTTCCATTACCTGATTAAGGGCAAGACTCAATAAAACTATGTGTTTGACCAACCCTTGTTGGGACACTTACTTTTATAAAAGAATACCTTATGAAAGGTTTTGGGTTGAATTAACCATATTACATCAAGAGAAGTAGCCCTTGCTAGACTTGGTGTAATATTGGAGGAAAGAGTTGAGGAAATCCAAGTCAGTATTTCATGATTAGGGAGTCCACTCAACAAATCAAGGAACTGTAAGCTCACAGTTGGCAAAGACCTGCCTACCTAAATACCTTCAAATATCTTGACCAACCCTTGGTGGGGTAATGTGAAGGGGGATATGGATCCTTGCCACTAGAATGTCAAACCAACTAGACATTCCGAGTTCAATGGTGAGGGCCATTGGGACTTGATAAAATAGTGGGAGAATTAATAAATTCATTTATTATTTTTTATAAAATGTAATCAAGAAAGTACTGATAAATCTTCTCTTTTAAATTGTAGAATCGATATGAAAAACTTGTCAACCACATTTTCTCTGCGATCAATTCTGGATAAAGAAAATATCCTCACCGACAGTAACTTTTAGGAATGGTTTAGGCGCCTTCGGGTTATCCTACTCCATGAACGAAAGTTTTACGTGCTGGAGTCCTCGCTTCCTGATTCTCCTACACCAGGGGCGAGTGATGAAGATTTCCTGGTCTATAATCAACATTTGAAAGATGCTCTTGACGTTCAATGTTTGATATTGTCATATATGTCTAGTGAGATCATGAAGTCTCATGAATACATGGATGCCTACAGCATGCCCGAGCACCTCCGTGGTCTATACCATGAGAGAGCAAGACAGGAAAGGTTTGAGATCTCCAAGGCTCTATTTCTGAGAAAGCTTGGAGAGGGTGCCCCAGCTGGGCCTCATGTAGTCAAGCTCATTGGCTACATTGAGCGCTTAGAGGTTATAGGGTTTAAATTCCCTGAAGAACTGGGTACCGATCTCATTCTTGCATCACTCCCCCAGAGCTTCTCAAACTTTGTTGTGAACTTCAACATGAACAACATTGAGAAGTCTCTGTCTGATCTTCTTATCCTTATTCACCAAGTGGATAATGACATGAAGTGTGAAAAACCTTCTGTCCTTATGGTGAATAAAAGGAAAGGGAAGGTGAATAGATTTAATCCCAAATCTTCTTCAAGGCCTTCTAATAAAAGGAAGATCAACGGGGAGACAAAGGAACAAGATGCTATTTGTTTCGCATGTGGCAAGAAGGGCCACTAGAAGAAAAACTGCACCCATCCAAGGAAGCAAGGGGAAGCTTCAGGTGCATTTGTTATTGAATGAAATCTATCTGTTTCTACTAATTGGGTATTAGATACTTCTTGTGGTGCTCACATCTGTATCCAAATACAGGAACCAAGTAGATTCAGGAAGATTGATCAAGGGGAGGTAGATCTACGAGCATCCAATAGAGCCAGACTTGATGTTGTAGCTGTCGGGGACTACAACCTCACATTGCCTAATAGGATGATCTTGGTTTTGAAAGGTTGTTATTATGTGCCTTCTGTTACTAAAAACATTATCTCAGTATCCATATTAGATACTGATGGATTCATATTCAAGTTTGGAAATGGATGTTGCTACTTTTATAAAGATAGCATTTGTTTTGGTAGAGCACATTTATATAACGGCCTTTATGTGTTAGACTACACAAACCAAGTAATGGAAATTGATGACAAAGTAAATTCACATGACTCATACCACACCCAACTTTGGCATCACCGACTAGGTCATGTCAATGAGAAACATTTGACAAAATTACATAAAGATGGGTATTTAGATTCTTTCGAACTAAAACCACTTGGTGTATGTCATGCATGTCTAGAAGGCAAAATGAACAAAGCCCCATTTAGTGGGAAAGGTGAAAGAGCTAAAGAGATTCTAGAATTAGTTCACACAGATGTGTGTGGGCCATTTCCAATTGAGGCAAGGGGTGGGTTCTCATACTTCATAACTTTTACTGATGATTTTAGTAGATATGGATATATCTACTTAATGAGGTATAAGTCAGATTCTTTTGATCGGTTCAAAGAATACAAGAATGAAGTTGAGAACCAGCTTGGTAAGAAGATTAAGAAAATTTGCTCAGATAGAGGAGGAGAATATCTTAATCAGGACTTCATTGATTTCTTATGGGAGTTTGGGATTCTATCTCAACTCACTCCTCATTACACGCCACAGTGGAATGGTGTAAGCAAAAGGAGGAACTGCACCCTGTTGGACATGTTGAGATAAATGATGAGTCATGCGAGTCTTCCATTATCCTATTGGGGATATGCATTAAAAAAAGCAGCACACATACTAAACCAAGTACCAACTAAATCGATAAATGGTATTCCATACGAGTTATGGAGTGGACGCAAAGCCATGTTATCGAATTTACTTGTGTGGGGTAGTGAAGCATTTGTTAACGCCTCTTCAGGTAACAAACTTGCACCCCGAGGCACAAAGTGTATCTTTATAGGATATCCCAAGAAAACAAAGGGATATTACCTATACAACCCCTCAGAAAAAAAGGTTACAGTGGAACGACATGCCATATTCCTTGAGAGGGAGCACATATCCAAAAGAGATAGTGGGAGCGAGATAGACTTCGATGAAGTCAAGGATCAAGATATACAGCAGTTGGTACAAGAACAGATTCCACAAAGCCCCGTGGAAGAACAATCTGTTCCAGAGACACAAGAACTACGTAGGAGCACGAGAGAGGTGATAGAACCAGAACAATATGGTTTTCTTGTCACCGAGGATGGTGACTCATTATTGGTTGACAATGATGATCCTATTACCTACAAGGAAGTAGTTGAACGCACAGACATTTCCAAGTGTAAAGAAGCCATGAATTCTAAAATGGATTCCATGTACCAAAACCAAGTCTAGATTTTGGTAGATCCTCCAATTGATGTAAATCCTATTGATAATAAATGGGTATTCAAGAAGAAACTGGACATGGAGGGGCAAGTCAGCACCTACAAGGCACGAATGGTTGCAAAAGGTTTTAGACAGCGTCAAGGAATTGACTATGATGAAACCTTTTCACCGGTTGCGACGCTGAAATCCATCAGAATCCTATTGGCAATTTTCGCTTACCATGACTATGAAATTTTGCAAATAGATGTCAAAACAGCTTTCCTTAACGGGAACCTCCAGGAAAATGTCTACATGACACAACCTAAAGGGTTTGTGACTCCAAAGGGTGCCAATAAGGTATGCAAGTTGCAGAAATCCATTTATGTATTAAAGCAAGCATCAAGGTCATGGAACATTCGTTTTGATGAAGCTGTAACGGAATTTGGCTTTGTTAAGAACGAATGTGAGCCTTGTGTCTACAAATGGTTTAGTGGAAGTGCAGTCGTTTTCCTAATAGTATATGTTGATGACATATTACTAATTAGAAAGTAAGTACCTGTCTTACAGTCAGTTAAGGCATGGTTGCATAAATGCTTCTCCATGAAAGACTTGGGCGAGGCAGCATATATTCTTGGGATCAAGATCCATCGTGATAGATCCAAGAGATTACTGGGCCTGAGTCAAAGTACATACATTGACAGGATACTAAAGAGATTCAGTATGGAACAATCCAAGATGGGATTGTTTCCAGTGTCACATGGCATTCATCTTTCCAAGAAAATGTGTCCTCAGACACATGAGGAAAGAGAGATAATGGAAAGGATCCCTTACGCATCTGCGATTGGGTAAGTCATGTATGCTATGCTATGTACGAGGCTATATGTTGTTTACGCATTAATTGTGGTAGGCAGATATCAAGCTTATCCAGGAGACCGACATTGGATGGCAGTCAAGACTATCCTTAAGTATTTCAGGTGTACTAAGGATATGTTCCTAGTTTATGGAGGAGATGAGGAACTAGTCATCAGAGGACATGTAGATGCCAGGTTCCAGACTGATCAAGATGACATGAATTCGTAGACTGGATACATCGTCAGTTTGAATGGAGGAGTAGTGAGCTGGAAGAGCTCAAAGCAAAGTGTGGTGGTAGATTCTACAGCAGAGTCCGAGTATATCGCAGCTTCTGAGGCAGCTAAAGAAGCATTATGGATGCGAAGCTTTGTCCAAGAGCTGGATATATTACCAAGTAGTAAAGATCCTATCACACTCTATTGTGATAATACTGCAGCGGTGGCACTTGCAAAAGAGCCAAGGTCACATCAGTGGACAAAGCACATACTTCAGAACTATCATCTCTTGAGGGATTTTTCTCAGAGAGGTGAAGTTGCAGTGATCAGTATTTCTATGGAAGACAACTTGGCGGACCCCTTGACTAAAGCCTTGACTCAGTAGAAATATGATCATCATGTGAGGTCTAGCGGACTAAAAGTCATAGGCAGTTGGCTCTAGTCCAAGTGGGAGTTTGTGAGGGTTGGTGTCCTGAGAACCAACTATTTTGTACTTTGATTGCATGAATGTTCACTTATTATATATTGTTCATTATTCTGCATGACTATAATATAATAATGTCCTGTAATATTTGTTGCATTGATAATGTCATAGAAGATCCCCGCAATGATGAGAACCTTGAAATGCTATAACAATATTCTTAAATAAAGTTCTACGGTTGGATGACATACTATGATAGGACACATAGTATACAGACCGTCATGTGCGAGTACTCGTAAGATGACGAGACTCTCTCTCATAGAGTTCGCACTTGGTAATCTCTAAGATGGGAGATTATGAGAACAGACCCCCTTGTAGAAATTCTGCATGTCTTGGTGTCATCGGACATTTCTATCTACGAGCATGTGTAATGGTCCTTAGACTGGAAGATTATCATTAACTCATGTCATAACTTGCGCACTTATATTTACTGACGAAAACCATCACGCAAATAGTTTGCAGGAAGTAGGGTACGTTGGGTGCGTCATGAGTGACATGTTGTTAATGGATAAGTCAAGGAAGGATTTGTCCCTTCCATTTATGGAATTTGATATCTCGGCCCTTTGATTGAAATAGAACTATCTCATTAAATTCCATGGCCATGGTATAAATGACGAGTTTATTTCAGGTAGTCAAAGAACGACGAATCAAGCATATAGGTTTATGACACTGCCATGAAACCTTCTTGATGAGATATCGAGAAAAAGGGATTAAATTACACAGTAAGAATTCATATGAGGTGATACGTCAATGCGGTGTAAACTTCTTTCTCTTGGGTGCCTTGACCCGTTGCTAGATAGTAATCTTGGACTTTAGGCAAGTTCGCCTAATGCCAACGAGAAAGAGGCCTAGAGGGTCACACACTAAGTGTATTCAAGTATCTCAAGTAGAATAAAGATTATTCCCATATGTGGTTTAATAATTATTCAAGGAATCTGAAATCATTTTAATGAAGGAGGAAGAAGGAAATAAAAAACAAGATATACACGCCGTGTATTAAATATTACACGTCGTGTAGTTTTTCATGGAAAACAAGTACACGTTGTGTATTAATAATTACACGCCGTGTAGTTTTCTTTATGTAAAGGAAATGAATAAATGAAAACAATATATACACGCCATGTACACTGAATGTACACGCCGTGTAGTTTTCAATGAAAAAACAAGTACACGCCGTGTATTTATTAATACACTCCGTGTAGTTTTTCCAGTCGGTATTTTGAGGATATAATATTGTTTTAAATGATATTTATTATAATCAGCATGGGCACATGTCAAGGAATTAATTATTCGACATGGAGTTTTAAATAAGAGTCAATGAAATAAATAAAACGCGTAACGCATTTATTTATTGTTATAACTCTACAACCTCAAACCTGATTATAAATATCCTCACAACCCCAACTCTTTTCCTATCCACACACAACAATTCTTGAGAATTCTTTCAAGGCCAAAAGAACCTCTTCCTCCAAGAACTCTCTCAAGACAGAGAGATATCCTCTTCTATCGGATCAAGATGGTCTATGGCGGACAACGAAAGCAAAGGCTTCTCCATGCTAGCACTCGGATAATCCTTTGGCGATGTTCAGAGATATGAGGTACACGTGTGGATCACCGCTAGTGGGATCCTACACTTGGCTTCTACGACGCAACGACGGATCACATCAACAACGTGATCAAGAACATCAATGAAGAAATAACACCCAAAAGGTATTTCTTTATAATTAATTAAATTAATTATAATCAACCTGTAACGATCCTTGTTTGTGGTTCCGAGACAAACCTTCTTCTTTGTCTTTTTCTGTGATTCGATCCGTGGAGACTGGCGTTTATCGTCGTATTGATCTCGGATTGATCATTGCTAATGACAAAAATCCAAGTGGGCACATCCACCCATGCGCTTACGCTGTACCCAGAACCTTCACCTCATATATATGGTTAGTATGATAGGACTAATCAAACCCTTGAAGATATTTTGAGATCTTTCTCTATGAATTTCAATGGAGGTTGGAATCAACACCTTCCTCTAATAAATGTTTTTTACAATAATAGATTTTGATCAAGAATTAAAATATATTCCTATGAAGTCCTCTATAGAAATAATAGAAGGACTCAAATATTCTATGATGAAGATGTGGAATGAATTTACTAGGACTAGAGCTAATTGAGTAAATAAAAAATAAATTTAGATCCATTTATAATTACACTATGACAGCTCAGAGTTGATAGAAAAGTTGTGATAAAAATATTAGGTGAGATATAGAGTTTAAATTTGGTGAAAAGGTCTACCCGTTAATATATCCTTGGTAAAATGAAATTATATTTGGAAAGAATGGAAATATTAACTGTAGATATATTAATCCATTTGAGATTCTTGATCATATCAGGATGGTATCTCATTATTTGGAACTTCTACTAAACTACTCTCAAGTTCATGATGTGTTGCATGAATCTCTTATGAGTAAGTACATACTTGATCCTTCGCATGTAATAAACTAAAATTTTATAAAATTGGATCATGATCTCTAATATAAGGAATAACCAATGGATATTCTAGATTAAAAAGAGAAAGTGTTGTGTAACAACACCAATCACCTAGTAAATTTTTTTGGGGGAAATTATAAATTTGGGGAAGCTATGTGGGAACCCAAGGATGTGATGAGTCATAGGTATACATAGTTTTTTGTATCAAAGTGACATAATTTTGAAGGCAAAATTCTTATATGGGGTTAAATGTAACACCCCTAGATTTTAGAATATATTTTTCTTTAAAAAATTCAATGTGTTTGATTGCTTATGAAAAATAAAACCATTAAAATATTTTAATAACACTTAAAAATTATAAAATTAATCACATTATATGGTATTAAAATGAGATATAATTGTTAAAAATAATTTCTAATTCACCTAAGAAATACAATTGATCCCAACAAAATTTTTTAAAATATTTTTTTTATAAGAATTTTTTCATATTTTATTTGTTTCAAAAATAATTTAGAGTATTAAAATTAGGAAAAATTATAGTTTAAATTTTTATAAAATTAATTCATTGGTTATCGATTAGATAGAAATTAAAATTAAATTATGTGAAGGTAAAAATAGATGTTTTTCTACAAAATTGTTTTTATGTGTGCACTATGTTTTTATCTTAATAGATTAAATTAATAACTATTATTGAATAATTTTAATGAAATGTGTAGATTATATATTCAATAAAATATTTTAACATTCATATAATGGTTTTTATAATGCATGGAATTGGAATAAATTTATTTTTATGCTTAAAAATGCATTTATCTAAATATGGTTTTTATACGTTTTGTGTGAGAATATTATAATAAATTTCCAAAGTTTATAGTAATTAAATCTTGTAAAATTGATTCCTAATTTGGATTATAAATAATTAATGTTATTTAATAATTTTTACTTAATTTTTTGTTATAATGAATAGTAATTGTGGTAAAATGTTGTTGCAATGGTAAAGGTCAAAGGGGGTTAATAAGGGATTAAAATAAGGAGATAGGATTAAAATGACCTAAAATATTTAAATTATATAAAATGATTTAATTTAGATCTTATATCATCCCATATTTGAAATTTGGTCAATTTGGAGACACTATCACATGATAGTGACATTATTATATTTTCATATTCATTGTAATTACAATGGTTCCACTCCCCTAACTTAATAAAAGGGAACATACTCTCCTTTATTTTCTATAACCCTTGAGCCCTTTAGAATGACCATTATCTAAAAAAATACTCTAATTAAATCCTCATCCACAATATTTGGTTTTTTTATTCCTAAAAGACCCATCTAAGAAACCTTAAATTGTTTTTCAACAATGGATACCCAAAGAAGAGGTATATGATATTACAGATCATTTTCATGTTTCTTTATTATTAAACCTACTAAAAATGATATATAACCATATTAACATGATGGAATATTATATTTATATTAATGATATAATTTTTTGGTTCATGGTATATTTATTTTCTACTTTCTTTCCAACTATTGTAAAATTACAATGCCAGTCTTGCATATGTGTGAATTACCACCTCCACGAAGTAATGTGATTCATTTTCCATTTCCTCGTTACATGGATGTAATAATAATAAATTTAATGAATTTATATGATATTTTTGATATTATTATTATTCTAAAAAGTTTTCTTATCATATAACTTTATTTATTTTTATCCATTAAAAAGTTAAAACATAACCCCATGTGTACATACAAGCCACTGTCTCCATAAAGTGATGTAATTAATTTTTCATCATTGCTTTATATAAATGGTAATAAAAGTGTAAATAATTAATCAATATTATAATTATTACATGATTCATATTCTTTATATGATGAAAACATGATCAAGGTGAAAGTATTAGAATCATCAAACTGAAACATGCATGAAAAATGGACCAGTTTTTACCCCAATGATGATTTTAATGAAGAATTGTTAATAAAGGGTAATTAGAAATAATAAGGGAATTATATAGAGTAATATTTATATTAATATGTATCTTTAATATACTTATAATAAATATATATTTATTATATAGAAGTTTTGAATGCATACAAATAAATATGAGACATGATGTAAGGGTTTATGTTACAATCTCATTTCTTTTCAATATTGTTAATGTTAAAATTACATTGAGTGGGGATTTAAGATCCTTATGCATAAAAACCAATTTATTTTATTATTATATAATTATTCCTATAATTTTGATGTATTTTTACCATTTTTCTCTATTTGGTACTTAAAATGACAGAGAAAATATTTTTAAGAAATGTTGACCTTATTTCCTCTTTGGTTGAAATTTTTTCTTCCATGTACTTGTTCTTAAAAAACTTTTATGGAAGTTTATATATACACATAAAAGTTTAAAAAATATTATTTTTACTACCTTTTAATTTCTTTATAAATTATTAAAAGGATTCTTTTTTTACATACAGATCACTTTTGACTTTATAAGAAAGTATTAAAAGAATGTTCTCTTTTAACATATACAACAAGAACAAATTTTAATGTTGTCATGGGTGTTATTTTATTTGAATATTAAATTATTTATTTCATTTATTATTTTCAAATAAAATATTTTTATCAATATTGTGTAATTTTTTATTTTTAATGATACCAAAATAAAATGATATTTTCCCTATTTTCAATGAAATGTTCAAATGCTCTTTTAAAGGAGTTTTTCATCTATTTTAACATCCTAGAAGAATTATTATGCTTCACTAGTTATATTTTTTTATGATACCATCCAATTATTTCATCTTAAATTCTTATGATGGTTATGTTTTCCAAAACATTCTATGAACCCCATTACTTTCCCATGGGTTAATTAAGCTATGATGAAATAAGGAATGTTTTTATGATACCGTCCAAATATTTTCTCTACCTGGACTATGATTATGTGATGATGAAATTTTTATGAAACTCGTATCTTTTAAAGGGTTATGTTATGATTAAATTATGAATAATTTTTTGATATTATATCACGCTAATGTATAGTTTTCATTATTTTATGGGTGTTTCATTAATTATGTAACCCTATAATGTATTCACTGATGAATGATATCTCATGGGGTAATATGAACTATAATGGGGTGTGAAACTAGTTCAGTAAGTGACTCTATCTACTATGATAGTAATTGGAGTGAAACATGAATACAAAAATTATGGAATTAGGAATTAACCAAATCCACTATGATAATTTTTCCACTATAATAATCTTGGAAGTGAACCTTAACTAAAAAAATTATTTTTTATACTTATGTATACGTTAAAAAAATATGTCTTATTATTATGATATATTTTCATGGATCTTGGTTGATTAATGATGATTACATACTCTTATTACTTGGGTCTTTTTTATGAAAAATCCATATCCCAAAAATCATGATTAAGATATTGGACCAATTAGGTAGGAATTTCATAATTTATGGTCATAATCTCATACCCTTATTCTTATCTTATGCCCACTTATGATATTTTATTGATATCTACTATATTTACTCTTACCAAGAATCTAATATCACCCTTTCTTATGTTTCATTTTCCCCAGTTTATGAATAATTTTTTTAAATTGGATATTTTTAAGAAGGGTACTATGTGAGAAGAAATTTGTGGGAGATATTGAATATCATTCATGAAATATTATGATTATATATTTAGACTCAAAATACACAAAATATTTATGGTAGTGACTAATGAAAAATTGATTAGGATTCCTGGGCTCTAAGAGATTTAGAAAATTGTTATCCATAGTAGCAACAAAGTAGATAGGGACTTGTTTATTTAAGAAAGAATAAAATTTATTATTTTGGTCTTCATATGGTGTGCACCTATACTATTTTATTCCTTTTTGAAATGTATTCTACTAATGTTTTTTTCATTCATAAAGGGTTGTGTCATGATATTTCATGGGTTTTTGTGTCATATCTAGTACTAGAGATGTATTATTTTTAATAGTTTTTATATATGATTTACCAGTCCTCTCTTCTGGAATTACTAATGTTATACAAGGCTTAGTATTAGTCTATTGAATTAAATATTCAAGACCTTATGAAACTATGTAAATCTTATAGAATCCACATAAATAATTTACTAGAATGATAGGGATTTCTAACTCATCAGTAATATTTTTTATACAAATTCATAACAAATCCTCTTGGAGTAGCTACAAGTTCAAGGTATAGGTCAAACCCTTTCACCTAGAAAGAAATTCCATGACCCTCTCATTCTAAGATTGTTTTCAATTTTAGAGGAAAATAACCATTTTATTCATAAATTTGGGGCTAAATTTTTATAGAAATTAAATATGAAGGTCATCACATCCTGTGATTGATCAAACTGATAGATTTTTATACCAGACAAATGATGACACATCCAAATTCTACAAAAAAACATGTAAGATTTGATGCTTCTTTCTGGTCAAGGGTCCCCATAATGGAGTACATCAAGATATAAATTTTGTTATATGTTTTTATATATCCATAGTTCCATTAAATTTTAGAAAATTATGATTCCAAAAATTACACTAAGGAGGAGACACACACACCCATTAATGGTATTGCCTCCTTTATGATTACACTATTTTACCCCACACTTCCATGGCCCCCATTCAGGATTCTAGAGATTCAATGGATTCATTAATATTTGAATATAATTTTGATTATCTAGATACTTGGGTAGTGGAAATGGGTATAGCTTGATATGTTCATCTTACAAGTTTATATTGTTGATAATAGGTATGGGTTGGCCTAGTGTTTCTCACCTGACAAGGTTATGACCCCCCATAGAGAAAACTCCTCATATTCTTATACCAATGAATCTAGTTATATTGGATTTTTTAAACTATAATTAGTCATATTTATGGACTATTCCCTTATGGGAAGATAATCCTCTCTATTTTTAGTGACATTTTTTTATGGAGATTCGTGAGTCTCTACTGGGGGGTTATACTTAGTGGGAACATTTCCCATGTGTAATTTATTTTTGAGTCACTTAAACTCCATATTATCTGCTTCATATTAAAACAATATATCATCAAAAATAGGAGGTTTAACATTATCATATAAAAAATGGGATATAAGAACATCTTTCCTCTTTTATTTGGTTGAATCCCACTAAAGAGGTGGAAATAGAGAATTCATGGGAACTCCTAAATTTTTACTCTACCTATGTTTAATATTATACATTCGTCCTTCAAGTATCTCGATGTGGATTGAAGTTTTGACATTGACTTATTCATCATACTTTTCTACACGGGTACAATGGTTGGATTCATCTATGTTAATAACCCAAATGATGTTTACCAATTCATTTTAAACTATTGTAGCTATATCATTATTATAAGGATATTTGGTTTTTTTCTTATGAATATCCATCAAAATGAAAATCTAAACTACCCTTGACCTTTTATTTATGTGAATACCATTTCTTCTAACAACCCCTATGAGGATTTTCCTTTTCCTTCTATTTCTCCCATGGGACTAATATGTGAAGGGTGATCTTGATTGAATCTCCATAGACCCTTTTAGAGAACATGCTCAAAGAGATATATGGGTCACATGATGAGAGAATCTATGATGGTCTCTCTTGTGACACTTGTTTAGTCATAGATAATACTGGCATTCATGGAGAGAGAAAATGTTGTAAAAAATACCCCTATCCTATAATTTGTGGATGATTTTGAATTTCTACCATGAAATCTTGAACTTTTTGGGGATCTGATGATCCTCAGGATATTTGTGGTCTAAAAAATTTCCCTATCCCTATAGATCTGGGTTTCCCATGTATGGATGATTCTGCAACTACTTCTATTACCTTTCTGATATTTTGGACTTTTTTAAGAATGGGATATATAAATTATATATTCTAAACATGAGATACTTGAAATTGTTGGCACTGCTTAAACCAATGAGTTGTATTTTCTCATATGATAATCTACTTCTGTCATTTTATAGGTTTAATGAAATATCCTATTAATTATTTTGTCCCATCAAGTTTATCATTTTTTTGTATTTGGATTTGATGAGGCCTTACTGAATATAATAGTTTGAATGTGTATAATCTAAGACTGAAACATGGCATAAATTGATTATAATACATGACATCTCTAGAGGTGAGCTTTGTGGACTGAGGAGTGGAATGAGATGCATCATTCCAAATTCATCATACCTCTAATATATACATCAGAGTGAGTTTCAATAATCAACTGACATAAATTCCTCAAAGAATTAAGGCATGTACATTAGATATCTCCATGTTGCTTTTCCAATTTGAGGTCCCATGTAACTTAAAGTCAAACTAGTTCAATCTTAAGGCAGATATCACCTATTAACTATTGTGTTGTATTTGTATAGTTATTTCCTCATCATCATGAAATGTACTTCATCTTTGTTGAGATATTCCTATACCTAATCTAAGAAAAGTGATCATTTCCAAACTTCTTTACTAAGGGGTTTGGGATCAGTTGGAATCATCTATACTATATTAAAGATGATCAATTTTATGTTGGTATAGATAATAACCACTACCATAGGATATCTTATGGTTGAGAAATGATATCGATTGTTAGAGATAAATCTCTTGGTGTAATTGTCCTAGATCTCTTGATTTCCTCATGATATATGGTAATTATAAAAAACTATTTTGGTAAGTGGAGGAGCTTTATATTGAAATGATAAATCATGATAGGTAGTACCTTTAATGATAATTCCATCATGGGATGGACTAATAGCATGGATCAATATTAGGATACACGGTGGATTCTTGTGACATATCTCATATGGAGAACCATCAAGGTAGACAGTGGCATGGGGAGGACCTTATTATCGATTGATCTTCTGACTGTGATAAGGATTTTCATAGATCTAACTATGATAAAAATTCAAATAATCAATCATGGTATTTACATGGGGATGACCTTTACAGATAATGATTTTGATAGGACCTCCAGATCAGCTGGTAGTAATATTTTTGGGGTGACCTTCACAACTAAAACTGCTTCCTTTATCTGATGATGAATCGTCAAGATCTTGGGACATTATTGAATGATTTTTTAGGTCCTCAAGAACACTAACATTGGGTAGTAAAAGGATATGTACCTACTCTTATATATTGGTTTGCCCTTGGTGAGCCCTCTTTTTTGATTTTATCCATTGGGAATCCAAATTCATGTGTAGTACACAAAAAACATTAAATATGGTAGCCTTATTAGTTGACTCCCATGTTTCCATTAGAATATGGTGATGAGATTCATTATAATGAACTATAATATGATCATTTTTATTGGTCTCTATCACAATATATTGAATGTCTTCCATTCACTAAAGGGGAGAAGGAATATATGCCCACTCTGGAAAAACCATCAGAATGTGTCAGTGAATTCTTATAGAATTGGAATGAATATGTGTCTACCCTGAATTGGCTGTTGAAATGGGTTTTAGATCTCTAAATATAATGAGAATATGCTCCCAATACTATCTTTCATTATTCATAGAGATATACCGATGACCCTCCTAAATTAGAATAGGAATGTGTGCTTTCTATAGAGTTTCCCCTGGAATATGTTGTGTAGTTACTCTGGTGGAAGGGGTAAGAATATGTGTCTACCCCTATTTATTATTGATATGTGTTAATAACTATATTATTCTACCAATTTCTATATATAAAATAAATTTTGTATGATGTAGGATGGGATATAATACAACACATCCATCAACACTAAGATATGTTGATTGACCTCTATAACAAGAATGGGAAATGTGAATATTCCTTAATGGGGGAGAGGATATGATCCCAATCCTATACTCCATTTTCAATTAGGATGTTTCAATTAATTTTATGTATGTGGGTGATAATATGTGCCTTCATCCTGGTTACTACCATGATATGTTTGCATGCTTCCTCTAATGCTCCCAAAGAATGTTGAAAAAATTGATGGGCATGAACATGAACATGGGTCTACTCACCGATTTCCACTATAGTATATTGGAATGATACTTCAGTGGAAGAAATGTTCCAGGATCTCTTCTTGTGATTATTGGATTGATAAACCTATTGATCTCTACTATATTCTAATGTTTGGTTGATGGGAGTAGGGATCTCTCGAGTGGTGTACCCATAGGTTACTAAGGGGTCGATGTTGAATGGTGTTAATAGAGGAGGATGATAGGAGCTCTATTAGGTGGATCTATAATTGAGTTGAAGTAGTATCCTACCTTATTATTGTCCTCAATAAGATAAGGGGTGTTTTTTTTGCTTCACTTTGAGGAGATACCCCCAAAGTAGTTCGAGATAGAGACATGTAACACCCACTTCTTCACCATCATCCATCATTATAAGAATTGATATTGGGGCATCATGTTGATGAGTTCTTCACATGTGACCACCAACATCATGATAGTACCTTTCAGGTGATACTTCTACACTAACACATTCATTAAATATTTTTTTAGATGCTATGTTGGATAAAACACCTTCTTTTTTTATGAGGGCCTAGCTTTATAATTATTTGAGGCATGTAACTGATTTAAAGGTTAAACCATGAGTTTTTATTGAAGGTGGGTTTAAGTTCATCCTATAATATAAATAAAAATTAATAGGATAAATCATCATGTAATCATCAAAACTAAAATAGGTTTGTTCAACAAATTTCTTTTAGATTTAATGAATCACATCGAATTGATCATTTTTGTTTGCTTGAAACACATGGAATAGAATTCCTTGATAGTTTGTTGTCAAACTATGAGCATAGTTGAAAGTTTGATGTTGGTTTCATTATTATTGTTTCATATGGTTTCCAATAATAATGATGTTCATGGAACCAAAAACACCCAATAAATTCCATTTTTGTGATGGTTTTACATGAACATCAGTATGAACTGACTTTAAAAAGGTAGGTGTTCATGGGGGGTTTCTAACGATACATAGAAATGTGTTTTTTTCAAGAGGGTGGTATATTGGTATTATCATGCCTTTTTAGGTTATTTTTACCAAATTTTTTACGCACTTAAACATTTAAATATTTTTGGGAATTTGTCCCATATCCCATCAAGGGACTAGTTAACCATCTGGAAGTAGTTAGTCATTAACATGTATCGATGTGTACATCCATATGTATCAAAGGATCTCCATAAATATGGAAATATATATATATTATAGGTTATCCATCGATGGTTTCATATGTATATATCAAAGGTTCTCCATATTATTTTTCAATTACTCAGCAATGCTTAATTTTAAGATGTTATGGTTTAAAGATGCATGGATGAGAAATTTGGAGTTTATCACCATCCAAGAATGTAGTAGGTGTTTATGGTGTTGGTATAAATCCACTAAAAGGGTAATATTGTGTATCCTTGTAAAAATAATCATAACCCATATAGTTTAGTTCCACTTAATGATACACATTATACCTTTTAATCTCATGCGATAAGGATTAATCCATATAGTTTAACATCATGTGGTGAATATTTATAGGAGAAAGGTTCCTAATAATGATCAGTGTGGGTATTAATCATGAGAACCCATTGGTTAACCTTTAAGGGTATATGAACCAATGAGGATAATTTGGTCCTCACAATGAATATGGTCCTCTGAGGAAGATATAGTCAAATCAGGAATATGTCTTGGAAGATAAATACATGATAGTAACCCATAGGGAATATAGCTCTTAAGGTGGGGAATGATTTAATTTATAGTATGGTCCAATGTAATGAATCCATGTGGAATATGTTATTTTTTAATGTGGATTATGCATCAAGGTTTCCCGGTGTGATTATCATCAGCGAGTTTGTAACATTTTCAATAAGAAGCATGTTAAGTATTATACCTAAAAATGGGTCTATTATCCCATATTCTAGACCGCTGATAGGTAGTATGGGATATGTAGTCATGTGTAATATGGAACACTATAATAATGTATAGTGGATTATTCCATGATAGATACCCTTTATGGGAAGTCTTGTTGAATGTAGATGAAATCCATCATAAATTCAAGAGAGAATGCTCCAATTTATTCCTCATTGAGACTCTTGTTATCATTTGAATCCAAGGTTGTGATACCTCCTAAATATTCTACCTATATAGGAATCCAATTCTTGAATCTCCTATTATCATGGGAATCCATGATTGATGGGGTTCACACTGATATTCATTCCCAGATCCAATATATTTGGCAACAATATAGAAGTTCATAACAATTTTAAGAAAAAATAAAAGTCTTGGGAAAAAGAATACTATACCATTGAATCCATAGTTTTCATAATTCCTTAGTATGGTAGAATAATATTATGGTTTTCCTTATTAATAGGCTTTCATAATACTTTACTCAATTAATACATGGGTGAAAAAGAGTGATTTTCCCTAATTAAGTTGATAAAAAGGCTTCATCTTAGTGAGGGTGACCAAGAGGCTTCACTTAAGTGATAATAAGAAGAGATAAAGTAGTTCAAACATGTGATAGTGAGAAATATTCTTTGACCAAGGGGTACTATAATGAATTGGTTCTCTAGTAAAATTAGGGTGACATGGTGTTTCAGTCGACAGAACTTGCTCACGACTTCATCCTATAAGCAAAGGATATCCAGGAATGCCTCTAAAAGGGTGGTGTATAAGTGAATGGACCGGTAAGGTTCCTTCACCCTAATTTTTATGAAATATAAAGGAATTAGATCTTTATAAATTTTTATTTTTTTTTTCAAACCCTTTGGGAACTCAATTACCCTCTCTCTTGGTTAATTTTCCTTCGTTTTAATCTTAAAAAAGTAAAAAAAAAATGATTTAAAGAATTGGGAGAGATATTGGGGATATAATAACTCTAGAAAATATCTTTTTCTACCAAAAGGTGAAAATGTGGATCCTAAGGGTACTTCTTATAGGAATATTTGGTATGTTGGGTGAAGGTACATCATCATAAAAGCAGTTTGTACTATTGTTACCTGCGCTTGACTCTTGGTAATGTAACCGGTACACGTTAGCATAAAATTTTAATCTAAGGGAAAATATAAACTTGGGTATGGTAGGGTTATTCACATGAACTTGAGGAATCTAGAGAACTGAAGTTCTAGGTAAAGAAGTTGATCATGTGACTTGATTGAGTGGTATAGTTTCTTCATGAAAAATACCCATCTTCCAATGACCATAACATTTGATTCATAAGTCCATTTTGATTATGTGACTAGTCAAATAGAAGCCTACAAAGAAACACAAGCCTCTCGTTATGGTGTATACATGCTATTATAATATTTTTGAGGCTTAAAATCACTCAAAAGAACCTTAAAATAGTTTTTGAGGATTTGATACCATTTTGATCAAAAATTTATGAAATTCATGACCTACTCTAAGAGGGGGCTTCTAACCACCGCATCATCATATTGGGAGACATTTTTTATGAATATTTTTTCATTAGTGTGTGATCATTCTAATGGTTAATGGAAGACTAATCTACTTCTTCTCAGGACATGAAGATACATTTTTACTCAAGTTTTAAATGTATTGTCTAATTAAAGATTCTATAATATATTATATGTAAAAGTACATGGAACACATTTTCCGGTGCCAAAAATAGTATGGTCACACGATATTAAAACTATGAAACTGAAAATATCTTCTATTTTATTTCTATTAATAAGGATAAATGGGATGCCTTATTGATGTTCAAAACCACCAATATTGGAAACCATGCCTTCAATAGGGTCTTATTCCCTATGAAATTATCTTCTTGGGGCCATATTTCTCATAAGAGAGCCAATGTTATTCCTCAAAAAGAAATATTCCCTATGATCCTAGATTTCTATGTTTATTAAGATATATTCCCTCTAAGACCCTAGTTCTCCTTCACTAGTTACATATTCTCACTGAACCCTTCTTTATGGTTCCATATTCTTTATGATATCATTTACATCTTTCCTCATCATGAAATGTTCCTTGTGAGATTGATTGTCCTTTCACTGGGGATATATTCCCTAAGAATCTTTCTCATTAGGTCATATTCCTAATGAGACCATATTCTAGTCATTGGTTCATATCCCTACCTACCAAATAGTGACATATCTCACATTTTCATATTACATATGAAATAAACCAATCTTTATTATACCACATTCAATTTTAGGTTAATTAGAAGTGGATTATCATGCATAATTCTTGCACTAACCATTGTTAAGCATCTTTCTCCAAGTAATCCATAGTTTCTAGACATAAGATCTTAAAATTAAATTCACCCGCTCATTGTTGTATAACCTTAAAAGGAACCATATGGTCCTTGTAAAGTGACCTTAAAAGGTATGACATGTTCTATTATATAGCACCAAACTGCATGGGTTTTGATTCCCACCACTGAGATACTTAGGAATCCCTTCTCAAGGGCCCGATATTGACACCATAAACACATTATACTGTTGTGGATGATGATAAACTCTAGAGTTCCCAACTCCATGGATTTAAAAAAATATCATAATAAATTAACAAGATAAAGGTGAATAATATTTAATACATAAAGATATTTATGTCTATAAAACACATGGTTTCGAACAAATTGCTAGCATGGTGTCAACTAGTCCTTCACTGGGATTTGGGAAGGACTAACGATCATATCTTAAATATATAATATAGTATTAATATAGAAATAATTTCCATTAAAAAGGTAAAATGAACTCAACCTCCAATTCCATTATCTAATTCACATTCTACGATATTATTGGTAAAGTTATAGCTACTTATTTCAATTTTAAATTAGGTATACAATGAATAAAAATTCCATAGTGGAAAACACATTAGGGTTTCTGTCAAAATCAAAATGGAAAACCCAACATGAATATTTTACCAAGGAATGTGATCGATCAAGTATGATTTTTTTTATGATACTATATTTATGTGTTTACATATTTATGTTTACTGATTCTTACATGATTTATAATGCTATTAAATAACTCCCTTTAATCCAAAAATATTTCATTTTCAAATCATTAAACATATTCTTCATCCACTGGAATAGGTGTATCCTCTCCAACCTGAAAGATTATATCATTGATGTAGTTCCTTCAGTACTAGATAATGAATGAACTGATTTGGAGGTACCATATTATTAGATATATCCAATCATTGAAATATTCTAATGAAATTCCCCATGAAGAAAATACCCTTGATCATCCTATGAATGAAAGTTTGTGAAGAAGTGTGTGGATCCTACAACAACCACTAACTGCTCTAGAAAATTTTATCTAGTGTGAGATAATACTTACCTCTATCATTTGAGGAAGATGAAGATGTAGGATAATAAGATCATTTCTATAGTCAAGGTGATACCCATGATGGCCTCTATAATCAACCATTATTTTCAAAATCATACAGCCCCTACTGCTCATGAATATTCTGAGGTGGTTGCCCCTAACATCCCATCCCTAGTCACCTAGGCCCAAGATCCTTAGATAAGGTCCTACCAAGGGAAACATTTAATTAAAGGTATGTAATGGGAAAATATATTCATTCTAAATAATGTGGCTTGTTTTCATATTTTTATTACCACTAAGGAGCATGATAATATTTCTACTTATATTGTACTAGCATACTAGTGCAATCTAGAATCATCATGAGGACAATGTAGGAATATTTTGGAAACAATCAGAGATCAATCTTATATAATTTCCCCTAATATATGAATTCAGTAGGCATATTATGATTATAACAAAAGGATATTAATGGTCCTATATTCTCATTCCAACTAAATAGAAGGATCGCATCCCAGTTCCAAGTGTATAATCCCATATTCCCATATTGGATGCAATGGAATGGATAGTTTATATCCCTGCTCGCATCTTATGAAGATTCCAATATATGCTAGCAGTAGTAAAAGATGATCATTGGAATATTCCCATGGCCACCATGGGGAAGAAACATATTCCTTCTCTCACTAGTATTGAAGAATCTCATTGAAATATTCTAGAAACTACTCAGGGGTGGGATCATATTCATTCTCCCGTTAAAAAGGATTATTGGAATATCCCATTAAAGGATGAAGATCAAGATCGGGATCATATTCCCATTCCAATTGGATTTTGTTGGAACACCCTGAAATTCATTTCATGGTAAGTTCATATCCCTACCAATATTATAAGATTTCACTGTCATATTCTTACAGTCACTTAGGAGCAGTATGATATTTCTACTCCCATTAGAAGAGATCATTGAAATGATTTTGTGAATAGGTAGGGTGGGTCTCATTTTATTTTCCTTGCCTAGGATTCCCGTTAGTGTATTCTAACGGTAGCTAAAGATCACCAATGATATAATATCCTCATGCCTTCTCATATTTCTTAAATATTCTGAAATATTATGACATTCATCCAATATATTCATTAAAAAAATTAGGTGATAGAAAGGAGGTTTTCTAGGAGTGTTCCTATATAAGAATCTTGTTTACATATCAATGTGAAACCCACTGTTAAGGTTTTTTATATGGTCTCCCAAACACAATGACCCAAAAATTCACTTCGAGGATAATAAACACATAAATATTTGGCTCTTATTCTTACCCTAAACAACATTGATATCCATTGGTCCCTACAATGCCACTCGGTGGTATCATAAGAACTTTAAAAGTACTCATTAATAGAGAATATATATTATGTTCATAGAGTTCCTCCTTGAAAGATATATATATAAAATTCTATATGTCCTATAAAATTACTCTCCACAAAGGTACTCTTATTAGAGACCATACCATCCACCCTGAAGGTTCTCCCTAGGGCATATGTTGCAAAGTTCCTCTTTACACCTAAACATCAATCCATAGTGTAAATCCTCCCCATAATGAAAAATGTTAAAATGAACATGGAGTTCCTACCCATGGAATTCACTATGAAGGTCCTCCCTTTAGTTTCTTCTCACCCCAACAAGAAGGTCCCTCACTTTTTGGGACTACTCAGAGAGTAACCTCATATAAGGATTCACTCAAGACTTTGAGTTCATCTACACTAGGTGCCTCATCATTTACTTGTGACATTACATCACAATTAAGGGATATTCTAAGGTAGTGGTTATCATTTAACTCATATTAATAGCACTTTTAGTTTAATGTAATGGAAGAAATTTTGGTTGAAATCATTTACTTTGATAAGGAAATAGTGAAATAAACCTTATAGTCAGATCAGGTTGAGGAATCTCTATCTGAGAATGAGGATAATAACATGGTTATATGGAAAGATCTAGGAAAATGGGATATACTATTGATTTTATATCCCATAGCCACCTCTAAGTATAACATTCCAAATATTTTGAAAGAGGAATTAATACATTGTGTGTGTATCAACCCATAGACAAATCTCTACAGTTTCATATAAGGGTATTTGTCTTATGGGAAGTACACCAACAATGTTGAGGTGGTAAGTGAGATCTACTGCCAAATTGTCTGTGTTGCACTATCAATGGTATGACATTCGATATAAATAATGCAACATAGAGACCTCCAATAATCCTATAATAGTAGCAAGATGGTACTCCAACAAATAATTGATGATAATCAATTCAATGTCTATATAATGGGGTGAGGAAAATGAAAAATCATACATTTCACCCCAATAATTATGAAAACTAGTTTTTAGGAAGTGTAACTTATAATGTCATATCTTATGAAAAAATTTAGGCCCAGACTCCACATATTCTAGTTGGTCAATCAAGCAATTCATTTCCAATCTAAGGCCCCAAAATGATGTATTTGATGAGAGAAGGCCATCGATAGGATCTTTCATCAAGAAAACAAGAAATTAAATAAGGTGTCCCATTTGAGGTAAGAAAAGCCTAAAACCATAGACCAAACCTTAGTGGTGAGCATCTCATACTCAGAAAGGGAACTTCACCTAGCCCATTCCTTGGTAAAAGCTTAAAAAATCAATAAGGTTGTGAATGTCACTACCACCGCATAATTGTGATAAAAACCACATCCTAAAGGATAGGGGAATTTTTACCACCACCCCCAACCCTTGGGTTATTTAAGACATAGATGATATAGTATGTGATTATGATATAACCATGTCAACTCCATCCCTCGGGTATGAGGGAATTTATATCACAGCCTTTTTCTCAACCTAAAAAATTAGTCTTCTCAAGGATGAGGGATGTACTTCAGGAAGTAGAAACCTCATATTTCTCCCCTTTAGTGATCCACCCACCTCATTATAGTAATTCTTGGTGAAATTTTTCAAATATTCCCTCGTTTTTACTATCCATAAAGGGGGAATTCAAAGAACTATTAGGTCCATAATCCAAAACATCCCACCAAAAATGAAAATGTTAAACAAGAACATAATCCACATCATTAAAGATATTCTAAGATAATAGAGTCCTATTTATACTCTAAGGAGGAGTATGAAATGATTCCAATTGTGTTTTATGCATCAGTTAATTTCATTAGGTTCGACATCATGAATCACTCCAAGAAAAACCCTAAAAATAAAATTTATGATGAATAAAAGTTCTTCTGAGACATGGTCCACATTGATTAAGAAGGAATGCATACCCAAAACCAAATTAAATATTATAATCTAGGAAATATTCCAAATTCACAGTTACCACCCACTCAATATGATTTGGCTAAATATAAAGAGAAAGGTGTGGCTACATCCACCGCCCACCCACCACCTGAGGAAGTTTAAGCCCTTTTTGTTAAGGAAAAAATAACCATATATGAATATTATCTATAAGAATTGAGACCACTCCATGCTAAAATTATCAGATGAAATATTTATATAGAGTATATTTCCTTGGAAGAGGTCAATGCATCTCCTCTAGTTCATATTCAACCATAGGAAACCAACCATCCTATAAGAGTATAGTTTAATCACCCTATAAGGTTCAGTTCTAGCCCATTAATTTTTATAAACATAGTGGCCTATGAATAAAAATAATTTATTCTAATGGTATGTCCAATTCCATTTTACACATGATACTGTAGGACAACAAAAATGGATTTCAATATCCACCATATGTAGGCCAACCATATCATGTTCATCTCGTGGCTCTTACCAGAGTATCTTCCTAGGTGATGTTTCCACTATAGGTCTTAGAATCAATTAAGTCCCTTTACGCCTGAATTGAAGTTATTCTAGGGTGACATGCGCTAATATATCCAAAAATATATCCATTCCCTGATTGGGTTGATGCTACTCCTCTACCACAAAATTTTTGAAACCCTGCTTTTCATGTATTCAATAGCATTGGAGATCTAGAGAAACACATGACACACTTCTTGTCTTGATGTGGTCCCATGATGGGGACACTAAATCAATAAGAAGAATAAAATATTAGAATATTTTTATGGACCATGGATTGACTATAATTCATCTGTTATAGTAATCTACTAATAGGATACATCACTAATTGGGAAGATCTTCTATGAAAGTTACTCTTTTAATTCATCTCATCCAAAAGAAGGAGACTATCCCTAACCTATCAAATTGAAAAAAAAGAGGGTTCACAAACTTTATCTCTGGATTGATGGGTTAAATTATTTCCTTGGTATAGAGCTTCATTAGGATCAGTTTTTGGATATCTTCATTGAGGAACACCATGAAGAACTATAGACACCATTGATTCCATTGCATTACTCTTGTGGATTTTGAAAGTTTTCTATTTTAGAAAAGTTCATAGAAGATGCATTTTGATAGTCCAAGGATATGTCTTGTCCAATACTATTGGTATAGGGAAAAAATTATGATAGATTATAGATCGTGACCATAATTCTTAAACATGCACCAATACTGGATAAGGGAACCAATACCATACAATATAATATAGTGCCTCCCCTAGAATGATATCAATAGAAAAATATCCTCCAATGAGATGTAAAAAATTGGTAGAGTAATTTTTCATTTAAGATTCATAAGAATAAATTTCATTTCTTATAGAAAGAGTAGGTCCTAGGGTAATTTATCGATTTCATGTAAAAAATGATCAAGATTCCAGAATCCAATAATCCTAATGATATTTGTTGAAATGACCCTCTTGATTACTACCCATTGTAATAGTTTCTCATCCATAACATCCAAGATTTCTTCATATTTAAGGATATATTCTAGTGGATTATTGATTATGGATAGGAAAATTTTATAAAAACACTAGAACATGTGATCCATATACCTACAACTTCACTAAAATAAAAAGGAGAATGTCAAAAAAATTGAGAGAAGTGTGTAAATAAATTTGATGGATGAAACACCATGAAATCAATCAACCAGTATCACCCCATGCTCTGTGTGAAAATTAATCATCCTATTGTGATATAATATCCCCCTAAAATTGGATAGAAAAAATATTCATCATTATAGTTTGATAAAAATTAATGTAATTTCCATTGTAGAAACGAAACACGGGGGAAAAGAGTTGTCACTAGTGCTTAATTTGTTCGACAAACACTCAAACATTTTACCCCCATAATTGGGAGGAAAGGAACTATCCCACAAAATGAGGAAATGGGTACCAGCCAATTAATAAGAATACCCATGAGATGAAGAATAACAATATAGTTTCATTAATTTGATCCAATTTAAATACCCCTTCTCATATGTAGAATATTCATATGAACCTGATATCCCTTCCCAAAATTGAGAAGAAAAAGGATGTGGTTATAGAGGTCGAGGATGTCATGGGGGAAAAATAAGAAATGGACCTTTAAATTCATCCATCATTTCTTATGAGGTTATATACACCTTAGAAATCCAAAGGAAATCCTTGAAACAAGCCCAACTGGAGAATCAATTTGATCCCAAGTCATCTAGGGCTCACTCAGATCCCATCATACTAGAGGGATGACTTAAAACTGTGTAGTTTTCCCAATAACATTAATTTTTGGGAAGGATAGTTTAGCCCATCCTAGTAGCCATAATAATTCTATAATGTTGTGACAATGGGAAGGATTTGTACACATAATCATCTATGACTTCCTGGTTGTGGGTCGAGGACCCAACCAAGGATAGAAAGTGTAAGACCTTAGTTTAGAAAAATTATATCCTAAAGCAACTAGCCATTTTTTCAGCTAAGATCTCTATTCAAAATACTCTTCACCTCTATGTAGAACATATAAAATACCTCATTGATTCCTTTTTAAACCATCAACAGTTTGGAACCGAAGTCATTGTAACCCAATAGTATCATCTAGAGACTGTACCTTTTACTTGTCACACATCCATTTACTTTGTAGATAAATATTCAAAACCAACCATACATGTGCATATCAATCCCTTGTACATATGTGTAAAAATCGTCAACATCGATATTTTTGGTCCCTGATTGATAACATTTATAGGATAAACCTCATATTGATCTAGACCTCCATCACATGGGTTATAATGAGGAACACCTAAATCAATCTAACTTGAAAATTTTAGGATTTTATAAAAGTGGTCATAATCCACTCAGGAGAATCAAACTTAGATCCTAGTTCATTGATCTCATACACAACTCTAAATTAATGGGTTATCACTAGGATACGGCCTTAAATGTCCTTATGAGAAGAATATGGATCCATAAGCATGTAGTGGTGCCTTAATCACACCACCAATTCCTCATATACTCTATAAATGGTAATTATAGTGTGTTTTATAGTTATAACACTCTATTTTTGTCCTATGACTTATAATATATAGATTCAAGGCTCAAAATGGTACGAGTTGTAACTTTTGGTGGATAATTTTATCTAGTTGGATAACCCCAATGGACTATAGAAAATATTATATATCCCATGGAATAAATTCAAAAAATACTTTACGTTACCCAATAATAAGATTGAGGTGATAACTCTAGATCTAGAAAATCATCATAACATCGGGAGAAGAATGAAAACATTGGGATTTAGAACATTTTCCCTTTATTCTTATGATATTGGTTGAGTATGGAAAACCTTTACATGTTGGGTAAGAGTGTAATCAGGATGAATAAAATTTTACCACTTAAAAAATGACCCCCTTCATTCTTTATATTTTAATATTCCCTTCCCTCATCAATTTCAGGACCCAAATATACATCCTTGTTATCTACATAGGTTGAAGGTTTCCATGTGTCATCCTTCAAATCTTGAGGTGTCAAAATGTTATCTACTTTAGATGATAGAGAGGATAAAGGGGAAAATATTCAGGATTCCCCTGGATTATCTTCCTTAGGATTTAAAAATATCCCTTTTGTAACACCCTATGATTTTATATATAATTTTTTCCATTTGAAATAAACATGAAGTATTTGATAGTTTTTTTTACATACAACCCCAAGTCTAAATGAACTAAGATATAGTATAATATTATAAAATATCCATTTTAATAGTGTTTATGAATAGTATTATCCATATTATATAAAATATGCATAAATATTAATGAATAGTTGATAATAACTGAATCTTCAGTAAAGTCATTTTATGCTTCAAAAATATGTTTTCTTCAAAAATGGTTTTTATTAAATTTTTTGTGTGAATTTTATAATTAATTTATACTATTTTTAGAAATTTTATTTGATTAAATCAATTTCATTTTTTAAATCATAATTTTTTATTATCTTAGGGTGATTTTTGGGGATTTTTCTGAAAAGAGTTATTTCTAAGTGAATAGTGAAAATTAACGATTTTTTTAAACTGTCATTTTTTAAATTAAATATAGTAATTTAAATATATAATAATGGTTTTCATTTTATAATAATGTAACATAATTATCCTTTAATTATAAATAATCTAATTAGTTATATAGTAATTTTATTATACTTGATTATGGTATTAGTTCATTTTTGGGTTTAAGACGCATTTTTCTTAAAACAATTTTTTATCATGATTTATGGGACTATTTTTAAATTTAAAACTAACACTTAAATAAAATTAATTTTATAAAATCAAATACATAATTTTAATCATATTTTATAATTTTTTTTAATGATTCCACTTATATTTTTTTTCATTATGAATAATAACCAAGGTGAAAATTCAATACGGTAAAGGTTAAAATTGATTGACGAGGGGGTTAAACTAATAATATATGGGTTAAAATTATATAAAATTTTTATAAATCCTATTTTATCTACATATTTCAATCCAATATCTCCATCCCTTCTAATATAGTCTAATTTTTATCCAGTAATACATTAATATATTTTAATTTTTTGAAAATTCCAAGTGAGTCCACTCCCTCCCTTATAAAAGGACATCGCCTCTCCTTTATTCATCACACTTAATGAGACCTATAGATTTTAAAATAAAAAAAATACCTTATTAAAATACATAAACATGATCTATATTCTTGGTTTAGATCAAAATACCTACCTAAGAGGGGTTAAGTTGTAAACCAAAGGATGTTTTTCAAAGAAGACGTATAGCTTTTAACTGAGTGTTTTCATTTTATTAATTTTTATACCTACTTCAATAATATTATAAACATGATGATATAAAATAATATATATATATATATAAATACCATATAATTATATTTAATTATTTTTATGTAACTAATTTTATTCATATCCTTCATCTTTAAATGGGAAATGAAATCATCATCTGTACATGCGTGCAAACTGCCATCTCACAGTCGATGTTTTTTATTTTCAATCACCACCATTAATGGTTGGTTAATATGATGGATTTACTATTTATATATTTTATTTAGGAAATAATTATTATAATTTAATTATAATATATTTTCTACCTACATACCTTTCCATTGATTTAAAAATGATAATGTCGATCATCCGTATGTGTAGACTAACACCACCACGAAGCGATGTGATTCATTTTTCATCACTACTTTATATGAATAATTATAAAATTTTATATGATGAATAAATATTATAAATATTTAATGATTAATATTCTATATATGATGAAACCATTACCAAGGTTCATGTACCAAAACCATAAAATCAAAACTTTCCTAAAAAACACTCTAGTTCTCACATAAATGTTCATCTTAATGAAGAAATTGTTAATAAAAGGATAATTGGATATTATAAAGGAATGATGTATATTAATTTATTTTTAATATATATCTATAATATATTTATAATAAATATATATTTATTACATAGTATATTTTATTGCATGTGAAGTAAGGCTAGACTTGTGGTATGGGTTTATGTTGTAATTGTATTTCATTTTGGGATTGTTTGTACAAAATTTATATTCAGGAAAATTATTTGGATATTATCCTTTAAACCCCATATATTTTATTATACTCTAGTTATTACTATAATTTTTATTTATTATTTCCATTTTATTCTCCTTGGCACTTAAAAATACTGAGAGAACATTTTTAAAGAAAATTCAACCTTATTTCTTCTTGGTCGATAAAATTTTTCATCTATATCCATTATATTTAAAAAAAATATGAAAGTTTTTACCTATAACTGAACTTTTATAAAAAATCATTTTCATTACCATTTAATTTATTCAAAAAATTTTAAGGAATATTTCTAACAAAATGTTTTCCTGACAAGCCTTTTTGGATTTTTTTAAAACATAAGAAAATAATGTTCTATTTTAATGTATAATATATGAATGGATCTTATAGACTTCATGATCATTATTTTATTTGAAGTTTAATTTAAAAAAAATTATTTTTATTTTGAAATAAAATAATTTTCTTAATATTATTTTAATTTTAAGTTAAAATTTTATCAAAATAAACATATATTTTATTTATGTTTTCAAAGAAAGGTTTGAATATTCTTTTAAAGATATGTTTCATATATGTCGGCATTATTTAAGGATTTTAATGATTTGAGGGGGATATAATCTTATAATATCATCCAATTTATTTCTATATATGGACTATGGTGATGATAAATTAAGGATGATTATATGAAACATGTTTTATCCCCATGGGTTAATTATTTTATGTTGAAACCTTTATGAAACATATTTATTTTCTATAATTCATTCTATGATGAAATGGTTTAAAGTTTATGATACCTATTTTATTTCTATGAGTTATGATATGATGATATGGTGAATGTTTTATGATCTTATATAAGAAAAATATATTATTTTCATTCTATGATGGGTGGGACAAAAATTATATATCCCTCCAAAGTATTGGATAATGATGGATGACACATGAGATAAGTAGGAAACAAATGGGGAGTGAACCTAGTTCAGTAATAGATTTTGTCTAATAAGATTATTATGGGAGTTATCCTTGATTATAGAATTGATGTAATAGGGATTGAACTCAAACCACTGTGATAGTCTTGGCAGTGATCCTTGACTAAGGAAATGATTTTCTATTATTATATGTATGCCAAAAACATACATCTTATGCTTATAATCTCATAGATCAAGATTGATTATTGATGATTCCACAAACTTATGACTTATATATTTTGTTATAATAAAGCCTTATGCCATGATTTATGAATAATTATCATTAAATTATTAGGTATGAATATATTAAGTTATGATTATGTTCTCATACCCTTATGCTTATCTTATGATATGATATCTCTTATGTTTACCCTTACTGATCATTTCACCTCACCCTTTCTTATATTTCCATTTCCCTTATTATGAATAAAGGATTTATATAGGGTATGTCAAAGAAGTGTATAATGTGAGAAGAAATTTGTGTGATATATTGAATATATTACATTAAATAAGATGAATATGTATCCAGTATCCAAATATAATAAACCTTTATGGTTCTTGGGTGAGTATTGTTATGAGATATATTGAATATTAATATAAAATAATGCAATATATATGTATTAAATTATTATGTAGTCTCAATTGGTATTAGAGAAGAGTTTAGTAATTTTTAGTGATTATTATTATATAACATTATTGAAAACCCTAGGGGTAGGTCTATGTATAGGATAAAATATTGAAGATTTTTTAAATTTGATTTTATGTGGTTTTCCTTGAAAATAAATCCCTATTTGGATATAAGGAAGTGGAATTAGTTTTTGAATATATGAACCTATGGGTAACAACTCTGAAAGGTGAAGATTGGGTATTAACTCGAACATCATTGGTGCATGATGACTGGGTTTAAGACTACACAATTTCCTTGAAACTCTAGTGGGACATGTTTCAGTTAATTCAAATTTTATTTATAAACTATTATGAAGGATTTGAAAAAATTATTACCATGAATATCCTAGTTTAATCCTAAGGTTTCATCTATTGAAAATATTACTTCATAATTTATATATCTAATGAATGATTTTTTATGATTACATTATTACTTGCAAAGATTATTATTGGTCACACTATGCTTTTTGGTTTTATTCAATGGTTGTAAGCATGAGGAATCATGTTAACATTGAATTTGATAGACAATAAAATGATTATAATTATGATAAACTAAATGAAATTGGATATGGAGTGTGAAACCTTGATATTATTACTATCCTGATATCTCATTATATAATTAAAAACCTCAACTTGGGTGAGTTTCCTGACTAACCTAATAATATAAAGATGGATTTTTATGGGAGTTTAGTTGATTAAGACCATGTAGGAATTAAGATTCAACTTCTTACAAGTCAAAAATATGCTGATAATAATGTAAATGTGTGAATTGAATGATAATATGTTTTATGTAAGAAAAATTAGACCATAAAGGATGTAATTTTTGAGGAAAAATTAATAGTTTAATGGAGGGAAATAAAGTGCATCATAAAGTTCCATTTATAATTCAAATTATTGTATGTGGGTAACTTGGGAATTATTTTATTTGATTCCCAAATACAAGTGATAACTCTTATACCAAGTAAAGGATTATTTCACATTAATCATTTAAATGAATCATGATGATTAAGTCACACTTATCCTCGACTCCAAAGTTGAGTATGTCTTATTAAATTAATAATAATCTTTTTAATGAAAATATTATTATTCTTACTTTAGTGAAATTTAATGTGATTTTGATCATTGATTAGGTCTCTCCACATATATCCATTATAAATTTACAGAATAATGAAATCACATTTGATATTCTGAGCTAACGTATGATCCTCTTTCGGTGTGAAGATCAATTTCAGATTCTAATGGGAAGTTTCATCTATTATATGGGTCTTAAATCCTATTCATGATGGAATTAATTACAATTTTTTAGGGACAAAATCAACATCATAGATATGATAATTTTTTTATATTATGATGATGCATTTCTTGAAGTCTTTCCTAGTCTTCTTGAGAATCGTGAAGTTGAGTTTTCAATAAAACTCATACATGGTGCTACACCTATTTTAAAGAATATATATTTAATGTCTCATATTGAGTTGAAAAAATTGAATAAGAAACTCTAGGATATTCTTGATAATGTATTCATATACCCTAGGTTGTCACCATGGGGTTCACTCGTTATTTTTGTTAAGAAGAAAGATGGGTAAGTTCATCTTTGAAATTATTATTCATAACTTAACAAGATCACTTTCAAGAACAAGTATCTATTACCCTATATTGATGAATTGTTTGAAAAACTATGAATAGTTGAATAATTTTATAATATTGAACTTCATTATTGATATAATTAATTAAGTGTCAACAAGGAGGATAAAACCAAGAGAGTCTTCCATATGAGGTATGGTTATTATGAATTTATAGTTATTCCACTTGGACTTACCAATTCCACCACTATCTTCATGGATTAAATGAATTGTCTTTAGAGACTACTCAAATAATTTTTTAATTATTTATAAATAATATTATTATATATACCAAGAGAATTGAAGAGAATGAATATCATTTAATGATTGTGTTAAGGACCTTGAGAAAATAAAATTTTTATTCTAAATGAAGTAAGTGAGAATTTTGGTCACAAAAATATTCATTCATGGGTCATTTAATATCATTAAAGGGTATATTAATGGATCCTTCAAAGATGAATGTTACTAATAAATGGCCTTAACCAACCATAGTAACCAAGATTTTTTATTTTCTTTAGTTAGATGGATACTACTGATAGTTTGTGAAGTATTTATTAAGGCTATCTAATCAAATAACCAAGTTAAATCTTAAGGGAGACAAGTTCCTTTATACTGATGAATGTGATGGAAATTTCAAGGATCTTAAATGAAGTATGGTCAGAACGCATCTTATTACACTATCTGATAGTTCATAAGGATTTATAATTTATATTGATTTATTGAAGAAGAGAGTAGGATGTGTCCTCATGAAAATGATATAGTGATATCATATGCCTCATGCTAATTGAAAATTCATGATCCAAATTATCTGGATCATGATTTCGAGTTAGCATTAGTAATTTTTACATTGAAAATATGGAGGCATTATATTTTTGGTGTATGATGTTATATATGTACTGATAATAAAATATTTAAGTATATATACACACAAAGATAGTTAAATATTCACTAAAGGAGATGGTTGGAGTTGATTAAAGATTATAAATGCTCAATACATTACCACTCTAGGAAGGAAACCATGATGGATGATGCTCTAGGTCAGATAGACCATGCTAGTTTTTCCATAATAAGTATTTAAAGAGGCCCAATACTTATATATTTATAGTATATGGTTGTTTAAATCATGATAAAATAGGGAAATTATATCTTTATAGGATAAATTTTCAACCATCAATTCATGTGAGGATTAAATAGGCACATGAGAAAGGTGTGGAAATATAGAAGAATGTTTGTTCTTGATTTCAACAATGATTGTGGTAGAATGAAAAGGTTAAAGAAATGAGTATATGTATCTTCAATACTATACTTAAAGAAGGATTTATTGGATAAAGATCATTGTTTATCATTTTTTATTCATCCCAGATGTATGAAGATGTATAAATAACTATAAGAGTATTTTTTGTGGGATAACATCAAAATGGTGTATTCTAAAGTGTTTATCTCAATGCTTGGTATGTTAGAAAGTTGTGGTTGAGAGATATAAGTCCAAGGTGATGTTACACCCATTACCCACACTAGAATGGAAATGAAAAAACATTACCATATATTTCATCATTGAACTCCCCAAAAAATATAAAGTGAATAATGATATTTGTGTTATAGTCGATCACCTTATGAAATCAACACATCTCATCTCCATTAGAGGATATTTATCTCTTGATTATATTTCTAGGATATGAATTATGGAAGTTTTAAGGTTTCCTAAAGTGTGTCATTATATTATATCTAATTGGGATATGAGTATTACCTCAATTTTTTGGAGAATTATTCAACAAGATTTTTATATGGAGTTGAACTTGATCATTGTATATATTTATTAAATATATGTCTAGTATGAGAGAACCATTCAATCCCGATGAGATTTTTTTATAGAATGTTCTATTCATTTTAAAGGTAGTTTAGATCAACACTATTCTTTGGTTTTGTTTTCATATAATAATATCTTTAACTTGAGTATTCATATGTATCCTTATGAATCCCTATATATAATTAATTTTAGAACACAAACATTTTGGGATGAATTTGGGAAAAAAGATATTGGGACCTGATCTAGTTGAGGAAATGACAGAGAAGGTTGAATCCATTTAGAAGAACATCTGGGTAGCTCTGAGATGATATAAAATTTATGATTGTAATCTTCAATTAAATATAGAGATTAAAGTCATTGAAAAGGTATTCCTATAAATATATCCTTGGAATAAGGTTTTTAGATATGGAATGATGGGTAAGATGATCCCAAGATATATCATTCCCTTGTAAATTCTTGATCATATTGGTATGGTTGCTTATTGCTTGGTGCTTCCACTGAATCTATCTCAAGTTCATGATGTGTTCCATGTATCTCTCTTGAGGAAGTACATGGTATTTCCTTCACATTTAATTAATTCATAGTTTTTACCACTACAACATAATATCTCTTATGAGTAACAGTTGGTTGATATTATGTATCAAGTGCACCTGTGCACTAACTACCCAATAGACTACATGGCGTGTAATATATTCTTCCTGTGTCCATAGAACATGCCTTGAGACTAGGTGAGTTTTCTTACACATATGGGTTTGAGGTAAATGGTGTATATTCCAACTTACATAGTGTGTGACATTAGAATTTCAAGGATCATCCATCCTTATGTCATGTATCTAATACACAGCACGCTGATACCCCCCGTGTTCTCAGTAATGAAAAAAAGTTAGAAATGAATTTTATCTTTTAATGTATAAGATATGAATGGATTTTATATCCTTCATGATTATTATTTTATTTGAAGTTTACTTTACAAGTTTCTATTTTTATTTTGAAAGAAATAAGTTTCTTGATATTCACATAATTTTCAGTTAAAATTTTATCAAAAGAAACATATATTTTATTTATGTTTTCAAATAAAGGTTTGAATTTTATTTTACAGATATTTTTCATCTATATCATCATTCTTTAAGGATTGTTATTATTCACTAGTGATATGGTCTTATAATACCATCCACTTTATTTCTATAGATGGATTATGGTGATGGTGAATTAAGGATGATTCTATGAAACATGTTTCATCCACATGGGTTATTTTTATATATAGAAACCATTATGAAATATATTTATTTTCCATAAGTAGTGTTATGATGAAATTATTTAATGTTTATGGGACCTATTTCCTTTCCATGAGTTGCGATATGATGATATGGTGAATGTGTTATGATCTTGTGTAAGAAAAATATATGATTTTCATTATATAATGGGTGGGACCAAAATTATATATCCTTCCAAAGTATTGGATAATGATGGATTTCACATGAGATAAGTAGGAATAAAATGGGGAGTGAACCTATTTTAGTAAGGGATTCTATCTAATAATATAGTCAGGTAGTGATCCTTGAATATGGAATTGATGGAATGGGGAGTAAACCCAAACCACTATGATAGTCTTGGCAGTGAGCCTTGACTAAGGAAATTATTTTATATGCTTATATGCATTCCAAAAACATACATCATATGCTTATGATTTTTTCTCATGGATCAAGATTTATTATTGATGATTCCACAGACTTATGACTTATATATTTTGTTATAAAAAATAATTATGCCATGATTTATGAATAATGACCGTTAACTCATTAGGTGTGATTATATTAGGTTATGATTATATTATAATTCCATTATAATTATCTTATTCTCTGATATATTTTATGTTTACTCTTACTAAGCATCTAAAATCTCCTTTTATTATGTTTCCATTCCCCTGGTTATGAAGAAAGGTTTTATGTAGGGTATATCAAAGAAGTGTATAATGTGAGAAAAAAAATTTCTAATATATTGAAGATATTATATGTAATAAGATTATTATTTATTTAGTCTCCAAATAAAATAAAACTATATGGTTCTAGGGCATGTATTTTTATGAGATGTATTGAATATTAATCTAAAATTACATAATATATATGTATGAAATGATTATGTATCCTCAGTTGGTATTAGAGCAGGGTTTAGTAATTTTTTGTGATTTGGATTAGAGAACATTATTGAAAACTCAGGGTGTAGGTCTATGTATAGGATAAAATATTGAATATTTGTTAAAGTATATTTTATTTGGTTTTATTAGAAAATAAATCCCTCTTTTGGATATAGGGAAGTGAATGTGGTTTTGGAATAGAGAACCTAGGGGTAACAACTCTGAAAGGTGAATATTGGGTATTAACTCAAACATCACCGGTGCATGATGAGTAGGACTAAGACTACACAATTTTATATAAAATCATGTGGGATATGATTTAGTTAATTCAAATTTTCTTTATAAACCATTATAAATGATTTTAATAAATGATGACCATAATAACCAAGGTTAATCCTATGTTTTCATCTATTTACAATATTGTGTTATAATTTAAATATCCAATTATTTATTTTTTATAATTACATGATTAATCGAAAATATTATTATTGGTCACGCTATGCTTTTTGGTTTTAGTCAATGACTGGAAGTAGGAGGAATCATGTTAACATTGAATGTGAAAGACAATAAAATGATTATACTTATGAGAAACCAAATGAAATTGGAGATGGGATGTGAAACCTTGAGACTATTCCTAACTTTATATCTTATTATATGATTAAAAACTTCAACTTGGGTGAGTTTCCTGACAAACCTAATAACAGAAAGTTAGAGTTTTATAGGAGTTCAGTTTATGAAGACCATGGAGGAATGAATATTCAACTTCCTACATGTCAAAACTAAGGTAATAAGAACCCATGTAAATGTGTGAAAAGAATGATAAGACATTTTATGTGAGAAAAATGAGTCCATAGAGGAAGTAATTAATGAGTAAAAATGAAGAGTTTGATGGAGGGAAATAAGGTACATCCTAAAGTTACATTTATAGTTAAAATTATTGTATGTATAGAACTTGGGAATTATTTTATTCAATGTCTAAATCCAAGTGATAACTCTTAAACCAAGTAAGGGATTATTTCATGTCAAATATTTAAGTGGATTATGATTATTAAGGAACAATTATCCTCGACTCAAGATTTGAGGATGTCTTATTAAATTTATTAGAATTTTCCTGATTAAAATATTTTTATTCTTCCTTTAGTGAAATTTGATGTGATTTTGAGCATTGATTGGGTCTCTCCGCATAGATCTATTATAAATTTATAGAATAAGGAAATCAAATTTGATATTCTGAGACAACCTATGATATTCTTTTGGTGTGAAGATTAATTTGAGCTTATAATGAAATTTATGTCTACTGTATGGGTATTAAAACCTATTCATGATGGATATTTATTTCAAATTGTTGGGGGGAAACTCAAAATCATAGATATGCTAATTTTTTTGGATTATGATGATGTATTTATTGAAGTCTTTCCTTGTCTTTATGATAATTGTGAAGTTGGTTTTTAAATATAACTTATACATGGTGCTACATCTATTTTAAAGATTATATATTGAATGTCCCAGATTGAGTTTAAAAAATTGAAGAAGCAGATGTAGGATAATCTTGATAATGCATTCATATACCCTAGGTTGTCACCATAGGGTGCACCCATTCTTTTTGTTAAGAATAAATATGGGTAAGAGCATCTTTGAAATTATTATCAAGAACTTAAAAGATCACTTTTAGGAAAAATTATCCATTACCACATATTGATGACTTGTTTGATCAATTGTGTATAGTTCAATACTTTTCCAATATTGACCTTTATTCTTTATATCATTAATTTAGGGTCAAGAAAAAGGATAAACCAAAAATAACCTTCCATATGATGTATCTTCATTATGAATTTATAGTTTTTTCATTTGTACTTACCAATGGCCCCATTATTTTCATGGATTAAATGAATAGTCTTTAGAAACTACTTCAATCATTTTATGGAAGTATTTATAAATGATATTATTATATATTCCCAGAGTATGGAAGAGCATGAAGATTATTTTATGATTGTGTTATTGACCTTGTGGAAAGAAAGTTTTTATTACAAATGTAGTAAGTGTGAATTTTGGTCAAAAAAAATATTCATACATGGGTCATATAATATCATGAAAGGGTATATCAATGGATCCTTCAAAGGTGAATGTTACTAAGTAATGGCCTTAACCAACCATAGTAACCAAGATATGTCATTTTATTTGGTGGGATAGATACTACTGATAGTTTTGAGGGATTTCTGAAGGCTATCTAATCCAATAAACAAGTTAAATATTAATGGAGACAAGTTCCTTTTGACTAATGAATGTGATGAAATTTTCAAGGAGCTAAAATGAAAGATGGTCAGTACACATATTCTTACACTATCCTATAGTAGATAAGGGTTTATAATGTATATTGATTCACAGATTAAGAGACTAGGATTTTTCCTCATGAATAATGATATAGTGGTCACTGATACCTTGCACTAATTGAAAATTCATGATCCAAATTACTTGGCTCATGATTTCGAGTTAGCATTAGTAATTTTTAGATTGAAAATATGGATGCATTATATTTTTGGTGGATGATGTGATATATGTACTGATCATAAAATATTTAAGTATATATACACCCAAATATATTTAAATATGCACTAAAGGAGATGGTTGGAGTTGATTAAAGATTATGATTTCTTAATACATTACCACCCTATGAAGGCAAACATGGTGAATGATGCTCTAGGTTGGAAAGACCATGCTATTTTTCCATAATGGGGATTTAAAGAGATCCAATACTTATATATTTACATTATATGGTTCTTTAAATAATTATAAAAGGGGGGAAATAATATCTTTATAGGATAAATTTTCAATCATCCATCCTTGTGAGGATTAAAGAGGCGCATGAGGAAAGTGTGGAACTACAGAAGAAGGTGAGAAATTTTCTGGAGTTAAACCATGATTATGGTGGAATGAAAAGGTTCAGGAATTGAGTATGTTTCTCTTTAATACTATACTTAAAAAGTATTTATTGGATAAATCTCATTATTTATCATTATTTATTCATCCTAGATGTATGAAGATTTATAAAGAAATGAAAGAGTATTTTTGGTGGAATGATATAAAAATGTGATATTCTAGAGTGTTTATCTCAATTTATGGTATGTTATAAAGTTATGGTTGATATATATAATTCCAATGTGATGTTACAACCATTACCCATACAGGAATGGAAATAAAAAAACATTACCATGGATTTCATCACTGAACTCCCCAAAAAATATAAAGGGAGTAATGATATTTGGGTTGTAGCTAATCACCTTATGAAATAATAACATCTCATTGAAATTAGAGGATATTTATCTCTTGATCATATTTCTAGGATATGCATTATGGAATTGTTAATTTTTTCTAAAGTACTTCATTCTATTATATCTAAATTGGATATGATTTTTACCTCAATGTTTTGGAGAAGTATTCAACAAGATATTTATATAGAGTTGAACTTGAGTATTTCTTATATTTCTCAAATATATGTATAGTATGATAGAACCATTAAATCCCAATAATATATGTTTATATCATGTTCTATAAATTTCAAAGTCAGTTTGGATCAACACCATTCTTTATTCATGTTTACATACAATAATATCCTTCACTTGAGTATTCAGATGGATCCTTATAAATCCCTATATAGAATTAATTCTAGAACTCCAATGTGTTGGGATGAAGTTGTGGAAAAATCTATTGGTACCTGAGATAGCTGAGGAAATGATAGAGAAGTTCAAATCCATTTAGTAGCACATCTGGGTAGCTCTGAGTTGATAGAGAAGTTATGCTCACAATATTTAGTTAAATCTATAGATCAAAGTCAGTGATAAGTTATTCCTATTAATATCTCCTTGGAATAAGTTTTTGAGATATGGAATTATGGTTAATATGGTCCCAAGATACATAGGTCCCTTGTAAATTCTTGTTCATATTAGGATGGTTTCTTATCACTTGGTGCTTCCACCAAATCTCTCTCAAACTCATTATGTGTTCCATGTATCTCTCTAGTCTAAGTACATAGTATATCCTTCACATTTACTTAATCCAAAGGTTATAACACTAGATCATGATCTCTATAATGAGGAACAATTGATGGATATTCTGTATCTAATTAAGAAAGTGTTGTGAAATAATATCACTCACTTGTTCAATGTTTTGTGGTGAAACCATAATGTTATGGAAGCTATGTGAGATATCGAGAATGTGATGAGGTAGAAGTATCCTCAGTTTTTTATATCATAGTGATAGAATTTTTTTTGTAAAATTTAATAAAAGGTAGGAAGAATGTAACACCCTAATATTTTTTATATATATTCTTTCCTTTGAAATAATCATGAAGTATTTGATATCTTGTTTTACACGAAACTACGAGTCTAAATGAACTATGATATAGTATACTATTATAATTTATCCATTGTAATGGAAGGTATGAATAGGATTAACCTCATTATAGATAATTTGAATAATGTTTAATCTATAATAAATAGGTACTCAATCTTCAGTAAAGTAATTTTACACTTCAAAATATGTTTTATTCAAAAATGGGTTTTATTGCACTTTGTGCTTGGAAATTATAATTAATTTATTTCTTTTTTAGAAAAAAAATTAGTAAATGAATATAATTTTTGAAATAATCATATAATTTTTATCTTAGAGTGAACTTTTTGAATTTTCTGAAAATATTTATTTTTAATTGAATTATGAAAAATACTGATTTTTGTAAAACTTTCATTTTTTCATTATACCAACTAATTTTAAAGAATCATTATGTTTTTCATTTAATAATAAAATATTATAAGTCTCATATAATTATAAATAATCTAATTAATTACATAATAATCATCATTAAACTTGATATTAGAATAAGTTTGTTTTTTGGTATAAAAACACATTTTTTTTAAACCGTTTTTCATCACATTTTGTGAATTTGTTATTAAATTTAAATATTCGACTTATAGAAATTTAATTTTATAAAATTGATCCATAATTTTAATATTCATATCCAAATTCCTTAATGATTCCACTTTTATTTTTTTCATTATGAATAGTAACCAAGTTAAAAATTCAATGCTATGGTAAAGGTTAAAATGGATTAAAGAGAGGGATAAAATAAAAAGAAATGGGATAAAATTACTTAAAATAATTTATAAATAATATTTTTTCTATATATTTCTATACAATATATTTTTCATTTATAAAATATTCTAATTTTTATACACATTTCTTCAGTAAGACATTAATATATTTTAATATTTTGAAAAATTCCAAGTGTGTCCTCTCCCTCCCTTATAAAAGAACATCACTTCTCCTCTCTTCATCAGACATCATGAGCCTTATATATTTCTCTATCCCCAATAAAATTACTTTATAAAATCCCTATATATGATCTATATTTCATGGTTTCATTAAAATACCAACCTTATAAGGCTTAATTTTTAATCCAAAGGAGGTTGTCCAAATGAGAGGTACAGCTCTTAACTGAGTGTTTTCATTTTATTTATTATTATAACTTCATCAATTATATTATAAAAATTATGATATAACAAAATAATTATTTAATATATACTTATATTTTATTATGTGATTTTTTAAACCTTTATTTTTCTCCTTCTCCACCAACATGGAAATGAAAGCAATGTTCGTGTTTGCGTGTAGACTACCGCCTCACTAAGAAATATATTTAATTTTTCATCACCGCCATTTGTGGTTTGTAAATGTGATGGATTTAATTTTTATATATTATATTAATGAAATAATTATTCTTTTTTACTTATAATATATTATCTACCATCTTACCTTTACATCTATTGGAAAACGATAATGTCACTTGTGCATACGTGTGGACAACCACCTTTACAAAGTGATGAGTTTTTTTTCATCACCGATTTATAAGAATAATTATAAAAGTGTATATGATGACTCTATATTATAATTATGGAATTATTAATATTCTATAGTTGATGAAATCATAACCATGGTGTAATTAACAGAACCATCTAACTGACACATTCATTGAAAACAAACTAGTTTTCACCTGAATGTTCATTTTAATGAAGAAATTATTAACAAAAGGATAATTGGAATTATAAAATAATTATAAATTTTAATATATATAATAATATTGTTTTTGAATATATTTATAATCAATATATATTTATTACACATGATATTTGAATGTGTATAAAGTATGACGAGGCTTGAGGTAGTGGTTTATGTTACAATCTAATTTATTTTTGAGATTATATTTGCTAAATTTCAAATGAGGAAAATTATATATATCTTATCGTTTAAACCCAATATATTTTCTTATACTTAAGTTATTCCTAAAATTTTTATGTATTAGTATCATTTTCCAATCTTTGGTACTTAAAATTATCGAGAAAAATTTTTGAAAGAAAATACGACCTTATTTCCTCTGGTTGATTTTTTTCTTCCATGTCTATCCACTTCAAAATTATTTTATGGAAGTTTTTACCTATAAAATAAATGTTTTAAAAAATTAATTTTCATTACTATTTAATTTATTTAAAAAGTATTTAAATTAATATTTTTAATTAAATAATTTATGAACATGTCTTTTAGAATTTTTTCAAAAGTGTAAAAAGAATGTTCTCTTTTAATGTACACGGTATGAACATATTTTTCCACCACCATGAACATTATTTTCATTGAATATTACTTTACAATTTTATTTTTTTATATTCAAATAAAAGTGTTTTATAAATATTTTGGGAATTTTTAGTTAAAATTTTATCAAAATAAAATGATGTGTTTCTTATATATTCAAAGAATGGTACATATGATATATTAAAGATATTTTTCAACTATGTAAACATCATTTAAGTATTTTTATGCATTAGTAGGGATATGATCTTATGATATCATCCATTTTATTTCTTTTTATGGCTTATGATGATGATGATTTAATGATAAATATATGAAACTTGTTTCTTTCCCATGGGATAATTATATTATGATGAAACATTTAAGAAACCCATTTTTGCACGGTTTAAGCTATGATGAAATAATGAAATTTTCATGAAACTCATTTTCTTTCCATTAGTTATGATATGATGATATGATGAATGTTTTATGATCTTTTGGTACACATATGTGTGGTTTTCATTATGTGATGGGTGGGTCCAAAAATATATAGCCCTCTAATGCATTAGGTAATTATTGATTTCTTGTGAGGTAAAAAGGATTTGAATGGGGAGTAAACCTAGTTTAGTGAGAGACTCTGTCGAATAAGATAGTCTTTGGATTGAACTATGACTAAGGAAATGATTAAATAAGGAGTGAACCTAGACCACTATGATAGTATTAGAAGTGATCCTTGACTAAGGAGATGATTTTCTATGCTTATGTATATACCAAAAACTTATGTGTTATACTTATAACATGTTATCATGACTTAAGATTGATTATTAATGATTCCACATACTTCTAAATTTTTTATTTTTTTATGAAAAAATCTTATTCCATGATTTATGATTAATTATCTTTGACTAATTGGGCATGATTATCACATGTTAAGATCATTTTATCATACCATTATGTTTATCTTATCATCAGTTATGATCATTGATTTATATATTCTATTTTTACCTTACTAAGAATTTGAGTCCACCCTTTCTTATATTTTGTTTCCCCGAGTAATAATGAAATTTTTTAAGTATGATATTTATAATAAGTGTACTAAATCTGAGTCCACCCTTTCTTGGGAATTCTCTGTAATTTTATTTCATTGTAATGATGGACTTTGTGGTTTCTCACTTTCCTTGCAAAGTGATTTGATAATCCAATAAAAAATATTTTTCAGTCAGTTAGTACTAAATTTTAATAAATTTGTGGGAGATGTTGAATATATTTCATGAAATAAGATGATTATGTATCTAGTCTCTAAAGACACTAAACCATTAAGTTTCTAGGGAATGTATTATTATGAGATGCATTGAATATTATTTTAAAATGATTTAATATATATGTATGAAATTTTTGGTTCACCTCAACATTACCATCTTTAGGACTTTAGAATTCTAACCCATGCACTGAAACCATATCATCACTCTCAGGATCTAGAGATTCCACATCATCATTTATAGGGGATAAAATTTTCCCCATGATTTATTTTAGGTTCAAAAATGACTCTTCATCTTAATCATCCAATGATATTGGGATAGAAGAAGGAGCAGAAAATGAGTTTAGGGATTCCCTTCAAACATTTAAGGAAAGAGTCTCTAACACTGAAAAAAAACTCATATTGGTGAATTGGGTCACAAAGGAGGATCCACAGCCTACATTGATCAGTGTTTCCATGTCACCTAATGAACATGAGATATATGTACCCTTCCTTAAGAAACACCATGATTTATTCTCCAAGAATTACACTAAAACACCTGGAAATAATCTTGATGCAGTTACTCACCATTTGGGTATTACAAATGATCATCATGGTTTTATAAAAGTAGGTAGACGAATAAATACAACTCATATTTATTTGGAAGAAATCAAAGGTAACAAGATCATTAAATCCAACTCCATTCAAGAGGTCTAATGTCTGAAAAGGATTGAAAAAACCATCCCTATAAATATGAATAATGTTATTATTATGGTTTTCATTGAATTTATAGATATCAATCAGCATATCCTAAAGGATGATTTCCTAATCCCAATCATGGACCTACTATTTTATGCATCTATTGTCTTTTAGGACCTTGCCTTCATTGATTCGTATCAAATATGTAAAATAATTTAGATGGATCTTGATAAAGAAGAAACTCACATCTTTAGGTCAACCTAAGGGATATATTTATATCATGTAATTACCATTGGTTTGAAGAATGATGGTGTTTCATATCAATATATTAGGAACCATATCATCAATATACTTATTGAGAAAATAATGGAATGCTATGTGGATTAATTTGTGACCCTATCTCGATGGCGTTATGATCATCTAGCTAATATTCAAACAGTCTTCAATAAAATGTGGAAACATGGCCTGAAGATAAACCCATTGAAATTATCTTTCATAGTAACATTGCTAAAATTTACTAGATTCGTTGTATGTCATCTTGGTATTTAATTCGACCATAGTAAGGATAAGAAAATCCTTTTTATACCACCACTGCATAATATAAGGAGCTTTGGGGACTCCAGATTCATCTGGACTATAATGGATGTTTTATTTCCAATATCATTGGTAAGTACTTATCCTTCATAAGGTTGATAAAGAAGTGGGTCACCAACCAGTGGGATGATGATTTTTATAAATCTTTCAGTTATATCAAGTCATATTTTATATGCTAGCTAGACCTATAGTCACTTATGGAAGATAAGCCTCTCATCCTATTTGTAAAGGACCTAGATTGATCTATCAATACTATCCTTACTTAGAATAATAATTTAGGGAAATAGAACTACCAATATTATCTTATAAGAAATGTGTTGTATACTGAGACTCAATACTCTAACATCGATAAGAACCTCCTGGTGATGATTTTCATAGTGCAGAAGTTGAGGCATTACCTATGGAACCCTGAGGTCCATCTTATCTCTCGTATTTACACTCTCAAATACATACTTAGTTTTCCGATTCTAACTCAATGTCTAGAATAGTGGGAAGTCATCCTGTAGTATTCTGATATTCAGTTCATGATATAGAAGGCAATCAAAAGGCATGTAATGGTTATCTTTCAGGTAGTGTATCCCACATCAGAAAGGGGAATATTGAATAAGGAACCTTTCATTAAATTGTGTTTAAATGTTAATGAAACTCCCAAAATTTGGGAGATGTATTTTTATGGTGCTTCCAAAATCCCAATATGAAGAAGACTGGAAAAATAAAAACTCAACAGAGTTGGCATGTGAATTTTTCTTATATCTGGTGAAACAATAGTTATTTTATATTACTTCATATTTTTTGAATGAGGCACCAATAAAAAAGTTGAATACCATGATCTCATTGTTGGCTTCAAGATGGACTTATAGATATCAGTGGATTAGTTATATATTAAAGGTGGATTAGTTTTTTCGGTTAATTAATAGTGAATATTTCATTAATAAGAGAGAATTTATCCCTCCACTCTATTACATATTAGGAATAATGATATAATTCCCCTTATATCCAACATGGTATCACATCCCATATTCTTAGAATACCCAATACAATGAATTGAATAATTCAACCATATCCTCAGAATATCTATACCATAATCAAACAATCGTCTACATCACATAAAATAGGGTGTTATCAACATTCATTGGAAAAAAAGAATCAATGAGACCAACACAACCCTGGGGTAAGACATGTTTATATCTTCACTAATTTATACTAGTGTTTGATTAATGTTCCCCATATTTCACTACCTATAAATCAAAATTCATCTATTAGATTGAGAGAAGTGAGGATAGATCTGACAGTGGTAGGTGACATTCATCCTTTATAAAGTCATAAATTCAAATATATTCTTCTTAAAATAAGGCATTAATAGAGTCCTTCTCAGATATATTTAAGGTAGAGAGACCCATCACTATTATGCAAGAAGTCCATGTGGATGCATGTGGTTCTCATTAGTCAAGAACCCCGATCTCCCATAAAATAAATATAATTGGATACTTTTGGAAATCGATGAATCCATACTATAAGTAATTCAAAATGAACTTCCATACCATCAAGATATATGATAATTTCATCCATTAACCCCTATATCCATTACACACTACCCATACTCTTTTTTATTTTTTGTCTAGGTAATATATTCCATGGGGCTATATCCCTTAGCTACATCCATGAATTTCAAGTAAATCCTTACCACCATTGACTTATTCTCTAAGTTGGATGAGGCTATATACATTAAGTAAGTTGAAATTATTATTTTCAACAATTTTTGGAAGTTTAACATCATTACTAGATTTGGTGTCCCTCACAAAATATTAATGAAAAATGGCACCATTTTTTCTATTATAAATTAAAGAGGCTTGATCGGTATTATAGTATTTAATTCAACCACTCATCTCACTATAACCCATTTTATAATTTATAGATCAATTAATTCAACATATATTTTTCTAAAATAATCTAGATAATGTTGGACAAGGATAAGAAGATTTTCCCAAAAAAATACATGCACGGTTTGTGGGATTATCCCACCACAACTCATACTTCTATATAAGTGACCCCATATTCTCTTGTATACATGATAAAGACTTCCATACCAATTAAGGTTCAACTTCATTATATTTTCATAACTATATTTAATTAGTTATCTAAAGATGAACATTCTTGGAAGGGAGTGGGTAAATTATAACGATTTGATGAGAAAAGTTTATGCACACTACACAACCTAGAAGTCCTTATTAAATGAGTTTCATGATCATTGAATAAGAAATTTCATATTTACTCATTCCTATAAGATAAAATGGTTCTATCCCTATAAATTTCAATTATAACAGCAAATTATCTTCTAAATCTTGAACAAAAATGGGAGGGACCTTAATTCATTTCCAAGGTCTACTCCAACAGAGTGTATTCCCTGATTATAATGGATGGAGAGCATATCATGACCACTTCCAGTGAAATATTACTCAATAAATACATTTCATAACATCATGATTAGTTCATATCACTCAAGTTATATGGCATTAAACTTTACAGAATAATATCTTGGTCGCATGACATGAAACTAGATGAAAACATCATCTCTACAAGTCATTAAACTGCATATACCACATTTGATTTGTATTAATGTAAATTGAATATCACATATATCATTTTCATATAATGTAAAATTCCATGATTCATGTTAGAAATTACCCTAAAAGGAATTATCATTTGGAATCAATAATCATGACACATGTAATCTTGGAGGTCATGATCGATTGCTCTGATTTTTCTAATTATGATACATCATTTCCAAAGGATGGAGACATATTCTTGTATTCATGACTGAAGACTTAATGAAAAAATTATATTATAGAAAACCTCTCAAGCTATTTGATAATATATGTTAGACATTCTTTCCTTACATGATTTTTATATCCATATAAGAGTTTTAAGTGTGTGTTCCCTTCCACCATATATTGGTCATCACTAAGGTGAAATTCCATTATCATAATAATGTCTTGTGTCTTGAATCTTATTAGTTCAAGATACATAGTGAAATAGTAATTATTATACCCAACTACAAGATCATTTTAAATTATTCCTCTAACCCTGTTTTGTTGAAAGATCCCTCAATTTATATAGGGTTCCCTCTCTTTAACTAAAAATGTGACATGATGGCCTTAATTCCCCACATATATCATAAATATTCATGAAATTACATAGTGATTTAAGGATATACTTTACTATGACCAACCATAGATTATATTCATAGTGATTGTTACCTAGGGATGAGACACTAGATTCATCAGGGAACCCATCAGGCTAGATTTATATAGAGAGATGTCATATTATAAAGACTGTTTCTAGCTAGATTTTTATAAATAATCTGATATGTAATGATGTCAAGATCTCTAATCCTGGTCCTGACCATAATCTCCAACCAAAACCCTAACTTTTTCTCAAGGGTTGGATCACTTCATTCATATAGGGTTTTCCTCTATTGATCTAGTGTTTGGGTAAAGCTATACCATTTTTCTACATAGTTTAGATCAACAAAAAAAACCCATATCATATTCTAAAATAAATGACTTTAAACTATAAAGAGTTTCCATTTTCTAAATCCTCTCTCACACATATACGAGATATATTTTTGAAAGATTCCCCCTTCAGCATGAGGATCTCCAACCATGAATATGTACTAAGTTAAAATATCCCTATTTCTATCATGGTGTTCATGTCTTATTATGTATAAAAATATCCTTAGCATACCTACATTTAAAAATAATGATATAGAAGTCTGAGTAGAATAACTATAAAATTTGAAACACCTTATTTATTGTTGCATGAAGTTAAATGTAATGACATGTGGTCCATCATACAAGGCCTTGAATGAATTAGACTGGATTACTCTAAATGTATTAATTTCCAGTCATCAAATCCATACATTTGTAGGAGGTCTATGTGCATGACTCTCCAACATTCATCAGTTTTCACTAAGAAAAAAATCCCCTTTATATAGTAGAACTACAGGTGGATTGAATGCCACATTATAGGATATATAGTGACACCCAAAATTTCAATTCTAGGTCCATCCATATAATTCTCCAATATCTAATTTCTTTATAGTGTATTATCTAATAATTAATGTCGATTCATATTTCATTAGACTCTATACTAAAATGATACGTCCTATATATGTGAATATTGTGTGTGGATTGATTCCAGTGGTGACATGATATATAATGATGCCTAGATAACTTATCCTTGGCCCAGATAGAAACCTAAATCAAATCTCTGCTTCATCTTGGTACTTTATTTATTTTCATTTTCATTAGGGTCCCTACAAAAAGTCCATCCTTGGGATGAAACCATATTATTCTACACATGATAATGATTTATGTAAAGACTTAGACATTTTATTTTATATTTATAAACATATTCCTAGGTCAAAATTTCCCTAATTATTTAGGTTCTAATCATGAAAACTTAAATCGTACGACATCCAAGACTAAGCTTCCTGACTACAGAATTTATAGTACAATGTCCAAATTATATGATCCTAAACTGAACGGCATATGGTTTATCCTACAAGATCTTAAAATACATATAGTGTCCTACCCTATGTTTCCTAATCTTCTTACATGAGAACAAAACTAGGAGAGACCTTTACCAACACATGGACTTTTATCCTTGAATCCATGGTGAATAAAGTAAAAAATTCTCTCTCTCTTAAGTAAGAACCAAATTTATACACTAACCTTTATGATATTTTTTACATCCATAAGAACACCCCTTATATATAGTTTTTGTGGATATTGTTGCATTTTCATCTATTGATATCATGGTTAGATATGAAAAATTCCCCCGTATAATATTCCTATCAACTCATAGTAAATTTATAGACATCCTTATTGCATGATATACAAGGTTAAAATGCATAACACCTTTTTACTTCTCATGTAGTGATAAACTACATGACATAAATCCCATCCTATATAAACCCAAACTTTTTATATTGTTACATTATATATGACCTTCTTTGCCTACATGAGTGTAGATCCATATAAGGGTGACTGACTTACAATACCCCTCACTGAGTAAAAATATCCCTTTCCCTTGAAATTCATGGTGTTTTTTCTCCTCATATTTAGAGTTATCTTGGAACTAAGGAATTTTCCTAAACACCTCCATGGAATATATTATAGTTATAACTAACTCTAGGATAAAATAATTCCCTTTTGTATGTGAATTAGATCTATGAATGTACCTTATAAGATATAGTGACCTTATCCTTTTACACATATTATTACATTATTTTAAGTATAATTATCCATCAATTACAAACCAAGGATTGAAAAGTATAGTGTCCTTAGAAGACTACGTAAATAATTAGAAAACATGAAACTAGAATAAAACATCCTTTTATCTATCTTCATAATGAGATCCTAACTCCCTTTGAGATCCTATAGCAACATTGGATAGCCTATGGAATACATAGACAAAAGCGATGATCTAAAAATACTAGTAAGGGAATAAACATGGAAAATAATCATAACAATAGTAGAAGCCACCAGAAGCAGAGCTAACCAGATTAGAAGAATAAGAGGGAATGGCAGCTGCCATCGGGACCAGGCACCGTGAAGCTTTGTATGGGGCAATGCTAGCTGATCAGCAATGAAAGGTGGGGTTCTAGGTGATCAATGACACAGAAGCTGGGGAGGAGTTGTTCTAGTAGGTTGGACCTACGGGTCATGTAATGGGCATGGTATGCCTCTGGGCCTTCGGTTCATGTATTTTGGGTCAATCAGGCCTTGTGCCTTGGGCCTATGGGTCATGTATGGGTTCCCCTTCAAACCTTAAAAGGGTGATTATCCATAATAAAAATAAAAAGAATGCCTTCGGGCCATTCGAGGGGTAAAAGGGAATGGCTCATGAATAAACATATAGAGGTATAACATATATAACATTGAATCATATGATCATGGAAATAAAGGAATGTGGCATCATAAAGCATGACATAAACATGAGTCAAGGATAACTTCTAAGACTATATCACGTGGTGGACAAAGTCCCATAATAGATTAGGTTTACTCCATAAACCCATATATAACGTCTCATGAGACTAAAACATTAACTAGTTCATTGGATTGATATATAGGTGTACCCATCATAATATGTACATTCATATGTGTTCCACATAAATAATCAAACACAGGGAATAAACATAAGGGTTTCCCATGGAAAGAAATGGGTTTTGTAATCATGTCATAAGGCATAACCAAAGGGTGTATCATAATAATATCCATGAAATAAAATATTTAAATTATTATTATACATTAATAAAGTAAATATAAGAATATATAATGAATAATTAAGTCTAACTAAAGTTAAAACATGAAAAATAGTGGCTAGGTAAGTTTAGAAATATGCCACTTAAGCATAGTTTTAGGGAAATAATGAATAGTCTTTAAAGAGGATAAAGGCATGATTATTTCAATAAAAACAAAAACTAAATAAATTTTTTTTCATGATAAAATGAATTTTATAAAATATAGTTTGATTAAAATATTATATGGAGTTTATTTGAAAATGGATAAGAAACTAAGAAGTTCCCTTTAATCGGGTTTGCTTGTCAGGAGAAATTGTGAAGGGAACCTTTTAAAATATGTATTTCCCCATAAAATAAATATTAATTGAGATAGATATATATGTTTGGAATATATATACATAATATATATTAATTATATAATAATATTGAAGATATAACTTGAGTCAAAGTGAGATAAAGCGTTACCCAAATGAAATATGGAGGTTTGGGGAGATCTCTTACCTTATGTACGAATGTGTTCTTTACTTGCACTTAATTTCATGGATAATAAAATTATATTAATTAATAATTTAATTCATAACCTATTAGACATATATTTTATTTATTATAATTTTATTAATTTCATTTATGGAAATTTTATGAGTTATAAAGTTTAATTTTATCATTCCAGGAGCATTTGTTTCACATTTTCATGGTCGGTTAACTTGTGTATTTTTATAGATGTTCTTATAAAATGGGAATAGTACTATAGAAGTGATATTATATGGTATTAATGAACTTATATAAGTCTATATTTTCCCATATATCAATTTTTTTGTCATCAGGATGATTCATTTGATAAAATTTTAATGATGAATGTTTAGTTTATTGTGATGGTTTTTCTGACCATCACAGACTAGTTTTATTTTATTTAATATTATGTATATATATTAGTTTTAGAAAATGAAATAAGTTATAATATACATATTAAAATCTTATTTAATCATAATAATACTTTTATGACCAGCCTTGAAGACAGTAATTGAAAATGAAAAAAAATTATCCCCAAAGATGGTTAACCGCCATAATTTGGACAATGGTTTCATTTATTTGAATAAGAGGAGATGATAAAAGGGGTGGATGGAATATGTTCCATTAAAAATATAAAATTATATTATATACATGATACTGTATTTATTATTATTTTATTTATTAAGGATGTGAGGAGAAGGTATAAGAAGAAAAGAAATTAAGAGAGGTGGTTTAAGAAAGTTACCTCTTGAATATCACATAATTAAAGGACCCTTTAAGGGACTTGGAATTCATATTTTAGTGAGAAAAAAATCACTTGAACATAAGGAGAGAGGGTAGGAGAGGTTTTTTTATATATTTTTTAATCTTCAAGTCTTAGAACTTGTGAGGAGAAGGGATGGTGAGGGTGGTATTTATAAGGGGAGGAGATAGGTGTTTCTGATTATTATATTCATTAGTTTATTATTCTGGATAAAGTATATCAATAGTTTTGATTATTGTGACTATATAAAGTAACTATGGCATTCTAATTCGAACTAATTGGTTCATACATCATGCATGACTCAAAAATTCATGTATTTGGTTTATAATGTTAAATACCATAAATTACCATATTTCACTACTCACCAAAAATTCAACTATTTTACAAAAATCCAAAAATTTAACCCTAACTATATTTCAACATGTATATTTCAAAAATGAAATCCATTTTATGAAAACAATTTTTTAAATTTTCTTAATTTAATTTTTAAATAAAATCAGCATTTATTCGAAAAATGTTGATTTTAATACTATAATTGTTTTTATAACCCTTTGAAAAATTATTTATGGTATCATAAATATTTTATATCATTATAATAAAACTTCATATTAATTTATAAATCCAATTTATGTAAATAAAATTTATTTTAAATCATTATATTTATCATAAAAGTTTGATTAAAATATTTATGTTTTATAAATATACAGACAATTAATTTACCATTTTAGAAACATTTATTTACTTTTAACATGATATAAATATATCATATTTTCATTTTATAAAATACCTAAATATTATTTCATATTTCCATAGGTGAGTTTATTATTCTAACGGTCAGATTACTATTCCTAACGGTCAGATTATTGTTCTAATGGTCAAATTACTATTCCAACAGTCATATTTATAACAGTCATATGGGTTTCCTAATTCCTATAAATACCTATTATTCCATTCATTATTCATTCACATATACTTTCTCTCATGTTTATATATATACATTCATCTTCAGAATGAATATTGTATTATTAATATTATGTTTTATTTCTACAGCTTTGTTTGTGAGTCAGGTCATTCTGGTGGATCGACCATATCCAAAATTGTAGTACCCTTGGTTTTTGGTATGTAACACTTAATTGATTCTTTTTATGGTTATAAATTGTAAAGGTGGCGGTTAGAAGAGTTGGTATAACTTTGGAAGTGTTTTGGGGTAAAATGGAAGTTGCACAGGCGGTGCACGGTTTGCCTAACCGTGTAGTCAAACCGTGTGCAGTGGTCCTCTTGGGGTAGTAGATCCAACATGGTTGGATCACGATTTGGGATACCATACAAGTGGAAGCTATTCATACAGTGTCTACCACATGGTTAGCACACGTTTTTCCTAACCGTGCAGCCAAACCGTGCGCGGAGTCAAATCTAGATCCTTAAAAATAAGATCTCACTCTTTTTTGACATAACTCTCACATTTCTTCCCCAAACCGGACCTAACTTGGTATTTTTCTCTTCCTAAGGCAAAATAAGGTTATCCCATCGTTCCATAGGTGATATTAATTCTTACCTTGGTGAATCAAAGCCATATTCTTATGGTATGTGATCATTCTTCTTCATTCTTGATCAGTTTATTAGATCTACTTAGATCTACTTCTCCTCTTCTCTTGGTTTCTCATATCTATGCCAGTTATAGGTATATATAGGTTGGTTGATTCCAAATATGTTGATATTTGGCTTTTTTCTTGGTACGATAAGAGATCTAAGGTGGGTTCTTGGAGAATCGACCTGATTTTCTTGTGCGTTTTTTGTTCGTTGTGGTTTTCATCAAAACCTTTGAGGTAGGAGGCTTCACTCTCAACTCCTATTAATATAATTTATTGGAATGATTTCAAATTGAATGTGTTGTGTTGAATTTATTTTGACTTGGTTTATTGAACACTTGTTGGAAACCTTCTTGAGTAACAGTTTGTGAAATCTGTAAAATTGGGTGTTTGAGTAGAGTGATTTTTTTCTTGGATTTAAAATATGGATTTTAAAAGGAGGATTTTTCTATATTGTTGGCACATGAATTGGATTGTATGTTTTCAATAAAAGGGAAAGTTTTATTGAAATGAAATTTTGATTTGAAATTGGTCGTGCTTTGGTTTTTAATAAAATATTAGTTTTATTGAAGTGGTTTATTTTGGTAATAGAAATATTTGGAATAAATGGTGTTGGTGTGATTTCATGCTTAACAGACCCTTAATTAGGGACGATTACCATTGGGGTACAATAGAAGTGACCCTAGATTGGGGGGTGTCATTGGGACACAAGGTAATTGGACGAGAGACCACTCATGAGTATGGAACTGTCAAACAAAGCATGCATGTGTGGGTGTGTTGTGAACTATTGAATGGGGATGCCAAAATGATAATAAGAATTTATTTTAAGATTTGTTTAGTTTTTTTGGGAAAAATAACTTGCTGAAAAATTGGTTTCATTTAGTTTTGTTTTCACTTGGTTGTAAATGGTTTTTGGAACTTGTTTATATTTCGTTATAAACTGTTTTGAGAGATTGTTTTACATGAACTATTTTATGTAAATATTGATAAATATTATATCCTGGTGGTATGAGTAGGTAATTCATTGGTGAAAACCTATAGAGTTTTATACTCACCCCTAATTTATCACTTTGGTGCTTTTACATATGCTATTTTCTAGGATAAGGGAAAAGGTAATGTTTCCCATGTTTTTATCACTACCTCATGATTCTTGGGTTGTTCGGTGATTGTGGAGCTTGTAGATTTTGGATAATGGAGTATTGTGGTATCTTGAGTGTCTTTAGTTTTTTATCTAATATGTACTTTGATACTTGTTTGGTCTTCCACCGTTGCACACTTTCATGTGGTTTTGAGATACATGAAGTTGTTTAGTTGTAACGACCCGAGTCTGGAGCCCCTCCACTGGTGCCTCGTACCTGATTCGTCACATGACCTCAAGCGTGTTTTCCCGAATGCCAGAGGCTGCCGAGTAGCAGCGAGGGCCTTGGTGAGTCGGTGGGGAAACTATTCCCTCATTCGGTAAGGTATACAAGGTAAGAAAACAACAATAAACAGCGGAAGCAGTAAACAACATGCATAACAACAGAAACCAAATAGCAGAAACAATGTAGATATATAACTATGATGACAATGATGCAGCAGGTACAAGTATCTAAGGAAAATAGCAAACACAACAACGTGCTGAAATACAACTTAAACCAAGTGCAAAAGAAAACAAATTAATCTCCTCAGCATCGCGAACCATGGCTCGGTCCCAAGCTCCCCAGCTCCTGATGCAGTCAATATCTTGAAGTAGAAGGGTGCTTTCCCTTATCTATACCTATAGCAACATAGTCTACTTGGGCCCAAAATCATGACCCAAAAAGGGTGTGAGATACAATCCCAGTAGGCAATCACCCAAATATTTGTGCCTAACAGTCAATAAATACATGGCAGTAATAGAACAAGAAGTAGTAAACAGAAAAGCACAAGCAGCTACAATCCACAGTTCTAACAAGTAAAGTACACATGTAAACAGCCAGCAGTAAGAAGAAAACAGGTAAACCTCTAGGTAGCTCTCACAGCCTAACCCCTATGGTTCAACCTATATTACTAGTAACCCTCTGGGAGGCACACACAGTCTCACCCCTTTGGTTCAGCTATGTAATTAAGCAGACTCTCTGGGGAAGCACTCACCGTCAATTCCCCCTATAGTCTCGTATCATGCTAAAGGCTCTTTGGGGAAGCACTAAACCTCAATTCCCCCTGTGGCCCGCTTCGTGGATCTACAGACTCTCTGGGGAAGCACTCAACATCAATTCCCCCTATAGTCTCGCATCGTAATTAAAAGACACTCTGGAGAATCCCTTCTGCCAATTCTCCCTTTGGTCTGCTACTCTAGGTTCTCATAGTCCTGAGTATAACTAAACATGCTCAGTGCATGTGAATCATCCAAGTAAACCTTAAGAACTACTTGTCTATCAACTAAGGCTCAACAGTAATAACAAAATAGATAGTTCCACTATCCTACAATAAGGTATGACAACTGGAAAAACACCCAACAAGAAAAACAAACATGGAAAAGCAATCTGAGCACAAAAAAAATTACTCTAATCACAAGAAATAACCTCTACTAAAGAAAACAAGCAAAGAAGACAACCAGCAGGAGAAAAACAGGAAACACGCAATACCCCGTTCACGGGTATTGGTGGAATTTGCACATAAAACTCATCAAATTTCTACAGAAAGGCACAAACCACCTACCTCGATCCAAGGAGATCGATATACGTGAACCTCGATGACATATTCCTCTTAGAGCAACGTAGATCTGAGAAAACACACAAAATTTTCATCCCATGATAACTTGGAAATGAGGAGGAATCAAGAAATAAGGCTAAAGCAGAAGAAATAACTCACCGCTGTGATTCCAACGCAATCGACCGTGCTCGAATCAGAGAACAGATGGCGAGGTGGGAGTTCGTTGAATATTTGGTCGTACGGTCGCTCTCGGATGGACGAAATCTAGAGAAGAAGACGAATTTGGGGGTTAGGCACGACCCTGGTCCGTTTAATGAAAAAAAATAAAGTACACGGCGTGTAGTTCTTGAGTACACAGTGTGTACTTAAATTTTTTCATACTCCGAATTAAGCAGCCTCCACCTCTGCCTTACACACTGTGTGTGTGGCCCAGACACGGCCAGCACATGGCTTCGAGCCGGGGAAGATTACACGGTGTGTACTTAGAAATTAACCGGCGTGTACTTCTGAAATTTCCAGAAAATTTATTTTTCTCAAAAACTCCAGAAAAAGGAAAAACGTACCTGAAAAGAAGATCCGGGTTCTCAAAAACTTCCCCCCTTAAATAAATTCATCCCCGAATTTCCCTAACGAGACGGAGAATAAGAAACCCCAAACATCTCCGGCCACTGCGATTGTACATCGGCCTCCCTCTCCCAGGTCTCATCATGTACTTGCCCGTGCAACCATAGCACTCGTACTAGAGGAACAGACCGACCACGGAGAACCTTCGTACTACGATCGACAATCCGAATAGGATGCTCCTCGAACGACGCATCTACTTCAAGCTCGACTTCCTATGGCTGAAAGATGTGAGAAGGGTCTAAAAATTAATGTCGGAGCTGAGAGACATGGAAGACATCGTGCATGGCCTGATACCTCTGAGGTAGCTGCAACCGATAGGTGACCGGCCCCACTCTCTCCAAGACCTCAAACAGCCCGACGTACCGCGGTGAAAGCTTACCCTGTCTCCGAATCCTTTTGTGTCCCAACCTTGGTGCGACACGTAGGAAAACCTGATCACTGACCTCAAACTCCAGAGGTCATCTCTGCTGATCAGCATAAGACTTTTGTCGAGACTGTGCTGTAGCCATCCTCTTCCGAATCAGCTCTATCTGCTCTGAAGTCTCCTGAACAAGACGAGGTCCCAGCAAAGTTGCCACTCCTACCTCCAGCTAGCATAAGGGTGATCGGCATGGCCTACCGTACAAAGCCTCGTATGGCGCCATCTGAATGGTCTCCTGGAAACTGTTGTTGTAGGAAAACTCCGCCAGAGGAATGTGCTTCTCCCAAGAACTACCAAAGTCAATGATGCAAGCTCAGAGCATATCCTCAAGAACCTGGATCGTGCGCTCGGACTGGCCATCAATCTGGGGATGGTAAGTTGTACTCAAAAGTACCTGTGTACCCAAGGCCTTCTGAATTCCCTGAGAGAACCGAGAGGTAAAGCACGCATCTCTGTCTGAAACAATAGAGCATGGAACTCCATGCAGACGAACAATCTCTCTGATGTAAAGTCATCCCAGATCATCAACACTGAAGGTCTCCTTGATCAGCAAGAAGTGAGCAACCTTCGTAAGCCTGTCGATGACAACCCAAACCGCATCATTTCTACGAGGCGATCTCGGCAACCCGGTCACAAAGTCCATCGCAACATCGTTCCACTTCCACTCTGGAATGGGTAACTACTGTAAGAGCCCTGCTGGTCACTGATGCTCTGCTTTCACCTGCTAACAAGTAGAACATCTCATGACAAAACCAGCAACATCCTTCTTCACACCTGGCCACCAGTACTGGCGATGAAGATCCTGATACATCTTGGTGACGCCAGGATGAACTTCCTAAACTGAGGAATGGAAATCCCGCATCATCTCCTCACGTATGTCTTCTGGCACCCATACGTGTCCTTGGAAACGCAAGATCTCATCCTTGCCCACTGTCCATCCAGGAAGAGGGTCCTCTCCTGACACACTTTCCCGCAGGACTAATCCTTCTGAGTCTGATAGCTGCCTCATCCATACCCGATCAAGTAGCGTGGAGGTAACAGCTACAGAAGATAGAAAGGTCTGTCCCTGTCTGTCGTGCACCTCCAGATGCATCTTAGAGAATAGAGACATCAGCTGCCACTCACTACTGGCCTCCTGAACTGCCTGAATCTGAGTTCTCCTGCTCAACGCATCTGCCACGGCGCTGCCCTTTCCTGGCGTATAGGCAAGCTCGAAATCAAAGGACTGAAGATACTCAACCCACCTACGCTGCCTCAGATTCAGTTCACGCTGAGTGAAGATATACTTGAGACTCTTGTGGTCAGTGAAGACCACAAAGTTCTCTCCCAGAAGATAGTGTCTCCAACATCGCAAGGAATGAACAACATCTGCCAACTCCAGATCATGCATAGGGTAGTTCCTCTCATGTGGCCTCATCTACCGAGACCCATACGTAATGACTCCATCTCCCTGCATAAGCACAGCTCCCAGCCCAATACCTGAAGCATCACAGTAAATAGTGTAGCTCTTTCCTGGCTCTGGCAAGACTAGTATCGGTGTTGACGTCAACCTCCCTTTCAGCTCCTGAAAGGCTGACTCACAAGAATCTGACCATAATAACTTTGCCCCCTTCTTTTTTAGACCTGTCAAAGGTGCTGCTAGATGAGAAAAGTCCCGAATGAAGCATCTGTAGTGTCTAGCCATCCCTAGGAAGCTCCATACCTCAAAAACGTTCTTCAGCTGCTCCTAGGAAACTACAGGTCTCACTTTCTCTAGGTCCACAGATAATCCTTCCTCAGAGATGACGTGACCCAAGAAGTAAATCTGATCTATCCAGAAGTGGCACTTCGAGAGTTTAGCATAAAGATGATGCTCTCTCAGTGTACTCAGAACGATCTCAAGATGTGTGGCATGGTCGTGTCGAGTGTGAGAGTACACCAAGATATCTTCCATGAAGACCACGACGAAGGAATCCAAGTAAGTATGGAACACTCGGTTCATCAGTGCCATGAAAACTACAGGTGCGTTCGTGAGTCTGAAAGGCATGACTGTATACTCATAAAGACCATACCTTCTCTTGAAGGCTGTCAGAGGTATATCTGATGGTCTAACGCTCAATTGATGATAACCGGACCTCAATTAGATCTTCGAGAACACTCAAGCTCCTTGAATCTGATCGAAAAGGTCATAAATCCGTAGCAGGGGATATCGATTCTTGACCGTAAACTGGTTCAACTTCCGATAATCCACACAAATCCAAAGGATATCGCCTGCCTTCTTCGCAAACAGAACAAGCGAACCCCAAGGAGAAGTACTGGGTTGGATGAAACCCTTAGCCTGTAGCTCCTCCAACTGCTTCTTGAGCTCCTGCAACTCAGGTGTGGCCATCCTATAGGGAGGAATGGACACTGGTGCCGCTCCTGGCACGATCTCAATAGAGAAATCTACCTCACGCTCTGGAGGAAAACCTGAAAATTCCTCTAGAAAGACATCCCTGAAGCGATCCACTACTGGAGGAAAGTCCAACTGTGGAGTCCCCTGATCATCCAGATAAAGACTAACAATCTGGGTCGTCACTCCTCCTAGCCCAAGATGCTCGAGTCCCGCCCGACTCACCCGAACATCCCATTCACCTCTATGAAGGAAAGATTCACCCTCTAGTGAAATGAAACCGACTCTAAGGTGATAACAGTCAACGACTGCCTGGAAGGGAATCAACCAGTCCATGCCAAGGATGACATCATAGTCTGTTATCTCTAGGACATAGAGATCCCATAAGAAGTGATACCCTGCAACCTCAAGAGGGAAATCTCTACACTGGCGTACACTAGATGTCCTCGTCCCCAAAGGTGTGTCTAGTGTCAACGAGTCGACAGAAGAAAAGATGCAGAGTCCAAGGATCTCCACAACGGAAATAGAGATAAAGCTATGCGTAGCACCAATATCAAAAAGGGCTGAAGATAAAACTGAGGCTACTAAAATCGTACCTCGAACAGTAGAAGGGTTGGGATCCTGCTCATGATAAGTTTGCTCCACGATGAAAGACTGGCCTGCACCGCGGCCCTGTGCCCCTGGCTGAACACTCTGAGCTGAAGCTCCCTACTGGTGCTGAGGAATTGGTGTCTGACTGCCATGGCCTCGACCCCCACCTTGGCCTGAACGGCCGGAAGAACTCCAGTTCCCTGACTGGTGAGAGACTGGTGGGGCTGCTCCTGAACGAGGAGTCATGGAAGAACCCCGGACACCTACCGCTGGTGAGAAAACCTGGCAGAAATGCTGAAGGTGACCCATCTTGCCGCAAGATCGACATTCCACGGGGTCTCTCTAGCACTGCGACCTCATGTGCCCTGTCCGGCCACACTGGTAGCATGTCACCTGGATGCCTGATGATGCGTCTCGCTTCCTCGAATCACCGCGTGTAGGCTCCCTACGGCGCTTCTTGCTATCATCTGAAGGAAAGCTAGCTCTGTAAGCAGTACCGCTCTGACTTGCAGCTCCAGAGTCTCTCAGATTGCGCTCCGCAATCATTTCCTGGTTGACGATGGAAGTAATGGAAATCAGCTGGAAGATGTTCACTTGTGAGCGGATCTCCCACCTGAGTCCATCCTCAAACTTCCTTGCCAAGAACACCCCACTCCCATCCCAAAGGGGTGTAAAATGCTGCATCTCAGTGAAACGAGAGGAATACTCCATGACAGATAGAGTACCCTACTCTAAGATCATGAACTCCCAGGCTCGATCGTCCCTCAGGGTCTCCGGGTAGAAGTAGTCGTAGAACACGCGCTGGAACTCCTCCTAAGTCATAGCCTGTTGTTGACCCGCCCGTGAGACCACGTCCCACCACCTCTTGGCGGAGTCTCAGAGCATGTAGGTGGCGAGCTTGACCCGCCTCTCTGGAGGCGTCTCCAGATGCTCAAATATAGTCAGCATGGCTTCCAGCCAAGACTCTGCAGCCTGAGGTCCTCCCTCCCCCGAGAACGTGGGAGGATGCTGCTGCCGAAAGACCCGCGTCAAGTCTGCCATAGACGAGGCAGGAGGCGGTGCTCCCTAGAAGGCCTGCATCATCCTCATGAAACCTTCCCTAAACTGTGCATTAGTGCCCACGACTGGTACAACAACCGGTGCCAAGGCTGTCTCGGCTGGGGGATCGACAGGAAGTCCCTGATCAGCCCTGTCTGGTGTCTGATCATTTCCTGATGACAGACGTACGATTGGAGGATGTCTCGGAGGCATAGTTTTGAATAATCAAAAGCACACCTTAGATCCGGAAAACAAGGACAAAGAATACAAGAGTACAAAACGGGAAAAGGGGAAGAAAAACACATAAGATTTCAAAACACGACTACACGGCGTGTATAAAACAACATGGCGTGTCTTCTTAAACCACTGACATGGGCGTGTACTCTCACCCTACAAGTCGTGTACACTTCAAACTACACGGCGTGTTGACCCCCCCCCCCCCCCACACACACACACACGGTGTGTACTTGAAAATTATTCCCCTTCCCGAGTCTCCTTACACGGCTCACCCACATGGTCCGACTCAACCCGAGACTACACTGCGTGTTTGAAACAAACACGGCGTGCACTAGACACGGCTTCGGCGGTCCGTGTTGTTGAGTACACGGCCTTCTACACGGCTTGACCTTACACGGCATGCTCCGAACAAGCACGGCATGCATAGGTGAAGGTGACACCATCCCATGTTGTTCGTGACACAGCCGGGTACCTGGGCAATACTACACGACGTGTTCCGAAAAAACACGGCGTGTGGAAAGGAAGGTAACGTTGGCCCGTGTTGTTCGTGACATGGCCGGGTACATGGCTCCGAACTCACACGGCGTGCACCAATGGTACACGGCGTGTTCCCGAAGTTACTCCCACAACACCATGTCTTGCTCACACGGTCAGTGACACGGCCTAAAAACTACACGGCGTGTATCTAAAAAAGCACACGTCGTGTATTCTGGGTTTTTCTGGGCAGTAGCTCAGAAACTGCGCAAAATTCCAGAAACACTAAAAACAAGGGAAAAGATACCAAATTCCAATCTGTGAGGGCCTATAACACCTAAAGAACCAAAATTTGGTGTTCATTTTAAGCAAGGAACAAAACAATAGTTTTCTAACACAACAGTAGAGAATATATCAAGCATCTATCACAACAGCATGCATAATCTACACAGAGCCTATCACAATAGCATGCAATCGCTAATTCACCCTAGATGGCATGGAAAGAATGCATGAAATGTGATTTCTACAAGTTCCTATATGATGCATGAGATGGAATACCCCCATCTCATCGAGTTGCGACAGAAATAGAACCAAAATATCAAAACAATAACCGCACAAGTCATACGAATCACTCTAGGTGAAAACATACCAACATTAAAATCTCAAAAACAAAAACTGTAATTAACGAGGTAGTATGGATTTTCCCTATACACAGGTTAGCTACTCCCGATCATAGATTAATTCCAAGTACCAAATCCATCCTATCCCTGGCTAAGGTCTCCAAACAGTAAAGCAAGATAAAAGAACTCCTCTGATACCACTTTGTAACGACCCGAGTCCGGATCCCCTCCACTGGTGCTCGTACCCAGTTCGTCACATGACCTCAAGCGCGTTTCCCCGAATGCCAGAGGCTGCCAACTAGCAATGAGGTCCTTGGTGAGTCGGTGGGGAAACTATTCCCTCATTCGGTAAGGTATACAAGGTAAGAAAACAACAATAAATAGCGGAAGCAGTAAACAACATGGATAACAACAGAAACCAAACAGTGGAAATAATGTAGATATATAACTATGATGACAATGATGCAGTAGGTATAAGTATCTAAGGAAAACAGAAAACACAACAACGTGCTGAAATACAACTGAAACCAAGTGCAAAAGAAAACAAAGTAATCTCCTCAGCATCGCGAGCCACGGCTCGGTCCCACGCTCCCCAGCTCCTGATGCAGTCAAGATCCTGAAGTAGAAGGGCGCTTGCCCTTATCTATACCTGTAGCAACATAGTCTTCTTGGTCCCAAAATCATGGCCCAAAAAGGGTGTGAGATACAATCCCAGTAGGAAATCACCCAAATATTTGTGCCTAACAGTCAATAAATACATGGCAGTAATAGAACAAGAACCAGTAAACATAAAATCACAAGCAGCTACAATCCACAGTTCTAACAAGTACACATGTAAATATCCAGCAGCAAGAAGAAAACAGGTAACCCTCTGGGTAGCTCTCACAGCCTAACCCATATGGTTCAACCTATAGTACTAGTAACCCTCTAGGAGGCACACACAGTCTCACCCCTCTGGTTCAGCTACGTAATTAAGCAGACTCTCTGGGGAAGCACTCACCGTCAATTCCCCCTATAGTCTCGTATCGTGCTAAAGGATCTCTGGGGAAGCAGTCAACGTCAATTCCCCCTGTGGCCCACGTCATATATCTACAGACTCTCTGGGGAAGCACTCAATGTCAATTCCCCCTATAGTCTCGCATCGTAATTAAAAGACACTCTGGAGAAGCCCTTCCGTCAATTCTCCCTTTGGTCTGCTACTCTAGGTTCTCACAGTCCTGAGTATAACTAAACATGCTCAGTGCGCGTGAATCGTCCAAGTAAACCTCAAGAACTACTTGGCTATCAACTAAGGCTCAACAGTAATAACAAAAGAGACAGTTCCACTATCCTACAACAAGGTATGGCAACTGGAAAAACTCCCAACAGGTAAAACAAACATGGAAAAGCAATCTGAGCACAAAAACAATTACTCTACTCACAAGCAATAACCTCTACTAAAGAAAACAAGCAAAGCAGAAAACCAGCAGGGGAAAAACAGGAAACACGCAATACCCTGTTCACGGGTATTGGTGGAATTTGCACATAAAACGCATCAAATTTCTACAGAAAGGCACAAACCACCTACCTCGATCTGAGGAGATCGATATACGTGAACCTCAATGACAGATTCCTCTTAGAAAAACGTAGATCTGAGAAAATGCACAAAACGTTCATCCCATGATAACTTGGAAACGAGGAGGAATCGAGAAACAAGGCTAAAGCAGAAGAAATAACTCACCGCTGCGATTCCAATGCAATCGACCGTGCTCGAATCGGAGAACGGACAGCGAGGCGGGAGTTCGTCGAAGATCCGGCCATACGGTCGCTCCCGAATGGATGAAATCTGGAGAAGAAGATGAATTTGGGGGTTAGGTGCGACCCCGGTCCGTTTAATGAAAAAAAAGAAAGTACACGGCATGTACTTCTTGAGTACACAGCGTCTACTAAAATTTTTCTGTACTCCGAATTAAGCGGCCTCCACCTCAGCCTTACACACCGTGTGTGTGGCCTGGACACGGCCAGCACACGGCTTCAAGCTGGGTAAGAGTACATGGAGTTTACTCAGAAAGTACACGGCGTGTACTTCTAAAATTTCCAGAAAATTTATTTTTCTCAAAAACTCCAGAAAACTGGAAAACGTACCTGAAAAGAAGATATGGGTTCTTACATTAGTTGTCTTTATTTTATTCATGCATCATTTATTGAATGGTTTGGTGATGGGTTTTTGGTTTATTGGTTTATTTATTAAAGGTTAAATCGTCCCCCACTTATATTTAAAATCCTTAAGCATTTATTTCTAGCCTTTGGCATCTTGGGGATGTCACTTAAGGCCAAGTAATGACTCGTTGGACTCTCAAGACAGTGAGAATTTGCGGTTCATTACAAAAATATACTATTGTTAATCTATTATTTTATATTTATTATCCCGTTGTAATATTTGGAATTATTATAAGTTTATTTGCTGAATAATTTATCATATTTCATTTATGAGAATAATGTTTTGTTGGTTTTTCTATATGATATTTGTGATTTATACTACATGACATAATTATGAGAAGGGAAATATCATTGATAAAATTATGGGTTGTTAAATTCTTCCCCCCTTATGAAATCTTACCCTCGAAATTTTATTTTACATGCTAAGGTGAAAATAATTGAGGGTAATTATCCTTCATCTCTTACTCTGGTTCCCATGTCACCTTATCGTATTTATGATTTTTCTATAGTACTTTGACCAGGTGAGTAGTATTGTTGTGTAGAACATTATCTCTACAGTACAAGATATTCACCAGATTCTCCTCTTAAGAGAAATCATTTTCTAGTTATACCACCAATAAATTTATTACATGTGAGGGATCTGGTATGTACTTACTCAAGATGGAAACATGGAATACATCATGTGCTTGATACATGGTTAGTGGAAGTGTTAGTTGATACACAAAAACTATGATGCGATCAAGAATATCAAAGTAGCTGATGTACCTAGGACTTAATTTTCCCTTATTCCCAAATCTCATGACTCTCTTACATTTATATATTCAAAGTAATACCTTTTCTCTATCCTTAAACTCTAGGTCTCATCGATGATTGGCTGCATAGATCTTCTGATGACTTTAGGATTCCCTAATGTGCTACTGAATGGTCTTCATCTTTTCTACCATTTCTTTGATCCCAATAGCTTATGTTCACCAACTTCATCCTAGAATGTAGGTGTTCTGCATATTTTCCCATAAAGGGATTCATATGGATCCATTTGGATGCTTGGGTAGAAACTATTTTTGTAAGTGAACTCGACCAGTGGAAGATGTTGATCCCATCCTCCTTTGAATTCTATTGATAATTCTATCAATATATCTTCCAATGTATGAATAGTTCTCTCAGACTAACCATCATTCTGGGGGTGATAAGTCGTATTGAAGTTCAACTCAATTTTTAGAGCATGTTGGAGACTTTTTTATAACTTGAATGTAAATATCAGATCTCAATCGGATACAATCGATAATGGTACTCCATGCAGTCTTACAACTTCTTTGATGTATATCCATGCAAGTTGATCGAGTGAGAAATCCTCTTGAATTATAATGAAGTGATCAATCTTTGTAAGACTATCCAAAACAACCCATATATCATTATTTTCTATGGATGTATTTGGAATTCTAGTGACAAATTCCATGGTGATATTTTCCCATTTCCATATAGGTATGGGTAATGGTTGCATCATCATCTTAGGATTTTGCCTTTTATCATTCACTTGCTAATATACCAGGCACTTTGATGTATATTCAAAGATCTCTTTCTCTATATTGTTCCACCAATAGTGCTCTTGGAGATCTCGATACATCTTTGTACTCCCTAAATGGATCGATAAGGTCAATCTATGGGAATCATTCAAAATATCCCTATTTATCTCAGTATTTTATGGTACACATAGTCATGATCCAAATCTTATGACTCATTCCTCATTAATTTTGAACTTTGAGGATTTCCCATTTTTGATAGCTTACACCTTTTTCTAAATTTCCACATTATCTCTTTGAGAATCCTATATCTTCTCTAAAAGGTATGGTTGAAAAATCATTTGAGAATATAATAATTATGTTCCTTCCTTTATGATTCTCATATCCATCCTTTTCAAGTCTAAGAATATTATATTCTTCTCAATTCTCATCATTGATAAAGGTACAGTATCCTTTCTACTTAAATAATTTTCCACTTTATTTTCCTTACCATGATGATAGTGGATTGAGCAGTCATAATTCTTGATGATATATAACCATCTTCATTGGTGCATATTAATCTCCTTCTATGTGAATATATATTTAAGTATTTTTGTAATCAATTTATATCTCAAACTTCTTCTCATAGAGATAATGTCTCCAAGTTTTCAACATGAAGATCACATCCGCCAACTCCATATCATGTGTGGGGTAGTTTTTCTCATGAAATTTTAGCTACTTTGAGGTGTAGGCTATCACTTTATCATTTTTCATCAGTACATATCCTAAGACCTTTTTTGACACATCATTGTATACCACAAAGAGTTCCCCCCTTGTGGGTAGTGTAAGTATCGGTGTAGTGATAAGCCTCTTTTCAATTATTTAAAGAGGTATTCATATTCACTAGTATATAAAAACTTTACTCCCTTTTAAGTTATCTTAATTAATGGGTTTGAAAATATTGAGAATTTCCTCACCAATCATCAGTAATACCCATCTAGACCAAGGAAACTACGGATATTCATTATAGTTTTTGGCCTGGGCCACTCTTCAATTTCCTTTATCTTTTAAGGATCTAAAGATATCCATTTTCTGGTGATAACATGCCCCAAGAAAGATACTTCCTCCATCCATAACTCAAATTTACTATACTTTTCATATAGTGTATCCCTTCATAAATTTTGTAGCACAATATTCAAATTCTCCTCATGATTCTCCTTGCTCTTAGAGTATATTAGAATATCATCTATAATGACTACCACAAATTTTTCAAGGTAATCTATAAAGAATATATACATTAAGTCCATGAATATTTCTATATTGTTAGTGTGTCTGAATGGAATCACTATGAACTCATAGTTTCCATACCTCGTTTGAAAGACAGTCTTGGGAATATATTCCTTATTTTCCTTTTATTGGTGATATCCTAACTAAAGTTCCACCTTATAGAAATACTTGGCCCCGTATAGTTGATCGAACAAGTCATGCATCTATGGAAGGGGATTATTTTTCTTTATCATGATTTTTTTGATCTCATGATAATCAATGTTGATGCGCATCGATCCATCCTTCTTGACGAAGGGGATTGGTGCACCCCATGATGAAGCACTTGAGCCTATAAAACCCTTATCTAGATTCTCTTATAACTGCTTCTTTAGTTCTTCCAAATCAATAGTGTTCATCCTGTATGGAGTATTTGATATGGGAAGAGATCCAAGTATGAGTTCAATTGAGAACTCAACCTCTCAATCAGGAGGAAAACCAGGAAATTATTTAGGAAAAACATCAGTGTAGTCCCTTACAATGGGAATGGCTTCAAGCATGATCCTCTCCTTTGTCTCAATAATTTGAGCTATATATAATTTCTCACATGGAAATAGTATCCACGATTGAGTTGATTATTTTGAAGGAGATTCATCCTCCTCCATACACTTGTACAGAATTGTTGGATGCCTCGAGATGTGAAGAGTGATCTCCCTTTCCTGACAGTTGATATTGGATTTATATAAAGATAGTCAATCCATTCCCAATATGTCATAAAACTCCACTAAAGGAAGTAAAAATTTATTTTTTTGTAGGTTTAGTACACAAATATTTACCAGGGAGGAGTTCTATACTTTAGATGCAATAATTTCCCCGTTTACTGCTCTCATGGATAACTCAACCTCCATATTTTGAGGTGGTGTTTGAATATTTCTACTAAAATTGAAAGATATGAAATAATGTGTAGAACCAAAATCAAATAGTATGTTCACTATTCTTGAATTAATAACTAGCATACCTATCACCACATCATTGTTGGGTTCCACCTCAGTAGTATTGATAGCATATTACCTTGTTCCTTGGAGGTTATTATTGTTGATTTTCTCTGATAACCCTTGGATTAGGGAATTATATTTCATAATTCCTATGATCCTTACATTTAAAACACTATACTTCGAGATGAGTGATAATATAAACCTTCCTTTATTCTTTTTAATTTGTGGGATTCTTCATATCCCTTCGTAAAATATTATCTTGATGCCCCTCTTTTCCACATTTGAATAATTTTATGATTACCTTAGATATTATAATGTAAAGGATCCATATTCCCCTTATCATAACCTATACCTGGTCCTAACATGCTATTTTAATGGTTTTAGGTAGGTACAACTTTCCAACTACATTTACTCATAGTTCCTTGATTCTTTGAGTGGACTATCCAATCCTGAAATACTGTTTTAAACATTTCTTCAACCTTTTCCTCTTAGTTACTCCAATTCCTATTTGTGAAGTCAACCCTTGATGTAAACTTAGTTAAGTCAACCCAAAATATTAATCAAAAACTTTCATAACAATTGAATGCAACCCAACTTGGGTTGTTCAACCCTTATTATCAATTACTTTGATTTTTTATTTAATTAAGATAATGCACCATGAATTAATCCAATTAATTCAATTTATCTTATTTCTATACCAACATCCTTAAATCACTATAATATATAATTTTAAACAAAATTCATTTAAAATCAATTAATTACACAAGTGTTCTTGGAGGAAAATTTTTGTTATTGTCCAAAATTTTAACATGAAAATAGATTTGATATATAATTATTAATCCTATGAAATGGTGTATGCTTTATCAAATAAATGAAACATGGAAAAAATGTGAATAGGTTTGATTATATATTTAATTTTTCACTCCATGAAAAATGGGGAACGTTGTCTACAGTAGACTACACAACATGTACTATCTTTTGTCCATGTCCATAGCACTTGCCTTGGGACTTCATTTGTTGTCTACCACAAATGGGTTTCAGGTACACGGTGTGTAGTCTAACTTACATGGTGTGTGACCTTGCAGTTTTATGGATCATCCATCCCCATGTCATGTATGTAACACATAACATTCTAGGATACCTCTTCTTCTCATCCATGAGAAAACAGAAACTATACATCATGTATAGTGGTTACATGGAATGTAGTTCTTCAATCCATGTACTAGTCTATTCAGATCTACATGTTGATCCACTTTTATCATATCTTAGATTCGATTTCATCAGATATATTCAACTTTATCATGAGACACAAATGCCAAAAAAAAATTACATGGCATGTATGTAGGTAGTACATGTATTGTACTCTATTTTTGTCTAAGAATATCCTTTGGAACCTTCATATGATATGAATTTAATGATTCTTCATTTTTAATCCTTAACTGGTTACTAGTTATATTAGATAGAATGAATAAAGGAAGATATGATAATGTTCAAATATTACAACGAATCGATATGAGTAAAAGAAAAATAAAAACACATGAAATCAATCAACGAATAATAAATAATTATAAATTAAACATGTGATCTTGTTGATACCACCTATAAGTTCTGAGCATAGAGGAAGAATATTCAGATGGCATGGCCAACTCAAATTTTAGTCATAATTATTGTGTAATCATTTTCATACATGATTAAAACATCATGTCCAATGAAAACCACAGATTACTTGACTAGATTAAAACACCAGAACCAGAATATGGGGATCTTCACATGTAATTTATAATTAATTTATGAGAAGATATAAAATTACCTCTACTTGTAATTACACTTTTATTTATGATATAATTGGCTAGATCTCTTTGTACCATTGTTGTGCTACAAGATCAAAATGTAGAATCCTTCTTGTGGTGATTTACAGATGTATTAAAGTCTCTAAACATAATTTTATAATCACTAGGTTATAGCATGGATGATCTTGATCGCTTATGTTGTTTGTGGTTGATCGCAACTAAATTCTTCTTAAAGGATAAGGAACTCTTGATGTTCTCTCGATAGATTGAGAGAATAGGAAGAGATTGTGTGCTTTAGATATCTAGATCTCTCTCCAGGTCTTGAAATAGACTCTTTATATCCATGTTTTCACACCAAAAGTGATTTAGGAAAGTGTTATAATTAGATATTTATTATGGTAGGTTCAGGGTTGGAAAATCACACACAATTCCTTTCCCAATTCCATAATTCTTAGTTAATCCCAAATCCAATCATAATAATATAAATACTATTATTAAATTCTTAATATTAGAAACACATTAAGAATATAATAATTTTTATTTATAACATTTCCAATTGGACCATTAAGCTCATCCCATTTTTCCTCATCGAAATTTACCAATCCTCGATTAATTAATATTTAATAAATAAATGTTTCTTCATTATTCTATAATAAATATTATATTCACCATGCTCAAAAATAAATATTTTTTATCGTTATTTAACTCTATTGTTCTTTTGAATAACTTGTGATTAAATTATGGAAATCAATAAAAAATGAATAAATATTATTTATTCCAAATTTTTATATTCAATACATGAATTTAACTGAGATTGCAGATACACTTAGTGTGTAGCTCTCTAGGCATCTTTCTTAGTGACATTAGCCATAACCACCTAAATTCTAAATTTAGAATCTAACAACATGTGAAGGCACCCATAGAGAAAGAAGATAATGTAACAACGACATACAACCTCCTACAAATTCTCTCCATGTAATATAATCACTTTGTCTTGATATCTTTAATCAAGTAGGCTACATGTCGGTGTCATAAACCAATATGCTCGATTTCTCTTTCTTTGAATTTTTAGAAATTAAATCGCCCATCAAACACCATGAAACATGGATTTATATAGGAAATTCCATTACCATTAAAGAGCCTGATATATCAACTTCATTCAAGGGATATGAGCAATAAATCCTTTCTCACATTATACATTAATGCGATATCACTCATGACACACCCAACATATCTTACCTCACTACAAGCATATGTCTTCATGATTTTAATTAATGCATCAAATTGTATGATTCGTGATATCATTTAATGATAATCTTAAACTCTAAGGATCAGTACACACGTCTGCATGTAGGAACGCCCAATGACACATGGAAATGTGTATTTTTTATTAATGGGACTTTCTCATAACCTCCTATCATGGAGATTACCAAGGCGAACATAATAAGAAGGTGTATCAATGTATTATAAGCATACTACCTCTGATATCTTGTATTATCAATGTCTAATTAGACAATATCATTCGTTCATAAGAAAATTATTCAAGAATGATATTGTATCACCTCTAGATTCTCATTATAGTGAGGAACATATATGACCTTTTAGTGCGACATATATTCTTAGTACATTATCACATACAAGATTCATGCAAAGGAACAATCATTATGTGATAAAAAACTTCATTAATACTGAAAAAATGTAATCAAGTACTAAAAAAGTCAGTTCTAGGCACCAGCTCCAATAATATGAAAGTCATGTATGTATCTAGTTTTCCAATACTATTAAATTGATCGGTCCTTGGTGATGTGATTCATTGTATCTTATAGTAATGTAATAAGTGTGCATCATCTCTAGGTTATTGGACTCGGTACTACTTCAGTTGGTATCAGAGAAAATTTAGTAGAAACTTTGGGGACTATATTTTATAAGGGCATAGCTAACATGATCATTATGATAATCCCTTAAAATATTTGAGAACTTTGACTTTCATGGGGATTTTTATTCCATGGTTCAATATTAATGATTATTTTGAGTTAAATAAGTGTGTGTCATTGTTTAGAGATGGTTCCTAGTGAAAGGAATGGAATAAATACCCATGGTCGATGTAGGGATTTCCTTGTTGATCATGCCAAAACAAAAGGTGTTGGAGATGAGTAGATTATGGACATATTAGGGAAACTGACTCAAGTTATGCCTAATATCTGTTCCCGTATGGAGAACTCAAATAGGATAGAATCTAAATTAAAGGATCTTTTGATTATGTTTAGCCATCTATCTTGGGTTATGACTAACAATCTAAACCTAACAGAACTTCATAACATAGAAAATAAGAGAAAATTGGAGTTTCATGGATGTTCAAGTGATAAAGACTGTGGAAGTAAAAAGATGAAATACCCTATGTGTCAAGAATGTGGGAATAAGCACTTGGGTAAATGCTTAAAGGGAATGTGAGTTTGTTATAAGTGTGAAGTAAAAGGTCCTCATGCTCATGATTATAAAGGAAATAAAGAATCTACAATGGTTCAGTTCTTTAATTATAAAAAATAAGGCATGATGAAAATCAATGCCCTGAGCATCAAGGATTACCTTGGTAATTTTGTTATGATATTTATTGATTATATTTTGGATAATTTATAAAGATCATGGTAATCACTTGAGAATATTTCTTGATACTTTCATAGGAAAATTATTTATAAGATAAATTTAGTAAGTGTGAATGTTGATTTTTGAAAAATTATTTTCATGGAAATATTTTCTCCATGGATGGAATATTTTTAATCTTTCTAAGAAAGTAAATCCAATAATATCCCTCATGGATGAATGTAACCATTAGGGATTTGAATTCAAGGTAATTATGGTTAATTTGGGAGAATATATGATTATGATATATTATTATTTATCAATGGTATTTTGGTATGAGAAATATTCAAGGATTATTCCACTGATATTTAATGAAATGAAGTTTTATGGAATATTTCGCAAATGCGAATGGTATCGATCACCTTGAAAAGTAATTTAAATGACAATTTTATCCTTGGTAAAGTTTACTATAATTTATTTTGGTTTTATATCATAGAAATATAGTTTATTTAGGGAAAATATATCATGGAATATGTGATTAGGGCATATACATATTTGATTATGTGACTTTATAAGTGAGAAAGGTTTTTTGGGGTTAAAATATGTGATGATTTTGGAAGAATAAGTGATCAAATCATTCTGATTTTTTCATTGAGATGATTATACTTTTAAGAAACTTAAGGTTTAGTTATTTTTGAAATGATTTAAGATAAACATTAGGTATTTTAGTTGAGTTTTTTGTGATAATTTTATTACTTATTTATTTTAAGGATTATTCATATTGATTATTTTCTTAATTTGTGCTAACCATTTCTATTTTAGATAGGAGGGAAAACTTTTCATCATTTCATGGATCTTATAGTCGATTAAAATTTTATTTTAGTGCTTTAGACATAAAAAATTATATATGGTCATGAAAATTCACATCAAAGGATTATATATCACCTATAGAATGGGAATAAATCAAGTAAAGTAAATTTTATTATATTTTCTATCTTAATGGTAAAGGAATTTCTCAAAATCAATAAAAATAAAGATAAATCTATTGATTCTTATGTAGGAATCAAAACTCAACTAACAAATTATGTTTTCATAAACTCGTTTTCAAGTTTGAGTATTATATAGGTACATGCATAATAAGTTACCTAGTTATAACCTATAAATTATAGTTCATGATAAAATCTGTATCTAATTTTATTATTGTGCTATGATATATTCAGTTTTAGAAAGAAGAATTAAAATTAAAAGGATATAATTTCTAACAAGTGGGGATATTTAACACCCTAATATTTTAGTTTCCTCTAAATTAATACTATATTTGATAGTGTTTAGTACATATAACACTGATATTAAATGAATCGTGAGGTACTATTAAAATATTATTATTTAAATGTGACTATATAACCTAGTCATTAGATTGGTGGTGATGAATATGAGTAACCAAATTATTAAATATATGTATAAAGGATTTCTATAATACAAATAATTAATTCAGACAATAAATGTTACATTAATATAATTTTTGTTACTAGGAAAGTATAAGAATAAATTCATTTTATGTCATAAGAATACATTCTTCATAAAAATGGTTTTTCGGTGTTTTATGCAAAAATAATTAGAATTAATTTTTGCCATTTTTTAGTAATTCTATTTGAAAAAATAAATTTATTTTTTAAATTAGTATTTCAAAATCATCTTAGGTTGAAATTTTGTGATTTTTTTGAAATTGTTGATTTTTGGGTGAATGGTGAAAAATACCAATTTTGAAAATATTGCCACTTTTCAGATTTTATCATGATATAAGAATAACTTTAAAGATTATGAAACCTTGTTAATATATCAAATAAATGTTTAATAATTAATATAATGTATTTAAAAATATTATTTTCAACTTAGAAGTTTATGTTTGATATTTTGTAAATATAAGTAATGTTTTTATTCTAATAAAAGAACTATTTTGATTCGTTTCTTTAATTATGTATTTTCATGGAAACATTTGGTATTTTATTGTTTTTAAAGTAAAATAAATATCATTTTATCATAAATAATTCAATTAATTCCATTTTAATCAATATTATACATGATTTTGGTATAAAATTATTTTTATACTTAAAAATGCATTTTTTCTATAAACCATTTTTTGTTGTGTTACATGTACTGATTGTAAAATTAATTTTACCACCTTTAGAAATTTAATATTATAAAATTTATTTCATATTTTTAATCATTATATTCAAATTTGGTAAATGTTTCAATTCCATTTTTTCTATAATGAATAGAAACCAAGGTAAAAATTTATTACTACGGTAAAGGTTAAAATGGGTTAAAAGGGGATTAAACTAAAAAGATAAGAGTTAATAAGGACTAGGAAATTGTACAAATTCTATTAATTGATCATATTTAGACCTTATCCCTCTAATATTATAAATTATTCCAATTTGGAGCCACATTACTAGAGTAAGTCATATGATATATAATAATATTTCAAGTATTTATAAGATTTCCACCCACCTCACTAATAAAAGGGCACTCCCTATCCTCTCTTATTCATAAACTTTGAGTCATTTATCTTATACAATACCTACTGAAATACCTTATTATATTCCTTCCCTGATTCTTATATCTTTTTTTCTTCCCCTAATACCAACCTAATAAGGATTATGGTGTAAACTAAAAGAGGTCTCTCAATAAAGAATTAATCATCTAAACCAACTCTTTTAGGGTTTATTTATTTTTACACCTCTTTAAAATCTATTGTATCCATTATAAAATAATTAATTAAATATCATAAATATAATTAAATTTTATTATGATTATGCAATAACCTTTATCTACCTCCTTTCTATCAAATGGGAAATGAAAACATCATTCATGTGTATGTGTGGACTACCACCTCCACGAAGCGATGTATTTTGTTTTTCATCACCACCATTCATGGTTAATTATTATTATGGATATAATGTTTATGTATAATATTTATGATATTATTATACTTATTTAATAATAATATATAATATATCTTATTACTCTTCCGTCTAATAGAAAATGAGAATGTTGCACGTGGGTACATATGAATTACCATCTCCGCGTAGAGATATGGTTCATTTTCTATAATCACCTATAATGTATGGATATAATGATAAATGTAATGAATATATATGATATTTATGATATAAATATGATTTTATAATGATAAAATATTACTTAACCTTATTTTATTCTTTTCATTAGAAAATGAAAACAGCATTTATGCATACATGTGGATTATCATTTCCATAAACAGTGTATTTAATTTTTCTATTACTACCTCTCATGGATGGTTATAAAACTGGATATAATGAATAAATATGATATTTATATCATGATTAAGATTCTATAAATATGAAACCATGACCATGATATAATAATCGATACTGTCAAACTGAAACATACATGAAAAACAGAATAGTTAACACCTGAAATGATGATGTTAATGAAGAAATGTTAATTAATGGGTGATGAGATGTTATAAGTTAATAATATATGGTATGATAAGTATTAATATGGTTCTATTAATATTGATTAATAATTATAAGATCATTATACAGGAGGATCAAACATATATGACTAAGCGGATATCCAAGGCATGGGATTTCTCTTATAATTTCATTTTATTTCAGGGTTATTTATGTTCATATTTTCTTTGGGAAAATTATATGATTATGATATATTAAAACCTTCCTATTTTATTATCCTTTGGTTTTTTTTATGGTTTATATATTTATTTTCCATTTCTTCTCTTGTTTTATTAAGAATCAACAAGCAAGTTGCATGTAAGGGATACTAACCTTATCTCTTCTTTTCAGACAGAAATCTTTATCCTTCATATCCAAGTTCTTCATAGTGTTTCAAGAATTTTATTTTTTACACTCCAAGGATTATTGGTATTCATTTACAATTTCCTTTTAATTTATTCACAATGGTTTAAAATTAAAACTTATAAATATTTTTCAAAAAGGGTATTTTTTTACTTTCCTTGTGAAATGAATGTTTTTTTACTTGTACAAAAAGAACGGATTTTCCTACCTCTACAAATAGTATTATCTATTTAGATTCCTCTATAAGTTTACATGGTTTTTCAAACAAAATATTTTTTTCCATTATTCTATGAATTTTTTTTATATTAAAATAAAAATTCATTATTTTCTAAAATGTTGAAAAGAATTTTGGAAATGTTTTATAAATTATTTTTTTACAGAAAATATATAAAAGTTTTAAGGAATATACCACTCAATTAATTCAATACATATAATTAATGATTAATAATTCATATTTATTATGAATGGTATTAATCATGTGATATATGAGTAATGCATTGGACATGCAAGTGACGGGTGGGGCTCAATTATAGATAGCTCCTCGATGCATCGACAAGTCTCATGAAATAAAACATGTTGGCATTATGTATAGGCTAAGGCTGTAAGATCATGTTCTAATAATTAGGTATTTGGTGTATACCTACCCATTATTGAATGTGTCTTGGCCAAAGCCTCAACTATAAGATTTAGGATGTCTTGGGTGAGGCCTTGTTGGTAAGATCATGAAAGTCTAACAATATTCATTTCCTTCATTGAGAAATAAGTTATTATTATTCATGTGATTATTTAGTTGATATTATCCATGATTTATTGCATGCTTAATTCAATGATTGAATGGAAGGTGTTTTGATTATCCACCCTTTCATATTGATTATGTCTTATTTACTTATAATACATTTTGCTGAATATAACTCTTAATGGGCATCTAAGATCATTCTTTATTTTCTTTCATTTCCCCAGGATATGAAGAAGGGATATTTGAATTAAATTTCAAGGATGAAATAAAAAATTTCATGTTATGTTTAAAATTTCCAATGTAATATAGAATTCGTGTATGTATCTAATTTTTTAATACTTTTAAACTGATCGGTCCATAGTGATGTGATTCTTTGTATCTTATACAAATGTAATAAGTGTGCACTAGATCTAGATTACTATAGTCAGGGATACTCCATTGGAAAGGTAGAAGTATCTAGATAGAGCACTTGGGATTCTCACTAGGGAAAGTGGTCAGAGTCAAAGGGTTGCTGGAGATTAGTAGTCACCATTCCAAATGGAGGTATTTCGATGAATGTTGGAGGTCAGTGTAACTGGGGTGACTAGCTGAGTTTTCATATAAAAGGAATTAGGGACCCCATTGAATGGTGTATCTATGATACAAACAGTATATCATATAATGCATAGTGAATCAGAATATACACTGATTCTGGGCTAATTTTTCATCAGTCACTAGTGCAGAAAAAAAATTTTACGTCAGTTATTTTTCATTTTTTACGTCGTTTTTTAGCCGACGTTAATACAGACGACATTATAAATATTGTTTTTTAAGTCGGTTATTTAAAAACCGATATAAAAAACATAACATCGTAGTGTTTATCACGTCAGTTATTAATTAACTGACGTGAAAAAACCAGGGGGGGAGGGTTTATCACGTCGGTTATATAATAACCGACATGATAAACCATTTCCCCGGCCTTTATCACGTCGATTATTACATAACAGATGTGATAAACCGGGGGGGTTTATCACGTCGGTTATTATATAACAAATGTGATAAAATAGTGTGGGGTATTTTTATCAGGTCAGTTATTTAATAACTGATGTGATAAACCCCTGGGAAATGGTTTATCACGTCGGTTATATAATAACCAACGTGATAAACCAGTCCGGGGGGTTTTATCACTTCAGTTATTAAATAACCGTCGTGATAAACCATTCCACAGGTGTTTATCATGTCGGTTATTCAAATAACCGATGTAATAAACCCTTCCCCATTCCTTTTTCACATCGGTTATAAAATAACCGACGTGGAAGATCGATTTTTTTTTAAATGGAATGCAGTCCTCTGCTCTCCCCAGAAACAACCAGAAACCAAATCAAGAATTCGTACCACAAAAATAGAAGTAGACCAAAACAAGAACCAAAGAAAAATTAATCATTTACATTGATAAAATTTAAAACTTACCCCACTGGATATCCCCCCCACCACCCCCTGAACATCCCCCCCTCACCCCACTGGACAGCCCCCACCACACCCCTGAACTGCCCCTCGACCCTCTGGACAGCCCCAAACACCCCGGGACAACCCACCCACCCTCATGTATACCCCTCCACACCCTGGACAGCACTCCCACACCCCTGGACAGCCCTCCCACCCCCCCCCCCTCACCCCACTGGACAGCCCCCACCACACCCCTGGACTGCCCCCCGACCCCCTGGACAGCCCCAAACACCACTGGATAACCCCTCCACACCCTTAGACTGCCCCCCGACCCCCTGGACAGCCCCAAACACCCTTGTACACCCCCCCCCCACCCCCACCCCCACCCTCATGTATACCCCCCCACACCCTGGACAGCACTCCCACACCCCTAGACAGCCCTCCCACCCCCCCCCCCCCCTCACCCCACTGGACAACCCCCACCACACCCCTGGACAGCCCCAAACAACCCTGGATAACCCTCCCACCCTCATGTATACCCCCCACCCCCCTGGACACCCCCCCCCCCCCCCGGACTTCCCCCCCCCCACCCCCTGGACAGCCCCCCACGCCCCTGGATGACCCCCCACCCTCCTGGACACCCCCCACACCCCTGGACTGCCACCCACCCTCCTAGACACCCACTGGACACCCCCCCCCCCACCCTCCTAGACACCCTCCTGGACACCCCCTTAGGGGGGACGCCGCTAGAAGGTACTCATCACTCCCACATGTGAAGCTTGAGCTCTCAAAATGTTTCACATGTGGGAGTGATGAATACCTTCCAGCGGCGTTCAGCCCCCCGAGGGATGGTGGCGCCTCCTCTCCCACCCCCCTGGATTGCCCCCCCCCCCCCCATCCCCACGGACACCCTGGACCCCCCCCCCCCCCCCACCCCACTGGACATCCCCCCACCCCACCCCACTGGACATCCCTCCCACACCCCTGGAAACCCCCCTCACCCCACAGAACACCCCCACACCCCTGGACACCCCCTGGACAGCCTCCCACTCCCCTGGACAGCCCTTCCACCCTCCTGGAAATGCTCCCACCCCCCTGGATTTCCCCCCCCCTCCCATGGACACCCAGGAACCCCCCCCCCCCCCACTAGGCATCCCTCCCACACCCCTGGACACCCCCCACCCCACTGAACACCCCCCCCCCCACACCCTTGGAACCCCCCCCCCCCCCCAGACCAGAATCCATACCAGAAAAACCATCATAAGTAGACCAAAACAAGAAGTAGAGCAAAATTAAACATTCACATATATAACATTCAAAAATTACATTTTCAACATGAAAATAAACTAAATCCAACCTAAACGACTACCAAATACACAATTACAATGACAATATTCAAAATTACATTTTACACTACAAACAACTAAAATTCAATCAAACCTGTAAAATAATTTGACCACTCCACTTGTAAGTGTTTGATGTCTTGATCAGTATAGGGTTGAGTGTCATAAAATAGCTACAAATGAAAAGGATAGTAGTTAACGTGTATAATGAATAAATCAAATTGAAATATTATGGCAAAGTTTAAAAGGAAATATTACCAGGTCAAAGTTCACAATTGTCCCAGTTGTTTTTATTTCATACATAAATATTATCATATAATATCCTCATTCGATGATGCCTTGTTGTTCATGAAAATTCTGTTTGAATAAGTGTAAATTCAATATATTATTTTTATGTAATAAATCAAAAATTACAAATTATAAATGGATATTTACCTTCGCATTTACATATTTAATCTTTGCACTCCTTTTCTTTGTGTTTTTTCGAAATTAGACCCATGACATGTTAGAAAATAATACGAATGGGGTAAATTTAAAATTCATTATAATATATTAAAACTATTGAGAAATTGAAACTTACTTTTCCAATATATTCATAAAAATTTCCCGCACATCATCATGGACATAGCATATCCAATAAAGTGTTTTCTCCCTTGGGCAAAAAACCCCTAACATCTAATGATCACTGATAAAAGAAAATTTAAGGTTAGTGGTTTTTTATGTTAAAAGATAATGAACTCTTTGAGAGAGATGTGTTTCATACCTCTCACAAAAATGCATCATCCAACATTGTGTGACTATATTCTGTTCAAGTCTTTCAGCAATATAAAGTATTATTTGTTCCTCATCCAATGCACATGCTTCAGGGGAAATCAATTGTCGGTCCATGAATCCATATACATCTGTTAGCTCATTCCTCTCACAAATGTTATAAAGATACCTAATACAAAACAGACATAAGCATACATTTTTAATAAATATATCGCAGGGAAAAGTTGTTAAGACTTACATGGAAAAAATTTGCACCGCGTTGATGCCCAACTTATCTCCAGTAACAAGCTCCATGATATCAGTTTTCATAATCCCCACAGTTATTGCACATACACAAACATGAGCTTCTATTGGAAACTCATAATGACCCACCAAAAAAATTGAATATCTTGACAATCTGTCAAGACTACTAGAATCTGTATCTGATGTCATATCCATTTGTCTTTGTTGTTGTCTATACAGTATTTCTTTACCTTTAAAGTATTCTTGTAAAAATAAATAGAAAAATATATTAGTTTTCAAATGATAAAACAACTTTAATAAAATAAAATAAAAGATATAACATTCATACCTCTATGGTAATGAGTCGAAGAAGTCTGGATGGACAAATTAAAAAATGGTCGATACTATTTCCAATTGTCGTCACCTCATATGTAGGTAATGGTACTCGAGGTGATCTATCTATAATATCTTGTACAGTGACCCTCTAATTCTCTACCTATAATTTTTTATGATGAATTGTATCTCCTATACAATATACCAACCCATATACAAATATATGATGTTGAGGATCATCAACATACAACTTTCAATAAGTAGGAAGCTGCGGCAGAGGAGTAGGATAAAAAATGGGGTCCGCAGGCTGAGGTGGGGGAGTGGGAGCTACTGGCGGAGGTGGAGGATAAATAATGGGGTCTGCAGGGGAAGGTGGAGGAGTGGGAGCTGCAGTCTGAAATTGTCTTTGCATGTCTGCAAACATAGACTGTACCAACGGTCTAATCTTTTCCTCCATCATTGCATTAATATTATGAACTTTAGCCTCCAAGGATTCTATTTTTTTATAAACACCCTCAACATTAGAAGTTGAAGAACGTGGAAACACTTTTCTTACCGATACACCTACTGGATATGCTCTTACACGACTAGGATGTTTGGTCTTTCCCAATGCTACAGATAAAATATCTTGCCTCCTAGTAGCTGTAAATGCCCCCTGCGAGCTCTTCTCCTCAAGAGAGTCCTGTATTAATTAATTGAACATTTCTGTAATGATTGAAATTATATGAAGAAAATAGTTAACTTAAATAAATAAAATAGATATCTTACAATCCTCTCAGCTACGATTCTCGATTCTTCCAAAAAATATTGCCCTTTTTCCCATCTGAGCTCTCTTCCATTTGTTATGTCTAGATGGAGGGGATGGGGGGGCCACCTCTCCAGAGCTTGAAGTCTCAGTTCTTAGTTTTTGAAATTTTTCCGCCATCATTTTTTCTTCCAAAAATGCATACCCTCCCCGAGATAAACTATGAGGGTATACATTTTTAGATTGGATCTTCTGATGATCTTTCCTTGTTTTCTGTAAATTAAGAATAATAAATCATTAAAAAACATTAATAAGATCATTTATATAAGAAATCTTATAAAAGTTTACATTTCCCTTATCAAAAATGACTCTTTTCTTCTAATTTCGACAAACTGTCTCCATGTGTCTTCATCTATAAAAGGATATATACGATATGGATTTTCATGACTCCTATGACCAAAAATGAAATCAGATGAGAGGGTTGATTTGAAATCCCTCCATCTCCTGGAAGCCATTGATAAGAATTTCTTCCTGACTCCTCTAGTGTCAGGAATATCAAATGTCATCTGGTGAAGAAGAGGTTAAACATATTATATATACTAGAAACATTTAAACAATAGTCAAACAATAGCAAAAGATCTTACCAAAATCATCTCCCACAATTGAGAGATTATCACTTTATCCACACTTCTCCAGTCATCATACAAAATTCTTATTTTTCTCTTAGCCTGAGTTGATACAAAACTCTTTAAATCTTTTGCATTTGGACATCTAGGAATATCATCATCATCAAACTCAACGAGTATCCTATGATCATGAGTACGGGAAAGTGCTAATTTTAGTAAACGTGTGCACCCACGTTTACCAACTCTTGAACTCTTTGTCGTAATAGGAGCACATGAGGAAGATTGGGGAACATCAAGAGGAGCATGTGAATATTCCTCACCAGAGGTATGACCAATATGATCATCTCCAAAATCATGTGGTTGATCAACTGAATGATCTGTCATTATCCTTCAAATCAAAAAAACAAACATTAGTTAAAAAATATACAAATTCAAATATTTTAATACTACTGTAATCAAAAAATAGAAAATTATACTAAGTTACATAACAATAAACATTGTTAATATGGTAAGCATGTTAAAAAATGGTAAATATGGTCAAGATGGTCAACATGGTAAACATGGTAAACCTGGTAAACCTTGTAAACATGGTAAAGTAATTGTCACTGAACAAAAATAATAGATATATAATTCATGTAATGGTAAACATGATAAATTAAACTAAACAAACTTAAAACAAACAAAAACTTATACTTATTTTTTTTAATACATGTTTTAATAAAGAAAAAACTTACAATATCTAACATTTTATGAAAAAATTAAATGTAAACAAGAAATAAACATATGTTACCTGTAATTTTAGGAATGTACAAATGGATTGTTTTCCCAAATTCCTTCATCGTGATCATTTCTTATGGAACAAACCATGTCTTCAACATGCTCATCATTATGTTCTGTTACTCTTTCCATGGAAGTAGGGATCTCACATAAATCAGCATCTTCATCAAGTTCATCCTCACCAACATATTGTTTTTCCCTTGTAAAACAACAGCCCACTGCATATCTGATTGATCTACTACATAGAAAATTTGTTTTGCATGTGTTTCCATTATAAAAGAATCATTTGTGTCTTCCAATCTATTCAGATTAACAAGTGTCATTCCAAATTCATCGTGTCTGATACTGTTGTTACCGATAAACCATTTATAGTTAAAAATAGGAACTTTAATTTTAAAGTAATCAACCTCCCATATGTCTTCAATCACTCCATAATATGCACTTGATGCAGAAATTGGGCTTCAGTCCTTAGCACTTGAAAAATACATTGCTTCTGCAAACACCAATACACCACTATTCTGAACTGCACTTTTGTTGTCCTGAGCTTTCGTATGAAATGTATAGCCATTAATGTCATAACTGGACCATGTTATCACATTTAAACATGGACCACCCACTATCCATTTTAATGTCTCTGATACATCTAATCTACCAATCAAGGTCTTTTTAAACCATGAAAAAAATGTTTTGTTGTGCTCATTCAGAATACACATTTCTTTCTTCTTTGGATGAAATTGTTTCAACTCATTAATATGCAATGTGATATACGGTTGACAATCAGCTATGTTATTCAAGATGTGTGATTCTAACTTCTTCATCGGTTCAGCTGACAATGATTTGACTTTCAATCTGTGAATCCCCTTTCCCTCATTATTAACTCGTCCATGGCGAGATGGAGGCAAACCTATGTGTTGCGTTGCAGCCAAGTAGCTCGTACAAAACTCTGCTACCTCCTCAGAAATATACTTTTCAATAATGGAGGCTTCAGGTCGATATAGATTTTTAACATACCCCTTTAATATTTTCATATACCTTTCAAAAGGATACATCCAACGAAGATATACAGGTCCACAAAGCTTTATTTCTCGAACCATATGAATCATTAAATGCACCATTATATCAAAAAAAGTTGGAGGAAAATACATTTCCAATTGACAAAGTATAAAAATTGCATCCTTTTCCAAAATGTTCAAATCATTCACATCAATCTCCTTGTTACAAATTGAATTGAAAAAATAACACAACTTCATTATAGTCTTTCTGACACGAATGGGAAATATTCCACGCAATGCAACTGGTAGAATTTGTTGTATCATGACATGACAATCATGTGATTTCATACCTATCAACTTCAATTCCTTCAATGAGACAAAAAAAAATTACATTAGAAGAATAACCTTGAGGCACTTTGGTATCATGAAGACACTAACAGAAGCTAATTTTCTCCCTCTGCGATAATGTATGACAAGCCGGGGGAAGAAATGTTCGTCTTCCTTTATGAGTGGGAGCTAACTCCAAACGTATTCACATTGATAGTAAGTCTAATCTTGCATTCAACCCATCTTTATTCTTTCCTTTAATATATAACAATGTTCCAATCAAAGAATCACAGATATTCTTCTCCACGTGCATGACATCAATATTATGTTTAACTTCATGATATCTCCAATATGGTAGCTCAAAAAATATTGACCTTTTCTTCCAAATATGTCTATCATTATGTCATGACCCCTTCCCAACAAAGATGCCCCTCCTGAGCTGGCAATGGTGAAAGGGAGATAATGACCCCTGAGTCCCACCTCCAGTAAGCCCCGGGGTGGCAACTAGCACCAAGGGTATGAGTTTTTCACAAATATGGGAGGCATTACCCTTTTATTATTTTAAGATCGGGAAATAGGACAAGTCAACCAAAAAAAGAAAAGGACAATTGTATAGAAATAAACCCAAACCAATCCCACATGCATGTTTAAACAATTTATAACAAGGTGCAAGTACAAGAAAGCTCAAAGTACAATACAAAAAGAAAATAGGAGTACAACAACTACAACAACTCCAACTGTCCAACTAGTAGGGTCCCGCACGGCCCTGGTAGTCTTCCTGGAAACCTGAAATTAAACGTAGGGTGAGCATACAAGTATACTCAGTAGGGAAACCTAAAGCTCTCGTGCACAGGTGGGGAGACATCCTAATGTCCCGTGAGAACAACAGAAGAAACCTAGCAAGGAATTCTATCCACCCAACCTCACCAGCCACACTCACCAAAAACACAATCACAACAGGTAGTAGTAGTATAAGAACAAAATTATTGGGTACCCCGCACCATTCCCCATTAGTTAGATGCCCTTCCTAACGGCGAACGTCCTGACACTGCCACACTCTCCCCGCCCGCACACACCTAGGCCTCACAAACCACACATCTCGCCTGCACACACCTGGGCCTCACAACCACGTATCCCGCCCGCACACACCTGGGCCTCACAACCACGTATCCCTCCCGCACACACCTGGGCCTCACAACCACGTATCCTGCTCGCACACACCTGGGAATCATCCTGAAGATTCTTGGGAAATAGTAAAAACCTACCCAAAGAGTCTTGGGCTAAAACCACCCCAATCGAAACATACCCGAAGGGTCTTGGGTGTAAGGTCGCCTCAAGCCATCACAGCCTAGGGAAGAAGGAGCAGGAAGGAGCTATTAACTAAGGGGAAAACACCCTCTCCCATGAAATGGGAGTGTTCGACACTGAGTGCTCAACATGGGTGGGGTGCGATAAAACACAAAGATACAGATATATATATATATATATATTCCAAACACTCAGCCCAACCTATGGCTTCTAAATAGAGAAATTGAGCACATGCCTCAGCACTGCTACTATGAAGCATGCACACAACAAACAACTCCAACCCCATTTAGGTTTTCATGTTTCAACAAAATTAGATTATTAGTTCCTCAACTACTGGGAAACTATCCACAACCAACCACATCAATCGTTCATAAAGCATATCCCTGCCATCCACAAAACAAGTTAGGAAAACACAAGCAAAACAAAACCCTTCTTATTAACCAACCAACCCATTTATTATTATTCCCATTCCATTACCATGACCCACCATTCATCAACTCTTCCACCTTTTTATTTATTATTCACAACCCATAGTTTGTTCACATTCAAGCCCATCCCTGCAGCCCCACTGCTAACCACCATAACCACAACAATCCACAAAACAAGATTTGTGCCACATCATCGGCCCTTTAACATCATTTACCACAGCCCTACTGCCCGTTCTATTCGTAACAACCCAGGATTCACCCCTCCCTTTCACACACCAGTAACCAAGACAAAACTCACATGTTCATTATTACATTTTGTTTAAACGGGATGATCACACAAGGGTTTCAGATTTTAATCGGACAACTTTACATGATTAACCAAATTTCCACGTTCCACAAAGTTCCCATCCACAAAAATGGTCTAGAAGATAGGGAAACATTTAATTGCGCAAGCAAAGGCCCCCAATGACTGTGATTTTCAGTAGGCATAAGCCTATTCAATTCACAACATAATATCACAGGATATAAATAAAAGTAATGTAACAGTAATCAAAACTTCCCAACCCCGTTATATAAGCCAGTTATTATCTTCATTAAATCGGTTCAAAAGTGTTTCACGTAAACAAAAGGAAACACACCCCGCATGATGCACAAATTAGATAGACGAAGGTAAGATCTCTACCTCAACAGGTTCTGATCACAACTCTCCCCCAGATCAACTTTAGAAGACGTCTGTCAGTGTCCGTCACTTCTATCGAGTCCCGGAAAAACCTCCTCAGGTGGAAGTTGGAAAGGAAAGGCTGAAGGAAAGACAACGTATCCAAGCTTAGAAGTTCCACCTTGTCATTACGATCCAGTGGCCACTAACGGATCATAAATCGGAGCTTGTACAAAGAAGTTATGGAAGAAAAGGAGCCTTTGAGTCTCTTGGGAGAGCTCTGCTCAGAGGAAAGGGGAGGAGAGGGGTGAGTTGAAAAGGAGGAGGGGACCCCTCCTTTTATAGGCGAGAAAAACAAAATTACACAGCATGTAATTTATGGTACACGGCGTGTACTCGGCCATTTCACACGGTCACTACGCGGATTCCAACACGGCCTTCGACGCGGCACGCGGCCGTTGACTGGTCAACACATGGCTTGAGGGTAACACATACGCGGGGAGGGACTAAACGTTGTGTAGTACTGGGTACACGGTGTGTACCCATTTATTTCACACGGTGATGACACGGCTCCAGCACGGCACACGGCCGTTGACTGGTCAACACACGGTCTGAGGGTAACACGTAGGCGGGGAGGGACTACACGGCGTGTGGTATAGGGTACATAGCGTGTACCCATTTATTTCACATGACGATGACACGGCTTTGAACACGGGGTATACCCGGTGAGGGGGTACACGGCGTGTACTCATACTACACGGCCTGTAGTTTCAAAATTCTGGAAAGTGTGGGAAAAGTCCATTTTACCCTCTAGAACACTTTGTGACCTTCTTTTTGACAAATAAATGGGCCGGAGAGGTCCGGGCCATTACATCAGATACCTATTAAAACATTCTCGTCCCCAAGAATTCAAAAACCAACCCAGAGAAAACCCAACAAGATACCTCTTAGGGTTCTCATTATAACAGGAACCCAACCAACAACCCTAATCATATTTGTTAGTAATTCCTTCTCGTATGTCGAGATATTATCCGCTTTAGGTGGCCCTGACTCGCCTGCACGGGTTTAATCGCATCCTCATTAATGCGTCTCGATTAAGAATTGGGTCTTCCCACTTTCGTACATTAGGATTTTCCAACTTGCACTACCCCCAACTTCACACAACCAACACACTGCCTGAACATGTGGTTTGGGGAAATTCCTTCTCCTATGTCAAGATATTATCCGCTTTAGGCGGCACTGACTCGCCCGTATGGGTTCAATCGCATCTTCATTAATGCGTCTCGATTAAGGATTAGGTTTTTCCCTTTTTCCCACACATCCATACATGCTACATACTTCCAGAGAACAAGAAAACAAAAGGTCTCATAACCGACAAGCCAAGCATTCCATATATCAAAGTTACAGAGTATAACATCAATACAAAGTTCAGAAGAACAAGGAAAAACACAAGTTAAAACAACTCCGGGTACTGAGCGTGCATCTTGGCCTCCCGCTCCCAAGTGCTCTCCTCGAGGCCACCATGCCTCCACAACAAATGAACCAAGGGAATGGTTCATCCACTGAGCACCTTCTCTTTACGGTCCTCGATTCTGACTGGTCGTTCCTCGAAGGTCGCATCATCTCCCATATCTAACTCTCCCCAGCCGATAACATGGGAGTCGTCGTGTAAGTATCGACGTAGCTGGGAGACGTGGAATACATCATGAACCTTCTCCAACTGAGGTGGAAGGGCTAGCTGATATGCCACCTCACCGACTCGCCTCAGCACCTCAAAAGGTCCAACGAACCTAGGTGAGAGCTTGATCCCTTTCCCAAACCTCTAATACCCCCATCAAGGGGAAACCTTCAAGAACACATGATCTCCCATCTCTAACTCCAAGGGCATCCTCCGAATATTATCATAAGACTTCTGTCGGTCCTGAGTTGCTTTCATCCTCTCACGAACAAGCTGGACTTTCTCTGTGGTTCTTTACACTACCTCTGGCCCAAGAGCACCTGTCTCACCAACCTCTACCCAGCAAATGGGTGAACGACATATTCTTCCATACAAAGCCTCAAACGGTGCCATGCCAATAGTAGAGTGGAAGCTGTTTTTGTAGGAAAAATCTACTAAAGGCAAGTGTCGTACCCATGGTCCTATGAAATCTAGAACGCATGCTCGCAGCATGTCCTCTAACATCTGGATAGTCCGCTCTATCTATCCATCGGTCTGGGAGTGGAAAGCAATGCTAAGGCGTAGCTGGGTGCCAAAAGCATGTTGTAACCCCCTCCAGACTCGTGAGGTAAACCGAGTATCCCGATCTGAGAAGATAGTATTCGGGACTCCTTGCAAACGCACCACCTCATCTACGTACCTTTGTGCTAAGGTACTCACCGGGCCTGACTTATTAATTGCTAAGAAGTGAGCTGATTTCGTCAGTCGATCCACCACTACCCAGATAGCATCATAACCACCCTGAGCTCTGGGTAGTCCTGTGACGAAGTCCATTGAGATGTCATCCCACTTCCACTCGGGGACATCTAAAGGATGTAAAAAACCACTGGGAACATGGTGTTCAGCCTTCACTTGCTGACACACTAGGCATTTAGCCACAAAATCTGCCACTACCCATTTCAACTCGGGCCACCAAAACTGTTCCCTCAGGCCTCAGTACATTTTTGAAACTCCTAGATGTACCGCCAAGGCTGAGCTATGGAACTCACGGAGAACTCCCTCACGCATCGCCTCTGGAACAAACAACCTTCCATGGAAAAGCATCTGATGTCGAATGTCCTCTGCCCATCCTTTTGGAGTGTTTCCCTGATCGACACGATCTCGCATCACTTCCACCTTGGAGTCCCCCCAGTGAGACTCTTCCACCTGATGCAATAAGGAGGACTGCACCGTCATCTAAAACAAATAGCCTCTAACACCTTCTACCCTTGCATCCAAGTGCAAGGCGACCAAATCTCCCATCACTTTACAAGCATCAGTGGATTCCCGAACCACTTCCTTATGGGACTTCCTGCTCAGGGCATCAGCCACAACGTTGCCCTTCCCTTCAGTGTAAGAGATATCAAAGTCATAGTCTTAGAGAAACTCGACCCATCTCCACTGTCGTAAGTTTATGTCACACTGGGAGAAGATATAACGCAGGCTATTGTGATCTGAGAAGACCAAAAAGTGCTCCCCAAAGAGGTAATGTCGCCAAAACTTCAGTGTGAACACTACTACTGCAAGCTCTAGGTCATGGGTGGCATAGTTACGTTCATGAGGGCGTAACTGCCTAGACCCATAACAGATCACTCCCTTCTTCTGCATCAGCACGCACCCCAGACCAAGGCCAGAAGCATCACAAAACACCTCATACAACAACCCTTCCTCTGGAAACCTGAGAACTGGAGCACTGACCAACTTCTCCTTCAGGTAGTCGAAATCTTTCTGGCACTGCTCACTCCATAGGAAGACCTGGTTCTTCCTAGTCAAAGCTGTCAATGGAGCAGCAACTCGAGAGAAGTCTGAAACGAACCTCCGATAGTAACCTACTAACCCCAGGAAACTACGAACTTCTGCCACGCTCTAGTGTGCTGCCCAAGAAACAACTTCCTCCACCTTCGACAGGTCCACCGACACTCCATGCTAAGACACCACGTGCCCAAGGAAGTGTACTTCTTGCGTCAAGAACTTACACTTCGACAATTTCCCGTAAAGATGGTGGTGTCGAAGGACTTCTAAGACTTCCCTAAGATGCTCAACGTGCTCCTCCTCTGATCTTGAGTAGATCAGGATTTCATCGATAAATACAACGAAGAATCGGTCCAGAAACTCTCAGAAGACAAAGTTCATAAGTCCCATGAACATAGTCAGTGCATTCGTAACTCCAAACGGCATCACTACAAACTCGAAGTGCCCATACCTGCACCTGAAATCCATCTTCGAGATGTCAATGTCCTTTACCCTTAGCTGATGATATCCAGATCTTAGATCAATCTTAGAAAACCAACATTCTCCCCTCAGTTGGTCGAAGAGATCATCTATCCTTGGAAGGGGGTAGCGGTTCTTGACCGTTACCTAGTTCAACCTTCGGTAGTCTATGCATAGCCTGAGACCATCATCTGCCTTCTTCATGAACAAAACTGGAGCACCCCATGGAGATACGCTGGGTCGAACAAAACCCTTCTCCATCAGATCGTTAATCTGAATCCGCAAATCCCGTAACTCCAAAGGTTCCATTCGATAAGGGGCCATCAAAATCGGACGGGCACCAGGTTGTAAGTCTATCCCAAACTCAACGTCATGTCGGGGGGGTAGAGTCACAACCTCCTCAGGAAAAAAATCGAGGAACTCCCCAACAACATTCGGAACATCCATCATCTCTGTATCAGCTGGGATCACTGATAACCCACCTAACAAGGAAAGGAGAGGCTCCACACGCCGGCTTCCCACCTGATAGCTCCTCTCGCCAACAAAAGCTACATGTTTCCCATGCATGTCGGAGAACACGACCCTTCTTTGGAAGCATTCGATAATGGAACTAACAGAAAACAACCAATCGATGCCTAGGATGACATTGTATGGATTCATCTGTAACAGAAGAAGGTCCCCACTAGATCAATGTGGTCCCAACATTAGCCCACGTCCCCGAAAAACACAAGATATACTGGTCTGGCCTCCAACTGGTGTACTCATCACCAGTGGCATGGAAAGTCTCTCTACGTCTAGACCCAAGGCATGGGCTAGACCAGGTGCAAAAAAGGAGTGTGAAGCTCCTGAATCGAACAAAGTAGAAACAAGAGTGTTGAACAAACAAATTGTACCTCGCACCGCCTCTGGTCCTACCGGAGCTGCCAACTCTACTGCGTGAAACTATCCACACCTAGATCCTCTTCCTCTTTGATGTCGACCACCTCCCCGACCACAGCCTGGTCGAGGTCCCTGAGGAGCACCCTGAGGTTAGCCTCCTCCTACAAATTCTGCCCTCGGAGGAGCAGGGTCCTGCTGCTACTGGAAGGGCCTCGCCAGCAACTGGTGCAGTTGAGGCGGGCGCTGAACCTACCCACCTCCACCGTACTGATCTCGGGTCGGGCACCACTCTGAATGTGCCCGAAACCTCCATAGGAAAAACACTTCGGTCCTGGGCTTGTGAAAAGGGGACGAGGACCTGAAGATCTGAACTGGAACTGCTGGGGACTGCTCCCCACTGGCCTGAACCTAGAAGGTCCCGTCGTAGGAGACCTACTGCTGACTGCCTTCCCCTTCGATGAACCTGGCTGGATCCCCTCACGTGGTGCACCTCCCTGCGAGTGCATCCTCTCTACAACCTCTGCCTTCTTCTTTACTGCCAAGTACATCGGAAGGGTGAAGGGGGTGACAGCATACTGGAGCAAAGGACGAAGTGCCTCCTCCAAACGTCTCACCCGAGACTCCTCATCTGGAAAGAGATCCGGAGCAAAGAACAGGAGATCCTTGAACTTGATCCCCAACTCTCGTACTGTCATACTCCCCTGCTGAAGGGAGAGTAACTCCTGTCGCTTCTCCGCCTTGATCATGGAAGAAAAGAATTCCTCTCAGAATTCCTTCTCAAATTCAGCCCATGGAACCTATGCCTCTATCCTCTCTCTGAGGTAGAGAGTCCACCACTGTCGCGTCGCACCTCTCAGCTAGCTGACTGCTAGGGGAAACCAATACTCCCTCGGATCACGGATCAAGGTAAAGGCGATCCATAGATCCTCAAGCCACCCCTCTGTCTCCGTATCCTAAGTACTACCCTCGTACTTCTTGAGGTTCTGCCGCTGGAAAGAACGGAGAGTCTTCTTCCACTGGCTATCTTCCTCCTCTCGGTCAATCCTCAACTGATCGAATGACTGAATCTGCTAGGCCTCGACCATCTGATCCATCTGGGGACGACATCCAGGTTCCATAGTTGTATGGTAAACAAGGATCGCCTAAGCCCAAGTAGCAAGGAATTTCTCAAGGTTTCATTTTATCATTTTATTCAATTTCTTTCCCAGAATACCCAAATCAAGTAAAACACAATCATGATGATGCATGTACCTTCCCTAGAGTCTCTAACCTGCAATCAATATAGTCTCACTTGATCATTCGGTAGGCTTAGAGTCCTTGCATCGGATCATGGGGGGCCCTAAAATCCCATGTCCTAGCCGGTCTTCCCTGGCCTATGTCACGCACCAAGATTAACCAACACTGTTGCCCTACCATCCCATGCAATCATCACTATGCCTAACTCCAGACTTCATCCTATCTCTCAACCATCACCTCTGATACCATTCTATCATGACCCCCTCCCACCAAAGATGCCCCTCCTGAGCTGGCAATGGTGAAAGGGAGATAATGACCCCCAAGTCCTGCCTCCAGTAGGCCTCGGGGTGGAGACTAGAACCAAGGGTATGAGTTTTTCACAAATATGGGAGGCATTACCCTTTTATTATTTTAAGATCAGGAAATAGGACAAGTCAACCAAAAAAAAGAAAAGGACAAGTGTATAGAAATAAACCCAAACCAAGCCCACATGCATGTTTAAACAATTTATAACAAGGTGCAAGTACAAGAAATCTCAAAGTAAAATACCAAAAGAAAACAAGAGTACAGCAACTGAAACAAATCCAATTGTCTGACTAGTAAGGTCTCGCACGGCCCTGGTAGTCCTCCTGGAAACCTGAAAGTAAACGTAGGGTGAGCATACAAGTATACTCAGTAGGGAAACCTAAAGCTCTCGTTCACAGGTGGGGAGACATCCTAATGTCCCGTGAGAACAATATAATAAACCTAGAAAGGAATTCTATCCACCCAACCTCACCAGCCACACTCACCAAAAAAACAATCACAACAGGTAGTAGTAGTATAAGAACAAGAGTATTGGGTACCTCGCACCATTCCCCATTAGTTAGATGCCCTTCCTAACGGCGAACGTCCTGATGCTGCCACACTCTCCCCGCCCGCACACACCTTATAAAGACCCACACTTTACATACATTGTTAATACTTCAAAATTGAAGCACTCTTATTACAACATATGACAAAACCACAAAGGACCGTATAGGTATAGTGTCTTTAGAAACTGGGGAAACATAAACAACTGGTTCATAAATCTTCTACAGTGTCTCCCATTTATTTCATCATATCTAGGGTCCCTTTTAGCATATTCTACTTAATATCCATCTTCCTGACCTGGGGAAAAGAAAACATAAAAGGGTGAGCTCAAATGCTCAGCAAGGGCAAATAAAGGAAATAAAAATCATATCATATCTTTATGAAAATCAAAACCTGCAAAAGAGATCATAATATCTTAACATGGAATAAATCATAGAAGTGAAAATGAGATCCCCATAATCATAACATAAAACTTGAATCTTTGTGGCATGCACACATAATCATGGAAAATCATTTCTTGTTAGTCATGACTCATTGCCAAGACTATCTTAGTGGACAAAGTCCCTTTCTGAACCGAGTTCACTCCTCGTTTCAGTCCTGTATCACTGAACCGAAATAACCTTCCGTTCCAGCCATGTCTATCTCATGAGATATAAAATCATTACCCAATGCATTGGAGGGAGATATAGGTCCCACCCATCTTATAATGAATCCTTTCTTATGTGTGCCACATAATCATAAAACATGCATCATCGCATAACACATGTAACAAAAATGGGATTCTTGAAACATCATGACATCATAAATCAATTCATATATGATAAAGGAATTCATAAACATAATTCCATCACAACATAGTCAAACTAATGTAAAAATATGGATAGAAACAGAACCCTTTATTATCTTAGATGGAAAATAATTTTGATAAAACACTTGAATTGAATTCTTGAGGAAAATATCCTTTCTTCTTCAAAAACATTTTTCCTTTCATAACATGTCATACAACTTTAAAATAAAAGAAGTTGATTAAAAATAAACTTGAAAACTTGTAAAGGAAGCTTCTTTGAAGTAATGTTTTAAAAATCCATTCATGCCGTATAAGTTAAAAAAAACATTCTTCGTACTTTTGTCGGAAAAGTCAAAAAGTACCTCATACGGAAAAACGACAAAAGATTCCTTTCATATTCTTTACTAAAAACTCACCTAAGGGTAAAATTGGATTTAAACTATTTCAAGTGGATGGAAACAATATTACATATTGAGGGAACATGGATGTGGATGATAAAATACACCCCAGTAAATACTTACGAATAAACAATCTCGGATAAAAATGAGATTGTGATATTTCCCTTACCTTAGGTCCGATTTGCTTTGTTCGTGTCCGAAGCTCCTGTATAATGGTTTAAATAATGTTATTTACTTATTCCAAAATCATACATATTGATATAAGATCATATATGGTCATATTATTAGCTTCTTGTTAGTAATATTTCATTGTTACTTGTTACTCGGGTCTTTATAACTTTTTGTTCTTATGCGTGTTTTGTCGAATAAATTCTTATTATTATCTTTAGGTTATAGATAATTCATTTCCAGAATGGTATTAGTGTAGTATATACCATATTCATTCATTCAATTCATTTATACAATCATTATGAAATGAAGATCATGTAGAACGAGTCGCATCACATCGTGGAGACGGTATTCCGTACGTACGCACGAGTGATGATATCGTTCCTATGATCGTGGAATTGTATTGGAGTATATATATATATTATTTCAGTATCAATATTACTTAATAATAATCATATATAGTTACTCATTACACCATTATACCCATCCTTGTAAGGTGATGGTGGAAAATAGATTACACCACGGCGTGGAGACGGTATTCCGTACGTACGCACGCGCGGTGATTTCATTTTTCCGTAGGATGGATAGAAGGTGAATTAGGGTTGTTTCATATTTATAATAACATATCAGTATGTAAGTAATACTGATGTTATTACTTTATCATGAAACAACTAAAGAAGAAGAAGTTGAAGAAGAAAGAAATTGAAAAGATCGGTAATGGATATTACCTCTTCTTTGGAACGCCTTTTTGAATCCTCCACTTAAGGAACTAAGATTGGTCTTTGGAGAAGACCAGGACCTCTAGGATTATTCTAGGGAAGTGGAGAAGGGAAAATGGCAGGGGTTGGCCGAGCTTGAGTGCTCAAATTGGTGTGAGGAGGAGGGGGAGGAGGTGCCCTTTTATAAGGGAGGAGAGGGGCACCTTAGGAATATCTCAAAATATTATTTTATATTAAAGTCAAAATCGGTATATAATGGTTCCAAAGGGTCTTATTTCGAAGCTAAAGTGGGGATGGGTCGAAATCCTATCAACCAATAGAATTTAGACAAGTTTAGGATATTATTTTAACCTTATCAATTAAATTTAACTCTAAGTTAAATAATTTAACTTTTACCATGTCTTTTTGTTTTCTTTCACTATATGGTTAATACACTTACTATAACATGCCAAACGAACCCCAAATTGTTTATTATTAATATATATATCCTTATCTAAGTCATTTGGCCGAACCTTAAATTTTTAGGAATAAAATAACAATTAATAATATAATATTTGATTTAAAAACTATTTTGTGTCAATTTTGACACTATTTGATATATGATTTTTGTCAAAGTCATAACAGAATTATATGTTCGAAACAAGTTGATTAAATCAATACTAATATATCATAGTAACCTATAAAATTAGTGTAATTCATAAAAAGTCTCAAATTACATTTATTTTGGTATTTATATTATCAATTTTGTCAATATTTCCTTAATAAGATAATTACTGCATCATCTTTGTGTCATAAATAAATTAAATTATTTGATGTCTAAAAATTACAAATAAAATACCATCATGTAGGAAATCTTTTTAGCTTTATAATGAATATTTACAATCGAATTTATCTTATGTATAACCCTATATTAAAAATGATTTACTTATTAAACTTTGATTTTAACTATTTTAACCCTTCTTTAAATAAATTAATAATAAATGTCCTAATCTAATCCAAGTGGGCCTAAATGGTCATATTTTATTCCTAAGTTTGTTTTTGGTCGAATTACACTTGTCCAATAGAATTAGGACATGTGTTAGGGTAATATTAATATCATATTTACCCTTAGTTACCCTATTTACTATTAACCGCGGTAAAAATAGTAAAAAGTTACTATTCACCAAAAAAATTATTTTCATCTCATTGAACCACATTTTAGTCCTTGATATTAACCGTGTCTCTCGGATTTTTGAAATTCCATTCACAGAAGCGGTAAAATTAAGTTTTATGCAAAATTCAGTTTTTAACCTACCACTTAGTGGTTTCACTATTCATCAAAAATTGAAAGTTTTCAGAAAAATACCAAAATTTCACCCTAGGCTAATTTCGATATTCTGAGTCCAAAAATGAAGTCCATTTTGAAAAATAAAATTTATAAAATTTCAAAAAGTGGTTATTACTATTCATAACGGCTAGTTTTAATAGCATATTGTTGTTTAGTGAAACTCGGTATTGCGTACGACGCAAGCTATCGAGGAAGGTCGCGATTGCGTGTAAAGCAAGTCAAGAAAGTGTTGTGTAGAAAAAGATTCCTTTGATGATTTATATAACATAAAAGTCTCGGGTGTTACACACCTGGGCCTCACAAACCACACATCATGCCCGCACACACCTGGGCCTGACAACCACGTATCCCACCCGCACACACCTAGGCCTCACAACCACGTATCCCGCCCGCACACACCTGGTCCTGAAAACCACGTATCCCACCCGCACACACCTGGGCCTCACAACCACGTATCCCGCCCGCACACACCTGGGCCTCACAACCACGTATCCCGCCCGCACACACCTGGGCCTCATAACCACATATCCCGCCCGCACACACCTGGGCCTCACAACCACGTTTCCCACCCGCACACACCTGGGCCTCATCCCGAAGATTCTTGGGAAACAGTAAAAACCTGCCCGAAGAGTCTTAGGCTAAAACCACCCCAATCAAAACCTACCCGAAGGGTATTGGGTGTAAGGTCACCTCAATCCATCACAGACTATGGAAGAAGGAGCAGGAAGGAGCTAGTAACTAAGGGGAAAACAACCTCTCCCATGAAATGGGAGTGTTCGGCACTAAGTTCTCAACATGGGTGGGGTGCGATAAAACACAAAGATATAGATATATATATATACCAAACACTCAACCCAAACTATGGCTTCTAAACATAGAAACTGAGCATGTGCCTCAGCACTGCTACTGTGAAGCATGCATACAACAAACAACCCCAACCCCATTTAGATTTTCATGTTTCAACAGAATTAGATTATTAGTTCCTCAACTACTGGGCAACTATCCACAACCAACCACATCAATCTTTCGTAAAGCATATCCCTTCCATCCACAAAACAAGTTAGGAAAACACAAGCACAACAAAACCCTTATTATTAACCAACCAACCCATTGATTATTATTCCTGTTCCATTACCATGACCCACCATTCATCAAATCTTCCACCTTTTTATTTATTATTCACAACCCATAGTTAGTTCACATTCAAGCTCATCCCTACAGCCCCACTTCCAACCACCATAACCACAACAACCCAAAAAATAAGATTTGTGCCACATCATCACCCCTTTAACATCATTTACCGCAGCCCTGCTGTCCGTTCTATTCATAACAACCCAGGATTCACCCCTCCCTTTCACACACCAGTAACCAAGCCAAAACCCACATGTTCATTATTCCATTTTTTTTAACCGGGGTGATCACACAAGGGTTCCAGATTTTAATTAGCCAACTTTACGTGATTAACCAAATTTCCACGTTACACAAAGTTCCCATCCACAAAAACGGTCTAGAAGATAGGGCAACATTTAATTGCGCAAGCAAAGGCCCCCAATGACCATGATTTTCAGTAGGCATAAGCCTATTCAATTCACAACATAATATCACAGGATATAAATAAAAGTAATGTAACAGTAATCACAACTTCCCAACCCCATTATATAAGATAGTTATTATCTTCATTAAATAAGTTCAAAAGTGTTTCACGTAAACAAGAGGAAACCCACCCCGCGTGATGCACAAATTAGAGAGACAAAGGTAAGATCCCTACCTCAACAGGTTCTGATCACAACGCTCCCCCGGATCAACTTTAGAATACGTCCGTCGGCGTCCATCACTTCTGTCGAGTCCTGGAAAAACCTCCTTGGGTGGAATTTGGAAAGTAAAGGCCGAAGGAAAGACAACAGATCCTATCTCAGAAGTTCCGCCTTGTCGTTACGATCCCGTGGCCACTGACGGATCGTAAATCGGAGCTCGGACGAAGAAATATGGAAGAAAAGGAGTCTTCGAGTCTCTTGGGGGAGCTCTGCTCAGAGAAAAGGGGAGGAGAGGGGTGAGTTTAAAAGGAGGATGGGACCCCTCCTTTTATAGGAGAGAAAAACAAAAGTACACAGCGTGTACTTTATGGTACACGGCGTGTACTCGTCCATTTCACACGGTCACCACGCGGCTTCCAACACGGCCTTAGACGCGACACGTGGCCATTGACTGGTCAACACATGGCTTGAGGGTAACACGTATGTGGGGAGGGACTACACGGCGTGTAGTACTGGGTAAACGACGTGTACCCATTTATTTCACACGGTGATGACACGGCTCCAGCATGGCACACAGCCGTTGACTGGTCAACACACGGTCTGAGGGTAACGTGTACGCAGGGAGGGACTACACGGTGTGTGGTATGGGGTACACGGTGTGTACCCATTTATTTCACACGGCGATGACACGGATTTGAACACGAGGTATACCCGGTGAGGGGGTACGTGGCGTGTACTCATACTACACGGCATGTAGTTTCAAAATTCTGGAAAGTGTGGGAAAAGTCCATTTTACCCTCCAAAACACTTCGTAACCTTCTTTTTGACAAAGGAATGGGCCAAAGAGGTCCGGGACATTACACATTACAAGATTTCTGTGTCTTTCCCAATGTCACATCAAGTTTTTTCACCCTCTCAAAATACATATTAGGGGATAAAGGTTTTGGAGAAATATCAAATTCTTGTGATCCATTGAATGCCTTTTTTTAATCTTCTATAAGGGTGATCCATAGGCAAAAACTTTCGATGACCCATGTACACTCTTTTCCTCCCATGATGAAATTGACAATATGACATCTTTTGTTCGCAAATTGGACATTCTTTATGCCCTTTAACACTATATACATAGAAATTTCCATATGTTGGGAAGTCATTTGTAGTGAACAAAAGCACTGCATGCAGTTGAAAATATTCTATTTTATAAGAATCATACACCCTAATACCATCAGCCCATAAAAGTTTCAAATCATCAATCAACGGTGACAAGTAAACATCAATATCATTGTTGGGTTACTTCGGACCAGAGATCATTATACTCAACATGACATATTTGTGCTTCATACAAACTTCAGGAGAGAGGTTGTAAATTACCAATAAAACAAGCCATGAACTATGTGTGCTACTGAGGGTTCGGTATGGATTCATTCCATCTGTGCACAACCCTAGTCTGAGATTTATAATTTCATTTCCAAATGTAGAATACTACTCATCAATTTTCTTCCATTGTGGAAAATCAGCTGGATGACGTATTTTTCCATCACATAACCGCTCATATGCATGCCATCTTAACCTTTTTGAATCATGTGAATTAGAAAATAAACGTTTGAAACGATGAATTATAGGAAGATACCAAAATACCTTTGAAGGGATCTTTGTAATCTCTACATCAGCGTGTGATTTTTCTTTCACCTTATACCGTGATGTCCCACATTTAGGACACTCTGACAGAAATTCATATTCCTTCCTATATATAATACAGTCATTCAGACAGGCATGTATTTTCTTATATCCCAATCCCATCAGGCATAATATTTTCTTGGCCTTATAATGTGAATCTGGAAGATTGTTATCTTTTGGAAGAATGTATTTCATCAATTGTACCAGCTCTGTAAAACTTCTGTCACTCCATCCATGTTTTTCCTTCAGGTTAATCAATCTTAACACCACCAACAAAACCATAAAATCTGTAAAACCAGGATATAATGGTTTTTCAGCATCACCATATAGACGTGCAACTGTCAGTTCTATCTCAATTTGTTCTGCTGCAATATCACGAATCATTTCTTCAATTCCATCGGAGTTACCATCTTGCGAATCATCATCATCAGTGAAATTCCGTCCAGTTTCACCATGCCAAATCCAAGTACTGTAACTCGGATTAAAACCATGACAAATCAGATGATCTTTTATCTCTCTACTTTTCAACTTCTTCATATTCAAACATTTCAGGCATGGACAGAAAAAAATTTCACTACTTGGAACATTTTGTTTAGAAAATTCCAAAAAGGCATCAACACCTTCCTCATATTCATTGCTCATTCGATGTGCCGTAATCCAATTTCGACTCATTATTACCTATAACAAATATCAAAATTATACATCTTTTTAAGAAAAGACAAAATTATGTTTATATGAAAAAAATCATAATTTGAATGTAAAACAATTTTGAAATATAAAACAAATCTATGCGTATTTAAAAAAATATGCTTGAATATGATTTTAAAAAGAAAATATAGTTAGATATAACAGTTTTAAATTCCATTGAATCAAAGAAAACCATGGGGCCTCCAATGGTTGACATAAAATTGGAGAAAATGGAGTAAACCTGAGAATCAAATCAAATTTAAAATAAAAACTCAAATGGAGAAAATCAAAATGTAAAGCCAATAATCACGGCACAATGGGGTCAGGATAACTACGCATATTTGAAAACCACAACATGGTATCCCCCATAACCCATAATTTTCTCATAGTCAATGACTGGTCAAAATATATATAACCAAATAGAATCATATTTCAACACTAATATCCATCAAACAATACAATCATCATGTCATAATCTCACAAACCATGATGCAGTAATCAATCCCAACGGACACTTATCCCCCACCACCTTGGACACCCCCTGGACACCACCACCCCCTTGGACATCCCCCACACCCCCTGGACACCACCCACCACCCCCTTGGACACCCCCTGGACACCACCACACCCTTGGATAGCCCCCCCCCCCACCCCTCCTGGACACCCCCACCCCTCTCGGACACCACCACCCACCTTATACCCCCTTGGACAACCCCCTGGACACCACCCAACCCTCTGGACAGCCCCCCCCCCCCCCCCCCGAACAACCCCCAAATCCTCTAGACAGGCCCCCACCCCCTTGGACACCCCCCCCCCCACCCCCTTAGACACCCCCCACCCCCTTGGACCCCCCCCCCCCCACACACACACACACCCCTAGACTATCCCCCCCACCTTCAATGGACTCCCTGGACACCCCCCCCCCCAACCCTCTAGATAGCCCCCGAACCCTCTGAACACCACCCCCCACCTCATTGGACACCCCCTGGACACCACCACCCCCTTGGACAGCCCCTCACCCCTCTGGAAAGCCCCCCCACCCCCTGGACAGCCCCCCACCCCTCTAGACAGCACCCCCCACCCCTCTAGATAGCACCCCCACCCCTCCTAGACACCACCACTAGTGTAGAAAACGTTTTTTACGTCGGTTATTTTTCATTTTTTAGGTCGGTTTCTAGCCGACGTTAATACGTGCGACGTTATAAATAAGGTTTTTGACGTCGGTTATTTAAAAACCGACGTCAAAAATATAAAATCGCGATGTTTATCATGTCGGTTCTAAAATAACCGAAAATGGGAAGGGTTTATCACATCGGTTATTTAACAATCGACGTGATAAAAGGCCTGGAAAATGGTTTATCACGTCGGTTATTAAACAACCGACGTGATAAACAGGGGTGAGGGGGATTTATCACGTCGGTTCATATAGAACCGACGTGATAAACCGGGGTGAGCGTGGTTTATCACGTCGGTTCTTATAAAACCGACGTGAAAAACCGGGGGAGGGGGGTTTATCACGTCGGTTATTATATAACCGACGTGATAAACCGGCAGGAGGCGGTTTATCACGTCGGTTATTGAATAACCGACGTGATAAACCATTGTCCAGGCCGGTTTATCACATCGGTTATTGAATAACCGACGTGATAAACCATTGTCCAGGCCTTTTATCACATCGGTTATTCAATAACTGACGTGATAAACCATTGAACAGGCCTTTTATCACGTCGGTTATTAAATAACTGACGTGATAAACCATTCTCCAGACCTTTTATCACGTCGGTTATTAAATAACCAACGTGATAAACTATTTTCTAGGCATTTTATCATGCCGGTTATTAAATAACCGACGTGATAAACTATTTTCCAGGCATTTGATAACGTCGGTTATTTAATAACCGACGTGATAAACCCATTTTTTTTAAACAGAATGCATTCATCTTCTCTCCACCAGAATCAACCAGAAAACAAATCAAGAAATCGTACCACAAAAACAGAAGTAGATCAAAATTAAGCATGTACATTGATAACATATAAAACCTACCCCCTAGACAGCCCCCACCCTCATTTATACCCCATGGACAGCCCTCCCCCACCCCATTGGAGCCCTCACCCTCATGTATACCCCCTGGATAGCCCTCCCCCACCCCATTGGATAAAACTTACCCCCTAGACAGCCCCCACCCTCATTTATACCCCATGGACAGCCCTCCCCCACCCCGTTGGATCCCTCACCCTCATGTATACCCCTTGGAAAGCCCCCCCCCCCCCACCCCATTGGAGCTCCCACCCTCATGTATACCCCTTGGACAACCCTCCCCCACCCCATTGGAGCCCCCACCACACTCCTGCACTGCCCCCCGACCCCCGGACACCCCCAAACACCCCTCGACAACCCCCCACCCGCCTGAACAACACCCCCTCACCCCCTCACCCCACTTGACATCCCCCACCACACCCCTGGACAACCCCAAACACCCCTGGACAACCCCCCCCCCCCACCCCTGGACAGCACTCCCACACCCCAGGACCGCCTTCCCACACCCCTGGACATCCCTGCCACCCCCCAGGACTGTCCCCCCACCCCACCGGACAGCCCTCCCAGACCGCTGGACACCCCCCAACCCCACTGAACACACCCCCACACCCTTGGAACCCCTCCCCCACAGACCCAAATCCATACCAGAAAAACCATCAAAAGTATACCAAAACAAGAAGTAGAGAAAAATTAAACATTCACTTATATAACATTCAAAACTTACACTATCAACTTCAAAAAAAACTAAATCCAACCTAAACAACTACCAAATACACAATTAAAACGACAATATTCAAAATTACATTTTACATTACAAACAACTAAAATTCAATCAAACCTGTAAAATAATTTGACCACTCCACTTGTACGTGTTTGATGTCTTCACCAGTATAGGGTTTAGGGTCATCAAAAAGCTACAAATGAAAAAGAATATAGTTAACGTGTATAATGAATAAATCAAATTGAAATATTATGGGAAATTTTAAGAGGAAATCGTACCAGGTCAAAATTCACAGCTGTCCCAGTTGTTATTATTTCATACATAAATCTTAACATATAATATCCGCATTCGATGACGCCTTGTTTTTCATGAAAATTATGTTTGAATGGGTGTAAATTCAATATATTATTTTTATGTAATAAATCAAAAAGTACAAATTATAAATGGAAATTTACCTTCTCATTTACATATTTGATCTTTGCATTTCTTTTCTTTGTGTTTTTTCGATAGTAGACCCATGCACTGTTAGAAAATAATATGAATGGGGTAAATTTAAAATTCATTATAATATATAAAACTATTGAGAAATTGAAACTTACTTTTTCAATATATTCTTAAAACTTTCCCACACATCACCATGAACAGAGCATATCCAATAAAGAGCTTTCTCCCTTGGGCAAAAAATCCCTAACATCCAATGATCACTGATAAAAGGAAATTTAATGTTAGTGGTTTTTTATGTTAAAAGATAATTAACTCTTTGAGAGAAATGTGTTTCATACCTCTCACAAAAAGGCATCATCCACCATTATGTGATTATATTCTTTTCAAATCTTTCAGCAATATAAAACATTCTTTGTTCCTCATTCAATGCACATGCTTCAGGGGAAATCAATTGCGGGTCCATGAATCCATATACTTCTGTCAGCTCATTCCTCTCACAAATTTTATAAAGATACCTAATACAAAACATACATAAGTATACATTTTTAATAAATATAACGCAGGGAAAAGGTGTTAAGACTTACATGGAAAAAATTTTCACCACGTTGATGCCCAACTTATCTCTAGTAACAAGCTCCATGATATCAGTTTTTGTAATCCCCACACTTATTTCACATCCACAAACATGAGATTCCATTGGAAACTCATAAAAACCCAACAAAAAATGTGAATATCTTGACAATCTGTCAAGACCACTGGAATCTGTATCTGATGTCATAGCATGTTGTCTTTGTTGTTGTCTATACAGTATTTCTTTACCTTTGAAGTATTCCTGTGAAAAAAAAAATTGAAAAATATAGTATTTTTCAAATGATAAAACAACTTTAATAAAAAAAAGATATAACATTCATACCTCTATGGTAATGAGTCGAAGAAGTCTGGATGGCCAAACTAAAAAATGGTCGATACTCTGTCCAACTGTCGCCACCTCATCTGTAGGTATTGGTACCCTAGCTGATCTATCTATAATATCTTGTACAGTGACCCTATGATTCTCTACCTCTAATTGTTGATGATGAATTGTATCTCCTATACAATATACCAACCCGTATGCTACTATATGATGTTGAGAATCATCAACATACAACTCGAAATATGTAGGAAGCTGTGGCAGAGGCGTAGGATGAACAATGGGGTCTGCAGGATGAGGTGGGGGAGTGGGAGCTACTGGCAGAGGTGGAGGATAAATAATGGGGTCTGTAGGGGGAGGTGGAGGAGTGGGAGCTGTAGTCTGAAATTGTCTTTGCATTTCTGCAAACATAGATTGCACCGACTCTCTAATCTTTTCCTCCATCTTCGCATTAATATTTTGAACTTCAGCCTCCAATGATTCTATTTTTTTTATAAACCCCCTCAATGTTAGAAGTTGAAGAACGTGGAAACACTTTTTTTACCGATACACCTGCCGGATATCCTCTTACATGACCAGGATGTTCGGGCCTTCCCAATGCTGCAAATAAAATATCTTCCCTCCCAGTAGCTGTAAATGTCCCCTCTGAACTCTGCTTCTCAAGAGAGTCCTGTATTAATTAATTGAACATTTCTGTAATGATTGAAACTTATATGAAGAAAAAAGTTAACTTAAATAAATTAAATAGATATCTTACAATCCTCTCAGCTACGATTCTCGATTCTTCCAAAAGATATTGCCCTTTTTTTCCCTTCCGAGCTCTCTTCCATTTTTCATGTCTAGATGGAGGGGATGGAGGGGCCACCTCTCCAGAGCTTGAAGACTCAGCTCTTAGTTGTTGAAATTTTTCCACCATCATTTTTTCTTCCAATAATGTATACCCTCCCCGAGATAAACTATGAGGGTATACATTTTTAGATTAGATCTCCTAATGAGCTTTCCTTGTTTGCTGTAATTTAAGAATAAGAAATCATTAACAAAACATTAATAAAATCATTTATATAAGAAAGTTTATAAAATTTTACATTGCCCTTACCAGAAATGACTCTTTTTTTCTACTTTCAAAAAACTGTCTCCATGTGTCTTCATCTATAAAAGGATATATACGACATGGATTGTCATGACTCCTATGACCATAAATGAAATCAGATGAGAGGGTTGATTTGAAATCCCTCCATCTCCTGGCAGCCAACGATAAGCATTTCTTCCTGACTCCTCCAGTGTCAGGAATATCAAATGTCATCCGATAAAGAAGAGGTTAAACATATTATATATACTAGAAACATTAAAAGAATGGTCAAATAATGACAAAAGATCTTACCAAAATCGTCTCCCACAACTGAGAGATAATCGCTTTATCCACACCTCTCCAATCATCATACAGAATGCTTATTTTGGTCTTAGCCTGAGTTGCAACAAAACTCTTAAAATATTTGGCATTCGGACCTCTAGGAATATCATCATCATCAAAATCAACAACTATCCTCTGATCCTGCGTATGGGCAAGTGATAATTTTGGTAAACGTGTGCACCCACGTTTACCAACCTTTGAACTCTTTGTCGTAATAGGAGCATGTGAATGTTCATCCCCAGAGGTATGACCAGCAATATGCTCCTCTCCAGAATCATGTGGTTGATCATATGAATGATCTGTCATTATCCTTTAAATCAAAAAAACAAACGTCAGTTCACAAATATAAAAATTCAAATATTTTAATACTATTGTAATCAGAAAATAGAAAAGTGTACTAAGTTTCATAATAGTAGACATTGGTAATATGGTAAGCATGTTAAACAATGGTAAAGATGGCAAAGATGGTCAAGATGGTCAAGATGGTAAAAATGGTAAAAATGGTAAACCTGGTAAACATTGTAAACATAGTAAAGTAATTGTCAGTGAACAAAAATAAGCATTTTAAAATTCATGTAATGGTTATAAACATGATAAAGTATACTAAACAAACTTAAAACAAATAAAAACATATACTTATTTTATTTTAAAACATGTTTTAATAAATAAAAAACTTACAATATCTAACATTTATGGAAAAAATAAATGTAAACAAGAAATAAACATATGTTACCTGCAATTTTAGGAATGTACAAATGGATTGTTTTCCCAAATTCCTTCGTCGTGATCGTTCCTTATGGCACAAACTATGTCTTTAACATGATCATCATTATGTTCTGATAATATTTCCATGGAAGTAGGGATCTCACATAAATCAGCATATTCATCAAGTTCATCCTCACCAACATATTGTTTTTTCCCTTGTAAAACAACAGCCCACTGCATATCTGATTGATCTACTACAAAGAAAATTTGTTTTGCATGTGTTTCCATTATAAAATAATCAGTTGTGTCTTCCAATCTATTCAGATTAACAAGTGTCATTCCAAATTCATCGTTTCTGACACTATTGTTACCGTTAAACCATTTACAGTTAAAAACAGGAACTTTAATTTTAAAGTAATCAACCTCCCATATGTCTTCAATCACTCCATAATATGCACTTGATGTAGAAATTGGGTTTTTGTCCTTAGCACTCGAAAAATGCATTGCTTCTGCAAACACCAATACACCACTATTTTGAACTACACTTCTGTTGTCCTGAGCTTTTGTATGAAATGTATAACCATTAATGTCATAACCGGACCATGTTATCACATTTAAACATGGACCACCCACTATCCATTTTAATGTCTCTGATACATCTGATCTACCAAGCAAAGTCTTTTTAATCCATGACAAAAAAGTTTTGTTGTGCTCATTCAAAATCCACATTTCTTTCTTCATTGGATGACATTGTTTCAACTCATTAATATGCAATGTGATATACAGTTGACAATCAGCTATGTTATTCAAGATGTATGATTCTAACTTCTTCATCTGTTCAGCTGACAATGATTTGACTTTCAAGCCGTGAATCCCCTTTCCCTCATTATTAACTCGTTCATGGCGAGATGGAGGAAAACCTATGTGTTGCGCCGCAGCCAAGTAGCTCGTACAAAACTCTGCTACCTCCTCAGAAATATACTTTTCAATAATGGAGGCTTCAGGTCGATATAGATTTTTAACATACCCCTTTAATATTTTCATATACCTTTCAAAAGGATACATCCAACGAAGATATACAGGTCCATAAAGCTTTATTTTTCGAACCAGATGAATCATTAAATGCACCATTATATCAAAAAAAGTTGGAGGAAAATACATTTCCAATTGACAAAGTATAAAAATTGCATCCTTTTCCAAAATGTTCAAATCATTCACATCAATCGCCTTGTTACAAATTGAATTGAAAAAATAACACAACTTCATTATAGTCTTTCTGACATGAATGGGCAATATTCCACGCAATGCAACTGGTAGAATTTTTTGTATCATGACGTGACAATCATGTGATTTCATACCTATCAACTTCAAGTCCTTCAATGAGACAAAAAATTTACATTAGAAGAATAACCTTGAGGCACTTTGGTATCATGAAGACACTAACAGAAGCTAATTTTCTCCCTCTTCGATAATGTATGACAAGCCGGGGGAAGAAATGTTCGTCTTCCTTTATGAGTGGGAGCTAACTCCAAACGTATTCCCATTGATAGTAAGTCTAATCTTGCATTCAACCCATCTTTATTCTTTCCTTTAATATATAACAATGTTCCAATCAAAGAATCACAGATATTCTTCTCCACGTGAATGACATCAATATTATGTTTAACTTCATGATACCTCTAATATGGTAGCTCAAAAAAATTGACATTTTCTTCCAAATATGTCTATCATTACCAGATTTATGTGTCTTTCCCAATGTCACGTCAAGGTTTTTCACCCTCTCAAAATACAGATCAGGGGATAAAGGTTTTAGAGCAGTATCAAATTCTTGTGAGCCATTGAATGCCTTTTTTAGTCTTCTATAAGGGTGTTCCATAGGAAAAAACTTTCGATGACCCATGTAAACTGTTTTCCTCTCATGATGAAATTGACAATATGACGTCTATTGTTCGCAAATTGGACATGCTTTATGCCCTTTAACACTGTATCCAGACAAATTTCTATACGCTGGGAAGTCATTTATAGTGAACAGAAGCACTGCATGCAGTTGAAAATATTCCATTTTATAAGAATCATACACCCTAATACCATCAGCCCATAACAGTTTCAAATCATCAATCAACGGTGACAAGTAAACATTAATATCATTACCGGGTTGCTTTGGACCAGAGATCATTGTACTCAACATGAAATATTTGCGCTTCATACAAACTTCAGGAGAGAGGTTGTAAATTACCAATAAAACAGGTCATGAACTATGTGTGCTACTGAGTGTTCGGTATGGATTCATTCCATCTGTGCACAACCCTAGTCTGAGATTTCTAATTTCATTTCCAAATGTAGAATACTACGCATCAATTTTCTTCCATTGTGGACAATCAGCTGGATGGTATATTTTTCCATCACATACCCGCTCTTCAGCATGCCATCTTAACCTTTTTGCATCATGTGAATTAGCAAATAAACGTTTGAAATGATTAATTATAGGAAGACACCAAAATACCTTTGAAGGGAGCTTTGTAATCTCTACATCAGCCTGTGATTTTTCTTTCACCTTATACCGTGATGTCCCACATTTAGGACACTCTGACAGAAATTCATATTCCTTCCTATATATAATGCAGTCATTCGGACAGGCATGTATTTTCTTGTATCCCAATCCCATCGGGCATAATATTTTCTTGGCTTTGTAATGTGAATCTGGAAGATCGTTATCTTTTGGAAGAATGTCCTTCATCAATTGTAGCAGCTCTGTAAAACTTCTGTCACTCCATCCATGCTTCGCCTTCAGGTTAATCAATCTTAACACCACCGAAAAAACCGTAAAATCTGTACAACCAGGATATAATGGTTTTTCAGCATCACCATATAGACGCGCAACTGTCGGTTCTATCTCAATTTGTTCTGCTACAATATCGTGAATCATTTCTTCAATTCCATCGGAGTTACCATCTTGCGAATCATCATCATCAGTGACATTCCGTCCAGTTTCACCATGCCAAATCCAAGGGATGTAACTCAGATTAAAACCATGACAAATCAGATGATCTTTTATCTCTCTACTTTTTAACTTCTTCATATTCAAACATTTCAGGCATGGACAGAAAAAAATATCACTACTTGGAACATTTCGTTTTGAAAATTCCAAAAAGGCATCAACATCTTCCTCAAATTCATTGCTCATTCGATGTGCCGTAATCCAACTTCGACTCATTATTACCTATAACAAATATCAATAAAAAATATATATTTTTAAGGTAAGATAAATATATGTTTATATGAAAAAAATCATAATTTGAATGTAAAACAATTTAAAATATAAAACAAATCTATAGGTATTTAAAAAAATATGCTTGAATATTATTTTTAAACAAAATATAGTTAGATATAAAAGTTTTAAATTTCATTGAATCAAAGAAAACCATGACGCCTACATAGTTTAATATTGATTGTGGTTTTGATGTTTTAATATATTAGATAAACTACCTATTTAACATGTTATTAATGGTTTCTGTAGACCCTAAATCCATTTGGTAAATATTTTCACACAATTATAAAAATCAATGGAAGTCTTTTTGGGAGGAATATGTTCAATCATTTGATTTTGATGTCCCATATTCTATAATAAAAGGCAATGTGGATACCAAAGCCCTTAGTTTGGTTTTTTATTCTCAAAGGGTTTGTGATGAAAAAGAAGAGTATAAGTTGATGTATATGATAAATAAAATACAACTATATTTTATTTATGGTTATGATAGAATGAATTCATACCATATCATTTAGGATATGCTCCCACCAAAAGTAACCCTCTTCAGTTCGAAATGAATAAATTTAGATAATTATACATGAATTCATACAAGTATTGTTTTACATAAACCAAAAAGAAGATTATTAGTACTAAAAGTAAAACTAGGAAGAAACAATAAACTCTATATACTCATGAAAGCTACTCCACAACACTTCCATGCTACTAACATCTATAAAAAACTACAAATTGCTTTTAAAAACCAAAAAAATTGTTTATATTTATGTATGGTGGGCATAACATGTATACATAGTAAGATCCTCCCTAAAACATCTCATGAAAATGTTGAGGAAGCACACTAAAGCCCTATGAAAAAAGGAATCTAAATCATCACCTAAACAAGGGAAAATAGTTTCATATACTCACTATGGATCACTCACAAAATAATTCATATAAATAAACCTTTTCGTATAAAAAATTATATATATATATATATATATTAAAATTAAGGTTCTCGGATACCACTTCTCCACTATTTTTCCTCTCACACCCCAATGCACTACTCCACAACACTTCCATGCTACTAACATCTATAAAAAACTACAAATTGCTTTTAAAAACCAAAAAAATTGTTTATATTTATTTATGGTGGGCATAACATGTATACATAGTAAGATCCTCCCTAAAACATCTCATGAAAATGTTGAGGAAGCACACTAAAGCCCTATGAAAAAAGGAATCTAAATCATCACCTAAACATTGAAAAATAGTTTCATATACTCACTATGGATCACTCACAAAATAATTCATATAAATAAACCTTTTCGTATAAAAAATTATATATATATATATATATATATTAAAATTAAGGTTCTCGGATACCACTTCTCCACTAGTTTTCCTCTCACACCCCAATGCTAATGTCATGGTCTCACCCCGCCCATAAATCATCCTACACTATGTGAAATTGTATCACTTCCATCAATGAATCATATGTATCTTAGATTATCTCATCACCATCTTATCAAAATAGTAATGAGGTGCATACTTGGAAACCACTACATCTTGTTTACATTAAATGTACAAAAATCGCAAAACATAATTATAGAATATCCGTGAAAAAAAATGAACGAAATAAATTCGTGAAAGGCTTACTTGAATGTTGCGAGTTGAGATGATAGATCTGAGAGGAGTGAAGAAGATAAACAATGAAGCCAAAATGAGTTTAACACAGCTCGATCGATGAGCCGATTAGGGTTTACCGCGCGAGAGAGACGAGTCGGCGGACTGTCAATCGAAAAATCGTAAATGACAGTCCACGGGGCTTTAATTTCTTTAAAAGTTTTATAACGTCGGTTATTATATAACCGACGTTATAAACTATTTTTTAAATTTATAACGTCGGTTATTTTAAAACCGACGTCAAAAACCCCCCGCTCTTTGGTTTTTTACGTCGGTTATTTTGTAACCAATGTAAAAAACGGGTTATCTACGGGTTTTTTACGTCGGTTATTTTAAAACCGACGTAAAAAAAACCCCCGTGCTTTGGTTTTTTACGTCGGTTTTTTTATAACCGACGTAAAAAATGCGTAGATATCTCGTTTTTTTACGTCGGTTATAAGATAACCGACGTAAAAAACCAATGCGCGGGAGGTTTTTTACGTCGGTTATTTGGAAACCGACGTAAAAAAACCCAATATCTACGCGTTTTTTACGTCGGTTATCAAATAACCGACGTAAAAAACCCCGCGCTTTGGTTTTTTACGTCGGTTATCACATAACCGACGTAAAAAACGCATAGATATCGGGTTTTTGACGTCGGTTTCCAAATAACCGACGTAAAAAACCCCACGCGCATTGGTTTTTTACGTCGGTTATAGGATAACCGACGTAAAAACTGAACAGGTGCGATTTGTAACGTCGGTTATTAAAATAACCGACGTTAAAAAGCTACTCACCGCATTTTTTACGTCGGTTATATATAACCGACGTAAAAAATGGTGAAGTAAAAAACGTTTTCTTCACTAGTGCACCCCCCCCCCACCCCCACCCCCTACCCCCTTGGACACCCCCTTGGACAACCCCCAACCCTCTGGACAGCCCCCCAACCCTCTGGACAGCCCCCCCTCCACCCCCTGGACAGCCCCCCACCCCTCTAGACAGCACCCCCCCCCCACCCCTCCTGGACACCACCCCCACCCCCTACCCCCTTGGACACCCCCCTGGACACCCCCAACCCTCTGGACACCCCCCCCCCCCCGGACAACCCCTCAAACCCTCTGAACAGACCCCCACCCCCTTGGACACCCCCCCCCACCCACCCACCCACCCCCTTGGACAGCCCCCCCCCCCCCCCACCCCTTCGACACCCCCCACCCCCTTGGACCCCCCCCCCCCCCACACACACACCCCTAGACTGCCCCCCCCCCCCACCTCCATGGACACCCTGGACACCCCCAACCCTCTGGACAGCCCCCCGAACCCTCTGGACACCACCCCCACCCCCTTGGACACCCCCTGGACACCACCACCCCCTTGGACAGCCCCCCACCCCTCCGGACAGCCCCCCCCCCCTGGACAGCCCCCCACCCCTCTAGACAGAACCCCCCCACCCCCCACCCCCTTGGACACCCCCAACCCTCTGGACAGCCCCCCGAACCCTCTGGACAGCCCCCCGAACCCTCTGGACACCACCCCCACCCCCTTGGACACCCCCTGGACACCACCACCCCCTTGGACATCCCCCACCCCTCCGGACAGCCCCCCCCCCTGGACAGCCCCCCACCCCTCTAGACAGAACCCCCCCCCCCACCCCACCCCCCACCCCCTTGGACACCCCCTGGACACCCCTCAACCCCCTGGATAGCCCCCCACCCCCCGGACAGCCCCCCAAACCCTCTGGACAGGCCCCCACCCCTTGGACACCCCACCCCCCACCCACCCCCTTAGACAGCTCCCCCACCCCCTTCGACACCCCCACCCCTTGGACCCCCCCCCCCCCCACACACACACACACCCATGGACTGCCCCCCCCCCACCTCCATGGACACTCTGGACAGCCCCCAACCCTCTGGACAGCCCCCAACCCCCTGGACAGCCACCAACCCTCTTGACAGCCCCCCAGAACCATGGGATTTTAACCTCAAGCTACTAGTTTTGGCATATCTAGGGATTTTCACCTCAAGCTACTAATTTTGGTATCATGTCATTATTCAAAATGTGAACCATGAAATGTATCTCCTACTAGTCTAAAATGCTCTATTGTGCAATGAATCGGATTTTAATAGCATATGAAGACTTATAATAGTCCACAAAATAAGCGACGTAAATAGATTATGGAACTACAAATAGTGATACCCAAAATAGAAACAACCAAGGATCCAAAACAAACATTCCACCATGAAAAACCATATATACTTATAAAATAAATCACATTGGTACACGTAATGAGTGTATCACAATGATTTACATATAAATTGCAGTAATATAGGTGAATGAGATCATTAGTTGTCAATGACAACAAAAATTACCATCAATGTCGGGCATCTGCAAAACAAAAACAAACGAAATAGAAGTAAGTGAGGCTTACGTGAATATTGCGAGTCGATCTAAGAGATCTAGTTATAATAAATAAGATGATGATGGAAAAACGAGGTAAGAGGGTTCGAATCGAAGAATCTTACCTAGTTTAAACAAAAAAATCGCAAAACATAAATATAGACTATCCGGAAAAAAAACGAACGAAATAAAGTCATGGTAGGCTTACCTGAGTGTTGCGAGTGGAGATGATAGATCCGAGGAGAGTAAAGATGATAAACGATGATGGCAAAACAAGTTTAACGAAACGAGATCGAAGAGTCGATTAGGGTTTTCCGCGCGAGAGAGACGAGTCGCCGGTCTGTCGATCGAAAAATCATAAATGACAATCCACGGGGCGTGTTAATTTTTTAAATGTTTTATAACATCGGTTATTTAATAACCGACATTATAAACTATTTTTATTACATTTATAACGTCGGTTATTATAATAACCGACGTTATAAATGTACCAGATAAAGCAGTTTTTACGTCGGTTATTTTATAACCGACGTAAAAAAAGCCGCGTGTTGGTTTTTTACGTCGGTTATATAATAACTGACGTAAAAAACAAATCAGAAACCACAGTTTTTACGTCGGTTATTTGATAACCGACGTCAAAAAGGCCTCAGATGCCGCCCTTTTTACGTCGGTTATTTTATAACCGACGTAAAAAATTCGTAGATACCTCGTTTTTTACGTCGATTATCAAATAACCGACGTAAAAAACCACGTATCACATATTTTAACATCGGTTATATATAACTGACGTAAAAAATGGTGACGTTAAAAAGGTTTTCTGCACTAGTGAGTGAATTACAGTGTTAATCCTTTGTAGTTAATCCTTACTGACAGGTTTGTTAGTTGAGTGTAATTATTATACTTTTGATGATAATGAAAGCAGTTATGTTTCTCCCATGCATGTAGGAATCATTGTCTAAACAGATTAATCCATTATGTTCTTTCATGTGTTTTGTATTTCCATCGGTTTTAATTCAATTCCTATGTCTGTGAGTTTGCTTAAATGTGCGCGGGTGTCGACTTTGTGTTGGGAGTAGGGCATAAAGACTTCCTATTTCTGGTACACTAAGTCAAGGATGTTCTGAATGTTTGTTGTCCCCTGTGTTGAACTTATGATGTGCAATCTTCTAGTGGGTTGAAGATCCAGGTTCCAATGATCACACAAACACCCAATTCCCAACAAGTTAAAAAAATTTACCTCGTTTTACCTTTACCGTGGTAACTCAGTTTTTACCGCAGTAACTTATTTTTATGCCTAAAAATGAAATTGAGCTTATTACCTAATTTGGACATGTTGATTTCATGAAATTGAGCTTATTACCTAATTTGGACATGTTGATTTCAAATATGAAATCCATTTTATTGGATTTAATTTCTATAAGTGATAAAAACTAATTTTAATATAAGAACACATAACGTATAAAAAACAATTTTTAGAAAAAATGTATTTTTACACATAAAAATGAATTTATCCTTATTCATTACCAAGTAATAATCATTGGATAAATATTAAATTATTTTTTATATATATCAAAACAATGCATTTCATTTAAATCATTCTTTAATAGTGATCATTTTAATTTATTAAATCAAAAATACACAATATATAAAAAACTATTCTTTGAAAAATAGGCTTTTAAACATTAAATGATTTTATATTCATTAGTAACTAATTAATAATCATTGCATGAATGTTATTCATTTGTTTATATTTATAAACAATACATTTCATTAAATTTCATACTCCAAATATGGGAAATTTAACTTTAAATTAAAAAATATAATATATAATAAAAACAATGTTTTTAAATAAAACATTTTTTGTTTAGCAATGAATAATTAAATTAGTATTCATTATAGTTCATTAATTATTTATTGGAAGTTATTAATTTATTTTACTAATCATTCTTTGAATTTCATCAATACATTTTATTTATATCATCCTTTAAAAGTAATAAATTTAACCAAAATTTGTAATCCATAAAAAAAGTTTCTTTAGAATCAATGATATTTTCCCAAGTAACTTTTAATTCTATTACAAAATCATTTATTTTATTTCCATTAAATTAATTATAATAAAATATTTTTAACATGTAAATGAACTTTATTTGTATAAACTATATACTAATAATTCCAAACTGATAAGATGTTTGTTGGTATTATACCCAACGACTATATACACTTTAATAACAGTTCATATAACGGCTCTATTACCCCCATTACATCTAATTAATTCATTCCATTATAACTTCACAACGCACTCTTCTTATTCCTATTGTTTTCATTTTGGATTTTACAACATATTTTCTCCTTTCATGATGTTTTTTCTCATTATAGGTTTCGTTCTAATAACAGTGATTCTCAAGTATGAAGATGATCCAGGGGATTTCTTAGTTACAAAATATTATTCTTTTCAATTTATTGTTCCATTTTAATTTATGTACTTTTAAGGGAATCTAATCATTCATGGTATGCAATAACCAGTGGAATGTAGATACATGGTTCCATGTACTTTTTTTTATAATGCTTCATTATGAGTGAATAGATTATTGTTAATTTGATTTATTTCTTATATGATTTATTTTCCTGCTTATTTCACAATTCCTTATAAAGAATAAAACAAGTAACTTGGGGAGATAAAACGCATACTTAAATCTAGAATGTTAAGTGGAATAACCCACTTTGTTGCATTGGAATGTAGTTCTTCATATCAAGTTATGGACATATGAAAACAAAGATATTTTGTGATTCTGATTATGCAGAATATTCTTTTTTTATAAAATCCATATCTAGATATGTTGTTTTTATTTATGATAACTTTGTTTCTTTGTTGGGTAGAAAACATACAATTGTTATCTCTTTTGATGTTTTGGATTATATAACAGAGAAAATTAAAGTCCGTAATTGCAACTACATGAGATCAGTTTTCCAATTAGGAAGTTTTTCACGCATCTAGTATAGTTATCTAGTTAGTATCAAAAATTGTTAAAACTGTTATCTTTCGTGAGAGTACTAAACATATTGAGTTTGATTGCTATTTTTCTAATGTGAACCTTAAGAAGAAAAACCTCGTGAATTTTGTTGATTGTTTATGCAACAAGTTGTGTATTTAATAAATATATATAACCCACCTTGAGGGGGGGTGTTGGAGGATTATGGATTTCACCCATGTTATGTATGTGATTTAGTCTAGTTGTAATTGATTTGTTTGAATTAGTTTTTTATTTTTTATTTCTTATATTAATAGATGATATGGCCTCACTTTGGGACTATGATATTCTAATCGTCAATCTCTCACAATTACAATATAATGTAAAATAAAGTTTCATAAAAAATGTAAACGTAGTTTTTTTTATGGCACTCTAAAACGGGATTTTAAATTGTGTGCTTACAAATATTAAAAATATTATTAAAATGTGTTTAGATTTGGAAACAAAAATTAAAATTAAAATTAAAATTTCATTTTCAGGAAAGAAAACGATATTTACAATTTTGCTTAGGGGTGTGCCAAAACCCCACAAAAACCACAAATCCAATTGTTGGGGTGGAGCCTGACATCGCAGCAGAATCAGTCACAAAACACACTAGAAGATTCACCTGAATGTCTTTTATTCATCTGAAGGAATTTTACCACATCACCCGAAGGATTTTTACAACGCAACCCGGAAGAATTTTTCTATTCAACCACCCAAGAGAATTTTTGTTTCACCTGAAAGCATTTTTATCAGACTCATAGACATACCATTTTATCGTACCGCTGATGTTGGGAACCGAAACACGTCGTTTGATCTCCACAACCTAGAAGACTTTTGATACATGGCTCTCCGTCATGGTTCTCGTTGTTTGCCCTCGTCAGTGCCTTTGTTCGGTGTCGTCGACACGCCATTGCCGACATCGTTATCATCTCAATTTGTTCGTCATCGACTATTCATTCGCCATTGTCGATGCTTTGCATGATGTACCGCAAAAGCGGTAGCACCATCCCGATTATCTCTTGGCATCTACATCTTGACGACACTACTCCTCTCCTCTTCGAAACAATTGCTTGCATTTTACTGCTCATTTATTGTCCAATTAATGCGGTCAATATCCCTTCTTATTTAATTTGGTCTACCATTAAATGTCTCACATAATGTGATTCACTATTAAATTCTGCACATTAATATTTTGTGTCAATGTCCCAACGATCTCCACCTTGACATAAAATATGAATGTCTCGTGATCATTGACTTCGCTTTCATTAGCTCCACTACCATTGACTTCATCATCATTGTATTCATGATCGACTCCACCGTTAGTGATTTGACCTTCAACAAGCCTATCATGACTGACTCCACCTTCAACGAATCTTCATCATGATGTGTTAAGGTGGAGCCCGACGTCGCAGCGGAAGTAGTCGAAAAACACATCAGAAGATTCACCTGAAAGCCTTTTATTATCCGAATGAATTTTACACATCACTAGGATTTTTACAACGCACACAAAGGAATTTTTCTCTTAACACCCAGAGGAATTTTTTTCACCCAAAGGCCTTTTTATCACATCCATGGATATACACTGCCGAACTTGGAAACCGGAACACAGCGCTTAATCTACGCAACCCATAAGTCTTTCAATACATGACTCTTCGTCATGGATCTCGTCGTTCGCCCTCATCACCACCTTTGTTCAGCGTCATCAACACGTCATTGCTGACATCGTTATCATCTCACTTTGTTCAATGTCAATTATTCATTTGTCATTGTCGATGTTTCACATGATCTACTGCAAAAGCAGTACCAACATCCCAGTTTCACTTGGCGTCTGCATCTTGTTGGCACTACTCCTCTCCTCTTTGCGACAGTTGTTTATATTGGCATTCCACTGCTCATTTGTTGTCCAATTAATGTGGTCAATATCCCTACCCATTGAATGTGGCCCGCCATTAAATGTATCACATAATGTGATTCACTATTAAATTTCACACATTAATATTTTATGTCAATATTCCAACACCAATTTGATCCACCTATAAAACTGCAAAACCGCCTTGGACGATGTGAGTCGATTCTCATCGAGTCGAGTCAAGGTAAGGTCATGCAGTAGGGTGATTTTTTTTTTTTTTTGAGTTGGGTTGACCGGACCCATCGGTCTTAATTATAAAAGGTTTTTATAATCTCAATTTTAACCCTCTTTATAAAATTTAATTTTACACAACTTTTTTTGGACATGAGAGATTTTATTCTATTGAATGATTAGAGTTGAACATGAGATTGTTAAAAAAAGATTGATTTTATAGTATGATATTTGAATACATTATTCAAGTGGAAACATTTTTTATTTGTATAAATTTGAAATTTTATATATTTTTATGTATAATGATTACTTTTTTCAACCCGAACAGACCCACCCTTTGAACCGTCAAAAGTTTTTTTAGAAACCATCATTCATTGGGGTGTTGAACGTGGGTTGAAATATTTTTCACCCAGTTAAAATAGTAATTATTGTTGAACCGTCTCAAAGTTTTTTGTTACATTTTTTAGAAAATAGTAATTATTATTTTTTGATGGAAGGGATAGTTGCGCCCAGCGAGAATAACCAAATGGTTAGAGTCGTTCGCTTGGACTTCTAGCGTCAGGTGATCGAATTTCTCTGTGGATTTAAATCTTAATTTCACCGCCAAACGATCTACACACCTCAAAAACACAACACCTGTGGGGGAGATGAAGTTTCACCGAGTTCCTATGATCGCATTTGAGATCCGGGACCCAGTATTGTTGGGAGAGAGCTATGTCGGGAAGAGCGGAGTTTATGTTCCAAAAAACAACAGATTTATAGTTACAATCAAATATAAAATATTTTTTTACTGTTTAAATACAAAACTAGCTTTTTAGACACTTGAGCAAAGGGTATTTTAAAAAAAACGTGTTTATTGAAACAGATGCAGAAAACAGATGTGTGTATTTACAAAAAAAAAAAAAATCAACTTAAATTAATATAAACGTAAATTTACATCAAGATCGCTCACGTTCCCCTGGATAACGAACTGCACGGCTCGCTGTTCAACAATTTGCCCGTCCCCGTGCTACGAGAAAACCATAATTTTCTCGTCATTTTTGTTCGTTCTGTGCTTTCTACCTCAATCTTCACGGTTTGTTTCAGGAGCTTCCTTCATACTTCTGGCGCTGACACCTCCGATCCATCTGGTTTCTCTCCATCATTCTACCAACAGCAAACCCCTCGTAAATTAAGAAGCATCAGACACATCAACGGCGCCTCTTCCCTAGGGTTTCCTCAAACCGCCTCTCAAGGAAACTGGAAAACAGCAGCGCCGCGAATCAAATTCCTAGATCAAAAGACGGAGAACCTAAAACACCGAGATCTTTCGAGATCGGATCAGCGAGCACGTTCTGTTTCGGCATTAAGAAATCCGATTTCGATCTAAGAAGCATGGTGGCCTGCGCCTCCACTTGGTCAAGATCGAGGCCCTCGTAAAACTGATCATCATCGTCGAACATGTCACCATTTGTCTGAATCGGCTCGGCCTCGACCTGCAGGGATGATTCATTGCAGGCGGCCTCCAAACGATGAGAGATTCCCCTGTCTAAGAAGCTTAATGAAGCACATTTGACTTGATACTTTGAATTCACACTGGCAGGCTGATTTGCAGAGTAGGATCGAAGAGCTTCGGGACTGTCAGATTCAGCAATTGTGGCCATGGGAACCATGGAATCAGAACTGCAGTTCGAAATAAATTTCGAGCTCCTTCCTATGGGTGATTGGCTGAGCAAAGATCGCCTGTCGTGTATGAGCACCTTGTTAGATCTCATCAGCCAATGTAATTGTAAAATACCAGATACAAGACTCAAGATAATAAGTATAAAATTCAAATTAATTGGAACAAGGGATTGAATAAAATTTACGATGTGTTTGGTGAGATTTTAGTAAAAGAAAATAAATAATTTAATAGTTTATAAAAGAAAATAAATGAAAAGAAATGATAGTGATTTCAGTTCTTGTATTTGGATCTAATAACTTAGTAAAATAAAATAAATGATTTTGATTTCTTCTCATTTTGTTTTGTGATACTTTTTTGAAAAAAAAAGAAAAAAAATTATTTTGTGATAGATATAGAAAATAGAGATAAAATTAGAAATTTAAAATTTAATTAGCCTCGATATGGAGATGATTTAAAAAAAAGAAAAAAAAAAATCTATTTCTCTCAATTTTTTCCCTTACCATTTATCTCCTCCTAAAATTTGATCACCAAACATTAGAAATCTATTTCCCTCTATATCATTTCTTTTCTCCCCAAATCACTCGTGCCAAACCATACTCATATCTTAAATATTTAAATAATCTAACAAACACCAACCATTGCAATGTTAATTGCAAACCTGTAAATCGCCATCATGTCAACTGCACTGGCTTCAGCTTGAGAACTTGCCATTGTACCATTTTGGGTGTCATCTAAGAAACTACTATCATATGAATCGATGACAGGATCGGTCTCCTCATCACTCGATATTTCGCTCCGGAAGACACACTGAACAATGATACAAAATAGTTTATTTCAATTTAATTCTAATCATACATATTTTTATTAAAGATAAGAAGTGGATTGTAGGGCCTGTCAGGTTCAAGCCAGCCGAAAGCCAGCCCATTTATGGCTGGTCTCAGCCGCCTTTTTGATTAATCAGGCCTTGAAAAAAAAACCAAACCCGACCCCGTTTTAAAAATATCAGCCTGTTTATTAATTGGGCCTTATAATAGAATTAAACTAAATATATATATATAATTATTATTTTCAAATGATAAATACAGCATATTACAATTTTTTAAAAAATTTCTTATAACATAGCATTATCAAGCAGGTCGGGTCACGGGGCGGGTTGTAAATTAAAGACCAAGCCCGGCCGGTTTATTAATCAGGCTTTAAAAAGAGGCATGTTTACTATTCGGGCCAAAAACATTAGGCCCAATAAGACCTTTTTTTCAGGTTGGGCAGGTCCCCGGGCCCATGTACCTGTCTAGTTGGGGCATAAGGGTCAATCCTTAAATGCAAGGTTTTCGATCGTACCTCAAATGTAAAACCATTTCAATTTTTCATTTTCCCCTTTACCATATAAGATCATATCATTCCAAAAATGGACTTACTCGGCTTCATCTTCAATGAAAGCTCTGACAGCATCAGCTGGCTTCTTTCTGCCTGTACCCAGAAAGCAGACAACGCCATCACAAAATAGTTCATTGAGAAAAAGTATTTTCATGGTCTAAAATATAAGAAAAAGTAGAGCATTTAATACGATTTTTCCACAAATGACCTTGGCTGACTATGAAAGAAAATGCAGCATAAATGTTAAATCAAGGGTATTTTAGAGAATGCATTATGACAAATGATAAATTCAATGTCACTAACTGCCTGTAACTAAATTCCTGGAGTCTTTGAAACAGATATTTTTTTGCTTATTATCATGAAAATAAAAACATCTTCAATGAAAGCTCTGACAGCATCAGCTAGCTTCTTTTTGCCTGTACCCAGAAAGCAGACAAGGCCATCACAAAATAGTTCATTGAGAAAAAGTATTTTCATGGTCTAAAATATAAGAAAAAGTAGAGCATTTAATACGATTTTTCCACAAATGACCTTGGCTGACTATGAAAGAAAATGCAGCATAAATGTCAAATCAAGGGTATTTTAGAGAATGCATTATGACAAATGATAAATTCAATGTCACTAACTGCCTGTAACTAAATTCCTGGAGTCTTTGAAACAGATATTTTTTTGCTTATTATCATGAAAATAAAAACAGAAACTAAAACAGAACATAAAACAGAAGACTGCCATATAATGTGTCCATAGCCTAAGCTTCCAGAAAATCAAAGAAATAACATTAAAAGGCTTCAAAGGGGAAAAAATTGTTAATAAAACTGATGAAAGATGATAATAAAGCTACCTCTAGTACACCTTTTCTGATGAGGAATAAATTTATCAGAAGATGCAAGGTTTTTGCAAGATGCTCCATTCTTGCGCAACCTTTTAAAGTGCCGAACCTGTCCAACGCACTCAGGCTTCTCCCCAGAACTCAATTGCCAATCTCTGATGCAGCTAGTTTCAGGCGAATTTGGGATGGGGGTACGGATTTCTTCACCAATGGAAGAAACAGAAACATGACCAGCCTCTTTGGTTTTCTCTGGGCTTGCAGCCTTCATTACAAGTTCTGTGCATTTGACAGGTGAAACTGGGGCTGGAACTAAAATCTCATCTCTGTCACCATTATCTAGTCCTGCAAAAACCAAAATTCCTAGCACTACATTTCAAACCCCATACATATAGCTAGTAATATAAGTCAGGTCTGGGTCAGCCAGTTTAGCCTTTAAGAATGTGCGGGTGGGGCTTTAAAATTTGTATCCCATATAAAAATGGGATTATTTAGAGTAGGGCCGTTAAGCTCGTAGCTCGTATGCTACTAGAAGTGACAATTTTGAACCTGACACGACACGACACAAGTTAAATGGGTTTGGGTTGGGACATAAATGGGTTCAGGTTATAATCGGATTGAGTAATCTGACATTCAAGTTACCATTCCTGACTCAACTGACCCTTGTAATCAGATTACAAGTATAATGATAATATAAAATATTAAAAATGTAATAATAATTAATTTTAATAATATATTTTATTCTTACAATCAATTTAATTTGAAATAATTCAACATGTTTATAACACATTATTCATTTTAAATGGTTTAAAAGGGTTAAGTTGCAACATGGATAACATATGTTTCATATTAATTAGGTTATTTTTAGTCTAAAGGGATGATTCAGTTTGGTTAGATCATTGAGTTAATGTGATATTAACCAGTTGGACATGTCATGTTATATATTTAAAGTTAAACGAGTTCACGTGTTGGGTTAGCGATGACCCCTTCATAAATGGGTTGAGTCAGGTCAACTCATTTAATTAAATGGATCAGATTAAGGTTGAGCCTAAATGGGTTCATAGGAGTGTCTTAGCTTCCTTCAAGGAATCAGACACATCGCCACCCACACTTACCGGGAAGCTAATATGGTGGCTGATGGTCTTGCCAACAAGGGTATTAACCAGGTCATTACGTGGAGTGATAACTTACCGGTTGATATCCTCCCTTTTTACGCAAAAGATTGTAATAAAATTTCATCCTTCAGACTCTTGTGATTTCCCTCTCTTTTTAATAAATTTTTCTGTCTTGGTCTTTGACCAGGACATTGCCTTTAAAAAAAAAAAAAATGGACCCAGACACGTGAACCCGAATTGCCACCTCTACGTGTTACAGGCCAGCCCATTTTATTCAACATATTTACACTAAAAAATAAAATAAAATAAAACTAACATTGAAAAAAGGAAATAAGTTAATGGATCAGTTTTTTTTCAATTATCTTTTGAACATGATTATTTATTTTATTTCATTGCATGCATGCTCTAATGTTTTGTTTTGTTTCTTCAAATAAATAATTGTGTCTTGGCAGAGTGAAATTTGGGTTTATATAATGTTATTTTTTTATTCTTTAAAATTAAATGACAAAAAATGGACCATCCTATTAGGCCCGTAACCCCAATATGGTGTGGGCCAAACTTCAATTTTTGAGACTACTAAATAAACAGGCTTATAATGTTTAGCCTGTTTAATATAAACCCCATGACGGGCCGGCCTGGCTCCTATTCCCGGTTCTATTACATAACTTATGAGTATCAAAACACCGTTAAGTAAAAATAGTAGCAAAGAGAGGATTACGGACCACCAACGTCAATTGGAGACTCTGGAACAATGCCACTCTTGATCAAGTCGGTCAACCGAGGACTAAGCTCTGGATCAGCAAAACCATTGCAATCATCATCATCCAGCAATATCGGTTCTTTATTCTGTAGATTTTCCTTCATAATCGGGCTTCGAAGATTTCGTTCAGAAGGATCTATTATTTTCACTTTCAAAATGTCAGACGTTTCCAAAATCGGATTGTCCATAGATGTCATGTAACCAGAATTCTTCGGCTCTGCAACAGCCTCTCTAGGCATAATTGGTCCTCTAGGAGAAATTGCTGAAATTGAGGGAAGCTGGGGAACTGAACAAATGACTACCTTTCCATCTGCACTGATTGAAACAAATTCCGAGCTGAAAAGAAATGAATGAGCAGAAGCATTCTGGTCTTTGTTGTTGGACACAGTGAAGTTCTTAATGCTCAAGGACACCGGAGTTGATACTTTGCAATTTACATCTCTTGCAGACAGCAAATCTGAGGAACCAATATCCCTGGCTGGACCTGCAGACACCTTCGATGATTTACGATAGACTAAGTGAACTAGAAACGTGTCAAATAATATTAAATTAACTAGTCGTGCATGAATATCTGTGTTATAGAACATCTTCTGCAAGAATAATAAATAAAAGGGTCCGTTGGACACCAATTATTGATGTCTGCTTATAGCACCCAATTATGATAGCTGCTAAGTAACTATTTCTAGATTACTTGATGAAAGTGTTCTCCAGCCACGATTTAAGTGGTTTTCTTCTTGTATGCAAGTGCAAGCATTTTTTCAGAAATAGAACAAACACTACCAAACAAAATGATGCCAGAAAATGATCAAAAACCCGTAACTCTGATCCAAAACCAAAAAAGCCTGGTACAGGATGTGTTTATTTTGGTATTTGGGTGAAAACCCAATAAATTTTTATCACATTTTAGCGTAAAATGTAACCAACAAGCACTTCAAAACTGATCTGAAGAGTATAAAATTCAGGGTGCAAACAAGTAATAAACTAAAAAACTTGGCTAGGGATACACAGAAGGATATGGAGTGAAGTTACTTCAAATGTAACACTGCTTTAAAAAATGAGTTGTAGCAACAACGATGTCATTTTCAGGTATTTATTTAACCATTTATTGATTTGTCATTTATTTTGAAGTTTGGAGTAGAAATTTTGAAATCTTAGGAAATTCCAGGTAGCACGGTTAGGGTGCACGGTTACCCTAACCGTGCAAGTTAACTGTGCGCGCCTCCAATTCGAGGCAATTGGCACACATGGTTATGCGTCCCTTTAAAAAATTGAATATTTTTATTTATAATCCGAATTTAACTTGGGGGGCTCCTCATTCTCACCCTCATTCGTTCTAGGAGCTTCCAACAGATGCCTCCCTATGCTCCCCCCTTGGCTCCAAGCATCTCCCTTGATGATCTTCTCTCCTTTGGCTTGAATCTCTAAGGTAAATCCATTCTAATCTTCTCCTCTTGTCTTCTCTCTTCTTCCCCCATTTTTCTTCACCCCCATGGCCATGGTGGCCTAGGATTTATGTCAAACCAGATTCTAAGTTGGGGGTTTTCATCGTTAGAGCTTACAATCTTCTTGTAAGGGCTTCTCTTCATCTCTAATTGCGGAATAACACTGGTTGCTAACATAATCAAGGATTTCCGGTAGGTGTTGGATTGGTGTAGCCCGATCCGGTTGGGCCGAATGCTTGTGGCCCGTACTGTGCATCAACCCGCAATTTTCACGGATCGAGCTTCGTGGTGAGCTTGTTGGGGATTGCAGGGGGCAACGCGCCCCTGCTCCGGGGGTCTGAGGGCCGAAGGTTCTCGGCTCAATTTTTGGAAGCTGTAGCAACTCTAACACTGTAGCAGAGTTGACCGACCGACGCCGACAAGGCACTGTAGCAACGCGGACTTCCAACTGTCATTCACTGTAGCTCCTTGGACTTGCAGCCGGTGGCCACTGTAGCACTTTTGACTTGGATGACCGTCTTTCACTGTAGCGATGCGGACTTTCTGACGGTTGGTGGAATAGTGTTTCGTCCTCTACATTAGCCCATTTTCGGGCTAGGGTTCTTTAGTGTGTGAGAAACTCCTGTAAATTGTGCTCCCGAATTTTTCATAATGAAGTTATTTTGCCTCTACGTGGACGTAGGGATTTTTCCCGAACAACGTAAATCCTTGTGTTCTCGTTCTGTTTTTTTTTCCTTTTTACTCTTCTCCAAATCATTTATTTTTTTTCGTTGCGACTCTCAGGTGTGATTTAGGGTGGAGTATTCCCCAAACCAATTTGACAATGATAGCAGTTGCTCATTTGATGCATGTGAATCCATAGTGCCTTGTGTCGAAAGTCTTCCTAATAAATGGTGATCAGGCAGCGAGTCCCGATGATGAGAAAAAACGGCGGTGCAAGATGGTTGGATCTTATGCATTATCGTTGAAGGGGAGGCCCAATTGTGTGGTCTTTGGTTTGAGGGGAGGATTGTTGGGTGCAAACCCAATCCTACATTAGTTTCCACAATGGACGGTGGCTCGCATTTAAGTTTGGATGGACAACTCCTCCTAACACCCATGGGTTTTAGGATGGAACCCTATTTGTTGGGCCCAGGAGACCTAGGGCTGGAGGAAATCGATCCTAACAGTAGGTAACTCTATGTGTCTATCTATATTCAATGAACCATGAATGCTTGATATTTTTAAATATTATTTTGATATTAATGGAAGGTATTGTGATATCTATGGTGACCGCCTTAAATCGTTACATTGTTCTTGTTTAATTCCTCAAATGATTTGGTAAAGGAGTTGCCTAACAAGTATACAATTGTTTTTTATTTATAAGATGCACACAAGGTGTTTGTGTAAATGTCAAGCTTGATTTTCAATGATTTAAGTGGAAACGTTTTACGGGAACATTTAGTCATAATTATATTGATTTCTGAAAATGATTTCTGTGGAGGAACCTAGGTATTAGCTCAACTATGTTAAATACCTTGAGAGATGGGGTGAATCAAGGTATGGTAGATTAAAACAACTGCCCCTTTTGATCTTATTTTGTCGTTCAACAAAACATTCTTCTCTCCCTTTCCCATAGCAATGCATGAGCAGAAATGAAAATATGCACGAGACACAACAATTTTACTTGGTTCACCCACACTGGATTACGTTCAAAGAGCGTACACAGGCAATGTGTCTATGTACCAAATTCACTAAAACGCATTGCTATTACAAATTCGGAGTGGACTCACTGTCCCTCCTGGTTCACTACAAATCACAATTTGAAAGTTCACTACTCTTTCAACTGAAGTGCATTCACTGTTTTTTCAGAAAATTCTTCTTTTGATCACCTAAATCAATATTGTTTACACCTCATTTGATGCATCATAAAACTTTACTTTCATCTAATTGATGAATACCTCTTTATCACATAATTTATGGGCAAATCCTTCTGGTTCGCATAAGATTCACTTTCACGCAACCCTATCTCACCTTTTGCGAAACTTTCCAATTCTTCACGAAATCTTTTCTTTTTTGTGAAACTTTGTTCCTTCGCGAAACTCCAATCTTTCGCGAAAATCTCTAAACTTTCGTGAAACTGCATTGGTCAGATTGACTCAAGTTGTTTCTTCACGGAATTGATGTTCTTATGAATCCTTCGAGCAAAAAATCCTTCACAAATTCAAAGCCTTTGGATCTTTGTTAAGGCTTCCTTTTTTTCAAGGAGGGTGGTAGCTCTGTCTATTTATAGACATTAGCGCCCCTTCGCGAAACTTTCTCGCTCACCGCTGCCTTTTCGGGAAACTCCTTGGTTCGCGTACGCTTTCGAAAAACATGGTGTCATCGCGTAACTTTTCGTCTTCGCAAAACTTACCGCCTTCGCGAAACTTTCTTCCACGAATCACAAACCTTTGGAAAAATAATCAATCTTTTGTGAATTCTTTGTCTTTTCCATATTTTCATGAGGCAATCTTGAAACTCCATCTTTCGCGAAACTTTTCTCTCCCTCCAAATTTTGAAGCCTAAAAATTTGGCGAACTGTGAGAAACACCGCCACCTTTTACGCACAACTTTCTAAACCACTTTCAGAGCTTTCATACCTTTGTCTTGAAGTTTTGGCAACATAACTAATCAACAATCATGTCGAAACTCCACAACTAACCTTGTCAACCTTCTTTGTCAACAAATACAATCAACCCAAAAACACTGCAATGTCACCTTGAGTGATTTTTGCCCCAACACTAAGGGATAAAAGGTTTGGCTTAAGTGGCTTGATCAACTATGTTGCATTTGCGCCTTGTTCACATCAAGTGTAGTAATGCAAAATGGACCCGCGGGCTGAGCGGGTATGGGGCGGTGAAGGCCTAAAAATTCTGACCATTTTAAACATGGGTTTATGCGAGTCGAACCCGTACGGGTGCAGGTCGAGGCGGGTAAGTCGAGTGGGTGTGAGCTTGCCCGCAAGCTTGATTTTTTAACTCTCACCCATGTTGTTCATGGTCGGTCGTGGTGGTCGGCCATTTAAATTTTCTCGCCATGGCATGAGCCGCAACCTTGATCAAATTACACTGCTAAACGGCCGCATTTTATTCAACCGAACAAACAACCCTGTAAGTCGTCCTTGCGCATGGCAATGGAGGGAGAACGCCAATGAAGATGAACCGGTAAGGTGTAGCACAGGAAGACGGCGAAGGCTTTGGCCGCGACATTTGAATATAGATTCACACCAAGGAAGTTGTTCCACCTTTCGAGAGTAGATTTGGATTCCTCGTAGAAAACGGAAGCGGTGGAGGTTTTCCCGCGAAGGTGGGTGCGGTCGGTGATGTCGGGGCCCGTGCAGGCGATGGTTCAAAGCAGGGGGCAGATCTGCGGCTAGCCCCTAGAGGGGTAAAGCTTATCGGGGAAGATGAATTTAATTAATATAATATTTAAATGAATTTGATTGATAATTTTCATTTTTTTCAAATGCGAGTAAGCTCGCGGGTTACCGACGGGCTTGTTGAAGCGGGACAAACTTGACATTTTTTGTTAGCATTACATGCGGGCTTTTGCGGGCAAACCCGTGCGAGCTTGAGCCCACCCTGCCCCGGGAACCTGTTTCGCATTGCTAATTAAGTGTATATGCGAAACTTGTTTTGACGAAAAACATTAGTATTTTGAATGATCCCTCTTGAAATGGTTTGATCTTTATAGATCCCTTGAATTTAGATAATGCTTCCCAGGGAACCTTGGGTACTCAGGTGGGAACCAGGACACCAACCACGCTAGGTTAAGGGGGGTTACCCCTCCCTAGTGGATGTCACTTATTTTAGCCCGACATGGGCCCACACTAGTGCATGGTAAGCCATGACTAGTAGATATCTTTTTAGTTAGCTTCGTTATAGGCCTCACGCAAGGGCATGACGGGATTGCCTAGCGCAACCTGCGTGCAATTGGATGTGTTTTAGAATGGTGACCCAAGCTTTTCCCAACCTTGGTTCCCTATGGCCTCTCCCATGATGATTGTTGGGTCTTTATTTTTTCGAGCTTGCATTTTCATATTTTCACCGTTTCATCTAAACTTATGTGAATTGTTTTCCTCAAAGCATGTTTTAATGTAACTTTCCTGTGTTACTTGTTTTATTAAAAATGCAAAGCCTACTTTTATATTTGTAGTTCAAACTAGTGGTCTGTGGTTTATCTTGTAAAGGTTGCACATAAAGTATTTGGTGGAATCTTACTAGGTTTGTTATGCTCACACCCTATGGATGTATGTAGACTTTGTTGTATCAGACATGGGTAAGGGAAAGGCACCGCTCTGAGTAGTGGATTCATAGTACATTTTTTGTGGGACTTGGTGGAGGTGACAAGATGAGAGATGCTTGTTTGTCACACGGAAATGGATAGCGACAGTTGGTGTTTTGATTGTTACTGGTTATGTACTATATCCTTGATCGCATTACAATTCACTGCTTTATTTCACCCTTATATCACTGTTTTAAACTTGTTTTGTATTTAAAATTACAAATATTATCTCAAATTGAGCATCCCATTTTATTCAGTTATTAAATGTTTATCACTGTTAAAAATGACAATTATTCTTGTTTTGGTGATTTCGTTGTAGGAGGAGGTGATTTGGAGGGTCGGAGATGATCCAGAAGAAAAATGGACCAAACTGCATGGAAGCCCAAGGACATTTGTCCACCGTTTTGAATATTTCGCAAAATCGGTGCCTTCAAATGGGCTGAAATTTTGTAGGTCGCTCCATAACTTTATGAGTTACAACTCATCTCAAGAAACCGAAGCCCAATTCATCCATTAAGGGGGTCATCCGAACCAATCTGTCCAGGGGACAGAATCTGCACAAAGTCAAAGATTTGGTTCTGTATTTCGGCCATATCTCGCGCTGTCATCCCCTATTGGCCGCCAAATTTGACATGGAGACAGTCAAGATACTAGACTACAACTTTTCTCTTTTGTCAAAGTCAAGATAAGGCCATTTACCAACCCAAAACCAAGACACAAGTGGTATCTCGAAATCTGGGTGCCCAAAACCACTTCTCATTTAGGCTATAAATTGACACCTTGTCATTTGCAAGTTCGACCAAGGAGTGAAGTGCTGTCATTTTTGAGTTTCAGAGGAGTCCTCTCATCACCATGGAGGTTCTGAAACTTTCTATACTCATAGGGGGAGCTCTTGAAACAAGGATCCCTTCATCGAAGTCTTCCTCTATTTCTCATGTTGTAATGTTTGTATTTTCATAATAAACTTATTTGTTCCTCTTTTATTTCTTCTCTTTTGTTCAAATTTATTCTTCTCTTAATCTTCCTAATTGGGCTGGAATCAAGAGTAGAAACGAGATTGGGTTCAACCCTTTCTAAACCTTTGTACATGCAAAACATTTCTACGATGACTACACCGCCCATGGAAGAGTTCTTTTTAGTAATCGATCTACCACTAACCTTCTTCATTCATTTATTTTGAATCAATGAGCTATTGTAATTCACTTATTATGATCTATTAATTGAGTTTTTAATTTAAATGAAACAAAGAAAGCAATTGAACAATAAACACAAAACACACGAGGTCGAAAATTATGTGAATTGTGAGAGTGCAATCTTAATTGGTAATACAAAACCACATGGGATAAATTTGTAGAGTTCAAATACAATCCCCAAACTCAATTCATCCTCATTTCCAGAGTGGGTATATGCCCTAACTCACCATTGACCATAAGTTAGCCTTATAACATCAATCAAAGCAAGGTGCTACGATTGCATGTACTAAAGCTAGCCTAAGGTTTAATTCATTTCATCTTCGTGGTTTAGTTAATTCTCGTAGGGTTCGGGGGTTAACAAGTTAGGGGATCATAATTAAGTGGATGTTAATTTAAATGATAATGATAAATAATTGAGTGAAGAGGTAGAGTTAGATCGATTACGCCTTTTAAAATATTTTCTAAAAAAACATCTTTTTGCTGTGTCTTTTTAATCGAACTTCATTTCAAAAAAAAAAAAAAAAAAATACAATCTTCTTCCAGCAAACTTTTTCTAGTTTTATAAACAGTAAACAACCCCCTCATCCTTTCAAGTAGTATGTTTAAGTTATTTTCAAAATACCTTCAATATGTTGTCTTAAATTACTTCCTCCTTTGAGAGACTACTTTGATCAGCCACTCTGCTGCACCTAAATAGCCTGAAACCGAACATCATTTGAAAGCACTCACGACAGCGCCTTTCAAATTGGCGTCTTTGCCGGGGAGGCAGGTAATTTATTCAACCAATTAGAAGTACTTGTTTTATTTTTCATTTTTATTATTTTCTTCTCCTCTTTCTATCGTCTTTCCCCTTTCTCAAGTTTTCATTTTTTTCTATTCTTTTCTTTTTATCGGACCATCAAATCAAACTTCATATCATTTTATTATGGTCCATTTTTCTTTATTTCTTTTTTATCTTTCATTGATTTATGACACGAACTAATCCCGAGGATCTCTTAGATCTTGACCCTGAGATTAAACACAACCTTAGGGCTCAAATCAGACATTCTCAGTCTACGGGAAGTTTCAACATTCAACCAATTGGAGAATTCCTTCATTCTAGTAACATTGAAATTGAAAGCAATTCAAATTCAAACATAAAACAAGAACCAATGGCTGAAAACAATAACAATGAACTTAATAGAACTATTCGAGAGTTGGGTGCACCAGATATTAACTATCAACCAAATTGTATTGCATACCCAAACCTCGAATCGGACTTTGAATTGAAATCCGGGTTAATTCATCTTCTTCCAAAGTTTCATGGATTATCAGGTGAAGATCCAAACAAACATTTAAAAGAATTTAATGTGGTTTGCTCCACCCTTAAACCAAGAAATGTCTCTGAAGATCAAATAAAACTAAAGAGCACTCTCATTTTCACTTGATGAAACTGTAAAAGACTGGATGTATTATTTACAACCTGAAGACGTAACATGTTGGAACGATTTGAAACAACTTTTCTTACAGAGATTTTTTCCAGCATCAATGACCACTTCCATTCGCAAAGAGATCTCACGAATCAAGCAAGTCCAAGGGGAGTCAATGTATGAGTACTGGGAGCGATTCAAGAAGTTGTGTGCAAGCCGTCCACATCACCAAATCAGTGAGCAACTACTCATCCAGTACTTCTATGAAGGACTCACACCTATGAAGAGAAGCATGGTGGATGCCGCAGTTGGAAGGGCATTGGTCGACAAAACACCAGCAGCTACACGTGCGTTGATCGACAAGATGGCACAAAACTCACAACAATTTGGCGATCGAGATACACCACGTGTTAGAGGAGTACATCAGGTAAGTCCTTCCTCTCTTGAAAATCATTTGATTGATACTAAGTTGGAAGAATTGACCACTATGGTGAGACATGTTGTTTTGACTCAAAAGACATCTCAACCCACTCCTATGAGGCCATGTGACATTTGCACTGAAATAGACCACCCAACTAACCGTTGCCTCCAATTACAAGAGCCAGAGGATTGTGCAGCAGTATTCTCTGGGAGACCATATCAGCAGCAAAAACAAACACATCCCCAGAAGAAGTATGATTCCTTTGCTCCAACATACAACCAAGGGTGGAAGGATCAATCAGACATGAGGTATGGCTCTGGACAACAACAAAAGCCCCCTTTTCAACAAAATTTTCAACAGCCTCCGCCTTACCAACAGGGTTTCTAACAACCCCAAAGGAGATTTGAAGCTCAAGCATCAACAAGTCAACAACAAGGGACTTCTCAACCAAAGGTAGATTCTAATACTGATGATCTTTTGAAACAAATTGTTCTTAATCAACAGAATGAGTTGAAGAGTCAAGGTTCGGAGCTGAGTGAGTTGAAGACTCAAATGAGCCAGATTGCCACCGCACTTTATGAACTGGTAAGTAAGAACTCCGGAAATCTTTCTTCCCAACCAACTCCAAATCCCAAGGAGAATGTTAGTGTCATCACATTGAGAAACGGGAAGCAAACAACTGACACTTCTGCACCTACCATTCCACCGGGATTCACCTCAACTCCGAAGATGCCCCGTTCAAGAACCATTGATGAGCAACCCAAGGAGAAAGACAAAGGTAAGAAAAAGATTGATGATGTGTCTCCTAAACCTCTTCCATTTCCAAACAGTGTTGTACAAACCAAGAATGTGACTGAAGAGGCGATGCAAAAAGAAGTTTTGAATACATTCAAGCGTGTTGAGATCAACATCCCTATACTTGAAGCAATAAAACAAATCCCAAGGTATGCCAAATTTTTAAAAGAACTTTGTACCAATCGAAGAGGGCTCAAGAGAAATGAGAGAATCAATCTTGGAAAGAATGTGTCAGCACTCATTACACCAACTCTAGCAATGCCAACAAAGCGCAAGGATCCCAGGACATTCACCATACCATGCACCATAGGGGAGTTACACTTTTCTAATGCTTTATGTGATTTGGGAGCTTCCATAAATGTGACGCCTCACTCTGTATTCTCTTCTTTACAGGTTGGTGAGTTGAAGCCGACGAGAGTAGTGGTGCAGTTGACGAATAGAGCTACAATATATCTAGCAGGAGTCCTTGAGGATGTACTTGTTCGGGTAAGAGACATGATCTTTCCAGCAGATTTCTACGTGCTTAACATGGAGGATGATAAGGTGAGTTCTCATGCTCCCATTATCTTATAGGTCCTTCCTCAAAACTGCAAAAACTATCAAAAATGTTCATGAGGGTACAATTTCCATGGAGTTTGAAGATGAAGATGTGATATTTAATGTTATGGACTCCATGAAGTACCCCTCAGAGGACCATTCTGCTTTTGTTAACACTTAATTTGAACCACCAAATAAAAACCCCATGGAATTTGATTGTCCTATGCTTAGGGAGATTATGAGCATTGGTTCTAGTTTGATGTCTAAGAGCAATTCCACATTGGTTTCTAATGCACAAACCTCTCTTAAATTTGATTTTGAAATGGATTCATATTCTGATTTTGATCATGTGAACTCTGATTATGACATGGCTATTGAGTATGCTGATGGGTTTGATGCTTTATTCTCTGGTTTTGATGATATATATTCTGATACTGATGTTCATTGTGCACATATTTTAGTTCCTTCAATTTCTCAATCCATACATCATCCACCTACATTGAAACTCAAACCATTGCCACCTAATCTCAAATACTCATACTTGTTAAGTGGTGAGAAATTATTTGTTATCATTGCTAACAATCTCCCTTTTGAACATGAAGGAAAACTTTTGAATCTTTTGAGGGAGAACATTAGGGCAATCGGGTGCACCTTAGCTGACATATATGGTATTAGCCCCTCCATTTGCATGCATAGAATTCTTTTAGAGGATGGGGCTAAACCGGTTAGGCAGCCACAAAGGAGACTCAATCTAACCCTTCTGGAAGTTGTTAAAAAAGAGGTTGAAAAATTGCTCGAGACAGGTATAATTTATTCCATTTCAGATTCTCAGTGGGTGAGTCTTATTCAGGTTGTGCCTAAGAAAAGTGGTGTTACTGTTGTTAAAAATGATAGAGGAGTTAGTTCCGATGATGGTGCAAAACAGTTGGCGTGTGTGTATTGATTATAGGAAACTAAATCAGTCCACTCGCAAGAACCATTTCTCCCTCCCATTTATTGATCAAATTCTTGAGAACACACTATTGTTTCTTGGATGGATTTTCTGGATATTTTCAAGTTCCTATTGCTCCGGAGGATCAGGAGAAGACAACATTCACTTGTCCATTCAGTACGTTTGCCAACCGAATGATGCCATTTGGACTTTGCAATGCCCCAGGTACCTTCCAGAAATGCATGATGAGTATTTTTTTATATTTCATTGAGACCTGCATGGAGGTATTTATAGATGATTTTATAGTGTATGGGTTTTCATTTGATGATTGTATCTCTAGTTTGGGAAAGGTTTTGAATCGTTGTATTGAGAAAAATATGATCTTAAACTTTGAAAAGTGTCATTTCATGGTAGAGAATGACATTGTCTTAGGGCATGTAGTGTCAAAACATGGGATAGAGATTGATAGATCTAAGGTAGATATTATTTCATCCCTACCCTAGCTTTCATGTGTGTGTGGTGTTAGATCTTTCTTATGGCATGCAGGATTTTATCGGTGCTTCATCTAAAGTGGTTTTTTCTGACCATGCAGCTCTGAGGTACCTCTTAAAGAAGCCGGATGCAAAGCCCAGGCTTATCTGATGGATGCTCCTTCAGGAATTTGATATTGAGATAAAAGACAAGGAGTCAAAAAACTTGGTGGCGGACCACATGAGTAGGCATACTCACACACTAGAGGCTGACACACCTTGTACCAGGTACCCCTTCGGGATACTTTCCCCGATTAGCAACTTTATTCCATCTCAGGTACGCATCCTTAGTATGCTGATTTAGTGAACTACCTTATTGCATCCGAAATCCCTGCAAATTTAAAAAAACATCAAGTCCAAAGGTTAAAGAGTGAGTCAAGATTTTATGTTTGGGATGATCCAGACCTCTGGCGCATGTGTAGTGATCAAGTTATTAGGAGGTGTGTTCAAGATCATGAGTTTCAGTCTGTTCTGCATTTCTGTCATACACTCATGTGGAGGACACTTTGGACCCCAACGAACAGCTAGGAAAGTCTTAGGCTCTGGATTATATTGGCCTAGCTTATTCCATGATACTCATGTGTTTTGTAAGTTGTGCTCACGTTGCCAACACACTAGTAACATTTCTAGGAGACACGAGATGCCCCAACAACTCATATTATTCTGTGAGATTTTTTATGTACGAGGCATCGATTTTATGGGTCTTCTTAGTTCATTTGGGTTTTTGTATATTTTGGTTGTTGTTGATTATGTGAGTAAATGGGTGAGGCTAAGGCCACCAGGACTGATGATTCTCATGTTGTAATGGACTTTGTCAAGACACATATTTTTTGTAGGTTTGGAGTACCAAAGGCCATTATCAGTGACCAAGGGACACACTTCTCCAATCGGAATTTGGCTTCCCTCCTTCGAAAGTATGGGGTGACACAAAACATCAACACTATACCACCTCAAACAAATGGTCAGGCTAAGGTTTCAAATCGTGAGTTGAAACAAATTTTGGAGAAAACCGTGTAGCCAAATAGGAAGGATTGGAACAAGCGCTTGGATGATGCGTTGTGGGTTTATAGGACAGCATACAAGGCACCCATCGGTATGTCCCCATTTCGGATTGTTTTTGAGAAAGCGTGTCATCTCCCTGTGGAAGTTGAGCATCGGGCTTATTGGGCTATAAAGAAATGCAACATGGATTTGGACCAAGCTAAAATTCAAAGGAAGCTGCAAATTCAAGACCTTGAGGAGATTCGATTGTCATCATATGAGAACTCAAAGCTCTATAAGGAAAGATCAAAAGCGGCTCATGACAGAATGATCCAACAAAGCGAGTTTCGTGTTAGAGAGAAAGTCATACTCTATAGTTCACGACTAAAGCTGATGCGCGGTAAGTTGCGTTCCAGATGGTTAGGTCCTTATATTGTATCTAATGTTTTTCCTTATGGTGCAATGGAGATCACACAAGAGGGCACTCGAAGAAGCTTTACAGTCAATGGGCAGCGTTTGAAGCAATACATTGAGAGAATTTCTACTGATGCAGTAGATTTTATCACACTGCATGACCCCATCATCACTTGAGAATATCAGGCTATTCCTAACTCTTTCACTTTTATATTATTTGTCCTATTTAAAATTATGTATCTCATGTGCACATATCATCTCATGGATTCACATTGAGGACAATGGAATATTTTAAGTGTGGGAGAGGGAACCTTTTAGTTTAGTAATTTCAATTTTTTTTTCAAAAAAAATTGTGTGTTTTTTAATTTTTGTCTGTTTCTGAAACTTTTGAGTTGAAATGATTCTCATCACCATTTTGAAATCCATATCAATGAGAAACAATTTATCCCATGAAACTGAACTTAAATGAATGCTGAAAATGACTTTGTTTCAAGTTCAAATCTTTAGAAATTTCATGAAAAGTACTCTGAATTTTGAATCTCATGCCACATCTCATTGTCTTTATATTTGAAATCACTTTCCTGTGAGGCTTCTGAGCCATGTTTTTCATATTCTTTACATTCACCTCACTTCTTGAGAAAACCAAATCATGCTTGATTTAACTAGAACTTGATTTATTCCTATCAAAACTTGAGGGTTTGAGATACTTGTGTTTTAAATGATTGAGGCGTTTCTTTGGTTTTAAAGCCCCCTTTTCTAATAATCCTTTTTTTTAATGGCCTACCTTGAATATTTAATCCTTGTAGACCATATAAGCCATGAACAACCTGTTGGGTTAGCCACATTACAAGCCAATTTTCCTTATCCAAGCAACTCTTTAAGTGAAATTGCATAATCTACTTGAACTTAAGTGCGGGGGAAGTTGTCTTGTGTTGTGTTACCACACTTTGTGATACTTTGGGTGGAAAATTAAATTCTGAAGAGATGTGTTTGATGCTGAAAAAAATCATTATGTTGAAAGTTGTGACTTTTCTGGAGCTTTCATGATAAGTGAAGTTGTGTCTTTCTGGAGCTTCTAATAGAGGAATAAAGTTGTGTCTATCTGGAGCTTTCAGGAAAATCATGTTTGAGAAGATTGACATTTTTGCTGCCGAAATGTTGAATGGTGTGCACATTCCTTTATTTTTCATGATGATGAACACGAATTGATGCTAAGGGGATTGAGGAGGAGACCATATTTAAGTGAAAATTAGAATAATGCAATCTTGCTTCAAAAAGAGTCAAGTCCTCGTTCAGCCTCAAAAATTTTCACATCTAAATTCTACCAACCGAAATCAACAGAACTACCCTGAAAAGTCCTCATGATAAACATATGTTCTTGACTCACATCGGGTGGCGATGTAGGAATTTATCAAGCCTGTGGTGACCCTTGTATGAGTTTGGATGAGAAAGACATTACTGAAAAATTGACATTTGTATTATAAGAGAAAATTCAAGTGAGGTAAGTGTTTTGTGTGCATGGGAGGATGAATGAATTGGAAATATATTTAATGATATGAATTAAGAACTTGAAATAATGGTTTTTTGAGGCGGCATGATATCTTTTGTTTCTTGTTATCAAATTGTTGGATCTCAAGGATATGTGTTTTAAAATTTGTTTGGATTTGATATAGATGTTTATTTGTCACAATTTTTTAAAATACATGATATGAGGTTTTGCCCGGGAGTGCAAAAGGGTAAGTGTGGGGGGTGTGATCGCATCACGATTCACTGCTTTATTTCACCCTTAAATTACCGTTTTAAACTTGTTCTGTATTTAAAATTACAAATATTATCTCAAATTGCACATCTCATTTGATTCAATTATTAAATGTTTATCACTATTAAAAGGGGCAATTATTCTTGTTTTGGTGATTTCGTTGTAGCAGGAGGTGATTTGGAGGGTCGAAGATGATCCAGAAGAAAAATGGGTCAAACTGCATGGAAGCACCAAGGACATTTGTCCACTATTTTGAACATTTCGCAAAATCCGTGCCACCAAATGGGCTGAAATTTTGTAGGTCGCTCCATAACTTCATGAGCTACAACTCATCTCAAGAAACTGAAGCCCAATTCATCCATTAAAGGGGTCATCTGAACCAATCTGTCCAGGGGACAGAATTTGCACGAAGTCAAAGATTTGGCTCTGTATTTCGGCCATATATCGCGTAGTCATCCTCCATTGGCCGCCAAATTTGACATGGAGACAGTCAAGATATTGGACTACAACTTTTCTCTTTTGTCCAAGTCGAGATAAGGTCATTTACCAACCCAAAACTGAGACACAAGTGGTATCCCGAAATCTGGGTGCCCAAAACCACTTCCCATTTAGGCTATAAATTGACACCTTGGGCACCTCATTTGCAAGTTCGACAAAGGAGTGAAGTGTTGCCATTTTTGAGTTTCAGAGGAGTCCTCTCATCACCTTGGAGGTTCTGGAACTTCCTATACTCATAGGAGGAGCTCTTGAAGCAAGGATCCTTTCATCGAAGTCGTCCTCTCTTTCTCATGTTGTAATGTTTGTATTTTCATAATAAACTTATGTGTTCCTCTTTTATTTCTTCTATTTTCTTCTGTTTTGTTCAAATTTCTTCTTCTCTTAATCTTCCTAATTGGGCTGGAATCAAGAGTAGAAACGAGATTGAGTTTTACCCTTTCTAAACCTTTGCACATGCAAAACGTTTCTACGATGACTACACCGCCAATGGAAGAGTAATTCTTTTTAGTAATCAATCTATCACTAACCTTCTTCATTCATTTATTTTAAATCAATGAGCTACTGTAATTCACTTAATAAGATCTATTAATTGAGTTTTTAATTTAAATGAAACTAAGAAAGCAATTGAACAATAAACACAAAACAAGTTAGGGGATCATAATTAAGTGGATGTTAATTGAAATGATAATGATAAATAATTGAGTGAAGATGTACAGTTAAATCGATTACGTCTTTTAAAATATTTTTTAAAAAAACATCTTATTGTTGTGTCTTTTTAATCAAACTTCATTTCAAAAATAAAAACAAAAAAAATAATCTTCTTCCAACAAACTTCTAGTTTTATAAATAGTAAACAACCCCCTCATCCCTTCAAGTAGTATGTTTAAGTTATTTTCAAAATACCTTCAATATGTTGTCTTAAATTACTTCCTCTTTTGAGAGACGACTTTAGTCGGTCACTCTACTGCACCTAAATAACCCAAAACCGAACATCATTTGAAAGTGCCCACGACAGGACCTTTCAATCCTCTCATGTATGTCGCCTCATCGGCTTCTCTCCCTTATTTTGGATTACTTGTGTTATCATATGTACAAGGTTAATGGCCATGCTTTGAAGTTTGTAGGTTGAGAAACCCTCTTACCTTCAAGGTGAGGTGGAGGCCTTCTTTTAAAGATTGAGAATAAGAAATACACATGGGAGTATTCCGATGTGGGACTTGGTAATACCCAAAATAATAAAAAAGGTTTTAACACTCTCCCTCAAGCTGGACATGCCCAGCTTGGACAAAAGAGTCCCACAAAGAAAAAAAAAGGTGACACCATACAAGACCAGATAAACTCCCCCTCAAGCTGGGCCGAAGATGCTATGGATGCCCAGCTTGGAACTGAGCGAGGAGAGGCGGGCCCCGGGGACGCCTTTGGTGAAGATGTCAATAAGCTGGTCCGCCGTCGGGATGTGGCTAAAGCTGACATGATTGTGCTTCAGGTGGTGTCGAAGAAAGTGTCAGTCTACCTCAATATGCTTCGTGCGTTCATGGAAGACGGGATTTGAAGCAATCTTGGTGGTTGCCTGATTGTCACACCAGATGTGAGCAGATGTGGGAGGAGGAAAGTCAAACTCCTGGAGGAGTTGTTGAAGCCAAAGGATCTTCGTAGTGACGGTGGTCATGGCTCGGTACTCAGACTCTGCACTGGATCAGGACACGAAAGTCTGTTTCTTGCTGCGCCAAGAGATGAGGTTGCCGGCTAAGAAAATGGCAAACCCAAAGGTAGATCTCTGAGTGGCAAGGCAACCAGCATAATCAAAATCACAAAAAGCCTCAATGTTCAGATGAGGATATTGTGAGTAGCGAAGACCACGGGCAAAATCGCGCTTGATGTATTTGGCGATGCGGAGGACAGCATCCGAATGAGAGGTGGTCGGATGTTCCATAAATTGGCTCACTTTGCCAACGGCGCAGGTAATGTCGGGACGAGTCATGGTGAGATGATTAAGTTTACCCACCAACCGACGGTACCGCTCAGGATGTGAATATGGTTCTAAGGAGGCATAAAGTGAACGTTCCCCAAGCTCCAGAGGGGTATCAACAGCAGTGGCCTGTGTCAGCCCAGTATCCTGCAGAATATCCAACGCATACTTCCGTTGGCAGAGGGAGATGGTGTCCGGAGAATAGGACACCTCGATGCCCAAGAAGTATGTGAGAGGACCGAGATCCTTAGTTTGGAAGTGCTGGTGAAGATGCTGCTTGAGGTGAGTGACACCAGCAGAGTCGCTGCCGGTGATGATGATATTATCCACATAAACGACCAATAGGATACAGCCAGCAGGAGTCGTTCTGTAAAAGACAGTCTGATCCTTCATGCTTCGAGAGAGGCCAAAATCAGTGACGACAGTGCTGAAGCAGCCGAACCAAGCACGAGGAGATTTCTTGAGGTCGTACAGAGAGCGGCGGAGTCGACAGACTTGAGACTCAGCGCCAGAGGCACAAAAGTCGGGTGGCTGTTGCAGATAAACCTCTTCTTCAAGGAAGCCATGGAGGAAGGCATTTTTGACATCCAGCTGATGAAGATGCCAACGATGATGTGCCGCCAGAGAGATGAATAACCGGACGGAGGTCATCTTGGCCACTGGAGAGAATGTATCAAAGTAGTCCACCCCGTAAGTTTGTGTGAAGCCCTTAGCCACAAGGCGGGCTTTGAGTCGATGGAGAGTGCCATCGGGATTTAGCCGGACTGTGTAAATCCATTTGTTGTCCACTGCCTGTTTGTTTGCTGGTAGGGGGACGAGATCCCAAGTATGGTTTTCCTCCAGAGCCTGCAACTCATCCTGCATTGCCGCTAGCCACCCCGGATGAGACTTTACATCACCAACTGTGCGAGGAATAGATACTGTCTTCAGAGCTGACAAACCCCTGTATGAAGAGCAAATAGAGTACTCTGGCACGAGCGAGTACCTTTCCGGAGGGCAATAGGCAAGTCGTCTGGTGTTGTAGCAGGAGCATCGGACGAAGCGGGGATGACGGTGTCATTGGCCGGGACGGGGAGGGGCACTCGATGGGCGACGAGAGTAAACTGTACCATACCGATGAGCAGCAGGAGGCAGCACGGGAGGAGGATGGATGATGAGGGGAAGACAATCATTAATAACAGAGTCAGGATGAGGAGAGGGAAAGGAGAATGGAGAGCCCTCAACAAAGGAGATCCGCAGAAATGACATACCGACAAAGGTCTGATGAGAAGCAGCGATATCCGCGCTGAGTGCGGGAATAGCCAAGGAATATGCAGCGGAGGGATTTTGGAGAGAGTTTGGAGCGGTCGGGACGAGTGTCCCGAGTATAACACAAGCATCCAAACACTCGAAGAGAGAGGGAATGGAGAGGGAGAGGGGAATAGAGCCCGAAAGGGAGTCTCCCCCTGAATGATAGAAGAAGAAAGGCGGTTGATGAGGTAGGTAGCAGTGAGGATGGCATCTCCCCAAAAAAGCAGAGGCACCTATCGGTGGAAGAGGAGGACACGAGCAGTCTCCAGTATATGTCTGTGTTTCCGCTCGGCCACTCCATTCTGCTGGGGTGTATCAGGACAGAAGGTCTGATGAATGATACCCTTTGCTTGGAGGAACTGCCGAAAAAAAAGTGGAGAGATATTCACGCCCATTGTCTGAGTGGAGACATTTAATAGAGGTGGAAAATTGGGTATGGATTTCAGTATAAAATGTTTGGAAGGTAGAAAAAACTTCAGTGCGATCTCGGAGGAGGTACAGCCATGTCATTCGGGAAAAATCATCAATGAAAGATATATAATATTTATGTCCCAAATGACTCGAGGTGGTACAAGGACCCCAAACGTCAGTATAAACCAGATCAAAAGGTTTGGAGGCCCTGTTATCCACTCGAGGAATGTATGAACTGCGATGGTGTTTCGCAAATTTACAGGACTCACACTGGAAAGAAATATGCGGACTCAAATCTGGAAAAAGATGATGAATGGTGGAGGCGGGTGGATGGCCCAAACGGGAATGAAGATCCAATGCCCGGGCAGAGATAGAGGTGCAGGCCATGGGTGGCTGTCCATCGAGCATGTAGACCCCGTCCCGAAGCTGGCCTCTACCAAATTCTCAGTTCGTAGTCCGCTCCTGAAGCACAACACCAGATGAAGTAAATATGGCAGCACAGTTGTAATCCTTTGTAATCTTACTGATGGAAAGAAGATTAAAAGGACTGCGGAGTTAATGTGCCACAGAGGACAGGTGAATTGATGAAGTCAGAAAGCATGCACCGAACCCCGCAATGGGTCGTAGAGCCATCAGCGACGGTGATGGATGATGAACCATCATAAGGAGAGTAGGAGGTCAAAATACCTGCATCACCAGTGAGGTGATCAGAGGCACCTGAGTCGAGCATCCAGCTCGGGGAGCGACGACCAACGAGGGCTGCAGAGCCAGTCGAGTGGGCGAGAGACGCCGAAGATGGTCCGGGTCCGGCGGATGCCGGAGGATCGTGGAGTAGCCGGAGGTCCGTCAAAGAGAGGTCGAGGGAGGATGGCAGAGCTGGGACTGACGGAGAAGTCTCCTGGACCGCGATCTAACCTTGTCGTGGTTGCTGGGATGGGTAGCCATGAAAGACCCAGCATCGGTTGATCAGGTGGCCAGGTTTGCCACAGTGTTGGCAGTGGGGTCGAGGACGACCTTCCATACGACCACGACCACGAGGGTCGGATGAGCGTCCACCGCCACGACCGACGAGAGTCGAGTGATCGATGATGGGGGGGTGATGGGAGAGCCCGGGAAGCCGCTGGAGAGGGAGGGCCGGTCTGTGCCGGGAGACCGCGAGAGAGGCGGGGCCGGTCAGTGCCGGGAAGCCGCTGGGAGGAAGGGTCGGGATTAAGTTCCCTTTGATACCATGTAGGTTGAGAAACCCCCTTACCTTCAAGGTGAGGTGGAGGCCTTCTTTTATAGATTGAGAATAAGGAATACACATGGGAGTATTCTGATGTGGGACTCGGTAATACCCAAAATAATAAAAAGGGTTTTAACAAAGTTAATGACGATTTTGGTATTTCTTTGGGGTTATGGTGTTTTATGGTTGTGGAGTTATTCTCTCCTAATTATGCCATGTTTGATTGTCTGGTTATTTTAAAAAAAAATGTTTATTTTGGTGCATGACTTACCAATGCACAGTAAGGTCGTGCCAGGTTCACAGAACAAACCTCTTTTATAAGTTGATTCTTCAACAGGCGAAATTGTTCCCAATAGAGTAAGTTTGATACCCTGATACTAGTTGTCAGTCGGTGATGATCGAGAATGTGCCTTGGGCCTTGTGACAGCCCAGCTCGAGTACCAGGACGGGGTAGCCCGGGTTGGTTCGTTACATGAATGATACAAAATGGAAACCTGAAGTGCAGCCAGTCCATATATGTTGATTCATTCGTCACCAGCTATACAGCATTTCATGATGCATATAACAATGTGAGATATCAAAAAAAGACACCATGCATCGGACTTGGGGCAAACACCCCAACCCTAAACAATTCCATTTAAATTGTAAATTCAAGATCCCATGCCTCTAAAAATAATTATCATAGAAACAACTGTAGGACCGTAAAATGCCCTAAATTTAAACTTTAATTTCACTTTCCCAAATATGAAATTTCAAAAATGCAGATACACATCCTTCGATAAAACTAGAATGTAGTTAATTTTGAATTACCATTATAAAGCCTCATTTTCTAAGCTGATAAAATTTTTAATGATGGATCCCAGGATTTTTTGAAGCCCAGAAAATGAGAATTTACTACAATCTGCTATCACTGAACAACTTATTTAATCATCAAAAAACTGCACGACACACAAAAAAGAAACGAAAAAACTTCTAAAAACACATCGCACATCATGAGTATTGATTTTATTTTTTATTTTTTTGTGAAAAATTTCTGAACCCTATTTTGTTTGTTGCACAAACCTTTTGCAACATTGATGGCTATGCCATGCTCTCTCCTGTTCTCAAGCTGGTCAACAAGTTCAGGCCCTGGGCAATGGCTTGGAGATGCTTCGTTCTGGATCAATCAAAGATCAAATGATTCAACCATTACAATCAGACATAAGAGAAAATGATTCTGGACTGACTAAAGGAACTGACCTCAAGAGCGAAACTTTTAGTGCCCCCTGAAAATGACAATCCATGCAGATGTTGCATAGCATCAATTAGCACCCCTGTTCTAAAAGAGTGTTTTACGCTATGAATTCTAGAAGGAAATGCCTGAAAATGAGGGAAGGCAATAAGGGATGGCTTCCATGAATTTTCCCCGACAGGGTTGAAAAAACTAGCAAGCAACTCTGACTCTTCATCAGTTAGTTTCTCTTCAAATCTAGACTTTTGGATGGGTTGGTTGTCCTTGAAAGCCCTTCCACGAGGAATGTACCGCTCAATCGATATCTCAACAAACTGAACTTCTGGTTTAAAAACATGAGGAATCTATAAACAAAAATATAAAAGGTTAACGAGGCATTGGAAACATCACAAAGAAAAATCATTGGGACCTTCATTGTTAGACCTTACCATTCTCGGGCTAGGGTGAAAATTGAAGCTGTTCATCCCTCCATTGTGCATGTGCTTTGCTATAGTTTTGCTGTTTGCTTGCTTGCTCATGTAACCCTTTAACTCGGTTCCTTCACAAGCTAAGACTAGTAAGCCTCGTCAAGGAACTGAATCAATAAGCATGCACAACCTCCAAGAAGAAGCCACAATTGGTGTAAGGCTCTGTTTGACAACAATTATTGAGAACTGCTTATCGCAAGTGTTTTTTCAGAAACGTAGCAAACACCAGTTATTTTTCAAACTGCTTGTCATAAGCAATAAGTGCTATAAGGTTCCGTTTGACATCGCTTACTGAAAACTGTTTATAACACTACTTAATTACGAAAAATACCTCTATATAAGCTTTTCCAGAATGCTTAATGAAAAAGGTGCTTTTATAAAACTTATTTAAGTGGTTTTCTTCTGGTATTTAAGTGCAAGTGTTTTTTCATAAACAAAACAAACATCACTAGTTTTTTTAAATTAAGTGATAAGCGCTTCTGAATAAGTGTTTCCAGATTACTCATTGAAAAAGTGTTTTTTTGCCACTTATTTAAGTGTTTTTGTTCTGGAATTTGAGCAAGTGTTTTTTAAGAAACAGAACAAACACCAGTTTTTACAAACTGTTCATCATAAGTGATGAATGCTATAAACAGTTTTGAATAAGTGTTTCCAAACAGAGCCTAAGCATTTTTCAACAAGTGTCGTCAAACAGAGTCTACCCTCCATTTGACAACACTTACTGAAAACTGTTTATAGCACTTACACTTATGTTAACTGCTTTTCAAACGAAGCCTAAACAAGATAATGTACAACTGCCCTTATGTTAGCAACGACCAAAAAATAAATCAACAAAATGACAGAGAGAAGGATATCAACTCGACCATCATGCTTCCTCCCGGTCCTCCCCATGCGCTGAATCATTCTCAAAGGTGAGATATTAGCATCAAAGCATATTACTAGATCCACTTCAATGATATCCAAGCCTTCTTCCCCAATACATGTGGCAACAATAACATTGAATCCACCAGTTCGAAATTTCTGGAGTAAATAAAAAGATCAAGAAATGCCATAAAAAAACCCAAGAAGAGTTGCACAGCTACCTCCAATACAGCCTGCTGAGCTCTCTGTGATTGCCCTTTAGATGCTTTACCTACACAAACACGCATTGGTTTCAAACCAAGAAAATAAAAAATATTTATTTACAAAATTCAAAGCAATTTTTTTTCAAATTAATTTTCTCTGAAGGAGAAGCAAACCTGTTATATGTAAGGGTGGCTTAAACTTTTCAAATTTATCATTACCAACACTAGGGATTTCTCTGAATATTTATATGCCCCAAGCTCCTCTCATATAAATACAGCATACCATTCTCTTCTTATCTTTCATGGCAGAGGCACCATTTGCATCACTTATCGAAAACTGTTTATAGCAATTGTCATTTATGATTAACAGTTTGAAAAAATAAGCGGTGTTTGTTCTATTTCTGAAAAAAGACTTACACTTATATTCCAAAAGAAAATCGTTTAAATTTGATTAGTAAAAGTGTCATAAGCAATTTTCAATAAGTGCTATCAAAAGGACCACGGGGAGAAAGCCCTGAACAAAAAACAAAAATCCTCAACTGCCAAACGAACAGTCAAACCCTACACATGTTATGGTCTACTTTCACTGTACTTTTTCTAAACAGTATGGCCAGATTTAACATCATTGTGCAATAAGATTACCATGATTGCAAAGATTTAAAATGCCTAACAGCTTTTAACTCTTAATACTAAACTCATCTCTTCCAAATCAACAATGAAAGGGCATGGAACAAACCAAAATACAGATATATATATATTATATATAGTTCCGAAGTGGCACATGTAGCGATGACACCACTGAAAAAGCAAAAAAATAAAATGACTTCAATTCAAGGATTGGGATTCTAAAAAGCCTAAAAATAATAGGCATTAGCAAAAACCTGAGCTTTGACCAATAAATTGGGTGGCTTTGATTGACTCTCCAGTTGTTGCCAGTGCATCCATTATGTCCCTGAACATAAATTATCATTATGCTGAAACCAGATTGAGAAATCTAAATTCAATCTAAAAATACAAATATTAAATTATATCACTATAGACTTGATCATGATTCCAATAAACATCTAAGAAAACTTAATCACCTGACACTCCCCCTGAAATTTGAGAAAATGATAGCCCTTGATTTTTTTGGGTCATGTAATTCTGCAGTCACAAGTTCACCCATCATTTCCCAGAAACTAACAATCATTCAACCATAATCATACTAGAAAATTAAATCCCAGATAGCTGCTTACTAAAATGATCAGTCACCACTTCCAACATTTTTAACAATTTAGGGTTTGGTGCACCATGAGATAAGCTTCGCTGCATTAAGAGTTTTGCCTTCCAAACAACTTCATTTTTACTCATTAACCTTGCAAAAGACCTGAAATAATTAAACAATATAATTTCAACATGATGTCAAGGATCCATCAATTTAATATTCAAAAAGAATGTCATTAACAGCACTCAGTGAGAAAAAACATGATAGAATATCACACACACAATACATTTAAACAGATATCAATCAACTGAAGGAGTCCAGCGACCACCATGGTTGATGAACCAACTCCCACCAAACCAAGACTTCAACCATGGCTGCTGCACATTCAACATGTGCAGAAACTACTCTTTGGCAACCATGATTGAATTCACTGTGCAAGTGGGTTTTAGGTGGGTTTTGGAAGAATCTTGTCAACTGTACAGCATGATTTATGCCTATAAAAGGAGGCATGGGAGTGTTGTAGCAAACAATCCAAAGAGATCCCAAGATCCGAGAGAGAGCCTTGAGAGCTCCAAGAGAGAGAGGGGGGGTGAGATAGGAGAAATTTTTGTAAAGTTTCATTCTTGAAATTGGCTTGTTTTTCTTCTCATTTTATTTCTGAGTGATTGGAGAATCACAACATCAACTCCGGCCCTAAAAAGTTGTGGCCGGAATAGGATGAGGGGTCATGTCAGTTTTTATAGTCCACAAAGTACCGAAAAATAGTAAAATTCGAGGAACTGTATCAAGCCCTGCATCTGCTACTTCTAAACAAAAAGAATCTGCTTCAATGTAATAGTTTACCGGCTTTGAGCTACTCAAGGTTTTATAGTCCATGTCTGTAAGACTATGGATCTAAAAGTTACCAAGAAATCTCCATTCACACTCATTTGACTCTTTCCTTCTCTTTCATCATTCCTTTATCCTTTCTCTACACTTCCAGGCTTTTACACCAAGGATCTGCTTCACAAAACTTACTGAAAAGTGTTTATAGCACTTGTCACTTGTGATAAGTGCTTATGTTAAAGTGTTTCCGGATTGCTTATTGAAAAGATATCTTTCTGCCACTTATTTTTCCAACTGTTTTAAGTGATAAGGGCTAAAAGCATTTTCAGTGAGTGTTTTTAAACAGACTCCTATCACTTACATGCTTTTGTATAAGTGTTTCCAGATTACTTGTTGAAAAAGTGCTTTTCTGACACTGATTTAAATGGTTTTCTTCTGGGATTTAATTGTTGGGTTTTTTTTTTCTGAAACAGAACAAACACCACTTATTTTTTTCAAACTGCTCATGTTAAGTGTTATAAGCAGTTTTCGGTAAGTGCGGTCAAACAAATCTCAAATCTACTTCTACTTCATCATGCCAAGCATCACTGTTACATGCATTAAACATATCAAAAGGAAAAAAAATACAGAAAACACACACGCTTTGATCCAAACAGAAAATGTTAAGGCTGTAATGATAAAAGAATAATTGACGTTTCTTCATCAGATGATAGAAGTTATTAAAATTCCATAGAAATGACTCTTAGATTAAGTTTAAAATGCTGAAAACGGTGCTCGCAAATAAAAAACTCCCAATTTCAAGCAATTTGAAGCTGCGAAGATGAAGTTTGTAGGGAAACATACCCTTGTTGCAGCTTTTCCTCCAGCATCTCATATGTTGGTCTGATGCCATGGCATGAAAGTAGCTTACGGAGATGGTAAAGCGTTATGAGGACTCCAAAATATCCTTCAACTTCACCATATTTTAGGGGTGGAAGTTCCTGGGGCGGTGCTTGACGAAATCTGTCCCTTGAATCAAGTAAATGACACGGGCTCAACTGTCAATAAACAAAGAAGGGTTTTAGGATAAATCAAAGCATAAAATGAATATTCATTCACAAAAACACATGGAAAAATCGAAGACAGAAGTCATATGGACCCTCACAACAATAAATGTAATTCAAGAGAATTAAAATATCAAAAATCAAATTGTTTTTGACAAAATAGAAGGGGAAATATGTTTAATTCCAAAATCCACCATCAAAGTAATTATTGCTGAGAAGTAACTCACCATAAGTCACTAAAACATTTAGAAGAAGTTATACACAAATCATCTCCCAAGAGACAACAAAACCAATCTCAAACTTTTTCTCGTCACAGCAAACAGACAATGAGCCCGTTTGTTTCAGCTTAAAAAATAAGTGATTTTAGGGTAGTTTTAAAGTGTTTTTGAGAAAAACATAAATTATTTTGAATTTGCATAATGATAAAAAAACACTTTTTTTACTTTGGATCTCAGAATCAATTTAAAAAAAAAACAAATCAGAATAGCTTTTCAAAAAAAAAATCATCTTTTTTTTTCTAGATAACCGTACCGTCTGAAAGTCCCTATTCTGCAGCACTCCAATGGCACAAAGCCTTGTAGCATATGGATGAATTATTTCCACAAGCAGGTTATTTACCTCAACAGCATCTGGGCCCATCGCAACCTAGCAATATCACAACAGAGATATTAAAACCCTTATGATTACATTGTTTTGATTATAGACACCAATAAACCATACGCATACCTGTATTAGCTCTACTTTTTTATTGTGTACATACTGGCTAACATCATGATCGCTCTCATTACGATACTCAAGTGTGGATATATGTAGATTATCAATAATATGTTGAATAGTCTGCCGCTTCGCTGAATAATAATCAAAGTATAAGTATCTGAAAGCAATTCAAAAAACCCAGGTAAATCGCCATCAACTTACATCCAGGTGTAGCAGTCAGAGCTAATAGCCTCAGCTGCACTGATGCAGCCATCAACTGCAAGTTAAGAGGACAGACGGTTAACAAAAACAATTAAGAGTATTTGATAAAAATGGGGAAATTTGCATAAACAGACCTCGCGAACAGCCACACTGTATGAATAATTTCCTAGTGCTCGGTGCGCCTCATCGATGACTAAACACACCAGACAATTTACCAAGCACGTACCTAAAACAATTCCCCTCATAAGCAAAATCCACAATTATAGATTGAGATATTTAAACAATGGTTCAACTGTCAAGACTACGAAATCAAAGTGCACAAGAAAAAATTTGCAAGCTGTGATCAATGAACAGCTAATGAATAAATTATGTTTATGCTAAGGACTACATATTACGGCTCGAAATAATTCCAACTCAGCTACAATTAAAAGATTTACAAATTAAGCTCTAATTCCTAGTGTCACCTCTTCAAAAAAATTAACCAGTACTGAAGCAAAGTTCATAATGGCACTTCAAAGAAGAATAGGTTGAAAAATAGGTTTGCTTGGTTAGAAAAAAAGGAGGGGAAAGTGGATGAACATAGTTCAGTTTGAGGGGACAAAAATTGAGACCCCTAACTATGTGAGACGGGAGTTTTGAAAGGGAGCTTAAGAAATAGAAGCGTGCAGCAACCCACAATATATCTGTGTTAATGCAAAAAATGCAATCACAGAGTCAAATACAAATTATAGTGATAATTATAAATGACACTATAACTCATATATAAGCAAAGAAAGAGTAAATAAAAGAAGATTCAGCATTTTTGTTCAGTGAACCATTTACTTTCAATTATTGAAAATGCCAATAACACAGTTCCCATTAAATTGAAGGGGGGAAAGGCTTAATAATTTCACCAGCTTGAATATCCTTTTCCAGAACTTGTGGAGTGACAAAGAAAACTCTTTTAGATTTCCAAAAGCAAGCTCTTTTTTCAGGAGATGTCAGCCCGGTCATGTCAATGGTAAAGTCCTGCAACCAGTTTGATTTGGAAACTCTTCAAACTGTGTCAATCAGTCTGACTGCATAGATCACTAAAGTTGAACATTTGAGCGGCAAGTTCTGCGCATAAAAAAAAAAAAAAACACCTTACCTGGGGTATCCCCACAATGTTATGGCATGCTTCTATCTGCTGCATGACTAGTGGCCGAGAAGGAGCAGCAAAAACTATTTTCCCTACCATGGAGAAAAGAGAACTTAAAGAACAAGCTATCAAACTTTGAGATTGAATTCAAAAGACAGAAATAGCAAAGATAATTTATCAACAGTGATCGGTGATGTGCAGGAAAAGAGCTTCATAAAAATTAGCAAGTGCAAAGTGCATTTAAACACAACTTTGTACAATGGCGCGCATATATAGATGGCTGTTTTATCTTACAAAGCATACTCCTAGATCTTTTAAAAGAAGTTAATCCTACAACTTAAACCAATGACCTTAGGATTCATATGAGGAAATCATTTCAGTTGTGCAAAAGCTTGCCCTTTGCACTCAACATATACAGAAACAGAAACAGGAAGTCACAAAAATGGGTATAAACATCACCCCAAACAGGACCAGTTCAATCCAACAATCTCACAAACAAGGAATCATCTCCCGGAAACAAAAACATTTTCGTGATTCCACATAACATTTGTGTGGTTCCACAAAACACTTGTAAATGCAGTCAGAGAATACCCAGATTGTTACGTGAAATATTGAGAGGAGAAATTGTAGAAACAAACAGTATAATTCTGTCCGGCCCCGCCTCTCTTCCCCCCTCTGGCCTTGCCCTTCCCGGCGGCCACCTCTCCTGCACGGAGTCCCTCCCGGCGGCCCTCTGCCCTAGTCTCCTGGCGGCCCTCTCTCCCGGCGGCCCTCTCTCCCGGCGCGGCTCCCCTCGCTCAGCCACGCCCTCGTCAGCGCCTCGCCCTGGCGCCCTCACCCTCGCCCAGCGGCACCTCGCCCTCGGCCTCGCCTCGGCGCCCTCGCCCTCGCCCAATGGCTCCCCTCCCGGCGCCCTCTCCCGGCGTGGCTCCCGGCCCCGACTTCCGGCGCCCTCCCACGGCGCGCCCTCCGGCAACATCTCCAGGCCGCCTCCCTTCCACCGCGCGACTCCCGGCAACCAGGTTCAGCGCCCGCCCTCCATGGACGCTTCCTCAGTTCTGTCGTCCCTGATCACGGCCTCCTCCCGGCTTGTCGATGACCGGCTGGATGCCACAAACTTCTCCGTCTGGCGGAAGACGGTCTTGATGTCCCTACGCGGCATGGGACTTCATTCTCATCTTGAGAAACCCCCACCCGCAATCACTGACCCCAAATTCGACTCTTGGCAGCTGGCGGACAGCAAAATTTTCGCATTACTGGTCAACTCCATGAACCGATCAGTGAAAGATGTCACCAGGACAGACAACACTGTCAAAGAGCTATGGAATTCCTTGATTGTCATGTTCTCCGAGACCAATAACTTGGCTCGGGTCTCAGACGTTCTACAGCGTCTCTCCCACATCCGCCAGCAGGAACGGACCTTTCCAAACTACTTCATGGAATGGAAGGGTCTCCGCAACGAACTGCAGGAACTCTGGCCTATTCCTCAGACTCCGGCAGAAGCGCAGACTCAACGGGACCAGCTCTGCCTATTCAATCTCCTGAATGGCCTCGCACCGGACTACGCCACGACGGCCACTGAGATGCTAGCCAGTCCGTCTACGCTGGATATCCCGCAGGTCTATCATCGCCTGCAGAAGGCTCATCGGGCCCTTGCACCACCCGTCCCCATCCCTGATCACACTGCGCTCTTGGGCCGTGGCGGTGGCCGCCCTACCGGCCCTCGAGGACGCGGCCGTGGAGACGGTCGACCTCACCCCCTCTGCCAGCACTGCGGCAAGCTCGGCCATCTGGTCGACCGCTGCTGGGTCCTTCATGGTTGTCCCGATTCGCACCCCCGACAGGGCCAGACTGCAATCCGCGATGCGTCATCACTTGCTGCTGCTCTTCCCCCGTCTTTGGATCTCTCCCTGGCTGAGATCCAGCTGATTCACGATTACCGGACCACCTCCATGTCGGGCTCTTCATCAGCTTCTCTTGCCCATTCTGGTGGTCCCACTGCTTTTGTCAGTCATCGTTCCCCTGCATGGATGCTTAACTCAGGTGCGTCCGACCACCTCACTGGGGATGCAGGTATACTCTCCAACTACCATCCCTATAGTGGATCCTCAGTCATCACTGTTGCTGATGGGTCCACTCTCCCCATAGCCGGCTTTGGTACCTGTTCCTTCACCTCCTCCCTTCACCTATCCTCGGTGGCTCATGTACCCCACAGTCCATTTAACCTGCTTTCCATCAGCAAGCTGACCAAGGATCTCAACTGTAATGCTCTCTTTACCTCGTTTTCTGTTTTGTTTCAGGAGCGGACGATGAACCGGGAACTTGGTAGAGGCCAGCTTCGGGATGGGGTGTACATGTTCGATGACCCGACTTCCATCGCCTGCGCGTCTGTCCCTGCTCGTGCCGTAGACCTCCATTCTCGGTTGGGCCACCCCTCCGCCTCAGCACTTCATCAGCTCTATCCCGATATTAGTCCCCGTTTATCTTTTCCTTGTGAGTCGTGTCGTTTTGCGAAACACCATCGCACATCATATTCTCCTCGAGTTGACACACGGGCCGCCAAACCCTTTGATTTGGTTCATTCCGATGTATGGGGTCCCTGTGCCACCTCGAGTCAATCTGGGTATAAATATTAAATTTCTTTCATTGATGATTATTCTCGTATGACATGGCTTTACCTTCTTCGAGATCGGACAGAGGTTCTCTCCACCTTTCAGACCTTTTACCATGAGATCCAGACACAGTTTTCTATCCCTGTGAAATGTCTCCGATCTGACAATGGGCGGGAATACTTACCCACTCCCTTTCAGCAGTTTCTGCGGGCCCACGCCATCATCCACCAGACCTCCTGTCTTGATACCCCTCAGCAAAATGGCGTGGCCGAGCGGAAACACCGGCATATTCTGGAAACCGCTCGTGCCCTCCTCTTCCACCACCAGGTACCTCTTCTCTTCTGGGGGGATGTCATCCTTGTTGGAACCACTTTGTGTATAGGTTTGTATTTGTTGTCAATAGTTGTCAATGGAATATCAAAATGAAAGAGATCAAGAAGTACTCCAATAAAATGGAGGAATGGAAGCTCACAATGCAGTAGATCATGAAGTACTCCGATGAAGTAGAGGAGTAGTGATTCAGAAGATTGTTGTGCTGATCGTAAGTTCAAAGAACATGTTTCAAAGATGATACATTGTTTACAACAATGAAGAATGTGAGGAGTAATCCATCCAAGGATGATTAAAGCAGGATGGTGTTTTTGGATGAAGACCATGCAATTACTCATGATTGCGTGAGAACCATGCTAGAGACTTCTTGACGGATTGAATCACATGGTTTGCATGAAGTTGATCATGACGGTTGATGAAGGAGGCAATGTGCCAATGAGTTGACTTATGAAATGGTCATGCACATCACATTGTCATAGAAGATGATGGTACTAAAGTTGTTCCTTCAAAGAATACATATCACAATAGTGGAGTTTGTGATAAAAGCAAAAGAGTTGCTAAAGGATACAGATCACCAAGAAGAAGTGATGTTGAGGTGATCGTGCTTGTCGACAAAGCAAACAAACGACATACAAATTTGTTGACAAAGGAGATTCAATGGTGACATGTCGAGTTCAAGAGTTGTGGTCAACGATCTATGTTTGATTCAAGAACTTCGACAGAGGAATGGATGATCTGGATGCGGTACAAAAAGAGCAGATACAAGGTGGCGCCGTTTTCCAGTGTTTGCCAAATTTCAGGGCCTCAAAATCAACAAATGAAGAAGAGTGATTTTGGCAAAGGGACTTGCGCGCCATACTCTTGGAGGATAGGAAACTTGCACGCCATATGTTATTGAAGATCAGAGCATCAAAATATGACAAAGGGATAAGGGTCGCGCAAGTTTTGGTGAGGTCGCGCAGGTGAATTATGTGTCGGGAAGAGAGTTGCGCGCCGACGCCTTGAATGCATTATAACTTGCGCGCCTATGGTTTTTCGAGATCAGAAGATCCAAATTTGGCAAAGGCAAGATGTTCGCGCAAGTTTGGATGTTGATCGCGCAAGTGCCTAGCAGGGGCCGAGACTTGCGCGCCGATGGATGACTTGCGCGCCGCCGCGCAGGGGGTCCAGTTTGCCTATAAATACTGGACCACCCCTCCTCATTTCTTACGGAGCTCAAGACTTTGAGATTGTTCGAGCTCTCGTCGCGCAGGTGGTTGAACCGCGCAAGTGGTAGTTGGGTCGCGCAAGTAGAGGTTGCGCGCCGACTGATGGTTGAGCGCCCCAGGTGATTTGGGCAAGGAAGGAAGTGAGTCGCGCAGGTTTGAAGTTCAAGAAGGCAGAGTCGCGCAGGTGCTTTGGAGACACTTGCGCGCCAGGTTATACTTGCGCGCCTAAGACTTGCGCGCCAGATGGAGACTTGCGCGCCGGGCTTGAAAAGGAGAGCCAAATATTGTTGAAGCACGCCCGCCTTTTTGGAGCTGCACAAGAGCTAAAGATTGCCTGATACTTTCAGTGCAAAGCGAGATTGAAGAAGAAATCTAAATGATACATGCATGATCTCATGCATACATGGTGAATTGATTCTGACGAATGCCGAGTAAGCTGAACATCATTTATTGAGCAATCACATAAGTGATTGTGATTCAGGCAAACGAAGACAAGGGGATCTAGTGCATTCAGTCATTGCACTAAAGAAGAAAGGTTGAACTATAAAGAGCATCAACTCTGAACCCTGATGCAAGCAAAGTCTCATGCTGAACAGGAGACAAAGAACATCAATGCACGTTTATTGAAGAAACCTTCACGTCTATAAACTGAGTGGGACTTCACCAACGGCAGTGAGCCAGGGGGAGTCAACAGGAGTGACCCGAGGGACGCAGTGAGCTATCCCTGAACAATTGTAAAGGCAGTGAGTCTGGGACAGAGTGACTGTACCCGAACCATTGTAATCTACAGCTAGTGAAGCATAGTGGATTTAGGTACGACCGACAACCTGTCGGCGTATGCTCCTTGGACGTAGCCCTTAGTGGTGAATAGGGGTGTCCAGACCCAGCCCGACCCGACTGACCCGACCCGACCCGACCGGGTTGGGTCGGGTGGGGTCGGGTTCAAGATTTCATACTCACGGGTCGGGTCATTTCGGGTTGACCCGTGATCGGGTTGGGTCGGGTCACGGGTTGGGAGAAAAATTACCCAACCCGACCCAACCAACCCGTCACTACCCCTGCGCATCTTTTGGACCCGCGCGCTACCTCGCTCCACCGTCGTCTGCGACCACCGCAGACCCACACACCGGCTTCACCTCCACCTCCATCTCTAACACGACCGCCATCCATGACCCCAGATCCACCGGAGAAAACCTGCATATGAGAAAAATAGGCATCCCAATACTGGTCTTCAAACTGAGCATTGTTTCCCCATTTCGCTGGTGCAGCATCCCCACCTCCAAGTTCAGCTGCCCGGAGTGATCCGGGAGCACGGGACGCCGACGGGATTCCACGGTGCGGAGGTTGAGCCGGATCTCCGAGAGCATGCTGCGGAGACTCTCCTCGTGCTCGTTGAAGATGGAGTCCGCCGGCGTCATGCAGGATCCGATCACGACCACCTCGTCGGAGCCAGCCTCCTCCCACGCGTTCCAGAAATGGAAACAGAAGCAATCTGGAACCTCGATCCACCTGATTCCGCCGCCGTCCGTCGCGTTCTTGCTCAAGATCCCGAACCGCGACGCCTTGTTTCCGTCGTACACCACCGGAGATCCGCCGCGAATCATCTCCCGCAGCCGGAACACCACCTGCTGGTCCGGAATCACGACGAAGTTCTCGGTGATGGCGAAGTCGTGCACCATTGTGGGCTCGGCCAGGGGGACCTCGACGTCTGGGGATTTCACGCCGTCGCGGGAGAATCGGAAGTACCTGAGGTGCGGCTTCCGGAGAACGTCATAGGTGAGCGAGAACAGCTCGCCGGAGACGGGGTCGATCTTAGGGTGGGCGATCATGGCGGTGGTGAGCTGGCCGTTGAAATCGAACCGGCCGGCGGTTCGGAGGTCGCCGGAGGGCGAGACGTGGACGTGGTACGGGAGATCGTCCTCCGACAGGGCGAGGAGGCGGCGGTTGAAGAAGGCGAGGTCGGCATTGGCGACTCCGGTGCCGTGGCGGTGGTCGAGGAGACCGAGGAGGCCGCGAGCGTAGAAGAGGAGGAGGCGGGCGATGCCGGAGTGGCCGTGGAGCTCGCCGATGGCCTTGGGGAAGACAGGGCGGCCCAGTGATTTCTCCTGGACCAGCCGCCGGGTCTGTGTGAACCGGCAGCAGTAGCCGATGGAGCCATCGCCGTGAAAGCGGACCGCGTGGATCATCCCGTCGCAGGGAGGATAATGGGAAGGAGGCGTGTGCGGTGGGATAATAATCAGCGGCGACGATTTTTTTTTACATAACCTGATCGACCCGTCGACCCGATCAACCCAACCCAATGTGATACGGGTTGGGTCGGGTCGGGTCAAAAAAAAATGAATATAACCCGACCCGACCCGACCCGACCCAAAATAGGTCGGGTCGGGTCCAAAAACCCCTCAAACCCGACCCGACCCGACCCATGGACACCCCTAGTGGTGAACCAAGTAAAAATAGTTGTGTCATCTCTCTGCATGTGAATGTTTAATTGCTGATCATATCCATCATACAGGTTTAAGTAGTTCCTACCAACGTGGGAACAAGATTCACAACTAAAAGAAGAAAAAGTTGCCACCCTGATTCACCCCTCCCCTCTCAGGGTGTCCCGGGGTCCTACAATCCTCACTGCTACTTAGCTTCTCAATCGTCTTCCCTCCTCCATCCTTCAAGAGGAGACTCCTTTTCATACCCTGTTCTCCTCTATTCCTCCTCACTCTCTTCCACTCCGCGTCTTCGGATGTCTCTGTTATGTCTGGGACACTCGCCTCAATCTCTCCAAACTTTCTCCCAAATCCCTTCGATGTATTTTTCTCGGATATTCCCGCACTCAACGCGGGTACCGATGCTTCTCTCCAGACCTCCGCCGGTATATCACTTCTGCCGACGTATCGTTTGTCGAGAGCTCTCCTGTCACTCTCCCCTCTCCTCATCCCGACACTACCATCGATGACTGTCTTCCGCTCATGGTTCACCCGCCTCTGGTGTCTCCTCCGACCGGTCATCTTTTTGGACAGACCTACTCTCGTCGTCCTTTCGCTGTACCCCCCATCTAGGCTGAGGACAACATTGTTCCCGCTTCGTCTGATGCTCCTGTCACAGCTCCCGAGGACTTGCCGATTGCGCTCAGGAAAGGTACTCGCTCGTGTCAGACTACTCCTCTATTTGTATCTTCATACAGGGGTCTGTCAGCTCTGGAGACCGTGTCGATTCCTCGAACAGTTGGTGAAGCCAAATCTCACCCTGGGTGGCTAGCCGCAATGCGGGATGAATTGCAAGCTCTGGATGACAACCATACATGGGATCTTGTTCCACTTCCGGCGGGCAAACAGACAGTCGACTGTAAATGGATTTTCACGATCTGTCTCAATCCCGATGGCTCTCTTTGCCGCCTCAAAGCCCGGCTTGTCGCAAAGGGATTTGCTCAGACATATGGCATCGACTACTTTGAGACCTTCTCTCCAGTCGCAAAGATGGCCTCTGTCCGCCTATTCATCTCTCTGGCTGCTCATCATCATTGGCCGATTCATCAACTGGATGTTAAGAATGCTTTTCTCCATGGCTTTCTTGACGAGGAAGTCTACTTGCAGTAGCCCCCTGGTTTTTCTGCCTCTGGTGTCGACTCTCATGTCTGTCGTCTCCGTCGCTCCCTCTACGGCCTCAAGCAGTCTCCTTGAGCATGGTTTGGCCGCTTCAGCACTGTTGTCACAGCCTTTGGCCTCTCTCGGAGTATGAAAGATCACACAGTCTTCTTCCGTACAACGACGCACGGCTGTATCTTGCTTATGGTATATGTTGATGACATCATCATCACAGGGAGCGACTCCAGAGGCATCGCCAGCCTCAAGACGCATCTTCACCAGCACTTTCACACCAAAGATCTTGGTCCCCTCACCTACTTCCTTGGCATCGAGGTCTCCCGGACTGCGGACACTATCTCTCTCTGCCAGCGCAAGTATGCTCTTGATATCTTGCAGGATGTCGGGTTGAGCACAGCCACCGCAGTGGACACTCCACTTGAGCCTGGGGAACGCTCCCTTCATTCCGACTTGGAACCATTTCCTCATCCTGAGAGCTATCGACGCCTGGTCGGTAAACTCAACTACCTCACCATGACGCGTCCCGACATTGCCTGTGCCGTTGGCAAAATCAGCCAGTTCATGGAGCATCCCACCAGATCTCAGTGGGATGTTGTCCTCCGAATTGCCAAATACATCAAGAAAGACCCTGCACGTGGCCTTCAGTACTCACATCATGCTCACATGACTGTTGAGGCCTTCTGTGATGTGGACTATGCCAGTTGTCTCGCTACCCGCAAGTCTACTTCGGGTTTCGCCGTGTTCTTCGCCGGTAATCTCATCTCTTGGCGCAGCAAGAAGCAGACTATCGTCTCCCGATCGAGTGCCGAGGCCGAGTATCGAGCCATGGCCACAGTCACTACTGAGATCATCTGGCTTCGTCATCTCCTCCATGAGCTCGGTTTCCCAGTATCGACTCCTGCTCATATCTGGTGTGACAATCAGGCCGCCACGAAGATTGTCTCGAATCCCGTCTTTCATGAACGGACAAAGCATATCGAGGTGGACTGTCACTTTCTCCGCCACCATCTGGAGCAGCACCATATCAGTTTCGGTCATATCCCGACGGCAGATCAGCTTTCCGATCTCTTCACCAAAGGTCTCCCAGGAGCTCGCCTTGAGTCTCTCACTACCAGGCTGGGTATTCACAGCCTTCATGGCCCAGCTTGAGGGGGAGTATGAGATGGTCTTGTGTCTTGTCATCTTTTTTCTTTGTGGAACTCTATCCAATCTGGGCATGTCCAGCTTGAGGGGGAGTGTTGGACCCCATTTAAGTTTAAATGGGTATTTCTGAGTCCCACATCGGACTTACCCTCCTTGTATTTAGATTTACTAATCTATAAAAGAGTATCTCCACCTCACATTGAGGTAAGGGGAATTCACCATTTACAGAATTCAACAGTACAGAGAGAAAAGAAGAGAGTTACAGCTTGGGGAAGAAGAGGAAGGAGATAGAGGTTAGGAACTCGTGGAAGAACCAAAGCATTGCTTGGCCGTGCATTGAGTTAGCGGCTCCTAGTGGCGACTTTGGTGGAGGCCTCAGCATCAATGCATCTTCAATACCATATGTAGGTGGATAGCGTTTCCAGTATAATTCCTCTCTGTAATCTTCAATACTGTAGAATGATAAAATAGGTAAGACCCGAACCCCCAAGTTGTACTCTCTAAAGGAGCCTTTGGGGTTCTTTTATAATGAATAATTAAAACCACACCGGACCTCAAGTCCGATGTGGGATGCAGACTCCAACACTCCCCCTCAAGCTAGGTGAACCTAGCTTGGACACATAAAGAAAAAACAAACCAAACCAATAAAGACAAAACAATCAACAGACTGCAAACACTCCCCCTCAAGCTAGACATACCCAGCTTGACGACAATACAAGACAAAGCAAAAGAAAAAAAAAACATTTGCGATTGCAGCTCCCCCTCAGGATGATGGATGGATGATGTCGCGGGCGCAACAGAAGAAACCACATAGACCGGGCCGGTTGACGGAGCGCCAGGAATGCCACACTAGTGGGGCCGGTCGATGAGACGCCGGGAAATCCACACTAGCACCGGGAAAGCCGCACTTGCGGGGCCGGTGACGGGAGGCGGGGATTCCGCAGAAGTGTTGCGGGATCTGGCGGCGCCAAAGGGCCCGAATCCAAGGTGGTCAAGCTGTTGCGCCACGGTGGAGGAAGTGCGAAGACGGACCGGTTGACAAGGATGCGACTGTCGGGAGTCGTCAGGAGATGTCGGCGACAGGAGGCAGGGATTCCGCAGAAGGTGTCGACGATCCGAAACGGAAGCGGGGCAGCCGCTCGGAGAAACGGGAGTTGGCTGCCGGAATAGGAGCGCAAGAGGAGGGGGGGCTGCCGCAGGGAAGAACGCAGGGGGCCTGGCCGACGGAAGATCAGCGGCGTCGGGCCTGGGATGGAAGGCGGAGGAGTCCGCCTGGAGTGCTGTGGGAGAGCCGTCAGGAGGGAGATGCCCGCAGGGGAAGGGATCCGGCGTGGAGGGCCGTCGGGCGAAGCGCCAGGGAGCAGCGCGGGAGGTCGGGGTTGCGTCGCGAGGGAGGGCAGGCGTGAGTCGCCGGAGGGGCGCGGGGAGGCCGATGGAGGGGCGACGCTGGATCTGAACACTGGAAGTCACGCGGACAGCGGGAGAGGCGGCGTTGGAAGTCGTCAAACAGGAGGTCGGGTCGTGCAGATCCGCCGGGAGTAGGGGCAGGCTGCATGGGAGAACCGCCGGAAGTCGACACGCGCAGGGAGCGAGGGGCAACCTGGATTTCGTCGCGCGCGCAGGGTGGAGCCGCCGGGAGGGATCGGTGCCGCTCGGGCTAGACGGAGGTGGTGCGCTTGTGAGCAGGAGGGGGGAGAAACGCTGCCGGAGGAGCGGCTGGATCCCGTCGGGAGGCGCGATGTGAGGCGCCAGCGGGATCGTGAGGATGCTGGAGCGGGAGAGGCGTCGTCGGGGAGAACCGTCGGCTGGGAGTGCGCCGCAGGGAGGGATCGGGAGGACACCGTCAGGAAGAGGGGTCGCGGGAAGGGCGGAAGGAGCTGTCGGCCATCGCGCGCAGCAGGAGGAGACCACCGGGAGGGAGAAGCCGTCAGGATCCCTACGGGAGGAAGGGGCCGACGCGCGCAGCGGGGAGTGGCGCCGGGAGGCCGCCTAAGATAGTGGTCGAGCGGCGCTCGGGAGGGATAGCCGACAAGGGGGGCGGCGGAGAATACCTATGGCTTGCTGGCCATGGAAGCCGCCGCCCCCCAACCGGGAGAAACCCTAGAGGCCGACGGAAAATAAGAAATAAAACGGGAGGAGGGTTCGGGATTAATTTCCCTCTGATACCATGTAGAATGATAAAATAGGAGAAACTGAACCCCTCAAGGTGTACCCTCTAAAGGAGCCCTTGGGGTTCTTTTATAATGAATAATTAAGACCACACCGGACTTCAAGTCCGATGTGGGATGCGGACTCCAACAAATATCATATGCTCCTGAATTGGTAATACTTTCATGGAACAAAACCCTTACCAACAGTGGAGTGGATGTAGGGACTTTTGAATCGATAATCATGCCATAGAAAATAACCTCTTTCACATCTACTTGAGGAGCATGAAACACTTTGTCCACCAAGATAACTGCAATCGTGTTGTCTTCTTGAAAGCTGCTCAACCAGCCATTAAGACTGTCAATATGAAATTCAGCACCCTGATCGGGTTCACCATTTGCATCAACTTGAGCCACTGCAGCCCAAACCATTGATTTCCGTGCAGCTCCTCCAGCTATAACGTCTGATTCAACTTCATATAGGTAAACATTCTCACAAAAAATGGGAGAAACTTTCAGCCCAAATCTGAATCCTTTGCTCCCCAACCCCAAGGGGTTTTCAAAAGCTTTGTCCGCACTTTGCCACTGCTTGGACGGCTTGTAATTTGAATTGAATCTGGTCCCATGAATCGCATCCTGAACTGCTGCAGCTTCCCCAACCCTCCAACTACCCAGCGTACAAAAACTGCCCGATGCAAAATGAGATGCTTTAACCAGCTGGCCGTTCTTTAATCCTCTGTTAGATAAATCTGGAAAAAGGATCCTTTGTCGCCTCCTACTCGATCTGTCAACAGACTTCTGAAAATTCTGTGTATTCAATTCTCTGGTAACAAGAGGTTTACAAACAGCTTCGCCTTCATATAACGTGTTCCCCTGAATGTAGCCATGTTGGTGGACTGAATGAATGGGCAGAACACTCTCGGAAAGCAAGTTTCTCCCAAATCTAACATGCTCATCCATAGCAATTTCGGGACCGTTTTCTTCCAGATCTATAGGTTTTTCTTCAGCAACAACATGACACACATCTGCAATTGCCACTTTATCTACCGCCATGCTTTGTTCGGAAGGAACTCTCCTACTCTTTTCTTCCGAAGCTAGAGGTTTTGTTAAGACAGGAACATGCCACTCCTTAGTATGCCTTACTGGGTTACCCATATGAGGACTCAAAACTGGAAGTACCTCTTCAGGTGGTTCCAATTGGGTTTCAAGCTGCTGCTCCTTATGTTCACATTTGTTGTACTTCTTCGTTTTGTGTTTCACTTCCTCTACATTTTGTTCTTCAAACTCCAAATCCAAACCAAACTTCTCCATATTGCGGTAAACCTGAATAAAATCAATATTCTCTTGTTTCATGCGCTGAACAGCCAGCACAACCTCCTCTTTTTTGTCACGTAGAGCCTTTTCACTCTGCCATCGAAAAAATTCCCATTGTTGCTTGTTGTCCCCATATTTTTCCAGAAGCACGGGCTTCAGTTGCTCCCAACTCGCACCAGAATTTTTATTCAGCCAAGACAAGAACCAATATAAGGTTGTAGTTTCCGTAGAAATCTGTGTATAGTGAAGTTTCATATCCTTTGTTGTCCGATTTTCCTGGAAGTAAACTTCAGCTTTGGTGATCCAGCCCGAAGGATTGGTCCCAGTAAATGAAGGCAGTTCGACTCGTTTTTCTATACTCCTCTCGAACTCCGCGTTTTTGTCGCCGCCTCCAACAGAGTTTGCCGCAGCTGACCGAGTCAGTCTTCTGGACACAGCACCGTTCCACCTGGGACTGTAACTCCTTGTTTGCTCCTCCGCTCGTTCCTCGGAACCCTGAAGTCTGAGAATTTTTCAACACATTGGACTGCAACTGTAATTGCTCTTGCTTACATGTAAACTGTCCAGAAAAATTTGAAAGCCCTGCATAAACATCTGAAACCACCTTTTGGTCTTTCAGGTCGAGTTTAAGCTTTCTGAACAACTTCTCGATCCTCTCTTGTCTTCTAAAAAACTCTTCTAAAAATGATGTTTGCCTCTGCGTCTCGGCCGAGTGTCATTCCATCGTCCAGACTGTAGCTTGGTCTCACACCATTCCGAACGGTCTCCACCAACGAATGTGTCCCTGTTTGAGCACGTTTTTTTTTTAACTCCAACGAACAGTTTTCTCCAACGAGCCCTACTGCTGCATTAAAGAAATATAGCCCATCCGTCTATAGCTCCATCGACGTTTTCCATAGTTCTTTTCTTTTTTTTTCCTCTATAGCAACTCTCGTACGCGTTTCTCTGCTGCCTTGAAGATATTAAGTCCGTCCATCAACAGCCCTTACGTCGGATACTCACCGTAGCCCGAAAGCTCTCCCAGTCGCGGTCGTCCTCCTCTATCGGCTCAGCAGCGATCGTCCCCTCGGTATTCCAGCTCTGTTTTTCCCCAGCTCCGCTTGAAGGTCCAAGACGCGTCTCCCTAGCTTCGTCTGTATCTTTCTCAACTGTCGCGACTCACTGCTTCCTCATCTGACACGTCTCTGCTCGCATGATTTTCCAGCAGCAAACGACTCACAGAAAAAACGTACCGTACATCAACGGTTGCCTTCGTTTTCTCCTCCAGCAAACGACTCCTCTTTTCCTCTACAAAGCACGCTGCACTGTGACGCCTCTCAGCTCCACTGCGCCAGAGCTGATTTCTTATTCTTTTTTTTTCCTCTTCCTGCTGCTACGGTTTTCCAGCAGCGATCCTCCTCACCTGCCTCCAACGTGCGATTAGTCCTCTCACACGGCAGTCCCCAACGGAGTCGCCAATTGTTACGTGAAATATTGAGATGAGAAATTGTAGAAACAAACAGTATAATTTTGTATTGGAATTCAACAGTACAGAGAGAAAAGAAGAGAGTTACAGCTTGGGGAAGAATAGGAAGGAGATGGAGGTTAGGAACTCGTGGAAGACCACTCCTCCGAGTCCCTGCTGGTTCGTCCCAACGTACCAACCCTTCTCTCAGCGGCCAGCTGTGGAGAATTCCCTTAAAAAATGAATCGTATCCCATCCCAGCCCCCTGCTGCCCATTTTAATACCCACTAGCTCACTACTATACAAAATACAATATTGTCCCTAACCGACCAACAAACTCTAAAACTAACAAACAATAATACTCTAACAAACTAACAAACAATAATGGTCATGCCTCAACAGAAACTCCCCCTATATTCCTAACACATATAAACTATCTGCATCACCACAGCACGTATGCACCAGATCAACAGAACCTATCTGCATCGCCCCAAAACATTTTCTTGCAATCACAGAACATACCTGGTTATGCAATTCAACAGAACAACCAACATAACATACCCGACTGTGGGTCAACAGAACATCAACCCACTTTGCCACAGAACATGTGCATCAGGTCAACAGATACCCTCTCCACCACAGAACATTTGCATCGAATCAACAAGACATGATAACCCGCATCTCCAAAGAACATTTGCATCGGGTCAACAAAAATGCACAGAAAAATGAAAAGCATAAAAATATATAAATACAGGCTTTCAAAATGCTCAGGCGTGTGCATGACTTTGAATCTAGCGATGGTCCAACTTCTACAACAGGATGCAAATAATTGGATGCTAAATGGTCACAAACACAATCAGTAGTTTTGTATGGCGATGAGCCACTAACAATCCATTAAAACTAGGTGTCGTGTTATAGAAAGCTGAAGTGCCCAGGTTCAGTTGTATCGCTCATCGCGGAAAGCCTACTCATTGTTGTGATCGGTTATTTGTCGCAATCACAGATTCTCCACTATAAACGCAAGTGGTTACAAATGGGCATGAATCACCCTGGACCCTGCAATCACTCCAACACAAGCTCACACCATGCTATACAGCATCCCACCATGTCTTCCAACATCACACTGGAATCATTATACTGCATTGCACAGTCTTCAGTCCTCGCGACTGGAATGACATTCTTTATACTGGAACCACCAGTTCTTCAAAATTCTTCCACAACCTCATGAACAAGCCTTCGACTCCTGCTGTCTTCTTGTGCAGTAAAAGGCGGTCTCGTTCTCCTCAAGTCCACAGGTCTTGATCTTCTGAAGGATTGCTAGTTTTGCTCACTTCAATCTCACTATGATCTTCAATCACATAGGCTCTTCAATCTCCAAGAATCTCCTTCAACGCACAGGTTCGCACTCCTATATGCGATCGACTTCTTCCTTCCATACACAGATGAACTCCTCTCTTGGATTTTAGTATCGGGTGCTCAATCACTTTTTCTTCTTCTTTCTTTGATACAACAGTTCTGCAACTTTCTCACATAGTATATGTTATGTAAAAATATTGAGAAAGGGAGAAAAGAGGAGAAACATTGCATATTGTATTTCGTACAAGCTGAACGGAGAGAGAGGGAGAGAGTTACAAGGTTGGGGAGAAGAGGTAGAAGAGGGGGAAGATAGAGAGGAACCTGTGGAAGACCACTTCTTCGAGCCCCAGCTGAACATCAAGCCCCCGTAGTTGCCTACTGGAATTCCAAAATGTATCCTCTCCTCCCCTACTCCCCTGTTGTCCTATTTATTGCCCCACCTGCCCACTGCTACAGCTAGCAAACACCACTCCCCTTTACAAAGACAAAACTGCCCTTACACACACACACACACTCCAACTGCTTTAGCCCATACACGAACAGCAGCCCACACAAACCATCTCACACTTACTCCAAACATTACCCCGCGCTTGAAAATCCACCTTGTCCCCAAGGTGAGGAGACCCAACACTTTCCTCGATCATGGGTAGAAGGATCCTCATTCCAAATGCTGAATATGATTTCTGCCTCCAAGGTGGTCCTCCCACAGGACTTGGCGTCTTCAACACTGAAACAGCAGCCCCCCTGTGGCTGAAAAAGTAGCACGTAAGCCAAATAAATGACCTCATGCATCCCAACTGAAGCCAATCTTCGCCAAGCTCCACACTTCTCCAATTAATATAGGTGGATAATGTTTCCAATATAATTCCCCTGTGAAACCATCAACAGAAAAAACTCCCGACTCAGCTTCGCAAATGTAAACGCCTCCGAAAAATCCAGGAAAACCAGCAGCACGAACTTGAACCATAAGTTGGAGAACTGCTCGAGTCGTGGGCTGAAATAACTGGGCTCCTTCAACATACATAGCAATCTGAAAATTCCATGAAGGTTGCACCCTTGGTGGAGGTTTCGGCGGTGGCCTAAACATTAATGCATCAACTAAAATCTTCTCCCCCAACAAACCATGAGCCTCTACGCCCTCAAGGAGTCCATACTGCACGACCATCTGCCTCATTACAATTCTTTTCTGCCTGAGCAGCGAGCTACCACAAGTTTATAAGCTGGAGAAAAGTTTTCTAGCAGCTCAGGACGAACATCATGACTGGAACTAGAAGGAAGTGAAGCATTTCTTGCTTTGCAAGACCTTTCTAGAGTAACAGTCGATACCTGCAAACATAACTCCTCCACTGCCAGGAAGAGCGAAGAACCAAGATTTTCCTCATGAGGCTGTTGCGAACTCAATTCACGTTGCACCGTATAATAACAGCGAGTTCGGAACTCCGTCATCGGGTGCGTCTGTCACTCCCACAGCTAGAGCAGAAGAGAAAAGGAGGGTACCTGGACCGCACCTTTCTAGAACGAAAAAAAAATGCTCCTCCCGGACAATTTTTTCTTGTTCAGCTTGGACGATGTTCAATTCTCCAGACTCATCTGTCATATGTTGCGTTTGTTCCGGACTTGCTGGACATTCAAACATGTCAACGGGGACCGGTGTTGGTTCCTAGCGCACAAATTGCGTCTCCAACTGCTCAGTCCACTACTCCTGCAGCTCGCTCTCTCCTGCCTGGATGATGTTCTTATGCTGTATTTCAACTGGTAATTCTTCTTCCACCACAATGTAAACCTCTTCTTTTTCTTTATTACGTTCTTCAAGTTTCGATCCAGAAACATTCCCGTCCATGCTGATTTGTACTGACTATAAGATCTCTCCTGGCCCCATTGAGCATTCAGCGGCATTACAAGTTCGGTCCCCCACACCCGTCTCGCTACGTTCTCCAACAAGTTGAGGTTCTTGAGGCTTCAAATGCGGACAAAGAACAAGTTGTTCTGCACTCGCCATATCAAAATCTGTCAGGAATGTATCAGATGGCTGTTCACTCACCCTCCAATCTTCTGCGGCAAGGGATTTTGATCGCAAATCAGTCTGCTACTCCACAACTCCAGGTTGTTGAAGTGCCCCCAAACACCATAGTGGATCCTTTTCTATCGATTGCCCATGCTTTCCCAAGAGTGCTGGCTTTAGCCGCTCCCATGTCGAATCTGGATTTTTGCTCAGCTGAGAAAGGAACCATAACAAAACTGCGTACTCCAAACTTAACTACGCATAACTTCATGTCCTCTGCTATACGATTTTCCAAGAAATACGCCTCTGCTTTTGTGATCCAACCAAGTGGTTCCTCACCTGAAAAATAAGGCAGCTCAACTCTTGTTGCAATACTGCTCATTCCATCGATAGACGTCAATCAAACAAGCATAGGTCTCGCCTCCTGTTTCCTCCCGAACTCCACAGCTCTGATGCCGCTCCCAAAGGAGCTTGCAGTAACTGACTGGTCCTGTTTCCTGGACATGGAGCATTGTTCCACCCGCGACTGCAAATCCTTTGTTCGCTCCTCATTCGTCCGCAACTATACTTGCTCCTGCTCCCATGGCCTACGCCTCATCTGTTCAGAAACAATCAGATGTCCTGCATGAATAGCCAGAACCACCTTTTGTTCCACCGGATTGAATTTTAGCTCACTAAATAGTTTCTCGATCTTCACTTGCCTCCTAGTAAATTCTTACATAAATGATGTATGTATGTGCGCCTCGGTCGATCGTCCAGTCTGCACACGCAACCTTCATTGCTTTGTCAAACTCCATTCTGAACAGCTTCATCAAACGAACGCGTCTCACAGCGTTTTCCATCTCAAGTCGGCTTCATCTGCAAAGTAAATTGGAGTGAGTCCTCCACTCCGTGCGTCAGCTCCCAAGTTATACGCCCCAAATCCAAGTATTTTTTCCCGTTCATCTACAATGCCAACGTTAGACGCATGCCACAGACAAAAAGAATTCTCTGTCGCGATCGTCCACCTCTATCTGCTCACTCAACCGCTTCAGCAGTGATCGTTCCCGACTCGTACGCATCTCCAGTTGTGAACGCGATTCCACAGCGTTCGCGCCTCTCCTCCATAGCCCCGTTTGATAGCTCTGGTTCACGTAAGAAAATTCTCGTACCGAACGAATACACTCGTACACGTGGGACACAGTGTTCGTCCATCGCAAACGACTTCTCAACCAGGACACGTCTTTCCAGCAAGCTTCCCCTGTGCTGGCTTCTCTCTCTAGCAAACGCGATTCCCCAACGGAGTCGCCAATTGTTATGTAAAAATATTGAGAAAGGGAAAAAAGAGGAGAAACATTGTATAATGCATTTCATACAAGCTGAACGAAGAGAGAGGGAGAGTTACAGGGTGGGGGAGAAAAGGTAGAAGAAGAGGAAGATAGAGAGGAACCTGTGGAAGACCACTTCTCCGAGCCCTAGCTAGAACATCCCAATGTCTAAGCCCTAGCCGGAACGTCCCGACGTCCGAGCCCCCTCAGCTGCCTGCTGGAATTCCAAAATGTATCCTCTCCTCCCCTACTCCCCAGCTGCCCTATTTATTGCCCCACCTGCCCACTGATTCAGCTGGCAAACACCACTCCCCTTAACAAAGACAAAACTGCCCTTACACACACACACACTCCAACTGCTTTAGCCCATACACAAACAGCAGTCCACACAAACCATCTCACACCTTCCTTGAGAGTATCAGGTTCTTCCAGCTCTACTCTTCTTATTCAAACGAGAAGATATTTCCAGTTTGAATTCCATTTAATCCGAGTAAAGTTTATTCCTTTTAATCCTCCAGGAAACTCGGGCTTTTAATTTCCACATGATAACAAAAATATCATGGTCTTCTTTTCTTCCACAAAATCCATTGCTTTAAACTTCTTCCACGCTGGCATGTCTTCGCAGCGGGCCAAACTCCTTTGTGGCGTGGATCATTCTTAATCCTTACAGCTTTGAGCATCGTCTGATTTAATTCCTTTTTTCAGAATTCTCAATTCTGGATTCTCTGGTTTACTGATTCTCACAAAGTAATGAACCTTACGAAGTTCATTGTAGTGTACCTTATGATGTACCGCAGTGAACGTTATGAAGTTGACTTTTCACAAAGGAACCTTATGAAGATGCAACTTACGAAGATTTAAGGAACATCACCAAGATGAAGAATGAACTTTACAAACTCGCAGATGAACCATACGAAGACCCAAAAAGTACCTTACAAAGTCCCGAATTGAACTTTACGAAGTTCATCCCTTTGCCATTTTCTCAGACTTCCACTCAAAGCCAACCTTACGAAGTTCTCTGGATCAACCTTACGAAGTTATGACTGCCATTTCTTAGCACTAGCATAGGATTTCCAGACTTGTTCATATCAGTTCAGAACTTCCTCAACTTGACTCAGGGCCCTCTCAGTTACTTCAAATCAACTCAAAAACACTTATTAAAACAATTTTAAACCATCATCCAACAGACATTTATAACTGATCAAAGTAGCATTGAATCTCAATATCCTTTAGATGACTTTTCAATAATTCCAGCTAGCTTTGTCTCCTTTTAATTTCAGGTCTTCAATCTCCCCTTTAGCCAGCTACTCAAAAATTCGCCTTTAATTTCAGAACTTCAATCTTCCCTTTAGCCAGCTACTCAAAAACTCACTTAGAAACTGTAGTAGTCAGTGCATTCACCTTTCATGAATCATTCCATAACATCACAGCAATCATCACGAGGGCTGCTCCTCTGAATCTGTCTCTTCAAGAACTTCATGCAGAATCTGTCTTCTTCAAGCAGTAGCATCCATTTCCTTTGCCTACTTATGCATGGGCACCAACTCCCTCTGCTCATTTATGTATGAGAATTACCTCATTATTCCTTCTTCATTTATTGGGCTCTTCCACATCACCCAATCTTCATCATGCATTGACTTTACTTCTCATAGATACATTGATAACAAATATAACATTCATCTTCAACATTGACAACAAATACAACATTCGTCTTCAACATTCACTTGTGCTCTTCAAAAACTCCAAACAAGGTATGATGAAGCATGTAAAAACAATGTAAGCAGCATAAAAAATTTGTTATAAATACCCGTTTAAGTACAACTCAAACCCTATTTAATCGGGTCAGGTAGTGTTGGATACCCGGTTAACAGGTACCCATTGTCATCCTTAGACCCTGCGCTCCTTGTTACACTGGCACAACCCCATCTGCTCCAACGCCGTCGCTCACCCTTCCTCTAGGGGTGGGCCTGTCCAAGCGCACCCACCGCAAGCAGGTCCCCGTCCAAGAACAGCCAACTCAGGCGCAGCCCAAGCACGCCCTCTCCTGGTAAGGCCCCCTAGGGGAAGCCCTGGGCACGGTCTTCTCTTCCTGACACTGCTCCAGCAGGCGTGTCTTTCCAAGCATCTCACCGGTCTATCTCTCCACCAAGTGCTGCTCCTAGGCATTTCTAGTAAGGATCGATCTCTGAAAATTTCTCGTTTCTGACCCTCGGTTATCCCCCAACCGATTTGCTATGCATTTGACACAATTCTCATGACTTCTCAAAAAAGTCATCCTCCATTCGTTAAGATTTGTTATCTATTGCTCACCATTTTGGTGTCATGGTCACCGCTTCCTCTACTGTGCTTGATTCAACTACCTCACCTTTGCTAGAGATGATCACAACATTTACACACTTCATTGATGAGCACCACAATTCCTCCAACTTTACGATGTGGCGGAAGACAACGAAAGTCTCCTTGAAAGTAATGGGTTATTAATCTCATCTAGTAAATTTTCCACTGGATCCCAAGGAATTCAATTATGTTGTATGGGAGCAATAATATGTCTCATGTTTTTTATATCTTCCGATGGTCATTCACTCAACCCAGCCCCGAGTAAAATGGGCTATCGTTATTACTTGCCCTTCATTGATGATTTCACATGTATATCATGGGACTATCTCTTGAAAAAACGATCTAATGTTTTTCCTATGTTTTCTTCATTTTATTATGAAATAAAAAAAATCAGTTCTACATCCATCAAATGTTTAAGATATGATAATGATTATAAATACTTGTCAGCCTCATTTTCTACCTTTCTTGATGAGCGTGGTATTATTCATTAGACATCTTGCCTCGATAAAACTTAACAAAATGGTATTTACAAAGCACAAAAATCGTCACCTATTAGATACCACTCGGGCTCTTCTTTTTCATATGAAGGTTTCCGCTACTTTCTTTCCACTACTTTTTGGAGTGATGTTATTTAGATAGTGATGTATCTTATCAATCAGCTTCCATCATCAGCAGACAGACTTCATACCACACTCTTTACCCGACCCACACACCTCACTCGCTCCCACTTCGGGTATTTGGCCGTTTGTACTATGCTTGTGATATTTATCAAACTCCCATCAAATTTGATGTATGTTCTCTTCGATGCACAATTCTTGGATATTCACGCACATAACACAAGTATCATTGTTATTCCCCGAACTAGGGATGATAAATTGTGTATGTTGATGTTATCTACGCCGAGACATCACTATTTGCATCTCATTTAGCTCCACCATATATCTCAACTACTGATCCAGAGAGTTATCTATCATTCACCATTATTTCATTTACCCTTGTTTCACCACCTCCTCCCCTCCTGAGGTTGGTGACCTTCACTTTGGTGATGTACGTCTAGTTCCACCTTCGCCACCTCCTCCCAAGCATAGTCGATCTCGCTTTGGCCGAGTTTATACTCATCACCTACATGATGTCTTTCCAGCGGTATCTGTTAATACCCTAGTGCCTAATTCATCGAAAGTTCCACCACTCAATACTAAAGATCTCCCTATTGCCTTGCATAAAGGTACATGTACTTGTCAATGGTCTCTTATATATACTGATTATTATCATGGCTTATCGGCACATACTACCGCGCTTACTGGTACCTTAGCTACGATGATTGTCCCTCGCACTTTAGTTGAGGCCAAAGCACATCAAGATCGGGTTGCAGGCAATGTTTGATGAGATTCATGCACTAAAGGACAATATGCATGGGATGTTATTTCTCTTCCACCAGGTAAGCAAGCAATTGACTGCAAATGAGTATATCGTTGGTGTTTATGAGGGCGGCTCTCAAAATTGTCTCAAGGCTCATCTCGTAGCCAAGGAGTATTCCCAGACTTATCGGATTGATTATTTTATTGTCTCCTCCTCGGTACTGAGAATGACATTTGCCCGTTTACTGATTGTTGGAATGGTGGAGTCTGATCCATAAGATGAAGTTGGGCCAAGTGCTAGCAACCCATATTGAGCACCAGTCCAGCAACTCCTGAGGTTCGACCTCTGCAGTGAGGCCATTGGGGGTTCCGGGGTGACACCGACCCCCTAGCCGAAGGTCCAAGGGCCGAAGGGAACTGTAGCAAGTCTAACCAATTGTAGCAGAGCTAACCAATAACACCGACAGCGGGGTACTGTTGCAGCATGGACTTTACCGACATAGAGTATTGTAGCATCGCGAACTACTGTGCGAATTTGGGCACTGTAGCAACGCGGGATACTATAGCACCACGTTGCATTATGAACTCATTTCGAACTGCGGTTTCTAGACTGTGTGTGTGTGCCCTGTAACTTGCTCCCGAAAATGGTGAAATTGTTATGTCTCGCCGTGGACGTAAGAAGTCTTCCCAAACCACATAAATTCTTATGTGTTCTTCTTCTTCTTTTTTCTCACGTTTGCTCTTATTTTCTAGAATCGTTTGTCCTTGGTGCTCGTTGTGTTTCCATACCAACAAGTATTAGAGCATGAGTTTGGAAGATCAAAGTCGGATTTCTTAAATTGAAAGATGGCTATGGAAGAAAGCAAATTGAAGATCGATCGTATCTTACTTCAATTTCTAGAGTTGTAGTTTTTTGGTGTAAAACCAACCAAGACGGACAAGACCAAATGGGGGTTACTAGATCGGCAGGTTCTGGGAGTTGTGCATCTTACATTGGCAAAGAATGTGGCGTTTAACATCAGAGCAAAGACTGCGATGGTTGGGTTGATGAAAGCGCTCGCAAATATGTATGAAAATGAATCAAATAAAATGTACTTGATGTGACGGTTGTTCAATCTGAAGATGATTGAATGAAAGAGCGTTGTTGATTACATCAACGAATTCAACACCATCACGAGTCAGTTAACATATGTGGGAATTATACTAGATGATGAGGTATGTACATTGGTTTTGTTGTCTTCATTGCCTGATAGTTGAGAAGTTGTTGAAACAGTTGTAAGCAGTTCTTCGAGGAATACAAAATTGAAGTTGAACGATGTGTGAGATTTAATCCCCAGTGAGGATATTCGGAGAAAAGAGTCGAGTAGATTCCCTAGTACTGCTCTGCACATGGAAGGAAGAGGTAAATTTATGAAGCAAGATAATCACAGAGGACGATCTAAATCAAGGGAAAAGAGTCGAGATAAGAAAAAGTGGCATGGCCCTACCTATTGGAGTTGTGGGAAGAAATGACACGTCAAGGAGCGCAAGGATAAACGAAAGACAACTGAAACTGATTCTACAAACACAGGAGCTGAAGGAACTGATGATGTTTTTACAATTGAGTGTGGACAATCCCATGAAGTCTTGAATTTTATACTTGAGAGCATCTTTTAAATCCACATTAGAGAAGGATTTCCTAAATAATTATGTTTCCATAAATTTTGACAAGATACATCTTGTTAATGATAAACTCTTACAGATTATGGGAAAAGGTGATGCACGGATCAAAACCAACAGCAGGAGTTTGTTAGTTTTAGAAAATGTGCGACATATTCCTGACTTGAGAAAAAATCTTATTTTTGACAGGCAACTTGATGATAGAAGCTTTAATGCCACTTTCACTGGTGGGGAAAAACAAAACATTATACACTATGACAAAAAATTGCATGGGCATGGTTGCAACAACAAATTATGTTGGAGATTCACAATTGTGGCATTGCAAGTTAGGCCACATGAGTGAGAAGGGGATAGGGGTGCTGGCAACAAAAGGAATGCTACCGAAACTCAAGCCAATAGAGGTTAGCCTATGTGAAGAATATATATTTGGAAAGCAAAAGAGTCTTTTGCGCAGGAAGGCAAAACACCGAAGGCTAGAAAGCCGAACATGGTGCACGCGGATGTTTGGGGACCACACCGATACATTCTCTTAGAGGATCATTGTATTATGTGACATTTATCGACGACTCAACAAGGTATTGGTTTACTCTCTAAAATGCTTGAAGTTCAATAACGGAGGAGAGTATGATGGTATAAAGTTCAAGGAATTCTATGTTGCCAATAGAATTCAGTGGGAGGAGACTATTTCAAGTACACCACAGAATGATGTGGTTGAGCAAATGAATGGGACGTAAAATGAACATGTTAGGAGTATGGGGCTGCATTTGGGATTAACCAAGACTTTTTGAGCAGAGGCAATAAATACGGCAGCCTCTTTGATCAACAGGAGTCTGTTTATACCAATGGGTGAACGTTTACTCGAGGAGCTCTGATCAAGAAAAGAAGTAAGACTCTCATTTAAAAGTCTTTGGTTGTTTGACATGTGTACATGTGATATTGATGCAAGGGGACAAGCTTGATGATAAATGCAAATCAAGTGTTGTATTGGTGCAGCCCAATCCGTTTTGGATGATGTTGGACCAAATGTTTGCGGCCCATACTGCGCATTAGGCCACAACTCCGCGGGTTGCAGGGGGCAACGAGCGCCTGCTTTGGGGGCACAGTACTTCGTCATCTTTATTAGTTCATTTCGAGTTAGGGTTTCTGTGTTAGAAACTTTGAGATCTCCTTGTAAATGTGCTCCCGGATTTCATAGTGAAGTGATTCCGCCTCTCCGTGGACGTAGGGATTATTCCCGAACCGCATAAATCTCTGTGTCCCAAGATCTCCTCGTTCTTTTGTTTTTCCCTTTTACTCTTCCAACAATCGTCTGTCGCTGTGACTCTCGGCGTTTTTGCAACATCATGTTTATCCATTGGCTATGGTGTTGAGGAGTTTGGATATCGCTTCTAGGATAATGAGAACAATAAGATCATCAAAAGTCTGAATGTGATATTTAATAAAGGTGTCGTGTGCAAGGACTGTCATGTAGTTGAAATTGAAGGTGGGGATGGAGAATCAGGGTGTCAGGACCAAATTGAGCTTGAAAGTATACCTGATCATGTGACATCAGAACCAATGGAGTCTGCTCCTCAAGTATAGTTGAGGAGATCAACTAGGGTGAGAAGGCATGTGCAAAGGTACTCATCATCATTACAGTAGCAGTAGGGAGCCCAAATGTTTGGAATAAGTAATACAATGAAGGAGTCGAGAACTGGCTATGAAGAAAAAAAATCCTTCTTTTCATGCTAACAATACATGGGAGCTGACTCCATTGTCACAAGGAAAGAAAGCATTAAAGAACAAATGGACATATCAGGTCAAGGAAGAACATAATGGTACGAGGAGATATAAGGCAAGGCTGGTTGTTAAGGGATTTCAACAGAAGAGAGGTGGATTTCACTAAAAAAAATCACTTATAGTGAAGCTCGCCGCCATTCGGGTGGTTATTAACATTGTTGCTTCAGAAGATTTGCATCTTGAACAGCTTGATGTGGAGACTGTTTTCCTTCACAAAGATTTGGAGAAAGACATGTATATGGAGCAACCGGAGAGATTTGTTGAGTCGTGAAAGAAAGACATAATGTGCAAACTCCAAAAAGTTTATACGGACATTCATGCAGGGGAATAAGAAGTTCGATGCATTCATGAGTAAAAATCCAAACAAACGATGTGGCATGGATCAGTAATGATATTTCAAGCCTTTTGGTGATGGATAAATTATATTGGTTCTGTATACGGATGACATGCTCATTGCAGGATCATGCATGCGAAGGATTGATGAGCTGAAAGGGTAGCTGGCTGTGGAGTTCGAGATGAAAGATCTTGGAGAAACTAGCAAGATTCTAGGGATGAAGATCAAGAGAAATCGTGTAGCTGGAACCTTGATGTTATCACAAGTTGACTGCATTAGAAAAGTTTTTTGCAGGTTTAGTATATTTGAAGCAAAGCTTGTTTCAATTCCCCAGGTATGCCAATTTAAGTTGTCAAAGGAGCAAACATCAAAGACAGAAGAAGAGGTTGAGTGCATGGCAAAAGTTCCTTATGCATCTGTTAAACCCTTTTTTATTCTTATGGGTATTCCCGAGTCCCACATCGGAATACTCCGTTGTATATTCCGCCTTCTCATTCTATAAAAGAAGGCCTCCACCTCTCTTTGGAGGTAAGGGGGTTTCTCAACCTACATGGTATCAGAGGGAACCTAATCCCGAAACTCTCCTCCCAATTTTTTTTCCCCCCGCTCTTCTTTGCGGTTTTCCCGGCTAAGTCCGGCCCGCCTCCCCGGTGCAATTTTTTGCACCCTCTTTCCTCGGCGCCTCCTGCCCAGTCTGGCTCCCCGGTGCGCCCTCCCTCACGGCGGCCGCTTCTCCTGCGCGCAAGCCCTCCCCGCCGCGGCACCTCCCGACGGCGACCCTCCCGTCGCCTCGTCGCGCTTACACCCGCGCGCAACCCTCCGACACGGCTCCGTCCGGCTCCCACGCACCCTCCCGGCGCTAGCGCCCCCCACCCCCCACACACACCTCCCGTCGTTTCCCGTCGCCCGCCTCCTCAACGACTTCCGCCCTTTCCGGCGGTCGCTTCGGCCCCCGCAACTGCTCGCACCGGCTCCCGCGTCTCCCGGCGACAGAACCGGTCCGCTGCGCATCTCCCGCTACGCACGACCTCCTCTTCGGCGGTCCTCCTGTGCGCACAACACCTCCCGCGGCATCCCCGGCGGCCCTCCCTCCTGCCTGCACCACTTCATCGAGCGTCGGCCCCGCCCTCCTCTGCGCGCAGCACTCCCGGCGGCCCTCCCTCCTGCCTTTGCCGCTTCATCAAGCGCCGGCCCCGTCCTCCTCTGCGCGCAGCACGCACCGCACTCCCAGCGGCCTCCTCAGTGCACGGCTACCGACCAGCCGCGAACCGGGCCACGCGAACCGGCCCCGGCTTACTCCCTCCAGCCGGACCGGCTCTGTCCAGGCACACCGGGCTCCTCCTGGCTCCTCCTACGCCCAGCGTGCTCAACTTCCCGGCACACCCGACACTTCCCTAATTCCGGCGCTGCCCCCTACCGCGTCTTAGACCGTTGCACGTCGCCTCCATGACCGACTCCTCCCCTCTGCCTCCGATGATTACTGCTTCCACCCGCCTTGTGGATGACCGGTTGGACTCCACAAATTTTTCCATCTGGCGGAAGACTGTGATGATGTCCCTGACCGGGATGGACCTTGATCATCACCTTGAGGATCCTCCCCCGGCTTCAACTGACCCAAAATATCGTTCGTGGAAGCTTGCTGACAGCAAGATCTTCGCTTTGCTGGTCAATTCCATGGAACGATCGGTCAAAGATGTCACCCGCACGGCAAATACAGTCAAAGAACTCTGGGACTCCTTGCATATCATGTATTCCGAGACCAACAACCTGGCTCGGGTTTCCGAAATATTTCAGCATCTATCCCATGTTCGACAGCAGGACCGGTCCTTCACCGCCTACTTCATGGAATGGAAAGGGTTTCGTGATGAGTTGCAGGAGTTGTGGTCCATTCCCTAAACTCCGGCAGAGGCTCAGACCCAGCGAGACCAACTCTGCATCTTCACCCTTCTCAACGGCCTCGCTCCGGAGTTTGCCACCACGGCAACCGAGCTGCTCGTTATCCCGTCGACGCTGGAGATCCCTCAGGTTTATCATCGGCTGAGCAAGGCGCAGCGGGCTCTTCCTCCCCCCGCCCCCATTATCGACCACTCGGCTCTCCTTGGTCAAAGCAGTGGCCGCTCCTCTGGTCCTCGTGGACGTGGTCGTGTCGAGGGTCGTCCACGTCCCCTCTGTCAACATTGTGGCAAGGTTGGCCACACGATCGACCGATGTTGGGTCCTGCATGGACGTCCATCCCAGCGCCTGCGGCAGGGACAGACCGCGGTCCAGGAGGCGTCCTCGACAATCTCCACCCTTCCCCCATCACTGGACTTGTCTATGGCCGACATCCGGCTGACTCATGATCCACGGGACCCTGTCGGACCCGGTCCATCATCGGCTTCTGTGGCTCATTCTGTTCGCTCCGCTGCCTTTGTCGGTCGTCGCTCCCCTGCCTGGATGCTGGACTCTGGTGCCTCCGACCACTTAACCGGAGATGCTAGTATGTTGACCTCTTACTGCCCTTATGTCGGTTCATCAGCCATCACCGTTGCTGATGGCTCCACTATCCTCATTGCGGGCTTCGGCGCATGCTCACTGACTCCATCGATACACCTACCCTCTTTGGCCCACGAGCCCCGCAGTCCCTTTAATCTTCTTTCCATCAGTAAGCTGACAAAAGATTATAACTGTGCTGTCATATTTACCTCTTCTGGTGTTGTGTTTCAGAAGCAGACTGCGAACCGGGAACTTGGTAGAGGCCGGCTTCGGGACGAGGTTTACATGTTCGATGGTCCGGCACCCCTCGCTTGCATGTCTGCCTCTTCTCGAGCATTGGATCTTCATTCCCGCTTGGGACACCCGCCAGCTTCCACCATTCATCAGTTTTTTCCTGACTTCAATAGACATCTTTCTTTTCATTGTGAGTCGTGTATTTTTGCGAAACATCATCGCACTACATACATTCCTCGCGTGGATACACGGGCCTCACACCCTTTTGATCTGGTTCATTCAGATGTTTGGGGTCCTTGTACCGTTTCGAGTAATATGGGATATAAATACTATATATCTTTCATCGATGATTATTCGCGAATGACTTGGCTTTACCTCCTTCGTGAACGCTCTGAAATGTTTTCCACCTTCCAAAACTTTTACAATGAAGTTCAGAACCAATTCTCCATCTCTGTAAAATGTCTCCGCTCGGATAATGGGCGTGAGTATCTCTCCACTCCCTTTCGGCAGTTTCTCCAGACAAAAGGCATCCTTCATCAGACCTCCTGTCCTGATACACCCCAGCAGAATGGAGTGGCCGAGCGGAAACACAGACATATTCTGGAGACTGCTCGTGCCCTCCTCTTCCACCGACAGGTACCACTACATTTTTGGGGTGATGTCATTCTTACCGCCACCTACCTGATAAACCGTCTTCCTTCCTCTATCCTTCAGGGGGAGACTCATTTTCGGGCTCTGTTCTCCTCTCTCCCTCTTCACTCCCTTCCCCTTCGCGTGTTTGGATGCCTCTGTTACGTTCGAGACACACGTCCAGGGCTCTCCAAACTCGCTTTCAAATCTCTCTGCTGCATTTTTCTTGGCTACTCCCGCACTCAGCACGGATATCGCTGCTTCTCCCCCGACCTCTGGCAGTATGTCATCTCAGCCGATGTTACCTTTGTTGAGAACTCTCCTTTCTCCCTTCCCTCTCCTCCTCCTGACCCCACCATCGATGATTGTCTGCCCCTAATCATCCACCCTCCACCAGTGTCCACCCCTGTTGGCACACATTTTGGTCAGGTCTACTCTCGTCGTCCATCGCCTTTATCCCCCGTCCCGACCAATGACATCGACGCTCCCGCTTCGTCAGCTGCTCCTGCCCCGCCACCCGAGGACTTGCCCATTGCCCTATGGAAAGGTACACGCACCTGCCAGAGTACTCCTCTCTTTGTATCTTCTTACAGGGGTCTGTCCGCTCTGGAGACAGTTTCTATTCCTCGCACGGTTGGTGATGCCAAATCTCACCCCGGGTGGCTAGCTGCAATGCGGGATGAATTACAGGCTCTGGAAGAAAACCATACTTGGGATCTTGTCCCCCTTCCAGCCGGCAAACAGGCGGTAGGAAGCAAATGGATTTACACAATCAGGCTAAATCCCGATGGGACTCTTCATCGCCTCAAAGCCCGTCTTGTGGCCAAAGGCTTCGCCCAGACTTACGGTATTGACTACTTTGATACCTTCTCACCAGTTGTCAAGATGGTCTCCGTCCGATTATTCATCTCTCTCGCCGCCCATCATCAGTGGCCTCTTCATCAACTGGATGTCAAGAATGCCTTCCTCCATGGCTTCCTTGAGGAAGAGATTTATCTGCAGCAGCCCCCTGGGTTTTCTGCCTCCGGCGCTAAATCTCAAGTCTGTCGGCTCCGCCGCTCTCTTTACGGTCTCAAGCAGTCTCCCCGTGCTTGGTTCGTCCGCTTCAGCACGGTCGTCACCGACTTTGGGCTTTCTCGCAGCATGAAGGACCACACTGTGTTCTCCAGGCCGACCTCTCATGGCTGCATTTTATTGGTCGTGTATGTGGATGATATCATCATCACCGGCAGCGACTCTGTGGGTATCACTCATCTCAAGGACCATCTTCACCAGCACTTCCACACTAAGGATCTCGGTCCTCTCACCTACTTCCTAGGCACGAGGTTTCCTATTCTTCGGACACCATCTCCCTCTGCCAACGAAAGTATGCGTTGGATATCTTGCAGGATGCTGGATTGACTCAGGTCACTGCTGTCGACACTCCTCTGGAGCCTGAGGAACGATCTCTTTATGCCTCCTCGGCACTGTATCCACATCCCGAGCGGTACCATCGGTTGGTGAGCAAACTCAATTATCTCACCATGACTCGACCCGACATTTCCTGTGCGGTTGCCAAAGTGAGTCAATTTATGGAGCATCTGACCACCTCTCATTGGGATGATGTCATCCGCATCGCCAAGTATATCAAGCGAGATCCTGCCCGTGGTCTCTGCTACTCCCAGCATCCTCATCAGCATATTGAGGCCTTTTGCGATGTTGATTATGCTGGTTGTCTTGCTACTCGGCGCTCTACCTCTGGGTTTGTCGTATTCTTGGCCAGCAATCTCATCTCTTGGCGCAGCAAGAAACAGACGGTCGTCTCCCGCTCCAGTGTCGAGTCTGAGTACCGGGCCAGGGCCACCGTCACTACAAAGATCCTTTGGCTTCAGCAACTCCTCCAGGAGCTTGGCTTTCCTCAGCAGAAATCTGCTCACATATGGTGTGATAACCAGGCAGCCACCAAAATTGCTTCAAATCCCGTCTTCCATGAACGAACGAAGCATATTGAGGTGGACTACCACTTTCTTCGACACCACCTGAAGCACAATCATGTCAGCTTTAGCCACATTCCAACGGCGGACCAGCTTGCTGACATCTTCACCAAAGGCCTCCCCGGTGCTCGTCTTGCCTCGCTATTGGACGCCCAGCTTGAGGGGGAGTGTGTCTAGGTCTTGTATGATGTCATCTTTATTTTTTTTGTGGGACTCGGTATCCAAGCTGGGCGTGTCCAGCTTGAGGGGGAGTGTTAAACCCTTTTTTATTCTTATGGGTATTCCCGAGTCCCACATCGGAATACTCCGTTGTATATTCCACATTCTCATTCTATAAAAGGTCTCCACCTCTCTTTGGAGGTAAGGGGGTTTCTCAACCTACAGCATCAATTGTCAAAAACTTGATATATGTCATGGTTTGTACCCAACCAGATATTGTTCATGCAATGGATGTTGTGAGAACATAGTTCATCCGAGAAAACAACATTGGGAAGTCGTGAATTGGATACCAAGGTATTTGAAGGGAAAGAGGGAAATATCTTTGTGCTTTGGTAAAGGAAATTCATTACAAAGGTATGTGGATACTGACCATGGAAGTCATATCAACGGTAGGACTACCACGGGTTATGTGTTTACCTGTGAAGGAACTACAATGAGTTAAATATCTCAGATGCAAAAGGTGGTGGTGCTATCCACCATAGAGCCAGAGTACATTATTGTAACAAAAGTTGGGAAGAAAATGATTTGACTGGGGAACTTGAAAGAACTAGGTAGAAAGCGAGAGGATGTATTACACTGTGACAGTCAGAGTGTTATACATATTACGAAGAACCCAATGTTTCATGTTAGGATAGAGCATATTCAACTAAAATACCACTATCAAAAGCTTAATACAGGATGGATTGTTGACATTGTAGAAGATTCGAGGAACTAAAAATCCGTTAGATATATTGATGAGGTCGATGGTGATTGAGAAGTTGAGGCACTGTTGTTCCTATATTGGACTTCAAAGACGAATAAAACTAGGCGGAATGAGGAAGCACACTTAGGGAGCATGAAAGGATATCAGTTGTTGGATCAAACTCCAAGTGGAAGATTGTTAGAATGGTAAAGCCTGATTCATTGGATGAAGTTGGGTCAAGTGCTAGCAGCCTATACTGAACACCAATCCAGTAATTCTCGCAGCTCGACCTCATCAATGAGGTCACTGGGGGTTCTCCAAGGGGGGTAGTGTCCCCCCCCCAAGGCCAAGGGTCAAAGGGTCAAAGGGCATTGTAGCAAGTCTAACCAACTGTAGCAAAGTTGGCCGACAACAGCGATAACGGGTACTATAGTAATGCGAACCTTACCGACATGGGTACTGTTGGATTTGTGCAACCCAATCAGTTTGGATGATGTTGGACCGAATGCTTGCGATCCATACTGCGCATCAGGATGCAACTCTCACAAGTCGAGCTCTGCAGTAAGCTCGTTGGGGGTTGCAATGGGCAACGCACCCCTGCTCAGGGGGTCCGAGGGTCGAAGGTCCCCGGCCCAATTTTTAGGGGACTGTAGCAACTTTGACCAACTATACCAGAGCTGACCAAGCGTCACCGGCAGGAGCACTGTAGCAGTGCAGATAGGGCACTATAGCAGTGCGGACATGGCATGGTTACTGTAGCAATCTGGACTTTGGGAGACAGTGGTACTGTATCTCCTTGAACTTCTAGCCACCAGTCACTGTAGCAGCTTGGACTTGGTGATCGCAGCACTGTAGCAGTGCGGACTTCCAGCCATCGTTCACTATAGCACGGAGGACTTATTGTGCAGTTGGTGGCACAATACTTTGTCTTCTTTATTAGCTCATTCGAGCTAAGGTTTCGTGCGTGTGTGTGAAACTCTGATCTCCCTGTATTTGTGCTCCCAAATTGATAGTGAAGTGATTCTACCTCACCATGGACGTAGGGATTATTGTCGAACCACGTAAAACGTTGTGTTCGTGTTTTTTTTCTTCTTCTTTTGTTCTCTCTTTTTCTTAATCTGCAAAGCTCTGTTGTGCGACTCTCGGCGTTTTCGCAACAGGTACTATAGGACCACGGACTACTATGCGGATTTGGGTACTGTAGAAACACGGATTACTATAACACTGCATTGCTTTATGAACCCATTTCGAGCTAGGGTTTCTAGACTGTGCGTGTTCCCTATAACTTGTTCCAATAAATAGTGAAATTGTTCTGTCGTAAGGATTCTTCCCGAACTACGTAAATTCTTGTGTATTACTCTTTTTTTTCTCTTGTTTGCTCTTATTTTCTGGAATCATTTGTTGTTGGTGCTCCCTGTGTTTCTGTAACATTGATTTCTCTTCTCGTCACATATAACTGGCCCCTTCAACAGCTAGATGTCGAAAATCTCTTCCTCCATGGTTTTCAAGATAAGGGATTTTATATGGACCAGCCTCCTGGATTTGTTGCTCAAGGCAAGTCCTCCAAGGTGTGTCATCTCTGACGATCATTGCATGGCCTTAAATAGTCCCCCTGAATGTGATTTGGTTGGCTTTGCACAGTCATGACAAATTTTGGACTTTCTCGGGGTTTAAAGGATCCCTAAGTTTTTTATCAACACTCAGCTATCAGAAGCATCCTATTTATTGTTTATGTGGATGATATTGTAATTGCATGTAGTGATTCAACATGGATTGGTCGGCTCAAGTCTTTTTTTCACGATAACTTCCAAACAGACTTAGATTCCTTATAGTATTGTCTAGGGAATGAAGTTTCTAAATGCTCGAAATATATTTTTTATCTCAACGAAAGTATGTATTAAATCTACTTCAGGAGACAAGATTTTCCCATGTGAACACTGTTGGCCTTCCTCATGAGCCATGTGAGAGATCACTTAATACAAAGAGTGATGTATTTCCCTCACCTAATAGGTATCATCAACTTATTGGCAAACTAAACTACCACATTATGACACGATCAAATACTGTTGGTGTTGTAAGGTAAGTCGGTTCGTGAATCATCCTACTACATTATAGTGGGACGCAGTGCTTCGCATTGTCAACTATGTCAAGAAAGAACCAGGTTTGAGACCGTTGTATCCTAGTCATAGGCACACTAATGTGAAGGCATTCTTTGATGCAAATTATGCAGATTGTTTGTCCTTTTACAGTTACTTGTTGAAGCAAGAAGCAAATCATTATGCTCCACTTGAGCACGGAGTCATGGCACATGTGATAATTGAGATCATATGGGCCTAACATCTTTAACATGAGATTAATCATCCAGTCCAGATATAACGCCCCAAACCCGCACTCCCGGATTCGGTGCTAAAAACATAATCTTTATATTTCTGGCTTTGATACCGATAAACGTAATCCAATTTTAGTCATCAATAATTACAACATCAAAATGGGGTATTTGATCACTTACATACTCAAAGGCCTTTTAGGTTTAGAGATTTAGAGACTTATGACAAATTTTTACCTAACAATACTCATGTCTTTAAATGTGCACTTTTTCCACTACACCCAGCTTTTCTTATTCCACATTAAGTCTTCATCATCTCTTACCTGAAACCCTTCTAGACATATCTTAATTAACATCTTTCTTTATAACCGGAGGAAAAGAATCATAAGAAAGGTGGGCTCAAATGCTCAGTAAGGGCAAACATATATATTAATAATTTAATAACTTCAATGAGCACAAGATGTGCATAAGGGTATGAGAACATATTCAAAGTGCATAAGCATAGCATAAGAGAATTCATACCCATCAAAACCTGGAGCATAAACAATAAGACATGGCATAAAGCTTTAACAAAAGATGAGAGACATAAGAGTCAACAATCATGAACCATGTAAAAATAATCCTTGATCAAAGGAAACATTAAAACTTATTGCAAGCATAAAGAAATTGTGATGGTAACTTGGAACATCAAACATCATCATGGAATCACCTAAACAGGATAATTCCAACATTCTATTAGGAATAACTTACAACGGTTAACTTCGTCGTCTCTTAGGAGTAATTTACAACAGTTAACTCTGTCGCTTTACTCAATGCATTGGAGGGCAATAACAGATTCATCCATCTTTCGTTTATAACGGAACCACCCGTCAATTATCCATACATATGTCCAAGTACCATATAATGAACAAAACATTTAGAAGCTTGTACTTTTCAACATAACACTCTTAAAAACAATCATCGTTCCTTTTTAGCTTGATTAAACAGTGGAAAGGAAACGAGTTCCATGACAATCTCTCTAAAAAATCATAAGTCGTCCAGAGAAAGAATAAGGATGGTATCATTAAAACATGACCTCATTAGAGCATAGTAAAGGAACTCAGGCCGCAGCGAAAGCGTGAAAAACTCATAATTTAAAATTTTGGGTTTAAATTCATGTTAAAAACACTAAATCCACAAAAACTCATTGCCCGGATTTCTTAAAGAAGCGCAAGTAATTCAATTTAAGCACGAAAAATAAAATTGAACGAAAGCGTAAACGGTACCTTGTTCGTTTGAAGTCGTCGGTTTGATTCGTTCATCGTCGACATGTCGTGGCTCAAAAGCGCCAAGTTAGGTGTCATCTAAATCGTCCACACGTGCACCACAACTCCTGGATCGTCAATCTACATTTCTCGGGTGCTAGCACGGGAAATCGAAGAGTTTTACGACGTCCCTTTGATCGCATGAAGAAAGCGAACTCAGTCGAGAAGACGGGATCGATCCAACCTTGTTCTTTTTTCGGAATCTCTCTCTAAGAACTTGAAATGAGAAGATGAGAGCTTTTCTCACTAAATTCGTCCAAATGGTGGAGCTTACTATTCAAGAGGCTAAAATGAGCTTTTGTACCTAGGTTATACTTTCTAAAATTGCACTTTGGTCCCTAAAAATTAATAACCTTTATTTTAGACCTTTGCGCACACGTATGACTTAATAAACTTATCGTAAATGTCACAAATATTTTATCACTCACTTATAACACTATAAAATGTTACGTGATAAAATATGAACCTTGAACGTCTTATGTTCGTTCGAAAAATGATATTTTCTCGTATTCACTTTTATGATCAAACTTTTGAATACCTTGAAAAATAAATTCAATCATTATTCTAAACTTGAATAATATAATTGGATTATTTTTACTCGCGATCAATCATGCTCGGACGTTCACCGACCCTCACACGTGGGGCCCACTTCGTCCTAAAATCTCATTCATCTGAATAGGTGAAACTTGTGGATATACTTAGTGTATGACCCTCTAGGTCCTTATCTCGATAGTAGTGAGTCCAACTGTAATGGCCCAAACAGTGACTCATTAAAGAGTTTTCCAAAAACTCGGTTCCACCAAACGGTTCCACCGAAACGATGGCCCCAGTCATGGCGGCACCGTGACGGTGGCACCGTAGCGGTCGCACCGGTCACAGCGGCATCGTGATGGTGGCACCGTAGCGGTCGCACCGTCACGGTTGCACACCGAAACGGTGGCACCGCTGACGGTGTTCCACGGAACCGGTAGCACCATGACGGTGGCACCGTAGCAGTCGCACCGTCACGGTCGCACACCGAAACAGTGGCACCACTTACGATGGCACCGTTACGGTGTCTCACCAAACGGTGTCTCACCATTTGTTTCTTTTTCCAATTTTCGACTTTTTCCAATTTCGCCCCCGCAACGTATCTTTTGACGTAAAAGTGTTTTAATACCCCTTTCAAAGTCATTTAAAGCCCATAAATGATATCTAAAATCCCCCCAAGAGTTGGGCGACCCTTGGGGTTACCGAAGCATGTGGCTTTTTCCTTGGTGCCACCCCTGTTTCCCATACTTTCCAGTTCCGCCCATGTTACACATTTTCCTATGTTTAAAGGAAACCCTTTAAATCACAGCCGTTATGGCCACCTCTCCGATGAGAATTATTAAATAACAATTAATTCCATCGTGTGTAACCGTCCAACCGCGTGGTGAAACCACGATCCGCCTTTAAAATCGTTCAAGATTTCATATCCCGTAACTCCAGGATCTCGCCTTTTATCGCACGGGGATTCTTCTTATTGGTTGGTCTCTTTTCCTTTCCTTGGTGCGTTTGGAGTCCCCCTTCCCGAGGCTAGTGGTGCGCCTGTGCTGGAGCCTTTCCTGCTCACTTTTGAAGTCCTCGAAGTTCCTCCCCTGCAAGTCGTGCATCCTCAATTCTTGGCGCATGGAGAAAAACTTCGATCGTTGATCATCCAAGTAGGGTTCTTCCTTCGTCTCTCTTTACTGTGTATCATGCGGGGTGGGTATGATAATGTTTCCTTCAGGGATGGATGAAACCAAACCTTAACGATGATAATAAATGGTTTTTAAAAAATGAAGGGGTGTGTTTGATGATGATGTTGTACTCTTTTATCTTTGCTTATATGTCATGAATTGTATGGGCTTATGTCCACTGAAAATAGTGGTCGTTGGTGGTCTTTCCTTGCGCACTAATGAACCTCTGTCTTCTGTGATGATTGAATGGTTGTAACATGGAAATTGGTTAATCACGTAAACTCGGCTGATTAAATGGATGTCCAGTGAACAAAAATCTTTATGTGATCACCCCAGTTAACCAAACGGAAAGAATGAACTTAATGAATGGTGTGTTTGAATCTGAAAACTCTCTTGCTCTGTCTTGGTAATATGTGTGGTTGTTCTGCTTGATGCTTGTGGGGTGACGTGGATGGAGATGGGATCCCCTATTGTGCAGTTGTTGGTTTGTGGATCTAAGGTCGTGTGGGGTCGTATGTTGAGGCTTGGTTTGATTCCAGTACTTCGAGGGATCTCACGGATCCCTTTTGTTGTTGTGACTTTACAAAGAACCGGGTGTGAATGCTTAAATTGTCGCTTGACTGTTTTTCCTTCCTTGGTTTGTGGCTATGTTTGTTAGTTGCCCGGTAGTGAAGAATTATTTAAATGGAATCACTTGAATATGATAACAAGAATGAGTTCAATGGGGAATTGTTTTCCGGAAATGAGTTGTGACTTGGTTGTGGTTGTTGTGCTTTTTATGAATGAATAGTAACGAGGGTATTTGTGTATGGGTTGGTTTTGGAACCCCTAGGTTGGGATGAGTGTTTGTTTACCTATATGTATAATTTGATTCTTATGTTTCTTATTCGCGTCCCACCCAAGTTGAGCACTTCGTGCCGAACACCCCCATTTCATAGGGGAGGGTGTCTTTCTCAACACTCCTATGAGTGGCTGGTTATTAGCTCATTTTATGCTCCCTTTCCTGAGTAGCCCAAGACTCTTCGGGCAAGCTGTGACGGCCTAAGGTCCATTATAGCCCAAGATTCTTCGGGCAGGGTATGTTGTGGTGGTTGGCCCAGGTGTGTGCGGACAAGTTGTTTCTCAAGTGTCTTCGGGATGAGGCTCAGGTATCTTCGGGCGTGGCAGTAGTTGTTCGGGCCCAGGTGTCTTCGGGCGTGGTGGTAGTTGTTCGGGCCCAGGTGTCTGCGGGCGTGGCAGTAGTTGTTCGGGCTCAGGTGTCTTCGGGCGTGGTGGTAGTTGTTCGGACCCAGGTGTCTGCGGGCGTGGTTACGTGTGGTTGTGGTGGCCCAGGTGTTTGTGGGCGTAGCTGTGGTTGTGGTGGCCCAAAAGGTTGTTGTTGGGGCGGCAGTGGAACTGCGGTGAGAATAGCGGGGGAGATCTGATGCGTAGGATGTCGTCAATAACCAGTGGAAAAGTGGTGCGGGGTACCCAAACATCGATGTGTTATTACTATTATTTTACCTGACTTGCGTTATTTGGGGAGTGTGCTTTGGTGAGGTTGGGTGGATAGTTTCCTTGCTAGGTGCTTTGGTTATCTCCTTTTTCTCACGGGACATTAGAATGTCTCCCCCATTTGTGCACGAGAGCTTTTGGTTTTCCCTACTGAGTATACATGTATACTCACCCTACGTATATAAAACCGTTTTTAGGTTTCCAGGAGGACTTCGGGGACCGTGCGGGACCGTACTAGTTTGGACGTTGGGACAGTTTCTGTTGCTGTTTTTTTTCTTTTCTTTGGTACTTCCCTTTGGAGTTTTTCTTGTACTTGTAGAACTTATTATTAGAACATGCACATGGAAATGGATTGTTTTGGCTTTACTTTTACTTCCAGTTTTGGTGTTGTTTGGGATTTACTATCTTATCTCCCGATCCTACTAAATAAAAAGAGTAATGTCTTTCATATTATGTGTGATTTTATACCCTTGGTGCTAGTCGTCACTCCGGGGCCTATTGAAGGCGGGTCTCGGGGGGTCATTATCTCTCCTTCAACTTGAGGAAGGAAGGGTCTGACAATCTGTTGTCCCTTCCCTCATCTTAGTGAAGGCAGGTCGTGACACCAACCCACAGACCAAGAGCGGAGTCTAGCAACTCATCATGGCCCTAAGGAGATAAGGAATGTCATAGCTACGACTACCTCCTACGAACACATTCTGTGTAATATAATCTTTTTGTCTCGCGATATCTCATAAAACAGGATGCACAATTGTGTCATCATCCTTTTGTTTTATATATTTCGTGGTCTTACTAGACGGACTTACCTTCTTGTACCATAGTCATGGATTTAATGAAGGTACTACCATCCTGGTCAACCTGGGCCCACGAGATATCTCTTCCTCAACTCGGAAGCAACAAATTATATCTTGATCATTCAACCAATGTTATACCACCAATGACGCAACCAACACAAGTTACCTCGTCACGACTTCAATGTCATGGTTTTTGCCTTGCATCAAAGTACGCGATGAAATGGTACACATTGATAACAATCTCAAGTCCGGAGACCAATACACATGTCCGTAGATAGGAACATCCAATGACCCCTGAAACATGTTGTGTTCCTATTGACAGGTCTGTCCTCATGATCTCATCTACTTGAGATCACCAAGTGTGAAATTTACAGGAAGAAGTCTCAATACTTATGAGCCCTCAGCACCTGATAGTCAAATATTATATGTATCTCGTCAGTATGATGTATCTAGACCATAGAACATGTTTAAGATTACTGTCATAGTATCTTGAGGTTCTCATCATAACTGGGAACACTATAACATTTTGATACGACACGTAATCTAAGGACATTATGTAAACAGTGGATACAAAAGTATCAACACTGTTATGGTAAGAATAAACACATGTATATATCAACATGTATACATGTAATGGTAATCAAAGTACATAAAGGAGTTGAGTCTAGGGCACCCACTCACAACACTCTTACTTGCACTAGAGCCAACTACTAACAATTCTCAACCCACTAGCTCTCACATGAGTATCATGTTTCTGTTGAGATATGGCTTTAGTCACGGGGTCTGTCACGTTATCCTCTGTGGACCGCAACTTCACTTCTCTGAGTAAAATCCCTCAAGAGATGAAACTTACGAAGTATATGTTTTGTCCTCTGGTGTGACTTGGGCGCCTTGGCAAGCACCATTGTCGCGGTATTATCGTAGTATCCTGTAACAGGGCCTGCACTGGTAGGTACAACGCCAAGCTCGGAAACAAAGATGCGTATCCAAACTACTTCCTTAGCTACATCGAAAGCCGCTATATACTCGAATTCTGCTGTAGAATCGGCAACCACGGACTGCTTCGAGCTCCTCCAGCTCACTGCACCACCATTCAGGCAAAAGACATAGTCTGACTGCGATTTCATACCATCATGATTTATCTGGAAACTAGCATTAGTGTATCCCTTCACGACTAGCTGCTCATCTCCTCCAAACACTAGGAATATATCCTTTGCATGTCGCAAGTACTTTAGGATAGTTTTTACAGCAGCCCGATGTAGCTCTTCTGAATTGAATTGATATCTTCTCATCATGCTTAAAGCAAAGACAACATCAAACCTAGAACATAGCATGACATACATGATAGATCCCACTGCTGAAGTATAAAGGATTCTACTCATTCTTTCAATCTCCTCTTGTGTTTGTGGACACATCTTCTTGGAGAGATTAATATCATGTGACACTGGCAACAATCCTCTCTTGAATTGTTCCATATTGTATCTTTTGAGTGCCTCGTCAATATATGTACTTTGACTTAGCCCAAGCAGCCTCTGAGATCTATCTCGATAGATCATAATCCCTAGAATATAGGTTGATTCGCCTAAGTCTTTCATGGAGAAGCATTCATTTAACCAAATCTTCACCGACGGTAAGACTTGAACTCCGTTTCCCATTAATAATATGTCGTCAACATATAATACTATGAAATGGTGGCACTTTCACTAACCTTCTTATAGACACATGGTTTGCTTTCATTTTTAATGAAACCAAATTCTCATATGACCTCATCAAATCGAATATTCCATGATCGTGATGCCTACTTCAATCCATAAATGGATCTCTGCAGCTTGCACGCTTTATTAGCACTCTTTGACATAATTAACCCTTCGGGTTGTGTCATATAAACATCTCCAACTTCCCATTTAGAAAAGCAGTTTTGACATCCATTTGTCAAATTTCATAATCATGGAAGGTTGCTATTGCAAGTAATATTCTGATGGATTTTAGCATAACGATTGGCAAGAAGGTTTCATCATAGTCGATGCATTCACGTTGCCTGAAACCCTTCGCCACTAGTTGTGCCTTATAGGTGCTCACTTACCATCCATGTCTAGCTTTTTTATGAATACCAATTTACACCCAATAGGCTTTACATATGCTGGTGGGTCTACCAAAATCCAAACTTGATTTTGGTACATGGACTCCATTTCAGAATGCATGGCTTCTTACCATTTAGCAGCATCCTTGTCATCTACCGCTTCCCTGTAGGTCAGAGGTTCATCATTCTCTAGCAGTAATGCGTCACCTGACTCGGTGACAAGAAAACAATCTCTGCTTCTCTAACCTTTCTAGTAGATCTACGCAGTACTTGTGTCTCGGGAACATCTTTCTCTCCCACTGTCTTGTGGAGATTGTTCTCATACCACCTTTTGTGCATCTAGAGCATCAATTTCATCAAAGTCAATCTTGCTCCCACTATTTCCGTTGAAAATGTGTTCCCTTTCTAGAAATGTAGCATGTATTACTACAATCACTTTTCTATCTGAAGGATTGAATGGCTAATATTCATTGGTCTCCTTAGAATAACCTATAAAGATGCACTTCATCCTCCAAGATGCTAATTTTTCACTAGGTATAGTCTCGACAAAAGCCTCGCATCATCATACATGTATGTGTGACAAACTGGATTTCTTTCCATGCCACAACTCATACAGAATCTCATCTTCTGCTTTAGTCAGTACTCGGTTTCATGTATATGTTGCAGTCTGTAGTGCATATCCCCAAAAGGATAATGGTAAAGTTGCATAACTCATCATCGATATGACCATGTCAAGCAGGGTCTGATTCCTCCATTCACTAACACCATTCCACTTAGGTGTATAAGGAGAAGTGAGTTGGGAAATAATCTCACGCTCCTTTAAATGGTCGATGAAAGCTTGGTTAAGATATTCTCCACCACGGTCTGAGCGGAGTTTCTTAATCTTCATAAGTTGATTCTCAACTTCATTCTGATATTCCTTAAACATGCTAAAGGAATCTGATTTATACCACATCAAGTAGATATATTCATATCTACTATAATCATCGGTAAAAGTAATGAAGTAAGAAAAACTACCCCTCGCCTCTACTGGAAATGGACCACATACATCAGTATGAACCAATTCCAACGGTTCTTTGGCTTTTTCTCATTTCCCAATGAAAGGTGCTTTGGTCATTTTATCTTGTAAACAAGCGTGACATACATCCAAGGGTTTTAAATCCAGGGAGTCTAAATACCCTACTTGATGTAGTTTACGTAAACGCTTCTCGTTTACATGACCTAGCCTGAAGTGTCATAGGCTGGTAGGATATGAATCATTCTAATAAGAACTTAGTTCGAAGGATGCACTTCAATGTATTAAAGAGAGTAATGGAGGAGAAAACCGTGAGTATAACAGGAAACTTATAGAAGCAGGATCCCACGGGAGAGCCAAACCCCAACCCGTTCCAAGCCCCCAGGCCGAAGTACACAGAATCCCCCCCCCTCTAACAGTTACACTTGTACTATATAATGGAAGATCCATTGAATCTTCTACAGTTGTCTAACAGACTCAAGCAACCCCTAACAAACAGCTGGGACCACCACTCAAACAGAATTGTTGGGACCACAGGTTGGGTTTCCTCAGCCAACTGCCTGTGGGGACCATGAAGCCCCTCGGTTAACTGTCTGTGGGGACCCCTTGCCCCTCCTGGTATAGACCCTCCAGGGACCCGGATCCCCCCTCGTTGTAACAGTCACCCCTTCTGAAAGAGCAGCTTTGTCCTCAAGGCTACAAGAGGGAAATTGATTTTGAATGATATAGTTCTCTTCCCAGGTGGCGTCCTAAGCAGACCGTCCCTTCCATTTGATTAAACTTTGGGGTGTGGCTGCTCCCGTCGAAGAGCTGGCGCGCCCGGAAAGAACGGTTTCTGGCTCTAGTGCGGCTGATGAGTCGGCGTCTAAGCTTGAAGGCAGTGTTGGTTGAAGGGCATGATTGTGAAGGGCCCGCTTGCACAAATACGGCTTTCATTCCCAAGTCTCGACCAGTCATACCTCAAACTATCATATCCCAAATCATAAGACAATTAAAAACAAGGCTTTGATACCACTTTTTAGCGTCTTCGGCCCGGTCAGCCCGAACAATGTCGAGTCAGAGAGCCACGTGACCTACGGCGCATCTCCCAGTACGTTAGAGGTTGTCGACTAGGGGCAATGGTCTATCGGTAAAGTGGAGAGACTGTACACTCTATCAAATAACCATAAATAACAGCAGAAGTAGTCATAAATCATCAACCACAACAAACCGCATAATATAGACATTACACCTTTCAGCTAACCATAAACAAAACACGTCTCATGCTATAACAAAATGTAAACCAACTATAATGTCATAAAAGGCATACATACATAATCAGGATCACCTCGTGGGCCAATCATATACAAGGTAGTCCAAAAAGAACAAAATAATGGAGACATAAAACAAAATCTAAGTTCAAGTCCCTGCCTGGTCCCGTCTCCAAATTCATCCATCCAACCCGCTCAACCATCCATCATCGGGTCCTTGCTCTTACCTGCATCCCTAACCATAAAGTTTGCATGCCCACCGAGGTGCACGTACAGAGTGAGCATCATACTCAATAAGTCACCACTAACAGTATCCCTAAAATAAATTCAGAATATATAAGTGTATGCACAATGTGATATGCCCACAACAATAACAATAATAAACACTCATTGCGTCATCGAGTGCTAAACAAGCCACTCGATGAGCAACCATATTTGCTTCGGTCAGTATCGGATCAAGTTTGAACATATCAGGTCGGCATAGCGTCCGCCATATATCCATAACCAAGCAACACAAAGATTTAGGTTAGAATAATGTTCAACCAATGCATAATCATCAAGTACAAGCATATAGTTGGAAGCTTCACATAAACATAGATTCTCATGCACTTGGTTGGCATAGCATCCATTACCAAGGTCAAGAGTGGATGGACATTGTATCTCATCCCAAAGCCATGATAAGGAATGGATAGGCATAGTGTCCCACCCCACTTCCAAGTCCAAAGTGGATTGGTACAGCGTCCAACCCCATTACAGATAAGGAATGGGTCGGCATAGCGTCCCACCCCGCTTCCAAGTCTAAGTGGAGAGGCATAGCATCCACCTCCCTTTCCAGTATCCAAACATCAATTGAATACCATCCAATTCCATTTCCATATCAAGCATGAACTGGCATAGCGTCCAATTTTATTTACCAAATCAAGCACCGATTAGATCTCACGCACAACCACTTTTCCCAATCACAAATCCAAGGTACAACCTACCCATAACCTTTACATCCTAGGGTGAACAGCCCCTTGCCCTTTTCACATGGGAATTAAGCCAAATGGCTATCAACCATAACAAAATCCCATCACAAAGCTAGCCCCGTGTCAACCTCTCACATATAAGAGCTCTCTGTCATCAAGGGACGCTCATGGGCGCCTACCAAGATCCACTAAGTCAAAACATATCAGACACCCACTTGGGTTCCAATTTACAAGCCCTATAACATTTCCCATTTCAACCATGGTCATTGGCAATCATGAAAACAAAACATAATATTCGAGGGACCTCTCACGACCGTAACCGTCCTCACCTGACCTAAACATACAAGGAAACACATTTAAATTTCATTTTGAGGAATACGCATACGCCCGCCACAACCCGCACACATATCAAATGGCACGTGAAACTCATATAAACTAACGGAAAAACTTAGAAACCACCTACCTCGTAGTAATAGAAGCCCACATGTTGAATATCATCGAACAAATTAAGCCTAATCAGAAGAAATCTTAAAAGCGGATAAAACACCCAAAATTAGGGATTTCCAATGAAGAACGGAGAAACGACAAGAGAAGCCAAGAATAGACAAAAGTGGAAGCTTAGACTCGCCTCTAGCGATCCAGCGAGGTGGGTGGAACTTCAATTGGAGCTCGAGCGGCGAAGAAATCAAAGCTGGAGGGAGAGAAATGTGAGGGAGAGGGGTCTATTTCGTAGTTGTATGGGAGAGGGAAAGGATATGTGATTTTATAACATCTAACTCGTTAAATTAATTTTAATTAAAAAATTAAAAAAACGCAGTTGAAAGACACCGAGTACCCGGTGCACACCCACCGGACTCAGTAGCCCACCAACCCCCCACTTTGCCTTGGCCACCAAGTACTCGGTACCAAACCACCGAGTACCCGGTGATATGTGTTATCCTTTGACGGATTTTACCACCATACCTATTTTCTCATATTCTGACCCTCAGTCTTGATTAACAACTCCAACTGTCTAAAATCATAAAAATACACAACGACAAAATCTCAATCAAATTCATACCACGTCATATGGAGTCGTTAAATTTTGCAAGAGAGATCATTTGGCCTAGAGATCCCTAAATTTCTTGGATGTAGTTCAAGAATCTCATTATATTTAGAAAGTGATCAATTCATTGATACAGAGACATCAAGAATTCGAGTAGTGATCTTTTTCACATCTGATGTGAAATTTTATACCTTGTGAAACAAGTGAGATGCTTCTTGAAGGTCGAGAAGGCATATTTGTAAAGGATAAAGAATTATTTCTTCCCACTTGTAATTCGCTTTATAATATCAGTGTGTTCTATGTGATCTGAGTGATCTCAATCACACCAAGAACGTAGTCATCCACATTGGGGGCGAAACTTGTAAATTTGGTGTTTATTGTCCTTTATTGATTCATTCCCGCACTTTAGATAATAAGTAAAAGAAACATGGATCTTGTTAGAGTATTTAGTTAGAGTATTTAGTTAGAGTATTTAGTTAGAATATTTAGATATTTAGGATATAGGATTTGACTGAGTCAATTTTATCTTATGTATTTTGGATTTCGAATCTTCCACTATCTTGGGGTTGTATCTTTTATCTTCATCTATAAATAGAATGACTCAACCTCATGTACAAGGCATGAATTCAGGGCATTCTCTTTCCACATAGTATCAAAGCGGACTCCCCAACCGCAGTCCCCCTCTCACACTTCTTTGTTCTCTCTCACTTCTGAGTCTAAGCAAGGGCCAAGTGCCCTAGGCTAGTTGCACCGACCCTAGCCAGTTGCCCTGCATCCTGGAGCACCTAGCTAAATGTTCAGGCTCCTCCAGCCTCCTTCAATCTTCGCAAAGGTTCACTTTTGTCGCACCCTCACCAGGCACACCCTTCGACCAGGTCAGGCACACCTGCATCTACCTTTTGGCGGTGCCTCATGCCAACGCGAGCCTCATGCCAACGCGAGCCTCTGCCTCGTCAAACAACGTGGAGCCACCAAACCAATCCTCCTTCAACAAGCACACTCAGAGAAAGACATGCCCCTGCAACCCAAGTCGCAGGTCAACACCCGGGCGCACTAAGTTTTCCAACCACACAAGGATCCTCACACTCTTAGTTAGCCCCAGCGCCTTTTGCAACAACCCTTATGCCTCGCAGCTCTCACGCCTCCAACTTGTTGCATCGCCCCCGACCACACCACCACCTGTCACACCACCTTCAAGTTGCGCCTATCTCCTGGCAACACACGTTAAGCACACCTCCAAAATTGCCCAAACCTCCATAAAGTATATCCACCACCGCCCCAACCTCCACCAGGCCTTTTTGCAGCTGCTCGGACCTTCGTCGGGCCTCTACTATTGATAACCAAGTTTTTGGATCCACAAGACGAACATCGTTTTGTCCAACCTTTTGGGTCCGCAAGACGGGCATTGTTTCACTGGGCCTTTTGAGTCCACAAGATGAAGTCATTTCACCTAACCATTTTGACCCACAAGACAGGCACCATTTCACCCGGTCGTTTGGGTCCGCGGGACAAGCGTCATTTCACCCGGCTGTTTGGATCCGCAAGACGAACATCATTTCGCCCATCCATTTGGGTTTGCAAGACTAACATCGTTTCACCCGACCATTTTGGGGTTGCTCTCCAATCGTCGTTTCATCCGACATGTTGAAGTATTGGTCGTCATCAACATGAGAGTTCTTAGATTGCCACATAGTCTTCACAGCGGCAAGTATTTTTAATTCAGCTCGATCATTTTAATTATAAAGGGAAGCTTGCGGAGAGGACAGAACCAAAGCAAGAGGTATTCATCGGGCTGCGAGCAAAGGGAATAAGTATTTTTATTTATCTTATTCTTTTCTTTTTATTTAGTCCAGCTTGAGGGGGCATTAGGAGTATTTACTTCGTTTTTCTTTTATTATGAATCCAAGCTAGATAAACCTAACTTAAGAAGGGGTGTTGGGGAATTTAGTTATAAAATTTAGATATTTAGGATATGGGGTTTGAATTTCAAATCTTATCTCGTGTATCTTGAATTTCAAATATCCTCCTTCTATATATCTATTACTCTGACCGCTAACAAAGGTCGGTTAAAAAAGATAATAAAAATTGGGAACCATGGATTCACCCCCCACCCCCACCAAGGGATTCATCCATACCACAAAAATCTCCAAAAAATAATTTAATAGTTTTTCCAAAGCAAGCAATAGTACTGCAACATCAGTAAACATTTCTTTAATCCGCATATGCTTTATTAAATCAATTAAGATCACGTTTTAATGATATGACAATGCAAGGGATATTTATGTAACTTCAACAACGTCATTGCATGATCCCACTAGTATGAATTCAAATAAGCATAAATAAAGCCATGCGTACAAATTATAAAGGAATCGATTAAATGTATAAAAACGGATTTAGTTTTGAAGAAAATTACCTTCTGGAAACCATCTGAAATAATTATACATAACAACAGCAGCAATAAGAGTCTTTCCAAGTCCAGTTGGCAGTGCTACTAAGGTATTTGAAAATAGAGCTGTATGGGCTATAGAGAATTGATAGTCTCGGAGTGGAATATTAACTGCAGGAAGGTTTGCATGGAACAAAATCAGAAACGTGATACTCGTTATTTAAGAACTGTCGATCAAGATAAACCATCTTGGGTAAACTCCATGATAATCTACAATAACACAGCTTTAAAAGCTAAATTTTATTTAGAGGCCCGGTGAAATTTGGAATAAATTCAAGCATTTTATGCTATAAAATTTGAAGTCATTAAATAATGAAGAGTGAAGGATGTGATGTCAAGAACAACAGAATAACCATATTTTGTAATGTAAAGTAGTAAAGTTATCATCAATTGCTTCACTGGGAATCAAAGAAAGAAAAATAAATTTTGAAATTGATCGGATAAATGTAGAGTTTCCCCCACCATTCAGTTACCTCCCCTGCTTTCCGGCTAAAAACATGCATGTTCTAAAAGCAAACTGAACTTAACGTGTTCCCCGTTTTAGCTGCCATGGAATAAATCATATTGACAACAGGGGCATGATATCCCCGATTTTTTAATTGGAGCTCAGGCCTATAGAGGGCCACGCGAAGGAATATATCATAATAACCGGATCAAAAGATGAAAGGAGACGGGATTATAATTTAGAACAAGCCCGGCTCCCACTTTAGGAGAAAAAACAGTAACCCATTTTTCCCACTACAATTAACAATAGATTGGATGTGTACAGAACCAGGGTATATCCACGTTTTGGCGGATTCAGCATCAATGCTGACGGAACACGCCTTTTCGTGGTCGATGATGTGATCACGATCATTTCTGCTGGGAGACCCTTTCTCCAAAAGTGGTTTTTTGGACTTCGCACCTACGAAGTGGTCGAGAGTGGACTGTCGAGGAGCGCCGGGCTTCCAGTACTTCAAAGGAGCGGAGTGAGAAAATTCCGACAGGCGTGAAGAAGTGGAAGGTTTTGAACCCTCGCAGGCTACGTCTATCTCCCTGACCGCTGCATCCCAATCGAACTCCTGGAGACAGAAGAAGAGCGGGAGTTCCGACAGATGGAGAAATGAGGCGAGGTGGGGGGTATGCTTACCTCGTCATCAACATCTATGCCGCCGTGAGCAGACGCCATTGAACACCAAAAGCGTTCCGGCGTCCTCGAGCGTGGTCACACGACGAGCAGCGTACAGACCGACGAGAGGCGGGCCATCAATGCGAGTCCCGCCTACGACAGAGCCCGGGCTTGATGGCATTTGAATTTTGTATTTATTTTATTTTTATTTTTTTAGAATATAAGTCGGTAAACGAGTCCATCCAACAATAAGTTCATCAAGAAACGAGTCCATCCAACAATGATCACCACATAACTTTTCAAAATAAGTCAAACGATGAACATCTAGATTACAACCTCGTTTGATAGAAGAAAATTTGCATTCAGTGAAACCTTCAGATAAGGACCAATTTTTTCTCAAGATAATGTCAAAAGCCTGAGAGTCCTCATCATTCTTTGATAGAGTGTGTAAGGCAATCAGATTCCACCAACACATTGGGCCAGTTTTTTGAACGGGCGAAAAGGATCCCATGGAAGATGGCAGAGGCCTCTTCCAAAGTGTTGTGTAATAAAGTCAAGGGAAAATGACGATCAATGACTAGAACAGACGGTTAATGCATAAAAAAAACATGGAGAACTCCAATGAGTGATCAAAAAGATTGTGAATTTTTAAAAAAATTATATTATACTTTAGTTTAAAATATGGGAGGTCCTTAACTGAAATTAAGGACTTGTTTTGGTCCTTGGTTGACATTGCTCCTAAAGTCAATGCATGTTGAGTGATGATGAGGTATCAATGAAGGGAGAGATTGATCACTACCACAAATGCGGGCAAGGGAAGCGCTCAGGTTTTATCAACGCTAATCAGAAAGCTCTGATAAAAATGGAACTTTTATCAGCACTAGAAAAAAACACCGATAGATCTATATAAAGTCCCCCCTTCATCAGCGCTGACAAAAAATGCTGATAAAAGGGAGACTTTATCAGCGCTAATAATGACGCTGATAAAAGTTTTTAATAGAAAACATAATTATATAAAAAAAAATATTTATATTCAAAAATAATGTTTATATGTATACATTAAATAAAAAACGCGTGTTTATTGTGTTTATATTTTATTTATGTTTATTATGTTTATTAGTTTTAGTTATATATTTATTATGTATTTATTATACTATATATTTATAATATTATATATAAATACCTTTTAATATATATATATACAAATACTTATTAAATATATATGTGTGTGTGTGTGTTTAAATAAATTTATGTTTCCAAATGAACGTGTAAATTGATGTGTACGTTCATATTCTCATGAATATGTTCACTGTTTACCCTAATGTTGGTCATATATACTGTAATACTATACTTGGTGTATTCATTCATTTCCTATATATATGAAACTTTATATTCTCATAAATACTTAAAATCACGATAAATATATTTAAACAAACAATAAATGTATTTATTATATTTGAAAATATAAATATTTAGTCATATATAATTATATACTTTTTAAAAATATTATATATAATTACAATTATATATAACTAATTAAATATAAATATGTTTAAATAATTATAAAATTACAAAATATGTTTTTTTAAATGATAAATATATATTTATGAATACCTTTTGAATATATTTATTTATAAATATATGTCTTTAATGAATATATACACAGACACAGACACACACACATATATACATTTCAATACTTATGAAATTAAAATTAAAATTAATATATCAATTTATATATATATATATAATTATAATTTAAATTATAAAATTATATATATACATATTAATTATAATTTATACACAAACACAAACACAAACATAAATATATATATTTTATATTTATATTTATATATTTAATTATAATTTAAATTATTAAATTATAATAAATATATAAATTATATATATTTATAAAATTATAAATGTAATAAATATATTGGTTATAATTTTATAATTATGAATAAATTGTATGTTTTATCAGCACTAATTAAAAAACGTCGATAAAACATACATTTATCAGCGCTTTTTTAGCGCTGATAAAGGCATGTTTTATCCGCGTTTTTAATTGCAGCGCTGATAAAACATACTTTTATCAATGCTTTTTATCTAGTGGTGATAAAAGTGTCATCGAGTTTTATAAATAAACCCTGACTTTCTCTTCTTTCCTCGCACCCCTTAAGTTCCCGCAGAAGCTGATCTCTGGCGTCGTTGCCGCCTCCACCCCCCCCTCCTCTCTTGCCTCCTCTTTTGCCTCCTCCTTTGTCGCCTCCTCCACCGCCGCTGCGAACCGAGCTTCGTTGCACGGTTCTCCTCCGTCGCGCCTCACCTCCACCAGTGGCTCTCCTCTACCGCACCTCTCCTTCACCACGACTCTCTTTCGCCATTGCCTCTCCTCTGTCGCGCCTCTCCTCCGCCATGCCTCTCCTACACCGCGAACGCACCTCCGCCGTGTGCTGAACCACACCTCCACGGTTAGTTTTCTGCTCTTTCTCACTGGGTTCACTTACTACAGTTTGATATTGATGGTGATGTTGTGAATTGTTGAGGCTAAACACCCCGTTGAAAAGTGTGGTCGTTGGTGGTCTTTGTTTGCGCACTAAATGACAATATGATATATTATATCATTAATTAATTCTTCATTCATGGCATTCTATGTTATGTTTCATGACTATCCTCCTTCAAGAATTTTGATTTATATGTTTTATGACCCATAAAGATTTATTTTCAACATCCTTCCAAAAAATTGAGACCTCTCAAATGTGATATTCAATATGGGGAATTAGATTTCTCTTTAATTCTAAATACTCTAGAATAATCTCCTCTTCTAGTTATATTTGGTAAAATTCAATTTGATTATACCATATTTTGAATTGGTTGATTTAAAAATCTTCAATGCAATGTGGGTTTTCATTATGGTTATTTCAAAAATTTCAAAATGTTTTTCCATGCATTCAAAAATATATTTTTTATCATCCACTCCTATTTTTTTATTACTCTTATGTATTTTTCATGATTATATTATTAAATATTCATTTGAAAATTAAATGTCTTCAAAGTGTTTCCACTTCTTTTATAGAAAACATTATGTATTTTTTATGTTTCTATTATAAAAAAGATTTTTAAAAGTAAAAGTCTTCAAACTATTTCAGCTTCATTTACTAAAAACGTTATACATTTCTAAAGTTTCCATTATCGATGAATGTTTTTAAATGTAAAATTTATCAATGTATTTTTACTTCATTTATTTAATGCATTATGTCTTTTTCAAGTTTGAATTATTAAGGATTCTATTAAAAGTAAACATTTTTAAAGTATTTTTACTTCTCATTTTTAAAACATTTGTGTCTATTTAATAACTTTTTATTAGGAACTATTTATAACAATGTTTTCAATAGTAATCCATTTCCCTTCAAAAAAAATTAAATATAATTTTCACTTCAATGTTTTAAAAAGTTACTGTGAAAAGGTTTGTATTTTCACTTATATTTATCATCTTAGGATTGTTTTCCATGTAGTGATATTTTGGTCATAATTTACATGTTATTATGATATGATTTATTTTGGAAAATGAGAATTATAATATTCTATTTTCTTAAGTTCGCGTTATGTGATTTTTTTTGAATTATTTAAGAAAACAATTATTTTTCCATTTCAAGCATTCTTCCCACTCTCTCTCCTTTATCTCCCGCATCCCTCTTCTCTTCTCTATTTCCCATAGGTTTATCCTTCTCTCAGGAATTGAAATTCATTTTTTATGAGGATTTAAGGCTTTAGGTTTTTTGAGTGTTTTCCATGGAAGGTGACATGTTGTGTATTGGTTACCATTTGGTTTAAATTAGGCATTTCTTTTATCTTCCTTTATTTTATAATTCATGGAATGTGTATACTTTATAAATTTATTTTCAATTAAAGTATAGTAATGTATGGATTCTTGGGTGAAATTAGAAATTTCTTTCTTAAATTATAGGCTTGACATAAGGGTTTTTTCATAAGAATTTAATGTACTATTTTTAAATTAGATTAATTCTCATGAAAAGCATATTTAAAAAGGTTCATAGGGTCATTTAAATGTTTTTTATAGTAAATTTAGGTCTTATGACTTTTTTGGTTTTTCAAAGGAATTTTCCATGTGCTTGGAGAATGTTTTGGAAAGAAAAAAGGATTTTTTTCAAGTGCTTCCAAAATCATTAAAATGACGAGACTTTAAAGAAGGGGAGTGAGACTCCACATACTAAGTTGGTTTTCATGTGTAGACCCATTTTTCACTTTAAAAAGTAAATGGTTTATTTCTCATGTGACCCTCAATGATTTCCCCTATACTTGTTTCACCAATTATGGGTTATTGATTATTTATATAATGGATGTGTGATGTGAAAAGGGGGTGTTATATGTGATGGTGTTGGAGGTGAGGTGCGAGACATTTTTTTTGGTAATTATCTTGATTTATTTCTCACCTCTATGGTTGTTTGTTTACGGTAACTTGGGTGTCTAGGTGGGAGGTCTTGATTCATGCTACCTTAGTTGGTATACACACTTCTATGGTCCCCCTAGTTGTGTTTAAGACAAGGCTAGCGGGAAGGTTCCATTATGATGAGTTAAGTATGGTTTAATTGGGTGGATCGTGTTATTGTTGGATGAAACATATATCAGATGTTGGTCCGTGTAGTTATAGTGCCGTTTTGGATCGTCACACACTAGTACCTAGGGTATATCCCATGAGATTTTGTTCCTTGATCGGTGGTTCTATATAGAGGATTGAATTATTATATTGATTACATCCCCCTTATGCTTATTTTATTAGCGTAACTATTAATATTGGTTTTCTTTACTATTATATTGTTCCTTGATCACATGGTTCCCTTCTTCACTGTGAATTTATTTTCTCCAGTTGATATGGGTTCTTTATGAGATAATGAATATTTGATTTTCAAGTGGCAAACAAATTTATGTATTATGAGACGGGTAGTACCTATATTTCCCACCAATGCATTGGGTAAAAGATTATATATCATGATATATAAATGCTACGTGAATAGGTTAGTAAGTCTATAGGTTCAAAAAGGGTGAGTGTGATTGCGTTAAGCTCTACTCATAATAATACATGTGAATAAGTTAGCAAGTTGCTATGTTCACAGGTGAGTGTGATGGTGTTAGTCTCTAATCATAAATTTAAATGTGAATATGGTTTTGAGTAGCCAATGGAGGGGGGGGGGTCAGAACACTGGAAAAGGAGTTCACCCACCAGTGATGGGTTGGCCAGTCCATAAGGTTGATGGGAGGAACACTGAAAAATAATGATCAAAGCTAGATAGAGGGTGTCATGAGACATATAAGGCATGCAACCATCAATGGTTTGCATTGGCTAGACAAAGGGAAGTGACAATGGCATCTAGTGATTTTGTTATGGGTTCACTTTTAAAATGATTCAAGTGTTTTGAAATGTTTCTTAAAAAATTATATGTGTTCAACATACCCTTTTTTGGTTTTAAATTGCTTTAAAATGGTTTAAAAAAGAATTGGGGTTTTGAGAAAGGATGTTTGAAACTAATTGGTTTATTTTAAGAAGGGTTTGTTATTTTAAAGAGGAATTTTTGTAAATGGTTGGTTTTTTCATGGGATTTTAACTGTGATTTTATAAATAGTTTTCAAAGGAGATTTAAAGTTTATAACTTTTTTAGCCTCGGTTAATTTTTATATCAACTTTTTGTGTATTTATTTTGTTAAATATTAATATCACCGAATCAAATATGATGGATATGAATAAAGAATGGATGAATGCCAATCGTCTGACAAAAGAGTATGAAGATGGAGTGAAAGAGTTCATCAAGTTTGCAAAAGATCATGCATATGATCCTTCTCAAATCCTTTGTCCGTGTTTATACTATTGTTATTTAAGACAGGTTAGTCTAGAGGAGTTGGAAGAACACTTGATCTATCACAGAATAGATTGAAGTTATAAATGTTGGAATAAACATGGGGAAAAAGCGAATGCAGTTAGTGATTAGAATAACACTGCATTTTATGGATCATTTGATATGATTACAAGCGTGGACAATGAAAAAGACCGTATCGAGGATGTGATTATAGATGTGCATGATGATGGATATTGTATCAAGGAAATGATAAGTACAATTGAAGATGAACTTTGTGATTGCCCAAAATTGTTTGAGTAGTTAAAGAGATGTGAAAATACACCATTGTATGATGGTTGCACTAAATATATAGCACTGTCATCCATTCTAAAGATATATAATTTGAAAGGAGGCAACAAATGGAGTGACGCTAGTTTTGCGGAATTACTTGCTCTCTTGAATGACATGATCCTGGAAGATAATGAGCTCCCGAGCTGAACATATGACACCAAACGAATGCTACGCTCGATGGGTATGATCTATAAAAGAATACACGCCTACCCGAATGATTGTATACTATTTTAAAAGAACCAAAAATCACTTAGAGAATTCCCAAAGTGTGGTGCTTCTCGATACAAGAAAGATGAATCCAGTCCTACATAAGTTGCATGGTACTTTCCAATCATTCTAAGGTTTATGCGCCTATATGGAAGTGAGGAGACTATAGGGCAATTGATGTGGCACACTGACAGAAGAAATAAAGATGGAAAACTACAACACCCGATAAACTCTCCTCAATGGAAGAAAATTGATCATGAGTATCTTGACTTTGGAAATGATTTGAGAAACCTTCATCTTGCGTTATCTATAGATAGAGTGAATCTTTTTGGTTTTCAAAGAAACACTCACAATACATGGCTGATTATGTTGGTAAATTATAACTTTCCACCGTGGTTATGCATAAAATAAAAACACACCATGTTATCTATGCTTATATCAGGACCAAAACAACCGGGTAATGATATTGATGTTTATTTGACTCCATTGACCGGGGATTTGAAATTATTGTGGGATTCAGGTGTTATGATGTATGATGCTTACAAAAATGAATATTTCATATTGAGAACCATGTTGTACGGGATGATAAATGAATTTACTACTTATGAAATTTTTTCAGGATATGGAATTAAAGGAACTCTTGGGTGTCCCATCCGCGAACAAGGTACACAATCAATTAGGTTGAAACATTCATTGAAAACTGTGTTTCTAGGACATTGCAGATTTCTCCCCTGATGACATAAGTACTGATCTTGGATAACGTCATTCGATGGAAGTTTAGAAGAACGTACAACACTGTCTCCACTAACAAGTGATCATCTGTTTGAGAAAGTTAAATATGCGAACACTGCTTTTGGTAAACCATTTTCAAAAAACCTTATGAAAATCGGTTGGGAAAAGAAATCAGTTTTGTTGAATTACCATACTGGAATTGTCTGTATGTTAAAAATTTTATTGATGTTATGCATGTTGAAAAAAATGTATGTGATAGTGTTATCGACATGTTGATAAATGCACCCAGCAAAACAAAGGATGGAATTAAGGCTAGTCTAGACATGGTTAACATGGGAATACGAGAAGAGTTGGCACCAGTGAAAGGTTAAAAATGAACATTTCTTCCTCTTGCTGCTTACACTCTTTCTAGGAAGGAAAGATATTTGTTTTGCAACTTCTTGAATGACGTAAAGGTTCCAGAGGGGTATTCATCGAATATCAAGAACATCGTGTCAATGCACAATTTAAAGTTAAAAGGTATAAAATCACATGACTGCTATGTTTTGATGAAAGATCTAATTCCTATAGATTTACATTGCATTTTTACCAAGAATGTTCTTCATACATTAACGAACCTCTATTTATTCTTCAAATATATATGTAGAAAAATAATAGACTCGATCAAATTACCGACTATGGAAAGAGAAATTATCGTTATATTATGTGAATTGGAAATATTTTTCCCGCCGACATTCTTTGATATAATGGTTCATTTGATATTTCACTTGGTGATAGAGATTCGACTATGTGGTCCTGTGCACTATAGATGGATGTACCCCATTGAATGGTATATGAATATTTTTAAAGGGTATTTCAAAAATTGAAGTCGTATAGAGGGTTGTATTGTGAAGCGATATATTGTTAAGGAAGCCGTTGAATTCTATACCGAATACCTGTCCAGTGTGCAAAGCATTGGTCTAACAAAATTTTATCACACTGGGCAACTTATGGGTGAAGGAATTTCTGGAAAGAAGGTTGTCACAATCAATATTACAGATTGAGAGTAGATCCATATTTACATTTTTCATAACAATTTGGATGTTGAACCATATGTTGAAACCCACAAAGAAATTATTAGGCATTCAAATCCATAAAGGGATGAAAAATGTGTAACAGCCCAAGATTTTATAAAAAATATTCTTTTTAATTTTATTAATGTCTTGTGTTGTACGCTACACCAAAAGGAGCTTGCACAACACGCATCCTTGACTTGCCTTGCATTACACGCAATCACGACCATCCTCGATAGCGTGTGTAATACGCAATACCGAGTTTCACTAAACAACGATATGCTATTAAAATATTATTAAAACTAGCCGGTATGAATAGTAATAACCACTTTTTAAAACTCTGTAAATCTTATTTTTCAAAATGAACTTCATTTTTTGATTCGGAGTATCGAATTTAGCCTAAGGTGAAATTTTGGTACTTTTCGGATAACTTTCATATTCTGATGAATAGTGAAAATTACTAAATTATAATTAAAAACAACTTTTTTAATCGAAATAATTAATAGTGATAAATTATTAATTTGAGTGGTTTTAAAGTATATTTAGAATATATTTTTACAATTTAATACAATGTTGGTCATTGGATGTAATTTCACATTTAAACCAGACATAATCAAGTGTCAATCTTTTGATAGATATTGTTTCTTAGAAAAACGCTATTTGTTTTAACAGCGGGATTTAATTATAAAATTAATTAATGCAAATTCTATGATATGAATTTGGTAAAATAGACTTCATTTTTGAATTCGGAATATGAAATATAGCTTAGGATGAAATTTTGGCATTGTTCTGAAAAACATCAATTTTTGATGAATAGTGAAACTACTAAGTGGTAGTTAAAAAAATTAATTTCTTCATAAATCTTAATTTTACCGCTTCTGTGAATGGAATTTCAAAAATCCGAGAGACACGGTTGATGTCAGTAAGTAAAATGTGGTTCAATGAGATGAAAATAATTTTTGGTGAATAGTAACTTTTTACTTTTTTTTACCACGGTTAATAGTAAATAGGGTAACTAAGGGTAAATATGATATTACTATTACCCTAACACATGTCCTAATTCTATTGGATAAGTGTAATTCGACCAAAAACAACCTTATGAATATAATATGACCATTTAGGTCCACTTGGATTAGATTATGACATTTAATATTATATTATTTAATGAATAGTTAAAATAGTTAAAATCAAAGTTTAATAACTAAAACATTTTTAATATGGGGTTATACATAAGATAAATTCGACTATAAATATTCATTAGAAATCTAAAAAGATTTCCTACATAATGATAATTTATTTATAATTTTTAGACTTTAAATAAATTAATTTATTTATGACACAATGATGATGCAGTAATTACCCTTTTAAGGAAATATTAACATAATTGATGTTATAAATGCTCAAATGAATGTAATTTGAGACTTTTTATGACTTAAAATAATTTTCTAGGTTACTATGATATATTAGTGTTGATTTAATCAACTTGGTTCGAACATATAATTCTGTTATGACTTTCACAAAAATCATATATCAAATAGTGTCAAAATTGACACAAAATAGTTTTTAAATCAAATATTATATTATTAATTGTTATTTTATTCCTAAAAATCTAAGGTTCGGCCAAATGACTTAGATAAGGATATATTTATTAATAATATACAATTTGGGGTTCGTTTGGCATGTTATAGTAAGTATATTAACCATATAGTGAAAGAAAACAAAAAGACACGGTAAAAGTTAAATTATTTAACTTAGAGTTAAATCTAATTGATAAGGTTAAAATAATAACCTAAACTTGTCTAAATCCTATTTGTTGATAGAATTTCGACCCATCCCCACTTTATCTTCGAAATAAGACCCTTTGGAACCATTATAAACCGATTTTGACTTTAATATAAAATAATATTTTGAGATATTCCTAAGGTGCCCCTCTCCTCCCTTATAAAAGGACACCTCCTCCCCCTCCTCCTCACACCAATTTGAGCACTCAAGATCGGCCAACCTCTGCCAAAATCTCTTCTTCACTTCCCTAGAAACATCCTAGAGGTTCTGGTTTTCCTCAAAGACCAATTTTAGTTCCCTAAGAGGAGGTCTCCAAAAGGCGCTTCAAAGAAGAGGTAATTACCGTTACCAATTCTTTCATCTTTATTTCTTCTTCCACTTCTTCTTCTTAGGTTGTTTCATTATGAAGTAATAACATCAGTATCACTAATATACTGATATGTTATTATAAGTATGAAACAACCCTATTTCACCATCTATCCATCCTACGGAAAAAGAAATCACCGCGCGTGCGTACGTACGGAATACCGTCTCCACGCCGTGGTGTAATCTATTTTCCACCACCACCTTACATGGATGGGTATAATGGTGTAAATAATAACTATAAATAGTTATTACAACATAATATTGATTCTGATATATTGTATAATCCACTCCAATTCAATTCAATATTTATGGAAATGATATCATCGCTCGTGCGTACGTACGGAATACCGTCTCCACGACGCGATGAGATTCATTCTCCATGTTAACCATTAAAGAATGATTATAAAGTATATATAAGAAATAATAATGAAATATATGAAATTATAAAGCTACTGGATTTATGTATATATATGTATGTCATCTACTTACTTCCATTCAAGACAATAAGGAAAGGAAAACAACGTTCATGCGTACGTACGGACTACCGTCTCCATGAACGGTGTTTTTCATTTCATTTATCTATCTATTATATATATATATATACTGAATATATATGATATATAGATCATATTTTATATTCTGGAAGTAAGTAAATCATTATATAAGTAATAATAATGTCAAGAACAACAAGTCAGAACACCTACGATAAATGAAACGATTTTACCCAAAACGCTTCTTTAACGTGGAATTTACAAAAGAACGGGTAATATAATGTCATAAGTGAACCATATATGATATCATAACAATGAATATGATTATGTAATAAGTAAATGACATTATTTAAATCATTATACAGGAGGTTCGGACACTTACGAAGCAAATCGGACCTAAGGTAAGGGAAATATCACAATCTCACTTTTATCCGAGATTGTATTTACTTTGGTAATTACTGGGGTGTATTTTATCATCCACATCCATGTTCCATCAACATGTAATATTATTTCCATCCTTCTACAATAGTTTATATCCAATTTTACCCTTCGGTAAGTTTTTTTGTAAAAGATACGAAAGGAATCTTTTGTCGTTTTTCATACGAGGTACTTTTTGACTTTTCCGACAAAAGTACGAAGAATGTTTTTTTTAACTTATACGGCTTGAATGGATTTTTAAAACATTATTTCCAAGAATCTTCCTTTACAAGTTTTCAAGTTTATTTTTAATCAACTTCTTTTATTTTAAAGTTGTATGACATGTTATGAAAGGAAAAATGTTTTTGAAGAAGAAAGGATATTTTCCTCAAGAATGAAGTTCAAGTGTTTTATCAAAATTATTTTCCATCTAAGATAATAAAGGGTTCTGTTTTTATCCCTATTATTACATTGATTTGATCATGTTGTGATGGAATTATTTTTATGAATTCCATTATCTTATATGAATTGATTTATGATGTCATGATGTTTCAAGAATCCCATTTTTGTTACATGTGTTATGCGATGATGTATGTTTTATGATTATGTGGAACACATAAGAAAGGATTCATTATAAGATGGGTGGGACCTATATCTCCCTCCAATGCATTGGGTAAAGATTTTATATCTCATGAGATAGACAGGGCTGGAACGGTAGGTTATACCGGTTCAGTGAAACAGGACTGAAACGGGGGTTACTCGATTCAGAAAGGGACTTTGTCCACTAAGATAGTCTTGGCAATGAGTCATGACTAACAAGAAATGATTTTCCATGATTATGTGTGCATGCCACAAAGTTTCAAGTTTCATGTTATGATTATGGTGATCTCATTTTCACTTCTATGATTTGTTCCATGTTAAGATATTATGATCTCTTTTGCAGGTTATGATTTTCAAAAAGATATGATATGATTTTTAATTCTTTTGTATACCCTTACTGAGCATTTGAGATCACCCTTTTATGTTTTCTTTTCCCCAGGATATAAAGAAAGGTTTTAGGTAAAAAAAAGGAAGATCTTTATGAGAGATTTTGAAGATCTTTCACCATGATTAGAAGATTATATTCCGAGTTTCCAAAGACACTAAACTATTACGGTCCTTGTGTGTGTGTTTTTGTTATGTACTAAGTATTCCGCAAAAGTAATGTAATATCCATGTACGTCAAGATACGAGTCTCTACAGTTGGTATCAGAGGAAAGGTTTAGTCAACCTTTGGAAACTAGGATGTGAAAACGTTAGTGAGATCCCTAGAGATATTTCTACGGTATGTCTAGGGATGTCCCTAAGGTTAAGTATACGTATAGGTTATAGTACTAGAACTACGCTAACGATCATAGAATTAAACCTAAGATGTTAGATATTGAAGGTACTCCCCCTTTATTATGTTGTTTTCCCTAGCATGATTTTTGCCTCTCACACTATTCTTTTTTGGGTTTTAGAAAATGGCTGGAAACAAGATGATTCACGATAATGGAGGATATGATGGACAATGGAATGATATTCTTCATAGTGAAATGGGATTTGGAAGTCCAAACATCATTATTATGCCGAATCAGCAATCTCATAATATGATCAATAAAGTAAAATTTGGTAAGTTTCCTGACTCGGCTAATAAGAGAAAGATGGAGTTTTATGATGATCATAGAGGAAAGAAAGTTCAATTTCCCCTATGTAAATCATGTGGGAAGAGGCATCAAGGAGAATGTTTCAAAGGAACTGGAAGATGCTTTGGGTGTGGAAAAGAAGGACACAAAGCAAGTAAGTGCAAAGGAAAAGGTTCAGTTAACACCATGGATGAGGATAATGGTATTGCTACGACATCAACAATGGTTAAATGTTTTAAATGTGGAATGTACGGGCATTATGCAAACCAATGCCCTAAGGGAAAGTCTCATGAAGATAATCAGTATGGTCGTATGGGAAGTATTTATGTTGATGATGATGAAGAGACTACAAATGATATGTGAGATGAAAGAATTATTGAAGCTCGGTCAATGGTTTAAGAAGGTAGTGGAATGATTACATGTTTATCAAGTGTAATGTTGTACTATAGAATAAAAAGACATCTAAGGATTGTTACACTGTTGTCTTTCCTTAAGTTTTGAAAGTTTATGATGAATGGTATGAGTAACAATGAAAGGTTATTCAGATATTTTTTTGGAAAGTGGATGATATGCGCATAATGAAGGGATAAAGAGAATCTAATATGTTTGATAGTATTCATGAGCTCATGATTGATATAAGGACTAAGTGATATCATGGTTTGAGTATATAGAATTTTGAGGATTTTGGTATGTGGAAAGTGTTAACTTTAAACTGCATTCATGTTTTCACTAAGGTATTCAAGAGAATACATGATTAAGGCCTTTGAATGTTTGGAATGTGACCAACAAGACATATATATGGGGATTAACGATAGTATTAAATCTCTGCTAATCGTTTTCACTATATTATGAGAGTGGACTGCAGTATTATGGATAAGCCTAAAGATTAGAATGGATTATGTTGGACATAAGTTAGTATTGTTTAAGGATAGAAGTTTTTTCGATATTATTGATGGGATGTTATAGTAATATAGTTTTAGAAAAAGGGACAACCTGCAGGACGGGCGACAACCCATTGCGTCGGACAAGGTCGTAGGAATCGAACCCACAACTGAAGTGCGACTGGCCTTTATCGCCTACCACTGGCCTACAGGAAGTCCCTGTTTAGTAGAAACTAGTTTTATTATATTAAGCCGTATGATATATGAAGTATAAGTCCATTTTAGGAACAATATATGATTAATCTCACTATAGATCGACTTATGTATATAATTTTTGCTAACCTTTTGTTTGAGACAGATGGAATGACCCGTCATTCTATCACATGATCTGCTAACACTTCACAAATAACAAATTCAACTTCATTTATTTAAGAGATGAAGTTGAAATTGTTAAAGGAACGAACAATAATGAGGTTGTACCAACATAAAGTAAGTATTTATTCTAATTCAAATTCTTTAAATTTAGGGAAACGATCTTAAAAACCAAAAATGTTGTCCTAGTGATCTTATATCTGATGAATCAGATGGTACCTTAGATCGTCACAAATTTATGGCTTTGTGATTACTGGCTTTTCCATAGCCATGTTCTCTACCACTCTCCATCAGAACATGATGGTTAGATTTTTCTTCCATATCCATATTTTCACCTATGTGGAAACCCAGTGATTAGTTTATTTGGGTAACCGTTAGGTTTCATACTTTTGTTTTTAAAGATTGGTTTTGATATTCCTTTTTACGATGTGAGTTTCTATTAAAGAAACTTTCGAATAGTAAACCATTTATAACCCCGACGAATTTCGAGGGCGAAATTCATTTTAAGGGGGTAGAATGTAACAGCCCAAGATTTTATAAAAAATATTCTTTTTAATTTTATTAATGTCTTGTATTGTACGCTACACCAAAAGGAGCTTGCACAACACGCATCCTTTACTTGCCTTGCATTACACGCAATCGCGACCATCCTCGATAGCGTGTGTAATACGCAATACCGAGTTTCACTAAACAACGATATGCTATTAAAATATTATTAAAACTAGCCAGTATGAATAGTAATAACCACTTTTTAAAACTCTGTAAATCTTATTTTTCAAAATGAACTTCATTTTTGGATTCGGAGTATCGAATTTAGCCTAAGGTGAAATTTTGGTACTTTTCGGATAACTTTCATATTCTGATGAATAGTGAAAATTACTAAATTATAATTAAAAACAACTTTTTTAATCGAAATAATTAATAGTGATAAATTATTAATTTGAGTGGTTTTAAAGTATATTTAGAATATATTTTTACAATTTAATACAATGTTGGTCATTGGATGTAATTTCACATTTAAACCAGACATAATCAAGTGTCAATCTTTTGATAGATATTGTTTCTTAGAAAAACGCTATTTGTTTTAACAGCGGGATTTAATTATAAAATTAATTAATGAAAATTCTATGATATGAATTTGGTAAAATAGACTTCATTTTTGAATTCGGAATATGAAATATAGCTTAGGATGAAATTTTGGCATTGTTATGAAAAACATCAATTTTTGATGAATAGTGAAACTACTAAGTGGTAGTTAAAAAAATTAATTTCTTCATAAATCTTAATTTTACCGCTTCTGTGAATGGAATTTCAAAAATCCGAGAGACACGGTTGATGTCAGTAAGTAAAATGTGGTTCAATGAGATGAAAATAATTTTTGGTGAATAATAACTTTTTACTTTTTTTTACCACGGTTAATAGTAAATAGGGTAACTAAGGGTAAATATGATATTACTATTACCCTAACACATGTCCTAATTCTATTGGATAAGTGTAATTCGACCAAAAACAACCTTATGAATATAATATGACCATTTAGGTCCACTTGGATTAGATTATGACATTTAATATTATATTATTTAATGAATAGTTAAAATAGTTAAAATCAAAGTTTAATAACTAAAACATTTTTAATATGGGGTTATACATAAGATAAATTCGACTATAAATATTCATTAGAAAGCTAAAAAGATTTCCTACATAATGATATTTTATTTATAATTTTTAGACTTTAAACAAATTAATTTATTTATGACACAACGATGATGCAGTAATTACCCTTTTAAGGAAATATTAACATAATTGATGTTATAAATGCTCAAATGAATGTAATTTGAGACTTTTTATGACTTAAACTAATTTTATAGGTTACTATGATATATTAGTGTTGATTTAATCAACTTGGTTCGAACATATAATTCTGTTATGACTTTCACAAAAATCATATATCAAATAGTGTCAAAATTGACACAAAATAGTTTTTAAATCAAATATTATATTATTAATTGTTATTTTATTCCTAAAAATCTAAGGTTCGGCCAAATGACTTATATAAGGATATATTTATTAATAATATACAATTTGGGGTTCGTTTGGCATGTTATAGTAAGTATATTAACCATATAGTGAAAGAAAACAAAAAGACACGGTAAAAGTTAAATTATTTAACTTAGAGTTAAATCTAATTGATAAGGTTAAAATAATAACCTAAACTTGTCTAAATCCTATTGGTTGATAGGATTTAGACCCATCCCCACTTTATCTTCGAAATAAGACCCTTTGGAACCATTATAAACCGATTTTGACTTTAATATAAAATAATATTTTGAGATATTCCTAAGGTGCCCCTCTCCTCCCTTATAAAAGGACACCTCCTCCCCCTCCTCCTCACACCAATTTGAGCACTCAAGCTCGGCCAACCTCTGCCAAAATCTCTTCTTCACTTACCTAGAAACATCCTAGAGGTTCTGGTCTTCCTCAAAGACCAATTTTAGTTCCCTAAGAGGAGGTCTCCAAAAGGCGCTTCAAAGAAGAGGTAATTACCGTTACCAATTCTTTCATCTTTATTTCTTCTTCCACTTCTTCTTATTAGGTTGTTTCATTATGAAGTAATAACATCAGTATCACTAATATACTGATATGTTATTATAAGTATGAAACAACCCTATTTCACCATCTATCCATCATACGGAAAAAGAAATCACCGCGCGTGCGTACGTACGGAATACCGTCTCCACGCCGTGGTGTAATCTATTTTCCACCACCACCTTACATGGATGGGTATAATGGTGTAAAGAATAACTATAAATAGTTATTACAACATCATATTGATTCTGATATATTGTATAATCCACTCCAATTCAATTCAATATTTATGGAAATGATATCATCGCTCGTGCGTACGTACGGAATACCGTCTCCACGACGCGATGAGATTCATTCTCCATGTTAACCATTAAAGAATGATTATAAAGTATATATAAGAAATAATAATGAAATATATGAAATTATAAAGCTACTGGATTTATGTATATATATGTATGTCATCTACTTACTTCCATTCAAGACAATAAGGAAAGGAAAACAGCGTTCATGCGTACGTACGGACTACCGTCTCCATGAACAGTGTTTTTCATTTCATTTATCTATCTATTATATATATATATATACTGAATATATATGATATATAAATCATATTTTATATTCTGGAAGTAAGTAAATCATGATATAAGTAATAATAATGTCAAGAACAACAAGTCAGAACACCTACGATAAATGAAACGATTTTACCCAAAACGCTTCTTTAACGTGGAATTTACAAAAGAACGGGTAATATAATGTCATAAGTGAACCATATATGATATCATAACAATGAATATGATTCTGTAATAAGTAAATGACATTATTTAAATCATTATACAGGAGGTTCGGACACTTACGAAGCAAATCAGACCTAAGGTAAGGGAAATATCACAATCTCACTTTTATCCGAGATTGTATTTACTTTGGTAATTACTGGGGTGTATTTTATCATCCAAATCCATGTTCCCTCAACATGTAATATTATTTCCATACTTCTACAATAGTTTATATCCAATTTTACCCTTCGGTAAGTTTTTTTGAAAAAGATATGAAAGGAATCTTTTGTCGTTTTTCATACGAGGTACTTTTTGACTTTTCTGACAAAAGTACGAAGAATGTTTTTTTTAACTTATACGGCTTGAATGGATTTTTAAAACATTATTTCCAAGAAGCTTCATTTACAAGTTTTCAAGTTTATTTTTAATCAACTTCTTTTATTTTAAAGTTGTATGACATGTTATGAAAGGAAAAATGCTTTTGAAGAAGAAAGGATATTTTCCTCAAGAATGAAGTTCAAGTGTTTTATCAAAATTATTTTCCATCTAAGATAATAAAGGGTTCTGTTTTTATCCCTATTATTACATTGATTTGATCACGTTGTGATGGAATTATTTTTATGAATTCCATTATCTTATATGAATTGATTTATGATGTCATGATGTTTCAAGAATCCCATTTTTGTTACATGTGTTATGCGATGATGTATGTTTTATGATTATGTGGCACACATAAGAAAGGATTAATTATAAGATGGGTGAGACCTATATCTCCCTCAAATGCATTGGGTAAAGATTTTATATCTCATGAGATAGACAGGGCTGGAACGGTAGGTTATACCGGTTCAGTGAAACAGGACTGAAACGAGGGTTACTCGATTCAGAAAGGGACTTTGTCCACTAAGATAGTCTTGGCAATGAGTCATGACTAACAAGAAATGATTTTCCATGATTATGTGTGCATGCCACAAAGTTTCAAGTTTCATGTTATGATTATGGTGATCTCATTTTCACTTCTATGATTTGTTCCATGTTAAGATATTATGATCTCTTTTGCAGGTTATGATTTTCAAAAAGATATGATATGATTTTTATTTCTTTTGTATACCCTTACTGAGCATTTGAGCTCACCCTTTTATGTTTTCTTTTCCCCAGGATATAAAGAAAGGTTTTAGGTAAAAAAAAGGAAGATCTTTATGGGATATTTTGAAGATCTTTCACCACGATTAGAAGATTATATTCCGAGTTTCCAAAGACACTAAACTATTACGGTCCTTGTGTGTGTGTTTTTGTTATGTACTAAGTATTCCGCAAAAGTAATGTAATATCCATGTACGTCAAGATACGGGTCTCTACAAAATGGATATCAAATAAATATAATCAATAGTTTATAAGATGGTTTTAGGACCATATTTTTAAGGAGTGAGATGAAAATCCAGACTCAGTTTCAGAATGACTTCTATGGCTAGTTGAAGGACCAAGTGTGTACGTATTATCTTACAATTCTTATGTAATTGATGGTTATACATTCTTTACTAATAAAAATGATGAAGATAGTACCAGAAATAATAGTGGAGTTACAATTATAGCTGAAGTGATGCATGTTTTTGGTCCTAAAGACATAAATACAATTTATGTGAATATGTCATACTTTGGAATCATCAAAAAAATATGGGAATTGAATTATACGACATTCTGAGTGCCAATTTTTCAATGCATTTGGGCTGATAAAAGAAGTGTTGTTAAAATAGATGAGTTGGGATTTGTTAAAGTTGGTTTCAGTAAGAAAGGGTACAAAGACGAGCCATTTATAATGGAATCATAAGCAGTACAAGTATTTTATGTTTTAAATCCCACAAACCAAAACTGGTCAATTGTTTTGTTATCAACCAAAACCACTGAAGAGTCAGATGAAAATTTAACAGAGGATGACCCTTTCATTGAGACATCTCAATAATTTCACAACGGTCCCAGTGTAGATGACATTTTATATGTCATAAGAGACCACAATGAAGGGATTTGGATAGTCGATAGAGGGGTCAAATCCTTTCAACCTTAAAAAAGAGAGTTCAATAATTGGGTTGTATATATTTTTCTAATATACATCATGTTACTTTATGTTAATATTTGTTCATTGCTACTTTTATGTTATCTAAATTAAATGTTATACCACTTTTACAGATAATGAATTATGCACGTGATGATTCTCCCAATCCCTAGGCACAATAGGTTTCTCAACCTGCTGCTGCTCGCAGTGCATACGAACAATAGTTTTCTCAACCTATTGCCTTATGTTAATATATGTTTGCTGCTGATTTTATGTTATCTAAATTAAATGTTAAACTACTTTTATAGATAATGACTTATGTACGTGATGATGTTCTCAATCCCTAGGCACAACAGGTTTCTCAACCCGCTGCTGCTCGCAGTGCAGATGAACAATAGGTTTCTCAACCTGTTGCTGCTCCCAATGCAGAGGTACAACCACCATCTTCACATGCCAATGCTAGCCCTCTGAAGCTGGAGGAACATATTGATGATAGTGGATATAAGGAAATTAAAGGCGACTAAACACCAACAACGCAGAAAAAATAGAAGTTCCATAGTTTAACGGTATTATAAAAAATCATTAAGGCTAAAGAGAAAGACATCAAATATGAGATTGGATGGAATAAGCGGGGCCAATATGTTAACCCCAACAAGGCCATGTTCAGTAGTTACATTGGAATCATCACTTAACAACATGTGATGATTTATGTAACTTCATGACACCATGTTGTGGCTAAGATTAAGACACTTATGTGGGGAGATATTACAGGAACATTATGTTATCATTTTTTTTAATTTACTAAAAATTAAATAATGAAACATAGACTTACACTTCACTATATCTTACAGAGTGTATTTATAGTAGATGAATCGCACAAAGACTATGTATTAAGGGTTTCTGGAAGGATTCACAGGGGTTTTCGCACAACTTTAACAAAATATCATCTTAAAGATGCTGAAAGAAAAATAAAACCGCACCCACCTCTTATTTATGCACACCTGATAACCCAATCATCGTGGGATGCGTTTACTGGCCATCGTGAGAAGCAGTCTTTTCAAGTACATTGTGAATGGTAATAGTTTGTTTGATGGTATGTATATTAATCACTTCGATTGACAGTGTTTTATTTATGAAACAACAATTGAGTGCTGAAAATAAACAACGGGCATCAAAACCAGTGTACCCCTACTGTAAAGCAAGGATGGGGTACACATCACTTGAAAAACAATTGGTACGTATTTTAAATATACAATAATACTTTTATGTGATATAAAACAACACAATAACTATGTTATTTTGTTTATATACAGCTTGAAGAGTCCAAATCCAAAGCCACTTCCTTCCCACACCATGTGCTATGGAAGGAGGCACGTGTAACTGAATATGGGAAATTAATAAATGAAAACACACAAAAAGTGTGGGAAACATGTGTAAGTATGACATAATAATTTTTTTTTGCTTTAAATCGCTATTATATAACAATGATTACTCATTTTCCTTTATTTTCTATCTGATATAGTCACAAGAATCAACAATACCCACACCAGATGCAAACATACTTTCAGTGGCCTTGTAGAAGCCATAACAGTATGGTTGTGTCAGAGGTGCGAGTTTTGAGGTGATACCCCAAACATATTTTCAGAAAAAAAACAAGCAAAGGATCAAACTGAGGAAATGAAAAAGATGAGAGAAATATTAGCTATGTTTGAAGAAGAATTACAATACCAGAGAGATCTGATAGCAAGTTTGATGGGGGGAGACAAAGAAAAGAAACAACTCAAGAACAACCTACGCATGAAGATCCCGCCCTACCCCCACCCGTTTTGAGGTGATCCATTCCCCTAAAAAACAATTCTTAACTAAGGTGGTCAATTTTATTATAATTTTTTCCATGAAATGTGAATCAGATAGACACTAGACACTAATAAATTTCCTGTATTGATATTCTACATGGTAAAAATGACTGTGATTTATATCTATCAACACCCACCCATCGCCTTGTAGTGAGATCTATAATATTCAATATCCAGAATGACATGCTACACAATAGACCACTTCCGATAGGTCATGTCAGAGTTTTAATTACTATAGCCCTAGAGCTGAGCGTTGAGCTACCTATTATAATTTATGATGCAGATATTCATACGATCGAACAAGCTCTTGGAACATTCATCGCATGGCCATCACATCTTGTAAAAAACATGTCGATAATGAGGTATTCATTTCCAATTTAATTTTTAAGCTAAAACTTAAACATTTAATAAAAAAGGTATGAATCTATGCATGTTATTACATATGGACAAAGGGAAGGGGGTGAAATGAAAAACCAGTTCAAAACCATCTCAAGGATCAACCAACCGATCAAAACTATATACCAGAAGCACCTTACCCCCCCGTTCTATATCCACATTTATTATCATTGAAGGATCATGTGGATACAAATTTGAAAGATGGTGGTACTCACATAATTTATTTTGAAGCAAATATGTATGGAGGAGAAGATCCATAATTCATTGGTATTGAGAGTGCAACCGAAATCCTTGACTATGAATGGTTAGGCAACTCAGTTTTAAATGTATACATGAGGTATGTTTTCATGATTTTATTTTCCAAAAGCTGATATACTGTGTTAATTATGACTAAATAAATTTCATATTTTTCATAGGTGTATATATGAAAAACAATTGAAGTGATTTCTCCATGAATATAAATTTTCACTCCTAGTCCTCACATAACCTCTACAGAACAAGAAGACATAAATTCCAAGAAAGAGGGTGAAATAGTGGTAGGACTGGTCAAATCGTTTAACAGAAAAATTACGGATGACATACTCTTCTTAATACCAACAATACAGGGGTAAAACTCTACAATTTAATCATATCAAATATATTTTAATTTATTTCATTACTTATTATTTTTTGTGTTCTTAGGCAGCATTGGAAGCTCATTGCGATCAATTTGGATACTCTAAATATTTATTTTCTGGATTCAATGCATGGATATCCAACAAACCGACCACACATGATGGCGTTCGTCAATTTTTAATACATTGCATCCAACATTTTAGAACTAAACATCCAGTTATATAATTTATATTATCTTTTAATGAGGATTCTATTATGATAGGGCGATGCGTGAATATCGTCTACATCATGGAATGAGGCCAGTGGAAAAGGACAAGAAACCTGACAAGTACTATGAATGGATAAGTATCATGGTATATATAATAAAATTTCACTATCCAAACACATATAAAAAATTACTTATTTTTATCAATGTTTCTACAGTTCCCAAAACAAACAAATGGTAAAGACTATGATTATTATGTTTGTAAATTTATGAAATAGATCATATTCCATGAACAAAATAACATCCTTGAAGAGTTATTTTCGAAGAAAATTGATATTTCATTTAAAATTATTTTTAATCCTTTGTGTATTTATATTTTTTCAATACTACCATAACTGCTGAAAACAGTCATATTCACAAGACGATATAGATATGCTTAGAAATGAATGTGCAACATACCTGATGGAAGAATGTACAAATATAGAATGAATATGGTAAACTTATCAAATAATTTCAAATTTAATAATCTTGTCTGCCATATCTTTCTCTTTGTTTGATGGTAATGTTGTGATTTGTATGGGCTAAATGCCCTGTTGAAAATCATGGCCATTGGTGGTCCTTGTTTTCGCACTAAATGAATTGCATGTTGATTGATTTTTTAAAAGAAATTGATGGTCCTCATTTACAGGGCATGTGTGTTGTTGATAGACCACAAAAGATAATGAGTATTCATAATGGGTTTCCCCATCCCTTGAGTTTGTTGTGACGTCTTGATACATAACAAGAACAAGATCTTACTCCACTATTCTCTTTTTCAACAACAAGAAGGGTTTTTATCCAAAAAACATCGGTTCAATCTCCAACATTGGCAGTTCCCCTCTTTAGTCAACCCAGTAAAGAACCAACTATCATATATTCATTCGGAGTTCCTGGATATATGAAAGTTGGTTCTTCACTGGTTAGACTAAATCTATGATGTAGAAGGAGTATATTATTCCGTTTCAACCGTACATGGATCAAATCGACGCATGATGTGACCAGTATGACTCAAATTGCATGCTTTTGGTTTGAAAAGACATTTTAGTAAAAAAACACAACTGACATACTAAAAACCAAATAAATTCATTACAATTGTTTTGATACTTTAGGACAATAATCTATTAGTCATTTGTGACGTGTAGGAATCAATTGAACCTCAATCCGGTGCACAGTGTCAATAGTATGACTCCAAATGTGTCTTGTTATTTAAAATTGACATTAATTCAAGTAAAAAAACACAAACGACATACTGAAAACTGAGCAAACACGTTTGGATTGTTTTTATACTTTATGAAAACTATCCATGAGTCATTTGTGATGTGTAAGAATCAACCCCACCTCAATCCGACGAACGGTGTGATCGGTATGACTAAAAGTGTCCACTATCAGTTTAAAATTGACATTTTAGCTCAAAACGTGTCACTCACTAAAAAACAAACAAACACACTATGATTATATTAAAAATTAAGGACAATTATTATCTAGTCCTTTGTGACATGTATTTCCCAGCCTCACATCAAACCAACACACGATGCGACCAGTATGACTCAAATTACATGTTTTCGGTTTGAAATGATATTTTAGTAAAAAAACACAACTGGCATGCTGAAAATTGAGGAAATGAATTCTGATTGTTTTGATACTTTAGGACAACGATATATTAGTCATTTTTGACATGTAGGAATCAACCTCACCTCAATACGATGCACAGTGTCACCGGTATGACTCCAAATGTGTCTTTTTATTTAAAATTGACATTAATTCAAGTATAAAAACACAACTGACATACTGAAAACCGAGCAAACACATTCACATTATTTTGATACTTTAATACAATGATCCATTAGTCAGTTGTGATGTGTAGAAATCAAAACCACCTCAATTTGATGAACGGTGTGACCAGTATGACTAAAAGTGTCCGCTATCAGTTTAAAATTGGCATTTTAGCTCAAAACGTGTCGCTCACTGAAAACCACAAAAATTCACTCTGATTGTCTTCAAAATTAAGGAAAACAATTCATAAGTCCTTTGTGACGTGTATAAATCATTCCCCCATCAAATAGACACACAATGCGACCTGTATGACTCAAATTGTGTGTTTTCAGTTTGAAATGATATTTTAGTAAAAAAAATACAAATGACATACTAAAAACTAAGAAAATACATTCGAATTGTTTTTATAATTTAGAAAAATGATCCGTTATTTATTTGTGACACATAAGAATCTAACCCCACCTCAATATGACGCATGATGTGATCGGTATAACTCCAAATGTGTCATTTTTATTAAAAATTGACATTTTTTAATGTATTCTTCATATTAATGTTTAATTTATTTCTTTATAGTATTACTAAAGTAATATTTGTTTTTTTATATAGGTGAAAGATTTTTATCGAGTTGGGATGATTTGTTCGGAGACTATTACCATCAGAGGACATTTTTAGAGGGGACCACGGACGTCAAAAGAGAAAACAATAATGTTTTTAACTGATTTTGGATAATTGTAAATGTAATTTTATAAAACATTGTTCAAAATGTATATAGAAGTGTTTTTTGGTATATAACATGAGTGAATATTTTTGTATTCATGATTTCAATTAAATTTATATAGCATTGTTTTCCAAAACTCGGTGTGCACTGCTTGTTTTTTCATCATTTGCATCGTGTATGTGGTTATTTTGTATATACCATAGGTGGTTATTTTTTAGAAGGTTTTTGCTGGTTTGTGCAGGTTATTTTTGTTGGTTTGGTTATTTTGGTCTACTGTTTGGGTGCTATTTATTTTTTGCAGGTTGGATGGGTGTTTTGTTATATAAACAGCACACTCAGGTAGAGAATCCTTTATCAGTGCTTCAAATAGCGCTGATAAAGGAACCCTTTATCAGTGCTAATTAAAGTGATGATAAATAGGGACTTTATCAATGCTATTTGAAGGGCTGATAAATGATGACTTTATTAGTAATTCGAATAGCATTGATAAAGGTGAACCTTTATCAGTTCTTTTCAGAGTGCTAATAAAGGGAACTCCCTTTAATAGCGGCTCTATTATCAGCACTTTTTTAGTGCTGATAAATGTCTTTTTTATCGCTGATAAAAGCCCATTTTGTGGTAGTGGATGGACTATGGGAATGAGATATGACTCTAATTTTTTTATTGATTTATATATTTTGCTATGAAATAATGAGAAGTTTTCATTATTCATGTGGCGAGTTGATTATTCATCTACTGGAGATTGAAAAAGATATTTAAGTTGTTTCTACTGATTGGAATTCATTGCATGACATCATGGAGTAGTTTGATGAGTTGATGAGATGATAATGTTAATGAGTTAAGATGAGTTTTGTGAAGTGTGAAGACCCTCTTATAATTGATTACTTTGTGATTAAAATTTCATGATTCACTGATCACGAAAATAGATAAATGGAAGAAGAAAATAGAAGAAAAATGAGCTTTATTTCACAAAGAACAAACCTCTACAAAAACTTATTCTCTCACACACACATGAAGCTCTCATGGATCTCAAAAACAATGGAGCTATCTAGATCAAATATGGTGGATGAAAGGAAACTCCCTAAGGTCTTCTTATATATCCATGATAGGAGGTGTCAAGTTTGAAACAACTTGACATGAGCCCCTCCCCACAAAGTGTACCCCTCCTGGGTCGACAATGTGAGAAGGGAGATAATGACCCCCGATTCACGCCTCCAGTAGGCCTCGCGTTGGCGAATAGCACCGAGGGTATATTAAACACACAAATGGGAGGCATTACCCTCTAAGATAACACATGCAAAAGAAAGAGATAAGATAGACACCAACCAACTCCAACTCAAACAACAATATAAAAGAAATCCCAATTACACATATGTAATGTCATGTAAAACTATTACAACTGAGAGGGGAAAACTGAAAGTACCCAAAATAAAGTAAAAACAACAGTGACCATGAAGCTCAAACAACTCCTAAAACCCCAATATAGTAGAAACTAGCTTGATCTCCAACCTGATTCAAGTGACTTGAAAAAAAAGTTTATATAGACATAGGGTGAGTATAACAGTATACTCAGTAGGATCCTCCCCGAAGCCTCTCGTGAAAAAGTAAAGAAAACATGCTAAAGCATAGTGAACAACAAGTGAAACTAACTCATCACCTAAACAGGTATACTAAGTTCTCAACCTCACCATGACTACTCTCACCAAGTAATGCATACAAGAGTATATAATATAATAAAGACTATCAAGGGAACCTCACTACTACTTCCCCATTGGTTTTCCACTTTGCCCCAATGTCGCATGTCCTAAGCATCTCTCTCCAAAAAGGCTTGCCCGCAGACACTTGGGTGAATCACCACAACATGCACCTCGTGCAACAAAACCACCATGTCCATGTAAGCAAAGTAACCAGGTAGTTTTTGGGAGCCATCACAACTCACATAACGTGTATCATACGTCAGATATTAATCCTCAAGCCATTATAGCCCATACACAGAGTAAGGATCCTCAAGCCATCATAGCCTATACACATTACACCTATAGTAGTCCATATGAAACTATATAAAGAATATATGTGTGTGAATAGCCACAAGCCATTACAGCCCTCTACACATGTATATGGGGAAAACTAGCCATTGTGCCTACCATTACAAGTAACTACTAAGAGAAGAGAGTGGGGACAAAGGGGGTAGTCGACCATCCATCCTCCCACTAGAATGTTGGGGAAAACACCCCCCAGGGATCAAAATCCCTGGGGTGTCAGTTTCCCTTACTGACGGGGTGGATTAGCGTATAGAAACACAAAAAGTATAGAATATAATATATCTCACAACCACACTATGGGAATAACCTAGTCTTAGACTCAACTGCAGCTAAAGTCTCTCGGACTCCCGATTACCACTTATAAGACTAGGTATCCTATAAGCACACAACCATTTAAATAACTTTATTACATTACTTCATTCCATTTTTATCAGTTCCACTTTACGATAATTAATTCTTTAAATGTTAATTAACCATTAACAATTTACACATTATATTTCATTATCATCACACCCAAAGTTCATTGTTCCTTTAAATTACAACCTCAGCATTGTGCCCTAGCAATCTCCAAACCCATGGGTTAACATCATGTATTAAATTATTTATTTACAACATTACCTTTCCATATTCCCATGCATTCTATAAAAACATTCTAAGCTATCAAACACAAGGGGGATCAACACTGTGAGTAGATGAACAACCCGTCAAGTCTTTTACACCTATAACAAGAGTATAGACCCATTCTCCCCTAAGAAGCTAAACACAAAAGCACATGGCATACCCTGCACATATTTTACCCTTTAGAAAGAAGGGTAAGAAAGACTAGCTGCCTTGAGAAGTGGGTAAAGTAAAGGAGATAAAAACCAATAAGAATCAGCAAGAATCCAAATATTCACATCCAACCCATTTCATCACCCCTAGTATCCTCCCTGACACCCATATGCATAAACTGATGCATCTCTCCACTCTAGGAATCAACTTATGCTACAACTAGTAGGCCTCCCTACCCCCACATATCATAACAGCCATCTAGGCTCACATCAGAACAAAAGAAGCAGGAAAACAACCATCATATCAATTGGGCTCTTGACCCTAACTCAGAACCCTACAAGGAATTATCTTTTATCAAACAAACAGTTTTTTAATCCATCTTGGATTAACCGATTTATATTTTGTAGGTTCCAAATTCAGGAAACCTAACCAGTAAACTATCATAAATAATTAAACATGCTTACTACACCAATTTGATTAACATCAAATTACAACAAGAAGAACCAGATTCATTTATACGACTCTTTATCCTTAACCAAACAATTATAGATTAATTATAGCTTTACGTTCTTTACCAATTTCCATCAAGAATGAAAATATAAATAAATCAAGCATAGATATCACACTATCTAGCAAAACAAGAGGCAATAACATACAATCAATATCAATTTATTTATCTAGTTTAAATATTTATTATGTCAATTCCATTGTAATCTAGTGGGATAAAACATACTAACTATACAGTTGCATGAAAAATAAAATAGAAGCAACAAATCCCCTACCTCAAATGGTTCTTAACGTTCTTTATACAAGAACAAGACACACAACAGGTTACGATATCCTCCCCCCGTGAAAACTATATCCAACCGAGGATGCAGAGACACCACCACACTAGTCAACACCCAAGAAAAGTCCATTAGGAACATGTAGATAGAATTCCATAAAAGGGAGAGGGGAAACACGAGGAGATGAACCCAAAAGAATGATGATAGAACATACCTTATATCAGATATCGATCGATACTGCTTGGTTGCACCAAAAACAGAGGGGAACCAATCCAAGGAGGAAAGTTTGATTGTGCAACTCTTATAGGATGGAATGAAAGGTTTGAGAATCTCACAACCGAGAACAAGGAGGAAGAACTAGGGAGGAAGATATATTTTCCCTTTAGAAGATTTAACGGAGCAGTGGTTTAAGATACGCTAGATTTTCTATTAAAATAAGATCACATTAAACCACGCATTTTGACCAAGTAAAAGCATCCTAAGCCTTAGGAAAATTAATATAGGAGTTACAACCTTTGAATCGGCCTTAGAATCCTTAAAACGAGGCTTTAAATGCATTTTACGTCAAAGGAAACGTCAAAGGGGTGAAACTATAGGAAGATGGAAACACTATTCATTAACACGAAATTTGGCAAAGGAAATAGAGGTTACCATTCCACTATTCACCTAAGCCTACTGATGCACTGTTCACCTAAGGCTACCGATGAAACTGTTCACCTAAGGCTACCGATGCACTATTCAAAAAACTGGAAATTTGGAGAAGTGTTGGGAATAAGTCACCTTGACCTCCTGGTACACCTCAGACACCAGATTTTCTCAAAGGAATGGACCGGAGAGGTCCGGACCATTACATCAGATACCTCTCAAAACATTCTCATCCTCGAGAATTCAAAACCAACCTAAAAGGGAATAGAAAATAATTCTCAATAACCACCCATCAAGATACCTCTCAAAAGAGAGTAAGACACAAGAATCAACCAAAGAAAGACATCTCATAAACATGAAAGGTCTATAAACACAAAGGGACATCATTACATGAAAAGAGTTAAATATCAAACAACTATGGGTACTGAGCACATATCTGTGACTCACGTTCCCAGGTACTCTCCTCCATGCCACCATGTCACCACAAGACAGGAACCAAGGGAATAGAACGCTCGCACAACACCTTCTCTTTGCAGTCTTGGATCTCCATAGGTCGCTCCTCAAAGCTCGCATCATCATCAACATCGATCTCTCCCCAATCGATAACATGAGAGTCATCATGAAGATAACAACATAACCGTGATACATGGAAAACATCATGTATCTGTCTCATCTACGGGGGAAGTGCTACTCAATACGCCACAACTCCAACATAAGCTAACACCTCGAAAGGCCCAACAAACCGGGGAGAAAGCTTACTCCCATGACCAAACCTTCGGTGCCCATGACGGGGAGTCACCTTCAGAAACACGTGATCCCCAACATCAAACTCTAAGAGTCTCCTCCTTTGATCAACATATGATTTATAATGATCCTACGCTGTCTTCATCCTCTCACGAATCACCTGAATCATATCTGTTGTATTCTACACTAGTTCCGGTCCAAGAATTTCTAACTCTCCGACCCCAGTCTAGCACAACAGAGAACGGAAAGGCCAGCCATACAAGGCTTCAAAAGACGCCATACCGATTGTGGAGTGAAAACTATTATTGTAAGCGAACTCCACCAAGGGTAAGTGCCTCATCCACGAACCTCCAAAATCCATGACACAAGAGCTTAACATGTCTTCAAGAGTATAGATAGTCCACTCTGTCTGACCATCCGTCTGAGGATGAAAAGCAGTGCTAAGGCATAGTTGAGAACCGAGAGCATGTTGGAGACCTCTCCACACATTGGAGGTAAAATGAGGATTTTGATCATAAATGATCATCCTTGGGACTCCATGAAGTCTCACCACCTACTCTAGATACTGCCTCGACAAAATTTCCACTGAGATTGACTTTTTGATTGCTATGAAGTGGGATGATTTTGTTAAACGATCCAATACCACCCAAATAGCATCATGTCATCCCAAAGCTCGAGGTAAACCGGTAACAAAGTCCATTGATATGTCCTCCCACTTCTAATAAGGAACATCTAACAGCTGGAGAAGACCGCTAGGAACACAGTGTTCGACCTTCACCTTTTGGCAGACCAAAAATCAAGACACAAACTCTACAACTTCACAATATAGCCCAGGCCACCAAAACTGACTCCTCAAGGCTCGGTACATCTTTGTCACACTAGGATTCACTACTAAAGGTGAAATATGGAACTCTCTGAGAAACTTCTCACACATCGCCAAAGGAAAAAAAAGCCTTCCATGATACAACACTCGGTGTTGTCCATACTCAGTCCAACCATCAGGGGCCTTGCCACAAACAACTCGATCTCTCCATACCTCCACCTCAAGATCCCCCAACTGGGACTCTTACACCTGCTGCACTAGAGATGACTGCACCATAATCTGAAAAAGACAACCTCTGCCCCAAACTTCTCCCATATCAAGATGTAATGCTGACAGTTCTTCCATTACTCTCCACGAGTCACCAGACTCACACACTGCATCACTACGTGACTTCTGACTTATTACATAAACTACAACATTCCCCTTTTTAGGTATATATGATATTTCAAAGTTGTATTTCTGTAAGAACTCCATCCACCGACACTATCACAAGTTTAAGTCATGCTGGGAGAAAACATACCTCAAACTCTTATGATCGGTGAAAACCCCAAAGTGCTCGCCAATGAGATAATGTCTCCACAACTTCAGAGCAAACACCATGGATGCCAACTCAAGATCATGGATGGAATAATTACATTCATGGGTAAACAACTGCCGAAACCCATAAGAAACAACTGATCTCAACTACATCAGAACACAACCTAACCCCAGACGCGAAGCATCACAGAAAACATCAAACTGAACTCCCTCTACTGGAAGACAAAGAACTAGAGCACTTACTAACTTATCCTTTAGATACTCAAAAGATGCCTGAAACTAATCAGTCCATATGAAAGCTTGATCCTTCCTGGTCAATGCTATCAGAGGAGTCACAACTTGATAGAAATCAGCTACGAACCTCCTATAGTAGCCTGCGAGACCAAGGAAACTTCACACCTCTAACACTGTCTTGGGGGCTTCCCAAGACACAACTGCTTCTATATTTGATGGATCCAAAACTGTTAGGTCCACTAGGCTGAATACCCTGAGAGGGGGGGTGAATCAGGGTATGACTAATTAAAAATTAAAGCCCGTTCTGATCTTGTTTCGCTGTTAAGCAAAACACTCTTCTCTCTCTTTCCTGCTGCACAATATAAACAGAAAGTAAAGCAAGCACAGGACACAACAATTTTACTTGGTTCACCGCTAAGGGCTACGTCCAAGGAGCATACGCCGACAGGTTGCCGGTCGTACCAAGTCCACTAAACTTCACTAGCTGTGGATTACAATGTTCGGGCTAGATCACTTCTATGCCCAGGCTCACTGCCTATACAAGGTTTAGGGTCAGCTCACTGCTTTCCCAAGGGTCACTCCCTGTTTCTCTCTCTCTGGATCACTGCCGGTGGAGAGGATCACCTTCTTCCTCTTCCTAAGCTCACTGCTCTTGGAAGGGATTAACTCACAGTTCATAGACCTGTAGGTCTCTTCATTTCCATCAAGGAATGCATCTTCCTCTGTATGTAGATGCTCTGTTGAAGTCCAACTTTCACCCGTAGATGAATCTCACTTTGCACCGGATGTACCGGGCAACCTCAATTTTTACGAGCAACCCTTACGGTGTCTTGCGCGCAATTCCTATGATTTGCGCGAAATTCCTTTTTCGCGCAACCTCCAAATTTTACGCGCAGCCTGGAAACTGCCTTGCGCGCAATTCAATGCCTTTGCACGAAATCCCTTTTCGCGCAACCTTCCTTTTACGCGCCAACACAGACTTTCTGCGCAATTGCTGACTTTACGCGCAAATGATTAAGTTTACGCGCAACACCCTTTCTAACTTCAATTTCGCGCACCAGAGCTCGGGTATTTTCTATGTCTTGAACTCTACTGAATGGAGGAGGGTCACTTCATATTTATAGGCAAAATCGACCCCGTGCGAAAAACCCTCCTTGAGCGCGTAATCCGCTTTGATCTTCCGCGCACAAACATTTTCCGCGCACTGCTCCATAATTTCGCGCACCTCATGCCTTTGCCATTTTACGAGCTTCGGACCTCGTAACACCTCTTGCGCGAAATACTTCATCCGCTATTTCGCGCGCCACTTCAATTTTCCGCGCACGCCTCCAAAATTTCGCGCGCCTCATGCCTTTACCGATTTTCAAGCTTTCGGCCTTGAAACATCTTTTGCGCGAAATACAATTTCGCGCAACCCGCTGTTTTGCGCGCCACACTTCAAGATTTCGCGCAACCCTCTAGTTTTGCGCGCCACGCTTGATTTTTCCGCACACCTCCTTCATTTCTCTCTCCTCAACCTTTGCCAACAACATATCACTCCATTTTCCATTGGCGATTTTCAGGCCCAAAAATTTGGCAAACACTGGAAAACGGCGCCACCTTGTACTGCTCTTTTGTACCGCCTCCAGATCGTCCTTTCCTTTGTCAAAGTTCTTTGTCAACATGGAATGTCAACAACTTCTCGGGAACTCGACAATTCTCCATGGAAACCTGCTTTGTCAACAAACACAATCAACCCAAAAATGCTGCAATGTTACCTTGAGGGATTTTTGCCCAACAAAAACTACTCCATTTTGGGACACAACATGCCCCAATAAACAGACTTCTTGAGCCCAAAACTCATACTTCAAAAACTTTCCAAACATATGATGTTGAAAAAGAACCCCCAAAACGGTATGTAGATGCTTTGCATGCTCCTCCTCAAACGTGGAGTACACAAGGATGCCATCGATAAAAACCACCATGAACTTGTCCAGGAACTCATGGAACACAACATTCATCAATCCCATGAACACAACTGGAGCTTTCATCACACCGAACAACATTACAACGAACTCATAATGCCCATGACGACAACAGAAAGCAGTCTTCGGGATATCCTCATCCTTCACACGTATATGATGATATCCCAACCACAATTAAATCTTTGAGAACCAACTTTCACCCTTTATTTGATTGAATAAATCATCAATCCATGGAAGAGGATAGCTATTTTTCACTTTCACTTTGTATAAGTGACGATAACCGACACACAACCGCAAACTGCCATCAGCCTTCTTCACAAACAAAACTAGTGCACCCCATGGTGACACACTCGGCCGAACAAAAACGCACTGTAACGGACCATAAATTCGTATACGTAGCTCTAGTAACTCATAAGGGGCCATTATATATGAAGACATAGAGATAGGAGATGCTCCTGGTTATAGCTTGATCCCAAACTCGATCTCTCTTTGAGGGGGTAATGCTACAACCTCTTATGGAAATACATCAGGGTACTCTTCTACAACCCTAGGAAATGCCAACTGTTGAACCTCTAAATAACTCAGTATCAGATCATCCATCATGGATGATAAGGATGGAACACGCCTCTAACCCATCCGAGGGTCTCTCTTGCCAACGAACACCACTGGATCTCCATCCGCATCAAAGAACACAACCTGCCTCCTGAAGCAATCCACGATAGCCTGCACTGAATACAACCAATCCATGCTAATGATGACATCATATGGTTGTATTCATAAACATAGTAAATCTCCCCAAGAGCAGTGTTTCCCCAACACTATCTCATAGTCTCTACATACTTCAAACAAGTTAGCTTGACCTCCAACTGGCAAAGTCAATGCCAAGGGCACTGGAAGCCTCTCTACCTCAAGTACCAAAGCATGGAAAATGGTAGGTGATGTGAAGGAGTGTGTCTCTCCTGAATCAAACAAGGCATACACCAAGGTAGAAAACAAGTAAAGGGTACCTCGAACGATGTCTGGCTCGCCTGGTGCTGACAACGCTAATGCATGAAGATGTCCACGACCCCTCTAACCCTGATGACGACCACCACCACGGCCACACTCTACTCTCTGAGGATGGGGAGCGTCATAGGGTTGTCCTCTGCCTGCCCCATCTACCCTCTTCTGATCTAAAGTTGGTGCAACCTGCTGCTATTGCCTCGGCTGAAACTGCCTCAACGGAGGAACCTAGAGCGGAAAACCTGGTGCACGATGACTGCTCTAAAAGGTCGGGCACTCTTGCTGCTGATGACCTCGACCACCACAAGAAAAATAAGCACCTGATCCCTTGTCATAGGTCTAATAGCTACCGCCCCTAGAGAAATGAGATGCTGAGGGCTAGGACCTACCCCCAACCAAATGAAAACTCTTCTTCCCTGAAAACCGAGAACCCCAGACCACAGCTCTGCTTCATGAGGAATCATAATGACTCCCCTCTTGTGATGATCCAGTTCTGGAAAATTTCCTCTCGATGACCTCTTCCCTCTCCAGCACCTCAAGGTATGTCTTCAGCATAAATGGGGTGACCTGGCGATGGATCTCTGGATGCAAAGACTTATCTAAATTCCTTGCCCTAGCCTCCTCATCTGGAAACAGGTCCAAAGAATTTCGTAAAAGGTTCCTGAAATAGATTCCAAACTCTCACACACTGGAGCTCCACTATAGAAGGGTAAGAAGCTCCTGGAAAATGGGTGCCTTTGTGGTCAAAGAAAGAAACCTGACTCTAAACTTGTCTCAGAACTCCTCCCATGAGATCACTGACTCCTTGCGACCCTCAAGGAACAAGAACCACCACTGCCTCGCTGCTCCACGCAACATCATCACAACCAAGGAAACCCAGTGCTACTTCTGAGAACGGATTGAACTGAATCCTATCTCGACTTCCTTCAACCAGTCTTCTATGACTGCATCTGAAATGGAGCCTTCATACTTCTGCAGACTCTGGCATTGAAACTCTCGGAGTGTCCTCCTCTAAGTGTTATCTTCTTCAACCTCTACCCTACGATGATTTGCTGGCACAACCTCCTGGACATCTTATATGCGATCCTAATGAGGACGTCAACCTGGATCCATACTTGTAAAATAAAAAATAGTTAAAGCCCCTGTTGGCACCAAAATATTGGACGACAAAGGAAGAAGGAAAAGAAGCCCGTGCACTGCCCCGCGAAGCGCAGCCGCGGAGCGCACCCCAGCAACGTGTCCGCCGTGAAGCAAAGGAGGTGGTAACGCTCCGCAAATGGCCTGACGTTCACGAGCCATCCATGAAGTTCCTGAGGCGGTAATGCTCCGCGAACAGCCTGACGGTCGCGAGCCCGCCGCGAAGCTCCTAAAGCGGTAACGCTCCGCGAACGGCCTGACGTTCGAGATCCCGCCGCGAAGCACCTGCCGCCCCTTCACGCCGCGTGAGCTCTGATTCACGGTGCCCCTTTCCTATAAATACTGGGCACCCCTGAGTCCAAAATGAGGGAGAATCTGACCTTTTGGCTTCTCATCTCCCGAATCGGGAAGCACCCTTCTCCCCTGGGAATCATGAGCTCCACGAGGTACTTATACTTCGCGAGATGCCTTCGTCTTGTCTCGTTTTGAGCCCCTCTTCAGAGAGGGATGCCCTTCGCGAAGCCTAATGGAATTCGCAAAGGAAGGGGATTCCCAAGGGAACCCGAGCAGCCACATATCATTTATGCTTTTCGAAACACCCATCCTGTACTAGTGATCCACATGCCAAGGCGGGGTCACTGTACATCGCGAACCACACTGCTTCATAGCACCTTGCTTCGTGAGGCACCTCTGCTTCGCGAGGTAGTGCTCCGTGAATACTATTCCACTTCGTGAATCACCTCCCATTCACACCCCTGCCCCATGATAAGGCCAAGGCACTCCACTTTGAGAAGCATACTCCTTTTCTTGGAAATTCCTCTTCCCGTGCGACCCTCCAGGTTTGCACGATGTGATTTCAAAGTCCCATGGACAACACCACTCGTAGCGTTGCTTCTCCTAATGATTCTTCGCATAGGCACGCTAACGGATATTGCTTCTTCGCATAGCCATTCTAACGTGGACCCCTCAATGGTTCACTTCGCGACCCCCCTTTACCATGACTTTGCTGGTACCTTCCCTTCCCCAAGGGGTAGAGGGTACCGATTATGTAAGTCCTAGGGGTACGGAGTAAACCCACCTCGTCCAAGCTGCAGGACGTTAAACTTACAAGCACCTCATCCTCAACACATGACGTTAAACTATGATCAGACCTCGTGCCTCGCACGCAGGGTCCCCCAGGCTCGGACATTATTTACGCCCGCTCATCTCCACGGGAATGGATTCTTCCTCACATGGAATGATATCCTCATTGTTAGAGTAGCATATGTCCACGGGAGAAGGGAAACCACCTTGGTGTAAGCCCCCCTAGCCTCTCTTGCGGAAGGTTGCACCCATGCACCTCTGTACTTCCCCACTTCCAAGGCCAGTGAAGCCCCTTTCCCACTGCGCTTTGTCACACTTCGGGCCTCCATCCTGGAGTAAGTCCCAACACCATGGGCCGCCTAATGCATAAGCCCCTCTTCGTTTCCCATGGATACATCCTTCGCGACGTGATCGTCAGGTCCCCACAACCTCTTGTTTCTCACACCGAGCATGACTCACGTGAGCTTAGAGTGAGCGCCGATCCTGACCCCCACCTAAAGTGAACTACAGGGACTTTGATCCATGTCAAGGCATGGTACGTAGGAAGCCTCCATGAGGTTCAAGCCCACCACTCAGTCGTTTCTTCACATCGAGTCACCACCTGATTGTCCAACATGACGTTAAACTGTATGCCCCCGTCCAACATGACATTAAACTGCACATCCATTTGAACTATAAGGTCTTTGATCCATGTCAAGGCATGGTACGTAGGAAGCCTCCCTGAGGTTCAAGCCCACCGCCCATCATTCCTTCATGTCAGGTTCCACCCTCGTCCAGCATGACATTAAACTGCATTTCAGTCCGACGACAAGCTATTGCGACCAACCTGAACTACGTGGTCTTTGATCCGTGTCAAGTCATGGTACGTAGGAAGCCTCCACAAGGTTCAAGACCACCACTAGTGGACCCCCAAGGTTCACTTTCACGTTGGTTCGCTGACAAAACCCAACCTAAACTACGTGGTCTTTGATCCGTGTCAAGGCATGGTACGTAGGAAGCCTCCACAAGGTTCAAGCCCACCACCAATGGACCCATAGGTTCATATCCACGTCGGTTCGCTGATGAAAGCCACCACCTAAACTACGGGGTATTTGATCCATCTCAAGGCATGGTACGTAGGAAGCCTCCATGAGGTTCAAGCCCATCACCCATTGGTCATTCCGATCTCCTTCACATCGGTTCACCAACACCTGGGCAGCCTAGTGTGTAAGCCCCACACCATTTGGACCAAGGTCTCTTTTCTTTCACGTCGGTTCACCGACACCCACCATTCATGCCCGAGCTACGAGGACTTTGATCCATATTAAGGTATGGTACATAGGAAGCCTACATGAGGTTTGATCCCGTCACCCGGTCATTCCGACCCCATTCACGTTGGTTCACCCCCATCTCACATGATGTTAAACTATATTTCACATCTCGTCTGAACTACGAGGACTTTGATCCATGTCAAGGCATGGTACGTAGGAAGCCTTCCTGAGGCTCAAGCCCAACTTTACTGTCTCCCTTGCGATGGTCCCATTTCATTCCCCCTCTACTTCATCCATCCACCCATCCATCATCCACCCTGATTCTTACCCGGGCCGCCACATCCCGGTGAGATCATGCCACTCTACTCCCCTCCACAGCGTCTGGGAAGTTGCCCACGAGTTGATCCCGACATCGACACCCCTTAAAGGGAAATTCCTCAATCTGATCCACTCTAGCTAGTGTTTTGATCAGGCTGGTCCATCTCCGCTGGACGTTAAACCTGCGACATACCATGTGTTAAACATAGGAAGCTGAGGAAAACCTCAGATACATGCCTATGGCATATGATTCCCCGCGCTCGGTGTGGGATGCCTTGGGCTTCCGTGCCCTTGAGAAGCCCTATGACAAGGGACAAAAGACAGACACGCCAATTCCCCAGCGTTCAGACACGCTACTGATGCCTCGACGTGACTACTCCCCCGACTGAAGGTTGCTGCCCTGATCGGACCCTTTGGAATGTCCTGACAGAAGCAATGTAATTAATCGGCGTCCATGAAAACATGGCACTGGGAAGAGTTTCACGAACAACGTATTAAATCTATGAGGGAGACCTGGACTAGGTGATGAGTTCCGAGGAGGAATCCATGGAAGGAAGAACCGACATCCCATCATCCCGGTTTCGATCAAGGAGTAAACGTCTCTAAACAAGGAACGGATGCCGCCCGCCTTTGGAAAGCGGGAATGTGGGGCAACAGCTGCGCGTCCTCCACAGACGGATGCGCGTGCCCCGACGAAAGCGTCGGAAACAGAAATGGTGAACCCGACGTGAAATTATTCTCCTCAATGTGGAGATTAGTAGCATTCAAGACACCATTAGATTGACGTGTCACCGGATCCAGATATCCGGTGTCGGGTCCCGCCAAGCAAATAGCGGGCCTGGTGTGAAACTCACCGGAAGTTGGGGTAGTAGAACTTGGGGCATTCTGTTATGCAACGTGTTGGCATGGATTCCTCTCACCGACCACGGAATACAGAATGACGCTGGAGCACTGGTTGTCAATCATTTTTCTCGCAGTACTGACGAGTCGATCTCTCTACTTCCCAGGAACCAGGTTGCTGTTATGGAGACACGATCACCGCCCGCTCACCTACGCAGGGGCGGGGGCACTACCAGTGCAGCCGCTCCACATGGCTCCACTGCCGCCACGACGACCTCTACATCCTTGAATACAGGATGCCCATGTCCCCTCTCCCCGCCAGAGATCATCCAATGAAGGGTGATCAACAACCTTGTACGTAGGTACGAGGAGGAAGGGGTCATCCCAACTTGGGATTTGGCCCACATGGATCTGGATGCATCTAGGCCCCGCCGTCAATGTTGCCCTCAAAGGCCGCGTAGGGAGCCCCTACTCCCCACCCCAACGTTCAATCATTTCGGGAGCCTGTCCCCGGAACACCTCGACGACTCCTCACCTTACGCTGATGAGGCGGGTGATGTACGGCTCAGCCCAGTCAGAGTCCCAATCCAAGGGCTCTAGGCAAGGGCTACCATCCGGCCGCGTCAGCGCCGCCGTCCGGCTTCGCTAGAAGAGCAGGTAGGCTATGCCCCTGCACCACCTACGCCAGCTCGTCTGACCCGACGTCAGCGCCAGGCTCGAGCCGAGGACGCTCATTAAGGTGCATTGACGTCAACAACTACTGTGGCCTGATCCACCGCCGACGTGCATCATGGAGTCCCTGCATACACTGAGCAGGGGCACTCCTTCACCCGACTAGGATCGAGGCCTCATCCGCCCCATGGGCAGGCTGGGTTGACTCTCGGGGTCGCAGGCCCGAGCGGTGATTGCCGCGAACCAATCTGTGGTAACGTCACTCCATACGAAGGTCCTCTTAGTACCGCCATTCCACAGAGCATGGGCCTCCCCCACTCTGATGCTCGTCATGGGGGTATGCCTCGTGCCACTCCCATCCCGAATGAAGACCTACCCTGTGGCAGTGACGCTCAACGCGGAAGCCTCTCCCGCGCCCACCATATAGGGAATGGAGTTCCTCCTCCTCCCCCCGACCATCGATGTGAAGGCACTGCCCATCCGGTCCCTCTCCAACGTGGGGGTCCTCCCTACGTCCTCTCTGCAACTGGCGAAGGTCCTCCTCGCCCCGAAAACCCGAGGAGTGAAGGTCATCCTCGCTCCACCCACATCAAGCATGGAGGTCCTCCCCGTGCTCCTTCCGGTTCCAATAGAGGTTCCGCCCACATGGGTTCTATCTATGGAGGTCCTCCCCATGTACCCTTCGACATTTTCCCTGGTGCCCCTCACACCTCGGCTATCTCAAGCGGGATTCCTCCCCACCATGGCGTCGGTGCCGCTCTGAGACTACATGTCAAGGATCAACCTTGTCCCGTAGAGCCATCTAGGGGCAGGAGAGCGGGTCATCACCACCACAAGAAGAGTCCTGGGAAGGCCCAGGTGGAGATCAAACCGGCCCGTTTCTCAGATTCTGAAGCGGAATGCGACTCAGTGATGAAACCTTCTCCCCGCTCCTCTGCGTCAAGGACTGGGGCAGGAACCAGGTACGTCAGCCTCATTCTCCTAGAATGCGAGGTCCACCGGATTCCTGCCTCCCTCCGCAGGTACATACAGGAGGAAGAAATTGTGGAAATTCCGTAGGTCCCGACCACGCAATCACCACCGTCATCACCAGAAGCACCCTATACCTCTACCAGAGATCACAAAGAGCTGTTTTGGGGACCAATGATGGTAGAGAAATAGAATGACCCATCGCCGGTGGCCGCAATTCCTGCGCCAGAGGCTGTGGATATCATCCCATTGTATCGTGATATTGTGGTCAAGTCACCTCACTCTTTAGAGGATGGCCCAGAATTCGGCGGCTAGTCAGCTCGTTCGCCGTATTCTCCACCGCCCAGTTTACTGTCCCAGCGGTCCGCCTCAGTACCGCTATCGGTCCCTCAGCCGCCTCCAGTTGATGAGTGGGGAAATACAGGGCCAGACCCTGAGTCCGAGCCCAGGAGCTTCTGGATAATTCTTGCAGCAGATCACTTCTCGGATAAGTTCTGGTCGATGAAAGCACCAAACTTTTGCGCGCCGGAATCCTTTACCCCAGAGGAAGTAGGGTGCTTCCGCCGAACCCTATGGGCGACACACTTCCACCTTCGTTATGAGCAGGTAGTATACCCCAGGAGCCGAGAACACTTCAAAGAAATTGGCGAGCAATGCTGCCTGATCGATTTGGCCACACTCCCTGTGGCCCAGCGCCCTGAGTCGCTAGGCCACCAAAGCACCCTTCAACGAAAATGCATTCAGAGTCTCAAAGTACTCTGCAGAATCATAAGGGAAGCAACCCCCCATGTGCAAGTCCATGACTGGGGACAATATGCCTCCCTCCTCTTCAGTCCTGTACGACGGTAGCCCGATTCGTTATGCGACATTGAGGACATGCCCCCAAGGAGGTTCGCGGTCCACATGGCTGACGTAGTGGACAAGGAGGACGAGCTTGAATTCCTCGATGGAGACCTACCCCCTTAGGGTGTACCATCACTGCTGGACCCATCAAGGAGGGTTACCCATCAGCAGAGGAACCTTCTAGGCCTCCCTGTACCCACCGAGTCGCTAGTACTCAGTCGAAATGCCGGTAAGGGTAAGGAGCATGTCGGAACCATCAAGCACTCCAACCCGTCCACCTCTGTATAGAAGATGGACGAAGATCTCGAGAAGGTCGCGTTATGCCAACAACTTACTGAGTAGAAGAGGCTGGTTGACGAACTCCTGGTCGAGCGCGATGTAGAGCGGTGACCCGACTATGGTAATCCCAAGCCGGGGCAGTAGGGGCAGGGATAATTTCCCCCTGGCGAGATGCCTCCGGGCAACCCTGATCATGCTACTCCCGCAGATAGGGAAGAAGCCGGAACTCACGGCAAGAGGGTGCGATATGTCTCTCCAAACCCTCTGGAACGACGGGGAAATCTGAGGAATCCAACCCGGGTCCCCCCAGCCGCCACACAGGTCATTCCGCCAGTCGCTCCATGAGCTGCTGAAGCCATCTACCATGTTGAAGAACCCGACAACGCACTTGTGATTAGGGATCCCCGTCAAGACAGAGACCCCCACACGGATGATCTTATAGTGGCACTCATCGCCCTCCTCGAAGCATTGGAAACGTGACAGGTGGAAGTCCCACCGGATGGCAAGCCATATCCCATGTGGGTAGATGATATGCCCACACCCCCGGGTTTTGGGAACCCCACTTTCTCGCCCTTCAACGGGATAGGGGACCCGCCGCAGCACTTGGCCCACTTTTCTTCCAGGTGAGGCCCCATGCTAGGGACCCTGGCTCAGCAAGAAGCCACCAAGCTCTGATGTTTCGTACAGACATTGGAGGGGCCCACATTCGTTTGGTACAGCCAGCTCCCTATCAGATCGGTGACCAGCTGGGAGGATCTCCACCGGTAGTTGCTATACCAGTTCAGCTCCACCACGTGAAAGACCAGTATCACAGACCTCTTCAAGTGCAAACAAAGGCCTGACGAGCGAGTCACAGACTTCATCGCCCGGTGGAAGGGACTTACATACTCCCTCGACATGCCACTGACTCAGGAGAAATTACTGAAGATGTGTGTAGGGAATGTCAAAACGGAGCTAGTTCCTTCCCTGATCACCTAGAACTACCCTGAAGGGTTCCAGGATTTCTTAGATAAGGACCAGCGCCTCGAGGAGGCTCTGCAACAGGCTAGTCAGGCACGTTTGCTGCCCCCTGTGATCCCAGCCAGGAGGGCTGCCAGAGCCGAACCCGCCGCGATGGACCAAATAGAATCCCCCAGGCAGCTGGAATTACTGCCAATGGCACCGACCCCGCAACCCCGTAGAGGTCCTCCACCTCAAGCGCAGGCTCCTGCCCAGCAGCGACCGCCTCAGAACCGACAGGTTCCCCCATGCAATGCGCCACCACCACCTAGGCAAGACAATCAGGCACCGCCTCCTCGGCAGGCCCCTCCGGCCCCTCATCAGGGCCAGGCTCCCAGGGCCCCCTATCTGGAAAGAAGGCACCAGACTTACTCGTTCAACGAGAATCAGGTCCCTGGTTACTTCCGAAGTGCTCTAGAGCAAGGGATTGTGCGTTTACCCGAGTGCAGAAGGCCGACAGAGGCGAATCTCACCGATCACCCCAACTACTGTCCCTATCATCAGATTCTGGGGCACACCCTCAAGCAATGCTATGTGTTTAAATACTAGCTTCAAGACCAAGTCGATAACAACATAGTCAGGTTGGGACCAACACTAACACAAGTAGCGGGTGTCTTTGTAGGTTCAGAGATCGGTAGCGACAGCGAAGGCGAGTGGCAGCAGGTTCCCAACCATGGGTCCCAAAAATACGACGACTGGATGGCTTTAAAAACCGTCTCCCATGCCCATGGTATCATTCGGGCATGCCTAAAATAGCCGGATCCTTCAGAGGAAGTAGCCAGTACCTCTGTATCGTCATCACAACTGACCTCTTCCCAAAAGGGTAAGCAGCGACGACGCAAGAAGAAGCAACGCGCTCCACCTCTGCCATCGTCATCCCATACTCTTGGCGACTTTATGCCACATGAAATAGGGATTCCTCCCAGAGTCCGCCCAGTGGTGGATGACTCGTCGAGCGACATCCAGGGGTACGCTTCGGTTAACACCGTGGAGATGGTAAAGCCCTATATGGCTCCCGACGAGGGGGAACGCCAGGTGAACCTCCCCAACGTCCCCAGCCGATGCCAACATCAGCGGAAACACAACCACATAGGTTGTCGAGGCACGTTAGCGGGCACTTTGAGTCAAGTCGTGCACGCTACTGAAACCATACAACAGGCTCAGTGCAGATCTCAATATGCGCAATCTCATCTGATGCCCTCAGATCTACCTCCACCGCCATTTGTGTTACTGGATCAGGCAGAGCTTCCTTGCCCGTATCGCGGTTAGTCTTACCTGGCTGCAGGCCAATATCCATTGTCCAGTCCTAATTCAGCGGCTACTCTCCAAGCCTCAACTAGTAGGCAGTAGGATGTACCTAGTACTAGCCAGCCGCCGGTTCAACCGGTAGGACCCGCTATGACTCCAACTGTAGAGCGACCTCCTGTAGGCAGAATCTCACGTCTGGCATGAAAGTACGATGTCCTGAAGCACCTGGTCGGAATTCCAGCAAGGATTTCCATCCTTGAGGCCCTTCTCCTATCGTCTGAAATGCGCGAATCACTTACCGAGGCCCTAAGGAGCCCCCTTCAGTTTGAGACGGAAGTAGTAGCTGCGGAAGCCTTCCATGCTGAGGTAATTGAGAATGCTGAATACCAGGAAGTTATCTCGTTCTCTGGTGAAGATGAAGACCCTCCCATACATGGTCATATTCGCCCACTGTACGTCACTGGCCAGTTCAATGGCATGGAAGTCCGCCGCTGCCTCGTTGACACGGGTTCTGGGATCAACCTAATCCCAACACGGACACTACGAAAGATGGGTTTTTCGGAAGATGATTTAACTCCCTCCAACCTCAGAATCCAGGGATACGACAGGACTGAGCAATCCCCAATCGTCAAGATCCGCCTGAAGACCCAGTTCAGTGGCCTAATTTCCAGCACCGAGTTCATGGTTGTCTCCCAAGACACCGCCTACAACGCATTGATGGGTAGGCCATGGCTCCACCTGCATGAAGCGGTCCCTTCGTCATATCACCAATGCCTCAAATACTCCCTCAATGGTTGAGTAGGCATGCTCCAAGGAGATGCATCTCCTTTCGCCTCTTGTGAAGCCCACTATTTAGACGCCGACTATTACAAGAGCAAGGATAAGAAAATCCTAGCAAGTGAAGAGGAATCCACCCCGATCACAAGTGATCCATGGGCAAGCATGGATGACGCCTACATCTTCCCAATCCATCAATTGGAGGCCACGACCCCCGACATGGGGCAATGTTTTGTTGTTTAAAGTACGAAAGGAAGGCATGTTACCATGTCCAAGTGACAGCGGAAAATCACCTCGTACTTCTACACCAACCAGGCTCAGGTGATCCCGGAACCTCCTAACCCTGTGCGGTATCGGAATGTCAGGATTATGGAAATGGCGGTACGTCATACGTGTCTCTTCCGCCGGGCTGGAATCAACCGACTCAGGCCGACGCGTCACCACTGCTTTGATGTCATCAAACGTGGTCCCTTAGGCCGAAGACCAGATGGGATAGGATAGACTGCCTTCATTGACATGGTCTCAGTGGCGCATGGGTCTCCTAATATGATGACCATTGCTGCCCAAGCCGGCACCAACTACCCATCGGGGTTTGATAGCTCAGAAGCGGATCCCCTTGCGGGAAATCCCTCCACGGGTGGAGAGGAAGATCTGGAGGATGCTCCCCCCGACTTTGAGGAAGGCGTCTCTACCACGATTGATGAACTGGTACAGATGAATCTTGGCAGTGAGGCAGATTCGAGACCCACAATGATCAATGCAGCCATGCCCCCCGAGGAGTAGCAGCAGTACGTAGACTTTCTCAAACAACACCGTGATGTGTTTTCCTGGAGTTACGGTGAGATGCCAGGACTAGATCCTCAAGTAGTCGTTCACCGCCTGGGCCTCCCGTCAAACCATAGTGGGTTTAAGCAGCCTTTCATAAAGATGCATCCTTCTCACAGTGCCATGGTTAAGGCTGAGGTTGATAATCTTATCAAATCCAACTTCGTCAAGGAAGTCCAATACCTCAAGTGGCTTGCCAACATTATGCCAGCCAGGAAGAAGAACGAGCAGATCAGAGTCTGCATCGACTTCCGAGACCTCAATCGCCACTGCCCAAAGGATGATTTTCCCCTTCCGGTGACCGAGTTATTGATTGATGCCACGACTAGGTTTCAAGCCCTCTCTTTCATGGATGGGTATTCCGGGTACAACCAGATCTGGATGGCCCCCGAGGACGAGGAGTCCACTGCCTTCAGGGCTCCCCAAGGTACTTTTTGTTACCAGGTTATGCCCTTTGACCTGAAAAATGCAGGTGCCACTTATTAGCGGGCCATGCATCGCATATTAAAGCTGATTCTCAGGACGCTAGTGGAATGCTACGTGGATGATCTAGTGGTCAAATATCTCCAGTGCCAAGACCATCTCAAAGACCTTGAGAAAGTGTTCGGTTTCCTCTATTCCCGCCACCTGAAGATGAACCCGTTAAAGTGTGCCTTCAGGGTCACCTCTGGGAAGTTTCTTGGATTTTTTGTTAGATACCGGGGCATTGATATCGACCTAGAGAAGATCAAGGCCATCAGCCAAATGCCTCCCCCGAGCAATATTCGTGAACTTCGAGGTCTCCAAGGCCACTTAGCCTATATATGCCGATTCATCGTGAATTTGGCCAGCAAGTGTAAGCCCTTTTCCCGGCTCATGAAGAAAGGCGCCGACTACGAATGGGATGAAGAGTGTCGGACCAAATTCGAGGAAATCAAGCAGTATCTTCTCTAACCTCTGGTTCTGATGCCACCCATCTCTGGAAAGCCTCTGGTCCTTTACGCAACCGCCCTGGAATGATCCCTCAACGCACTTCTCGCCCAGAAGAATAATGAGGGTATGAAGAACAGTCTCTACTATCTCAGCCTCATGATTCTAGATACGGAGATCATATACTCCCCTATCGAAAACAGTTTCCTCGCGCTCGTGTTTTCCATACAGAAGTTGTGGCATTACCTGCTGCACCATGAGGTACAGTTGGTCTCTTGGGTAGACCCACTGAAGTACATCCTGAACCGCCCCATGTTGACTGGCCGACTAGCGTGGTGGGAGGTGATCCTCCAGCAGTTCGACATCAGGTTCGTGCCTCAGAAGGCCATCAAGGGACAGACATTGGCAGACTTCTTAGCTGCTCATCCAACCTCCACAGATCAATCCCTGGACCTGGATTTTCCTGATGAGATGATCCTCTCAGTCGGTCATGCCGTCTCATGCTGGCAAATGCACTTCGACGGTGCCTCCCGGAGCCCCACCGGTAGGAGGCTCAACGATCCTAAGCTCAACATAGTGGGTCTGGGTATCGTCTTCATCACCCTGGCGCAATTCATCCTGACATACTCATTCCTATTGTCAGAAGGCTGTACCAACAAGGAGGCAAAGTACCGGGCTCTCATCACCGGAATTGAGTTGGCCCTTGAGATCGATGTGCCCCATCTACATGTGAAATGAGATTCCGAGTTGGTCATCAAGCAGGTCAATGGTGACTATATCGTCAGAAAGCCGAAGCTTGTGCCATTGCTGGAGTACACCCTCCGTCTAATGGCCCAGTTCCCTTCTCGACCAGAGGTTACCCATGTCCCTCGGTCACAGAACGGTCAAGCAGACGCTTTGGCTGGCTTAGCTGCATCGCTCGCAGAACCCAAGAAAGATGATTTGATCATACATGTGGCACACCGGAGATTCATTTCCCCCGTCACCCCAGAGGACAATGACGGCCTGCGGGTAACTCATCTCACTGCCGGACCTTCTACGTCAGGGGTCCTAGGTTCATCAGATGCAGTGGTTGAGGCCACTCTTGACTGGAGGGTACCTTTTGTTGAGTATCTCCAAAATGGTTGCCTCCCCGACGACCGGGCCCAGTACGAGCAAATCTGACGTCGTGCGCTGCAATTTACCCTCTAGAGCGGTCCCGGTCTTGAGCAGATCCTCTATAAGCGGAGCTTCGATGGTGTTATCCTTCGTTGCATTCAAGGAGTCGAGATTTCTTAGGTTATGCAAGAGGTTCATGCCGGTTCCTGTGGTTCCCACCAAGCTGGGCCATATCTGTCCCATCAAATCCGGAGGTTGGGGTACTTCTGGCCCTCTATGATCCATGATTGTATTGAGTTTGCCAAGAGATTCCATGTGTGCCAAGTTCACACTAACTTCCTGCATCAGCCACCAGAGCCTCTCCACTCCACCAAGTATTCTTGGCCATTTGCGATGTGGGGACTCGATGTTGTGGGACCATATCCACCGGCGACATCTCGCAAGTGTAGGTTCATCCTAACTGCTACAGATTTCTTCTCCAAGTGGGCAGAGGCAGTTCCACTCAAAGAGGTCAAGGCCCATTCCATCATTGACTTTGTGAGCTCCAATATCATCCACCGGTTTGGGGTACCTCACGCTGTCCTCACCGATAACGGCACCAACTTCCGAGTGGCCGAGCTGAAGAAGTTGTATGCCAAGTATAATATCCGTTCGAACCATACCTCTCGCTATCATGCACAGGCAAATGGACAGATCGAGGCGTTCAACAAAACCCTCTCTAACATTCTGCAAAATATGGTTGGTCAGAACAAGAAAATTTGGCCAGACAAGCTCCCCAACACCCTCTGGGATTATCAGATGACGACTCGTAATTCCACCCAGGTGACCTCATATTCTCTAGTGTATGGAGCTGAGGCCATCCTACCCATTGAGATCCAGCTGCCATCGTTACGCACTGTAGTCTATGACCATCAGGCACCAGATAAGGTGGCTGAAATCCGTCTAGCTGAATTGGAAGCACTGGACGAGAACATGCTTCGTGCCCTGCAAAATCTGGAAAGGCATCAGAATAAGATAGACAGAGCCTTCAACAAGAAGGTTCGACTTCACTCTTTTATGCAGGGTGACCTAGTGTTGGCCCTTAGAGCGCCAATGATCCCCGGTGGGAAACCTCCCAAGCTAGAGCCCAAATGGGAAGGACCTTACGTCATCCATAAGGTTTACCCCAACGGAGCATACTCCTTGGTGACCACGGATGGTAAACGCGTAACTCCTCCCACCAATGCCAAGTTCCTCAAGAATTACTTTGCCTAAGCATCATTGGTCTGACACGACCTTAAACTGTACAGTCCCGCACAACCCTAAACTGCATGTTACGATCCCGCACGACCCTAAACTACACCATCGTCCTACAAGACGATAAACTGCAAAATGGTCCGAGATCTATGACCTTAAACTAAGATCTCCCCCGTCCTTACTGTAAGACGTTAAACTGCAAGCTGGTCAGGCCTCCCTGATCGAGGCTCAGCCTCAGGCCCCTTGGCCTCTTCAGGCCCCTGGCCCCCATCCTTACTGTAATACATTAAACTGCAAGCCGGTTAGGCCTCCCTAACCGAGGATCAGCCTCAGGCCCCTTGGCCTTTCCGGGCCCCTAGCCCCTATCCTTACTGTAAGACATTAAACTGCAAGCCGGTCAGGCTTCCCTGACCATGGCTCAGCCTTAGGCCCCTTGTCCTTTCCAGGCCCCTGGTCCCCATCCTTACTGTAAGACGTTAAACTGCAAGCCGGTCAGGCCTCCCTAACCGAGGCTCAGCCTCAGGCCCCTTGGCCTTCGTCGACTCAGGATCTCTTATGGGATTGTATGGTGTGGTGTGGGACACCTCCTCATTCACGTCGGGTTACCCGCCGTACCATACATATCCCCAAATGAGATACATCTCGGCCAGCATGACATTAAACTGCGCTTCAAGAACTATGTGCAGCTTGATTCCCATCCTCATGGGATACGTAGGAACGCTCAGACGTCCCGTCTTAAGCCCAACCCCGAGCTCTTCTCTTTCACTGTCCCCCCTGGGTATATTTTTCTTGGAGGATCCTTGCATGATGAGGAGTAGGCTTTCTTAGCCCCACTTATACAAGGATTATAAGGGTCGCACCATGTGCCCACTCCCGTTCTTCTATTCTCCCACGTTCTTACCGCACGACGTTAAACTGCATGGCCTCCAAGAACTACGTATGGCTTGATTCCCATCCTAATGAGATACGTAGGAATGCCCGGACATTTTGTCTGTTGGCCCAGCCCAAAAGCCAAAATCTTCCCCTCGAGTCAAGACATATGGTAGGGTGCACACTTTTGCCCTAACTCACGTCAAGCAAGCCTCGACCCGGCTGCACGTCCCCCTTGGAGATGTTCGCCTCTTTTGTGGATGGGTACAACTATGCTCCACCCACTCCTTGACTGGGATTCCATCACTTTCCTCACCCGGAGGGACCCCCAAGAATGGCCTGGATACCACGCCCAAGGGCTCTCCTACCGATACGGGCCAACACCTCCGAGGGTTTCCGAGCAACAAGCTGATATAAGTCCCGCCTTGTGAATTTGGTCAATGGTTGATGCTCATTTGTTGCTCCCATATCAGGTCACCATAAAGACGCTGTGTTTCGAACATGGTCAACAATGTTCTGGATCTTCGGGTCCACCCCGAGATGTCCCAAACATCGAGTGCAGTGATTCGTTCTGCCCCATCCCGAAGTGAAAACCTTCCCTCCGGGTGGTGCCAACGGTCGGGCCCATGAACCTGACTCTCTTATAAGGGATGTACGAGGTGGTAAAGGATTATTTCCTCATTCACGCCGGGTTAATTGCCATGTCGTGCACATCCCCGGATGAGATACAGTTATCTCTTTCCCCGTCCTTGCTGCAAGACATTAAACTACAAGTTAGTCAGGCCGTCCTGATCGAGGTCCAGCCTCAGGCCTCCCTCACTGAGGCCTAGCTTCATACCCCTTGGACTTCTCGAGCCCTAGCCCAAGTTCTTACCCAGAGTGTATGGTGTGGTGAGGGATTATGTCCACATTCACGTCAGTTTGTTCTCCGTACCATACACCTCCTCTATCTAGGGGTTCTTATTCCCCGACCATCGTCCTTACTGCAAGACGTTAAACTGCGAGTAGGCCAGGCCTTCCTGACCAGAACCCAACTATTAGGCCCCATGGACTTTTCGGTCCCCCTGGCCCAGGTACTTTCCTACGAGATTGTGCGGAGTGGTGTGGGATTATCTCCTCATTATTCGCTACACCGCACACGCCCTCGATAGGGTATCTTGCCCCTAGGTATCTTCTAGAACTACGTGTGGCTTGATTCCCATCCTTATGAGATATATAGGATCGCCTGAATGTCTAAGATTAGGGTCCAGCCCCACCTATCAAAAATCTCCATCCCACCTTGGCCCCTTGGCCTACCCTTCCTCCATGAGGGGAGTATATGGTTTGGTGTGGGATTATGTCCTCATTAACGACAGTCTTGTAATGACCACACCATGTGCCTCTCCCTCCTGAGATGTTTCATCGACCCTCTTCGGAGGTTCACCAATGTGCCTAAAGGTACTCTGGTTTATTACCTAGAATGTCGGACTTTACTCAGACATGTCCACACCCGCTTTTCAGGCTTTGTGTATCTCTCCATCAGGGCTTCCATCATCTTTCACACCCGGAGGGACCCCCAAGAACGGTCTGGATACCATGCCCAAGGGCTCTCCTACCGTTACGGGCCAACGCCCCTAAGGGTTTCGGACAACAAATCGATAAAAATCCCACGTTGCGAATATGGTCAGTGGTCGATGCTCGTTTGTTGTTCCCACCTCAGGCTAACGCGATATGGAGACTATTTTCTGCCATGGTTAATGGTTATCCTCTATCGCCACACCAACCCCATTAAGCCCAAAATTTCGGTTACACGATTCACATCCTTTTCCATTATCATCACGTCCAAGCGAAGTTTCGAAGCTCTTGGTACTATTCCTCCGTGCACGTCTGCGTGTTGGGGGAACAAAGCTGTGTCAAATGTGTCCTTCGGGGCTCTTCACCAACTTCCCCTCGATGGATGTTTCAGGTATTGTGATAAGGATCTTCCCCCCTTGTTTCCCACACCGAGTTTAACTCACGTGGGCTTAGGGATAGGGTCGAGGTCTGCACTTACCTGGAAAGTTGTCATCCACCCATGGTCCAAGCTCTAAGACCATAAACTAAGATCTCCTCAGAACTACGTTCAGCTTGATTCCCATCCTCATGGGATACGTAGGACCGCCCGAACGTCTTGTTTTCAGGTCCAGCTCATTTGGGAGCTAGTCTCTCCCCTGTTACCATTCACCTCTATGTGGGCCCCTCAGCCTGAGGTTCCTCTCTCGGGACTGTGTACGGTATAATGTGGGATTATGTCCCCATTCAATTCAGTTATTCTGCACTACACCATACACATTCCCCGCCTAGCATTTTCTCTGCTACATCTGCGCTGCATGACGTTAAAATGCATGCTTGGTCCTATCACATGACCCTAAACTATGACATTATCGTCCTGCCCGCATGATAAAAAACGACACTGCATTGTGATGACCTCGTTGTAGAGGACATCACGTTGGGTATTGGTCACGTGCCATGCCATTTTTCAACGACTATCACGGCTTGATTCTTGTGGCGACACCAGGGCTTGCTACCCCAAGCCCATCGCTTCACAAAAAAAACCACTCACCTTAAAGGACAAACAAGATTTATCAAAGTCTGCTTCTTTCAGTGCAAGGGTCACGCCCACACTTCCCTTTTTCCCTGGCACTGGTACCTTACCGTGCCACCCTTTTAGAACTACGTATGGCTTGATTCCCATCCTCATGAGATACATAGGAGCGCCCAGGCACTTCCCCGTGGACCCAACTTAACTTTCATGTTCGGTCCCTCGACTTGAGCACTCCCCAAAGAACGCATGGTAAGTAGGGCTTATGTCCTCATCCACGTCGAGTTTTTCGTAAGTACCCGTCACGTGCCTCCTATGCTTCCTCCCACCCATGGTCTGAATTCTATGACCCTAAACTAAGATCCCCATATGGTAAAGGACTATGCTCCCTCTATCTAATATTCCTAGTTGTCGTGTTCAGATGTGTTTTGACAAAGAGCCCTAAGAGTGGGATTTCCATAGGGACATTCCCCTCGTCCCATAACCAAGCTTCATGAGCTCACTATTTGGATCCTCATCCTCTTCCACATCCAAAAGGACCCTCGTATGACATGGATTCTAGGATTAAGGGATCTCTATGGATGCTGGACCTAAGGGCCCTCCAATCGTTTCGGGCCAACGTCCCTACGGATCTCTGACAACATTTGTGACATGGTTCCGTGTTTCGAACATGGTCAACGGTCGACCCTCATTTGTCTGTCCCCATTCTAGGCTAACGTGATATGGGTGCTGTGTTTCTGCCATGGTTAACAGTTATCCTCTATCATCACGCCGCCGTCATTGTGATCCAAATCTAGAGCGTCATGATTCACACATTTCCACTCCCTCATGTTCAAGTGGGATTTCGACACACTCGGCTCTATATCTTCGTGCATCTAGGTGCGCCACGTGTTCGTGTTAGTATTAAGGGACCGGTATTCATCGAGCGTCCCCTCACCCTAACCTGCCCCCTTTCTGTGTCGGGAAAGTCCCACCACTACTTCTTGTTTCCCACATCGAGCATGACTCACGTGGGCTTAGTAGTTTTGGCAGGATGTGTACCAACACATCTAGGCTTCTCATCGTCCCGCATGACGTTAAACTGTGATTTCAGAACTACGTATGGCTTGATTCCTATCCTCATGGGATACATAGAGATGCCCTGGTATTTTGCCTAGGGTCCAGCCCATAGGAATCATTAATCCTATTCTTCCCCTTTCTGCCCCCCCTGGCCAGACCCCTTGTAGAGGACCATGTAACTATTATTCTACCCTGAACAAGTTCAGGATGCCCCAAGATCCCATTGGGAAGCAACATACCCCCTCGCTAGAGAGGCCCTGTCCTAAAGAAGGAAGGATCCGAAATCAAACCGATGCGCTCATTTGGCGTACTCCCACCACGGTGGTGTAGTTACATGAGTATTGGATTCTGTTCTGAAAAACCATCACTCCATATTCCACGCTTTGCGTGCCCCTTATTCGGACCCTCGTACCCTTTCATGTCTGAAGGGACCCCATAACGGCCCGGTCTCATGCCGCATCGGCTCATCTACCATCCTGGGTCAACGTTCTGGAAGACTGGTCATGTTTGTAAGGACCCCCTAACAGTATGGGTGCTAGACCTAGGGTCCGCCTACTGTCCTGGGCCAATGTCCCGAAGGACTGATCAACAAAATTTGTGACATGGTCCCATGTTTTGAACATGGTCAATGGTCGAACCTCATTTGTTGTCCCCATATCAGGCTAATGCAGTAAGGATATCGTTTCTCTGCCACAGTTAATGTTTGTCCCTTATTGTCACGCCATCCCCACAGTGTTCCGAATCTTGGGTATCGTGATTCACACTTCCCATTTCCATCTATTCAGACCGATTTCAGCACCCTTGGCATTGCATCGTTTGTGCATAAGAGCACGCTAAAGAAACAGTAATTCGGCTGTTTTGAGAACCTCCTTCTCCGGCTAGGCCTCTCCCATCTTCCGGAAATCCGGACTGGTTATCCAAACCCCGGATGCCCGAAGCTTGTTTTCCACTCCCATGTTGGGTGGGACGACGAGGAAACTATCTCCTGTTTCTCACACCGGGCTTGACCCATTGAGCTTGGGGAATTGTCGCCGGACGTCCCGCAAACATTGTAGGGATGTAATGAACCGATGCAAACAGTGGAAATCGTGCATGCTACGACATTCAAAAGAAGAAAAATTGAAGCGTGAAAGTACCATTAAAAGGTTTGTAATTTGTTACAGTACCCGAGGGTCGACTCCCCCCATAGACGGGTTGACCCCGTCAAAAGAGCATTGCAGCTCCGCCACCCTTCGGCTTGTGGTGTCCAGGAATTGCTGCTGCTGACTCAGCTCCCGCTCCTCCTCAGCAGCGGCGAGGCGCAGTTCGTCAGCCTTGGTCTTAGCCCCCTCTATGCCAGCCTGAATGGTAGCCATCTTTCCAGAAGCCTGCCTCATGTGCTCTTATGCCTCTGCCAGCTAGGACTTAAACCATGAGATTAGCTCAGATTGTGTATTAAGAGAGGCTGAGTGCTCATCCACCTGGGCCTGCAGCTGTTGGACTTCACTTTCAGCCTCCTGGAGCTTCTTGATGTTTGTCGCCTTCCTCCGCTGCCAGCCCACGCTGAGCCCGCGATCATACTCCCAGATCTTCTCGACCATGAGATCGCAGATTAGCTCATGAGGACATTGGGCATCCACTCCCCCAGTGCACAGTTCGCGTAGCTGTGAGCGAAGTCTATCCATTTCGTTTAGCCATAGTGCTTGGGGGGTGTCCTTGGTGAAGCGCATGATTAGCTTCCACGATCGGCGGCGGACTATGCTGCTGTCTTCTTCATCAGAGGTCGTTTTGTCCCAGTCTGCACGATTGGCACGCTCGTATGCAGGATACGCCCGCAGGAAGTCCTCTACAGGATCTGCATCTGGCATTGAATCTGGTGCGACATCTGGCACCAGAGCAGGCGTGACGGGACTTGGGGCGGCCGGTTGATCCTCTTCATCAGAGTCCACCTCAATAACCTCGGGCACGAACCTGATGGTGGTCCCGCCAATGATGGTGTGTGTTGCAGCTCAGGGAGATGGGGGGACTATCTCCATAATCACCGGCATGCCCCTAGGAGGGATTCCACCAGACATCCCGACCAGCCTTGCCACAGCAGACCATGCTAGTCAGAGAACTATATGACAAAGAGGGACATAAACGTTAGTTGGAAGAATCTACATGTGACAACAATGAATCCAGTAGAGGAAACTTATGGAGATCAAAATCCTGGTGTTTCTCTTGAGTCGATGCTGACGGGACCCCGGGGCATGGCCCTCCATATACTGTTGGAAGGTCTGGAGATTCTAGAGGAGCCACCTTGGGTGCTCTGTCCCCACCAGACACAGAACTGAATGTAGCCATAGGCGCGGGTTCTGAAGGTCTTGCATCATCACCCGCCAAGGGGCAAGAGCGAGGCCTGCGTACAAGTTCCTCCTGCATAGTTCAAACATCGGTGATAAATCCATGATGTCCCGAGAACGAACCATAAGGAAAGAAGTTCAGAATGCTACCTCGAGAGCCTCTGCAAAATCATCAGAATCCGAGTCTTGTTCTCTGACTTCGCCCTCCTCCAACGGGCTCACTCCGACAGCCTCATCCTCCTGAGAGGATTCCTCTGATTCTTCTGGTAGGGGGAAGCGCTCCCTCAGATAGGCAGCTAACAGCTGTGGGGGAACCGTCCGATCCAGCAGTACCCTCACCCGGTCTGTCATTGGGTGTGGGACACCACTGGATTGAACGTAGTCATCCAGCTCATCCAAGTATTGCTCCGCCTCCACCAGAGACGCCATAAAACCAGCCCGGACTAGGCCTATGCCTAGTAACTCCATCCCAAGGTGATTCAAGTGCACCCACATCTCAGGTGGAATGAGGAATTTCCGGTTGACATCCCAAATGTCCCAGGCCTCCGGGAAGACGACATCCTCTGCCATGTCGATATGACGCAACCGCTTCCCCAGATCCTGAGCGGATATCCTGTGAAATCCCCTCGGTGGATGCCCCTACGGATGGCCCTGCTCTTTTGGAATCACCAGATCTGCTGCTACCGCCACACCCTCGTCCAGTGTGGGCCTCACCGCCACGGCAGCCCCGCCACCACGAGAGACCCTTGCTGCCCTCTGGCCCCGACCTCGGGATAGGGGAGGCCCTCCATCACCAACTCAAACGGTTGGCTGCCTCAGCATCTCCCCCAGATAAGCGACCTCCCAGCTGATGGCATACTCCCCCACCAATCCGAAAGCGGGTGCTCCTCGTGATGTACCTCCCAGTAGACCTGCGGGGTCAGCCGCTGGAGGCACCAGAACTGCCTCACAAACTGATGTGGGGTGTACGGTTCATAGAGTGGCTCACGATCTACTCGTGCCACCAAAACTCCACCTCGAAAGGCCAGGAGATAAGCCCGGTGCTCTTCTATCCCCTTCCGTCGTCCGTGAGTACCCCTGTCGGCAATGGAAACATGTGGAAGATGAACTCATCTGCCCTCCACATCCGATTCAGCACTATCGGTATGGTTAGTTTGAATGGGAAGCTTTCGGCCGCATTCAGAATGGAGGGGTGGAAGTTTGATCCCGGTGGCGAGATAGGGTTTGGATACTCATAAATCCCTCTAATGTACACCGCAATCCACCCATACAGAAGGTGGAAGGGCCCGCATATCCTTGGCGGCTTCTTTCCCTCGCTAACGTGCCGCAGCATCCTGTACAGCTTGGCGAGCATTGGAATCCCCAAATTGACCCGCTGCCCCATGGCCAACATAGACGCCATGATGAATGAGCTGGGCCGCACCCCCATGCTGGTATCTCTCACCAGTAGGATCCAACCACAGATAAGGGCCGCGATGAACTCCTCCAGCCTAACTATCGGCTGCTATTCAGTGCTGACACTGAAACCCCAAGTCTTCCATTAGCTGTCCTCCAAGACCCGCCAATACGAGTGCTCCTTGCCCCGTTGAGCCACCTTCGGACAAGTTTGAGGCCTCAGAGGGAACTCTCGATTCTCCGTGAAGTTCAGGAACCGCTCGAACCACTTCTTAAAGTGGACATCCCTCACTGCCTCCTTGTCCTATCTAGGGACCAGTGCCATCAGCGCCGACGCCAGTCGCGACATCTGATCCTTATCCTCCCATGCACTCATGACGGGGAGGAACTCATCATACATGGACCCCAAGATCAGAACCCCTAAAATCTGGTGGACATCCCACAGGTTGATTCCCACCTCCCCATGGTGCAGGTAAAAATTATTGGTCCTAGACGACCATCTGCTCAGCAGCTCCAGCATCAGCTGTTTCGGTTGGTAAATGTGGAATTGGGAGGCCCATGCTGACTCATACAAACCCAATCTCCTCAGATCGGCCCCAAAATCATCGCATGAGGCGCCTACCCAGTAGGCCCATGCCCATTAATTGGTGAAGTTTCCGCCCTAGCACATGTCCCACTCATCGAACCACCCCTTCATCGAATCCTGCAAAGCCTCCTTCAGCATGGTGCGGTACAGAGGAGGGGACGTCTCCGGTTGCAGTGGCTCCCCGTCAATATTGTTCACATGTTTGTAGAGATAGTCGGTGGTGACGGGTGTGAAGTCCTCCCACGCATGACCATCAGCCACCCTGAAGCACTGGCGCTGGCATGGCGTGCTCCTGAACCAACAAACTGGTTCGTCCCTACTCGCCTCAGGGATGAAGACATCATCCCTCAGCCCGAAGCCATACAAGGGCAGCTTATTGCACTTCGGGTAGTTCTTCTGACTCTCTGATAGCAGTGCTGTCAAAGAATTATGATCCGAGTGACTTTGGACCATCTCTCCAAGGCCCAGACAGTTAGCCATCTCATACCTCCAAGCAGCATCTGCAAGCACCCCCAACACAGCTTCTCTATGGGCCATTTCGGTTTCGGAACTCGAAAAAATTTCAGGTCAGGTTGCAAAGGTTGCTCGTGAAGATTTCTCGCGAAGCTTGGGCGCAAAACCAAGCTGCGGAGCCTGGCCTAGGCCGGCAAACAAAAGTTCTCTTGGTGCGGTCGTGGAGTAGGAGACTCGTGGTTCGCCGCGAAGCTCGATTCACGGAGAGCAGACGCGGAGTACGTGGAGCTTCGCGAAGTTGAGAGCGCAAAAGGAAAAAAGTAGCGAGAAGAAAAAAGAGAGGTCAACCCCCCTATTTATAGGCGGCGACTCCGGAGCTTCACGGTGCGTCCCGCCCGTGCGGAGCATCGCGGTGCGTCCAGACAGCGCGACCACTGTCCGCCCCGCACACCCTCTTCGTGAGGCCGCATCGCGAACCACCGATAATTTTGGCGATTTTCCCTCAAACTTCGACCCTTCGTCCCTCTGAAGCTACAACTCTGAGGGGGGGCATTTGTTGGTGCCAAAATATTGGACGACAAAGGAAGAAGGAAAAGAAGCCAGCGCGCTGCCCCTGCGAAGCGCAGCCACGGAGCGCACCCCAGTAACGCGGCTGCCACAAAGCAAAGGAGGCGGTAACGCTCCGCGAACGTCCTGACGTTCGTGAGCTCGTCGCGAAGCTCCTGAGGTGGTAACGCTCCACGAACGGCCTGACGGTCGTGAGCCCACCGTGAATCTCCTGAAGCGGTAATGCTCCGCGAACGGCCTGACGTTCACGCGCCCGCCGCGAAGCACCCGCCGCCCCTTCGCACCGCGTGATCTCTGCTTCGCAGCGCCCCTTTCCTATAAATATTGGGCTCCCCCTGAGTCCAAAAGGAGGGAGAATCCGACCTTTCAGCTTCTCATCTCCCGAATCGCGAAGCACCCTTCGCCCCCGAGAATCATGAGCTCCGCGAGGTACTTCTACTTCGCGAGATGCCTTCGCCTTGTCTCGTTTTGAGCCCCTATTCAGAGAGGGATGCCCTTCGTGAAGCCTAAGGGAATTCGTGAAGGAAGCGGATTCCCAAGGGAACCCGGGCAGCCACAGAGCATTTATGCTTCACGAAACACCCATCCTATACTAGTGATCCACATGCCAAGGTGGGGTTGTTGTACATCGCGAAGCACACTGCTTCACAGCACCTTGCTTCATGAGGCACCTCTGCTTCGTGAGGCAGTGCTCCGTGAATACTATTCCACTTCGTGAAGCACCTCCCATTCACACCCCTACCCCATGATAAGTCCAAGGCACTCCACTTCACGAAGAATACTCCTTTTCTTGGCAATTCCTCTTCCCGTGCGACCCTCCAGGTTTGCACGATGTGATTTCAAAGTCCCATGGACAACACCACCCGTAGAATTGCTTCGCCTAATGCTTATTCACATAGGCACACTAACGACTATTGCTTCTTCGCATAGCCACGCTAACGTGGACCCCTCGATGGTTCGCTCCGCGACCCCCCTTTACCACGGCTTTGCTGGTACCTTCCCTTCCCCAAGGGGCAGAGGGTACCAGTTATGTAAGTCCTAGGGGTGCGGAGTAAACCCACCTCATCCATGCTACAGGACGTTAAACTGCCAAGCACCTCGTCCTCAACACATGACGTTAAACTGTGATTAGACCCCGTGCCTCACACGCAGGGTCCCCCCGGCTCAGAAATTCTTTACGCCCGCTCGTCTCCACGGGAATGGATTATTCCTCACATGGAATGAGATCCTCCTTATTGGAGTAGCGTATGTCCACGGGATAAGGGAAAACACCTTGGTGTAAGCCCCCCTAGCCTCTCTTGCGGAAGGTTTCACCCATGCACCTCCGTACTTCCCCACTGCCAAGACAAGTGGAGCCCCTTTCCCACTGCACTTTATCGCACTTCGGGCCTCCATCTTGGAGTAAGTCCCAGCACCATGGGCCGCCTAACGTGTAATCCCCTCTTTATTTCCCACGGACGCATCCTTCGCGACGTGATCATCAGGTCCCTACAACCTCTTGTTTCTCACACCGAGCATGACTCACGTGAGCTTAGAGTGAGCGCCGATCCTGACCCCCACCTAAAGCGAACTACGGGGACTTTGATCCATGTCAAGACATGGTACGTAGGAAGCCTCCACGAGGTTCAATCCCACCACTCAGTCGTTTCTTCACGTCGAGTCACCACCTGATCGTCCAACATGACATTAAACTGTATGCCCCCATCTAGCATGACATTAAACTGCACATCCATTTGAACTATGAGGTCTTTAATCCATGTCAAGGCATGGTACGTATGAAGCCTCCCTGAGGTTCAAGCCCACCGCCTGTCATTCCTTCACGTCAGGTTCCACCCTCGTCCAACATGAAGTTAAACTACATTCCAGTCCAACGACAAGCTGTTGCGACCAACCTGAACTACATGGTATTTGATCCGTGTCAAGGCATGGTATGTAGGAAGCCTCCACGAGGTTCAATCCATTCACTTTCACGTCAGTTCACTGAAAAAACCCAAATTGAACTATGTGGTCTTTGATCTGTGTCAAGGCATGGTACGTAGGAAGCCTCCACGAGGTTCAAGACCACCACCAATGAACCCACAGGTTCACATCCACGTCGGTTCGCTGACGAAATCCACCACCTGAACTACGGGGTCTTTGATCCATGTCAAGGCATGGCATGTAGGAAGCCTCCATGAGGTTCAAGCTCATCACCCGTTGGTCATTCCGACCTCCTTCACGTCGGTTCACCAACACCTGGGCAACCTAGTGTGTAAGCCCCACACCATCTAGACCAAGGTCTATTTTCTTTCACATCGGTTCACCGACACCCACCATTCATGCCCGAACTATGAGGACTTTGATCCATATTAAGGTATGGTACGTAGGAAGCCTCCATGAGGTTCGAGCCCATCACCCGGTCGTTCCGACCCCATTCATGTCGGTTCACCCCCGCCCCGCATGATATTAAACTGTATTCCACATCTCGTCTGAACTACGAGGACTTTGATCCGTGTCAAGACATGGTACGTAGGAAGCCTTCCTGAGGCTCAAGCCCAACTTCACTATTGCCCTTGCGATGGTCCCATTTCATTCCCCCTCTACTTCATCCATCCACCCATCCATCATCCACCCTGATTCTTACCCGGGCCGCCACATCCTGGTGAGATCATTCCACTATACTTCCCTCCACAGTGTCCGGGAAGCCGCCCACGAGCTGATCCCGACATCGACACCCCTTCAAGGGAAATTCCTCAATCTGATCCACTCCAGCTAGTGTATTGATCAGACTTATCTGTCTCTGTTGGACGTTAAACCCGCGGCATACCCTGTGTTAAACATAGAAAGATGAGGAAAACCTCAGATACATGCATATGGCATATGATTCCCCGCGCTCGATGTGGGATGCCTCAGGCTTCTGCGCCCTCGAGAAGCCCTATGACAAGGGAAAAAAGACAGACACGCCAATTCCCCAGTGTTTAGACACGCTACTAATGCCTCGACGTGACTACTCCCTCGACTGAAGGTTGCTGCCCTGACCGGACCCTTTGGAATGTCCTGACAAAAGCAGTGTAAATAACCGGCATCCATGAAAACATGACACTAGGAAGAGTTTCATGAACAACGTATTAAATCTATGAGGGAGACTCGGACTAGGTGACGAGTTTCGAGGAGGAATCCACGGAAAGAAGAACTGACATCCCATCATCTTGGTTTTGATCAAGGAGAAAACGTCCTTGAATAAGGAACGAATGCCGCCCGCCTTTGGAAAGCAGGAATGCGGGGCAACAGCTGCGCGTCCTCCGCAGATGGATGCACGCACCCCGACAAAAGCGTCGGAAACAACCCCTAAACCTGGAATAAGGAAGACTCAACATTAATTAATTAATTATTTTCTTTTATTCATTTTAGGTTAACCTATCCTAAGGTCTACCCATTCAAACACAGGCACAAAGAATAATGATGCATGATCCTTTCCTAGGTCTCTACCCTAAAACTAGTATCACTTCGTTTAGTAGACATTGTAAACTTAAAGGTTCGTACATCAGATCATAGGGGGCCCTAAATGCCTATGTCTTAGCCGATCTCCAGTGTTTACATGACTTGCTAAACTTGACTGACACTACTATCCTACCAACCCATGCAACCTCACCTGTGCCTAACTCCAAACTCCATCCTATCCCTCAACCTTCATCTGATACCACTCTGAAATGACCCCCTCCCCACAATGTGTACCCCTCCTGAGACGACAATGTGAGAAGAGAGATAATGAACCCCGAGTCCCGCCTCCAGTAGGCCCCGGGTTGGCGATTAGCACCAAGGGTATAATAAACACAAAAATGGGAGGCATTACCCTCTAAGATAACACATGAAAATGAGAGAGATAAGATAAACACAAACCAACTCCAACTCAAACAACAATATAAAATAAATCCCAAGTATACTTATGTAATGTCATGAAAAACTACTACAACTGAGAGGGGAAAACTACAAGTACCCAAAAAAAAGTAAAAACAACAGCGACCACGAAGCCCAAACAACTCCTGTAACCCCAAGCTAGTAGAAACCAGCTTGATCTCCAAACTGATCCAAGTGACCTGAAAAAAATAGTTTATATAGACATAGGGTGAGTATAACAGTATACTTAGTAGGATCCTCCCTGAAGCCTCTCATGCAAAAGTAAAGAAAGCACGCTAAAGCACAGTAAACAACAAGTGAAACTAACTCATCGCCTAAACATGTATACTAAGTTACCAACCTCACCATGGATACTCTCACCAAGTAACGCATAAAAGAGTATATAATATAATAAATAATATCAAGGGTACACCGCTACTACTTCCCCACTAGTTTGCCGCTTTGCCCCAACATCGCACATCCTAAGCATCTCTCTCCAAAAAGGCTTGCCTGTAGACACCTGGGCAAAACACCACAACATGCACCTCATGCAACAAAACCACCACGTCCACGTAAGAAAAGTAACCAGGTAGTTTCTAGGATCCACCATAGCTCGTATAACGTGTATCATACGTCGGGTATTAAACCTCAAGCCATTATATCCCATACACCGAGTAAGGATCCTCAAGCCATCATAGCCTATACATGTTACACCTATAGTAGTCCATAAGAAACTATATCCAAAATATATGTGTGTGAATAACCATAAGCCATTACATCCCTCTACACACCTATATGGAGAAAAGTAACCACTATGCTTACCAGCACAAGTAACTACCAAGAGAAGAGAGCGGGGCCAAAGGGGGTAGCCAGTCATCCATCCTCCCACTGGAATGTTGGGGAAAACACCCCCCCAGGGCTCAGAATCCCCGGGGTGTCAGTTTCCCTTACTAACGGGGTAGAGTAGAATATAGAAACACAAAAATTATAGAATATACTATTGCTCAGAACCACACTATGGACATAACCTAGTCTTTGATTAAACTGTAGCTAACGTCTCTCGGACTCCTGGATGCCACTTCTAAGACTAGGTATCCTATAAGTACACAACCATTTAAAGATCTTTATTACATTACTTCATTCCCTTTTTATCAGTTACACTTTATGATAATTAATTCTTTAAATGTTAATTAACCATTAAAAATTTCCACATTATATTTCATTATCATCACACCCAAAGTTCACTTTTCCTTTAAATTACAACCTCAACATTGCACCCTAGAAAGCTCCAAACCCATGTGTTAACATCATTTATTCAATTATTTATTTACAACATTACATTGACATATACCCAGGCGTTCTAGAAAAAAATTCTAAGCTACTAAACACAAGGGGGTTCAACACAGTGAGTAGATGAACTACCTGTCGAGTATTTTCCACCTATAGCAAGAACATAGACCCATACTCCCTTGAGAAGCTAAACACGAAATCATTTAGCATACCCCATGCATCTTCACCCCTTTCAGAAGAAGGGTAAGAAAGACCAGCTGCCTTGAGCAGTGAGGAAAGTAAAGCAGATAAACAACTAATAAGAATCAGTAAGAATCCAAACATTCACATCCAACCCATTTCATCATCTCTGGTGTCCTCCCCAACACCCATATGCATAAACCAATGCATCTCACCACTCTAGGAGTCAACTGATACCACAACCAGTAGACCTCCCTGCCCCCACATATCACAACAACCATCCAGGCTCACATCAGAACACAAGCAGCAGGAAAATAACCATCATATCAATTGAGCTCTTAGCCCTTAAACAAACAAGAGGGTAACTCAGAACCCTACAAGGAATTATCTTTTATTAAACAACCAGTTCTTTAATCCATATTGAATTAACCAATTTATATTTTTTAGGTTCCAAATTCTGGAAACCTAACCAGTAAGCTATCACAAATAATTAAACATGCTTACTACACCAATTTTATTAACATAAAATTACAACAAGAAGAACTAGATTCATTTACATTCCTCTTTATCTTTATCCAAACAATTATCAATTAATTTCGGCTTTACGTTCTTTACCAATTTCCATCAAGAATGAAAATCTAAATAAAACAAGCATATATATCACACTATCTAGAAAAACAAGAGGCGATAACATATGATCGATATCAATTTATTTATCCGGTTTAAATATTTATTATGTCAATTACATTGTGATCCAGTGGGATAAAACATGCTAACTATACAGTTTCACATAAAAGAAAAGAGAAGCAACAAATCTCTTACCTCAAATGGTTCTTGACGTTCATTATACGAGAACAAGCCAAACAACGGGTTACGATCTCCTCCCCCTGTGACAACTGTATCCAACCGAGGATGCAGAGACACCACCACACTAGTCAAAACTCAAGAAAATTCCATTAGGAACATGGAGATAACATTATATAAAAGTTAAAGGGGAAACAGAAGGAGATGAACCCAAAAGAATGATGATAGAACATACCTTATATCGAAGATCGATTGATACTACTTGGTTGCACCAAAAACAGAGGGAAACCAATCCAAGGAGGAAAGTTTGATTATGCAACTCCTATAGGATGGAATGAAAGGTTTGAGCGTCTCATAGCTGAGTACAAGGAGGAAGAACTATGGAGGAAAATATATCGTCCCTTTAAAATATTTAACAGAGCGGTGGTTTAAGATATACTGGATTTTACATTAAAAGAGGATCACATTAAACCGCATGGTTTGACCAAGTAAAATCATCCCGAGCCTTAGAAAAATTAACATAGGAGTTATAGACTTTGAATAGACCTTAGAGTCCTTAAAATGAGGCTTTAAATGCATTTTACTTCAAACAAAATTTCAAAGGGGAGGAACTGTAGGAAGTTGGAAACACTGTTCATTAACATGAAATTTGGCAAAGGAAATAGAGGTTACCGTTGCACTGTTCACCTAAGGCCACCGATGACACTGTTCACCTAAGGCTACCGATGACACTATTCACCTAAGGCTACCGATGCACTGCTCACCTAAGGCTACCGATGAAACTGTTCACCTAAGGCTGCCGATGACACTGTTCACATAAGGCTACCGATGCACTGTTCACAGAACTGGAAATTTGGAAAAGTGTTGGGAATAAGTCACCTGGACCTCCTGGGACACCTCAGACACCATATTTTCTCAAAGGGATGAACTAGAGAGGTTTGGGACATTACACAACTCCCAACAATCCTCTTACCAACCATTTAACTTCAACATGGTGGCCACCTGCTCATTTGACAACTCTCATAGCTACCAAAGGAATTGTTCCTACACATGCAGAATGTGTGAATAAAGGTTTGAAGTCCATGTGAGGTGAGGTAGGTGCACCACCTTTGACAAATGTGGTTGGCATCTGCTGGATATCTCCATCAATTATCCCCCTCCAATAGAAATCCACTGGAGTATATACAAATGTCTATCTTATCTCAAGTAACCATATTTTTCAATATATTCGTCGAGTTCTCCTTTGTGTGGATCTTCACAAGTCGCATCAGTGGTTAATCCATCACTTCACGTATCCAATAATAGAGAATTTGTAACACCCCGAGCTTCCACGATACACCTCTCTTTCAATAATGCAATAGCTTTCATTATACGCAACTTCAAGTTCTAAAACACCGCGACTAATCAAAGTAGCCGTTATGAATAGTAATAACCACTTTTTAAAATTATATAAATTTTATATTTCAAAATGGACTTCATTTTTGGATTCGGAATATCGAAATTAGCCTATGTTGAATTTTTGGTATTTTTCTGAGAACTTCTAATTTTTTATGAATAGTGAAAAATACATAAAAACAACTTTTTAAATCAAAATAATTTATAGTGAAAAATTATAATATTTGGTGGTTTTAAAGTATAATTAGAATAGATTTTTATCATTTTATCCAATGGTGGTCATTATAATTAATTTAACATTGAAATTGGACATAAACAATTGCCAATCTTTTGATATAAATTATTTCTTAAAAACACGCTATTTGTTGTGACAGCGAGAATTAATTATAAAATTAATTAATGCAACTTATATGTTTGTAATTTTGTAAAATAGACATCATTTTTGAATTCGGAATATCAATTATAGCTTAGGGTGAAATTTTGGCATTGTTCTGAAAAACTTCAATTTTTGATGAATAGTGAAACCACTAAGTGGTAGTTAAATAACTGATTTTTCGTTTAAATGAAATATTACCACTTCTGTGATTTGATTTTCAAAAATCCGACATACATGGTTGTCATTAAGAAGTAAAATGTGGTTCAATGAGATTAAAATAATTTTTTGGTGAATAGTAACTTTTAAGTTCTTAATTGCGATTAGAGGTAATTAGTGTAGTTTAAGGTACAAATAATGTTTTAATAATATGAGATGAGCATGACACTTGTCCTACTACTATTGGATGAGTCATGGCCGACCAAGAAAACCCATGGGTCAACTTGGGGACCCCATGGAGCCACTTTAGTTGGAAAATGACATTAATATATATTTATTTAATGTTAAAATTAAATTGACACAAACATGAGTTATTTTACTAAAACAGTTTTTAAGTGGGGTTACACAAGTCCAAATTTTTATTATAAATATTAATTATAAAGATAAAAAGATTTCCTACATCATAGTATTTTTTTTTATAATTTTTAGACATTAAATAAATTAAATTATTTATGACATCATGATGATGCAGCGATGACCTCATTATTTAACGATTTTAATAAAATGAAAAGATAATGTAAAATCCAAGGCTTACACTTTTCCAAAGACTATTGAATGGGTAGATTTAGAACCCTTATCACCTTACCCATGAATTATATAAGTGTGGGACCTTTAGAATCCGAAAAGTATTGTGTAATAATGTAACATTTCAATCTTTCCAAAAGAGCCCCTCCTCTCCACTTATAAAAGGCCCCCACCTCTCCCACCTTATTCACACCTTCAAGCCATTTGGCTCGGCCAAAATCTACCCAAATACTCTCCCAACTTCCCCCTATTACTCCTAGAAGCCTCACTTTGGGCATAACTCTTCTCAAGTAAGCCTTTGGCTCAAATCAAAAAGAGTTACCCGATTTTGAGGTAATGTCTTCTCTAATGTTGTTTTGTTTTATTTTTCTTCTCCAACCCCCTAAACTCTTTTTATTAATTTATTTTGTAACAAAAACAGTATCCTCAATATACTAGGATGTTGTTATAAGAAGGATTCGAGCTACACTTACACACACATACATCTAATGGTTAAAGAACATACGGTTTCTGTGGATGGCGAATTTCTGCCTCACGAAACGATGATTGTTCAACACTCATATAACACCTTCAAAGGTGGCCATTAAGATGTAACTATTTTTATATATGATATATAATATGTTTATGTTTTACTTATGCTTCTGTATTTCTCATTTATGGCATACTTTATGATTTCCATTATGAGTAAAACGCGATAATTTCATTTTAGGAAGTGCGGACTACCGCCCCCTCAAAGTGATTTGAATCGTTAATGCCATATGTGGGATGTATAAAGGATGGAGTAAATGGTATTATACACTATATTATACTGGAATTATATTATAAATTTATATCATTATGATTTCGTTCCATTAAATATGAAATTTAAATGAAAGTAGCGTTCATGCGTTCGTACGGCTTACCGTCTCCATGAACGGTGCATTTCATTTCTTACCTCTAAATGTTACGTAATATTATAAATTAATGTATATACTGGATATATAAGATATATATGACATCTAAATCATGAATATAATTCTGGAGATAATGGATATTCTATCACATAAACAACTTGTAATTATAAGAAGTTTATTGTTGACTCAAGTACCAAAGATCGACAAAACGACCGTTATTAACTTAAATAATTACATAATGTTCATATCATTGTAATAAGTGATATAATAAGGATAATGAAATTGAAAATGGTTCTTAATAGGGTATATATTAACTCTAGTTTATTATTCAGGAGGATAAAGAACGGTTGAGTCAAGTCAGACACGAGGTAAGGGAACTTCTTAACCCAATTTCTATTCTTTGGGTTAATCTCCTACTTTCAAATTATGTCATGATATTATTATGTCTTATTTTGTATTCTTTATGTGTACCTATAGTGAATACACATAATATATCTATTTTATTTTAAAAAATGATCTTTGTAAGGACTTCGTCTCAATATCCTTTCATTGAGGCATATTTGGTTTTATACACAAATTTCTTTTATAAGGTGTATAAACCACTTTGACTTTTACGTTTATTCAAAAGGAATCTTTTTTATACGAAGCATTTACTAAACGACAAAAGGGAATGTTTTTGTCGTACGTATGCGGCGACAATGACTTCTCCGCCGCCGTGACCACTATTTGAGTTTCGGCTTCCTCTATAAGCCATACCCTTTTTTTTGAAGAATAAATACCATGTTATACTTTTCTTTTATTTTGGTATTGAAAATGGTTTTGAAAGCGTTTTTATTATATCAATGTGTTGTATTGATATCTAGTGATTGAAATGTGGAAATTTTATGTTTCCTTTATGCATGTTTTATGTGATACGATTATGTTATGGTTTATGAGATGTTTAAACCTGTTCATATGAGGAATGTATAGGACTTAATAAGTGACGGGTGGAGCCTGCTATAGCTCCTCGATGCATCGATAGGTCTCATGAGACAACTAGACGTGGAATTGGCCGAGGCCCTTTCCCAATTTGATTTATGGTTTTGGCCGAGGCCTTAATCATTTTAGACGTCTTGGCCGAGGCCTTGACAAAATGTTTCAGAATGTCCGACATTATACATTCTCTCATTATGAAAGTGGTTATTGATATTTCATGTGATTATTAGACGAGTAGAATATCCATGTGAAGAAGTGAATGAAATTATCTCATTTTACTTTTGCCATATTATGTTGAAGTTCATGTTTAAAAGGATTTTGTTTTAGTTATACATTTCCTTAAATGTTAATGTTTATTTATGAAAGCTTCCGCTATATTGTTAACCTTACTGAGCATCCGAGATCACCCCTTTCAATGTTTTAATATTTTCCAGGATGTGAAGAAGTATTTTATGAATGACCTGCAGGGATAGTCCAAATAGGATAGAAGTGTGGACTATGGAGACTATGTTATTGTAGTTTCTCACTTTATGATGTAATGTAACGTTTACGAATGTATCTAGTGTTTCCAAGGCTACTAAACTAATCGGTCTTTCGAGACTTGATCTTTTGTGATCATGACAATGTTACGAAGTAATGCACCGACTCTGGGTAGCTGGGGTCGGGGCGTTACAGTTGGTATCAGAGGCAGTTTATTACTAACCTTGGAAGCAAGATTTATATAAACTCTGATTAGAGCACATAACCCCAATATAGAATTTAAGGATTAGTATAGAAGAACTTCCTAGAAATTTGGTATTATAGAGATTTTGTGAGTTTTTTGAGCAATACATCCCTGTCTGGATACGAGCAGGTAGGGGCGGCTCTGGCACAGATGTACCTAGGGGTAAAACCCGAAAACACCGCTTTGAGCTAGACTCGAACGGGAACTGGTGCACGACAACGGGCCTTGCTGCACTCTTGGTTACGACACTCCCGGGGGATATGCTTAGGATAATTCTTGTTTTCTTTACAAACCACTATGAACGGTTATGAGTATATACTTCCTCAAAGAAAAGATTTTTATGATTATGGATTATATCCATAAATAGTTCAATTTATGTTAAGTATTTTATAAGTATGGAATTATGTATTTTGATTCATAAACTAATCTAGTTTATGGCATTGTATAGAAATGGCGCCCAATAGAAGGAATGTGAACTCCATCAATACGTATGATCCAAAGAGTAAGAAGGATCATATCTTTCATGGTATTAAGCCAACATTTAGAAGGGAAATATTCTCCCATGTGTTATCAACATATGAAGAAATAGTATCATGTGTTAATAAGATAAGTAGATAATTCTCTGAGTCTTATGGATTTGAAGGGATGAAAGATAAGAAAAGGATGGAAGAGAGAATGATGGATAAAGGGACGAGTGAAAAGAAGAATTTTCCAATATGTGATAACTGTGGGAAGAAACACCTTGGAATTTTCCTGAAGGGAATGGAAGTTTTTTATAAGTGTGGAGAAAAAGGACACCGAGTGCGTGACTGCAAGGGTAAGAAAAAGGTTTCAAATGTACAATGCTTCATCTGTAAGGAGTGGGGACACTACGCAAACCAATGTTCAAATCATCAGAGTATGCCCCAAATGATGTTATTGGATAATAATCAAGTTATGATACTACCACAGATGAGGAGGAATGATTAGAGTTCTTATGTTGTTATTAAAGAATTTTGTAATTTTAGTGTTGTATCAATGATGTACTTGTTATAATAATTATGGAGTATATAAGGATTGTACTGCAGTACTATTTCATCTAGGACTTGAGATTGTGTGGAACCAAGAAAAGTGACTCCACAGTAGGTTAAATTTTTGGAAAATATATGGTTGAGAGAAAGATAAACCATAATATGGTTCTGATACCAAGATAGTGATTTTGGAATAAGACATGATTGATTCAGATAAATTATGTTGGATATTCTTAACATCCTTGAAACTGATTAATGATTTGTATACATTTTTGGATAGAAGGAGTATATCTAGTTTTCTATAAGGAATAAGGGATCATGAATGTAATAAATAAGGATTTATGGTAATACAGTATGTTGTAGTGTTTTAAAAGAATACATGATGAAGGTGTTCACATGTTGTTACGCAGAAAAAAAAGAAGCTTCATTATGTTTACCTTCCTCATAAAATCTGGACTGTGAGTTGGACAAAAGTATTTTGGATAACTATAAAGGTTGGAATGGATTATATTTTACATTGGATACTATTGTTAAGGTTATTTTTGGATATTTATAAAAAGGAAAACACGCAGACCGAGTGACAACCCATCGCGTCGGATAAAACTGTGGGAATCGAACCCACAACCATAGTGCGATTGGGATTAATCGCCTACCACTGGACTACGTGAAGTCCCTGGTTTTTACAAAATAGTTTTTCTAATCTAAATGGTATGTGTTAAAATTTGGAACCTTATACAATTAGGATAAGTATAATATTTTTGAGTTCTATTATCTTTTTGAGTGAAAGATGAGTTGAAGGTTGAAACTCTAATTGTCAAGCATAAATATATATATACCTATCTCTTATTCAATGAATAAATTAATTCTTAAACTTTATTAAAGGGATATTAAATCAAAAAAATGTGTTATCCTAATACCTTATGTCTTGTTGAACTGATGATATTTTAAATCAACATGGATTGAAGGCTTTGAGGCCCTCAATTTGACAGTTGATTGTGAATGATGACCTCAATCACTCCCTACAAATATTTACGTTTTTCCTCCAATTATATGTCTCTAATTTCCACCAATGTTCTCCTAATCGAGATCATAATTGGGTGGTGACCTTTTCATTTCCCTTTCCCTCTTATTAAGGCTAAATTTTATTAATCTTATTTCCGATGTGGGTTTTCCTCAAAGGTATTTTCTATTTTCAACCTTTTATTTTCCAAGAAAAATTTCAAATTGCGAGGACGCAATTTATTGAAGGAGGGGAGAATGTAACACCCCGATCTTCCACGATACGCTTCTCTTTCAATAATGCAATAGCTTGCATTATACGCAACTTCAAGTTCTAAAACACCGCGACTAATCAAAGTAGCCGTTATGAATAGTAATAACCAATTTTTAAAATTATAGAAATTTTATATTTCAAAATGGACTTCATTTTTGGATTCGGAATATCGAAATTAGCCTATGTTGAATTTTTGGTATTTTTCTGAGAACTTCTAATTTTTTATGAATAGTGAAAAATACATAAAAACAACTTTTTAAATCAAAATAATTTATAGTGAAAAATTATACTATTTGGTGGTTTTAAAGTATAATTAGAATATATTTTTACCATTTTATCCAATGGTGGTCATTAGAATTAATTTAACATTGAAATTGGACATAAACAATTGCCAATCTTTTGATATAAATTATTTCTTAAAAACACGCTATTTATTGTGACAGCGGGAATTAATTATAAAATTAATTAATGCAACTTATATGTTTGGAATTTTGTAAAATAGACATCATTTTTGAATTCGGAATATCAATTATAGCTTAGGGTGAAATTTTGGCATTGTTCTGAAAAACTTCAATTTTTGATGAATAGTGAAACCACTAAGTGGTAGTTAAATAACTGATTTTTCGTTTAAATGAAATATTACCACTTATGTGATTTGATTTTCAAAAATACGAAATACATGGTTGTCATTTAGAAGTAAAATGTGGTTCAATGAGATTAAAATAATTTTTTGATGAATAGTAACTTTTAAGTTCTTAATCGCGATTAGAGGTAATTAGTGTAGTTTAAGGTACAAATAATGTTTTAATAATATGAGATGAGCATGACACTTGTCCTACTCCTATTGGATGAGTCATGTCTGACCAAGACAACCCATGGGTCAACTTGGGGACCCCATGGAGCCACTTTAGTTGGAAAATGACATTAATATATATTTATTTAATGTTAAAATTAAATTGACACAAACATGAGTTGTTTTACTAAAACAGTTTTTAAGTGGGGTTACACAAGTCCAAATTTTGATTATAAATATTCATTATAAATATAAAAAGATTTCCTACATCATAGTATTTTTTTTATAATTTTTAGACATTAAATAAATTAAATTATTTATGACATCATGATGATGCAGCGATGACCTCATTATTTAACGATTTTAATAAAATGAAAAGATAATGTAAAATCCAAGGCTTACACTTGTCCAAAGACTATTGGATGGGTAGATTTAGAACCCTTATCACCTTATCCACGAATTATATAAGTGTGGGACCTTTATAATCCTAAAATCATTGTTTAATAATCTAACATTTCAATCTTTCCAAAAGAGCCCCTCCTCTCCACTTATAAAAGGCCCCCACATCTCCCACATTATTCACACCTTAAAGCCATTTGGATTGGCCAAAATCTGCCCAAATACTCTCCCAAATTCCCCCTCTTACTCCTAGAAGCCTCACTTTTGGAATAACGCTTCTCAAGGAAGCCTTTGGCTAAAATCAAAAAGAGTTACCCGATTTTGAGGTAATGTCTTCTCTAATGTTGTTTTGTTTTATTTTTCTTCTCCAACCCCCTAAACTCTTTTTATTCATTTATTTTGTAACAACACCAGTATCCTCAATATACTAGGATGTTTTTATAAGAAGTATTCTAGCTAAACTTACACACACATACATATAATGGTTAAAGAACATACGGTTTATGTGGATGGCGAATTTCTGCCTCACGAAACGATGATTGTTCAACACTCATATAACACCTTCAAAGGTGGCCATTAAGATGTCACTATTTTTATATATGATATATAATATGTTTATGTTTTACTTATGCTTCTGTATTTCTCATTTATGGCATACTTTATGATTTACATTATGAGTAAAACGCGATAATTTCATTTTAGGAAGTGCGGACTACCGCCCCCTCAAAGTGATTTGAATCGTTAATGCCATATGTGGGATGTATAAAGGATGGAGTAAATGGTATTATACACTATATTATACTGTAATTATATTATACATTTATATCATTATGATTTCATTCCATTAAATATGAAATTGAAATGAAAGTAGCGTTCATGCGTACGTACGGCTTACCGTCTCCATGAACGGTGCATTTCATTTCTTACCTCTAAATGTTACGTAATATTATAAATGAATGTATATACTGGATATATAAGATATATATGACATATAAATCATGAATATAATTCTGGAGATAATGGATATTCTACCACATAAACAACTTGTAATTATAATAAGTTTATTGTTGACTCAAGTACCAAAGATCGACAAAACGACCGTTATTAACTTAAATAATTACATAATGTTCATATCATTGTAATAAGTGATATAATAAGGATAATGAAATTGAAAATGGTTCTTAATAGGGTATATATTAACTCTAGTTTATTATTCAGGAGGATAAAGAACGGTTGAGTCAAGTCAGACATGAGGTAAGGGAACTTCTTAACCCAATTTCTATTCTTTGGGTTAATCTCCTACTTTCAAATTATGTCATGATATTATTATGTCTTATTTTGTATTCTTTATGTGTAACTATAGTGAATACACATAATATATCTATTTTATTTTAAAAAATGATCTTTTTAAGGACTTCGTCTCAATCTCCTTTCATTGAGGCATATTTGGTTTTATACACAAATTTCTTTTATACGGTGTATAAACCACTTTGACTTTTACGTTTATTCAAAAGGAATCTTTTTTATACGAAGCGTTTACTAAATGACAAAAGGGAATGTTTTTGTCGTACGTATGCGGCGACAATGACTTCTCTACCGCCGTGACCACTATTTGATTTTCGGCTTCCTCTATAAGCCATACCTTTTTTTTTGAAGAATAAATACCATGTTATACTTTTCTTTTATTTTGGTATTGAAAATGGTTTTGAAAGCGTTTTTATTATATCAATGTGTTGTATTGATATCTAGTGATTGAAATGTGGAAATGTTATGTTTCCTTTATGCATGTTTTATGTGATACGATTATGTTATGGTTTATGAGATGTTTAAACCTGTTCATATGAGGAATGTATAGGACTTAATAAGTGATGGGTGGAGCCCGCTATAGCTCCTCGATGCATCGGTAGGTCTCATGAGACAACTAGACATGGAATTGGCCAAGGCCCTTTCCCAATTTGATTTATGGTTTTGGCCGAGGCCTTAATCATTTTAGACGTCTTGGCCGAGGCCTTGACAAAATGTTTCAGAATGTCCGACATTATACATTCCCTCATTATGAAAGTGGTTATTGATATTTCATGTGATTATTCGACCAGTAGAATATCCATGTGAAGAAGTGAATGACATTATCTCATTTTACTTTTGCCATATTATGTTGAAGTTCATGTTTAAAAGGCTTTTGTTTTAGTTATACATTGCCTTAAATGTTAATGTTTATTTATGAAAGCTTCCGCTATATTGTTAACCTTACTGAGCATCCGAGCTCACCCCTTTCAATGTTTTAATATTTTCCAGGATGTGAAGAAGTATTTTATGAATGACCTGCAGGGATAGTCCAAAGAGGATATAAGTGTGGACTATGGAGACTATGTTATTGTAGTTTCTCACTTTATGATGTAATGTAACGTTTATGAATGTATCTAGTGTTTACAAGGCTACTAAACTAATCGGTCTTTCGAGACTTGATCTTTTGTGATCATGCCAATGTTACGAAGTAATGCACCGACTCTGGGTAGCTGGGGTCGGGGCGTTACAGAATTTCAATGTTATTTGTCTGAGAATGGTACATAGAGTTGTTACTCAAGTCCAAATAACTTTAACTATTGCAATGAACCATGTACTCTTTCTGGCTAAATCCGAGCTCCTAGAGAAAATGCTTTAGCCACAACATCTCCTTGCCAGATTTTGAAGCAGTAATGTACTCTAATTCCATTGTAGATAAAGAAATGCACTTCTTCAACCTTGACTTCCATAATACATCTACCCATGAAAAATTATAGATGTATCCTGATGTAGACCTCCTGATATTATAATCTTTAGCCAAATATGCATCTGTATAACCCTCTAAGAGAGGCTTAACTTCCCTGTATCACAAACATACCTTCGAAGTGACTTTAAGATACCTCATAATCCATTTGACAACATCCCAATATTGCTTCCCAGGATTGGAGAGGAATCGAATTATGATCGCCACTACTTGGGCAATGTATGGTCTCGTACTCACCATAGCGTACATCAGGATTCCAACTGCTGAGGAGTGTGGTATCATCTCCATCACCTTGATTTCTTCCTTGGATGATATACATGAACTTTTTCTCAACTTCAAATGATCGAGAAGATAAATTATCACTGGTTTGTCTTTGTCCATATTGAATTTTTTTAGAACACGTTCAACATACTTCTCCTGAGATAGCCATAACAACCTCCTCTTTCAGTCACAAATGATCTGCATCCCCAAATTTTTTTGAGTTACTCTCAAGTCCTTCATATCAAAAGACTTGTATAAATCCTTCTTCAATTGGATAATATTTGCTGCATCCTTCCCAATGATCAACATGTCATCAATATAAAGTAGAATATTAACAAAGTTACCATCTTGAAATCTCTGGATGTAAACACACTGGTCTGCCTATGTCCGCTTGTAGCCATGACCCACCATGAATGAGTCAAACTTTTTGTACCACTGTCTGGGAGATTGTTTAAATATGTACAAGCTCTTCTTAAAATTGCAGATGATGTTTTATTGTACAAAAACCTCAAAACCTTTAAGATGCTTCATATAGATATCCTTGGAGAGGTCACTGTAAAGAAAATTTGTCTTCACGTCCATATGTTCAAGCTCCAAGTCCAAGCTAGACACCAAACCAAAAATTACTCGGATTTAATCTATCTTCACCACAGGTGAAAAGATCTCGTCAAATTCAACTCCTTTATTCTAAAGGAATCCCTTGACTACTAACTGATCTTTCTATTTGACCTCCTTTTTGTTGTCATCCTTCTTCATACTTGACACCCATTTGTTTGTTAGTGCCTTCTTACCTTTGGGTAGTTCCACTAAATTGTATGTCTGGTTCTTTATCAAAGAATCCATCTCATCCTCTATTGTATGTAGCCACTTGAGTTTATTAGGATGATACACTGCTTCCTGGTATCATTCTGGCTCCCCCTCACCAGTCAACAACAAGTAATCAGACTCTGAATATTTTGTTGACATAATCCTTCCTTGTAAAGAACTTCAAACCTATGAAATGTTAGTTTTGGTAGGAATAACATCACCTAGCTCTTGTGATGGTTATATAACTTATTATAGAGAATATTGAGTCTCCCCCTGATCAATATCCTCCTTAACTACCTCCTAGTCAGCTGCTGATGAGTCTTCTTGCACCTCATTCTCTTCATTGACAGGTGGTGCTGGTACAGGTGTTGGATCATGAATTGATTCCTTGAATCTTTACCTTAGAGACATTCTATGATTTTGAATGTCCTCAATTGTCTGGTTCTCATGGAACACAACATCTCTACTTTTGATCACTTTTTTCTCCTTAGAGACCCAAAGCTTGTATCCAAACTCTTCATCCCCATAGATGATGAAGATACATGGAGTAGATCTCCCGTCTAGATTCTACCTGAACTCCTTAGATACATGTGAAAATTCCAAACATCCAAATACTATTAAATGAGAGTAAGAGGAATGTTTACCAGAAAATCTGTTCTGTGGAATCTCAAAATTCAGCAGGACCGATGGTGATTTATTGATGAGGTAGCATGAAACCTGAAAAGATTCTCCCCCAAATGGCTTAGGCAGCTTAACCAAACTCATCATGCTTTTGAAATTCTCTATGATGGTTTCATTCATAATTTCTGAAACTCCATTATGTTGTGGGGTGTTTGGGACCATCTTCTTATGTCAGATGCTCTGACTTCTGCAATAGGCATCAAAATCCCTAGATGTGTAATCTCCTTCATTTTCTGAACGAAGACACTTCAACTTCCTTCTAGTTTCACACTCCACTATGGTGTGGAACATTTTGAAGTAGTCTAGTACTTGGTCCTTTATCCACAAGAAGAACACCCACACCCATAGAGATGCATCATCAATAAAGGATAGGAAATATTTATTACCACTTAGTGAATACACTTCCATGGGTCTTCATACATCACAGTGCACCAGATTCAACAACTTTGATCTCCTTGATGAAGCAGTATTGAATGAGACTCTATAATGCTTCCCATACAAAAATTATTTACAAGTATCAAGTGATGAATCCTTGTTAATAATATAATTATTCTTTGTTAGGGTATATATCCATCTTCTACTCATGTGGCTGAGTCTCCTATTCCACACATTGGATGACATCTCTCCTTCCACCATGTTGAGGTTGTCTGCACATATATTCACATGAGTTTTATACAATGTACCACATATGTGTCTGTGGGAGATGATGATGGATCCTTTTATCATATTCCATGCTCTATGGCTGAAGATATTTTCATAGCCTTGTTGATCAAAGGCTACACTTGATAACAAGTTGAACCAAAGGATTGGGACATGTCAAACATCATTCAGGGTGACTGTGTATCCAACGTTCATCTTGACTTAGATATCACACATTCCAACAATCTCCACCGAACTGATATTTCCCATCTTGACTGCACCAAAGTCACTAGCTTGATAAGTCAAGAAATACTCATGATGTGGAGTGACGTGGTACAATACTGCAGTATCAACCACCCATTATGTGTCCTGATGTGATGTATGAAAGCATTTCTCTTATTTATCTTTGAAGCAAAGCGTGATTTATCTATAGACTGTCATGTGTACATCTCTATTTCTTATTTTTTGGTTGCTACTTCATCCCTTTTCTTACAACAACCTTAATTAGTTCTTCTTCATGTGTTTCATCATGCCATAATGGTAGCATTTTTATGATGGTCTCCTACCATCTATATACTTGCTCTGGTTTTGGAGTCCATTTCCGCCCCCTCGAAAACCTCCCATGGATAGTACCTCTATGGAATTTAAATTTTTAAAAATTGGTGTAGAATCTATAAAAATAGTGCTCATTATTGCATCCATAATGGTCAAAAATGGTGGAATCGACTCCTGGATCGTCGAAATCGGACACCAATTGATCAAGATATGACCAAATTAGTATCAACGACTGAGATTGTCTGATGAAATGGTGATGATGTGGCTCTGATGTGGTGCAATAGAGTAGCTGTCAGAATCTCCCTGGAAATGTCATCGGCATTGGAAAAATACCTTCTTCTCTAGTAAGGAGGTGTTATAGCACCCAAAGTTTGACAAAACATTGATTGATCCTAGAAAGCTTATTTTAGCTCTATTTTCGATGTCATTTGAACCATTGGAATCGGATCACCACAAACTTTTAGAAAATGCCTTCAAAATAGGATGCCGAATAATTTGAATTTTTTGTTCATCGAAAATACTTCACTGCTCATTTCTATTTCACAAAAACCTCCTCTGACACCACTTATTGTGATTCACTAATCATGAAGAGAGATAAATGGAGGAATAAAATGGAAGAAAAATGGGATTTATTTCACAAAGAACAAACCTTTACAAAAACTTCCTCTCTCTCTTACACATGGAGATCTCCTGACTCTTAAAAATAATGGAGCTCATAGCTCAGATCTGATAGATGGAAGGAATATCCCTAATAACTCCTTATATATCCATGGTGGGAGGTGTCAAGTTTGACACAACTCCAACCAATCCCCCCAACAAACATTAAACTTTAAACATAGTGGACACCTTCTCCTTTGACAACTACCATGGGTGCCAACGGAATAGTTCCTACACATGCAAAATGTATGCTACAAGGTTCCAAGTCCATGGGAGGTGAGGTAGGTGAACCACCTTTGAAAAAAGTGGTGGGCGGAAGCTGGATATCTCCATAATAAAACAAAAGAGTTGGTTGTGAATTCTATTAAGAATTCATCTCTGTGCTATTAACACGAAGGTGAAGAATAATTGATTAAAATTGAAGGAGTGGAAGATATATTAAAGTTCTTATAATGTCCCTTCACTCCAAAGCACTAACTAGTGCCCAGACCAGTGGAGCACTGCAATACCTCAGGAATGCCTCCCCAAACACCAAAGACTGCCAACTAGTAGTGGGGATCTTAGGAGGTACTGTGGGGAGGATATACCCCCAAGTATCAGAACGCACAACATAAACATAAATAAATACAAGAAAACAACATGGTGTATAACCATCACAACCAGGAAAGAACTGATAAAATAAATACAACATCAGACATAATAATAGATGAATGTGTCATGCATACCAAACCAGATGCCCCCATGGGTAGATCATACACAAGCAATACTAAAAGAACAAAAATAAAACCGAGGCCAATAGACCATATACAACTAGTCCCAAGTCATGCATAGTCCCATCATTCAAACTCAAACCTAAGAGGCTAATCAACATATACCAACATCGATCCTTGTCCGAAACCCAAACCTGTGAACAAGGATGGTGTCTTCTCGGGTACCCAAGTGTCATGGCGGCCCGAGTAGGGTGTAAGCACAACTTAGTAGGCCACTACCAATGACAACCATAAATACAAATAGTTCATAAAAAGTGCACACTGATGTGCTCAAGGTAAACCAGTTACAATCGCAACTATTAAAACATTTAAATAGAAAAGCATAAAACAAACACTAATCTTGGGATCTGTGATGACACCCGAGAATGGTACATACCTACTTTGGACACTGTTAGGGTTTCTCTGAGCATGTCATGATAACTGTGCTAACCTATCTCTCATCTGAGGTAATATACCCATCCTCAGTCCAATAGATGACACTCGAGGGTAATATACCCACCCCCAGATCCCAACAACCCACCAAGGGTCCAGCTTCACCTCAGGTCCATCAAGAAAAACCAAATCCACCAAGGATCCATATTCACCTTGGGTTTAATGAGGGCAACCAAATCCACCTAGGTACTTAGTTCAACCATTAAAAAAACACACTTATTAGAGGTGGTTTATTAGCAGCAGTTGTAGTAACCTCCACAAAATAAATATAGTTAAAAAATATTTATAATATAGCGATGGTTTAATCAAACTGCCGCTTTATTTTTTTTAACAATTAACGACATTTCAATTGAAACTGCTTCTAAATTTTATAAAAAATACCTAATTCCTCCCCCCTTTGTGTGACCCTGACCCCTATCCCCCTCCTCTAACCTCCTCCTCTCCCCTATGCAGTGATGACCTCGACCTTTCCACCTCATCAATGACCATTGTTCCCCAAACCCCTTTGACCTACCTCCGTCCTCAGTGGTGACCCCGACCCTTGTGACCCCCTCTCGATTACCCTCCTTGGTAGCGACACATACCCCCCACCTCCCTCTCCCCGGCTTGGTTACACTCCTTAGTGGCGACGTGGACCCCCCTCCAACCTCCCTCTCCCCGGCTTGAATACCCTCCTTAACAGTAACACATAACACCCTTAAAGGTTGAACCATCCTCCCCATAATCACCCTAAATATATTATTACTAAAGGGGGTTATTTGCTTGTAATTTCTCTCTATAGTTCTAATTTTATGTATACATGGTATTAGATTACACTTTATTGGTTACTGAATAGGTAATTTCAGTTGTTTCCTTTTGTAGTTTCTCCTAAAATACTCCCCCATAGGGAGTTTATTTATATAAAGAATAGGGTAGGGGTTAAAGGTATTATGGGTACAGTTTTGGTTATCACAATTATAAGCTATTCATTCCCTGGATTAATTGGACAGATATCATTTGATATATACTTCCATATGTAGGGTCTTGAAAAATCCGCAAAGGAAGATAATAATCCTCTTCATTCGAGAGAGGATTTTTACCCAATTCCCTTCAATGAATTGGGCAAAGGAAGGAGACCAATACTCAAAATTGGCAAAGGAATAACTGGTCCGCGAACCGCCTCAAGTGTTACAGAGTCAGTTCAGCGAACCTCTCCCCTCCACGGACCAGTCTCATTTGCGAGATGGAGGCAGAGATCCTCCGCGGGAGCGAAGCAGGACAGGCGTTGAGCCAGTCCACCGTCAAGAACCTCCCTAGCCGCGAACCGCGTCGACCGGCCCAAGCCGCATCCACTGTCATTCGCAGAATGGAGGCGGAACCATCCATGGCCACGAATCACTCTCCGAGCTCGTTTGGTTCACGGGGGAGATCGTTTGGTTCGCGGGGGAGATGCGCTCAATGCCCCCCACGAGTTGCGGATTGACCGATTCATCTGTGAATCAGGTTTTTGGTCACGGGCCTCCATAAAAGGTGTCGCATGACCATAGATACATCCTTTTCCCCTCTCTATGAAAGGAGACTGAGGGGAAGAGGGGAGGACGGAAAGGAGATCAATCAAATTCGGGTGGAAGGATTTTGAAGGAAGGCTTAGGATTTTGGAAGTTCCAGTTCGCGAACCAGAGCAGGTATGAACCTGGGAACGAACTAATAAGGAACCAAAAACGCATAATAACTTGGTGAACCACGAACTTAAAATAACAAAGAAGATAAAACCGCGGACCATGGTCCCTCCGTGGATGTACTCCCTACGGACCAGGGAGTTTATGCCTCTTTTTCGATCCGTCGCACCGCGTAGCACCCTCCTACGTGGGCAAAGCTCCAACCGACGAGCCTCCGGATGGCGCCGCCCTTGGCTGCTGCTGCCTGTATGGAACCCTCTGCGGACCACCCCAGTTCGCGGATCAAACTCGAAGCTGTGAACCACCTTGGTTTGCGGATCGAACCCGAAGCCACAAACCCCCTTGGTTCGCGGGATTCCCATCAGTCCGTGGACCACCCTGGTTCGTGGACAACTTCTTCAACCACGTAGCACTTCCCTACGCGAAGGGCGCCACCACCCATACCCCTGTGTGGCCCGCCAAATTCTTCAGAGTTCCCATTCCCCGAGCCACATAAAATCCTTCTGATCCAGCCTAATCCTCCGTGACTCCCTCATTGGGCTACTCATCGGCCCCGAGCCGAGGCCTCCACCAGAGCCACCGGATCCGTGTGGTGTAACCCTCAGGCACATCCGCCATTTTGAGTTCACATACTCATGGTAAACAAGGGCGAAGGGGTTTCCACGACCCTTGAGAAGATTCCCGAAGCATTCCTGGGTTCACATTCCCACAGTAATGTGGAGTCTGAGCTTGGGATCCCCCTTTCTGACCCTCCACTTGTTGGGGATGGGGTACTTCTCCCTTCTTCAGAGGGTAGTAAAATACCCATCAGAGGGAAGTCCCCATGCACTTCGGTACTTCCCCTGGGAACCAGAGAGGTGACGGGCACAGAAGCACCTCTTTCCATCTACCTCTGCGCTTTGTCACCTTGGGAGTCCATCTCGGAGTAAGCCCCGACTTTATGAGCCGCCCTCATGCGTAAGCCCCACTCCACTTCTCACGGACGCACCTTTCGCGATGTGATCGTCTGGTCCCTATTGCCTCTTGTTTCTCACACCGAGGATGACCCACGTGGGCTTAGAGTAAGCATCGACCATGACATCCTCTTATGGACCTCCTTGGAGTGTAAGCCCCAATCCATCACCATGGGTCTCCTCAGAGTGTAATCCCCAATCCATCACTCTGGGATGCCTCATAGTGTAATCCCCAAGCCAATGCGAACTATGAGGACTTTGATTCCCTACCATAGGGATACGTAGGAATCCTCCATGAGGTTCAAGCCCGATCACCAGCGGACCCCCGGGTCCACCTTCACGTCGGTTCTCTGACGCTACCATTTGAATTATGTGGACTTTGATCCCTGTCCCCTAGGCAGGGCATGTAGAAAGCCTCCATGAGGTTCAAGCCCAACAACCGGTCGATCCGACTATCTTCACATCGGTTCACCGCGCCACTTCTAGTACCGCCTCAATGAGTCCCGACTCCTCAGGGTCATTAATCCAACGAGGGATGGTAAACCTCGAGAATAAATGATTCCGAACCCCTACGTTCAGCTGACCATTGACAACCAGGAGAAATCTGTGGATACTATGATTGGGTATAAACCAAAGATTCGCGAACATATGAATATGTCTTAAATCTATAAGAGAGTCCTAGAACAGGCAATAATTCCCCCCCAAAAGGGTGTGATGAGCCCTACTTCCCATCCTCTCGACCAATGTGAGTTTTTAAGCGTCGCTGGTTAGACCATCCGGCGAACGCCTGCCTTTGGAAAGCAGGTGCACGTGTCATCGGATACGGAACCGTTGGGCATTTCGAGACCGACCCAAAACAAAAATGGTGAACCTGCTGTGAATCTTTAACCAAGCATGACAGATTTAACCTAATCCCACCTTGTGTGCCCTTTTACTCACAAGGAGGGCCAAGAAAGATCATTAATTACACATGGGATCATGAGATGCTTCTTTGACGAGCTTGCTGTTTGTATTTGTTAAAATGTTTTATAGGTACTATACAGAACTCCCTTCGATCTAATGGAATCATGAAGGAACTCACAAGTGCGCACTTTAGGCTACGTGATGACTGGGCATCCTCACCAACGGAGGACCCCGTCACCCACCCAACATCTTCAACACTGGGTCTCGGACGCGCTGATCCGAGAGTACCACATGAATGGTACTCTCCCAACGGTGGAGGCGGCCATGCACGCCCTCCAATCCGTCAATATTCGCCAGTCGCCTTCCCAATAGTGGCCGTAAAGGCAGATCCAGACAGCCCCTGTTGCTGTCTCCAACTGTTTTGGGAGTCTATCCCCAGAACGGGACAATGCGTACCACCCTTATCTTATGGAGGCGAATGAGGTCGACGTTGAGGAATTCATCCCCACCGAAGGGGGGTTCCACTCCAAGGACCCCGCCAACAGACGTCGTTGCAGTCACTCCATGAATCAACATCCTCACGTTTAGGAGGATGTAACCCCGAGGATCCAGGCCCACACTCCCCGAGCTCCGGCCCCTCGGACCGCCCAACGAGGGCGGAAAACGTACAACCGGGGACCGGTCATAACCCTGGTCCCCGAGGAGGAGCTCCGCTTCCCAGTCACGGAGACGCATTACGAACAGGCACATACACTTGTTCGTTCCTCCAAGGCCCACCATCCAGACATGGCAGCATTATATGAGCCGGCGCACATCCCCGCCGAACTCTGTCATGCCCGTCGCTCACACAGGATGACACCTACCCGGCAGGCACCTCTCCCTGCCCAGGGTCGTGAAGCCCACCAACCTGACGTGGTGGCGACCCAGCGCCTGCAGGACCAACTCCTAGCTGATGCTCCTAATGCCTACCATCCCGATACGGTGGTGATCCACAAAGCCCGCCACCCAGATGTGGCGGAAAATCATAGGCGGGCACGTCTCCCCGCCAATAAAGGCCATCGACTCGATATGGTGGGAAACCAATATATGCAGGGCCAGCTCCCTGCGGATGCAAGTAAAGTCCACCATCCTGATGTGGTGGCAAACAGAGAGATAAATCAACGTATCCCGGTACAGGGGAAGATTCGTTCACCTGCCCCGGCATAGGAGAATTGTCAGTACCCACTAACCACCAGAGGACCAGAGTAGGATATTCCTACTCTGATACCGGAATGGGCCTTCATACCCATTCCAACCAAATATGTCTCTCTGAATATCCTGGAAATGATGGAGGAGAAGGTATCGATCCCAGATCATATCTTGTAGAATTGCCAGAATGTAATTGCATCAGCGGCAACAGCAAGGATTCAGGCCCGTGAGCCCATCTCCCCAATTGAGGTGACTCATATAAGAGACGAGATAGCCGCCTCGGAGCAGATCTGCATCCTTGCTCCTACCCAGGAGGGTCGCCGACTATATTCCGCGACGCAAGGGCAGCCGGATCGAGCAGCTTCACTCGTTCCAACTGGGGGACACCCGTCCATCACGGTGGATGCTCCAGAGCAGGCATATATCCATGCTAAAAGTCAATATGTTCGTCGGAATATCCTGGAAGCATCACGGGACCCAATTAGACAAAGGACCCAAAGGTAAAGGCCGTTGTCAACAGCAGACAGTCCCCACTGCCCGCAAGAAAGCGCCCCGAACGCGCCGAAGGCAGCCGAAAAATAAAGAGGGAGTTCATGACTCCGCTCTGCTAGAAGCTGGGGTTCCCAAGGCCGCTAAGCACACATCACAGGCTCAGAACCCTGCCCACCCATTACCATATTATGGGAGCGGCAGTAGTAGTTGCGAAGGTCCTCCCCACAATGTTGCTACCAGCAGCTCTGAAGGTCCTCCCCATAGCACCCGTGGGGGCCTCCCCCACGAGAATATAATAATCGATCACAAGAGCTCTTCTTTTGATGCGAGTCACGGAAACCCTCCACGCGACCATAAGATCGAGCAGCAAGAAGATCCTCCACTTGCTGTAGTCCACCCTGAAGGTCCTCCCTGGGGTATACGCTGCAAAAACTCTCCATGCAGCGGGACCACAGATTATGATAGTAGTCCTTTCTATCATAGTCGCAACTGCGGAGGCCCTCACCGCAGTGACATATCATCACGAAAAGAAGGCCCTCCCCTTGTCATGGCATGCCCTGAAGGTCCTCCCCAGGGGTTACGTTGCAACAACACTCCGCGCAACCGGGCATCAGATCACAATGGTAGTCCTCGCCACCCTGATAATGGAGGTTCTCCCCATAGAGACGTCAAGCAACGAGAAGGCCCTCCCCTCATTGCGGTACATTCTGAAGGCCCTCCCCAGGGTGTGCCCTACAGATATTCTCTCTGCGGCAGCTGTAATGGTAGTCCTCACCATTATAGCAGCTGTGATGGTAGTCCTCGCCACCGCGGCTGCCATTGCGAAGGTCCTCCCCGTAGTGGCCTCAAGCAACAAGAAGGTCCTCCCTTTGTCACAATGTGTCTTGAAGGTCCTCTCCAGGATGAACGTCAAACCATGATGGTCATCCTCACCATGATGACAGTTGTTGCGAAGGCCCTCCCCGTAAAAATGCTACGTATCCATAAGGTCCTCCCCTTACTGCAACATGCCCTGGAGGTCCTCCCTAGGGTATGCACTGCAAAAGTCCTCTATGCAGTGAGGCGTCAAGCCATGATGGCAGTCCTCTCCATTTTAGCCGCCATCATGAAGGTCCTCCCCGCAATGGAAAATCATATCGACAGGAAGGTCCTCCCCCTGCCAAATCAAGCACAGAAAAGCCCTTGTATACCGAGGTACTCAGAAGGACGGGATCAAGCATGTTAGATTCCCAGTTAGTCGCCGATCGATGACATCCTTATTCAATCGTGAGACGTTCTGGGGCCACGTTCATCTTTTGAACCGCCTCAGAATTGCCCACATAATGATTCAATACCTACCGGTCCCACTGCCTTCGACCACACTGACAGCGAGCATCTCAATTAGGCTGACCAGGTAGAGGAGTCACTAGCGGAGGAGTATGCCGACATGTTGTGCCTGAGGAAACGACTGGATAGGGATGATATACCAGTTATTTTTTGGCCTACGAACACCTCTCATTTCTACATACCTAGAGAGTTGTCGGAATAATGCGTGTACGGCATTCACCATAATATATGGACAACCCTCCACCGACTGAAATCCAGCTTCCTACCCTACGACGGGTATGTAGACCATGTCAAGATAGTAGGAGACCTCCTGCATCACATCAACCTGGAAGCTCTTCCATCGGCATGACAATGGTGACCCGAGAAGCGTAAAGGAAACATAGAGATAGCTTGCCTCCGTGCGCTGCACCAGTTACATCGCCTCATCGGTGACGTCCCGACAGGAGTCCATATCAGGGGATGGGGAGAACATGGAGCTCTACATTTCACTCCGCTCTCTACCCAGAACAACCCGTTCGGCATGGTGTCTTGCAACGTCATCATGTCAAGACGGTAATCGAGTGGTCTCTCTGTTCAAGAAAGGCAACACATCCAACAGAGTCGGGCCTTGAGTAAGTCCCAGAAGCATTAGGCCCGACGGGAACGAGCTACTCAAGAACTCCTGAATCAGGCCACCGAGAGCATACAATAGGCCTCTCGCCTAAGAGAGGCCAATTGATGATCTTTGACTGCCACCCCAGAAGGGATAGGTTCACAGAAGAACTCAGCACCAAACCCAGTTCACCCCCGAATGGGGGCACGCAAGATCAGGCAGGTAGCAATAACAGCAGCCAATGCCACAGTCTAGGGTCAACCCCAACCTGTAGGGTTAGGGGCATTTTTAACAACAATTGCCCCCGTAAGACCAATAAAAACTGGAAGAGACTCGATGTACAAGGAATGAATCCAACCCCATCCCTCAGGGATGGCGGAATTATTACCCCCTCAACAACAACCTCCCCCACGAGAGTCAGTATTCTCTCATCTAGGGAGGACATCCAGAAGAGGAGGTTCTCATCCTATCTCATCATTTGAATCATCATCCCCTCCGAGAGGAAGGCACACCGTAAGGTCGCATCAAAGAACTCTCCGCGTCACCCTTCTTCAAGAAGTCCGAAGGCAATCCCAAGTCGTGAAAGGGAAGGCCAACAGAAGACGCGAGAGATCCTCTTCCTATTTGGAAGATGACATCTTCTCTGCCCCGCGATATGCATCTATCAACGTCATAGAGGTTAACCCCATGGGTGACACCAGAGATTATGCAAATCAGGATGGATTGGGAGACGATAGTTCCGGTCAGGCTGTGACTCACAATGAACCACTAGGCGTGCACACTCAGAACCAGTCGGTCCTCCCTTAGAGCCTATGAGGAAGGTGCGGTAGGCATAGAAGCCGCAATGACTCTTAACTTGGGAACCTATCAGACAGCCTTCCCCAGGATCCCATTGGGGTAATTTTTTACCCACATCCTTGCGTACTCCAAGGATAGGCTGGCAGCCGCTCCCGTATCAGGCAAGGGGATGCTTGTGTCAGATCCCTCTCGCATCAGCATCAACCACTATTGAAGGAGAGTTGTAGACCCTGGAAAACGCGTTCCCAAAATTTTCCAAATGCTTCCATACATGATCCAAGATTGTAGAACTTTTCTTAAGCTTCGATTTGGTAGGTCGTAGGGCCCGAACAGAGTTACAGATTAGGAGTTATAGACGTTTGAAGTTGGGCTGGAAATCTGGTTCGCGAAGCCCATTCGCGAAGCCCCCTCCGTGATCGCGGAGCGCCGCCGCGAAGTAATGAGGCGAGAGGCTCCACGAACCCTTTTTGACGTTCGCGATGTGCTGCGAAGACCCCTTGAGAAGCACAGATGCGAAGCACCAATGAGAAGCACCCGAGCATCGCGGTCCTGCGAAGCTCCGAAGGCGGTACCTCTCCGCGAACGAATTTGACGTTCGCGAGCCCGCCGCGAAGCTCCGGGGGCGGTACCTCTCCGCGAATGAATTTGACGTTCGCGAGCGCTCCGCGAAGCACCTGAGGCGGCACGAGAGTTCTTCTTCGCGGCGCCCCTTGCCTATAAATACCCAGCTCACCCTCCTTCTCGAGAGGACGGCCACAACCACTTCGCCCCTTGGGCGGCCGAGCGGAGCTCCGCATTGTGGCTCCGTGAAGCCATGCTCCGCGAGAAGCTTCCTTCGCGTTGCTGATCTACGAGCCGAGACTCCGTGAGTCCATGCTCCGCGAGCCTATGCTCCGCGATGCTGCTCCGCGAGACCAAGCTTCGCGAGAGCCCTTTGCTCCGCGAGCCCATGCTCCGCGATGCTGCTCTGCGAGACCAAGCTCCGCGAGAGCCCTTTGCTCCGCGAGCCCATGCTCCGCGATGCTGCTCCGCGATCCCATGCTCCGTGATGCTGCTCCGCGAGACCGAGCTCCGCGAGAGCCCTTTGCTCCGCGAGCCCATGCTCCGCGATGCTGCTCCGCGAGACCCCTTTGCTCCGCGAGAGACCATTGCTCCGCGAGGCCATGCTCCGCGAAGCTACTTCGCGAAGACCTATCCTTCTTGAGGATCCCACCTTCGCACCCGCCGGTCCATACCGCGGGGGCTGCGCCCCCGCACCCCCGCTGGGCCGGGACCGCAGCCCGGCACTGACCCCCATGAAAAATGGAGAGTCGCACCGTGAACTTTTCGGGCCGGGATGCCGGGATTTCCCATTGCGCCCTTATGCACTCCCACCTTCCACCTATGGAATACCATGATTTGATACACTCCTCCGCACACCGTGGAACACCTAGAGTTGACATATTACTCTGGGTTTCATTCCATGTCGTGAGTCGATATTCTCATCATCAATTCCCCGAGTACCTTGAGTCGAACCATCCCTCAGGCAACTCCTCCAAACCCAATCACTTGGCTCCTATGCCAGGTTGAATCAGAAAGGGCCGCCCCTGCGTAAGTCCCAACCCCAACCATTTCTAGGCATCTTCTGTCCAATAGTCCTATCTACAAGACTATAAATTGTAGTACCCCCTATCTAACAAATGATAGGATGCCTCTTACTCTATATGAGGGATGCCTCTTGCTTTATGAAAGAGATGCCTTATGCTCCCAGCATAAGATGCCAATAGTCCTACCTACATGACTCTAAACTGTAGTATTCTCCCTATCTAACAAATGATAGGATGCCCCTTGCTCCAAGCAGGAGATGCCTTATTCTCCTAGAATGAGATGCCAACAGTCCTTTCTACATGACTTTAAACTGTAGTAATCCCTATGTGCCAAACATAGGATGCCTCTTGCCCGATACGAGAGATGCCTTATGCTCCAAGCGTAAGATGCTCAATGCCATGACAACAGTGGCATGATTCCAACGCCCCTTGGCATTATCCATCTTGTGCACCAGTGCATAGGTGAAGGCCTCAATTCATCAGTGAGTTGGGATGCTCTCATGGCCAGACATGAGGAAGACACCCGGGCAACTTCCTAGCATAAGCCCCATTCACCATTTCCGCTCCATAGCGGCACCTGGGCAGCTTCCTAGCATAAGCCCCATTCACCATTTCCGCTCCATAGCGGCACTCAGGCAGCTTCCTAGCGTAAGCCCCATGCACCATTGCCACTCCATAGTGGGACCCGGGCAGCTCCTTGCGTAAGCCCCATTCACCATTGTCGCTCCATAGCGGCACCCGGGCAGCTCCTTGCGTAAGCCCCATTCACCATTGCCGCTCCATAGCGACACCCAGGCAGCTTCCCAACGTAAGCCCCATTCACCCTTGCCGCTCCATAGCGGCACCCGGGCAGCTTCCCAGCGTAAGCCCCATTCACCCTTGCCGCTCTATAGCGGCATCCGGGCAGCTTCCTTGCGTAAGCCCCATTCACCCTTGCCGCTCCATAGCGGCATCCGGGCAGCTTCCTAGCGTAAGCCCCATTCACCATTGCCGCTCCTTAGCAGCACCCGGGCATCTCCTTGCATAAGCCCCATTCACCATTACCGCTCCATAGCGGCACCCGGGCAACTTCCTAGCATAAGCCCCATTCACCATTGCCGCTCCATAGCGGCACCCGGGCAGCTTCCTAGCGTAAGCCCCATGCACCATTGCTGCTCCATAGCGGGACCCGGGCAGCTCCTTGCGTAAGCCCCATTCACCATTGCCGCTCCATAGCGGTACCCGGGCAGCTCCTTGCGTAAGCCCCATTCACCATTGCCGCTCCATAGCGGCACCCGAGCAGCTTCCCAGCGTAAGCCCCATTCACCCTTGCCGCTCCATAGCGGCATTCGGGCAGCTTCCTTGTGTAAGCCCCATTCACCCTTGCTGCTCCATAGCGGCATCCGGGCAGCTTCCTAGCGTAAGCCCCATTCACCATTGCCGCTCCTTAGTAGCATCCGGGCAGCTCCTTGCATAAGCCCCATTCACCATTGCCGCTCCATAGCGGCACCCGGGCAGCTTCCTAGCGTAAGACCCATCAACTATTGTCACTCCTTTTCAGTGGTAAGCCGTTGATATCCCTTTGCAGTGGTAAGCCGTTGACAACCCTATGCAGTGGTAAGCTGTTGACATCCTTATCCAGCGGTAAGCCGTTGACATCCTTATCCAGTAGTAAGCCGTTGTGATCCTTATTCATCGGTAATCCGTTGCGACCTTATCCAGCGGTAAGCCGTTGTGATCCTATCCAGCGGTAAGCCGTTATGACCCAATCCAACGGTAAGCCGTTGAAACACCCGATCGACGGTAAGACGTCATCAGAAGAACTACGTGGTCTTTGATCCATGTCAAGGCATGGTACGTAGGAAGCCTCTTCAAGGCTCAAGCCCAAAACTATTATCATCCTTTTCCATGGGCCTCCATCCTGGAGTAAGTCCCAGCACCATGGGATTCCTAATGCGTAAGCCCCTCTTCGCTTCTCACAGACGCATCCTTCGCGACGTGATCATCAGGTCCTTGCAACCTCTTGTTTCTCACACCGAGCATGACTCACGTGGGATTAGAGTGATCACCGACCCTGACCCCCACCCTTAACGAACTACGAGGACTTTGATCCATGTCAAGGCGTGGTATGTAGGAAGCCTCCACGAGGTTCAATCCCACCCGTCATTTATTCACGTCGGGTCTCATTCCCGTCCAGCATGACGATAAACTGCATTCCGGTCCAATGGCAAGCCATTGCGACCCATCTAGCGAACTACGAGGATTTTGATCCATGTCAAGGCATGGTACGTAGGAAGCCTCCATGAGGTTCAAGCCACACATTGCTCGGTCGTTCATTCACGTCGAGTTTCGCCCTTGTCCAGTATGACGTTAAACTGCATGCCTTCGTCCAGAATGACGTTAAACTGTATGCCTCCTTTTATCCCGCATGACATTAAACTACACACCCGTTCCCACCTGAACTACGAGGACTTTGATCCATGTCAAGGCATGGTACGCAGGAAACCTTCCAAAGGTTCAAGCCCACCACTCATTGGACCAAGGTCCACTTTCACGTCGGTTCGCCGACAAAGCCCCATTTGAACTATGAGGTCTTTGATCCATGTCAAGGCATGGTACGTAGGAAGCCTTCCAAAGGTTCAAGCCCACCACCCATCATCCAATTCACATCATGTTCTACCTACATCCAGCACGACGTTAAACTACAATTCCAGTCCGACGGCAAGCCATTGTGATTAACCCGAACTACGAGGTCTTTGATCCATGTCAGGGCATGGTACGTAGGAAGCCTCTATGAGGTTCAAATCCACCATCCGGTCGTCCCGACCTCATTCACGTCGGTTCACCCCCGTTCCGCATGATGTTAAACTGCATTCCCCAATCCGAACTATGAGGACTTTGATCCGTGTCAAGGCACGGTACGTAGGAAGCCTCCCTGAGGTTCAAGCCCAACAATCATTGGCCCAAACCGTCTCCTAGTCGGTGTTCCAGGACCCCCATTTTCAAGACCATTTCCCATTGGACCAAGGTCCCTCATTTACATCGGTTCACCGACACCCAATGCCCGTCGTTTATTCACGTCAGGGCTCACTTTCGTCCCGCATGACGTTAAACTGTATTCCATCAACCTGAACTACGAGGTCTTTGATCCATGTCAAGGCATGGTACGTAGGAAACCTTCCCAAGGTTCAAGACCACCATTAGTGGACCCACGGGTCTAATTTCACGTCGGTTCACCGATGAAACCCTTTTAACTATGAGGTCTTTGATCCATGTCAAGGCATGGTACGCAGGAAGCCTCCCCGAAGTTCAAGCCCATATCCCATCGGACCAAGGTCCACCTTCACGTCGGTACACTGACGATACCCATCGGACCAAGGTCCACCTTCACTTCGGTACGCTGACAACATTCATCGGGCCAAGGTCCACCTTCACGTCGGTACGCTGACGATACCCATCGGACCAAGGTCCACCTTCACGTTGGTTCGTTGACGACATTCATCGGGCCAAGGTCCACCTTCACGTCGGTTTACCGGCACCATCCCGAACTACGCGGACTTTGATTCCCTGCCACGGGGATACGTAGGAAGCCTCCTCAAGGCTCAAGCCCAACTTCACTATCGCCTCTACGATGGTCCCATTTCATGTCCCCTCCACTTCATTCATCCATCCATCACCCATCCTGATTCTCACCCGGGCCACCACATCCCGGTGGGATCATGCCATCCACCTCCTCGCTGCTCCTAGCGGCGCATGGGCCACTTTCCACGTGTAATCCCCAGTATATCCCTGGGTTGTTGTCCTCTTTGTACACCCCGATTCATCACCCCTTCGAACTACGTGGGTTTTGTTCCCTGTCCTCTACACAGGGTAGGTAGGAAACCTCCAAGAGGTTCAATCCCAACCAATGGTAATCCATGGTGTATCCCATCCTGGGGTGCACTTCCCCTGATCCGCCCTTAGTGGTGTTCAGATAAACCATTACGGTGTGACAACTCCCCTCTATGGGGCGCACCACCTCAGATCTGTCCTCATTGGGCGTTTTGATCCATACCCTTGGTAAAACATCCAGGTGTTCCCTCCTAGGGATGTACCAATCTGATCCGTCTCTATGGGACGTTCTGATCACCCTCATTCCGTCTCCATAAGACATTAAACTCATGGCCTACCTCGTGATAAACAGGAGATGCTTGAGGAAAACCTCAGGTACATGCCTTTGGCGTAACCGTCTTCGCAAGACGTTAAACATGCTGCATACCCTGTGTTAAACATGGGAAGCTGAGGAAAACCTCAGGTACACGCCTTTGGTGTAACTGTCTCTGCTAGACGTTAATCTTGCAACATACCCTGTGTTAAACACGGGAAGCTGAGGAAAACCTCAGATACATGCCTCGGGTTATGCACCCTTGAGATGCCCTCTTATGAGGAAGAATACAGGTTCCCCTGTGTCCACGCACCCAGAGATGCCCAGACATTCCTGATGTTGCCGTCTACTCCTACCGAAGGTCGCTACCATGTCAAGACCCTATGGAAAGTCTTGACAGAAGTAGTGTAATTAACCGGCGTCCATGATGATATGGAACCGGGAATGAGATTCATGAACAACGTATTAAATCTATGAGGGAGACCCGGACTAGGTGACGAGTTCCGAGGAGGAATCCACGGAAGGAAGAACCGACATCCCATCATCCCGTTTCGATCAAGGAGCAGACGTCCCTGAACAAGGAACGAATGCTGCCCACCTTTGGAAAGTAGGAATGCGGGGCAACATCTGCGCGTCCTCCACGGACGGATGCGCGCGCCCCGGCGAAAGCGTCGGAAACAAGAGTGGCTGGGTGCAGTCCTCGAGCCTAAGGAGGAGGAAGGGAAACTTGGAGCTGCATACACCCAAACTAGCGAGAAAAACGATGCGGGGCATACAACTTGCACAGAGAAACTCCATCGATTTGTGCGGACAAAAACCCATCCCGTAGTGAAATCACGTAAGAGCGCTCCTCCAAGATCCCCCGACGGTTGTCAACCGCAACGCTGGAAGGGGTAGGGTAGGGAGTGAAGGAAAACTAGGAGAAATCACTCAGAATCTCAATGACTTAGTCAGAACTAAGGGGATTTAGACGAACCCTAGCTATATCGAGCAGGGTAGGCTGAAAAGTAGGATGTGGGATGACCGTGTTATGAAAATACTAAAAACAGTGGCAGTGATCCGCTATCCAGCTGTATAAGAACCGAAATGGCCCACTCAGATGGTAGGGTGACCCACCCTCCTGCATGTGACTCAGCAGTTCGTAAATACGAGCCAAAGTGGGAATAACTAAGTTCAACAGGTAGCCCTCTACCAACTCGACTGCCATCATCAAGGTGCAAGCTCTGACACCCGGGTTGATATCCCGAGAAGGGAATAGCCACCCGCTCAGAAACATAGCAAACAAACCTGCCAGCTGGAGCATAGGCGGCACACCGGGGTGCACCTCGTAACCACATGAAAGGTAGTCGCCCGCCTCCAGAATCGCCCAGTAGGAACCTGGGGTGGTTCATGACTATTGAGAAGGATGATTCATGGGGTGCTTGATCCTCAACACAAGACTAGTGGTGTTCAGAAATAACCCTATCCAGGTGCTATAGGGAATAAGAGAGCGGGCACGCAAGGCCTCACCCAGTGATTGCTCCACCATAACCAGCAGATCCTTCACCAACGAAGGCACTTGTTTGACGTCATCCCACACACTAGGAGTGGACAGGAACTCGTCATACATCTCACCAATAATCAGGAGCCCTCCCAATTGATAGATTTCCCACAAACTAATTCCAACTTCACCATGGGCAAGGTGGAAAGTATTAGTGCTTGAACACCAACGACTGAGTAGGTCAGGCAGGATCAAGGATGGTGGGTAAATGGAAAACTGGGAGGCCCATACTGCGGAGTATAAATTGACTGCTTCCAACGACTCGGGAGATTCCCGACAATGATGATGAACCCAGAAGGCCCAGGCCCAGTCATTTGAGAAGAGCCCGCCGGATCGAAGATCTCACCTAGGAATCCACCCTGTGTTAGAATCCATTCGAGCAAGGTTGATAATAGAAGGGTAACTCTTGAGGATAGCTTATTGAGAGAAGTCTTGTGTGTACTGATCACTTTGGGTCCAGACAGAGCCCCTCAAAATGAAGGCATCTTTCGAATCATAATCAGAGGTTATCTCCCCCAATGGGGTAAGGCTCGCCTGAACGCACTTTGGTAGCACTTCCAAGAAAGGAGATGGAAGACCTAAGAAAGTAGGGGGGATAGGGATGTTATCCTGAAGACCAAAGCCATAAAGCGGAATCCGATTTGATAGTGGATAACCCTGGAGCTCAGGAGAGAGTAAGTCTTTCAAGACACCATCGTTAGGAATTATGGACTGACTAGGTTCCTCTTTGATGTTTTTCGCTCTGCGAATAATGGCTATACATCTCCCTGAGCCAATTGGGAGAGGTCCAGCAGCGGGCCTAGTCACAGGATGAGGAGGAACCATATTTATCTTCTCCCCACGCCATGGAAATCATGCAAATGGTCAGTAAAAAATAATAAAACTTGTAAAAAATACCAAGTATTTGCAAATGACTCCATCCAAGCCTCATAATAAAATCTGCAAGGTGGCCCCATAGGTTGGTTCGCGATGACAGCATCCCGCGAACCATCCTTACGCAGAATGCATCCGCGAAACCCTGGCCCACGGAGCGTTGGCCAGAAAACTGCGAACCAGGATGCCTCGTGGAACCTCAGCTCTGAGCATTAAGAGTTTAAGTTCATACTTAAAGTATTTTTTAATGTTTGGATCATTCTAGTTCATGGACCATTTGAAACTGCGTAGCAATTTCCTACATGGCCTGGAGTGACTCACTTTCTAGTTAATTAAAAGTATTGGTTCGCGGTTGGGAGATTGGTCTGTGGGTGAAGGCGAACGCAAAGAAGGAATGGTTCGCGGAAGTGGTAGCTGGTTCGCGGATGAAGCGTCTCGCGAAGGAACGAGCACGCGCAGACAGAAACACAAAAAGCTCTTGTTTCGTGAAGAATCTGGTAAATGAAAAATGAGGGCCCCCCATATTTATAGGCATGGTCCCCCATCGAGTCCACTCCCCTACCACAAACCATCCAAGTTTCAGGACCACTCTACATCAAAATAGCCTCCTCTTCATTCCAATCGGACCCCATTCTGATGGGGGCATCTATAGGGTCCTGAAAAACCCGCAAAGGAAGATAATAATCCCCTTCATTCGAGAGAGGATTTTTACCCAATTCCCTTCAACGAATTTGGCAAAGGAAGGAGGCCAATACTCAAAATTGGTGAAGGAATAACCGGTCCATAAACCGACTCAAGTGTTATGCAGACAGTTCAACGAACCGCTCCCCTCTGCGGACCAGTCTCGTTCACGAGATGGAGGTGGAGATCCTCCGTGGGTGTGAAGCAGGACCGGCGCCGAGCCAGTCCACCATCACGAACCGCCCCAGCCGCGAACCATGTCGACCGGCCCAAGACGCATCCGCTATTGTTCGTGGAATGGAGGTGGAATCCTCCGCAGCCGCGAAGCACTCTCCGAGATCATTTGGTTCACGGGGGAGATTGTTTGGTTCGCGGGGGAGATGCGATCAATGCCCCCCGCGAGTTGAGAATTGACCGAGTCATCCGTGAATCGGGTTTTCAGTCATGGGCCTCTGTAAAAGGTGCCACATTACCATAGATATATCCTTTTCCCCACTCTATGAAAGGAGACCGAGGGGAAGAGAGGAGGATGGTAAGGAGATCAATTAGATTCGGGTGGAAGGATTTAGAAGGAAAGATTTGGATTTCAGAAGTTCCAGTTCGCGAACTAGAGCAGGTATGAACCTGGGACTTTATGCCTCTTTTCCGATCCGCCGCACCGCGTAGCACCCTCCTACGTGGGCGAAGCCCCGATCGACCAGCCTCCAGCCGACACTGCCCTTGGATGCCACTGCTTGTATGGAACCCTCCGCAGACCACCCTAGTTTGTGGATCGAACTCGAAGCTGTGAACCACCTTGGTTCGCAGATAAAACTCAAAGCCACGAACCCCCTTTATTCACGGGATTCCCATCAGTCCACGGACCACCCTGGTTTGCGGACAACTTCTTCAACCGCGTAGCACTTCCCTACGTGAAGGGCGCCACCACCCATACCCCTGTGTGGCCCGAAAAATTCTTTGGAGTTCTCATTCCCCGAGCCACATAAAATCCTTCCGATCCGGCCTGATCCTCCGTGACTCCCTCATTGGCCTACTCATCGGCCCCAAGCCGAGGCCTCCACCAGAGCCACCAGATCCGTGTGGTGTAACCCTCAGGCACATTAGTGCACCATTTTGATTTCACATACCCACAGTAAATAGGGGCGAAGGGGTTCCCCGACCCTTAAGCAGATTCCCGAAGCATTCCTGGGTTCACATTCCCACAGTAATGTGGAGTCTGATCTCAGGAGCCCCCTTTTTGACCCTCCACTTGTTGGGGCTAGGGTACTTCTCCCTTATTCGGAGGGTAGTAAAATACCCATCAGAAGGAAGTCCTCATGCACTTCGGTACTTCCCTCGGAAACCAGAGAGGTGAAAGGCACAAGAGAACCTCTTTTCCTCTCCCGCTGCGCTTTTTCGCCATGGGTGTCCATCCCAGAGTAAGCCCTAACTTTATGGGCCACCCTCATGCGTAAGCCCCACTCCACTTCTCACAGAAGCACCTTTCATGACATGATCGTCTGGTCCCTTCTGCCTCTTGTTTCTCACACCGAGCATGACTCACGTGGTCTTAGAGTAAGCATTGACCATGACATCCTCTTATGGGCCTCCTCAGAGTGTAATCCCCAATCCATCACCATGGGCCTCCTCAGAGTGTAAGCCCCAATCCATCACTCTAGGCTTCCTTAGAGCGTAAGCCCCAAGCCAATCCACACTACGAGGACTTTGATTCCCTGCCACAGGGATACGTAGGAAGCCTCCATGAGGTTCAAGCCCGATCACCAGCGGACCCCCGGGTCCACCTTCATGTCGGTTCTCTGATGCTCCCGTTCGAACTACGTGGACTTTGATCCCCGTCCCCTAGGCAGGGTACGTAGGAAGCCTCCATGAGGTTCAATCCCAACAACTGGTCGATCCGAATATCTTCACATCGGTTCACCGCGCCACTCCTAGTACCGCCTCAATGAGTCCCTACTCCTCGGGGTCATTAATCCAATGAGGGATGGTAAACCTCAGGCATAAATGATTCTGAACCCCTACGTTCAGCTGACCATTTCCAACCAGGAGAAATCCGTGGATACTATGCTTGAGTATAAACCAAAGATTCGCGAACATATGAATACGTCTTAAATCTATAAGAGAGTCCCGGAACAGGAAATAATTCCCCTCCAAAAGGGTGAGATGAGCCCGAATTCCCATCCTCTCGACTAATGTGAGTTCTTAAGCGTCGCTGGTTAGACCATCCGGTGAACGCCTGCCTTTGGAAAGTAGGTCCACGTGTCATCGGATACGGAACCTTTGGGCATTTCGATACCGACCCGAAACACCATATAATAGAGGAAAAAGTTGATTATACAACTATAATATTAATAAATTGGGAATATTTGGGGGATAATATAATTTACCCATTTCGCATTAATTATAACTCACCATTATTTCATCATAATTATTCTAGATTTGATTGATTTTATTGCAATTAATTTAGAGGGTTTCATCATCTCACACCCATATACCGATATTAGAGACTTAACATGAAAATACTAGGCTGATCTGGTTGGTCTGCCTATCCAGTGAGGTATGATTTTGTTTTGGTTTTCTAGTTGTCTTTTACTGAAGTGTTTTTTTGGGTTTGTAAGGTTTTATGCTTTTTCCCAAAGTGGGATTTCCTAAAAAATGAAATAAAAATTTACTTTGGTAAAATCCATGGAATCTTTAAAATTGGAAATAGGAACACTATGTATAGCATGAAGATATGGCGTTCTATGGGGTGCATCCTCTATAGTGGTAGAAGGGGGTGTGTTATCTTTTATAGACATGGTATACATATAGAGTTGAATATTTTGGGTATACGTGACGTATCATGAGCTCATATAGAGTTGAATATTTATGTAACAATAATTTTCCTATGAAAACACATTTCATTATATATATAATTTTTTATTATCAATATTATTAATTTTAATTTTATAAAATAAAAATCATTTTTTGATTCTAACATGTAAATATTATATTATGAATAATTTTTCATAATTTTCATAAATAATTTTTTTGTAACTAAATAATAAAAAAATACCATTTTTTCTAAAACATTTACTTTTATTACACTACTATAATGGAAGAATGGATTAAATTTTTTTGAAGCCTTTTTATATATTATATATATATAATAAATCAAAAAATATACTTTATTGTATTTATAAAATGCTTGTATATAATTTTTCAAACAAATGTAATATTTTAATAAAAATATTGATTTAGTCAATTAAATTAAAAAAATAGTTTTCTTCACCTATTGAAATTATATCCATAAAATGTACATTTTCTTTTAGATCAATATTATCATATTATGTAATAATTCTAGTGTCTTTTTTGGGAATAAATGTATAATTACTATGATTAATGTTGATGACCATGATAATGATAAAAATATTATTTTCGATGAATTATTTTATTAATGTTTTGTAACATTTAACTAATAAATTAGATTGATATATTTAAAATAATGACACTATAATGATGTTTACAAACATATATAATTATATTAACATACATTTTATTGGTAATCAATGCATTATAATATTAAGAAAAAATAATAGTAAAAATATCATTTTTCTACATAAAATAGTTTTCCAATATATAAAATGTTTTATTTTAAATTTATGTTTTATCATGATTATAAATTGAATCACATTAAATTCATAAAAATTAAGGATGAACACACAAAAGTTTAGTTAGAGGGGTTAGTTTATATGTTTAGTAAAACATAATTTATATAGGTAAAAACATGTTACCATAGTAAAAATAAAAATAAAAAAAGTAAAAAGTAAATATATAAGAATAAATAATTTTATATTTACTGAGAAAGACACTTCATCTTCCAACTCTAAATTTAGAAAGACATATTTTATATCTTTTAGAACATTTATGGGTTTCCTTTGTGCTAAAATGTATTGTTTTGTATTTATGTTTAATTTATTTATTTTTATTATTACTCATATAATAATTGTTTTCATATACAAGTGTATTCTTTTATTCGAGTTGGAGTGATTTATTTGAATCTACTCATGCTTGTGAGAGATTATAATTTAAGCCTGAAACAAGAAAATGCATCAAGAATGCATACAACCATCATGAAATGGTGAACTCCTACTACTTATTTAATTAATTTTGTCATCATTTTATCTACTATTTGTAAGTTAATTTTCTTATCATTTTTATCTAATACTTATTTAGTTTCTTTTCACAGATCTTTTGGGAATTCATATTTTTCTTTCAACTATCTATGACAAGGCACAAAATAGATAAAATGTTTCTTTCTGCCAATGTTACCATAGTTTCTATTTTCATTGCCTTTATTTTTCGAACTACCAACACTGCATATTGAGTCAATGTTATTAGCTGAAAACCATTTCTCATCATTGAAATCTAGAAGAGTAGAGGAAGATCATGTGTCTATTTTAGTGACTTATCATTATATAATGGTCACATGAGCTTCCTCCTCTCTTTTGGATTTCAACAATAAGAAGAGTTTTTCAGCTAAGAACATCGAGTAAATATGTAGTGTTAGTAGTTCGACAAAGAAAGAAAATGGAAAGTGTGGTAAAATTGGCAGTTAGAATTGTTTTGAGATATTGGTACATGTAGAAATCAACCACACCGGTGTGACTTGTATGACTCTAAGTGCTTCTTTTTATTTAAAATTGACATTAATTTTAGTAAAAAAGATAACTGACATACTCAAAACCAATCAAACATATTCATATTATTTGAATACTTTAAGAAAACAATTTATAAGTCATTTGTGACGTGTAAGAATCAGACACACCTCAATCTAATACACGATATGCCTGGTATGACTCAAAGTGTCTGTTATCACTTAAAAATCAACATTTTAGTTCAAAAAGTGTCAATCATTGAAAACTAAGCAAACATAGTCAGATTTTCTTGATAATTTAGAACATAGATTCATAAATAATTTGTGATATGTATGAATTAGTCTCACATCAAACCGATACACAATGTGATATTTATGATTCAAAGTGCATGTTTTAAGTTTAAAATGAAAATTTAATAAAAAAGACAAGTGATGCACTAAAAACCTAGAAAAATCATTCATATTGTTTTAATACTTTAATAAAATGATTAATAAGTCATTTGAGACATGTAGGATTCAGACGAACCTCAATCCGACACATGGCGTGACTGGTATGACTCTAAGAGCGTCTTTTTATTTAAAATTGACATCAATTTTAGTAAAAAGAACAAATGTCCTACTCAAAATCAATAAAACATATTCATATTTTTTTGAAACTTTAGTAAAATTATCCACAAGTCATTTGTGACGTGTAGGAATCAACCACACCTTAATATGATACATGGTGTGCCCATTATGACTCAAAGTACATCTTTTTATTTAAAATTGGCATCCATTTGAGTAAAAAAGACAATTGACCTACTCAAAACTAAGAAAAAATATTCATATTATTTTAATACTTTAGAAAAATTATCCTTAATTCATTTTTTATGTGTATAAATCAGCCTCACCTCAATCTGATATACGATGTGCCTGATATGACTCAATGTGTCTGTTATCAGTTTAAAATTGAAATTTTAGTTCAAAAAGTGTCACTCACTGAAAACTGATAAAATGTTCTTGGATTTTATTGATAATTTAGGACATAAATTTATAATTCATTTTTGATGTTTAGGAATCCATATCATTTCAAAATGATATATGATATTATCATTATGAGTCAAAGTGCGTGTTTCCAGTTTAAAATGACAATTTAGTAAAATAACAAGTGATGTACTGAAAACTAAGAAAACACATTTATATTGTTTTGATACTTTAGGAAAATGATCCATAAGTCATTTGATGCATTTAGGAATAATTCGTACCTCAATCCAATGCACGGTGTGACCGGTATGACTCTAAGTGTGTCTTTTTATTTAAAATTGACATCCATTTTAGTAAAAAGGAAAACTAACCTTCTCAAAACCAAGAAAACACGTTCAAATTGTTTTGATAATTTAAGAAAATGACCCGTAAGTCATATTTGATGTGTATAAATCAACCTTACATCAATCCAATACACGAAGTTTCCGGTATGACTCAATGTGTCCGTTATCAGTTTAAAATTGGCATTTTAGTTCAAAAAGTTTCACTCACTAAAAACCAAGAAAACATGATCATATTTTTATGATAATTTTGGAAATATATTCATAAGTCATTTTTCATGTGTAGTAATCAGTCTCATGTCAAACCGATACATGATGTGATTAGTATGAGTCAAAGTGCGTGTTTCCAGTTTAAAATGACATTTTAGTAAAAAAGGAAAGTGACATACTCAAAACTAAGTAAAATCATTCTAATTATTTTTATACTTCATTAAATTTATCCATAATTCATTTGAGATATCTAGGAATCAGTTTCACCTCAATCTGACACACGGTGTGACCGATATGATTACAAGTTCGTCTTTTTTATTTAAAATTGGAATCAATTTTAGTAAAAAGGAAAACAAACCTACTCAAAAAATGAGAAAACACATTTGTATTATTTTGATACTTTAGGAAAATGATCCATAATTCATTTATAATTTGTAGTAATAAACAGAATTTCATTCTGAATTATGAGTTTCCCTGGATGGTCGTAAATATGTTTTTAGTGTTTTAAAACACTAAAACATGTGTGAAAAGTCAAAACCATATAAAATGACCTCATATTGATGCAAAATTATGGGAAAACCACCATTGAATTGTTTTTGACATGTAAACACATAAAACACATCAATACGATGTGCGGTGTGGTCAGAATTATTTGGTAAACACTTCTTAAAGGTACAAAAGCCTTTAAAAATAAGTATCGAGGGGTCAAAACCTGAAAAACAATGTCAGATTTCCCTAAAATCATGAGACCTCTACTATAGATTTAATTTTGAAATGTAGGAACTGACGGCAAATCATTTTGAAATACAGTTTTCCCGGGATGGCCATAAACATGTTTTTAGTGTTTTAAAACACTAAAACGTGTGTAGAATAGACAAAACCATAGAAAACGACCTCATATTGATGTGAAATCATGGTAAAACCACTTATGAGTTGTTTTTTATGTGTAAACATAGCTAAAACTTCAATCCGATGTGAGTTGTGGTTGGAATTACTCGGTAAACCCTTCTTAAAGGTATAAAATCCATTAAAATAAGTATCAGGGGTTCAAAACCTAGAAAATGATGTCAGATTGGCCTGAAATTAGGGGGCATCAACTAGAGATTTAATTTTGAAATGTAGGAACTAACGAAATGTCATTCTGAATTACGGTTTGTCCAGAATGGCAGTAAACATGTTTTTAGTGTTTTAAAACACTAAAACATGCATGGAATGTTCAAACCATATAAAACAACCTTAGATTGATATTAAATCATTAGGGAACCATCACTGAGTTGTTTTTTATGTGTACGTGTAGACAACACATCAATCCGACATACAGTGTGGTCAGAATTACTTGGCAAACACTTATTAAAGGTACAAAATCATTTAAAAACAAGTGTTGGGGGGGGGGGGGTGGTTAGAACTAGGAAAATGATGTTGGATTGGACATAAATCAAGGGAAAACAACCGTAGATTGAATTTTGAAATGTAGAAACTAAAGACACATCATTTAGAATTACGGTTTACCCGTGATAGCTGTAAACATGTTTTTAGTGTTTTAAAACACTAAAACATGTGTGGAATGGTAAAAACCATAGAAAATGACATAAAATTGATGTGAAGTCTTTGGAAAACCACCACTATTTTTTTTGAAATATAGGACATGATCTAATATCAAAGTATTTAAAATTTGTTTATTAAGTCAAGTTCAAGCACACCACATGTCGTTTTAAAAATAAATTAGAATATTTACTTATCCCTTTTCAGTTTCAAGTGTTGAATCTTATATTAAATAGGTAAGTTTATATTTTCAAAGTGTTTTTCATTATATAATATTTGTTTTATGTTAAAATTTATTCAGTTTTATTAAAAAAATAAAAAAAATTATGTGCATCATTCTGAATATCTTCTGTGTTTTTTTCTTTCGCATTTCTTTTTTTAAATGTTCTAGTTTTTATTGTAGGTGTTAGATTCTGACAGTAGGTAAGAGGTTGATCATTCTGATCCATGAAATTATTCTGGTTTCTACTATAATTATGATTTATTATGTTTTTTTTTAATTTTTCTTTTATTTTTTGTTAAGTTTATGAGATGATGTGGTTAGTTTCAGTTGATGAGATGATGTGGAGGAAAACATATGCAGTGGAGGTCGTTATGTGGATGTGTATTGGGCATGAGTTATTATTAGAAATATTTTATATGTATATATTGATGACCGAAGTATTGGTAGATAGATTTATGGGTTGACTGAGACTGAGGTTATGATGACTATGGATGTTTGTATATATGACTGTGGATGTATGACGTATATATGATGAGTTTATTATATATTAATATTTTAGTTTATTGCATGTATTTTTTTTATTTACAGTTTTTATTAAATAATTTTTTTAAAAAAATATTATTTAGCGGTAGTTTTTAGTAACTACCGCTAAATACATTAAATAAAATATGTTTTAGCGGTGGTTATAATTAACTGCCACTATATATTGATGACCGGGGTATTTGTTGATAGATGTATGGGTTGACTGAGACTGAGGTTATCATGACTGTGGATGTTTGTATATATGACTATGTATGTATGATGTATATATGATGAGTTTATCATATATTCATATTTTAGTTTATTGCATGTATTTTTTTTATATTTACAATTTTTTATTAAATATTTTTTTTAAAAAATCTGATTTAGCGGTAGTTTTTAGTAACTGCGGCTAAATACATTAAATAAAAAATGTTTTAACTGTAGTTATAATTAACCACCACTAAAACAAACCACCGCTAATATGTTCAGTGGTATTTAGTTTTATTTTATTTACATTTACCTGGATATTTTTTTAAATAAAATAAATGTCGTTAAATAAATAGGAAACTGCCACAAAATGTTCCAAAAATGACGCATAAGAAAACTACCGTGAAATTAAAAAAACTGCCGCTAGTCTACAAAAAAACCACTGCCAATGTCCCTTTTTTGTAGTGACCCTGGGTCCATCGAGTACAACCAATCCAAGCAAAACACACACTAAAAAATAATTACAAGTCATATAGGATCATTTAACATTCCCATTCAGATAATAATTCTAATTCCCATTACCCAAAACCATTTCAAAATAACATTTCAAATGCCAATTCCAAAAGGTATCAAACACATGTCATTAATAGAAATTCACATTTCAATTTTAAAAAACCAACTGATTTACCATTTCCAAAAATACTATTTCCAAATAATATTACAAAATACCATTTCATAAGCCAATTCTTCGAATCAAAGTACATTAACATTTTTTTCAAGCATGGTTTACCATTTATCAATATAAAAAAACCCATTTCATTAAAGTGTGGATTCAATTCAACTTTCACATCAATAAATCTATAAGGATTTACCTTTTTTAAAAAAAAGGGAAACTCTAATTTCCAAGACACATGATCAATTCGAGTTAAATTCTCTAAGGACTTCCCTTGGAATCACCCATGATTCTAATGTAATCCATAACCAGCTTCTCCAATATTCTAATCTTGTTTAAAGGTAAAATCCTAGAAAGGTATTTCCATTGGGATCACCCTTGATACATCCACATAACACCCCACATAACACATTAAATTATGGAAAGATCCTAACTGGAACAATTAATTAATTTCAAAGGTCACCGCTCAGTGAACCGATGAAACCACCAACACACAAACTTAGAGACAAGAGAGATTATTGGTTAAATAAAAGGGACCACGTACTTTAACCCCATAAGAGTCTAATAATCCAACATTATCCTTCAGTACATACTAGAATATAAGAAATAAAATAAGTAGACAAAAGCCCTAAAAATAGGGCATATTATCCTTAAACAATGAGGACTAAAAGGGCAGTGAAGAACTTGAGTAAAATAAGGATATGGACTCTTAGAAAAACCTAGGGCCTTTAATCTCATCAAACAGAAGGGAAAATGATCATGATAATCGATGAGATTCACCATGAAAAATGAGAGGGGAAGGAGGGCACCAATGATGCTATAAATGGCCCTAAACGGGCCAAAAATTGGGTAATGAAGAATGGGGAGTGAAGGGGTTGATCCCTTTAAAAAAAATTAGCCAGAACCCACTCGCTGGTCAGTGTTGGGCTCACCAGCCAGCTGGTGATCCTAGGAAGAACTACCTCCCCACTAGAAGTCCACCGATTGGCTAGTGGGACTACAACAGTTTACTATAGTCTCAAATTCTTCCTCTAGCCCATGGTTCACTATTGTGGCCTCTCTGAACCCAGATTCCATGTCTAAAAACATCGGTTTGAAGTTTTTAACCCCTCAGAATTCTATTTTGATGCCTAGTTCAAAATTTATCCATCCACTAAATGAAACTCAAAAGAAAAATAAATCCTCTTGAATTTCAAATGTAAAAACATACACAAGGCATTAAAAACTTCCCACCACAATACTTATGGCCCCAAGAAGTCTCATTGATCATCCAACCACATCTCCCTACCTATGTCGATCACAAAAACAATGTTAAATAGATTCATCCCTTCCTCAAATTCCTAAAGAACATCCAAGGAATAACCTCAAATTCAAAGTGCTCTAATCATCAAAACTCGAGCCAACACCCATCATCATTATCGAAACATTGAGATGGTGCTTATCCAAGCCCATTTATCCTGAACACTAATGGTGTCACCATTCACTACTATAAAAAAATAATTAAAAATGATAAAAATGACCTTTATCAGTGCTGGAGAAGTTCTGACTACTAGAACATGGTTAAAATCCCTAGTCTTTTTATCAGTATTGATAAAAGACCCCATTTATCAGCGCTCTATAAGCGCTCATAAAGGATTCCTTTATTAGTGCTAAATAAAAGTGCTGATAAAGCGGCATACTATAGTGTGGTGAAATAGCACACTGTAGCACTAGAAACAGGTCATATTGTAGTGTGATATAACAACACACTGCAACACTAGAAAAAACACCAGAAATTAGCAAAATTAGATACAAATGCAAAATTTAAATGAAATAAAATTTACAACACAAATACAAGAAAAAACTATTATAGAGAAAAATAACAATCCTGTAAAAAAGAAAAAACAACCCCTGCTCAAGAAAAATAATGAAAATATATAAGAAAATAGTTATTATGTTAGTAATAATATAAATAAATAAATTAAATATAAAGTGTTAATTTTAAACTAGACTTTGAGTCATACAAGGAACATTATGTATCAGATTGAGTTGTGGTTGATTATTGCATGTCACACCATTTCTTGTTCATCTTCAAGCATTATCTCTATAAAAATTAACTAAATAATCATAATATAAAATTGATAATGAAATTAATTAAGTAATAGCAAATATAATTATGAGAAAACAATCTAGGCTCATTTGCTCGGATTTGGTGATGTGGTGCCTGTTTTAAACTAAAATGACACTTATATATTGAAAATATGTACTTGGAGTCATACTGGTCACACTATACATTGTATTAAGGTGCAGCTAATTCCTACATGTTCCAAATGTCTTATTGATCATTTTCCTAAAGTAAAAAAATAATCTGAATGTGTTTGCTCTGTTTTGAGTATGTCACTTGTATTTTTTACTAAAATGTCATTTTAATTTGAAAACACATTCTTTGAGTCATACCAATCATATAATGTCTCAGTTTTATGTGATAATTATTCCTACACATCACAAATGACTTATGAATTATTGTCCTAAATTATCAAGACAATCCAACTGTATTTTCTTGGTTTTCAGTGAATGATACCTTTTGAACTAAAATATCAATTTTAAACTAATAATGGACAATTTGAGTCATGCCAGACAAATATTGTGTCAGATTGATGTGTGTTTGATTCCTACACATCAAAAATGAATTACGGATCATTTTCCCAAAGTATAAAAACAATCCAAATGTGTTTTCTCAGTTTTGAGTATGTCAATTATTTTTTCTATTAAAATTAATGTAAATTTTAAATAAAAAGATGCACTGGAGTCATACCATGGGTCATATTAAGGTGAGTTTGATTCTTATACATCTAAAATTACTTATGGATCATTTTAATAAAGTATAAAAATAATATGAATGTGTTTTCTCAGTTTTGAGTACATTACTTGTGTTTTTTACTAAAATGTCATTCTAAAATATAAACATGAACTTTGAGTTATATTGATCACATATTGTGTAAGTTTTATGAGATAATAATTATTAAAAATAAAAATTGTCTTATTAATCATTTTCCTAAATTATCAAGACAATACGAGTGCGTTTTCTTGGTTTTTAGTGAGTGATGCTTTTTGAACCAAAATGTCAATTTTAAACTCATAATAGACACTTTGAGTCATTTCAAGCACATCATGTATCATATTGAGGTGAGGATGATTTATACACATCAAAAATTACTTATGGATCATTATCCTAAATTATAAAAACAATATGAACATGTTTTCTCGGTTTTGAGTATGTCAGTTGTCTTTTTTACTAAAATTAATGTCAATTTAAAATAAAAAGACCCACTTTAAGTCATACCAGTCACACCATGCATTAGATTGAGGTGAGTATGATTCTCACACATCCCAAATGACTTATAGATAATTTTACTAAAGTATAAAAACATTATGAATGTGTTTTCTTAGTTTTGAGCATGTCACTTGTGTTTTTTTACTAAAATGTCATTTTAAATTAGAAACACTCACATTAAGTCATACCAGTCACATCATGTGTCAGTTTGTTGTGAGACTAATTTATACACATCAAAAATGACTTATGTATCATTTTAAAAAATTATAAATACAATATAATCTTGTTTTCTTACTTTTCAGTGAGTGACACTTTTTAGCTAAAATATTAATTTTAAACTCATAACGGACACTTTGAGTCATTTCAGGTGAATCGTGTATCGGATTGAGGTGAGGATGATTCCTACATATCAAAAATAAATTATCGATCATTTTTATAAAGTATTAAAACAATCTGAATGCATTTTATTGGTTTTGAGCATGTTAGTTGTCTTTTTTTATTAAAATTAATGTCAATTTTAAATATAAAGACGCACTTGGAGTCATACCAGTCATACTGTACATTAGATTGAGGTGTGGATAATTCCTATATGTACCAAATGACTTATGGATAATTTTAATAAAGTATAAAAAATAATACTAAGCATTTTCTTAGTTTTGAGTATGCCACTTGTGTTTTTTACTAAAATGTCATTTTAAACCAGAAACACACACTTTGAGTCATACCGGTCACATCGTGTGTCATTTTGACATGAGACTAGTTCCTATATATCAAAAATTAATTATTAATCATTATACTAAATTATCAAGACAATATGAGTGTGTTTTTTTAGTGAGTGGAACTTTTTGAACTTAAGTGTCAATTTTAAACTGATAACGAACACTTTGAGTCATAATGGGCACATCATGTATCAGATTGAGGTGTGGTTGATTAATACACATAAAAAATTACTTATAGATCATTTTTTATAAAGTATCAAAACAATCCAAATGCGTTTTCTTGGTTTTGAGTATGTCAATTTTCTTTTTTACTAAAATTAATGTCAATTTTAAATAAAAAGACGCACTTGAAGTCATACCAGTCACATCATGCATTAGATTGAGATGAGGTTGATTATTACATGTCTAAAATGACTTATTTACCATTTTCTTAAATTATCAAAACAATATGAATGCATTTTCTTAGTTTTGAGTACGTCGCTTGCGTTTTTTACTAAAATGTCATTTTAAACTAGAAACACACACTTTGAGTCATACCGGTCACATTGTGGGTAGGTTTGATGTGAGACTAATTCATAAATTTCAAAAATTAATTATAAATCATTATTATAAATCATTAAGAAAATCCAAGTGCGTTTTCTTGGTTTTTAGTGAGTAACACTTTTTGAACTAAAACGTCAATTTTAAATTGATAACGAACACTTTGAGTCATGTCGGGCACATCATATATCAGATTGAGGTGCAGCTGATTCCTACATGTCAAAAATGACTTAAATATAATTTTACTAAAGTATCAAAACAATATGAATGTGTTTTATTGACTTTGAGTATGTCAATTGTCTTTTTTACTAAAATTAATGTCAATTTTAAATAAAAAGTGACACTTGAAGTCATACCGGTCACACCATGCATCAAATTGAGGTTCAAATGATTCATACACATACCAAATAACATATGGATTTTTTTCATAAATTATCAAAACAATATGAATGTGTTTTCTTAGTTTTGAATACGTCACTTGTGTTTTTTACTAAAATGTCATTTTAAACTGGAAACACACACTTTGAGTCATACTGGTCACATCGTGTGTCAGTTTGATGTGAGACTGACTCCTACATGTCACAAATAAATTATGAATCATTATCCTAAATTACTAATACAATATGAGCGCATTTTATTGGTTTTTATGATGATTTTATACATTCTCAACTCATTTTCTTATTGTTGTTATCTTAGTTGTAGCCTCGAAGTCCAATATCTCACGGGCATGAGAAACTTAAAACATACCACCCAAACTTGAGAAAAAGAATACACCTATATAATAAAACTATTATTATGTTCGTAATATTATAAAGAAATAAATTAAATATTAAGATGAAATAATACATTAATAAAATGTCAATTTTAAACTAAAACTGCACAATTTGAGTCATAATGGGTAAATCGTGTGTTACTTTGAGGTATGGTTGATTCCATCATGTATTTTTATCCCATAGTGCATTCAAAAATTTGGCTCATATAACAATATTACAGTTTGATGACCCAAAATTTTGAATGCATTAAAGAATAAAAATAAAATTGCATCATCATGAGTGAATCATTCTTGTTGAGTGCATGATCATAGTACATGAGTGAATCATCCTTGTTGATGAAGTCATTTATACCTAGAAAACATTAACTATTAGTGTAAACCTATTAGCATTAATTTATTGAAGTAAAATAAATATTTTCATATGAGTTTATATGGAACATAATAAAATATATCTTTCCCTTTCACTATCATAGATAGTACAAAATCCATGATAAAAAATTTACCTTCTTTGATAGAAAAAACTTCAGTGTAACCCATTATCTATCTTTCCATTTCACCATAAAAGGTGTCTTCATTTGTATTTTTGGTGCTTCATGATATCATTTGAAGCAGGTTTTTCATTTTTGGGTATTTTTTTTCATAAAGTGGTTTCTTTTCATTTGATGACATTTTCCTTTGACACCATCCCTCCCTAATGACCATAATTTCTCAATACTGGTTATCCTCCAATAATTATCTCATACACCCGCTAGATTCAGTGGTTGATTATACACATATTTATTCAAACATTTTATCTGGATTATATACCTATTTTATGATTGGATTGGTGTTGTATGACTCTCAAGTGACTATTTTCTCCACTACTGTGACCCTTTCTTTGTAGTGTAGAGAAGTCATGGGAAAGTAACCAAATCTGTTTTGTTGTTGTTGTTCATTTTGTTCTTTATGAGGTGTTTCTTCACACTTCAGTAATATTTGATAGTACTCGTAATGTGATAATAAAAATTATAGCATATGATAACCAGTTTGAAAAAATAAGTGGTGTTTGTTTTGTTTCTAAAAAAAATTCTTCACTTAAATTCCCGTACAAAATCACTTAAACAAGCAGTGAAAAATATATTTTCAATAAGAAACCTAAAAAACTTGTATAATGGATATTATATTAAGTGACAAGTGTTGTGTGCAATTTTCAACAATTGTTTTCAAACAAAACCTTGGTATGATCTCCATTCTACCCCATTTCCCAACAATTTTGTTGTTTACAAGACAATGCTTTGTATCCTCCTCTACCTCGGTCTCTACCTCTACCTCCACCTCAACCAATGCCATTGCCAAAAAATTTTATTGTTCGCATTTCAACACTTCTAAATAAATTTATTTCATATATTATACTTCTACTTGAGAAACATATCAAAAATAATATATAAGAATTCTAACACTAATGTTTCACACCCAAAATTTATTTCTAATATCATAGCCCATACTATATCACAAACATAGTAGGCAATCAACTAAATTTGTTGTCAATAAACATTCTGGTATCATGTACATTTTCCACTCATCACTAAACAAATTTAATTCTTCTTTTAAGTATGAAGGTTGTTAGAAATCTTGGTAGTACTGAGAAAATATAGAAAAATAAATGATTAAGAAATATTTTTAATGAAATTTTAATTACCTTAAAAAATTACCTATTCAAGGATGCTAGTCTTTTCATGGTTTATGATCTCTCTCATAAATTTAAAAATATAATATTCACAATCATTGTCATTATATTGCTTCGGATATTTCAGAAACATTGACCAAAATAAGTAAATTGTTTTAAAATATATATTGATAGTTAAATATTTCTACATATACCTTAATATGTTTCCATTTTTAGTAATCCATAGGTTTTTTATGTTCTGACATCGACTTTATTCCATGATTTAGCCTATATTTAGCGACCACCCTATCATAACAAAATAATCGTTAAAACACAGACTAAAACATACAATTCAAAGTTTATCTATAAAATGTTGATTTTAGTGTATTAAAAATTCACAATACACATCATGTTTGGTTGGTTTGTTGGATATCCATGCATTAGATCCAAAAAATAAATATTTTGGGCATCCAGATTGACTGCGATCAACCTCCAGTGCTGCCTAAAAAAATAAAAACAAATAAGTAATGTAAAAAATAAAAATATATTTTATGCGATTAGATTATAGAGTTTTACTTCTGCATTATAGTCATCAAAAAGAGTATGTCATCTGTTAAATTTTTCTCAAATGCTTCAAGTAGATCATCTTTTTTCTTCTTAATTTCATCATTATCCAAAGAAAGTTTTTCCATAGAAATTATACAGGGATTAATGAATCTAAATCATGTTTTTCATGGTTTTCTATTTATATAATAGTAATATAAATACCTATAAAAATTATGAATATTTATTATCTTTAATAAACATATTATCTCACTATTTGGACAAAAGTATTATGAAAATGTACTTATGTATGTATTCACAACTAAGACTCCCAACCATTCATGCTTGAGAATCTCATTTATACTCTCGAGACCAACTACATCTCTCATAAAAGTTCCATATATTTATTTTTCATATGAAATGTAAGATATATTTGAATCTTTAAATTTTGTATCTACAAGAAGTTATAATGATAATAAATATTTCTCTGGAACTGGTGGGGAGAAGGTACTCTCGAAAGGTCATTTTGATTTCTTGGATGATTCACTAGATTGTCTTGATCCGACTTCCATTTCCCCATCGCTTTATCCATTTATAATATCACACCCCACTTCAAACCTTTTTTCATCAACTATTACATCTTTTTCATATGAAAAAATTTGTTAAAGACATACCTCATTTATCTTTATAAGATTATACAACCATGCTATGAAAGTTACAATAGCATCATTGATCGTTGTAATATCTAGATCATCAAGTGGAACATGCAACTCAGCATTCGGATCATGAGCTACCTCAATCCCCACTATCATGTGATCTTTTAGGATTTTTTAGGTGACTCTTTTCTCCCAATATATTATACACCATACCCCTCACAACAAGGTAGTGTGTAAATGCTGACAGATAGAAATCACATACAATTGTACCTTGTATAATTTTAGTAATATAATGTTATCATAAGTTGTTTGATTTACATTTAAGATAAATACTAATTAAAAGATTGGTTACCTCAAGTAAGTTATGCAGTTAAGGTAAATGACTAACCTCAAAACTAGCGGGGTCATTTGGTTCATGTGTGGATCTTTGTTCCACCACTGATTCACTTTGTTCCTTTATCATACATTGGTCTGCCAAACCATACCAGAAAATAAAACATCTATTTGTTTCTTCAATCCTTTCATCGCATTATATGTATCTTCATGTGGTTTTATCTTCTCAAAATATGTTCGAGGAGACACTCTAAAACCTAATCCTCTAATGCGACCATATTATCATGGTTGCTTCAAAGCTACTGAAAGTAGTTTTTCTTATGGTACAGTCGCTGCTGATTCTTGTGTCAAAACAATATAAAAAAATATATGAACATAAATAGATATTTTTATGTAATAATGTTATAAATCACAACAAATTACTATTATATCATACTTAAACATGTTTCTCATACTACTTTTGTGTTTTAGTCAACTAGTTTACCCTCCTTATTTACACGAGCCTCCTTCCATAACACATGACATGGGATGGAAGTGGCTTTGAATTTTGATTCATCAATCTACATATAAACAAAGGAACATATGTTGTTTCATATCACATAAAATTTTTATTGTTTATTTAAAATACATACCAATTTTTTCTCTAGTGAAGCATATCCCATCCTTGCTTTGTGATAGGGGTACATTGGTTTTGATGAACGTTCTTTATTTTCAGAATTATTTTTCTATTTTATAAATTAACAATTTCGAATCAAATTGGATAAAATAAATAATGTTAAATAATATTTTATCAAACGTAATGCACCTAAAATGATTTCTCATTGTGAATACTAATGAAATCATTCTGTGTTTCCTTCTTTATAATATGTACATAACTAACTAGTGGGTGAGTTTTTACTTTCCCTTCAACATCCCTAAGATGTAACTTGGTAAGAATAGTCCAAAATCATCTATGGGATTTTCCAGTGGCCATTAAGACAAATTTATTACGGGAATATTCTAAAATAAATAAAATTTATAGAGAATAATGAAAATTAAATCAATGTTTCATTATATATTTTTTTGGTAAAATAAAGAAACACTACAAAATAATTATCTTTTTTCAACATGGGTATATTTGTTGGTAAAAGTGATTTTTTTGTTGGTAAAACATTTTACCAATAAAAATTATCCTATCAATAAACTGTTGGTAAAACATCTATCACTAAATTCTATTACGACAAATAAAATGATTCTGTTGAGATTATAATAATACCAACAGGTAATATTTATGTAGGTAAAAATGTTTAGCAATAGATTAACACGACTAATATATCTGTTGGTAATATTATTAATATTTATAAACAATATCAAAAATTAATATTTATTTGTAAATTATACTCTAAATATTGGTATTCTAATATTTATTGTCAAAATTTTATATTATATTTATTAATATAATCATATATAATATATTATTATATTTATTATATAATAATTAAAAAATTATCTTATATAAAACACCAAAAAACCGACAGTTTATTTAAAAAAACACATTCCAATATAATTTAAATACACGTTAAAACATCATGAAAAGACAAGAATCTTCATGAAACATATTAAAAACATGTTTAAACATGTTCAAACACTAAAAGACTTTACATGGAACTCAATGAAACTTAATCTCCAATCTATTTCCCACAAACATCAAATGTCTTGGAATCCCCATAACTTCACTTGAGCTATTATCTAATGCAGTGGATCAGTACATACACAACTTTGCCGTCATCCCTTTAAATGCAGTCCACCCTTCTATGCATGAAGCATCACATTTCCCCGCTCCCTCCACTTTAGACATGCATCATCACAAGAAACGTTCTAATCACATAAAAAAAACAATTGTCAAATAGCTTTCATTTAAATGCAAGATATAAAAATAATAACGCATGATATAAAACTATCATCCAGTGACCACAAAAAGAGGATAATCTAACAAGTGAAAAAAAACCATAAGATAATCTATCTAGATACCACAATAACCATAAAATTATCCATCATGACCACAATAAGAATATATAACAAATACCAAAATAATTTTCATAACACGTGATATAAAAATAACCAGTGCGCACAACAATAGAAAAATTAAAATTACAAGTGACCACATTAACATAATACATCCAATTACCAGAATAATTAAAAACAATAAGGCGTGATATAAAAATAACAAGATTATCTAACATGTGACCAAAAACCATTAATAATGACAAGAACTTCAATTAAGAGTGACACATAACTCAAAATTCTATAATCTAGTCCAAACCATATGAGAAATGATTTGGTTTTCCACCCCACACCCCTAAAAAATTTATTAAATAAAACAAAAGTTGTAGTGAATACACAAGGATCAATTTCACCATCAAGGAATTGAAAGAGATTTTAAGTATACATCACATTAACACACATATCATAGAGAAAAAAATCTCACCGTTTTAACCAAGCATCACAACCATTCTCTAGAAAAAGATGACTCAAATAGACCACATATGAAGAGGTTACAATTAGTTCATAATCACAACCATTTGAGAGAAGTAAATCTAGAAAGAGATGCTACATTTTTAAAATTGATCCACCTAATAAAAACAGTCACACCATCTAGAATGGAAGGAACATGAATAAATTGAAGGGATTTATAATCCATGGAATTTGAAATTGGAGTTCTGCACGTGTTATTGTTAGGAAATGATGGAAAAAAGAAATATAGGAAAGACATGACCAAAAATACTTGAAGACCAAATCCTATGACTAAACAGAGGTCAAGATGCACAGAAATATGTCCATGATTCATAGATAACCTCTTGCCTATAACGATACTACCTATCTATTTCAATCTAAATGTACTACACATGGGACTTTGAATCATATAACTCCACATAGATACGAGGGGAAATGGGTTGGAATAGAACTTGTGTTCTTTAGTATGCACAGAAGATACACTGAAGTAAATGATTAATAGAAAAACCATGAAAATGAAAAATTCTATAAAAACAAGCAGCTTCAAACAAATTTAAATCCCAAAACCAAACATCAGTTCAAGGAAACAAAATGAAACAACACAAACTTTATCACCAGAGCATTTACTGGTTGGGTAATTTATCTTCAATGAGGGCTATGGGCTTGTTTGGCAATGCCAACAAATTAGTGTACTCCTGGAATGGCAACCTCGAGAAGCGAGTGGTTCCCCAAAAATAAGGTGTTAGGAACCCATAGGTTTTTAGTAATCAGTCAAAAGTGGCCTTCATAAAATTCCCAATAGTCTTGGTTGATCCATGGGATGAAGTAAAAATTTCCTCAATACCATAAAATTTCAAGACCTTCTTGGGAACCCTAGATTCCATAATCCCCGAGTCACATGGGGTATGACCATTCAAATGGTGACAGATCCACACTTTCCGGTGACTTTATAAGGAATGGTGTGGGGAAGCCCGATCTTGTTACCCAATAGCCGCACCTCACTGGGATCACGAAGAGATTTTCTAGGATGATGGTGCCGCGGATGGCGGTTTCCACCTCCTTGTTGCACTTAACCCCCAACCCCACATGACAGTTACTGTCTCCAATGACCACAAAGGGCTTGAAACACATTTGTTGACCCACGTGGGTCTGCTTCTGGATAGGCATGATATTTATCACTTCGTCCTTCAAGACGCTGGGGCCCAGGAGGGCATCCACGATCTAATACTTGTTGGGGCCGGAGGAAGAGGGAGGCACACCGCTAGGGTTCACTAGGGCATGGGACACAAACAAGAAGGGGAGGGGGTGGGTGGGGAGAATGGGAGAAGGAAAATTTAAAAAGTAAAAATAAAATAAAATAAAATAATAATAATAATAAAACATTTTTTTTACAATAAAATGAAATTAACCGAGTCGGGTATGACAATGGAAGTCATGATAATGATGTTCTGATCAATGCGGATTGAGACTTTTTATTTAGGAAAGAGAGTGTAATATTATTAGTATAATTTTTAAAAAATAATGATGTGTAATAAATTTATATATAATTTATATATAATGAAAAAAGTTTTAAATTTATATATATTTTAAATAAAAAATTATATTATATACATATAATGAAATTATATATACGTGAATTTCTTTTTTTAGTTTTTACTATATTCAGTTTTATTCAAGTCTCCAAAAATTATAATAATTTATCATCAATTTTATATCACACACACACACACACATATTATCACAAACATATAACGTGTCAATGAAAACATATGATTATATGATTTTATTAAAATATTTATAATTTATAACATTTATTGAAAATATATATATATATATATATATATATTCTTTTTTTAGTAAAATATTTCATGTTATTGGATAATTTATTACAACAAATTTTTTTAATGGTAAAATATTTGTTGTTAATAACAATTAATAGTAATAAATTTATTTGTTGGTAAAAAAATGTTAGTATTGATATGATAAAGAAATAGATCTAACTATTGGTAAAAATTTTTTTGGTGTTAAACGATAAATATCAATAGATATAAATGTTGGTGAAAACAAGTGTTCGTACATAAAATTTATACCAATAAAATTTAATATCTATTGGAATTGCTCATTTTTACCAACAAATATATCATCTTTCAATAAATTTCTATTGGTATAATCCATTTTTTTATATTGAAAGTATATCATAACATTACCTTTATATCTTTACAAAGGGTTTCCTTCGTTACAGGATGGACGTGGCGCCACAATTCAATATCAATTGACACATTCATCCTCATTGTGACCCCAACATAACTAATAAACATTGAATTTTTGGGGTTAATAGGTTGGCCGCATTGATTCAAACCAACCTCAAATTTTATACCCTTAATTATTTACTTGATAATTTTATTCAACACTGTGATGTTGTGTCGTTCTTGTTTTTTTAATCAACATTTTTTTGATCCCCTAATAATTCTACAGTTTCAGTATCAACAATTTGTTCTTCCCCAGGATTGGTAACATCATCATGTGTAGAAGACATTATCTGCATGAGTAGTCAAACATTTAATTTTTATTTAATAACAATAACATAAAAATGGACAAAGAATTTGAGAAGGGTCGTATGCATTCTCTATTACAAACTTGATAAACTCTTTAACTCCATATTCACACTCTTTTGTCAAATGATTAACATGCATCCATTTTAAAGGAAATTGGTAATTGAATTTAAGAAAAGAATTACTCCATTATGGTAGGTGTTATCCTCTGAATTTATCTAATGGTGAAATTTATATACAACTGTCATCCTCATCCACTTCATCTCCTAAAAAATTATTATTGTATTTTGTTGCTTGAGACCCATCCTCCATATCTTTTAGACATGAACTTATGTTTCTTGAACTACTATGATCAGTAGTCATCCCATACCGAGTACTGGTGATCATTTTGGATGACTACTACTCAAAGTAGTTCAATCAACATAGAGGATATGAGGGATGAGTCTCAAGCAACAAAATGCAATAATAAATATTCGGTAGATGAAGATGGTGAGGATGAAAGTTTTCTCCTTGAAACTTTTTAAATTACCACATCTTAATTTAAAATTTCAAATCTCATCTCAAAATGTTAAATGTTCCCTAACACTACCATGAGAACATAAACTCATCCCCACTGAGCTGCACCAACTCTAATCTATGTTACTAGTCATTTTTCCTCACCTGTATCTCAATATAAGATCTATATGTCCACTGAGGTTCATGTGTAGGGTGTGAGCATAAAAATAAACAAGTAAATACCAACATAGACCCTAAAATATACATTAATTCATATATTTGAGTATATGTTCAAAGTAGTAACACTCAAAATACACATGTAATTCAATCCATTGTGTACTAACCAGGACACCATAATAATCAAATGTACCTACTTTATTTCATTGTAGTGAATTATACTAATCATACCATAAGTTTATACCTTAGTTTTTCCCTAACATTCAAATAATTTAACTAATAAGAGGTTAACATTTTAATCACATGACGAGTAAAAATTATTTATCCCCCTCTAGAAATAAACAAATCACAGGTACCATGAGATTTAACCTCGGACCCCTAGCATCCAAGACTACCCCTTAGGGATAACCGTCACATGTACGTATTGCATCCAAATCATGAAATGGGTATAACATATCCATTTTTCTTAGGAATTTAATTTGAAACATGGGAAAGTATTAACATAATTGGTTCCCTTAGGAAAGAACCACACAATGGGTGCCACAATACATTAGTTAAACCTAACTTATAAAAAACCATAAAGAAGAAAAAAAACAACACAAATGTCACATCACTCCCACTCTATACCTAGAAAAATCACTAAAATGTCTATAATAACTCACATTCTAACATACCATACCTATACCTCACATAATTTCCATTATATTCTAATATACGATACTCAAAAGATCAGTCATCTTAAGCATTGATCATCTTTCTCAATGGTCACTCATTATATAATCTCATAGTCTATAGGCCTTAATTCGTCACTCACACACCTCAAATATCAAGAAAAAGTAAGATATACGATCAATTAATCCATCCTACCCTTTATAGGTTATCCCATTTGGGTTTAAGGAACTATACTCGATTTTATATAACATATATAATCACTACTAAGGTGATCATATAGTCCCTCTTATCACTCACTACCCTAAAAAAACATTCATAGGGAAATTCATGCACTGTTCTACCCTTAGGGGTTACTTCCATTAGCCATGATTACCCTTATGGAACTAATAGAACATCACTTCCGAATAATGTTTTTGCATGAGATTGGGTGTAGTGAGATAGAAACCACATCACATGTGTTGTTCACATTATATATTTATGCTTGGTTTATTGTGTAAAGTCTGTTAAACATGTTTACTTGTTTTAAAAAAATTATTCTATGAAATTAAAGTTTGGACTTGTGTTCTTTAATTATTTAAATTCTTTCATTTATATAAATTCATGCTCAGAAATTCCATAAGATTCATAAAGGAAGGTAGCTGTTATATGTTTGGTCCAACAAATTGGATCTACCCAGATTGACAACCACTCTTTGGTCCATATGTGGTTTCCAGTCCAAAAGCATTAGGTTCAAATACAAAAGTGGGAACCAGATCAAACTAATTGTCCAGGTTTTCTATATTCCAATTAGATTGAGATCATTACCTTGAAATATCCAAGTCTATCTCAAGCAAGGGAATGAGATATTATTTAATAAACAACCTAATACCTTATCCAATAAAGTACCCAGGTTTGGAATTCAAAATTCATTAATAAAACCATAAATTTTCTACAACCTAAATACAATGGTTTTTCAGTATCACCATATAAGTGTGTGATCATTAGTGTCTTATCAATTTACACTACTTTAATATCAAAAATAATTTCTTTAATTTGATCAAACTTATCAACCTGATAATATTCACCATTAATAGATCTTGAATTCTACCCAATTTCACCATGCCAAATCCAAGGACTGTAACATGTATTACAACCATAACAAATTAAATGATATTTAATTTCTCTGCCTTGCAAATCTTCCATATTTAAACATTTCAAGTAAAGATATAAACACATGTCATTTTTTGGAACATTATATTTTGAAAATTCATAAAAATAATCAACCCTTTACTCATATTCATCACTTATTCATAGTGTTGTAATCTAACTACAATTTATTATCACCTATAATAAATTTTAAGTACTGAATATAATTTTTTTTGAAAAATTAAATTCAAATTTTACTTTATAAATAAAAATACAATCAAAGAAATGAAAAATATTTCACAAATAAAATAAAGGCAACATATTTTTTAAAAAATGTTTCAACTTAGACTTATTCAATTATAATCCATTTAGAACAAATTCAAAAAAAATCTTAACATCGATTTTAAAAGGTTGACCACAAATAAAACTAAACTTTTCTTCATTTTCATCATATAATTTGGTAGTTATTATTTTCAAAATTTATAAATAAATATAATTTATAAAATAAAATTATTAATAACATATTAGTGATGAAAACAATATTGATAGTGATAGGGATCCAAAAGGAGGCATAAGATTTCGTACTTCATATTGAAAATGAAAATGTCACTTCATGTAGTAAATATGAATTTATATATACTATGAACATGATTAAATTGAGAGATAATTTGATTTTTTTTCTAATTATATTAAAAATAAATTTCAATCTTCTTCTCCTTATCGTATAATTTTAGAATGACCAATATTAGTGTACTTTATGATTAGAGATGATGTAGAAAGTAACATTAATGAAGTAATGTTGCTTTTTGATGAAATAGTTATAGTACCCAATGAAAGTTAAGTTGAAAAATTCCCAGATGAATTATATATAAATATTAAACTATAGAATGGAAAATAAATGGGGGATAACTCTAAAAAAATCTTACATTATTCTTGTATTATTCAAACTAAATTATAAACCAACTTCCCTTATACTGAAATTACACAATCAACACAATCAAAACTTTCCCAGGATGATCATTTAAATATATATATTATGAATAATCCATATTCAAACTCTATAATCCATTATACCTTCAAAATGCGCATTCACAATGCAAGAAAACAACATTCATTAATCACCCAAACACTAATTCAGTAAATTAAACATACCTTAAAAGTTGTAAAAGATTAATAAGTAAATTAAACATACTTTAGATGTCATGAAAAGACATTAAAATATTTACAAGACACCCATTCATAAAAAAACCACTCCTTAGATATAATATTGGTTAAATAATCATTCAAGAAAATTAAACATATCTTAGTTGTCCTCACACTCATTAAATAACCATTCCGTCAAAGATAAAAAATACTAAACATACCTTAGACACCCATTTATAAGTAAATCAACATGATTTATAACACTCATTCATCAAATAATCATACAAGAAAACCACAAGCTGAAAACAAAAAATTATCAAATAAAACAGACCTTGGATGTGTGAAAAAATCAGAACTATGATTAAAAACCATGGAGAAAAATCAAATAGAAGTAGTGGTAGAGGATGAAGAAAAATGGGAAGTTGATAATCATAGTGGTGATAGTGACAAAAATAACACTAACAATGACAAGAGCCATGAGTGAAGGTAGCGACAAGAATGACAACAATGAGGAAGAATGAGAGAGACCAATCATGATTAGAGTTATGGGAGGAGAGAAGTAGGGTTTTTCATGGTTGAGAACACCGCAATAACACAAAATACGGAACCCAAACAAGCAATAAATGAGTGAGGAGGAGGAGAAAATAACATACCTTGGATTCTAGCCTTGATTTATCAGAGAGAACGCAGAGGAGCACCGACAGAAGGGGAGTTCCACAAAAGCTTGAGAATTACGACTAAATCAGTTACGATTAGGGTTCTTTTAAATAGATCGGGGAGACCTTTATCAACACTTCTTAAAAAGCGTTGATAAAGATAATTTTTATCAGTGCTAAATTAATAAGTGCTGATAAAGCTCAATCTTTATCAGTGCTAAAGAAGCACCGATAAAAGTCATATTAATCAACGCTAAAACTTTAATACTAATAAAGGATTTATAATTATAATTATAAAAAAATTGAAAATATATTTATATATTTATATACTTATTTATTATAATTTTATAATTATTTAAATATATAATTATTTATTTATAATTATATAAATACTTTAAAAAAACTATATTTTTATTTATAATTATAAATATATAATTTTTTAAATATAGTAAATATACATTTATAAATATATTTATAATTAAATATATTTATAATCTTTTATTTATAAATATATTTATAAATAAATATATTTATAATTATTTATTTATAATTATAAATATATTTATATAATTATAAATATATTTATATAATTATATATATTTATATAATTATATATATATTTAATAAATATATAAAAATATAAATATATTAAATATATTCATTATTTAAATATATTTATACAATTATATATATATTTATATAATTATATATATATTTAATAAATATATATAAATATAAATATAGTAAATATATTCATTATTTAAATATATTTATTATAATTTTATAATTATAAATATATCTATATCATTATATATATCTATATAATTATATATATATATTTAATAAATATAGTAAATATATTCATTATTTAAATATATACATTATAATTTTACAATTATTTAAATATATAATTATTTATTTATAAATATATAAATACTTTTTTAAAAATATATTTATATATTCATATCATTATATATATATATATATTTAATAAATAAATATAAATATAAATATAAATATAAATATAGTAAATATATTCATTATTTAAATAATTTTATTATGATTTTATAATTATTTAAATATATACATATATATTTATTTATAATTATATAAATATATATTTTTTAAAAATATATATTTATTTATAATTATAAATATATAAATTTATAAATATAGTAAATATACATAAATTTAAAAATATATTCATTTACAAATATATTTTTAACATTATTAATGAATATATAATCTTAAATGCATGCATCTTAAAAATGAGTGACATTGAAAATTTAAAAATGAGTACACTTTAAAAATATTGAAAAAATGGATAAGTTTTATTAATTAAATATAAATTATTAAAAAAATTTGGACATATATTGAATTAAAGATGAATACATTTTGAAAATAATAAAACATGGTAAATAAATATATATAAATAAATAATAGAAAATTATTAAATAAAAAAAAATAAAAAAAAACTAAAATTGAATAAAAAATACCAAACCGTAATAATATTAAAAATAAATAAATAAAATTTACTGATTAAAAACATAATATATTAAATCTATCATGTATGTTATAATTAAATTCTAAAATTTGTACTCAAATTTAGATAAATTACATAAATATTAGGTCTACGTGTTTCTATATTAGATTTCATTAATTGCGTAAATATTTGTGTGTGTTGTATATAAAAATGCATAATTATGTATATGTATGTGAAATCAATGTAACACATGTTTGATATATGTTAAACTGAAAAATCAAACAATATTCAACTATGTCCATTACTCGATGCAATTAGTCGGTATTTTTTATTAATATTAATTTATAATTATAAACCATTTTCACTAAATATATGAATTATTTAATGTAAGTATAAAAATTTTGTATTATATAAATCATATTTTAGGAAATATCATATACATTGATGTATATATATATAGAAATATATATGAATATATTTCTATATTAAATGTATTAATGAACAACTTTGTATAAAAACCATTAAAAATGAATAAGACATTAATATGTTTTTAATTATTACATTTTATTCAATATATATATATTTAATATATATTATTTATCACTATTTATAATTAATATACACACACATATATATTAAACTTATTCATTTTTATTAATAATTGTTTCATTAATAATTTTTTTAATAATCCTATAATTTACTCTTTTTTATTTTTTTAATTATTACAATTTATTTATTTTTAATTTTTTTGTTTAATTATTACAATTTATCCATTTTATATATCCATATTTAATACATACTATTTATTAATATTTATAATATATATATATGTATATTAACTTTATTCATTTTTATCAATAATTATTTAATTAATAAAATGTTTAATATTTTTCTTAATTTACTTATATTTAATTTTTATTTGTTTAATTATTTCATTTTATTCATTTTACATATCAATATATATTTGATATATACTATTCATTAATATTTATAATTAATATATATGTATATTAAATTTATTCATTTTTATCAATAATTATTTAATTAATAAAATTGTTAATATTTTTTTAATTTACTCAGTTTTAATTTTTATATGTTTAATTATTTCATTTTATTTGGGACCTTTATCCGCATTAAAAATAAAGCGTTGATAAAGGGCACCTTTATCAGTGCTTTTTGCTAATGCTGATAAAGGTCAGTGCTGTTAAAGGTTTGCCTTGTAGAAGTGGCCCAAACACCTAATAGGCGTATAGTGCTCCCCACCATATGCTTCATCTCACGACCACCAATTCTGATTCTTTGGTGCATCCTCCACCAGAAATGCCTGTCAAAACCTCATACCCACATTCCAAAGATATGCTCAGAGCAGTTTCTAACTCACTGCACTTGAACATACATGAGAATGTCAGTTAAACCCCGGTACTCATCCTTGTTATCGAATTTTGACTAGGATGGATGCATAACTTTCATCCATGCTTAATCCAGGAATATAACAACTTTTCCTTGAAGCCTAGTCTGATTCCCGAAACACATCCATCATGTCCAAAATGACACATCAGATGTGGTTTGCAACTTAAGATGGATCACCCTCAACTAACTCATCTCGAAATGCTCCGCTCCAACAATTGATGCATTACCCATTCAATTGGTCACGATGCCTTCAGGCCCGCAGGAATCTTGCAATCACCTAGACATGATTGTCGGAGTCCATACCCAACTCTTCGTGAGACCCCACGATTAGAGACTCAAATGTCCAAAGCCATCACAGTGTCCTACCGCATACATCGACACACCCCGAATCCAAGCACGCTTAGACCACTTCAATACCAACTCGAGCCCAAAGCCAATGCTCAGACTTGATCCCTACCACATCTGACTCCCTGCTCGACATTCCATGTGGAATCTAGGTATGCATATCATTTTTTCCTCACTAGTATCTTAATGCCACCATGACTTCTCCACAATACATTCCACATGCTCGTGACCCTTCCAGTATAAGGTTTATATGCCCGCGACTAACTCTTCACTCCCCACCATAGGGGTGTTGTTGTCTTAGCTTCACTTGAGCAACCCCAACCACCATGGACCACACTCTATCTATCACCAAACTCCTGATTGGATATGGATGTCCCACTCTCACCTGAGCGATAATACAAATATCATTTACCACTCATTCTCGACTTTTGAGAATGAAACCCACAATATTCATTGATATCTAATCCACAACAAGTACCATGCCCTTTGATGATCGATGGTGCACTCCCCACCATTTGACTTTACTAAGACCACTCTTCAAGAATAACCTACAAGGTTATACCTTAAAAAAATGTGTGTTTCTCTTCCTAAACCACACTCGAGGCATCCACAATTTCACATTTCACTTCAAGGACATCTCAATTCCCATTCAAGGGCCTCAGGCATCCCTACCCGCAAGTATCTCATCAACTCTTGCTCACCCCGAATCAAATGGGACTTATCAACTAAGGCCCGCCATAACACCCTAACTCTAGGAAAAGCAATTGTGAATTAACATCCTTGGAGAATCTACCACCACCATGCTACTCGATCTCCTATAAGAACCTGAAAACTTCTCAATGAGACCATAAAAAACCTGTTTTCCAAATCAAGGCCTAATAGGTCTCCTGTATCACCTTGATCTCACCAGAGAGAAATGGGTGCTTTCTCTTGAGCCACCTAATCACTTAACCCAATGAAACTATGCATATCTAACACATTTTCTCCACCTTGACCTCATAAAAACCCTGGGGTTTCATACTTCCCTATGACTATTCACCAAACCCATCCTAATATCCCACGGGTCATCCATTACCAAAATTAGGCTCAAGCACCCACTAAAGAATCTAACCATGCCTCCTAACACGTTAGTTCCATCAAAATCGATACATCTTCGACGATTTCATCCTAAAATCATGAAATTATTCATGAGTCAATCCTAATCACATGAACACCCGTTATCCTAGGATTAATTCCAACATCAGAGGCATCTACCCACACTCTATCAACCCTAGACCTATCCACCCAAGGTCAACATCAATTACAGTGTCATGATTGTGTTGGTAATAGCAGGGTCAGGCATCCAAATGATCCCGCCCCTCTAAAACTAGCCTCAAATCTAAAAACTCAAGCACTTGGGTGTTGCCCTTAGAAAATACCCAATGCATAACCATGCCTTTACCAAAACCTTGATAAACCCTTTTATGCATTTATTCCATACACCAAAGCATCTGACCACTCCTCACATATCTAAAACACCTACGACACCAGACCAACCTCTCTCAAGATTACCCTTGACCACTAAACATTCTAAATCAAAACTAGACCAAACCACATTCTAAAGATTTTTGGGTTCTCACCTATCCCCTTAGGCTAGACCTCAAATAATTCAATGCTCATGGGTGGCATTCCTACCCCTATTCCAAAACACATGACATCTAACACGCCAAATCCAAAAACTTACTCTAGGTACAACACACCCATAGATACACTCCATTATCATTGATACTACATGCAAGACACCTTCTCTAGGGTCCTATACATCCCACAAGTTCACAGCCCACAAGGGTCACAAAAAACCACGATATAAGGAAACATCTCACAACCTCAAGGTCACAACTCAACTAAAGACACAACATGAAGCATCCTATTAAGGTCCTCACGTCAAAAAAGCAACAAGATGAATTGTATTAATGGAAAAAAATAATACGTACCTAGAATTAAAGACTCTGTGTGGGAAGAAGAAGAGAGAAAAATGATACAGGGAATCCTCAGGAGGCCCCTTGGCTCTCCTTCCCAAGATCAAATTTGAAAAATACCAACCTTACAACTGAATGCATTGCCCCTCCGTGGTCCCAATATATTTTATTCATTTTCTATTTTATCTCACATGTGACATGGTTCTTCATGTGACTCATCTACAACCTCTTTCCCTTGTATGAGCCTCTTCCTTCAATAATAAACGTTTTAGTCCACTGAATTAGAAACCGAAGATGGGTCATTCCATCCTTAAAGTGAAGACATCGAAAGAGCACTACTAGAGGTTCTGGACAATCAGTAGTGTCAATATCCATACCAGGGGGCAAAGAAGGATGAACCTTCTAGTTGTCGACAACCTACTTTAATTGAGATATGTGAAAAACTTTATGAAATTTCATGATGAAAAGTAGGTCTAATCGGTAAGCGATGGGGCCAACCCAATTAAGGATAAAATCAGGCAACCAACTTCAAATGAACCCATTGAGCCATGGTCTAATGTTTATGAAGATGAAGTTTTAAGAACACCCGATCCCCCACCTAAAATGAAACATGTCTCCTATGTTGATCTGCATACCATTTCATATAATCTTGGGATCGAGCTAGGTGATGACGTAGTTGGTGAAAAGCTTCATCTTAATCCCCCAACATTGTGGTGATAGCCGCAACATGAATGTATGAGGGAATAAAACTGAGAAATGATGGAGGTTTATGGTCATAGACCACTTAAAAAGGGGTAAAATTAATGGATACATTTCATGTTGTGCTGTAACTCCATTCATACTAAGGAATCCAGTAGTACCAAGACCACAGTTGGTCCCTTACAAAGCAACATAGGTATGTTTCAAGGCAACTACTTACCACCTCTATTTGGCCATCCTTTTGAGAGTGGTAGACTAAAATTAGCTATAGAGAATTTCCATGAAGATGAAACAATTCTGTCCAAAAATCACTGAGAAAAATAGGGTCACAATCACTCCTAATGAAAGTGGAAACACCATGTAAGTGAACCACATGAAGTAAGAGATCAACCACAGTTTGTGTTGTATATGGATACTTTAGTGACAAAAAATGAGCATACTTGGATAGATGATCAACAACCACCAGGATTACTTCATACCCCATTGATTTAGGTATTTCTAAAATGAAATCCATAGAAACATCATACCACACTGTTGTGGGGATATCTAATGGTTGAAATAAACTCGTGAGAGATAAGGAGGAGTATTTATAGCATTGAAAAACTTCACACTGCTGAAAAAAGTCCCAGGTAGTGCCTTTCATTCCCACCAGATATAGATTTGTAGTCAGATTATTATAGGTTTGATAAAAACCCGCATGGACCCCTTGAGTAGAGGAATGGAACTATGATAATAGAAGGGGCACCCAAGGGGGAAAAGCTGGAATAACCAGCTGCCCATGATACTGCAGCATGCCTTGAGACAAAGTAAAACTGGAGAAGGATGGTTGGACAACCTGCAATGTGTGAAAAACCTTCCCCAAATATGGATAAGAAGAAACATCATCATCCATGTTGTAACCTTCTTTCCAAATAGGGAGGGACTCCAGCAGTTAGAGTTGGGGTATGTCTTTATCTCGCCTTGATAGTGTATCCGCAACAGAGTTCTATTTTCTAGTCTTATAATGGATTTCAAATTGGTATCCCAATAACTTGGAAATCCAACATTTCTATTCAAAAATGGTAATTCGATGTTGTAGCATGTACTTAAAACTTCAGTGATCAGAAAAAATTGTGAAAAAAAACCCTGATAAATAAAGCCGCCAATGCTGAATTACAAGAACAAGTTCCATGATATCCTCCCCATAAACCGATTTAACCAAGTGCTGATTGTAGAGAGTAGTACTGGAATAAGAAATGGGTCATTAGTGATGCATGAGTTCAACCCCAATTCTCTATCCTGAAGCATCACATTCAAACTCAAATTCCTTTGAATTAAAAATCTGGTAAGGCCAGGATAGGGGTCTCCATTATTAGCTGCTTCAAACATTGGAAGGCATGTAGAGCCTCAACTATCTAGTGGAATCCATCCTTATGGGTTAGGGTGGCGAGGGGACAATTTAAATTTCCATACCCCCAAATGAATTTGTGATAATACCCTGTGAGGCCAAGAAAACCGCATACACCTTTCATCGTAGTAGGAGGTGGCCAGTCTAGCATCATATGCACTTTCCCCGAACCCATGGACACACCAGAAGTAGAAATGATGTGACCCAAATATTCTACCTCCCCAGGATCAAACTGACATTTCATTTTGTTGGAAAAAAACTGGTTTTCTTAGAGAACACGAAGAAACACTACTACATGATGTAAATGTGTTGTCCAATCCCTAGTGTACATGAGGATTTCATAAAAAAACAAATTTACAGAGTAAAGAATGAAATAACTCATTCATAGTGTCCTATAATGTGGAAGGAGAATTAGTGAGACCAAAATACATCACTAAATATTCATAATGTTCACTATGTGTTAGAAACACTATCTTTTCCACATCAAACCCCCACATTAGAATTTGATGATACCCCACCCTAAGGTTGAGATTTGAAAAATAGATGGCTCCATGTAATTCATCAAGTAGTTACTCAACCACCAAAATTAGGAATTTTTATGGTATGGTGACCTTATTTAGAGCACAATAGACACACACAATCACCATGACCCATTTTTTAACTAACATAGTGCTAAAATAGGCACTAGAATTTGGCATAATGACGCCACTGTCCATCATATCCTGTACATGACATTCAATTTAATTCTTTAGGAAATAATAGTATTTTTAGGGTCATACTAAGACTAGTCCCTGACCTGGAGTCAGGTTTATAGCATGTTTCTGTTGTCTTTGAGCTGGGAGTCCTCTGGGTTCTTAAAAACTATAGTGTAATGAATAAATACCTTTTGCAACTGTTAGTTTTGGCTATTAGATAAGAGCTGAACCCCATTGATCTCATTTCCTCTGATTAATTGTCGATGTTTACCACTTTGGTCCTATACACGAGCCCATTGGTCTAGAGAAGTTGTTACCCAGTCATTGTGTTGGACTCCCAAAAGAGTGAAAAGCTTCTCCCCATCTAAAAATTTAATTACCATTATTTTATAGTTGATATAGACATACCAGAAGGTTCTTAGCCATGAAACTACCAAAATTAGACCAAGTCCTCTGATTTCTAGGACATGGGATTCTATTGAACATTCATAAGTTCCCACTATTAACCAAATATGTTGGAACACCCCTATAGTTCCCATTTTATGTCCATTGCCAAGATTCACCCTCATTTTCTTAGAGATCAGAACTACCAACCCTAGTACTCTAACCAATTTAGGACTAATGAAATTGTGGAAAGCCCCACTATCAAGAAAAATCGGAACGGAAATTCCCCCAACGTTTCCCTCAATTTTCATAAACATAGCGGAATCCTATGGGTGGTTTTTGGCACTGCACAATATTCCTCAGTCTTACAACTCCACTACCTTACATTCAGACTCCAGATTTTCTTCCACTATCTATGACTATTAATTGTTATCATCATTCTGGTGTGTAGGTTCAGGATCATCATCATCTTCCCATAGAAACAACACCCTCATCCTAGGGTTTAGTAATTTTTGCATGGGATTGTAAGGTTTTCCACAATGGAAACACAATCTCTTCTTTCTCCGGTCCTCCCACTCTTGACTAGTTAACTGAAGAACACCCTTTTCCCCATTTAGAGCAGACCACAACACCTCCACGTTGATTCCTCCTGATAGCTCCCCCCTTCTTACCAATGGGGGAAAATAACCTTATACTGAGAAAAGCTAACCCTGAAAGAATATGGCCAGACCTTGCCCCCATATGACTACAATCCTTCTGCCCAAGTTTGTGGTCTTTCCCCTTTATTGAGAGCTAATTCAATGTGTTGTTCTATTCATATCACCTGTAGGCGGGTCTTTGGGTTGTGTATGCGAACCCATATTCAAAATTCTCATCGCAACCCATGAAGGAAGCACCCGACATATTGAGGTTTTAGTTGGAATGGGATGAGGGATGCCAAAAACTCAAATCATTCAATGTATTCTTGGACCGTTCTGCTCTTCCGATTTGCTGCTAATTCTTCATAAAAATTCTATACTTCTAATCCATCGAATCTCTCTATTAACTCCTACTTGAACTAGTTACAAGATAATTGTGTATGCACCTATTCCAGAACAACGAACCAATGAATGTCCACCCCTTAAATACTCACCTGACCTAACAAAATTTTGGATTTCTCATGTGTATGATTTATTCAAAAGTATAATTCAGATCTGTTGATCCATCCATGAGGATCCTAACCATCAAACATAGGTAATTCAACCTATCACATAGCCCGCATCAACACAGATCTATCACCAATGGATTTCATCATCCCATGCGTCCCATCCACTAGGATAATTTTATAATGAGTTTGTGATAATATTTCTCCTAACTCGATATTTGGTGCGGATATCGTTGTGTCATCTTGCATGGAAATTTCTCCAGATGTTGCACAATTCCGAACACCGACTTCTAAAGTTATATCAAGCCAGATATATCCTGCTTAAACACTCCTATAATGGTGGCTAGTCCCGACACCATCGACTCCACACATTCCATATGCTGGTCTATTCCAGTTTTAGCATGCTCCATTCTTTGTTCCAGTGCTTCCAATCAAGCATGTAGATGAGTCTCTATAACATGATACCTTAAATCGTCTTCCACTCGAGGAGGTGATGATCCAACAGTCCAGACTAAATGTTAAGGTGCTCACACCAAACAAACAACAAGATGAATTATATTAATGGAAAATAGCAATACATACCTAGAATTACAAATTGTGTGGGGAAAAGAATATAAAAAGAAAATACAATAAATCATTGGGAGTCCCCTTGGATCTCCCTCCAAATCTCAAAATTGAAAAATTATAACCTTATAATTGACTGCCTTTCTCCCCATGGTCTTGCTCCCCTTTATTCATTTTATGTTGCATCTCATGTGTGATGTGGTTCCTCACATAAATCCCCTAGAGCCTCTTCCCCCTGTATAGCCCTATTCCTTCAGGAATAAATCTTACAGGTTGAAGGGTCCCCCAACTCTAACACATTCCACTATCTGTACACCCAAACCCATAAAGGTCTCATAACCTGATCTCTCTCTCTATCCCAAACTACCCATACATAGGGTCAGGTCATAACATAATGTGTACTCATCAACAAGATCCTTGAAGGTCCCACCATTCTCATTTATATTTAATTAAACTCCACAATTCAAAATCCAAGGATTCACATTTTTAAAACTTTTCATATTTTTATCAATATTCCATGTTTTGACCATTCATCATTTATTTAGATATCACATTATGAGTTTGGTTATATAGGATGACATTCACAAGTTATAAGGGAAAAATCCTTACAAATTGATTATCGACACCTTATTTAACCAAAACTATCACTTTATTAATTCATTTATATATACCTATTAACCAAATATCGCCTGAGGTGTTGTTAAAGTAGAATTCCACTATACATTTATATATAAAAGACTCCATATAAATGGATATAGACACTTTAAATAATCAACTCCTATCGATTTTTTAAAGCCAAAGGATGATATAAATCACCAACATATATAAACCAAATACGATGTAAAACACAAGCAGATTTGAACCCCAGGTGACTATCAATAACATGAAACATGATGATGACATATCAACCCTATTTTCCTAGCATGGTTCATGAATGCACACACACCCATGTCATACAAATCAAGGGTAGAAATATCATAAGTCAATAACATCACAACCAAGTTCATCTTTCAATATAGAAATCAATCATCTATCAAACTAAAAAGTAAGAACAAAAATTATCATCCCTAACGACCCCCTACATGGGGAAACAACTCCCAAGCACGAGTGAGAAAATTCTGACAGGAGTGACTAAGTGGAAGGTTTTAAAGCCTCATAGGTGTTTCCTATCTCCCTGATTGACACTTCCCAATCAAACTTCTATAGACATAAGAAGTGTGGGGAGTTTCGATAGATGAAAAAATGAGACGGTGGTGGTTGTATGCACACTTCATAATCAATATCTATGCCACTGTGAGCAAGCACCATCAAACACAAAAAGCACTCTAGTGTCCTCGAGCATTCACTCGGCGAGTAACATACAAACTAAGGAGACACAACTAATCAATGTGAGTCTTCCTATGACTAAGACTTGGCTTAATGACATTTCAATACTATAGATAACACTTTTAAAATTTCTAAAAAACATTGTAAATCTGAGCACCCTTATAAGTGGTCCCTTTTATCAGTGATTTTTTTAGTCCTGATAAAAGTCAAAAAAAAAATATTTGAATTCAGAGGTGGAGACCACCCCCTTTCATCAGCACTCGATTACCACCTCTACCATTTTATCAGTGCTATAATAGGTTTTTATCAGTTCTAGAGGATACCCCTACCCTTTTAATAGTGCTAGAGCACCTTGTGCACAACTGCACACGCCCCTACCTTCATCTTGATTCGAACCTAAGACCTCCCCCTCACATGTTTTCACCTTTACCACTGCTCTATGTTGCTCTGTTCTTTAATTTATGATATATATATGTATATATTTATATATATTTCATTACATTTTGTATCTATATATATATGATTATTTTTAAATACATTTATAAAATATGTTTTCTGTGTGTGTGTGTGTCACACACACACACATTTATATATATATATGTGTGTATATATAAATATAATTATACATATTTATATTTATTTAAATATATTATATATTAATATTTATATATATATTAGAATATATAGATAATATATATCAGTTTGTTAATACAGACACATGCAAAAGTATATATATATACACATTATATAAATATATAAATATTCATACTTTTTTAATTTTATATAATAAAATGGATATTATTTTTTATTTAGATATGGTTTATATATTTATAAATATATTTTATATCTAAATATGTTTACATATTTAGTTATAAAATTAAATTTTTATGTGAAAATATATACAAATATGTATATATGTGTATATATTTAATTATAAATAACAGTACATTATGAAAAATGATAAAATTTCAAAATCATAATATCATTATGAGTTCAATACTTGAAAATAAATTGATTCTCCACCCAAAAAGATAATAATACTCCCTTAAATGAGGATGAAATTCCATCAAATGTTAAAAAATGAGGGTACCCCGACAAAAAACTCAGTTTTGGAGACATTTATGACTTTTTTTACCCCAAAAAATGATTACTAGGGTTTACATAAATCATTGTAGCATAGATATTATCTCAATATTTGATTTGATATGTGGTAGAGCTCAAAAATACACCCAGATCAAAAGTTACGATCGTTTGAAGTTCAAGTCATGTTTTCAAATTATTTTAGATCGTTTATTAATTTATTAATTTTTTTATCTTCAAATTTTTATTAAATGAATATTACTCAATAATAATTATATTTTTTTAATTAAATATATTTTTTAGTTATTTTATAAACCATTTCTACTAAATATCTTATATATTAAGTGCGATGACATATTTCATATTATATAAATCATATTTTATAAAATATATTATATTTATAAAAATATAAATATATTTATATATTAATATAAGTTTTTTAATGATATATAATGTTATTTTATGAAATATACCTTTTATCAGTGCTAAATATAGTGGTTTTAATGCTGATATAGGACATACTTTTATCAGTGCTAAGAAAAACGTTGTTAAAAGTTCCCTTTATCAGTGCTAAAAAAACTGATAAAGGCTTACTTTTATCCATGATTTTTTTATCACTGATAAAATTACCCCCTTTATCAAGATATTTTTAGCACTGATAACGGGTGGCACTGGATAAATCTGAATATGTGGTAGTGTTTGAATTATGCATTTTACTTTTTTTTAGAATAGAAGCTGTTAAATGGTTTTTAAAAAAAATATGATTAAGTTGGATTTATTTTGTTCTAAAAAAATTAATTGTATTTAAATTTTATAAAGATATTGGTTGATAATGTTTTTTTCCAATAACTAGTAAAACCATTATCAAGTGAAAAACCCGTTATTACTACTAAATTAAACTTGCATGTCGAGGGTTGTAAAGGTATCCTAGAATATAGTTGTAACATTGGGATAAATTCACAAAAACAACAAAATAAAATAAACTATCAGTAATGCGATAATGACAAAAAAGAAAACTTGGTTAAACGTTCAATGATGAACCTAAAAAAACCCGAATTCATAAAGATGGTGATGTGAGAATGAAGAACACCTAGTTGAACAATTGTCAGTTATAGATTTGAAGCCAAGGAATGATAGAAAAGATAGAAACAAAAATGTTTGAGGCTTACTTCAGATCTATTTTCGATTCATAATCCAAGGACAACGAAACCCTATGGATCGATTTAGATTATAAGGTGATATTTGGAACACCAGATCAAAGAAACCAGAAAGTTAGGGCTTCAACAAGAGAGAAATGAGAGCTCTATCACGATAATGGAAGGTCACTTAATGAAACCCTCAAGTGATACATAAATTTTTAAAAGATTTTTTACATTGGTTATATTATAACCGATGTGAAAAATTAATTCTCACAACTATTTCATGTTGATTATAATATAGAAACGATGTGAAAGGGTGGAAAATACTCACTTTTTCATGTCATTTTTCATAAAACCGACATGAAAAATGATTTTTTTCACATAATTTTTCATAAAAACTATGTGAAAAGGTAATATACCCATATTTTCACATCGTTTATAAATAACTGACGTGAAAACTGTGCCATAAAAAATAGTTTTTTTACTAGTGTATATACCTATTCACCAGAATAGAGTAGATTCTTGAATACTCTAATGCATGTGACCCTCTAGGCCCTTATTTCTATATAAGTGAATAATATTCATAGAACAAGAGCAGAGTCAAGTAACCCATCAATGCCCCTAAAGAGATAAGGAATAGTTATAGTAATGACAACCAACCTATGAACACATAGTGTGTAATATAATATCTTTGTCTTTAGATATATCATAAATCATGATGCACACTTGTTTCATCATCATTTATTGCTTTATTGTTTTTTTGATATAATTGGATAAAAATTACCTTCGACTACCTTGGACAAGTATTTATGATGGTACTACCATCATGATCAACCAGGCCTGAGATATTACTTCCTCAACTCGGAAGTGACAAATTCTATCTTGACCATTCAACCAATGCCATACCACCAATGAAACACCCAACATAAGCTACCTCACTATAATTTAATTATCATGGTTTTTGAATTGCATAAAAGTATGCAATAAAATCACACACATTGATAATGATCTCAATTCAAGAGACCAATACACATGTCCATAGATAGGAACAACCAATGAAACCTGAAACATGTGGTGTTTCTATTGGTGGGTTTATCCTCATGATCTCATATACTAAGGATAATCAAGTGAAAACTTCATGAGAATAAGTATCAATGATTATGATCCCCCAAAACCTAATAGGCAAACATCAACTATGACCAGTTGATATGATGTATATAGGCCATATGACATATGATTAATATTAATGTCATAGTATCTTGAGGTTCTCATTATAGTCTGGGATCTGCTATAACTTTTTGATATAAAAATTAATCTATGGACATTACCATTAAATAATATATGTAGAAATGTATACATTATAATCGTAAGGGTACATCTTTCATAACTCACTGCATCCATAATATGGTAATAAAAAAATATTCTTAAAGTTGGGTCTAGGGAACCCACTTTTACAACATGATGAATATTAAAGAGTCAACTTCATGTTGAGATGAGAAAGGTGATGAATTTATTGATAATTCATTGAAGTACAACCTCTGAATAAGGTGAATAATAATTGAGTGAAATTGAAGTAGTGGAAGATACATTAATGTACTTGTAACATCCTATCTCCCTATACTACTGACCGATGGAGTGCTAAAATACCTCATGCGCACCTCCCCAAATATTAGAGGCTACCAACTAGTAGAAGAGGTCTTAGGAGGTACCATGAAGAGGTAATCCCCAAGTATTAGAGTGTGAAACATAAGCATAAATAAATACAATAAAGCAACATAGTGGATAATCATCACAACTAGACGAGAACTAATAAACACACACAACATCAGATGCAATAATAAATGAATGTTTTGTACATACTGGATCCCCCATGGGTGGATCATACACAAAAAACACTAAAGAAACAAAAATAAAACTGAGCCAACAACCCATCCCCTATTGGTCCTGAGTCCTTACTAGCCCCATCATCCAAAATCTAACCTAGGAGGCCAATCAACATACATCAACATCGGGTCTTACTCGAAACTTGTACTTACAAACAAGAACAGTGGCTGATCAGGTACCCAAGTTCCATGATGGCCTGAGTAGGGTATGAGTACAAATTAGTAGACCATCACCAATAATTTCCCTAAATAAAACCGGTATGTACAAAGTACATGTTTATGTGATTAGGTTAAATATTTATAATTACAATAATTAAAATATTTAAATAGAAAAGTCTAAAACAAATGTTGATAATAGGTTCTCTGATGACACTTGGGAATGGTACATATCTACATCTATTAATGTTGGGGTGTATCTGAGCATGCTGTGATGACCATGCCAACCCATCTCTGGTCGGGGGTAATATAGCCATCCCCAGTCAATCAAATAGCACCGAGAGTAATATATCCATCCCTGTATCCCAAAAATCCACCCAGGGGATGGATTTACTGCCATTTTAATGAGTGCAACTAAGTCCACCCGAGGCTCGAGTTCACCCCGGTTTCATCAAGTGTAACCAATCCAACCAAAACACAAAAACACTAATTAAAAGGAATATAAGATCATTTAAAATTTCCATTTAGATAACAATTCTAATTCCCATTACCCAAAACTATTTCAAAATAAAATTTTATATAACAAATTATAAAAAGTACCAAACATATGTCATCAATGAAATTTCACATTTACATTTAAAAAACCCAACCAATTTACCATTTCCAAAATATTGATTCCAAATAACATTATGAAATACTATTTCATAAGCCAATTCTTCAAATTAAATCACATTACATTTTATTTTTCCAAGAATGATTTACCATTTTTCAATATAAAAAAACAATTTCATAATATCACGGATTCAATTTAATTTTCTCATTAATAACATTATAAGGATTTACCTTTCAATTTTAAAAGGGAAACTATAATTTCCATGCCACATGATCAATTTGAGTTGAATTTTCTCAAGGGATTACCTTGGAATCAATTTTGATTCTAAAGGAAGCCATAACTAGCTTTGAAAATCCACTAATACCGTTTCAAGTTCAAATAATAGGAAGGGATTTTCATTATGATCACCCTCAATACATACACATAATACCCCAACTAAAGACTTAAATTATGGAAAGAACCCAACTAGAACAATCAATTAATTTCCAAGTCCATCGCTTGGAGAATCATATGAACCGCCAACACTCACACTTAGAAGAAAGAGAGACTATAGTTTAAATTAAATGGTTCAACAAACTTATCCTATTAGAAGTATACTCATGTAACACCATCCTCTATTCAACCTAGAACATAAGAAATCAAATAAGCAGACACAATTCCTGAAAATTGGGCATATTATCCTTAAAAAATGAGAACTAAAAGGAAAGAAAAGAACTTTAAGAATAGAAGGATATGGACTCTTAGACTCACCTAGGGATATTTATCTCCACAAACATAAGGACAAATGACCAAGAAATAAAGGATATCCACTATAGAAAAAGATAGGGGAAGGAGGGAACCAATGCTTCTGGAAATGGCCTTAAACTGGAAAAAAATCGGGTTATGAAGAATGGGGGTGAAGGTGTGAAATGAAAATTTTTCCCCTTCTAAAAAAATACCATCTAGAACCCACTTGTTAGATGGTGCTGGGATTTCAAGCTGGTTGGTGAACCCATACAAAATTTTCTCCCCATTATAAGTCCATTAGCTAGCTGGTGGGACTTCAATAGTTTATTGTAGTCTCAACTCCACCCGTGGCCCCCTGGTTCACTCTCCAAACCCCCATTCGACATATAAAAACACCGGTCTTAGGTGGTAAACCCCTCACAATTCCATCACGATACCCATTTAAAAATATGTCTCATCCACTAAATGATACTGAAAATAAAAAAATCCTCCTGAATTTCGAACACCCAAACAGATACAAGGAATTACAAACTCCCTAACATAACACTTTTTTTTCACCAAGAAGTATCATTGGTCATCCGATCACATCTCCCAAACCATACCAGTAACCAAAAAAAATTCAAATGGTCTTGTACCTTCCTTAAATTCTTGAAATGCATCCAAGGAATAACCACCAATTCAAAGCACTCTGATCACTAAAACCTGAGACAACACCTGTAATAATTATCTAAACACTTAGATGGAACTTATCTGATGCCATATATCCTAAAACCTAATTGTGTCATCATCTAAACACCTAACAAACCTATGATACTCCCCACCATATGCTTTATCTTATGACCACTAATTCTGATAATTTGGTTCTTCCACCATAAAAAATGCCTACCAAAACCCCATACACACATTCCAATGATGCAACTAGCGTGATTCCCAACTCACTACACTCGAACATACACAAGAATGATGGTTAAACACCAACACCTATCCTTGTTACCAAATTCCAATTGGGATGGATTCATAACCGTCGTCCATGCTCAAACTAGGAATATAACAACTTTTTCTTGAAGCCCAATTTGATTCCTGAAATATGTCCATCATGTACAAAATTGATATGCCAGATATGGTTTTCAACTTAACACATCCAATTCCATACATGAATGTAATTTGGATCTCCCTCGGATGACTCATCATACAACAGTTGGATCCAACTATCAATGCATTTCCCATTTAGTCGACCATGATGCATTCAGGCCCAAAAACATCCTAAAATCACCCAAACATGCCCATCCGAGTCCATAATCGACTCCTAGTGAGACCCCATGATTAAATCCTCAACTATCCAAAATTTTCACTATGCCCTACTGCACACACCGATGAAACCCTAATCTAAGCACCCTCAGATCACTTTAAAACCAACTCAATCTCGAAGATAATGCTTGGTCTCGATCCCCAGCACATCTGACTCCCTACTTGGAATTACTTGAGGAATCTAGGTATTCATATCATTTATTACTCATCAGCATCCTGATTCCACCATGACTACTCCATGGTCAATTACATATGTCTACGACCCTTCAAACATAATGGTTGTACACCTGTGACTGACACATCACTCCCCACCATAGGAGTGTCATTGTCATCGATCCACTTGAGCATCCCCAACCACCACAGAACAAACTCCATCTATAATCAAACTCAAGATTGGTTGTGGTCATCCCATTCTCACATAAATGGTAGTATAAACCCCATTTACCACCTATCCCCATCTTTTGGGAATGAAACCCATGAAATTAGCTGATATCCAATCCATAACATGAACCTTAACCTACGACAACCAATGGTGCACTCCCTACCATATGAATTCACTTATATTTATCATCGAGTATAACCTACAAGGTTCCAACTTATATCAAACATGTGATGCTATTCCCAATCCATGATTGACACATCCATCAGCCCCTGATGCCTCTGTCTAGTTTAAACTTGATCATCCATGCCACCACACTTTGATCCCTCCACAATGTCACCTTTCAGAATAGGTACATGTCAATTCCCATTCAAGGGCCTTAGACCTCTATTCTTGTAAGAATATACTCAACTCTTAGTCACCCTTATTCAAGAGGGAATCATCAATCGAGACCCTCTATAGTAACCCAACTCTCTTCCAAGTAGTAATTAACTAATGTTCATGGAAGATCTACCACCACCACACTACTTGAGCTCCTCTAAGAACCCAAACACTTCTCGATGGGATAATAAGTGACCCATTTTTTCAACCCAAGGACTAATATTCCCCACTCATAGTTATCACACATCACCTTGATCTCACTGAAGTGCAATGAGTGCTCTCTCCTGATCCACTCAATCACTTAACCCAACAACACCAGGAATCTTTAGTACACACTCTCCACCTTGAACTCATAAAAAACCTAGGGTTTCATACTCTCCTAGGACTATTAACTGAACCCAACCCAAGATACCATGGGTTATGAATCGCCAAAACTAGGCTCAAGCGCCCAAAAAATCATCTGATCATGCCTCTTAGAACACCAGTTCAATCAAACTCGAGGCTTACTTGATGATTTCATCCCACAAGAATTAAATTCCTTATGATTCAACCCTAACCATATGGACACCCATCATTCTAGGATTAGATCCAATATTAGAAGCATATACCCATTCTATATCATCCCTAGACCCATCCAACTAGGGTCAACATCAATTACCATGTCAATATCGTGTCATTAATAGTAGGTCCAGACATCCAAATGATCATACCCCTCTAAAAATGCTCTCAAATCCAAAAACACAAGCAATCATGTGATTACCTTAGAAAAGACCCAAGTAATAACCAAGAATTTACCAAAACCATGATAACACCTTCCATGCATCAATTCCACATGATGAAGTTTCCAACCACTCCTCACATATCTAAAACACCTATGATGCCATGCCAACCTCTCTCATGGTTACCCTCAACCATTGAACATTCCAACTTGACACTAGACCAAACCATATTCTAAATATTTTTGGTCTTGAACCTAGCCCCTTAGGTTACACCTCACACAAGTCACTGCTCACAAGTGGAATTCCTACCCCCATTCCAAAACACACAGTGTTTAAGGATCCAAATATTACCACTTACTCTAGGTCCCACACACCCATAGATACACACCCATTATTATTATAACTATGTGAAAAGACACCTCCTATAGGGTCCTACGCATCCCAAAAGGTCACAAAACACTAGCTCTACAAGAATCCACGATACAAGGTGACATCCAAAACCTCAAGGTCACATCCCAACTGAAGGCACAATAGGAAACATACCACTATATAGTACACCCAAACCCATAAATGTCTCACAACCCTAGAAAAAGTCATTGAACACCAAAATTTATATATCATCCTTGAGAGTTGTCACATGAAGATAAATGTAAAGACTAAGGAGAGGCAGTCAATCAATGTGACTCCACCTATGATAGAGCATGATCTTGATGGAATTTGAATTTTTCATTGTAGTTTTTTATAACATAAGTTGTTAAATGTTTTTTTAAATCATATGATTAAGTAGGATTTATTTTTTTTTTGAAAAATAAATTATATTTAAATTTTAGAAAGATATTTCTTAAATGAGTGGTATGATAATGTTTTTTCAAATAATTAGTGAGTGGCCCAGTGGATTTTGATAAAGGGTGTTGTATAATAAAGTCAATACATGCTAAGAGAGGATGAGGTATCCATGAATGGGGGGCATGCGTAACTCATCATAAAAATCTATACCACTATGAGAAAATTACATTAAACACCAAAAACCACTTTTACATCCTTGAGTGTTTTCATATGGTGAGAAACGTAAAGATCATAGATAGGTGGGAAATCAATGTGAGTCTACCTATGAAAAAGGCTGGGCTTGATGTAATTTGATTTTTGCGTTGTATTTTTTAGAAATGATTTTGTTAAATGGATTTTTTAAAATAACATGATTAAGTAGGGTTTATTTTGTTTTTGAAAAAGAATTTTTATTTAAATTTTATAAAGATATTTCTTAAATGAGTGGTATAATAATGTTTTTTCCAATAACAAGTGAGTTTACTAGAAAATTGTGATAAAGAGTGTTGTATAATAAAGTCAATGCATGATGATTGATGATGAGGTATTAATGAATAGAGAGATTTAGGGACTCATTGGAATAAGACACGACTCTATGTTTTTTATTGATTTATACATTTTTAAATGAAATAATGAGTCGATTTCATTATTCTTGCAGAGAGTTGATCATTCATCTATTAGAGATTGGAAAAGATAGTTGAGTTGTTTCTACTGATTGGAATTCATTACGTACTACCATAGATCAGTTTGATGAGTTGATGAGATGAGAATGTTAATGAGTTGAGATATGTTTCATGGAGTATAAATAACATATTTTAATTTATAACTTTTCAATTAAAAGGAGATAGTTGGTTGTGAATTCCATTAGGAAATTCATCCCTATGTTATTAGTATGGAGTTTTTTATAGAAATTGGATAACACACATGGATGATGATGACTGAAGAGATGATTTCATGATGAGATGGGAAAGGTTATTCATTTATTGATAATTTATTATAGTAATTACTCTCAATAATGTGAATAATATTTGAGTAAAATTGAATAAGTGGAAGGCACATTAAATTACTTGTAACATCCCTCCACTTTATACCACTAACCAGTTCCTGGACTGACGAAGTGCTATAAAACCTTAGGCTTTCCTACCTAAACACTAGAGGCTACTAACTATCAACATGGGTCTTAGGAGGTATCATGGGGAAGCTATACCCCCAAGTATTAGAGTAAAAAATATAAACATAAGTAAATACAAGAAAAAAATAATGGATAATCATCATAAAAAGGCAAGAACTGATAAAATAAATACAACATTAGATGCAATAATAAATGAACATGTCATACATACCAAATCGAATCCCCAGTGGGTGGATCATACAAAAGCATTAATAAAAGAACAAAAATAAAATTGAGGACAATAACCCATCCCCAACTGGTTTTGAGTTCTTCTTGGTACCATCATTCAAACTCCAACCTAGGATTATAATAAATATACATCAACATTGGGTCTTGCTCGAAACCTATACCAGTGAATAAGAACGGTGTCTACTCAGGTGACCAAGTGTATGGCAGTATGAAAAAGGTGTGAGTATAACTTAGTAGGCCACCACTAATGACATACATAAATAAAACCAGTCTATCCAAAGTGTATGATGATGTAAATAAGGTAAATAATGACAATTACAACCATTAAAAATTTTAAATAGAAAATCCTAAAACAAATTTTGATCATGGGATCTGTGATAACACATTGGAATGGTATATGATTTTTTTTCTAGTGATGAGGTGTCTCTGATCATGTCATGATAACCGTGCCAACCCATCTCTCACTGAGGATAATATATCTATCCCCAATCAAACAAATGAAACCCATGGGTAATATACCAATCCCTATATCCCAACAATCCACCTGGGGTATGGATTCACCCCAGGTCCATTAAGCACAACTAAGTCCACCATGGGTTAGATTCACCCTGGGTTTAATGAGTGAAACCAAATCCACCCAAGGGTTAGGTTCACCTCAAGTCCATCGAGTATAACCAATCCAACCAAAACACACACAAAAACTAATTACAAGGCATATAATATCATTTAAAATTTCCATTAAAATAAAAATTATAATTTCCATTACCTGAAACCTTTCAAAATAACATTTCAAATACCAATTAACAAAAAAGGACCAAATTCATGTCATCAATGTAATTTCACATTTAAATTTCAAAAACCTATCCAATTCACCAATTTCAAAATTCAATTTTCAAATAACTTTATAAAATACCATTTCATAAGACAATTATTCAAATAAAAGTACATTACCTTTATTTAATTCATGGTTTACCATTTAAAAATATATAAAAAAAACATTTCATGAAAGCATAGATTCAATTCAAGTTTATCATAAATAACATTTTGAGGCTTTACCTTTCCATTTAAAAAAGAAAAATCTAATTTCCAGGACACATGATCAATTAAAGTTGAATTCTCTCAAGGGATTCCCTTAGAATCACCCTTGATTCCAAAGGAATCCATAATTAGCTTTCCCAAGACACTAAAAACATTTAAATGTGAAATACAATAAAGGTATTTCCATTGGGATCACCTTTGGTACATGCACAAAACACCACACCAAAATACTTAAATTATGGAGAAATCCTAACTAGAATAATTAATTAATTTTCAAGACCCTCGCTTGGTGATCCAATGAAACCACCAACACATTCATGTAGAAACAAGAAAGTTTATGGGTTAAATTAAAGGGACCACCTACCTTATCCTCTTAGAATTCTACCCATCCAACATCAACCTTCGGTTCATCCTAGAATGAAATAAATCAAAGCAGCTGACAAAAGACCTGAAAATAGGGTATATTATCCTTAAAAAATGAGAAATAAAAGGTTAGTGAAGAAATTAAATAAAATTATATGGAATATTATACTCACCTAGGTCCTTTGGTTGCCTCAAATGGAAGGATATAAAACCAAGAAATAGAGGATATCCAATATGGAGAAGGAGAGGGGAGGAAGGGATCTGACACTATTGGGAATAGACCTAAAATGGAAAAAAATAAGGTTAAAAAGAAAGGGGTAAAAGGGGTGAAATTACTATCCCAACAACCTTAAAAAAAGTTGGCCAAAACCCACTCACTAGATGGTGCTAGGATCATCGGCCAGCTGGTGAGCCTAGGCAGAATTGCATCCCCACCAGAAGTCCACCGTCTAGCCGGGGGACTACAACCATTTGCTAGTCCTGAATCCTTCCTTGAGCCCTTGGTTCACTCATGTGACCTATATGAACCCCCATTACATGTATAAAAACATTGGTTTGGGTTGATCAACCCCTTAGAATCCCATTCTAACACCCAGTTCAAAATACAACTTGTCCATTAAATGAAACACGAAAGAAAAAATCCTCCTGAATTTAAAATTCCTGAAAAATACACGAGGCATTAAAAACTCCCCACCATAACAGTTCACATCTCTAATAAGTATCAGTGGTCATCTAAATTCATCTTCCAACCTATTTTGATCACCAAAAACAATTTCAAATGGTCTAATCCCTTCCTCAAATTCCCAAAACACATTCAAGTCATAACTTCCAATTCAAATAACTCTAATTTTCTAAACCCGAACCAATGCCTATAATCATTATCAAAACAATGATATGGTTATAATCTAATCCCATATATCCCGAACATTGATGGTATCATTGTACAAACACCTGACATGCCTATGGTTCTCCCTAACACATGCTTTAGCTTATGACCACCAATTTTGATATTTTGGTGCCTCCACCATCAGAAACACCCACCAAAACCCCATACCTACATTCCAATGATATTCCCAACATGGTTATCAACTCACTAAATTTGAACATACATAATAATTTTTATTAAACACTATTACCCATCCTTGTTACCAAATTCCAACTGGGATGGATACATAACCGTCATCCATGCTTAAGCTAGGAATATAACAACCTTTCCCTAAATCCCAATTTGATTAAAAAATGTGTTCTTAATGTCCAAAATTACATTCCAAATATCGTTTTTAACTTAATTCATCCAATTCCATATGCATACGTAAGCCAAATCACCCTCAGGTGACTTGTCTTGAATCACTTGGCTCCAATCGTCAATGTGTTACCCATTTAGTCGATCATGATGCCTTTAAGCCTGTAAAAATACCATGATCACATGAACATGATAATTGGAGTTGATACTAAACTCCCATTGAGACCCCATGAGTATAAGATCAACTTTCCAAAATCTTCATTGTGTCCTACCACACACACTGGCACACCCCTGATCTAAGCACCCTTAGATCACTTTAAAACTAACTCGATCCTAAATCTAACACCTAGTCTTGATCCCCATCATATCTAACTACATAATTGGAATTCCCTAAGGAATCTAGATATGCATACCATTTTTCCTCACGGGAATCATGATTCCACCATGATCGTTCCATGGTCAGTTCCACACATATGATACCCTTCCAGCATAAGGGTCGTATATTCGTGACTGACACGCCACTCCCCACTATAAGAGTGGAATTATAATCACTGAACTTTATCAACCCCCAAACACCATGTACTATTATCCATATGTTAACAAACTCAATATTGTATGGGGTAATCCTAGTATCACTTGAGGGGTAGTAGAAACATCATTTTCCTTCTATTCCTAGCTTTTGAGAACAACACTAATGATATTCACCGATATCTAGTCCATAACAAGTACCTCTCCCTCCAATGAATTATGGTCTACTAACCACCATATTTATTCACATATAGCACCCCTAAAGTGAATAATCTAAGGTTATAGCTTAAAAAAATGCGTGTCTCTCTTCCTGAGACATGCTCAATGCATCCACCAACCCCTAACACCTCAATGTGGTTTAAACCTAGTCGTATGTTCCACTATACTTTGATCCCTCCATGATGTCACCTTTAACTATAGGGACATATCAATTCCCATTAAAGGGACTTGGGGATCCCTTCCCACAAGAATCTCATCAACTCTTGGTCACCCTACTTCAAGAGGGACTCGTCAATTGAGACCCACCATAACACCCTGAATCTCTGCCAAGCAGTTGTGAACTAATGTTCATGGAGTCTCTACCACCACCACATTATTAGATCTACTATAAGAACCCAAAATCTTTTCAAAGGGATAATAAGAAGACAATTTTTCTAACTAGAGGCCTAATAGTCCCTACACATAACCATTGTGCATCACATTGATCTCATCAAAGAGAAACGAGAACTCACCCCTAATCCACCCAATCACTTAACCCAATAAAATCATGCATATCTAGCATAAACTTTACACATTGAACTCATCAAAACCTTAGGGTTTCATGATTCCATTAGACCATTCATTGAACACAAATCAAGATCCCATGGGTCGTTCATTACCTAAACTAGGCTCAAGCGCCCACTCAAGCATCTGACCATGCCTCCTAGCACATCAGTTCCATTAATCTTGAGGCATCCTAGATGGTTTCATCCCATAGGATTGACATTACTCACGAGTTAAACCTAACTACACAACCACCCATAATCTTGGGAGTCATTTCAAGATTAGAAGCATATACCCATTATTTATTAGGACCAGACTCATCCACCCAAGGTTAACATTTATTACCAAATCAAGATCATGTCGATAATAATAGGGTTAGGCATCCAAATGATCTTTCCCCTCATAAAATGACCTCAAATAAAAAAATGACTAGGGTTATTCCTTTATAAAAGACTCAAGTCATAACCATGACTTTACTAAAACCTTGATATCACCTTTTTCACATTGATTCCACACACCGAAGCATCTAACCACTCCTCACATAGCTTAAACACCTACAACACTGGGATAACCTCTCTCAAGGTTACTCTTGACCACCAAACATGCCAGCTCAATACTATAATGAACAATATTATAAATATCACTAGGCTCTCACCTATCCCCTTAGGTCAGGCCTCACACAAGTCACTTCTCATGGGTGGAATTCCTATCCCCATTCCAAAACATATGAAATCTAACATGACAAACCTAAAAACTTAATCTAGGTCCCAAACACCTATAGACACACAAATTATCATTGGAACTAAGTGCCAATACACCCTATCTAGTGTATTATGCATCTTGCAAGATCACAACCCATAAGGGTCATAAGAAACCATGACACAAGGTAACATCTCAAAACCTCAAGGTCACAACCCAACTGAAGGCATAATAAGAAACATCCTGCTATCCAGTACACCCAAACCCATAAAGGTCTCATAACCCAGGTTTTATCTTTATAATTGACTACCCATACACAAGGTCAATTCATAATATAATGGGTACTTATAAGAAAGGTCCCTAAAGGTCCCACCATTATCATTTCACTTTAATTAGACCTCACAATTCAAAACCCAAGGAATCACAATTTTAATTTTTTTCATTTTTCATCAAGATTTGAAGTTTTGATCATTAATAATTTATTTAGATATCACAATAAAAGTTTTGTTAAATAGGATACCATTCACAAGTTATAAGGGAAAACACCTTATAAGTTTCTTACTAACACCTTATTTAACCCAAACCATCACTTTATTAATTCATTTATACCTTCATATTAAACAAAGATCACTTGAGGAGTTGTTCAAATAGAATTACACCATACATTTATATTTAAAATATACCATATAAATGGTTATAAACAATTTAAATAATAAAAACCTCTCAATTGTTTTAAACCATGGGCATATATAAATCACCAGTTGATATAAAACACCAACAACATGTAAAAAATAAGCATATGTGAACCCTAGGATACCATAAATAACATAAAACATGCGGATGACATATCAATCCTATGTGCCTAGAATAATTCATTAATTCACACACCCCATTTTCATACCATCCAAGGGTAGAAGTCTCATAAATCAATAAAATCACACCCAAATGAATAAATCAAGGTGGGAAATAATAAACTATAAATGCACAAAATAAGAATAATAATTCCCATCCCTGGTGAATTGGATGTCCCCACACATGTGGGGATACATTTCCTAATCAAAAGCTTATTACCAAGATTTTATAATATACTAGCCTCCTGTCTACCATTCCCAAATAGTAAGATAAAATAAAAAGGCACATATAATACTAATTTATAACATCCCACTACCCCGAACCACTGACTGGTGCCCAGATTGGTAGAGAACTTCAATACCTCAAGTTATCCTCCCCAAACACCAAAGGCTCCTAACTAGCAGTGGGGTCATAGGAGGTACCATGGGGAGGCTATACTCCCAAGTATCATAGTATAAAATATAAACATAAATAAATTCAAGAAAAAAAAATGAAATATTACCATCACAACTAGATCATAAATGATAAAATAAATACAAAATAAAATGAAATAATAAATGAATGTGTCATACATTCTAAACCAAATCCCTCATGGTTGGATCATACACAAGCAGTACTAAAAAAACCGAGGCTAACAACCCACCCTCAACTAGTCTTGAGTCCTTACTAGTCTTATCATACAAACTCTATGTAACAACATGAGATTTTATAAGAATTATTCTTTTTAATTTCATTTATGTCTTGTGTTATACACTACACCAAGATTAGCTTGTACTATACACAACACCGTATTAGCTTGCAGTATACGCAACACTATTCTTGGCTCGTGTTACACACAATTTTAAGTTCATTTTGTGGAAATTATTTTACGCAACATTAAGTATAGATTTTGTTTAATGTATAAATGAAATAAGTTTTGATTATGTTAAAAAAACACTTCAATACAATTCCATGATCATGGGAATGATATCATTGTTCGTGCGTACGTACTGACTACCGTCTCCACGAACGCGATGAGATTCATTTTCCATGATTAACCATTCAAGTATGATTATAAAGTATATATAATAAATAATCATGAAAGATATTACATAATAATTATACTGGATTTATGAACATATATGTTTCATTTACTTAATTCCATTTAATTCAATAAGGAAATGAAAACAGCGTTCATGCGTACGCACGACCTACCGTCTCCATGAACGGTGTATTTCATTCCATTTATCGATCTATCATATATATTTATATACTGAATATATATTATATATAAATCATGTTTTACATTATGTAATTAAGTAAATCAGGATATAAGTAATAATATCAAGAACAACATTTCGAAACACGTACGATAAATGAAACGATTTTACCCAAAACGCTGCTTTAACATGGAATTTACAAAAGAACGGGTAATATAAAGTCATAAGTGAACCATATATGATATCATAACAATGAATATGATTCTGTAATAAGTCAATGAAATTATTTAAATCATTATAGAGGAGGTTTGGATACGTACGAAGGATATCAGACCTAAGGTAAGGGATAACTTTTCCAATCTCGTTTTTTTCCAAGATTGTTTATTCGTAAGTATTTACTGGGGTTATATTAATTATCAATGTACCTATTTTATAAAAATGGTTTCATGTATGTTTAAAGTATTTTTTATCCATTTTTGACTTTTACTACATGGTATGTAAGGAATCTTTCTTTTGATTACCATACGAGGTACTTTTTGACTTTTCTGATAAAAGTACGAGAATAATGTTATTTTTAACTTATACGGCATGAATGGATTTTTACGGTTTCATAAAGACTTATTTCAATGAAGTTTCCTTTAAAAAATTTTATGACTATTTTCAAAAAACTACTTTTCTTTTAAAATTGCATGAAATTTTTATTAAATAAAATGATTTTGAAGAAGAAAGGATATTTTCCTCAAGAATTCATTTCAAGTGTTTTATCAAAACCATTTTCCATATAAGATGAAATTATTTCATGTGTATGTTTCAAGTATAATGTCTCTATGATTTACATGTTTACTTTTCTTATAATGAAATATCCATTTGTTTTATATGGATTATGTGATGATGGGATGATGTTTTTGAAACCCATTTTATTATTTGGGTTATGATGAATGTTTTAAGTTTATTTTGTGGCACAAGTAAGAATGATTTCATTATGAGATGGGTGGGACCTATATCTCCATCAAATGAATTGGGTAAAGATTTATATCTCATGAGATAGACATGGATGGAATAGTAAGTTAATCCGGTTCAGTGTTACAGGACTGAAACGAGGAGTGAACTCGATTCTGAAAGGGACTTTGTCCACTAAGATGGTCTTGGCAGCAATGCCTTGGCTACTATGGAAATCATAACATATTATTAATGGTTTCCACAATTACATGTTTTATTCTCATGCTATTTTATCATGATTAATGTTTCTTTATGATATATGCCTTACGTACTACCATGTTTTATGTCATTGCTAAATATTTTGATGTTTAAACATTATGTTCATGTTTTTTTAAGTTCATATGTATATGATTTGTTTTTCTCCATGATTACCCTTACTGAGCATTTGAGCTCACCCTTTATATGTTTTATTTTCCCCAGGATTTAAAGAAAGGTTTTAGGTAATAAAAAAAGGGGAATATCTTTATGGGAGATGTTGAAGATCTTTCACCATGATTAGAAGATTATATTCCAAGTTTCCAAAGACACTAAACTATTACTGTCCTTGTGTGTCTGTTTTTTTTATGTATTAATTATTCTGCAAAAAGTAATGTAATGTCCGTGTACGTCAAGTTTGGGGTCTCTATAGTTGGTATCAGAGGAAAGGTTTAGTCAACCTTTGGAAACTAGGATGCAATAACTTTAGTGAGGTCCCTAGAGATATTTCTAAGGTATGTCTAGGGATGTCCCTAAGGTTAAGTATAACTATAGGTTATAGTCCTAGGATTATGGTAACGATCATAGAATTAAACCTAAGATGTTAGATATTGAAAGTACTTCCCCTTTATTATGTTGTTTTCCTAGCTTGATTTTTTCTTCTCACACTATTCTTTTTGGGTTTTAGAAAATGGATGAAAATAGGAAGATTCACGATAATGGAGGATATGATGGACAATGGAATGATATTATTCATAACCAACCAAATGAAATGGGATTTGGAAGTCCAAACATCGTTATTATGCCTAATAAGCAATCTCATAATATGATCAATAATCTCAACTTTGATAAGTTTCCCGACTCATCTAATAAGATAAATATGGAGTTTCATGATGATCATAGAGGAAATAAAGTCCAATTTCTCTCATGTAAATCATGTGGGAAGAGGCATCAAGGATAATGTTTCAAAGGAACTGGAAGATGCTTTGGGTGAGGAAAAGAAGGACACAAATCTAGTAAGTGAAAAAAAAAGGTTCAGTTAACACCATGAAGAAGGATAATGGTATTTATACGACATCAACAATGATTCGATGTTTTAAATGTGGAATGTATGGTCATTATGAAAACCAAATCCCTAAGGGAAAATCTCATGAAGAGAATCAGCATGGTCATATGGGTAGTATTTATGTGGATGATGATGTGGAGACTAGAAATGATATATGAGATGAAAGAAGTGTTGAATCTTGGTCAATGGTTTAAGAAGGTAGTGGAATGATTTATGTTTATCAAGAGTTATGTTGTATAGGTAATGGTACTATGGAATAAAGACACATCCAAGGATTGTTACACTATTGTTTTTTCTAAAGTATTTGAAAGTATATGTTGAATGGTACCGGTAACCACGAAAGGTTAATTCATATATTTTTGGAAAGTAGATGATATGCGCATAATGAAGGGATAAGGAGATAATAAGTTGTTTTATAGTATTGATGAGCTCATGGCTGATATAAGGACAATGTGATATCATGGTTTGAGTATATAGAAATTTTGGGATTTTGGTACGTGGAAAGAGTTAACTTTTGACAGTATTCATGTTTTCACTAAGGTTCAATGGATATTCATTTTTCAAGAGAATACATGATTAAGGTATTCACATGTTTGGAATGTGACCAACAAGATATATCTTATATGGGGGATAAATGATGGTATTCACATGCTTGGTTGATGACATTTCTAGTAATCGTTTTCTTTATACTATAAGATTGGAAAGAAGTATTTTAGATAAGATTAAAGGTTGGAATGGATTAAATTGGACATTAGATAGAATTGTTTAAGGCTAAAACTTTTTTTGATACTATTTCTGGAATGTTATAATAGTGTAGTTTTAGAAAAAGGACAACCCATAGGATGAGCTAAAACCCGTCGCATCGGGCAAGGTTGTGGGAATCGAACCCACAACCGAAGTGTGATGGGCCTTTATCGCCTACCACTGGCCTACAGGAAGTCCCTGGTTAGTAGAAACTAGTTTTATTTTATTAAGCAGGATAATAGATGAAGTATAAGTCCATTTTGGAACCATATCCGATTAATCTCACCATATATGGACTTATGTATATAACTTTTTCTAACCCTATGTTTGAGACAGATGGAATGAACTATCATTCCATCGCATGACCTGCTAACACTTCGCGAAATAAAAATTAAAATTCATTTCTTTAAGAGATGAAGTAGAAATTGTTCGAGGCACGAGCAATGTTGAGATTGTACCAAAATCAAGTAAGTATTTATTTTAATTCAAAAATTCTTCAACTTTAGGGAAATGATCTTGAAAACCAAAAAATGTTGTCCTAGTGTCCTTATATCCAATGAATCAGATGGTACCTTAAATCATAAAAAATTTATGGATTTGTGATTGTTGGATTTTTCATAGCCATGTTCTTTACCATTCTCCATCAGAACATGATGGTTAGATTTATCTTCCATATCCATATTTTCACCTATGTTCTCCTATGTGGAAACCCAGTGATTAGTTAATTTGGGTAACAGTTATGTTTCATACGTTAGTTTTTAAATATAAGTTTTGGTATTCCTTTTTACGATGTGGGTTTCTATTAAAGGAACTTTCAAGAGTAAAGCATTTATAACGCCGACGAATTTTGAGGGCGAAATTCATTTTAAGGGGGGGTAGAATGTAACAACCTGAGATTTTATGAGAATTATTCTTTTTAATTTCATTTATGTCTTGTGTTATAAACTACACCAAGATTATCTTGTACTATACACAACACCGTATTAGCTTGTAGTATATGCAACACTATTCTTGGCTAGTGTTACACACAATTTCAAGTTCGTTTTGTGGAAATTATTTTAGGCAACATTAAGTATAGATTTTGTTTAATGTATAAATGAAATAAGTTTTGATTATGTTATACGCAACACGAAATGGAGCTTTCACTACACACAACCCTGGCTTGGCTTGCATTACATGCAATCAAGACCTTCTTCGATAGTGTGTGTAGTACGCAATACCAAGTTTCACTAAACAAGATATTATTATAATATTATTATGAACTAGTTGTTATGAATAGTAATACCCACTTTTTGAAATTTTATAAATTTTATCTTTCAAAATGGACTTCATTTTTGGATTCGGAATATCGAAATTATCCTAGGGTGAATTTTTGGTATTTTTCTAAAAACTTTCAATTTTTGATGAATAGTGAAAACAATGGGTTACTATTTAAAAACCGACTTTTTATTTAAATAATTATTTATTTTATTTAAATTTATTTTAGGTAAAAATTGATACATAATACCTATATAATTTCAATGTAATTCATTTGAGTCATTTTAGAATAATTTTAGATATATAAAAATTTTATTGAACTTTTCACCGACTTTTACCCACCTCCTAGGAGAATTTGAAAATCTACATAAAACTTAATTTTACCACTTATGTGAGTGGAATTTTGAAAATCTGAGAGAAAAATTTAATATCAAGTAGTAAAATGTGGTTCAATAAGATAAAAATAATTTTTGGTGAATAGTAACGTTTTACTTTTATTTACCACGGTTAAAAGTAAATAGGGTAATTAAGGGTAAAAATGATATTATTATTACCTTAACACATGTACTAATTCTATTCTATAAGTGTAATTCGACCAAAAACAACCTTAGGAATAAAATATTACCCTTTAGGTCCACTTGGATTAGATTAGGACACTTATTATTATTTTATTTAAAGAAGAGTTAAAATGGTTAAAATCAAAGTTTAATAACTAAATTTTTTTTAATATAGGGTTATACATAAGATAAATTAGACTATAAATATTCATTAGAAATATAAAAATATTTCCTACATAATGGTATTTTATTTATAATTTTTAGACATTAAATGGTTTAATTTATTTATTACACAATGATGATGCAGTAATTACCTTATTAATGAAATATTAACATAATTAATGTTATAAATACCCAAATAAATGTAATTTGAGACTTTTTATGAATTAAAATAATTTTATAGGTTAATATGACATGTTAGTATTGATTAAATTAACTGTGTTTGAACTAATAATGTTGTTATGATTTTCAAAAAAATCAATTACCAAATAGTGTCAAAATTGACATAAAATAGTTTTTAAAACAAATATTATATTATTAATTGTTATTATATTACTAAAAATCCAATCTTCTGCCAAATGACTTAGATAAGGTTATATATATTAATAATTAACCACTTGGGGTTTTTTTGACTTTTTATAGTAAGTTTATTAACCATATAGTGTAAGATAACAAGAAGACACGGTAAAAGTTAAATTATTTAACTTAGAGTTAAATCTAAATTATAATGTTAAAATAGTAACCTAAACTTGTCTAAAACCTATATTTTGAGAGGATTTAGACCCATCCTTACTTTAGATTCTAAATAAATCAATTTGGAGCTATTTTAAACCGAATATGACTTTATTATAAAATAATATTTTAAGTTTTTCCAATGGTGCCCCTCTCCTCCCTTATAAAAAGGGAACCCCTTCTCTCTTCTCTCCACACCCTTTTGAGCCTTGAATCTCAGAAAAACCCTGCCCATTTCCCTTATCATATTTCCTAGAAACATTATAGAGGTTATGGTCTCCTCAAAAGACCAACCCTAGTGCCTTAAGAGGAGGTTAAGAAATGGCGCGTCAAAGAAGAGGTAATATCCTTTACCGATTCTTTCCAATTTATTTCTTCTTCTACTTATTATTCTCTATTTGTTTCATCATAAATTAATAACATCAGTATAACTCATATATTGATATGTCATTATAAATATGAAACAACCCAATTTCATCTTTTATCCATCCTACGGAAAACGAAATCACCGCGCATGTGTACGTACAGAATACCGTCTCCACGTCGTGGTGTAATCTGTTTTCCACCACCACCTTACTTGGATGGGTATAATGGTGTAAATAAATAAATATATATGATTATTTTAAAGTTATAATAATTCTGAAATATTATACAAACACTTCAATACAATTCCATGATCATGGGAATGATATCATCGTTCGCGCGTACGTACGGACTACCGTCTCCACGAACGCAATGAGATTCATTTTCTATGATTAACCATTCAAGTATGATTATAAAGTATATATAATAAATAATCATGAAAGATATTACATAATAATTATACTGGATTTATGAACATATATTTTTCATTTACTTAATTCCATTTAATTCAATAAGGAAACGAAAACAGCGTTCATGCGTACGCACGGCCTACCATCTCCGTGAACGGTGTATTTCATTCCATTTATCGATCTATCATATATATTTATATACTGAATATATATTATATATAAATAATGTTTTACATTATGTAATTAAGTAAATCCTGATATAAGTAATAATATCAAGAACAACATTTCGAAACATGTACGATAAATGAAAAGATTTTACCCAAAACACCGCTTTAACATGGAATTTACAAAAGAACGGGTAATATAAAGTCATAAGTGAACCATATATGATATCATAACAATGAATATGATTCTGTAATAATTCAATAAAATTATTTAAATCATTATACAGGAGGTTTGGATACGCACGAAGGATATCAGACCTAAGGTAAGGGATATCTTTTCCAATCTCGTTTTTATCCGAGATTGTTTATTCGTAAGTATTTACTGGGGTTATATTTATTATCCATGTACCTATTTTCTAAAAATGGTTTCATGTATGTTTAAAGTATTTTTTACCCATTTTTTACTTTTACTACATGGTATGTAAGGAATCTTACTTTTGATTACCATACGTGGTACTTTTTTACTTTTCCGACAAAAGTACGAGAAGAATGTTATTTTTAACTTATACGGCATGAATGGATTTTTACGGTTTCATAACGACTTATTTCAATGAAGTTTCCTCTACAAAATTTTATGACTATTTTCAAAAAAATAATTTTCTTTTAAAATTGCATGACATTTTTAGAAAAGAAAATGTTTTTGAAGAAGAAAGGATATTTTCCTCAAGAATTCATTTCAAGTGTTTTATTAAAACCATTTTCCATCTAAGATAACATAATTTCATATGTGTATGTTTCAAGTATAATTTCTCTATGATTTAAATGGTTTAACTTTTCTTATGATGAAATATACATTTGTTTTATATGGATTATGTTATGATGGGATGATGTTTATGAAACCCATTTTATTCTTTGGGTTATGATGAATGTTTTAAGTTTATTTTGTGGAACAAGTAAGAATGATTTCATTATGAGATGGGTGGGACCTATATCTCCCTCCAATGCATTGGGTAAAGATTTATATCTCATGAGATAGACATGGATGGAACGTTAAGTTAATCCGGTTCAATGTTACAGGATTGAAATGAGGAGTGAACTTGATTCAGAAAGGGACTTTGTCCACTAAGATGGTCTTGGCAGCAATGCCTTGGCTACTATGGAAATCATAACATGTGCTTAATGGTTACCACAATTACATTTTTTATTCCCATGCTATTTTATCATGATTAATGTTTCTTTATGATCTATTCCTTACGTACTACCATGTTTTATGTCATTGCTCAAGATTTTGATGTTTAAACATTATGTTCATGTTTTTTTAAGTTCAAATGTATATGATTTGTTTTTCTCCATGCTTACCATTACTGAGAATTTGAGCTCACCCTTTATATGTTTTCTTTTCCACAGGATTTAAAGAAAGGTTTTAGGTAAGAAAACAAAAGGGGAAGATCTTTATGGGAGACGTTGAAGATCTTTCACCACGATTATAAGATTACATTCCAAGTTTCCAAAGACACTAAACTATTATTGTCCTTGTGTGTCTGTTTTTGTTATGTATTAAGTATTCCACAAAAAGTAATGTAATGTCCGTGTACATCAAGTTTGGGGTCTCTACACTCTAACCTAGGAGTCCAATTAATATACATTAACATCAGGTCTTGACCAAAATTCATACATGTAAACAATAATGATGTCTTCTTAGGTAACCAAGTTCCATAGAGGCCCAATATGGGTGTGAGTACATCTTAGTAGCCCCCCAACGATATCCAAAAATAAAACTAATTTATACAATGTGAATGCTGGTGTACTCTAGTTAAATAGTTACAATTACAATCACTAAAAAATTTAAATATAAAATAATAAAACAAATGATAATATCGGGATCTGTGATGAAACTCGGGAGTTGTACATGTCTACTTCGACCAGTGTTGGGGTATATCTAAGAACTCTGTGATGATCGTGCCAAACCATATCCCACCAGGGGTAATATACCCATTCTTAATCAAACAAACAACACATGGGGAATAATATACCCATCTATGGAGCCCAAAAAATAAACCCAAGGGATGGATTCATCTTGGGTCTATCGAGCATAACCAAGTCCACCCAGGGGCCAAATTCACCCTGGGTTTAATAGGCACAACTAAATATACTTAGGGGTTGGGTTCACCTTGGGTCTATTGAGTGAAACTAATCTAACCAAAACACAAAAAAAATAATTACAAGGAACATATGTTCATTTAAAATTCCCATTTGGATAACAAACTAATTCCCATTACCCAAAACCATTTCAAAATACCATTTCAAATACCAATTTACAAAAAGTACCAAACACATTTAATCAATGTAATTTCAAATTTATATTTCAAAAACCAAACAAATTTACCATTTCTAAAATATTGTTTTTAAATAACATTAAAAAATACCATTCCATAAGCTAATTATTCAAATAAGTGTATATCACCTTTTTTTCAAGAATGATTTACCATTTAGAAATATAAAAAAACCCATCTCATGAAAGCATGGATTAAATTCAAGTTTTTCATTGATAAAATTTTAGGGATCTACCTTTCAGTTTAAAAATGGGAACTCTAATTTTCAGGCCACATGATCAATTTGAGTTGAATTCTCTCACGGGCTTCCCTTGGAATCACCCTTTATTCCAAAGGAAGCCATAGTTATCTTCGCCAAGGGTCTAATCCAATTTAAAGGTAAAATAATAGAAATTTATTTCCATTTGGATCACACTAAGTACATTCACAAAACACCCTACCTAAATCATTAAATCATGTAAAGATCATAACCAGATCAATTAGTTAATTTCTAAGTTCACTGCTCGGAAAATCAGTGAAACCAACAACACATGCACTTATAAATAAAAGATAAAATGGGTTAAATTAAATATACTACCTACCTTATCATCTTATAAGTATAATCATCCAAAACCATCTTTTGATTTGACTTACAATGGAAGAAAGCAAAGAATCATACAAAAGACCTAAAAATAGATCATATTGAAGAAAAGAAGAAATTGAAATCTTAGACTCACCCAAGGAATTTTATTCCCTAAAAAAGAATTATAAATGACCCCAAAATAAATGAGATAAACCATGGAAAAGGATAGGAGAAGTATGACACCAATTTTGTAAAAAATAGACTTAAACTGGCTAAAAATCGAGTTATAAAGAAAGGGGGTGAAGGGGTGAAATGAACCTTTTTCCACTTTTAAAAAAAGTTGGCTAGAACCCACCAATTGGATGGTACTAGGATCATCAGATATTCTGTACACCTAAGTAGAGTTTCCTTCCCACCATAATTCCACTGGTTATCTGGTGTTATTGTATGATTTTATAGTAGTTTTGAATCCTTCCTCGGCCCCCTAGTTTCACTCCCATAACCTCTACAAACCCCAAATCAATGGATAAAACAATTGGTTTGAGGTTCCAAACCCCTTATAATTTTATTCTGATTCTTATTTCAAAATATATCCCATCCACTAAATGAAAATTGAAAGAAAAAATTTCTATTCAATTTCAAATTCTTAAACAGACGTGAGGAATTACTGTACTCAAATGAGTTATAATTTATTATTTAACCTTTGGGAGTTGTGATGAAGAGTTATATGGAAGTTTGATATAACCTTGGAGTTATTTGAGTTGTTTCTAGTTGAGTTAAAGTGGATTGAGAGGTTCGGAAATGTTTAGAGGAGTTGAGAAACAAAGTTTGGATAATTCTGTACAGATATGTATGAGAAAACAAATATTTTTACTGCTCACATATGATTAAAAAAATCTTGAAGCCCATGTAATAATAATTAAAATCCTATGTATAAGTAACTCTATAATTACAAATGCTACATCAAATAAACTCATAAGTTGGGGAATATTAACTAAAATTTTTTCAAGTATTTATAAGTTCTCGAGACTACTGAAATTATTAATATAGTTATGCGAGAGTAGTTTGGATTTTCAATAGGATACGTATGAGTAACTCTGAAGTTTCAGAGGTTACATAATATCAATATAAATCTTATGTAATATTTATCTAGAGCTTATATAAGATTGATCTAAAGGTTTAAAGTCTCATATATGAGTAACTCTACTTTTCATAAGAATAATATGATCTCACATATATGAAGACACAATATTTTGGAGTTGATATTGATATCAATTTTTGGGAGATTTAAATGATTATATTGATATAGATTTTATGATTATACTTGAATGATTATTATGGATAATTAAATATGAATATTTGTTTCATTATTTTGAGGATCCAAGTAGGAGTTTTTCCAAGTTGAATATTTAACTAGTTACAAATATAGAAGATCATGATTCTCGGATTCATGGGAACTTCCAAATTAAAATATTAAACCTATCCATGTGATTATATTGAGTTTATAAAAGAAGGATATGAGTTGAATAATTAAAATACAAGAGGGGAATATTGTGAGATAAATCGACATGATTTTGATATTGCTATTGAATATACTATATGTAGAAGTGCTTGAAGAAATAGAATTTGTTATTATTGGTGTGGATTAAAAGTATCATTTTTGGAAGAAGAAAACATGTGGTTGTATGCTGAAACAATGCCTTAATTATTCTAAAGAAGGAATAATGTTCCATTTTTGAATATTCAAAGGTTTTTGAGAATATAGTAATTGAGAGTCTTTTTTCTTAGGAGTTCAGATCACTTAAAGGCTATTATATAATTCTATTTAGTATGAAAGAGATATATAATTTGATGTTGTGATACCATGATGTGTATTGAAGTTATTTTTTAAAGAGTCGGAAGAAAAGTTGGGTCAAATATGACACCTTCCCATACTTCGTTGTAAACATGATGGATCCTGTATAAAAAACCCATTGAGAGAAAATAGACTGATGTAAAATAGTTAAAGGGTTAAGGATAATACCTTCCCTTTATATATTCACTTTACGATATCATTGGATCACCTTTATCTCAAATTTCACTAAACACAATAAGGATGTAGTCACCCACATTTAGGGAAAACCTTGTAGAAATATTGTGTAATGTTTTCCATTTGACTTACTATTTTTAATGTGGGGTGATTGTGTTGGGTATTACAAATTAGGTTCATTTTTATTAACAACTAAAGTTGTTCAAATAATTAGGAGGAAATAAATTTTGTAAAATTTTTTCACACTGATTCATCACCCCCTCAATGTGGATGCACACATTCACCAGGCACTGCAAACAATATTAAAACACCTATAAACTATCATTTATCATGAGTGGTAATTTTTATGAAACTATTAAACTTAACTTATTAAAAAAATGTTTATAATAATTATCTCATATGATAAAAAATTTGAAAAAAACAAATGGTGTTTTTTTATAAAAAATGTTTTCATTTAAATTTTATTAAAAAACTCACTTAAGTAAGTTGAAGAAAAAATATTTCTTCATTAAACAATCTAGAAATTATTATACATTGTCTCTTATCATAAATGATGAATGTGTTGGTTCATATCACAAACTATTGTTTTTTGTTAATTACAGGTAATGTATTGATATGTGAACAAACACATGATACAAATTGATGAGAAAGTTCATATGGTTAAAAAAATTCATAAATTTAATGTTTTATCATCTAGACAATGCATGTTATCTTTATAAGTATAATATTAACATATTATAAACAAACACATGAAAATAAATATTTTTTTGATTGATGTTTACCTCATCAATTGGACACTAAATTCTAAGTCAAGCATGTGGTTCAATGGTACATGTTTCATGGTTACATCTAGTATTGTAATAATTATATTTTTTCTAATACAACATCTCTCAAACCACTAAAAAAATATGATTGTTGGAAAATTAGAGTCTATAATTGATTCTTAAATAACTTTTCATAATGACACATTTTTAACTTTTCATTATATCATGTGTTCATATAGTTATTCTTTTAGGTCTATTTGGAAATCATTGAATGTAGATAGAATGACCATTAGACCCAAAAATATTCTTCTATCATTTTACTATTTTTTATTTGGTATCACATCCTTGTATATTTATTTTTATTTCTTTATTTATTCTTACTTTTTATTTTAAAATATGTGACTCAGAATTTTTTTATCCATTTCCTTATCTCTAATCCATTTTTTTTAATTTTTTTTTCAAAATAACCACTTTATGGTTAAGTGGGATCTATTCCAATAACACACTATAAAAGAGGCACCCACCAAAAAAACCAACCTCACCCTTATCATATACCATTTATGGGGATAAGTGATGACTATTTTCTCAAAAAAGGATAAATAGAACATTTTTAATACTCAATGTTGGGTAGTATAATTTTCATGGATAAGAATTGAATTACCATGTGGGAATGGGAATAATCTAAATTCTAGGGATATTGACTTTATTTGTATTCACTCAATATTTATTTATCAAAACATTCAATATGAAAATAAAAAATAGAGTATTGAGAATATCATTGATCCTAGACCTATATAAATACTTTATATTTTTTATTTATATATATATATATTTTTTATTGTATTAGATATAAATTCATTCAAACTATATTTTCATATACAAGTTACATTTATTATATCACATATTTTCTTCTTTATCTAATATTTATTGTGAATATATGATTATATTAATTTTCATAAAACTAAATGATACATCACATTGGTAGATTATATTGGTATTAAACCGAGTTGATAAATAAATCTGTTGATGAATCAATGTTCCATCGATCCATGCTTCACCTTCATTCCATTTATTTCATTGATCGATGTTTTACACAGAATTAAGTATCTTGTTTCAAAAAAATTTAAATTGTAATTTATAAAATCTATTTATTTGAAACATTTATTAAGTGTTGTTTTTTCAAAAATGTGTTATTGCTCAATTCAACCCTATTGAGGGTTTCCACCTTATGGTTCCACCACTTGGTATTAATGCCTTATACCTTTACATCAAGAGTTATTTTTCATTATTTATTTGACATGATTTGATTAAATTCTCAAATAAATGATTTAATCTTTATTTTTGATATTCTAATAAGTCTAAGGGAAATATACATAACATCCTCGAGTTTTGTTTTCATCACATGCACTTAAATTTTAGAGGGTTTGATTATAAAAAATAAAAAGACTAAATGTATGCCCATATTATCTTTATTTGTTTATATTGTTGGGAGGTGAAGTCTATTTTTTTCATAATAATTTCATCCATCAGGATTATATTCACCAAAATTTCATGTAATGTATTATGGGTTAAATGTGAGGCATAGAAAATGGCAAGGAATCTTATCTAATGAAAGTATATCCATAAGAAGTTTGCATCTACCAATGGTTCTACGATACAACACCGGGACATTTGGAAGTTCAGTAAAGTTAATGGTTCACTGAGTTAGTAACCCAACCCAGATGGTCATGTATTATGATCCAAGTTTTTAGGATACCAGGTTTAACTTGTTTGATTATTTATGGTCCATATTTAAGTATGTAGGACCTTCAATGAAAAGTATAGTTCAACTAAGAATTTATTGAGAATATGTGAAGTTAGTGAGGTTTAATTTTCTTTATAATATGTTTGTTTTCACATGTAATATTATAGTTATAATAAAATTAAGCAGTAGTGTAATTATCCCATGCACATAGGACATAATCTGAAGCACGTTAAACTTTGTGTTCTTTCTCTACTTTATGTATTTCTGTTGCATGTTTTTCCATTTAATTTAATTCTGGTACTTTTTTTGTTTGTATCGAGGTGTGTTTGTAAGGATAAATTTATACGGTGAGTAGAGTACATTGACTACCTACTTTAATTACACTTATTCATGGGGTAGTTACTTTCAAAGATTGGTTTTCCTCTATACAGAGTCTATTATGTATGATATTTGGGGGGGGGGTGTGGGTGTATGCATACCTCATTATCATTATCTATGCCACCATTAGAAAATTACATTGTACCTAAAAATTGATTTGGCATCCTCAAGTGTTGTCACACGGTGATTAATGTGTATACTGAGGAGAGGTGATCAATCAGTACGAGTTTTCCTATGATATACCCTAAGATTTATGAAATTTAAAATTTTCATTATATTTTTTATAATATAAGTCATTAAATGGTTTACAAAAATTATATGATTACACAGGGTTCATTTGTTTTTGAAAAAAAATTATATTTAACTTTTATAAATATATTTCTTAGATGAGTGGTATGATAATGGTTTTTCTAATAACTAATGATTTTCCCAATAGGTTATGATAAACTGTATTGTATAATAAATTCAATGCATGCTGAGTGAGGATGAGGTGTCAATGAATGGGGTGAGGGGGTATCCATACCTTGTCATAAAAAAACTATGTTGTGGTGATAAAATACCATTAAACACAAAAAGTGACATGGTCTCCTCAAGCGTTGTCACATGGTGAGAAACGTACAGACTGTGGAGAGACAAACAATTAATGCGAGTCTTCCTATGATAGGGCCCATGATTGATGGAATTTACATTTTTCATTGTATTTTTTAGAATAGAAGTAATTAAATGTTTTTTAAATCATATGATTAAGTAGGGTTTATTTTTTTTTTGAAAAATAAATTTTATTTAAATTTCAAAAGATATTTCTTAAATGTGTGGTACGATAATTTTTTCCCAATAAAAAGCGAGTTTCCCAATAGATTATGATAAAGAGTGTTGTATAATAAATTCAATTCATGTCGAGTGAGGATGAGGTATCAATGAATGTAAATATTGAGGGAATAATTAGAATATGATATGAATTTAATTTTTTTATTGATTCATATATTTTTCTATGAAATAATGAGTTTTTGTCATTATTCAGGTGGTTAGTTCATTATTCATATATTGGATATTGGAAAATATAGTTGAGTTGTTTCTACTGATTGGAATTAATTTCATACTATCATAGAGTTCTTTTATGTTTTTTTGAGATGAAAAGGTTAGTGAGCTGAGATGGGATTTGTGAAGTATGAATACCCTATTGTAATTAACGACTTATTTATTAAAATAAGAGAGTTGGTTGTGTATTACATTGGGAATCCATATCTGTGTTATTAGCATAAAGGCTATTGTAAAAATTGGATGACACACTTGTATGATGATAATTGAAGAGTTGATTTAATGTTGATATGAGAAAGGTGATTCATTTATTGATAATTGATTTAAGTAATAACTCTAAAGAAGGTGAAGAATAATTGATTAAAATAGAAGCTGTTGAAGATATATTAAAGTATTTGTAATGTCATACTACCCTAGGCCATTGACAGGTACTTAGACCAGTAGAGCACTACAATACTATAGATGTGCCTCCTCAAACTCCATAGGTTTCCAACTAGTAGTGAGAGTCTCAAGAGAAACCATAGGGAAGCTATACCCCAAGTATTAGAGTGAAAAAAATAAATATAAATAAATACAAGAAAATAACATAAAAAAGAACAATCACAACTAGGATAGAAATGATAAAATAAATACAACTTATTATTCCATAATAAATTAATATTTCATACATACCAAACTAGACCCCCTATGGGTGGACCATACACAAGTAGTACTAAAAGAACAAAAATAAAACCAAATCCAACAACCCATTCCCAGTCGGTCTTGAGCCCTATCTACTCCCATAATCCAAACTTCAACCTAGGAGGATAATCAACATACATCAACATAGGGTATTTCTAAAAACTTGTAATCATGAAAAATAATAGTTTCTTCTCGAGTACCCAAGTGACATAGAGACTCGAATAGGATGTGAGCACAACTCAGCAGGACACCACCAATGACTGACCTAAATAAAACTAGCATATACAAAGTGCATGTTTATGTGCTAAGGGTAAACAATTACAATTACAATAATTAAATAATTTAAGTATAAAACCATAAAAAATACCAATACCAGGCTCTGTGATGAAACCCCAGAACAGTATACAACTACTTCATCCAGCGATGGGGTGACCTTGAGCATTTCGTAATGATTATTCCAACCCAGATCCCACCGGAGACAATATACTTTTCGTTAGTTAAAAAACGGAATTTGGGGGGGGGGGTAATGTACCCATCACCATAGACTAAAAATATACTCAAGGCTAAATTCACCTTCATTCCATCAAGAAAAACTAAGTCCACTTGAGGGCCTAATTCACCTAAGTTTAACATGCACAACCAAATCCACCCGGGGGTCGGGTTTACCTTGAGTATATTGAGTAAAACCAATCTAACCAAAACAAAAATAAAACTAATTATAAGTTATATAATATCATTTAACATTCCCATTTATATAACAATTCTAATTATCATTACCCAAAACCATTTCAAAATAACATTTCAAATACCAATTTCCAAAAAGTAAAAAATACATGTCATAAATGGAATTTCACATTTCCATTTAAAAAACCCAACCAATTTACCAATTAAAAAATATAGTTTTTGAATAAAATTATGAAATACCATTTCATAATCCAATTATTCAAATAAAAGTACACTATATTTTTTTCAAGCATAGTTTACCATCTAATAATATAAGAAAAAACCCATTTCATGAAAGCATGGATTCAATTCAAGTTTCTCATAAATAATGTTTTAAGTATTCACATTTTAGTTTAAAAATGAAAAATATTAAGTACCCAAGGATCAGTTAGGTTCCACTGAGAGTGGGGGGGGGTGGATTATTGGGGCATTATTTTTTACAAATTTACTATTTTTTAATTCAACCTCACTAACTGATTAAAGTCTCAATACCTCACCTTTAATTATAAGCCTCAACTTGTAAGAAAAATTAATAAATTGATCACAATAGACAAGTATTTTACATGGTTTATCCAACTAAAATACTTCTTATTGCAACTTATTATTCCCCCTATTTATATATTCTTCATTATATATTGGTGGTTAGATCCAGGTAAAGTCCCATTCCTATCAACACTGAGTACCACAGTGTTCCCACTCTAGATTCCCACTAGAGATCACAAGATCCCACCTATACAAGTGATCGACACAGAATCCAACTATGTCTTATCACGCTCTAGATTCCCATTGGAGACTTATAATCCTCTTAAAATATGATCCATTGATAGGAAACATTTCTGCTGGATTATGATAGCTTCCAAACTACCTTAAGATAAAATCTTTCTCCACAAACAAACTGGATCACCTGATCTGTTCATGTAAAACTTAAAGAAATTTAGAAATTAATAATCAATTGCCTGATCTTGATCACTGTCCATAAATCTTCAAATAATCTTAATCTTCTCAATACACTAACTACTCATATATGAATGAATTTTGAATTACTTCCCAACTCTAGTCTTGACTCACTACACACTGATCATATAAAGTATATCACATGTGATTATCTCAAACCTCATGCATAAATGATACAATGAATGGTCTTATTCAATTTACTTTTCTCAACAACACAAATTCACAATCTTATCACTTTTTATGAAAGTGTTATTTCACATGCATGAAAATTTTGATAATGAAAGCACACCAACACTACCACTTTTTTCCTTCTCACTTTTAAACTTCCTATTCATGAAAATATCACACTGCCTTTATAAAAGATTCATTAAACCCTATATTTTTCACTCCTTAAATATTTCACTTACACCACATGCATGTATATTATCACATGCATGCATATTATAAGAAGTTCTTTGTGTAAGAGTGAAATATCCCTGTTCTTTACTCACGCAAATAAAAACATAGAAAACATCACTTTGTAAAGATTATGTCTCACATATATCTTCATAGTTTCATCACAAAGATTAGTTAATGTGTTTCTTCACAAATAAAATATCATGGAATTCAGATCATCATGAAATCGTGAAGGTTTTAGCAAGCACAACACAAACACATGAATCCCTCTTTGCGAATACAAATCATTTTCTCCACTCTATTTTTATATCAAGTTTCTCTCAAATTTAGGTTTGAATCATACATAAAAATGAGATAATATGAGGGTATTTATATACTACCCCCACTGACTTACTCAACTACATCAACTCTTATATGAACACTACTTCACTTATTCATGTGTGCACCACCATACCTCTTGCTTTGTGGCTTTATAAATCACCATCTCCACAAAACGTATCTTACTTCATGTTGTATGAAAATGATTTCACTAATGCCATAAACTTTAAATTCACACTACTTGACTGCTTAGAATCTTCCACTATAAGTTCACTTCAACAAACAATAGGAAAGAATTTTCATGGAATAAGTGTAAACCAATGGATTAAAATATACAACTACTTAAACATGAACCTATATTTCATAGAATATTGCACCAATGAAATCATTCGAACCATGAAAATCATCTCAATATATCATATTGAGAAATATAATTTCCTTCATGAACCTGGTTCAATCTTAGGAACTATGACATGGCTTGTTATCATTTATAAGAAACCCTCAGGCTTGGCTTGAGGTTGAATATGATTGAGTTTATGACCAGACGACATAGATACAACAGATAGGATGAACCAAATTCTTTACATATCATTTAAATTGGATATACAATGTCCATTCATATATATATCCCACCTCAAACTTCCATTTGTACTTACACTGCTTAATAAGATACTTCATTCCATTGAGCGCTCAAGCTGAAATTAGGGCCAATAACTAGACACACCTTTACACATCACATGGGGCTAACACAAATGCTTTACCCTTATGTGACAACTGTGTGCATCCTTATGGGTTCTATGAATCCACCATACCTCCACCTGTCTATGAAGGTTCTCCGAGTCCATTATAACCTCCTTTCACCACTTCCTATACTATGGTTGATCCTTGTTCCCACCTAAGCAATGGCTGCACCTGGGTCCCATGGCTGGATAGTTGGCTAGCCAATTTTTGGTAACACTTAGAAAAATCTCTAAGTAAAATATGGCTTATGAAAAATTATAACACTACTAGAAATTGGAGCTATACAAATGGTTTGGAGAAAAATTTTGGTATAGGTACCTTAGAGGGACCCTATACCAATAGTTTTAGAAAATTCGTTGGTATAGGTACCATAGGGAGACCCTATACCAATGGTTTTGGCCAAAACCATTGGTATAGGTCCATTTTAGAGTCCCTATACCAAGGGTTTTTTGCAAAAATGGTGGTATAGGTCTCTTGAAGAGACCTATACCCACAAGTTTTTCCAAAACTGTTGGTATAAGTCCCTTTTAGAGACCTTATACTAAAGGTTTTTCTAAAACCATTGGTATTGGTCCACTCTATACCAATAGTTTAGCCAAAACCATTGGTATAGGTCACAAAAACTAGGGTACCTATACCAACGGTTCTAAAAACCATTGGTATAGGTCTATACCAATAGTTTTGAGAACCATTGGTATCAATACTAATATTTTTTTTATGGATTATTTTTTCAAATAACATTAAACACATCAAAATTTAAATTACTTGTAAACATACATACATACATACATACATACATACATACATACATACATACAGACAGACAGACAGACAGACACCAAAACAACCAATACCCCTCCAAACCATTGGTATAGGATTTTTTTCTAGTAGTGTAAATAAAAATTACAATCCATAATCTCAACCTCTCTTTTTTTAAATCATGGAATTTACTTATATAAATTCCAAAACTCAACTTTAATTCCCCCTTTTAATTCCAAAGATCATTTCTCTAATTATTCAATAATTACTCATGAAAAATATATTTTAAATAGCCTCCAATAAATTATTCATAATTCCTCAGGAATTTTGAAAACATTATGTTAGTTTTTCAATTACCATTGACACATGTCTTTTAGATTTAAGACTTGTTCAGTAATCATCACAATAAAAGGTTGAGGATGTTTCTATAACAATCCTCCAAACATCATCACTCACCTCAACACATATTGACATATTATTATAACCAAGTCAATAAACCTTATTTAAAACAAAAATAATTCACTCAAATGGAACTTGAAACTCTAATTTCTAGTGCACATGATCAATTTATATTGAATTCTCTCAAGGGATACCCTTGGAATCACCCTTGATTCCAAAGGAATCCATAACTAGATTTACTAAGACACTAATCCTTTTTAAAGGTAAAATAATAGAAAGGTATTTCCATTAGGACCACCCTCATTACATTAACATAACACACCACCTAAACCATTAAATTTTGGTAAGATCCTAACTAGAATAATTAATTAGTTTCCAAGGTCACTACTCAGAGAATCAGAGGAACTTCCAACACACGTACTTATAAACAAGTGATATTATGGGTTAAATTAATTATACCACCAAACTTAGCCTTGTAGGTACATAATAATCCAACATCAACATCTATTTCATCATATAATGGAAGAAATCAAAGATACAGACAAAACCCCTGAAAAAAGGGTATACTAGCCTTAAAAAACATGGAATAAATGGGTAGTGAATAAATTGAAGCAAAGAAAGAAATGGAATCTTAGAATCACTTAGGGATTTTGATAAATTAAAATGGAAGGATAAATAACCAAGAAATGGATGATATAAACCATGGTAAAGGATAGGGGAAGGAGGGTTCCAACACTACTGGAAATTCCCTTAAAATGGAAAAAATCTCCCTCCCCACAAGAAGTCCACCGGCTCACAAGAAGTCCACCGACTAGTCGGTGGGACTGCAACAATTTTCTACAGTATTAGATCATTTCTTAGGCCCTTGGTTATCACCTATAACCTACATAAACCCACATTAAACATCTAAAAACATTGGTTTGAGGTTCTAAATATCTTAAAATTCCATTCTGATGCCCAATTACAAATTAATCCCATCCACTAAATGAAACTCAAAAGAAAAAAACTTTTGAATTTCAAATGACTGAATGGAAACAGGGAATTAAAAACTCCCCAATATAACACTTATCATTATTGATAAGTCTCATTGGTTATCTGACTTCATCTCTTGACCTATTTTAGTCACCAAAACAAAGTCAAATAGTCTTGTCCCTTTCTCAAACGCCTGAAATGCATCCAAGGAATAACCTGTAATTCCAAGTGACCCAGTCACCAAAAACTGAGCCAAATACCATTTTAATTATAAAAAAATTGATATTGTGCTTATCTGATCACATATATTCTGAAAAATTATGGTGTATTCATCTAAATATTGGACAGAATTATGGTGATCCTTTCCATAAGCCTCAACTTATGACAAACAATTTTGATGCTTTGGTGCCTAAACCATCAGAAACACCTACCAAAACCCCATAACAACATTCAAATAAAGAGAACAGTTTAGTTTTAAACTCATTTAACTAAAAAATACATGATAATGATAGTTAAATATATGTACCCTTTCTCATTACTGAATTCCAACTGGGATGGATACCAAACCACCATCCATGCTCAAGCTAAGAATATAAAGAATTTTCCTTGAATCCCAGTTTGATTTATGAAAATCATCCATAATGTAAAAAATGACACACTAGATGTGGTTTAAAACTTACCACATCCAATTACATACAAAAATTTGAGTCAGATCACCCTTTTCTGACTCGTCTTGAAATGACTGGCTCTAACTGTTGATGTGTTACCCATTCAGTCGGTCACAATGCCTTCAGGACCACATGCATCTTGTGATCACCCGAACATTATAATTGGATTATATACCCAAATACTAGTGAGAACCCATGATTTTATCCTAAACTATCAAAAAATATCACTGTGTCCTACCACACACACCGATGCACCCCTGATCCAACACCCAAAAAACACTTCAAAACCAACTCGAGCTCAAATCCAATGCTTGGTCTCAATTCCCACCACATATGAATCCCTATTTGGAATTCCCCGATGAATTCTAGAACATATATAATTTAATCATTATTGTAATATTGATTAAACTATGACTAATCCATATCTATTTGCACATATCCGCAAACCTTCCAACATAAGGGTCATACACTTAAGACCGACACATCACTCCCCACCATAGGAGTGTCATTGTCATTACTTCACTTGAGTACCCCCCAACTTCCATGGACTACACTTTAAATATTACTGAAATCAAGATTGGATATGGCTATGACACTCTCACCTGATTGGAAATATATACATCATTTACCACCCATTCCCTAGTTTTGATAATGACACACATGAGATTCATCGATATCTAGTCTATAAAAAGGACCTCACCCTAAAATAGACTATGGTTACCTATCCATAATATGGATTCAATTATAATTATACTTAAAAATAAAGTCTAAGGTTATAGCTTAAATAAAATGTTTACCATTCTTCCCAAGCCACGCTTGACGTATCCATAAACCCATAACACCAATGTATAGTTCAAACCTGATCGTTTGTACCACCACACTCTGATCCCTCCATGATGTCACCTTTCACTATAGGGACATCTCAATTACCATTCAAGGGCCCCAGGTATCCCTATCTATAAGTGTATTATTAAAACTTAGTCACCTTTATTTAATAGGAACTCATTGACCATGACCCTCTATAACACCTTGACTCTCCACCAAGTAGTCATGAAATAATACTAATGGCGAATCTACCACCACCACACTACTCGAGATCCTATAAGAAACTAATTTTTTCTCAATGAGACTATACGTGACTTGTTTTTTCCAACCCAAGGCCTAACAGTCCCTGCACATAGTCATAACTCATCAACTTGATATCACTGGAGAGAAAAGGTGCTTGTTCCCGAGCCACCCAATCACTTAACCAATGACACTGTGCATATCCATCATTCACTCACCACCTTGACCTTATCAAAACCCTAGGGGTACATGATCCCTTGTGGCCATTCATTGAACCCGACTCAAGATCCTATGGTTCATGCATTACTAGAACTAGGATAAAGTACCCACTCAAGAATTTGACCATACATCATGGAATGTCAGTTCAATTGAACTCGAGGAATCATCGATGCTTTCATCCCACAAGCCTAAAATTACTCATGAGTCATGCCTAACCACATGAACACCTATCTTCCTAGTTTTCATTCAAAGATCATAAGTGTCCATTGACAGTCTATTATCCATAGAATCATCCACCCTATGAAAACATTGATTACCAAATCAAGATCATATTGGTAACAGTAGATCCATGCATCTGAACAATCCTACCCCTCTAAAATCCACCTCAAGGTCAAAACAAAAGCACTCAAGTGCTTACCTTAAAAAAATTCCTAATGCATAACCACATATTTACCAAAAATTTGATAAAAACTTCTGTGAATTAATGAAATCTTGTAGGTAATAATTAATTTACTACAGGGATACACAAATTAATATATTTATAAAACTTGGACTAACTAAATACAAGAAGTGTAGTACTTATAGTCAGTCCGAGTATCGAACCCATAGAAATAGTCCATATTCTCTAAATCAACTCTAGGAATTAAAAGAAATAGTTTTTTAATTGGTTGGAGAGATAGAGAGAGATATAGATAGAGAGAGATAAAGGTAGATTGGTTGTTTGGATATCAATATTGAAGGTGTTCCATGGTTATCTAGTTTTAGGGATCTGGTGAAATTTGATTTTAGTAATTAAACCAATTAATTAATTTTTCGCATTAGATTCAAGATTAGGTGGATCCAATGGTACTGGTATCCCCACATCAACACACTGATAACCCTTTTCTCATGGTCAGGTAATTAGGTCATTACCAAATCGAGTTTCTCTCAATACCAATTTTAATCCTAGTTACCTTGAATGTGAAAATAGTCATGCCTCAATTTAGGGTAACCAGTTGTATAGTTATTAAATGTTTCATTTAGATTCAAATACCAATGTTCATGATAAAAGAAAAATAAATTGATTGGAAATTGATTAAATAAATCGAAACAATAAAAATACACGAATAAGAAACAAATAAAGATCCAATGACACCTTACCCATTCGGCTACACAACCCTTGAATAAGGTAGGTTTTACCCCATTATCCTAATGATGATGGATTAAGGGGAAGGAATAAATAAAAATAAAACATAAATGAAATATGAAGATGAAACTGGCAAGGTCCCTATAAAATAGAGCTTCTCGTTCCAAAATTTAGTCTCTGAATCTATCCTTTATAGTAGAAGCATCCCTCTCTATTTATAGACTTCAATGGGGATCATGTTTCATTTCATTCACCATTTATATAACCCATAATGGTGGCTCAGGTCTTTACTTTTTTGTTGAGTGGAGGTCTATGGAGTTAAATGATGAGTCTCCATTGAAAATACCATCAAATGTACTCATTATTGGGCCTATCCTAAGAATTCCACAACATGTATTGGATTTATGTTGTAAAAGTGTTGGACTATACTCATATTGATTTTTATTTAATTTAAATCATTTATTTATTACACACCATGTATTGTTTTCACATCTTGTATTATTTTCACATCATGTATTTTTTTTCACATCATGAATCTTGAAATTCTAGCTTTAGAATCTCTCTTTCACCCTGGTTCTTCAGTTTCATTCCCCAAAAGTGTTTCGTAATCATCCTTCATCATAGGAATCCTTTTTTCTATTGTCATTCCATGACACGAATTGTGTTTTTCTCCTCATTTTTACCTCTTTTTTGTTTCTTTTCGTAATATTAGTTGCATACTACCTTAAAACATAAAAAAGTTAAATAGTCATAATATTTCCAAGATTATCAATTAAATTACATAAATCAGTGCATTAAAACACCTTAAAATATATGCATGAAATAAATATATCAATCAATTCCATATTCTAAGGAATATAACCATTCCTCACATATCTAAAATACCTACAATACTGGGATAAACTCTTTCATGATTACCCTTGACCAGCAAACATGCTGAATCAACATTATCCCAAAACACATTCTAAAGATTGTTGGTATCTCACTTAGCCCCTTAGGTCTAGCCTCACATAAGTCACTACTAATGAGTGGCGTTCCTACCCACATTAAAAAACACATGGTGTCTAACATGCCAAATAAAACCACTTACTATAGGTCCCACACACACATAGATACACACCCATTATCATAGTTACTATGTTCCAAGACACCCACTCTAGGGTCCTACACATCCCGCAAGGACACAACCCACAAGGGACACAAGAAACCATGATACAAGGCAACATATCACAACCTCAAGGACAAAATCCAATTGAAGCAACAATAGAAAACATCCTGTTATCCAGTACACCCAAACTCATAAAGATATCATAATCCAAGCTCCCTTTCTAGCATAGAATACCCATAAATAGTGTTATTTCATTCACAGGTTATAAGGGGAAACACCTAATAAGTTCCTTAGTGACACCTTATTTAACCAAAGCCACAACTTTATTAATTTATTTATACTTACCTATTAACCATATATCACCCGAGGAGTTGGTCAAGTAGAATTAAAAAATAAATTTATATATAAAAGATACCATATAAATAACTACAAACACTTTAAATAACCAACCCCTCTTATTTGTTTTAAACCATAGGCCAATATAAATCACCAATAGATATAAACCACAAATGACATGTAAAAAACTAGTATATATAAACCCTAGGAAATTATGAATAATAGGAAACACATGAATAACATATAAATCCTATGTGATCACCATGATGCAAGAAAACACACACATACCCTTACCGTACCGACCAAGGGTACAAATCTCATAAATCAATAGCATTACACCCAAGTGAACCACTCGAGGTAGAAATAAGTCAACTAGAAAAGTGCAAAGCAAGAATAAAAAATACCATCCCCAATGACTTGGATTTCCCCTATACATGGGACTACAACTCCCAGGCACGATCTCATTACCAAGCTCTGAAACCATCCTAGTATCCTATTTACCATGCCCAAATAGTAAGATAAAAGAAAAAAATAGATTTGATACCACTTTGTAACATCCTTCCACCCCTAACCACTGAACAATGCCCAGATTGGTAGAGTATTGCTATACCTCAGGCATGCCTCCCCAAATGCCATAGACTTTTGATTAGAAGTGGGGGTCTCAAAAGGTACTATGGTAAGGATATACCCCCAATTATTAGAGTGGTAAACATGAGTGTAAATAAATACAAGAAAAAAAATGAAAAATAACCCTCAAAACTAAGAGATAATCAATAAGATAAATACAAAATTAGATGAATAAATAAATAAATGTGTCATACATACCAATACAGATCCCTCATGGGAAGATCATAAACAATCATTACTAAAAGAAAAAAAATAAAACTAAGGCCAACAACCCATACCCAACTAGTCCTGATTCCTACCCGATCCCATAGTCCACACTCCAAACTAGAAGGATAATAAATATTCATCAACATAGAGTCTTTCTTGAAACCTATACTTGTGAATAAGAGTTATGCCTGCATGCGTACCCAAGTTCCATAGTGTCCCGAGCATGGTGTGAGTACATCTTAGTAGGCCTCCACCAACGACACCACTAAATAAAACTAGTTTGTACAAAGTACTTAACGATGTGCTCAGGGTAAATGGTTAAAATTTAAACAATTAAAATATTTAAATAGAAAAGTATAAAACAAACACTGATCCTAGGATCTATGATGACACTCAAGAATAGTACATACTTGATTCGTTCAGTGTTGAGGTGTCTCTAAGCATTTCATGATGACTATGCCAACACATTTCCCACCAGGTTTAATATACCCATCCCCGATCAAGAAAATGACACCTGAGGTTAATATACCCATATTTGGAGCCCAAAAATCCATCTGAGGCTAGATTCACCCAGGTTTCATCGAGTTCAACCAAGTCCACCTGGGGTCCAGATTCATCCTGGTTTTAAAAAGTGCAACCAAATCCACCCATAGGTAGGGTTTGTAATGCTCTAACTCGAATCAATAGCCCAGAGCTGGTGTGATACATAACCTCATGTGCTTCAACCCATATGTAGGAGGTTTTATACAAGTGGTGAGGCTTAAAAGTAATGCAGGGAGACTATACCCTTAGTAATCATATCCATCACTGGAATATAATAACATGAATCATAGTAGAGGATAATATAGTAAATACTATAATAGATTTCATGGAAGGTCATACAAGTTTAATCAAATGGACTCATAATGTTTTAGGACAATAAAAATAGCAATAAAACTATAAATGGTAATAAATAATAGCGTTGCAACAACCATCCATAGCTTGTCCTGGTACCACACCCAACACCCAGCTCCAAGATCCTCAGTAACCATGACTGGAATCTTAGCCTATACCCAGAGTTTAGAACCATGGGTATATCCTAGAGAACCATGGGTATAGGCTATACCCAGGGTTCTATGAACCGTGGGTGATTAAGGCATGAATATAAGTCTATACCCATGGTTTCTATAGAAAATTTGGGTATAGGCTATAATAATTCCTTAATACCCACTATTTTATTGAAACCGTGGGTATATGTCTATACCCATGGTTGCTGAAATTGTAGGTATAGATGGTTGTCTATAATTCATCTATACCCATGGTTTTGTGAACCGTGGGTATAGTTTCCTACCCCCATTTGATAGCTGCAATACCATTGAACACCTATTAGACAAACTATAAATAAATAAAAACCATAGTACACATTTAATATAGTTCACTTATTATATATTTAGAATTAAACCACCAAATTATAAATAGTTTTTAAAATATTTACAATACCATAACATATATATACAATCCACATCATCAATTAGTTTTAGACATCCACACATGTCTCTACCTAAACTAAAAAATGGAGGATATCAATATCTCACTCATCAACACTAGTTCTATCATACTCATCACCAATATTGACACCTAGATCACCAACATCATCATCATCACCATTACAACCACTACCACCACCATCAGATCGTCTGCCACTAGGACCCTCATTGAAATCACTTGGGGCATCATATAAAGAGCACATTGATTCAACACATGAATCAAAATTAGTGGAAGCCATTGATGAAAGTTATGGACTTATAACTAACATAGATTTCAGGAAGTTTTCAATGACCAATTTACTTATTTCAGGCTCCCGTATAGCTATTTTTATAGCATCAGCTACTTCTGTATGAGAATTTTTTAGCTAACAGGTTTTATAGGTTTGAGAGGCACTCGACAAGGGCCAATACCTAGCGGGGATAATGTTTTTCCTAGGTCAACATCAAAATATCCCCTGGTGCTCCTTACCTAATACCTATCTCAAATGATCATTTGACCCGAATTTTTCATCTTCTTTCTCATTGAGGGCCTCCAGGGCACACTATTGAAAATATAAAAAATTTATTTAATTATCAATTATGTATCAAAATTTAAAATATCAATAAAAAAACTTGCAATATTTTCTTATTTTTGTAAATTTACAACACTTACATCCTTTTTCTTCTAATACAAGAAAAATAATTTTGCTCAAGGCACATTAACTTTGATTCCCAATGCCACTTGATTCAAATTAAATTGATTAGTATAATAATATATTATTGAATAATACAAAAATGATAAAACTATAATGAATTAAAATTGTAACCATTAAAGAAATCCATAAAATAAAGAATCATCTAAATATACATTTAATTATAAATTTAATACTAGTGGCATAACATAAACAATACATACTAATTAGAATGATAAAAATGGGTATGATATGTATTCCTCTTGTATATTAATTTTGGTACAATTATATTTGTGTTACATTACTTGGTTATTCAGTCACTTGATAATTTTGATCATTTCATCATTAGGTTCATTTTTTGGTTAGGTTGTTTGACAATTTGATCATTTATCCAATTGGCCATTTGACCATTTGGACATTTGTCCATTTGGACATTTGGCCTATTGGCCAATTAGTCCATTTATGCCAATTATTACAATTAGGAATTTTAGGAAGTTTAGGCTAATTAGTCCATTTAGGTCAATTAGGCCATTTAGGCTAATTTAGGCCAATTTAGGCAAATTAGGACATTTAGGACAATTAGGAAAATTAGGCCATTTATTTAGGCCAATTAGTCCAATTAGAAAAATTAGACCAATTAGGCTATTTAGGCCAATTAGGCCAACACAGGCCAATTAGGAAAACTATTCCAATTAGTATTATTAGTCCAATTAGGCCAATTAGGCCATTTACGCCATTTACGCCAATTATTCCATTTATAAAAATTTAGTAAAATTAGGAAATTTAGACCATTTAGGCTAATTAGGTCATTTAGTAAAATTTAGGCCAATTAGGTTAATTTAGGAAAATTAGTCCATTTAGGTCAATTTAGGCCAATTAGTCCTTTTATAACAATTTAGGCCAATTTAGGACAATTAGGCCATTTAGTCTATTTAAGAAAATTTAGGAAAATTTAGGCCAATTATTTCAATTGGCCATTTTGTCCAATTATGTCATTTAATTCATTTAGGATAATTCGGCCATTAAGGCTAATTGGACATTTGACCATTTGTCCATTTGGTTATTTAGTCACTTGATAATTTTGATCATTTGGACATTAATCCATTAGGCCATTGAGACCATTAGGCCATTAGGCTATTAGGCCATTAGGTCATTAATCCAATTAAATAGAATTGTATTTATAATAGAAAACATTTACTCAATAATAATAACAATGTGTCACCCAACATAAAAACCACAATAACATGGTATAATAATATCATGTAAATTCTACTATAATTAATATAAATATAAATAATTATCCAATCCTAATATCATAGAAACTAAGTTTTTTAAAATAAAAATATATATCCAAAATCTAATAAAGGAGAGGGAATTCCAAAGTTGTATGATATATGAAATGCAATACAAAATTTGTTAGAAAAAATTTTCTCATCTCTAATTGGAAAGGATTCATTTCTAATTCCAAATGTAATTATAATCTTAAAGATATTTCATTAAAGGAATAAATTATATAACCATATTAATTGAATAATGGAAATATCATATTCAATGAAAATACTTACATATTATTTGATAAATTTTGATACAATAAATAAAATAAACCATTTAAATAATTTATCTAAAGGCTCATAAATAAAAATTTGCAACATTATTTAAAAATTGTCAAGGGTCACAAAACTACATAACAACGAGTAAGAAAAACATGGAAAAAATTTAAATCTTTTTTATTTCAATATACCTTCCCATTAAAAACATTTTCTTTAATATACAAAAATACCTTGAAAAACTCCACAATCATATTTTCAAATATAATCATTTAACTATTTATTGTATATTAGAAATAAAGTGTAGTCGCATCATAGTAATATTCTAAAAAATGACATGTATGGAAGGTACTACCTACCAATACAATCTATCTATGAGATTCTCAAGATTTGGTAATAATAAATCAACCTCCTATAATGAATAAATCAATTTCTATAACTAATTGATTTCAAATTAATCATATCCAAAAAATAATAATAATAAATATACAAAGGAAAACCATGAAAATAACTTCTAATAACCTCTATAAATAAAATTTAACAAAGACCACAATTTTCATTACCTAAGAAGTTCACGATTTAAACCCATATTAAATAATTCTCTAGAACAATTTAGAAAACAACTTACCTATAAAAAAACAATGATAATTTTTTTTAAAATGATCCACCTAAAACTCCTTTTTCTAGAGTATATGGAATCATCATCACCTCTAGTGAACTATCTCATCCACAAGCCTCATATAACATTACACACGAGCCTAGTTCATTCTAGGAGTATAAACATTATATATCATTATTACAATTAATTAAAGTATTATGTTTTCCATTTTCACTAAAATAATCACACACCAAATAAATATGTATGTATAATATAACATAAGCCATCAAATAATATATTGAACTTTGAAAAGAACTCCCACCAACTAGTACCCAAATCCCTAATGTCTAATGTACTATAACAAACTCAATATCAGAAATTCAATATATCTAAATCAATTTATCAATCTAAACCCCAATATATAAAAATATATAATAACATGTGAAGTAGGAGAGAGAATATTATACATAAAATTAGGTTAGTCTATTTTACCAACTAATTGTTGGATTACACATTACAAAACTAACCTTATATAGTGGTTATGAATATACTGTTACTCCCATCATGGATATAAAATGAAAAATCAAACATCACCCACAAATATACAACAAAAAATACTAAATTCTCATCCAAATTACAATCATTAAACCAAAATCCCAAAAATAAAACATCACCCACAAAGAAACTTATTTCAAATAATATGGAATAATAATGACCTAAATTTATCTTGGTTAGGTTTTCATACGTAGATAAAAATGAAAACCATAGTCAGCAGAATAGAAGAAGGATTTGGAACTTATTATCAAAGAATATCTGAATCAGGAAATCACTGAATCGGGGGAGAACAATGGAGGAGGAGAGCCTTCTATAATCACTTAGGTGAGGTAAGAACACGAATATACTAGGGGGAGTGAGATATGGATTAATGAGTGACAAGGGGGAGGGTGGGAGGCTGGGAAAATATACAGGACTCTATCCCAACAGTTTTTAAAAAGCTATTGGGATATCATATCTATACCTATAGTTTACATAAAATGTGGGTATATACAGACTCTAGACAAAGCTATGATCACAGTTTTTGTAAACCGTGGGAATATATCCATGGGTATAACCCCATTTTCCAGTAGTGAACCCACTATAGGGCCCTTTCCCTTATTCTGATCCCTAATCATGAAGTCAACATGCACATTGAGATTCCCTTGAAAGGTGTGAGTATAAACCTAGTAGGACACCACTAATGCATCATTAACATAAGTAAACATGCATAAGTGGTGTATGCCATGATAATATAAAATCAACAACCAAATAATAACCAAACATGTTTCGAGCAGATATGCGCTAACCACGACACCTGAACCTTGATTGTACCTGCTTTGACTCCATGATGGAAGTGTGGACATAATAGAAGTCATAAATAAGGTTTAACCACAAGGCTAACTCTTATATCTCTAAGTATCTATAAGGACAACAAGTCAAGAGTTGGTCCATAAGGCTATAATATTATAACAATAACTCAGGTTAGAATAAATTTTTTTCATATGATGACACTGTGTCTCAAGTTAAGCCATAAGTCCATTATGTGCCTTCCCTATGTCTTGGTCCATTGTCATCATTGGCGCATGTCACACACACTCCCCCTTTAAGGGATAACCAAGTTATAACAGTCCACCTATAATTTTCTATCATAAGTAATACCTATAAAGGCCATAAAACCATAAACAACAGAGCACAACACATATAAGCACAACATAGCATATCAAGCATGAGTATAAGTAGTCACACACACTCACACACACACATGTGATCAAAAATCAAGCATGGGTATCATGGGTTACACATGAAAAAACATGTGATAAAACTCAATCACAACCTCAAAGCACACAAAAACATAACATTACATCATTATAATGATCATATACAAGGTCCAAGATGGTAAGAACTCCCTACATTTAACATGATGAAGCTAAATTCCAAGATTCATCAAGGAACAACACCTGAATCACACTCTCACACTAATGTTCACTAGAAAAATAATAGATCTGTCACCAATGAGTCAAGATATTTAAATTTCTAATAAAAGTTCATTACAAGATATAAAATCTATGAAAACTTACAAAAGAGGATTCATTGTCAATGATATATCTAAGATCGACTAAAGAGAGGCTACTAAAACTCATGATCCAATGTCGATATATCAATCGAGCATGACTTATCTATTAGATATAGATAGATATCTATATATATTGATAGTATGGATTAGATTGATTATAAATCCCAAGGAAAGAAGGATAATTTTTCTTATAAAGGATGAATCTAACCTTAATTGATTCCCAAATCGATATACACTTCAAGCATCCATGAGGAGTTAAAGGGGATGCCTAGAGCACCATAAGAGATATCTTCAAGAGGTTATGGACACATTAGGGTCAGATTTGGGAGAGGATTATACAAATAATAGATTTATTTTAAAATTATGGAAACAAAAGTAATGACACCCAAACCCAGGGTACCACCGATAGGCTAGTGGATTTGCAAAAATGTCAACCCCACTGCCAGTACCATCAGCTGGTTGGTTCATTCCACCATCTAGTCGGTGGAATTGTTTTAGCCATTGTACAACCCACTAAGTATCCAACCTATGAAACACAAACTTTGATAACCCTTTGACCATAGATCACAATGATAAAGGGTGAAAACAAGAAAAGAAACATCATAATTTAAAGATAATCATACCATGAAATTCAATGATGCGACAAGGTTCACCCCAAGTCCATAAAATATAACCAATCCAACTAAAATAAAAAAAAAATAATTAAAAGGAATATAGTATCATTTAACATTCCCATTTTTATAAAAATTATAATTCTCATTACCAAAACCATTTCAAAATAATATTTCAAATACCAATTTAAAAAAAGTTCCAAACACATATCATCAATTAAATTTCACCTTTCTATTTAAAAAACCCAACCAATTTATCATTTCTAAAATACCATTTATGAATAACATTATGAAATACCATTTCAAAATCCAATTATTCAAATCAAAGTACATTAAATTTTTTTAAGTTTGGTTAAACATTTAGAAATATAAAAAAAAACCAATTTCACGAAACTTTGGATTCAATTCAAGTATATATTCAATAAAATTTTAAGTATTTAACTTTCAATTTGAAAAGGGAAACTCTAATTTCTAGGCCACATGATCAAATCGAGTTGAATTATCTCAAGATATTACCTTATAATCACCCTTGATTCTAAATAAATCCATAACTATCTTTGCTAAGAGACTAATCATTTTTAAAAGTAAAATTCTAGAAAGGTATTTGCATTTGGATCACCCTAGGTACATGCACATAACACCCCACATAAAGCATTAAATCATGGAAATATCATAAATTAAATAATTAATTAATTTCTAAGTTCACTACCTAAAAAATTAGAAGAATCTTCAATTCACACACTTATAGAAAAGAGAAACTGTGGATTAAATTAAATGGACCACCCACCTTAGCCTATTAGGAGTCAACTTATCTAACATCATCATATGGCTTGTCCTATAATTAAAAAAATAAAAGAAGAATATAAAATCCCTGAAAATAGGGAATATTAGACTTAAATAATGAGAACTAAAAGGGAAGTAGAGAAATTGCATAAAATAAGGATATGGACTCTTAGACTCACCTATGGCCTTTGAGCACCTCAAAAAAATGAGAAATGAATAAAAAATGTAGGAGGCCCACCATGGTTAGGGAGAGGGGAAGAAGGGTACCAAATCTGCTAGAAATTTCCCTAAATTGTAAAAAAATTAGGCTATTAAGATAGAGGTGAAGGGGTGAAATGATTGTTTTCACCCTTTTTAAAAAAACCTAGATAGAACCCACCATATGTCCAATTATAGTATCATTATTTCCTCCCAACTAGAATTCCACCAACTAGCTTGTGGGACTACATCAGTTTACTACAGTCCCATCTCCTTTCACGGGGCCTGAGTTCGCTCCTTTGGCCTCTCAAAACCCCAACTCCACCTCTAAAAACACCAATTTGTGGTGATCAACTCCCTAAAATTCCATTTTGATTCCCAATTAAAAATATTTCCCATCCGCTAAATGAAATTTAAAAGAAAAAATCTTCTTGAATTTCAAATACTCCAATAGATGTGAAGAACTATAGTACTCAAATGAGTTATTATATGTTTTGTAACATTTGGGAGTCATAATAAATATTTTTATGGAAGTATAATAGATACATGGAGTTATTTTAGTTGTTTTGAGTTGAGTTTAAGTATCTTGAGAGGTTTTGGAAGTGTTTATAGGATATAAGAAACTGAGGTTTGATAATTCTATACAAATACGTATGAGAAAACAAGTATTTATACTACTCACATATGATTGAACAAGAAATATTGAATATCACATAATAATAATATGAATCCCATGTATGTTTAACTCTAGAATTTAAAAAGTTTCATCAAATAAACTTAGAATCCATAGAATATTAACTTAGAAGTTTTTAAGTCTGTTTAAGTTCTTGAGACTGCTAAAATTATTAAAGTAGTTGTGTGAGAGTAGTTTGGATTTTAAAATGGCTATGTATGAGTAACTTTTAATTTTAAAAGGTTACGTAAGAGTAATCTAACTCTCATGTAATATTTATTTGGAGCTCATGTAATATTTACCCAAAGGTTTCAAAACTCACATATGAGAAAATTAGTTTTTTCATAAGAATAATCTGAGCTCACATATATGAAGACATGGAACTTTGGAGTTGATATTAATATCAATTTTTTAGGAGATTTAAATGATAATATATATGGAGATATTTTGAGGTTCCTTGAATGATTATTATGGAGAATTAAACAGGAAAATTTTTTCCTTATTTTTAGGATTGAAGTAGGAGTTTTTCCAATTTAAATATCTAACTAGTTCTAAATATTTAAGATCATGATGCCCAACTTCATGGGAGTTTACAAATTCAAATATGAAACTGATCCATGTGATTTTAATACATTTATAAAATAAGGATATGAGTTGAAAAATAAGAAGAAAAGAGAGGAATATTGAGAGTTATACCTACATTATTTTATTATTTCTATTGAATATCTTGTATGTAGAAGTTATTGAATATATATAAGTTATTATTATTGGTGAATATTAAAAAGACCATTTAAGTAATAAGACAAAATGAACTTATATACCACAATAGTTCATTTATTATTCTAAATACGGTAGCATGTGTTGTTTTTTAATATTCAAAGGTTGTTGAGAAGATAGTAATTGAGAGTATTTTGTTTGTGGAAGATTAAATCACTTGAAGGCTATCCTGAAAATCTATTTATGTATAAAAGATATATATCATTTTATGTTGTGATATCATGAAGTGTAGTAAATGTATTTTTCAAGTAGGATGAATAATGATGGGGTCAAGGGTGATACCTTCCCACACTTCATTTTAAACATGAGGGATCTTGTATAAAAAAATTATTGGGAGATGATAAAATAATGGAAAATAGTACAATGTTTAAGGAAATTAAATTCCCTTTATGTATTCATTATATGAAATTATTGGAGCACTTATGTCTTATATTTCACTGAACACATTAAGGATGTAGTCACCCACATTTAGGGTGAACCATGTAGAAATATTGTGTGATGATTTCACTTTCACTTACTATTTTGTATGCGGTGTTATTGTGTTGGGTATTAAATATTAGGTCCATTTTTCTTAACATGTATATATGTTAAAATAATTAAGAGGAAGGAAATTTGATAAACCCTTCCCACACTAATTTATTACACCCTTAATGTGGTTTTACACATTTACTGGGCACTACGAACAATATTAAAACACTTATGCACTATCATTTATCATGAGTGGTAATTGTTATGAATATATTAACATCACTTGTTAAAAAATAATTATAATAATTATACCCTATGATAAACAATTTTAAAAAAATAAAATGGTGTTGGTTTTGTTTATAATTTTTTTATCATTTAAATTTTAGAAAAAAAACTCTTTCAAGCAAGTAAAATAAAAAATATTTCTTCATTAAACAATATAGATATGCTGTCGCTTATCATAAATGATGAATTTGTTGGGTCATATAATGAACTATTATGTTTTTTTTAATTAAAAGTAATGTATTGATATATGAAGAAAACATGATAAAAATTTATGATAAATTTTATATGGTTTGAAAACAAATTTTAAATATTTAAAGTTTTATCATATAGATAGTTCATATCATTTTTATAAGTCTAAGAAAAATATATTATGGACTAAAACATAAAAATCGATATTTATTTGATTGATGTTTGTCTCATCAACTGGATACTAAATTATAATTCAAACACATGGTTTAATAGTAAAAGTTTCACCGTTACACCCAGTGTTGTAATAATTATATTTTTTCTAATGAAACATCACCCAAACCACTACTAAATCCAAGTATTGGAAAATCAGAGTCTATAAAAAATTCTTAATTAATTTTTTAGAATGAAAAATATTGAAATTTTTATTACAAAGAGCATCCATATAGTTATTCTTTGAAGTCTATTTGGAAATAATTTAATGTAGATTGAATGAAACTTAAACCCATAAATAGTCTTCTATAATTTTATTATTTTATTCTTTATTGTCATATCCTTGCATATTTATTTTTCTTTCTTGATTTTTTCTTACTTGATCGTTTAAAATATGTGAATATGAAATTTTTTTATCCTTTCCCTTCTTTCTAGTCTATTTTTTTTTCAAAATTCCCACTTTATGGTTAAGTGGGAACCATTAAAATCATGCACTATAAAAGAGAAACCAACTAAAAAAACAACCTTCCCCTTCTCATATACCATTTATGGGGACAAGTGATGACTATTTTATCAATAAGGGATAAAGATAACATTGTTAATACTTAGTGTTTGATAGTATACATTCCAAGGATAAGAATTAACCTACCATCTAGGGATGGGAACAATCTAAATTATAGATATATGGAATCTCTTTATATTCACTCAATATTTATTTATAAAAACATTTAGTATGCAAAAAAAATAGAGGACTAAGAATCACATTGATTCTAGAACTATATAAATACTTTATGTTTTATATTTATTTATCATTATTTTTTTCATGAATTAGTTTAAAATTCATTCAAACTATATTTTCATCTAAAATTTATATTTATTATATCACATATTTTATTCTTTATCTAATATTTATTATAAATGTATAATTATATAAATTTTTATAAAACTAAATGATAAAACACATTGTTAGATTATTCCAACATTAAATAAATTTGATAGATAAATCTGTTGATGAATCATTTTACAACAATCCATAATTCACCATCATGCCATTTGTTTCATTGATCGATGTTTCACACAACATTAAGTATCTTGTTTCAAACAATTTTAAAATATAACCTATAAAATCTAGTTATGTAAAACATTTATTAAGGATTTTTTAATAAAAAGTGTTATTTCTCATTTCACCCCTATTGAGGGTTTCCACCTTATGGGTCCACCACTTGGTGTCAAAGCTTTCTACCTTTACATCAAGAGTTATTTTTCATTCTTTATATGATGTGATTTAATAAAATACTTAGATCAAGGATTCAATCTTTATTTTTGAGATTCTAATTAGTCTAAGGGAAATATACATAATATACTTGAGTTCTATTTTTATCATCTAAACTTAATTTTTAGAGGGTTTTTATTATAACCAGTGGAAAGACTAAATGTAAGCCTATATTATCTTTCTTGGTTTATACTATTGGGGGGGGGGTGAAGTATTTTTCAGTTCATTGAAATTTCATCCATTGGAATTACATTCACCGAAATTTCATGTGATAAATTATGGGTTAAATGTGATGTGTAGAAAAAAAATATATCTTATCCAACAGTAGTTGGTCCATCAGAATTTTGAATCTAAAAATGGTTCTATGGTGAAGCATTGAGAGATTCAAAAGTTCCTAAAAGTTGACGGGTCACCAGGTTGGTAACCTAGTTTAAATGATCATTTCATATGATCCAGGTTTTTAGGAGAGAAAGTTTATATTTTTTTACTAGTTTTACTTAGTATTTAAGTATGCTGGACCTTTAATGTAAAGTGTGGTTCAATTGAGTATTTATTAGAAAACTAAGAAGTTGGTGATAATTAAATGCATTTGTAATCTATTTTTTTTGACTTGTAATATTCCAGTTATAATAAAGGTAAGAATTAGTGCAATTACCCGATGCACATATGAAAAGTTTGAAGAACATTAAACTTCATGTTATTTCTCTTCTTTATGTATTTTTGTTTCATGTTTTACCTTTGAATATATTTATGGTACTTTTTTTGTACTATGGTGTGTGTATGAGGATGAATTTTTATAGTGAGTAGGATGCATTGAATACCTACTTCTAGTATACTTAGCCACATAGGAGGTACGTCTAAAGATTTATTTTCCACTATACAGAGTCTCCTACATGCGATCTTCTAGTGGAATGACATGCCAAGATCCAATGATTTTATCATAAGCACATAGTTCAGAGTTTTTTTGGCTGCTCATTTTACCTAATAAGTGGAATCATAGTGACACTTCAACATTCATATATTCAACAAAATGATAACAATTTATTCATGGATTTAAATGAATAAAATATCCATATCAATAAATCATATTTGATATTTTGGAAGATACAGATTGAAGACCATCTTATTTAGAAATACTTGGAGGTTCCCTTGTTAGGATTAAAGGTAGTGTTGATGGAGAAATATGGATGATATTAATTTTATAGAAGGGAACTAACAATTTTAATAATGTATCTTGTAATGAATTTTACTTTCAATATTCAAGATAAGAAGAACAACACATAAGTTATGAAGGAATTGATGCATATGTAAGAAAAAATGACACCCCTTAACAAATTATTCATGCTGAGATAGTTTTTTTGGATTAAGGTTGATAGAAGGAAGACCAAAAGAATATCAAGTTAATGATTTCAACATGATTTTTGGGCATCTCCAATCAGTAAAGGCAACTTTTTATGATGATGTATGAGCATTTCTTATGTTATCTTTGATTTTGGAGAGATGGGATGAAATGGTTACTATAGTTAGTAACTACAGGGGAAAAAGATACTTGGTGTTTGATGATATTAGTACTATAATAATCAATGAGGAAATTTAGTAAATTGAAGTTCATGTTCCAACCAATAGCGCACTTAATACTGATGGAAGAGGATGTTCACCTCAATAGAAGAAAATATATTAGAAGAAGCCATCGATAGATAAGTATCAAGAAATAAAATGGGAGAATATCCAAGAAAAGTTGGATGGTCTTGGTCAAATCTACTGGAAATTTGGTAATAAAGGACAAATCAATAAAGATTTAAAAATTCACAATGAGAACACTAGAAAAATTTCAATGATTAGTGGTTCAGATTCCATTAATACTATAGAAGATAACAAGACTTACTTTATAAACACTTCTAGTCTGGTATCAGCTTAGGTTATTGAATTCAAAGCCTCCTATAATTCAATTAGTGTTCAATGATGCATGGGTAATTATATATCATGAATTTTTAGGAAAGTCCATCTTGTAGATTGTGAATCTCTAGAAGTTGTTAGAAAAAGAGAGGTTAACATCCAAATGAAGAATATAGGATTCTTGAATCTATCTGAAGTTTTACACATTCTTGGTATATGGAAGAATATTATTTCCATTGGAAAATTGGATGATGAAGGTTTTGGAACTACATTCAAAAAATGGGGTTTATAAAGTGACTCGGGGGTCCTTGGTGATTGAAAAAGAAGTAAAGGATGAGACCCTTTACTTGACTAAAAATTTAGACAAAACTACAATGATTAGAAGTTCAACTTCCAATGATCTAAATCTATGACACTGTAGGTTTGAAAAACTAAATGAGAAGAACATGAAGGTTCTGAAGTCTAATGGAATACTGAATATTGATCATACATAAATAATAAATTGTGAAAGTTGTGTGTTGGGAAAGTAGAGAAGACTATCTTTCAACTTGGATGGTCAGAATCCCATGGACAAGAAGTTGAAGCTTGTACACTAAGATATTTGGGAAAATAACCTTGTTTATTCATATGATGATGGACTTTACTTTATTACATTTATTAAGGATTCTATAATAAAGTATGAATTTACTTCTTGAATCATAATTCTAATGTATTTTGGGTGTTTATTTAGTGGAATACATTGGTAGAAAGGGAATGTGTCCAGAAGTTGAAGAGAATCTGAATGAACAATAGTAGAGAGTACACCAGACACATATTTTAGAATATCTTCAAGAAGGAAGGAATAAGGAATGAGAAGATGGTACCTATAAATCCACATCTGAATATCATGGATAAAAGGATTAATAAGACTCTAACGGATAAATCTTGGATCACAAGGCTATAATTGGGGATGCCTAAGGCTATTTGGGAGGAGGCACTCAATATGAAAACTTTTCTTATTAATATATTTCCAACATTGGTAGTTGGATAAGAACTTATAAAGTAGCTATGGTCTGAAAAATAATCATAAGTTCATCATCTCAGAGTCTTTGGTAGTTTAGCATTTGTACATGTAGATTATAAGGATATAGATAAGATTCATTCAAAATCCAAAATGTGTTTTTCCATGGTTATAAAGGTGATTTTTTTATATCACTTATGGGATGGTGAAAGAAAACAAATAATTAGAATTAGTGATATTTCATCAATGATAAGGTTTTATAGAAGGACCAAAAATTAGCTAAGAAGGAAGTTTAAAGAGAATCAACTATCAAAGTCCTAGTTGATCAGAGTACTGGTTGTTCAAAAAAATTAGAGAATTCATATATAGGTGTTGAAGAAACTATAAGTCTAGATGTAAGACCTCCAAAAATACCAAAAAGTTTAAGTTAATATTAATCATGAGTGGGAGTACTATATTTATGTTCCCCATAAGTACGAGAATCGAAAGTTGAGACACCGAAATGAAGAGTAAAGCCAAGTAGCTCAGAAAAACTAATTTAGTTAAGGATATCAACCAAAATTAGGAGACTAGTTTAGAGGTATGGGGATGGTATGAAATTTATACTCCTAACAGATGTATAAGAACCTATAAATCCATAGGAGTTATCTTTTCTAAGTGACTCTAAGTAGTGATAGTCAGCCATGAATTAGGAGATGGATTCATTAAATTTCAATAGAACTTAGGATATAACTTAACTTTCAAAGGGTAAAATAGAACTTGAGAATAATTGGGTTTAACAGATCAAGGTATAAGATGATTGGAATAATAGATATAGAGAACAAGTGGTAGTGAAAGGGTTTCATCAGAATTATGGAGTATATTTCTCTGAAATCTTCTCATCGATAGTAAAACATTCTTCCATCAAAACAATTCTAAGAATGGTTTCATTGAAAGATTTATATTTGGAGAAGATGGATACCATAAACACTTTTATTTATGCTGAATTGGATGAGGATAGTTATATAAAATAAATTATGTATTTATTGGTTGTAGGAAACCATAATTTGGTTTATAGATCGAATAAAAGCTTATACGAGATGAAGCAAGACCCTTGATAATGAAATTGAAAATTCAATTCATTCATGTTATAAGAAGGGTTTAGTGGGTGAAATGTAGATCATTACTATTATTAGAAGAAATAGGAATATGATACATTCATCATATTACCTTTTTATGTGGATGAAATACTTATTACTATATTGGATACTTGGGAAATCCTATAGTTGAAGTGTGATTTGTTTGGAAAATTCAAGATGAAAGATCTTTGATGGAAAAGGAATATTATAGGGATAAAAATTTAGAGAGATATGAAAGCCTGGAATTTGGTTCTATCACAGAAATATTCCATCTAAAAGATCCTAGAAAGGTTTGGGATAACTGGAAGTAAACTAGTCTCAACCCCTCTTGTATATCACATCAATTTGTGAAAGTTAGAAGTACTAACAATAAAAACTAAGGAAAATTATATGGAGAAATTGCCATATTTATCATAGGCCATAATCTTAATGTATGATTTTTTCCCACTTAGACAGACATTTTCAATGTAGTGGGAGTTATGAGTCAGTATATAGAGAATCCAAGGAAATCATATTGGGAGGCTGTGAAGATTATTATATAATATTTTAAAGTATAATAAGTTCAACCCCTATGCTATGGAATAAATGAACCATTACTTGGATTCATGGAATAAAAATTTGGGTGTAACATGGATACAAGGAAAAGTACAATTGGTTTCATATTTACTTTTAGAGGAATGAATATCAGTTGGTCATCAAAGTTTCAAAAAATTATTACTCTAAGTTCAATGGAAGTTGCGTATGTCTTTTAAATAGAAGATGAGAAGGACATAGTATGGTTGAAGCAATTACTGAAGGATATAGGAAGAGTTCAATCAGAATCAGTACATTACTATGATAGAAAAAGTGCTATTAACTCGGCTAAAAATCTAGTGTTCCATGATTGGATGAAGAATATCGACCTCAAGTATGATTTCATAAAAAATTTACTGGATTCGAAGGAGTTTAAGCTAATAAATATAGTAGGAAGAAAAAATTCGGAAGATATAGTCACCAAGGTGGTAGTTAAATAATGTTTTAGGCAACATTTAGACTCATTGGGACTTGGGTGAATAAAGAAAATAAAATGGTGAATGTTGTTGAATGCAAAGTGTTAGGAATTTTCCAAGGTTTCATAAAACAAACTTCAAGTTGGATATTGTTGGGAGGTGAATGACGTTTCAACTCACTAGAATTTTATAAATCAGACTTAAATTCACCAAAATTTCATGTGATAAATGATGGGTAAAATGTGAGGCAAAAAAACCAACAATAGATATTCTCTAATAGTATTAGGTCCATCATGATTTTGCATATACTAATGGTTCTAAGGTGAAGCAATGGGAGGTCTGAAATTTCAGCAAAGCTAATGGGTCATTGGGTTAGTTACCTATCTCAAACAATCATTTATTAAGATATGAATTTTTAGGATAGCATATTTAACTTATTTGAATAGATGTGAATATTATTTAAGTACATGGGACCTTCAGTAAAAAGTGTGGTTCAACTGAGCATTTATTGGAAAACTGAGAAGTTATTAAGGATTACTTGTCTTTGTAATCTATTTGTTTTCACTTGTAATATTTTGGTTATAGTAAGGGTAAGTAGCAATGTGAATCCCTTGTTCTTATAGGATATATTCCAAAGAATGTTAAACTTTGTGTTCCTTATCGACTATTTATATTTCTATTGAATGTTTTACCGTTGAATGTATTTTTGGTACTTTGTTTATTAGTACTGAGGTGCGTGTGTGAGGATGAATTTGTGAGGTGAGTAGGGTACACTAACTATATACTTCTGGTATATTTAGTTATGGAAGAGGTACTTCCAAAGATTAGTTTTTCACTATACAAAGTCTCCTGTGTGTGATCTTCCGATGGATTGATGTGCAAAGATCTAGTGGTTTTATAAAAAACATGTAGATCAGGGTTTTTATAGCTTCTCATTTCCCACGAACATTTATAATTGGTCTATTGTCAAGAAAAATTTTAAATTCTCCATGAAATTTTTTATTTTATTTATAGAAGTAAAAATGTATAATTTCAATCCCAATGAGAAATATTGTAATACCATTCTTTTTGAAATTATTATCAAGTTTCAAAATCTCATCTCATCTCTTACTACTTCTCATGACATGTTGAAATACTTGAGAAAATTTTTATAGATCAAATACTCATTGAATATATGATAAATCATGATAAATATGAAACTTTTTAAGGAATAACAAAGTCATGAAATCCATACCGGTATTTCTAAATATGAACTAACATATCAATTTGTTAACACTTGGGTAGAAAGTAGAAGACGTGGAAGTAACTATGGTGATCTATCAATTAATATTTCAAATTTATTATAAATTATGGACTATGTATTATCCAATGGACCATATTTTAATTTCTGTAATCTTTATTATTATTATTATTCACTACCAGGAAAATAATTTATTTAACATCGGTTATTTTTTACTTTTTACATCAGTTAAAAAGTGATCTAAATATAACTGATGTTAAAAGTACAGTTTTAACACCAATTATTAAAAATAAACATGTAAAAATGATTTCAATGTTATTTTTTTATGAAAATCAATTTTTAAATATATAATAAATATAGATATAGTGAGACTTTAAATGTTATTTATTATAAAAACTGATGTTGAAATCTCGACTTAATATATATAGAGAGAGACCTTCAACATCAGGAATTATAAAAATCGATGTTGAAAAATAATTATTTTTTTTAAAAAAATATTTTAAAATAAAATACCCCATTCATTGTATCTAGTAATCCATCATTACATTAATCATCAAACAACAAAAAATAATAGACAAAAACTCAATGAAAACTTTACTACCACATCATTTACCAAGATAATACACATAGAAGAAACTTTTAGATATATATCTACATATTAGTCAAGCCTATAAAATAGTCTAAAAATAATCCTCAAATGTGGTTTAAGTCATCTATTGAATTTGATAAAACACCATAAAAAATCTACACAAATAATAAATGTTATAAAATTAACAATACAATATATTAGTTTAAAATATAAGTGTTGTAATGGAACTAACCTTGTAAAAATATGTAGTCATTCCAATTGTGATAATCTAAAAAATGTATCATAAAACATAATAAAAAATTTCAATATTTACTCTTTGATGATGAAACTTTGGTTATGAAATAAAACCTTACAAATAAAAAACAATATATCAATATGTAATACAAAACAAGTATTAACCATTATAAAAGTCATCTACCTACACTAACATATAATTAATTTCATTTGGATTCTTTATTGACAGGTAAAACCTATTAAAAACCTTCCATGACCTATTTTATTTTCATATATTAATTAATAAAACATGTTTAATATATTATATTTAATATTAAACAACTAATAAAATAGAATAAAACTTACAAATTTAATAAATTTTGAGAACTTTCACAAATTTCACTCAGTAAAGAGAATAAAAAATATATTGCACATTCATGTGAGAAGAATACACAAAACACACAATGTCTACTAAAATATAAAAATTTTATTATGAATTACATTATAATGAATAATATTTGATAACTATATAAGTCTTCTTACTAGTCAAGGAACAAAAGAAACTGACACTTAATATCTATATTTTTCAGTATTTCAGATATATATTTGACTCTATCAGGATTCCTTAGGTATTACACCAAAATTAAAATGTATTTTAGATCCATAAAAGCTTAAATATAATTTCTATGATTTTTTATGCAAATAGTGTTCAAATACTTAATTATACATGTAATAAATTAAATCACTATAAGTTATATTCACTTAATAAAATAAATATTGAAATTGAAATTTACATACAAGGAAAACAAATGAAACATGGGTACTAAGATATTCTCACCACTAACTAAATCAAATGTGTATTTTTTAAATATTATTATCATATATTCTATCCCACATATTCTATCACTCATAAAAACCCATAAAAACTATCTAACATAAAATAATTCATTGATAATTTTGTTAAATCTTGAAAAGCCCAAGAAGTATATGAAGGCACTGGTTCCAAATTTTTTTGTTTCTTTTATAATGATTCTTTATATTTTAGATACTCTTATATAATCTAAATTTAAGAAAACATTATATCTAATTTAAAATAAAAATTCAATAAATATTGAAAAAAACATACCTCATATACCAACTGAGGAACGAGATTAGTGTAAGGGACTAGATCCAAAAAGCCCTTTACTTTGTGAGTTTTTAGTGTTGGAGGCACCCGGAGGAGGTTAAAAATGGTTTGGAGGATGTTGATGAGTTTTGGAGGGATCAAATACCAAAAATGGCCTAGAGGTGGTGTGGATAGGTGTGTTGCACAATAGTGATGGTGGTTGTGGTGTAGTGGATCTATACCGCGACATAGTAGAGCTGGGAGTAGAAATGAGGATACTTCCAAATTAATGGATAGTTGTGACATGGGTTGTAGGAAGCAACGTGGAAAATTTCTTGGCATGGGGGGGGGGGGGGGGGGGTCCAGCAGTGTGGTGCTTATGACTATGTTATAACCCATAAATCCACTTTTATTTGATCTGGACTAGATTATAGGAACCAACTTTGAGTGAGGGAAGATGCGATATGGTTCCTGATATAGAAAATATTTTCAATAATTTTATTTTTAATTTCAATGTTTTTAATCCCACCAATGTGTTATTTCAAGGTCAATTGTCACATTTTATGTTTTAGGAGCATTTTTGAGCTTAATTACAAAAATGGCTTATTTTGGATTTGAACTGTTTTAAATTATTTTGGTGTTTCGGACATAACATTTTCTTCACTGATAAAAATTGAAAAATTATTCTTTTATAGGTTCCTATGTTCTATGGGATTAATTTTATCCTTCTAGACCCAAAGCTCAATCCATCATTTGAAAGCTCAAATATAGCTCACAAATTAGGCCTCGAAAACTGTACATAGAACTGGATAATTTTATTGTTGGGATCATATATTATAAATGGAAACACTAAATGAGATTATATTTTACATGGAGAAATAATAAATCCTTATTAACAAGTTTCATTAATATTTCCACGCTTTATTCTTTCAATATAAAGTCCATTAATGCGTTCTAACTTGGTGTATTGTAATACGAACAACCAGAATGGGCATATTAAATATCCGGAGTAAATAAGATTTATCTCCATCCAAACGTGTCCAATGAATATGAGATTTTGTGGGTAGAACTTGGAGACATATCCGAACAACTTTCAAGAAGTGACAATTTCCAAATTCGTCCATTATGGAGGCCATATATGCACATACTTTTGGAGGAATATTTTTGGAGCCAAATTTTCATTCCCTCTCCCTATAAAAGTGTGTCCCTTCTTCATTTCAAAGGGTTGGAAACTTAGGAATAGACTTTGTTGGATATTTTATGCAGTTTAATGTTTTATTTTATTTTACTTTCATTCTGTAATATCATTTCATATTTTTATTTAAGTGTTCTTCTTTCTCTTTCATTCTTTCTCTCTTTTGTTTTCTCCCCCCATTTTCTTCTTCACTGTGAACTTTTATGCTCGTGATCATGAGTATCTAATCCGAGGAAGTTCCCAGGAGAGTAATCCAGTGATAAACCCAAGTCCTTGAACATTCATGTTTTATGTTTCTTAGTTTTTTAGAGTTTGACCTAGGGAGATATTAGTGGGAAAGGCACCTTTGTGTCTCCACTTGCCACCTGAGGATTAGCTTTCACTTCTGTCACATTCTCCCTCGATTGAGGAGGGGGATGTACGGTATCTCAATGATCGTTGAGTGTATTTTATATTCACAACCACAATAATAAGGGTATGTTCATGCATAAAATGGAGCATTCTCATTAAGTATATTTGAAACTATCAAAGATACGATGAAGGTTCACTCTGGATAATCTCCTGGGAGGATCTGCTTTCTGTCTAACATCATTTTGTCTGCATTAATTCTGTTTGCATTGCATTTTATGTTTAATATATTTTTAGATTTTCAATTATAAATATTTATTTCTGAACATTTTATTTCATATATATATATATATATTGAATTAGAATTAGTGAGTGATTGACTGAGAAATCTCCTCAAGAGATCGACCTTGGTCAGCCACTGTGCTACACTTAGTCATAAATATTTTTGAGAGTGCGCACGACAATGCTTCATCAAACTAGAACAATTGACAGAGATCCAAGTGTTCTTCACTCACTATTTTTATTCACATTTTATAAATAATTTTCCTTTCATTAAAAAAAATCATAAATTTCAAAAACTAAAAATAAATATCTTTGTTCATGACGTCTCTCAACTCAAATTATTATGCATGGACTAACGAATCTCAGGTGCAAGAAGAAAGTCAAAAATATCAGATAGAATAAATTAAAGAAGAGATACAAAAACTAAAGAGAAAATATTAAATGGTTGAAGAATATATTCATTCACTAATGTAACAACTCGATCCAAAACCTGAACCTGAACGAGTGGTGGAAGAGATTTCACTAATTATTTTTTATGTTAAATAACCTGAGATGGGTGAGAAGGAGATACTAAAGGAGTTAATCATATTATCCTGTACTCAACCATTTCTTGAGGAGGTTCACGAAGAAAAAATTCTAGCTGATATACAAATGGGAGATCAATTTTTTTTAGAAGAATCATGGAATCACTTTGTTGAAGATAACTTAAAACTTTATCTTCCCATCATGGATATTGAAAAATCAACACCTTTTGACCTCTATATTTCATTAGAAGATTATTATGAAGATAAACCTAAGGATATTTAGTTTCCAATGTTCCTTTATAAAGAGATAAATTTTCAATATGACTTACTTGAAATGGAAGATTTCTCAATTGATTCGCCATGTTTTAATCTTATTCAAGATGAATTGTTTTCAGACTTCTCCTTTCCTAAAATTTTTGATACAACACAAATGGACCAGACATTGTATGTTTAATAATATACCACCCAAGTGGTGGTGATTGAAGAAGATAAACTAGAGAATCTTCTAGTGGTGTTACTACCTCCTCTACAACAAATTGGATACCATATGAAGGAGGACACCGCTAAAGTTAACAGGGAGAACCCCCATATTCTATTCCCTCCCACTCCTAAACTCAAATTCTATCTTTATTATTTCTTGGGGGTTAGGAAAATTATTATCTTCTTTGTGGTTTTATAATATCATTCTTTACTCATGGACATTGGTAAAAGTTACATGTGGTGGTTTATCTTAAAAAAACCACATCCACCATCTGATTGGGGATAATCCACTCCAACTGCCTGACTAGGGGCAGTAAAAACTTAGCACCCACTCGGGTGGTCAAACCAAGAATTATCCCTTTTCTACCCCCTTCTTATTTCTTTTTATTTATTTTTATTATCTTTTGTCATTTCTTTATTGCAACTTTAAATTGGTAGCAGCTAGGAGCTTAACTCAAGGCTACCACTAAAAAATAAACCAGGTTGTATCTTTCTTTTTCTTTATTTTATTTTCTGCCCAATTTAAATTCTGTATGAAAATATTTCTTGATCTTATTTGAGCTAAAAATATGTTAGTAAATGTAATAAGTATGGGGGAGGGATTTCAACTTGTTTTTAATAATTTTTAGTGCGCTTCTATTTTGTTTTTCATGTTTTTTTTTTTCATTTTTGGGTGTGTTTTTAGGATTCTTGAGCTGAATCAAATACTTGGGAAAATTCAAAATATCTTGGTATTTTTGACACATTTCTTGATTTTAATGTTTGAGAAATTAAATTATTACTGAATGTATTTTAATTCTTGATTTATTATCTCTTCATTTGATGAAGTTTGATTAAATGTGAAACTCATGTGCACAAGTACTGTCTGAATTGAAAATCTTGCCCAACCCGAGAGGTTTCTAAACATGTTTGACATCTTATTACATTTCTATTTTTCTTGAGAGTCTTAAGAAATGTTGTCTGATATATAAATTTCTATTTTTATCCTTTTGAAAGCTATTAGAGTTCATGGAATGTGTTAAGTATGATTGAGGCACCACTTTGAAATCCCTTTTTGCATTGAACTCTTATTTTGGCCTATCTTTTTATCTGACCTCATTTAATCCCCCATTATCCATGAAATACCTTTTAGGAAGAAACATTAAAAAACATTTATCCCTTTACGATATTATATATAATTTAAATGCATGATTATTGTTGAACTCAAGTGTGGGGGAGGGAGAAGATGGGCTGTATTTTTCTTTCTTGAAGAATCTATTTGAACTGAATTGAAAGTGTTGCAATATTAACTACTACTGCTTGGGTGGAAGAAATTTCAATATTAAAAGATTTATGGGTGGCCCAAAATATCATTACAAATATGGTATAGGTTTTCACCAATATTTGAAGATCAAAAGTTGTCTCTCTTCTCCTTAAAAACATGATTCTAAAGAGAAATCCAGATCTGAATTCAAGCTAAAACAATGCTACAACAAGGGAAAAGAGGGATGAAATTAATTGAAGATAAAATTAAAAGTTTAAAATTCCCAAATAAAGAGGTTTTTTTAGGTGAATCATTTTTTATCTGATTGAGGAGCACACCATTCTTGATCAAAACCGTTTTCATGCATTCACTTCACTTTAGAGCTTAAACCTCCTCATTTTGCCTCAGATGTTTTTATATTTTAAACCTAAAAACTCTTAGCCTCAGAACAAACCATGAAAAATAACTCATTATTGACACATTTTTGACTCTATGAAGTGGATATATTATGAGGATATCAAGCCTATGTAGATCACATGTGTTCTTGAGAATGAGAAAAACTCCACATTAAATATCCTTGAGTGAAGAGAGAAATATTTTTCCAGGGAGGTAGGTACGACATGCATGTGAGTATTAACATGAGATTGAATGGATTCATATTATTTTTTAGGATTTATGAAATTTTTATCCATGTAGGAGGCATTATATTTTCTTTTATATGATAATTGATTTGTGTTGTCATTTATGCTTTGAGAAGTTTGTTTTGACCTTGGTATAAGATGATTGCCCAGGAGTGCAATGTTTAAGTGTGGGGGAATTGATAGAGAAAATATTTTCAATTATTTGATTCTTAATTTTAATGTTTTTAATCCCACCAATGTGTCATTTCAAGGGAAATTTTCACATTTTATGTTTTAGGAGTATTTTTGAGCTTAATTACAAAAATGACTTATTTTTTATTTGAACTGTTTTAAATTATTTCGGTGTTTTAGACATAACATTTTCTTCAATAATCAAAATTTAAAAATTATTCTTTTATAGGTTCCTAAATTCTATGGGATTCATTTTATCCTTATGGATCCAAAGCTCAATCCATCATTTGAAATCTCAAATCTAGGTCAAAAATCATGTATCAAAATTGTACACAGAAATGAATAATTTTATTGTTGGGATCATATATTATAAATGGAAAAACCAAATGAGATGATATTTTACATATAGAAATAATAAATAATTAGTAATAAGTTTTATTAATATGTCTTCACTTTATTATTTCATTCTCAAGGCCATTAATGCGTTGGAACTTGGTGTATTAGAATACAAACAGCCAGAATATGAAGATTAAATATCCAGAGTAAATCAGATTTATCTCCCTCCAAACGTGTACAATGAATCTTAGATTTTGTGTGTAGAACTAGGAGAGAAATAAAAACAACTTTAAATAAGGAACAATTACCAAATTATGTCATTATGGAGGCCATACATGCACATTCTTTTGGAGGAATATTTTTGGATCCAAATTTTCATTCCCTCTCCCTATAAAAGTGCGTCCCTTCTTCATTTCAAAGGGTTGGAAAATTAGAAATAGAATTTTTTGGAAATTTTATATAGTTTAGTGTTGTATTTTATTTTTATTTCATTATGTAATATCATTTCATATTTTTATTTAAGTTTTATTCTTTCTCTCTTATTCTTTCTCTCTTTTGTTTTCTCCCCCCATTTTCTTCTTCACTGTGAACTCTTATGCTCGTGATCATGAGTAGCTAATCCAAGGAAGTTCCCGGGGGAGTAATCCAGTGATTAAACCAAGTCCTTGAACATTAATGTTTTATTTTTATTTTTTTCTTAGAGTTAGGCTTAGGGGGATCTTATTGGGAAACACACCTTTATGTCTCTACTTTCCACCTGAGGATTAGCTTTCACTTCTGTCACATTCTCCCTCGATCGAGGAGGGGGAGGTACGATATCTCGACAATCGTTGAGTGTAATTTATATCCAAAACCATAGGAAAAAGGGTATGTTCATTCATACTATAGATCATGCTCATTAATTATATTTTAAACTATTAAAGAGACGATGAAGGTTCACTTTGGATAATCTCCTAGGAGTATCTCCTTTCTGTTTAACATCATTCTGTCAGCATTCATTCTATTTTCATTGCATTTCATGTTTAATTTATTTTTGAATTTTCAATTCTCAATATTAATTTCTGAACATTTTATTTCATATATATATATATATATATATAAATATATATATTTAATTATAAGTAGTGAGTGACTGACTGAAAAAGCTTCTCACGAGATCGACCTAGGTCAGCCGCTGTGCTGCACTTAGTTATAAATATTTTTGAGAGTGCACATGCCAATGATTCATCAAAATAGCACCTTTTATGGGGATCCAAGTGGTATTAACTCTGTATTTTTATTCACATTTTGTAAATAATTTTTCTTTCATTTAAGAAAACAAAAAAATCATAAATTTCAAAAACTAAAAAAAATCTCCCTGTTCATGATGTCTTTTAACTCAAATTATTATGTATGGACTAACAAATCTCAGGTGAAAGAAGAAATTCAAAATTCTTATCTAAAATAACTTAAATAATATATACGAAAACATAAGAGAAAATCTGAAATGGTTGAAGAATATATTTGTTCACTAATACAGCAACCCAAGCTAGAACTTGAACCTGAACGGGTGGTGGAAGAGATTTCACCAATCATTTTTTATGTTAAAGAACCTGAGCTAGGTGAGAAGGAGATACTAAATGAGTTAATTATATAATCCCATACTCAACCATTTCTCTAGGAGGTTCAAAAATAAAACATTCCAGCTGATATACAAATGGGAGATCAATTTTTTTAGAAGAATCCTGGAATCACTTTGTTGAAGATAACCTAAAACTTGATCTTCCCATCATGGATATTGAAAAATCAAAACCTTTTGGACTCTCTATTTTTTTGGAATATTATTATGAAGATTAACCCACTGATATTGAGTTTCCAATGGTTTTTTATAAAGAGATCAATTTTCAAGATGACTTACTTGAAAGTGAAGATTTATGGATTGATTCGTCATGTTTTAATCTTATTCAAGCTGAATTGTTTTCTGACTTCTCATTTCTTAAAATTTATGATACAACACAAATGGACCAAACCTTGAATATTGAATAAGATACCACCCAAGTGGTGGTGATTAAATAAGATGAACTAGATAAGATGGAGGTGGTGCAGCTACCTCTCTTTCAACAAATTGGATACCATATGGAGGAGGGCACCACTGAAGTTAACGGGGAGCACCCCTATATTCTATTCCCTCCCACTCCTGAACTCAAATTATATATTTATTATTTCTTGGGGGTTTGGAACATTATTATATTCTTTGGGGTTCTCAAATATCAGTGTTTACTCATGGACATTGGGAAAAGTCATATGTGGTGGTTTATCTCAAAGAAACCACATCCACCATCTGATTGGGGATAATCCACTACAACTGCCTGACTAGGGGTAGTAAAAACCTAGAACTCACTTGGGGGGTCAAACCAAGAATTATCAATTTTATATCCCCTTCCTATTTCTTTTTATTTATTTTTATTATTTTTTGCCATTTCTTTCTTGTAGCTTTAAAGTGGTAGCAGCTAGGAGCTTAACTCAAGGCTGCCACTGAAAAATAAACCAAGTTGTATCTTTCCTTTTCTTTATTTTATTTGCTTGCCAATTTAAATTCTGCATGAAAATATTTCTTGATCTTATTTGAGATAAAAATAGGGTAGTAAATGTAATAAGTGCGAGAGAGGGATTTCAACTTGTTTTTAAGAATTTTGAGTGTGCTTCTATTTTGTTTTTCATGTTTTTTTTTTCATTTTTGGGAGTGTTTTTAGGATTCTTGAGTTGAATCGAATACTTGGGAAAATTCAAACCATCTTGGTATTTTTGAAACATTTCTTTATTTGAATATTTGAGGAATTAAATTATTGATGAATGTATTTTGTTTCTTGATTTATTATCTCTTCATTTGATGAAGTTTGATTGAATGTGAAACTCAGGTGCACAAGTATTGTTTGAATTGAAAATCTTTCCTAACCCGAGAGGTTTCTAAAACTGTTTGAAATATTCTTACATTTATATTTTTCTTAAGAGTATTGAGACATTTTGTGTGATCTATAACTTTCTATTTTTCTCTTTTTCAAAGCTGTTAGAGTTCATGGAATGTGTTAAGTATGATTGAGGCACCACTTTGAAAGCCCTTTTTGTATTGAACTCTTATTTTGGACTACCTTTTCATCTGACCTTCTTTAAGCCCCTAGTATCCATGAAATACATTGTTAGGAATCCACATTACAAACCATTTATCCCTTTACAACCTTCTATATAAGTTAAATACATGATTATTGTTGAACTCAAGTATGTGGGAGGGAGAATATGGGTTGTATTTTTCTTTCTTGAAGAATCTGTTTGAACTGAATTGAAAGTGTTGCAATATTTACTACTAATTGGGTGGAATAAATTTAAATATGTAAAGATTTATGGGTGTCCCGAAATATCATTACATATGGGATGGTAATTCACCAATATTTGAAGATCAAAAGTTTTCTCTCTTTTCCCCAAAAACATGATTCTAAAGAGAAATCCAGATCTAAATTCAAGCTAAAACAATGCTACAATAGAGGAAAAGAGGGATGAAATTCATTGAATCTAAAATTCAAAGTGTCAAATTCCCAAATAAAGAGGTTTTTTGAGGTGAATAATTTTTTATATGATTGAGGAGAACACCATTCTTGAGAAAAACTATTTTCATGCATTTACTTCACTTTAGAGCTTAACCCTCCTCATTCCGCCTTAGATATTTTTACATTTTAAACTTGCCAACCCTAAGCCTCAGAACAAACCATGAAAAAGACCTCATTATTTACACATTTTTTACTCTATGAAGTGGAGATATTAGGAGGATAGTAAGCCTATGGAGATCACAAGTGTTCTTGAGAATGAGAAAAACTCCACATTAAATGTCCTTGAGTGAAGAGAGAAATATTTTTCCGGGGATGTAGGTACGACATGCATGTGAGGATTAATATGAGATTGAATGGATTCATATGATTTTTTAGGAGTTCTAAAATTTTTATCCATGTAGGAGGCACGATATTTTATTTGATATGATAATTGAGCTGTATTGTCATTTATGCTTTGAGAAGTTAGTTTTGACCATGGTATAAGATTATTACCCAGGAGTGCAATGTTTAAATGTTGGAGAATTGATATATCAAATATTTTCAATTATTTTATTCTGAATTTCAATTTTTTTAATCCCACAAATGTGTTATTTCAAAGGAAATTTTCACATTTTATGTTTTAGAAGCATTTTTGAACTTAATTACAAAAATGGATTATTTTGGATTTGAACTTTTTTAAATTATTTCGGTGTTTCGGACATAACATTTTCTTCACTAATCCAAATTGAAAAATTATTCTTTTATAGGTTCCTATGTTCTATGGGATTCATTTTATCCTTCTGTACCCAATTATCAATCCATCATTTGAAAGCTCAAATCTAGCTCACAAATCAGGCCTTGAAAACTGTGCACAAAACTGGATAATTTTATTGTTGGGATCATATCTTATAAATGGACAAACCAAATGAGCTGATATTTTACATTAATAACTAATATATCCTGAGAAAAAATATTCATTAATATGAATTCACTCGATTCATTCATTATCAAGTCCATTAATTCATTGGAACTTGGTGTATTGGAATACGAATAGTCCAGATGGGCAGATTAAATATCCTGAGTAAATCAGACTTATCTCCCTCCAAACGTCTTAAATGAAGCTGAGATTTTGTGATGAGAAATAGAAGAGATATAACAACAAATTTAGAGAAGGAATAATTTCCAAATTATATCATTATGGAGTCCATCCACATGAATTATTTTGGAGTAATATTTTTGGATCCAAATTTTCATTCCCTCTCCCTATAAAAGAGTGTCCCTTCTTCATTTCAAAGGGTTGGAAACTTAGGAATAGCCATTGTTGGACATTTTATGTAATTTAGTGTTGTATTTTATTTTTCTTTCATTATGTAATATCATTTAATATTTTTATTTAATTTTTATTCATTCTCTCTTATTATTTCTCTCTTTTGTTTTCTCCCTCCGTTTTCTTCTTCACTGTGAACTCTTATGCTTGTGATCATGAGTAGCTAATACAAGGAAGTTCCCGGGGGAGTAATTCAGTGATTAAAACAATTCCTTGAACATTAATGTTTTATGTTTCTTATTTTCTTAGAGTTAGTATTAGGGGGATCTTATTGGGAAATGCACCTTTGTGTCTCCACTTTCCACCTGAGGCTTAGCTTTCACTTCTGTCACATTCTCCCTCGATCGAGGAGGGGGATGTATGGTATCTCAACGATTGTTGAGTGTACTGTATATTAACAACCATAGGCATAATGAGATGTTCATGCATACTATAGTGCATGCTTATTAAGTATATTTGAAACTATCAAAGAGATGATGAAGGTTCACTCTGGATAATCTCCTTGGAGGATCTCCTTTCTGTCTAACATCATTTTGTCTGCATTCATTCTGTTTTCATTGCATTTCATGTTTAATTTATTTTTTAATTTTCAATTCTCAATATTCATTTCTGAAAATTTCATTTCATATATATATATATAGTGAATTATAAGTAGTGAGTGATTGAATGCGAAATCTCCTCAAGAGATCGACCTTGGTCAGCCACTATGCTGCACTTAGTTATAAATATTTTTGAGAGTGCGCACGACAATGCTTCATCAATACCTCAGGCTGCATCATATAATTCCATGTGTTAAATAGTGTTATAGTTCGGTCTAAGGGGATGTTTCATGGTATCCTATTTTTTAGTGTGTCTATAAATACCCCAAGACCACCAAAGCCCATTATTTTCCAATTTTTCCATCCATACTCAAGCATCTGAGAGACGTTCTTATAAGTATTTGAATTCCCTTCTGATTAGAGATTTGTGACGTTGGTCCATTCTCATGCAAAGAATTTTGACACATTTTAGGTAGGGGTTTCATTTCTTCTACTATTTATTTATGTGAAATCATAAAGTTAGTATGTTTTAGCCCTATAAATGGAATTAACCTAATAAATATTAAACAAGATTAAAATAATCAGATAGAAATTTCATGTTGATATTTATACTGTGATAGTGGTTTACCTATTTTTTTACTATATATTTTTCTATCTATACTATTCTTATGTAGCATTTTGTTATTCTTGTTTTATCATGTTTCCTAATTATAAAATTTTAAATAATGTAAAGATGGAATTAATTAACTAATTATATTAATAATTAAAGAAGAAGTATGTTTGTAATCTAGTATTTGTTGTAATTTGATGGTAACTCAAATTGATTTTAATCGCATGTTAAATTAAATTAAATTTTCCATGTGATAATTTAATTGATAAATAATTTGAATCATGATAATTATTATTGATGATATAATGAACATGCATGTTAAATGATAATGATACTTATCTAAGTTTGTGGAAACTGGAATCAACACTAAGATCATGTTAAACTTTTGATAGATGATTATAGATTGATGCCTTAGGTTTATCATAGTTGGAACCTATGAATAATGAATTAGTTAATTCAAGATAGAATATGAACTGTTTGTTTGATAAAGATAAATATTTGGGGCCATGAGTGCCTATTTTCTTATAAAGGCTAGATACCTTGTGTTGGGGTCATGAAGCCCCATTTGTGTGAAAAGGATGAATGCCTTGTTTTAGGGCCATGGTTCCTTATTGATTATGATTGTTTGATTACTAACTTATAATGTAATTTATATTAGATCCTTGTGATGTGATATAAGGATTGAAGATTTTGAGATGACTAATGTGATAGGGGTGGGGAGGCCCAGATGATGTGACAACAGTTGATGCCTGTGATGGAGAGATGCATCCAGATATATATGAGGGTACTAGGGATGGAATAAGAGATGATATAATGGGTTAAATATGGAATTACCCATTGATGTGATAAAGTTTGATTCTTTATTTTTTATGAATCTATTTAATAACCGAGGTTAGGTTGCTTGTTTATTTTCATTCCTTTCCCCACTTCTTGAGTCAATTGGATGTGTTTGGTTTCATTTATCTTGGTGGTAGCTTAGGATGGTTTTCCTAGAGTACATGGAATTATTAAATTATTTTAATAATGAATAATAAATTTTTAACCCATGGGTTTGGTTATTTATGGAATGAAAATGAGATGTTACTCTTGAGAAACCTTGGACTTAGTTTGGATTATGCCTGGAGGGCATGGAATTCACTTTGATGTTTAAGGAAATTTGAAATTAAATGTTACTTAGATTAATGTTTATGGTTAATTAATGTATAATGAATTGATTAACATAAATTGAGTTAATAAAAAGAAAATAATTAATTTAATGTAGCACCTAAATGTTTTTTACTTATAAGGTATCTAGTCCCTAATAGTGGAAATCAGGTGTATGAGTGATGATAACTATATTTGATCCTAGGATCAGGTTATTCCCATAGTGTGGTTGTAAGATATATTATATCCTATATATTTTGTGATTTGATATTCCACCCAACCATTTTGGTTAGGGATACTGACACCCATTAGACTCTTAGAGGGTGTTTTCCCCAATATCCCAATGGGAGGGTGGATGACTGACTACCCCCTATGGTCCCATTCTTTTCTCTTATTAGTTCATGTACTAATATGAACAAAGGTTAGTTTCCATATATATATATATATGCGTGTAAAGGGATTTGATGGATTATGTTTATTTCACACACACATATCTATGGATACAATATCCAAAGGATTATTATAGGTATGATGTGTGTAGGTTGTGATGACTTGAGTAACCTTACTCGGTGTATTGGATGTGATGGATTGAGGTATAATACTCGATGCATGATACACATCATACAGGTTGTGGTGGATCCCAAAAAATAATCAGTTACTATATAGATATGTGATATGGTATGGTGTGATGATGTGATTCATGAGACGCATGTTGTGATACTTATCCCAAGTGTCTGTGGGTTGGCTTATTTTTGAGAGAGATGGATCAAGATGTGCGATGTTGGGGTAGAGTGAAAAACCCATAGGTAAGTAGTGGATGGAAACCCTTGATGTTTTATTACTATATTATATGATCTCTTGTATGCTATACTTGGTGAGAGTTATCCATGGTGAGGATGGGAACATAGTATACCTATTTAGGTGATGAGTTAGTTTAATAGTTGTTCAATATTATTTCTTTACCTTTTTTATGAGAGGCTTTAGGAAGGATCCTACCAAGTATACTATTATGATCACCCCACATATATATAAACGATTTTCAGGATATCAGGAGTAAGTTTGAGATTAGGTTTGATATTACTAGCTCATGGTTTTACATGATTTGTTTAGGATTTGTGTCCGTTGCCGAGTTTACCTTTTTAGTACTTGTAGTTTCCCTTATAATTGTTTCAATACTATATGAAATTACATGTATTCACTTGGGATTTATTTTATATATGTATTATTAGGTTTTTATTGTTACATCTATCTTATCTCTATATTCTGCATGTTCTCTTAGAAGGAAATGCCTCCCATTTGTATGTTTATTATACCCTTGGTGATAGTTTCTAACCCGGGGCCTACTGGAGGTGGGAATTGGGTAGTCATAATCTCCCTTCTCTTATTATCAGACCAGGAGGGGTACTCTTTTGGGGGATGAGGTCATGATAGAGTGGTATCAAAGGTTTAAGTTGAGAGATAAGATGGAGTTTGGAGTTAGGAATAAGTGATATTTCATGGGTTGGTAAGGAAATGGTGTAATCTAAGTTTAGTAAGAGATGTAAACACAGAATACCAAATGAGACATGGGTATTTAGTTCCCCCATTGATATGATTCCTAAACCTTTAAGTTTACTGATCTTGTTAAAAAAGTGATATTGGTTGCAAGGTAGATACCTAGGAAAGGATCAATCATCATTCTTCTTTAAACCTATATTTGAAATGGGTAGATGTTGGGATAGGTTAATCCATAAAATAATAAGATAAATTATTAATTAATTAATCTTAAATATTACATATTCTAGGTTTAGGAGTCTAACTATTTCCAGATGAGGAGGCTAGGGTGTGCCATTTTTATGTGGCTTTACTTTCATAGATCTAGCATCAGGTCACTCCATTTATAATAAGGATGCATCTCAAGGTGTTATCAAGAGAAGTGGTTATTAATAGGATGCTGGCTAGAACCATACCATTACGATATGAGAGTTTTTAGGATTCCTCATGAAGTAGAGCTGTGGTCTGGGGTTCCCAGTTTCTTAGATATAAGATCTTTCAGTCAGTCGGGGGTAGGTCCCAACCCTCATTATCTCATTTCTCTAAGGGTGGAAAATATCAGACCCATACCAAGGGATAAAACATGTGTTTTATTTTGGAAGAAAATATCATCAATGACAAGAGTTACCAACCTTTCTAAGCAATTATAATGCAATAGGTTTTCCACTTCAGGTTCCTCCACTAAGTTAGTTTCTACTGAGCCAGTAGCAGCAGGGTGATCTAGTTTGGGATCAACATAGGGGAGATAATATAGGTAGAGTAAAACCCTAATATGCTACTCACATCCATAAAGTAGGGAAAATCCATGAAGGTGGTCTTCAATAGGTTAAGAGAGGCCACAGAGTAGGCCGTGGTCCGTTTCATGCTTTATCATTTCCAGCTCAGGGAAAGATAGACGTTGTTTGGGGAACCATTTTCTTGTTTTCTATATGGGTGAATTATTTATTTGATTAAGAATCTATGAACTCCTTTATATCACCTACCCTTTTCCATTCTTTTGGAGTTGAGGTAGATAGGATTCCAGTTCTCTTGGAATTGAATACACTAATTAGAGGCTGAGATGAATTGTATGAATTATGTAGTGACTTTGAGATAGTTTTAGGGTAACACTACTCTTGAGGAGACTTACTATGTTTACAGATACATCCATATGACATCATCCTTGACTTGGATTGGCTATATTCCTTGCAGGATATTTTAGATTGCTTCAACAGTCAAGTTGTGTTCTATAATGATGATAAAGATCCGATGGTGTTTGTTGGTGAGCGAGACCATTGAATAGGTTGGAGGTTTTTTCCATCCTTGTCATCATTGATAGCCGAGATTATGTTTACTTAATCATAGTTTCAATTATCAGTGTCTCCCAGGGTTATAGAAGAGCATCCTCATGTATTTTATAAGGAGTTTTCAGCATTTAACCATCAATGAGAGATCAATTTTGGGATCAAGGTACAACTAGGAATTTATCCTATTTCAATGTATTTGTATAGGTTAAAGCCTTATGATTTGTCAGATCTGTGAGTACAACTTGATGATATGTTGTAGTGATGTTTCTTTTCATCTGAGTGTGTCACATTAGGGTGCACTGTTTTTGTTCATGAAGAAGTATAATCATATTTTGTGGATCTGTATTGATTATCATTGCTTGAACCAGGTGACGGTGAAGAACTATTATCCTCTTTCGTGGATTTATGATTTATTATATTATCTTAAAGGAGAAATTTGGTTCTTGAATATCAATTTGTTATCTTGATATCACCATATGTGGGTGAGAGATAAGAATATTCTGAAAACACTTTCCATTATCATTATGGGCATTATGAGTTTTCTGTGATACTTTTTGGTGTGACTAATTCTCTATATTTTTTCTTGGAAGTTTTCATTGAATAAATCCTAGTAGAATAATCACATGGATTATCAATTACTAATATCATAATGAGCAAATGAATAATTCCAGACACCATAAACATACTGTTGAGACTTCGACCAAGACACCATACATAAGTAGGTAAAACACAGTCTAGTTTGTCTCATAAGACCTACTAATACATAGAGGAGATATAGTGGGACCAACCCATCACTTAATAAGTCCTATTCATTCATAATATGAATGAGGTGAAACATAACAACATATACATATGAAATTTAAATAACTTTCCCCAATTAGTAAACATAATCACTAACCATTATAAGTAATATGGTGAATGGTATCAAGATAGCACATCCACAGTCAAACTAATCATAAATCATTTAAAAAAGTATGGTAAATGATATAATAAAATATCAAAACCAATAAATCATAAGACTCAACATTGGTTGTTGAAATAGATGAAAATACTTTAAAAAACAAAAAGTAATTCTTGAGAGAAATACCATTTTTTACTTCAAAAAGAATAGTTTTTTTGGAAAATCATTTGTATTTTTCATAAAATCAGATTTTAACATGTATATCCTAGAAAATAAAAGTGAGGTATAATGAAATTATATTTTACATATAAATTATTTTCAACTGAAGTGAAAACATTTCAAAATAGCATTTAAGAAGCTTTAGAAATGAGTCACTTAGGTACGGTTTAAGGGAAAATACTAAAGAGTCTTGAAAACAGAATAAGGCGTATAAAACCAGAAATGAAAAAAGATAGTTTTTTCATGATAAAATGAGTGATTTTTGAAAAATAATTGTGGCTTAAAATATATTATGAAGTGCACTTGAAAATGGGTAAGAAACTAGGAAGTTCCTTTTAACCGAGCTTGCTTATCAGGAAGTATTGAGAAAGGATCCTTATAAAACATGTAACTACCAATAAAATAAAGAAGGATTAAGATAGATAAATATATATAGAACATTAAAACAGAATTTATGAGAGTACATAAGAATAATTAATAATTACATTGGGGTAAATAGATAGAAAGGGTAACCCGAATGAAAAATGGAGATTCGGGGAGAAACCCTTACCTTATGTATAAAAATGTTATACACTTGTACTTACCATCCTGGATAATAAAATTAGATTTATTAATAATTTAATTAAGAAAATATTCAACATGAAATTTATTTAGTATAATTTTATTAAGTTCACTTATTGTTTTTTGATGAGTTATAAGATTTAATTCCGTCGTTCGAGAGTGTTCTTTTCCTTGGTTTTCATGATTGGTTCACTTGTATACATGTATGAAAGATCATGTAAAATGAGAATAGTTTTAAAGAATTGAAATTTTATATTATTAATAAACACACATAATATTAAATGTTTATATAATCATTTGTTTATTTGGGATTAGAACGAATCATTAGATAAGACGTTAGTGATAACCGTTTGGATTATTTTAGCATTTTTTTCAATCACACACTACTTTTGCATTATAAATTAATATTATGTATATATACTAGTTATGAAATATTAAATAAGTTGAATTAAATATATTAAAGTATTTTTTAACCATACAAATGGTTTTATGACTATCCTTGAAAGCATAATTAAAAAAACAAAAACTAGTCGTCCATGAAGGTGGTAAATTAGCACCTCATGGATGATGTTTTAATTTTTAGAATAAAAAGGGAAAGAGATGAAAATTGATGGTTGATATTACATTATCATAATAAAATTACAGTATATATAATATACTGGAGTTATCATGATTTTTTTGATAGAGCTGGTAAAGAAAGGTTAAGAAAAGAAAAGAAATTGAAAGAAAATTAAAAGAAAGAAAGGGGATTTACCCCTTGAATTCTTCTCCCTCAGAACCACCTTAACAAAATTTGAAATGGTATTTTGGAGAGACAAAAAATACCAGAACATGGGGGAGTGGTTTGGGAGAGAAAATGGGTAGAATATAAAAAATTTTCAAGGCTTTGGGTGACTGAGGAGAAGGGGTGGTATTTATAGTGGAGGAGAGGGGTGTTTTTTGAATATTTTATTCATTTGTTTATTATTTTGGGTCAAGACTATGAATAATTTGAGAATTATCACTAAATATATTAAAATAATGGATTTTAGTTTAATATTATGGGATTACATCAGCCATATATAATCTATTACTCAATAAATCATGTATTTATTAAATATCATAAATTACTGTATTTCACTTCTCACAAAAAATCAACTATTTTAGAAAAATCCCAAAAATTTAACCTAATGATTTTTAGATGTGTAGAATTTAAAAATGAACTCCATTTTATGAATATAATTTTATAAATATGAGAAATTTAATTTTTAAATAAAATCACCATTTACTAAAAAATATTGATTTTAATATTATAACTGATTTTATGACAGTTTGAAAAATTAAATAAGGTCACATAAAATTATCTTATAATAATAATAAAAAAATATTAATTTATGAATCTATTTCATGAAAATAAATTTTCTTTTAAATAATTATTTTAATAATAAAATTGTGAATTAATATTTATATGTTTCACAAAAATACCAAATACTTAATTTACTATTTTTAAAACATTTATTTACTTATTTCATGATATAAATATATTATATTCTCATTCATAAGATAACTAAATTTTATGTATACTTTCATAGGTGAAGTTACTATTTTATTGGTCAAATTACTATTTCTGATGTCCACATTACTATTTGAATGGTTATATTTAATAGTATATTACAGTTTTAAACATGGTGTTGAATGAAGTATAAACTATCGAAGATATTAAATTTTAAAAGAGACATACCATAAGATCTTGGGGTATTACATTCTACCCTCCTTTAAAAAATTCATCCTCAAAATTTCTATAATTTCACCTCATAAAAATATTTGGGTATTTCTTCATCATAATTTTTTCTAGTTACAACGTCACCTCTTCAATTTTATGATTTTTCCCAAGTACCTTTTCTAATCAAGTCATCTGATTTCTCAATACCTGTTCTTTAGTGTCCAGAATCTTTATAGTCTCTTCACATTAGGATAAATTAGGTTCTAATTCTATTCCTTTAGAAGTGAGGACATGCATTGAGGCTAGCATGTACTTCCTTAACAAATAGATGTAGAATACATTGTGTACTTTAGAAAGGCTAGGTGGAATCTCCAAACAATAATCCACACCTCTAATTCTCTCCAAGATTTCAAAAGGACCAGCATACCTAGGGATTAGTTTTCATTTATTTCCAAATCTTATAACACCCTTCTATGGAGATACTTTCATAAAAACATGATCTCCCACTTGAAACTGCAAATATTTTCTCCAGTTATCGATATAGCTTTTTTTTCTAACTTTGAGCAGCTTTGATATGTGTTTGAATAGTATTTACCTTTGCTGTGGTTTCCTCCACAAGTTATAGTCCTACAAGCCTCCTTTCACCAACTTTATCTCAACAAGTTGGTGTATGAAATATCTTTCCATACAATGCTTTATATGGTGTGATTTTAATACTTTAATGGAAAATATTATTTTAGGGAACTCTACCAAAGGTAAATACTGATCCCACATACCTTGAAAGTCAAGTGAACATGATCTCAACATGTCTTCTAATGTTTGAATGGTTCTTTCAGACTTCCTATCAGTCTGAGGGTGATAAGATGTACTCAAATGAAGCTCGTTATCTCAATATTTTTGAATAATTTTCTATAATTTCGATGTAAATCATGGATCATAATAAAAAATAATTGAAATAGGTGGTCCATAAAGTCTTAAAACTTCATTGGTATAGAGCTGTGCAAGGAGATCTAGTGGAAAATATTTCCTTATAACAAGGAAATGTGTAGATTTGGTAATTCAATAAATAATTAACCATATTTCATCATTCTTTATTGGATTATTTGGTAATACAATGAAAAAATATACAATTATGTCATCATATTTCCATGTAAGAATAGATAGAGGTTGAATGACTCCTCTAGGGTGTTGTATTTTACCCTTCACCTGTTTACCGAATAAACATCTTAATACATAATCATAAATTTACTGCTTTATATTATACCAGAAAAAATGTGCCTTCAAATCTATATACATATTAGTGCTACCAGGGGATGTAGTGAAATTCAAGATATGAACATTATCCAATAATTCCCTTTTTAGATTAGTTATATAGGGAACACAAAAACTATTACCAAATTTCAAAATTCTATATTCATATATGAATTATACCAATTTCCCATCATTCATAACTTTAATTTTATTTTTAATATTCTCATGATCAGACTAATAACTTTTAATCCTTTCAAATAAAGATATTTTAACAACCATGTGAAAAAGTAGTGATGTTTCACCTCCCTTGATAATTACCATATATATCTTTACTATATTCATATACACAACATCCTTTTCAATCCTTATTTTGTTCAGAACTCCATGATCCTTTCTATTTAAATCATCTTCTACCTTATTCTCCTTCCCTGGGTGGTAGTGTATTGAAAAATCATAATTCTTGAGTAGCTAGAGCCATTAACTTTTCCTCATGTTGAGTTATTTCTATGAGAAGATATATTTGAAACTCTTGTGGTCTATATATATCTCACATATTTCACCATAGAGATAGCGTCTTCATATCTTCAGAGCAAAGAACAGTTGATAACTCAAGATCATGTGTTGGATATTTTTGTTCATGAGTTCTTAACTTCCTTGATTCATATAAAATAACTCTATCATTATTTATAAGGACACAACCAAGTCCGTTATTTGATGTATCACTATAAATAAAAAACCCACCATTTCCTGATGGTAGAGTCAAGATCAGATCATTCACTAATCTCTTATTTAGTTCTTCAAATCATTCTTCACATTCATTTGTCCAAATAAACTTAATCCATTTATGAGTAAGATTTGTTAGTGAGTTAAATAATAAAGATTTTTTTTGAATAAAACATTGATAATAACCTGCTAAACCAATAAAACAACATACCTCTGTCATGTTCGTTGGTGTAGGAAATTATTGAACAACCTTTGTCTTCATAGGACCAACTGAGATTCAATCCTAAAAGATAATATGGCCAAGAAAAGAAACTGTTTGAAGCTAGAATTCACACTTGATAAACTTACCATATAAATATTTTCTTCTAAGATTATTTAGAATAATTCACAAGTGGTTCTCATGTTCCTCATAGCTTTTTGAGTATATCAATATATCATCAATAAATACCACAACAAAATAATCAAGATATTCTTTTAATACTATATTCATCAGATCCATAAAAACATAGGGTGAATTAGTTAGTCCAAATGGAATTACTGTAAACTCATAATGCTCATACCTGGTTTGAAATACTATCTTTGTAACATCTCTCTTCCTCCCACACAATTGATGATATCCAGATCGAATGTCAATCTTTGAAAAATATTGAGATCCATGAAGTTGATCAAATAAATCATCAATTCAAGGAATATGATACATGTTATTTATTTCAATAACATTGATTTCTCTATAGTCAATGCACAACCTCATGAATCCACCTTATTGAAAAAGAGGATAGGGGATCCCCATGGAGAAAAACTAGGGAAAATAAATCCCTTATTACTCAGCTCCTACAATTGTTTCTTTATCTAAACTAATTCCACTATGGCCATTATATAAAGAATCTTTGATATTGGCCTTTCATCATGTCTTAAATCAATAGATAATGTATTCTTGCAAAATAGGTATATCTTCAATTTGAAGATTTTTTATCATCCATAGATAATGTTTTCTCTTCCACCCTAATAATTTCATTCAGTATAGATACTAGAGGTGGATATAGATAAGAATCAGATGATGAGGTTTCTTCTATATATATAAGGTATTCTATATCTTCCTCACCAATAGTAATTTACTTCTTCTTGCAATAGATTTTGGCATCATATTTTGAAAGACAGTCCATACCAAGGATGATATCAAACTCAATCATAGATATTATGGCAATTTTAGAAACTAAATCATGTTTATGTGTCATAAAGAGGACTAACCAACACATCTTTGTTTCAATGAGACTTCCCTTAAGAGTTTTTACTAACAAATCATTTATTAAATCAAAAGGAAAATTTCTAATTTTCTTAGAAAATTGAGAGGATATAAAAGAACGCGATGGTCCAGAATCAAATAAAGAGTTGGATAAGTTTTAGGAAATGATTAAATTACCTACCACCATATCATTAGGAATTTCAACCTCAGTAGTTATGATCACATAAGCTTGGACTTTCTCCCTTATCCTTTTCTAGGGAAAGATTCCTTGACTATTAGGGAAATCATTTACATAATATATCATCTATTTACAATTGTATCATTGAACATTGGTGGATTATTTATTTCTCTTGCAATCACGATCTTGGTGGACCTTTTCTCCACACTTGTAAAAAATTCCCATTCCCTTCAGGAAAGTACTGTGGCGTTTCTTCCCATGATTATCACAGGATGAAAATTCAACTCTTACCTCCTTCACCTTTTTCCTTATTTACTTTTCTAGAGTGTTCAACATCCCTCTTCTTTTCTTTCTTCACTTTAAAGTCATAATACTTAGATAATTATTTTTCTGTCTTGATAGTACATGAGACTATATATTTATATGATGAAAATTTTTGGGAGAATAGTTACCTTTGAAGGAATGGTTTTAACCCATCAAAGAATCGATCAATATTTCTCTTTGGATTGTTAATGTAATCCACAACATGCCTTTATAACCTTGTAAAGTTACTTAGCAACATTATCATACTTTTTTTTACTTATATTAAATAATTGTCTCTCCATATCTGCTCACTATTTTCAAGGGAAATATTTTTCCAAGAAAAGTTTTTTAGAATTCTTCAATTCCATGTTTGTTATCACTTCCTCCTAATTCTTGTTTTTAATTAATGACCATAATTGATCTTCATCTCCCGAGAGACAATAAATTTCTAAATAAACTTTGTGATAAATTTTTAACAAATTTTTTATATTTTTTGACAACGAATATTTTTTTATAAGATTATTTTTGTTATTTAGGAATCAGACCTATCCCATCATAATTATTTTTGTAAGAAATATGAAAGTTTCTAAATATTCAAATCCAAATATAAAGGGAGAGAAAAGTTTTTGTATTTAATATTTTTTTTCTAGAAACATGTTTACAAACTCATGTTTTTAGACTGAGAAGCACCAGAATTAGAGTATCAGACCCATGGACATCAGATCCAGATCATTGAATCCAAAAGAATTATAGGTAGAAATTGTTGATTGATGGAAGTTTTCCTTTAGTGTAATTAGAGAAATAAAGATGTTTCTCAGATAGAAAGACAGATGTTGATGAGTGAAGAAGTTTTAATGATGATGCGAATGTTTTTTGAAGAAAGTAAAGTAAGGAGTTACAAAGTTCTAAAAATTTCTAATAAAAGTCAAATGATGTTTTTCTGATCATGAAGTTATTATAAATCATGAAACTTACTCATGATAAAATCTTTTGAAAAAATAGAGTAATTGTAATGATGGAATCGATTTCGTATATCAAGATAAGGTTTTTCATTGAATCCTGAAGTACCAGAAATAGAAGATCGAATCCATAATTCAAGTTGTGTGAAGTTGATAAAGTTTAAAGAATTTAAAAGTTTTTAAGTGGATTAATCATTAAATAATTTCCATTTTTATTGAAAAATAATCGTAAAGGGATTTCTATCATAATGGAAAAATCCATCATAATGGGATTTTTATCATAATAGAAAAATCCATCGTAATGGGAATTCCATTATAATATGAATTTCATCGTAATGAGAACTCCATTGGACTGAATCTAAGAAAAAAGTTAAACCATAATGAGTTGAGAAAGAAATGCAGATCGTAAGGAGCATAGAAGGAAAAGAAGATTGTAATGAGTTGAGAAATAAAGGAAGATTGTAATGAGTTGATAAAGAAGGGCAGATCATAATGAGCTAAGAAAGAAAGGTAGATCGTAATGAGCTAAGAAAGAAAGGTATATCATAATGAGATAATAAAGAAAGAAAGATCATAATGAGATGAGAAATCAAGACATATCATAATGAGATGATAAAGAAAGGCAAATCCTAATGAGCTAAGAAAGCAAGTTAGATCATAATGAGATGATAAATAAAGGTAGATCTTAATTAGATGAGAAATAAGTTTCATCATAATGATCTTAGGATGTTTCATCATACTAAATAAAAGATAGGAATTTCAAGAAATTTGATTACGGAGAAGAATTTATGTGAATAGTTGAAGTGGAAAAACTTGAAATTCAATTATATATAAATCTTAGAGAAATATGAGAAGGTTTGAAGAAGTAGAAGTTAAAGTTTAAATGCGAGATATTTTCAGTGTTTAAAATATAAGAAAGTGAAGAAAGTTTTCAAGTTTCCTACTCTTTATTTTCTCAGTTTCCTATAAATACCTAATCAGATCATTTATTCATCAATAAGTTTTACATAAGAGGAAAAGTAAGTGAACTAAAGAATTCTAGTGAAAGTTATTTTTATACTAAGATCTTAGAAGAATATCAGACACCTGAAAGTTTTGTTTACTAGATAAAATAATTGTATTGAGTCAATCGGATTGAGTTAATCAAACTAAAGAAAATTGTATTCAGAATTTTAGTAGAGTTTGAATTTTTCATATTTAGAATGAGTTCATCATATTGATAAGATCATATTGAGTCAATCAAACTGAAGAAGATCATATTGATCATTTTAGCAGAGTTTGAGTTTTTCATATTGAGAATGGGTTCATCATATTGATAATATCTTATTGAGTCGATAAGACTGAGAAATATCAAATTGAATTTATGAGTAGATCTTGAGAAGTGAAGATTGAGTAAGGAAGAATCATATTGACTTCATCGGATTGAGAAAATCGGATCCATCCAAATCAGACTAAGGATTCAGACTGATCAATTTTGGAACAGTTTCAATAAATATTTTATTCTTTTATTTGGATTAATTATTTTGTATGAAACTTTGTAAACTGATAAGAGTTATTATAATATTTCCTATTGGTATATAGAATGTGTCTAATGGGAGTTGAAACAAGTTTTATTCACTTCTTTATAATAGTGAACTTCTATAGACCCATGGGAGTGGATATGGAAAGGATGTAAGTTCTCACACTGAGGCTGAAACTTGTAAATCTTGTGTAATTTACTTGATTTACTACTTTTTCATGCATGAGTATTTACTAAAATTTAATAAGGAAATAAATCTTAACAGGTTTCATGAGTTAATTTTCTAAAAGTTTTGAAACTCATAAAAAGTGGACAATTGATTCAACCCCCCTTATCAGTTATTATTCGATCATTTGGAACTTTAATTAGTATTAATGGGAAGGTTCCCTTGTTTAATCTTTATCATAGATAATATCAATTCTATCAATAGTAGAGGAATTCCTATATTTGATAGAAAAAATTATTATGGATGAAAAAATAGGATGATTCCTTATCTCCTATATCTTGGCCTGAAAGTTGTTGATGCTGCTACTATTGGTTTTCCACTTATTGACAAAGATGATCCTATGACATTTTCTGATAATAGAAATATAAAAGTTTATGGAAAGGCTAGAAATGAAATCCTTATGTCCTTATTAGAGAATTTTTATCAGAAGGTGTTGGGTCTCAATACTTCAAAATGTATGTGGGACAAGATGGAAAGTATTTTTGAAGGTAATAATAAAGTGAAGGAATAAAATATATAAATCTCACATAGTAAGTATAAAGATATCAAAATGAGAGATGGATAAACTATTGATGAATAATTCACTAGGGTAAATGAAATTTTTTGTAACATCAAAGGATTCAAAGATCTCCTAGAAGATTCCATAATTGTGAATAAACTTATGAGAAACTTTCTAGATAGGTTTGATTCTAAAATCTTCTCTTTATAAGATAAGGATGATTTATCTCTTGATGAAATGCATAAATTTATTATTACTTATTAAATGAAGAAATATCCAAAGTTTAAAAATAATATGAAAGATGAAATGGATTTTGAAGCTATGAGAAAGATAAAAATCCAAGATGTTGAAGAATATGAACCTTGTGAGTTTGAAGGTAAAGAGGATGATGAGTTGAATGATAAAATCATGTCTCTTATATCCAAGAACTATTGAAGAGGAAGAAGAAAATATGTAGGTAAACTTACTTTCAAATGTTTTGAGTGTGGTAGAATTGGACACTTTGCTATGAATTTCCCCAAGAAGAAAGTTAGAGAATATCAAGTTGAGTCTAATGAAAAATCTCGATGGAAAGAGTGGAACAAAAGTTATAAATAATAAAAGTTATCCAAAAAATCCAAAATAAGTTTACTGGAAACAAGAGAAGTATGTTGAGTAAGAAAGATGAATCAAACTCAACTGACAACAATTATTCTAAAGATGAAAGTTCAGAAAAATTCAGAACCTTCATTGAAAAATTTGAGAAAGTTTAAGACTCCTTAAATAGTGAAGAAGAAGAAAATGAATAATCTTTTAGTGTGCATCAACTCAGAATAAAACTTCTTGCATGTTTTGAGAAAATCAAATATCTCAAGAAAGAAATAAAAATGATAAAGAAATATTGTGAATAAGTTACTTAAGGAAGAAAATATGTCATCAAGCAGGAGGATGAATACATCCAGGAGATCTTAAGTTACAAACTTAGAATTGATGAATAGGGAAAGATGGTTGAAGACATCAGTAAGAAGTTATAAGTTAAGGAATAAAAAATTAACAAGTTTCCATAAAGAAATTTAGAGTCCAAAAATACCTTGAGAAAGATAAATGAAAAATTCAAAAAATCCTTGGAAGTAAAATATGAGATTTATAAAGTTGGTGAGAAGAATCAAATCAAGAATTAGGTGAAATCATCACCCACCCAAAATAATATTTCACCTGATTTTTATAAAATTTCAGGTTCTAGAAAAAGTATTAGGAAATATTGGGTGGAAAAAGGATGTGAGAAACCTATCACATTTACAAAATTTGAAAACTCACCAAAGAGGAAAGATGGTCCACGACCAAAGTTTATTGAAATAAGAAGAAGTTATCAACCTTAATAAGACTTCTAAAAATAAAGATATCACTTCAATAGAAAATAAAGATTTAATATCTAATATTGGTGTTGTGGAATCTATGGACATAGATATTATAATTGTTGGCATAACCTATCTCTTCCTATAAGAAGGTTTGATGAAAGAAGAATCAATAACTTTCCTAATCCATAGGAAGTTTGAAAATTAAAATCTCAATATATGAGAAACCTTCCAACAAAAAATCAATTTGAATGTCTGGAAGAAGTTTGTGGAATATTATATGAGGCTGGTCATCATGAAATTTTTTTTATTACACTCTTTCTGGAACAAGTTTCTTATGGTATAAAAGAAAAGTAAGTTGGAAAGAAGAAATTAGAATAATGATATTTTACTGTTGATACATATTTAAAAGAAATTAAAAGAAACAAACCATGGATACTTTATAGTAGTTTTTCTTCACATATTACAGGTGATATAAAAATCTTGAAACATGTTGAAAGTCACGATGGAGGAGCATTTACCTTTGGTACTGATAGTTTCTTAAAAATCAGTGGAATCAAAACAACTGAAATTGAAGAAGAAAAGTTGAAATATAAGGAAGTTTTATTTTTTGATGGGATAAAACTAAACTTACTTAGTGTAATTAAACTTTGTAATGATGGAAAAGAAATAATCTTCACAAAATATTCTTATTTTATCAAAATTTTGAAAGATGGAAAAGTGATTATAAAAGGATAAATAACCATTGAGAATCTTTTCCAACTATGAGAATTTAACAAATCCTGTTACTTAAGTGCTGAAGATGAAAATAAATTATGGCATCAAAGACTTGGCCATCTTAGATATAAAAACATGAACAAACATTCTAAATTTTATGTTATTAGAAACTTTCTAGAATTGAAAAGAAGAGAAGAAGATGTTTTTATTACTTGTTAGAAAGGAAAAATTGCAATGTATCGAAAATTTTATGTATTTTTTAAATTATATGGGATTATTTTGAGGCTAGGAACTAAGATGTTATGTGATTTCGAGACCCAGTGATCTTGGAATAGATGTTTGAACTTTTTTTAGTTATTTAAAATAGTGAGTGTGTGTGGTTTTGGAAGCTTCTAAATGGATGCCCGGATCAAAAATCCTAGGGCACCGTTTCATTAGAAATGATGACATTACCTAAGGACCTAACCCTAACAAGTTCAAGTTGAGGTTAAAAGTTATTTTTTGAGTTTTTTAAAGAAAAAATGAAATAAACTTAAGAAAGTTTATTTTATTCAAATTTGTTTCGCTACGACGCAACGTCGAGCCAACTATTTCATTTAATAAATGAAACAATACAAAGACACTGAAATCGAACCATAACAGAAAATCTGTTTCATTTTATAAATGAAACAGTGCAACGATGCAGTGAATCAATGTAATAGAAACACTAAAACATGTTTCTTTAATTAATAACTTAACCTGGATACTTGATTTTTGGGTGGTTCTATATTATCTATGAACCTATGGAGGACTTGTGTTGGCAATCAATGAATGATGACTAACAATGAATTTCCAATGACAATGAGCACTCCCCCTCCTCTTCGAGATATCTCACTTGCAGTGACAGATAGAGGATGATCATGGATAGATTTACATCAATGATGAATTCTTTCCTTCAACTGATCCTATTTTCCAAGTAAGGGGTTTTGATTTTTTTCATGGTCTCCCTTCCCCTGTTATTATTTCTAAACGTCGAACACAAGTAAATACACTAATAGATTGACCCACAAATTAGTCGACTATGTGGGAACAAGAATCTACATGTAAGGATTAAAGAGGGGATTATTATTTTAGTGATATTTTTAACATCCCACTTTTTTATTCTAACGCAATGAATGAAGGCCAAATAAACAAGGTCGATGTTCATTGCCTTGGGAGTTCATTGTGATCTCCTCTCCCTCTTGCGTTCTTCACCTATGGACCCCCATGGTCATGTCAGAATATTTTTGTTATGTTTTGAACATGGTAAAACCCCCATATCAATGAAGAGATAGCTTGGAGCACACTACAGTGAAGGTGGCGACCCAAGGATCACAGCAAAGCTTCTAGATCAGAAAACAGACCACTAAAGTGAGTTCGTTGGACCCCAGAAGAACTTGTCGGCACGCCGGCACATGCCAATAGTGGAATTCAGTGGTGGAGGCTATGACGGTGTGGAATAGAGGCACTGAAGGGGTGTCGTGTTAGGCAAGAAGACCCGCGGCCGAGCTGTGGGTGTGCGATGGCACGCTGTCCGTGGGAGGCGACCGACCAGCTGTTAGCCGCATGACGCAGAGCCGATGTGGCGGTCACTGCATTTAGGATGAACCGAATCAGCCTGTCAACGCAGGCTGGGCCAGAGGTGGAACTATGCTACTTGGCAGAAACTAGCCCGCCAGTGTGGGCCAGGTCGTAGGAAGGGAACGGGGCCGCTGGGGGGCCCGACTGGATAGAAACTGGCCCGCCATTATGGGTCGAGCCGGAGGAAGGGGACCGGGATGCTGGGCTTCCTGGTGGGCTGGACCCATGGACCAACGAGCCCAATGGTCCTGGCCCATGGGCCAGGACAGACCGGGTTGGGCCGGGCCCGACCCAACCAATCCCTTTTTACTAAAACACCCATAGATTCTAAACCGTACATCCGATTGATGAGTCGTTTGTGGAATTGGGACCCTCACGATGGGGAGGTCCTTTTGGTATAAACTAATTAGACTTTATTGAGAGTTAATATATGACCTATGGATTGAGGAGTAGATTCTATCAGAATCAATCACACTACGAGCAGGGATGCTATGAATTGTTGTGACAAGAAGACTAAAACAAGCGGGTCTAGGTGACCCAGTGTGACAAGTAAATGAGAGGGTCTGGGTGACCCAGTAGTCCAAGGAGATGAGTGGGTCTAGGTGACCCAGCAGACCAAGGAAACGAGCGGGTCTAGGTGACCCAGCAGACCAAGGAGATAAGCAGTTCTAGGTAACCCAAACAGCCTAAGTGATGAGCGGGTCTAGGTGACCCAACAGACCTAAGCACTCATCAGGGATGAGTGCTCCAATGGTACAAGGTGTTAAGTGTTATGACTATCAGTCTTTCTTTCCTTTATTTAGATTTATTCCTGTGTGAGTTTACTCTAGTGACTCTCTCTTGACTGTACTTCTTAGGGGATACATTTCATGTACCTCTTTGGAAGTCTACTTTGTGCATACTTTCCTTTGTGATATTTCCTTTGTGTTTTGGGGGTCCTTAGTGAGTATTGTGTTACTCACCCCTATACGGGCTCCACCCACATGTGTTGTGTCTTGTACAGATGACAGACGCTTTGATAGAGGCCTTGGTGGTCTGAGACCAGGCAATGCCCAGTGAGATCTTATAGATGAGGCGTACTTCTACGACTTTAGGTGATACCCCTTCACCTACCCTTCAGGTAGGGTTTACCATATATGTACTTTAGGGTCTTACACTTTCTTTTTGTTAGGTTTGTATTCTGGCCCCTTTACTTTTAGTTTTGTACTATTATTCTCGGTGGCTGTCTTAGTGACATGCATGTTTAATTTTCAGCATTATGGGATGGGGATGTGTGTGTTTGCATATAGGTACTCAAGAAAATGCCTCCCACTTGGAGGATATTGCCTTTTTCACTAGTTGACAGCCCATGTACTTTGAGAGGCAGGCTTAGGGTAGTCTCATAACGGGCCTCAGGGTATGATTCATGACAAAAATGACTAATAAAAGTCATAAGAGAGTTGATATTCAGTCTACCATACCTCTTAAACTTATTCATTCTGATTTTTGTGGGATGATGATACATCAATAAAAAAAATATATTTATAATTTATCACTTTTATTAATGATTTTAATTGAATTAAAAACATCATGTTTATGAAACACAAGTCAGAGGCTATGAAAATATTTAATTTTTTTAGAAAATAAGTTGAGAAAGAAATGGGGGTTTATATAAATAAGTTGAGAACATATAATAATACCAAATCCACCAGTAATGATTTTAAAGATTATCTGAGAAAACATGGTATCAAATATTAGTATATTTCTCCCTATACTACATAATAAAATTTAGTAGGAGAAATAAAGAATATAATCTTGGTGGAAATGGGAAGAAGTATGTTAGTAAATACAGACTTTCAAAGGTTTACTAGAAAGAATCTGTCAGTATAGCTATACATATTCATAACATATTTTTTCTAGGACTGGAATCAAACATGACTTATTATGAAATTTGGTAAAACAAAAAACCTTCATTTAAATACTTCAAAGTTTTTAGAACTCCATGTTTACTTAAAATCAAAAATCCATATTTGGGAAAGTTTGATGATAAATACGAGGAAGGAACTTTTATGGGTTATTCAACAAATGGAAGAAGTTACAAATGTTGGAACAAACATTTAAAAAAGTTGGTGGACTCATATGATGTGAAGGTAATTGAAAATAAAAATTTCTTAAAAAAATTTGTTGAGAATGATGAGGAGGATAAACTGAATATTTCTAAAAATAGTGAAAGTAAGTCAAAACATCCTTAACAAGATTTAGAAAATTCATGTGATGAGGAAAGTTTAGTTAGGAAATAAACTTTTAAATTTATTACTTTAAAAAAACATGCTGAGTTCAAAAATATTAGTAGAAATCATAAGACTCCAGTTCAGACAAGAAGAAAATTGATATTAGAAAATCAGACTTCACTTATCTCAAAAGTTGAAACAAAATCAATTTCAGAAGCTATTTAACACAAAGAATGGGTGGATGTTATGAATGAATTGTTTTATTAGATTGAGAAGAATGAATCATGGAAAATTTTTCCACAAACAGAAAAAAATGTTATCTGAATGAAGTGGGTTTATACATTCAAGTTAAATAAACATGGAGAAGTTTCAAGAAATAAATCCAAGATTGTTTGTAAATTATATGCACAGGTGGAAATTGAGGATTTTAAAGAAAATTTTTCCCTAGTTGCATGATCAGAAACTATTAGAATGTTTCTTTCAGTGGCCACACATCTAAATTAAAAAATTTATCAGATAGATGTAAAGTCATCTTTCTTAAATGGCGAGATTAAGGAAAAATATTACATTGGAAAACCTTGTGGGTTTCTACTTAATTAGGATGAAAACAAAGTTTATCAACTGAATAAATCTTTGTATGGGATGAAACAAGCTCCATGTTCCTGGTATTCAAAATATGACAATTGTTTGATAATGTTAAATTTTTCTAAAGTAAAAGTTGATATAATATTATATGTGAAAGATGTTGACTCTGGAAATCTAATTGTAATTGTTTATATGGATGATATAATTTTTCTAGGTTTAGAGAGGATGTTTATAAAACATTTTTTGAAGTAATGAAGAAGAATTTTGAAATGTTAATGCTGAGAGAATTAACTTTCTACCTTGGATTATGAGTTCAAGAAAAAGAAAAATACATTTTCATATCTCGAGAAAAGTATTCTAGGGAATTGTTAAAGAAATTTGGATTGTTAAAATCCAAATAATTTTCCACTTCTATTTCGTTGAGAAAAAAGTTGATTAAAGATGAATCCGGAAAAAGTGTAAATCATAAATATTTTTAGAAGATGATAATAATTCTACTTTATCTTATAACCTCAAGGCCTAATATTGTTTATGATGTGAATTTATGTACCATATATCAAAGTTATATGAAATAACTACATATTTTTTAAGAAAAAATAATTCTATGATATGTAAAAGAAAAAAATTCACATGGGTTTTTATACAAAAGATATAGTGAGAAGAAGTTTCATATGTTTACTGATGGCAACTGGGCTGGAGACTGTAATGATAAAAAATAAACCTGAGGAAGAACATTTTTCTTGGGTGAATGTTGTGTGAGTAGGAATAGTATGAAACAAAGTTCAATAACTTTGAGCATAGTTGAATTCGAATATGTTGCAGCTACTCAGGCTTGTACTCAAATGTTGTGGATGAAAGTTAAGTTTGAATATTTTAAAGTAAATGTTTCTAAACCATTGAAGATACTTTGTGATAATCAGAGTGTAATTTATCTTTCTAAAAATCCTATCTAACATTTACAATCAAAACACGTTGATATAAAGTTTCAATTTATAAAAGAGGAAGTTGTTGTTGGTGATGTTATGCTGGAATACATATAAAAAAAGTATCAAATTGCTGATATTTTTACAAAATCCATGTCTAAAGAAATATTTGTGGAGTTGAGGCTGCAACTTCATGTTCAACCTCCTCCCATGACTTCCTAAATCTCATAAGGAAGTACCCCCACCGTGCTTTCAATTATCTTGACAAAGGGGGAGAGAAAGTAATAAATTTGTGATTTGTAATATTTTTTTACTTATCTTCCATTAATGAACCTGAATTTGTGGTTATCATAAAATGGGGGAGAGAAAAAGAAAAGTAAGAGAAAAATAAAATTGATGGAGAGTTTATCTTTACATGGATGCAAAATTTTCTTATCACCAAGGGATAAAATTCCTTCAAAAAACTACTTCATCCATTAGTATAATGTCATGACACTCTCTTTTTAGCAAGTCTACATTTTGATAAAAGTAAAAAACTTAAGCTGTTTACAAAAGTTGAGTTGTGAAAAAGTTCTTAGAGTTAAAAAAGTTTTCAACAAGGGTTGTCAACAAATCCAAAGGGGGATATTGAAGAACCTTTGTGATAAATTGTTTTAACAAAGTTTTTTTATTTTTTGAAAACTAAACTTTTTGTATAATATTTTTTTTATTCAAGAATCATACCCATTCCATCGTAATGAGTTTCTTAAGAAATTTGAAAGTTGTTGAATGTTAAAACCCAAACATAATGGGGGAGAAAGGTTTTTGTCTTTAATAATTTTTTTTCGAACACAGGTTTACAGACTCATGTTCTCAGATTGAGAAGCACTAGAATTAGAGTATTAGATTCATCAACATCTGATTCAGAACATTAGATCCAAAATAATCAGAGGATGAAATTATTGTTTTTTGGAATTTTATTATTTCTATAATCAGAGAAAGAAAGAAGTTTATAAGTTAGAAATATAGATGTTTCTGAGTGAAGAAGTCATAATGATGCTAAAAAGGTTTATTGAATAAAGTTAATTCAAGATTTAGAAAGTTCTCAAACTTTCTAATAAAATTCAGATGATGTTTTTCTCATCATGAATTTATTATAAATCATGAAACATACTCATGATAAAAGGTTTGGAAGAAATGGAGGAATCTTAATGATTGAATCAATTTCATTTATCATGAAAAAGTTTTTCATGGGATCTAGAAGTACCAGAAATAGAAGATCAGATCTAGAAGTCAGAATGTGTGAAGCTAATAAAGTTTTAATAAGTTCAAAGTTTCTAAGTGGATTCATCATTGAATACTTTCCATCTTTATTAAAAAATCATCGTAAATGGATTTCCATCGTAATGGGAAAATCCATCATAATGTGAGTTCCATCATAATGGGAAAATCCATTATAATGGTAATTACATCATAATATGAATTCCATCATAACGAGGATTCCATCAGACTGACTCTAAGAAAGAAATTCATACTGTAATGAGCTGAAGAAATAAAGGAAGATCGTAATGAGTTGAGAGAGGAAAATCGTAATGATATGAGAAAGAAAGGAAGATCGTAATGAGATGATAAAGAAATCTAGATCATAATGAACTGAGAAAGAAAATAATATCATAATGTGATGAAAATTAAAGGTAGATTGTAATAAGATAATAAAGAAAGACATATAATAATGAGATGAGAAAGAAAGGTGGGTCCGAATGAGCTGAGAAAGAAAGGCAGATTTTAATGATATGAGAATGAAAGATAGATATTAATGAGATGAGAAAGAAGTTTCATCATAATGAGATGAGTATGTTTCATTGTACTGAATAAAATATAGGAATCTCAAGAAAGTTTATTATAGATAAGAAGTTATGTGAAGATTTTTAATGGTCAAACTTGAAATTCAATTTTGTGAAAATCTTAGGGAAATATGAGTACGTTTAAATAAGTCAAAGTTGAAGTTTAAATGTGTGATATTTTTAGAGTTTTGAAATCTAAGAAATCGGGGAAAGTTTTTGAGTTTCCTATTCTTAATTTTCTCAGTTTCCAATAAATACTTCTTAGATTATTCATTCATTGATAACTTTTATGTAAGAAAAAAAGGTGGAGCACTGAAAAATTCAAGTGAAATTTATCTATGATATGATATCTCATAAGAAGACCAGACATCTGAAAGTTTTGCTTACCAGATAGAAGAATCGTATTGATTCAATCTGATTGATTCAATTAGACTGAATAAGATCATATTGAGCATTTCAAAAGAGTTTGATTTTTGTATATTGAGAATGAGTTTATCATATTGAGAAGATTGTATTGATTCAATCAAATTGAAGAAGATCGTATTGAGCATTTGATCAGAGTTTGAGTTTTGTATATTTAGAATGGGTTCGTCATATTGAGAAGATAATATTGATTTGATCAAACTAAGAAACATTTTACTAAGTTTTTGAGCAGAGTTTGAGAAGTGTATAATGAGTAAAGAAGAATCGTATTGACTTTATCAGTTTGAGAAAATCAGATCCATCTTGTAACACCCCAGGTAAATAAAGAATATGACATTTTCATATTTATCCATATTTGTGAATAAAATATTAATATGACTTTAAAGGGGACTCTATGCTCGATGGCGTACCCAACACGCAACAACGAGTTTCTTGGGAATCTTACGTTGCACTCTAATAATAAAATAATATTATTTTAAATAGTAGTTAACATGTAGCCGTTGTATTGGCGGGAATGGATAGAAATAACTAAAATATGATAATATATGTTTTTTAAATGTTTTTACATTTACCCAATAAAAGATAAAGGCTTAAAATATGGAAAGAATTCAATTTTAGGATTTTATACCCTAATTTTCACTAAAGGTTCACTTATCGCCTTTTGATGGAGAACTGTCATTTAATATAGTTTTGATCACTCTTATACATTCTTTTGGACCAAATAAAACTCTTCTTTAGAATCGGGACATCAAATTTTACTTTGTGTAAATTTTTGGTATTTTTCCGATAAAGTTCATTTTTTAATGAATAGTGTAAAATGTTGTATTTTAATTCAAAACCTCTTTTTAATATAATTTATTTATATGATTATATTACCTTTTTAATTGGGTTTAAAGTGAAATTAGAATATATTTTTACCATTAAATCCAATAGTGGTCGTTGGAATTAATTTCACTTTGAAAACAGACTTAAACTAGTGTCAATCTTTTGATACTTATTGTTTCATAAAAACACGCTATTTGCTCTGACAGCGGGAATTAATTATTAAATTAATTAATGTGACTTATAGGTTTTGAATTTTGTAAAATATACTTCATTTTTGAATTCGGAATATCAAATATAGCTTAGGGTGATTTTTTGGGATTTTTCTGAAAAACTTCAATTTTTGATGAATAGTGAAACCACTAAGTGGTACTTATAAAAACTGATTTTTCCTTTTAAATGAAATTTTGCCATCTTTGTGTTTTGAATTTCAAAAATCCGACATACATGGTTGTCATTAAGAAGTAAAATGTGGTTCAATGGGATAAAAATAATTTTTTGGTGAATAGTAACTTATTAAGTTTTTAATCGCGATTAGAGGTAATTAGTGTAGTTTAAGGTAAAAAATAATGATCTAATAATATGAAATGAACTTGACACATGTCCTAACCTCATTGGATGTGTCATGGCCGACCAAGACAACCCATGGGTCAACATGGGGACCCCATGAATCCACTTTGGTTGGAAAATGACATTAATATCTTTTTATTTAAAGTTAATGTAAAAATGAGACAAACATGAAATGTTTTACTAAAACAATTTTTACATGGGGATATACAAATAATATTTTTGACTATAAATATTAATTGGAAAGATAAAAAGATTTCCTACATCATAGTATTTTTTTTATAATTTTTAGACATTAAATAAATTAAATTATTTATGACATCATGATGATGCAGCGATGACCTCATTATTTAACGATTTAAATAAAATGGAAAGATAATGTAATATCTAAGACCTAAACATTTCCAAAACCTATTGGATGAGTGGATTTAGAACCCTTATCACCTTATCCTTGAAATACATCAATGTGGGACCTTTAAAATCCGAAACTCTTTTGAAAATAATGTAACATTTTGTAACTTTACAAGAGTGCCCCTCCTCTCCTTTTATAAAAGGCCCCCACCTCTACCTCATTACCCGCACTCCCAAAGTCTTTGGCTCGAACAACCTTTGCCCATTTTGTCTCTCCACTTCCCTCTCTTACTCCTTGAAGCCTCACTTTGGGCAGAAGTATTCCCAAGAAAGCCTTTGATCTCAAACCAAAGGGAGTTACCCGATTTTAAGGAATATAAAGAAACGAACAAGACAAGTTGGACTTGAGGTAAGGGATCCTACTCCTCTCTTTCTTTTTAAGTACAATATTTTATGTCATTCATTATAATCTCATCTTTCTTTTTATTGGGATGTTCTTTTATATTACTCTTACTGTAATTTTTATGTTCATATGATGAGAGACCCTATTCTCTCTCATCAATCTATTTTGGAAGTTTTGAGTGGTGCCGTTAGGTTGCCAAATTTTCGTAAGAGATCTAACCTCTCTCTTTCTCTTTAAGTACTCCCCTTTATGTAACTTCTTTTAAGATCCTCTTTGTTATGATGGGGAATGTTCTTTTATATTCCTCTTGCTATACATTTTATTGTAATGTGATGAGATTCCCTATTTGATCTCATCAATCCATTTTTTGAAGTTTTGAGTGGCGCCGTTAGGCTGCCGAGTTTTCGTAAGGTATTTTTCATCTCACTTTTATTCCCGTGAGATTTATGCTACATTTGCCAAAATTTCCTTTGAGTGGTGTATGTACTGACCATTACTTTACTCATTGTGTAATATTATTTCATTTATGAGTATTTACATCAATGATGTATTGTCCTTCTTTCACGGGGCGTATGTTTCGAAAGATACCCATGTCGGTAAGGGAACCTTTCACCCTCCTCTTTTTAAAAGACTTATTTTGTTATGTCTTTTAATTCACATAATATTATTTTGGGATATGTTCTTCTATATCCTTATTTATGTAAATTTTATGTCCAAGTGATGAGATACCCTTTTTTTATCTCTCATCAACTCATTTTGATGTGACGCCGTTAGGCTGTCAAGGGAACTTCTTAACCCAATTTCGATTTATTTGGGTTCAACATGTAGTTATTGAATATGTCATCCTTTGAATATGTGTGAATGAACTTTGATTATTTTAAACTTAGTATCCACTTATATTTGGTGTATTCGTTTGTCACACATAATTATGTAATTGATTTATCCTTAAACCAAGGATACCATCTTTGTATGGGACTTCGTCTCAATCTCCTTTCATTGAGGCATTTTTTGTTTTATACACAACCTTCTTTTATACTGTGTATAAACCCCTTTGACTTTTACGTTTATCCAAAAGGAATATTTTTTATACGAAGCGTTTTTCTAAACGACAAAAGGGAATGTTTTTGTCGTACGTATGCGGAGACAACGACTTCTCCGCTGCCGTGACCGTTATTTGAGTTTCGGCTTCCTCTACAAGCCATACCTTCTTTTTAAAAGAAAAATAAATACCATGTTTTAATTGTCTTTTATTTTGGTATTGAAAATGGTTTTCAAAATGTTTTTATATCAATGTGTTGTATTGATATCTTGTGATTGAAAGGTGGAAATGTTATGTTTCCTTTATGCATGTTTTATGTGATACGATTATGTTGCGGTTCTTGGGAATTATTATGAAGACGGGTGGTTCTGTGATAGACTAAGGGCAGGTGAGCCTGATATAGCTCTCCAATGCATTTGGTAACGCGAAGGAGTGAAACGTTAAGGTTTCTCCGAAGAGATTTAGGGAATATACTGTGATGGGTATTCCAAAACGTAACCAAGAGGGTTACTCACTACGTAAGAATGTTATGAATGCCTCAAGTTACCTTTTATGTATTATGATTTCTATGATTTATTCATGGTTTGACGAGGTATGTTAAAGTGCCTAAGTTTTATGGGTAAAGTATGATTTGATTCTTATGTATATATGAACTCATGTTTCCTTTCCATATTTTTATAACCCTTACTGAGCTTTTTATGCTCATCCCAGGTTTTTGAAATGTTTTTCACAGGTCAAGGGAAAGGTACAAGATGTGATGATAGTGTCAAGGATGTGTCAAGAAAGAATCCATGTTTTATTTTCAATATGTTTCCGTTGATGGGAAGAATGAATACTGTATTTTATGTAACCACTTTTTTTAAATGTGGAATGTAATGCAAGTTTCATGATCTAATTCTCTAAATCTCTAAACCTGAAAAGATCCTCAATGTGTAATCTTGTAATAACTCAAGATTAAGTAAGGTTTAAGGCTGGGGCCTTATAGTTGGTATCAAAGGGAGGTTTATATAACTTTAGAGGTTATGGTATTCTTTAAGCATAAGTGACATTACCATAATGGTTAGGATTTCAGAAAGAGTCCTAGTTTTAGATAAAGTGAATGAGTAAGTATATCTTAGTGTTTACCATACTCATTAGTATATGATGGTTTTGTCGATATACTCACACTGACATTTATGTTTTTAGTGAATGTATGGATCTAGTAGGCACCAAAGAGACAACAGGTTTGAAGGAAAATGTGGTGGTTCTCTGATTAAGATACTAGATAAAATGGAGGATTCAATGAGGAAACTCGTGGTTGTTCTAAACCAAATATCAAGGAGTCATGATCAACCACTTGAACCTTGGTATGTTCTGTAATGCATCATGTACGAGATGACCAATCGATGTGGAAGTTCAGGTAATAATTATAAAGGTAACCATTAGAGTTTATATGATCCTTACTTTTGAGGTAATTATGGGTTATTATATGATATGCTGGAAAATGAAAGGCATGAGATAAACTTGAGGTTAAAATATGTTATAGTTATTTTTGATGATTTTATCCCTTTCAGAGGAATGATTTAAGAATTATATAGTTTTGGAAAAAGGACAACACGCAGACCGTGTGACAACCCGTCGCGTCAGACAAAGCTGCGGGAATCGAACCCACAACCAAAGTGCGACTGATATTTATCGCCTACCACTGGACTACGTGAAGTCCCTGGTTATTTTGACTAATTCTTTTTAGTTATATGATTTTATGAATTAAGAGTAAGTTTATTTTGGGTTATTTATGAAAATTATTAACCTATCATGGAGGATATGTGATTAAGTTAATTACTTTTCAATACGAGACTTTAGGAGCAACTGATGTTGTTTGGAGATAAATGTTACGATTTAACTTGGAAGACTATGTGACTAAATCCTTAAAATATTTGGGTTTCAATCTTAGATTGGTTTACTTTGAATAATTTTGTGGACAAATTGTTTATCGGATGGTCCTCGTTGAACTTTGGGTTTTGTTGGACAAATTTTGGAGATTAAGCATAGATTTTCTTTTTATAAAGGGTTATCATTTTCTAGATTTTCTAATCTTGTACTAAACTTTTTTTGGTTTTGGTTTTGGTTAAAGTCTAAAGACATGGGAAGTATATAGTTCTCTTTTGTGGATTAGCTGATTCTCTAGAAGTTGATTATAGTACTCTTAATGCGAACAAGTCTCCCTAAATACTCGTCTTTTGGAAAAAATATGAGTTTGATTAAGGAATCTAGTAAAAGTTGAAAGTCAACATGATAAGTGATTATGTTTCCTTATGAATAAATTCCTCAATAAAAAGTAACTTAAAACAAAAATGTTGTCTATTAACTTTTCCTACTGGGGAATCGAATACCGTTTAACCCATCACATGTTTGTGATTTTCTTATGGTTAACTTTCTCCTAGACATGTTTACTATCACTCTCCATCAGAACATGACCCTTTGTTTTCTCCTCCATATCCATATTTTCATACTTGGAATCCTAGTATGGGTTAACTCGGGTGACATTTGTACTTCTCTCCCATTCTTTTAAAGTGATTGTTTTACCGACTCTTGTTCCGATGTGGGACTTTCAAGGATGTTTCCAAGCTCAATTTTAAAAATTGTGAGGACGCAATTCCCAAAAGGGGGGAAGGATGTAACACCCCAGGTAAATAAAGAATATGACATTTTCATATTTATCCATATTTGTGAATAAAATATTAATATGACTTTAAAGGGGATGCTATGCTCGATGGCGTACCCAACACGCAACAACAAGTTTCTTGGGAATCTTACGTTGCACTCTAATAATAAAATAATATTATTTTAAATGGTAGTTAACATGTTGCCGTTGTATTGGAGGGAATGGATAGAAATAACTAAAATATGATTATATATGTTTTTTAAATGTTTTTACATTTACCCAATAAAATATAAAGGCTTAAAATACGGAAAGAATTCAATTTTAGGATTTTATACCCTAATTTTCACTAAAGGTTCACTTATCGCCTTTTGATGGCGAACTGTCATTTAATATAGTTTTGATCACTCTTATACATTATTTTGGACCAAATAAAACTCTTCTTTAGAATTGGGACATCAAATTTTACTTTGTGTAAATTTTTGGTATTTTTCCGATAAAGTTCATTTTTTAATGAATAGTGTAAAATGTTGTATTTTAACTCAAAACCTCTTTTTAATCTAATTTATTTATATGATTAGATTACCTTTTGAATTGGGTTTAAAGTGAAATTAGAATATATTTTTACCATTAAATCCAATAGTGGTCGTTGGAATTAATTTCACTTTGAAAACAGACTTAAACTAGTGTCAATCTTTTGATACTTATTGTTTCATAAAAACACGCTATTTGCTCTGACAACGGGAATTAATTATTAAATTAATTAATGTGACTTATATGTTTGAATTTTGTAAAATAGTCTTCATTTTTTAATTCGGAAAATCAAATATAGCTTAGGGTGAATTTTTGGGATTTTTCTGAAAAACTTCAATTTTTGATGAATAGTGAAACCACTAAGTGGTACTTATAAAAACTGATTTTTCCGTTTAAATGAAATTTTGCCATCTTTGTGTTTTGAATTTCAAAAATACAACATACATGGTTGTCATTAAGAAGTAAAATGTGGTTCAATGAGATAAAAATAATTTTTTGGTGAATAGTAACTTATTAAGTTTTTAATCGCGATTAGAGGTAATTAGTGTAGTTTAAGGTAAAAATAGTGTTTTAATAATATGAAATGAACTTGACACATTTCCTAACCTCATTGTATGTGTCATGGCCGACCAAGACAACCCATGGGTCAACATGGGGACCCCATGAAGCCAATTTGGTTGGAAAATGACATCAATATCTTTTTATTTAAAGTTAAAGTAAAAATGAGACAAACATGAAATGTTTTACTAAAACAATTTTTACATGGGGCTATACAAATCATATTTTTGACTATAAATATTAATTGGAAAGATAAAAAGATTTCCTATATCATATTATTTTTTTTATAATTTTTAGACATTAAATAAATTAAATTATTTATGACATCATGATGATCCAGCGATGACCTCATTATTTAACGATTTAAATAAAATGGAAAGATAATGTAATATCTAAGACCTACACATGTCCAAAACCTATTGGATGAGTGGATTTCGAACCCTTATCACCTTATCCTCGAAATAAATCAATGTGGGACCTTTAAAATCCAAAACTCTTTTGAAAATAATGTAACATTTTGTAACTTTACAAGAGTTCCCCTCCTCTCCTTTTATAAAAGGCCCCCACCTCTACCTCCTTACCCACACTCCCAAAGTCTTTGGCTCGGCCAACCTCTGCCCATTTTGTCTCTCCACTTCCCTCTCTTACTCCTTGAAGCCTCACTTTGGGCAGAAGTCTTCCCAAGAAAGCCTTTGAGCTCAAACCAAAGGGAGTTACCCAATTTTAAGGAATATAAAGAAACGAACAAGACAAGTTGGACTTGAGGTAAGGGATCCTACTCCTCTCTTTCTTTTTAAGTACACTCTTTTATGTCATTCCTTATAAGCTCATCTTTTTTGTTATTGGGATGTTCTTTTATATTACTCTTACTATAATTTTTATGTTCATATGATGAGAGAACCTATTCTCTCTCATCAATCCATTTTGGAAGTTTTGAGTGGTACCGTTAGGCTGCCGAATTTTCGTAAGAGATCTAACCTCTCTCTTTCTCTTTAAGTACTCCCCTTTATGTCACTTATTTTAAGCTCCTCTTTGTTATGATGGGGGATGTTATTTTATATTCCTCTTGCTGTACATTTTATTTTAATGTGATGAGATACCCTATTTGATCTCATCAATCCATTTTTGGAAGTTTTAAGTGGCGCCGTTAGGATGCCGAGTTTTCATAAGGTATTTTTCATCTCACTTTTATTCTCGTGATATTTATGCTACATTTTCCACAATTTCCTTTGAGTGGTGTATGTACTGACCATTAATTTACTCATTGTGTAATATTCTTTCATTTATGAGTATTTACATCAATGATGTATTGTCCTTCTTTTACGGGGCGTATGTTTCGAAAGATACCCATGTCGGTAAGGGAACCTTTCACCCTCCTCTTTTTAAAATAATTATTTTGTTATGTCTTTTAATTCACATAATATTATTTTGGGATATGTTCTTCTATATCCTTATTGATGTAAATTTTATGTCCAAGTGATGAGATACCCTTTTTTTATCTCTCATCAACTCATTTTGATGTGACGCCGTTAGGCTGTCAAGGGAACTTCTTAACCCAATTTCAATTTCTTTGGGTTCAACATGTAGTTATTGAATATTTCATACTTTGAATATGTGTGAATGAAATTTGATTATTTTACACTTAATATCCACTTATATTTGGTGTATTCGTTGGTCACACATAATTATGTAATTGATTTATCCTTAAACCAAGGATACGGTCTTTGTATGGGACTTCGTCTCAATATCCTTTCATTGAGGCATTTTTTGTTTTATACAAAACCTTCTTTTATACTGTGTATAAACCCCTTTGACTTTTACGTTTATCCAAAAGGAATCTTTTTTATACTAAGAGTTTTACTAAACAAAAAAAGGAAATGTTTTTGTCGTACGTATGCGGCGACAGCGACTTCTCTGCCGCCGTGACCGTTATTTGAGTTTCGGCTTCCTCTATAAGCCATACCTTCTTTTTAAAAGAAAAATAAATACCATGTTTTAATTGTCTTTTATTTTGGTATTGAAAATGGTTTTCATAATGTTTTTATATCAATGTGTTGTATTGATTTCTTGTGATTGAAAGGTGGAAATGTTATGTTTCCTTTATGCATGTTTTATGTGATACGATTATGTTGAGGTTCTTGGGCATTATTATGAAGACGGGTGTTTCCGTGATAGAATAAGGGTAGGTGAGCCCGATATAGCTCTCCAATGCATTGGGTAACGCGAAGTAGTGAAACGTTAAGGTTTCTCCGAAGAGATTTAGGGAATATACTGTGATGGGTATTCCAAAACGTAAACAAGAGGGTTACTCCCTACGTAAGAATGGTATGAATGCCTCAAGTTACCTTTTATGTCTTATGATTTCTATGATTTATTCATGGTTTGATGAGGTATGTTAAATTGCCTAAGTTTTATGGGTAAAGTATGATTTCATTCTTATGTATATATGAACTCATGTTTCCTTTCCATATTCTTATAACCCTTACTGAGCTTTTTATGCTCATCCCAAGTTTTTGAAATGTTTTTCACAGGTCAAGGGAAAGGTACAAGATGTGATGATAGTGTCAAGGATGTGTCAAGAAAGAATCCATGTTTTATTTTCAATATGTTTCCGTTGATGGGAAGAATGAATACTGTCTTTTATGTAACCACTTTGTTTAAATGTGGAATGTAATGAAAGTTTCATGATCTAATTCTCTAAAACTCTAAACCTGAAAATATCCACAATGTGTAATCTTGTAATAACTCAAGATTAAGTAAGGTTTAAGGTTGGGGCCTTATACATCTAAAACAGACAGAGGATTTTGAGTGGCCAATTATGGAGAAGCTTCAACAAATTCTTTATTATTTTATTTGGATCAATTTTTTTGTAACCAATTTTGTAAACTGATGGGAGTCAGTATAATATTTCTAATCAGGAGATAGAATGTGTCTAATGGGAGTTGGAACATGTTGTATTCACTTATTCATAATAGTGAATTTTCATAGACCCATGAGAGTGTATATGGAAAGGATGTAGGTTCTCACACTAAAGTTGATCCTTGTAAATCTTGAGTGATTCAATTTATTTATTACTTTTGAATGCATGATTATTTATTAAAAGTTGATAAAGAAATAAATCTTAACAGGTTTTAGGGGTTAAGTTTCTAAAAGTTTTGAAACTCATAAAAAGTGAACAACTAATTCAACCCCCCTTATCAGTTGTTATTTGATTCTTTGAAACTTTAATTTCCATGAAAACCTTCTCCCTTCATTACTTCCCAATGCAAGAAATATTTTATTTAAGTAAATTATCCACTCGTGAGCTACAAATGGGTTTTTAGTTCCATTGAATGATGGAGGTTGTTGTCTCATGAAGTGGTAGAACATTGTTCCTCCTCATTTTGGATCAGGATTCTATATAAAGGTAGGGTTATTATTCATACCTGAAGACAACCATCCCCATATAGTTATAAGTTGCTCAGCTCCAATTACATATCATTCTCTAACATCATTATGTTACATAGGATGGAAATCCCAAAATGGAATACATGTGTTGATACAGTTTCCATTCCTTCCACTAGTATCCATTTCTAAAAAATTGCATACACTAAATTAGATTATTAATCATAATGAATAATTGTGAACTAGTAACACTTAATATAAATTGAAAAATTTACTTATAACTAATTTTATAATCATAAAAATGGTTTCTTTGGGGACATATTTACTTTTAAATCCTTCATAATTGTTTATAAAAAATGTGAATTATCCTAATCATATCCCTCAAGAGTGTCAAACTAGGTGTGCAATATGGCCCATTGTCATGTACTAGGGTACGTCGAGTCAGGCCTGACGTACCTTGCTGAAGTTGTTACCCCTAGGTACCTCTATACCAGAACCACGTCCACTTATAGTATCCAGACAAGGATGTATTACTAAGAAGACCCACATAATCTCTACCTTACCAGAATTATAGGATTTTATGATATTATTATCCTCAAAGTCTATCTTAGGGTTATTTTCCCTAATCAATGTTTTCTAAATCTGGTTTCCAAGGTTTCTACTAAACTTCCTATGATACCAAATATAAAGATCTCGACCCCAATAGCCTAGAGTCAACGCCTTATTTTATTATATTGGTACTATGAACAAGTTTTCACATCCAAAAGGACCATATATTTTAGTATATTTGGAAAACTAGATACAAATATAATCATTACATTACAACTTTAAATGAAATATAACATAACAACTCCATTGGAAACACCCATAAAATCCTAGGTTATCCCTGTAAGTCATTAATAATATATATCTTCACATCCTGGGGAAAAATAAAACATAAGAAAGGGGTGAGATCAGATGATCAGTAAGGGTAAGCAATACATTAGAATCTAACATAAATAAACATAAACAATAAGTTAAGGTGAATAACTAAAAACACATGCCTTTAAACCTAAAATTAAGAATAATATGGTAGGAATATAAGATGATTAAATAAATCCATATAAATAATAATAAGGTAACGGAACTTAACCATGAATATTCAACTAGTCAAATAATAACATGGATTACCAATTACTAACATCATAATGAGGTAATGAATAATGTCAGACATCATAAACATACCATCAAAGATTTGGCCAAGACACCACACATAAGTGGGTAAAAATCCAGTCTAGTTTGTCTCATGATATTTACTGATACATCTAGGGGATATAGCGAGCCCTAACCGTCAATTACTAATTAAAATTAGCTATTCATATGAATGGGATGAAACATAAACAATATATACATATGAAATATAATTAACATTCCCCAATCAGTAAACATAATCACTAACTATTCTGAGTAAAATAGCGAATGCTATCAAGATATCACATCCATAGTCAAACTAATCATAAAACAATTAAAAAAACATGGTAAATGATATAATATAATATCAAAAATAATAAATCATAATATTCAATATAGGGTGTTGACATAGATGAAATTACTTTAATAAAATCACTGAGTAATTCTTGAGAGAAATACCCTTTTTTACTTCAGAAAGAAGGGTTCTTTTGGAAAATCATTTGTATTTTTCATAAAATAAGATTATAACATGTATATCCCAAAAAAGAAGAGTGAGGGATAATGAAATTATATTTTAGGCATAAATTATTTCTAACAGAAGTGAAAACATGTCAAAAGAGCATTTAAGTAGCTTTATAAATGAGCTGCTTAGGTGCAGTTTAAGGAGAAATACTAGTATTTAAAATGACTAAGGCGTAATTTTTTGTATAAAAATAGAAATGAACTAAGAAAATTTTTCATGATAAAATGAGTGATTTTAGTAAAATAATGGTGGATTAAAATAGATTATAGAGCACACTTGAAAATGTGTAAGAAACTAGAAAGTTACCTTTAATGAGTCTTGCTTATCGGTAAGTATTGAGAAATGATCCTTATAAAACATGTATCTCCCCATAAAAGAAATAAGGGTTCATATAGGTACATATTTATAGAAAATTCACAAAAAATTTTGGAGGATTACATATGAATAATTAATAATTACAATGGGGTAAATAGAGAGAAAGCGTAACCTGAATGAAAAATGGAGATTTGGGGAGAAACCCTTACCTCATGTATGAAAGTGTTATGCACTTGTACTTAACATATTGGATAATGAAATTAGATTCATTAATAGTTTAATTAATAACCTAATAAAAATGTAATTTATTTAGTATAATTTTATTAAGTTAATTTATGGTCTTTTTAATGAGTTATATGATTTAATTCCGTCGTTCGGGAGTATTCTTTTCCTTGGTTTTCATGATTGGTTCACTTGTATACATGTAATAAAGATCATGTAAAATGGGAATAGTTTTCCTGATTTGAAATTATATGTTATTAATGAACATACAAAATATTAAATGGTTATATAATTCATTTGGATATTTGGGATGAGGATGGATCATTAGATAAGACGTTAGTGACGACCGTTTGGATTATTTTGGCAGTTTTTTCATTCACAAACTAGTTTTGTATTATTAATTAATATTATGTATATATATTAGTTCCTAAATATTAAATCAATTGAATTAAATATATTAAATTATATTTTGACCATAAAAATTCTTTTATGATCAGTCTTGAAAGAGGAATTAGAAAAACGAAAACTCATCATCCACAAAGGTGGTAAATCAGCACCTCACGAATGATATTTTCATTTTTAGAATAAAAAAGGGAAGAGAATAAAATTGATGGTTGATATTAAATTATCATAATAAAATTATCATATATATAAGAAACTTTATTAATCATGAATTTTGGATAGAGGTGGTAATGAAAGCTTAATAAAATAAAAGAAATTAAAAGAAAATTAAAATAACTAAAGAAGATTTACCTCTTGAATTATTATCCTTGAGAACCTATTTAAGAGAATTTGAAATGGTCTTTTGGAAAGACCAAAAAGACTAGAATGTGGGGGAGTGGTTTGGGAGAGTAAATGGTAGAATATAATAAAGCTTCAAGGCTTTGGATGAGTGAGGATAAGGGGTGGTATTTATAATGGAGGAGAGGGGTGTTTTTTGAATATTTTATTCATTTGTTTATTATTTTGGATCAAGACTATGAATAGTTTGAAAATTATCACTAAATATATTAAAATAATGAAGATAGTTTGAGATTATGGGCTTAAATCATCCATACATCATCCATGACATAATAAATTATGTATTTATTAAATACTGTAAATTACTATATTTCACTATTCACCAAAAAAACAAATATTTTAGAAAAATACCAAAAATTCCCCATAACCATTTTTAATGTTTAGAATTTAAAAATTAAATCCATTTTATGAAAATAGTTTTCTAAATATGAGAAATTTTATTTTTAAATAAAACCATCTTTTACTCAAAAAATACTGATATTAAAATTATAACTGATTTTACGAAACTTTGAAAAATTAATTAAGGTCTCATAAATTATATTATAATTATAAGATAACAAAATATTAATTTATGAATCTATTTCAGGAAAATAAAATTTCTTATAAATAATTTTTTTAATTATAAAATCGTGAATTAATACACATGTTTCACAAAAGTTCCAATACATAATTTATTATTTAAACAAAAAATTATTTACTTATTTCTTGATATAAATATATTATATTTTCATTTATAAGATACCTAAATTTTATGTATACTTGAATAGGAAAAGTTTCTATTATATTGGTCATATTAGTATTCCTAATGGCCACAATACAATTCCAATGGTCATATTTAATAGTATATTACAGTTTTAAAATCGGTGTTGCATGAAGCATAAAATATCGAAGATATTAAATTTTAAAAGAGACATACCATAAGATCTTGGGGTGTTACATTCTCCCCTTCTTCAAAAATTTCATCCTCAAAATTTCAATAATTTCACCTCATAAAAATATTTGGGTAGTTTTTCATCATAGATCCTTCTAGTTCACATGTTGTCTCTTTAATTTTATGATTTTTACAAAGTACTTTTACCAGTTGAGTCATCTAATTCCTCAACAACTATTATTTAGTATCCAGAATATCGATAGGATATTTACATTATGATAAATCTTGTTCTAATTGTATTCCTTTAGAAGTTAGGACATGCCTTGGGTTTAGCATATACTTCTTTAACAAAGAGATGTGAAATACATAGTGTTCTTTAGAAAGGCTAGGTGGCATTGCAAAATGATAAGACACAACTCTAATTATCTCCAGGATTTCAAAAGGACCAATGAAAATGGGGCTTAGTTTCCCCTTCTTTCAAAATCTTGTAACAACCTTCCATAGAGATACTTTTAGAAAAAAATGATCTCCCACTTGAAACTCCAAATATTTCCTCCGGTTATCAGCATAAACATTTTGCCTAATTTGAGATGATTTGATATGTGTTTGAATAGTCTTTACCTTTGTTGTTGTTTTATAAAGTTTTGATCTTACAAGATTCCTTTCACAAACTTCATTTCAAAAAGTTGGTGTATGAAATCTATTTCAATATAATGATTCATATGGTTCCATTTGAATACCTAAATGGAAAATATTATTTCTAGAAAACTCTACCAAAGGTAAATACTGATCCTGCATACCTTGAAAGTCAAGTGAGCATGATCTCAACATGTATTCTAATGTTTGAATAGTTCTTTCAGACTTCTTGTCAATATGAGGGTGATAAATTGTACTCAAATGAAGAATTATGTCTAAAGATTTTTTAAGGCTTTTCTATAATTTTAATGTAAATCGTGGATCAAGATCAGAAAAAATTGAAATAGGTTCTCCATGAAGTCTTACAACTTCATTGATATAGATTTATGCAAGGCGCTCTAGTGGAAAATCTTTCCTTATAACAAGGGAATGTGCAGATTTGGTAAGTCGATCAAGAATTACCCATATTGCATTATTCTTTCTTGGAGTATTTGGTAATATAGTGAAAAAATCCATAGTTATGTCATCCCATTTCTATGTAGGAATAGATAAAGGTTGTATGAAACCTCTAGGGTATTGTCTTTCAGCCTTCACCTGTTGAAATACTAAACATCTTGATACATAATTAGAAATTTCCCACTTCATATTTCCCACAATAAATGTTTCTTCAAATATATATTAATATTAGTGATACCAGTGTGTATACATAAATTCGATCTATGCGAATTATCCAAAAAATCCTTTTTTAGACCAGGTATAGTGGGAATGAAAAACCTCTTCCTAACTTTCCAAATGCCATCTTTATATACAGAGTCTACCAATTTACCATCATTCACAACTTTAATTTTCTTTTGAATATTCTCATCATCATATGGAGAACTTTTAATCCTTTCCAATAAATATGGTTTGGAAACCATTTGAAAAAGTAGTGATGTTTCACCTCCCTTGATAATTCTCATATCCATATTTACTTGATCCATATACATAGGATCCTTTTCAATCCTCATTTTGTTCAAAACTCCATGATCCTTCCCGCTCAAAGAATTTTCTACCTTATTCTCCTTCCCTAGGTGGTAGTGTATTGAAAAATCATAATACTTGAGTAGATCAATTCATTTATTTTGCCTCATGTTGAGTTCTTTTGATGAGAATATATATTTCAAACTATTGTTATTTTTATATATCTCATATATTTCACCATAGAGATAGTGTCTCCATATATTCAGAGCAAAGATTATAGCTGCTAACTCAAGATCATGAGTTGTATAGTTTTGTTCATGAGTTTTTTACTACCTCAATGCATATAAAATAACTCTATCATTCTGCATAAGGACACAATCAAGTCCTTTCCTTGATGCATCACTATATATTATAAATCCATAATTTTTTGATGGTAGAGTCAATATATAATCATTCACTAATCTCTTATTCAATTATGAAAATCATTATTCACATTCCTTTTTATAAATAAACTTAAGCCATTTATGAGTAATCTAGGTTAATGGGTTAGCTAATCAGGAAAAATTATGAATGAAATGACAATTGTAACTTTCTAAACCAATAAAACTACATACCTCAGTTATGTTTGTTGGTGCAGACCATTACTAAACCGACTTTGTATTTATAGGATCAACTGAGATTCCATCCTTAGAGACAATATAGACAAGAAAGGAAACTATTTGAAGCCAAAATTCACAATTGATAAACTTCCCATATAACTCTTTTATTCTAAGAGTCTTTAGAACAATCCCTAAGTGGTTCTAATATTCCTTATAGATTTTGGATTATATCAAGATATCATCAAAAAATACCACAAAAAAATAGTCAAGATATTCCTTGAATACTGTATTCATCGTATCCATAAAAATAGAGGGTACATTAGTTAGTACAGATGGAATTATTATAAACTCATAATGTCCTTACTTGGTTTGAAATGCTATCTTTATAATATCTTCCTTACTCACATGTAATTGATGATATCCAGATCTAAGGCCAATCTTCAAAAAATATTGAGCCCCGTGAAGTTGACAAAATAAATCATCAATGTGAGGAAGATGATACCTGTTATTTATTATAATAGAATTGATTTCTCTATAGTCAATGCACAGCCTCATGGATCCATCTTTGTTCTTGAAAAAGATAACATGAGATCCCCATAGAGAAACACTTGGGAGAATAAATCCATTATTACTCAACTCCACTAGTTTTTTCTTCAACTCCATTAATTACATAGTGTCTATTCTATAAGGAGTCATTGATATTGGCCTTGCATCAAGTATTAAATCAATAGGGAACTCAACTTCCCACTTTGGAGGATCTCTCGGTAAATCCTCTAGAAATACATCAATGTATTCTTGTACAATAGGTACATATTCAATTTAAAAGATTTATTTTCTCATCCATAGATGATGTTTTATCTTCCTTCCCAATAATTTCATTTAGTAGAGCTATTAGAGTTGGATCTAGATAAGAATCACAAGATGAGGTTTATTCTCTAAAGATAAGGGATTATACATCTTCCTCACTAATAGTAATTTCATTCTTCTTGTAATATATTTTCACATAATATTTTCAAATCCAATCCATAACGAGGATTATATAAAAATAAATTATAGCTATAATGACAAGGTCAAAAACTAAATCACGTTTATGGGTCATAAAGGGGACTGACTGATACATATTTTTTTCAATGAGACTCCCCTTAGGAGTTTTGACTGAAAAATAGTTTATTAAATCAAAAGGAAAATGTATAATTTTATTGGAAAACTTGAAATATATAAAATAATGTGATGATATAAAATCAAATAAATCATTGGATAAGTTTGAGTAAATGATTAAAATACTTGACACATCATCATTAAGAATTTCAACCTCAGTAGTTGTGATCACATAATATTGGCCTTTCTCCCTTTACCTTTTTTAGGGAAATATTCCTTGATGCATAGGAAAATCATTTGTGTAATGTCCCATATCTTTACAATTGTACCATTTAACATTTGTAGCTTCTTTCTTTCCCTTGAAATCACTAGCCTAAGGGACTTTTTTACACACTTTTAACACACTCCCATCCTCTTCAGAAAAGCACCGGGGTGTTTCTTCCCACAATTATTGTAGGATAGAAATTCAACTATTCCCTTCTTCCCCTTTTCCTTATTTACTTTTCCAGAGTGTTCAGAAGACCTCTTCTTTTCTTTTTTCCCATTATATTCATAAGATTTAGAAAATTATTTTTCTGTCTTGATAACACATGAGACTATATCTTAATATGATGAGAAATTTTAGGGGACTAGTTCCATTCATAGGAATTATTTTAAACCATAAGATAATTGATCAATCACGCTCTTTGGATTGTGTATGTAATCTACACCATGCCTTGCTAACCTTGTAAACTTGGATTCATACTTAATAATATTTTCTTAATCCTTTTTCCTGATATTAAAGAATTGTCTCTTCATATACACTCAATGTTCATGAGGGAAATATCTTTCCAAGAAAATTTACTTAAAATCCTTCTATTCCATGCTTTTTATATCTTTCTCCTCTGTGTTTTTAATTAATGACCACCATTTATCTACATCTTGAGAGACGATAAATTACCACAACAACCTTCTCCCTTTTATTACTTCCTAAAGTATGAAATATATTTTCTAAGGAACTTATCCACTACTCTGCTACAAATTGGTTTGTAGTCCCATTGAATAATGGAGGTTGTTGTCTCATGAAGCGGTATAACATTATTTCTCTATGTTATGGATCAAGATGATCCATAAGAGTATGGTTATTACACATAACCTAGGTAATATGTCCCAATATAATTATAAGTTTCTCAACTCTAGTTGCAGCTACTACTCCAACATTATTATCTTGCATAGGAGGGAAATCCCTACATGGAATATGTGTATTGATAAGGTTTAAATTCCTTTCACTAGGTTTTATTTCTAAATAATGGCATACAATAAATTAGATTATCAATCATAATACATAGTTTTGAACTAGTAACACTTAACATAAATTGAAAATTTTATGCATAGCTAATCTCATAATCATAAACATGATTTCTTTGGGGACATATTTACTTTTAAATCCTTAATAATAGTTTATAAAGAAAATGTGAATTATCCTAAGCATATCCCCTAAGAGTGTCAAACCAGGTGCATAGTAAGGCCTGTTGTCATGTACCATGATATTTCAATTCAGGCCAGACGCACCTTATCATAGTTTTTATCCCTAAGTATCTCTATACTAGAACCATGCCCACTTATAGTATCAAGACATGGATTTATTACTAGTAAGACCCACATAATCTATAACTTACCAGAATTCCAATATATTATTCTATCCTTATCCTCAATTTATATCTTTAGGTTATGTTCCCTAATCTATATTTTCTTAATCTAGTTTACAAGGTTTCTACTAAACTTCCACTAATATCCACTATAATGACCCTCACCCCAGTAGCCTAGAGCCAGTGCCTTATTTTAATAAATTGGTACTATGAACAAGTGTTCACATACCAAAGGAACGAATAGTTTAGTAGATTTGGAAAACCATATATAGAGATAAGTATTACATTATAACTTGAAATGAAATACAACATATCAACTCCATTGGAAACACCCATAAAATCCTAGGTTATCCCTATAAGTCATTCATAATATACTTCTGTGCATCCTGGTGAAAAATAAAACCTAAGAAAGAGGTGAGATCAGATGCTCAGTAAGGGTAAGAAATACAATATAAGATAACATAAATAAACATAAACAATAAGTTAAGGTGAATAATTAAAAACACATGCCTTTAAACATAAACTTGAGCATAATATATTAGGAATATAATATGATTAAATAAATCCATATAAATAATCACAAGAGAATGAAACTTAACCATGAATATTATACTATTAGAATAATCACATGGATTATAAATTATGAATATCATAATGATAAAATGCATAATTCCAGACATCATAAGCATATCGTCAAGGCTTCGACCAATATATTATACATAAGTGGGTTAAAAGCGTAGTCTAGTTTGTCTCATGACACCTACCGATGCATTGAGGGACTATAGAGGGACCCAACCATCACTTACCAAGTCCAATTCATTACTTATATTAATGAGGTAAAACATAAACAACATATACTTATGAAATGTAAATTAATTTCCCCAACCAGTAAACACAATCACTAACCATTCTGAGTAATATGGTAAATGGTATCAAGATAGCACATTAATAGTGAAACTAATCATAAACCATTTAATAAAATATTCTAAATGACATCATAAAAGATAAAACCCAATAAATAATAAGATTAAATAGAGGGTGTTAAAATATATGAAAATACTTTAATAAAATCATCAAGGAATTCTTGAGAGAAATACCCTTTTTTTACTTTGGAAAGAAGAGTTATTTTTGGAAAATCAATTGTATTTTTCATAAAATCATATTATAACATGTATATCCCAGAAAATAAAAGGTAGGTAAAATGAAATTATATTTTAGGCATAAATTATTTTCAACTGAAGTGAAAAAATGTCAAAAGATCATTTAAGAAGATTTAGAAATGAGCTGCTTAGGTGCAGTTTAAGGGAAAATACTAAAGATTCCTTAAAACAGACTTATGTGTAATTTTTTTTATAAAAACAGAAATTAAAAAAGATAGTTTTTCATGATAAAATGAGTGATTTTAGAAAAATAATGGTGGCTTAAAACAGATTATGGAGTGCAATTTAAAATGGGTAAGAAACTAGGAAGTTCTCTTTAATCAGACTTGCTTATTGGGAAGTATTGAGAAAAGATCCTTATAGATCATGTAACTCCCCATAAAATAAAGAAGTATTAAACTAGGTACATATATATAGAACATTAAAACATAATTTAGGAGGAGTAAATAAGAATAATTAATAATTACATTGGGGTAAAGAGAGATAGAGCGTAACCTGAATCAAAATAGAGATTCAAAGAGAAACCCTTACCTTATGTCCGAAAGTGTTCTAAACTTGTACATAATGTATTGGATAATGAAATTAGATTCATAAAAATTTAATTCACAACCTATTCAAAATTTAATTGATTTATTATAATTTTATTAAGTTTATTTATGGTATTTTTGATGAGTTATAATATTTAATTCCGTCATTCGAGAGTGTTCCTTTTCTTATTTTTCATGATTGGTTCACTTGTATACATGTACGAAATATCATATAAAATAGGAATAGTTTTCTATAATTTAAATTATATTTTATTAATGAACATAAATAATATTACATGGTTACATAATTCATTTGGTTATTTGGGATGAGGACGAATCATTAGATAAGTCGTTAGTGATAACTGTTTGGATTATTTTGGCGTTTTTTTCGATCACGCACTAGTTTTATGTTATGAATTAATATCAGGTATATATATTGGTTCCAAAATTTTAAATAAGTTAAATTACATATATTAAATTCTGTTTTAACCATAAAAAAGTTTTTATGACTAACCTTTAAAGTGTAGTTATAAAAATAAAAACTCATCGTCCACGAAGGCGGTAAATCAGCACATCGTAGACGATGTTTTAATTTTTAGAATAAAAATGGGAAGAGAATAAAATTGATAATTTATATTAAATTATCATAATAGAATTCCAGTATATATAAGATACTGGAGTTATCATGGATTTTTTGTCAGAGGTGGTAAGGATAGGTTAAGAAAATAAAATAAATTGAAAGAAAATTAAAAGAACGAAATGTGATTTAACTCTTGAATTATTCTCCTTGAGAACCTCCTTAAGAGAAATTGAAATGGTATTTTTGTGAGACCAGAAAGGCCATAATGCGGGATAGTGGTTTGGTAGAGGAAATGGGAAGAATATAAGTAGGATTCAAGGCTTTGAGTGAGTGAGGATAATGGGTGGTATTTATAGTGGAGGAGAGAAGTGTTTTTTGAATATTTTATTCATTTGTTTATTATTTTAGATCAAGACTATTAATAGTTTTAGAATTATCACTAAATATATTAAAATAATTAAGGATAGTTCGTGATTATGGGCTTACACCATTCATACATCATCTATGACTCAATAAATCATGTATTTATTAAATATTTTAAATTACCATATTGCAGTATTCATAAAAAATCAAATATTTTAGAAAAATAACAAAAATCCACCCTAACCATTTTTAGGTGAACAATTTAAAAATATACTCCATTTTATGAAAATATTTTTCTACATACGTGAAATTTATTTTTTTAATAAAATCATCATTTAGTAAAAAAATACTGATTTTAAAATTATAACTGATTTTATGATACTTTGAAAAATTAATTAAGGTCTCATAAAATTATCTTATAATCATAAGACAACAAAATATTAATTTATGAATCTATTTCATGAAAATAAATATTCTTCTAAATAATTATTTGAATTATAAAATTATGAATTAAGACTTATGTTTCACAAAAATACTAATAGTTAATTTATTATTTTTAAAACATTTATTTACTTATTTCATGATATAAATATATTATATTTTCATTCATAAGATACCTAAATTTTATGTATACTTTCATAGGTGAATTTACTATTATATTGGTTATATTACTATTCCTTTTGGCCACATTACTATTCCAATGGTCATATTTAATAGTATATTACATTTTTACAATCAGTGTTTCATGAAGCATAAAATATCAAATATATTAAGTTTTAAAAGAGACATACCATAAGATCTTGGGGTGTTACACATGAGATGGTTCTCTAAGAGTTCCATAGCTCACCCTTGGTGGTACATACTCATGTGAAAAAGATGTACCGAGCTTTGAGAGGTCAGTTTTTGTGGAATGGGTTAAAGCATGAAGTTGCAGAGTTTGTTTCTTGATGTTTATTCTGGAAGAAGGTGAAGGCCGAGAAACTTGTTCCTAGTAGTTTACTCCAACCATTAGATGTTCCCCAGTGAAAGTGATAGTAAATCTCAGTGGAATTAATTATCGGTTTACCTAGAAATGATGGAGGATATGATGCTATATGGGTGATAATGGATCATTCGATGAAATCATCTCACTTCATAACAGTTAGGGAGTCGATCTCAATGGAGGTTTTATCGAGGTAGTATCTAGAGGATGTGGTGAGACTCCATGGATCTTTGAGGATAATCATCTATTATCAAGATCCTTGTCTTACCGCCAGGGTGTAAAGACCTGGAAATTTCAAGTAATTTTTTTCTTAATTTTTTTGGAATTTTACGAGCCTATGGCTTTAGACAACACCTAATTCCGAGGCCCGGTGTGCCCGGAATAAATTTCCAAAGTTTATATCGGGTACGTTCAGTGAACGGATGAGCGTGTTTTTCTAACTTTTGCTCCGTTTCTCAGAATTGAAATCTGAGGGCACTGATGAAACTGCAGTGACAGTAATTTCTTAGGAGGACCTTTCCCGAAGGTGCGTTTTATCGGGAGGAGTTGTTAAAAAAAAGAGGATGTAAATGTGAAGTAAATAAAATTGTGTTACAATTTTATTTCTTTTTCTAAGTTGTTATAACCTATGTATGGAAGTTGGGTGGTACCCACTTGTTGTTAACTACCCTTGAGAGAATAAAGGTGGGGTGGGGCCAACATGAGCCCAACCCCTCACATTCCCTAACTCCTCTAAACCCCCCACTTAAGATGTGTAACTCATCTTACCTTTTAAACTTCCCATTAATTGGGTGACTTACCCTCTCCTAAAATTTAATCATGCCAACACACTAATTCAATTAATTGAATTATGTTTTTGAATTTTGAACTCATGGCATGACTTAATAAAATAAGAATAGCTTATTTTATTTTTGGTGTTAGATTGGTTGTGTTGAGGATTGGAGGAGAGAGCTCTAAGTCTCTTAAAGAACTTCATCTTCTTCGGCGAAGAACGTATTCATCCTCAATGAAGAACGACAACACTTCCTCAAGGATCATCAACTCGGCGACCCGGTATCTTTGGTCCTCTTCTTCCTCCACCACAAAGGAGGAGGCACCGACGCGGAAACTCGCCAACGATGTACCGTTCCTTCTCCTCTCCATAGCTAGTGTGAGATGCCGTTCCCTTCTTGGACGCACGCCAACATCGTCATCGAAACCACCCCCGCAACGCTAGCTTCCGTGAAATTCTTTTGAGGTAGGGGTTTTTCCTTCGATCAAGTTTGGTTATTATCTTCGTGAATTATTAAGACCGCTTGTTATCGTTATAATGGGAGGAGGTCGGACCACACAAACATGGCCTATCCTCCTCCCCTTTTCATCTTGATCTTTTTGAATCGTGGTGGCAAAGACGGGGCGGTGCCGATGCACCGCGTGGGAACGGGAGAACCGTGGCCGGAGCGGGCTGCAGCGAAGGTGCGTGGCGCCGTCGCCCCGCGCCGGTGAAGCCGAAGGAAGCTGCGGCCGGGGCGGGCCGGGGAAGAGGGGCGCGACACCGTCACACCGTGCCGAAGCACCATGGAGGGCTGCAGTGGAGGGGCTCGGCGCCGTCGCGCCGCGCTGGTCGGACAGGGGCCGCGACGGTGCAGAGAAGGGCGGCCGGACTCCGCCGGCCGCCGGCGCTCTAAGAGGCGGGACCAGCAGGTACCGCGGTGGCTCTCCGGCCGGCCATTATGGCCGGCCGTTTTTCAAAAGTCTAGGGGACGTAACCCCCGACAGGTGGCAAGGGCGGGCCCCCCAGGAGGGGGCCGCCGTTTCTCAATCAAGGGGGTAGCACCCCCCCGCATCCTGCTCGGCCGAAGGCCGAGCCTCCCGTGCCAGGCTGGGCCACCCGCGCGGGGCCGGACCCCCACGCCGGCTGGGCTGGGCCGTGCCCAACCAGGATGGACCCGGACCCGGGTCGGTTCGGCCCGGTTCGGGCCAACCCAGGGGGTATTGGTCAGGGTCGGACCGGGCCCAAACCCCCTATTTTCAGACAGATCTGTTCAAACACCCATATCTTGGGCTATAGACCTCTGATTGATGCACCGTCAGTTGAGTTGGGATCCTTGGATCATGATGGTCGTTTCGGTATATTATACTCAAGCTTTTGGAGAACTTTGGGTACAACCGGCCTGGTTCAAACATGAAACCATCGGGCCCTCTGAGCGGAAATGCATATAACTTGAGCTCTGAACGTCCGATTGACGTGCCGTCGACTTTTTTGGATTCCTCTTAGTGAGATGGTTCTTTTGGATTACTCCGCTCGAGGTTTGGATGCAAATGGAGTACGTCCGGGTTGGTTTTAGCTTAAAAACCAACTTGGCCCCTAGGACGAAAAAGCCAATAACTCTCAGACCGAGCATCTGATTGATGTGCCGTCTGTTGACTTGAGTTCCTATTGACGAGACGAAACTTTGTGATACATCAACCCTGGACTTCGTGATAGTTTATGTATCTAACCCTTGGATCATGGAGCGAACCCTCCCGGAATCGAGCGTGCTATGTGCGGGAACCCTAGAGCTCGCTGCGACGAAGATGACGACTTCCGTACAAGGATCTTCAGTGGGTTCGATGAGGACGACTACCGTACTAGGATCATCAGTGGGTTCGACGTGGAGGACTAACGTACTAGGGATCCTCCGTGGGTTCGATGAGGATGACTACCGTACTTGGATCCTCAGTGGGTCCAATGTGGATGACTACCGTACTGGGATCCTCCGTGGGTTCGACGAGGACGACTATTGTACTTGGATCCTCCCTGGGTTTGATGATGATGACTACCATACTGGGATCCTTTGTGGGTTTGACGACGATGTCTACCATGCTGGGATCCTTGGTGGGTTCGACAACGATGACTTCTATACTTAGATCCTCCGTGGGTTCGACAACGACGACATCTGTACCTAGAACCTACGTGGGTTTGGCAGAGGAGATGATCCAGAGGGTACATCAATCATCTACACCCCTCTTTGTGATGATTATACCTATGTGAGCTGAGTATTGACTTTTAATCATTATCTTTGATATGATTGACTTGCTTTCCTGTTTGGATTGGGACGTACCTTCCTGCGTGGATTGAGTTATACTTTCCTGTGTGGACTGGATTGTACTTGAGCTTGTGAGTTGGAGCAGAACTAGAATTGATGACTTTGGTATATGTATGGGTATATACCTAAGTAGTATTGGTTGATACTTGTGTTCGTATATTTCCTTTGTGGTTTATCCTTTACGGATTCTGGGAGACCTTCGGAAGTCTCGGGGTCCCTACTGAGTATCGTATACTCACCCCTGTATGGGCTTCGCCCGCACTACGATGTGTTGGTTGCAGACGACAGACAGCGCTGATCGTGGCTAAGGCTTAAGGAGCGGATGGTACCTGGAGGTGGACTATCAGGTGGGACATACACAGAGAGGATGACCAGACTCTATGAGTTGACGAGACTGACTGTACTCACCCTTCAGATGGGAGTTCCTAGAGGACGTCCTGGTTGTTGATTCTTGTCTTTCAGTTGTTGTACTTTACTTTTCAGTTGTTTTTCACTTTCAGTTGGGTTTTTATACTAGCCCATTTACTTTACAGCACTTACTTGTGTATATAGTTTACTTAGTGTTTACTTCAGTTTGCGTACTCTGTGGTGTTTGTTTTCTTTTATAAAGGCAATTCCTTCCCTTTTATCAGGATTTACACCTTTGGTGCTAGTCGTCAGCCCCTGGCCTATGGAAGGTGGGCTTGGGGTAGTCATGGCATGGGTCCCGAGGACAGGTTGTGACAAATTGGTATCAGAGGAGTTCGGTTCTACCGCAGAACTCAAGACTCTGATCTTTATTCTATGTGAAGCAATAGTTTTAAGGGTATTGAGTGAGGTTATTAGTCTAGGGAGTCCAGTTTTGGTGTGGCAACCGACGTATCCATACACCAGGACCCTGACTTCTGATTTCTGACTCAGTGCACAAAAACACTGATTGTGTGTGTCTTTCAAGAGTTTCCTTTGTGGTCTCATTGAGTCAGCTCACCAGGTATACTATTTGACTGTAGCGCACCTGTTCCTTAACAGGATGCCGCTGCAAATACAACCAGCTAGGGTTCCCGAGAGAGAGTACACGATGACGGCCCACCGAGCGACGAGACTCCGGTGCAAGGCCCTTTTTACTATATTGGCACCCTCGGGTGGTGTACCCGCACCACCGCCACCTGTTGGGCAGTGGATGCCACTAGCCATACTAGCAGACGGTGCATGCTGGCAGAGCGCGTTGCTTGATTCCCAGCAGCAGAGGCCTCCGAGGTTATGAGGCGAGACAGATTCCCAGGCAGCAGTGGTCTGGATGGAGGCGATTGCTAGAGTTTTCTGCCTAGTTGATACACCGGTAGAGTGGATGGTGGACTTAGATACTAGTGTTTACCTATGAGTGACCATGAGGTTGGTCCTTATAGTAATAAGGCCTCTGTACGTGGACTGATACCTGAGATAGTACCTTCGGGTAGTGTGCCAGCTATATCACTACCTGTTGGTCAGCAGTTACAACCGGCGATACTGGTAGATGACACATGCAGGCTTAGTACCTTACATGTGTTTTAGGATTAGATACCCTCAAGTTTCGAGGTGAGCCCGACTCTCAGGTGGCTGAGGACTGGCTTGAGGAGGTGGCAGAGAGTTTTTCTAGAGCTTATACAGCTACGACAGAACGATGTGTCGGTAGCTGAGTATTCGTCGAGGCATATCGATCATTCTGAGTACTCAATGAATACGATGCGAATAGTGCTTCAGGGTTCAGACTTCTGAGCGTGGTGTGTTTAAGAACAACCAAGCATTCACTTTTTCCTCTATGCATTCCTACTCACGCTAGGGTGCTAGAGAGAACCTTTGTGGTTGAATGTTCTTTGGATGATCGGATACAGCTAGAGGATGTTAGCAGTGGAAGAGCATAGAACTAGAGCTAGTTTTAGAGAATTGGGCATGTAAATGTTTCAAGAAGAGGAAGTGTTAAGGGCAGATGAATCTGCAGAGCAGCAGACGTGGAAGCAGAGCCAGTGTGCATCATGAGGTGGTGTACATTTCAACATGTTACAACTACCCACTTTTGTATTCCTTGCCAGGCTCAGGGAGCTGGAGGCCAGGGGAAGAGAATAACTGCATGCAGTCAAGGAGTGTGACCCAAGGGCTCTAAGAACGATTTGAGGTACAGACTGTGTCTACTACTAGCTGCCGTATCAAAAGACATAGGTACCAATCATTCCTACCTTCCACGAATCTTGTCCCAGACCAAGAGTTTCCGGTTAAGCCGTTGACTTGACCCTCACATATGGAGATACCTTTGGGAGGATACTCGATAATCACACTTACAACGATGGTGTGATATGACCCTTGAGGTGAGAGTTTCGGTTGGAACCTCTTGGTGGCAACATCGAGGCCTTACGACGTTAGTTTGAGTATGGACTGGGCAACCACAGTTCATACACAGATTGACAGTATTAGGAAAAATGGTTGTGGTTTATCTACAATGTTGGGAAGGGGTTTTCCTTGGTCGGCAGAAAGGAAAACCCATGCAGCACAGGATAAAATCATGTATAAGTGGGTGCATTCGATCAATCAGGAGATGGAAAAACTTACCTTTGTGCCAGAATTCTCCAGAGTTGCGGCACCACTTCTAGCAGAGCTTTTAGGAGCTGAGGTAGAGGTTGAACAGTGTGCCCATCCAGAGGGTGTTGGTTACATAGTTCACTGCGACGCATCAGGGACCAGACTAGAGTGTGTCCAGATGTAGGAGCGGGCAGTGATCGCCTATGGTTCATAGCAGATGGGACTACACAGAGCAGACATGATACCTAAGCTGATAGGAGGTGGAGACTACTGGAGTTCGAGGATGGCGACCACGACTTTTTATGGGTTCCACCTCGATGAGGTCTACAGAGATTTGGCCAAGGAGGCAAGTAATCTACGAGGTTCTTCGGACCTTTCAAGGTCCTCAGCAGGGTAGATGAGGTGGCTTACCATCTAGCCCTTCCACCTCAGTTGCACCGGGTGCACGACGTCTTCCAAGTATTTTAGATGAGGAGATGCATGCCTGACCCGATGTATATCATCAACCACGGGGAGCTGGACATCGATGACGGAGTGAATATCACATGGTTCCAGTAGAGGTTGAGGATCGATAGGAGCAGGTCATACGGGGACGGTCGATTCCTCTTGTGTGCTTTTGTTGGCAGCGCATGAAATTTTAGGAGAGCACATGGGAGCGGGAGGCTCAGTTGCATACTCGATACCTCCTTTAGTTTCCCTAGTCTGTGTTATTTCTTTATAGGGACGTAAAGCCCTGAGGTGGGAGTAATATAAAGACCCAAAACATTCAACGATTTTTTTTCATAATTTCTTTGGAATTTTACGAGTCTGTGGCTTCAGACAGCACCTGATTCCGAGGCCCGGTGTGCCCGGAATAAATTTACAAAGTTTAGCTCGGGTACGTTCAGTGAACAGACGAGCGGGTTTTTCTAACTTTTGATCCGGTGCTCAGAATTGAAATCCGAGGGCACCGATGAAACCGTAGTGCCAGTAATTTCTTAGGAGGACCTTTCCTGAAGGTGCGTTTGCTCTGGAGGAGTTGTTAAAAAAAGAGGATTTAATGTGAAGTAAATAAAATTATGTTATAATTTTATTTCTTTTTCTACGTTGTTATAACCTATGTATGGAAGTTGGGTGGGACCCACTTTTTTTAAAACTACCCTTGATATAATAAAGGTGGGGTGGGGCCCACACGAGGCCAACCCCTCACATTCCCTAACTACTCTAAACCCCCCACTTAAGATGTGTAACTCATCTTAACTTTTAAACTTACCATTAATTGGGTGACTTCCCCTCTCCTCACATTTAATCATGCCAACACACTAATTCAATTAATTGAATTAAGTTTTTGAATTTTGAACTCATGGCATGACTTAATAAAATAAGAAGAGCATATTTTATTTTTGGGGTTAGATTGGTTGTGTTGAGGATTGGAGGAGAGAGCTCTAAGTCTCTTGAAGAACTTCATCTTCTCTGGTGAAGAACGTCTTCATCCTCAACAAAGAACGACAACACTTCGTCAAGGATCATCGACTCGGCGAACCGGTATCTTCGGTCCTCTTCTTCCTCCACGAAAAAGGAGGAGGCACCGACGCGGAAACTCGCCAATGATGTGCCGTTCCTTCTTTTCTCTACAGCTGGTGTGAGACGCCGTTACCTTCTTGGATGCACGCCAACGCCGTCATTGAAACCACCCCCGCGACGCTAGCTTTCGCGAACTTCTTTTGAGGTAGGGGTTTTTCCTTCAATCAAGTTTGGTTATTATCTTCGTGAATTATTAAGACCGCTTGTTATCGTTATAACGGGAAGAGGTCAGACCTCACAAACAAGGCCGATCCTCCTCCCCTTTCATCTTGATCTTCGTGAATCGTGATGGAAAAGACGGTGCGGTGCCATTGCACCGCATGGGAACGGGAGAATCGTGGCCGGAGCAGGCAGCGGCGAAGGTGCGCGGGGCCGTCGCCCCGCACCGGTGAAGCCGAAGGAAGCCGCGGCTGGGGTGGGCCAGGGCGGAGGGGTGTGGCGCCGTCAGGCCGTGCCAGAGCACCATGAAGGGCTGCGACCGGGGCGGGCTGTGGCAGAGGGGCGCGGCACTGTCGTGCCACTCCGGTCGAACAGGGGCCGCGACCTAAGTCCGCGATGATGCAGAGAATGGCGGCCGGAATCTACCGGCCGCCGACGCTCCAGGAGGCGGGACCAGCAGGTCCCGCTGCGGCTCTCCGGCCGGCCATTACAGCTGACTGTTTTTCAGAAGTCCGGGGGTCGTAACCCTTGGCAGGTGGCAAGGGAGGGTGATGAGAACCATGTCGAAGGCACCAAGTCGATTGCATGGGAGGAATAGTTGGATTTGCAAGGCCCAATGACGCGAGGGAGATTAAAGAGGCTCAATGCTACAAAGGGTGCACATATTGCTTCATTAAAGGCCCAATGGATCTTGCCTTGCATGGATGGAGAAAATGGGCCTATAATATCACTTATTCAAGCCCAAAATTGATGTTTAAATCTTGGCCCACATGGTTGCACGAATTTGGATTCCTTGCCCACATGGAGGATTCTAGAAATGGAATATTTGGACACCAAAGTCAAATCCGGTGGGCTATGCACTCAAAGTCAAATCCGGTGGGCTATGTTGGAAAGATGTGTGCTACTTTTCCAAAAGTATTTGTTGGATTTTATCTTTTTTATTTTTAAGGGGACAAGGTAGGTTTAGACTTTATGACCTTAGGGTATTAGACCCTTGACCATTGTATCACCCCCTTGGCTATAGATACCCACCCCATGGCATTGTATTTTCATCGAAGAATTAATTGAGAGCTTATGCTTTGTGTCTCTCCATTTTGTGAGAATTGTTCCGAGTTTCCCCTTGCACCTGTGCATTCTTGCCTTGTCAATCTACAAGTTAGATTGGTGATCCAAGATCACAAAGCCCCCAATTTCGTGCCTCAACCCAAGTGCGTTGTTGTGTGGATTGGATATCACATCCCTCCCTTGAGTGTGTTGTCTAAGTAGTAGGTCGCGCTCCTTATAGCGTTGATTGACTAATTGCATCCGCTATCCATACCCATCATCTGCCACTTAGCCACAAACCGCATCTTACATCCGTCGCCCTATGCCGTGAAGATCGCCCCCCCGTCCCCCCCCGTGCATCTCACATCAGTTGGTATCAGAGCTTCAGTTGACACGGTAGGCATCTATCCCTTCATTTATATTTATTTTACCCATCACCCTTCTTATCTTTCTTTATTATCAACCCATTCAAAAAAAAACCTTTACTTTGAAAACCTCTAGAATTAGCCTTTGTTGTGCAAGATTGAAATATTTTTCACATTGATTCAATTGTTCATCCATCTTATTTTCACTTTAAATTCGCTATATGTGATTTGTATCTAGAAAAAAAATATCAAATTCTCTCAACTCATCATTTTGTGATTATCAAAATTAAGCACATCCTTTTCTTTGATATATTTCATAAAAAAAATTGTCTTACTCTCCGTTCATCATCTTGTGCTTTAAAACTCCAAGCACAACACTTTTTGGGGAGATTTGACGAAAAAAGCGGATACAATTACTTCATCATCGTGCTTTACATTATTCTCACTTTCCATATCTGTACATCACTTTCTCCATCATTTTTCTTCATCCCCATTTTATATTTGGATCATATTGTTATTAATTTTTCTTATCTTTGACAATTGGGAAAAACCCAAATACCTCCTTTCTACCCACTTTTCCACCCACCCTTATCCATTTTTCTACCCTCTTTTCACCCTTTAGCCATTACCACTCAAACGGGTTGTGATAAACCATCCCCAAACACAATCTTTATTGGAGAAATATTGGTGGCAAGTGATCACCCAAAACAAGGTATTATATTTCATAAGAGCTTGGAATTTTAATTGAGCATTGAGAGTGGAGAGAAATAAGAAAAAAAAAATATCTTGTGTGTGTGAGTGTGTGCATCTTGTTGTGTGTGTGTGTAAATATTGTGTGTGTGAGTGTGTATATCTTGTGTGCGTGAGTTTGTCTCCTTGTGTGTGTGAGTGTGTCTCCTTGTGTGTGTGAGTGTGTACATCTTGTGTGTGTGTGTGTGTACATCTCGCGTGTGTGAGTGAGTGTGTATCATTGCGTGTGTTCCCCCCAGTGTGTGTTTGTGTTTGCATAACATATCATGGTAGAAGATTGTGGGAAGAAAATTGCTCATATTAGCGATGAAGGAAGTCGAAGTAGATCTCCCGCACCCAAAGCTACACAATTCCAAATGCAAGCTTTGGTGAGCCACTTCGAGAAACTTCTTGATCGAAAGTTGGAGGTGTTACATGAGAGGATTGATGAATTGGAGAATAAACCAAGCCCAAGGATGTTCCATGATAACCCACGATGCGCTCCGACACCACGTCGTCCCCACATCATGGAGGAGGAGATGGTGAACTTTGATGATGATCTTGATGATTCCCCACAAAGGAGGAGGTTGTACCAACAATCGAGAGTAGGATAAAGAAGACAACATGATGATGACCTACTTGGCAGGATCAAGGCGAATGTCCCCTATTTTCAAGGGAAAAGTGACCCGAAAGCATAATTGGAGTGGGAGATGTGGGTCGAGCAAGTATTTTCATGCCATGCGTATTTCGAGGAGAAAAAGTTCAAACTTGATTCCCTTGAATTTTATGATTATGTATTAATATGGTGGTATCAAGTTCAAAAGGAGAGGGATAGATATGGTGGATTTCCAATCAACACTTGGGAAGACATGAAGTTCGCCATTCAGAAGCGGTTTGTTCCCACACATTACCACAGAGATCTCTACAACAAACTTCAACGACTCACCCAAGGGAGTATGAGTGTAGAAGACTACTACAAGGAGATGCAAATTTCCATGATTCGGGCAAACGTTGAAGAGGATCCAGAGGTAACCATGCCACAGTTTTTACATGGGCTCAATCGGGAGATTGCGGATCAAGTGGAGATGTACCACCATGTAGAGATACAAGATATGATCCACCAAGCCACCAAGATTGAACAACAAATCAAAATGAGGAGAAACATGAGGAAACCCACTACCTCTTTCACACCGTGGAGAAATCTGAGGAAGAAGATTGGAGAACCATCAAAGGAAAAAGAGGTGGTTGATCGCAGAAGTGACAAGGTAATTCTTCAACCTAAGAAACCTACTTTTGAGGCTAACCAAACTAGGAATCGAGATATTCGGTGTTTTAAATTTCAAGGAAGGGGTCACATTTCTAGTGAGTTCCCAAACCAGCGCACCATGACCATCAACAGGTATGGAGAATGGGAGACCGATGGAGAGAGCTCAGAAGAGGCGGAGGAAGAATCTCTAGAAATTGATAGTGGAGAGTGTGCAGAAGATGGTGAGATTCTTGTCACTAGAAGAGTTCTAAGCGCACAAATGACTGTGGGAGAGAAGGAGCAGCGGGAGAACCTTTTCCATACACGGTGCAAGATCCATGGGAAGGTATGTAGTGTTATTATTGATGGAGGAAGCTGTAGTAATGTTGTGAGCACCGAGTTAGTAGAGAAGTTCGGACTTCCTACGTCGAAGCATCAACATCCATATCAGATTCAGTGGTTGAATGATTGTGGGGAGATGAAGGTCACCAAGCAAGTGAAGGTACTGTTCACCATTGGGAAGTACAAAGATGAGGTATTGTGCGATGTTGTTCCTATGAAGGCTTTCCATTTTTTGTTGGGACGACCGTGGCAGTATGATCGACGTGTTACCCATGATTGTTTCTTGAATCATCACTCTTTTGTACTCTGAGGGGAACCTATAACCCTCAACCCCATGTCCCCCAAACAAATTCTGGAAGATCACATTTTGAGAGAGAAGAAAAAAATGAGTGATGAGGAAAAAAAGAGTGAAAATGAAAAATTAGAGAATGAGGGAAAGAGAGAAAATGAGAGAAGAAAAGAAATGGAGAGCAAAGAAAAATCAATTGGGAAAAATAATTTGAGAGAAGATAAAAGCGTGATGTTGGAAAAAAAGAGTGAGGTTAAGGAAGCTTTGTTTTCATAGCAAACCCTCATAGTACTCATGTACAAAGAGGTGTTGCTAAATACTAATGACTTACCCCGTTTTCCAAATGTTGTTGAGTCTTTGTTGCAGGAGTATAATGATGTCTTTTTGGAAGAGGTACCACCAGGTTTGCCACCCATTAGAGGTATTGAGCATCAAATTGACCTCATACCTGGAGCATCACTACCGAACCACCCTGAATATTTCACCAACCCGGAAGAGACAAAATAAATTCAAAGGAAAGTTCAAGAGTTGTTGGATGTGGGATATGTGAGAGAGAGCCTTAGTCCTTGTGTGGTACTGGTGCTTCTAGTACCAAAGAAGGATGGAACATGGAGAATGTGAATTGACTGCAGAGCCATCAATAACATCACAATCAGGTATCGTCATCCTATCCATAGGTTAGATGATATGCTAGATGAATTAAATGGTTCAACTATTTTCTCAAAAATTGATTTAAGAAGTGGATACCATCAAATTAGGATGAAATAAGGAGATGAGTGGAAAACAACATTTAAGACAAAACATGGACTTTATGAATGGTTAGTCATGCCCTTTGGTCTCACCAATGTACCTAGAACATTTATGAGGTTAATGAATCATGTCTTACGTGCATATATTGGAAAATTTGTGGTAGTTTACTCTGATGATATTCTTGTTTATAGTAGGACTTTGCATGAACATGTATATCACTTAAGAAAAGTCTTAGAGGTGTTAAGGAAAGAAAACTTGTTTGGAAACATAAATAAGTGTAAATTTTGTCTCGATAAGATTGTTTTCCTTGGATTTTTTGTGAGCGGAAATAGAGTTGAAGTGGATACTGAGAAGAAAAAATCAATACAAGAATGGCCAACTCCAACCTCTGTTGGACAGGTAAGAAGTTTTCATGGGCTTGCTAGTTTTTACAGGAGATTTTTCAAGGACTTCAGCACACTAGTAGCATCGTTGAACGAGTTGAAAAAGAAGAATGTTTCTTTCAAATGGGAGACAACTCAAGAGAAGGCCTTCCATGCTCTTAATAAGAGACTCACCCACGCCCCTCTACTTGCACTTCTGGACTTCGGTAAGACCTTTGAAATTGAATGTGATGCAAGAAAAATTGGCATAGGAGAAGTACTAATGAAAGAAGGTAAGCCTATTTCTTTCTTTAGTGAGAAGTTAAATGGCCCAACTCTAAACTATGCTACATATGATAAAGAGTTGTATGCATTGTTTAGAGTACTAGAGACATGGAAACACTATCTTTGGACTAAATAATTTGTGTTCCATTCTGATCACGAGGCTCTTAAATACCTTAGAAGCCAACATAAACTAAATAGGAGACATGCTAGATGTCTGGAATTCATTGAATCATTACCATATGTCATCAAGCATAAAAAGGGTAAAGAAAATACTGTGGCAGATGCACTTTCACATAGATATTCTCTTATATTCTTGTTGGATTCAAAACTCCTTGGTTTTGAATTCATTAAGGAATTATATGCTACAGATAGTGATTTTAGTGAACCATATGGAAATTTTAAACCTAGAGTTAGTTGGAAAAAGTTTTATTTACATGATGGATTATTATTCCAGATTGATAAGCTTTGTATTCCCAATTGCTCTATCCGTTTACTTTTACTAAAGAAGTCACATTCTGGTGGGTTAATGGGACATTTTGGCGTTTCAAAAACATTAAGTGTTCTGAGTGAGCATTTTTATTGTCCTAGAATATCTAAAGATGTTGGAAAATTTGTGGGAAAGTGCATTGTTTTCCAAAAATCCAAATAAAAACTGAACCCACATGGATTATATATTCCTCTCCCAATCCCCAAAAACCCTTGGGAGGACATATCAATGGAATTTATTATGGGGTTACCAAGGACCAAGAGGGGGAGAGATTCCATTTTTGTTGTGATGGATCAATTTTCTAAAATGGCACATTTTATTCCTTGTCACAAAACAGATGATGCCACTAACATTTCAACACTCTTCTTTTAGGAAGTAGTCAAACTCCATGGAATGCCAAGGACGATTGTGTCAGATCTAGACGCAAAATTTCTTAGTTATTTTTGGAAGACCTTGTGGAGAAAACTGGGTACAAAGTTACTATTTTGCACTACTTTTCATCCACAAACCGATGGGAAAACAGAGGTGGTGAATCAGACATTATCATCCCTTCTGCGAACAATTGTCAAGAAGAATATCAAGAATTGGGAGGAGTGTCTACCACATGTGGAATTTTCATATAACAGGGCCAAGCACTCCACTACTCAATATTCTCTATTCAAAATTGTTTATGGTTTTAACCATCTTGCCCCTATTGATCTAGTTCCTTTTCCATTTCAGGAAGCAACTAATATGGATGCGAAAGGGCGTGTAGAATTCATTAAACAACTCCATGAAAAGGTAAGGAAAAATATCGAGCGGATGACTCAAAAATATGTTGACCGTGCAAACAAGGGTCGCAAATAAGTGTTGTTCGAGCCCGGGGACTTGTTCTGGATTCATATGCGAAAGGAGATATTTCCTGACAAGCAGAAATCAAAACTCATGCCACGAGGAGATGGAACTTTCCGAGTGCTCGAGAAGATTAACAACAATGCTTACAAGATAGATTTTCCAGGTGAGTATGGTGAAAGTTCCACCTTCAATGTTTCTGATATTTCTCCTTTTTTGGGTGCAGAGGATGAAGAGTCAAGTACGACTCCTTTTCAAGAGGGGGAGGATGATGAGAACCATGTCAAAGGCACCAAGTCGATTGCGTGGGAGGAAGAGTTGGATTTGCAAGGCCCAATGACACGAGGGAGATTAAAGAGGCTCAATGCTACAAAGGGCGCACATATTGCTTCATTAAAGGCCCAATGGATCTTGCCTTGCATGGATGGAGAAAATGGGCCTATAATATCACTTATTTAAGCCCAAAATTGATGTTTAAATCTTGGACCACATGGTTGCACGAATTTGGATGCCTTTCCCACATGGAGGATTCTAGAAATGGAATATTTGGACACTAAAGTCAAATCCAGTGGGTTATGCACTCAAAGTCAAATCCGGTGGGCTATGTTGGAAAGTTGTGTGCTACTTTTCCAAAAGTCTTTTTTGGATTTTATCTTTTTTACTTTTAAGGAGACAAGGTAGGTTTAGACTTTATGACTTTAGGGTATTAGACCCTTGACCATTGTATCACCCCCTTGGCTATAAATAGCCACCCCATGACATTGTATTTTCATCGAAGAATTAATTGAGAGATTATGATTTGTGTCTATCCATTGTGTGAGAATTGTTCCGAGTTTTCCCTTGCTCCTGTGCATTATTAACTTGTCAATATACAAGTTAGATTGGTGATCCAAGATCACAAAGTCCCCAATTCCACGCCTCAACCCAATTGCGTTGTTGTGTGGTTTTTCTATCACATCCCTCCCTTGAGTGTGTTGTCTAAGTAGTAGGTCGCGCTCCTTATAGCGTTGTTTGACTAATTGCATCTGCTATCCATACCCATCATCTTCCACTTAGCCACAAACCGCATCTTACATCCACCGCCCTACACCGTGAAGATCGCCCCCCCCCCCCCCCCGTGCATCTCACATCAGAGGGCCCCCCAAGAGGGGGCCACCGTTTCTCAATCAAGGGGGGCAGCGCCCCCCCGCGCCGGGCTGGGCCGCCCGCGCTGGGCCGGAACCCCGCGCCGGCTGGGCTGGGCCGCACCAGCTGGTCCGGGCCACGCCCAACCGGGTCGGGTCGACCCGTTTCGGGCTGACCGAGGGGGTATTGGGCTGAGTCGGACCGGGCCCAAACCCCCTGTTTTCGGACAGATCCGTTCAAACGCCTATATCTTGGGCTACAGACCTCCGATTGATGCAACGTCAGTTGAGTTTGGATCCTTGGATCGAGACGGTAGTTTAGGTATATTATACTCAAGGTTTTGGAGAAGTTTGGGTATGGCCGTCTTGGTTCGAACACGAAACCAACCGGGCCCTCGGAACGGAAACACATATAACTTGAGCTCCGGACGTCCGATTGACGTGCTGTCGACTTTGTTGGATTCCTCTTAGTGTGATTGTTCTTTTTGTTTACTCCGATCGAGGTTTTGAAGTATCTAGAGTACAACCGAGTGGATTTTAGGTTAAAAACCAACCGGGCCCTTGGGACGAAAAAGCCAATAACTCTCAGATCGGGCATCCGATTGACGCGCCGTCTGTTGCATTGAATTCCTATTGATGAGACGGAACTTTGTGATACATCAACTCTGGACTTCGTGACAGTTGATGTATCGACCCCTTGGCTCATGGAGCGAACCCTCTCGGAATCGAGCGTGCTGTGTGCGGGAACCCTAGAGCTGGCTGCGACGAAGATGACGACTTCCGTACAAGGATCCTCAGTGGGTTCGACGAGGATGACTACCATAATAGGACCTCAGTGGGTTCAACGTGGATGACTACCGTACTAGGGATCCTCCGTGGGTTCGACGAGGACGACTACCGTACTAGGATACTCAGTGGGTCCGACGTGGATGACTACCGTACTGGGATCCTCCGTGGGTTCGACGAGGACAACTACTAAACTGGGATCCTCCATGGGTTCGACAACGACGACTACTGTACTGGGATCCTTTGTGGGTTCGATGATGACGTCTACCGTGCTGGGATCCTCCGTGGGTTCGAAAACGATGAATTCTATACTTGGATCCTCCGTGGGTTCGGCATTAACTACATCTATACTTGGAACCTACGTGGGTTCGACAGAGGAGATGATTCAGAGGATACAACAATCATCTCCACCCCTCTTCATGATGAGTATACCTATGTGAGATGAGTCTTGAATTTTAATCATTATCTTCGATATGATTGACTTGATTTCCTATATGTATTGGGACGTACCTTCCTGTGTGGATTGAGTTATACTTTCCTGTATGGACTGGATTGTACTTGAACTCGTGAGTTGGAGAAGAACTAGAATTGATGACTTAGGTATATGTATGGGCATATACCTAAGTAGTGTTGGTTGATACTTGTGTTCATATCTTTCCTTTGTGGTTTATAATTTTCGGATTTTGGGAGACCTTTGGGAGTCTCGGGGTCTCTACTGAGTATCATACTCACCCCTGTACGGGCTTCACCCGCACTACGATGTGTTGGTTGCAGACGACAGATAGCACTGATTGTGGCTGAGGCTTGAGGAGTGGACGATACCCAGAGGTGGACTATCAGGTGGGACGTACATGGAGAGGACGACCGGAATCAAGGAGCCGACGAAACTGACTGTACTCACCCTTCAGGTGGGAGTTCCTAGAGGATGTCCTGGCAGTTTCTGCTTGTATTTCTGTTGTTTTACTTTACTTTTCAGTTGTTCTGCACTTTTAGTTGGGTTTGTATACTGGCCCATTTACTTTCCAGCACTTACTTGTGTATACAGTTTACTTAGTGTTTACTTCAGTTTGCGTACTCTGTGGTGTTTGTTTTCTTTTATAAAGGCAATGCCTTCCCTTTTATCAGGATTTATGACTTTGGTACTAGTCGCCAGCCTCTGGCCTATGGAAGGCGGGCTTGGGGTAGTCACGACATGGACCTCGAGGACGGGTCATGACACCAGGGTGGGGAGAGGTTTCCAGCATGCTTTTGGCTCTTAGTTATGCCTTAGAACTATTTTTCATTCATAGAAGGATGGTTAGACAGAGTAGACCATATAAAATCTTGAATACATTTTGCATTCTTATTTCTGAGATTTTAGAGGTTCGAGGATGAGGAACCTATATTTGGTTGAGTTTACTTAAAATAATATTTTTAACTACACCATTAGTATGGCACCATTTGAAGATTTTTATTAATGAAAATTCCATTATCTATTGTGTTAGAATGAGGGCATAGAGGTAGCAATTCTCATTCTATAACTGGCATAGAATATGATAGAGATGGTTCAAATAATTCAAGAGTCTATGAAGACAATTTAGGATCATCATAAATCCTATCCTGATCATAAGAGGAGACCTATGGAGTTTGATGTTAGAGATCATGTGTTCTTGAAAGTGAATCCTCATCATGGGAAGTGAAGGTTTGGACATGTGAGAAAGCTTTATCCCTGATTTTTTGGGTCTTTCAAGATGTTGGCTCATATTGAAACTATGGAATATGAGATAAAACTTCCCCAACATATGATCTAGATACATGATATTTTTTACATGTCACTGATCTACCATTACCTTCATGATGACTCTCACATCATTGTTATGGTGAGATCAATGTTGATGATGATGCAACCTTTGAGGTTCATCCTTTAGAGATATAGGATATCCAGAAGAATACATTTCATGGTTGTGTTATTCCTTTAGTTCGTGTCTTATGTTGGAACGATGGCATGGGAATGTGAGTTGTAGATAAATGATCAGAACCCGAGCAATTTTATGCTTAGGTATTCTCTTGTAATGTTTTTTATTTTGTGGTTGTTGAAACCTTTATAGTTATGAGATGGTTTTATATGGTTTCCTTATCATGGTCTTGCTCTTGTTGAGAGGTATCTCTATTGGGATAGTGTTTTAAGAATGGGTTGTCCTGTTGCATGGTTTTGTGTTTATTTCTTTGATGAGGTAGTTGAGATCCTATGATGGTGAGATCCTTGAGAGGTATCTTACATGGTTATTGTTTAAGAAACCCCTTTTCTATTTCTTTTTCTTCGAGTTTGGTTTCAAATTATCAAGGATGATAATTTTTTGATAGGTATTTTATGTAAGTTCATGGATACTAAAAGCCATTTTATTTGAAAGTTTTGGGTTTTGGAGGCACCTAGAGGAGGTTCTGATGGTTTGAATGGTGTTGAGGAGTTTTTTAGGGTGATACACTGTCAAAAATAGCAAGGTTTTGGTGTAAAGAGGTGTGATGTTCCAAATTTCTAGTATATATAGTGTATTAGGTCCATTATATAACATAGGGGATCTTAGGAGGAGAAATGAGACTACTACTAAATTGGGGGGTAGCTGTTACATGGGCTAGAGGCTATAGCGTGGTCCCTTTCTTGGATGACAGGGGGGTCCTATGGAGAGATGCTTATGGATATGCCATAATCCCTAGATCTAATTTTATAAGATCGAGCTTGGATTCTTAGAACTACCTTTGACCAAGGGTAGATGTGGTGTGGTCCCTCAGGATATGCTATAGAATTACCTATGTCATACAGTGCTGCGTTGTGGTACAATGGGTTGTTCCATGGTCTCCTATTTTTATATGTGTCTATAAATACCCTGAGACCCCTGAAAACCATTATTTTATACTTTTTCCACCCAAACCTTAAGTGCCCCAAACAGTCTCTTTGAAGGATTTAAATCCTCTTCCAATATGAGTTGATCCTCAACTTCTAAAGATCAATTTGTACCAATCCAAGGAAAGTTCTACCTATTTTATCTAGTAGCTTTTCTTTGTTTCCTTTAATTTCTCCTTATTTATTCTTTCCATGCTTTGGAATTATATCTCCACTATTATAATGTGGTTTATTCTATCATTTTACACTGTGTTCATGGAATGATGTATTTGGGAGATAATAGTTTCTCATGGGAGAGGTGACTAGATGTCCTCAAGGTTGGTCTGTTCTCATTAGAAGTACATTGAAACATTTTTGGTAAAGGATTAATAAATTCTCCTATTTATTTATTTACAATAATGAATTTATCATGTTTTTCCCTTTGTATGGAAATGAAATTAACCTAATAAATATTGAATCAGATTAAAGTAATTTAATAGTGATCGCATGTTGGTGTTTATATCATGATAGGTGTTTGCCTCTTGTTTTTATAGATAGTGTTCTATCTATATTATTCTTTTATAGTATGTTATTATGCTTGGTTTAACATGTTTCTTCATTATAAAATGGTAAAGAACATAAATATAAAATTAATTGAATATTTGGATTAAGAATTAAATAAGAGTCATGTTTGTAATCCAATGTTTTTTGTAATTTGATGGTAATAAAAATTGATACTAATCATATGTTAAATTAAATGTGATCTTACATGTGATAATGGAATTTATAAAGAATTTGAATCATGATAATTCTTGTTTATTATAAAATGAAAAAATATTATATGAGAATTATACTTCTCTAAGTTTGTTGAAATTGGAATTAATGTTAAGAGAATGTTACACTTTTGATAGATTATTATAGATTGATGCCTTAGGTTTATCATTATTGGAACCTCTAAATAATTAATTGGTTAATTCAAGATAGATTAAGAACCAATTATTTGATAAAGCTAAATATTTGTGGCTATGAGTTTCTGTTTGCTTATAAAGGATAGATGCCTTGTTTTGGGTCCGTGAGGACCTGTTTGTGTGCAAAGGTTGAATGTATTATTTTAAGTCCAAGTTAATCTTTTGATTATTTTTATTTTCTTGTTTCCTTGTGATTTACTCTAGATACAAGACTTGTGATGTGAGTCTGGAATAAATGATCTTGGGATGGTTGATGTGATATAGAGTGGGGAGGCCTAGATAATGTGGTAGCAGTTGATACCTGTGATGGTGAGATGCATAGAAATATGAATGAGGGTGTTGAGGATAAAACCAGATATGATGGAATGGGTTGAAGCTGGTCTTACCTATTTATGTGATATATATAAATACTTTATTGATATGAATTTATTTAATGGATGATGACAGAGTTTATTATTTATCTACATTTATTTCCCCACTGCTTGAGGCTATTGGATGTGCTTGGTTGTATTTATCTTGGTGATATCTTAGGATGGTTTTCCTAGAGTACCTAGAATTATGGAATTATGTTAATAATAAATAATAAATGTTTAACCCATGGGGTTTGTTATTGTTAGAATGAAAATGATATATTACTCTTGAGAAACTATGGACTCGGTTTGGATTATGCCTATAGGGAAAGGATTTCACTATAATGTTTAAAGAAATGTGAAATGAAATATATCTTAGATTAATATTTATGGTTGATTAATGGATGATGAATTGATTAGCATAAGGTTAATTGATAAAAGGAAAATAATTTATTTAATATAGATCCTAAATGTTTGTGTGCTTATAAGGTATCTAGTTCTTAATAGTGGCAGCCGGGTGTCCAAGTGATGATAACTGCAGTTGATCCCAAGACTAGGTTATGTTCATAGTATGGTTGTGAGATATATTATATCTTGTGCATTCTATGATTTCATACTCTACCCTAACCATGTTGGTTAGGGATACTGACACCCAATGAACTATGGGAGGGTTTTCCCCCCAATATCTCGATGGGAGTATGGATGTCTGGATACCCCCTATGGCCCCACTCTCTTCTCTTAGTAGATCATGTGATGGTATGCACAAAGGTTAGTTTCCCTATATATATGTGTATAGAGGGATGTGATGGATTTTGGTTATTTTAAAGACATTTATCTCTAAATACAGTATCTAAATGATTATTATAAGTATTATATGTATAGGCTATGATGTCTTGAGGTACCTTACTCGGTAAATGGGATATGATGGCTTGAGGTATAATTCTTGATGTATTACACAAATCATACATGATATGGTGGATCCTAGAAACTACTTGATTACTATATGTAGATGTTATATGGGATGATGTGATGATGTGATGCAAGATGTGCATGTTGTGATACTTAGCCCAGGTGTTTGTGGGTTAGCTTATTTGAGAGAGATATGGATTAGGATGTGCGATGTTTGGGAAGATCAAAAAACCAGTGGGAAAGCAGTAGTGGGGTACCCTTGATGTTTCATTACTATATTCTATAATATATTGCATGTGATACTTGGTGAGAGTTATCCATGGTGAGGATGGGAACTTAGTATACCTATTTAGGCGATGAGTTAGTTTCACTATTTTTCATTATTATTTTGCATGATTTCTTTATCTTTTGCATTAAAGGCTCTAGGAAGGATCCTACCGAGTTTACTATTATGATCACCCTACATATATATAAACTATTTTAAGGTCAAAAGGATCATGTTAGAGATTCAGCTGGATATTACTAGCTCATGGTTTTGTAGGATCTGTTTGGGATTCATGGTCATTTCTGAGTTTACCTTTTTGGTGCTTGTAGTTTCCCTTCTAGTTGTTTTAATACTATATGAAATTACATGCATACACTTGGTATTTATTTTATATATGTTTGAGTAGGTTTTTATTGGTCTATCTATATTATATATCTCTTCCGTATGTTCTCTTTTAGGGTAATGCCTCTCCTTTGTATGTTTATTATACCCTCAGTGCTAGTTGCTAACCCGAGGCCTACTATAGGTGGGACATGGGTAGTCACCATACCCCTTCTCTCATTTTTGGCCTTGGAGGGGTACTCTTTGGGGGGATGGGGTCATTATAGTTGGCAGAATAAAGTAAAAAATGACCCATACTTTTTCAAATGGTGGCCACTTCCTCAGTTGGGAACTACAATAGAGCAGTTGGATCAATAATATCATATACCATTACTCTTACTTGATCTAACTACATAATTTTATGTATATAGTACCCTAGATTATGTATGATTTTATATGATATAATATTTAAATTATTTGAGTCTGAACAAGGAGGTGGAGGATCTGGATAGGTAGGCTATGCAAGCTACGTCCCTCTCACCATTTCTGCAAACATAGACTGTATAGTTTATTTAATTCACTCATCTATGGAATGATTTATCTCTCAAAGCTCATCATTTAATGAAGTTATTTATTCCTTGTATTATACTTCCCTTGATATTGTACTAGGATTCCCAAAAACGTTTCTGATACTAACATCCACCTCATATGCTCTTACATTGATTGGATGTTCATGCTTACCTAAACCAGTCGTAAGAATGCCCATCTTACCCTTGGGGATAAAGATCCCCCACATCCCTTACTCCCAAATGGAATCTTGAAATTATATATATAAATTTTATATTTGTGTGATGGATTTAAAAAATACTATTATTCAACAAAAAATAATAATTAATTTCTTACAATCTTATCAACAACTTGTTTTGATGGGTTAATAAGAAACTTACTCTTTTTTTATCATTCTCACCATTTCCCATTTTTCATGGCAGGTAGGGTGAGATGGAGGACCAACATAAACCTCTTCAGAGCAAATACTAGATTTAGATCTTAATTCATCAAACTTTTTACTATTAATTTTGTCTTCCAATAAAGGATACCCTATACACGATAAAGTATAAGGGTATACATTTTGTAACTAGATATCTTAGTGAGATCTATCAGATCCCTATTATATAAAAATAATTGAATAATTAATCAAGTAATTAACAACTAAGTTTATAAATTAATCTTATAAATAATAATTATCGTACTATAAAGGAATCCTCCCGTCGATTGGTGACAAATTTCTTCCATGTATCTATATCTAAAACCCCATATTTGAGACATAGATTTTAATTCCATTTCTTCCCAAAAATATAAACTAAATTCAATTTTAATTTTAAATCATTATTTCTAATTGATGTAAAATACATATAGATTTTATTAACTTCTTTCATATTTATAAATTCAAATTTAATCTATAATTGAATAGATAAAATGTTAGTCATATAAAATATATAATATTTGAACCATTGAAAATAAATAAATTAGTTGAGTTATTTTAATGTTATGCACTCCGACAATTGATATTTCATAATTTTTTCAATGCTATTCCAATCAAGACATAATATTCTAATATTAACTTTACTTTTTATGGACATGAAACTTCTAAACTACTTCAAATTTGGGAATACCAGATTATTGTTATCATCAATTTAAATTGGAATCCTTTTCCCATTACTAAGATAAAGTGAAACTTTTGGTAAACCTTTTATCTCTTGTCAACTGAGTTTGTGTATCATCTACTCTATATAAGGATAAAGTTATGAAATAGTTGAATAATTAATAGTGCTTTAAATAATTTTGATAAGCATAATTTTAATTTAATTAAATAATTTAATTATTATAGATTCATTTATTTGAAGATACATACACATACCTTGGTAGATGTTCCACTTTATCCATATCCATCATTTAATTATATGTATACTAAATTAATGAAATTATGTGTACTTATATTTTATTAGAATTAAATGATTGTTATAAGTAAAAAAAATTTATTGCTCATAATAGAAATAAAATTATATCTATTTTTTAAACTAATACATCTAAAGAAAAATGAATACCAAAAAATGATGAATACAAATAAATAGTCATAGAAAAATGATGATGTCTAGATTATTCAACAAAAAAATGTGTAACTAAAACTGATGAATATAAAAATAAATAAAAAATAGAATAAATGATCAATATCTATATATTTAAATATCCAAGTTAAAAAATAGATTTTTTACTTGTATAAGTTTCATAAAAAAAATAAAAAACATATATTTGTATGAATTATATAGAGAGTAAAAGTGTGTTTCATCGTATCCTTTATATATGATATTTTCATATATAATGGTCCATGTTTACATCACATTTATCATTATCTATAATTAATCATGTAATAGATGAAAAAATCTCACATAAGTGAGTAACATCAATAACATCCTCACCACCCAAATGATTTTCCCTTGAAAAAAGACAGACCAATAATCATTCAATAGGTAAATAACTCAAAATATGTTCTTCACATGAATCTTCATGATAAATGTTTACTCTTCACAACTAAATCTTGTCAAATAAATAATTTTAAATCCATAATCATTATATTTCACATCACTATTACTATCAATACAATTAAACTTAAACAACAATGCTCAAAATTTAGTGCAATCAATTTCCCTTATATCCCCAACAACTCCAAAATAAGTTGTTGATGCAAAAATTAGGGTTTTATTATTTTCACTTAAATAATGTATTGCTTTAGAGATGTCTATTACTACACTTTTTTAAACAACACTCTTATTGTCATGATTTTTATGTAAAATGTGTAACCATTATTATCAAAACTTGAAAATGTGATCTTATTAACACATGATCCCCCAAAAAACCATTTTAATATTTCTGATACTGATGAACCAATTTTGAATTTCTACTTAAACCATGGATTTTTTTATACTCATTCATCAACCACTTTTCATTTTCTTTTGAATATTGTACCTTAAATCCAGTAATATGTGATGATATATATGATTGAACCACACCTATTTTGTTTAAAATGTATAAATGTGTCTACATCACTATATCACATGAAATTAACTTTTCTTTTAAGCCACAAATCCTCTTACCTTCACTATTTATCATCATATACTGAGATATAAATAGAAAAATGTGCTCTAAATAATATAAGTAGCAGTATAAAAATCAAACACCTCCTTCGATATATATTTTTGAATGAATGAGGCCTCTTACTAATATTTTTTTTTAATATATCCCTTCAAAATTATCATATATCATTTAAAATGATACAACCAATATAAATTTATAGGCCCATATAACCTTATCTCTTACACTGAATGAATAAACAGATGAACCATTATATAAAGAAATAATCCTAGAAAATAAATCTCTAGTTGAAAAAGTATAAGGATGACTTCATTCTCTAATAAATTTTATAAATTTGGATCCACTACTTAATATGAAAAATGAATTTAAAAATAAGAACAAATTAATGATATAGTTTTTGATAAACATCGACAATATGACATATAGTGAAACCATTAGTACTTGTTTCATCAATGTATGATAGTCTTAATATTTCAGGCCTATTAACTTTAAATCCTTTAATGAATCTGAAATTTTCACACTTGAAGAATACCCATTGGGTACTTTAATACCATGTAGACATTGAAAAAAATTCATCTTTTCAATATTTACTAACACATGAAAAGACAAAGGTATTTTTTTTATTTCATAGTGGGAGATAACTCCAAACAGATTCCCATAGATATTAAGTCTAATCATGCAAGAATCCGTTGTTTATCTTTACTTTTATATAAGTTTTTTTCCAATCAAACCATAATATATGTTTTTCTCAACATTCCTAACATTAATGTTATGTATTACCTCAAAAAATATCCAATAAGGTAGATTGAATAAGATTAAATATTTATTCCATGTATAATTTTATGACATAAAGTTTATATCTTCCTAAATGTGATATCAATGTTTTTCACCTTGTTGTAATATTATTTATCCAGAAAAGGTTTTGAGGGGTGGGATAAAACTATTTTAAATAATTAAATGTATTTTTTAATCATTGATAAGGGATATCCATTCATATAAATATTTGATGTACTATATACACTATCTTTATCCTATTATGTAATTGATGATATGAAGTCCCTTATTCACAAATTGGACATGATTTATGTCCCTTAACACTATATCCATATAGGTTTCTATATATAGTAAAGTCATTTATAGTGAACATTACCATAAGACACAAAATAAAATACTCTTTTACATATGCATCAAACTGTTTAATACCTACCTCCCATATAAATTTATAATCATCAATAAATAGTGAAAAATAAACATCAGTATCATTTTTATACTATTTTGGTCCAAAAATTATCAAGCTCATGATAACATATTTTTTCTTAATACATATTTGTGGTGACAAGTTATAAACTACCAACATAACATGATTATAACTATATTAGATTTTAAGGCTCTAGTATGGATTCATTCTAATTTTGAATAGTATCATTCTGATATTTTTTACTTCATTTCTAGAATCAGGAAAATGTTGATCAAATCTCTTCCATTATGATGAATCATAAGGGTGTCATAGGTTCCCATCAGATATTCACTCATCTATATGTCATTTAAACCTATTTATATAATTTTAATTTTCAAATAAACACTTAAAATGAAAAATTATTGAAAGATACTAGATTTACTTAGCAGTAGGTTTGGTACTTGTCCTTTTTAATGGATCATAGTTGGATATTTCATCCATTTTATATTGTTATGTACTATATTTATGACATTTTAATAAACCTTTATATTCCTTTCTATATAGAACGTAGTTTTTGGGTAAAAAATGTATTTTCTTATACCATGGACCCATTAGACAAAGTATTTTTTTTACATTATAATTGGAATCTATAAGAGCATTTACTTATAGAAGTATATCTTTAAACATTTTAAGTAATTCAGTGAAAATTTTATCACTTTAGCCATTTCTTACTTTTAAGTCAACTAATCTTAGCACTGCTGATAACACTATAAATTTTATGCAACCTAGGTATAATGGATTTTCATTATCTCTATACAATCATTCAATAATTGAAATTTTTATTGGTTTCAATGCCTACATCATGAATTAATCCATCAAGACAATCCTCTGTCTCTTATGGAATATCTTCCTCAATATCAGATAATGAATTCTTTTTTATTTCACCATTCAAGATCTAGTGTGTATAACTATGATTAAAACCCCAAAAAATCAGATGCTCTTTGACTTTTATAGACCCTAATTTTATCATATTAAAGAACTTCACACATAGATAAATAAATGATTATCTTTTCAAGATTTAATTTAGAAAATTTCAAAAAATAATCAACCATTTTCTCACATTTAGCATTTATCCTCTATGTATTTATCCAATTACAATCCATTAATTACTCAAAAAAATAATTCAAATAAAAATAAATTAAAATATCCAAAAATATAAATATGTAAACATATATACAAATATATAAATTTAAAAGATACATATAAACATATAAACCTATAAACACACACACCCATGTAAAACATATAAACATATAAAAAAATATAAATTTAAAACATAAATAAACATATATAATTAAAAAATAAATACATATAAACATATAAATTTTGAACATATAAATTTAGAATATATAAATTAAAAATATAAAAATATAAAAATATATATTTCAAAATTTAAAAAATACACACTTAAATATATAATATATATATATATATAGATAGATAAATTAAAGCATATAGACATATAAATCTTTAAATTAAAAACATATAAACATATCAATATAAAAATTTATAACATATAAATTTAAAACATATAAAAATATAAATATAACTAAAATATATATGAATTTAATATATATATATATATAAATATAAATTTACACTATATAAAATATTTTAACATTTGAATTTAACGGATATAAACATATATATTTAAAAAATATAAATATGTTATCAAATATATAAAAACACACAAACATGTAAATCCATATAGAAATAATATAATTTTCATTGAAAATAAAAACAATTACACATAAATTTCAATATAATAATGAATATTTCAATTTATTTAACATATAAAAACTACTAATTTAACAATTAATTCAAAAAAAAAATTAAGTCCATAAAATTTTAAATTCAACATATATAACTATTAATTTTAACAACACATATAACTAATACTCAACCAAACACCACCTAAATACCTAAAATTTAACATAAAATTTCCCAAAAAATATTAAAAATAGATTCCATAATAAATAATATAAACCTCACAACATTCATAAAATAAAATTTTCTTCAAAATAAAAAATTATTAAAACAATGTAGAGAAGTTGACACATAGAAATTGGTGATAACTAGAACAAAAGATGATAGCGATGATGAACGAGGGAGGTGGTAGGTGGTGAATGGGGCCCAAGGCCACCAAAAAGGGATTGATGGAGGAGGAATTAGGTGAAGGGGGGATGAAAAGAGAAGTCGTTAGAGGAATATCATAGTAATGATTCATGAAAATTTGGGTTTCAAGTATTCTAGAGTAGATAAACAAAGAGGGAGGTTGTGCCCACATGTGTTTTAGTTTTTTTAAAAGGGGTTTAACATCTATTTTCATTAAAGAGACATTAAAACAAATATTTTAACATCACTTTTCATGTTAACCAATGTTAAAATATTACCCCTAAGGTATTTTAATGCAAGTTATCTAACAATTTATGTTAAAATAACTTTTAACATTAGTTATTAGATAACTGATGTTAAAATCCCCATCACATATACTATATATTATACTAGAGATTATTATGCTAACCTATATTCAAAACTTGTGATTATAAAAGTTAGAAATATAAAGTTAAAAGATGTGTTGGAATTATCATATCATCATAGTAGAAAAATATATGATCTAAACTTTATTATTAATTGAAGCACATCCATTGTTTGAGCCTTGACTTCCAAAAATCAAACTTTCACCTTGAGTTTACTTATCATTATAAAAAATGAAAATGATAATTAAAGTGCCCAAATGGATTTTTATGAAGAGAGTTTTTTTGTCAATATGTTAATAAGAAGTTAATTTAATATATGCTGGAGTTGTGTGAATATAAGAACCCAATGAATGAATAGATGGAACTTTTAGATAAGACTTGTATTTCTTACGAATAACTTGTAATAAATATGTTTTTCATTGGATATGTTGAAGAGGATCCTTTATTAAGTTTGAAAAGAAGATTAAATAAAAATACTAAGATGTTTCTTGGTATGAATCTTCTTATACATATGATAATTATTGATCTGAACTTTATATGAATCAATGAAAATTGTTGTTGGATGAAGAGAGTGCTTACTACTACAAGATTCTTAATGAAGTTGAGGAGTATAATATGTTGAAGAAGAATCAAGCTAGAATAAGTTTCTGAGTAACCATCCTTGACTAATAAATCATGAAGGATACTAAAATATATGGATAATATCACCTGAATGATGATTAGAGAAAGCCTAGTTTGAAGTTGAAATTGTCGAGGTAGTGAAGGTTTATGGAAATACTCAAAATGGAGTTTACATATAATGAAATATGCTTTGGGAATTATGAATAATATTTTCAAGAAGTCTTGATATATTCCCAAATGTATTTAAATTGTTTTGAGATGATATGGAGTGGCTGGAGAATCCCTATAAATATTTAAAGGAGTTATAAGCTATTTTGAAAAAGTTTTGGAAATTCAGAGTTGTAGATTATTATATGAATTAAAAAAGTACTCTGTATATAATGGTATTATTAAATATTTACTAAGTACATAAGATTCACTTTGAATTTATGAAGAATACATAAGATTTTGTGGAGAGGTATCTATAATAAATGAAACATGTAAGGGTTTTCCAGACCTTATAGACTGAAAATTAGAAAAGAATCGAGACACATTGAAATACATAAAGGTTAGTTGTTCGATATGTAAAGGGTTATCATAGTTTTTATAGGAGGATATGTAAGGGTACTAATAGGGTTGAATATTTAACAAAGTACCAGAGCCACACTGTGTTATGTAAGAGTGACTTTAAATTTCTTATAGATACATGTTTCCCTCGGAATTTGGGGATGACCTCCTTGATTGAAGGTTCAAACATTCCAATCGGTTAATAATGGGTTTGTTCATAGAATCGGAAACATCCAATGATTCCACATCCATTTGGACATACTTTCCAAAGGTAGGCGCTCATTAGTTTGTGGACTGATAAGGCTTAGGAATTTGCATTGGTTGAGAGGATGGGAGGTCGGACTCATCACACCTTTTTGAGGGGAATTATTGTCTACTCCAGGACTCTCTTTATAGATTTAAGTTATGTTCATGAATCCTTATTACATTAACAAGTATAAAATGAGCTTTCCTTCAGATCTGACAATCAATTATTAAATATGTAGGAAATTTAGAGAATCTTTTATATGTATTCTAGGTTCTTCATCGATAGAGAATCATCTATATTTATCGGAGATTCTTGGTCAATGGTATCCTTAGACACATTTATATAGAAGTATCTTGGTCATTATGATGACCATACTGGTTTTAAAGCCACTCAGTGGGGATCTTGAAGTTTTTTGTCATTCATAAGGACATGGATTATTTCAGAGTTGGGATCGAACCCGCAAATGGGCTACCTATGTATCCTTTGTTTAGAAAAGGAATCAGAAACCACATAGTTTGAGTAAGGGAGTATGATGTTTATTATTGATGGCTCAAAGAAGGATGTCATAATTACTTGTACACTCTAAGCTCACGTGAGTCATGCTCGGTGTGAGAAACAAGAGGTATTGGTAAAAATCAGACAATTGTGCCATGAAAGATGAAATCATAAGAAATAATGTGGGACTTATGTATGTATGACTGCCCAGATAAATGAATATTAAGATTTACTTCAGGGAAGAAATCCAGGAACAGGGTCCATAAAGGTATATGTGCTTCATGAAGATTTGAATACTCTAACTTGGGGCATACTGCTGAAAAGGAGGCCCAAATTAGGATAAGACTTATGATTGGGTTTTTTACTCCTGAGAAGGAATCCCAGATGAAAGGTAAATTAGGACTGGTTAAGAGAAATTAAGACTGGGGATTACTCCTGAAAAGGAGGCCCAGGTTAAGAGACTTGAAAAATTAAGGGACTTGGGGCTTACTCCTAAAGAGGATGCCCATATTTGAGACTGGGGCTTACTCCTGAAAAGGAGGCCCAGGTTAATGATTATTATGGTTGGGGATTACTCCTGAGGAGGATGCCCAAATTAGGGGACTAGGGCTTACTCCTGAAAAGGAGGCCCAGGTTATGAGAATTATGGTTGGGGCTTACTCCTGAGGAGGATTCCCAAATTAGGGGACTGAGGCTTACTCTTGAAAAGGAGGCCCAGGTTAGGGAAATTATGGTTGGGGCTTACTCCTGAGGAGGATGCCCAAATTTGAGACTGGGGCTTATTCCTGAAAAGGAGGCCCATATTAAGAATTATGACTGGGGCTTATTCCTGAAAAGGAGGCCCATATTAATAATTATGACTGGGGCTTATTCCTGAAAAGGAGGCCCATATTAAGAATTATGACTGGGGATTATTCTTGAAAAGGAGGCCCAGGTTAATGAGTTCTCTCATCTTAAAAGATGAGGTTGAATGAATGAAATCTCAATCTTTAGTGACATAAATATGTGTAAATCACTAGGTTTTGAGAGATATTCCACAGAATTCCTTTCATATAAGGAAGTCAAATCAAGAAATCATGCCATAAATGGCTTTGAAGAGTGTCTTGAAGACTGAATCTTGAATAGAAGAGGTGGAATGGCTTAAGAGGGGTGAAATGGGCAAGAAGGGAACCCAAAAAGGCAGGGGCACACAAGTCCTGGCAGGCACGCAGGTACTGTGTGGGCGCGCAAGTCCTGGTTGTACAAGTATACATGCGCGACACATGGGTACTTGCACGTTTGTAAACAAACTTGCTAATACTTGGAAGAATCTTGGTTAAAGCCTTTAGAATCATCTTGAGGTTCTTCCAGAAGAGTGGCGCACAAGTTTTGGTGAGGAAGTAGGGCAGCGTGCAAGTACGTTCACTTCCCTTAAGGGTAAAACACCTTAGGCACGCAATTGTTAGTGAATTTTAACACTTAGACCTTACTCCTCTTGTTTAGACCTTCCATTCTAGGTAAAGAATTACCTTAGAAGTGTTCGGAAGACCTGAAGAAGAGACTTGGGAGTTCAGAGCTCTAAATCTGAATTCTAGAAAAATTACTTTTTGAAATGGGGGGCCCACAGGGTTTATTTATAAGCTGGAGAAGAACCCGGGCAGTTATCACTTAGGTCGCGCAAGTCACTTGCGTGACCATTAAGCGGCGTGCAAGTATACTTGCGCGACCACAAGGGAACTTGCATGACCTATGGGCAATGTTCTCCTTGTTCATCCCTTTGTCGATTTTTTATGTTTCTTCAAAGGATAAATCACTTTGGACTAAGGTATTTCATTTTTTTTTCAGTCGTTAGACTCTGTGACAGAAAGGAGCATCAACAAAAGTCCCCCCCTCAGAGTTGGATCTGGAGAGAAAAGAGGATTTGACTCTGAGGTGAAAAGAAAAACAAGAAATATGGTAGTTTAAAGTCATGCATTTTGGACATACAAAGGTTAATGTTTAAGGTCGAAATAGCTTTGACCGAAAATGGATTAGAATTGACTCAATTCCTTGAAAATTTATCTGAAAATGTATTACCATACTCAAGTATGAGGGAAAAATGTAAACCATGACTTAAGAAATTTTGAATCTGAGGAATGATATGAAAAAAGGGATAAAAGGCATTAGAAGAAGTAGTTCCCAAGAATGAAGTTAATATTATTTAACAAACCCGTTAGGGTGTTGAATTATGCAGGGCCACCTAAGGGCATTGGCTGCATAGTCAAATAATAGTATCTTTTGGCTGACAGGTCCATTATATAGACTACTTATGCAAGGCCACCTAAGGGCACATGCTGCATAGTATAGAAAAAGAACTCTCAGAAATTTACTTTCCTAGTGCTAAAAAGCCAGTGAAAGTTTATGGAGATTCAAATTTTCCAAAGTATAGAGTTTTCTGTATGGAAAGGGGTACTTGAATATGGAGAAGATATTTCCAAACAAGATTATCAAAAAACTGGATGGATATCACTCCTACAAAGGTCTGAACCAAATGTAGGGAAGAAAAATATAAACCATAGACTTGAATACTTTTAGTTCATGAAAAAGGATATGGGACAAGTATGTTAATGATGGCTATTTTTTTGCGAATCCCTACATATTGTCATTAAGACAAATAAAGACAAAAGAGGCTTTCCTCCCAAGAATGAAGTTACCAATATTTAACAAACACGTTAGGGGGTTGAATTATGCAGGGCCACCTAAGGGCATTGGCTGCATAGTCAAATAATAGTATCTTTTGGCTGACAAATCTGTTATGTAGATTGTTTATGAAAGGCCGCCTAAGGGCACGTACAACATAGTCAGGTAAAAGAACTCTAAGAAATTTGAAATTTTTGTGACTAAAAGTCAAGAAAAGGGCTATAAAGATCTAAAAATATTTAAGGTTAGGATTATGAAACATAAATATGGGTATTTTCCAATGTATACAAAGATACACAGATCAATGCTAACCATAATCATGTTGTGGCTGGGTCCTGAATTAAAATGTTGGACTTCACTACATATCCCATAAGGATGGGAATCAAGCCATAAGTAGTTCTTAAATTACAGTTTAACGTCATGTGGGACAAAAGGATTAGAGATCTTAGTTTAGGGTCATAGAGCTTGGACCATTGTAAAAAATACACAATGTGTGTTTTCATGGGGACTTTTCAGCCAAGGGACTGGAAGTGGAATTTGGGGTTAGGCCCAAAGACTTGGGGCTGGATTTAAGGGACACTCGAACATTCCTACGTATCCCATAAGGATGGGAATCAAGCCCACGTAGTTCTAGAAATATCCTCTGTACAGATTTGGTTCGTATATGTGAAGGGTGAAAGGGGACTTTAGTATAATGATGGTTTAACCCAAGATAAAAGGTTTGGGCATTACCATGTATGCACATAGTCTTTGAAATGAAACATGATTGAAAAGTCAATATAAATAATGGTTCCCTCTCAGGTGAGGGTATCAAAGAATATTGTAGTTTATTGTCATACTAGACAAAAGTGTTGTATAGTTTAACGTCATATAACAAGGACGAAAGTGAACCAATGTAAAGATATTGATTCTAGGGGCGGTTTCATGAATCAAAATCGTATGAGATGGAGGTGAACCGATGTGAAGAGATTGGTTTTGGGCTTGAACCTTGGGAGGTTGCCTACGTACCCATCCTAGAATGCAAGGATCAAATTCCGCGTAGTTCAATTAAAGAATTAATTAATGATCAAGTTGTTCTTGGGGACAACAACCTAAAAAATGATTTTTTGGGACTTACACATGGTTAGTATCCCAGAGAGAGTGTTATGGTTGAGGTTTTCTATAAGCTCATGTGATTCATACTCGGTGTGAGAAATAAGAGGTAAAAACAACCTTAACGATGCACAGTTTAATGTCATGTAGGTCATATAAAGGGACTATGCAGTTTAAAGTCTTGCAGTTAGGACTATTGGTTATGCACAGTTTAGTGTCATGTAGCAAGGACAAAGTACAATTTAATGTCATATAGGACGTATCAAAGGACTTTCTGTACAGTTTAATTTCATGCAGTAAGGACAAAAGAGTACACCATTTAATGTCATGTTGGACGTATTGGGGACTTTTTTCACAGTTTAACGTCATGTTAGACGAAAAAGGGACGATATAGTTTAGCGTCATGTTGGACGAAAGTGCGAATAGTTTAAGGTCATATGCATGGACTGTGGATGGTGCAGTTTAATGTCATGCTGGACGTAAGGGACTTTTGTATAGTTTAGCGTCTTTTAGTTAGGATGTCATAGTTTAACATCATGTGAGACGAAAGGAATACAAATAGTTTAATGTCATATGTATGGACCGTTGCTGTATAGTTTAACGTCATATAGCAAGGACGATGAAAGGGACACAGTTTAAAGTCATGTTGGACGTATGTGCAAATAGTTTAGGGTCATATGCATGGACCGTTGATGATGCAGTTTAACGTCTTGCTGGATGGTGGTGCAGTTTAAGGTCATACCGGACCATGGATGATATATTTTGTATTTATAAAAAATACTTCTTAAAAAATCTGGCATTGGTTGTAGTAGTGATGAGTTCTCCATCCATCGAGATTAATGAATAAGCTCCATTGGAGTAGACCCTATGTATTGAGTAATGTCCTTACCATTTTGGATCAAGCTTGGGAGGTTTCTTTCCTGGTATCATTGGAGTTCTGAGAACTAATACCAATTCTCCCTGAGTGAATGAATGAAGACAATTTTTTTGTTAAAATCTCATGCTATTTGATTCTGATAAACTTCCAAGTGGTGAAAAGTGCACAATATTTTCTCATCTAATCATTCCAATTCATTCAATCTCTTTTGAGATTGTTCATCTATAGATGATTGATCACAAATGGAAACTCTGAGCGAGGGTAGTTGAATTTCAATTGGCAAGACTTCTTCCATTCCATATACCAATGAATATGGAGTTGACCGAGTTGCAGTGAGAGTGGTAGTCCGATAAGCCCATAAAGCATGAAAGAGTTTACCAGGCCATGATTTCTTATCTTTATCCACCATATTTTGTAGTATATTTGAAAGAGTCTTGTTGAAGGCTTCTATCTGGCCATTGGCCGCTGCATGATACCGAGATGAATGGTTGGATTTGATGTTGTATTCTTGATACAATTTCTTCACCTCGGATGAACAGAAGTTGGTGCCATTGTCCTTCAATATGGTATGAGGGACACCAAATCTGGTAATGATGTTAGACTTGATGAAGCTAACAACGCATTTAGAACTAACTTCCTTGAGAGGTATTGCCTCTGCCCACTTGGAAAAGAAGTTAGTAGTAGTAAGAATGTACTTAAACTGCTTGGCCGTAGTCGAAGGGTAAGGTCCCACCACATCCATTCCCCATGTGGAAAATAGCCATGAGTATTTAGATGTATGAAGCAAATCTGGAGGTTAATGGATGAATTTGGCATGTACTTGTCATGAATGACACTTCTTTGTGAAATCAACACAATCTTGTATCATTGAAGGCCAAAAGTATCCAAGACTTCGAATCTGATCAGACAATCTATGTCCATAGTGGTGGGCACCACAGACTCCTGCATGCACTTCTTTCATGACAACCATTGTATATTCACCATCAATGCATCTGAAGAGAACTCCATCAAAACCACATTTGTAGAGAATTTTCTCTAGGTGATCTGGGCTATCATAAAGAGTAAAATTGACCACACGTCGCCAGATTTGTTCTTTCTCGGCTCTATCAGGTGGAAGTGTTCCATTTTGAAGGTATTCCCTGATAGGTGACATCCATCCTATAGTATGACCATAAGATTCAGGAATGGGACTAATTTCATTAATTTCCTATGTTCTGATTCGAACATAAGGTGAAATTTCACGATGGTGGGCAATACTGATGGTTGTCTCGTCCCAATTTGGATCTGCCAGAGCTGTGGCTATATTAGCCGGTGCATCAGCTTGAGCATTTTGTGATCTTGGGACATAAGAAAATGTTGGTTCCGAAGGGAATTCTGCCATTAACTCTCTGAAATAATCATACAAAGGCATTAATTCTTCTTTTCTGATGGCATAATACCCATTGACTTGTTTTATTACTAGGTATGAATAACCTTTCACCTTTAAGTGATTCACTTGTGCTTGAAGCACTAATTCCAAGCCTGCGATGAGATCTTGGTATTCTGCTTCATTATTGGTACCACCTTCCCAAAATAAGAAGGAATAAGGTAACACTACCTTTTTCTGGAGAAATGAGCACAATTTCCTAATCCAACTTTGTTGAATTTAGGATTTTCCATTTTCCTCCTTGTTGGACTACTGAAAGCACCATCAAAATACATTTCCCATGCCTGAAGACTTTTTTGAATAGAGAAGACTTCCTCATCATGGAGTTCAATATCTGAAGATGTGTCTTCCACTGAAGGGTGTTCATCCAGGAAATCATCCAGAGCTTGGCCCTTTATCGCCTTTTGAGACACATACTGAATGTCAAATTGCTGCAAAATAACTGCCCACATTGCCAGATGTCCTGTAAGCATTGGAAGACTAAGGATGAATTTGAGCGGGTTATTGCGAGATACCAATTAGACCTCATGATGTTGCAGGTAGTGTCTCAACTTATGAGCTGCAAAGATTAATGCCAGGTAGCACTTCTCAATACATGAATACCGGGTTTCTACTTCAAGCATAGTTCGACTGAGATAGTAGATGTTGTTTTCATTCCCAACATCATTCTTCTGAGCAAGAAAGGCACCCAATGATCACTCTAGAGTTGTCACATAGAGGATAATTGGTCTTCCTTCAATAGGTGTAATGAGTACTGGTGGACTCAAGAGGTATTTCTTGAGAATATCAAATGCTTCTTGACATTCTTCAGTCCACTGGTAAGTGACTCCCTTCTTCATCAATTTGGTGAAGGGTAAACTTTTTCCTGCCAAATTGGCGATGAAACACCAAATATAGGCTAAGTGTCCTTGAAGTCCTCTTAATTCTTTCAAATTTTGAGGAGGTGAAATACCAAGGATTGACTTGGTCTTCTCAGGATCGACTTAAATACCACGATGGCGTACAACAAAGCTGAGAAATTTTCCTGAGGTTACCCCAAAAGCACATTTTAAGGGGTTCATCTTCAAATTATGTTGTTAAAGATTGCGGAATATGACTTCCAAATCATCCAAGTGATTAGAACGTTGTTTCGATTTAACCACCAAATCATCTACATAGCATTCAACAAAATTCCCTAAGAAGAGTTTGAAGATACGATGCATGACACGCTGATATTTTGCACCTGCATTCTTTAAGCCAAAGGGCATTACTCGGTAGAAAAACACACCCTGAGGGGATCTGAAGGCTATGGATTCTTCATCTTCTGAGGCCATTCGGATCTGATTATATCCAAAATATCCATCCATGAAGTAAATTGCTTCATAGCTAGCTGTTGCATCAATTAAAAGTTCTGTAATCGGAACTGGGAAATCATCCTTAGGACAATGCTGATTAAGATCTCTGAAATCAATGCAGACTCTAATTTGTCCGTTATTCTTCTTTACAGGGACAATATTATCCAACCACTTGGGATACTGAACTTCTCTGACGAAGTTATCTTTGATAAGCTTATCCACTTCAGCTTCTATTTTGGAAGAATAATTTGGGTGTGTTCTTCTCGCGACTTGCTTAAATCCTCAATGTTCTTCTGGTAAACCCAAATGATGAGTATCAACATCAGGATCAAGCCCGGGAATCTCTGTATAGTTCCAAGCAAATATATCTCTATTTTTATTTAGAAAAGAAATATACATCTCTTTCTCTTCAAGAGTCATGACCGCACTGATTAAAGTGGGGCGTGGATCTTCTTTTGTACCCAGATTTATTTCTCTGAGTTCATCCACAGTGGTAGAGATACCCTCTTCAAATGCTGGAGAAGCATCTCTGAGATCTTCCTCTTCTTCTTCATCATGTGTTATTTCTTCTGTTTCTACTTTCATAGTAGATGATAAAATAGAATTTTCATGATCAGAAGAGATGTCAAAATTTGCATTTCTTGAAGAAGAAGCTTCCATTTCCGACCCGATTGATGATGAAGGGTCTTCTTTGGGTAATAAAGATGAGATGATGGATTTAGAATCGACATCATTGTTCATCTCTAATGTTGCTATCATTTCTTCTGGCCTAGTTGGCGAAGTATAGACTTTCTGGATTTCAGAAGATGAAATGAATACATCTCTATTTGAGCTTTCATTATTTCCTGGTGGATCACCAATTTCTCTCATGTTGTCTGGCTCGACTGCCGTAATTGACATTATGGATATTTACATTATTGTATTTTGATTTGGGTCTATCCTGTCAATTTGACTGATAGTCAACACATAATCTGTACTCACATGCACAAATGGATTTACTGGAATCTTTTACAAACCATACAGAGCATTAACTTTGGTAATCTCCTTTGCTATGGATTTCTCCCTTCCCTTCATGTGATAGAATTCTGCATCAATGTATTGAGACTCACATGTCTTGAACGGGGCCTTATCACCATACAATGTCCCAAATTGACCATCGAAACAAGATGTTGAAAGCTGAGTCTTGATCAACAACCATGAAATCCGAATTGGATACAAGATCTCCAAACTGAGTTCTGAGTGTAACTTCGCCCAGTGGTTCTTGTTCATTTTTATCATATCCTTGTAACATAATGGTAGAAGGAGATAAATCAGATTTCGTGAGGCCCAATCGACGAAGTGTACGAATGGGCATGAGGTTGACTCCTGAACCATTATCAATGAAAGCTCTTCGGACATATACGCCATTGACCTTGCCAGATAAATACAAAGGTCTAATGTATCCATGCACGACATCATCTTCATCTTCATCTATGAAAGATATCACTGCATAGAATTCTGCAGAATTATTCTCTATGTGATAGACTTCAGCTGCAACAATTTTAGTTTCAAACTCCTTAGGACTTGACAAAGCCTCGATGAGTGCTTTCCGAAGATCTTTTGACAGATTCAGAGCATCCAAAATTGATAACTTGGCTAGTACTTGGGCCAAGTGTTTCAATACATCATACTTTTGATCCAGAGGTCTGCATTTCCCAATAGGAATATGTGGTTTAGCAGGTTCCTTGGAAGAATATGCTTTGGAAGTTGATGCATCTTGTATTGGGATAGGAGTTGGCAATATTCCTGGTTTTGGAAGATTAGACCAATTAGATCCATTTACTTGCTGAGAGGAAGAAGATGGAACCTTCAAACGGTCTTCTAAAATAATTGTTCCAGGACTGAATTTTCTATTGGTCGAAGAACTTTCTTGTTCTTGCTGAGCTCTCTGAAGGGATCTTCCATGAGTTTCTGCTGCGTACACAGTTCTAGCAGGGGTAGAATTGGAATAGTGGATTCTGAAAGATCCACATCTTCTCCTGTATCCTAAGCCTCTAGAACTTCCTCTGATTCCTCTATTTGATATAGGGAATTTGGGCTCATTAAAATGGAAACTTCGACTGGAATATAGATATGTTAATTGAATCATATTAACAGAACCAAAGATTAACTCTTCGTCTGATGAAGACTCTGCCTGATTAGCCTGTGCCGTTTGGTGGGGTGGTGCCCGTGGCTTTGAAGTAGATGGAATGAAGTCTTCCAGAGTCAAAGAAAACTTAGGCTTTGACACATACTCATCTTCTTCTGATTCTTTTTCTTTATTTGAATCATTCCATTTCTTTGAGGACTTTCCCTCTGATGAAGTGAGTTTTTCCGCAACATTTATGGCAGAAGACACAATCCATTTCTCTAATTGTGTTCGCAAAATAGAATGAGTTCGGTTGATTGTCTTTTTGACCATCCAATCATCATACTTCTTTGTATTTTTGCTTTTGACTTCTTGACATTCTCCTTCTTACTCTGGAACTGTAGCAGTAACACATGCTACCTGAGCTGAAGAACCTTTCAGTTTGACTTGTCCCAAGTCGACTATCTTTTTCAGGAGGTCTTTGAAGACAGAACACTCCTGGATAGGATGCCCCAACATTTGATGAAAAGAGAAATAACTAGGATGGTCTTCATCTCCTTCCTTATTTGGCCTCTTAGGCCTTGGCAATTGAACCAGATTTTTTTCCAAAGCCGAAATGAAGTAACCAGGAACTTTTTCATTTTGGAAAGAGTATGTTTTTCTCTTCAGATCATCAAATTGTTTTCGTCTTTGATCTCTTTGATCATCTCGACGAAACGGCCTTTCTTATTGGAGCTCAGGAGGTGGATCCCTTCAATAAGATGAAGGTTTTGAAGTAGAAACATGTACAGGTTCTTGTTTAATCATAACTATAGCAGTTTTTGCTTTACCCATTCTCCTTCCTGGAGCTGATGAAATTACACGAGATTTAGCCTTATCCTGTATAAGGGAATTTTCAATCTACTGAGTGATTGAAGTAAGGTCTCGAAACCCTCCTGTGTATTTAACAGGGATCAACAGTGTGCGTAAATCATCACGCAAATTTTCCACACAGATTGACAACAATTCTTCTTGAGGGAGTGCTAATCTTAAGGAATATGTTAATCCCTTCCAACGAGCAATGAAATCTTTGACCCTTTCATTCTCCCTTTGCTTACAGTTTTTAAGATAAAAAACTGTTGTCTTTGGAAAAGTTGAGCTTAACTGAAGAAGGAATTGTTAACAGAGATCTTCCCATCCAGTAATTGACCGGGATTGCAAGCTTGTATACCAGACAAAGGCTGGTCCTTGCAAAGTCTATACGAAGCATCTGAGTTTTACTGCCTCTTTCTGCTCTGTAGTTCCCATCATAGGATCACAACAAGACACCTAATGCGTTAAATGCTGTTCAGGGTCGCCTGATCCATTGAAAATTGGGAATACATGGTTTCCAAAACTAGATGGAGGAGAGATTAAATCTACCCATTCAGGGTAAACTTTCTTTTCTGGATGAACCTGCACACATTTCCCTTCCATATTTTCTAACCGAGCTATTAATGACTCAATGGTAGTTATTAACTTTTGAGAAACATCTGGTTGAACTTGGACTTGGGTAGGTGCAATGACTGGAGCTTGGACAGATGTGGTGGTTGGTGATGCAACTAATGGTAGCACTGCCAACTGTTGTTGCACTTGACCCGTAGGATTAGACCTATGAGGGTGTACTGATAGAGGAGGATATTCTTGACCCATCTCAGTAGCTGCAACAAATTCCCTTGGCTGACTGACTCCATCACGCTTAAGAAGAAGACTACTCTAAAGTAGTTCTGTATTCAACCTCCTTAATTCCTTCATTTCTTCCTCCTGTTGTGAAAACCTTTTCTCTAGTGAGAGTGATTGAACTTCTACAGAGGAAGCATATGTAACCTGATTCTTTCCCCTCCCTTTGTTGGATCCTTTTTGGAGAGGGGGAAGTGTGTTACTTGAAGGATTACCTAGGTTCTGAGTAACCCTTTGATTTCGTGTACGCACACCTTCTTCATTTGTGTTGGTGCGTACATCTTCTTGAGCAGGAACCTCTTCATCTGAGTCCCCTGAGTGAGCCTCATCTAGTGGATCAACAACAATGTCATTGATGACATTTATTGATACATAATGCATCGCATCCCTTCTATCAGCATTTCTGTGATATTTTCTTCTTCTATGTCTTTGATGAGACATTGCATTTTGTTGATTCGATACCTTAGAAACTTCTTGACGAACCGTAATTTGGAGGGAATCTCCTGATAATTTGGCTCTTCTTTCCTCTTGAGGCTTCTTCCCCAATCGAGAAAAGACCAACTTTCTCTGAGGAGGGGATTGATGATTTGAAAAAGTCCTCAGTCCGATGGACTGGGGCTATTGCTGCTCAACTCTTTGAATCCTATTTGTTGATTCCGAGGGTTGGTTTAAAAGAGTCCCCAGTCTGGCAAGCTGGGGTGGCTCTTGAAATGCTATTTCTGAGACTTTCTTAAAAGCTATCCTGATCTTGAGAACCTTAGTCCGGAAATTAGCTGGATGCATTAACCTGTATCCACTTTTATCACCTGGTTCAAAAGACCGTTGGATGATTTCCAACACTTCTGTCACTTGATGATGTGCTTTCTCCATACGAGAGGCCTATTCAATATTCTCGTTTGCTTGATGCAGGAGTAATTCAACAACTTGTTCTCTGTATTCTTGATTTTGAGAGGAACTAGTTGAGGCCTGTTCTTGGGCAAGCTTTTGATTACAAACAAATCCCATTGACTGTGGCCGGCCATGGGAAATAACATTGCATGAGACCATTTTCTGCGGGCTTTGCTGACTGGAGAGCACCGTGAAATGTAGTGCTCCATGAACACCCCATCCTCTGACATGAATGCCGGATGGGGCATTGGCAATTAACTGACGCAATCTTCTTAGTGCGCCAAGACATGAACGTTGAAGGGCTCTCTGGTATTTTTCAACCTTAGGATATCGAGAGAGTGATAGAGATGCAAAATCAATCTGACATTGTAACCCTTATATTATCTTAAGATGATTTTCATATTCATCATAAGATAATACTTTCTTCTTCAACTGACAAAGAGTTTTCCATATGTTGAGACGAATATCATGAATTCCATCTTCCGTCAACATCTTTGGAATGTCATACTAAGAGTCAGCCAGAGGCCAAAACATGACTGGTACTTCACCTTTTGCCAGTTTTTTTCTCATGTTAAACATTTCCTCTTCATCATTAAATGAATATTCTTCTACCTTATTTGACCAGAGTTGGTTTTTCCTTATTGTTTCATCGGATTCAACATGATTGGTAGAGAAATAATTGATCAAACTAGAAGATGCATGACTTAGGGGTGGTTTGGAGAATGACCTACACCCTGGGATATCTTCTGATTGAGAAAGTATTTCACCTACTAGCGATGAAGCATCAGACATGACTGGTTTTTCATTTGCAAGTGCCTCAAGATAAGAGGGATTTCTCGGCACTACATTGTCCACTGGAGCATTTTTTGGGAAATGTGCATCACTACTACGGAGAGGACTTTCACAGCAAAATTCATCATCATGGGGAGGACCACCATAATGGGTTACAACAAAAGATGAGATCTCTTGCTCCTTGGACTTCTGACTATACAAAGGGTTCCTGTGGCTCTCATCTGAAGATGAAACTTCGAGATCGACCGAATTGTCATGAAGCAAGCCTTCATGAGGAAGTGTCTATTGAAGACCTTCAAAATTAATGTTCCCACTATTGGGAAATGAGGGAGTAGAATCTTGTATTCCAACAGATAATTGTCTGAGGGCTTCAAGAACTCCAGCATCGAGCAAGGCCTTGTTACAGATTGGCTCTTGATATTTTGACTGTGTTGGGCGAGTCTTCTTCTTATATTCCTTCTTACTCGCCTTGGAAACCACTTGTTGATGAAAGTGGCTGCTCTGAGCAGGTGTATGTGCCTGATCAGGAGAGATGGCCAGGTTAGGCTAACGATCTCCACTCAAATCAGGTGTATGTGCCTGACTTGGTTATCCGTATGATATGGGGGAGTATGCCCCACAACCCTCTTGGACTGGAACAGATGTGTGTGTCTATTCCAGAGTGAATTGTTGATGTGTCACTCCACTGGTAGGGATAGATTTATGTGTCTTTCCCTGAGATGTCACTAAAGTTGTTATAATATCCTAGCATGCATCCAGAATATGAGCAGGGATTTGCTTCTGCTCTTTCACCATTGATAGAATATACTTGGTGACTTCAGCTGTCGAAACGGGGATATACGTCCATTCCATGATTGGAGTAGGTGTATGTGAATGCTCCTGTCCTCCTTTTCCTATCAGTGAATCCTGATAGTACTCAAGTGTGGGGGTAGAGAGTTGAGTCTACCTCCTGTTTGTTGTCGGGGCTTTCCGACTAACTTCTCCTAATGCGACCAAGCGATACTGTTGGTAGGATTGATTAATACTAGCAGGTGTATGTGCCTGTTGATTGCACTTCGCTGAATGTGGCTGACGAGCTCCATCATATGTAGTCAGACGAGCCTGCTGACTAACTGATGATGTATAAACAGGTGTATGTTCCTGCCTATAGTACTCCACCGGAATTGCCTGGCAGTATTGGCGTGATGCTGCCAGATGAATCTGATAGACAACGGAATTAAAACGGGCAGGTGTGTGTGCCCTCTCATTACTTGCCACCAAGTTAGGTTGGTGGACTTCTCTGGAGATGGCAGAGATGCGAACCTGCTCACTGTTAACCGGATTTCGCCTCTGGTGATTCTTCTTGCCTGCTCGGGTTTGAGGAACCTGAGCCGAACGCCTGGAGTCGACACCCTCATCATGTTGAGGGTGCACTGCCACACGAGTCTGGCGGAGATTGTTGATAGGAGCCCTCAGGAAGGACTCCTACGTCTTTGAATTAAGGCCCTGAGGGACCTACTCATTCACCTCCCCAGAATATGGGAGTGAATGGTGATTGCATTCCAGGGATAACGACCCGAAACGATTGAAGACGGTGGTTAGCACCGCCTGCTTCTTGATCATTGGTCGTCGTTGTTTGGACGACCAGTGTGAGTTGTTCACTTGGAGGGCTTGTCGGGCAGCCTCCAGAGTTGGGATGGTACCGAGTTGACGGTACTCCTTAACCAGCGCATTTGATACCCAGCGTTGAAGATGCTGAGTAGGTGATGTCATCCTCAGAGCGGACGATGATCTAGCAGGAGTAGCAGCAGTGGCATTCGCAGCAGCGGTATTCATAGGTGTGAACTTGAGAGTAGCCATTCTGGAAATGCAGAAGATCTTGGAAAAGAGTGCCTGTTTGATATAACAGATGTAATAAAGATAAATCATCCACTACATCTTTTGGATGAGCACATATGTCAATGATTTTTATTGTTGGCCCTCTCATTGAGTTTTAAATAGGGGCCTAACAAATAGGTAAAACATCATTTTAACTTGGTTAAGGATTCACATCAGGTTCACCATTTTTTGTTTCCCTCAGAATATGGGGACGACCTCCTTGATTGAAGGTTCAAACATTCCAATAGGTTTCTAATGGGTTTGTTCGTAGAACCAGAAACATCCAATGATTCTACATCCATTCGGACCTACTTTCCAAAGGTAGACGCTCATTAGTTTGTGGACTGATGAGGCTTAGGAATTTGCATTGGTCGAGAGGATGGGAGGTCGGACTCATCACAACTTTTTGAGGGGAATTATTGTCTACTCCGGGACTCTATTTATAGATTTAATTTATGTTCATGAATCCTTATTACATTACAAAGTATAAAATGAGCTTTCCTTCAGATTTGACAATCAATGATTAAATATGTAGGAAAATTTAGAGAATATTTTATATGTATTCGAGGTTCTTCATCGATAGAGAATCATCTGTATTTATCGAAGATTCTTGGTCAATGGTATCCTTCGACACATTTATATAGAAGTCTCTTGGTCATTATGATGACCATGCTGGTTTTAAATCCACTCAGTGGGGCACTTGAAGTTTATTGTCATTCAGAAGGACATGGATTATTTCAGAGTTGGGATCGAACCCACAGATGGGCTACCTACGTATCCTTTGTTTATAAAAGGAATTAGAACCCACGTAGTTCGAGTAAGGGAGTATGATGTTTATGATTGATGGCTCAAAGAAGGATGTCATAATTAATTTTACACTCTAAGCTCACATGAGTCATGCTCGGTGTGAGAAACAAGAGGCATTGGTAAAAATCAGACAATTGTTCCATGAAAGATGCAATCATAAGAAATAATGTGGGACTTATGTATGTATGACTGCCTAGATAAATGAAGATTAGGATTCAATTCAGGGAAGAAATCCAGGAATAGGGTCCATAAAGGTATATGTACTTCATAGAGATTTGAATACTCTAACTTGGGGCTTACTCCTGAAAAGGAGGCCCAAATTAGGAGAGGACTTATGATTGGGTTTTTTACTCCTGAGAAGGAATCCCAGATCAAAGGTAAATTAGGACTGGTTAAGAGAAATTAAGAGTGGGGCTTACTCCTGAAAAGGAGGCCCAGGTTAAGAGACTTGAAAAATTAAGGGACTTGGGGATTACTCCTGAAGATGATGCCCATATTTGAGACTAGGGCTTACTCCTGAAAAGGAGGCCCAGGTTAATGATTATTATGGTTGGGGCTTACTCCTGAGGAGGATACCAAAATTAGGGGACTGGGGCTTACTCCTGAAAAAGAGGCCTAGGTTAAGAGAATTATGGTTGGGGATTACTCCTAAAGAGGATGCCCAAATTAGGGGACTAGGGCTAACTCCTGAAAAGGAGGCCCAGGTTAGGGAAATTATGGTTGGGGCTTACTCCTGAGGAGGATTCCCAAATTTGAGATTGGGGATTATTTCTGAAAAGGAGGCCCATATTAATAATTATGACTGGGGCTTATTCCTGAAAAGGAGGCCCATATTAAGAATTATGATTGGGGATTATTCCTAAAAAGGAGGCCCATATTAAGAATTATTACTGGGGCTTATTCTTGAAAAGGAGGCCCGGGTTAATGAGTTCTCTTATCTTAAATGATGAGGTTGAATGAATGAAATCTCAATATTTAGTGACATAAATATGTGTAAATCACTAGGTTTTGAGAGATATTTTACAGAATTCCTTTCAGATAAGGAAGTCAAATCAAGAAATCATGCCATAAATGGCTTTGAAGAGTGTCTTGAAGACTGAATCTTGAATAGGAGAGGTGGAATGGCTTAAGAGGGGTGAAATGGGAAAGAAGGGTACCCAAAAAGGCAGGGGCGTGCAAGTCCTGGCAGGCGCGTAGGTACTGCGTGGGTGCGCAAGTCCTGGTCGCGCAGGTATACCTGAGTGACACACGGGTACTTGCGCGTTTGTAAACCAACTTTCTAATACTTGGGATACTCTTGGTTAAAGCCTTTAGAATCATCTTGAGGTTCTTCCATAAGAGTGGCGCACAAGTTTTGGTGATGAAGTAGGGAAGCGTGCAAGTATGTTCACTTCCCTTATGGGTAAAAAACCTTAGGCGCGCAAGTGTTAGTGAATTTTAACACTTAGACCTTACTCCTCTTGTTTAGACCTTCCATTCTAGGTAAAGATTTACCTTAGAAGTGTTCGGAAGACCTGAAGAAGAGACTTGGGCATTCATAGCTCTAAATCTCAATTCTGGAAAAATTCCTTTTTGAAATGGGGGGCCCACAAGATCTATTTATAGGCTGGAGAAGACCCCGAGCAGTTAACACTTAGGTCGCGCAAGTCACTTGCGCGACCTTTAGGCGGCGCGCAAGTATACTTGCGCGACCATGAGGGAACTTGCGCGACCTATGGGCAATGTTCTCCTTGTTCACCCCTTTTTCAATTTTTGATGTTTCTTCAAAGGATGAATCACTTTAGAATAAGGTATTTCCTTTTTTTCAGTCGTTAGACTCTGTGACGGAAAGGAGCGTCAACAATACATAAGAGTCATCAGAGCATATGTAAAGGTCAAAATCCATTATGTTAGAGTCATATGCTCATATGTAGGTGTGACATTTGATTTATGAAGGATACATAAGAGTGACCTGAATACTTTAAAGGATATATAAATGATTTTAACTTGATACATAAGGGTGAACCAATATTCCTAAGAGATAAGTAAGAGTTAAAAGAACCCAAACTTAAAGGTTTCTAGTTTAGAAGTAAAGTTATGGTACTTATTTATTATTTTGAGAGTAATTTTAGATTAATATCTCTGGTATTTAAATGGAATAATTTAAGTAAAATATCAAACAAAAAAGTCATACGATGTTGATATATTCTTCATAGATTTAATCCCATGATGCTGGTGATTGAGTCACAACTAAAGCTGAGTTAGAAAGAGAATTTAATAGAAGAAATTGAGGAGATCACTAATCTATAATTATATTATTTTAAAATAAAAATATTTTAAAAACATTAATGATGATTAAATGGGAATATTGATATTTTTTTAATAACATTTGAGACAATTGGAATAATATTCCAAGATGAAGGGGAGATGGACCATGCGTTTATATTGATAAATTAAATGATATTGTTGAGAAGATGAATATTATAGAATTTTTATATTCAAAATATTAAAATAATATTCATGTTATTTATTAATATATAATATTGTTTTATAAGAATGATGGTGTGTGGGAACAAAGATAGAAATAACTAATACTATATTCTATTAAATATCTTGAGAGTTGAAGAAATCAGGTGAGTGAAAATACAATGATATCCTAGAAAGTAGTTCCTACATGTTAAGGAGAACAAGAACAAGAAAAAAAGAGTCGAGGAAGGCTGAATTTTTTTACACCCTATTCATGATTAGTTTGTTAAGTCTCTTGAATAATAATGATGAATAAAACAACATGAAGAAACCTACTATCTATATGTGTTGATCATTATGATATTGAATTGAGAAACAAGTCTGACATGTATAAAATTTTAGAATAAGATATATTGGAATTAAAAGACCTATTACCGAGGAATAAGATATTATATGGTGATGGAGTCACATCTTGGAGTATAATAAAGATACTGTATATGAGTGATTTTGGAGAACCTATTATAAAATAGAAGGAGCGGGTATAAAAAACCTATTGGTATACAATCAACAATTGGGAGATTGTAAAATAATTGAAAGAATGTATAGGATGGGAGATAACCTACTTGTATTCACTAATGTTTTATAGTGGATATATACATCTTATACTCAACCTTAATGCAGTAAGGAGTAAATACCCACATTAGGACCAGCATTTTAAAAATATCAAGTAATGTGCCCTCTTTATTTTCTATCATTCATGTGGTGTGAATGTGTTGAGGTGATTCAAAAGTAGATCCATATATCTCAACCAATATAGAGGTTTTAATATTAAGAGGGTAATTTAAAATGAGTAAATAATTTAGTAAAATTGGTTTACATTGATTCACCCCCTTCTTAGTGTTACCACACAATGTTGTTGGGTTATTTTCAATTTATATCTGAGATAATCTAGGTTTCCTCTAATTATATCTATTTTATTTCCCATTTTTTTTATTAGTCATATATGAAGTTTGTTTTTGAATAAGGTTCTAAGTTTCCGAATATGATGAACATATTTTTCATCCCTATCAATACTAAATTGAAGGTTTTTGGACAAAACCTTATAGAATTGACAGAAAAAAGAGGCTAAGAAATTAAAAAGGGTCTTAAAGGAGAAATATGATTCAACACCAATAGAAGGTGATCAATGTAGTTATAACTTTTCTCTATCTATTGATAATGATCCTCTAAAAGACTCAAATCTAGGATATGAAGAGTATGAGACTATTGAATCAGTTGAAGACCTATACTCTAAAGTCAATGATTATTTGAAGAAATTTATTATTGAATTTTTCACTCATATATTTGATTTTATCAAAGAATTTTATGATGAAACAAATCTATTAATAAATATTGGATCTATGAAAAAATCATTGATTAAGAATTTTAAAGAGTGAAAAACTCTCACCCAACTTGTTAAATTAAAATAATATGCTATATCAATTTATCAGAAAAAATAATGCCTTGTTGAAGAAGAATTTTAAAGAAACTTTTGTGTGAAAGAAAATTTTAAAAAGGAGTGGGAAGAAAATTTAACATCATTTGTGGATAATAAAAATATCCTCAACATGATGTGTCTTGAAATGTAAGTAAAACTAATAAATATATAAGTAACACAAGTCGAGACTTCCCAAACTACTGAGAAAAAAAAAGAGTTTCTTACATAGAAGTTTTTGATAAGAGTATTATCCCAGAAAGGACTCATTATAGTGGAAATAATGGCTTGATATCATCTAATGATATATCTAATACAATATTATATAAAAAGGTAACTCATTTCCCAAAAAGTGTTTTATATATTGATATTATTTTTGTGGATAATGTAGGATAAAAAAAAATCTAGAAAAATGTGGGTGGATAATTTTTTTTATAAACCCACTATTTCATTAAGGGTGGATTTAAGTAAGAATAAGAATATTTTATCCCTAAATGGTGCTCAAAAGAAGAGTAAACTAGCTCAAAAATAGTATCGAGTTAAAGTAGGCCAAACTGTGACACAATGAAAGAGAAAAATTTATTAAACATTATTGGTGTTTTGGAAGATTCAGGAATAAGGAAAATATATTTTGGTACAATATATAAAAACATAAAGTTTAAATAAATCCTATATAAAAGGGGACTAGAGATAAAGTCAATAGTAACCCTTCTGAGTTGAAGAAAAATGAAAAAATAGTAAATCTATTTACTAAAAATAGATTTAAAATTTTGGGGAAATTATTTTGAAATTTAAATAAAGGTGGTCAAAATGGTGAAGAGTGTTGTTATATATCTACCAAGCATATGAAACAAGCTATAAAAGAAATAATACCAAAAACAATGATGATAAATCAAAGAAAAGATAAGTCTACCTTAGGATGTAAGAAAATGAAAAGTGTTGATAAATGAAAACTTAAGAAGAATTGTGAGAGGGATGTCAGACTACTAAATAATAGATGATCTTATTATAGAATAAAAGGACACATCATGGATAGTTTCAAGAAATTTTTGAACATTAAAGTTAAAGGAAGCAAGTTGTAATCAAAGTAAGAATCTATCTAAGAAAGAAATAAGATGATTGGTTTTGTGGGAGTAATAAATAAAGAGAAAATACGTGAAGTGGAAAAAATCTGAACAAACTCATTCAAAATTCAAGACATGACTACCATAATAAAAGGTGTTGATTAAAAATAAAGGGAAAACACTGTTTAAGCCATGTGAAAAAACCAAGAAAGATTGAAATGTTTCAAAAGAATGAAAAATCATATTTCCAACACAATTGGAGAATGCAAAGAAGTAATAGGAAACATAAAATAATGAATTTTAATTAGTAGTTAATGTGAAAAATCCACTATTATATAAGAAGAAAGAAAAATTTAGAAGGAAGAATATTCTTCCCAAAGAGACTCAAGTCTAGAAAACCAAAGGAGAAGATAACATGAAAATTTATCATCAAACTAAAAAAGAATTGAAAAGAGTTTCTAGTTTTATAATAAATTATTGGACCTATTTATCTAATTGATAATGAAATTAGTATTCACCTTATTCACACATATTTTTTTATTGTTTTTTATTAGTGTAGGGAATTGGAGGTGATGCATTTAGGAGGAGAACTTGGAGAATGTCATGATAATTATAAAACATTAAAATTTCCCCATTAGAGAATGATTTGAATGGTATCTTTATGTATCCTTGTAAAATTTCAAGTGTTATCAAAAGGATATTCTTGGAGTTCATTTTATAGAAGACCAACCATGATGAAGAAGGTAACACCTGAGATTTAATTATAGTATGTAAGGTTTTATTTTTAAATAAAAAATAAAAAATGTACATAGATTAATTAAATAATGTAATTGACACCTAAATTACCAAATTTTATAAATTTAATTTTAAGAAATTAATTCCATTTTTGAATTAATTATGTCAAAATTATCTTAGGAAGAAGTTTTGATATTTTTCAAAAATAGTTGATATTTGGGTGAATAGTAAAAAATACTGATTTTACAAAAAAACTATCACATTTATGACATTATAAATATGTAAGAATAAATTGCATGATTATGAAATGTTTTTTATAGAAAAAAATATATTTAATAAGTAATATAATTCATATAAAAATATAAATTTTAACTTAGAAATAAATGCTTAAAATTTTGGAAATCTAAGTAATGTTTTTGTTCAAATAAAAAATGTTTTTAATTTTTTTTCACTTAATTAAGTATTTACAAGGTTAATTTCAGGTTTGGTTTGGTTTAAAATACAATTAAGTATCATTTTATTTATAATAATCCAATGATCCCATTGTGTAAAATCCCATATTTTTTTATGCACGTCCTTCTTTGTATTTTTCGTTTAAGCCTTGGTGGTCGTGTCTTGTTCAAAGATGAACATGATTTGTTGGGAAAATGACTTAAAGTCTATAGATATATGATTGTTTTAATTAATGGAGTCTAGGTATAAATGGGTCAAGTGTTCCCATGGGTTCTTGGTAATTTGAGAATCCTTAAAGGGGATTGGGGTTTTATAAAAAATGGGCTGAAAACCCATCTATAGAACATTTACACATTTTGTAAATGGATTAAAAACCTTGTAATGTTTTGGTGATTTTAATATTCAGTAGAGGTGATGGGTTTTTTGGTGTATCCCATCAAAAATAATTACTTGAATTGTAACTATATTACATGTTGTGTAATTCCCCATCCTAAAATTTTTATATATGCAGTGTAGTTGATTTTTATTTCATCTCATGTGAAGCTTCCTTCTATCAACCTTAGGGCACCTTCTAGGTGATTTTAGAGTGCCAAACTCGCTTCTAGATGTCCTGAATATGTGATCAATCACTGGTAAGAAGTTTTGGTCCTATTTTTCATTTTCTACCTTATTTCTCTAGACGTGGTGGTGTAATATTTTGACCATGTGCGTTTTAGGTTTTGATATTGATCAGTATTGATATAGGATCCTTCTTACAATCATCCTGACCTTCTTCCTTGTGGAAATTTACTATTGGAAGTGTTTTTTGATTGTATGTTAAAGTAAGGAGGTATAAACTTTAACCCTATGATTTGATATTTGTTGATTATATGAAATATTGCAATTATGACAACTTACATGCACCTAAATTGATTAAATAATGTATTGAATTATTCCTTTGAGTCCCTTTGGATACAATTGGTTATTGACCTGGCTTGTGGATACTATTCGATTGAGAAAACCCTTGAATATAAATGATTTTTAATGTCTTAAAGTGTGTTTAGTATGACATGGATTGTGGGTGATTGATTGATATCAATTAACTTTGGATTGGATTGTTTATTGAGATAACTAGAATTTTATTGGTTATAACCAATTGATATATGAAATGTGTAATTGGAAGTTAAATAGTAATTTTCATAATTATCCATTAATCTATATGTTTTGATATTGTGGTATCCTTACCTCTATGACTTGTGTTGTGACTAAATTCTATATTTCTTATATATGGCATTGTCTTAGTGATTAAATGTTGAAATGCTTATATAGTGGGATATGCCTAGTGACACATGATGAAATGATTATATAGTGTGCTATGTATAGTGACACATGCTAAAATAATTATATAGTGGGCTATGCCTTGTGACACATGTGGAAATTCTTATATAGTGGGATTGGCCCAGTTGACATGCTGAAATGCTTATATAGTGGGATAGGACCAGTGAAACATGATAAATTAATTATATAAGAGGTTTGACCTAGATTTTTGTGATTTATAACTTTTTCATAAGGTTATAGTTAACATGATTGTGATAAATTCATAGAGAAATTCCGACACAGTGCTGAAGTAGGCTAATGTGGTATTAAGTTAATTGTTTAATTAATTAATACTATTGTTTATTGCACTATTGCATGGAATTATTATCAGGCTAGTTATGCTTAGACACAATGGTGTCAACCTATTGAGTTATACTCACACCCTATTCGGGCCTCTATTTGGTACCTGAGCAGATTATATAGATGCAAGTTTATACAAGGGAAAAGGACCTTACTATTGATTGTTTTCTTGTTGGACGGGTTGGAGTTTGAATATGGTACCAAAATGGGGTTCGAGATCGGATTATTTTGAGGATTTTGTTGAATATTCTAGTATTTTATTTTTTATTAATTCTAGCATGAAATTTAGTTACATTCCAACATGTCATTACTTTATTACTTTATTATTTATTAGATTATTCATTTGAATTGATTTTTGGTATTCTTTTGTGTTGTATTGTTTCTATTGTTTTGAAAATATGATATTTATATTATTATTATTGGTATTAGTTTGTTCCACTATATTGTAACTTTGTAACCAGGGGGTATAGTCTCCCCACCATACTTATCACACTTCCGTTACTAGTTGACAACCTCTAGCGTACATGGAGGTGTGCTTGAGGTCTTGTAACAAACCCATTTCAGCCACATTAGAGAGTTCCAAATCGGGGGATGTTATAAAGTGGTATCATAGGTTAAAAGGTTACATTTCTATTTCATTACTACTTGTGAAAGGTAGAAAGGAAACTAGAATGTTTTGGGACTTGATAATGATCTTGTACATGGGAGTAGCTAACTCATGTATGGGGGAAAATTTGAGTTCTTAGGGGTGGATTGCTATTTATATTTTGTTATTATTAAAGTTGATATTATTTCACCCTAAGCGATTCACATGTTGTGTGAGGTTATGGTTTTATGATGTCATTGGTTTTTTTGTGATTTATACTCATGGCTTGTTATGGCATGGGATGAGTATGCATGCATCATAATTGGCACATAGGGATATATATTAGAATGAATTGTTCATTATAGGGACATATTTATTTGCATGTGATATATAATTTCTTGTTGAAATGTGATATGAGATATCTTTTATACATGATAAATGAAATAAATAAACTTTTATGTCATGCTAAAACACTTATAAGTCATGTTTAGAGAGACCAGGAGTTAGTGGTTCTCTATTTTTGTCAACTATTGAGGTTGATTTTTTTTATTACAAGTGTTCTAAAGAGTGTGTTTATATTATTGAGAAAATGCCTCCTCATCATATTCAGACTGATCACTATGAGAGTGGAAATTAGTACACTCTTAACATATATGAACTAAATATTCCTATAGTTTCTGAGGATCAAATGTATTTTTAGCTTAATGATAGTATCATGAGGGTCATGAGATCCACAGAAAGAGAGACTATTTTCACCATGCCTTCGATGTATAAGATGATGAGAGAGTTTCAGCTGTAGCATCCACCTACATTCACTAGGGAGAGAGGTCCCTAGGAATCCAAGTTTTGGATCAATTCAGTCCAGATGATATTTAAGAATCTTGAGACACCCATAGATAGGGGGGTGAAGCTTACTGAGTATATGCTTCATGAAAAATCCAAGAATTGTTGGGATGTTATGGTCGTGGTAGGGGACGTGGTACCTCAGTGTAGGAATAACAATACTTGGTAGGGGGTATAACTCAGGGGATTCAGGATGGAGCCCAGGGTAGAGGTGTTGGTTAGCTACACTTTATACAGACTACTTTGGAAATTGTGGATGCAAGACCGTCTATTATCATAGGTATGATAATTATATCATCTACCCTTGCTTGTGTTTTCTTTAATACAAGAGAATCACATTTATTTTTATCTAATACTTTTTTAAATATTTTTGGCATGGATGTGGAAATCATGGATGGCGTTTTAACCATTTACACACTATTGGGAGTGTGGCTAGAGAATATCAAATGTGGCAAGGCATGTTCTCTAGAGATTGGTGATTATTGTATTATTTTGGGAACCGATTGTACTAGAGATGATATGATTTAATTTGATTCTTGGTATGGATTGGTTAGTTCTATACCAAGATCATATTGACTATTATCATAGGATAGTTACCTTTTTATCTCCAAAATGAGGCATTTATTATCACTAATGAGAGTGGGATATTTAGGATGGTCATGTAGGACCAATTTAGTGTAGATTGGATTGTCTCCGGACTCAAATAGCTAATCTTGATCTAAATGATGGTGGGATGCAGTAGGATTACTTTCCTCTAGTGGTAGGCCATTTTTCAGGATGTTTTTTCTGAAAATTTATATGGATTATTTATTGAATGAGAGATCAGTTTTACAATCAAGTTGGTTCTAGGAGAAGATATAGTCTCTATCCTGCTTTACATAATGAAACCAATAGAGATTCAGGAGTTGAAAGTTCAGTTGGAAGATCTGGAAGCTAAAGGTTTCATATAGTTGAGTATATCTCCTTGGTGTTATCTAGTTCTCTTCACCAAGAAGGTTGATGGGAATTTATTCTTGTGTGTGGATTATCAGAGGTTGAACCAAATTATGATCAATAATCGGTATCATCTTTTGCACATCGAAAATATTTTTGATCAGCTGAGGGGTGCTAAGATATTCTCTAAGATTGATTTGAGATTAGGATACCATCACTTGGGCATGAGACCATCGAACATACCTCATACTTATTTTATGAGAAGGTATGACTTGTATGAGTTTGTTGTGATGTCGTTTGGTTTGACCAATGCACTGGTGGTATTCATGGCCTTGATGAATCAGATATTTCATCCTTTTCAATATTAGTTTGTGGTGGTTTTTTTCAAATAAATCTTATTGTACTCCCAATCATAAGATGATCATGATAAACATATTGATATTTTCCTAAGTACATTTAGAGAGAATCATATTTATTCCAAGCTAACCAAATTCAGTTTCTAGATTGATAAATTGTACTTCTTGGGCTATGTCATCTGAGAGGCAGGAGTGATAATGGACCCAGAGGAATCTACAACCATGGTATCTTGAAAAAAACCCAAGAATGTTTTTGTGATTTATAACTTTACAGGTTTCACTGGTTATTACTAGCATTTCATCAAGGACTTATCCCATTTGGTAACACTGATGTCAGGGTTGACCAAGAAAGGGGTTAATTTTGTTTGGTCAGATGCTTGTGAGAGAGATTTTCATGAGCTAAAAGTAAGACTGACCTCAAAAACTATCCTCACTTTACCTATGTCGGGTAGAGAATATACTATGTACTATGATGCATCCAGAGTTGGAATCAGATAAGTAATAATATAGTAGGATAAAGTGGTTGCTTATGGCTCTACATAGCTAAGAACACATGAGGAGAATTATCCTACTCGTGATTTGGAGTTAGTAACAATGGTACATGCCTTGATATACTGGAGAAATTATCTCATTGGTGAGAGGTTTATGGTATACACATACCACAATAGCCTCATGTACATATTTTCTCAGTGGGACCTTAACCTTCAGCTAAGGATGTGGGTCAAGAATATGTATTATTTCAACTTAAAGTTTTATTATACATCAGGAAAGGGAAATTTAATTTCCAATGCATTTAGATAAAATATTCAAGTAGAGGTAGTATGAGAGTCTTGAAACAAGTGGGATATAATGAACCTCTTTAAAAACATTCATCTTTATGTTTAGAAGTCTTAGGGATGAGTATCTCTAACTTCAAAATCTTTTATACCCATGATTTTGGATTGAATTAAGATTGAATAGCTATTTGATCTAGAGTTATTAGTTCTAAGATACAACTAATATGGTGGGGACACCATTGGGATGGTCTCTTAGTAGTGAAAATTCTCTTCTTTTCTATGGATGAGTATGAGTTCATATAGGCTTACACAAGGAGTTTATGAAATATTTTAATTCTTTTAGATGGGTGGTACATCTAGGTTTGAAAAATATGTATCATGATATCCTTAGAAATCATTGGTGGTCAATAATTAAGAAGTAGGTAGAAATATTTATGGAGATATGTTTCACTTGTCAGTATGTGAAAGCCAAGCATCAGAGGCTTGATGGGATTTTGTAGTCTTTTCCCACTCCTGAGTGGAAATGGGATGATTTCACTATGGATTTTATGATAGGTCCACCTAGGAAACCCTGTCAGAATTATTCTATATGAGTGATTGTGGATAAAATAAAGAATGTATCCCACTTGTTTCCTATAAGAGAGACCATCACAGTTAATGATCTGGGTAGTCTTTATGTGCATGTGGTAGTTCATATGCACAGTGTTCCGAGGAGTATTTTTTTTAGATAGATATCCTCATTTCACATCACATTTCTTCTAGGGTCTTTAGAAGGATTTGGGATCTCATATTATTTTGAGTATGACCTATCATCCTTATACTGATGGTCAATCTAAGAGAACTATTTAGGTTCTATAGGATATTTTATGGGTCTTTGTTTTGGATTTTAGTGGTTTATGGGAGAAACATATGTCACTCATGGATTTTAAATATAATAATATCTTACAATATTCAATTAAGATTGAAAATTTTGAGTATTTGTATGTAATATCGTTCCATTATCCTTTTTTCTGGTTGGAGGTAGATGAGTTAGTGCTTGTTGGGCCTAATCTTGTACATGAGATGTCTAAGCAAGTTCAGTTGATCATACAAAATTTGGTGACCATGAAAAGTTGGCATAAATATTATGCTGACAATCAAATATAACCTTTGGAGTTTGAGTTTGTTCATTGTATTTTTCATCAGGTGTCGCCTAGGTTGAGGAAATGCCATATTAGAAAACAGGGAATGCTAGCACCCATGTTTTTCATTTCATTTTAGATAGTGGATAAGGTCGGTCTAGTGGAATAAAAATTATCCCTTCCATAATGATACAGTTACATGCATGAAATTTTCAATGTGTTTTAGTTTCCTAGATATTTTTCAGATCCTTCTCACGTGATAGACACAACAAATGTCGAGCTTAGTGCTAATGCATCCTTTAAGAATCATCTGATATGGATTATGGATCTTAGTGAAAGTATCTCTAGGGTAGGACCATACCACTGGTTTGAGTATAGTGTAATCATGGGAGAGTTCAAGAGGAGAATTGTGTAGGGGATTTTGATATATAGGAACAGTGTCCAGACTTGTTCTATAAGACTCCGCAGTGATGCTTGGAGCATCTCGGGGGATGATATGTTATATGGTGGGGAGGTTGTGAGATCTAATATTTTTTCAGGTATGTCCCTCTTTGAGTTTTTCATCTGATCCTTGGTGGATATGTCTTTTTCAGAGATGGATATCCTTTTTTTAAAAAATTACTTAAAGTCCAGAGATGTATGCTTGTTTAAAATAATGGAGTCCAGGTATAAATGGGTCAAGTGTTACCATGGGTTCTTGGTAAGTTGAGAATCCTTAAATGAAGTTTGTATTTTTATAAATAAATGGGTTGAAAAACCATATTTAGAACTTTTAAACATCATGTAAATGTATTACACATCATTTAATGTTTAGGATATTTTAATATTCACCCGAGGTGATGGGTTCTTCAGCATATCCCATTAAAAAATAATTACACGATGTGTAACTATATTATACACTATGTAATTCCCCAACCTACAATTTTAAGGTATGTTGTGAGGTTGATTTTTCTTTTATCTCACATTCAGATTCCTCGTCTCAACCCTAGGGTACCTTTCATGCAATTATGGAATGCCAACCTCCCTTTCATATGTCCCACTTATGTGATCAATCCTTGGTAAGTGGGTTTTGTCCAATTTTCTCTTCTATCCCTTGTTTCTCCAAGCTTTGTGGTGTAATATCTTGACTATGTACATTGTTGGTTTTTATCTTAATCAATTTTGATCTAGGATACTTCTTGTGATCATCTGCACCTTGTTCCTCATGGGTGTTTACCATTAGAATCATTTTTTGATTGGTGGTTAAAGGTAGGGTGTATAATCTTTAACCTTATGGTTTAATATTTGTCGATTATATGTAATATTGTAATTTTTTTTAACTTACGTGAACCATAATTGATTAAATAATAAATTTAATTATTCCTTGGAGTTCCTTTGGACCCCATTGGTTATTGATCAGGATCGTGGCTATCATTCAGGTGAGTGAACCCTTGAATATAAATGAATTGTTTAATGGATTAAAGTGTGTTTAGCATGACATGGATTGTGGGTGATTACTTGATATATATTCACCTTGGATTATATTTTTTATTAAGATAACTCGAATGTTATTGGTTATGAACAATTTATATTTAAAATGTTTAATTACAAGTTAAATGGTTATTTTCATAATTAACCAACGATCCATAGGTTTTGATATTGTGATATCCTTATCGCTATAACTTATTTCGTGATTAAATGATGCAATGATTATATAGGGTGTTGGACTAGTGATGAAATGATAAAATGATTATAAAGTGGGCTATGCCTAGTGAAACATGATGAAATTATTATATAGGGGGATATTCCTAGTGACACATACTAAAATTATTATATAGCAGGCTATTCCCAGTGACACATGCTGAAATGCTTATATAACAGGCTTGACCTAGTGACCCACATTGAAATGATTATATAGTGAGATTGGCCCAGTTTACATGCTAAAATGATTATATAGATGGCTAGGCTCAGTGACACATGATGAAATGATTATATAGAAGGTTTGACCTATATTTTTGTGATTTATACCTTGGTTATAAGGTTATGGTTGGAATGGTTGTGAGAAATGTTGAGAGACATTCCGACATGGTGATGAAGTAGGTTGATGTGGTATTAAGTTAGCTATTTAATTAATTAATAGTTGTGTTTATTGAAATCTTGTATGCACTTATTATTAGACTGGTTATGATTAGATATGATGCTGTCGACCTACTGAGTTATACTCACACCCTATTTGGGATGCCATTTGGTACTCGAACAGATTATATGGATGCATGTTTGGACAAGGGAAAAAGACCTTACTATTTATTTTTTTCTTAATGGATGGGTTGGAGTTTGGAGATGGTATCGACATGGGGTTTGGGACTAGGGAATTTTGATTCTTTTGTTGAGTCTTATAGTATTTTATTTTATATTACTTCTAGCATGAAACTTAGTTACATTCCAACACATCATTACTTTATTTCTATATTATTTATTGAATTATTCAGTTGGGTTCATTTTTTATATTCCATCATGTTGTATTATTTCCATTATTTTTTCACTATGATATTTATATTATTATTATGAGTATTAGTTTTTTCCACTATGTTTTAACTCTATAACCATGGGGTATAGTCTCCCCACTATACTTATCACACCCCCGTGGCTAGTAGGAAGCCTTTGGCATATATAGAAGCACGCTTCAGGTCTCATAGCCAACCCATTTCAGCCATGTGAGAGAGTGATGAATCATAGGATTTTATATATTATAATCAACACAATACTTTATTTTTCTATAAAATCATTTTTATGATTAAAACATACAATTTTCTAAAAACAATTTTTGATATCTTTTGAAAATTTATATTAAAAGTATTTTATTTTAATTATTGGAGTGTAATATTGTAAAATGGATTCTATATTTGGAATCAAAATAATTAAAAATAGGTAATAATTTATACTTATTTTTTTCATAATTAATAATATCCATGGTAAATATTTATCACCTCGGTTAAGGAAAAAATGGGTTAAAAGGGTTAGAAATAAAGGGATAAGGCTTCAAGATAACACAAAAAAGTTACTTAAAAAAATTATTTGGTTTTATTTACACCTTAACCTTATCATCTTTGAATCTATAAAAATTTATATTTAATTTAATAATAAAATGACTTTATATTATTAAATTTTTTAAGTAATTCCATGTGTTTCCCCCCACTTATAAAAGGGAACCTTTTCTCCTCCCTTATTCACAAAATTTTATCCCTATAGATTATCCAAGAACTACCCAAAAAAACCTTATTGTATTACTTTAATTTTATCTTAACCTCATGGTCCTTACATAATACAATTTTAACAAGTCTTAACATGTAATCTAAAGGAGGTATCTCAAATAATATACAATCATCTTACCCAATTCTTTCAAAGTTTATTTCTTCTTATAATCACTCTAAATATATTGTAAATATTATAAAATAATGAATCCAATATCACAAATATATTTATATTTTATTATGATTATGGTACAACCATTTCCATCTTCTTTATATCCTATGGAAAATGAAATCACCACTTTTTCATATGTGTGACCCGCCGTTTCCATGCAGCGGTGTAATTTGTTTTTCATCACCATTTACTTGGATGGATATAAATATGGAATTAATGATATATATATATATATATATATGATATTTTTGAAATAATTTTGATTCTATAAATATAATATATCATCTACCTTATTACCCTTCCATCTGTTAAAAAATGATAACATTGCTCGTGCGTATGTTTGGACTATCACCTCCATAAAGCTGTGTGATTTGTTTTTCTATTACCACTATGAATGGATAATTATAAAATTATATATAATGAATAAAAATTATATTAATGAAATTATTAACATTATTTAGATTATGGAACCATTTAATAAATCCTTTAACCATGGACAATATACCCAAGTAATTTTAGAGAAACTGTCTGAACAACCTTAAAGTGGTGGACGTAAGAAAAAACTATTCAATGAATGGATTTAAAATGATTATAGAAGGACCTTAAAAAATAAAATAAATATTAAAAGTTTATTAATCAAGTATTTAATAAATTTAAATTCATTATACAGGATGACCAAACATGTACGCCTAAATAATTACCCAAGGTAAGATATTTCTATTACAATTTTATTTTATTTCAGGATTGTTTATGTTTAGATTTAATTTTAGAAAATTATATAATAATATTCACTTGAAACCCATATATTTTATTATCATATGGTTATTTTTGGGGTTTACATGTTTTTATTCCATTTATTATCTTTTTGGATCAAGAATCAATAAGCAAGCTGCATGTAAGGGACTTGATTTTAAAGATATTATATTTAAGTTTTACTTCCAACTCCTTTTCTTCCATGTACATATTTACTTTAAAAAAAATTTGAATAACGTTTTTTCTATTCTCAAAATATGTATCAAAGTTATTTTTACCCATGTTTTACTTTCTGTAAAAATATTTAAAATGAATCTTCTTTTCATTTTTCGAATGAGGTATTTTTTACCAAAAGTGTGAACATAATCTTTTTTTAACATACATTGCACGGAAATATTTTACCACCAACACAAATACCCTTTTATTTGAATATTCCTTTAAAAATTTCCATTTTTAATTTCAAAGAAAATATTTTTCTCAATATTTTTTTTATTTTTTTTAAATTAATATCAAAATAAAATGGTTTTACTTTCTTAATGGAATGAAATGAATTTTAAAAAGTGATTGATAACTCTATTCTTACACAAAGTTACAAGGAAGTTATTTCTAACTTATTAATTCTATTTTAATTTATAAAGGCCAAGTTTTACTAGAGAACCTTAATTTATGATAAATATACGGTCTTCTATCACCCTTTACTATTAATTAATTGTACCTTATTTTTAGATAATTCACAATTTTGTGATCATGTTCTCTATCACTATCCATTATTCATTAGAAATTATTTTTATAATCATGTCCAAATATTTAATATCATGGATGATTTCATAATCATTTCATTTGATTTTATGATTTTTCAACCTTTTACCATTTATATATTTATTATTGGTTTGAATGAATGTTATTAAGTAAGTTCCTTTATTTATTGAGGAAATATTGATGTTCTGTATTCTTGATTCAATGAAGAGAATCTTTGAATTATAAGAAAATTTGAGGATGAATTTTATTTATCATTAAAAATATTAGTAATTCATAGGATGTATAAGTGATGTGTGGGGATTGGTTATAGATATCCTCTCAATTAATCAACAAGTTTCATAAGATAAAATAACAGGTATGCCATATTAGATGGGTATTTGGTTTACACCGACCCATTTATTAAGAGTGATGCCTCATTTGAGAGGAATTGATAGTAAGATTCATGATAACTTGGATAAGGACTTGAAAGAAAGTTTATAAATGTTTGTATTTATGAAATTCCTTTATAAATAATTTATTCTCCATCATCCATGTAATTTATATGTTGGTATTATCCATGGATATTATTTGAACTCTAATTGTTGAATGAATGGCATGTGTTTTGATTATCCACTCTTCCATATTGATTATGCCTTATTTACTAATGATAGCTTCCACTATACATAACCCTTACTAGGAATTAAATATCACACTTGATTTGTTTTCCTTTACCTAAGATATCAAGAAGGATATTATGAATTATTCTCAAGAATTAAAAAATGTTTCTTATACTATTTTTTTATATTTCTAATATAATATGGGAATCAAGTATGTATCTAGTTTTCCAAGACTTATAAACCAATCGATTCTAAGTTGTGAAATAACTTGTATCCTATACCAATATAATAAAGTAGACAAAGTATCTAGGTTACTATATTTGCGTATTTACAAATAATGATGGAATGTATCTATTGACGGGGAGATGATAAGATAAACAAGCTTCTAGAAGGAATTAATTCATGTGAAACTAGATTTTTTGGAAAATCGTTGAAAGTAATTGATTGATAAGGTATGCTATTTATATTCTCCCAACCTTATGAGAAACATCAATTATAAAATTAAAAGGTGGGTTTGATTATTTAATGACATAAATAGTGTAAAGAAAAAGGGAAAAAACCTATTTATACTTGATTGTTTTTATGTATTTTTTAAGATGACTACATGTTATAAATTCCTTTATAAATCTACTTGACCATCCCCTAGAAAGAGAAATTTTAGTTTTTATCACATACCAGATAGTTTTATGGATATCTATGATTTTTTAGTTTTTCACTCTTTATTTTTACACCAAGATATATCACTTATACATAGAGTGGATTAATTTATGACTCATTTATTAAGAGAAATGTGATTCAACCCTTCTATAAATTGGATCAAGTTTTACTGGGGGGGGGATAAAATTTCAACTATAGGAGAAACAAGAGATGGGCATGACTTTCTATCTCATTTTCATCTTTTAATTTATTGTCAATAAGGGAGAGAATAATATTGAATTTAATTTTTAAATGGGTAAAATTGAAATGGCTATTGGAAACAAATATAAAGGGGTATATTAAAGTGAATAAATGGATTGTGATTAAGATGGTTTTATTTTTTTATTAATATTTCTTTGAAAAGTGGAGTCTATATATTATGGGGTTGTGTGATGATGAAAATACCAATGATCGAAGATATGTAAGTTTGAGATGCATCTTGGAGTTCCTATGGATCACTTTTACTAAATTTGTTTACTATTATAAATGTTGAGGAAGTTCCATTCATAATATTGAAAAGGTTATTGAAACAAAATATTGAGATGCTTCTTAGTAGTAATCAACATATTCATATGATTATTTCTAATATGGACTTTGTATGAATCCTTGAAAAGTGTTTTTGGATAAAGAGAGTGCTCTATACTATAATATTCTTAATGAGGTTGGGGAGTTGGCTGGATTAGAAAAGAATCAAGATAACTAAAATTTATGAGTAACCATTCTTAGATTATCAAGAACGAGGGCTACTATAATATATTGAGAGTACCACTTGGATAATGATTAAAGAAGCTTGAGTTTGAAGTTGTAATTGTTGAGGTAGTGAAGTTTCATGGAAAGTCTCAAAAATAGATTTTTTATATACTAAAATATTATTTGGGAATTATATTGAATAGTTATGAGAATGTTTGATATATTACTAGAGTAATTTAAGTTTTTTTGAGATGAACTGGAGTGATTGAAAAATCCTTGAGAAGATTTTAAGGAGTTCTTATCTATTTTAAATATGTTTTATAAATTCAAAGTTATAGATTATTTAATAAATTGACAAAGTAATCTATATTTAAGGGTTCTCTAAAATCTTCATTGAGTACTTAAGTGTCATTATGAAGTTCCAAAGAATATATAAGAGTTAATGAATAGGTATTTTCACCAAATATAATATATAAGTGTTTTCTAGACCTTGTATACTAGGTTGAAACACAATGTGATACGTCATGGTATGCTGATCGATACATAAAGGGTTATCATAGTTTTCATAGTAGGATATATAAGGGTACTAATAGGGCCGAATATTTGGCAAAGTACCTGAGTCGCACTATGATACATAATAGTGACCTCAATTTTCCAGTGCATATGTAAGAGTTTCTAGAGCATATATAAAGGCCAACATCTAATACATGAGAGTCATATACAGATACATAAGGGTGGAAATTTATTTATTAAGGATATGTTAGGGTGAACTGAAGACCTCAAAGGACACATAAATGCTTTTAAGATAATACATAAGGGTAAATTAGTCTTCTCAAGAGATACTTAAGAATAATAATAACCCACACTTAAAGGTTTATAGTTTAGAATTAAAGTTATGGTACTTCACTAAATATTTTGAGAGAAATTTTGAGATTTTTATTTTTGGTATTTAAATAGAATTATTGAAGGAAAATATCAAAGACACCAGACAGTCGATGCTGAGTAGTTCTTCATAGATTTAATATCTTGATGATAGTAATTGAGTTGTGATTCAAGCTAGGTTATAATTAGAATTAAGTGAGAAAAATTTAGAATATAACTACTCTATAATTATGGTATTTTCAAATATAAAGATTTAAAATCATTAATAATGATTAAATTATAATATGTTTATTTTTGGAATATTAGTTAAGACAAAAAGGAGAATATTTCAAGATCATGGGAAGTAGAATCATGTTAACCTATTGAGAAATTGAATGAGTTTATTGATAGGATCATGATGCTAGATATCATAGAATTTCTATATTCAAAATATTGACATAACATTAACATGATTCCATGAATATAGAAGAGTAGTAGATGAGAATGATGGTGTGTGTGAACAGAGAGAGAGAAGAAAATGATACTGTATTATATCGAATATCTCAAGTATTTAAGAAATAGAGTGATTGAGATGGTGACGATATTATGGAAATAAGATCCTATGAATTGATGAATAATAATAATAAGATAATATTTGAGGAAGGATGACACTATTGTTTCCTTAATCATGATATGTATTCCAAGGTTCTTGACGAATGTAATGGTTTTTATATAGAGGGGGTGGTAATTTAGGTCAGATCTTGGATTAACCATGGGTATTTGGACCCTATTGAGGTGTAAGGGGTGTTGATGTAGGATGATAATTGAGTCTCAGGAGTTGGTCCAAGCTCATGGTTGGAATATTGCTGTAGGAAAAAATGATCATGCCATATACAAAGGGCACTACAACATGAAGGTTAGAGGTAAATTTTTAGGGTGTTTTAATACTGATTGTATGTCTGTACATGTTTGGAGAAGGTTGGGATCAATTTTGAAAATATTTGAAAAAATTGGTTAAGTACTCATGCATAAAGGTATACTTATGTAAGGGTAAAGTCCTCATGTGTAAGGGTAATCATATCATTCAAAATAAAATGGTATTCCTCATATGTAAATATATATAACTCATTAATTAAATTGGAAGTGTTAGAAGACACTATGATACATAAGAGTTACCAGGTATGGTTCAAAAAATGGTAAAGTATTATGCATAAGGGTAACTAGAATAATATTTATGATATGTTAGGCTTACTTTGATTCATAAGGGTCAGAAAAATGATTAAGTGTCTAATATATAAGGGTTGTTACTATGATATGTAAGGGATCCCAAATTTTTAGAAAAGCTAGGAGATATGTAATGGATATATCTGGTTAACACATAAGGGATATTAGATGATACATAAGGGTTTCTATATGATACTTAAGTGTTACTAGATAAGTAACTAAAAATAAAGACTACCAAAAACTAAGTATTTGTTCTCAAATTGAGTGTTCATTCAACTTTAAAAAAATTCTTCAAGTTACTTTGAGTATTTTAGTGACCTTGATGGTGTTATGTTATTTGGTTTTCAAATAGGATTTTATAAATTGGATTATTAAAGGTTGTTTATAAGGCCTAATCAAAATATTATAAAAAGGATCTTATAAATAGAATAAACCCTTAATGCATGACCCTTTTATTTTGTTTGTATAAAGTATAAATTTTTTTCCTTGTTATAGGAAATGTTTTTTATATTGTTATCATTGATTAAAAAGGGTCTACTTCTATAAAGCATGTTTGAAGGTGAGGATATGTTACATTTCTTATTTTTATACTTTTATAATGTATTTTAGATGTCTCAGCTCCATTTTATATATCATAGGAGACCATGATTAGCTATATGGGATATATGGGTTCACATGCTGCACTAGTTTATGATCATGCTGTAGAATGTTTCCCTTAGTATGGTATTCACCTTTATTTGGAAATTTTCTCCTCATTTAAGATAGTTACGGTAATACAAAGTGTGAGGGATATTTAATTGCATCAGGAAAACTAACTAGATGGATTATGTTTTAGTATTATCCTAGATTATCTCTTGAGATCTTAGGTGTTCCAATGATTACTGGTTTTTGATTATGTTACAGTGGGTGTGATTATATAGTGTCTGAGATAGTTAATTTATGAATATTTTGTATTGATCCTTTATTTCTGTTGTGGTGGTTATTATGATTGGAATCTCTCTTCTAAATAAAACGTACCTTCTTCATTTCAAATAATTTTTTTTACAAAGGATTAAAAATATCCTTTTATCTTCATATATATTGTACTTTTTTTAGAAATGTTTTAAAAATGATTTCCTTCATTAATTGTTTCCCTCTATTTAAAATTTTAAAGGAAAACTTTATTTAGAAAGCTATAACTCCCATATTCTGAATGATATGGTTTCAAATTATGAGAGAATGAATTTTATTTTCAATAAAAGTAGAAATATTACATTTATAATTTAATTTCAAACTAGCATGATGTGTATTTATTTTTTAAATGTTATGCATGGGATGTGGGGAGGATACCTACCATGTCATAAAACCCTCTCTAAAAAGTTACTCCTCCTAGTTCAACAATGATATAAGGGAGATAGTGACCGCTTGAAGCTTGCCTTTAATAAGCTATAGGTTGGTGACAACCACCAAAGGTATACCATACATACAAATTGAAGGCATTAGCCTCTAAAATAAAAATAGGAACAAGAGATAAGAAAAGTAAACCATTAAAATCCCACTCAAATGTAGTTAAAGAACACCCAAGAACATATATTTAATGTCATATGAAACTAAAACTATTGGAAAGGAAAATGAAAAGTTCCAAAATATTAACTTGATAGTGACCACGAAGCCCAAGCAACTCATGAACAACTATGATCTATTGATATCCAGCCCAATCTCCAACCTAATCCCATTGAACTAAAAATAGTTTATATATACACAAGGTTATCATAATAGGTATACTCAGTAAGATCCCCCTAGAACCTCTTGTGAAAAATATAAATAAAGCATACTAAAGCCCAGTGAACAACTAGTGAAGCAAACTCATCACCTAAAGAGGTATACTAATTTCCCAGCCTCACCATGGATATCTCTCACCAAGTAATGAATAATAGAGATCTTATAATATAATATCAAATTAAGGTACCCTAATACCACTTCCCTAATAGTATTATGCTCTACCCCGATATCATATGTCCATATCCATCTCTCTCCAAAAGAAGATTTCCCAAAGACACCTAGACTAAGTATCATAACATTCATCTCATGCATCACATTATCTCATCATCCCATCCACATATCCATACAATAAAAAAATATATTCTGGGAGCTACCACATACCATAAATCATGTATCATACATCGGGTATTGTACCTCAATCCATCACATCCCACACACCAAGAATTGTTCCTCAAACCATCACAACCCATACATGAAATACTTATAATAATACTTAGGATAATATATCTTGAGATTCATGTATGTTATATAAAAAAACCATTAAATACCTATATAAAAATTTATGGGGAAAGATAACCATCAATCATACCATCACATAATGCTAACAAGTGAAGAGATCTAGGACATAGGTGGTAGTCATCCATCTGTCCCTCACCAACCTAAATGTTGGAGAAAAAACCCTCCCAGAGTCCACTGGGTGTTAGTTTCCCCCATTGATAAGGGTGGGGAAACATATGAAATCAAAAAACATTCATGATATAATATATATCACAACCACATTGTGTTCATTAACCTAGTCTTAGATTTAACTATAGCTGTTGTCTCCCGAACACCTAACTGCCACTGCTAAGGACTAGATATCCTATAAGAACATGAGAATTTAACAAGACTTATAATAAATTACTTATTTCATTATTATAATTAAAATTTATGTTAATTAATTTATCATCCATTAATTAACGTTATTATTATTTCATTTCATAAACCACCAAGCAAAGCCCATGCCCTCTAGGAATGACTCAACTGAGTCCATAGTTCTCAAGTTTATCAACATTTTCATTCCATCAAGAATCAACCCCATGGGTTAAAATATTAATAATTCTTTTAATATTCCATAATTACAGGTATTCTAGGAAACATTCCAATCTACCATAAAATATATGCATAACCAAGAATATCTAACTACCTTAATTATTGGGGAAATGAATGAAGATAAATAATAAACTTGGCCATATGGCCTTTAAACATATCATTAAAAAGAAATCATCTTATATTTCATCATAGAAATGGATAATCCTAGATTTAAACCATTCCATCAATTCCAATTCCACCCCTGACACTATCATTCATATCACAATGCATCTCACTATCATAGGTATCAATTGCTACCAAAAACCTAAGCCTCCCCACCCATATCTCATCAAACCATCAACCATCCTAGGATTACATCACATTGTATAACAATGATTACGTCCGAATAAAAAAATAAGTTGGTAAAACATAAAAAGATTCAATAAAGAATCTATTACCCAAAAAAAGGCATTCAATATTCACATGAAAAATTATCACTCATCTCTAGACAAAATGCATTCAGCCTTAAAAAGAAAATGTGCTCAATTAGCCCCAAACATTTATATTTATTAAAAAATAGTTTGTATTCCACATAGAATTAACTAATTAATTTATCATAGGTTAAAAATATGGGTAACATAATACATCATCTATAATAATCTATTAAATTATTTAAATATGATCTATGGAATTAAATTCCAATTTCAACAAACTGTGAGAAGAACAATTCTCATTTAACACACCTTTTATTATTATCCACAAAAAGAATTTTAGATTTAGATTATTTATCCATTTATATTATCATATGTAAGAAAAATTTAATTAAACATGCATCAAGAATCATTTTATTTCCATAAAATTATAATAAAAGTTTCATTAAACATGCCTCTTTATATTTAATTATCCCACCAAAAATTACCAGCTTTACATTCTTTAACCATTTTTATAAATTTAATATGCTAAACACAATCATAAAAACATGATTAAAAAAGATTAACATATATATAACACTATCTATAAAACCATGAGGAAAACTGTTATCATGGTGGAAAACATGTTATCATTACAACAATAAATAACTTCTTAATTTAGTCCAGTTCATTCTTTATTTAGGTTAATTCCACCCCAACCCAAGGAAATAAATCATGATTAATTTATGATTTCACATAATATAAAAATGGGAATCAATGAATCCCATAACTAAATGATTTCAAAGTTATTTTAAAAGAACAAAACAATAATACAGATCTCCATCACCTATCCCACAAGGAAGTTACAATCCTCAAAGAACAGTATTTCACTTTGCGCTAAAAAAAACAAAAGAAACTCCATTAAAATGATGGATACCAACCACTATAGCATGGAAACGAATAATGATAGGAAACAAGATTGATACACGAAGAAACCATAAGAAACTAATGGATAAATAAACTCTGATCACTATATATAAAATACAGAAATTCAATTATTAAACCCTATCAAATGGATTTCAAAGTACTTGAGAGAATTCTACTGGATGCCTAGAGTTTTGAAAGGAAAAGTGCAGAGTTTATTAGAGATCATGGTGTTTCAAATTTAATAGGTACACCTCCCAATGGGTATTCACCACGTTAATAGTTCATTCATGATATAAATTCTCCATGTTTTATGTCCCACTTAAAAATTCATCATCTCAAAACACTCAACCTATATTTAATTCACATCATGAATTCCAAATTCACGATATGAGTTTTCATGATAAGATTCATCGGGTCCAAAATCCATCCAATTCATATCATGATTTCCATACATGTTGTGAATTTACCCCATGAAAAACCCTCACATATGACATGAATTCTATTTAGGTTATAAAAAAAACTCTAACATAAGACATGAATGAAACATTTATGATGTGAGCTTCCTTTCAAATCATGAGTTCCCCATGCTCCCAGATTCTAAAACCCAGACACCATTGAACTTGCTCTTAGATTCTTTTGATCACATCAATATTTATAAAAACCTAAAATAATGGACATAAAGGATCTGATTCATTACATTAGATGTCTCTAAAATAATTCTCATCCTATAGAATTTAAAAAAAAACCCAAATATAAGGAAAGAAAAAGGAGTCATTCAAACAACCATTCCATGAGACACATTTCAAGAATCTAGATAAAACAGGATCTTAACCACCTCACTTAGAGAAACAAGGCACAATACCACACATCAACAATAACCATATATTAAACAATATCATAGGGAAGATACTTATCAAACAAGATAAATACCACAAAAAAATCAAAGAATAGGAAACCATCTCATAAACCATATAGAGGTCAATAACCCCAAATGAGAATCACTACAAGAGAAGATATAAACAACTAACAACCTAGGATTCTAAGTGCATATCTACGAAACAAATTCCTAGGTACTCTTATTTATGCCACTGTGTTTCGACAAGACATGAACTAAGGGAATATAATGTCTGCATAACACCTTCTCATGGAAGTCTTGGATCTCTACATGCCACTCCTCAAAGGTCACATCATCATCAACATTGATCTTACCCCAATCAATGATGTGGGAATCATCATGAAGATAAAAGTGAATATGTGACACATGGAATACATATTGTATCTAGATCATCTAAGAGAAAAGTACTATTTGATACGCCATGGATCCAACATGAGACAACACCCTGAAAGGCCTAACAAATCAGGGAGAAAGCTTACTCTCGTGAGAAAACCTTCACTGGACATGATGAGGAGTCACCTTTAAGAACACATGATCTCTAAAATCAAACTATAAAGGTCTCATTTTATTATTAGAATAGAACTGATGATGATCCTATGCCACCTTCATCCTCTCATGAATTACCTGAAATATCTATGTCATATTCTTCACTTGTTTCTACCCAAGAATTACTGACTCTCAAACCGTAGTCTAACACAATAAATAACAGAAAGGTCATTCATACAAGGATTCAAATGGATTCATATCAATGGTGGATTGAAAAATATTTTTTAAGAAAACTCGACCAAAAGAAAGTGCCTCATCTTTGAACCTCAAAAATATAGGACACAAGCACGCAACATGTCTTCAAGAGTCTAGATAGTCTGCTCTATTTAACCAACTATATATTGATTAAAATCAGTTCTAAGGCATAAATCAGATCCAAAAGAATGATGGAGACCTATAGACACCCTTGAGGTAAAACAAGGATCACAATTAGAGACAATCATCCAATAGAATTCATGGAGTCTCACCACCTCCTCTAGGTAAAACCTCAACAAAACATTCACTGATCTCAAATACTTGATCACTATAAAGTGGTATTATTTCATCAGGAACATGGCGTTTGGCCTTCACCTTTTGGTAGACCAAAGATGGAGACAAAAACTATGCAACAAATTTCTTCAACCCATGCCAATAAAAATGACCTCTGATAGATTGGTACATATTTTTCATGTCAGGATATACCACCAAGGGTGATATTTGGAACTCACATAAAACCACCTCAATCATCGCTAAAGGGAAGAAAAGGAACCCCTAGAACAACATATGATGTTGTTAATCCTAAGACTAACCATCATGGGAATAAAAAAACAAATCAATCTCTCCAAAAATCCACCTTAGGATACCCCATCTAGGACCCCTCTACCTACAATACTATTGATGACTACATTATCATATGAAAAATAAAACCTCTACCACCAACCTCTCCCATATAAAAATTCATCATTGAGAGATATTCCATCACTCTTTAAGAATCTCCATATCCACAAATGGTATCACTACATGAATTCATAATCAACACATATACTAAAACATTACCCTTTAATGGTATATATAAAATATATAAGTCATGATTCAGTAATAATTCCATCCATGATTACTTCCATAGGTTCAAGTCACATTGGGTTAAGACACACCTAAGTTTCCTATGATTGGTAAAAACCACAAAATTCTCTTTGATGAGGTAATGTTGCCATAAATTCAAGTCAAACATGAATACTTTTAACTCAAGATCATGGGTGGAATAGTTAATCTCATGGGGATATAACTGCTAATTCCCATAAGAAATAACCAATATTTATAGTATTAAAACACAACCCAAACCAAGACACAAAGCATCACAATAATCCTTTAATAGATCTCCCACTTTTGGAAAATAGATGGTTAGATCATTGAATAATTTATCCTTCAGGTACTCAAAATATGTTTAGAACTAGTTGGTTTATAAAAAATCCCAATATCTTCTATCAGGGATTTTAGAGGATTCAAAACCCAATAAAAATCATCTATAAACCTCCTATAATATCTTGCGTGACTAAGTAAACACCAAAACTCTACAATAGTCTTTGGGGATGTCCAAGAAATGGATGCCTCAGTCTTTAAAGGATCCATAGATACTTATTATTGGGACACAAAATTCCATAAGAAATGAACTTCATGATACTAGAACTCACACTTTGATAAATTATTGAATAACCAATGATAATAAAGAACTCCCAAAAAGGGATGTAGATAATCAATATTCTCTTCCTCAGTCACGGAGTACACAAGGATGTCGTCGATAAAAGCCACCATGAACCAATCCAAGAACTCTCTAAATACTGTATTCATCAAACCCATGAACACATCTAGAGGGATAATCACATTTAAAAACAACAAAATGAACTCATAATTCCCTTAAAAATATTAGAAAGTGGTATTTGGAAAATCCTAATCCTTCACCCATATATGATGATATATTGACCATAGTCTGATCTTCAAAAAACCAACTAGCTCCTTTAATTTGATTGAAAAAATAATCAATACATAAAATAAGATAGAGATTCTTTAATATAACCTAGTTCAAGTGAAGATAATTGATGCAGAGATGCAAACTACCATCAATATTCTTCTTGAAAAAAAAAACTGGTGCACCCCAAAGTGACACACTCAGATGAAAAAAACCCCACCACAATTTATCATTGAGCTATAATAATAGCTTTAACAACTCAGAAGTCTCTATCCTATATAGAAACATTTAGATTAGAGAAACTCATGTTTGTATATCTATCCCAAAATTTATCGCTCATCAAGGGGGTAACACCACAACCACCTTAGAAAAAACATTAGGGTACTGTTCCAAAACCATAGGAAACACTGTTGGATGAACCTATGATGATCTTAACATTATCTTAGCCATAAATGAAGATAAGGAAATAAAACAATTATAATCCATCTGAGGGACTTACTCACCAATGAACATGGAAGACACTCTTTTAACATCATAGAACAAAACCTACCTCTTAAAGTAATCCACAATGACCTGCACTGCATATAACCAGTCCATACCGAGGATGATGTCGTATGGATATATCCATAAATGTAGAAAATATACTCAAGAGTGATTCTTCCCTAGTACTAGCTTATAGTCTTGACATACTTTAAATAGATAAGTTCGACCTCTAACTGACATAGTCAATGCCAAGGGAACTAGAATTATCTCCACCTAAAGTCCTAAAACATAGACTAGGTTAGATGATATTAAGAAGTTTGCAGCTCTTGAATCAAATAATACATGAAAATAAGTAATAAATAAGAAAAGGGTACCTAATATGATGTATATATCACCCACTACTGGAAACAATAGAGCATGAACCTGATCAAAACCTGCTCCATGACTTCTTTGACCATGATGATGACGACCTCCTCAGTTGTTCTCTACTCTATAAGGATGGGGAATATCATAGGCCTATCCTTTTCCTACCCCATATTCTCCCTGTCAATCCCAATCTGGAGCATCATTCTAATACTACATCAACTGAAATTTCCTCAATGGAGAAACCTGAAGAAGAACACCTAGTGCATGATGAATATTCAGAAAGGTTAGGCAGTCTCTCCACTGATGTCCTCAGTCTCCACATGAAAAATAAGTGTTTTATCCCTTGGAAAAGTCCCAAGAGCTTCCACACCTTGTGAAATGAAATTATGAGGACTGAGACCTACCCCCAACTATATGAAAGATATTATATCTTGGAAAATAGGAACCTTTTACCACAACCATGATTTACAAGGAATCCTGATGATTCCCCTCTCATGACTATCTAGTTCTAGATAGATTCCTCTCAATGACCTCTTCTATTACTAGCACCTTGTGATATGTCTGTAATATAAACATATTGACATGAAAATATATCTCTAGAAGAAAATACTCCTAAAAATGCATTACCCTAGCCTCCTAATCTATAAATAGGTCTAAAGAATATTAGAGAAGGTTCATGAAATGGATCATGAACTCCTACATGCTATAACTTCCTTATCGAAGGCTAAGAATCACCTATACACTAGTCTCCTTTGCATTCAAATAAAGAAACTCTACTCAGAACTAGTACCTAAACTTTTCTCATTAGATCCTTGACTACTCATGATCCCCAAGAAACAAGATCCACAACTTCTTCACTACTCTATACAAAACCATAACTGCCAATGAAACCTAGTGCGCCTTCTGAGCATAGATCAAACTAGAAGCAATATTAACCTCCTCTGACTAGTCCTCTGTCACTAAGTCTAAATTTAACCCACATACTTTTATAGGTTCTGGAATTGAAACTCTTAGATTGTCATCCTTTAAGTGTTTTCATTGTCGACCACTACTCTTTGGCGATCTATTGGCATGTATTGTTGAACATCCTCTACACGAACCTGATGGAGACACCAACTTAGAGACTTACTTGTAAAAGAAAAAATTGTTAGTGAATGCTAAAAATGGAATATGGAATATTAAACATTAATTAATTAATTATTTTATTTATTTAAGGTTTAACCTAATCCCAAGGTCTACCCATTTTAAACATAGTTTTAAAGAATAACGATTCATGATCCTTTCCTTGGTATCTACCCCACAACCAGTATCACTTCTCTTAATAGGCTTGGTAAAATTAAAGGTCCACATATCAGTTCAAAAGGGGTCCCAAATACCCATGTCTCATCTAGAATCTCTTATTTATATCACTTAATAAACTTAGCTAACATTATTTCCCTACCAAACAATACATTCCTCACATGTGCCTAACTCTAAGCTCCATCCTATCCCTCAACCTAAACCTATGATACAACTCTTTCACAACCACCTCCACCCAAAGTTACCCCTCCCAGTATGACAATGAGATAAGGTAGATAATGACTGCTCATAGCTCACCTCCAATAAGAACCATTTTGGAAACAATCATCAAGGGTATAACATACATACAAATGGGAGGCATTTTCCTCTAAAAGAAAAAGATGAATGAGAGATAAGACAAGCACACCAATCAAATACTACTCATATATAGGTAAAGAAAACCCAAGTACATACATGTAATTTCATATAAAACTAAAAAAACTAGAAATGAAAACTAAAAGTTCCAAAAGATAAACTTGATAGTGACCTCGAAGCCCAAAAATATCATGAAAAACCATGAGCTAGTAATATCCATGTCGATATCCAACCTGCTCCTACTAACCTAAAAAATAGGTTATATATACATAGGGTGATAATAAAAGGTATACTTAGTAGGATCCCCTTGATCCTCTTGTGAAAAATATAAATAAAGCATACTAAAACCCAGTTATCAAAAAGTGAATATAACTCATCACCTGAACAAGTATACTAAGTCCCTAGACTAATTTGGTTATCTCTTACCAAGTAATGCATACAAAATATCATATAATATAATAACAAATTAAGGTACCCAACTACAACTTTCCTACTATTTTTACACACTAGACCAACATCATATGTACTAATATATCTCTATCTAAAAGAATCCATCTCGAAGATACCTGGGATAAGTATCATAACATGAATCTCATGCATCATTTCATCTCATAATCCTATCCACATATCATTATAGTAACTGAGTAGTTTTTAAGAACCACTACATTCTATACATCATGTATCATATACTGGGTATCCTCATTCCATCATTACATATATGTTGAGTATTATACCTCAATCCATCACAATTTATACATGACATACCTATAATAATTTTTAGGATACTATATTTAGAGATACATGTGTATTAAATAATGAAAATCCATTACATCCCTCTAAAAACATGTATTGGGAAAGATAACCACTATGCATACTAGAATATAATACTACCAAGAGAAGAGAGAGGGTACATAGGGGGTTGTCAGCCATCCACCCCTCCCAAACCTAGAAGTTAGGGAAAACACCCACCCAAAGTCTACTAGGTGTTAGTATCCCTAATGAAAAGGGTAGGGTATCATATGAGATTAAAAAATATACAGGATATAATATAGTTCCCAACCACACTATGGGAACAAGCTAGTATTAGGATAAATTACAACTATCATCTCTCAGAAACTTAGCTACCACTACTAAGGACTAGATATCCTATAAGCATACAATAACTTACATTAAATTACTTCTTTCATTATTACAATTAAAACTTATATTAATTAATTAATTATAAATTAATTAATATTATTATGATTAAATTTCATAAACCACCAAGAGAATCCCATGACCTACAAGAATAACTCAATTGAGTCCATTATTCTAATTTTTATCAACATTTTCATTCCAGAAAGCACCAAACCCATGGGTTAAAAAATTAATTTTTATTTTACCATTATATGATTCTAGGTGTTCTCAGAAACATCCTTATATACCATAAAAGAGATGCATAACCAAGAACATCTATATTACTAAAGTAGTAGGGAATGGAATGAATATAAATAAGAAACTCATTCATCCATCCATAAATGGATTATTAACAAGTAAGAATCCTAGATTTCATAACAATGATGGATAATCACAACTTCAACCAATTCAATAAAAATTGAGGCCATCCCTAACACCATCATTCATATCACCATGTATCTCACCATCACACGCATCAAATACTACCACAAACCCTAGCCTCCCCACCCATATCTCATCAAACCATCAGAAATCCCAGGATCACATCACATCACATAACAAGGCTCACATACATAGCAACACATAAGGAAATAAAAAAAACAATAGAGTCCACATGAAACCTAGTCCCTAAAACAAAAAATTCATCCTTCACATGAAAATGGTCTCACCAAACCCTATACACAAGGCATTTAACCTTCACAAGCAAACAAGATCACTTCCCAAACATTTATCTTTATCAAACAATTAGTTTTTATTCCATCTTAAATTAACTGATTCATTTATCACAGGTTAAAACTATGGGTAACCTAAGGCCTTATCCATAACAAGCTATTAAATAATTTAAATATTCTCTCTAGTATCAATTTCTAGTTTTAAAAAACCATGTTAAGAACAATTCTCATTTAACATGACTTTTATTATTACCCTTAATAAGTATTACAAATTTAGGTTTTTATCTATTTCCTTTAACATATGGAAAAACGATTTAATTAAACATGCACAAAGAATCATTTGATTTCCACTAAATTATAAGAGCAATGGTTTCAATAAACATGTCTCTTTATATTAATTATATAACTAAAAATTACCGTCTTTAAATTATTTAACCATTTTCATCAATTTATCATGATAAACTCAAGAATAAAAACATGATTAACAAATTATAACATATATAACATTCTATATGGAAAAAAGTGTCAAATCATTCTCATGGTGGAAAACATTTGATTACTACATCCATAAGACACTTCTTAATTTAATTAATTTATTATTTATTTAGGTTAATTCCACTACTGCCTAAGGATCTAAAACATTATGAATTTAAAATTTCATGTAATATAAAAATAAAAATAACTGAATCCCCTACCTCATAACTTTAAACATTATTTGATGAGAATGGAATAACAACACAGATCTCTGATCACCTCTCCTATAAGGAAGATACAACCCTCCAAGAACACCACACCACAACCACACCAAAAAACAATAAAATAAAATAAAACCCATTAGAATGATCGAGATCAAACACCATAGTGTAAAAAAGAAGAATGAGAGGAAAAAAGGTTGATCTATAAATAAACCATAAGAAAAGGAAGAAGAACTAAACTCAAATTTTCATGGATCAAACATGGGAAACTGAGGATTAACCCCATTTAATGTATTCTAAATGCCTTGATATAATAATACTAGCCACATGGAGTTTTGAGTAGAAAATCATATGGTTTGGTAGGGAGAGAGGAACTATAGGTTTTATAGGCACACTACCCAACAAATATTCACCACATGAATGGGTCATTCACACTATGAATGCCCCATGTTTTAAGTCCCATTTAAAAGATAAGTACCTCAAAATACTTGACCTACATTTAATTCATGTTGAGAATTCTACATTCTCAATGTGAGTTTCCATGGTCAGATTCACCAGGTCCAAAACCCAACCCATTAATGTCATATATTCTTTATACATTGTTAATGAACACCACGAACTAACCTCACACAAGCCACAAATTCCTTTTGGGCCTGAACCAAACTCCTACAAAATACAAGAATGACATATTCATGACATGTGTTTCCTTTAATATAATTAGTTTCCCTTGATCCTATATTATATCACCCAAACAACAAAAAACATGATCTTGGACCCTTTTAAACACATAGGGATTTAGAAACATGCCAAGGGATGGAAAAAAAGGATCTGATCCCTTACATACCAAGAATTTTTGCTCATGATTATAATATTATAGTTTTAGTATAGGTTCCACTTGAATGTAGTGTTTTTCTTTTTGGATTCCGGTTTAGGTATGTTGGAAAAGGAGATTAAATAAAAAGATTAAGATGATTCTTGGTAGGAATAAGCTTATACATATGATAATTTTGATCCAGAAATTATGTAAATCAATGATAAGTATTGTTGGATAAAGAGATAACTACCTAATAAAAGATTCTTAATGAGGTTGAGGATAAGGATGTGTTAGATAATAATCAAGATAACTGATGTTTGTGATTTACTATATTTGGATAATCATGCATAAAGGCTAATATAATACATGGAGAATATCACTTGGATGATGATTAGAGAAGGATGAGTTTGAAGTTGGAATTTTTGAGGAAGTGAAGTTTCATGGAAAGTCTCAACATGAAGTTTACATATACCACAAGATTCTTTGGAAATTATTCTTAAGAGTTATGATAATGTTTCATATATTACCAAAGGAATTTAATTTTTTTTTAGATGAGTTGGAGTGAATGGAGAAGTAATGATAATATTTGAATAATTTTTGATATACTTTAATGAATTTCTATAAATTTAAAGTTTCATATTATTAAATAAATTGTCAAAGTACTCTATATGTATGGATACTCTAAAATTTTCATCAAGTACATAATAGTCACTTTGAAGTTATAAAAATATATAAGAGTTGATGGATAGGTATATTCAATAAATGCAATATGTAAGGGATATCCAGACCTTATAGAATAAAAATTGGAAAAGTAATGAGTCACAATGTGATAAATCATGGCAAGTTATTCAATATGTAAAGGGGCATCACAATTTTCATAGGAGGATATGTAAGGGTACTAATAGGGTTGAAGATTTTAAAAATTACAAGAGGTTCACTATGATACGTAAGAGTGACTTCAAATTTCCATTGCATACATAAGAGTTTTCAGAGAATATGTAATGGAAAACATCTATTATGTTAGATTCATATGCTCATATGTAAAGGAAACACTTGATTTTTGAAGGATATGTAAGGGTGACCTGAATACTTAAAAGGATACATAAAGGATTTTAACCCAATATGCAAGGTTGAACCAATATTCCTAGGAGATACAAAAAAGTGAAAAGAACCCACACATAAACGTTTCCTTTTTCGAAGTAAATTTTTAGGAATTATTGATTATTTTGAGAGAATTTTTGAGCTTTATATTTCAGGTATTTAAATAGAATAATTGAAGGAAAATATCAAAGAAATAAGTTCGAATATATTATGCTATTCTTTATAGATTTAATATCATGATGCTAGTGATTAATTCATGATTCAAGATAAGTAAAAAAGAGGATTTAATAAGAATAAATTGAGAAGAAAATTTCTCTATAATTCTAGGATTTTCAAATAAAAATATTTTATGATCATTAATGATGATTAAATTGGAATATGGGTATTTTTTGAATACCATTTGTGACAAGAGGAATAATATTTCAAGATCATGGGGAGAAGGACCGTGTGATTATATTGAGAAATTGAATGAGAATATTGAGAATATCATGAAAAATATTATCATGGAATTTATATATTCAAAATATGAAAATAATATTAATGTGATTAGGTGAATATATAAAAGTAGTATATGATAATGATGGTGTGTGATAATAAAGATAGAAATAACTGATACTTTATTCTATTGAATATATTGAGTGTCGAAGAAAAGGGAGAGTGAGAAGATGGCGATATTCTAGAAAGTAGATCCCATGTGTTGAGGAACAAGACTAATAATAAGAGAAGAGTTGAGGAAGGTTGAAATTGTTTCTTCCCTATTCATGATCATTGTGTTAAGTCTCTTGAAGAACAATGAGTAATAAGTCAACATAAATAAACCTACTATCTCTACGCATTGATCATTACAAGATTGTGTTAAGAAACTACTCCAAAATTCATACTATTATAGTAGAAGATAGATTAGTTTTTAAAGACCTATTACCAAGGAATAATATATTATATGGTGATGGAGTGACATCATGGAGTAGAATAAAGATCATGTTCATGAGAGAGTTGGGAGAACCTATTGTACATTAGTAGGAGCCAGTGTAAACAAACCTATTAGAATACAATTAAAAATCGATATATTTAAAAACATTCATAAGATTGTATAGGATTTTTGAGAGATAGAACACTTGTATTCACTCGAGTAATATAGTGCATATCCATGTCTTGGACTTGAACCGAACACAACAAGGAGTAAATACCCACATTGGGATCAAACCTTGTAAAAATACCTTGTACCAAACTCTCTTTATTTTATTTCATTCATGCAGTGTGAATGTGTTGAGGTAATTCATAAGTGTATATATATATATATTAACAAATATAGATGTTTTAATATTAAGATGGGAATTTAAAAAGAGTAAATAATTTGAAAAAAATAGTTTACGCCAATTCATCTTCACTCTCAATGTTACCACATGATCTTATTAGGGAATTTTCAATTGCTATCATATCTAATCCAGGTTGTCTCTAATTAGATCTATTTTATTTCACATTTATTATTATTAAATATATATGAAGTTTGGATTTGAAGAAGGTTTTGAGATTCCTCAAATAATAAACATGGTTTCCATCCCTATCAATACTAACATGAAGGTTTCGGACAAAACCTTGAAGAATTAATAGAATAAATAGGATAAGAAATTAAAAAGGATATTAAAGGAGAAATAAGATTCACTACCTATATAAGGTAATAAAAGTGGCTATAAAAAGGGTGTCAAAGGGGGTGGGGTGGGTTTAATGTGCACATCTTCATTTACATAGATACTACCATGAGAAAACACCATTGAACACCAAAAGAACTACAACATCATCAATCATTGTCACATGATGAGAAACATATATATTAAGGAGATATAGATAATCAATGTGAGTCTACCTATGAAAAATCCCAAGTTTGATGTAATTCTAATTTTCCATTGTATTTTTTAGAATATAAGTTTTTAAATGTTTTTTTAAAATAATATGATTATATAGGGTTTATTTTGTTTTTTAAAAATAAATTATATTTAAATTTTAGAAATATATATCTTAAATGAGTGGTATAATAATGTTTTTCCAATAAAAAGTGACTTTCCTAATAGATTGTGATATAGAGTGTTATATAATAACATATATTCATGCTAGGTGATGAATAAATATCAATGAATAAAGATATTTATAGACTTTTTAGAATAAGATACAACTTTATATTTTTTATTGATTTGTATATTTTTCTATAAAATAATAATCTACTGTCATTATTCATTTGGAAAGTTTATTATTTATCTATTGGTGATTGGAAAAGATAGTGAAGTTATTTCTACTGATTGGAACTAATTGTATACTAGCATAGATTACATTGACGAGTTAATGTGATGAAAAGGATAAGGAGGTGATATGCGTTTCATTGAGTATGAATACCCAATTTTAATTGATGACATTGTGATTAACATAATATTGTTGGTTGTAAATTCTATTGATAATATATCCATGTGTTATTAGTATAAATTATGTTAAATAAATTGGATGACACACTTTTATAATGATGATTGAATTTTTGAGTTCATGAAGAGATGAGAAAGGTGATTCATTTATTGATAATTTATTGAAGTATTACCACTGAAGAAGGTGAAGAATAATTGAGTTAAATTGATTCAATGGAAGATACATTAAAGTAATAAAAATAGTTATTATATGTTGTGTAACCTTTTATCATTGTGATGAAGAGTTCTATTGAAGTATGATAGATCCATGGGGTTATTTGATTTGTTTTTAATTGATTTTAAATTTCCTGATAGGTTTGGAAGTCTTTGGAGCAGATGAGAAACCAATGATGTAAAATTCTATATGAATACATATAAGAAAAAAAGTATTTATACTACTCAGTTATGATTAAACAAGAAATATTGAATCTCATGTAATAATAATTTGAATCCTATGCATGAGTAACTACATAATTAAAAAGGATGTGTCAAATAAACTTAGAATTCATGGTTGGTTAGCTTAGAAGTTTTCAAGTTTATGTATGTTATTAAGAATGTTGGAATTATTAAAGTGGATGTACTTGAGTAGTTTGAATTTTCAATAGTCTATGTATGAGTAATTATGAAGTTTCAACGTTTATTTAAGAGTAATATGAATATCATGTAAGATTTATCTATAGATCAAATAAGTTTAACCCAAAGGTTTCAAATCTCACATATGAGTAACTTTATTCCACATAATAATAATCTAAGATCACATATATGAAGACATGATATTTTGGAATTAATATTGATATTTATTTTTTGGGATATTTAAATGATGATATCGATAGATATTTTTAAAGGATCATTTAATTATTGTTATAGATAATTAAATATAAATATTTGTTTTCTTATTTTGAGGATATAAGGAGGAGTTTTCTGATTGAATATTTGATTAGTTCCAAATATTAAAGATCATGATTCTCGACTTAATGGGATTTTCCAAATTCAAATATGAAACTTATCCATGTGTTTATACTAAGTTTATAAAGGGAGGAGATGAGTTTAATAACAAGAAGATAAGATGTGAATATCTAGGGATAGACTGGCATGAATTTTCTATTACTATTGAATATCCTATATGTATAAGTTCTTGAAGAAAGATAAGTTTTTATTATTGGTGGGGATTAAAATAATCATTTGAGGAAGTAGAAAAAATATGCTTATATACTACAAAAATGTATTGATTATTCTAAATAAGGGAGCATGTGCTATTGTTGAATATTAGATGGTTTTTAGAAGATATTAATTGAGTTTATTTTGTTTAAGGTAGATCACATCACTTGAAGGATATTCTATAACTCTCTTTATGTATAAAAGAGATATATCATTTGATGTTGTCATATAATGAAGTGCAGTGATGGTATTTTTCAAGGAGGGGGAAGAGTGACTGGGTCAAGGATGATATATTACCATAATTCATTGTAGACATGAGCGATCCTATATAAAAAACCTATCAGAAGATAATAAAATTATGGAAAATAGTTCAAGGGTTAAGGATGATACCTTCCATTTATGTATTCAGTCTAGGATATTGTTAGAGAACTCATGTATTTGATTTCACTGAACAAAACAAGGAAGTAGTCACCTAAATTGAGGGAAAACCTTATAGAAATATTGAGGGATTATTTCTCTTTCACTTAATATTTTTCATGTGGTGTGATTATGTTTGGTATTACATATTAGGTTATTTTTTCCTAAGAGGTTTATATTTTCAAATAATTAAGAAAATGGAAAGTGAGTAAAACCTTCCAACACAGATCCAACACCCCCTCAATGCAGCTGCACACATTCACTGGGCACTATAACCAATACTAAAACACTTATTCACTATCCTTTATAATTAGTGATAATTTTTTTAATATATTCAACATCACTTGTTAAAAAATGTTCATAAAAATTATCCCTTATGATAAAAAATTTGGAAAAAACAAAAATGGTATTTGTTTTGTTTATATTTTTTTCATATAAATTTTATAAAAAACCCACTTAATTATGTTTAATAAAAATATTTATTTATTAAAAAATCTAGTAGTGCTTATACACTGTCATTTATCATAAATGACGAATTTATCACTTCATATCTTGCACTATTGTGTTTTGTTAATTACAAGTAATGTATTGATATGTGAACAAACACATGATACAAATCGATGAGAAAGTTTAAAAGGTTATTTTTTTTTCTAAAAAATTTCAAGTTTTATCATCTAGAAAATACATGTCATATTTAGAAGTCTAAGATTGAAATATTATATTTTGGTGCATGAAAATTAGTATTTGTTTAATTGTTGTTTTCCTCATCAAACAGATACTCAAGTCTAAGTTAATCACATAGTTCAATGGTACATGTTGTTCCGTTAACATCCATTATTGTAATAATTATATTTTTCCTATGAAACATCACCCAAGACACTACTAAATCCATGTATTGGAAAATCATATTCTAAAAAATATTCTTAACTAAACTATTATAATAACAAATGTTGACCATTTCATCACATTGAGCATCCATATAGTCATTATTTGAATCCTATTTGGAAATAATTGAATGTAGATATTATAAACCTTAAACCCACAAATATTCTTATGTGATTTTATTATTATTTTCTTTATTATAAAATCCTTGTATATTTAATTTTATTTATTTCTTTGTTATTAATTGATCTTTTAAAAGAAATTACTCGAATCATTGTTTATCCTTTCCCTTATCTCTATCTCTTTTTTTAATTTTTTTTCAAAATATTTAATTTATGGTTATGTGGGAACTGGTACTATCACACACTATAAAAGACACACCAAACAAAAAAACCAACCTTCTCCTTATTATATACCATTTATTTAGATAAGATATGAATATTTTATCAAAAAGGGATAAATAGAACATTGTTAATACTTAGTGTTGAGTGGTATAGGTTTCAAGGATAAAAATTGATCTACCATCTAGGGATGGGAACAATATAAACTTTGGGGATATAAACCTTCTTTGAATTCACTCAATATTTCTTTAGAAAATAATTTGGTATAAAAATAAAAAAAGAGGATTGAGAATCACATTGATCCTGGACCTATATAAATACTTTCTATTTTATATTTTTTTATCTTTATTTCTTTTCATTCTTTATTTATAAATTCATTCAAACTAAATTTTCATATAAAAGTTACATTTATTATATCATATATTTTATTATTTATCTAATATTTATTATAAATGTTTGATTACATAAATTTTCATAAAACTAAATGATACATCACAGTAGTAGACTGTGCTAATATTAAAAGAGTTGATAGATACATAGTTCGATGAATCAATGTTATATTGATCCATGATTCACCTTTATGAAATTTGTTTCATTGATCAATGTTTCACAAGACATTAAGTTTCTTATTTCAAACACTTTTAAACTGTAATTTATGAAATACATTTATGTGATACATCTATTAAGTATTGTTTTTGAAAAACGTTTTTTACTCAATTCAACCCTATTCAAGGGTTTCACCTTATGGGTCCACCACTTGGTACCAAATCCTTCTCCCTTAAAATAAATAGTTATTTTCATTATTTATTTTATGTGATTTTATTCAATACTCAAATCAAGTATTTACTTTTTATTTTTGAGATTCTAATAATTCTAAGGGAAATATATATAACATCCTTATGTTCTGTTTTTATCAGCTTTATTTAATTTTAAGAATGTTTTTATTGTAACCAATGGAAATACAAAATAAACACCTATATTATCTTTATTAATTTATACTATCAGGTGGTGAATTCTATTTCAGTTCACTATAATTTCATCCATCAAAATTAAATTTACTGAAATTTCATGTGATAGATGATTGGTTAAACATGAGGTAGAAACAGTGGTAGAAAATATTCTCCAATAATATTAGGCCCATCCGAAGTTCATATATAACAATGGTTATATAGTGAAGTTATTTTAGGTTTGGAATTTTAGGGTCACTATATTTGTAACCTAGATTATATTGTCATGTATTATGATCTGAGGTTTCAGGAGAGTAGGTTTAACTGGTTTTGAAGAACTATACCCAATATTTAAATATGTGGGACCTTTAGTGAAAATTGTGGTTCAATTGAACATTTATTGAAAATATAAAAAGTTGGTGACGATTACTTGTCTTTGAAATCTATTTTTTTTCACTTGTAATATTCTAGTTATAATAAAGGTTAGAACCAGTGTAATTCCCCTGTGCATGTAGTACATTGTCCAAAGAATGTTAAAATTTTTGTTCTTTCTCTGATTTATGTATTTCTATTTCATGTTTTTCTATTTAATTTATTTTAAATAATTTTTTTATTTGTACTAATTTTTGTATATGAGTATGAATTTTTTATGTGATTAAGGTACATTTACTACATACTTCTAGTATACCTAGTTGTGGGGGTGGTACTTCTAGAGATTGGTTTTCCACTACATAAAGTATCCTGCGTGTGATGTTCTGATGGATTGATGTGTGGAGATCCAATGGTTTTATACAAATGTAAATTTATCCTATACCAATGGTTCATTAAACCATTGGTTTATTTTATGTGGGTATATCCCTATACGAATGGTTTATAACAATCTTTAGGTATAGGCCTTACTGAAATTTCATTTTACCAATGGTTTGAGAAAATATTGGTAAATACATATACCAATGGTTTATAAACCATTTTAATAAACTTCCTTGTATACAAGCTATACCAATGGTTGTAATAAACTATTGGTATAGACAAGGTGTCTAATTACATGCAGAAATCACCCACACCATGGATAATTACCTACAAAAATCACCAAATAGTTGCATCAAAAATCACAAAACAATATAAAAACAATGATAAAATAAAAAGATAATTAATGCATTCAACTAGTGACAAAATACATTTTAAACAACACATATATTCATTCACATCCAATCATCAAAAATCATGTGTCATAAATATTAATAAAAAAATGTAAAGGAACAATATCTCTCTCTTTATGACCAATATCATCACCACCATCATTATCATCATAATAACCATAATTATCTTCATCATTATCCTCACCATCATCCTCATCCTTAGAATCTCCATCGCTAGGAATGTCATCGTCCTGACCACCACTAGGTACATCCCTCAGTGCACTATATAATGTACACATCATTGACATATATGTATCACAATCCATGTCAGTATCTGGCGGAATTGAAGAACATAAGGATGTCATAAATTTCATAAATTCATAACTTGAATCTTTATTCCATTCATGCTCTTTAATGACCATTTCTTTGGACTATTATGCCTTGGTATGAGCTTGTGTTTCCTCTACATGAGCTATTTCCAACTTGGTGCTACCAGAACAGGCACCTAATGTGGTTCAATATCTAGTGGTAGAAATAATATTACCTGGTTGAAATTGTATTTGTCACACCATGACCATGATTTCTCATTTATTTTATTCTTTTCTTGTCTTTGGTTCTTTTGGATGAGGTTTGGGTCGAGTTCATGGAGATTTTGTTTTTTGAGTTTTGAAGTTTTCAGGTGGTTTTTTGTCCCGTGCATGGTTTGTGTGCATGGTTTGGGGGTTAACTATGTGGATTATTAACCACAAGGGTGTTTTTAGTTCAAATTATTCTTGAAAATTTTTCATTTCATGGATTGTGCATGGTTTATGAGAAACCATGGGAGGCCATGGAGAAACTATGTAGCTTTTAGATGGTGTCTGGGGTAGGAGCACGACCTATGCATGATTTTCTGAAACCATGTGACAAGTTTGTAGGGAGTCTCTTCAATTTTACAGATCTATTTTTCATTTTTTGTTCATAGTTTCCCAAAATATGATGTTAAGTCGTGTGGGGTGTCAATCTTCTTCTATAGGGTGCACACAATTGGCACACAGTTTGTCAAACAGTGCAACCAAACTGTGCGACTTTCCCAAGTCATTAAAAGGTGTGAAATTCATATTTTTCTATCCTTTTCTAACCCCAAACCCCTTTTTCCTTTCACTATCATTTGTTCATACCTATGGGATCCTTTTATGGATTCCCCTTTCCTCCTTAGATTTAGAGTGATTCTCCTTCAATTTCTTGGAAGATTCCTCCTTGGGTAAGTCTCATTCTCCTCATCCTTACTTCTTCTTCTAGTTTCTTAGTTATTTATTGGTGGGTTACCTATTGGATAAACCCTAGTGGTGAGGGATGGATTATTTTGGTCGATTTATTTGGTTCTAGGGTGTGAATATTGTCTCTTGGGGAATGTTCTTCCTTCTCTCGGAGTTTCATCACATTTTCATGACATTGAGTTAGGTGTTTCCATTCATTTCCTTTCAGGAAAATTCATTTGATGCTTGATCTTTCATTTAATTATTTTAAAATTCTATAATCTTTCTTGTGATGTGTTAGTATAATTTTTTTGACAATTTATTATTTTAAATTTGATGTAAATTGATTTTTAAAGGGTTTACCTAACTATTACTATATATATACATACATGAAATATGTATGATAAAATGTTGTTGGGTGATTTAAATCATGCTTGGACCTGGTTATGATTTATTAGTATGGTTTTCATTGTAAAATGAATTTGGTGTGTACGGTTTTTAGTGACTTTCAGGGTTTGGTGTTTATTTGTAGACTCTTGTGATGGGTTGTAAGGCTCTTTATGATTCTTAAAATGAAACCTTAGGTATTTTTTAGATTCCCTAGGATGTTCCATTGGATGTGGGAATATCTATGTGTGAACGGTGTGCACACATGGATAGGAACACACATTATAATTTATTTCTTTAAAAATGTTTCTCTTGAACCCCAGATTTAAAAATAACCTTTTAATTCCCCCTTTTCTTTTCTTTAGCCCTTATATTCCCAAATGGTTCTTCAAAAACCCCTATGTGTTCTAAATGGTTTCTTGGTTTCAAAATGATCTTATAATGTTGTTTCAAATGTTTCCTTCAATTCTTTTCCCATTTGGAACTTTATAAGGTGGTTTGGTAACTAAATGAGATAAAGGCCCATTTGGAACCTTTCAAGTTAAATAGTGTTTACACCTGGGAATAAGAATTTGTTATGGAAATGGATTTGGATTTGAAATGTTAAAGGCCCACTTGTTATTTCAAAATGGTTTGGAAAATATTTTTAAAGATCATATGGTATGAAGACCTAGTTAGCACTTGTGTATGGCTTGATGTGTGATGGGAACCCTTATGATGGACCCTTCTAGGAGAGGGTCATCACATAGGTGGTGTCAGTATTTAGGATAGAAAATCATGGTGGATGTGGGTTATTGGTTTGATCCATACATGTGAGAACCTCCCCATTAACCGCATAATATTATTATGGGATTCCTAGGAATCATTTATAGGGTCGAGTGATGGTTTCTTATCGACCCCAATTAGATGGGTTGATACCCCTGGATTTACTAAGAGGCCAGGTGGGATGTGCCACTGGATTGGATAGTATAGAGTGGCCAGTTGGTTATTAACTATGGAGCTTCACCATATGATGGTAGGTGAGTTTGAACCAAGTATGTTCACTGATTTCTTCTAGAGATGTTTAAGAAATGCCCATGATTCACTATTTGTATGTTCTATTTCATTTTTGTTTCATGTTGGTTATTAGACCTGCTACTTCAAGCCTACTTTTTTGGTTTAATTTACTTTTATCATGGACCCTTTTTTATTCTATGGTATGGATTTTTAATTTGGTTTTGGTTTTGAATTGGGTTTTTGAATGCAAAACTATTTTAAAATAGAAGCTGTGTGTGTTTTATTTTAAAAAGGGGTTTTTTGGAAAGATGTGTTTGTTTCATTAAACGATAAAACACTATTTTCTCAATGTATTATAAACTAGTGTTTATCTAATGTTTTGGGAAAGGAAATTCATGGAATCTGTGGTGATTTCCTATTGAGCTGTTTATACTCACACCCTACTTGTGCCACTTGGCATCGGTAGACCTGAGCTATTTTGTAGGTTCATGTTTCTCTTTCTAGTTTGTCAGTGGAGCAGGATACTCTTGATGGATTGTGGTGACCAATAGGTTACATGGATATTGTATCATTACATTTGTTCCAAGTGTTATTTTTAGTTTCAGTTCTGTTATTCTACTATTATATCTGGAGTAGTTGTATGTTTATTGATGTTTAATATTTATGGGTTTTTCTATGTGCTCTATTTTGATTATTTGGTCCTAGTTGTTTATTAGGTGAAATCATTCCCAATTGGTTTATATTTTATACTCAAATCTAGTCTCTAGATTGGTAGGAATGAGAATTCCTCTTGGGCCTTTCCACATGCCAGGTTGGGTGTCGAGTCAGATGGAAGCCTGACTAGGCTTGTGAAAAAATGGTATCAGAGCAGCCCTTTTTTATTTGGGGTGTTAGGTAAAATGAATATTATGATTTTTGGGACTTAAGATATAAGTTTGGGAAGAGTTCCACAAAATATTTCTTGTATTGATTCTAGAGTTGATAGGGATAGTTCAGGTTTTGAGTCTTTCTTTTGGCTTTGGGTGTGTTGATGGAGAATGATTATAGAGATGAACCAGTGTTATGCTGCGATCTCATGTGGAGTATTAATGCATGGTTTAGGGTCCTCCTATTGGTTGGTTCTTACCCATGTCATTACCCACTAATCACTTCACCAGGTTATTCATGGCCACTAGTTCCTACTTCTGGAAGTTTGGTGTGAGCTGTGTGTTGGTTTGATTTTGGTTGATGTGGGACAATTGTGAAATGGAAAATGGTTTTCGAGAAAATGGGATTTTTGAAAGAAAAATGGTGTCAAGGGTTGGTTTTATTTTTAATGATATCTTTGGTGATTAGATCCAATTTGATAAGTGAGTTGGGTATTTTGAAAAGTGAGCCTTAGGACCAAGTGGTTTTGAATAAAGAATGGTAAATGGTGGTTTTGAAAGAGGATTTTGGTTTATTTTGTGATTTTTGGACTGTAAGATGTATTTTTGGATTTAGGTGTTTTTTCAGATGATTTTTGGTTTGATTTTGATGTAGTCTTTGAATTCTATGTTAATTAGAGTAACATGCCTAGAAAGGTTCACAAGGTATCCAACAAGATCATTCTAGTTGTTGGCCCTTCCCAAACACTGAATGGAGTGGTGGGATCAAATAATTCTTAATTTTTACCCATATTCTATGGTGATTGAGGTATTTTAGAGTATGAGGTGTGTCTTGATGATTTAGAAGGTGTCTTCAGTTCATCGGTAACTCCCAAGGTTGTGAGGGTGTGAGCTATTTTGAGTTTGTTTGGAGGTATAGTTTTTTATTTGTGTAAGATGATCATCCTTCCATTATTATAGGTTAGTATGACTTTGGAGGTGTTTAAGATCACTTTCATCCTATGGTTTATACCTGAGGAGGTGATGGTGAGGAAAGTGGAGGAGCTCTTGGGTATTCAGTAAGGTCAACAGACAGTGAAGACCTATGTTGATCAGTTTAAGGAGTTGGTTCCTTTCTCTTCTGAGATAGCATCATAGAATTAGTTGAAAGATCATCTCTTCATTTGGGTTCTTCATCCAGAGATCAAGGAGTGAATTCTCTTATATAGTAAAGTTCTGTTTGGAAGATTGTGGATGAAGCGTTCCTAGCTTAGTTGTAAGAACCCGATTCTTGTTTTTGAGGTACGAGTTTCTTCTTTTCATCTTTCCTTAAATGTTTTTGAGAAAATAAGGAAAATGGGGAAAAATCCCAAATTTTGTGGGTACATGCCATGTACTTTGGCCACGTGGGATGAGTACACATGGCGTTTAGCCCTGTCGGTAATGAAAGGTGTAAAAAATGACTACACGCCGTGTAGTGGGTATTTACACGCCATGTAGTCAGTCAATAGGTGAATAGTAATGCAGTGAAGGCAGCCGCCAGCTAAGTGATAGTACATGCCCTGTAATCATGAAAACACACTGTGTACTCATGTTGATGGATGGATAGTTTGGTGGTGAAAAGTAGCCACCAGAGGAACAATTAAATGATGAAAAGTACACGCCGTGTACTTGAGAGTACTTGCCATGTAGTTTTTTTTCTTAAAATGGGATGTATCCTCCTTTGTTCATAGTGGAAGATTAGAACACCGAAGGAGAACGGGAGAGACGGTCAGAGCTTGGAGGATCCTCGACCGCACACCAGGAACCTGATTCTGTATCCGTCAAACACGTTGGGACCGCATGGGTAAACCCTCCCTTATCTTTAATCCGTTCTTACCAATTATTTCCCAAGGGAAAGTTATTTGAGGTTGAGCGTGTAGTTGTTTATCTCAAATATATTCCCTTATCATGTGTTTCAGGAGGCAATGTTCAAGTATACCGATCAGGGGTGATCGCAGTAGGTGGTCTAGTGTTTAAATTCCAACTGATGTGCATTTTTGTGTACTGTTGTTCTACGAACCCATGTTTGGGGTGTCGTATGGCTAAGGCCTTGGCTGTTTTAAATACCTGGAACTGTATAGGTAATTGAATGTAATTATTAACTGCTATTTGGGATCGCTGCTTGGATCTAGGACCACCCCTGGGGTGCGTTCCTCTGTTTATCCATTTGGCCAGGTTACCCGAGGGTATACCGTAAAATTTAGCATGCTTTAAATTACCTTGAGAGGAATTGTATATAATTGCTTGCTTATATGTTGGGATCGACTCGGTTACTTGTGCCTAAGGGTAGTGTTCTATTTATCCTGAGGGCAGTGTTCTATTTAGACTGAGGGCAACTCCTTTCATGCCTATGGGCAGTAGATTCTGTGCCTGAGGGCAACACTTCGTACGCCTGAGGGAAATATCTGTTATGCATGTGGGCAATTACCTGCGGGTTGGGACTCTGATTACCTGAGGGTAAGGTTATATGTCTAAGGAGAGTGTTATCAAGAATATTCACCGTGGTGATTTTCATATGTTAGACCTACCAAGTTAAATCATAGGCTTGGCATGGTTAATTGAATATTAAAATGGCAATATAACTAGTAGAGTTAGTTACTTTTGAGTACTGCTTAGTTATTTCATTTTACTTCTGCACACTATTGTTGCATATTTTTCACTGATAGTTGGGCATGGGCATTTGGTGGTTGCCTACTGAGATTTATTTCTCACACCCTGTTTGGGTCATGTCTTCTTCCCAAACAGACTATATTGCTACAAGTGTTGACATGGGCAAGAGTCCCTATACAGGTACATGATTGTTTCAGAGGGGTATGAGAGCATGAGACCAAGCTTTGGCTCACGATGCTGCTGAGTTCCTGTTGAACTGTTTTGTTTTGTTTTACTGTACCTTGTACTTGAGATGTATTGTATTTTATTATAGTGTATCCTGTTCTGGCTATTTTCATAGAATTAGTGACATGCGACATCTATATATATATGACTGATGGTTCTCTTTTACCCAGTTGTCCATTTCAGTCGTATGTTGTTTGCTGCTTCCGCTATTTCATGTTTATGCTATTTATTTTTTTCCAATTCACTACACTTTGAAAAATGAGGGCATAGTTTCCCCACTATCAAACATGGGCCCTCGCTGCTAGTCGGCAACCTCTGGCATTTGGGGAAACGCACTTGAGGTCATGTGACCAACTGGGTTCGGGGCACCCGTTGAGTGGCACCCAGATCCGGGATGTTACAATGTGGTATCAGAGGGTTTCTTTTCTTTGAATTACTATTTGGAGCCTTAGTATAGGATAAGAAGAAAAGGGTGGTTGGTAATAAGTTGTTCCTGGGAGTAGCTAACCCGTGTACAAGGAAAATCCATTCTACCTCATTTATTTCAATTTTTCTGATTTTTTCAAATTTGACAGTGGATTTGATTTTCACCATTGGGTGACACACTTGTGATTGTACTGTTTATGTGTTAAAAATGGGTTCTATTTAGTTGCAACCCAATGATATGAGGGTATTCCATCTCATGAATCATTTAGGCACGTTCTAGAAATCACACGTCATGCATTCTTCCATGCCATGTAGGTGCATTATAAATTTCATGTTGTTGTGATAGTTTTTGTGCTAGAAAATCATGCTATTGTGATAGATGCTTTGATAAATACCTACTATTTGATAGGGTATGGTTATGTGAAGTATATTAGAATGAACTCAAAACTTTGGTTTTTGAGGAGTATGGGCCCTCATTGACCAGAATTTGGTGGCTCATTGACTCTTTACTTGTTATAACATGTGTAAGATGCCAAGATTTGATTTGCGAGGAGTATGGGCCCTCACAGATCGGAATTTGGCAATTAGATGTTTGTTTCAACGTTTTTCTGGGCTCCGGAGTAGTTTCTGAGGCTTACTATCCAGAAAACCCAGGATACACGCCGTGTAGTTCTATGGACACACGCCGTGTGTTGTTCTGATCGGGAAGAAATAAAAACTTGTTAAGTACATGCCGTGTATCCTCAGTACATACCATGTAGTCTCTTCCCGTGTCATAAGCCGTGTGGGCGGGGACACGGGGTAGGGAATGGCTTAGGGGAACAAGCCCTGTATTGGTTGTACACGCCGTGTGGTGTTGACCTGGTGTCTGCCCATTTAACTGAAAACATGGATGGAGGAAACCTTAAGACACAAATGTCGTGTCTACCTTGAACACGCCGTGTAGTGTCAGCCGTGTATCCGACCGTGTAACGAGCAACATGGTCCGGTCTGGGGCTTCTTTGAACACATTGTGTCTTGTTAAAACACGCCGTATAGTGTGACCTGGGTACACTTGCCGTGTCACGAACACCACGAGCCGATGAAATCTTGTAGAGTACACACCATGTAACTGTGGGACACGCCGTGTAGGTTTGTTTTTGGAGAGCCATGTGGCTTAAGCCGTGTATAAGGAATCAGGTAGGGAAGGAGGATTCAAGTAAACACCGTGTAGTCCGAGGACACACCTTGTGTTTGGGGTGTTACACGACCAGTTTTAGATGGAGTACAAGCCCATGTGAATGGCTTATGAGAACATGCCGTGTAGTTTTTATACATGTAATATAGTCAAGTTTTGTAAATATTGAATGCTTTCTTTCTCCTATTCTCATCTTGGTCTCCTTGTTTTCAGTCTTTGATAATCTTGATCTAAGGTGTGCATTTTAACTTGTAATTTCATGCCACTGAGATAACCACCGGTTGTTATCCAAGATAGTGACGACGATTATACTCCTGAGATGGTGGGCCACGGGCTAAAAAATGATCCACTAGCAGTGCCAGATGCGGTGCCAATCATTTTACCAGACACAGGCACGGAGGCGCAGTTCCGTGAAGGTTTCATGCGGTTCATGAGGACCTTTCAGGGAGCACTACAGGCCGCCACATCTATGGAAGAGCTGACATGTATATTCCAGCAGCAGCATTCGCCTACGTTTTCAGGGGATGGAGGACCGCAAGCTGCAGAGTCATGGCTGGATTCGATGCAGACGATATTCAAGCATCTTGAGACGCCTCTAGGGCAGAGGGTCAAGCTCGCCACATACATGCTGCGTGATTCCTCCAAAAGGTGGTGGGATGTTACCACCTAGTCTGAGCATCACCGTGAAATGGCATGGGAAGATTTTCAGGAAGCTTTCTATTAATTTTTCTTCCTGGAGATGCTAAGGGAAGATTGAGCTCTAGAGTTCATGAATCTGCAGTAGGGCGCCATGTCAGTGATGTATTATTCTGCTCGCTTCACCAAGCTTCAGCGTTTTGGACCCGTTCTGGTGGGTGATGAGATGTTGAGGGCCAGACGCTTTGAGGATGGTCTTCTATATGACATTCGAGCATTGGTGAATATTTTCAGGTTTCCTACAATGCATGATATTATGTACCAGGTACTGATTACTGAGTAGAACCTACGAGAAGCTAGTGGTATGGGCCAGGGCGGTTCAACACCAGTTTCTAGTACTATTTCTACCGGTAAGAGGAAGAGGCAGATGTATTTCTCTCATGGTGGTAGTACTAGCCAGAGGAATACTTCAGATGGCCAGGTCGTGTGCTACCAGTGTGGTAAAGAGGGGAACAAGAGGCCTCAGTGTCCACGTGACCCAGTGGAGTGCCGAGTTTGTGGCAAGATGGGTCATCTGCAGTGCTTTTGCAGGGCATTTCTACCAGTGGCTAGTGAAATGGGTTCTGTCTAGACTCCATGTGCGGGAGCAGGACCAGTAGCTTTTTACCAGCCAGGAAATTAGAATACATTAGGGCGTGCAGGAAGAGATGGTGGTCATGGACGTGGTATCCAGACATTAGGATATCAGAGGCAGCCGGGCGGGATAGCTCAGGGTATCCAGGCTCTGTCATAGGGCTGCGGCACTGGGCAGACATATGTAGTTCAACAGACCCAACATGAGCAGGATCCCAGAACTTCTACTGTCAGAGGTACTATTTTAGTAGCTTCTATATTATCTTCAGTACTTTTCGATATAGGTGCTACACATAGCTTCATATCTGTAACCGTTGTGGAGATCCTTGGGCTCTGTGTTTCTTCTTATTCTGGTGTTATAGCGCTAGACACTCCATTGGGGACCAGAACGGCTGATGTACGTCAGTGAAAGGAGTCCCCCCTTGAGGTTGGTGGGTGTTACTTTCTATGGGACCTCTATGTCTTGGAGATGACGAGCTATGATGTCATTCTCGGGATGGACTGGTTGGTACCCTTCCGAGCCTTTGTGGATTTCTATCTTTACAGGGTGAGTTTTACGTCACCAGATGGAAGAGAGTTTCTATAAAAGGGCGAATGAGATGTTCAGGCGAGCCGAGATGGACCTGAGCATCGTGGGCAAGGTGGAGTGATAGCCCAGATTGCGAGTTTATATCTGGATGATTAGGGGACTTGTCAGAAGGACTTCCCTCCAGTAGTTGATTGTTTCAGGGATGTTTTCCCGGATGACTTTTCAGGTCTACCTCCAGAGCAAGAGGAAGATTTCTCTATTGATCTTGTGCCAAGAGAAGCAACGGTGTCCAATCCTCCTTATAGGATGGATACACCTAATTTGAAGGATCTCAAGAGATAGTTAGAGGAGTTTCAGTCAAAGGGTTTCATCCGACCTAGCACTTCTCCTTGGGGTTCGCTGGTCCTTTTTGCGAAGAAGGTAGACAGTACCCTTAGAATCTGTGTGGATTATCAGAAGTTAAACCAACTAACAGTTAAGAACCGATATCCCTTACCGAGGATTGATGATATTTTCGATGAACTTCAAGGATAATGAGTGTTATCGAATATTGAATTGAGGTTAGGATATCATCAGTTACATGTTAGACCATCGGATATACCGCTTACAGCTTTTTAGAGAAGATATGGTCTATACGAGTACTTGGTTATGCTGTTCGGACTCACGAACGCGCTATCCGTTTTCATGGCTCTGATGAAGCGTGTGTTCCACCCTTATCTGGACCCTTTTGTGGTAGTTTTTGTGGATGACATCTTGCTGTACTCTCATACTCAACAAAACCATGCTACCCATGTTGAGACCGTATTGATTACACTGAGAGAGCACTAGAAATATGCTAATCTCTCTAAGTGCCACTTTTTGATGGATCAGATACACTTCCTAGGTCATATTATCTCAGACGCAGGAGTTGCAGTAGACCCAAAGAAGGTGAGAGAAGTAGTTTCCTAGGAGCATCCTAAGAACGTTTTTGATATACGGAGTTTCTTGGGGTTTTCTGGTTATTACAGGCACTTTATATAGGACTTTTCTCGCTTAGAAGCACCGTGGACGGGTTTGACTAAGAAGGGTGTGAAGTTCGTTTGGTTAGAAGCTTGCGAGATAGCCTTTCAGGAGCTAAAGGGAAGGTTGACATCAACACCAGTCTTTATACTTCCAGAGAAAGGGAAGAGCTATATAGTTTACTATGATGCATCAGGTATTTGGTTGGGAGCAGTGTTGATGTCGGGAGATCAAGTAGTTGCGTACGGGTCTCGGTAGTTGAGGCCACATGAGAGAAATTACCTGACGCATGATCTCGAGTTGGCTGCAATTGTTCAAGCATTACGCCGTTGGAGACATTATCTCTTGGGAGTGTATTTTGTGGTGTTTACAGGCCACAAAAGTATTAAATATATCTTTACCCAGCATGACTTAAACTTGAGAAAGTGAAGGTGGATTGAATACCTTCAGTCCTTCGACTTTGATATTGCCTATACACCTGGTAAGGGTAATGCAGTTGCTGATGCACTGAGCAGGAAGAATCTGATACAAGCAGTGCAGGAGGACAGTGGTGAGTCGCAGCTTATGGCTTTGTTATCTGAGATGCATTTGGAGGTGCACGACAGTCAGGGGAAAACCTATATTTCTTCCTTAGGTACGACTTCTACCCTCCTAGATAGATTGAGGATGAGACAACTATCAGATTCGGAAGGCCTAGTTCTACGGGAGTTGGTGGCAAGTGAGGACCCTCCTCCTGGTTGGGCGATAGGAAATGACGAGGTACTACATTTCCATGGATGATTATGGGTTTCAGGGGATATACGCGAGGAGCTGATGTGGGAGTTTCATGCTTCTTCTTGGGCAGTTCATCCCGGAGTTACCAAAATGTACCGTGACTTGAGACGTCAGTATTGGGGGCCAGGTATAAAGAAGGAAGTAGCTAGTTTTGTTATGAGATGTTCCACCTGTCAGCAGGTGAAGGTGGAGCATCAGAGGCCAGATGGACTATTACAACAGTTATCCATTCCAGAATGGAAATGGGATGATTCTGCGATAGATTTAGTGATTGGGTTGCCGAGGTAACCTCGAGGAAGTGATGTTGTGTGGGTCGTTGTGGATAGACTTACAAAAGTATCTCACTTTTTGCTGATCAAGGATACCTTCGGTGTTGACGAGCTCGAAAAACTATATATCCGAGAGATCATACATATTCATGGGGTCCCTCGTTCTGTCATTTCAGATAGGGATTCCCGTTTTACGTCTCATTTCTGGTAGAGTTTTCAGAGGGAACTGGGTACACAGGTGCTTCTGAGCACAACTTATGACCCTCAGACCGATGGCCAGTCAGAGCGTACGATACATGTGCTTGAGGACATGATGCGTGCATGCATCCTAGACTTTGGAGGCTCTTGGGAGAATCATATACCCCTGGTCGATTTTTCCTATAATAATAGTTTTCAGGAAACTATTGAGATAGCACCATATGAGGCTTTATATGGTTGGACATGCCAATCACCTTTGTGTTGGTTGGAGGTAGGTGAGGTAGCTTTACTGGGACCACATCTCGTGCAGGAGACTTCAGAGCAGGTCCAGTTGATAAAGAAGAGGATGGCTACTGCACAGTCTCATTAGAAATCTTATGCTAATCACTGCATACGACCCTTGGAGTTCGTGGTCAGAGATCAGGTTTTCTTGCATGTTTCACCAAGGTTGGGACACAAGAGAATCAGGAGACAGAGTAAACTTTCACTGTGGTATGTGGGTCCGTTTGAGATTCTGGAGAGAGTTGGGTTGGTTGCCTACCGATTGCAATTACCACAGAGGTACCAGGCCATGCATGATGCCTTCCATGTATCTCAGTTGCGCCGCTATCATTCAGAGCCATCTCACATTTTTCAACCTGAGGAGGTTGAGCTCCTGGCTGATGCATCCTTTGAGGAGAATCTGATTCGTATTGTTGATAGGAGCACGAAGGTTATCCGAGGCCGGTCAGTTCCTCTCATACAGGTACTATGGAAGCATGACCAAGTGTAGGACGAAACCTGGGAGCGGGAGACCGATGTATGTACTCAGTGGACAGAGTTGTTCTGAGCTTTATCTTCACCACCCTTGGGAGGGAAATTCAGGGATTAATTGCTCTAAGGGGGGAAGTTTGTAAGAACCTGGTTCTTGTTTTTGAGGTACGAGTTTCTTATTTTCCTCTTTACTTAAGTGTTTTTGAGAAAATAAGGAAAATGGGGAAAAATCCCAAATTTTTTGGGTACACGCCATGTAATTTTCCACACGCTGTGTACTTTGGCCGTGTGGGATGAGTACATAGGGTGTGTAGCCCTATCAGCGATGAAAGGTGTAAAACCCGACTACACGCCGTATAGTGGGTATTTAAATGCCGTGTAGTCAGTCGGTAGGTGAATAGTAAGGCGGTGAAGGTAGCCGCCAGCTAAGCGACAGTACACACCATGTAATCCTGAAAACACACCGTGTACTCATTTCGATGGATGAATAGTTTGGTGGTGAAAAGTAGCCACCAGAGGAACCGTTAAATGATGAAAATTACACGCCGTGTACTTGAGAGTACACGCTGTGTAGTTCATTGTTTTTCTTAAAACGATTAGTAGCCTCCTCTGTTCACAGAGGTTGCTTAGAACACCGGAGGAGAGCAGGAGAGATGACTGGAGCTTGGAGGATCTCCCGACCACACACTGGGAACTCGATTTCGTATCCGTCAATCACGTTGGGACCGCATGGCTAAACCCTCCCTTCTCTTTAATCCATTCCTACCAAATATTTCCCAAGGGAAAGTTATTTGAGGTTGAATTTGTAGTTGTTTATCTTAGATCTACGCCATTCTCGTGCATTTCGGGAGGTGACGTTCAAGTATACTGATCAGGGGCGATCGAGGTAGGTGGTCTGGTGTTTAAATTCTAACTACTGTGCATTTTTGTGTACCGTTGTGCTATGAACCCATGTTTGGGGTGTCGTATGGCTGAGGAATTGGCTGTTTTAAATACCTGGAACTGTATAGATAATTGAATGTAATTATTAACTGATTTTTGGGATTGCTGCTTGGATCCAGGACCACCCCTGGGGTGCGTTCTTCTATTTAGCCGTTTTTCCAGGTTACCCGAGGGTATACCATAAAATTTAGCATGCTTTAAATTGCCTTGAGAGGAATTGTATATAATTGCTTGATTATATGTTGGGATCGACCCGGTTACTTGCGCCTGAGTTCAGTGTTCTATTTAGCTTGAGGGAAGTGTTCTGTTTAGCCTGAGGGAAACTACTTTCATGTCTGTGGGCAGTAGATTCTGTGCCTGAGGGCGACACTTCGTACGCCTGAGGGAAATATCTGTTATGCCTATGGGCAATTACCTGCGGGTTGTGACTCTGATTATCTGAGGGTAAGGTTGTATGTCTGAGGACAGTGTTATCATGAATATTCACCATGGTTATTTTCATATGTTAGACCTGCCAAGTTAAAGCACATGCTAGGCATGGTTAATTGAATATTAAAATAACAATATAACTGGTAGAGTTAGTTACTTTTGAGTACATCTTAGTTACTGCATTTTACTTCTGCACACTGCTGTTGCATATTTTTCACAGACAGTTGGGCATGAGACTTTGGTGGTTGCCTACTAGGATTTATTTCTCACACCCTATTTGGGTCATGTCTTCGGCCCAAACAGACTATATTACTGTAGGTGTTGACAAGTTCAAGAGTCCCTATACAGGTACATGATTGTTGTATAGGGGTAGGAGAGCATGGGAACAAGCTTTGTCTCATGATGCTGATGAGTTCTTGTTGCACTGTTTTGTTTTGTTTTACTATACCTTGTACTTGATCTATATTGTATTGTATTGCAGTATATCCTGTTCTGGCTATTTTCATAGAATTAGTGACATGCTGTATCTATATATATATCACTACTGGTTCTCTTTTACTCAGTTGTCCATTTAAGTCTTATGTTGTTTACTACTTCTGTTGTTGCATGTTTATGTTATTTTTTTTCCGCTGCACTACACTTTGACAAATTAGGGCATAGTTTCCCCACTATCAGTTTGGGCCCTCGCTGCTAGTCAGTAGCCTCTGGCTTTTGGGGAAATGTGCTTGAGGTCATGTGACCAACCGGGTTCGGGGCACCCATTGAGTGGCACCTGGATCTGGGACGTTACATGAGTTGCAGTCAGTGGTAGTTGGTGATCTAGTTTCTCCTAGAACTTGTGAAGGTTCCTTATCCAAAAAGGGTGTGTGGTAGAGGAAACCATATTTGAGAAATATCCATCTTCAATTTTGGATTCTCATTCATTGTCCATTTCATTCATGTGTTTTCAGTGTGGTAAGTTTTCACATTCAAATCCATACTATCATAATCCTATGAAGGCATGTTGTTAATTTTGCCATTTGGGTCACCTGGAGAAGTTTTGCAAGAAGGGTTTTTATAAAAGGAAATATCGGTTAAAGGATATTAGATCCTAAATGATGGGAAGAATTTTATTCAAGAAATCAGGGCTCCAGCCATAGTCCCCAAAGTGAATATGGATTGTATTCATGAATTAGTGGGGTATGGGGGAACCTTGATCCAGATTTTGTCTCCACCATCAGAGTGGAGTTGGTTTAAATTCCCATGTTGTAATTTTCCTAGCCATTTTAAGTTTCTCTTTTCCATGAAGGCTTTTTTAGTTTTGTTTCCATGTAATTATAGTGGATTTTATCTTATGGATATGAGTTTTTAATTAGTTATTATTTCTTATGATTTATTATCCTTTTTTAGATTGGTTTTGGTTTTTAGTTTTTCTCATTTTGGAGATGTTCATATTTTGAGGAAAATATATATTGTGGGTTGGTTCATTGTTTGGTTTGAGATTCATTCCATGGGTTATTCCTTATGTCTGGGGTTTTTGGCTTAGGTTGGGGGTTCTTGGTGGTTCTATTGGTTGGGTTTGGGTGGGAATTTTTAGGTTCTGGTAGTGGTGTTAGCTGGTTTCTTATGGTGGAGAGAGCCCGCTCATCTTCTTCCCTCAGGTATCCTTATGGTTTTCTTTAGATATAGTTGAGTGTGACTTATGGAGTGAAAGGTCAAACCATGGACTATTGTTTCATTTGATCTCATCTTGTTTTAATATTTATCTTTTTTCTTTGTTTGGATGAGTGGATTTATGGAGGCATAAAGTTTTTTTGGGTGGGGATAATTGTCGCACCTTGACCATGTTTTTTCCTTTATTTTATTCTTTTATTGGATTTGGTTTTTTTGAGATTTGGGCCAAGTTATTATTGATTTTTTTGAGATTTGGAGTTTCTGGGTGGCTTTTTGTCTTGTGCATGGTTTATGTTCACAATTATAGGGTTAACCATGCACCTTGTTAAGGCCAAGGGTGTTTTCAATTCAAATTTTTTTTACACGGGTTTCCTTACATGGATTGCACATGATTTATGATAAACTGTGCGAGGCCAAGGAGAAACTGTGTGGATATTGGGTGGTGTTTGGGGTAGGAGGATGACCTATTCCATGGTTTTCTAAAACTATGCAACAAGCATGTGGGGAGGCTTTTTAATTTGATACAGCCTTTTTCACAGTTTGCACACGGTTTCCCAAACTGTGAGGTCAAACCATTCGGGGTGTCCCACTTCTCTAGTAGTGTGTGAAAAATTGGTGCAAGGTTTTTCAAACCGTGTTACGAAACCACACGGATTTTCCAGGTCATTAAAAATGTGAAATTCATCTTTTCCCCCATGGTGTTTTAACCCCAAACCCCTATTTTACCTTCCCTACCATTCATGCGGCCCTAAGGGAGCCTTTAGTGGATTCCCCTCTCTCCCTCCTTATATCTAGGGTGCTTCTCCTTTGATTTCTTAGTGGATTCCTCCTTAGGTATGTATCCTTCTCATCTTCCTTCTTTATTCTTCTAGTTTCTTGGTTCTTTCTTGCTGGGTACCCTCTTGGATGAACCCTAGGGTGAAGACTGGATTATGTTGGCTGATTTATTTGGTTTTAGGGTGTGAGGATTGTCTCTTGGGGTCTGTTATTACTTCTCTTGGAGTTTATTTTCATCCTCACACCATTGTGGTAGGTTTTTCCATCGATTTCCTTTCTAAAACATTCTTTCGATGCTTGATATATTTTTTAATTCTTTTAAAATTCCACAATCTTTCTTGTGATGTGTTAGTATAAATTGTTTTCAATTTTTTTTATTGGAAATTCGATGTAAATTGGGTTTCAAAGGATTTCCCTAACTATTATTATAGGTATATACATGAAATATATATGATTAAATTTTATTGGTTGGTTTAAATCATTTTTGGATATTCTTATTCTTTTCTAGTATGGTTTTCATTGTGAAATTAATTTTATGTGTGTGGGTTTTAGTGAATTTCATGTTTTGGTGCTTATGTGTGGACTCTTATGATGTATTATAAGGATCTTTGTGATTATTAAAGTGAAACATTTGGTGTTTTATGGATTCCCTTGGATATACCATTGGATGTGAGAATATCGATGTGTGCACGGGGTGTACACATGGATAGACACACAAATGATAATGTCTTGATTTAAATTTTTTTTCAATTGAACCTTGTATTTCAAAAAAACCTTTTCCTTCCCCTTCTTCTTTTCTTTACCCCTTATCTTCCCAAATGGATATTCTAAAACTCTTATGTGTTCTAAATGGTTTATTGGTTTCAAAATGATATCATAATGTGTTTTAAAAAAATTCCATCAATGCTTGACCTATTTGGAACTTTGTAATGTGTTTTTTGTAACAAAATGAGATAAAGGACTGTTTGGAACCTTTCAAGTTAAATTGTGTTTACACCTTGAAATTTGAAAGTTGTTTTGGAAATGGATTTTGATTTGAAATGTTAAAGGCTTGGTTTTTATTTCAGAATTGTTTGAAAAATAGTTTGAAGTATAATGTGACATGAAGGACTAATTGGAACTTGTGTATGGATTAATGTGAAATTGGACACCCTATGGTGGACCCTTCAAGGAGAGGGTCATTGCATAGGTGGTGTTAGTTTTTGGGCTAGGAAAGAATGATGGATGTGGGTTATTAGTTTGAGTCATGCATGTGAGGGTCTCTCTATTCACTGCGTATTGTTATCACATTATTCATGGTCATCATATAGAGGGTCGGGAGATGGTTTCTTATCAACCCCAATTAGATGGGTTGGTACCCCTAGATTTACTAAGAGGCTAGCTGGGATGTGCCACCGGATCAGAAGGTTTAGAGAAGATAATTGGTTATTAAATATGGAGATGAACCATAAACCGATATGTGAGTTTGAACTAAGTAAATCTAGGGATTACTTCTAGAGATGTTTAAAAAATTTCCATGAATAACTATCGGTATGTTCTGTTTTACTTCTGCTACATGTTGGTTATTATCCTTGATAGTTTAAGCTTGATTTTTTGGTTTCCTTTATTTTTAGACTAGACCCTTTTGATCATATGGTATGTATTTGTAATTGTGTTTTGGTTTTGAACTAGGTTTTGGAATGTAAAACTGTTTTTAAAGGAAAGATCTGTGTGTGTTGTTTTAAAGGGAAATTTTTATAAATATTTTTTTGGTTCTTTAAAATGATAAAAACCTATTTTATAAATTTATTAAAAACTAGTTTTTAAATAATTTTTTGGGAAATGAAATTCCTGGACTCTATGGTAATTTTCTACTGAGTTTTTTATGATCACACCCCATTTGTACCACTCAGCGTCAGTAGGCCCAAGTTTTTTTTTTCAGGTTTAGGTTTTTGGTTTTAGTTTTCCGGTGGAGTGGTATGATATTGATGGATAATGGTGACTAATAGGTCATGTTGAGATCATGTCATTTCGATTGAGCCTAGTCTGGTTTTTAGTTTCAGTTATGTTTTTCTTCTATTATATCTAGATCAGTTGTATGTTTATTAATGATTAGTCTTTAGTGGGTTTTTTCTACAAGCTCTGTTTTGAATATTTGATCCTGGTTGTTTATTGGGAGAAATATTTCTCACTTGGTTTATCTTTGATTCCCAATGCTAGTCCCCAGCCTGAAAGGATTAAGAAAGCCTCTTGGGAATTACCATGGGTTGTGTTGGGTGTCAGGTCAGATGGCAATCTGACTTGGTTCGTGACAGTACTCTCCCATGGTGCTCATATCCTAATACCCGATCCAAATGGTTGTTTAGATCAAAGCTTTTAGCTTACTGTTCCTCAAGGGACTCACAAAAACACTTTTCCAAATATAAATTTACCATTTAGTTAAAAAATAGTTATTAAAATTTTAAATCAATAAAGTAAAAATTACAATATACTATTGTGTGTATTTGTTTACCACACTTCCATATTTATTCTTTCTGCTCGAGATTTTTTTCCCATGACACATGTACTTGAATATTCAAGACAACCTCTATAATTACTTAAATTTAGAAGACAATTAGTCAAAAAATATCAAGGTTTGAGTCTTACAGTGAAAATGAATATAACCAATGTAAATTAAAATTGTTTTTTGATAAATAGATCATGAAAATGATTATAATAATAACCCAAAATACCAATAAACTCAGTAGCCAACATGTATTTCCAAAAAACAGGAATATTTTAAATTTCTAGGATGTACAGACATAGTCTAATGTTTATCAATATGTAAATTATATCACAATCTAAGAACAAACACTGAACAATGAATGAAAATTTAGTGTCATGTTTTCCCTAAAGCATTGGTGGGAAAGGAGGATATTTTACAATAAAAAATTCCCCACAAACCCAATAGAACTAGTCATAAACCATTTTAGCAGAGGAAAATTGAAAATGATCACTTGGAAATGTCAATAATAAATAAAACAATTATTTTTCATTCTATACAAGATCCAAAGAAGTCAAACATGAGGTACTAAAACTTGTTACTTCTTTCTCTAACATTGTTTCTTTACTGTTGGATTTTTTTTTATTTTCAAGAAATGAAATAAAAAAACTATTATTCACCCAGTTTTATCTTCATTTTAGGATGTTTTTAAAAACAATTTAAACAAACTAACCAATTGGAGTTAAATTCTATAAAAAAATACATATGTATAAGTGACAAAGTACACTTTACATGAACAATCCAAATCACTTATATAGAAAAAGATTTTATAAGTGATTTCAAATAAAAGATTAATCCCCTTAAAAAATTGAGTAAATTTATATGTAGTAATGGTATAACTAGATGGTAGGTGGGATTCATAAATTATAAATAAAAAAAATATATAGTTATATTAAGAAAATAAGCATGTTAATGTTTTCTGGCATGGGTAACCAATCACTAAGTATAACAATATGCATTTTAAGTCTTTTAGAGGGAAACATTAGTTGATAAACCACATAAAATGTCACCTTTAAGTTATAATATAGATGGATTTATCTATTTAATTTAACATTATATATTATTTAAAATAATAACAGCTTTCCAATCAAAGGGTATGTTATGGTAATTCCTTTAGGATGTAATGAAATGAAATATACTATTTAAATGATTCATACTATTTCTTGAAAAAGAGAATAGAGCGAGGTAGGGGTTAAATAAGGATGGATTATTTACTATATTTTTTTTGTAAAATCCATAGTTAATTTTTTATATTTTCATTTTCGAACACGTCAAATTAGTTGTTTAGTTTTTACTAGAATTTCTGCAGTATAGAAGGAATCCTAGGTCGTATCTCGACAAAGCCTTAGATTATTAATTAAAAAATATGGTTTTGATGATTAAAATTAAAGGGGAATGTGATTTTTTAAAACATGGGGTTCTATGATTAAATATGATAATAGAAAAAGGGAAGCGATAAAACAAAGTATAAATGAAAAAGATTAATTAAGCATGATCAACCAGGGGAAATATCATGATCCTCATCCTTCATCACTTCAAGAGACATGGTTATAATCTTTTAATCCTTGGTTTGTAACAAATAGAACTAGAATTCTATTGAGTTTAAAATAGGATACCTCCTAGGGTTTAGTCTAAAACACATAATGACTCACCAGATTCCACCGATGATTGGGTGATTTGTGTTCGACTTCATAATCGAAACTCACCAAGTCAACACATGAAGAACTCTATGCGCTATCCAGGTTTGTATGTTATTTCATTGTGTTACCATGAAATTAAAGTGAATAACCATGTAAGTGTTTATGTGAGTTTAATTGAACAATATAAACCACATAAACACCATAATTGAAAGGGGGGAGAAGAAGTGGTGAATGGTGTGTGAAACATTACATGAATGGGTACCCCCAAACATGATCATATGATTTTGAAAATGACATTCTAGTACATGAATTAATAAAATAATAAAATATTATGATGAAAAACAACACAAAAACCTGGAATTTAAAATACCATTCAATTATTACAAAAACAAAGCTCTGTATTTACAACATGTTCCTCCCTAGGTGATCATAAGGAGTTTAGAACACCATGGGAGGGGAGGAAGATAATGATGATGAATTAGCACCTAACATGGAATCCAGAACTTATAGGATTTATTATAGGACTCCTTGGGGACTCCAAAATGGTATCACTTTGCCTCCTAGTCTAACTTACAAATGGGGTTCCCAAGGTCTCTTTTTTATAGGCAAATTGGAAGGTGGTTTTGAGCACAGAGATTCTGTAAAACCAATTGGACCATTTTTTTAGAACTACAGAAAGTCTTATATCACTTTGGAGAAAACAATAAAGTTGTTTCGCCAAATCTTTAATATCTCCAATGAAAATTTGGAACCTTTTGGACAACTACATCTTGAGAAATTGAAAAAATACAGAACACTGTTTTGGCTTTTTGCAGATTTGATTCCCTGGACATATCAGTTCATATGGGCATTATAGAAGCCGAATGGGGCTTGGGTTTCTTGAGATGAAATGTAGTACATTAAAATTTTGAAAATAACACACAATTTTATCTCATTTAGATGCATGGTTTAGTATAGGTGTGCTGTTTAGTCCACTAGTGTGCTTGGATCCTATGCTGATTAGCCCATTTTTCTTAGACTTCAACATGGGATCTCCAAATCACCTCCACCTACAATGTAATTATCAAAACAAGTAACATTTCAATTTTTAAAATTATTGAACACATAATAATTGAACAAAAAAATGAAGTTTAATTTATTATTATACTTGTAATTTTTAATACAAAATTAGTTTAATACATTAGTATAAGGGAAAAATAAAACAGTGAATCATAGTAACACCCCAAGCTTCCACTGTACGCTTCTCTTTGAATAATATAGTAGCATGTGTTGTACGCAACTTCGAGTTCTAACACACACCACAACCAATCAAAATAGCCATTATGAATAGTAATACCCACTTTTTGAAATTTTATAAATTTTATTTTTCAAAATGGACTTCATTTTTGGATTCGGATTATCGAAATTAGCCTAGGGTGAAATTTTGGTATTTTTCTAAAAACTTTCAATTTTTGATGAATAGTGAAAAACATTGAGTCATGGTTGAAAACAGAATTTTTATTTAAATAGTTATTTATTTTATTTAAATTTAATTAAGGTCAAAATGGATACATAATACTTATATAAGTTCAATATAATTCATTAGAGTTAGTTTAGAATCATTTTAGATATATAAAAATTTTATGGCACTTTTCACCGTCTTTTACCCACCTCCTAGGAGAATTTAAAAATTCTCATAAAACTTAATTTTACCACTTCTGTGAGTGGAATTTCAAAAATCTGAGACACACGGTTAATATCAAGGAGTAAAATGTGGTTCAATAAGAAAAAAATAATTTTTTGTGAATAGTAACTTTTTACTTTTATTTACCACGGTTAAAAGTAAATAGGGTAATTAAGGGTAAAAATGATATTAATATTACCCTAACACATGTTATAATTCTATTGGACAAGTGTATCTCAACTGAAAACAACCTTAGGAATAAAATATTATCATTTAGGCCCACTTGGATTATATTAGGACATTTATTATTATTTATTTCAAAGAAGAGTTAAAAGAGTTAAAATCAAAGTTTAATAACTAAAACATTTATAATATAGGGTTATAAAAAAGATAAATTCTATTATAAATATTAATTATAAATCTAAACATATTTCCTACATAATGGTATTTTATTTATAATTTTTAGACATTAAATAAATTAATTTATTTATGACACAATGGTGATGCAGTAATTACCTAATTAATGAAATATTAAAATAATTGATATTATAAATATAAAAATAAATGTAATTTGAGACTTTTTATGAATTCCACTAAATTTATAGGTTAATATTACATATTAGTATTGGTTATATAAATTTTTTTCGAAGTAATAATGCTGTTATGAAATTATGAAAAACAAAATACCCAGTAGTGTCAAAATTGACATAAAAGAGTTTTTAAAACAAATATTATATTATTAATTTATATTATATTCTTAAAAATATAAGGTTCAGCCAAATGACATTTATCATGATAGGTGTATTATTAATTTACCACTTGGGAGTCGCTTGGATGTATATAGTAAGTTTATTATCTATATAATATAAAAATACAAAGTGACATTGTAAATGTCAAACTAATTAACTAAGAGTTAAAACTGAAAGATAAGGTTAATATAATGACACAAACCTATCTAAAACCTATAGGTTGAATGGTTTTCTAACTATACCCACTTTAAAAGTTAAATAATCCACTTTGGAGACATTAGAAACCGAATATGAATTTATTATAAAATAATATTTCTAGCTTTTCCTAAGGTGCCCCTCACCCCTCTTATAAAAGGGCACTCCCCCTTATCTAAAATTCATACATTCAAAGCCTTTTGGTTCAGATAAATCCTTCCCAAATATCCTCTCAAATTACCTCACTTCAACCTAGAGGCCTTATTTTGATCATAAATCCAACCTAAGGAGCCCTTTTGGTAAAATCAAAAGGAAGAACCCAAAGAAGAGGTAATGTTTTCACCACCCTCTTTCAAGTTCCTTTCTTCTTCAACTTCTTATTTCTGTATTATTTCCATTATAAAATAATAAATCTAGTATCTTATATATACTGTGATGTTATTATAAATATGGTACAACCATATTCAGTATTCTATCCATCCTTTGAATGACATGTCACCATACGTGCGTACGTACGGCTTACCGTCTCCACGTCGTGGTGTAATTGTTATTCAATATATTATTATTTTTATGGGTATAATAATGATGTTTAATTCATGAAAATAATAAATATAACATGATAATTATTCTTTATATATTATATACCATCCAATTATATATTATTTTAATATGAAAAGAATAATATTGTCGCTCGTGCGTACGTACGGACTACCGTATCCACGAACACGATGAGATTCATTCCCCATCGTATCCATTCAAGAATAATTCTCATTTGATGATTAAAAGTAATTTTTAATAGATTTATATCATTCTGGATATGAATAATATACAACCTATCCATAACAAACACTACTTATGTAACAAAACATATAAAAGAAAACGAGTAAGTTAATACCTGAAACGACGATAATACTAAAATATTATTAACAAAGAATTATTAAAAGATCATATATGCTATCATAATTATGTATATGGTTCTTTTATGATTTAATAACATTGTTTTAACTATTATACAGGAGGTTAACATACCATCGACTAAGGAAAAGTACAAGGTAAGGGTTTATTTCACAATCTCTTCATTATCCGAGGTTGTTTATACGTAATTATCTACTGGGACCTCTTTATCATCCACATCCATGTTTCTTAAAAATGTATTTCAAATCATTCTTACTATTTTACAGACTATGGGTTAAATTCATTTATACCCTTGTTGACTTTTTATAATAATTTTATAAATGAATCTTTCTGTCTTTTTCCAAACAAGGTACTTTTAACCTTTTCGACAAAATTAAGGTAAGAATGTCTTTTTTTAACTTATACAATGGGTGCAGCTATTTTCCACCATTGTAAAATCTTCAAAGATTGCCTTACAAGATTATAAGAATATTTTCAAAGTAAATGTTTTATTTTATAATTATGTTACTTTTAAATGATTTTAAAAAAGAGATTTCTCTCAAATAGTTTTTAATTCAACTATGTCAACATCCTTTGATGGATTTTAAGCTTATTTGAAGTTTATTTATTATGATACAAAACTTCCATATTGTATTTAAGGTTTTGTGATATGTTTGACAGTGGATGTGTTATTTTTATACCATTCATGGTTTATGGAGAAAGTATTTACATTTCGCATGCTAGTTTTAATACGAATGTTTATGTTATGTTTAAACCTGTTCATATAAGGAAGGAATTAGACTTAATAAGTGATGGGTAGAGCCCGCTATAGCTCCTCAATGCATCGGTAGGTCTCATGAGACAAAATAGTGTCTTGGCACAAGGCCTTGACAAAATATTATTTGTATTCTTGGCACGAGGCCTTGACTATGTGGTTATGATAGTCTTGCATTGTGTATTTCATCATTATGAAAGTGGTTATTGATATTGCATGTGATTATTCGACTAGTAGAATATCCATGTGAATAAGTAAATGGAATTATTTCATTTTATCTTTTCCATATTATGCTAAATTTTAAGTTTAAAAGGTTTTTGTTTTAGTTATACATTACCTTAAATGTTTATTCTTATTTATGAAAGTTTATGCTATATTGTTATCCTTACTGAGCATCTGAGCTTACCCCTTTCAATGTTTTACTTTTCCCAAGATGTGAAGAAGTAATTTATGAATAACCTACAGGGATAGTATGTGGGGATATGAAGACAAGATGTTGTTGTAGTATTTTTCACTTTATGATGTAATGTAAACTTTATGAACGTATCTATTTATTACCAGGCTACTAAACTAATCGGTCTTTCGATACTTTATCTTTTGTGATCATGCCAATGTTATGTAATAATGCACCGACTTTGAGTAACTGGGGTCGGGGCATTATAGTTGGTATTAGAGGAAGTTTAGTACAAACCTTGGAAACTAGATTTAGATAAACTCTGATTAGAGCACATAGCCCTAAGATAGACTTTGAGGATTAGTATAGAAGAACTTCCTAGAATTTTAGTATTGTACAGATTTTGTGAGTTTTTTGAGCAATACATCCCTGTATGGATACGTGAAGGTAGAGGCAGATCTGGCACAGATATACCTAAGGGTAAAACCTGAAAACACCATTTTGATCTAGACTCGAATGGGAACTGGTGCACGACAAGAGGCCTTGCTGCATTCTTGGTTACCACACTCCCGGGGGATATGCTTAGGATAATTATCATTCCCTTTACAAACCATTATGAAGGGTTTATGAGTATATACTTCCTCAAAGAAAACATTTTTATGATTATGGATTATATCCATAAATAGTTCAATTTATGTGAAGTGTTTTACAAATATGGAATTATGTATTTTTGATTCATAAACTGATCTAGTTTATGCCATTATTTAGAAATGGCACCTAGTGGAAGAAATGGAAACTGTATCAATGCATGCACTCCATGTAGGGATTGACCTCTTGATCAAGATAATTATAGTGGAGCTGGTGATGTAACTAGTGCTGATCAGCTAATCACCATACTGGGATAACTCACTCAGGTTATGAATAATAACCTTACCCATATGGAGCACCTTGATCCGCAACATGGAGGATCAATGTTAGATAGCTTCATGAGGCAACAACCACTAATGTTCAATGGGATTACAAATTCCTTAGTAGCTGAGCAATGGATAAATTCCCTAGAGAAAATATTTCAGGCTTTGGGAAGTAGTGAAAGGGAAAAAGTTATCATGACAATCTACCACCTTACTGTAGATGCTGATCAATGGTGGTACTTGATTCAAAACACAAAGGAAGATGTTGAAGTATCAAACATGGAATGGAGAGAGTTCAAAGATATTTTCTTAAAAAAATACGTTCCTCGTGACCATCGAGCAGATATGGAAAGACAATTTCTGAGTCTGAGACAAAAGGAGGATGAGAAGGTCACAATGTATGAGGATAACTTTACAAGGTTAGCAAGGTATGATGGAGATTATATACGTAACCCAATAAGTAAGATCAATAGCTTCTTTGATGGGTTAAAACCGTTTCTCCGTCGAGCATTAGTCTCACAAACCTTCTCGTTGTAGGAAGATATTGTCTCATGTGCTATCAAGATAGAAAATGAATTATCTAAGTCTTATGACTTTAAAGCAAAGCAGGAGAAGAAGAGATCTGCTGATCACTTTGGGAATGGAAATAAGGGGAATAAGGTAAAAGTTGAATATCTATCCTGCAGTAAATGTGGTAAGAAACACCCCGGTACTTGCTTAAAAGGAATGAGAGTGTTACAAGTGTGGTGAAAAAGACCACCAAGCTCGTGATTGCAAGGGGAAGAAGGAAGATACCGATGTACAATGCTAAAATTGCAGGGAGATGAGACATTATTCAAATGAATGTCCTAAGCATTAGGGGAACTTACCTTAAAAAAGGACAAGGGATCATGGCCAAGCTTATGCTATCACTACTTCTGAGATAGAAGCTCCGAAAGACATGGTGGCAGGTAATTTAATGGTTTTGTCAAGTTTAGAAAATTCTGTAACATCCCAAGTAAGTAATGAATAATATATATTTTTATCTATGTATACTAATGAATTATATAGTGTTTTAGAGGCTTAAAATGAGAATAAATCCAATCTTAAGCATGTAATACACTAATATTTTTAAAAGATTGTTTTACTGCCTTTTGATGGAAAACCATTTTTAAATAAAACTTTTGACAATTTTATACACTCTATTTGTAAAAATAAAATTATTATTTATGATTGGGACATTGAAATTTACATTGGATAATTTTTTGGTATTTTTCTGACAATGTTCATTTTTTAATGAATAGTGAAAAATACTGCATTCTACATCAAAACTGCTTTTTCATCTAATTTAATTATATGGTTAGATTATCTTTTGAATTGGTTTTAAAGTTCAATTAGAATATATTTTTTCCATTTAATCCAATAGTGGTAATTGGATTTAATTTCACTTTGAAATTGGACTTAAACTAGTGTCAATCTTTTTGCTACTTATTGTTTCATAAAAACACGCTATTTGCTCAGACAACGAGAATTATTTATTACATTAATTAATGTAAATTATATGTTTTGAATTTTGTAAAATAGACATCATTTTTGAATTCTGAATATAAAATATAGCTTAGGGTGAAGTTTTGGTATTTTTCTAAAAAACTTTAATTTTTGATGAATAGTGAAACCACTAAGTGGTACTTAAAAAACTGATTTTTCGTTTAAATGAAATTTTACCACCTCTGTGTTTTGAATTTAAAAATTCCAACATACATGGTTTTCATTAGGAAGTAAAATTTGGTTCAATGAGATTAAAATAATTTTTTGGTGATTAATAACTTTTAAGTTTATTAATCACGATTAGAGGTAATTAGTGTAGTTTAAGGTAAAAATAATGTTTTAATAATATGAAATGAACCTGAAACATGTCCTACCCTTATTGGATGTGTCATGGCCGACCAAGAAAATCCATGGGTCAACTTGGGGACCCCATGGATCCACTTTGGAAGGAAAATGACATTAATATATTTTTATTTAATGTTAAAGTAAAAATGTCAAAAACATGAGTTGTTTTACTAAAACAATTTTTAAATGGGGTTATACAAGTCATATTTTTGACTATAAATATTCATTATAAATATAAAAAGATTTCATACATCATGAATTTTTTTTTATAATTTTTAGAGATTAAATAAATTAAATTATTTATGACACCATGATGATGCAGCGATGACCTCATTATTTAACGATTTAAATAAAATGAAAAGATAATGTAAAATATAAGACCTACACATGTCAAAAACCTATTGGATGGGTGGATTTAGAACTATTATCACCTTATCCTCGAAATATATAATTTTCGGACCTTTTAAATCCGAAAATAATTTTATAATAAAGTATCCTTTTATACCTTTCCAAGAGTACCCCTCCTCTCCTCTTATAAAAGGCCCCCACCTCTACCACCTTACCCACAATTCCAAAGCCTTTTACTCGGCCAAACCCTGACCATTTTTTCTCTCCAAATCCCTCTCTAACTCCTAGAAGCCTCACTTTGGGTATAAGTCTTCCCAAGGAAGCCTTTGAGATCAAATAAAAAAGAGTTACCCGATTTAAAGGTAGTGTCTTCTATTGTGTTCTTATGTTTTATTTTGCTTCTCCAACCCCCTAAAATATTTTTATTCATTTCTTTTGTAACAAAAAAAGTATCTTACATATACTTGGATGTTGTTATAAGAATTATTTGAGCTACACTTACACACAACTACATCTAATGGTTAAAGAACATACAGTTTCCGTGGATGATGAATTTCTGCCTCACGAAACGATGATTGTTCAATATTATTTTAACACCTTAAAATGTGGCCATTAAGATGAAAATATATTTATATATGATATATAATATGTTTATGTTTTACTTAAGCTTCTTTATTTTTCATTTATGGCATTCCTTTATGGTTTCCATTATGGGTAAACGCGATATCTTCATTTTAGGAAGTGCGGACTACCGCCCCCTCAAAGTGATATGATTCGTTAATGCCATATGTGGGAAGTATAAAGGATGTAATTAATGATATTATATATGATATTATAATGAAATTATAATATACCTTTATATCATTATGATTCCATTCCATAAAATATGAAATAGAAATGAAAGTAGCATTCATGCGTACGTACGACTTACCGTCTCCATGAACGGTGCATTTCATTTCTTACCTCTAAACATTATGTAATATTATAAATGAATGTATATACTGGATATATATGATATATATTATATCTAAATCATGAGTATAACTCTGGATATAATGGATACATGAACAACTTGTAATTATAAAGATTTTATTTTAGACTCAAGTACCAATGATCGTTAAAACTACCGTTATTAACTTAAATAATTACATAGTGTTCATGAAATGACAATAAGTGATATAAAAGGAATAATGAACTTGAAAAAGGTTCTTAAACAAGTAGAAATTAACACAATTTTATTATTCAGGAGGTTAAAGAATGATCGAGTCAAGTCGGACCCGAGGTATGGGACTTCATCTTAATCTCTTTTCATTGAGGCATATTTTGTTTTATACACAACCTTCTTTTATACGGTGTATAAACCCCTTTGACATTTAAGTTTATCCAAAAGGAATCCTTTTTTTATACGAAGAGTTTACTAAACGACAAAAGGGAATGTTTTTGTCGTACGTATGCGGCGACAATGACTTCTCCGCCGCCGTGACCATTATTTGAGTTTCGACTTCCTCTAGAAGCCATACCTTTTTTTTAAATGAAAAATAAATACCATGTTTTACTTTTCTTCTATTTTGGTATTGAAAATGGTTTTCATAATGTTTTTTTATATCAATGTGTTATATTGATATCTTGTGATTGAAATGTGGAAATTTTATGTTTCCTTTATGCATGTTTTATGTGATACGATAATGTTATGGTTCTTGGGAATTGTTATGAAGACGGGTGGTTCTGTGATAAACTAAGGGCAGGTGAGCCCGATATAGCTCTCCAATGCATTGGGTAACGCGAAGGACTTAAACGTTAAGGTTTCTCTGAAGAGATTTAGGGAATATACTGTGATGGGTATTACAAACGTAACCAAGAGGGTTACTCCCTATGTAAGAATGTTATGAATGCCTCAAGTTACCTTTATGTCTTATGATTTCTATGATTTATTAATGATTTGATGAGGTATGTTAAAGTGCTTATGTTTTATGAGTAGAGTTTGATTTCATTGATTCTTATGTATACATGTACTCATGTTTCCTTTCCATATTTTTATATCCCTTACTGAGCTTTTTATGCTCATCCCATGTTTTTGAAATGTTTTTCACAGGTCAAGGGAAGGGTTCATGATATGATGATAGTTTCAAGGAAGTGTCAAGAAAGAATCCATGTTTTATTTTAAATATGTTTCCTTTGATGGAAAAAATGAATACTATCTTGTAACCACTTTTTTTAAATGTGGGATGTAATTCATGTTTTATGATCTAATTCTCTAAAACTCTAAACCTGAAAAGATCCTCAAAGTGTAATCTTGTAATAACTCAAGATTAAGTAAGGTTTAAGGCTGGAGCCTTATAGTTGGTATCAGAGGTCAGTTTAGATAACTTTAAGAGTTAGAATTCTATTAAATGATTATCCAAAAATATTTTTTTAATGGTCAAATTGAAATGATATAGCGCTTGAAGATTACCATGTTGCTTCATCTAAGACATGTTTGTTCAGAATGGTTTTCCATAGATGAAACAGGAAAGCAGTGCTAGGAAGGCATACAGAAGGAAATAACCTTCCGAATCAGCATCCTGAGGTGGTCAGAATTGGAACTGAAAAGTTTGTTGCAGTAATGGCGCAGTTGACTTAAGCGATAAATGGTGGTGGTATCCATGCACGAGATCAGCCAGATCAATCACAGAGGAACATGTCTATGGTAGAACATTTCATGAGGCAACATCCCCCATCATTCAGAGGATCATCTGACCCTGTGCTAGCTAAAGGGTGGATTAAATCATAGGAGAAGATTTTCGATGTCATGGGGTGTTCAGACAATCAAAAGGTTAGTCTTTCTATTTACCGTTTGGAGGGTGAGGTAGATTAGTGGTGGTCGATGGTTAAAAATATCAGGGACGCTGATGATATTGATTCTATTGATTGGGATGAATTCAAAGGTATGTTTCTTGAGAAGTATTTTCCTAAGGCTGTTCGACTTAGGATGGAAAAAAAATTCCTAGAATTGAGGCAAGAGGAAGACTCAGTGGCTGCCCATGAAGAAAGGTTCACTCGATTGGCAAGGTATTCTCCAAATTTTATCCGAGACCTTGATAGTAAAATCAATCGTTTTTACTCAGGATTAAAGCCAAAATATCGAAAGGCATTATCTTCTCGTGAGTTCAGAAGTTATGAAAAGCTTGTTCGATGTGCTGAGAAGGTGGAAATGGAGTTCTCCGATGATCAAGTGTTCTATAACAACCAATAGAAGAAGAGACCTAGGTGGCAGGAGAAAGGGAATAATTCTTCAAAAAGGTCTGATGGTAAGAAAACTAAGTTTCCAGTTTGTGATAAATGTGGGAAAAGGAATCCTGGGGAATGTCTTCTGAATTCTAGAAGGTGCTACTGATGTGGTAAGATGGGACATAAGGCTCGTGATTTCACTAAAAAAGATCAAGGTGATGGTAAGTCCAAATTTGATTTGCAGTTAATGAAATGTTTTAAGTGCAATGAGATGGGTCACTATGCAAACAAGTGTCCGACAAAGAGCTTGAGTGATGGGAAGTAGTTAGACTACAAGCAGAAAGGCGTGGTGAAATCCTTTGCAACTACTTCAGCAGATGTCGGGCCATCAAATGAAGTTGTATCAGGTACTTTGTTTGTTTTTTCAGATTATGCCAGTGTGTTGTTTGATTCAGGGTCTACACATTCTTTCATCTCGGAAACCTTTTCTATTAAAATGGGAATACCATATCAAGAAATGACTCCTGAACTTTTGGTAAAAACACCTAGGAGAAATGTTGAGGCAAAAAGAAGTTATAAGAATCTTCATATCCTTATCCGTGGAAAGAACCTACTTGCAAACCTTATTGTCCTACCTCTAGTAGAGTTTTATGTTATCCTGGGTATAGATTGGCTCTCTATTTACCATGCTAAGATTGACTGTAGAGCTAAAGAAATTTCTTTTCAGAAAGACTTTCAGTTTGTGTACATGAATGAACCCTTACTGTTGATAACTTATCAAGAGGCCGAGAAACTTGTAAAATATGTAAATGAATGTTACCTTGAACACATCATTGAAAACAAAGGAACTGTTTAGATTAATGATGTACCAGTGGTAAATGAGTATCCTGATGTTTTTCCTGATGAGTTTCCTGGAATAATACCATTTCGGGAAGTTGAATTTACTGTTGACTTAGTTCCTGATGCTAAGACAATTTCAAAACCGCCTTATCGAATGGCTCAAACTGAACTTTTAGAGTTGAAGGAGAAATTGAAAGATTTATTAGATAAAGGTTTCATTCTACCTAGCACATCACCATGGAGTGCTCCTGTTTTATTTGTTAAAAGGAAAGATGGTTCTATGAGACTTTGCATTGATTATAGAGCCTTTAATAACATCACTATTGAGAACAAATATCCTTTTCCTCATATCGATGAATTGTTTGATCAGCTCCAGGGAGCTTAGTATTTTTTAAAGATTGTCCTGAGATCGGGGTACCATCAGTTGAAGGTAAAGGAATAATATATTCCGAAGACCGCGTTTCGAACAAGATATGGCCATTATGAATTTGTAGTAATGCCTTTTGTTCTAACCAATGCACCTGTTGTATTCATGGACTTAATGAATAGAATTTTCCTTGAGTTCTTGGATAAGTTTGTGGTGGTTTTCATTGATGATATTTTGGTGTTTTCTAAAAGTAACGAAGAGCATGAAAGACATTTAAGATTTATTTTGCAAACCTTGAAAGAAAAGAAATTGTATGGAAAATTCAGCAAGTGTGAGTTTTGGTTGCAAGAAATTTATTTCCTTGGTCACATTTTTTCTAAATATGGGATAAATGTTGATCCTGCAAAAACAAAGGTTGTGGAAGAATGACCAAGACCCACAAATGTAACTGAGATTCGTAGCTTCCTTGGTTTAGTAGGCTATTACCGAAGGTTTGTTAGAAATTTTTCCCAGTTATCTAGTCCAATGACTAAGCTAACTCAGAAGGGTGTTAAGTTTATCTGGACAAAAGAATGTGATGATTGTTTTCAGGAGTTGAAAAGAAGATTGGTGAATGCTCCAGTTTTGTCACTACCTTCCAGGAATGGTGAGTTTGTTATTTACAGTGATGCTTCATTGAAAGGACTTGGTTGTGTCCTAATGCAGAATGATCAGTTAATTGATTATGCTTCACGTTAGTTGAAAGCTCACGAGGTAAATTATCCTACACATTATTTGGAATTAGCTGCTGTTGTTTTCACTTTAAAAATTTGGAGGCATCATTTGTATGGAGTAAAGTTTGAAATATATACTGATCACAAAAGTGTAAAGTATATATTCACTCAGAAATAATTGAACATGAGATAGAGGAGATGGCTGGAATTAAACAAGGATTATGATTGTACAATTCATTACCATCTGGGAAAAGCAAATAAAGTGGCTGATGCTTTGAGTCGAAAAAGTAATGCTTCATTAACAATGTTGTGTTTGGAACGTGATCCTTTGGTTAAGGACTTGATGAACTTTGGCATAGAAGTTGTTAGTGAAGGATGTCCTTCTGTTTTGTTTCAAGTATCAGTGAAATCTTCTCTATCAGACAGAATCAAGCAAGCACAGAAGTAAGACAGTGAGTTACAGAAAAAGGTAGAGCTGGTTCAGAAGGGTAAGTTTCCTGAATTCAACATTGATAATGATTTTGTTTTGATATTTGGGAAGAGATTGTGTGTTCCTTGTGATTCACAGTTGAAGAGAGAGTTGTTATGTGAAGCTCATAGTTCTCTGTTTTCAGTTCATCCTGGCAGTACTAAGATGTACAGAGATCTGCGGGAGTATTACTGGTGGGATGGAATGAAAAGAGATATTTCTGATTTTACTGTGAAGTGTTTGACTTGTCAATAGGTTAAAGAAGAGAGGCAGTTACCGAAAGGGATGCTTCAGCCTTTACCAGTGCCAGAGTGGAAATGGGAGAATATATCCATGGACTTCGTTGTGGGATTGCCGAAGACACCCTGAGGTAATAATGCAATCTGAGTTATTGTTGATCGCTTGACCAAATTTGCTCATTTCCTTGCTATAAGAGATACTTTTTCCCTAGATCAACTTTCCCGTTTGTATCTTAAAGAGATAGTCAGGTTACATGGAGTTCCTCTCTCCATTGTATCTGATCGTGATCCCAGGTTCACTTCCAACTTTTGGAAAGGCCTTCAGAAGTTGTTGGGTACTAAATTAAATTTTAGTGCAGATTTTCATCCTCAATCAGATGAGCAGTCAGAATGAACAATTCAGACTTTGGAGGATATGCTACGTGCTTGTTCGATGGATTATAAGGGAATTTGGGACCAACATATTTCTTTGGTTGAATTTTTATATAATAACAGTTTTCATTCCAGTATACATATGGCACCATTTGAGGCGTTATATGGGAAGCGGTGTCAAACTCCAGCTTTCTGGGATGAACTAGGTGAAAGGAAGCTGATGGGACCAGAATTGGTAGAAGAGTTGGTAGAAAAAGTTCAGCTAATAAAGAAACACATGAGAGAAGATCAGAGAAGGCAGAAGAGTTATGCGGACAATAGGAGGAAGGATCTCTCTTTTGAGGTAGGTGATCATGTTTTTCTCAAAGTATCACCATGGAAAAGTGTGATGCGATTTGGTAAGAAAGGAAAGCTGAGTCCAAGGTTAATTGGACCATATGAAATTCTGGATAGAGTTGGATTAGTTGCATACCGAGTGGCTTTACCTCCGAGTTCATCTCAGGTACACAATGTTTTTCATGTTTCGATGTTGGGAAAGAATATGCCAGATCCATCTCATGTTTTGAGCCCAAAGGTAGATCAGTTGGAAGAGAATCTCTCTTATGAAGAACAACCAGTTCAGATTCTTGACCATAGAGAGCAAGTGTTGTGGAATAAGGTAATTCATCAAGTAAAGCTTTTGTGGAAGAACCACATGAGTGAAGAGGCAACATGGGAATCTGAAAATGCAATGAGGGCTAAATACCCCCACTTATTCGATAAGTAAATAAATTGTGGGGACACAATTTTCTAAAGGGGGGAAGGATGTAACATCCCAAGTAAGTAATGAATAATAGATATTTTTATCTATGTCTACTAATGAATTAGATAGTGTTTTAGAGGCTTAAAATGAGAATAAATCCAATCTTAAGCATGGAACACACTAATATTTTTAAAAGTTTGTTTTACTGCCTTTTGATGGCAAAAAATTTTTAAATCAAACTTTTGACAATTTTATAAGCTCTATTTGTCAAAATAAACTTATTATTTATGATTGGGACATTGAAATTTACATTGGATAATTTTTTGGTATTTTTCTGACAGTGTTCATTTTTTAATGAATAGTGAAAAATACTGCATTTTACATCAAAACTACTTTTTCATATAATTTAATTATATGGTTAGATTATCTTTTGAATTGGTTTTAAAGTTTAATTATAATATATTTTTACCATTTAATCCAATAGTGGTCGTTGAAATTAATTTCACTTTGAAATTGGACTGAAACTAGTGTCAATCTTTTACTACTTATTGTTTCATAAAAACACGCTATTTGCTCAGACAACGGGAATTAATTATTAAATTAATTAATGTAACTTATATGTTTTGAATTTTGTAAAATAGACATCAATTTTGAATTCGGAATATCAAATATAGCTTAGGGTGAAGTTTTGGTATTTTTCTGAAAAATTTTAATTTTTGATGAATAGTGAAACCACTATGTGGTACTTAAAAAACTGATTTTTCGTTTAAATGAAATTTTACCACCTCTGTGTTTTGAATTTAAAAAATCCGACATATATGGTTGTCATTAGGATGTAAAATGTGGTTCAATGAGATTAAAATAAATTTTTGGTGAATAGTAACTTTTATGTTTATTAATCGCGATTAGAGGTAATTAGTGTAGTTTAAGGTAAAAATGATGTTTTAATAATATGAAATGAACTTGACACATGTCCTACCCTTATTGTATGTGTCATGTCCGACCAAGAAAATCCATGAGTCAACTTGGGGACCCCATGGAGCCACTTTAAAAGGAAAATGATATTAATATCTTTTTATTTAATGTTAAAGTAAAAATGTCACAAACATGAGTTGTTTTACTAAAACAATTTTTAAATGGGGTTATACAAGTCATATTTTTGACTATAAATATTAATTAGAAAGCTAAAAAGATTTCCTACATCATGAAATATTTTTTATAATTTTTTGACAGTAAATAAATTAAATTATTTATGACACCATGATGATGCAGCGATGACCTCATTATTTAACAATTTAAATAAAATGAAAAGATAATCTAAAATATAAGACCTACACATGTCAAAAACCTATTGTATGGGTGGATTTATAACTATTATCACCTTATCATAGAAATATATAATTTTGGGACCTTTTAAATCCGAAAATAATTTCATAATAAAGTATCCTTTTATACCTTTCCAAGAGTGCCCCTCCTCTCCTCTTATAAAATGCCCCCACCTCTACCACCTTACCCATACTTCCAAAGACTTTTTATTGGACAAAACCTGCCCATTTTGTCTCTACACATCCCTCTATAACTCCTAGATGCCTCACTTTGGGCAGAAGTCTTCCCAAGGAAGCCTTTGAGCTCAAATCAAAAAGAGTTACCCGATTTAAAGGGAGTGTCTTCTATTGTGTTCTTATGTTTTATTTTGCTTCTCCAACCCCCTAAAATCTTTTTATTCATTTCTTTTGTAAAAACACCATTATCTTACATATACTAGTATGTTTTTATAATAAGTATTTGAGCTACACTTACACACACCTACATCTAATGGTTAAAGAACATACTGTTTCCATGGATGGTGAATTTCTACCTCACGAAACGATGATTGTTCAATATTCTTTTAACACCTTCAAAGGTGGAAATTAAGATGACAATATATTTATATATGATATATAATATGTTTATGTTTTAATTAAGCATCTGTATTTTTCATTTATGACATACCTTTATGGTTTCCATTATGGGTAAACGCGATATCTTCATTTTAGGAAGTGCAGACTACCGCCCCCTCAAAGTGATATGATTCGTTAATGCCATATGTGGGATGTATAATGGATGTAATTAATTATATTATATATTATATTATAATAGAATTATAATATAACTTTATATCATTATGATTCCATTCCATAAAATATGAAATAGAAATGAAAGTAGCGTTCATGCGTACGTACGGCTTACCGTCTCCATGAACGGTGCATTTCATTTCTTACCTATAAACGTTATGTAATATTATAAATGCATGTATATACTGGATATATATGATATATATTATATCTAAATCATGAGTATAACTCTGGATATAATGGATACATGAACAACTTGTAATTATAAAGAGTTTATTTTTGACTCAAGTACCAATGATCGTTAAAACGACCGTTATTAACTTAAATAATTACATAGTGTTCATGAAATGGAAATAAGTAATATAAAAGGAATAATGAACTTGAAAAAGGTTATTAAACAAGTAGAAATTAACTCAAGTTTATTATTCAGGAGGTTAAAGAATGATCGAGTCAAGTCGGACCCGAGGTATGAGACTTCATCTCAATCTCCTTTCATTGAGGCATATTTTGTTTTATACACAACCTTCTTTTATACGGTATATAAACCCCTTTGACTTTTAAGTTTATCCAAAATGAATCCTTTTTTTATACTAAGCATTTACTAAATGACAAAAGGGAATGTTTTTGTCGTACGTATGCGGTGACAACGACTTCTCCGCCGCCGTGACCATTATTTGAGTTTCAGCTTCCTCTACAAGCCATACATTTTTTTTAAATGAAAAATAAATACCATGTTTTACTTTTCTTTTATTTTGGTATTGAAAATGGTTTTCATAATGTTTTTATTATATCAATGTGTTGTATTGATATCTTGTGATTGAAATGTGGAAATTTTATGTTTCCTTTATGCATGTTTTATATGATACGATTATGTTATGGTTCTTGGGCATTGTTATGAAGACGGGTGGTTCCGTGATAAACTAAGGGCGGGTGAGCCCGATATAGATCTCCAATGCATTGGGTAACACGAAGGAGTTAAACATTAAGGTTTCTCCAAAACTATTTAGGGAATATACTATGATGGGTATTCCAAATGTCACCAAGAGGGTTACTCCCTACGTAAGAATGTTATGAATGCCTCAAGTTACCTTTATGTATTATGATTTCTATGATTTATTCATGATTTGATGAGGTATGTTAAAGTGCTTATGTTTTATGAGTAGAGTATGATTTCATTGATTCTTATGTATACATGTACTCATGTTTCCTTTCCATATTTTTATATCCCTTACAGTGCTTTTTATGATCATCCCAAGTTTTTGAAATGTTTTTCACAGGTCAAGGGAAGGGTACATGATATGATGATAGTGTCAAGGAAGTGTCAAGAAAGAATCCATGTTTTATTTTAAATATGTTTCTGTTGATGGGAAAAAATTAATACTATCTTGTAACCGATTTGTTTAAATGTGGGATGTAATGCATGTTTTATGATCTAATTCTCTAAAACTCTAAACCTGAAAAGATCCTCAATGTGTAATCTTGTAATAACTCAAGATTAAGTAAGGTTTAAGGCTGGGTCCTTATAAATTCATTATTTGATTCTGGATCATCGCATTGTTTCATATCTTCCCAGTTTTCTAAGAAAATTAGATATTTCCAATTTATTTTAATAAGGGAGTTGTCAGTTAAAACTCCTAAGGGAAGTATCATTGAAACAAAGTTTTTTGAATCAGTCCCCATTAGAGCACATAAATGTTCTTTATATGCGGATCTCATCGTTATACCTACGATTGAATTTGATATAATCCTTGGTATGGATTTGCTTTCGGACCATGATACACAAATTTATTATAAAAAGAAGGAGGTTACTATTTTTGATGATGATGATAAGGAACACCTTATCTTTAGAGCAGAATCATCACCACCTAATTCTTACCTAGATCCACCCCCAGTAGCTCAACTAAATTCAATTATTGGGGAGGAATAGAATGAAATGACTGTGGGCGAGAAAAGGAATGTTCAAATAGAGGATGTACCTATTGTGAAAGAATATGTAGATGTGTTTCCGGAAGATTTACCTAGATATCCTCCAGAACGAGAAGTTGAGTTTTCTATTGATTTATTTCCTGGATCAAGGCCTATATCAAAGACCCCTTATAGAATGGAAACTGTGGAATTAGTTGAACTAAAGAAACAACTAGAGGAATTGAGTAATAAAGGATTTATTCACCCTAGTGTTTCTCCATGGGGAGCCCCTGTCGTTTTGTTAAAAAGAAATATGGATCTATGAGGTTATGTATCGACTACAGGGAGATCAATGCTATAACAATAAAGAACAAGTATCCCCTACCTCACATTGATGATTTATTTGACCAACTTCATGGATCTCAATACTTTTCAAAAATTGGCCTTCGATCTAGATATCATTAATTGGGTGTGAAGAAGGAAGACATTCCAAAGACAGCATTTCAAACTAGGTACGGGCATTATGAGTTTACAGTAATGCCTTTTGGATTGACTAATGCACCCTCTGTATTCATGGATATAATGAATAGAGTTTTCAAGGAATATCTCTATGAATTTGTGGTGGTATTTATTGATGATATCTTGGTATACTCCAAAAGCTACGAAGATCATGAAAGTCACTTGCGCATTATCCTAAAGAATCTTAGAAGACATGAACTATATGGGAAGTTTAACAAGTGTGAATTTTGGCTTCAGGAGATCTCTTTTCTTGGCCATATTGTCTCTAAGGATGGAATCTCTATTGATACTTCTAAGACCAAGGCAATCCAAGAATGGCCTGCACCGATGAGTATAACTGAGGTACACAGTTTTATTGGTTTAGCTGGTTATTATCGACGTTTAGTCCAGAATTTTTCCCGGTTGGCTAACCCATTAACAAAGCTCACACGTAAAGGGGTTGAATTTGTTTGGACAAAAGAGTGTGAAGAATTTTTTGAAGAAATTAAGAAAAGATTAGTCAATGCTCCTATATTGAATCTACCATCGGGGAATAATGGGTTCGTTATTTATAGTGATGCATCGAAGAAAGGACTTGGTTGTGTCCTTATGTAGAATGATAGGGTTATTACCTATGCATCACGACAGTTGAAAATTCATGAGGAAAACTATCCTACTCATGATATCGAGTTAGAATTTGTGATATTTTCTTTGAAGATATGGAGACACTACCTCTATGGTGAAAAATGTGAGATTTATACCGATCACAAGAGTTTGAAGTATATTTTCTCACAAAAAGAACTCAACATGAGGCAAAGGAGATGACTTGAATTACTCAAGGATTATGATTGCACGATACACTACCACCCAGGGAAGGCAAACAAGGTGGAAGATGCTTTGAGAAGAAAATATCATGGAGTTTTGAACAATATAAGAATTGAAAAGGATCTAATTTTCATGGATCTAGTGAAGATGGACATGGGAATAACCATGGAAGGTGAAACATCAATGATTTTTCAAATGGTTTTCAAAACATCTTTACTAGAAAGGATTAAGAGTTCTCAGACTGATGACGAAGAATTTAAAAAGAAGATTAAAGCTGTGAATGATGGGAGATTGAGAGACTTTGTGTATGAAGAAGGAATTTTAAAATTTGGGAAGAGACTTTGTGTTCCCGATATACTTGATCTGAAAAGGGAATTGATAGAAGATGCTCATAGCTCCAATTTCTCTATACACCCTGGGAGAACCAAAATGTATAGTGATTTGAAGGAACATTTTTGGTGGGAAAACATGAAGAGGGAGATTGCTGATTTTGTGTCAAGATGTATGGATTGTCAACAAGTTAAAGTTGGAAGGAAATATCCTGGAGGAGTCATGCAACCTCTTCCCATACCGGAGTTGAAATGGGACAATATTACGATGGACTTTGTCATGGGGCTACCAAAGACTTCTATAAGGAACGATGCAATATGGGTTATTGTTGATCATCTTACCAATTTGGAACATTTTCTTACTATAAGATAAGATCTACCACTGGAACGTCTATCAAGAATATATATTAATTAAGTTGTGAGACTTCATGGAGTACCCCTATCGATTGTTTCTGATATTGATCCCCATTTTGCTTCAAGATTCTGGATGAGTCTTCAGAAGGCCTTGGATACTGAACTTCGTTTGAGCACTACCTACCACCCTCAAATAGATGGACAATCAGAATGGACTATTCAAACCTTAGAAGACATGTTGAGATCTTGCTCACTTGACTTTCAGGGTATGTGGGATCAATATTTACCTCTGGTAGAATTTTCCTATAATAATAGCTTCCAATGAAGTATTCAGATGGCACCATATGAAGCGTTATACAAAAAGAGATGTCACACACCAACCTGTTGGGATGACGTTGGTGAATGAAAACTTATAGGCCCAGAACTGGTGGAGGAAACGATATAAAAGGTAAAGGTAATCCAAAACCACATCAAAAAAGCTCAAAGTAGGCAGAAGAGATATGCTGATAACCGAAGGAAGGATTTGGAATTTCAGGTAGGAGATCATGTTTTCTTGAAGGTATCTCCATGGAAGGGTGTTATACGTTTATTTAAGAAGGGAAAATTGAGTCTCAGGTACATCAGACCTTTCGAAATTCTAGAACGAATTGGGGCTGTAGCTTACTGTTTGGCAATGCCGTCAAGTCTCTATAAAGTTGACGATGTGTTCCACGTATCACTGTTGAGGAAATACATGCCTGACCCAATGTATGTACTCACCTATGAGGAATTAGAACTAAAACCCGATCTATCTTATTGTGAAGAGCCCATCAAGATTCTTGATATGAGAGAACAAGTACTGAGAAACCGGACAACTCGTCTGGTAAAAGTTTTGTGGAGAAACCATAAGATGGAAGAAGCAATGTGGGAACCCGAGGAACTTATGATGAAGAACCACCCAAGTATTTTCATGTGGTAGTATTCTAGAAATTTTGAGGATGAAATTATTTTAAGTAGGGGAGAATGTAACACCCCAATCTTCCACTGTACGCTTCTCTTTGAATAATACAGTAGCGTCTGTTGTACGCAACTTCGAGTTCCAACACACACCACAACCAATCAAACTAGCCGTTATGAATAGTAATACCCACTTTTTGAAATTTTATAAATTTTATCTTTCAAAATAGACTTCTTTTTTGGATTTGTAATTTCAAAATTATCCTGGGGTGAAATTTTGGTATTTTTCTGAAAACTTTCAATTTTTGATGAATAGTGAAAAACACTTAGTCATGGTTTAAAACCGAATTTTTATTTAAATAATTATTTATTTTATTTAAATTTAATTAAGGTCAAAATGGATACATAATACCTATATAAGTTCAATTTAATTCATTGGATTTAGTTTAGAATCATTTTAGATATATAAAAATTTTATGGAACTTTTCACCGTCTTTTACCCACCTCCTAGGAGAATTTGGGAATTCTCATAAAACTTAATTTTACCGCTTCTGTGAGTGGAATTTAGAAAATCTGAGAGACATGGTTAATATCAAAAAGTAAAATGTGGTTCAATAAGATAAAAACAATTTTTTGTGAATAGTAACCTTTTACTTTTATTTACCACGATTAAAAGTAAATAGGGTAATTAAGGGTAAAAATGATATTAATATTACCATAAAACATGTTCTAATTCTATTGGACAAGTGTATCGCAACCAAAAATAACCTTAGGAATAAAATATTATCATTTAGGTCCACTTGGATTATATTAGGACATTTATTATTATTTAATTCAAAAAGAGTTAAAAGAGTTAAAATCAAAGTTTAATAACTACAACATGTTTAATATAGGTTTATAAAGAAGATAAATTCTATTATAAATATTAATTATAAAGCTAATAATATTTTCTACATAATGGTATTTTATTTATAATTTTTAGACATTAAATAATTTAATTTATTTCTGACACAATGGTGATGCAGTAATTACCTAATTAATAAAATATTAAAATAATTGATATTATAAATATCAAAATAAATTTAATTTGAGAATTTTTATCAATTACACTAAATTTCTAGGTTAATATGACATATTGGTATTGGTTATATAAATTTTTTTCGAAGTAATAATGCTGTTATGAAATTATCAAAAACAAAATACCCAATAGTGTCAAAATTGACATAAAAGAGTTTTTAAAACAAATATTATATTATTATTTAAATATTATATTCCTAAAAATCTAATGTTTGGCCAAAGGAATTATATAATGACAGGTGTATTATTAATGGACCACTTGGGGGTCTCTTGGATGTATATAGTAAGTTTATTAACTATATAATATAAAAATACAAAGTGACATGGTAAATGTCAAACTAATTAACTAAGAGTTAAAACTAAAAGATAAGGTTAATATAATTACCCAAACCTGTCTAAAACCTATTGGTTGAATGGTTTTAGACCTATCCACACCTTAAAATTTAAATAATCCACTTTTGAGCCATTATATACCGAATATGAATTTATTATAAAATAATATTTCTAGCTTTTCCTAAGGTTCCCCTCACCCCTCTTATAAAAGGGCACTCCCCCTTCTCTCAAATTCATACTTTCAAAGCCTTTTGGTTCAACCAAAACCTACCCAAATATCCTCTCAACTTCCCTAAATTCAACCTATAGGCCTTAGTTTGATCATAAAGCCACCCTAAGGAGTCCTTTTGATCAAATCAAAAGGAAGAACCCGAAGAAGAGGTAATGTTTTCCCCACCCTCTTTCAAGTTCCTTTCTTCTTCAACTTATTCTTTCTTTGTTATTTCCATTATAAAATAATAACTCCAGTATCTTATATATACTTTTATATTATTATAAATATGGTACAACCATATCATTATTCTATACATCCTTTGAATGACATGTCACCATACGTGCGTACGTACGGCTTACCGTCTCCACATCATGGTGTAATTGTTATTCAATATATTATTATTTGGATGGGTATAATAATGATGTTTAATTCATGAAAATAATAAATATAACATCATAATGATTCTTTATATATGATATACCATCCAATTATATATTTTTTTAATATCAAAAGAATGATATTGTCGCTCGTGCGTACGTACGGACTACCGTCTCCACAAACGCGATGAGATTCATTCCCCATCGTATCCATTCAAGAATAATTCTCATTTGATGATTAAAAGTAATGTTTAAGAAATTTATATCATTATGGATATGAATAAAATAAAACCTATCCATAACAAACATGACTTATGTAACAAAACATATAAAAGAAAACGAGTAAGTTAACACCCGAAACGACGATAATACAAAAATATTATTAACAAAGCATTATTAGAAGATCATATATGATATCATAATTATGTATATGGTTCTTGTATGATTTAATAACATTGTTTTAACTATTATATAGGAGTTTAATATACCATCTACTAAGGAAAAGTACAAGGTAAGGGTTTATTTCACAATCTCTTCATTATCCGAGGTTGTTTATACATAATTATATACTGGGACCTCTTTATCATCCACATCCATGTTTCTTAAAAATGTATTTTAAATAATTATTAATATTTTATAGAATATGGGTTAAAGTAATTTATACCCTTGTTGAATTTTTATAAGATGTTTATAAAGGAATCTTTCTGTCCTTTTCCAAACAAGGTAATTTTAACCTTTTCGACAAAATTAAGGTAAGAATGTCTTTTTTTAACTTATACGGCAGGTGAGGCTATTTTCCACCATTGTAAAATCTTCAAAGATTCTCGTACAAGCTTATAAGAATATTTTAAATGTAAATGTTTTATTTTATAATTATTTTACTTTTAAATGATTTCAAAAAAGAGATATTTCTCTCAAATAGTTTTGATTTCATCTATGTCAACATCCTTTGATAGATTTTAAGATTATTTGAAGTTTATTTATTATTATACAAAACTTCCATATTTTATTGAAGGTTTTGTGATATGTTTTACAGTGGATGTGTTATTTTTATACCATTCATGCTTTATGGAGAAAGTATTTACATTTTGTATGCTAGTTTTAATACGAATTTTTATGTTATGTTTAAACCTGTTCATATGAGGAATGCATTGGACTTAATAAGTAACGGGTGGAGCCCACTATAGCTCCTGATGCATCGGTAGGTCTCATGAGAAAAAATATTGTCTTGGCACAAGGCCTTGACAAAATACTATTTGTATTCTTTGCACGAGGCCTTGACTATGTGGTTATGATAGTCTGTCATTATGCATTCCATCATTATGAAATTGGTTATTGATATTGCATGTGATTATTTGACTAGTATAATATCCATGTGAATACGTAAATGAAATTATTTCATTTTATCTTTTCCATATTATGATGAAGTTCAAGTTTAAAAGGTTTTTGTTTTATTTATACATTGCCTTAAATTTTTATTCTTATTTATGAAAGTTTCCACTATATTGTTATCCTTACTGAGCATCTGATCTCACCCCTTTCAATGTTTTACTTTTCCCAGGATGTGAAGAAGTAATTTATAAATTACCTACCGGGATAGTATGAGGGGATATGAAGACAAAATATTGTTGTAGTAGTTTTCACTTTATGATGTAATGTAAACTTTATAAATGTATCTAGTTATTCCAAGGCTACTAAACTAATCGGTCTTTCGAGACTTGATCTTTTGTGATCATGCCAATGTTAGGTAATAATGCACCGACTCTGGGTAACTGGGGTCGGGGCATTACAGTTGGTCTCAGAGGAAGTTTAGTACAAACCTTGGAAACTAGATTTAGATAAACTCTGATTAGAGCACATAGCCCTAAGATAGACATTGAGGATTAGTATAGAAGAACTTCCTAACATTGTGGTATTGTAGAGATTTTGTGAGTTTTCTGAGAAATAAATCCCTATATAGATACGATAAGGTAGAGGCGGATCTGGCATAGATGTACATAGGGGTAAAACCTGAAAAAACCGCTTTGATCTAGACTCGAATGTGAACTGGTGCACGACAACGGGCCTTGCTGCACTCTTGGTTACGACACTCCCGGGGGATATGCTTAGGATAATTCTCATTTTCTTTACAAACCATTATGAATGGTTTATGAGTATATAATTCCACAAAGAAAACATTTTTACGGTTATGGATTATATCCATAAATAGTTGAATTTATGTTAAGTGTTTTACAAGTATGGAATTATGTATTTTTTATTCATAAACTGATCTAGTTTATGCCATTGTTTAGAAATGTTTCCTAGTAGAAGAAATGGAAACCGTATCAATGCACGCACTCCATGTAGGGATTGACCTCCCACTCAAGATAATTATAGTGGAGCTGGTGATGCAACTGGTGCTGATCAGCTAATCACCATACTGGGCAACTCACTCAGGTTATGAATAATAACCTTACCCGTATGGAGCACCCTGATCCGCAGCGTGGAGGATCAATGTTAGATTGCTTCATGAGGCAAAAACCACCAACGTTCAATGGGATTACAAATTAATTAGTATCTGAGCAATATATAAATTCCCTAGAGAAAATATTTCAGGCTTTGGGGAGTAGTGAAAGGGAAAAAGTTATCATGGCAGTTTACCACCTCACTGGAGATACAGATCAATGGTGGTCCTTGATTCAAAACAAAAAGGAAGATGATGAAGTATCAAACATGGAATGGAGAGAGTTCAAAGAGCTTTTCTTAGAAAAATACTTTCCTCGTGACCGTCAAGTAGATATGGAAAGATAATTTCTGAGTCTGAGACAAAAGGAGGATGAGAATGTCACAAAGTATGAGGCTAACTTTACAAGGTTAGAAAGGTATGCGAGAGATTATATACATAACCCAAGAAGTAAGATTGATCATTTCTTTAATGGGTTAAAACCTTTTCTCCATTGAGAATTAGTCTCACAAACCTTCTCGTTGTATGAAGATATTGTCTCATGTGCTATCAAGACAGAAAAGGAATTCTCTAAGTCTTATAACTTTAAAGCAAAGCAGGAGAAGAAGAGATCTTCTGATCACTTTAGGAATGGAAATAAGGGGATGAAGGGAAAAGTTGAATATACATCCTATAGTAAATGTGGGAAGAAACACCCCGGTACTTGCTTAAAAGGAATGAGAGTCTGTTACAAGTGTGGTGAAAAAGTACACCAAGCTCGTGATTGCAAGGGGAAGAAGGAAGCTACCGATGTCCAATGATAAAATTGCAGGGAGATGGGACATTATGCAAATGAATGTCCTAAGCGTTAGGGGGAATTACCAAAGAAAAGGCCAAGGGATCAAGGAAAAGATTATGCTATCACTACTGCTGAGTTAGAAGCTCCAAAAGACATGGTGGCAGGTAATTTAATGGTTTTGTCAAGTTTAGAAAATGCATTATTTGATTCTGGATCATTACATTATTTCATATCTTCCTAGTTTGCTAAGAAAATTAGATATTTCCAATTTGATTTAACAAGGGAGTTGTCTGTTAAAATTCCTAAGGGAAGTATCATTGCAACAAAGTTTTGTGAATCAGTCTCCATTAGAGAACATAAATGTTCTTTATCTGCGGATCTCATCATCATACCTATGATTAAATTTGATATAATCCTTGGTATGGATTGTATTTCGGACCATGATGCAAAAATTTATTGTAAGAAGAAGGAGGTTACTATTTTTGATGATGATGATAAGGAACACCTTATCTTTAGAGCAGAATCACCACCACCTAATTCTTACCTAGATTCACCTCCAATAGCTCAACTAAATTCAATTATTGGGGAGGAAGAAAATGAAATGACTATGGGTGAGAAAAGGAATGTTCAAATAGAGGATGTACCTATTGTGAATGAATATGTAGATGTGTTTCTGGAAGATTTACCTGGACATCCTCCAGAATGAGAAGTTGAGTTTTCCATTGATTTAATTCCTGTATCAAGGCCTATATCGAAGACCCCTTATAGAATGGACACTGTGGAATTATTTGAACTAAAGAAACAACTAGAGTAATTGAGTAATAAGGGATTTATTCACCCTAGTGTTTCTCTATGGGGAGCCCCTATTCTTTTTGTTAAAAAGAAAGATAGATCTATGAGGTTATGTATTGAATACATGGAGATCAATGCTATAATTATAAAAAACAAGTATCCCCTACCTCGCATTGATGATTTATTTGACCAACTGCATGGAGCTCAATAATTTTCAAAGATTGAACTTCGATCTGGATATCATCAGTTGCGTGTGAAGAAGGAAGACATTCCGAAGAAAGCATTTTGAACCAGGTATAGGCATTACGAGTTTATAGTAATTCCTTTTGGATTGACTAATGCACCCTCTGTATTCATGGATATAATGAATAGAGTTTTCAAGGAATATCTCAATGAATTTGTGGTGGTATTTATTGATGATATCTTGGTATACTCCAAAATCTACGAAGATCATGAAAGTCACTTGCGCATTATCCTGAAGACTCTCAGAAGAATTGAACTATATGGGAAGTTTAGAAAGTGTGAATTCTGGCTTCAGGAGATCTATTTTCTTGTCCATATTGTCTCTAAGGATGGAATCTCTGTTGATACTTCTAAGACCAGGGCAATCCAAGAATGGCCTGCACCAATGAGTATAAATGAGGTACGTAGTTTTATTGGTTTAGCAGGTTATTATCGACTTTTCGTCTAGAATTTTTCCCGGTTGGCTAACCCATTAACAAATCTCACATGTAAAGGGGTTAAATTTGTTTGGACAAAAGAGTGTGAAGAATGTTTCAATGAACTGAAGAGAAGATTAGTCAATGCTACTATATTAACTCTACCATAGGGGAATGATGGGTTTGTTATTTATAGTGATGCATCGATGAAAGGACTTTGTTGTGTCCTTATGTAGAATGATAGGGTTATTGCCTATGCATGATGATAGTTGAAAATTCATGAGTAAAACTATCCTACTCATGATCTTGAGTTAGCAGCTGTGATCTTTGCTCTGAAGATGTGGAGACACTACCTCTATGGTGAAAAATGTGAGATTTATACTGATCACAAAAGTTTGAAGTATATTTTCTCACAAAAAGAACTCAACATGAGGAAAAGGATATGGCTTGAATTACACAAGGATTATGATTGCATGATACACTAACTCCTAGGGAAGGTAAACAAGGTGGAAGATGCTTTGAGCAGAAAAGATCATGGAGTTTTGAACAATATGTGAATTGAAAGGGATCCAATTTTCATGGATCTAGTGAAGATGGACATGGGAATAACCATGGAAGGTGAAACATCAATGCTTTTTCAAATGGTTTCCAAACCATATTTACTAGAAAGGATTAAGAGTTCTCAGACCGATGACGAATAATTTCAAAAGAAGATTAAAGCTGTGAATGATGGGAGATTGAGATACTTTGTGTATGAAGAAGGAATTTTAAAATTTGGGAAGAGAGTTTGTGTTACAGATATACCTAATCTGAAAAGGGAATTTTTAGATGATCCTCATAGCTCCAATTTCCTTATACACCCTGGGAGCACCAAAATGTATAGAGATTTTAAGGAACATTTTTTGTGGGACAACATGAAGAGGGAGATTGCTAATTTTGTGTTAAGTTATATGGTTTGTCAACAAGTGAAAGCTGGAAGGAAACAACCTGAAAAAGTCATGCAACCTCTTCCCATACCGGAGTGGAAATGGGATAATATTATGATGTAATTTTTCATGGGGATACCAAAGACTCCTAGAAGGAACGATGCAATATGGGTTATTGTTGATCATCTTACCAAGTCAACACATTTTCTTGCTATAAGATAAGATCTACCACTAGAACGTCTAGCAATACTATATATTAATGAAGTTGTGAGACTTTATGGAGTACCCCTATCAATTGTTTCTGATCGTGATACCCATTTTACTTCAAGATTTTGGAAGAGTCTTTAGAAGGCCTTAGATACTGAACTTCATTTGAGCACTGCCCACCACTCTCAAACAGATAGACAATCAGAATGGACTATTCAAACCTTAGAAGACATGTTGAGATATTTCTCACTTGACTTTCAGGGTATGTGAGATCAATATTTACCTATGGTAGAATTTTCCTATAACAATAGCTTCTATTCAAGTATTCAGATGGCACCGTATAAAGCGTTATATGAAAAGAGATGTCGCACACCAACATATTGGGATAACGTTGGCGAAAGAAAACTTGTAGGCCCAGAACTGGTAGAGGAAACGATAGAAAAGGTAAAGGAAATCCAAAACCACATCAAAGCAGCTCAAAGTAGGCAGAAGATCTATGATGATAACCGAAGGAAGGATTTGGAATTTCAGGTAGGAGATCATGTTTTCTTGAAGGTATCTCCATGGAAGGGTGTTATACATTTCGGTAAGAAGGGAAAATTAAGTCCTAGGTACATTGGACCTTTCGAAATTCTAGAACGAATTGGGGTTGTAGCTTACCGTTTGGAAATGCCGCCAAGTCTCTCCAAAGTTCACGATGTGTTCCACGTATCACTGTTGAGGAAATACATGCCTGACCCAATGCATGTAATCACCTATGAGGAATTAGAAATGGAACCTGATCTGTCTTATTGCGAAGATCCCGTTAGGATTCTTGATATGAGAGAACAAGTACTGAGAAACCAGACAACTCGTCTGGTAAAAGTTTCGTGGAGAAACCATAAGTTGGAAGAAGCAACGTGGGAACCCGAGGAACTTATGATAAAGAATCACCCATGTCTTTTCATGCGGTAGTATTCTAGAAATTTTGAGGACGAAATTATTTGAAGGAGGGTAGAATGTAACACCCCGAGCTTCCACTGTACGCTTCTCTTTGAATAATACAATAGCATGTGTTGTACGCAACTTCGAGTTCTAACACACACCACAACCAATCAAACTAGCCGTTATGAATAGTAATACCCACTTTTTGAAATTTTATAAATTTTATCTTTCAAAATGGACTTCATTTTTAGATTCGGAATATCAAAATTAGTCTAGGGTGAAATTTTGGTATTTTTCTGAAAACTTTCAATTTTTGATGAATAGTGAAAACACCAAGTCATGGTTTAAAATCAAATTTTTATTTAAATAATTATTTATTTTATTTAAATTTAATTATGGTAAAAATGGATACATAATACCTATATATGTTCAATGTAATTCATTGTAGTTAGATTAGAATCATTTTAGATATATAAAAATTTTATGGAACTTTTCACCGTCTTTTACCCACCTCCTAGGAGAATGTGGGAATTCTCATAACACTTAATTTTACCACTTCTGTGAGTGGAATTTTGAAAATCATAGAGAAATTATTAATATCAAGGAGTAAAATGTGGTTCAACTAGATAAAAATAATTTTTGTTGAATAGTAACTTTTAACTTTTATTTACCACGGTTAAAAGTAAATAGGGTAATTAAGGGTAAAAATGATATTAATATTACCCTAACACATGTCCAAATTCTATTGGACAAGGGTATATCAACCAAAAACAACCTTAGGAATAAAATATTATCATTTAGTTCCACTTGGATTATATTAGGACATTTATTATTATTTAACTCAAAGAAGGGTTAAAAGAGTTAAAATCAAAGTTTAATAACTAAAATATTTTTAATATAGGGTTATACATAAGATAAATTCTATTATAAATATTTATCAGAAATATAAAAAGATTTCATACATAATGGTATTTTATTTATAATTTTTAGACATTAAATAATTTAATTTATTTATGACACAATGGTGATGCAGTAGTTACCTAATTAATGAAATATTAAAATAATTGATATTATAAATATAAAAATAAATGTAATTTGAGACTTTTTATGAATTAAATTAAATTTATAGGTTAATATGACATATTAGGATTGGTTATATAAATTTTTTTCTAAGTAATAATGCTGTTATGAAATTATCAAAAACAAAATACCCAATAGTGTCAAAATTGACATAAAAGAGTTTTTAAAAAACATATTATATTATTAATTTATATTCTCTTCCTAAAAATATAAGGTTCGACCAAAGGAATTATATCATGATAGGTGTATTATTAATGGACCACTTGGGGGTCTCTTGGATGTATATAGTAAGTTTATTAACTATATAATATAAAATTACAAAGTGACATGGTAAATGTCAAACTAATTATCCAAGAGTTAAAACTAAAAGATAAGGTTAGTATAATGACCCAAACCTATCTAAAACCTATCTGTTGAATGGTTTTAGACCTATACCCACCTTAAAATTTAGATAATCCACTTTGGATCCATTAGAAACCGAATATTAATTTATTATAAAATAATATTTCTAGCTTTTCCTAAGGTGCCCCTCACCCCTCTTATAAAAGGGCACTCCCCCTTCTCTCAAATTCATACCTTGAAAGCATTTTGGTTCGAAAAAAACCTGCCCAAATATCCTCTCAACTTCCCTAACTTCAACCTATATTCCTTAGTTTGATCATAAATCCAACCTAAGGATCCCTTTTGATCAAATCAAAAGGAAGAACCTGAAGAAGAGGTAATGTTTTCACCACCCTCTTTCAAGTTCCTTTCTTCTTCAACTTCTTCTTTCTTTGTTATTTACATTATAAAATAATAACTATAGTATCTTATATATACTGTGATGTTATTATAAATATTGTACAACCATATTCAATATTCTATCCATCCTTTGAATGAAATGTCACCATACGTGCGTACGTACGGCTTACCGTATCCACGTCGTGGTGTAATTGTTATTCAATATATTATTATTTGGATGGGTAAAATAATGATGTGTAATTCATGAAAATAATAAATATAACATTATAATGATTCTGTATATATGATATAACATCCAATTATATATTATTTTAATTTCAAAAGAATGATATTGTCGCTCGTGCGTACGTACAGACTACCGTCTCCACGAACGCGATGAGATTCATTCCCCATCGTATCCATTCAAGACTAATTCTCATTTGATGATTTAAAGTAATGTTTAATAACTTTATATCATTCTAGATATGAATACGATACAACCTATCCATAACAAACACGACTTATGTAACAAAACATATAAAAGAAAACGAGTAAGTTAACACCCGAAATGACGATAATACTAAAATATTATTAACAAAGCATTATTAGAAGATCATATATGATATCATAATTATTTATATGGTTCTTGTATGATTTAATAACATTTTTTTAACTATTATACAGGAGGTTAACATACCATCGACTAAGGAAAAGTACAAGGTAAGGGTTTATTTCACAATCTCTTCATTATCCGAGGTTGTTTATACGTAATTATCTACCAGGACCTCTTTATCATCCACATCCATGTTTCTTAAAAATGTATTTCAAATAATTCTTACTATTTTATAGACTATGGGTTAAATTCATTTATACCCTTGTTTACTTTTTATAAGAAGTTTATAAAGGAATATTTCTGTCATTTCCAAACAAGGTACTTTTAACCTTTTAGACAAAATTAAGGTAAGAATGTATTTTTTAACTTATACGGAGGGTGTGGCTATTTTCCACCATTGTAAAATCTTTGAAGCATCCCTTACAAGATTGTAAGAATATTTTCAAAGTAAATGTTTTATTTTATAATTATGTTACTTTTAAATGATTTCAAAAAAGAGATATTTCTCTCAAATAGTTTTGATTTCATCTATGTCAACATCCTTTGATGGATTTTAAGATTATTTGAAGTTTATTTATTATGATACAAAAATTCCATATTGTATTGAAGGTTTTGTGATATGTTTGAAAGTGGATGTGTTATTTTTATACCATTCATGGTTTATAGAGAAAGTATTTACATTTCATATGCTAGTTTTAATACGAATGTTTATTTTATGTTTAAACCTGTTCATATGAGGAATGCATTGGACTTAATAAGTGACTGGTGGAGCCCGATATAGCTCCTAGATGCATCGGTAGGTCTCATGAGACAAATAGTGACTTGGAACAAGGCCTTGACAAAATATTATTTTTAGTCTTGGCACGAGGCCTTGACTATGTGGTTATGATAGTCTGGAATTATGCATTCCATCATTATGAAAGTGGTTATTGATATTGCATGTGATTATTCGACTAGTAGAATATCCATGTGAGTAAGTAAATGGAATTATTTCAGTTTATATTTTCCATATTATGCTGAAGATCAAGTTTAAAAGGTTTTTGTTTTAGTTATACATTTCCTTAAATGTTTATGCTTATTTATGAAAGTTTCTGCTATATTGTTATCCTTACTGAGCATCTGAGCTCACCTCTTTCAATGTTTCACTTTTCCCAGGATGTGAAGAAGTAATTTATGAATAACCTATAGGGATAGTAGGAGGGGATATGAAGACAAGATTTTGTTGTAGTAGTTTTCACTTTATGATGCAATGTAAACTTTATGAATGTATCTATTTATTCCAAGTCTACTAAACTAATCGGTCTTTCGAGACTTGATAATTTGTGATCATGCCAATGTTATGTAATAATTCACCGACTCTGGGTAACTGGGGTCGGGGCGTTATAATCATGGTACGATCAAAACCCCATAACTAAACATTTTCACTCCTGGTAAAAGTCTTATATCCTAATACATTTTAATTAATAAATCAAATGTGATAAAATTTCAAGATTATTATGAAATAAAATTCATCATGTCTTGTTTATGAAATCAATTTTCCTATCATTTTTCTTCTCTCACATTCTAATTTGTTCAACATCATTTATTCACCTGTGCAACACATCACAACCTACCTCACATAGATATTTTACCTCTTCAATCAAGGAACATAATAAAGTGAATTTATGATATTTTCTTATAGTTCATGTGATCTTTCCATATTATTTCCAAGATTCTTAGTCCTATACCTTCAAAAAACTAGTGTGTTACTGAAGAGGACTTCCAACAGGTTATTCTAAGGTTCAAGGGTTGGTAGGATTTAATGTTTAAAAATATGAGGTAGAATAAGCGTGTTTAATATCTTATGTACAAAACATATAAAAATTCAGCAAGTGTTCACAATGAATGTACACACTTAACCCCTAAAAAAGTGTATCACCTATAAATAATTATCCCCATTGTCCATTTTTGCAGGTCACAACCAAATAGTGAATAATAATGATTAAACATCCTCTTTTCTCCATTTTATTGTTTTTTTATGTTTTTCTTCAATGTACAAAACTATATTTCTTTAATATATAGTTTTTTGGAGATAAAGAGGGAAACATGTGTAAAACAATGATGCAATATGGCTTGTGAACCCATTTCCCAAGGAAAATGTAGGTACCCTTTATATCAACCCATAACAATGACTCTCTCCCTATAATTCCCATAGAAATGCCCTATCACCCACACTTACTCAAAATAAAACAATAATATACACAAGAAATGGGTAGGTGGGATAAATTATCTTGTAATGTGGATACCTAATTAGCATTTCATGATCTATAAGGCTTAAGAAGGATAAAATATCAAGGTGGCCAAAAATAGAGGTTAATTGTACAAAGGAATTTTCAATGAACAATTGCCTCTATCATGAATATGGCATACTAGAATCTTATGGATTCAAACAAAATCAAGGAAAGTTCTAGTTTTTCTACATGACCTGAGACTCTTAAGAAAGTGATTAAAAGTAAGAATATGCAATAAAGGGATTATAATGTCTCTCGGATAAGGGATTAAAATATTGGTCAGTGGTAATGAGGCATGAAGTTCAAAAAATCCATTAAAAACCTAATAATGATTTGAAAATACAAATTATAGAAAAATATTCCATATCAACATTCATTTGGAAAACATGTTTCCAAAAAATATGGAATTTTCCGCAAAATCGACTCAAGCATGAAAAAAATGATTTTGGATATTATTTTTAAAATCAATGTTTAAAAACAAAAAATAAATAAAAATAAACGAAAAATGATTTTTTTCATTTTTTGTTTGTTTTTTTATTCCTAACTATGACATGTCACCCCCACACCTAAAAATTACATTGTCCTCAATGAAAATATTTTAAAAATATAGATAAGTAAATAAAGGTAGGGAGAAGGGGAAACCTGCCAAGTGGTGTCATATGTGTCTTCTATCAGTTGGATTTACTCCATGAGATGCTTTAGAAAATCCTCATAGAAGTGTTTTAGAGTCTTCCCATTGACAATAATATTTTGTCTACTCTTCTCATGAAAAAACTATATAGCACTGAAAGGGTAAACATCAGTAATATTATAAGGACCGAGCCATCAGGAACAAAGATTACCTGGGTGGAGCTTTAGCCGAGAATTTTACATGATGAGCTTCTCACCAATATGAAACTTCTTCTGATTAATCATACCATCATGGATATCCTTTGTCTTCTCTTTATAGATTTGGGATTTCTCATTTGCATCACATTTAATTTCTTCCAACTCCTGAATCTACAACTTCCTATGATAACCTGTATCTAAGAGATTCATATTACATTCTTTAACAACCCAATATTTATGATACTATACCTATACTGGGAGGTGAAAATCCTTTCCAAACACTATACTATATGGTGACATTCTGATTGGGGTTTTAAAAGATGTACGGTATACCTAAAGTGAATCATCCAAGTGCAAACTCTAATCTTTTCTATTAGGTTGTACCATTTTTCTAACATTTTCTTAACTTTCTAATTTTAGATTTTTTTGTCTGTTATTTTGGGGGTGATATGCTGTGGAGACTTTATGAACAACCCCATACTTATGAAGCAAAATTTTCACATTGTGATTTCAAAAATGTGAACCCTGGTCACTAATGACAAATCTCAGTAAACCAAACCTACTAAAAATATGGGACCTAAAAAAATCAATAACCACTCGAGAGTGATCGGTCCTAGTGGCATTTAATTCCACCCATTTAGATACATAGTCAACAAAAAATAATATATAAATAAATCCAAATGAATTTGGAAAAGGCCCCTTGAAGTCAATGCCCCATGCATCACAAATCTCACAAAATAACATGGGATGTTGGGGAATTTCATTCCTCTTGGAGATATTCTATGTGAATTGACATCGAGTTCACAACTTACAAAACTGATTGGAATATCTATACAATGTTTTCCAATAAATTCCTAAGTTATGAACCTTCTGAGCTGTACGTTGATATCCAAAGTGACCCCCACAAGCCAAAGTGTGGCATAAGGTCAAAACAGAGGTGAAATCATGGCCAATGACACACCGACAAAAAAATTGGTCACTAAAAATTCTCCACAAATATGGGTCATACCAAATGTACCATCAAGAATCATAATTAATCCTCTGAGATTGTGAAGTGATGAAACCAGTGGGGAACCTAGATGTTGCTAGAAAATTCACAATGTCTGTATACCAGGGGGTAAGGTCCACAACATCACAAAGGTCCTCATGAGGGAAGAATTCTACAATGGGGAGGAGTGAGTCAATATGATGGTCCAGTGATGGTAAAATTCTACTAATGTGGTCAGATACCACATTTTCCACTCCTCTCTTATCTCTAATCTCAAGGTCACACTTCTAGAGGAGTATCATCCACCGAATGAGGTGGGTCTTAGCTTTAGGTTTCTTTAAGAGAAAACAAAGGGAAACATGATCAGAAAAGACAATGATTTTTGACCTGATAACATATGAAAAAAACATTTCCAAGGAAAACACAATATAAATAAGTTCTTTTTTAGTGGTTGTGTAGTTTTACTGGGAAGGGTCAAGGGTATGTGAGGCATACACAAGGATGTGAGGAGCCTTCTCAACCCTTTGTGATAAAACTACCCTGACTGCAAAGTTAGAGGCACCACACATAAGATCAAATGGGAGATCCCACCTTGGTGGTTGGATGATGGGAGGTTATGCGAGACTCATTTTTAATGAATTGAAATCATCCTCACAATTTTTATCAAACAAAAATTTAGAATCTTTTTATAATAACAAAGATAAGGGAAGTCGAATATTACAGAAGTCTTTAATGAATCGGTGGTAAAAACCAGTATGAACTAAGAAATATTTCACCTAAAGAACAAATTTTGGATGTGGAAGGGTTGAAATTAACTCAATTTTTGATTTATCCACTTAAATTCCCTCATTTGAAATAACATTCCCAAGAACTATCTCCCGTTCAACCATGAAATGACATTTCTTGTAATTTAATACAAGATCTTTATCTATGCAATGACGAAGGATAGAACCTAGGTGATCCAAATAGTCATCAGAGGAAGTTCCATAAACCATGAAATCATACACAAAAACTTCCATTCAATTCTATAGGTACTCAGAAAAATACTCAACATACATCGCTAAAAAGTACCGGGAGCATTACATAGACCAAATGGAATCCTTATGTATGAAAATGTGCAAAATGGATAGGTAAATGATGTCTTTTCTTGATCTTTAGGGGATATATGGTTTTGAAAATAACCCAAATATCCATTAAGGAAACAATAATGGGACTTACTAGCCAATATTTCTAATACCTGGTCAATGAAATGTAGAGGAAAGTGGTCCTTTCTTGTGGATTTATTTAGTCGATGGTAGTCAATATAGACTCTCCAACTGTTTTTCACACTTGTTGGAACCAATTTATTCCTTTCATTAGACACTACTATTATTCTAGTTTTTAGGCACAATTTGAATTACGCTAACCCATTTACTATCAGATATAGGATAAATGATCCTAGTAGTAAGTGATTTACTGACTTCCAATTTTACCACTTCAAGGAGAGTAGGATTCAACTGGTGTTGATCCTACCTTACGGGCTTAGCCTCATCATCCAAAAGTATATGGTACATAAAAATAGATGGGATAATCTTGAGAATATCTTCCAAAGTCCATCCAATCACTTTTTTACACTCTCTTAAAAGGTCAATCAGTTTTGATTCTTGTTTTAGAGAGAGGTTATTGGCAATAATGATGGGTAATTGGTTAATACCCTCAAGACTATAATATTTCAAATTAGATGTAAGTGGTTTTAATTCCAACACCAGTGGTTTTTGGATTGATGGAGGGGATTAAGATGGAGTGAGGTCCATGCAATTTTCTATCTTTTCATGTTTATTCTATAAGGATAAAGAATCTATTGAAATGATATTTTAAGAATCATCGACAGTCATGGGTACCTCAGAATGAACACACTCTTAAATTAAAGCACAAAATTTACACTCATCAGAACCCACACAACACTGAAAACATGAATCAAAACCCAAATCATCCAAGGTTTAAGGAGAGAAAATTAAATCTGAGTATGGGTCGAGGAGAGATTTTTGTGTGTGTGTTTTATTAGATATCACTTCCATAAAATAGATAGGGAGAGTGGAGTGCTCTTCAATGAAGTGTTTCATGGAATCAAGAAAGTTAAAACTTACCTTTTCTCCACCAAAATACATGGACAATGTACCATTGTGAACATTAATGATCATATTTTCTATTTTGAGGAATGTCCTCTCAAGTATGAGTGGAGAATGTCCTTGGGTTTTGGTATCCTTCATCTCAATAATGTAGAAGTTGGTGGAGAATATGAGATTCTTCACTTTTACAAGGATGTACTCAACCACTCCTGATGGTTTTGTTGTGCTTCAGTTGGAAAGATGAAATACGATTCTTGTTAGTTTAAGATCTCCAACCTATAGAGAAGTGTATATATAGTAAGGCATTACATTAATTGAAGAACTTAAATCTAGCATAACATCTGAAAAGAATGTCTCCCCTATGGTTCAAGGTATCGTGAAAGTTCCGAGATCCTTGCAATTGGTTGGCATTGATGGTTGAATCAAGGCTGAGACATTCCTTCCTAGGTTGAATCTCTCATTCCCCTTCAATTTCCTTCTATGGGTTCAAATATCTTTAAGAAATTTGCCATATTGAGGGATTTTTTTAACTGCATCCAATAAAGAAATGTTAACTTTCACCTTTTTAAATGTATCATTTATTTCTTTATCAATGTCATTATGAAAATTCTTCTTAGATTTAAAGAGTATTTGGGTGAAAGGAAGAGGAATGGATTGTTCATGGGAATACTCAATGATAATTGGTTTACCCTTTTGATTTTTTTCTTCATTGGAATCATTTATGGGTGGAGAATGAGTGTTTTTAAGATAGGGACATACCTGTTGTGTAGAATTAGTAGAAAGAGAAACTTCTTTACCACTATGAAGTGTAATTGTACATACATTAACTTTTTCATTCAGATTATAAATGTTTTGGGATGGTAGTTTTCCACAACCTTGTATCTTGATCTCACCGATGGTGTTTTCTAGTTGTCTCACTTGAGTTCGTAAGTCTTGAATTGCCGAATGTGTGGTCTGTTGGAACTAGAGGTTCTAGGTTTCCATTTTCTTCACCATTTCCTTGATACTTGGTTAATATTTTGGATGATTATGATTTTTTTGAGATGTTTATGGATAATAAGGTTTCATACCTTGGCCTTGTTGATACCAGTTCTGCTTGGGGTAGCTTGAGTTTCTTCATTGTCGGTACTGTGGTTGTGCTTGCCACCCGGGGTTTGGATTTGGACTAAATGGTTCTTTCTTTAAGGTTGGTTCTTTTTGGAATGGTCACCCAAGGAATAATAATACACAAGACTCATTTGAATCCTAAAATTGTGGGCACTGGTAAAAAAAAAAGAGTGTTATCAGAACAAATACCACAGTGTGATGGAATAGGAAGAGATTGTGAGTTACCTTGTGTTTGAGCTAATTTCCTTAAAAGGGTATGCATCTCATAAATTTTATTATATACCTTTTATTCTAGGGATAAATGAATTACCATATGAACTCCTTGGGTTGGTGCAATTTCTCGTGTACCAAATTTTTGTGCATTTTGAGCCACGTTGGCTATAAGTCACGAGTAGCAGAAGAAATTTTATTAACTAGGGAACCACCAGTTGCAACATCATCCATTCCATGATTCATGGGGATACGTCCCTCATAGATGTATTGGATTAATAGTTTTTCACTAATTTTGTGGTGGGGTCATCTTGAAGAATGTCTTTGAATCTCTCTTAGTATTCACGAAGGGTCTCTCCTTATGATTTCCTAATGCCACAATTTTCTTTCCTAATTGATGCAGTTTGAGAGGCAGTGAATAAATTCTCTAAAAAGAGTCTTTTCAGGTCATTCCATCCCCAAATTTTGGTAGGAAGATATTATATCTAGTATTTTACTACACCGTAAATGGATAAAGGTAATACCATAAACATAATTAGGTCCTCAAACACATTTTGGGGTTTCATGGTGGAGCACACTATGTGAAAATATTTGAGATGTTTATGAGGGTATTCACCAGGAAGGCCATGGAATTTAGGAATAAGGTGGATAAGTCCTGATATCCTCTCAAAGTTGTATTATTCTTCAAGATATTGGATATATGCAGGTTGGTACTCTATATCAGGGGTGGCCAGTTCTTTTAATGTTCGGTTATTTGCAGCCATGTTTTCTTAGGTTTGATTTGGTTCAATTTTTGATTGGATCTAGACCACTTCAACTTCCAAAAGGGGTTAATCAGTGTTAATTTATTTACCTAATATATATTACCTAATTTTCGAGTGAATCAACTTGTCAATTTTAGGTTCAAATTCAAGTAGTGTTTCTTTTCTAGATCTTGTCATGCAACAATGATGTCCAGTTTGATTGATTAATTGATTGTTTTTTTAATTTTTTTAATTTTTTTATGGAAGATGAATAAAATAAAAACACTTTTGAAATTAAAGGAGAAAAGAAAAGATAATTTTATATTACTTAATTAGAGAGATATAGATATGAAGAGAGAGAGAATAAAAAAAACAAACAAAAGAAAAAAATAAAACCCCCAAAAAAAATCAAAAGGGAAGTGGGATATTGAAAGGAGTAATAAATAAAAAGGAAAATAAATAAATTAAAGAAAATAAATAAATAAAAAATGATCTTGGATCACCAAAAATGGTGCCAAAAGTTTATTTCATTGCCGAGCACATCAAAGTAGTTGTTCAGTTTTTACTAGAATTTTTGCAGTATAGAAGGAACCCTAGGCCCTCTCTCGATGAAGCCTTAGATCATTAATTCAAAAATATTGTTTTGATTATTAAAATTAAAGGGGAATGTGATTTTTTGAAACATGGGGTTCTAAGAATAAATATGATAATAGAAAAATGGAAGCAATTAAACAAAGTAGAAATGAACAAGATTAATTAAGCGTGATCAACCTAGGGAAATATCTTGATGCTCATCCTTCATCGCTTCAAGAGATAGGGTTATGATCTTTTAATCCTTGGGTTTTAACAAATATAACTATAATTTTATTGAGTTTAAACTAGGATACCTCTTAGGGTTTTTTCAAAAACACACAATGACTCACCAGATGCCACTAATGATTAGGTGATTTGTGTTCGACTTCATAACCAAAACTCACCAAGAAAACACACGAAGAACTCGATGCGCTGTCCAGGTTTGTATGTTATTTCATTGTGTTACCATGAAATAAAATTTCATGTTCATGGAAGTGTTTATGTGACTTCAATTAACCAATATGAACCACATAAACACCACAAATGAAAGGGGGACGAAGAAGTGGTGAATGGTGTGTGAAACATAACATGAATGGGTAACCCCATACATGATCATATGAGTTTGAGCATGAAATTCTAGTACATCACTCAATAAAAGAAGAAAATAGGATTATAAAAACAAAACACAAACCTATAATTTAAAATATCATTCAATTATTGTAAAAAACAAAGCTCAGAATATACAATATGTTCCTCCCCAGGTGATCACAAAGAGTTTAGAACTCCATGGGAGGGGAGGAAGATAATGATGATAAAGTAGAACCTCCCATGACCTCCAGAACTTATAGGATTTAGTATAGTAATAATTGGGGACTTCAAAATGTTATAACCATGAATCATGGTCAAACTTACAAATGGGGTTCCCAAGGTCTCTTTTTATAGGAAAATTGGAAGACAGTTTTGAGCACACAGATTGTGTAAAACCACTTGTACCATTTTTTTCGACCTCCATACTATAATATCTCACTTTGGAGAAAACTAAAAGTTATATACCGAACTATTTAATATCTTCATCGAAATGTTGGCATCATTTTGACAACTACAGCTCGATATATTGATAAAATATAGAACACCACTTTTGACTTTGTACAGATTTGATTCCATGGACAGATCGGTTCGGATGGGAATCGTAGAGGCTGAGTGGGGCTTGGGTTCTTTTAGATGAAATGTAGACCATTATAATTTAAACCAGAATACAAAATTTTATCCCATTATAAGCATGATTTAGTATCAGTATACAGTTTAGTCCACTGGTGTGCTTGAATCCTGTATAGATTAGACCATTTTTCTTGGACTTTATCATGAGCCCTCCAAATCACCTCTACCTATAATGTAATTATCAAAACAAGTAACATTTCACTTTTTAAAAGTGTTAAAAACAAAATAATTGAATAAAAAATGAAGTTAAATTTGTTATTATACTTTAAATTTTCAATACAAAACTAGATTAACACATTGGTATAAGGGTAAAATAAAACAGTGAATCTTGGTACGATCATTTTCTAATTTTGTGATATTGTTTAAATGAATAGTATAGTTTTTATACATTTACCCCCTATTTCTTTAACATTTCATGCACTGGTTGAAGATGGTTTTTTTATTGATATTTTTTGTTTCTAGTGTTATGATTACTCTTACATATATTCATGAATAAGGATACCTTTATGAGATTTTGAATTGAAACCCAATTTTAGGTTTCAAGAAAGGTGGGGGTTGAGCTATAATTGATGTATTTGTGGTGGAGATTTTTGTGTTATGTTTGAAAGATATGTATAGTTAAATAGTGTATTCCCTTGGATTATGTAACACTTATAATGTTTTTGATATAATTCATGAGATACGTGCTAACCTCATTGGCTTCCTTGGAAGTGGTATGCAGGTGATGGATGATGCAACACTACCACCAAGATAAGGTGCCTTGATTGTGTTATCTTATATATATTAGAAGGATTCTATTTTCCTTGTATAGATATTTGATAGTATTAAGAATCTTAAATAAGAGATCCTATGATTAAAATGGATGCATTGGGTTTTGAATATCACTTCCCATTTAAGAAATGTGTGTATAAATCATTTAGAGTTAGTGCATGGATTTGAGCCCTAGATTTGAACTGTTTGAGGTGTCTGGAGGCATGTTAGTTATATATATTTCCTTGTTTTTCATTATGAAATCATCAATATGAATGTTCTGAGGATTTTTGTTCTCCCAGTTCTTTATTAGTGGTTATCTATGGTTTAGGAAGTGATTTGTTTCATAGGATGGCAACCCTACTCCTTTCTTTAAAAATAAAGTATTTTAAATGGTTTAAGGGTTATTTTAATGGGTTAATTATTTTGAAATGATGCTGCTTGAGGAGAAAGGATTAGTTAACTGGAAGTTAGTTTTGTATTATTGTGGTTAGAATTTTCTTTCTTTACTGTATTTGGACTCCTTTACTGGCGAGGTTCATTTTTGTGATGTATTCCCATATTTGTGAGATTTCTAGAATTTTTTTTGAACGTGAGTTGGAATCATAACCTAATAGTTTCGAGATTTCTATGATATTATGTGGTTAAGTTTCTCTATATCTAGAATGATAATAAATGTATCCTACTCTATAATTGAATGATTTGGGTTGAGGATGAGGATAAAAAAGTTGTCTTGGGATCTATAAGGATATTTCCAAGTCTAAAAATGAAATTCCATAAAAATGGGGGTGTGGGTAGAGTAAATCATGTAGATAATCCAAATAATCTCATTATAAAGGTTAGTTAATCTAAAAAATGAAGATATTATTTAAGAATTTCAAATGGTTGAATAATCCAGTAACTTATATAGACCTTAAGAATATTATTATGGATAATAAGATTTATATTATTTGAATTATTGTTATAAATATTCTTATTAACTACTTAAATATATTGGATTGGGAAAAGATGGGATTAATGTTCATGAAACATAACATAAAATTGACTGATGCTAAAACCCATTAGTTTCCAATTGAAAAAGGTATTCATTTATCTATTTTCTATATAGGGAGTCAACATATTACTTTTTTTTATAATAATCAAATTTGAAATGTTTGATCTCTATTATTTATGTTACCTCCAAGAATGCATTAATTTGGAGGAGGTTGAACATGATCTTTTATTTATGAATATGAATAGTTCAGCTAGCCCATATGGATTCACCAATAATTTTCAATCCATTATCGGGTGATTATTCATAAAGACATATTTCAATATATTAGGAAATTATTCTCTATTGGGATCACATAAATCATACGCTCAATCTTCTAGAGAACCAGTATTTTGTTTTAATAGTGTTTTCTATGTGGTGAGTTATCATTAATTATCTATAATGATTTTTTTAAATCATCATGTGGAATGTTGACATGTAAAATGTATTTTACATGATGTACTTTCTTGTTTGGATTGAATAACTTGTGTGAACTATTGGAATTTAATTAAAAATTGATATTAAGAGTGGTATAGGTGACTAAATCATGCGTGATTTTTAAAAGAGATGGTGAGTTATAAAATTGGTATAAGAAGTGGTTTAAATAAGGGTTTAATATGGAAATTTCTGCAATAATCAATGCTGGAAAGTAAGGAATTATGTCCTATAATATTTTAAAAATTTTTTAGGCCTACCATTGAGTTAAAAAGATTTTTTTAATGCTTATAGAAGTTTATAAACATAATTAAAAGGGGATTGATTGAAATTAATAATGCTTAATGACTAGATATATGGGTTAAAATTGATGATTAAATTATTAATTAATAAACTCAAGATATGAGTCCTAGAGTGGTTTGTTTGGGTAGTGGGGTATAAAGTATAATTAATTTGTTGGACTTAAATATGTGTTTGGTATGAGGTTAAGAAAACATTAAATAATTAATTTAAGTGAATAAATTATTTATAATTAAATTTAATATGTTTATATTAATAATTTTTGTTTTAAAAATGATGGTTTTGATTTGATAACTTTAAACGATGAAATTATCTAGAGAAGATGTTTTGGAGAAGTTTGACATGGATATAATTCTTGTGTTTTCTTTTGATGTCAACAAAAAAATAATGTTCAAAATGAAGTGATATTTGACAATCCATTTGATATTATGTTCATTATAAAATTTATTTTGTGTTTAAAGATGATGAGAATCAGTTTTAAAGAGTTTGGAGAAAATATGGAAGTATTTTGATATGTTTTGGAATTTAGTGCCACGTTAAAAAATTTATAGGACTAGAGGTGTATGAGTTACTCTGAATGAAGTTCGAGTCATTACAATGTAATCACCTATCTACACTGTAGAAAATTATAGAATACGATATAAATGGAATATAGTATGAAAAGAATAATAAAGGGTATTAATAAGAATAAGTTTATAAATAGCTTAAAAATTTTATATTAGTGGAATTTGTATTGCAATTTAAAATTATGTTTGTTACTTCTAGTGCGTGATATATACTATGATTCATGCATGCATGTTGTTGGAGTGATGTGTGATAGAAAAATAAAAAAAGCGATCACTCTATAAAAATTATTGAGAATATTTTTGAGCGAAACAATAAGAATAAGTGTCTATGTGCTACAATGTTTTCAAATATTAATTTTTTGCAAACATCTATTTATATATTTATAGATATTAATCAATATAAATATATGATGTGTCTATTTTTTCAATTTAATTCATTTTAATCTACTTAATTTCAGTATATTGTTTGATCACACACTATTTATACCTCAAATAAAATTATTTTGGTGGTAATGCTAACCATATGAAAAATCAACAGACAGGTTATGCCTAATCCATCATCAGGAAAGGTTGGTTCTTCCTCAACATCAAAAGGAATAGTTTATGTTTTGGGATCCTCCCCAGTTAAGTTTTATCCCATTAAAAATATAGGTTCTTTCTATACTAGAATTCTTTTTATTGAGTTTCTAATTATATGTGTGAAAAATTCACATTTTAAATAATTTTAAATATTAATCCAAATTCCTAAATCAAGTACTCAATAAAATCTTTAATCTATTTTTCTCATAAATATATTATAATTTTTATAAATTCACATGTACATAAATATAGTTGTTATGAATTTTTTTAATGAATCTAAATAATTTAAAATTTAATAAATTTTATTTCCATAATTTTTAAATAGAAAAATTATAAACGAGTGTCATACTTGATTCCTCTCATGTTACGGTATCATAGTCCATCCCAAAGTATGGAGTTATTTCATAGAATCCTTGTTTTTTATTTCTTTTTGATGCTTCCAAGAAAATAAATTTTAATAATTCAAAACAGACTATTGATGAAAATCATCATAATTTCCATTCAACAACCTCAACATTGATTAATAATTAAAATTCAATACTCCACCAATGAGAAATCATTTACCTATAATTTTCTAATAGATACTAATTCATGAAAGGTATGGCCTATAAATATGTACCAACTCCAATAATCCAACCACTATACAACTCTTGTTTATATGATCTCCACAAATCACCTAATTCCATGAGTCATACAGTACTCAAAACCTCACTATCAAGAAAATTATAATGAAACTGGAACCAAAATATTAATTTGTATAAATAAAATAATAATATAACATTAAATACAATTAAATTTATTACCCATATTTTCACCCAATAATTATCCTTTAATTTATTTTTAAGGTTTCTCTAGGAGAGTGGCTTGATGGGAATGATCTCAGAGTATTTGGAAAGAGTTTCCATAAAACTCCTACATTCTCACCCTAATTTTCCAATCATTTGATTATCCATATTGTACTCAACCATCAGCTGTGTGCGGTAGTTCCACACCACACACATGCATGTATTCCCATGCATCCTAGTGGAAGATCCAGTTGTAGAAGGAATTTTTTTTATATCAATACATCTTATAAAGAAAATAAATTATGGTCAAAAAAATTTACTAGGGTTTTATAAATATACCTGATCCAAGATGATCAGTGGGTACTGTTGGATCCCTAGGCTCTGAAATATCATTAAACTATACAGTAGGATTGGGATCCAATGTTTTCTCATGAGGCCCAGAATGTGTTGTAGTGGAATTAAAAGAAGGATAAATGTAGAATGTTGGGAATAAAGAAGTATAAGAAAAAGAATATGGGATAAACATCTTTAGAAAAGTATAATATTGATTAGGATTAGGATCCATCATTAGATAAGGGAAATAAAGATGAGGAGGATAATATGCTAATGGTGGTGAAAGTATAGGTGGCCTAAATATCCCATGTGCCTCTAATGACACTATTGGATAAGAAGGGATAGGGTGTGAATGGGTACGATGAGTTGTGTGATCAACTCTAGTACCACTCCCTCACATCATCTGGTCGATCTCCACATCTACTATGTTTATTGGAGAATAATTTCCTCCTAGGTGGTGGATCCTAATTAAAATTTTAAAAAAAATTAATCACATGAAATTATATGTTATTTATATATATATATATATATTTGAAATAAAATTATCACAATAGGCACCAGAGGAGGAAAACTCATCTCTCTCATGTGGCAATTATTGTCTGACATCCTCTTCATTCATATATCTTCATTTTTTTTCAATTTTTGTATTTGAAAAAAATATGAATTTATTTATAAATTCATAAATATTGTATAAGACAAACAAGAAATAATATGTGACATGACTTAATTAAGGAATACCAATTTTCAAACCAAATAAATGATACACAGTGATATAAAACATAATATTGTATTAAGTGGGAATAATATAAAAACCTAAAATACATGTCATAGAAAAATCAATATGTTCAAATTTGTATGTTTATCATGGGTATGATATAGTTTTATTCTATTTCTGATTCAATCCAATTAAGTTTTGTTTATATCATTTGGTTTGTTTTTTTAATTAATTATGTTATTTTCCCATTTTTTGGTTAGGCCATTTGGTTCATATTTTGGGTTAGTTCATTTTTCTATTTTTTGGTTAGGTCATTATTTTTATTGGTTTCTATTTTCATTATAATTATTTTAATATGTTTAAATCCAATTCTTCTTGTTTTTTTTCTAATTGATTTTTTTAGTTTTTTTGGTTTTTAGGTTCTAATATAGTTCAATTTAATTTTGGAAAATGTAAATAAAAGAAAACTGCAACTGGTATATATTGAAAATTCTCATAAAGGTCAATTTAGATACAAAATATTTGTAATAAATAATAAAAAAATTTGAATAGTAATATCCTAAACAACCTAAGTCGAGCTAAACCAAAAGAACTAAGAACACAGATGGATGATTCTATATATTTCCCACCACAACTTTAGCTTCACAATCAAATCTGAAAATTGAAATATTGGTATCATCATAAGTAATAAATTGACTTGGGCCAATGGTTATAGCGTTGGTGTCAATTTTATCATCACCATCATCAAAATTATTTCTTGGGATTACTTCAATAATGATACCAATTTCTGGTCGTGGATGATTGTTCACATAAAAAACTTGTTTCTCTATTGATGATAATATATATAGATCATTAGTAGAAAGAGTGTTAGTTATATAAATAACTATAAATCCAAAATCATTAATAAATGTTCCATACATCTTCATTAAATTAAAACACTTGAATTTCATTATAGTTAATCAACCATGAGAGGAATAATACAATATTAGTATTTTCTCAATGACTCAATAATTAGATACATTTTCAAATTGAGGTCTAATATCCAATGCACTAGAAAAGGAGTATACTGTGGAGGTTATTATAACACCATCATGTTGTGTTCTCATGTTTATTTATCATTCATTTATAATAAATTTGTACCCATTTATCAAAATTGATTTGCATTTACAAACAAAAAAATTAGGACCAAAACCCAAATATCTAATTTCCTTTATGATAGAGTCAGTAGGTAAACTCAATAATTTAAATATAAATTAATATTAAAATTAACTAAATATTAATTTTATTAATTTATTATAGTAATACTTCTACCTTAAATTTCAATCAAGTAGAAAACTTTTTTCTATGAAAAGTTTTTCTCCTTCTCAAAGGTAAAGAATGATGATTTATATTTATAATTTGTTTATGTTCCCTATATAAAAAATATATATATTTTAACAAATATGTAAAATTACATGAGATTAGATAACATATACATGTTCAATTTACTTACTTTATGTAGTCATCTAACAAATCATAGTTAAACAAAACTGTGTGATGTGCCATCTTCCACTCTTCAATGATTAATGTAGTCAATTTATATGATATAGGAATTCCCCATATTTGGGGAAGTGATGGAAAAATAGTTTTAATTATCTCATGATCTTCATATTTCATTGGTCTGTTCTATCTCGTAGTCACATCAGACAAATATATTGAACATAAATCCATACATTCTTAATCCAAGTAACCTTTCATGATAGAACCTCTAGGATGATTCATATTTTGAACATAATAATTCAATGTGTGCATATTTATTTCATTTGGATACATCCAATTAAAATAAATAGGTCCTCTAATAAGTATTTTGGTTATAATATAGATAGTTAGATGTAGTCTGCACGTAAAAAATAATGGAGGAAACATTTTCTCTAACTCACACAAAATTAATGGTGCCTCTTCCAAAATTTTTTACAAGAAAAAATTGAAAACTTCTTAGAAAAAATATCTCTATAAAAATTCCACAACCTAATAACTACCACTCCTATATTATTGGATAGTAGATAACCAATTTCTATTGGAATCAAATCATTTATAAGGATGTGATAATCATGAGTATTCAAATATTTCATCTTAAAACCACTTCTATTAACCTATTTTTATATATTTCTTGAATATCCATTAGTAACTTTAATAGTCTCTAGTACTTCAGAAAAATTGATTTTTTTCACAGGTGTCATCACATAATAAGAACACAAAATTTTCCATTTATTTTCATTGATACACATAGAATACAATTCTGGTATGATACACCAATCCATCAAGTCACACTGAGATTGTATATCATCTTTTTTTATTTCCCTTGACATTTTGAATAATTGAATTAAATATTTCACATTTTTTTTCAATGTGCATTACATCCAAGAAATGATGTAATCAATTAGTTAACTAATAAGATAACTAAAATAAGATACTTTTCTTCTTCCAATGGTAATTTGTTTCAGTGGAAACATTTATACTCTTTATAGATCTCATCTGAACCTTCCCAAATGAAAAACTAACATCTTTCAATTCATTAAACACATTATTTCTATCCATATGATGAGGTGGATTTTCAATCTCCATGATATCATCAAACCTTTGACAATTATTTTTATATGGACGATTCATTGGAAAAAATCATCAATTTCCTATAAAACCGAAACTACGGTGATATTTAAGAATTTTGGATCATTTATTATTTATATAAATAGGATGTGGAAGTTTTACCTTCATTATCCTTCTAGACATCATTGCATAAGAAATAAAAATCATTTATCATCCTCAAAAGCACAACACACATCTGAAATAATTCTTTTGAACAAGCATCGTTTGTGTGTATACCCAAATTACAGAGATGATTCAACTCTTTCATTAAAGGTTTAATGTATACATATATATCATTTCTAGGATTATAAGGTTTAGATATGAGTATACTCATAAAAGTGAATGGTTTTTTCATACACATCCATGGAGGAAGGTTATAAATGTGTATGAAAACCAGCCATATGATATGTGAAGTAAGAACTTTCCAAATGGATTAAAACCATCACATGATATACCCAATCCCACATTATTCATGTTAGATGCAAAATTAGGATATTTATCATCAAATGAAAACCATGATGATCTATCCATATAATGAAAAACTCATCATTATCCATATTTCTCTCAATATCTTGCCATCACATATTTATTGATATTTCACTAGATATGAAAAGATCATGGAGTCTAGGAATTAATGGAAAGTGCCACATTACTTCTTTTGGAACACAATATGGTGTTCCATCATCATTTTGATTTCATTAAGATGTAACACATTTTATATAATCAATTTTTTAGTAGTTTCCTCCTAGAATAAACAACAATATTTTGGGAAAACATGAATTTTATTTTTAGAAAATTCAAATTCTTTAACTAAATTCCATGCCATATAATGGTTTAAGGGAATATCTGCATTATCTAGAAGTAATTCCTTCAATAAGGTAAGAATATAATCGATGGTAGTATTAGAAATCCCAAACATGGTTTTCCCATGAAATGGTCAGATTAAAAATTATAGATTTTTCATTTTACCACATTACCGATATACTTGAGTCATGAAATCATCATTTAATTTTTTTTACCATGTCAACATAATCATTTTAATTACATTCATCATGTGTGTTCATATCTAATCCTTCTTGGGTTGACATCCTTTCTTTATTATGATGAGAAATTAATGTAAACCAATTATCTAATAAATTATCCAAACCAATCCTCTCATTCAGATCATGAAAATTTTGAGATTTCATTTTCTCCCCACTGTAATACCATACATAGTAATTTGTATGAAAACCATATTTTATATATGGTAGCTATCCTCTTCATGACTGGACCATGGTCTTTCGACAAAATTATAACATGGGCAGTGTATAGACCACTATCTGAAGCATTGTTAAATAAAAAATCTAAAAATATCTCCAACTTTTTTTGAAAATTACTTGATATCTGATCAATTTTGTACATCCAACTTATATCTATTCTATAAAAAAATGTTATATGTCATGGCATAAAATCAATGAAATAATACTGAAGTTAAATAAAAAATATATTTAAAAAAACAATAATTGTTCACTTTATAAAACCACAACTGACATACTAGTCTATATGAGAATCCCAATATAAAAGACAAAAAATACTATATATATATAATACTGAAAATATAAAACTATTATATTTAATTCCATTATATTAATGAGTAATAACTATACATAATTCTACACAAAATTGTGTTTATCATTTTTATTTTTATTTTTTATCTTATTATATTCACTCTTGAACTTATGTTATTATTATTCAATAAATTCTTATATAAAATATTACAATTTCTAGGTAATCATCTTTTACAACACACATAAATTCTGAATTTAGGTTGTATAAATCCCTAATTAGTGGTTTCTCATATCTAGGGATGTTAAAGTTATTCCTTTTTAGATTTACTAATCACCCCCATGAAAAATTGAAAATGGAAGTGTGTTTAAAATAGATGAAAAGTATAAAACAATGACAAAACTAAATTAAAAGTGTGTGTGACACAAAGTGTAGGAAATAATAAGAAATCATGAAAAATGAGTGTAGGGAATACAATAGTGAGAAAGTGAATGAAGTAATGTCAACATGATTGAAATTAATAAAATAATTATAAGGGGGATACATTTGAATTGGGTTTCTTGAAATGTTTTTCTTGAAATAATTTTTTATTATAGGATAACTGATCTGTTTCTAAAGTAGGTATATTGGATAATATTTAAGTACCATATTAAATAATATTATTTTGAAATTTTATTTTGAAAATTATTTTTCCTTATCTTAATGTAGGTAGTTTGGTTTAATACCAGGGATTCTAATTAACCTGTAATCAAGGAATCATGTGAGGCTTTCATAAGAGATCCATTTCTCTAGTTCTTGTAAAATACACAATGAAGAGTGATGAAAAAATATTTTATATGGGTGATTGATCAAATACGAATAACAAAATATCATAATTATGTGATCTTCATAGAGTGGGAGGGGTTGTTTTTATATTTAATAGGTTATACATTCAAAAAAATTGTCGATAGGGAATAATATTATTGTTATCCAGGATGTAACACATAGAGCTGGGTGTGTGGTATTTTTTGAGACTTGAAATGAATAATTTGAAATTTTAAAATAAAATAATTAAATTAATAATTTAATAAAACTCTAATATTTTTACAAAAAAAGAAAATTAATATAATAATTAATTATAGACTTACCTCATATATATCACAAAAAATAATAGGATCACATTAGATTTATATAGATGTAGAGAGTAACTGAATTAAAAAAACATCACTTACAAAACAATTTATTATGAAATTCAAAAAAAAAATATTCATTCAATTAATCTTGAATCTGAAAAAAAGAATATAGGTTATTCTTTCATACATAGAAAATAAAAAAAAATTATGGTTAACAAAAGAGATGATGTATTTGTAACTTACCAATTTGATATTAAAGAAGAACTGAATTTAAACTTCAAGGGAGGATAGATTGTTATATATGGGGAAGAAAACTAAATACCACAGGGTTCTCGATCTGGATGAGAGTAAAATGGGAGGAAGGGAGGTCGTACATGCTGGGTAAATGCTGTTGGGTATACCAACTTTTTTTTAAAAAAAATGTTGGTATATCCAATCTATACAAATAGTTAGTTAAAACCATTAGAATAAACATTACATAAGGAGACTATACCAAAAGTTAGTTAAAACTATTGGTATTATCTTAAAAAAATTATTCTATACCAATGGTTTTACCAAACCATGGGTATAGACCCATTGGGATAGGTCCACTTTCCAGTAGTGTTATCCAAAGCATGAAGGTCAAGGTTTTTTGAGGCAGATTGTTTCCACTAAAAAGTGATATCAAAGTGATAGTTCATAATTTGTATATTAAACACACTAGTAACATTTTGAGCATAAAATAAAATGAAACAAATATCTAAAGAGATAAATTTGATGTATTAGATTTTGGATTCTGAAGAATATTGACTAAAGACTATCTGATTTAGAAAAATATAGAGGCTTCATTTTTAAGAGTGAAGTTTGTGTTGATGGATAAAGATAAATAGAAGAAATTGGATAGAAGGGTACTTGATCTTGTAAGAATATATATTACAAGAAAATTTTTCAATATCCAAGAGAAAAAAACTACAATAGAAGTTATGAAGGAATTGGAAGATATGTATCAGAAACCAATAACCCTTAAAAAATCTTCATATTGTGATGGTTGTTCAGATTAAGGATAATGTAAGGAAGACTAATATCAGACCATGTTAATTATTTCAACATGATTCATGGGAAGATCCAATTGGTTAAGGTATGTTTTGATGATGATGTATGGGAGGTTCTACTATCATCTTTGCTTTGGGAGATTTGGTATAAAATGGTTTCTTTAGTTAGTAACTTGAGTAGGAAAATAGACTTGGTGTTTGATGAAATTAATAATCTGATACTCAATGGGGAACTTTGTTGAAGGTAATTTTATGTGAAAACTAGTATTTCACTTAATATTTATGGAAGGGGACATTCACCTCAATGAAAAAAAATCTACTAGAAGAAGCCATTAATAGATAAGTCTCAAGAAAGTAAATATTAGAAGAGCTAAGGTAAGTCATCTGGTCCTAGTAAAACCTGCTAAAAATATTATATTAAATTAAGCATCAATAAATATTGAAAAATTCACTATGATAACATTGAAAAACATCAATGATCAAAGTTCATATTTTATTAATACAACAAAAGATATGACGACTTACTTGCTAAGAACTGATACTCTAATAGAAGCTTGGGTGATTGACCATGAAGTATCCTTTCATTAAACTGTTGATAAATGATGCATATGTAATTATGTATTAATAAAGTTTTCTAAAATACATCTCAAAAGTTGTAAATCCATGTAAGTTATTGGAAAAAGAGAGTTCAATATCCAAATTAAGAATAGAGGATTTTTGAAGCTATCAGAAGTTCACCACATATCTAGTATACTAAAGAATATTATTTCTATTGTATAATTGGATGATGAAGGTTTTGGAACTACCTTAAAAAATGGGGTCTTGAAAGTGACCCAGGGATCCTTGGTGATTGAAAAAGGAGTAAAGAATGAGACCCTTTAATTGACATAAAATTTAGACAAAACTGTAATGATTAGAAGCTCAAATTCCAATGATCCAGATCGATCACACTGAAGGTTTGAAAACCTCAGTGATAAGAACATAACAATTTTATAGGCTAAGGAAATACTGAATCTTTATCATACAAAAATAGTAATGTGTGAAAGTTTCATGTTGGGAAATTATAAAAGAGTGTCTTTCAACTTGGATGGTCAGAAGCCTAGTGATAAGAAGTTGGATCTTGTACACTCAGAAGTTTGGGGACTTACCCTACTTCAGTCCTAGGGTGGTTGCCTTTAATTTATTACTTTAATTGATGATGATATAAGGAAAGTGTGTATTTACTTCTTGAATTATAATTTTTATGTATTTAAAGTTTTTATTAATTGTGAATCATTGATAGAAAGAGATTTCAGTCAGAAGTTGAAGTGCATCTGAATGGACAATGGTGGTGAGTACACTGAACAAAAAATCTAGAATTTATAAAAGAAGGAGGGAATAAGGAATGAGAATATGGTTTCCAAAACTCCATAGTATAATATAGTGGATGAATGGATAAAAATACTCTAAAAGATAAATCTAGGAGTATGTGGCTACACTCTATAATGACTAAGGAAATTTGGGTGGAGGCACTCAACCCAAAAAATTATTTTACCTATAGAAGTCCAAAATTGATAGTTGGGTTGGAACTTATAGAAGTTATGTGTTCTAGAAAATAAATAGAATTTAATCTTCTAAAAGTATTTATTAATTTAGCATATGTACATGTAAATAATAAGGATAGGGACAAGCTTGATTCAAAACCCAAAATGTTTTTTTCCTTGGTTACAAAGATGAATGTTTTGGATATCACTTATGGTATTGTGAAATAAAAAAAATCATCAGAAGAAGGAATGTTGGATTTTATGAGAAGGTTCTATGGAATGACCATAACTTAGTTGAGTAAGAAGTTGAAGGGGAATCAATTATCATTGTCTAGGTTGATCAGAGTACCAGTAGTTAATAAAAACCAAAGAACTCAGATATAAGTGCTAAAGGAACTAGAAGTATATATGCATTAACATTAAAAAGAATATAAAGTTAAAGGGTAAATTGATATTGGTTAGAGTAATAGATTTATGTGCCCCAGATGTACAAGAACTATATGTTTATATATTAGAAGGAAGAGTAGAGAGAAGAAGATCAGAACACCCGATTTAATTGAGGTGATCAACCAGAATCAGAAGACAAATTCATATGTATGGAGTTGATATAAAATTTCTACTCCTAACGAATGCAAGAGAACCTGATAATCTAGTAGAGGAAACTTTAATTAATGAATATAATAAGTGGGAGTTGGATATGAATAAATAGATGGATTCATAAAAGTTAAATAGAACTTAGAAGATATATGAACTTCCAAAGGGTAAAAAGAAACTTGAGAATAAGTGGGTTCAATAGATTTAGGAAGAAGCTGATGGAAATAAGAGATAAAAAGAAAAACTGGTAGTAGAAGGGTGTCAATAGAAGTAAAGTATAGATTTCTTGGAAATATTATCACTAGTAGTTAAATATTATACCACTAGAACAATGATAATCATGGTTTCATTAGATGATATGTATCTAGAGTATATGGATTCCAAGACCACATTTCTTCATGATGAGTTGGAGGAGGAGATATACATGTAATAAATGATAGGTTTACTAGTATTAGGTAACCAAAATTTAGTTTTTATATTTAATAACATCCTTTATGAGTTGAATAAAACGTACCGATAATGGAATCAGAAATTTGATTCATTCATATCATAAGAAGGGTTCATCAAGTGAAATAAAAATCATTGCTATTATTTAAGGCAATGGGAATATGGTACATTCATCATATTACTTTTTTCATGTGGTTGACATAATAATTTATAGACTGAACGATAAAAAAATATGAAATTTGAAGTGTAATTTGTCTAAAAAATTCAAGATGAAAGATCTTGGATAGACAAGGAATAATTTGGGGCTGAAGATCAAGATAGATAAGAAATATTTGAATTTGTTTATATCTAAAAAATATTATATATGGAAGATCATGTAAAGTTTTGGGATGGTCATATGTAAGATAGTCTTAACCCCTATTTAGGCTCACTTTAATTTGTCAAAGTTATAAGTGCTAGTAATAAAATTTGAGGCCAAGTATATGGATAAATTACCATATACATCAACATTTAAAATCTTGATTTATTAAATGGTTTTAACTTGTTCAAACATTACCCATATAGTGGGAATCATGATTCAGTATATGGAGAATATAGGTAAAGTACATTGGGAGGATATGAACTGGATTCTATAGTATTTTAAAGGATCTTAAGCTCAACACCTCTACTATGGAATGGATGTACTATTATAAGGATTTATGGAATTAAACTTTGGGGGTGACCTGAATATAATTAAAAGTACAACCATTTTTGTGTTTACTTTTGGAGGAATGGTTGTCAACTGGTTATTAAAGATATAAAAAATTGTGACTTTAAGTTTAATAAAAAATGATTTTGTAGATACAATAGAATCTTAAAAGGAAATTCGAAGGTTGAAGCAATCAATGAAGGATATGAAAAGGTTATAATAAAAAATATTACTTTACCATGACATCCAAAGTTCTATTCACTTGGCTAAAAATCTGGTGTTCTATTCTTAGATGAAGCATATCAACATGAAGTATAATTTCATTAAAATTTGGTCAAAGGAAAAGGATCTAGAGCTATTAAAGATAGAAGGAAGCTAAAATATATCTAAAATATTCACCAAGGTGAGTTCAATAAAGTATGAGGCAACATCAATCCTTAGTGGGACTTGAAAAAATGATGGAAATAAAAAGGGGAATGTTTTTGAATTCTATGTATTGGAGAGTTGTTAGGGTTCCCTGAAACAAACTTCAAGTGAGAGATTGTTGATAGGTGAATTGGGTTTCAGTTCACCAAAATTTCATACATTAGAATTACATTCACTATAAATTTATGTGATGATTGATAGATTAAAAATGAGGTGTATAAAGTGGAAAAAGATCATTTCCAATGACAATAGGTCCATCTAAAGTTCACATCTACCGATGGTTCTTTGGTAAAGCGCTAGGTGGTCTAGGAGTTTAGAAAAGCTGATAGGTCACTGGGTTAGTAACCTTTCTCAATAAGTCATGTATTATGATCCAAGTTTTCAAGAGAGTAGGTTTGAATTTTATCACTAGATGTGCTTAGTATTTAAGTATGTAATACCTTAAGTGAAATGTGCGATTCAACTATGCATTTATTGAAAAGATGAGAAGTTAGTGAGGATTACTTGTCTTTGTAATCTATTTTTTAATAAGTAATATTCTAGTTACAATAAAGGTAAGAAACCGTGTGATACCCCCATACATGTAAGACATAGTTTGAAGCATGTTAAACCTTGTATTATTTCTATACTTCTATATTTTTGTGGAATGATTTATCATTGAATGTATTTCTTCTACTTTGTTTTTTTTCATTGAGGTGTGTGTGTTAGGATGAATTTTTGTAGTGAGTAGGACACATTGACCACTTAATTACAGAATACTTAGTTATGGGGGTAGTACTTCTGGAGATTAGTTTTCTATTATACAGAGTCTCATGCGTGCGATTTTTCAGTGGAATGATATTGAAAGATTCGATGGTTTTATAGAAAGAACACATATCAGGGTTTTTTCGGATGATTTTTCCCCTAAAATATATAATTGTTCATTTTTTATGAATTTTTTAAAATTCATTATGAAAAAATAATTTTATTTTTAGAAGTAAAAAAAATTTATAATTTCAATTGTAATGAAAAATCTTGTAATATAATTCTTTCTACAATTATTAATAAGGTTCACAATCTCATCTCATCCCTTACTACTTCACTTGACATACAAAAATATCTTCAAATTTTCTTATAGATCAACTTTTCATTCAATCTATGAGGAATAATAATAAATATATATTTTTTGTAAATAATTAAAATTTCATGAAATTCATACTATTATTTCTAAATAAGAAATAACACACCAAGTTGTTAACACTTGGGGAGAAAGTAGAAGACATGGAAGTAGTGAAGGTGATCTATTAACTAAGATTTTAAATGCCTTATGTGTTATGACCTATATATCATACAATAAACAATTTTTCATTTATATAAACTTAATTATAATTGTTATTCACTACCAGAAAATAAATCATTTAACATCTGTTGTTTTTCACTTTTAACGTCAATTAAAAAGAGACATAAACACAAAGTACAATAAAAGTATAGCTTTAATGCTTATTATTAAAAACCAATAGGGAAAAAGGATTTCAATGTAATTTATTATAAAAATTTATGTTTTAAATCATGGATAAATATAGAAATTGTGAATCTTTCAACATCAATTATTATAAAAACTAACATTGAAATATCGACTAAATATAAATATAGATATATCTTTAATATCATTTTTTATAAAAAAATGATGCTGATACCTAACTATTTTTTTAAAATATATTAAAATACAAAATCCCATGCCTTATATCCAAAAATCAAGTAGTATAAGAAACATAAAAAAACAACAAACAATAGATAAAAACTCAATAAAAACATTACTATAACATCATTTATCAAGAGAATTCACATAGAATAGGCTTATATATATATATATATATATATATATCTATAAGTTAATAAATCCTATAATTTTTTTTAAAATAATCCTCAAATGTGGTTTAAGACATATGTTGAATACAATGAAACACCATAAAAAATATATACAAACAATAAATGTTATAAAATTTACAATATAACATATTTGTTTAAAATATTAGTTTTTTAATGGAACTAACATTGTGAAAATATATGGTCATTCCAATCATGATAATTTAATAAATGAATCACAAAATAAAACTACTGCATTCAACATTTCCACTTTATGATGACATTATGGTTATGAAACAACACTTTGAAAATAAGAAAAAATATATCTATATGTATGAAAAAACAAGTATTAACTAATATAAAAGTTATCTACCTATACTAACATATAATTAATTTCATTTGGATCCTTTATCGACAAGTAAAGCTTGTTAAACACCTTACATGAACTTTTGTATTTTCAAATATTAATTACCAAAATATGTACAACATGAAAACATTAATATTAAATAACTAATGGAATATAATAAATTTTATAAATTCAAAAAAACATGAAAAATTTCACGAACTTCACTCAATAAAGAGAATAACCATTATATTGTGCATTCATGTGAGCAGAATATGAATAATTCCAATGTCTACTAAAAAATAAAAAGTTTATCATGAATAACATTATAATGAATATGATTTCATAACTATATAATTATTTTTAATAGTTAAGGAATGGGATAAAATGACACTTAATATTTGCATTTTTCAATATTTCCGATATATATTTGACTCTAGTGTGCTTCCTTAAGTATTACATAGGCATTGAAGTACATTCTGGATCCATAAGACCATTAACAAAAGTGCTCTCATTTCTTTGACAATAGTGTGAAAATACTGAATTATACAATTAATAAATTTAATCACTATAAGTTACATTACCTTAATAAAATAAAAATAAAAATTGAAATTGAAATTTACTTACGTGGAAAACAATTGCAACATGGGTATTGAGAGCCCCTCACCAATAAAAACATACAAGATATATATTTTTTAGAAAATTATTATAATATATACTCTTCCACATATATCACCACTCATCAAAAACTCATAAAAATAATCTAATATAAAATAATTCATTGATAATTTTTTATCCCTTAAGAAACCTAAGAAGTAAATGAAGGTGATGGTTCCAAAAACTTTTGTTTCTTTTTCAACGATTCTTTAGATTTTAGATACACTTATATAAGGTAAATTTAAAAAATAAAATAAAATTAATTTAGAATAAAAAGAAAATAAATATTGAAAAAAAAACACATAACTCATATGTTAATGTTAGGTCCATAAGGCTGAATACCCTGAGAGGGGGGGGGTGAATTAGGGTATGACTAATTTAAAATTAAAGCCTGTTCTGATCTTGTTTCGCTGTTAAGAAAAACAACCTTCTCTCTCTTTCCCATTGCACAATATAAACAGAAAGTAAAGCATGCACATGACACATCAATTTTTAATTGGTTCACCCTCACTGGGCTACGCCCAAGGATCATACACTGTCAATGTGCTGATGTACCAAATCCACTATAAGCACACTGCTATTTACAAGGTTCGGGATAGATCACTTCTATTCCTAGGCTCACTGCCTTTGCAATGTTTAGGGTCAACTCCCTGCTTTCCCAAGGGTCACTCCCTATTTCTCTCTCTCTGGCTCACTGCTGGTGGAGAGGATCACCTTATTCTTCTTCCTTTCCTCACTACTTTGGAAAGGATCCACTCAAAGTTTATAGACCTATAGGTATCTTCATTATCACTAATGAATACAACCTCTGTTGTATGTAGATGCTCTGTTGAAGTCCAACTTTCACCCGTAGATGAATCTCACTTTGCACCAAAGGTATCTGAAAATCTTCCAGCTTCCATGAAGCCCTGAACCACTGCCATGAAACAACCATACTTGGTGCCCTTCTTTAAGCTGGCGTGCAAGTATCGGTGCTCAAGTCAAAACTGGCGCACAATTCCTCCTCAACCACTTGTACGACACAAGCTTCTGCAACTCCAAACTTGCGGGACACACACCCTTTTATGCCCAAACCAATATTGGCACGCAACCAAAAACTTTCGCGCTTCTTCAAAATCTGGCGCGCAAGTGTCACCAAACCAATTGCACGAAGCCTTCTTCTACAACTCAAAACTTGCACGACTTACTTTCTTTCTCTCCCAAACCACCTTAGGCGCACAACTATCACCTGGCACACAACTTATACTTGCGCGACCACACACCACTTGCGTGACCACCACACCTGCATGACGGGAGCTCTAATTTTTCTAAGTGTTGAACTATTCACTGAATAAGGAGGGGTCGACCTATATTTATAGGCATTTGGACACCCTACGCGATGACACGCAAGTCTCCCCTTGACGTGCAAGTTTCAACGTGCAAGTCTCTGCCGCGGAAATCACTTGCGTGACCAACTCTAAATCTTGAGTTCCCCTTATCCCCTTTCCATATTTTTATGTTTTGATCATGAAAAACATTATGCGCACAAGTTTCCTCTCCTTCAAGTACACGGTGCGCAAGTCCCTTTTCTAAGAACCAATTTTCTTCATTTGTCAATTTTCAGGCCCAAAAATTTGGCAAACACTAGAAAACGCCACCACCTTATATCTGCTCTTTTTGTACCGCCTCCAGATCATCCATTCCTTTGTCGACATTCTTGAATCAAACATTGATCGTTAACCACAGCTCTTGAACTCGACATGCCACTATGAAATCCCCTTTGTCAACAAATTTGTACATCATTGTTTGCTTTGTCAACAATCACAACAGAGATGTCCACTTTGTCAACAAACACAATCACCTCAAAAATGCTTCAATGATACCTTGAGGGATTTTTTCCCAATAGTTAACCAATGAACAAGGTCATCTAGACAAAGTAAAAAATAAACCATACTTTTCTAACTATGGCCACCTCCATAGTAGGGACTGAAATTGAGAAGTTAGATCAATAATATCATATACCATTACTCTTAATTGATCTAAAAACATAAGTTTATGATGTATATATTCCCCTATATTATGCACAATTCCATATGATAAAATATGTAAATGAGTCAAGTTTTAATTAGGAGGTAGAGGATTTGGATAGGTAGTACGTGCAAGCTATGTCTATCTCACCATTTTTTGAAAATATAGACCATACAGATGATTTAATTAACTTGCCTATCAATTGGTTCATCTCTCAAATCTCAACCTTAATTAAATATATTTATCCCTTATATTCTTCCTCCCTTGATGTTGTACTAGGAAGTCCAAAAACTTTTTTGAAACTAACACCCACGTTATATCCTCTTACACTACTCAAATGTTCTTGCTTTCTTAAAGTAGTCACAAGAATGTCCATCCTACCCTCAGGGATAAATATTCATTTCATCGCTTACTCCTGAAGGTTATCCTAAAATGATATATATAAATTTTATTTTTGTGTGATGAATTTAAAAAATAATAATATTCAAAAATAATAATAATTAAATTCTTATAATCTTATTAACTACTTTTTTTATGGGTAAATAAGAAAATTTATATTTTTCTCTCTCCATTTTACATTTTTCATGGTGAGTGAGGGGATATGGAAGATCAAACTGAACCTCTTTGGAGATGCTACTAGATTTATATCTTAATTCATCAAACTTTTTAATAATCACGTTCTATTCTAATAAGGGATATCCTCTATGTGAAAAAGTATGGGGGTATACATTTTGTGACTATATATCTTGGTGAGATATACTAGATACATGTTATATAAAAATTTCCTCCGTTCATTTTTTGATTTTTTTCCATGTCTCTACATCTAGAAAACAACATTTGAGGCATATATTTTCATTTAGTTTCTTCCAAAAAATATAAACTGAAGTAAAATTTAATTTAAAATACCTCCATCTAATTTTTGTAAAATCCAACCACCTCCTCTTTAATTCTTTCATATCAAAAAATTTGAATGTAATATATAATTGAATAGATCAAATGTTAGTCATATGAAATATATAATATTTGAATCATTGAAAAATAAATAAATTAGTTGAGTTATTTTGCTATTACGCACTCCCAAAACTGATATTTCATTGTCTAGTCAATGATCCTCCAGTCAAGATATAATATGAAAATCTTACCTTTACTCTGTATGGATATAAAATTTTTAAAATTATTAGATTTTGGGCATACTTGGATATTTTTATCCTTAAATTAAATTGGGAACCTCTGTTCCTTCCCACAAGAAAGTGAAAGTTTTGGTAAACTTGCAATTTCACGTATACTGAGTTTAGGTATCATCTTCTCTAGAGAAGAAGAAAGTTACGAATTAGTAGGATCATCGATAGTAATGTAAATAATTTCAAAAAAATAAGATTAATTTCATTAAATAATTTAATAATAATAAATATATTTATATGAAGAGACATACACATAACTTGGTAGATGTTCCTCTTTCTCCATGTATATATTTTAAATATATGCATGCTATTTTAATGAAATTACATGTAACTATATTTGATTAGAATTAAATGATTCTTATATGATTTTTTTAATGTTACATAATATAAGTAAAATTATATATATTATTTTTACTAATACATTTTAAGAAAATTTCATACAAAAAAAATGAATACAAATAAATCATTGCAACAAAATGATGATGTCTAGATACTTCAACCAAAAAATGTGTAACTAAAACCATTGAATATATAAAATTAATACAAAAATAAAATAAGTGATCAAATTATATAGATTTAAATATGCAGGTTAAAAAGTAGTTTTTTTACATGTATAAGTTTCACAAAAAAATAAAAAATAGATATTTAAATTAATTATTAGGATTGTTAGAGAGTGATTTCCCATATCCCATATATGTGATCATTTAATATAGCATGGACCATGTTTACACCATAGTCATTATTATCCACAAGTAATCATGTAATATATGAATACATATCATATAAGTCTATAACATCATCAGAATCCCTATTAACCAAATTAATTTTCTCCCTTGAAAAATATCATCCCACTGATCATTCAATGGGTTAATAAGCTAACATATCTTCTTCACATGCAACACCATGATAAATGGTTACTATTTGATAATAAATCTTTTCAAATAAATAAGTTTAAATACATAATAATTATATTTTATGACACTACTACTATCAAACCAATTGTAATTAAACAACAGTGCTCACAATTATATCCCCAATAACTCTAAAAATACATTTTTGATGAAAACATTAGGAGTTTATCTCTTCACTTGAGAAATTCATTACTTTAATGAACCCCTTTTTACTTTCTCCTTAAACCATGAAAAAATGTATTTTTATGTTCATTAATCATACAATTTTTATTTTCTTTTTGAATATAATACCTTCAATCCATTAATGTATGATGATATATATAATTTGATCTCACTTCACTACTACAAAACTAGGTTTATCCAGTGTTGGGGTTTTATTGACAATTTTTTAGAGCTATTAAAGGGGGACTTTAACATCACTAAAAACGATCTATTAAATGGGTACATTTATTAGCACTTGTAAAAAATCACTAATAAAGGCCCCCATTTATTAGCACTAGTAAATAAGTGCTAATAAAATGGGAATTTATCAGTGCTTCTAAAAAAGCACTGATAAAAAGGTGGAATTTATCAGTGATTTTTTAGAAGAGATGATAAAGTCCATACCTGTATCAAAACTTTTTTACGAGCACTAATAAAGGGTATATTTCCAAAAAATATATTTCATTAATGGACACTCTTTGCAGAAATTATGGTCGTTTGGAGGCCTTCTGGGCCTTTTTTTCCTCGATAAAGGTAATTGAGGGTTCCTGTGAGTCACCGAGTTATAGATCTCATCGCAATATTCAATTTTTTATGTGATAGTGTAAAAAACACTTGTTTTAGAACTTACGACCTTTTGAAAGGTCGTAAAATGTGAAAAACCCTTAAAACCCCTAAATACCCAAAACCCTAAAAACCCTAAAATAATCATAATTTTCAATCTGTGAGCCCATTTCAACTGCACAACCAATAAAATCAAATATTATGAAATGATATAATACCAAATTATATTTAAATCATATGATAATCAAATTAATAAAATATATTATAGTTCCAAAAAATCCAAAAATCGAACTCGAACACTAAACGACCATAACTTTTGATCTGGGTGTCTGTTTGGGCTCTACCACATATTAAATCGAATCTTAAAATGATATTTATTCACAATATGGACTCAGACTAAGGTCAAAGAGCTCTATCTAGGTTTTCAATCCCATAAATTCCCATAAGGCCTCCAAAACTAATTTTCTTTGTCACCGACCCCGATTTCTTAAAATTAAAATTCCTATAACTTCCGATACGAGAGTCCATTCATCATGTACCACATATAATATAAAATATCATTTCATTATCATTCATTTGAAAATTTTTAAAGATTAAACGGACTCTCGGATCAGAAGTGAGGGTCGTTTAACGGTTTTTAGGGGTGTAGGTTTTTCAAAGTTTCTTAACGTTTTTATGTGTTTTAAGGGTTTTTATAGTTAATATCAATTTAAAAAAAAATATAAATAAATATGTATTTTAAAAAATATAATTATATATATAAACATATATATAAAAATATATAAATACATGGATAAAAAATATAATGATATATATATTAATATATAGATATATCATAAAATGTAAAACAAAATAGTATAGTGGAGTGGAAAAGGCACTGGTATATAAGATGGAAGTCCTAGGTTCAAAACTCATTGGAGGTAGGTGTGTATAATGGGGGTGGAATTATCTAAAGAACTGATAAATGGGTGGGGGAAGTGTTGATAAAATGGTCGGGGGGGGGGGGTGATAGGGGGTGGTCCATGAAAACAATTTATACCCTTTATCGGTGGGGCCTTTAACAACACTAAAAAAAGTGCTCTTAAAGCTAACCCTTTAACACCACTTACATTATTAGAGATTCTATAGCACTGATAAAGCCCTTTAACTTTCCCTATTATTTAATTGATTTGTAGTATTAATTCTATTGTTGAAAATGTATTGATGTGCCTATATCACTACATTTCATGAAATTAACATTACTTTTAATTCATAGATCCCCTCATGTTCACTATTGGTTTCCAAATACCATGATATTGGGAGACCAATGTGCTCTACTTTATACAAGTATTCAGTATGGAACTCAAAAACCTCCTTCAATATATATATTTGAACAATTTAGGCCTCTGATTGATACATATTTTTAACATATTCATTCATAATTTTCATATATATTTTTAATGGAAACAACCAATGTAAATATAAAGGCCCACATAACCTTATCCCTTATACCAAATGAATCACCAGATTATCCATTATATCAAAAAATTATGTTGGAAAATAAATCTATAGTTGAAAAATTATGAGGATGACTTCATTCTCCAATCCATTTTTCAAATTTTTATCCATGAATTAAATGAAAAATGTATTGAAAAATTTAAACAACTCGATGATAAACTTTCTATAAGGCACATAAAATATGAAACACAGTGACATTAGAAATATTTGTTTCATAAATATATAAAACTCTTGATATTTCATTCCTATTAACTTAAAATCTATCAATGAATTTTTTTTTGCATATGAAGAATACCCATTGGGTACTTTAATACCATACAGACATTAAAAAAATTCATATTTTCACTCTTTCTTAATGCGTGACAATCCATAGGTAAATATATTATTTTTCATTTAGTATTTGGAGATAACTCTAAATGTATTCTCATAGATATTAAGTCTAATATTGTATGAAATCCATATTTTATCTTTCCATTTATATCAAAAAAAAATCTAAAAAAACTATCACATATGTTTTTCTCGACATACCTAACCACAATATTTTGTTTTACCTCAAATAATCACCACCAAGGTAGATTGAATAAGATGAAATATTTCTTCCATATATTTTTTATGACCCAAACATTATTTATTTCTAAATGATACATTGATGTTTTACAGATTTTTTAATATTATTTAGTTGAAAAAGTTTTTAGGGGGAAATAAAACTCTTTTAGTCCATTAAATATTTTTTAATCTTTTATAAGGGTTGTCTATTCATAAAAATCTTTGGTAAACTATATACACTACCTTTATCTTATTATGAAATTGGTAATATGAATTCACTTGTTTGAAAATTGGACAAGAGTTATTTTTTTAACACTATATGCATATAAGTTTCCATATGTAGGAAATTCATTTATAGTGAACATTACAATAAAAAATAAAACAAATCACTATTTTTTGTATGCATCATACTGTTTAATACCTTCCTCTCATATCAATTTCTAATCATAAATCAATTGTGAAAAATAAACATCAATATCATTTTTATAAAATTTGGATAAAAAATTATCAACCACATAATAACATATTTTTTATTCATACATATTTTTGGGGATACGTTTTAAGCTACCAATATAATAGGTTGTAAACTATAAAGATTATGATGGATCAAATATGGATTTATTCCACATATTCATAGTCTCATTATGGGATTTCATACTTCATTTCTAGAATTATGAAATTATTGATCAAATATATTCCATTACGGTGAATCACTAGGGTGGTGTATGTTCCCATTAGATATTTTCTCATATATATATATATATCATTTCAACCTATTTTCATAATTTGAATTTACAAATAAACACTGCAAATGGGGAGTTATTAAAAGATACCATATTGACTTAGTAGTAGACTTGGTTCTTATCCTTGGGAATGAATCATAATTAGATCTCTCATCCATCTTATATCATGATGTCCCATATTTAGGAAATTTTGATAAACCTTAATATTACTTCCCATATAGCACACAATTTCTATGGGAAAATATGTATTTTATGAAACCCGATTCCCATTAAACAAAGTATCTTTTTGGATTATATTTGAAATATATAATATCATTGCCTTATAAAAGTATCTAATTCAAAATTTCAAGCAATTCAGTGAAAATTTTATCATTCCAACCATTTATTGATTTTAAGTTAGCCATTCTCAGCATTACTGATAATGTTTAAATTAAAATCATATGTACATATAAATATAAAAATTTTAAATATAAAAATTTCAAATATATAAACATATAAATTTAAATATAAAACACATATATAAACTTATTTATAAACATATATTTCTATAAACACACACACACACATAAATGAAAAATATATAAACATAAAAACACAAAAATATAAATTTAAAACATATATAAACATATAAATTAAAAAATAAATACATATAATCATATAAATTTAGAATGTATAAATTAAAAATATAAAAATATATAAACATATAATTCAAAATATAAAATATACACACTTAATATATATATATATATATAGATAAATTAACACATATAAACATATAAATGTTTAAATTAAAAACATATAAAAATATAAATATAAAAATTTAAAATATAAAAATTTCAAATATATAAACATATAAATATAAATAAAAAACATATGAATTTAATATATATAAATATATATATATATTAACATATAAATTTACACTATATAAAATATTTCAAAATTTAAATTTAACGCATATAAACATATATATTTAAAAAATATAAACATGTTATCAAATATATAAAAACACATAAACATGTAAACCCATATAGAAATAATAGAATTTCCATTTAAAATAAAAAAATTACACATAAATAAAAAATATAACAATGAATATTTCAATTTATTTGACATATAAAAACAACTAATTTAAAAATAAATTAATTTTTTTTAAGTTAATAAAATTATAAATTAAACTTATATAACTATTAATTTTAACAACAAATCTAATTAATAATAAAAAAACATCACTTAAATACCCTAAAATCAACATTGCATTACAAAAAAAAATCACAATCAGATTTCACAATGAATAATATAAACCTATGAACATTTATAAAATAAATTTCTATTTAAAATAAAAAATGATTAAAACAAAGGAAAAAGTTAACACTGATAGAAATTAGAGATAACAAGAAGGATGGATTATGGAGATGATGATCAAGGGTGGTTGAAGGTGGAGAAAGGGGGCTGAGTTAACCCAAAAGGAATTGATAAAGGTGGGATCGAGTAAAAGGTAGATTAATATAGATGTTTGTAGAGGAATATAAAAACAAATACTCACTCTTATTAGGATTTCAATTTTTTTGGAGTAGATAAGTAAGGAGGTAGGTCACGCATGAGTGTGTTTTAATTTTTTTAAATGGTTTTAACATTTTTTTCATTAAACTGACATTAAAACCAAGATTTAAACATCATCTTTCCTGAAATAAATTGTTAAAATCACACCCCCTAAGGTATTTTAATGATTGTTATCTAATAATTGATGTTAAAAGACCTTTTAATGTTAATTATTAGATAGATGAAATTGAAATCCCCACGATATATACTATCTAATATACTGGTGATTATTGTGTTAAACTATATTGAAAACTTGAGATTCTAAAAGTTAGAAATATAAAGTGAAAATATATAATGGAATTATCATATCATCATAGTATAAGAGTATGATCTAAAATTTATTCTTAATTAAAGATCATCCATTGTTTGAGCCTTGACTTCTTAAACTTCAACTTTCACTATGAGTTAGTTTATCATTTTAAAAAATGAATATGATAATTGAAGTTCCAAAATGGATTTTGATAAAAATAGTTTTATTTTTTGTATTTATTTTTAATATATTCATAATATGTGAGTTTATTATATGATGGAGTTAGGGTGATGATGAATATCCCAATGAATGAATATATGGAAGTTTGAGATACAACTTGGAATTATTATAGATCACTTATACTAAAGCCATATTCCATTGAATATTTTGAGGAATGTTTGTTAATAAGTTAGAAAAGAATATTAAAGATAAATATTAAGATATTTCATGGTACGAATTAGCTTATATATATGGTAATTATTGAGTTTTACTTTTTGTGAATCAATTAAAAGGGTTGTTAGATTAAGAGAGCACTGTATACTATATGATTCTTAATGAGGTTGAGGAACATGCTGTGTTGGAGAAGAATCAATATATCTGAAGTTTGGGAGTAACCATACTTAGATAATAAATTATGAAATATTGAACAATTTATGGAGAATATCACTTAGATGTCGATTAGAGAAGGTTGAGTTTGAAGTTGGAATTGTTGAGGTAGTGAAATTTCATAAGAATACTCAAAATGGAATTTATATATAACATCCCAAACTAAAAAAACACAAATCTAGTATTTATATAACATTATTGGTACAAATTACATGTTTTCCTAAAGGATTTAATAATTTATTATTCTTGGAAAACCAAATAAATACATACATAATACTTAAAAAATAAGATATAACATCAATATATTATGATAACTTGAATATACCTTCTATCATATCCATAAAAATTACACATATTTCTCCTCTAGGTTTCTTGGGGAAAGGGAAAAAATAAGGGTGAGCTCATATGTTTGGTAAATATTTTAATACAATAGAATCATACTTAACATAAAAATGGAATAAGTGTTATGGAAAGAATAAATGGAAAAAACGAATCCATAATAAATTGGAACCGAGGGCATGATATATCCATGATAATAAATGGAAGCATGTATAATAATAATCATTGACCTCATACTAATAGAATGCATAATACCAAACATTATTTTTTTCAAGGCCCTATGCCAAGATACTTTACTAGTCATCGAGACCACAATCAAGACATTATCCTATTATGGAAAGAAGAATATACCAAATCCAAACATGTTTTTTCTCATGATACCTATCTATTAATCTAAGGGATATATAATACCAACCCCACCCGTCACTTGATTAAGTACAATGCATTAACCATAAGAGTCATCGAGACCTTTCATACCCTTCTCCGAGAAACCTCTTACTAAACAAAACTTGTATATCTATATAATGAGAAATAAAAATATCAAATACTTGCCCATTCAATAGAATAATGTGTATTTCTAGAAGAACATCCCTTAATAAACTTTGAATCCATGGGGTATCATCAATGTTACATGAAGTACCCTTATCAATGAAATATAGTGGTGAGATTACATATAATTTTATAGGTTATCCATGGAAGATAATAATTGGATTTAATATACTAAATTGGTAGGAGACCAAGGAAATGGTATAAAAAATCTTTTATCATGGTCCATTAAGATCACGTGAATATTTCAAAGCATATCCCTTGTGAGTGTCTCACTAGGCATTCAATATCATGCCAACTCATTTTGTATTAGGGTAAGGATTAATTCGATTATATACTGAAAATTAGGGTGATTACCCCTAGGTTAATCTATTCTATATCTATATCCACTTTTTAATATCCAGAAAGGGAAATATTTTCTAGGAAATTACATACACTTTTACTTTACCAAAACTTAGGATATTTTTTCCACCATGGAAAAGGTAACTATTAAATCAAAATAATACAAGATAAATATTAAAATATAGACTTTTAAATACCTTAAATTTCATGAGTAACATGAAAAAATATTATTCCATGTTAATTCATGAACCATAAAAAACAAAATAGGTGGTGATTATAACTTGAGTCCTAAAGAATGAAAACTGAGATGGAAAAAACCCCACTTATGGATTTGAGAGTAATTAAATCATAAAATATTAAAATATATGGACTAAAATTGATTGTAAAATACCATTAATAAATTAATTTCACGATATAAAATCTCATATAGGTAGTATATGAACCACATAAAGGAAATTAGGTGCACAATACAAATTATGTCTCAAGGAGAGGAATTAGAGATGGAAAAACCCTTACCTATTATTCTAAATTACATGAATATACTTTAACCTCATGTATTATATATATATATATATTAATAACTTAATTAATAACCTTAATCATATACATTTTCAATTATAATCCTCATAAATATCCATTATCTATATTAATTTTTCTGATTTTCCACATTGATGTTTATAATTTTGATTGTTTGTACAAGTTTCATAATACCATTATTAATATTAATTATTATTCATAATTGTGTTATTAATAGGAAATTAAATTTATTATTAGGGATAACTTATAATAGTTTATTATTCTTTAAATCCATTTTAGGAGTTTTTTTACATTATCCTTGAATACAAAGTTAATAATAAGCATGTTTTGGTGATTTTGGATGAACGGAGGGTGTTTTATTAATTAAAGATTTATATATTGATATAATATATCCATAAAAAAAATATTTACACATTTATATCATATTTTAATATTAAATAAGTTCTCATATCATTCCATGACAAAAATGTATAGTATTGTTCAAGTAGGTGGCTAAAATGACCTAAACATGAACCTACCATGATTAAGATAATTATGAGATGGTTTAGTTGAGATATCAATATAATAGGTGTATAATGATATTATTTAGTGTTTTTAGTGTGATATATTAAAATTACATGGAATTATAATAATAATTAATGGATATGAAAACATTACACAATTTGAATAAAATATTATCCTCTTATTATGCTAATTTTACAAGATTAAACTAATGATGTTTGTTTGTTGATCATGTCATTATTATGTTCTTAAATTTGTAACACCAGAAACATAATTATATTATAACTATCATATTTATCCTTTAATACCATCCTTATATCCATCCTTTTAAGTTAGTGAAGGAAAAAACACGTTATGTCATTCTGGGAGTAGTCCAAACAACACATGAATAACAATTTTGTTTTTCTTAATGGATGGGGTATATGAATAAATAATGATAATAGCCTTAATCTAGAAATATTTAATTATATAAATGATAATAATATCATTATATTAGTTTGGATAGAATAAATTTTAAATAATATAATTAAGAAGAAAACTAAGAAGTTGATAATACTCACACCGGGGACATGATTTTTCCTTGCAAGTCTCTTTGAATTTGAAGGGATTAGGCAAGCTATGAGTGAAAAAGGGATTATTTTATTTAAATATGGTTCTTGTTAGATATAAATATAATATTTTCAATGATAAATTTTAATTTTATGTGTGTCTTGAAGTGGTGAAGATGTTCCCCTTTTATAAGTGATGGGAATGGTAGTTTTGGGAACTCTTTTACATTTTTTAATAATTCCATGATGATATTAAAGGTTAAATGGATAAAAAATGGATAAAAGTGTAGGGGGAAAATTTATTGGTTATTAAAAATATCAAAAATTCAATTATTGTAATGTTGTTTTAAATGTTTTATGATTTTTACACTAGGTTGAACTGAATTTACCCCTTTTAATTTTTTGTTGGTAATTATTTTCTAATACTAGTAATTAATTTTAATGAAAAAGATTAATATTTACCAATTTTACTAATTTTATACTTATAATTTCATATTTTAAAATCATTTTATTATTTAAAATTTATAAAGGCATGAAAATTTAATTTTAAAATAAATACGCTTAATTACATACAGTTTTTAGAAAGATAAAGTTTTTATAATTTAGATTTATATATAATGTAAATTTCTTTTGAAGACCTAAATTGATTTATTATAAAATAGATGAAGGATATGAGGTTTTAAATGTAATCCAATACTGAATTTACCTTGAAAATACCTGATTCAATGAACAAACTATAAACTATTTTTTATATTAAAGAAACATTTTAATTAGTCCTAAAAATGTTTGACATGGGTTTTATAAGTTTAAAAAATATTTTAAAATGTATAATTTTATTCCTAAAATTCATATTTTATTACTTAAAAGGTTTTCTAAACCTATAGTTTATTCTTATATAATGGTAGATTCATACAAATTAAAAGTTTCATGAAACCAGTAATTTTCATCTAAAAACTGACCTTTTCAGAAAAAGCTCAAAAGTTCATAGTAAACTAATTTAGATATGATGAATTCAAAAATATTATTAATTTTGTCAATTTAAAATTCTAAAGTTTAATTTTTTTATAAATTCTTGAATAAAGTCTCTTTAAAGGGTGTGTTTGTGCAATAATTTATGATACAATATTTACCTCTTATTATAGAGTCTCACATGTTATATTAAAAATACTACAAGATGATTTGGGAATTGTGTTTAAGAGTTTTGATAATGTATTATATATTAAAAAATGAATTTTATTTTTTGGATATGATCTGGAGTGGCTGGAGAATCCCTATAAAAATTTTAAGGAGTTCTGATATGTTTTGAAGAAGTTCTGAAAATTCAAATTTGAATTTTATTAAAGAAACTGACAATGTACTATGCACATAAGGGTAATATTAAATATTCATTGAGTACATAATATTCACTCTAAATTTATGAATAATAATAAAGACTTTATGGATAGTTATCTATAATAAAGGTAATATGTAAGGGTTGTCCAAACCATATAGATTAAAAATTAGAAAAGTACCGAGTCACAATGTGATACATCAAAGTAAGTTGTTCAATATTTAAAGGGTTATAAAAATTTTTATAAGATGATATATAAAGGTAATAATATGGTTTAAAATTTGAGAAATCACCATAAATTCACTATGATACATAATAGTAGATTCAAATTTTCATTTCATACATAAGAGTTGTCATAGAATATGTGAAGTTCACTAGCCAATATGTTAGAGTCACATGCTCATATGTAAGGGAGAAAATTGATTTTTTAAGGATATGTAAGGGTGACCTGAATACTTCAAAGGAAATATAAATTATTTTAACCTGATAAGTAAGAGTGAACCAATCTCTGTAGGAGATACATTAGAGTAACAAGAATCCACATGTAAGGGTTTTTGGTTCATAAGTACAGTTATGGGGATTCTTGATTTTTTGATATTACTTTTGAGACTGATATTTTTGGTATTTAAATAGAATAATTGAAGAAAAATATCAAAGAAACAAGCCCAAAAATGTTGGTTTATTCTTCATATATTTCATGTCACATTTCCGATGATTGATTCATCATTCATGATAAGTCAGAAATCGGATTTAATAAGAAGAAATTGAGAAGATCACAACTTTATAATTCAAAGATTTTAAAATAATTAGATTTGAAAATAAATAATTATTATTAAATGTGAATATAGTTATTTTTTAAATACAATTTGATATAATAAGAATAATATTCCAAGATCATGGGGAGTATTCCCACGTGATTATGTTGAGAAATTGAATGAGATTATTCAGAAGATCACAATATCGAATATCATGGAATTTAAAATTTTAAAATATGAAAAATAATATTAATATGATTCTATGTATATAAAAGAGTATTATATGAGAATGATGATGTGTGAGAACATATAGAGAAGGAATTAATATTGTATTCTATTGAATATCTTGAGTATCAAATAAATGTGGAGATTGAGAAGCTGAGAATATTCTGGAAAGTAAATCCCGTGTGTTGAGGAAGAAGAATAATTAGTATAGAAGAGTTATGGAAGTGTCATGACCCATCCTAGAAGGGATTGTTCTGTGACTACCCCAACCGGACTCCAATGGTCCAGGGGCTAGTGACTATCACTGAGTAGAAATATCCCACAAATGGGAGGAATTTTCCTAAGTACCTGCAAATACACACACATCTTTAAGCCCAAAATTTTGAAATGTAAAAAAAAAGTAGTTAAAGAATGAATAAACTAATAATCCAACCAAAGAGTGTAACCGTAGGAAACTAGAAAGTAAATAGGGCTAGAATACAAGCACACCAAAAGAAAGTGTATGTAAAAGTGAACACACAAGTTCTTAAAACTCATATGTAGAAAACCCTACCTGAAGGGTAGGTGTAAGACAGCTGTCTGAAGCCACATGATCCCACCTCATTTTTACGAACACTCTAAGAACCACCCGGTCTTGGTCCACCTAGAACTCCATCAAATTGTCGATCGTCTGCACAAGACATGACACATGTGGGAAAATCCCTTGAAGCGGTGAGTAAAAAATACTCAGCAGGACACCCCAAAACCACAAAAAATAACTATAAGAAATACATGAAGTACACCACAAATAAATACTAAAAGTGTACCATAGGAAATACATGAAGCATACACTGAATAAATACATGGTATACAATAAAGTAAACACATGAAGTACAATCATCTCACACAGGTATAAGTCTATATCATAAAAAAGGATTATTAGACATTTTCCACAGAACACCCAATATCATAAACACATATAGTGTTGATAAAACACAAAGTGTTGATAAAAAATGGAGTTTCGATAACACACAATGTGTCGATAAATCATACAACCCTCAAGTCACATAGTCACTAAGTCACCAAGTCATAGCCAGCAGTAGGATTCTATTCGTAGCACACTTGTACTGAGTGAACCTACTTATCAAGCCATTAGGATTCATTACAACTTACATAACAACTCACTTAGATTATTTAAAAAGTACCTTCTTGTAAAAAGGGTTCCAAACATTCAAACAAATCATCAAATAGACACATAGTTTGAAAGTTACAACTTTTTTACTTAAAAGGTCCGACCCGGGTCTGATCTGACCCGGGTCCGGTTCGGGCCCGATCGAACCCATTGGACCTGACCCTAACTACCGGTTGACCCGACCTGATCTGATCGACCTCACCCAATCTGACACAGTCCATCCAACCCAACTTGGCTTGGTCTGCTATGGTCCGGCCTGACCCTCACTGTGGGTCGGTTTGAGGTGTCACACATGGTCCGCCCTGACCGTGTGCCTGGTCAGTCAACGCGGTGCTGTGCCACATTTCACATGGCTATTCAACCTCTTCTGTATTCCCCACAACCTTACTATCATGGGTTCCTCTAACAAAGATCTGATCCATGTCCCAACTCACCACCACGGCCTCTTGTCGTGGCCCCCAGTCACTGCCCATGCCCTCCACCACTACACGCTCCCATGCGGTCCCACCTGAACTACAACCTCACGCTCTACCACTGGCTGCCCCACTAATGGCCCATCCACCTTGTTCCTAAAATAGAAAATATCCTTCCCGACATGCCGCATTCCTACTCTGCCGCCGACCTCCTTACAGGTCTCCCGCTGTCCACCTCATGCTCCGTCGGAACAACTGCTCCAGGAACCACCATAAACCACTACCTCTTGTGATTCCTGCCGCACCTTCTCCGTTGCACCTCTGTGATATCGTTGCAGTGTTAGATCCTAGGTCTTGGATTTTTACTCTATGAATTAAAGGCACAATGATTCTTGGTTCATATTTCACAAAGAATGAGGAATGAAAAAAGATTTGGGGAAAGAGATAAATGCAAAGGAAGACTCAAAAAAAGGATATTGGATTTTTCATGTTGGAATAAATCCTTTCATGTTAGAAGTGTTAACAAAGAACAATAATAAATAATAATAAATATCTATCTCTCCTTTAAACCCCTCAATAACTATCCATACCGCAAGAATGGTCAAACTGTGGATCAACCAGTTCGTGGGTTGGTTCACATTCATCATTTGAATTTAAGATGGGAAAGGAAATAGAAAATAGATCGAACAACCTACCTCATGGTTTGATGCACCCATTGATGAAGAGATATTTCATTTCCATTACTGATAAGTTCCTATAATCTGCTGGCGCAATGATTCACAATCCACTTGATCCATCATCACTATTAATCAAGAGGTTTTCCTTCCACTTATCAGAGGAATTTTAGGGCTATGTAAATAACCTTGAATTCCCTATAATTTTTTTTAAAAATAATATCAATGCTATGACAAATTAAATATTTTTTATTAATATTTTAATGACGTTTACATCCAAAAACTAACTTTCACATCCAGCTCATGCCGGTTGATGTTTGGACTCACCTAAGGTAAAGTTGCTGTTCTAAATTCAATGTTGCCCTTAGATTTATGATCAGTGCACCCATTTATATGTTATTCTAGTTTAAATAAAAACCACCTCTGCACTTTATTAAAATCTTAACATTTTTCAGTGAGTTGTTCTGGGAACATCGAGCCTTAGAATCTCACACCGTCTCAGTACATGGTCTCATAATTTTCCCTATTAATTTATAAAAATAAAACCAGAGAAAATATAAGTCATTAAATTCTCCCACATTAGGGATTTACATCTCCAAAATCCAAAACAAGGGATACTCAAAAAAAGGTGAGGGTAATGAGCACGAATCTGAGTCTCTCGCTCCCAAGTTCTCTCCTAGAGATTCCCATCCTACCACTGAATGTGCACCAGAGGAATCTACCACCCAAAAAGGTTCCTCTTCCATCGATCATTGATCTCCATTGGTTACTTCGCAAAAGTTTCCCCATCGTCAATGTCCAGCTCTCCCCAGTCGATGATGTGTGATGGATCATGCACATACCTACTCAACTACGATATATGGAAGACATAATTCACCTGGTGCAACTATGGGGTTAGATCTAGGTGGTATGCCACCTCACCAACTCTACTAAGAATCTAAAAATGGATGATGTATCTCATAGATAACTTGCTGCCCCAACCAAATATCTGTAATCCCCATTGAGTTGAGACCTAAAGAAACACATGTTATCCCTAATCAAAATCAAAGGGCCAATATCTTCTATCAACATATGTATTCTTCTAGTTCTGTGTAGTCATCATCTTCTCCTGGATGACCTGCACCTTCTCGGTGGTAGCCCACTCCATCTATGGACCCATGAGTGCTGACTCTCTTGGGTCAGTCCAGTAATGTGGTAACTTTCATGGTATCTTGTACAAGAACGCAAATAGTTCTGTACCAATGGTGGATTTGTATCTGTTATTTTACACAAAATACACCAGTGGTAGGTGATCCTCCCAACTGCAACCAAAGTCTAGAATGAAAGCATGTAGAATATCCTCAAGAACCTGAATGGTTCTATTTGTCTGACCATCCATCTGGGGATAAAATGTTGCGATCAAGCGTAACCGAGTCTCAAATTCCTCCTAAAATCCCTTCCACAACAGGGATGTGAAACATGAATCACAATCTAAAATGATCATCGATAGAACTCTATGAAGGAAAACTATCTTCTACATGTAGAGGCATCCCAATCTCTCTACTTAACTCTACTCCTGGATCGGTAGGAAGTGGGTCGGCTTGGTGAGTCGGTCAAAAATCACCCAAATGGTATCGTATCCCCTGGGCGTGTATGGTAAACCCATCATAAAGTCCATCGATATCCCATCCCACTTGAACTATGAAACCTCAATTGGTTGGGTCAAGCCTACATGAACTTGGTTCTCATCCTTCACTTGATGGAAAGTGAGGCATCAAGAAAAAAACTATGCCACTGCCTTCTTCATCCCCATCCACCATAAATAACATCGATGGTCCTGGTAAATCTTGTCCACACCTAGATGTACCACTAAAGGGGATGCGTAGAACTCCCTCAGAACCTCCACCTTCAGTGCTAATGGTATAATTGTGCCCCCTCTAAAAGTAACGATGTGCTCCCCACCTATCAAAAATCCATCAAGGGCATGCCCTATAGAAAACTGATCATATTGGGTCTCACAGTCAGTATCCCCAAGTTGTGGCTCCCTAATTCATTGTAAGAGTGGAGGGGTGAAAACCATCGAATGGAGGTAAGATGGTCCATCTCCTTCAACAAAAGATATATGCAACATGACCAACTACTCCGACACCTACTTAGAAACTTCAAGATGGATATCTAGCTGAGAGCATCAGCCACTACATTCCCCTTCCTAGGAGTATAGACAATCTCAAAGTCATAGTCCTAGAAGAACTCTAGACATTACCTCTATCTCAAGTTTAGATCCTTATCATAGAAGATAAACTTGAGACTCTTGTGGTTAGAGTAGATAGTAAACAACTCTCCCATAAGGTAGTGTCACCACATCTTCAATGCGAAGACTACCACCACTATCTCAAGATCATGGGTCGTGTAGTTCTTCTCATGTTGTCTCAACTACTGTGAACCATAAGAAATCATAACTTTACATTTCATCAGGACATAACCAAGACCGGTTCCTAATGCATCGTAGAACACTACATACCCGACACCCTACTCTGGTAGTCTCAATATGGGAGTGCTCATCAACCTCTAACTTAGCTTCTGAAATCACTTCAAACACTTCTATGTCCACACAAAAGGATTCCCCTTCTGTGTCCAAGCTGTCAATGGTGCTACTACTTGAGAAAAGTTAGGTACAAACCTCTGATAGTACCCTACCAAACCCAAGAAACTTCAAACCTCGTAACACTCTTGGGTGGATCCCAAGCACTGCCTCAATATTCACCGGATCCACTGCAACTACAACCTCTAAAATGATGTGTCCCAAAAAGTGGACCTCCCTAATTTGGAGTTAACAATTTAAGATATTTCCATAAATCTAGGGCTCTTGGAGCATGTCCAGGACCATCCTAAAGTCTATCTCATGGTCATCCTTAGATTCTCAGTATACCAGGATGTCATCAATGAAGACCACCATGAAACAGTCTAAGTAAGGTTGGAAGATCCTATTCATGATTACCATGAATACGGCTAGGGAATTCATCACACCAAATGGAATCACCAAGCACTTGCAGTGGCTGTATCAACATCTGAAGGATTTTTTTGTTACATCCTCATCCCATACATGAAGCTGGAGATATCCAAACCTGAGGTCAATATTCGAGAACCACCTCACTTCCTTTAGCTGATAGAAGAGTTCATTGATCCTCGTTAGTGAATAATTTTTTTTCATGGTCACCTGGTTCATGCATTTTAAGTCCACACATAACCTCAAGATCCCATCTTCCTTCTTGGAAAGAAAAACTGGGGCTGCCTAGGGTGAAACAAAGGGTCCCACAAAGCTCTTCCTCTAAAATTCCTCTAGCTATACCATCAAATCATGAATCTTCGTGGGAGTAATATGATATGAAGGTGTAGATATTGGTTCTTTCCTAGGGTAGATATCAATTCAGAAGTCAACCTCCCTATGTGGAGGCAATCTAAGGACATCCTCAGGAACGAAGTCCTCATACTCTGTCACCACTGCAGGAAACTAAAGACTTCTTTCATCCACTGCACTGAGGGTGAGACTAGCCAACCAATGAGTAATCGGATACCCCCTCCTATGAGTATGTTCATCCTGCATGCATATATTTTCTTTTCTCTAATAAAATAAAACTTGGTCCCATCACCATGGACACACCGTACTCTGCGCCTAAAATAGTCAATCTGAGCATGAACTGTAGATAACCAGTCCATATTGAGAATGATTTCATAAGGCCTCTATGCTTTTACCAATAGATGCCAACCAAAAATCTCACCTCTAAGAGTAAGTTTACAGTATTGGTACCAGTGTGTGATAATCAAATCCCCTTATGTAGGAGTCTCTAAATGTAAGGGTTGAGTCAATAGTTCAACTTGAATCTATGAGTCTCGAACAAGGGTCATGGAAAGAAAAGAATGACTAGAACTTGTGTCTATAAAAACTATATCTAAGGTGGAAAAGACACATATTATACCTATAATCATTCCTAGAGAATTGGTTTCATAAGCCTCCATCACCTATAGCTGTCCTCGTCCCAATCCACCTGCTCCCTGAGCATGGTGTGGACCACCTGGGGGTGGTGGTGGTAGCACATCGAACCTCTACCCACCGCCTTCTGCTCTACCTGCTTATCTGCCACATATTCCACCCTATGGACCACCCTCCTCATTCCTCCTCCTCTTCCTTAGTGGTCCCTCAATAGTCTCCTGATTTTCTGTATGCTGGGTCAATAAATCTCATGAAAGATGTCCCTAACCACCGTACAAGCCACACAACATGTCCTTTAGATGAATCAATCTACCCTAGGAGCCCCGAACCACTAATAATGTGTCTTGGGGTCATCCCCTAGAGTGTTTGACCCATTTGGGCCCCTAAATTTTCTATTGACTACCTACCACCAAAGACTCAGCTTCCCAGTGCCTGCTGGTAGTTCTCACTGCTGGCATCTGCTATACTAGAAAGATCTCCATTAATAGAGCTCACTTCAGTACCCCAGAATATATAGGGAAGCTAAGGGATATCATGGATTCCTCGATCTCACGGTGTATAAACTACTCAAAGTTCTGAGCCCTAAATAATGGGTCTCGTACCATATTCATGGAGTAGAAAGAAAGATCAGTAAACCACACCGAGTAATCCGCCATAGTCTGACCACCCTGCTGCAGATGCATGATTTCCTATATGAAAACTGAGCATAATGTAGCTAGGAAGAACTCCTAATTGAATATTCTCTAGAATTACATGCAAGGGAGAGTCACCTCATCATGTTTCTAGGTCACAAATCTCTACCATCACCCCGCTATGGCCTGAAGAAGACTCCTAGCTAGGACTGTCATCTGGTCAGAAGGTGTCCTCACAAGGTGTAAGATATGTGTAACTACCTCCAGCCAATATTTGGATATCTGGGGGTCTAGATCACCCATAAACCTAGGAAGTATCCACCTCTGTAACTCATGAAACACACTCAGCCTACATGCATCCTCAACTGGTAGCACTGGTAGTAACTGTTGTTCGATGGGTGGTGGTATCACTGGTAAACCACCTGAGGGTGATATCTTTGGTGTGAGGAGTATCTTTGGTTAAGGCCCCTATACCAATGCCTCATTTCTAGGTGGATCATACTCGTGATAATGCAACAGAATCCTAGCAGGCAGTCTGGATGGAGGCACCCTGAAATAGATCAAGATGTACCACAGTCAATAGAGTATACCTGGTGAGATAACTCAATAAGGACATGAGTACACACCCAAATATTATATGATGCATGTACCATTTTTTCCTTCCAAATAGTTTTTTCATTTATTGAGTTGAAAATTAGAACTTAGATTCCTGGTGTATGGATACATTGGATGCTGCAAGAACACTATATTTCCTAGCATGAAATATAAACTTGAAACACTCACCACTGTTTCCCCAAACCAACCTCACAGACTCTCAGTCCTTAAGTGGAACCAACCCCCTCTGATACCACCCTGTCATGACCCTTCCTAGAGGGTCCCATGACATGACTACCCCAATCCTGCCTCTAATAGTCTAGGGGCTGGCAACTAGAACCGAGTAGGCATATCCCTCAAATGGGAGGAATTTTCCTAAGTATCTGTACACACGCACAAATCTCCAAGTCCAAACTGCTGAAATTTAAAAACACTATGTAAAAAATATAATTCATACACTAAGATACCAAACAAAGAGTATGACAATAGGAAATTGAAAATTAAATAGGGCTATAATACAAGCCCACCAAAAGAAAGAGTCTGTAAAAGTGAACACACAAGTTCCTAAAACTCATCCGCAGATAACCCTATGTGAAGGGTAGGTGTAGGACATCTATTTGAATCCGTAGGAGACCACCTTGTATATCCGAACAATATAAGTATCACTTGGTCCTGGTTCACCTATAGCTTCTTCAAAGTGTCGATTTTCTGCACAAGACATGACATGTGCGGGCAAAGGACGTGCACTGGTGAGTAAAACAATACTCAGTAGGACACCCCAAAACCACAAAGTAATACCACTAATAAATGCATGAAGTACACAAAAAAATAAATACATGAAGTATACAATAATGAAATATATGGTATACCACAAACAAAACACACAAATTATAATCAACTCACACAGGTATAAGTCTATAGCATGAAAATCATGATTATCAGACGTAGTCCACAGAACACCCAGAATCGGTAAAAATCAGAGTGTCAATATCACACGGAGTGTTGATAACACTCAAAGTGTTGATAAAAAATAGAGTGTCGATAACACATATAGTGTCAATAACCCTCAGAGTGTTGATAAGTCATACAAACCTCAAGTCATATAGTCACTAACTCATATAGTCACAAAGTCACATCTAGTTGCAAGATTCCATTCGTAGCACACTTGTACAGAGAGAACCTACTCTTCAATCCATTAGTTCATATTACAACTTCCAAAAAATATCACTTAGATTATTTAAAAAGGAATGTATTATCATAAGGGTCCCAATGATGCAAACTACTCATCAAATAAACACACGATTTGAATGTTACAGCTATTTTACTTAAAAGGTCCGACTCGAGTCTGGTCTGAGTCCGATCTAACCTGCTGGAACCAAACCAAACCACTGGCTAACCCGACCCAATCTGGCCGACCTAAACCAATCCGAATTGGTCTGGGTGACTCGACCTGGCTTGGTCTAGTGTGGTCTGGCCCGACCTGTTTTCTGCTCTGGCCCACCCTGCAGGTCAGTTTGGAGTGCTGCACACGGTCCGCCCTGACCACGTGCCTAGCCGATCAATGCGGCGCCATGGCACATTTCATGCGGTCGGCCCGCCTCCTCCGCATTCTTAGTGGCCTCACTGCCATGGGTTCCTCTAACTTGGCTCCAGGCCACGTCCCAACTCGCTGTCGTAGCCTCCTTCTGTGGCCCTCGGTCACCGTCCGCGACCTCTGCCACCGCGGGCTCCCACATGGTCTCCCATGAACAACAACCTCTTGCTCTTATGCTAGATGCCACTCTAATGACCTATCCACCTTGTACCCTACCTAGAAACAATACTCCCGACATGCCGTGTGACAACTCCATCGGCGACGACCCACTATCCACCTCGTGCTCCATCAGAACCACTGCTTCGGGCACCGTCATAAACCACTACCTCAGGTTATTCACACCATGCCTTCTCCGTCACACCTCTAAGATATAGTGACGATGTCAGATCCCTAGTGTCGGATCATTGTGCCACGAATTGAAGGTGCAACGATCCTTGGTTTATATTTTTCAAAGAATGAGGAATGCATAAAGATTTGGGGACATAGATAAATGCATAAGAAAAATCCAAAAAAGGATATTGGCCTTGTTCGTGTCGGCATCAATTCATTCATGTGAGAAAGTTTAACAAAGAACAACAATAGATAATCACAATGATCTATCTCCCCTTTAAACCCCGCAATAATTATCCATTCTACAAGAGCGATTGAACTGTGTATCAACCTATTCATGGGTTGGTTCGCATTCATCATTTGAATTTAATAGGGGAAAGGAAATCACAAAGAGATCAAACAACCTACCTCGAGGTTTTCATTGATCGTTGATGAAGAGAGATTTTGTTTCCGTCATTGATGAGTTCCTCCACTTCACTAGAGTAATGATTCACAATCCGATCGATCCGTCATCACCATTCATCAGCAGGGTTTCCTTAAATGTCTCAGAGGAATTTTATGGATTTGGTGATAACCTTGAATTCCCTGACAAAGGTTTTTAAGAAGAATATCAACTCTATGTCAAATAAAATATTTTTTATTAATATTCTAATGATGTTCAAATCCAAAATCTAACTTGCACATACATATCGGGATGATCGATGTTAGGACTCGCCTAAGGTAAAGTCGCTATTATAAATGCAATGGTTACCTAAAATTTCTGATTCGGGCACACATTTATAAGTTATTCTAGTTTAAAGAAAAAACTCCTGCGTTCTTTGTTAAAAGCTTAAATTTTTTCAATGATTTGTTCCAGGACCATGGGCCTTAGAATCTCACACCATCTTAGTGTCTGATCTTACAATATTCACAATTAATTTATAAAAATAAAACCATAGAAAATCCAAGTCATTACATTCTCCACACCTAAGGGATTTACATCTCTAAAATCAAAAAAACAAGGGATACTCACAAAAGGGCGAGGGTACTGAGCATGAATATGAGCCTCCCACTCCCAAGTTCTCTTCTAGAGATTCCAATTCATCCATTGAATGTTCACCAGAAGAATAGACCACCCACAAAGGATCCTCTTCTATTGATCCTCGATCTACACCTGGTACTTCGCAAAAGTTTCCCCATCGTCATTGTCCAGCTCGACCCAGTTAATGATGTGTGATGGATCATGCATGCACCTCTTCAACTAAAACACGTGGAATACATTATGCACCTGGTAAAACTGGGGGGGGGGGTCGAGCTTAGTGGTACGATACCTCACCAACTCTACTCAGAATCTTAAAAGGGATGATGTATCTCAAGTATAACTTTCCACTACAACCAAATATATGTAATTCCCATAGAGGTGAGACCCAAAGGAACATAAGTTATACCTCCTTGAAATCCAAGGAACTCCATCTCCTATCAATATACGACTTCTTCCAACTCTGTGTAGTCCTCATCTATTCCTGGATGACCTATACCTTCTCAGTGGTAGCCCACACCAACTCCGGACCGATGAGTGCTGACTCTCTTGGGTCAGTCCAGTGATTTGATGACCAGCATGGTCACTCGTACAAGTCCTCGAATGGTTCCATTTCAATGGTGGAGTTCTAGCTGTTATTCTATGAAAAATCCAATAGTGGTAGTTGATCCTCCCAATTGCGACCAAAGTATAGGTTGCAAGAACGTAACATATCCTCAATAACCTAAATGGTTCTATCTATCTAGCCATCCATTTGGGGAAGAAATTCCATGATCAAGAATAACTAATTCCCAAATTCCTCCAAAAATCCATTCCAAAATTGAGATGTGAAATGAGCATCATGATTTGAAATGATCCTCAATGGAACTCCATGAAGGTGAACTATCTCTTACATGTGGAGGTGTCCCAAGACCTCTACTAAACTCTACTCCCAGATTGGTAGGAAGTGGGCCGACTTGGTGAGTCGATCAAAAAAAACCCAGATGGTATTGTATCCCATGGGAACGAATGGGAAACCCATAATGATGTATATCGATATCCCATCCCAATTCCACTCTGGCACCTCAAGTGGTTCGGTCAAGACCACTGTAACCTGTTTCTCATCCTTCACTTGATGGAATGCAAGGCATCGAGAAATGAACTCTTCCACTACCTTCTTCAACCCCATACACCAGAACTGATGTTGAAGGTCCTAGTACATCTTGGCCACACCCAGATGTACCACCAAAGGGGATGTGTGGAACTCCCTCAGAACCTCCACCTACAGTGCTACTGGTACAACTGTGCACCCTCTAAAAGGAATGACACGCTCCCCACCTATTGAAAATCCATTAGGGGAATGCCCTGTAGACAACTGAGCATGTTGGGTCTCGCAGTCAGTATCCCCAAGATGTGCATCCCAGATTCACTATAAGAGTATAGGGGTGAAAACTATTGACTAGAGGTAAGATGCTCCATCTCTATCCAAAAAGGATATCTGAAACACAAACAACTGCTCTGATTCCTCACTCAGCAACTACAATCTAGATCTTCTACTGAGAGTGTCTGCCACTACATTCCCCTTCCAAAGAGTATAGAAAATCTCAAATTCATAGTCTTGGAGGAACTCTTTCAATCACATCTATCTCAAGTTTAGATCCTTCTGAGATAATATATAATTGAGACTCTTGTTATCAGAGTAAATAGTAAACTGCTCGCCCATCAGGTAGTGTCCCCACATCTTCAATGTGAAGACTACTACCATTAGCTCAAGATCATGGGTCACATAGTTCTTATCATGTTTTCTCAAATGGTGTGAACCATAAGAAATCACCACTTTCCATTTCATCAGGAAACACCCAATCTAGTTTTTTGATGTATCACAGAACACTACATACCCAACACCCTCCTCTGGTAGTCTCAAGATGGGAGCGCTTGTCAACCTCTTCCTCAGCTCCTGAAATCACTTTCGGCACTTCTATTTCCACATGAATGGTTGCCCCTTCCATGTCCAAGCCATCAAGGGTGTTGATACTATGTAAAAGTTGGGTACAAACCTCTGATAGTACCCTACCAAACCTAGGAAACTCCGCACCTTGATAACACTCTTGGGTGGCTCCCAAGCTAGCACCACCTCAATCTTCACCGAATCAACTGCAACTCTAGCCTCTAAAATGATGTGTCCCAAAAACTGGTCCTCCCTATTCTAGAACTAAGACCTTGAGAGATTCCCATAAACATAGTGATCTCAGAGCATGTCTAGGACCATCCTCAAATGTAACGTGTGCTCCTCCTCGGATTCCAATTATACCGAGATATCATCAATTAAGACCACCAAGAACCGGTCTAACTAAGGTTGGAAGATCCTATTAATGAGTCCCGTGAATACTAATAGGGAATTAATCACGCTAAATGGAATCACCAAGTACTCGTATTGGTCATACGAACATCTGAAGGCTGTCATCGGTACATCCTCATCTCATACATGAAGCCAATGATAGCCAGACTTGAGGTCAATATTCGATGACCACCTCAATCCCTTCATCTGATCGAAGAGTTTGTAGATCCTTAGTAATGGATACTTGTTCTTCAAAATCACTTGATTCATGTATCAGAAGTCTGTACATAACCTCAAGATCTCGTCTGTATTCTTGAAAAACTATACTGGGGCTGCCCAGGGTGAAACACTGGGTCTCATGAATCCCTTTTTCTACAAGTACTCTACCTATGACCTCAAATCATGAAGCTTCGTGGGAGTTATCCAATATTTAGGTGTATATATTGGTTCTGTCCTAGGGTACATATCAATGTATAATTAAACCTCTCTATAGGGAGGCAATCTGGGAACATCCTTGGGGAATAAGACCTTGTACTCTGCCACCACCATAGGAAACTAAGGACTCTTATCATCCACTGCCCCGAGGTTGAGACTATAAAACTAATGAGTAATTGGATACACCCTCGTATGAGTAAGTCCATCCTAAACTACATACATTTAATTTTCACCAATAATTGAAAACCTGGTCCCATCACTATGGACACACCACACTCTGTACCTAAAACAATCAATCTGAGCCTGAACTGTTGATAACCAGTCCATATCGAGAATGAAGTCATAAGGCCTTGATGCTGAAACCAATAGATCCCAAACAAAAATCTCATCTCTAAGAGTATGGTTACACTATTGTCACCAGTGTGTGATAATCGAATCCCCTCCCGTATGAATCTCTAAATGTAAGGGTCGAGTCAACAGTTCAACTAGAATTTTTGAGTCTCAAAAAAATGTCGTGGTAAGAAAAGAATGAATGGAATCTATGTCTATAAAATTTTTACATAAGGTATAAAATACACAGATCATACCTTTAATCATTCAAAGAGAATCGGTGTCATAAGCCTCCATCACTTGCAACTGTCATCATCCTTGTCTACTAGCTCCCTAACTATGGTGTGGACCACCTGGGGGTGGTGGCGGTATCATGTCAAACCTATTCCCACTACCTACTTCTCCACCTGCTCCTCTTCCATGTATGCTGCCCTATAAACCACCCTACTAATGCCTCCTCCTATTCCTCAATAGTCCCTCGACCATCTCATGATTGTCTGTATGGAGGGTCAAGAAATCTTATTCCTGATGTCCCCAGCCTCCGTATAAGAAACACAACCTATCCTTCATATGAATATTTCTTCCCAAGGATCCCTGCACTGCTGATCCAGTGTCCTTGGGTCATCCCCTAGAGTTCTTGACCTATTTGGGTCCATAAATTTTCTTTCAACTACCTACCTCCAAAGACTCAGCTGCCCGGTTCCTACTGGTTTCTCCCACTACTAGAGTCTGCTCTTCCAGAAATATCTCCACTAACATAGCTTGCTCCAGTACCCCAACATATGTAGGGAAGCTAAGAGATATCATGGATTACCTAATCTCTCATTTTATACCCTTATCAAAGGTTTGATACCTAAATAATGGGTCTCATACCATATACGTGGAGTAGAAAGAAAGATCAGTAAACCTTACTGAGTACTCCACCACAGTCTGAGTACCCTACTGCAGATGAAGGAGCTCATGTGTGCGCACTGATCATAAATTAGATAGGAAGAACTCATATTTGAAGTTTCACTAGAATTATTACCAAGGGAGAGTTTCATCATCATGTTCCTAGGTCACTAAGCTCCACCATCGCCCCACTGAGCCCTGAAGAAGACTCATGGCTAGGACCACTATATGGTTGGAAGGTGTCCTAACAAGGTGTAAGACACATGTAACTACCTAAAACCAATAATAAGCTATTTGGGGGCCTAGATCACACCTAAAACAAGGAGTTAGCTACCTCTAGAACTCATGAAACACACTCAGCCTACTTGCATCCTCAAGTGGTAGCACCGGTAGTAACTATTGTTTGATGGGTGGTGGTATCGCTGGTAAACCACCCAGGGGTGATATCTCCAGTGTGTGGAGTATCTTTGTTAGAGGACCCTATACCGATGTCTCATAGCTTAGAGGATCATCCTCGTGATCAGGAAATGGAATCCTAGCTCGCTGTCTATGTGGAAGCATCCTGAAATAGATCAAGATGTACCATATTCAACAGAGAATACCTGATGAGATGACTCAAGAAGGAAATTTGTACGCACCCAAATCTTATATGATGTATGTAACATTTTTTTCATTTCTACTAGTGTTTTATTGTACTGAGTAAAATAGTAGAATTCAGAGTCCTGGTGTATGGATACGTTGGCTGCTGCACCAACACTAGATTTCCTAGCCTGGAATCCAAACTCGAAACACTCAACACTGTTTCACCAAACCAACCTCATAGACTCCCAGTCCTTAAGTAGAACAAACCCCCTCTGGTACCACTCTATCACAATCCATCTGAGAGAGGCCCATTCTGTGACTACCCCAATCCCACCTCTGATAGTCTAGGGGCTAGGGACTAGCACTGCGTAGGCATATCCCACAAATGAGAGGAATTTTCCTATGTACCTGTACACATGCCCACATCTAAAAGTCAAAAATGCTAAAATGTAAATAAACTATGTAGATAAATAATTCATACATTAAGATACCAACCAAAGAGTATGAAAATAGGAAATTGGAAAGTATATAGGGCCAACATACAAGCCCACCAAAAGAAAGAGTCTGTAAAAGTGAACACACAGGTTCTTGAAAGTCATCCATAGAAAACCCCACCTAAAGGGTAGGTGTACGATAGATGTCTGAAGTATTTGGATCACACATCATCTATTTGAACACTCTAAGAACCACCTAGTCCTATTCCACGCACAACTTTTTCAAAGCGTCGATCGTTTACACAAGACACAACACATGCGGGAAAAGGCCGTACAGTGGTGAGTAAAACAATACTCAGTAGGACACCCCGAAACCACAAAGTAATACCAATAATAAATACAATAATAACACCACAAATAAATACATGAATTATGACACAAATAAATTCATGGTATACCACAACATAAACACATGAAGTACAATCAGCTCACACATGTATAAGTATATATCACATAAAGCAAGATTATCATATGTAGTCTGCAGAACACCCAGTATCGATAACACATGGAGTGTAGATAACACATAGAGTGTCAATAAAACATAGAGTTATGACAATTCATGCATCTACTGAGTCACGTAGCCACTAATTCACATAGTCACCAAGTTACAACCAGCAATAGGATTCCGCTCGTAGCGCGCTTGTACCGAGATAACCTACTCCTCAAGACATTAGGTCATATACCAACTTCCACAACAACTCACTCAGAGTATCTCAAAATTACCATATCATCAAAGGGACACAATTCTACAAACAGATCATCAAATGGACATATAGTTTGAAAGTTACTGGTGTTTTACTGAAAAGGTCCGACCTGACCCAAACCACCGGTTGGCCCAACTTGGTCTGGTTGACCCAATCCAGTCCAGTTGACTTGTCCTGGCCTGGTTTGGTCCTGTCAAGCATGAACCGGCCTGGCTAACTGGGTGTGGCCCACGCTGCATGCTAGTTTGGAGCACCACACACGGTCTACCCTGATTGCATTTTTGGCCAGTCAATGAGGCGCCTGCCACATTTCACATAGCTAGAACGCCTCCCCCACATTACTCGAAGCCTCACCGCTGCGAGTTCCTCGGACACAGCTCTAAGCCGTGTCCCAGCTCACCGCCGGGCCTCCTACCACGGTCTCCAGTCTCCACTCGCAACCTCATCCGTCACGGGCTCCCATGTAGTCCTTCCAGGAATATGACCCCATGATCTGTCACTGAACTCCCTACTAACATCCTATTCACCTTGCACGCCACTTAGAACCCAACCTCCTACTGTGCCACGTGCTGCCTCCGCTGCCCTCCGCCCTGCCAGTGGCCCGCTTTCAGCCTTGCGCTCCACCAGAACCACTGCTACGGGCGCCATTGTAAACCTCTTCCTCAAGTTATTTTCACCGTGACTTTTCTATCATACCTACATGATATCATTGTGGTGTCAGATACCTGGTTTTATATTTTTGAGCCATGAATTGAAGGCACAATAATCCTCAATTCATATTTCTCGAAGAACGAAGGACACAAAAATATTTTGAGAAATAGATTAATGAATAAGAAAACCCCAAAAAATGAATCTTGGCCTTGTTTGTGTTGGCCTTGATACATTCATGATATAAGATTTAACTAAGAACAATAATAGATAATCACAAAGGTCCATCTCCCCTTTAAACCCCACAATAATTATCCATACCGCAAGAATGGTCAAACCACAGATAAACCTATTTGTGGGTTGATCTGCATTAATCATTTGAATCTAGGAAGGGAAAGAAAATCAAAAAGTGATCAAATATCCTACATCAAGGTTTTGGATCGATCATTGAAGAAGATATATTTCATTGTCGTCATCAAAGAGTTCCTCCACTCCGCTGGTTCAATGATTCACAATCTGCTTGATCCGTTATCACCGTTCATCGAGAGGGTTTCCTTATACTTCTAAGAGAAGTTTTTGGGATATGGTGATTAACATAAATTCCTTGAAAAAGGGTATTTTAAAAATAATATGAACACTACATCAAATAAAACATTTTTTAATAATATTTTAACGACGTTCACATCCAAAAACCAACTTTCACATCTGGCCCATGCCGGTCAATTATAGGCCTATTATAAGATAAAGTGTCTATTTTGAATGCAACAGTGCCCTCAAATATTTAATCTGGGCCCCCTTTTAGAAGTTATTCAGTTTAAAGAAAAACTACCTGTGCACTTTGTGAAAATATTAACATTTTTCAATGAGTTTTTTAGGCACACCGGGCCTCAGAATATCATGCCGTCTTAGCGCTTAGTCTCAAAATTTTCCTAATTAATTTATAAAAATTAAATCATAATTTTTTTAGTAATTATAAGGTGGATGAAATTGTTGCTTCCTTATTCATGATCAGTGTGTTAAGGATCTTTAAGAAGAATAATAAATAAGACAATATGATGAAATATATTATCTACACATGTTGGTTATTCGAAAATTGAGTTTAGAAATACAACCGACATGCATAAGACTATAGTAGAAGATTGATTAGAAGTTAAATAACTATTACTACAGAATAATATATCATATGGTGATGTAGTGACATCCGAAAATAAAGGAAATATCTTATTCACGAGTGAGTTGGGAAAACTTATTGTAAACAAGCACAGATGAGTATAAAAAAACCATTTGAGAGAAAATGAATAGTTGATAGATTATAAATCAATCAGAATACTATATAGGATTTTCAAGAGATATCTTGCTTCTTTTCACTCAAGTAGTATAGTGGATATCTGTGTCTTGGACTCAACCAAAGCGCAATAAGGAGTAGATACCCACATTAGGATCAAACCTTGTAAAAATATAGTGTAACATGCTCCCTTTATTTGATGCATGTTGTGTGAATATGTTGAGTTAATTTAAAAGAGGTTTTATATATATATTAACTAATATAGTGGTTGAAATACCAATAGAGGAATATAAAAAAGAGTAAAGAGTTTAGAAAAATTGGTTTACACTGGTTCACCCCCTTCTCAATGTAACTGTAAGATATTGTTGGTTCATTTTTAATTAGTATCAGAGTTAATAAAGGCTTCCTATAATTAGATATAATTTCTTTTGTATTTTTTTTATTAGTCATATATGAAGTTTGGATTTGAATAATGTTTTGAGTTACCTCATATTGTAAACACAATTTCCATCCCTTTCAATACTAACATAAAAGTTTCAACCAAAACCTTAAATAATTGAAATTAGAAATAGGATAATAAGTAAAAAAGAGTCTTAAAGGAAAAAATGATTCAAAAAAAGTAATAGGTAATATAATTGGTTATATATTTTCCATTTCTATTGATAATGATCATATATAAGAATAAAATCCAGGCTGTAAATATTATGAGTCTATTGAGTTATTTGAAGAAATTTACTCCAAAGTTAAGGATTATTTGAAAAAATTGACTACTGATTTTTTCACTTATACATTTGATTTTATTAAGGAATTACATGATGAGAAAATATAACTAGTAATAAATATAGAATATATAAAAAAATAATTAACTAAGAATTTTAAAGAGTGAAAAACTCTCACCCAACTTGTTAAATTCAAAGAATAGAATATATCACAAAAAATACTCCCTAGTTGAAGAATAATTTCAAAGGAAATTTGGTGAGAAAACAAATTTAAAAAAGGAGTTATAATAATAGATAACATCATTTGTGGATGATAAAAATATCCTCAACCTGATGTGTCTTAAAATGGATGTCAAAATAAAAAATCTTGAAATGATGTAAGGTGAGACTTCCCAAACCAATGAGAAAATAAAATTTGATTCCACGGAAGTTTTTGATAAGTTTATTATATATAAAATGATTAATTATAGTAAAAATAATGTCTTTATATCAAATAATTAACTATATAATACTAGATTATATAAAAAAGTAACCCATGTAATGAAAAATGTTTTATATTATGATGTTGTTTCAATGGATAATATAGGATAGAACATACAATTTAGAAAAATTTGGGTGGATAAATTTTTTGATAAACCCACCACTCTATCAAGATTAGGAACCTTTTATCCCCAAATTATTCTCAAAATAAAGGTTAGCTAGCTCAAAAATAGAATGGATATAAAGGAGGCTATAATATGACACAAAGTAAGAGAACAAAATTTATTTATCATTAATGGTGTTTCAGAAGATATAGTAAAAATTAAATTATATGTTGGTATAATATATCAATTATTTTAGTTTATAAAAAGATTATATTAAAGGGATGGAGAGATGAAGTCACTATAAAACCCACTGAGTTAAATTAAAATGCACAAAAGAGTAAATCTATTTACTAAAAATGGTCTCGATATTTTTGGTAAATTCTATTAAAATTTCAATAAATGTGGTCAAAATGTTTAATAGTGTTTCTGTAGATAAAATAAGTATGTTCCAAAATATTTCAAAGAAACAAGACCACAACCAATGAGAATAATTCAAATAATATACAAGTCTACCTTAGGATATAAGAAAAAGAAAAGTGTTGATAAAAGTGCACTTAAGAAGAATTGTGAGAGGGATGCCACACCAAGAAATAAGAGATTCTTATCTTGTATAATAAAAGGAAATGTCATGGATAATATTAAGTAAGCTATGTGAAATAATGTTAAAGGATGAAATCTGGAATCAAAGGAATAATAGACCCAAGAAAGAAATACAATGATCGGTTTAGTGGAAGTCATATATAAAGAAGAAATATGTGCAAGGTACAAAAAATATAGAAAAAATCTTTAAAAATGCATGAAATGACTACCATTAGAGAAGGATTTGATGAAAAATAAAGGAAAACCACCATTTAATTAATGTGGAAAAACCAAGATAGATGGAAAATTTTCAAATGAATGAAAGATCATATTTACAAACCAATTAGAGATGGAAAAGAATATAGAGGAAGTATAAAAGAATGTATGTGCATTGGTAGTTGATATTAAAGAGAAACTTTCACATAATAATAAATTTAAATGTATAAAGAATACTATGCTTCCCAAAGAGACTCAAGTATGGAAAACCAAATAAGAAGTATGCATGGGGAGTTCTCACCAAACTGAAACTGAATTGAAAAGGGTTTCTATGTTGAAAAAAAGTATTATCCTATTTGTTCTCATTGAGAATCAAAGTATGAGAAAACTTATTCAAATATATATTTTTAATTATGTTTCTTTATGCATGGAATTGGTGGTGATGTATGTAGGGGGAGAACTTGGTGAATGTCATGATAATTATGCAACATGAATATCTATCCATCATGGAATGATTTAAATGGTATCATGATGTATACTTGAAACATTTCAAATGGTATCAGAAGGATATAATTAGAATTAATTTTAATGAAGACCATCTATGATGAATAATGTAACACCTGAGATTCAATTATAGCAAGTAACCTTTCTTGCTTAAGAAATAATTACACGATGCACATAAATTTATTCAAGAATGTGATTAAAACCTAAATTCCCAAATTTTATAAACTGAATTTGAATAAATTAATTCCATTTTAAAATTAAATCTATCAAAATTATCTTAGGATGTTTTTTGATATTTTTTAAAAATATTTTATTTTTGAGTTAATAGTGAAAAATACTAATTTTACAAAAAACTATCACTTTTATGACATTATAATGATGTAAGAATAAATTAAATATTTATGAATAAAAAATTCTATAAAAAAGATTATTTAATAATTAATATAATTCATATAAAAATATAATTTTTAACTTAGAAATATATATTTAATATTTTGGATATTAAAGTAATTTTTTTGATCAAATAAAACCAATTTTACTTATTTTATATTAATCAAGTATTTACAAGGTTAATATAGGTTTTGGTTGGTTTCAAATAAAAATTAGCCTCATTTTATTTAACATAATCCAATTAATATATTTTTAATAAAAATTATACTTTATTTTTATATAAAATCGTTTTTAGTCTTAAAACATACATTTTTCTAAAAATGGTTTTAGTTGTGCTTGGTGAACTTATATTAAATTAAATTTCCTTCAATTGTAGGAGTTTAATCATTTAAAATGGATTCTATAAATGGAATAATCATAATCAATAATATTTAATGTCAACTTAATTTTTTTTTCATAATGAAAAATAATAATGGTAAATATCTATCACCTCCATTAAAGGTATATTGGGTTAAAAGGGTTAAAAATAAAGGAATAAAGCTTCAAGATAACATAAATACACTTGATTAAACCTAATTTTGGCTTTATTTTTACCTCAACCTAAAATATTATAATATATAAAAATTTGGATACAATTTTACATGAAAATGACTTTATATTATTAAAATATTTTAAGTAATTCCATTTTGTCCCTACCCTCACTTATAAAAGAGTATTTATTCTACTCCATTATTCACAAAATTTGATACCTATATCTCAGCCAATAACTTTCCAAAAACCATCCTAGATTAATTTATTAATTATTTATCTATTTTTTCACCCTAAGACTATCCTAAGATATATTAAGGTGAAAACCAAAAGAGACATCATGATGAAGAGGTAACTATCTTACCTGACCCCTTCAATGTTTATTTATTCTTAAAGTTACTATAAATATGTTTTATCTATCCTAAAATAAATAATCTAGTATCAAAAAATAATAATATGTTATTATTATTTTGGTATAACCATTTCCCTCCTCCTTTCCATCATATGGAAAATGAAAACATTGCTCATGCGTACGTACGAGCTACCGTCTCCACATAATGGTGTAACTCATTTTTCATCTCCATTTAATTGGAAAATAATAAAAATAAAATCAATAAAATATATATGATATTTATTAAATAACTATGATTTTTGAAATACAATATTTTATCTACCTTATTACCCTTCCATCTATTGGAAAATGATAATTTCACTAGTGCGTATGTGTGGACTACCACCTCTACAGAGTGATGCGATTCAATTTTCTATTAACTCTATACATGACTAATTATAAAACTACATAAAATTAATAAAAAATATATTCATGAAATTATTAACATTTTTAATATTATTTAACCATTTCATAACTCCTTTAACTACAGAAAATATACCAAATTAATTTTGGAGAAACTTACTGAACAACCTTAAAGTGGTGGACATAAGTAAGAAACATACAATTAATGGATTTATGTTTATTATAAAAGACCATAAAAAATGGAATGAGGACTAAAAAGGTTATTAAAAAATTATTTAACAAATTTAAATTCATTATATAGTTGGACCAAATATGTATGACTAATTAGAGACCCAAGTTAATGGATTACTGGTACAATCACATTTTATTTCAGGATTGTTTATATTTAGATTTACTTTGGGAAAATTATATGATCCTAATATCTTAAAACCTATCCATTTTCAAATCCTTTATTTATTTTTGGGGTTTAAATTTTTATATTCCATTTCTTATGTTTTTGGATTAATAATCAACAAGTAATTTACATGTAAGGGTCATTATTTTAAAAATATTGTTTTGATTTTTTCCTTCCAACTCCATTTATTCCATGTTCATATTTTATTTAAAATGTTTTCAAGAATGGTTTTACTATTTTGAAAAGATTTATTAAAGTCATTTTTACCCATTTTTTACTTTCTATAAAAAATTTTAAAACAAATATTCTTGTCATTTTCCAAATGTGGTAATTTTTCTAAAGGTTTGAATGAGATATTTTTTTAATATATATTGATAGAAATAATTTTCCCACAATCATGAATACCCTTTTCTTTGAAGATTCATTTACAAGTTTCTATGGTTATTTTCAATGAGAATATTTTTCTCAATATTTTTGAATTTTTATTTAAAATGATATCAAAATAAAATGGTATTATTTTCTTAAAGGAATGAAAAGAATTTTGGAAAGTGATTTATAACTCTATTATTACAAAAAGTTATAAGGAATTAATTTTAAATTTATTTATTCTATTTATTTTATAAATCCATTTTTACTACAAAACCTTCATTTTTAATGAATCAATGGTCTTCTATCACTATTTAATGATAATGTATTATACGTTATTTTTTAGATCATTCACATTCTTATGATCATGTTCTCTATCACTATCCATAATTCGTTGAAAATTATTTTTCTACTTCATGTTAATATTTTTAATATCCACAATCCATTTTTTTTATTATTTTAAAACCACTTTTTGGCTAAGTGGGAACCCCCAAAAACAAACCACCACCCATTCGATCATCCAACATCAAATTCAAATATCAAAATCCGGTTTTCAAAATTCAAACAAACACCACATCGGGCCACATCCAGCATCGTATCACAAACCCTAACAGAATCGAACCTATCACCACAAAATCATCCCATTGGAAAAAAACTATCATCATCAAAACATCAAAAGGTGATGGCCTAAACTCGCACCACCACCTGCAAATCACATCACTGAACCAGTCATCAGAAAAACACCACTAGAGACCAACATTCTCACCGAAATCCACAAAGAAACACCATCTCCATACTATCCAACATTTCCAATCAATGAGACCATGAACCAGGAAAACATGATAACTAGAATAAAACCTAAACATAACAAACCTCAGAAACATCCTCCACAAGTAGTCACACTGATTTTCTCATCGATATAGCCCCAAGACAAAGAAACATTGGTGATCCCAACTAAATTGAGATCCACCAAAACCCACCAACACCATGATACAAAACTCATAGAAGAATACATACCACAAATAAAAGAGCCGTAGAAGAGGCCAGATCAAGGAAGTACCTATTCAGAAGCCATCCTATCATCACTTTTTATTTTCTGCTGACATACCCATCGCCACAAAAACCCAACCCAAAGCTATTGCCATAAATCCAAATAACACCATCATCAAACTAGAAAAATAAGAGAAGAACATAACATTGAAAATCAACACAATAAGGGGATGAGTCCCTAAAAAGGACCAGGGAATGAAACCCTAAAAGGATCGGGGGCTAAAATCCTAATGGAAAAAAGAGAAGATAAATGGAGAGGAACCTAGAATGCCAAATCGCTATCCCAAATACTTGGTGTGTCCATCGCTCCAAATCCGACCTAGAGAGGAGTTGTGGAACACACAACCATAGAACAATAAGGCGGTCAGAGAAAGGACTTTGCATCACTAGTGGGGGAGGAAGAGAGGGCCTAAAACTAGTGAGAGATAGAGAGTGGAGGACCTGGAGAGAGCAAGGATAGTGAGAGAACTCCAGAGAGTGGAGTGATCCAGAAATCAGGGAAAGAGGAAGCCTTAAAAGGAGGAAGAGGGTGAGATGAGAGCCCAAGAGCACTCAGGAGTATGAGGAATGCATATGAAATGAAAGTGATTGGTGGGGAATTGTTATATATAGCCCCTTGACGCATCATCATGTCTCATGAGACAATATAAAAATCATTCCATATTATATGGGTATTTGGTTTCCCATTTATTTGGAATGATGTATTGGTTTACATGCCTTGACAGTAAGATTCATGATAACTTGGATGATGAGTTGATTAAAAGTTAATGAATGATAGGATTTATGCATTTAAATTATTAAGAATTTATTTTCCATTATCCATGTGATTTCTAGGTTCATATTATCCATGGATTTTATTTTAACTCAAGTTAAGGATTTAATGGGATGCATTTTGATTATGCACTATACTATATTTATTATTCCTTATTTACCCATGATAGATTCCACTATATATAACCCTTACTAAGAAATTGATCTCGTCCTTTAGTTGTTTTAATTTCCTCAAGATATGAAGAAGGATATTATGAATGATTTTCAAGGATTTAAGGTTGTTTCTTATGCTATGTTTTTATATTTCCAATGTAATATGAGAATAAAGTATGTATCTAGTTTTCTAATACTACTAAACTGATCAATCCCATGTGGTGTAATCACTTGTATCTTATACCATTGTAATAAAGTAAACACCATCTCAGGATGACTAGAGTTAGGATGTTAAAGTTGGTATCAGAGAAAGTTTAGTAGGAACCTTGAGAACTAGATTTTAAATGAGCATAACTAATATAATAATTATGATAATCCATTAAGGTATTTGAGAACTTTTAAAATTATAAGGATTTTTATTTTATGGATAAATATTTATGATGAATATGATCCAACCCAGTGTGTGCCATTTTTTAGAGGTGTCACTTAGCATAAGAAATGGAATCAACACCCGTAGTCAATGTAGTAATTTTCTTATTGAGACAGATAATACAATAGGTGTGGAAGCAAAGTAGATCATGTCTATATTAGGGAAGATAACTTAGGTTATGAAAAATAATCTTTCCTATAATAATCAACCTACTATTCCACAACACAATTCACCTATGTTGGATCACATCATGTGATAGATACATCTATATTTTAATGGAACAAATATTCCATTGGTAGCTGAACAATGGATTTTGTTCCTAAAGAAGTTAATTATGGTCTTAGTAATCAATGAAAGAGAAAGTTTTATTCTATAAGGTTATTGTCTAAAGGGAAATGAAGATCAATGATGATCATTGATATAGAAAACTAAAGTGGTTGATGGAATAGAAAGTATGGAATGGAGAACTTTTAAAGTGACACTATTTGAGAAATAATTTCCTTGATATAAATGATCTTAAAAGGAGAGGGAGTTACTCAATTTAGATTTTCATAATGAATAAAGTGTCATATATTATGAGGATAACATTAAAAGTTTGTCTAGATAGGTTACAGACTACATACGTAATCCCAAAAGAAAGATTAACCATTTCTTTGATAGGATTAAGCTAATTCTCTAAAGAGAACTTGTTTCTAAAAATTATTAATCATATGTTGATAGAGTAAAAGTGAAATCAAGATAGATAACTAATTTTCTAGGTATTATATCTTTAAATAAAATTATGAAAATAAGAGGTCATATGAGAACCATGAAAAAAGAAATGTTTCAAAGAAAAATAAAGGGAAGATGAGATTTAAAACATGTTATAATTGTGGGAAGAAACACCCAATAACTAGATTAATGGTAATATTAGTTTGTTTCAAGTGTGGATAAAGGGGTCATAAGGATAATTAATGTAAGGGAAAGAAAGAAACCACTAATATCCGGTGATTTAGTTGTAAATATATGGGGAATTATTTAAACTAATTTCCCAAGCATCAAGAGAACCTCCCACATAAGAGGATAAGGATGAAAGGCCATTATTATGTGATTACTATAACTGAGGTTGATGTTTCTAAAGATGTAGTCATATGAACTTTTATCATAACCTCAAATTTTATAATGATTTATTTGATTATAGATCTTAAAACTCTTTTGTATCTTCTATGTTTTCCTAGAAATTTATATATTTCCCTAGAAAATTTACAAGGGATATGTCAATCAAGACTCTTAGTGGGAATCTTATTTCAATAAGGATTTTTCAGTCAGTTCCCATTATGAAACATAGACATAAAAGTTTTAAAAAAATTATTTTTATACCTATGGTTGAATTTGTTATAATACTTGGTATGTATTATAATTAAAATTATAATTCAAAGATTTATTTACAAGATAAAGAGATTATGATTCATGATGGATATATAGAATCTCTTATTTTTAGAGGAGAGACTATATTATATAAATCATGTCTGGATCCACCTCTAATAGCTCTTCTTTATGAAATTCTTAGATAAAATGAGTAGAGAAAACCTATGAATGTGAAAGTTATACTTAGAATATTGTATGTACCTATTATGAAAGAATAAATTTATGCGTTTCTTGAAGAACTACCTGGACATACAACTAAGCATGAAGTTGAGTTTTCTATTGATCTCAACCCAGATTCAAAACCAATATCCAAACCTACTTACAGGATAGCCATAATGGAATTAATAGAACTAAAGAAGCAATTACAGAAGTTGCATGATAAGGTATTTATACTCATTATTTTTTCACCATGGAGATACCCTCTTCTTTTTGTTAATAAGAAACATGAGTCTATGAGTTTTTTCATCGATTATAGCAAAATGAATGGAATTACCATAAAGAATAAGTATCCTTTTCCCCGCATTGATAAATTTTCTGATCAACTTCAAGGAGATCAATATTTTTAAAATATTGATATTAATTTTGGGTATCGTTAACTATGTGTAAAGAAGGAATATTTTCCAAATATATCATTTAAAATGAGGAATGGACATTATAAATTTAAAGTAATGCCCTTTGGATTGAATAATGCACCCATTATCTTTAAAGATCTAATGAACATAATATTCAAGGATTATCTCAATAATTTCATCATGGTATTTATTGAAGACATATTGATATAATATAAAATCTATGATTAGAATAATATCCATTTCCAAATCATTATTAAGAATATCAGAGAAAATGGGTTATACAAAAAATTATAAATTGCGAATTTTGGCTTCAGGAAGTTTCTTTTCATGGAAATATTATCTATATGGATGGAATATTAGTTGATCCCTTGAAGAAAAATTTAGTGATTGAATGAAAAACATTGAAGAATATGTATGATGTATGTAGTTTCTTTATTTTAGTAGTCTACTATCGATAATTCATTCAAAATATTTCTTGATTAACAATCCAATTAACCAATTTGACACATAATGAGGTAAATTTTAAATTATTAGAAGAATGTAAAGAAAGTTTTATAGAATTAAAAAGGAGACCAGTCAATTCAACAATATTGAATTTTCCATTAGGAATGGATTAAATTTTTATATATAGTTATGCATCAAATAAGGGACTTAAATGTGTCCTTATATAGAATGATAGAGTTGTTTCATATGAATCAAGGAAGTTAAATATTCATGAACAAAATTATTGAAACCATGATCTAGATTTGGAAGCCACAATATTTGAATTTAAGATATGAAGGAACTACCTTTATAGTGAAATATCTGAAATATATATATATCATAACAATTTAAAATACATATTATCATATAAATAGATCAATACGAGGAAAATGTGATGAATAGAACTACTCAAGGATCATAATTTATGAATACACTACCACCTTGGGAAGGAAAATATGGTAGATAATGTGTTGGGTATGAAATATCTTGGAGTTTTAACTAGAATGAGGATTGATAAAGATGTTATATTAGTGGATTTAGTAATGTTAGATATGCGAATCATTAAATATGGGGAAATAGAACATATATTCTAAATGATTTCCAAACCATACTTATTGGATAAAATAAAAAGTCACCAGATTGATGATAAGAATATTAAAATGAAAATCAAATATATAAATGATGAGAAGTTGACATAATTCATCTATGAAGATGGTATATTAAAATCTAGAAAGAGACTATATGTTTGATCTATTCCTAATATAAAAGTAGAATTATAAGATGAAGCTCATAACACATTTTTCTCTATAAACCCTAGTAGCACCAAAATGTTTTGGGATTTTATGGGAATTTTTTTTTGGGATAATATGAAATGGGAAATCACATAATATGTTCTAATATTCTTGGTTTCGTGATAGGTAAAGGATGAGATACAACATCATAAAGGAGTCATGTAACCTATACCTATTCTTGTATGGAAATGAGATGATATTACTATAGACTTTTTCACTAGATTTCTAAAGACTCTAAGAAAGAATGATTCTATATGGGTTATTATTGATCAAATTACCATGTATGAACATTTCTTCACTATAAGAGAAGATTAACCTATTGAATTCATTTTTTGGATCTATATTAATAAATTTGTGAGAATTCATGGTGAACCTATTTCAATTCTATATGATAGTGACACATAATTTAAATTGAAATTATTCAAAAGTCTTAAGAAAGCTCTTAGTAGAAAACTACATTTGAGAACTGCTTTTAATCCTCAAAAAAATAGATATCCGAAAAGTTCTATTTCAATAATATTAGAAATGCTGAGGTCATTCTCACATGACTTTCATAGTAAATGAGATCAATATTTTCCTTTTGTGGAATTTACTTATAATAAAAACTTCTATTCGATCATTCAAATATAACCGTATAAAGAACTATATGGGAAAATATTTTGTATACCAACTTATTGGGATGAAGTTAGTAAATATAACCTTTTGGTCCTAGAACTTATTTATTAGACAATGGTGAATGTTAGAACTATTCATAGTTATATCAAGGAATATCAAATTAGAAAATAGAGTTATACAGATAACCAAAATAAGGGTATATAATTTCAATAAGGGGGTAATATTTTCTTGAAATTATCTCTGTGGAAGGGAGTTATAAAGTTTTTAAATAAAGGTAACTAATTCTTAGGTACATCAGTAATTTTGAAATTCTGGAGAGAATTGGAGCTGTGGATTACCATTTAGAAATTCCACCTAGACTCTCTAAAGTTCATGATGTGTTCTATATCTCTTTATTGAGGAAATACATTCCAAAACCAATGAATGTTTTCATCTTCAAGGAAATATAATTTTAACATGATTTATCTTATTGTGAAGAGCCTGTATAGATTCTTGACAGTAGAGAAAAAGTGCTGCAGAATCAGATGACTTGATTGGTGAAGGTACTTTGGAGAAATTATAAAATATAAGAGACAATGTGGGAACCTAAATAAGTTATGATGAATAACTAACTACATATTTTAATGAGGTGACATTTTTGGAATTTTAAAGGTTAAATTTGTTGAATTAGGTAAGAATGTAACACACAAGATTCAATTATAAAAAGTAATATTTTATTTCTAAAGAAACAATATCATAATTCACATAAATTTATTCAAAAATGTGATGAGTAAATAAATTTAAATTTTTTATAATTTTAATTTATATAAATGAATTCTAGTTTTTAATTCAAATTTTCAAAAAATTTCTTTGGAATAATTTTTTAGCTTTTTTAAAAATAGTTGATTTTTGGGTGAATAGTGAAAGATACCAATTTATAAAAACCAACAATTTTAGGAAATTATAGTGATATAAAAAATAAATTGAATGTTTATGAAATAAATTATATAATAAATATATATTCAATAATTAATTTGGTTTATATAAAAATATAATGTTTAACTTAGAAATATATGCTAACAGTTTTGGGAATCTAAGTAATGTTTTTTTTCAAATAAAAACTATTTTTACTTATTTTATCTTAATCAAGTATTTACATGGTTAATTTATAGTTGTTTTGGTTTTAATTAAAAATAATATTCTTTTTCTATAAATTAATATAATTTAACCCATTGGAATCAACATTATACTTTTTTTGTGGTAAAAAAATTTTAGGCTTAAAAATAACATTTTTCTAAAAAATATTTTCATCACATTTTAAAAACATACATTAAAAGTAAATTATATTAATTATAAAAGTTTAAACATGTAAAATGGATTACATATTTGGAATCAAAATAATTAATATTAGATAACTTAATTTTTGGTCATAATGAATAGGAACCATGATAAATATTTATCACCTCAGTTAAAGGTAGAATGGGTTAAAAGGGTTAAAAATAAGGAGATAAGTCTTCAAGATAACTCAAAAAACTAGTTTAAACCTCATTTGTTTGTCATATTTAATAATTACCCTTATAATCCTTTAATATATAGAAATTTTTATCTTCTATCATAAGAAAATAACTTTTTATTCTTAAAATGTATTAATTAATTCCACGCGTGTCCCTCCCCACACTTATAAAAGGGAACTTATCCTTTACCATTTGAAAACTTTGAGTCCTCTAGATAAACCAAGACTTGTCAAAAAATATCCCTAGATTAATTTTATTCATTATTAATCTTTTGACCTTACCCTAAGACCATTCTAAGATGGATTAAGCTGTAAGGTAAAGGAGGTATCTCAAAGAAAAGGTACTAATCTTACCCAACTCTTTCAAAGTTTATTTATTATTATAATTACTCTAAATATTATGTATTCATACTATCATAAATAATCCAATATAAAAAACTACTTATATTTTGTTATGATTATTTTACAACTATTTTCCACCTCCTTTCCATCCAATGGAAAATGAAAATATCGCCCATGCATATGTATGACCTACCGTCTCCACATAGTGGTGTAATTAATTTTTCACAACTGTTTACTTGGATAGTTATAAATTTAAAATTAATGAAATATATATGATATTTATGAAACAATTATGATTCTAGAAATATAATATATCATCTACCTTCTAAACCTTCAATTTTTTGGAAAATAAGAACATCACTCGTGTGTACGTGTGGACTACCACCTCCACGAAGCAATGTGTTAATTTTTTATATTATCACTATGCATGGATAATTATACAATAATATATAATGAATAAAAATTATATTCATGAAATTATTAAATTTATAGATATTATGGAACCATTTCATAACTCCTTTAACCCCAAGCAATATACCGAAATAATTTTGGAGAAACTGACCGAACAACCTTAAAGTGGTTGGCATAAGCTATAACTATTCAATTAATGGATTTTAAATGATTATAAAAGAAACTTAAAAAAGGAAAAAATATTAAAAAGGTTTTTAATAAATTATTTAAAAATTTTAAATTCATTATATAGGAGGACCAAACATATACGCCTAAATAGATACCCAAGGTAATGGATTTCTATTACAATCTAATTTTATTTCGGGACTGTTTATGTTTATATTTCCTTTGGGAAAATTATATTATCCTAATATATTAAACTAAATCCATTTTATTATCCTCAGGTTATTTTTGGGTTTTATATGTTTATATTATATTTCTTCTCTTTTTGAATTAATAATCAACAAGTAACATGTTTAGGACTTTCTTTTAAAAATATTTTTTGATGTTTTCTATCCAAATCTTTTCTTATATATCCATATTTTATTTAAAAAGTATTAAAGAATGGTTTTAATATTATAAAAAGATATATTAAAGTCAGTTTAACCATGATTTACTTTCTATAAAAATCATTAATAAGAATCTTCATGCCATTTTCTGAATAAGTCACTTTTTACCAAAGGTGTGAATGAAATCTTTGTTTTAACATACAATTTAAGAACAAAAGTTTCCACCATAATGACTACCATTTTCCCGTGAATATTACTTTAAAATTTTCTATGTTTATTTTAAAATAGAATATTTTCTCAATATTTTATTATTTTTTATTTAAAATGATATTAAAATAAAATGATATTATTTTCTTAAATGAAAATAATTTTGAAAAGTGATTTATAACTCAGTTATTACATGAGGTTTCAAGGAATTAATTTTTAATTTATTACTTATATTTTATTTTATAAATAATTTTTAACTACAAAACTTTATTTTTTTATGAATCATTTTTCTTCTATATTTATTTAATGATAATAGATTATACCTTATTTTGAGATCATTTTCATTCTTGTGATCTTGTTCTCTATCACTCTCCATTGTTCGTTGAACATTATTTTTCTCTTTAATGTATACATTTTTAATATAATTGATGAATTTAGAATCATTTAAATTACTATTTTTCAATCGTAAACCATTTATTTATATGGTACCAATTGATGAAAGATTTTTAAGTAAGATATTTTATTTACTAGGTAAATATTGATGTTATGTATTGTTGTTTAATGCGGATAATTGTTGATTTATAAGGATTTTTTAGAATAAATTGTATCAATAATTTAAAATATGAGGAATGAATAGTATGTGAAAGTGATGGGTGGGGATAAATTATAGATATCCCCTCGATGTATCAATATGTCTCATGATAAAAAACAAGAAGCATTCTATATTAGATGGGTATTTGGTTCAAACCTTCTCATTTTCTGCGAGTAATGCCGTGGTTGAGAGGCCTTGAATATAAGATTCATGAAAAAATTTCCAAGTATTTGATGGAAATTTCATAAATGTCAGAATTTATGCATTTCATTTATTAATAATTTAGTTTTCATTACGCATGTTATTTCTATGTAGATATTAGCTATGGATGTTCCTTGAACTCAAGTTTTAAATTGAATGGAATATGTTTTGATTATCCACTCTGATATATTTATTATTCCTTATTTACTCATTATATCTTCCTCTATACATAACCCTTACTGAGAAACTGATCTCATCTTTTATTTTTTTTCCTTTTCATAGGAAATGAATGTAACATCCCAAAATTTTATTAATGGAATTTATTTCATATAATTATGTCATAAAAAACACACATAACATATATAAACCAATTAAAAAATTATTCCAATAAATGAAGAATGTTAAATTAGTCAGGAAATAAACCAATAATAATTCCAAATATTACAATAGGATAATAAATAGAAAATAGGATAACAAGAATGGAAAAATTTGGATCTACTCGATCCAATAGAAGAACCACACTCACGAAAAAAGATATAAAAATAAAACATAATTATAATAATAAAATATTAATTTTGCAGATGAAATTATATATATAACCTTAAGAGAAAATAGAATTTAATGAAGAAGTAATGAAATAAAGGTATTTATAGAAATTAAGGAACCTATACTGTTGGAATGGTAACCTGACCGTTAGTACAGTAATCCAAACATTGGGAATAGTAATCTAGATGTTATAATATTAAAATCACCTATAAAAGTATAAAATAAAATTTATTTATCTTGCAAATAAAAATATGATATATTTATATCATGGTATAAGTAAATAAATGTTTTAAAATGATAAATTAGGTATCAGTATTTTTATAAAATGTAAATTTTCATTTACAAATATAATGATTTAAAAGAAAATTCATTTACAAAAAATAAATTCATATGTTAATATTATCTTTTATTATAATTATAAGATAATTTTATGAGATCTTACTTGTTTTTTCAAAGGGTTATAAAATTGATTATAATATTAAAATCTGTATTTTTCGAATAAATGATGTTTTAATTGAAAATAAAAATTAATCATATTTCAAAAATTATTTTCATTAAATTTGGTACATTTTTTAAATATACACATTGAAAAACGGTTTGGGTAAATTTTCTAGTTTTTTATAAAATAGTTGAATTTTTGGTGAATAGTGTAATATGGTAATTTACGGTATTTAACATTATAAGCCAAGTACATGAATTTTTGAGTCATGAATGATGTAATAATCTATTATCTAGAACCCACCTTTACTATTTACTATATTTAGGCATATGAATCACCAATATTGATAGTCTTAAGCCAAAATAATAAACTAATGAATAAAATAATAAAAAACACCCCTCTCCCCTATAAATACCACCTCTCACCACCCCTTATCATCAAAAATTCTAAGACTTGGAGCTTATTAATATTCTATCCAATTATTTTAACAAGACTATTATTCATACCAAATATCTTATGGTCCCAAAAAATACCAATTCCCAGTTCCTTAAGGGGTCCTTTAAGGAGATGACATTCAAGAGGTAACCTTCTCAGACAACCTCTTTTATTTTCTTTTCTTCTTATACCTTCTGCCTAAATCCTTCATCCATTAAATAATAATAAATATAGTATCATTTATATAATTTAATTTTTTATTTATAATTTAATATCTTATGTCCACCCCTTTTCTCATCACCTCTCATTCAAATAAATGAAACTGTTGTATAAATTATGGCGGTTTACCATCCCTATGGATAACGAGTTTTCATTTTCCATTATTGCCTTCAAGGCGGGTCATAAAACCAATATTATGGGAAAAAATATTTTAATATGTATATTACAACTTTTTTCATGTTTTTGAACTAATAAATAGACATATTATTGAATAAAACAAAATCAGTTTTTGACGATCAAAAAATCACCAAGATAAGCTAAACATTTATCATTAACATTTTATCTAATGAATTATCATCATACTATGAAAAATGATATATGTGACCATTTAAATTTTTTTAAGTGAATTAATACCATATAATTTCACTTCTAGAGAATTATTACCATTCAAAAATAACTTCCATAATTATATACAAGTAAACCGACCATGAAAACATGAAAATGAATGCTCCTAGAATGATAAAATTGAACAACATAACTCATAAAATTGTAATAAATGAAATTAAAAAATTATAATAAATCAAATATATGTATAAAAGGTTCTTAATTAATTATGTAATTAATATATTTTGATTATCCATGACATTAAGTACAAGTTCAGAATGCATTCAAACATAAGGTAAGGTATCTCTTCGATTCTCTATTTTTCTTTGGGCAACGATTTATTTCTCTTTACCTCAAGTTATTTTTCATAATTATTATATAATTATCATAAATTATATCTATATGTTTGACACATATTTATGTATCTCAATTAATCTTTCTTTTATGGGGAATTCTATATTTTATAAGGTTCTCTTCTCAACTCCTCTCGATAAGCAAACCTGATTAAAGAGAACTTCTCTGTTTCTTACCCATTTTTAAGTATACTCTATAAAATATTTTAAGACTCCAATATTTTTATAAAACCAATCAATTTATCCTAAAAAACTATTTTAGTTCATTTTTGGTTTTATTCAAATAATTATTCCTTTATCTTCTTTAAAGAGTCTTTACTATTTTCCCTAAAATCTCACTTAAGTGGAACATTTCTAATCTAACCTAACCATTATTTTTCATGTTTTAAATTTATTTTGAAATAATTATTCATGATCTATTATTATGTTTCATTTATTAATGTCCAATAATTATTCAAACCCCTTCTTTCATTGATACCATTGTTATATTCCCTTTAGTTATTCCTTATAACATGATTATGTTACCTATTTCATTACATGGGTAACCCTTATGTTTATTTTCTATGTTTGGTTCTTTATGTGGAACATATAAGAATGAACATGTTATGATGGGTGTGAATAGATATAATCCCAATGAATTGGGTAATGTTTAGTCTCATGAGACGTCATGTATGAGATTATTGAAAAAACCTATTCCATTATGGGACTTTGTCCACCATGTGATATAGTCTTTGCAATTAGCCTTGAATCATGTTTATGTCATAAGACATGTTGCTACCACATTCCAATATTTCCATGATCATATGATTCCATGTTCTATATAATATTCTTCCATAAGTTTATTCATGACATATTCCTTTTATGTTATCATGTTATGCCTTTCTAACTCACGTGATATGTTTTATTCCCTTATTTATTCCCTTATTGGAATTTTTAGCTCATTTATTTTGTCTATGTATTCCCCAGGTTATCCTATGCAGTTATAGGAGCTTAAAGTGAGTTAGGAGATCATTACAAATATTAAATAACATATTTTTTTAATTATTAGTTTTATTTTTTCTAATCATGTACCCAGTATTCTAAAGACACTAGACTATCTGATTTTTGGTTTGTATTATTCTTAAAATCATGCAATATTATGTGTAAAAGGATAGGGTCACTATTGTTGGTATCAAAGAACGAACTATATTTTTGGGGGATTATTACTAGAAATCTATAGTAATAACCCTAGGGATAATTCTATCACTATGGATAACCTAGATTTAAAATTAGGGAATAATAAGTTAGGATATAATTTTAATTTATATGTTATTCCTTCTATGTTCATAATTGAATTTTTATATTCTCATTAGAAAAGTATTCAAGCCCCAAAATTGTATTTTATTTCTTTTTCTTAGTTAATGGAGGTAAATTGGAGCACCCATGAAAACAATCAATGTGATAGGCAATGTGGAAATTTCTCTAATGAGATTTCAGTGCTGATGGGAATGGGAAACCAGAACTTCATGACAGTACTATCTCAACTAGATCAAGTTATGAATAATAAATTGAATCATGTGGAATTCCATCGTCATAATAAAGAGAATATTTTGGTTGAATACTTTATGAGACAAATACCTCTTATCTTTAGTGTATCTTTTGATCCCCTTATCTTTAGTGTATCTTATACTAGTTCATTTTTTGAAGGGAGAGGCTGATAAATGGTGTTAATTGATCTAAAACACTAAAAAGATTGATGAAATAGAAAGTATGTAATAGAGAACTTTTAAAGTTACATTCTTTGGGAAATAGTTTCCTTGAGAGAAATGTTCTTAAATTAAGAGATATTTCTTCACTTGAAAGTATAATAAAGAAGAAATTGTTATAGATTATGCAGTTATGACACAAAATGACCCATCAGGGCCCACCTGGATGGTGATAAACCAAGCGTGACTACCCCAAGACTTCTTACAATAGGATTGGGGCATGTGGAGAGCACTGAGAAGGAAGAACACTCACATATGAGACCTTAGACTAAGGTATCTGTATGCACACACACATCTCCAAGCCAAAAAAATGTTGAAATGTAAAATAAAGCTAATACCATATGCATGAACAAAAATAAATCACAAAATCAAATCATGAGAATGATACTATAAATCATAAAGGGCAAAATACATGCACATAAAAAATGTAAAGAAGTCCAACCTACTAGAAAAAGTACAATAATCAAATGTGACTCCTGGAATGAACCATGGTCTATCTATCCCAAATATATGTTTCTACTCCTAGTCTATCGGAACCCCATAAAATGGCTAGTCGTATACATAAGAAATGACATGTGCGAGAAAATACCATGTGGGGGTGAGGATAAAAATACCTAGCAGGACACCCCAAAATCAATAAGCATAAAGCAACAAGAGTTGGTAAATAATCACAATCTATGTCAATAATAATATGGGACATACAATAAAACATACAGATATACTCATAGTTGACAGTGCGTGTCATGGTAAGGTCGCAACCACATTTTCATCCTAATATTCTAGTCGAGTGTCCAAAAACACACTCACTAGGGAGAACTCACTCCACGAGTTTGATAGTACCAATGGAATCCATCAGAGATGTCATGATCATTGGGTCTCACCATAAGGAAGTACATACTGGAAGTCTGAAGAGATCAATTCATATATTGGGATCACACCTAGGGCCATGGGTATACCAACAACCTAATATAGATTAACCTACTATGTTGGGGATCAATGCTCATGTACAATTGGTCATTCTGATTTTGAGGACCCCACTTAGGGAAAAAATGAGAGAGGATCCCATCCTAGCCTATAGGAGGGATTCCTACAACTCTATCAAAAACTAATCCCTTAGATAGGATCACAATCCTTTTCTTAGGATTTAATGACATACTATACCCTCATAAAGATAGATCAAGGGAACACAACCTTAATGAAACTAGTCCCCGCTAAGGGGAACAAGGTTTCCAAGTCATCTTCAAAGAAGTACATGGTGTGTATTGTTAGTACATGACATGTACCTTCAGCACCAGGTCTACCCATATATCATTACTCATTCCCATGTCTATTCCCATGAAAACATGATTGTTCTTGCATAATTGGATGTGTCTATGTACCAGGACTTGTACAATTAAACATCTTAGCCCATGCACTCTGGCTATTTCTTGTACCTTGTAGTGTCTGTGCTCTGGTATCCTATGATATACATACAGACCTTCCAGGTAAGGGTCACATGCAATGTGATATATGTCACACGGTGTGTGATACATGTCACAGGGCATATGATGTTTAATTTTACATGGAACCATAACACTATAACCCGGTCCCCACACATGATGTTTATTATTTAATTACATGCCATGTATTGTGGAAATATCTATAGTTTATGGATCTTCATGTGGATTCCTCCTCCACCACACCTATTAATTCTGTGAATATTTCCAAATAACATGGATATAAGTTAACCAATCTCGATCACCATAAAAGATATGATTTCTAGAAATCCCAATTGATTAGTAAACCTTAACCATCAAGTCATTCCACCACCTTACACAAAAATTCCATTGGAGGTCCCAAAATCCAAACCTGATCCATTTTGGAGTTATTCCATTTTTTTGAAAAACCGATCACAGATGATATTAATATATTTAATATTTTTAAAATCCCAATTATGAGCTAACTGGTATTAAATATCTCATTCCATATTAGTTCCTAGATTTAAAAATATTACTAGATATATTTCAAAGCATATAAAAATCCAAGACATGACATTCTCCCCACATTAGGGTTCTTCATCCTGAAAACCAGAAAGGACTAATAAAAAAGATATGGGTACTAAAATCACATCAGAATATCCCACTCCTAGGTTGTCGCCTGAATATTCCCATGCTTCCACATGATACAAACTAAAGTAATTTATTGCCCATGGAGGATCCTCTACTGCCGATCCTTGATCTACATTAGTTACTCTATAAAGGAAGCTCCATCCTTGATATCCATCTCACCCTAGTTGATAACATGCGACAGGTTGTGAAAATATCTAATTATTTGTGACATGAGGAAGATTTAGTGTACCCAATATAACTACATTTGTAGAGCCGAGGAGTACGACACCTTATTGACTCTATGTATTAATTGGAAAGGGACAATAAATCTCAGAGGCAACTTTCCTCTCTAATGAAATCTCCATAATCCACACTGAGGTGAGACCTTCAAGAACACATGGTATCATTCCTCAAACTAAAAAGGCATCCATTATCCACCCAAATAGAACTTATAACATCTCTCTATAGTCCACATCCAATCATTGATGATCTGCACCTTCTATGTTATAGCTCACACCAACTCCGGGCCCATGAGTGTTGACTCATCTAGATTAGTCCAACAAAGTGGTGACCTATAGGGTCATCTGCACAAGACCTTAAATAGTTCCATGACAATTATGGAATGGTATCTATTACCATATACAAACTACACCAAGGGTATGTGATCCTACCAACTATGGATGAATTACAACATGCAAGACGATATCATATCCTCTAGAACATGAATGACCTGCTTAGTCTAGCTATAGGGGTGAAACTTTATGCTAAAATTAAACTGAGTCTTAAAGGAATCATTCAACACTCTCCATAATAATAATTTCAATTGAGCATCATGGTTTGAAATAATCATGGAGGGAATATTGTGGATCCTGACTATCTACTGCACATAAATGACCCCAATATCTCTACAAAACTCTACTCTCTAATATCTAGGAAGTGAGATAACTTAGTGGGTTGGTCTATGATCACTAATATGAAATCATTCCCCTTGTACGTACCCATAATAAATTCCATAGTTATTCTATCCCGCTTCCAATATGGAATCTCAAGGGGATGAACTAAAATGATTTGAACTTGATGCTTAACCTTCACCTACTGAAAAGTGAGGCATCAAGAGAAGAAGTTCACTACACACCTATTTATGTCTGGCCAAAAAAACTGACATCAATGTTATTGGTACATCTTCACCAAACCTGAATATACTGCTAAATTATATAAATGAAAATCCATCATCCCTCTTCCCACAATATCACTAGTACAATTTCCCTTCCTTTGCAAAGGATAACGTGTTCCCCACCTTCAAAAAGTCCATTAATACCTTGTCTAATGGATATCTGAGTACAAAAGGTATCACAGTCGGTATCTCCATGAAAATATTCCTTAACATGCTATAAAAAAGGTGGGGAAATAACCATCGACTAAATATATAAATCACCATCCTTGTCCAATAAGGAAAAATGGAATGACTCTAACTACTCTGATTCCTCATCCAATATCTAAGAACAAGATCTTACACTAAGAGAATTAGTCACCACATTCCCCTTACTAGGAGTATAGACTAACTTGAAGATATAGTTCTGGAGGAACTATAACCATCACCTTTGTCTCATGCTAGGATCCTTCTAATAGAAGATATACTTAAGAATATTTTGGTTAGAGTAGACAATAAAACCTCACCCATAAGGTAGTTTTGACACATTCCTAGGGAAAATACTTCTGATTCCAACTCAAGATCATATGTCTCATAGTTATTATCATGTGGTGTCAACTACCTAAAAAATCCACCAACAACTTTCTATCCACAATAAATGATACCACTTCTAGGTCAAAGTAATCAAAGGTAACGAAATCATGGAGAAATTGGGCACAAATATTCTATAGTATCCTACCAACCAATGGAAGCTTTTCACCTCCATCGTAATTTTGGGTGGTCCTAAATATAACAGAACATCAAACATTTTTCAGATCCATTTATACACCATTAGATGAGATAACATGTCCCATAAAATCAACCTCCTGAATCTAGAATTTAAACTTCTAGAGTTTCTTGTAAAGATGGTTCTCTCAGAGTGTCTAAAATCATCCTCAAGTGTCTCACATAGTCCTCCTCAGATTCCAAGTACACTAGGACATCATTGATGAAGACAACTAAAAATTGGTCTAAGAAAGGATTAAATATCAAGTTCATTAGTCCCATGAATACTTATAGGGTGTTCTCTATACCGAGGGAAATTACTAAGTACTCATAGTGACCATAGTGATATCATAATGTTGTATTCAGTATATCCTCAACTCATACTTGCATCTAGTGATAGCCTGATCTGAGGTCAATCATCAAGAACCACCAAAACCTTCTCAAATTATTGAAGATATCATCAATCCTATATATTTTACAATTATTATTTATTATCACCGAGTATAGGAACCGATAATCTAGACATAAACTCAATATTCCATCTACCTTGTTGGAGAATAACATTGGGGATGCCCAGGGGGAACACTTGGTATCACGAAGCCCTTCCTATACAAGTCCTCCAACTACACCCTCATATTGAGAAGCTCTGTGAGATACATTTGATATGTTGGAAAAGATAAAAGTCCATCCCTATAGGTAAGTAAATTCAAAATTATATATCTTGGTGGGAAGGTAATCCTAACACATCATCCAGAAAGACATCCTCATACTCACCCACCACTATAGGAAACTGATACACCATAATATTCACTCCTCCAAGAGTCATTCTAGAAAAACTATGAGTAATTGGCTACACCCTACTACATATGATTCCATCTTTCTCCTCCTAGGTCTCTTTCTCACCTATAAAGTAAAACCTCATCCCATTAATGCATACACACTACATCCTTAGTCTAAAACAATCAATCTGTGTGTGAATGGTGTATATCCATTCCATTCCTAAGATGATATCATACGGCCTCATCGCTTACAAAAGTAGATACCACAAGAAACTCTTTTATCCAAGCATTAAATAGCACTATAATAAAAAGTGTGTGATCAATGAGTCATCCCTGGTAGAAGTATCCATAAATAAGGGCCGATCCAAGGGTTCAACCGAGACCTATAGGTCTTGAAATAGGGCTACAGCAAGAAAATTATGGCTTATTACTATGTCTATGAAAACTAAATATTTGGTAGAAAATACATATATCGTACCTATAATCATCCCAAGATCCTTTGGATTGTAGGCCTATATGATCTGAAATTATTCTCTTCCTCATATACCATCTCCCTGAGGCTAGAAATGATTATTTTGGGGTTGTGGGGAAAACATGTAAAACAGTCTTCTACCTCTCACTACTCTCCCTAATCCTATTACATGTCTTTATTACTTAGGAAACCCATTGTCATTCCACTACTTATACATAGGAGACCCATACATTATATCAATATCAACCATACGGTGGGATGGATAATCCTGTGTTAGATATCTCTAATAGTCATAGGAGTAGTACCACCTATCTCTAAGATGATAAGACCCATCCTGAGATCCTTAAATTTTAGAACCTCAATTCCTGATATCACCTTTGAAAATTTATCACATGTTTGGATCCCTGCATCTATCATTGCTACTTGATGTTGATGTCTCAGCCCCCATGTTTCCACTACTAGAACCCATTTTTAGTGTCTACTCATCCTGAAATTTCTCTACTACAAATGAATTCTCTAGAAAACCAACATATGTAAAAACTCATATAGGTATGAAGATATCATGAATGTCTCTATGTAGACCTTGTTAAAAGGTTTTCACTCAAAATAATGGATCCCAAAATATATCCATTGAGTATCATGAGAGGTTGGTAAAATATGAAGAGCACTCAACCACAATCATGATGCCCTACTATAGCTTTAAAAGATCCTAGATGAACACCGCTCATATCATAGGTGGAGATTAATCCTCCCTAAAGAGATTTTCAAACTTTTTATATGAAAGATTTACCTCATCGTATGATAGAACCATGAATATCCATCAACGTCCTGTGGAAAAATTGATAAGGCTTATCACAAAGACTTCCATATAGTTTATAGGTGTCTTGAAGAGATGAAATATTTTCATAACCACCTTGATACAATCCTCATATTCTTAGGGGTATGTATCTCCCCTGAACTTAAGGGGTCACTAAAACTAAAACTCATGAAGCATGCTCAGCCTACGCACGTCATCCAATGGTGTTATGGGTACCATCTGTTGGTCGATGGGTGGGGGTATGACTAGAAAACCACCCAAATGATCTACCTCTAGAACAAGTCCCAGTATCAAAGGATCATCATGGAGTGAATGACCTCATGATCCTACTATTTAATCCTAGTTGGAAATAATTGAGTATTCATCCAGAAATAGAGAATATGTACCATGATCAATGAGTATATCAGGGGAGATGACTCAAGAAGGAAATGGAAAAACAACCCATCCCTCTATGATACATATAATAATTTTTTCTTTTTAACCAATTTCTATATGTATTGAGTCAAAATGCAGGTGATTAGATTTCTTGTGTATGGATACGTTGGCCTCCACACCAACACTAGAGTATCTGTCCTGAAATCTAAACTCAAAATACTTAGCATTGTTTATATAAAATCCAAACCAATATCACAACTAGAAAAAACTCTAAACATCGGCCCTAAGATAAAAAACTACTCTAATACCACTCTATCATGACTCAACCCACTAGGGTCCTCCTAGCTGGTGATAAGTTGAGTGTGACTACCTCAATATTACCTCTAATAGGCCAGGGGTAGGAAACTAGCACCAAGTAGCCATAAAACTCACATGGGAAGCTTTATCCTAAGGTACCTATATGCACACACGCATCTCTATGCCCATAAAAATACTAAAATTTAAAATAAAACTGATAAAAAATGCATCAACATAAATAAATCCAAAAATTAGAGTATAAAAATAATACTAGAAATCATATAGTTCCAAATTAAAGAACACAAAAAACTGTAAAGAATTTCAACCTACTAGAAAGTGGGGATGATAGTGATATGTGACTCTTGGTATGAACCATGGTCTATATAGAAAAAATATAAGATTTATATACTATTATTACAATAGAACCCCATAAAACAACCGATTATCTTCATAATACACAACACATGTGGCTAGATCCCATGTAATAGTGAGTATAAAAATACCCTAAAGGACACCGCAAAATCACTAAGCATAAAGCATTAAGAGTAGTTAACTCATCACATGATATGTCAATCATAATAAGATACATACAATAATATATATAAATATATATATATACACTCATAATCGACACTAAGTCTCAAGGTAAGGTCACAACCACATTGACATCCTAAGATTTTTCTCAACAGTCCAAAAACACACTCACGCAGGAGAACTCACTCAGTGAGTCTAATAGTTCTAATAGAGTCCATCTAAGATATCGTGCTCATCAGGCCTCACCAAAAGGAAGTACATGATGGAATTTTGAAGAGACCAATACATAGATGTATATCACACCCAGTTCTATGGGGTATATCAAAAACCCAATATGGATTAACTCACTAAGTAGAGGATCAATATCAATGTATATATCGGCATGCTAATTCTGAGAAACCCACCTTAGGTAAAGGATGATAAAGGATCCCATCCTAACCTCTTGGGGGGACTGAAAATAATCTCTTAGAGAGGATCATAATCCTTTACTCAGGATGTAATTCCACACTATACCCTTACAGAGATGGATCAGGGGAATGAAACCATAAGAAAAATAGTCCACTCTGGGGGTAAAAGGTTTCCAAGTCATCTTTCAGGAAGTACACAATGTGAAATTTTAGTACATGATGTATCCCTTGGGCATTGGTTCTACCCATGTATCATGGACCATGAATATTTATATTCCCATTTCTATTCTTCTATACACATATCGATTCCCATGTACTAGTCCATGACTCTATAGCAGGCCATGTCCAAGTACATGGATCAGGCCATGTACTCTATCTGTGTTGTATACCTAGTCATGTCTGTGTCTGTGTATCCTCTGAGATACATACCAAGATTCTAGGTAAGGTTAACATGGTGTGTGAAATGTTTCAAAAAACATGTGACCATTAAATTCGTGTGTAACCCTAGCATCATATCCAGGGCCCCACACATGGTGTGTGTTCTTCCATTACACACCATGTAGTGAAAAAATTTCTTGAATCCATTAATTCCTTGTATGATACTACCAAATCAATTTCCTCCATGGATATTGCTTCAAACCATAGATCCAAGTTAATCGAGCTCGATAACCACTATAGATCTGATTTCCAACCATCCAAATTGATTGTGAAACCTTTTCCATCGAGTCGTTCTACTATCAAATGTTGAAACCACAACAGGAGGTACCAAAATTAGAACCTGATCCACTGTCATTGCCATCGTAGCTTGATCCCAAATTCAATCCAAAATCATATATATGGTATCAATTAATTTCACCAAGAAACATGTTTACAATTATTGTTTAATAAGTATTTATTGAACCACCAGCCAAAAAAAACGCTGATGATGAACAAATGAAGAATGAGGGAAGAAATGCACAAAACACAATCATGAGGAACATAAATTTTCTAATTTTCATGTTGAACTTGGTTAATTTTTTTAGAATAATGAACAATGAGATATAAATTAAACACCAATAGAAATTCCCAAATTCCCAGCAAAATAATCTCTTACCCACAATATCATTGATCTGTGAATCAATCCATTAGTTGATCGATTCATGTTAATCATCGAATGAGAAAACAAGGAGAAATACAAATAAAATAGCATCCTACCTATAGAATGAATCATTCATTGATGGATAATGTTTCTAGTACATCTTCATTGAAGAGATCCACAAGATTTGTTGGCACACTAATCACCAAAGCTCGATCCGTCGATGTTCATCCACAAAACTCCTCCACCAACTCCTCTTTCAAATTACAAGGTTATGAGGCCAACCCTAAATTTTTTTATAACCATATTTATATATAAATTTATTAGTCATTTTCATCATCCCAATTAAAAATTAATTAGTTAATGTAATTAGTTTATTATTTACGCCCATTAATACATTTTCAAAAACTCCTCATGTTGATAAAAATTATGTCAGGCATTGGGTAAAACCCATGCTCTTAACTCAACAACATTCTTAGATTTATGATATGAGACTAAATTTAATAGATATTCCATTTTTTAGGAAAATAATCATGCGTTATATTAATATATTTAATATTTTTCACATATTTTTTTGTTCTCATAGAGCATTAAAATCTCACACCATCTTAGCACCTAGTTTCTAAAATATTACTAGATATATTTTAAAGTTTTATTTGAAAAAAACCGATACATTATAGGTTAACTTTACAAGATCCCCCATAAATTATATAGAATACATATGTAATATGAAAAGCAATATTGATCGTTTATTTGATGAGATTAAGCAGAGTCTCTGGATGGAACTAGTTTCTTAAATGTTTTAATCATACGTTAATATAGTATAAATTGATATCAAGATAGAGAAATAACTTTCTAGGTCTTATATCTTTAATAGAAACTCAGAAAATAAGTGTTCAGATGAGTACTAAGAAAAAATAAACGAGTCAAAGGAAAAGAAAGGGAAGATGGAATATCCACATGTGATAATTATGGGAAGAAGCAATTAGGTACTTTCTTAATGGGAATATGAGTTTGTTTCAAGTGAGAATAAAGGGGTCATAAGGCTCATGAATGAAAGGGAAAGAAACAAACTAAAACACTCTAACAATTCATCTATAAATATATGGGAACTATTCAGACCAATTTCTAAAGCATCAAGGGAACCTTCCATAGAAGTGGATAAGGGGAGAAGGCCAAAATTATGTGATTACTATAACTAAGGATGAAGTTACTAATTATGTGTTGACATGAAACTTGATCATAAAATCAAATTTAGATAATGATTTATTTGATTTTAGATATTCTCAATGTTTTATATATTCCATATTTTTGAAGAAAATTAAATATTTCCCTAACACCTTAAGAAGGGAGTTTCCAATCAATACTCCTAGTGTAAATCTTATTGCAATAAGGACATGTTAGTAATTTAACATTATGACACATAGATATACCCTTTTTAAAAACATGATTATTATAACTATGGTTAACTTTGATATAATCCTTGATATGGGCTGGATTTCAAATTATAATGAAAATATTTATCGATAAGAGAAAGATATCACAATTCATGATGGCGATGTGAAATCCCTTGTCTTCATAGGGGATAATACATCATTTGAATCATGTCTGGATCCACATCCTGTTTCTATTATTAATGAACTTCTTATAGAATAATATGAGGCACAACCTATGAATGTGAAAGGTATCCTTAGATTTGATTGTGTACCTATAATTAAAGAATACATTGATGTGTTTCTTAAAGGACTACCTAGACATTCAACTGAGAATGAAGTTGAGTTTTCTATTGGTCTCACTGTAGATTCAAAACCTATATCTAAGACTCCTTACAGGATGGGCATAGTGGAATTAATGGAACTAAAGAAACAACTACAATAGTTGAGTGACAAGGGATTTATACTACTTAGTGTTTCACCATAGAGAGCCCCTATTCTTTTTGTTAAGAAGAATGATGGGTATATGTGGTTTCATATAAATTATAAGTAAATCAATTCCATTAACATACAAAAAAAGTATCTTATTCCCCTAATTGATGAATTTTTTGATCAATTTCAAGGATATCAATATTTTTCAAAGATTTATCTTCATTCTAGGTATTATTAACTGCTTGTAAAGAAGGAATATTTTTCAAATATGACATTTCAAATGAGGTATGAACATTATTATTTTAAAATAATTTCATTTGTATTGACTAATAAACCCTCTATTTTTTGTATCTAAGGAATATAATATTCAAATATTATATCAGTAATTTCATTATGGTATTTATTACTTATATATTGATATAATATAAAATCTATGATGAGTATATGGTCTATTTTTAAATCTTTCTTAAGACTCTTAGAGAAAATGAGTTATATGAAAAATTATAAAATGTAAATATTGGCTTCAGTAAATTTCTTTTCTTAGCTATATTGTCTATAAGGATGGAATATTAGTTGATAATTTGAAGAAAAAGGCAGTGATGGAATGTCTAACATCAATCAATATATCTTATTTATGTAGTTTCCTTACTTTAGTTGTTTAATATTGATAATTAATTCAAAAAATTTCTTAATTAGCTAACCCATTAACCAAATAGACACGTAAATGGGTTAAGTTCATATTTTTAGAAGAATATAAATAAATTTTTAAATAATTAAAAACAATATTAGTTAATGAAACAATGTTAAATTTTCCACCATGAAGGGACATATTTGTGATATATAGTGATGCATCAAAGAGGGGGATTGGATTTTTCCTTATATAAAATGATGTAGTTGTTGCCTATGAATCATGGTAGTTAAATATTCATGAAAAAAATTATCCAACCAATGATCTGGAGTTATAAGACACAATCTTTTCATTGAAGTTATGGAGAAATTACCTTTATAGTGAAAGATGTGAAATATATATGTATAAAAAACGGTTTAAATACACCTTCTCATAGAAATAGATCAATATGTGACAAAGGTGATGAATAGAACTACTCAAGGATTATGATTTCACAATACACTACCACCTTAGGAAGGAAAATATGGTTCCTAATGTGTTGAGTAGGAAATATCATGGAGTTTTAACTAGAATGAGGATTGATAAAGATACTATATGAGTGGATTTAGTAAATTTGGAAATGGGAATCATTAAAGAAGGGTAAATAACATATATATTATAAATTATTTCAAAACCATACTTATTGAAGAAAATAAAAATCACCTTGTTTGATGATTAGAATAATCAAATTAAAATAAATGATATGAATGATGGGATGTGAGTGGAATTCATCTATGAATATGGTATATTAAAATATGGAAAGAGGCTATGTGTTCCATCCATGCATGAGATAAAAAGAGAATTATTAGATGAATCTAAAAAATCAAATTTCTCTACACACCTCGATAGCACCAAAATGTATCAATATTTGAAGGTACATTTTTTTAGGATAATATAAAATGGGAAATTAAATAACATGTTTCAATATTCTTGGTTTTTAAACAGGTAAATCATGAGAGATAACATCCTAATAGAGTCATGAAACCTCTACTTATTATTTTGTGGAAATGGGATGTTAATACTATGGACTTTGTCACTGGATTACTAAAGACTCCAAAAAATAATGATTCCATATGGTTTATTATTATTATTCTTACCAAGTACACACATTTCATCGCTATAAGAGAATATCTACCACTTTAACACCTCATCTGTATTTATATTAATCAAGTTTTGAGACATCATGGTGCAATTATTTCAATTATATCATATAGAGACTTACAATTTACATTGAAATTTTGGAAAAGTATTTAGTAATCTCTAATTATTATGCTATGATTGAGCACTGATTATCATCCTTAGATAGATAGAAAGTATTAAAGGTATATTAAATCATTATAATACATGATGAGATAATTTTCACAAGACTTCCAAGGTTTATGGGATCAGTAATTGAATTTGGTGTAATTTAATTATAATAATAGCTTCTATTCGAGCATTCAAATGGAACGATATGAAAAAGTGTATAAGGATTTATGTCGTACACCAAATTTTTGGGATGAATTTGGTTAAAGGAAGATTTGAGGCTCATAAAATATTTATGAGATAATGGTGAAAGTAAAAACTATTCAAATTTATATCAAGAAATCTCAAAATAGGAAAAAAAGTTATATTGATAACTGAAATAATGATTTATAATTTCAATTAGGGGATGATTTTTTTCTTAAAATTATCTCTATGGAATGGTTTTATAAGGTTTGGAAAGAAAGGGAAATTAATTCCCAGTTATAATTGGTCTTTAGAAATTCTGGAGTGAATTTGAGCAATGACTTACTGTTTGGAAATTTCACCTAGCCTCTCTAAAGTTCATGGAGTGTTCCATATCTCTTTTTTGAAAAAGTACATTATAGAACCAATGAATTTTATCATCTTCAATAAAATATAATTTGAAATCGATTTATATTTGTAACACCTAGAAAATTTTAAAATATTAAATAAGCATTTAATAAATGAATTGTTTTATAAATTGAACTATGTGTTTATAAAGGTTAATACTTTAAAATTTATATATGAATATAATTAATTTGTTTTTATAAATTTTCATTTTCATAAAAATATGATATATATAAATATATATATTGATATATAATTATTATTTTTGGATTATTAATTATGATTAGATTATTACAATGATAAATTTTATAAAAATTATTTATGTTTTTGTTTTATAAATTTATAAATTATAAATATATATAATTATTTTTTTAAAAAACACACAAATATATATATGTGTGTCTGTTTCCAAAAAAAGTGTTTTGATTAATTTATTTAAAAAAACGAATTAAATATATATAAGTATATGTTTATAAATATATATAATTATAATATATATATATATATATTATTTTTTATTATTTATATGTATTACTTTATTATTTTATTATAAAAAAGAACATAAATTATATATGCTTTAAAAAAAATTCAATTGAATTATTTATGAAAAATTAATATATATATATATAATGTTTCTTTTTCTAAAACAAAGTAAAAAATTGTAATGATTAAATATTGAAATGTGATGTCGAATTGAAAAAAAATAATGAGATAAGAATGAATAAAGGTAAGAGAGGAATCATGTGGGAATCAAAAAAATGAAATTGTGGATTGTTGGAAGCGTGACTCACACCATAAAATAGGGAGAATAAAATGATATAAAAAATGATAATAATATTTAATATAATGGAATAAGTACGATCATAATGGGTAATCTGTGACTGAGGGAAAGAAATCTATGATGACCTATAGAAAAGAAAAAAATAGATAAATAAAATATATTATTACGATTATAATTTTTTTTGATACATATAAGAAAATTTTGACCCATGGATATGTATCATTATTTATTTTTTTTTGAAAAAAATAATAATTAAAAAAACTCAGCTTCTTTGTGAAGCTTACGAAACCTGTTTTTTTTGTATAAATGTATGAGAGAAACCCCTCCTTTATGAATATAAGACCCAAGAAAAATGACTCCTTTGGTTCAAGTTCATCCAGCCGGTAGGAGTTTCCTTCCCTCTTTGGTTTTCCAGTGTTATGTAAAGGATTCATTATCAACTATATTTTTTAAGGGATATATTTTATAATTTCAAATTTGTTTCGTAATATATATATATATATATATATATATAAATGTAAAACCATGTATTTATAATCCCAAATCCACATATGATAAGTTTTCTTGATTTAAAAGATATTTTTTTAAAATATTTTAGTTATAAGGGTGTGATTTTGTTTAACATGTTATTAATTTTATTCAAAGGATTACACATATATGTGTATATACATGCATATATACACATATATGGCTTAGTATTTTCAGTATAAATGTATATAAATATGTAAAGGGTTTCCTTGTATTGAATTTTATTTCTAAGAACTTGTGTATATTTGTGATTATCTTTGTTTTCAAATTTTGATGATATAATGGTGATGTATATACATATATTAACACATATGTGTATATATGGGTATATGTGTGTTCCTGCATGTGAATAAACTCATATATGCAAATTTATCAATCCTTTTTGGTGTAGTTCACATAAGAGGATTCTTGTTTTAAAATATTGAAAGATTTTTGTGAACACAAACCACAAACACAAATACATATATAAGTAGATATATATAATTATATATATATATGAAATTGAGTATAAACTTAAGTATGGTTGTTCCTTATATTTTATTTAAAAACTATAAATGGTGTTTTTCAATCTCTAAACTAATGTTTAATATTTATAAAATCTTAGAAACACTTTATTTTCTAAAATTTCATAAGATAAATCTTATCATTTTATGTGAAATTATGAAATAATTTATCATTTCATGTGAGAACTTTCAACTTCATCTTCTATCATGTCATGCATATATAGATATGGCCATCATCTAGCTCATATGTGACATTCATAACATTTTGTGAACTTTCATGCACTAAAATCCATGTATCATACAATTACAGTTTTCAAGTAATAATTGGTTTTTTTAATGCATGGTATTCTCCCTAAAATGATTTTAGAATATTTTGAAGAAATTTTGACAACATGTGATAAGAATGATTATTTTTTAAAGAAAATAATAATGTGCATTTATATTTTAAATGTTTTGGGTAAGAGATGAGAAAGGTTGGTTCATGGAAAAACAATTTCAAAAAATTTTCTTTGGTAGACTGTGTGACGTTACTGGGAGTGAACCCATTTGTCTTAGATACAACTAGTGGCCTTATGAGTGGATTTTATACATGAACTTCCATGTATTGTTAACAATCCATGGAAAATTAATATTTTCAAAGGATAATTTTAAATGGATTTCCAAATAAAATTATTTTGTGAAACACTATTTTTCTATATATATATATATATAACGTTTTTTATATATATATAATTAGGTTTCGAGAGAATCTATTTTAAGTTACATACTTTTGTTTTTAAGAAATGTTTTATAAATAATTTTATTAGTTATTTTAAAACTCCCTTACTAGGCATTTTATGTTCACCCTACATTTTATAAACACTTTTTACAGGCATAAAAGTCTAGCTGTGATGAAATTTATATTATGGATGCACTGTGATGAAGAATCATAATTTTTCTATTTTTAAATTTGTTTACTTTGTTGTAAGGTAGGTCATGTATCTAATTTTTTATAACCTTGAGTGGTAGAATGTCCTCTACTGTATTTAATACAATGTATTTATTCAAGTTTCTTTAAAAAAATCACACAACATTTTAAAGGGCTTAACCCAGGGTTCATGTTTGGGTATTTATAATTGATATCAGAGGAACAATCTATAAAATTATAGATATTAGGTGTTGACGAGTCTAAAAGTAAAGGAGTCCACGTTTTTTTTAATTTTGATGGCGGAAATTCATGATTGTCCTTATTTCGATAAACGAATTGTGAGGACGCAATTATTTTTAAGGGAGGAAGAATGTAACACCCTAAATTTTTTAAAATATTAAATAAGCATTTAATAAATGAATTGTTTTGTAAATTATAAAAAGTATTTATAAAGGTTAATACTTTAAAATTTATATATGTATATAATTAATTTGTTTTTGTAAAATTTCATTTAAAAAAAATGATATATATAAATATATATATTGATATATAATTATTAGTTTTGGATTACTTATTATGATTAGATTATTAAAATGATAAATTTTATAAAAACAATTTATGTTTATGTTTTATAAATTTATAAATTATAAATATATATAATAATTTTTTACAAAAAAATGCACATATATATATGTGTGTGTTTAAAAAAAAGTGATTTGATTAATTTATTTTAAAAAAACGAATTAAATATATATAATTATATGTTTATAAATACATATAATTATCTTATATACATATATATATATATGTTTTATTTAATTTTATAAATATTTAATTTTTTTATTATTTATATGTGTTATTTTATTATAAAAAACACGCATAATATATACAAAACAATGGTTTCATTTGAATTATTTATAAAAAACGAATATATATATATATATATAATGTTACTTTTTCTAAAACGAGGTAAAAAATGGTATTGATTAAATGTTGAAATGTGGTGTTGAATTGAAAAAAATGATGAGATAAGAATGAATAAAGGTGAGATAGGAATCAAGAGGGAATAATAAAAATGAAATGGTGGCTTGTTTGAAGCATGACTCATACTATAAAATAGGGGGAATAAAATGATATAAAAAATGATAATAATATCTAATATAATTGAATAAGTGAATCAATAAAGGGTAATCCGTGATTAAGGAAACAAAATCAAGGATGACCCATAGAAAAGACAAAAAAAGGATAAATAAAATATATTATTATGATTGTAATTTTTTTGATAGATACAAGAAAAGTTTGACCCATGGATGTGTATCATTGTTTATTTTTGTTTTTAAAAAAAGTAATGAAAAAAAACCACCTTCCTTAAGAAGATTAAGAAATCCTTTTTTTGTATAAATTTATGAGAGAAACCCCTCCTCTATGAATGGACTACCCGAGAAAAAGGACTCCATTGGTTTAATTTCATCCAGCAGGTAGGAGTTTCCTTACCTCTTTGGTTTTCCACAGTCATGTAAGAGAATTATTATCAACTATATTTTATAAAGTATATATTTTATAATTTCCATTTGGTTTCGTAAACACATATATATATATATATGTATATAAATGTAAAACCATATCTTTATAATCCCAACTCTATATGTGATAAGTTTTCTTGATTTAAAAGATCTATTTTTAAAATCTTATAGTTATAAGGGTGTGATTTTGTTTAACATGTTATGATATTTATTCAAAGTATTACACATTAATGTGTATATATATGCGTATATACTCATATATGGCTTAGTATTTTCAGTATAAATGTATATAAATATTTAAAGGGTTTCTTTGTCTTGAATTTTCTTTCTAAGGACTTATGTATATTTGGGATTATCTTGGTTTTTAATGTTTGATTATATAAGGGTGATGTATATAAATATATTAACACATATGTGTATATATGGGTATATTTGTGTTCCTAAATTCAAATAAACTCATATACGCATATTTATCAACCCTTTTTGGTGTAGTTCACATAAGGGGATTATTGTTTTAAAATCATGAAAGAGTTTTGCGAATAAAAAACAAAAAAACAAATACATATATAAATAGATATATATACATTGTTATATATATATATATATACATATATATGAAATTGAGTATAAAAAACTTATGTGTGGTTGTTCCTTATCTTTTATTTAGAAATTATAAATAGTGTTTGTTAATCTCCAAACTAATTTTTAGTGTTTATAAAATCTGATAAACACTTTTCTCAAATTGTATAAGATAAAACTTATAATTTTATTTGAAATTATGAAATAAGTTGTCATTTCATGTGATAAAATGAAACTAGATCTTCTGTCATGTTATGCATAGATAGATATAGCCATCATCTAGCTCATATGTGACATTCTTAACATTTTATAAACTTTTATGCACTTAAATCCATGTATCACGCAATTACAGTTTTCAAGTAATAATGGGTATTTAAATACATGGGATTATACCTAAAATAATTTTATAATATTTTGGGAAAATCTTGACAAAATATGATAATAATTATTATTTTCTTTTAAAGAAACTAATATTATTTATTTATATTTGAAATGATTTGGGTAAGAGATTAGAAAGGTAGGTTCATGGGAAAATGTTTTTAAAAAATTGGCACTAGAAGACTGTGTGAAATTATGTGGAGTGAACCTATATATATTAGATATGAATAGTTTCATTATGAGTGGATTTTAGACATGGATTTCCATGTATTGATAATGACCCACAAAAAATTAATATTTTCATAGGATAATTCTCGATGGTTTTCTAAATTTAATTATTTTGTGAAACACTGTTTTACTATATATATATACAAACCCTTTTCTATACATGCATACTCAGGTGTTGTGAGAATCTATTTTAAGGTACGCACTTTTATTTTCAGGAATTGTTTTAGAAATAATTTTATTAGTTTTTTTAAAACTCCCTTACTGGGAATTTTAGGCTCACCCAACATTTTATAAGAACTTTTTACAGGTGTAGAAGTCCAGATGTGATGAAATTTCTATTATGGATGAAGTGCACTGAAGTTTCATAATTGTTCTATTTTTCAATTTTTTCACTTTGTTGTAAAGTAATTCATGTATTTAAATTTACATAACCAAGACCAGTAGAAGGTCCTCTGTTGTATTTAATGTTGTGTATTTATTCAGGTTTCTTTTAAAAAAATTTACACAACATTTGTAAGGGATGAACTCGGGATTCAGGTTCTAGTCTTTATAATATTACTATGAAGATTCTATCTAGATTCTAGACACTAGATAACAATTGTTGCAGAATCAGATGACTTGATTGGTGAAGGTACTTTAGAGAAATCCTAAAATAGAAGAGGCAACATGGGAACCTGAATAAGTTACGGTGAATAAATAACACATATTTTCATGAGTTGAAAATTTTAAAATTTCATGTTTTATATTTTTTAAGTAGAAAAGAATGTAACACGTGAGATTTAATTATAGAAGGAAAGCTTTTATTTTTAAAGAAATAATAACTTAATGAACATGTCTTTATTCAAGAATGTGATTAAAACCTAAGTTATAAAATTTTATAAATCTAATTTAAATAAATTAATTTAATTTTTTATTTCAAAATTTCAACATTAACATAATATTTTTTTGGATATTTTTATAAAATAGTTTATTTTTGGGTGAATAGTGAAAATATTGATTTTACAAAGAATATTCACTTTTATGACATTATAATGATAAAAAAATTAATTGAATGTTTATGAATTATTTTTTATATACAAAACAAATATTTAAAAATTATTATAATGTATATAAAAATATAATTTTGAACTTTTAAATATATGATTAACATTTTTTAAATCTAAGTAATGCTTTTGTTCAAATAAAAAATGTTTTTACCTCTTTTCTATTAATCAAGTATTTACAAGATTACTTGAGGTTTTTAGTTTGGTTTAAATGATAAATAAGTATACTTATATTTAGAATAATACAATTAAACCCTTTTTAATCATAATTATAATTTATTTTTTTATAATATCATTTTATTTAAAAAAAACAATTTTCTAAAAACAATTTTCATTGTGTTTTGTGAACTTATACTAAAAGTAATTTCTACTAATTATAAGAGTTGAATCATGTAAAATGGATTCCATATTTTGAATCAGAATAATGAAAATTAAATAATATGTTGAACTTAATTTTTTTCCATCATGAATATTAACCATTGTTAATATTTATCACTTTGGTTAAGGGTACAATACATCAATAGAGTTAAAAATATTGGGATAAGGATTCCAGATAAAAAAAACACTTGATCAAACTGCACTGGTTAGTTAGAATTAAAACATAACCTTATCATCCTTTAATATATGGAAATTTGGAGACACTATCACAAGAAAATGACTTTATATTATTAAAATATTTTATGTAATTCCATGTGCTTCCCTAACCACACTTATAAAAGGGAACCTCATATCCTCCCTTATTCAAAACATTTTAGACCTCTAGATCAGCAAAGACTTGACCAAAAAAATTCATAGATTCCTTTATTTCATTCTTGATCTCTTGGTATTACCTAATGATCATCCTAATAAGGCTTAATGTGTAAGCCAAATGAGGTCTCTCAAAAAAGAGGTAATCATCTTACCTGACTATTTATAAGTTTATTTCCTATTATACTTTATCTAAATATATTGTATCTATATTAAATAACGAATCAGGTATAAGAAATATAATTAAATGTTATTACGATTATTGTAAAACCATATTCCACTTCCTTTCTATCCTAGAGAAAATGAAAACATTGCTCGTGCATACTTGCGATCTACTATCTCCATGTAGTGGTGTAATTCATTTTTCATTATTGTATAATTGGATGTTTATAAAGACATAATTAATGAAATATATATGATATTTATGACATAATTCTGATTACGTAAATATAATATATCATCTATCTTCTTACCCTTCCATCAATTGGAAAATGATAACGTCACTCATACATATTTGGGGATTACAACATCCACGAAGCGATGTGATTCATTTTTCTATTACCACTATGCATGTATAATTATAAAATTGTATATGATGAATAAAAATTATGTTAATTAAAATATTAAAATTATTGATATTATAGAACAATTTCATAACTCCTTTAACCATGAACAATATACTCATGCAATTTTATATAAATTGACCGAACTACCTTAAAATAGTGGAAATAATTAAGAACTATCCAATAAATGGATTAAAAATGATTATAAAAGGACATTAAAAAATGGAATAAATATTAAAATGATATTAATAAAGTATTTTTTAAATTTAAATTCATTATATAGGGGGACCAAACACGTACAACTAAACTGAGACCCAAGGTAATAGATTTCTGTTACAATCTCATTTTATTTCGAGATTGTTTATGTTTAGATTTTCTTTGGGAAAAATATATGATCATAATATATCAAATCCCATAGATTTTAGACTCCAATTTTTAAAATTGGTTCATACATGTTTATATTCCATTTATTCTCTTGTTGGATCAATAACCAATAAGTAAGTTTCATGTAATATAATTTAATTTACAAATATTTCTTTTGAAGTTTTCCTTCCAACTCTTTTTCTTCCATGTACATATTTTATTTAAAATGTTTTCAAGAATATTTTTAATATTTTAAAAATACTTTTAAAGTAATTTTTACCAATTTTTTACTTTCTATAAATATCTTTAAGAGGAATCTTCTTGTCATTTTTTCAAATAATGTACTTTTTAGCAAAGGTGTGAACATAATATTTATTTTAACATACTCCACATGAAAAAAAATTTCCACCATAAAGACTAACCTTTTATTTAAAGATACATTTAAATGTATCCATGGTTATTTTCATAGAAAAGTTTTTTCTCAATATTTTGGTAATTTTTATTTAAAATGTTATCAAAAGAAAATGGTATTATTTTCTTAAAGAGATGAAAAGAATTTTGAAAAGTGATTTATAACTCCATTATTAAATAAAATATAATGGAAGTTATTTTTAATTTATTAATTATATTTTATTTTCTAAAGGCAAGGTTTTACTAAAAAACCTTAATTTATGATGAATCAATGGCCTTCTATCATCCTTTGGTGATAATAGATTATACCCTTTTTGAGATCATTAACAATCTAGTGATCATGTTCTTATACTCTCCATTATTCATTGGATATTATTTTTCTCCTTCTGGTACTTTTTTTAATATCTTGGATTAATTAAAACTAATTTCAATTATATTGATTTTGTTTCAAGAATATATATTTTTTTACATACAATATCAATTTAAGGAAACTTTTCCTATATGTTATTTCATTTTTTGGGAAATATTGATGGTCTATATTCTTAATTCAATATAGATAATTTTAGACTTATAATGAATTTTTAGAATGCATTGTATTAATAATCAATAATATAATAAAGGTTTAGGTTGTTAAAGTGATGGGTGGGGACTAGTTATAGATATCGAATTGATGCATCGACAAGTCTCATGATATAATACAGTATACATTCCTATTAGTTGGGTATTTGGTTTACACCTACCCATTTATTAAGAATGATGTCCTGGTTGAGAGTCCCTAATGTTAATATTCAAAACCTGGATGAGACCTTATTGTAAAGTTCATGAATGTTTGGAATTATTAATTTCATTTATTAAGAATTTAGTTTCCACTATCCCTGTGGGTTTTATACTGATATTATCCATGGATGTTATTTGAACTCAATTTGTTGATTGAATGATTTTTTTGATTATAAACTCTTCCATATTGATTATGCTTTATTTAATCATAATATATTCTATTATATATAAACTTTGATGATCATATGATATCACCCTTTATTTATTTTCCTTTCCCCATGATACAAGGAAATATATTATGACTTATTTTAATGGATTAAATATTGGTTATTATGCTATTTTTTTATATTTCAATGTAATATGAGAACCAAGTATGTATCTAGTTTTGAAACTAATCTGATTGATCTTGTGTGGTGTGATCCATTATATATTGTACCATTATAATAAAGTCAAATTAGGTTATGGGTTACAATAGTTTAGGCCTTACAAATAATGATGGAATTTATCCTTTGGTTGGGAGGTGATAAGATAAACAAGCTTCTATAAGGAATCAAGTAACATGAAACTGAAATTTATGAAAAATACTTGAAATTAAGTCATTGATGAGGTATGATATTCATATTCTCCTACACTTATGTAAAAAATACATTATTAAATTAATGGGGGGGGGGTTATTATTTAGTAACATTAAAAGTGTAAATAAAAAGGGAGAGAAACCTTATTTAAATTGAATGTTTTTATGTGTTTGTTGAGTTGAGTGCATATTATAAATTGAAAATATGATAGAATATCCCCTATAATAATAAATTTTAGTTTTTATTACATGATGGATAGTTTTATAGACATATATGATGTATTAGTTAATCAATGTTGTTTTTTACACAGATTAAGATCACATATACATAAAGTTGATTAATCTTTGACCCATTTCTTAAGAGAAATGTGATGATTCCATTCTCTCAAGTGGGTCACGTTTTACTAATGGGTGAAGATGAGATTTCAACTATGGGAGAAACAAGAGACAATTAGGAATTTTCCTCACATTTTTGAGTTTGAATTTATTGTCAATATGGTTGAGAATAATTTTGAATTTAGATTTTAAATGGGTAAAATTGAAATGTGTATTGACAACAAATAAAATGGGTGATATTAAAGTGCATTAATTTATTTTTATAAAGATGGTTGTATTTTTTGTCAACAATGAAATGTTGTGTGAATTAAATATATGCTAGAGTTGTGTGTTTATGAATATCCTAATGATTTAACAGATAAAAGTTTGACATATAGCTTGGAGTTACTATAGATCACTTGTATTGAAGGTATTTTCTGTTAGACATGCTGAGGATGATCCATTAATAACCCACAAATAATATTAGAGAAAAATATTGAGATGATTTTTATTTGGAAGTAGTCTATACGTATGATGATTTATAAGATTGAATTTATATGAATAATTGACAAGTGTTTTTGGTTGAAGAGAGAACTATCTACTAGAAGATTCTTAATGAGGTTTAAGAGTTGCAAACATCCGAGAAGAATCAATCTAGAAGAAGTTTGTGAGTAACCATCCATTGATCATCAAGCATGGATGATACTATAATATATGGACAATATAACATGGATAATGAGTAGAGAAGGTTGAGTTTGAAGTTTGAATTATTAATATAGTGAAGTTTCATGGAAAAAATCAAAATATAGTTTATATATACTGAATGATGTTTTGGGAATTATATTGAAGATTTATGGGAGGATTGTAAATATTAATGGTGCCATTTAAGTTGTTTTAATATGATTTGGAGTGATTGGAAAATAATTGATAATATTTCAAGGAGTTATCATCTATTTTTAAAAAGTTTTTGAAATTCAACATTTTGGATTATTAAAGAAACTGAAAAAGTACTTTGTATGTAAGGGAACTCTTGAATCTACACTCAGTAGTTAAGTATCACTCTGATGTTTGTAAGAATATGTAAGAGTTAATGGAGAGGTATTTAAAACAAAAGCAATATGCGAGGGTTGTCTAGAACTTATAGATTGGGTTGATTCATATTATTATATATCAAGGTAAGTTGCTCGATATGTAAAGTGTTATAATAGTTTTCATAGGAGGATACATAAGGTTACTAATAGAGATAAATATTTTAAAAAGTACCGGAGTCTTATTGTGATACATAAAAATAATTCAAATTTATAGTGCATATGTAAGAGTTTCTAGAGAATACATAAAGACCAACATATAATACATGAGAGTTTTCTATGTATACGTAAGGGTGGTAATGTATTTTTTAAGAATTCATATGGGTGACCTAAAGATAAAAAAGGATACATAAAGGATTTTAAGATAATATATAAGGGTTAACCAAATTTCTTGTGATATACTTAGCAGTAACAAGAACCCATAATTAAAGGTTCCCAGATAAAAAGTAATGTTATGAGACTTCAATAAATATTTTTAGAGAAATTTTCTGAAATTTTTGGCATTTAAATAGAATAATTGAAGGAAAATATTAGAGAAACAAGTCAGATGATGTGGAGGATTCATTCATAGATTCAATATCCCGATACTGGTGGTTGATTCATGATCAAAACTAAGTTGGATAGAGGATTCAGTAAGAATAAATTGATAAGATCACTACTTTATAATTATGGTATTTTCAAATATAGATATATAAAAATAATTAACGGTGATTAAATGAGAAAATATGTTTTTTTTGGAATATTAATTGAGATAAGAAGAATAATATTTTGAGATTATGGGGAGAAGACATATGTGATTAAATTGATAAATTTAATGAGATTATTGAGAATATTATGATGCTGGATATCATGTAATTTCTATATTAAAAACATTGAAATAACATTCACATGATTATTTTAATATAGAATAGTAGTAGATGAGAATTATGGTGTTTTTGAAAACGGATAAAATAAAATGATACTATATTCTTTTGAATATCTTGAGTATCAAAGAAGGAGAGTGAATGAGAATGCAATGATATTATGGAAAGAATATCCCATGTATTGAGGAAGAAGAAGAATAAGAGAATACTTGAGGAAGGATGATAGTACTATTTAACTATTCATGATATGTGCCCCAAGGATCTTGAAGAATGTAATTATTCAACTATTCACGGGTGGTAATTCAAGTCTGATCTTTGATTGGCCATGTGTATAAGAACTCTATTTAGGTGTCATGGGGTGTTTATGTGGGTTGAGAATCGAGCATTGGGAGTTGGCCCAAGATTAGGGATAGAATTTGGAATTAGGAAGAAAGGATCACTCCATAACCAAGGGGAACCATATCATGAAGGATGATATGAAGTATAGAGGTGAATTTTTAGTGAGATTTATATCTAATTTTAGGATTATACATGTTTAGAGAAGGTTGATATGAACTTTTTAAATGTTTGGAAAATTTTATCATTTCCTCATGCATAAGGGTATACCTACGTAAGGGTAAATCCCTAATGTGTAAGTTTAATCATATTATTTAAAATAAAAAGGTGATCCTCATATATAAAGATATATATCTCATTCATAAAATTTATAGTGTTGGAAGCCACTATGATATGTAAGAGTTACCAGGGATGGTTCAGAAAAATGGTAAAGTATGACATATAAGGGTAACTATAATAATATTTATGATACGTAAGGGTAACTCTGATGTGTAAGGGTCAGAAAAATGGTTAAGTGTCTCTTATATAAGGGTTTTTTGTGTGATAAGGATCCAAACATTATATAAAAACTTGGAGATACGTAAGGGTTGTATTTAGATGATACATAAGGGATATCATATGTTATGTAAGGGTTTCCCGATGATACATAAGAGTTACTTGATAAGTAAGGATAAATACATACCACAGATAGATAAGTGTGACAATCCTTATGTCTAGTTAAAAAAGATAATTGGTTAAATTGAATATTAACATACGGTTAGTCTATTTCAACCTGCAATACAGTGGGTAAACACTAACTCTCATCCATCTCTCTCACTCTCTCTCATTATTCCTTCTATTTTGAGTGATCTTCATCAACCATCATCTATTCTTCAGGTCATTCTTTATAGGTACTATCCATATTTAAGGATAACAGTCCATGAGTATCTATTTACAATTTCTTTCACTATTAAACCACTATCTTTTGGCTATGATTTAAACTAGGGGTTATGATATATTATCTTATTTCTTATGACTGGAGGTTTATTTTCTTGAGTTTTTTGGTGAGTGGAGACCTACTAAATCTAGGTATGTGGTTCTGATATTATTCTTATGTTATACCTATGTTTATGAATTATGTGATAAATGGGGATGTGAATTGTTATGTTAATGACTAGGAATGGAACCACTTATAATTTACATTATTAATTAGAGATAATTAGGGGCAGTCTCATGTGGGAAATGATTATTTTTTCCTAGTATGGTATGGATTGATTGATTATGTGGTTTCAAGGATTTATGGGTGTGATTCCCCATGTTATTGATGATGTTATATGGTATATAATGTCATATGTGGTTTCTTGGGAATTTTATGGGTGTAATCCAAGTGAAATTGGGTGATGTTGAACAATAAGAATGGACTAATGTGTATTTATTTTATTATATAGGTTATTTAGACCATTTTCATGGGTGGTGATAGAGATTTTCTGGTATAATGCCATTAGTAAAGACAATTGTCACAAGAGAAACACATGTTTTCTAGTGCGGTGTGGATGATGTCAACCATTATCCTGGTTGATGATGGTGGTTCTTCAAGCTATGGTCATTGGATGACGGTGATTCTATTAACCATGATGGATGAGGCTGTCGGGGTCATGTTCACATAGGGTAATACCCATGAGGTGGTTTTGACCATTGGTTCCATGGTCATATCCTCTATATTTAAGAGACATAGAGTGTGTCACATCCCAACCATTAATTTTTTTTATTTAATTTATTTATTATTTCTTATATCTTTTTACAAACTTCCTTTTTTTATTGAGGAGTTTCAAGTGTTTTGGGCATTTTGTAGTTCTAGAGTACAACGGGGTCGTATTGTAACAAAGGGAGGTCATTCCATGAACCCTCCCAGGTAGTGGGGGTGTTTTTGGTGGAGGTACATAATACTATTATAAAGTATGGTTATGTCATGAAATAGAATAGGAATTGAGCATTGTTTTTATTTATTTTGGGAGGTGTGTCATTCCATGACTTGGGGTGGTTGCATCATGATACTTTTTTAGGGAAAGTGAGTCACACCACAATAGGAAGGTCACACCATTACCCATTTTCCTAGTTTTAAAAAATGTTTAATTTACCCCCATTATTTTTTTGAGTTTATAACCTTTTGGGGTTCTTTTCTCATAATATTAAACTCCTTCACCCCAATTATGAATCCTCCCAATTCTACCTCCTTCTAAGGTCTTCTTCTATGGATTTATTCCATTTTTGATAGTGATTTCTTGAGGTAATCTCATCCAAATCTCTCCATCCCTTTATTTTATTTCTTCTATTTATTGTTCTCACCCTAATATGGTATCATATACCTAGGGGTTTTATTAGATCAAATTTAACTTGGTTATTTATTTTTTTAAGTTCCATTTTTATTATAAGGGATTCCTTTTCTGCTTGTTATGACAGTTTAATATAGGGATTTGTGAAAGTTAAGTGATTGTGGTAGGATTCTACTTACAAAAACTTTTAAACATAAATCCATGGATTTATTACTTGTTTTGATTCACTATTTCAGCTATTTTAAGTTTATATGAAGTGTACCTAATGATAATTGATTATGGAATTTGATTTCCTCTTGGTTTCTATATGAGATAAGGGGTATTATCATTGATTCTATGTTTAAAACCAATTTTACACATAAGCGGTGAACATATAGTTCTTGTTTAAATGCACAAGTGGATATTTCCAAAATGATTTTATAATAAAAATAATGTGTAGATGTTCATTGGTTTCAAAAGGAAGAAACTTTAGTTTTAATGATTTGTTCTAAAATTTATATTTCTTTTAGATTCTTTAAAAAATTTCTTTGAGTTACTATGATTATTTTAGTTACCTTGATGGTGTTATTTGATTTGATTTTGAAAGAGGATTTTATAAATTGTATCATTAAAGGTTGTTTTCACGGCCTAGTTGGAACCTTATAAAAAGGCTATTCTAAAGAGAATAAACCCTTAAAGTGTTCCCCTCTTGTTGGTTTTATATAAAGTAGATGAAATTGTCCTTTTTATAATACTTATTTGTAATATTATCATCTATGATGAGAAAGGGTAATCTTTTATGAAGGGTTTTTAAAGGTGATTATATTTTATATTTCTTGTTAGTATACTTTTATATTTTATTTTGGATAGCTCACATCCATTTTATACATCATGGGGAACCAAGATTATCTAAATGTGATATCTGAGTTCACATGCTACACTAGTTAATGATCACGCTATAGCTAGTATCCCTTTAGTACAGTGTTCACCCAACTTGGGGAATTTACCCCTCACTTAAGATAGGTAGGGTAATAAAATGTGTGAGGGTGATTGAATCACATCAGGTATGACAATTGGATTTATTCCATCTTAATATTTTTAAATATTAACCCCTAAGCTCGTAGGTGTTCTCATGATTACTGGTTTTTAATAATGTTATGGTTGGTGTGATTATAATCTTTCTGAGATAGTTGATTTATGTCTATTTTGTATTGATCCTTTATTTTTGTTTTTTCTGTTATAATGACTATAATTTATACTATAATGATGATGAAAATTATTTATTTAAAATAAAATGGTTTACAAAGTCTTGGAAATTTCCTTTTATCTTTATATACATGATAATTTTTTTAGAATGGTTTTAAAAAATCTTTCCAATATTAATTGTTTTTTATATTTAAATGTTTGAGGGAAAATTTTATTTTTAAAGTGTAAATCCCATGTTTTGAATGATATGGTTTCAAATGAAGAGACCATGATATTGTTTTTTAATAAAAGTGGGAATCTTACAATTATACTTGTATTTCGAAATAGAATAAAATATATTTATTTTTTAAATTTTATGCATGGGGTGTGAGGAAGATACCTACCAAGAATTTGTGCTCTTTCCTATCATATTAAAATTTCATTGTATGTTTTTATTTTATGCAAAATTTTGCTGATGGATTCTGGTTCTGGTATGTTAGAGGCAGTAAGTGAAGATGCTTCACTTAACACATAGAGATGTTTTGTTACAGTCTTTGTTTTATTTTGGGTGTTATTTTAATTCGTTATAATTTGACATGTTGCCTTCTAATATTTTTTTACCCACTAGTTCATGCTGGTATTGTATTAATTTTGGTTTTATTAAAATATATAAATTTTGGACATGCTTAAGGAGTTTCACTTTTTGTTTATGATTTATGTTTATTTGTTTATGACCTATTTGGTTATGCTTATTATTATTTTACTTTTCTTTTATATCTTTGGTTTTATAAATTATGGAATATTCATTGAAAACCCTTTGGTGTAGGTTCCTTCTTTATTATTATTTTACCTGGAAAAATTGTTCCGTCATGTTAATTTTTTGAGTACTTGGCACTATTTTCTAGAATGTGGGGATTAGGAATTCCCTTTAAGCATAATAGTGAGCTAGATCAGGTACTAGTTTAGTGGTATACCAATTTGGTTTCTTATAGGGTGTATGCTGAAAAGGTTCATCAATATGAATGGGGATACTCTATAGGTGTCCACAAGATATTATAAGTGATTGAGATCCCTAGGTGGGTGCGAGATGATTACTGAATATGGGAAACATCTTGGTCCCAATGATCCAAGATTGATAAATGATGAGTGTCATTATGCCTTGGGTTCATTGTACCATTGATTCAGAAACTGGTAAAGGGTTCAAATTACCATGATACTTGTGATATAGTTTGTGGATATACCATTAGGGTGATGTGGTCTAATAGAGGTTGTTATTTAATAATGGGTTTTCATGTGATGTTTTGTGGCATGAAATTGGTTAGATGGATGAGGTCACTTATGATGTAACACATTATGGATAGATTTTTCCACTTTGACACTACATGAAATAGGTAAAGGATCACTCATGGTTGGTTAAGAATTAGTGGAGCAATTTGAGTGGTGTACTTTGGTTTCCATTTCTTTCACTTTGAATACACTAGTATATGTATGGATATTATCTAGGGACACCGTTAGTAATGACCTACCGAGTTCATACTCACAACCTATATGGTCCCTCTAATATGTGTTTATAATTTATTGTTTATGGAAAAGGTATGGGTAAAGGCTCCTCATCATAAGTCTTGTAGAAGTGGAAGTGTAGGTGGTGCATGATATGAATGTTAGGGTTTTACATATGGTCCAAGTTGTTCCTCGGCTCCATATTAGTAGTTAATTTTGTTTACTTTTATAATTTTACACATGTGATTAGCCTAAGGAAAATCCATTGAATTTGTTATGACTAGCATAAAATTATAGAAATTTACATTTCTTGTCGTATGTATGTTCTCTCTTATTGTTTCCTATTATTTATATTTGTTTTCAATGTTTTTGTATTTTTTTATTATTTATAATCCAGGAGTATAGTCTCCCACTATCACTCCTCAAACCCTTTATACTCGTCAAAAATCTCTATGATATGGGGAGGTACATCTGAGGTCTTGTGATGCTCTGATCTAGTTACTATGGAGTGAGCCAAGATGAGATGTTATAAAGTGGTATCAGATAAGGATGAGGTAAAATAATACCAATAAGTTTTGTTTTGTTATTTGGAATACGGTATATGGAGGTTTAAGAAAGTGTTATAACTTGAGATGGATGCCATACTATGTTCTTGGCCAACATAAGTATGATTGAATCCTATGTTACTTGGGAAATTGAGATTGTTGTTTTGGTTTTTTGGTTACAATTGAGTTATTTTATTTGGTTAAATTGGTATTTGATGTTATTGATTTCTTCTTTAAACTATTTGACCCAAGAGGTAAGAGATAGTAATCATGCATTTTTTATGCATATATGGCTCACATGAAATGTGTGTTTCTACACATGATTACCATTTTGTTTTAAGAATAGGAAGGGGTTTGCCTATTTAAAGTCACAAAAATAACCTATATGGTGTTTTCCATATAACTTCTTGGTGTTATTATACCAAGATTAACTAGGGATGTAATTCTTCATGATATTAATTATATGGAACTTTTTTGTGTGTTGCATATTTGGTACCTGACCCTGACACTGGTAAGCTGATCCATAAGGCTGAATGGTATATGACTTGGGTACAATAGGGAAGTGTAAGAGATAATGGGTTGTGATAACTATTATAAATTTCCCTATTTTTTATATCTAGATTGTTGAATCAATATTGGGTACGGTATTTGATTCTTAGTGAGATTACACCCAGATGGCCTTTTTGGAGAATCGGGAGGGTGGAGATATAATGCCACCGATGAGTTTATCAGATGACCCCCTTGAGGGAAGAGGTGTTTATAGGCCATATATAATGGTTTTGAGGTATAGATATTAGCAAAAATAGATATAGGAATTGGGGGTAGTGGTTGGATGAGAATATTAGGGTGACTTCAGTGTGTGTTATCCAGATCATTTATTGGGGAGATCATGGTGTTGAGCTACCCATGTAATACTTGAACTAAGAGTTATATTCATAACACCCCATTGTTTTATGGAGAGGGTAGAAACCAATAAGTGTATTACTAGATTGAGTCAGTAAATACAATATTTTATCATGTCGAGATGTCCCCAAGGTGAATGATGAATCTATTTATGTATATTTATAGGGGACTGATGAAACTCCAGTGAGATTTATAGGTATAAGTAGGTATACATGAGGGGATGACATGGAAGGACTTTGAGGTGATTTTATTTGAGAACATATCCCATGAGATTTTGAGGGTGAACTAAGACCATGAGATCATGATCCTAGCATGAGGAAATACCTTTGTCATGTACCATAGAGTGATGTTAAATTTTTTGATGTGTTTTCACTAAAATTGGTAAGAGATGAGATTAGAAAGGTGAAAAAATTGGAGAAAAACTTATGATATACTATTAGGATAGAGGTAAACATATTCAATTTTACCTTTTTCTCAAAGGTGGTAAACTATGAACTAAAATATAGGTATAACTATATGGATGAAAGTATAACTGAACAGATAGTGGTTTCAGGCGATACATGTAGTTGATCTTCGGGAAACTGAATGCAGAAACATAAGGAGACCCAATAGGGCAGTCATTGTAGAAGTTTTATAATGACGACATGTATTCAATCATCTATGAGTTATTTCTAGTATGGGAAGAAATTTAATGTTCAATCTCAATGTGATTTACCACCAATGGAGTTACAAACATGAAACAATATGGGGGATCTAGATAATTTTTTTAGATGACCTTGCAATAAACTAGGGATCAGGGATCGGGTCAGACTCAGGAATATGAGGTAGTAATTAGAGAATTACCAAGAGATAATATATTGGATTCATTAAGACACAAAGTTACAGGTATTTGATTGGATACCAAATAATAGGGGAATTTTCTAACAATGATTGTACCTCCACATAGAGGATAGGTATCAGTTAGTTGACTTTTGGGTTAACTAATTATGATTGATATGACGTATTTTGACTTATATGGGGAACCATATTAAATAATAGGTATATCATGAGAATGTTATTTTTCTTGATGGTTCCCTATGCATGATGTGTGTATGTGATAAATGGATCAACTAGGTTTTGGTATAGGTTAGGTAATTAAACATGATGCATGATAACTATGGGATGCATTGGAATTGGGAATAATGTGGGGAATTAGCTGTGGTGTGAGATGAAAGTGGGAATCTAAATTATATAATATGATTATGGTTGATGACTGGTGGCTTTTTATGGATATCCAGTGTGTGTGATATTTGAGATGATTGATGGGTATGATACTATCACCATATTAAGTAGTTTGGTTGTGACATGATGAGGTAGGTGATTCCTATAGTGGAAAGTTCCCATGGAAGGAATTATTTTATTTGAGTTATTTAGATAGGGTATTTGGGATGTGGTGGATGTGTTCAAAATTGTCTCAATGTTCCAAGAATGTGGTGAGTGGGATGTTTGATTTTCAGTAAGGGTTGTTCAGTGTGTGTCCTGAGATAGCTCTGGGATAAGCTATTACATAACAAGAAGCTTGTAATGGACTAAGTATTCATGGATGGTAATTATGGTTGGATATTGGATCAAATATGTATATTTATACCCTATAGATATGTAAGGGGTGTTATTGTAGACCAATAATAGAGTCTTGGGAGTAAGACAATGCTTAGGGTTTGAATTCTACAGTAGGTTAGAAGGATCTTGCCATAGCCGTGGGGAAACATGGTGTAATGTCTTAGATGAAGGATATAGATGAATTTTTATTGTGATTTACTAATAATTTTAAGTATTTATGTATATATAAAAGTCTAATATGAATTATGGAAATGTTTGAAAAAACAGCTAAGTCCTCTCGTGTTATGGTACACTTATGTAAGGGTAAAGTTATTATGTGTAAGGGTATTCAGGCCATTCAAAGTAAAATTCTAGTCCTCGTGTGTAAGGGTAAGTAAGTCATTCTGAAAATTGTTTGAGTTGGAAGACACTATGATATGTAAGAGTTATGAGGGATGAGTTATAAAAATGTTAAATTATTATATGTAAGGGTAACAAGAATATCCCTTTTGGAATGCAAGGATTACATTGATGTATAAGGGTCAATAAAATAGTTAATTGTTTAATACATAAGGTTTTTATGGGTGATACACAAGGGATCTAGTCTTTATAGAAAATATAGGTGATATGTAATGGTTTTCTCTGGTTGATATGTACATGTTATCATATTATACATAAGGTTTTCCAAATGATACATACTTTTAAATTGATATGTAAGGGTAAATATAGATAGTAAAAAATTGAGTGGGATAATCCTTATGTCTATTTTTTAAAACAATTAATTAGTTGGTTAAATTAAATATTAAAATAGGGTTATGTTATTTCATTTAGCATTATGTTTTTTGATTAGTGGGAGAATTAGATGGGTCGTTGGCATGTAGAGACCCTTTCTTACCTATTATCTAAGTTGATGTTATAGTTTATAGAGGTTCAGGTTATAATTTTTCTGAAGGTTATATTGTGTTTCTTAAAGAGATTATAAAATTACCCTATTGACACGATATTGAGTTCATGGTAGATTTATAATTGGGTGTATTTTAGATTTTGAAATCTCTTTTTAGGACGACACCTTACGAGTTATGTGAGATGAGAATTTAGATTGATGACTTGTTACAAAAAGGTTTAATTTAACCTAGTGTGTCACCTTATGGTTCTATGGAATTGTTCATGAAGAAGTAAGATGACAGCATGAGACTTTTTATCGATTACCATTAGTAGAATAAAAATGAATAACCATTATCCCCTCACAAGGATTGATTACCTATTCGACTAGTTAAAGTGATCTAACTAGTTCCAAAAGATCGATTTGCGATTGGGGTATCAGCATATGAAGGTTAAGAAGGGATATATATTGAATAATTCATTTATATTTTGTTATAGTCACATTGAGTTCATGTTACTTCCCTTTGATTTCATGAATTCACATACTATGTTCATAGGACTGAAAAAAATTGTGTTTCCTGAGTTTCGAGATTAGTTTTTGGTTGTATTCATCAATGGATTCCTTATGTATTCTAAGTCAGAGGTTGATATGGGTGAGAATAATAGAGTTATTTTTGGAATTATTCAATGACATAATATCTTTGATAAGTTGTATAAGTTTAAGTTTTTGATGTGATAGGTTCATTTTTTAGACATGTTGCGCCTCTACTTGGTGTGAAGTTGATCCTTAAAAGACCAATAAAACTGTTTCTTAGGTGTCTCTCAAGAATGTTTTATAGTTTTATAGTTTCCTTGGCTCTATAGGTTATTATAATAGTTTTTTCCAATTTATATTAGATTTTAGATCCTTTGATATCCTAAACTAAGAAGGTCTAATTTTTATTTGTTCAAATTAGTGTTAGACCATGTTTTCACACTTGAAGTAGAAGCTAGTTAGTGCTCATGTCCTTCAACTTATAGAGTAGGGAATCTTTTTTGAGAATTTATATGATTATTCAAATTTCATATTTGGTAGTGTTTTGATTTAATTGATGGAGTTCATCTCCTACATGTCTCAATAATTATAAACAAATTAACACAACTACAATACCCATGATCTTAAGATTTTAGTAGCTATATTTTCCTTGAATATCTGGTGAATCTATATTATTAGATAATTCTTCGTGGTCTTTACATATCATAATATATTAATATATATTCTATAAGTATAGTTTTAATTTGTATCAGTGATGGTGGATTGAGTTCTTGAAGGATTCTTATGGTATCAAAACCTATGATCTGAAATTTATCCCTCAGAACTCTCAAATATGAAAGCATACCTTTCAAAATTTAAATAATCCCTTGAATAAATTATCTATGACTCTAGTGGACTGCCAACACTTAGCACCCAGCTAATATTATATTCTAAAATAGGATTTATGGATAAAATTTCAAATTCATACGTTTAAAAATTGATACTATAGTCTCTATGGTGTTTCTTCAAATGTGCCTTATTACCACAATATCAGTATTATATTGACCTAGGATTAATATACACGGATATTACATCATTTTAGGTAAATATTCAGCACAATACAAAAGTACATGCCTGATGACTGTAATAGTTTAGTGTCTTTAGAAATTTGGAACATATTCTTCTAGTTTGGTGAAATATCTTCAACATATTCCTTAAATACCTTCCCATTTAGTAATCCTACTTAAAAAATTTCTTCATAACCAAGGGAAATGAAACATAAAATTTGGGTGAGCTCAAATGCTTAGTAATGGTAAACAAAGGAGATACATAATCATAACATGAACATAAGGGTATGATAACATGAGAATAATATTTGAAGATCATACCCTTCATATCAAAGATCATAATCATGATACTTGTAATAAAGATTATAAATTCATAAGAGATGAATAAAAAGGTATATAAATCATCATAAATCAATCATGAACCATAATATCATGTCATATAATCCTGGAACAACTATAACTATTGAAAACCATTTCATGTGTCAAGGTTAACTACCAATACCATCAACATAGTAGATCAAGACACACATATTTCCCCTTTTTGGACTAGGACAAACCTATTTTATATATTGGATTCGGACACACATATTTTCCATTTTTGATTAGGACACACCTATTTCCCATTTAAGACCAAAACAAACTTGTTTCCCATTCTGGATCAGGACACACCTGTTTCCAATTGTGGATCAGGACTCACCTATTTCCCCTTGTGTATCAAGCCTATTTACTTGTTTCCCATCATTATCTCATGAGATATCAATATTTACCCAATTAATTTGAGGGAGATATAGGTCCCAACCATCACATAATAGAATAATACATACATGTTCCCTGAGATAATAAAAATTTCCTCATATCATGATCCATAAAAAGATATAGGTTTCATAAACATCATATCATAACCCATGAAATGAAATGGGTATCATAAACATGTAATTATATCATAACCTATAGAAAATATACAGGTTTCATAATCATTTCATTATAGAATATCCCATGAATGGAAGTGAGTTTCATAAGCGTTTTATCATGGTATAACACCTGGAATAGAAACAAGTTTCATAAAAAAATTGTCATATTAATCATAAAACATTAAAAATAATAATAATAATGTTGTTCTTGGTCCATAACTATAGTAAAGCATAAACTATATCAAAGGATATCATCTTAGATAGAGAATTATTTTGAAATATCACTTGGAACATAAATTTTATTTGAAAATAACTTTTTATAACATATAACATTTTCAAAATACTTTTCTTTGAAACTAATTTGAAAAAATATATAGTAATCATGAAAAATCATTTTAAAAATTTCTTCAGGAAAATATCCTTTCCTCTTTGAAAAAGTATTTTTAAAACATAAACATTTTGAAAACATTTTTTCCCCTTGGAAAATAAACCTGAATACATAAAAAGGAAGCTTTGAAAACCATATAAAACATTTTTTAAAACCTTTTTATTTGAAAAACACCCTAAAAAAATTCAAAATCTTTTGAAAACCAATTTCTTTAAAAAATATCATTGTAAACATTCAAATAAATCTTCAATGAAATAACGACAGATTAATCCATACATGTCGAACATTACTTTTTCACCGTAAAAAGTTTAGAAAAGTTCCTTGATCAGAAAAAGATAAGAAAATTACTTTTAAAATATATTTTATTAAAAATTTAAAACACAGGTGAAAATATATTTTACACATCATAGTAAAACATTTTTGAAAACATTTTTATAAAACATGGTTTTTTTAATAAAACAAATTTCCAACTAAAGAGATAAATAGAGTCATATTTTCTTAAAAACACTTTCTTAATTATATTATGTAAAAAAGAGTAGTGAAATGGCACCAATACAAGGAGAAATCATGGATAAACATAGGATAATAAAATTAAGGATATTTCTCCAAATATGGATCATAATATTTCATCAATGGAAGTATAATCATAAATAATCTCAATAAATGATGAGACTCTAGTAATAAACCGTTACCACTTTGGAAACTTTGAATCATAATAAAATGAAAATAATAACACTAAATGAAGATTAAAATTTAACTAAAATAAGGATATTCATTATATAACATGTCAAAGGGAATTATATACACCAAATATAAAAAATATAGGTGCATAACATAGCACATGTCTCAAATAAGGAAAATTGATAGAAAATTTCTTTACCGATTTGGTAAATTTTGAACCAAAAACCCAATAAAATAATGATCATAAAAGGGATATGTAGATACCCATAAATCTAATTATTATAATCATAGAATAAATTAATGGGTAGTATATACACCACATAAAATAAATTAGTGGTGAATAAGTCATAAGTTTTAAATAAATAAAAGTGAGATGAGAAAAACCCTTACCTTAAGTCTTGACTTTCTTCACACACATTCAAACATACTATATAATAAGTATAAGTTTATGATACATATACCATAGAACCATATTCTCATATATCATACCATATATTATTTTATTATGAATTTATATTACCCTTTTATCAACAATTTCATGTTAATGTTACGTTTTTGGTAATATACGCTTTGTTTTTCATATATACTTTGACTTATTATTCTTGATTCTCTTACATAGATAATTATTTACTTAGTTAAATAATGTAAAAAATAATTTAAATACATATATATTCCATATATAAATATTTATAATAATTTATGAAATATATTAATATGAAATTGAATACACCGTTCATGGAGATGGTTGTCCGTACGTACGCATGAACGCTGTTTTCGTTTTATTATCTTATTGAAATAAATAAAGTAAATGAAATATATAAATATATAAATATATATTATAATTAAAGTGTAATTATTATTACATATATATCATATAATCATAATAAACCATTATTAATACATTCCATGTAAAGTGTGAACTAATCAGATCGATTTGAAGAGGCTGTAGTCCACACATCCACAAATGAAGTTATCACATTTACAAAAAATGAAAACAATGAAGGTATTTTTCCTGTAATAATTAAATAATAATAAATAAATCATAAATATCATATATATCATATAAAAACATGATTTCCATCATAATTCGAAACCATGAGAGGCGGTAAAGAAAAAATAAATGACATCGTTTTTTGAGGTGGTAGTCCTCCGTACATACGAATGATAAGTTCATTACCCATTTGATGTAAGTGTGTGTAGGTGTAGGTAAAGAACTTATAATAACAACATATTATTATATTTAGGACATTAATATTATTATATAATCATGTAATAAGAATAATTGAGGGGGTTTATAATAAAATAAAAGAGCTTATGGAAGGATATTACCTCTTCTTTGGGTAATTCCTTTTGGTTTGCACCAAAGGACCAACTTGGTTTTTTTATGAACAAAATAATAATTATAGGTTTAGAGGATGTAATTTTAGATCATATTTTTATAGGTTTTGTAAGAGATAAAGTGTGTTGATAGGTTTGAGGAAGTGAGGGGGGGGGGGAATTCCCTTTTATAGGGGAGGAGGAGTGATATCCTTGTAAATATAAAAGGTAAACACTATTGAGAGGTCTCCCTTAAATCATGTGCCTCCAATAATTTTAAATTTTATATAAAATATAGTATATGGTCGAAATATGTCTATTAAAGGATTTTTTTACATTTTTATATGGTATTTGGACCCTTGAGTTAAATTTTAACAACTGAGTAAACCCATTTTTACCTTAATCACTATAATTAATTTTAATTAATTTTAAAAATATTTTTGGTAAAAAAATAATTTGAACGCAATAGATATTATATATTATTATGATTACAAATATGGAATAATTGTTTCTAAATTTTAACCACATAATTGGTAGAAATTAATTTAAAATTAATCCTATAGACGTTTCATGAAAGCAGGTTTTTAAAGCAGAAAAGTCCAACAGTTTGAAATGTTTTAATATCCAATTTCAATGTAAAATTGGTTATAATGACCTAAATTAGATTAATTTATTTATTATTGATGTAATTATAATTTAAAACCAAATTAATATACAATTTAACTATATAAATAAATTATAATAAAAATTAGTTTTGAATTAAAATTCAGTATTTTTCACTATTCATAAAAAATGAAACTTCTCAAAAAAATACCAAAAATTCTCCCCAAAGTAAATTTTTATTTTTTTTATTTAAAAAATGAATTTTATTTTTTCAAATAAATATTATTAAAGTTTCAAAATTTATATTTAAAATGGTTTCCCCATTAAAAGGTGGGAAAATTACCTTTTATAAAAATACATAATTTTATTCATAAAATTGAATTTATTCTTATATTATATATATATAATCTATTGGATGAGTATAAAAAATTGATTGAATATATAATATATAAGTTTTATTGAAAACATTCATCAATTTTTTTTGTTTAATTTATTGAGATAAAATTATGTTTATACATAGAAAAATATTTTTCTTAGAAAAGTAATTTCTTTATTTTTAAATAGTTGTTACATTCATTTCAAACTAATTAATAACCAAATCATTAATTTTATATTAACTTGTAAATTATATTTTAACAATTTAGTTAATATTATTTATAAATTCTATTTCAACAACTTGGTAGTAACTATAATAATATTTTAATAACAATATTAATAGTATATTGTAGTTCGGTAAAACTCAGCTTTGTTTGTAACACAAGCTATCAAAGGGATTTGGTATTGTGTGTAACATAAGACAAACACAGTGTTTCCTGTACCTAAAAGTAATCTAATTATTTTGTTTAGATCAATAATAATTCGATGTTGCTTATAATGCAATATAAACTTAGTAATTTCATATAAAAAAAATCTATATTCAGTGTTATTTGAAATGAAAAATATCGAATAGATTAAATTAATTCAAAACAAATTTCAAAAAAATACTGAGGTATTACATTCTACCCCCAATAGAATGAATTTATCCCTTGAAATTCATCTAGTTTATCAATGGTTTAATACTTTAATGCTTCTTTCATAGAAACCCACATCGTAAAAATTAATACTAAAACTTTCTTTAAAAAAGGAATGTTAGAAACATAACAGTTACCAAAAGTAACTCATAACTAGGTTTCTATATAGGAGAATATAGGTGGGAAGTGAAAACATGAACATGGATTAAAATCATAAATAATAATAGAGATTGATAAATATCACTGATAAATAAAAGTGGGTGATGCAGAGAAAATTAACAATCACAAAACCATAAACTGAAGAAGCATGAAATAAGTCATTTATGTCATAAAAAATGATGATAATTGGATAAAATTTTATTTCAAGACACCTTTTTTCCCAAAGTTGAATGATTTTAATGAGAATATATAATTACATAATTTCATGAAAATCTCACCCTTTGTTGTGCCTTGATTGATTTTCACTTCATCTCCTATTCCTAGAAATGAAGGTGAATTTTTTATTCTTAAAGCATTAGAAGATCATGAGATCCATAAATAGAATGATATGTGATTTTATATGTCTTTATTTATAAAAAATGATATCACATGTTATCCAATATGAAATAATACTCATATGGATAGATAACACTTTAATCTATAAAACCTAATCTAAATATTAACATAAACCATTCCATAAATGGTTAACCTTGTAACCCTTCTGAAATATGGAAGTCCAAAAATTTATAAATAAGGTCACTAAATTTCTAAAAAATAGATTAAAATTGATCCCCCATATATCATAAAGTAGTTCTTGTTTTTCATATACCAAACATGTGAATACCTTCATCATGTATCCACTTAAAACATGGAAATAACTTGAATTACCATTAATCCTTATTAAAAACATGCATGTTTCCTTATTCTAAAGTTTATTAGATATATTACTTAAATCCAAAAATGTTGTAAACTTTATCAATGATAGAATACACCACTTGTCAATGAATCCTTAATTAGTTCTGAGGTAATAAATACCATCCAATTTACTTATTCATATCCAACATATTTTTACCCAAACATCATTATCTTAACTTAAAGAACATATTAAGGGTTATCTTTCCCTCAATCACGTGTTTACCATAAACATAACCTTTACATTAAATCACATTTCTAAGACTTCATCACCATTCAAAATATCATTTTTAATCATTAATGAAAAACTTATAATGAAAATAATTATATATTTCATGATTTGTATAACATAACATTTGAATTCCAAAAAATATACACTTCAATAATACAAATTTATTCTTAAACCATTAATCAGGATTCATCATCTTCTTCCTTAATACCCCTTTCCTGAAATATGAAATATGAATCATGTATTAAGGTTTTTCAAACTAAATATAACCATGATACTTATATTTAATGTAAACAATACTGTTATAACATCCCATGCCTTTCACATGTCATTTGTAGTCCCTTTATATTCAATAGTATGACCAATATTTATACCAAATTCATGATTCAATTTATGATATTTCCACTTAGGAAATTGATTTTTATAATGCCCATACTTTACACATCTAAAACATTCAATGTTAACCAAGTTTCTTCTAGTTCATATCATTGAATAAAACCATAAATAATTAGGTTTGAAACACTACTCATAGTAGAAAAACACATAATCGTGAAACATTAATTACAGGATGCCAAAATCATGACACATACATTTAAATACATGACACCTTAGGCTTATTATTAGAGACATACCTAGACACATCCTTATAAATATCCATAGAGGTCCCACTAAAGTTTTCTCTTTCCTGGTTTCCAATAGTTGACTAAACCTTTCCTTTGATACCAACTATAGCGACCTATACTTAAAATACATAGATATTACATCATTTTAGAAGAATATCAAGAACATTACAAAAGTACATGCCCATAGACCATAATAGTTTGGTGTCTTTGGAAATATAGAACACATGTTATATTTTGGTAAAATATCTTCAACATATCCCTTAAATATATCCCCCTTTAGTAATCCCACTTAAAACCTTTATTTATAACCTAGTGAAAGGAAAAATAATAAAGGGGTGAGCTCAAATACTCATTAAGGGTAAATAAAAAAGATGCATAAGAATAACATGAACATAAGGGTATGAGGGCACGAGCATAAAATTTTAAGATATTACTCAACATATCAAATATCATAATCATGAGACATAGAATAAAGATTATATGTTCATAATACATGAATCATAAGGGTGATAAATCATCATAAATCAAACATGAACCATGAGGTCATGTAATATAAGTCCGGAACAATTATAACTATGAAAAACCATTTAATGTGTCAAGGTTAATTACCAAGACCATTAACATAGTGGATTAAGACACACTTGTTTCCCATTTTTGGATTAAGACACACCTACTTCCCATAGTGGATTAGGACACACCAATTTCCCATTTTGGATCATGTTTCCCATTTTGGATTCGGACACACAAGTTTACCATTTTGGATCAGGACACACCAATTTTCCATTGTGGATCGGGATACACCTGTTTCTCCTTATAGATCTCCGACTTGTTTCCTATAATTATATCATGAGATATAAATCTTTATCTAATGAATTTGAGGTAGATATAGGTCCCATCCATCACATATTAAAATCATACAAACATGTGTCACAAGATAATAAAAATTTCATCATATCATAAACCATTAAAAGGGTTGAGTTTCATAAACATCATATCATAACGCTTGAAATGAAATGGGTATCATAAACATGTCATCATATAGTAACCTATGGAAAATATATAGGTTTAATAATCATTTAATCATAGAATAACATGTGAAAGGAATATGATTTCATAAGAGTTTTATTATGCTATAACATGTGGAATAGAAACCAGTTTCATAAAAAAACTTTTCATCTTAATCATAAAGCATTAAAATAAATAATAATAATGGTGTCCTTGGAACATAAACCTATTAAAGCATAAACAATATCAAAGGATGTCATCTTAGATAGAGAATTATTTTGAAAGATCACTTGGAAGATATCTTTTTATTGAAAATAACTTTTTAAAACATATAAAATTTTAAAAATCCTTCTCTTTTAAACCACTTTAAAATCATATATAGGAATCATAAAAATTAATTTAAAACATTTATAGAGGAAAACATCCCTTCCTCTTTGATTTTTTTTAAAGCATAAACATTTTGAAAAAATAGTTTTCCTTTGAAAGGAACCTTGAAAACATATAGAAGAAGCTTTGAAAACCATATAAATCATTTTTGAAAACCTTTTTATATGAGAAAAACATTAAAAAAAATAATATAAAGAATATTAGGAATTATATTTTCTTTTAAAAATAACCTTGTAAAATTTAAATTTAAGTTTCAAGGAAATGATGGTGGGTAAATCTGTACAAGTCGAACATTCTTTTTTCACCGTAAAAAGTTTTAAAAAGTGCCTTGATCAGAAAAAAATGGATATTCTTTTTTTAAATTTTTTTTATTAGAAAGGTAAAATGTGGGTAAAAAATTGTTTTACACGTCATAGTAAAATATTTTTGAATGAATTTTTAGAAAACATGTATTGTGAATAATAAAATTTCAGACCAAAGAGAGAAATAAATTCAAATTTTATTAAAAACAATTTCTTAATTATCTTAAGTACCAAAGAGTGGGAAAACGGTAACAATACATGGAGATAACATGGATAAATATAGGATAAGAAAAGTAATGAGATTTATCAAGATATGGATTCTATGATTTCATCAATGGAAGCATAATCATAAACAATTTTGATAAATGATGAGATTATAGCAATAAATCGTTACCACTTTCGTAACTTTGAATCATAATACTATGGAAAGAATAAAATTACATGAAGCTTAAAATATAATGAAAATACGTATATTTATGATATAACATGTCAAAGGTCAATATAGACATGTCAAATTCCTAAGTTAAGTCATCATAAAACTCTTTAATCTATTTTTTCTCACCAATATATTATAAGGTTCATAAATTCACATGTACATAAATATAGTTGTTATGAAAAACTTTAATGAATCTATATAATTTAAAATTGAATAAAATTTATTTCAATAATTTTTTTAAATAGAAAAATTATAAATGATTGTTGTACATGCTTCCTTTCATGTTCTGACATCATATTCAATCCCAAATGTTGGAGGTATTTTAAAGCATTCTTATTTTTTTATTTCTTTTTGAAGCTTCCTAAAAAATAAATTTTAATAATAAAAAATAGATTATTTAGGAAAGTCATCATAATATTTATTCAAAAACCTTAACTTTGATTAATAACTTAAACTTGGTACTCCAACAATGAGCAATAATTTCCCAATAATGTTCTAATAGACACCCATTCATGATAGGTATGGCCTCTAAATCTATACCAACTATAGTAAGGGAACCACCATACAAATAATTCTTATATTCCCTCTATATCTCACATAATTGAATGAGCCGTGTAGTCCTCACAACCTCATAATTAGGAAAATTATAATGAAGTTAACACCAAAATATTAATTCATATAATAATAATAATAATATAACATTAAATCCATTTAATTTTTTTACCCTTATTTTCACCCATGTATTATCCTGTACTTTATTTTTAAGGTGTATCTAGGAGAGTGTATTGAAAAGAATGATGTCAGAGTATTTGGAAAGTGTTTCCATAAAACATATACATTATATCACTACTTTTCCAATCATTTAATTATCCTCACTGTACACAACCATCAATCGTGTGTGGTAGTTTCACACCTCACGCACACATGTACGTCCATGCCGCCAAGTGTAAGATCCAACTATAAAAGTAAAAAACAAATATTATATCAATACATCTTATAATGAAAATAAATTACGATCTAGTTTTTTACTAGGGTTCTGTAAATATACCTGATCCAAGATGATCAATGGGAAGAATTGGGTCCATAGGCTTTAAAATATCATCAACCTATACAGTAGGAGTGGGATCCAATGCATTCTCATAAGGATCATATTATGTTGAAGTCGAAGTTAAAGGATAATAAACATAGAAGATTGGGGATAAGGAAATAGAAGGAAAAGAAGTTGGCATAAACATTTGTGGGAAATCATAATACGAATGGAGAGTAGGATCCATCATTAGATAAGGTAAATAAATATGAGGTGGATCATATGTAAATGGTGGTGAAAATATAGGGGGCCTAAATATCCCGAGTGCCGCTAATGACACTGTGGTATAAGAAAGTGTACTAGATGGTATACCTGATGAAGGGATAGGGTGTGAACAGGTAAAATGAGTGTGCAAGTAGCTATAGTTCCACCCCTCACATAATCTGGTTGAGAACCATTTCCACTAGGTTTGTCCTAGAATAATTGTCTCTTGGGTGGTGGATCCTAATTATTTTTTTTAAAAAATTAATCACATTACATTATGAGTTATTTAAATATATACCTGAAATAAAATACTCACAACAAGCACCAGAGGAGGAACACCCATCTCTATCATATGGAAATTATTTTTTGACATCCTCTTCATTCATATATCTTCAATGTTTTTCATTTCATTGATTTGAAAAAAATATGAATTTATTTATAAATTCATAACAAATGTGTAATCCAAACAAGAAATAATATGTGACATGAAATAATTAAGGAAAAAAAATTATCAAACCAAATAAAGGATACATAGTGATATTAAAAAACCATATTATATTTAGTGGGAATAATATCAAAACATAAAATACATATCATAGAAAAATCAATATGTTCAAATTAGAATGTTTATCATGCTTATGATATAGGCTTATTCATTTTTCAATTCGACCTAATTCAGTTTTGGTTAGGTTATATGGTTAATATTTGTCAATTAAATAGGTCATTTATCTATTTTTTGGGTTAGGTCATTTGGTTCATATTTTTTGTTAGGTCACTTTTCCATTTTTTAGTTAGGCCATTATTTTAATTGGTTTTGATTTTAATTCTAATTAGTTTAATATTTTTCAATTCAGTTCATCTTGTATTTTTCTAATTGAATTGTTTCATTTTTTTGGTTTATTAGTTTCTAATAAATTTCAATTAAATATTTGAAAATGTAAATCAAAGAAAAAATCAACCATTATATATTTAAAATGCTCATAAAATTCAAATTGGATAATTGTTTTAATAAATAATAATGGAATTTGAATAGTACTAACCTAAACAACCCGAGTAGAGCTAAATCAAAAGAATTGAGAACAAAGATGAATGATTCTATATATTTTCCACTAAAACTTCATGATCAAAATCAAAAATGAAAATTGAACTATTGGTGTCATCATAAGTAATAAAGTAACTGGGGCCAAAGAGGGAAGTGTTGGTATCAATTTCATTATCACCATCATCAAAAATATTTATTGGAATTACTTCAAGAATAACACCAAATTCAGGTTTTGGAAGATCTTTCATATAAAAAACTTGTTTCTTAATTGATGATAATATATATGGATCATTAGTATCAATTGTGCTAGTAATATCAATAACTCAAAATCCATAATCATCAATAAATGCACCATTCCCCATCATCGAACTAAACCGCTTGTATTTCATCACAGTGAATCAAAAATGAGAGTAATAATACCATATTAGTATTTTCTCAACGAATCTATAATAAAATGCTATTAAAATTGAGGTATAATATCCAATAAACTTGAAAAATAGTCTCTTGTGGTAGTTAACATAACACCACCTTGTTTTATTCTCATGTTCACTGCTCATTCAATGATAATAATTTTTTACCCATTGATCACAATTGATTTTAATTTATGAACAATAGAATTAGGACCAAAAGACAAAGCTCTAATTTTCTCAGTGATAGAGTCAGCATGAAAAATTAATACTTTAAATATAAATTAATATTAAAATTAACTAAATATTAATTTTAATAATTTATTATAGTAATAATTCTACCTTTAATTTCAACCAAGTATAAAATCATTTGATATGAAAAGTCTATATCATTCTCAAAGATAAATTATGATGATTTATATTTATAAATGTTTGTGTTCTTTATAGAAAAAATAGATATAGTTTAACCAATATGTACAACTACATGTTATGAGATAACATATACATGTTCAATTTAATTACTTGATGTAGTCATCGAAAAAAATCACAGTTAAAAAAAATTGTGTGAGGTGACATATCCCACTATTTAAGGATTAATGTATTCTATTTATATGATATAGGACTTCCCCATATTTGGGGAAGGGATGGAAAACTGTGTTTCATTTTCTCATACTTCTCTTGTTCATTTATCATTATTTTTTTCTATCTCGTAGTCACATCAAAAGAATATATTTAACGAAAATCCATACATTCTTGAGCCAAGTAACCTTTCACGATATACCCTTTGAGATGATTCATATATTGTACAAAAGACTCTAATGTTTAGATATTTCCTTCAATTGGATACAGCTAATGGTAAGAAATAGGTCCTCTAAGAATTATTTTAGTTAGAATATGGATAGTTAGACGCAGTGTGCATGCGAAAAAGGACATAGGGAACATTTTCTCCAACTCAAACAAAATTAATGGTTCATATTCCAACATTTGTTGCAAGAAATACTTGGATAACTTCTTAAAAAAATATATCTATAAGAACGACATAACCAAATAACTTCCACCCTTAAATGTTTAGATAGTAGATGACATATTTCTATTGGAATCAACTCATGTAGAAGGATGTGATAAGCCTGAGTCTTCAAAGATTTATACTTAAACTAACTTTCGTTGACCCATTTTGATACGTTTCTTGAATAACCATTAGGTACATTAATAGTCTATAGTATTTCCTGAAATTGATTTTTCCACAGCTGTCATCACATAAGAAGCACATAGAAATTTCTATTTATTTTCACCGATACACACAGGATACAATTTTAGTCTGATACCCAAATCCACCAAGTCACACCAAGATCATAAATCAACTTTTTTCCCTTAAAATTTAGAATAATTGAAAAAAATATCTCATATATATATTTTTAATGTGAATTAAATCTCATAAATAAGTTAAAAAATTGGTTGATCAATAATATTACTCAAATAAGATACTTTTATTTTTCAAATGGTAATTGGTTTTGGTGAAAAAATTATTCCTCTTTCTAGATTTCATCTGACCCTTCCCAAAAGAAAAACTGACACCTTGCAATTCATTAATCACATTAGTTCTATCCATACACTGAGTTGGATTTTCAATCTCCATGGTATTGTAAAACCTTTTATTATTATTCCTTTATGGATGATTCATTGGAAAGAATAATTGATGTCCCTTAAACTATAACTATGGCGATATTTAATCCTTATGGATAATTTATTATTCATATAAATAGGACATGAATGTTTTCCCTTTATGATCCTTCCAAATATCATTATATAAGAAAAAAAATTCATTTATCATCCTCAAAAGCATAGAACGCATATGAAATATATCTTTCAAACAAGCATCGTATGTGCTCACACCCACATTACAAAGATGATTAAAATCTTTTATTAAAGTTTTCATGTATAAATCTATATAATTTTCAGGATTATAAGGTCTATATATGAGTATGAAAAGCATCCATATGTTGTGAAAAGTAAGAATTTACCCAAATTGATTATAACTATCACAAGATAAACCTAACCTCACATTACGCATGTTAGCTACAAAATTAGGATATTGTGCATAAAATGGACATCATGTTAATCCATCCATAAAATGAATGAACTTATTATTATTATTTTTTCTCTTGGTATCATTTCATCACATATTTATTGATATTTCATTAGATATGAAAATATTTTGGAGTCTGGGAATCAATGGAAAGTGCCACATTACTTTTTATGGCACACAATATGGTGTTCCATCAGAATTTTGATTCCATTTAGATGTTCCACATTTTATATAATCATTTAATTTATTAGTTTCCTCTTATATTAAGCTACAATATTTTGGGAAAGCATGATTTTTTTTAGAAAACTCATGTTCTTAAGCTAACTTCCATGACATATAATAGTCAGAGGGAATATATATATATCATATGGAAGTAAGTACTTAAAAAGGTAAGAATATAATTGATGGCATTATTAGAAATCCCATACATGGTTTTCCTATAAAACAATCAGATTAAAAATTATAGCTTTTTCATTTTACAACATTGCTAATATACTGGAGTCAGGACAATACCATTTATTTTTTTTTCACCATGTCAACATCATCATTTTCATTACATGAATAATGTGTGTTATTATAGAAGTATTCTTAGGTAAATATACTTTCTTTCTCATGATAATGAATAAATTGAAATCATTCATCTAATAAATTCTCCATTCCAGTCCTCTCATTCAGATAATGAAAATTTTGAGATTTCATTTTCTCCCAATTTTAATTCCAAATACAGTAGTTTGTTTTAAAACTATATTTTTATATGGTACCTAACTCCTTTATGACTTAAATAAATTATTTAAACAAAATTACAACATGTGGAGTGTATACAACCACTATCTGAAGCATTGTTAAATGAAAAATATAAAAATCTCCCCATCTTGTTTTGAAAATAATTTAAGATCACATTAGATTCATACATCCATCTTATAGCTATCCTGTAAAAAAAATGTTATAGGTAATTTCACAAAATAAATAAAATAACATTAGATTCGTAAATCCATCTTATTCTATTCACTCTTGAACTTATGTTATTCATATTCTATAAATTTTGGTATAAAATATTACTATTTCTTGGTAATCATCTTTCGCAACATGCATAAATTATGAAATTAGGATGGATAAATCCACAATTAACGGTTTCTCATATTATGGGTTGTTAAAGAAATTCTTCTTGAGATTTACTAATTATACCCCATAAAAACTTTCAAGTGGAATTGGGATTTAGGATAAGTATGGTAACACAAAATATTGGTGTAAGTTTGTGAAATGATGAGTGAAAGTGTGATAGAGGTGATAAAATAGATGAAAATTATAAAAAATAACAAAACTAAATTGTAACACCCCAATCTTCCTCGGTATGTTTCCTTTCGAATAATGCAATGACGTGCATTGTACGCAACTTCGAGATTTTAACACACCACAACCAATCAAACTAGCCGTTATGAATAGTAATACCTACTTTTTGAAATTATATATATTTTATATTTCAAAATGGACTTCATTTTTGGATTCAGAATATCGAATTTAGCCTAAGGTGAAATTTTGGCACTTTTCGGATAACTTTCATATTTTGATGAATAGTGAAAATTACTAAATTTTAATTAAAAACAACTTTTTTAATCAAAATAATTAATAGTGATAAATTGTGAATTTGAGTGGTTTTAAAGTATATTTAGAATATATTTTTACCATTTAATATAATGTTGGTCATTGGACATAATTTTACAATTAAACCGAACATAAACAAGTGTCAATCTTTTGATAGTTATTATCTCTTAAAAACACGCTTTTTGTTTTGACAGCGGGAATTAATTTTAAATTAATTTCTGCCACTTCTGTGTTTTGAATTTAGAAAAATTGATTCCATATTTGGAATCAGGATTTCCAAATTGTGTAAATAGGTAACTTTTATTTTTAGACATTTTGAATAATTATTGCGGTAAATATTTTATTTACCATGGTTAAGGGTAAATCCGGTAAATAAGGGTTAAAAAAATAATATTATAATAACACTAAATTACCCTAAAACGTGTCTTAACCCTATTGGTTGATACATGGTCGACCATGGGCATCTTTGGGTCTATTTTGGGACCCCATGGATCCACTTGTAAGTGATAATGACACATTATATTAATAAAGCTAAAATAAAAATAAAAATGGCATAAGCTTACATCTTTTAGAAGAAAAATTTTTACATAGGGTTATACATGTTTTCTTTTCGATTATAAATATTCATTAGAAAGATAAAAAGATTTCCTACATAATGATATTTTATTTATAATTTTTAGACATTAAATAATCTATTTTATTTATGACACAATGATGATGCAGTAATTACTATAATAGTGAAAAATTAAAATAAGTGATATTATAAATACCCAAATAAATATAATATGAAACTTTTAATGAATTAAACTAATTTTCTAGGATAATATGATATATTAGGATTGATTTAATTGACTTTGTTCGAAGTAATCAATCTGTTATGAGTTTCAAAAAAATCAACTATTGAATAGTGTCAAAATTGACATAAAAGAGTTCTTAAAACAAATATTATATTATTAATTGATATTAAATTCCTAAAAATCTAAGGTTCGGCCAAAAGACTTATATCAGGATAGGTTCATCATTAATGGACCACTTGTGGGTCGCTTGGATGTATATAGTAAGTTTATTAACCATATTATATAAAAATACAAAGAGACATTGTAAAAGTGAAACTAATTAACTTAGAGTTAATACTTAAAGATAAGGTTAATATAAGTACCCAAACCTGTCTAAATTCTATTGGATGAGTTTTTTTCGACCTATCCTCATCTCATACTTTGAATTGTCAACTTTGGAGCCTTTGGAAACCGAATATGAATTTATTATAAATTAATATTTCTAGCTTTTCCAAAGGTGCCCCTCACCCCTCTTATAAAAGGGCACTCCTCCTTCTCATTTACTCACACCTCTCAAGCCACTTGGCTCGTACAAACTCTGCCCAAATAAGCTCCCCACATCCCTCTCCTCCTCCTTGAATCTTCCCCTTAGGCAGAAATCATTTCAACAAGTCCTTTGGTTCCAACCAAAGTGAGTTACCTAAATTAAAGGTAACGATTTCTCTTAAATTATTTTCATTTATTTTGCTTCTTCAACCCCCAAAATATTTTTATTTCCCTTCTTTTGTAACAACACCAGTATCCTCAATATACTAGGATTTTGTTATAAGAAGTATTCAAACTACACATACACACAACTCCATCTAATGGATGATGAACATAATGTTTCTGTGGATGGAAAACTAACGCCTCACGAAACGATGATTGTTCAAAAACATCTTACCGCCTCTCATGGTGGCCATTATGATGGCACTGTAATTAAATATGATATTAATGATATATATTTTATATATAAGCTTCTGTAATTCCATTTTATTTCATACCATTATTCGTTTCATGTTGTATATACATACGATAATTTCATTTGAGGAAGTGCGGACTACCGCCCCCTTAAAATGATATGACTCGTTCATACCACACATGGAACGTATAAAGGATGGTGTTAATGAACTTAAGTAACATATATAAAATATTATATTATACTGGAATAGTAATATACCTATGTATCATTTGGATTCGATTCTTTTAAAATAAAAAATTAAATGGAAGTAGCGTTCGTGCGTACGTACGGACTACCGTCTCCACGAACGCGATGAGATTCATTCTCCATCGTATCCATTCAAGTATAATTATCATTTAATGATTTAAAAATTATGTTTAAGGACTTGATATCATTCTGGATATGAATAAGATACAACAAACATGACTTATGTAACAAAACATATAAAAGAAAATGAGTAAGTTAACACCCGAAACGGCGTTAATACTAAGATATTATTAACAAATCAATGTTAAAAGATCATATATGATATCATATTAAAGTAAATGATTCTTGTATTATTCAATAACAATTATTTCACCATTATACAGGAGGTAAACATACCATCGACCAAGGAAAAAGTACAAAGTAAGGGATTTTCTAATCTCACTTTTAATTTCGTGAGAATTCTATTGTTCACCACTTAATTATTGCATGTGGTGTATGTGTACTGCCCATGATTGTATTAATTGTGTAATATACTTTAATTTATGGGTATTTACATCATCATGGTATGATACTTCTTTCATGGGTGTATGTTTCGAAAGTTACCTAATCGATAAGGGAATTTGAGATTTCAATTTCCACTCATTTGGCTTTACACATATTTCATTGATTATATTACCCTAAGATTATGTGTGGAATCACTATTAATTTGATTATGTCATAATTTCCACTCCCCTTCCTGTGGATATAAGTTTGATGCACATAATCACTCCATTGGTAATTCTCAAGTCATTGATATGAATTTGATAAGAGTAATTTTAACTCATTCTCCATTTGTTGAGTTAAACATCCAATTCGTTGGTATTGTTTTTACAAGAATATGTGTGAATGTCCTTTGATTGTTTTACACTGAATATCCAATCATATTTAGTGTATTTATATTTGTCACACATAATTATGTCATTGATTTATCCTTAACCTAAGGATACAACCTTTACAAGAGATTTCATCTCAATTTACATTCCATTGAGACTTCTTTGTTGATATACACCAAATCACTTTTATGTGGTGTATATAACGTACTTTGACATAGTATATCATGAATCCCTTTATTCTCATGATATTACAAAGTTTTGATTACCACAATTATTTGTATTCAAGTGTCTCTTTTGGTTGGAATCTCTAACTAAAATACCATTTTTAAAATGATTTAAAGACTTATTCATCTAAATCTTTCTCATTAATGTCCATGTTTTAAAAAATGGTTTTAAGGATTTATTTATATGGAAATTAAAGTTTAAAAATTAAAACTCCTTTTAAAAAGTTTCAAAGTGGTATGGGACACTTTGATTCAAAAATCTACTTTTAAATGGCTTCTTGACAAATAGTGTGACTTTTAAATGTTTTCAAGAAAAGGGGGATATTTCTCTCAAATAGTTTTGATGATTATTTTCATCTATGTCAACATCCTTCATTATTCATGATTGAGGTTAATGTGATACAATACAATCTTCCATATTGTATAAAATGAGTTATATTTGACTGTGGATGTTCTATTTTTATACCATTCATGGTTTGTGGTTAAAGTATTGACATTTCATATGCTAGTTTTAATAAGAATGTTTATTTTATGCTTAAACCTATTCATATGAGGAATGCATTGGACTTAATAAGTGACGGGTGGAGCCCGCTATAGCTCCTCGATGCATCGGTAGGTCTCATGAGACAAACTAGTGTCTTGGCACAAGGCCTTGGCAAAATCTTATTTGTAGTCTTGGCACGAGGCCTTGGCTATGTGGTTATGATAGTCTGGCATTATGCATTCCATCATTATGAAAGTGGTTATTGATATTGCATGTGATCATTCGACTAGTAGAATATCCATGTGAGTAAGTAAATGGCATTATTTCATTTTACCTTTGCCATTTTATGCTGAAGTTCAAGTTTAAAAGGCTTTTGTTTTAGTAATAAATTGCCTTAAGTGTTTATGCTTATTTATGAAAGCTTCTGCTATAATGTTATCCTTACTGAGCATCCAAGCTCACCCCTTTCAATGTTTTATTTTTTTCCCCAGGATTATGAAGAAGTAATTTATGAATGACCTGCAGGGATAGTATGAGGGGATATGAAGACAAGATGTTTTTTTATGATGTAATGCAAAAATTTATGGATGTATCTAGTTATTCCAAGGCTACTAAACTAATCGGTCTTTCGAGACTTGATCTTTCTCATGATCATGCCAATGTTATGTAATAATGCACCGACTCTGGGTAACTAGGGTCGGGGCGTTACAGTTGGTATCAGAGGGAGGTTTAGTACAAACCTTGGTAGCTAGATTTAGATAAACTCTGATTAGAGCACGTATACCTAAGATGAACTTTGAGGATTAGTATAAAAGAACTTCCTAGAATTTTGGTATTGTAGAGATTTTGTGAGTTTTCTGAGCAATACATTCCTGTCTGGATACGAGCAGGTAGAGGCGGCTCTGGCACAGATGTACCTAGGGGTAAAACCCGAAAACACCACTTTGAGCTAGACTCGAACGGGAACTGGTGCACGACAACGGGCCTTGCTGCACTCTTGGTTACGACACTCCCAGGGGATATGCTTAGGATAATTTACATTTTCTTTACAAACCAATTTAAGTAATATATATATAAGATGAGAGTAAATGACCTTGGTTAATCCTAATATGGTTCAAATTGAGAATATGGTGACATTTTAATCTCTAAATGATTTTACGACTACTATTACTCACACAATGCTTTATGGTTTTATTCAATGGCTGGATTCCAAGGAATTCATAGTGACTTTGAGAATGATGTACAAGATGGGAACGGTGGTGGCAATGAGCAACAAAATGGAATGTTGATAGGCGTAAAAGATATCGTCTTTATGCCAAATCAGTTTTCCAAAAATATGATCAACAACATATATATTAACCAACTCCCAGACTCAACAAGGAAGAGAAAGGTGATAAATGATAAGAGCTCCAGCAATGGAGACCATGGAGAAAAGAACCCTCAATTTTCATCATGCAGGAAATGTGGAAAGAGACACCCAGGAAAGTGTCTCAATGGGACAACGAAATGTTTTACGTGCGGGAAGGAAGGACATAAAGTAAAGAATTGCCGAAGAAAAATGAAGAGTACTATGGAAGAAGATAAAAATGGTCCCAAGAGTCCATTTACAGTCATTTGCCGTAAATGTAGGGGACCTGGCCATTACCCGAGTGAATATCCTATTCTATAGGATATTTTCTTGGTCAAAGAAGAAGCTATGTGGGAATAAATGGTTGGAGAAATGTTTAAAAAGTATTAGCACTCCTTGTTGATGGGTTTACTATGGAATAATTTTCTCTTGTATTTGTAACCCCACATTTTTCCATGTGAGAATGATATTTGAGGAAGAATTGTCTCTTCTCTTGTGGATATAGGTATAAATAACCATTTGGATTTATATGATCATTGGGGTTTGAGAGAATTATAAGTTATTCTAATTTGGGATGAAGATTCAAGGTATGATATAACATTTGTGGTTAAATTTATGATATAGTATTTTGAGGAATTTATCTCATTTTGGCAATATTATAAAATATAGTTTTTGAAAAAGGACAACACGTAGACCGTGTGACAACCCGTTGCGTCAGACAAAGCTATGGGAATCGAACCCACAACCAAAGTGCGATTGGGATTTATCGCCTACCACTGGACTACGTGAAGTCCCTGGTTAGTGTGACTTTTTTTAGTTAAATGATTTTATTGATCAATAATAAGTTGATTTGGATTCTTATTTCATATCAAAAGAATACCCTTGGTATAGGAAAATGATTTGGTGATTAAGTGATAAATGTTATTTTGGAAGATGTTCGCTTTGTTGGGAACACTATATGCCCAAGGAAAATAGAATACTATGGGGTTTCATTTGTGGAGTAATGATAGATTTTTATCTACGTTTTTATTGTGGATTTATAGTGATTTGGGTTATTTATGGAAATGATTAACCTATAATAGAGAATATGTGATTAGGTTAATTACTTTTGAGTATGTGACTTTAAGAGTATCTGATGTCATTTGGAGATACAATTTAACATGGGAGACTACATAATCAAATTCTTCTGTGTTTTGGGTTTCAATATTAGTTTGGATTATATTAAATGATTTTAAGGACAATTGGTTATTGAATGGTATCTATTTAACTTTGGGGTATTGTTGGTTTAATTTTAGAAATTAAGATTAGTGCATATTTATCTCAATGAATATCCTTTTGGGGGATCATTAGATCATTCACTGACCATTTTGGTTTTGATTAATCTTCAAAGACAATGTAAATATATGGTTTATCCTTCATAGATCATGTGATTCTATAGAAGTTTATTCTATCTCTTCCAGTGTGACCAAGTCTTCTTGAATACTCATCGTTTAAAAAAAGAGAGTTAGTGGTGGAAATTTATTAAAGAATGAAAATCTACTTAAAATGTAAGTATATCTAATAATGTTCTTAGTCAATATCATAAATGAATTCCTCTTCCTTATGTAATGTAACTTTAAAAAAAAATGTTGTCCGTTTACTTTCCTAACTAGGAGACTAATGGTCGTTTGTCCCAACACAAGTTTGTGGTTTTCTCATTGTTAACTTTCTCCTGATCATGATTTCTATCCCTCTCCATCAGAACTTGACACTTAGTTTATCATCCATATCCATGTTTTCTTACATGGAATCCTAGTATGGGTTATCTTGGATGACCCATATACCTCTCTTTCTTTCTTTTAAAGTGATAGTTTTATTGACTCTTTTTCCGATGTGGGACTTTCCATTATATTCCCAAGCAAAATTTTAAAAATTGCGAGGACGCAATTTATTGAAGGAGGGGAGAATGTAACACCCCAAGCTTCCTCGGTATGTTTCCTTTCGAATAATGCAATGACGTGCATTGTACGCAACTTCGAGATTTTAACACACCACAACCAATCAAACTAGCCGTTATGAATAGTAATACCTACTTTTTGAAATTATATATATTTTATATTTCAAAATGGACTTCATTTTTGGATTCGGAATATCGAATTTAGCCTAAGGTGAAATTTTGTTACTTTTCGGATAACTTTCATATTTTGATGAATAGTGAAAATTACTAAATTTTAATTAAAAACAACTTTTTTAATCAAAATAATTAATAGTGATAAATTGTGAATTTGAGTGGTTTTAAAGTATATTTAGAATATATTTTTACCATTTAATATAATGTTGGTCATTGGACATAATTTTACAATTAAACCGAACATAAACAAGTGTCAATCTTTTGATAGTTATTATCTCTTAAAAACACGCTTTTTGTTTTGACAGCAGGAATTAATTTTAAATTAATTTCTGCCACTTCTGTGTTTTGAATTTAGAAAAATGGATTCCATATTTGGAATCAGGATGTCCAAATTGTGTAAATAGGTAACTTTTATTTTTAGACATTTTGAATAATTATTGCGGTAAATATTTTATTTACCATGGTTAAGGGTAAATCCGGTAAATAAGGGTTAAAAAAATAATATTATAATAATACTAAATTACCCTAAAACGTGTCTTAACCCTATTGGTTGATACATGGTCGACCATGGGCATATTTGGGTCTATTTTGGGACCCCATGGATCCACTTGTAAGTGATAATGACACATTATATTAATAAAGCTAAAATAAAAATAAAAATGGCATAAGCTTACATCTTTTAGAAGAACAATTGTTACATAGGGTTATACATGTTGGATTTTCGATTATAAATATTCATTAGAAAGCTAAAAGGATTTCATACATAATGATATTTTATTTATAATTTTTAGACATTAAATAATCTATTTTATTTATGACACAATGATGATGCAGTAATTACTATAATAGTGAAACATTAAAATAAGTGATATTATAAATACCCAAATAAATATAATATGAAACTTTTAATGAATTAAAATAATTTTCTAGGATAATATGATATATTAGGATTGATTTAATTGACTTTTTTCGAAGTAATCAATCTGTTATGAGTTTCACAAAAATCAACTATTGAATAGTGCCAAAATTGACATAAAAGAGTTCTTAAAACAAATATTATATTATTAATTGATATTAAATTCCTAAAAATCTAAGGTTCGGCCAAAAGACTTATATCAGGATAGGTTCATCATTAATGGACCACTTGTGGGTCTCTTGGATGTATATAGTAAGTTTATTAACCATATTATATAAAAATACAAAGAGACATTGTAAAAGTGAAACTAATTAACTTAGAGTTAATACTTAAAGATAAGGTTAATATAAGTACCCAAACCTGTCTAAATTCTATTGGATGAGTTTTTTTCGACCTATCCTCACCTCATACTTTGAATTGTCAACTTTGGAGCCTTTGGAAACCGAATATGAATTTATTATAAATTAATATTTCTAGCTTTTCCAAAGGTGCCCCTCACCCCTCTTATAAAAGGGCACTCCTCCTTCTCATTTACTCACACCTCTCAAGCCACTTGGCTCGTACAAACTCTGCCCAAATAAGCTCCCCACATCCCTCTCCTCCTCCTTGAATCTTCCCCTTAGGCAGAAATCATTTCAACAAGTCCTTTGGTTCCAACCAAAGTGAGTTACCTAAATTAAAGGTAACGATTTCTCTTAAATTATTTTCATTTATTTTGCTTCTTCAACCCCCAAAATCTTTTTATTTCCCTTCTTTCGTAACAACACCAGTATCCTCAATATACTAGGATTTTGTTATAAGAAGTATTCAAACTACACATACACACAACTCCATCTAATGGATGATGAACATAATGTTTCTGTGGATGGCAAACTAACGCCTCACGAAACGATGATTGTTCAAAAACATCTTACCGCCTCTCATGGTGGCCATTATGATGGCACTGTAATTAAATATGATATTAATGATATATATTTTATATATAAGCTTCTGTAATTGCATTTTATTTCATACCATTATTCGTTTCATGTTGTATATACATACGATAATTTCATTTGAGGAAGTGCGGACTACCGCCCCCTTAAAATGATATGACTCGTTCATACCACACATGGAACATATAAAGGATGGTGTTAATGAACTTAAGTAACATATATAAAATATTATATTATACTGGAATAGTAATATACCTATGTATCATTTGGATTCGATTCTTTTAAAATAAAAAATTAAATGGAAGTAGCGTTCGTGCGTACGTACGGACTACCGTCTCCACGAACGCGATGAGATTCATTCTCCATCGTATCCATTCAAGTATAATTATCATTTAATAATTTAAAAATTATGTTTAAGGACTTGATATCATTCTGGATATGAATAAGATACAACAAACATGACTTATGTAACAAAACATATAAAAGAAAATGAGTAAGTTAACACCCGAAACGGCGTTAATACTAAGATATTATTAACAAATCAATGTTAAAAGATCATATATGATATCATATTAAAGTAAATGATTCTTGTATTATTAAATAACAATTATTTCACCATTATACAGGAGGTAAACCTACCATCGACCAAGGAAAAAGTACAAAGTAAGGGATTTTCTAATCTCACTTTTAATTTCGTGAGAATTCTATTGTTCACCACTTAATTATTGCATGTGGTGTATGTGTACTGCCCATGATTTTATTCATTGTGTAATATACTTTAATTTATGGGTATTTACATCATCATGGTATGATACTTCTTTCATGGGTGTATGTTTCGAAAGTTACCTAATCGATAAGGGAATTTGAGATTTCAATTTCCACTCATTTGGCTTTACACATATTTCATTGATTATATTACCCCAAGATTATGTGTGGAATCACTATTCATTTGATTATGTCATAATTTCCACTCCCCTTCCTGTGGATATAAGTTTGATTCACATAATCACTCCATTGGTAATTCTCAAGTCATTGATATGAATTTGATAAGAGTAATTTTAACTCATTCTCCATTTGTTGAGTTAAACATCCAATTCGTTGGTATTGTTTTTACAAGAATATGTGTGAATGTCCTTTGATTGTTTTACACTGAATATCCAATCATATTTAGTGTATTTATATTTGTCACACATAATTATGTCATTGATTTATCCTTAACCTAAGGATACAACCTTTACAAGAGATTTCATCTCAATTTACATTCCATTGAGACTTCTTTGTTGATATACACCAAATCACTTTTATGTGGTGTATATAACGTACTTTGACATAGTATATCATGAATCCCTTTATTCTCATGATATTACAAAGTTTTGAGTACCACAATTATTTGTATTCAAGTGTCTCTTTTGGTTGGAATCTCTAACTAAAATACCATTTTTAAAATGATTTAAAGACTTATTCATCTAAATCTTTCTCATTAATGTCCATGTTTTAAAAAATGGTTTTAAGGATTTATTTATATGGAAATTAAAGTTTAAAAATTAAAACTCCTTTTAAAAAGTTTCAAAGTGGTATGGGACACTTTGATTCAAAAATCTACTTTTAAATGGCTTCTTGACAAATAGTGTGACTTTTAAATGTTTTCAAGAAAAGGGGGATATTTCTCTCAAATAGTTTTGATGATTATTTTCATCTATGTCAACATCCTTCATTATTCATGATTGAGGTTAATGTGATACAATACAATCTTCCATATTGTATAAAATGAGTTATATTTGACTGTGGATGTTCTATTTTTATACCATTCATGGTTTGTGGTTAAAGTATTGACATTTCGTATGCTAGTTTTAATAAGAATGTTTATTTTATGCTTAAACCTATTCATATGAGGAATGCATTGGACTTAATAAGTGACGGGTGGAGCCCGCTATAGCTCCTCGATGCATCGGTAGGTCTCATGAGACAAACTAGTGTCTTGGCACAAGGCCTTGGCAAAATCTTATTTGTAGTCTTGGCACGAGGCCTTGGCTATGTGGTTATGATAGTCTGGCATTATGCATTCCATCATTATGAAAGTGGTTATTGATATTGCATGTGATCATTCGACTAGTAGAATATCCATGTGAGTAAGTAAATGGCATTATTTCATTTTACCTTTGCCATTTTATGCTGAAGTTCAAGTTTAAAAGGCTTTTGTTTTAGTTATAAATTGCCTTAAGTGTTTATGCTTATTTATGAAAGCTTCTGCTATAATGTTATCCTTACTGAGCATCCGAGCTCACCCCTTTCAATGTTTTATTTTTTTTCCCAGGATTATGAAGAAGTAATTTATGAATGACCTGCAGGGATAGTATGAGGGGATATGAAGACAAGATGTTTTTTTATGATGTAATGCAAAAATTTATGGATGTATCTAGTTATTCCAAGGCTACTAAACTAATCGGTCTTTCGAGACTTGATCTTTCTCATAATCATGCCAATGTTATGTAATAATGCACCGACTCTGGGTAACTAGGGTCGGGGCGTTACAGTTGGTATCAGAGGGAGGTTTAGTACAAACCTTGGTAGCTAGATTTAGATAAACTCTGATTAGAGCACGTATACCTAAGATGAACTTTGAGGATTAGTATAAAAGAACTTCCTAGAATTTTGGTATTGTAGAGATTTTGTGAGTTTTCTGAGCAATACATTCCTGTCTGGATACGAGCAGGTAGAGGCGGCTCTGGCACAGATGTACCTAGGGGTAAAACCCGAAAACACCACTTTGAGCTAGACTCGAACGGGAACTGGTGCACGACAACGGGCCTTGCTGCACTCTTGGTTACGACACTCCCAGGGGATATGCTTAGGATAATTTACATTTTCTTTACAAACCAATTTAAGTAATATATATATAAGATGAGAGTAAATGACCTTGGTTAATCCTAATATGTTTCAAATTGAGAATATGGTGACATTTTAATCTCTAAATGATTTTACGACTACTATTACTCACACAATGCTTTATGGTTTTATTCAATGGCTGGATTCCAAGGAAGTCATAGTGACTTTGAGAATGATGTACAAGATGGGAACGGTGGTGGCAATGAGCAACAAAATGGAATGTTGATAGGCGTAAAAGATATCGTCTTTATGCCAAATCAGTTTTCCAAAAATATGATCAACAACATATATATTAACCAACTCCCAGACTCAACAAGGAAGAGAAAGGTGATAAATGATAAGAGCTCCAGCAATGGAGACCATGGAGAAAAGAACCCTCAATTTTCATCATGCAGGAAATGTGGAAAGAGACACCCAGGAAAGTGTCTCAATGGGACAACGAAATGTTTTACGTGCGGGAAGGAAGGACATAAAGTAAAGAATTGCCGAAGAAAAATGAAGAGTACTATGGAAGAAGATAAAAATGGTCCCAAGAGTCCATTTACAGTCATTTGCCGTAAATGTAGGGGACCTGGCCATTACCCGAGTGAATATCCTATTCTATAGGATATTTTCTTGGTCAAAGAAGAATCTATGTGGGAATAAATGGTTGGAGAAATGTTTAAAAAGTATTAGCACTCCTTGTTGATGGGTTTACTATGGAATAATTTTCTCTTGTATTTGTAACCCCACAGTTTTCCATGTGAGAATGATATTTGAGGAAGAATTGTCTCTTCTCTTGTGGATATAGGTATAAATAACCATTTGGATTTATATGATCATTGGGGTTTGAGAGAATTTTAAGTTATTCTAATTTGGGATGAAGATTCAAGGTATGATATAACATTTGTGGTTAAATTTATGATATAGTATTTTGAGGAATTTATCTCATTTTGGCAATATTATAAAATATAGTTTTTGAAAAAGGACAACACGTAGACCGTGTGACAACCCGTTGCGTCGGACAAAGCTATGGGAATCGAACCCACAACCAAAGTGCGATTGGGATTTATCGCCTACCACTGGACTACGTGAAGTCCCTGGTTAGTGTGACTTTTTTTAGTTAAATGATTTTATTGATCAATAATAAGTTGATTTGGGTTCTTATTTCATATCAAAAGAATACCCTTGGTATAGGAAAATGATTTGGTGATTAAGTGATAAATGTTATTTTGGAAGATGTTCGCTTTGTTGGGAACACTATATGCCCAAGGAAAATAGAATACTATGGGGTTTCATTTGTGGAGTAATGATAGATTTTTATCTACGTTTTTATTGTGGATTTATAGTGATTTGGGTTATTTATGGAAATGATTAACCTATAATAGAGAATATGTGATTAGGTTAATTACTTTTGAGTATGTGACTTTAAGAGTATCTGATGTCATTTGGAGATACAATTTAACATGGGAGACTACATAATCAAATTCTTCTGTGTTTTGGGTTTCAATATTAGTTTGGATTATATTAAAGGATTTTAAGGACAATTGGTTATTGAATGGTATCTATTTAACTTTGGGGTATTGTTGGTTTAATTTTAGAAATTAAGATTAGTGCATATTTATCTCAATGAATATCCTTTTGGGGGATCATTAGATCATTCACTGACCATTTTGGTTTTGATTAATCTTCAAAGACAATGTAAATATATGGTTTATCCTTCATAGATCATGTGATTCTATAGAAGTTTATTCTATCTCTTCCAGTGTGACCAAGTCTTCTTGAATACTCATCGTTTAAAAAAAAGAGTTAGTGGTGGAAATTTATTAAAGAATGAAAATCTACTTAAAATGTAAGTATATCTCATAATGTTCTTAGTCAATATCATAAATGAATTCCTCTTCCTTATGTAATGTAACTTTAAAAAAAAATGTTGTCCGTTTACTTTCCTAACTAGGAGACTAATGGTCGTTTGTCCCAACACAAGTTTGTGGTTTTCTCATTGTTAACTTTCTCCTGATCATGATTTCTATCCCTCTCCATCAGAACTTGACACTTAGTTTATCATCCATATCCATGTTTTCTTACATGGAATCCTAGTATGGGTTATCTTGGATGACCCCTATACCTCTCTTTCTTTTAAAGTGATAGTTTTATTGACTCTTTTTCCGATGTGGGACTTTCCATTATATTCCCAAGCAAAATTTTAAAAATTGCGAGGACGCAATTTATTGAAGGAGGGGAGAATGTAACACCCCAAGCTTCCTCGGTATGTTTCCTTTCGAATAATGCAATGACGTGCATTGTACGCAACTTCGAGATTTTAACACACCACAACCAATCAAACTAGCCGTTATGAATAGTAATACCTACTTTTTGAAATTATATATATTTTATATTTCAAAATGGACTTCATTTTTGGATTCGGAATATCGAATTTAGCCTAAGGTGAAATTTTTTTACTTTTCGGATAACTTTCATATTTTGATGAATAGTGAAAATTACTAAATTTTAATTAAAAACAACTTTTTTAATCAAAATAATTAATAGTGATAAATTGTGAATTTGAGTGGTTTTAAAGTATATTTAGAATATATTTTTACCATTTAATATAATGTTGGTCATTGGACATAATTTTACAATTAAACCGAACATAAACAAGTGTCAATCTTTTGATAGTTATTATCTCTTAAAAACACGCTTTTTGTTTTGACAGCAGGAATTAATTTTAAATTAATTTCTGCCACTTCTGTGTTTTGAATTTAGAAAAATGGATTCCATATTTGGAATCAGGATGTCCAAATTGTGTAAATAGGTAACTTTTATTTTTAGACATTTTGAATAATTATTGCGGTAAATATTTTATTTACCATGGTTAAGGGTAAATCCGGTAAATAAGGGTTAAAAAAATAATATTATAATAATACTAAATTACCCTAAAACGTGTCTTAACCCTATTGGTTGATACATGGTCGACCATGGGCATATTTGGGTCTATTTTGGGACCCCATGGATCCACTTGTAAGTGATAATGACACATTATATTAATAAAGCTAAAATAAAAATAAAAATGGCATAAGCTTACATCTTTTAGAAGAACAATTGTTACATAGAGTTATACATGTTGTATTTTCGATTATAAATATTCATTAGAAAGATAAAAAGATTTCATACATAATGATATTTTATTTATAATTTTTAGACATTAAATAATCTATTTTATTTATGACACAATGATGATGCAGTAATTACTATAATAGTGAAAAATTAAAATAAGTGATATTATAAATACCCAAATAAATATAATATGAAACTTTTAATGAATTAAACTAATTTTCTAGGATAATATGATATATTAGGATTGATTTAATTGACTTTGTTCGAAGTAATCAATCTGTTATGAGTTTCACAAAAATCAACTATTGAATAGTGTCAAAATTGACATAAAAGAGTTCTTAAAACAAATATTATATTATTAATTGATATTAAATTCCTAAAAATCTAAGGTTCGGCCAAAAGACTTATATCAGGATAGGTTCATCATTAATGGACCACTTGTGGGTCTCTTGGATGTATATAGTAAGTTTATTAACCATATTATATAAAAATACAAAGAGACATTGTAAAAGTGAAACTAATTAACTTAGAGTTAATACTTAAAGATAAGGTTAATATAAGTACCCAAACCTGTCTAAATTCTATTGGATGAGTTTTTTTCGACCTATACTCACCTCATACATTGAATAGTCAACTTTGGAGCCTTTGGAAACCGAATATGAATTTATTATAAATTAATATTTCTAGCTTTTCCAAAGGTGCCCCTCACCCCTCTTATAAAAGGGCACTCCTCCTTCTCATTTACTCACACCTCTCAAGCCACTTGGCTCGTCCAAACTCTGCCCAAATAAGCTCCCCACATCCCTCTCCTCCTCCTTGAAGCTTCCCCTTAGGCAGAAAGCATTTCAACAAGTCCTTTGGTTCCAACCAAAGTGAGTTACCTAAATTAAAGGTAACGATTTCTCTTAAATTATTTTCATTTATTTTGCTTCTTCAACCCCCAAAATATTTTTATTTACCTTATTTTGTAACAACACCAGTATCCTCAATATACTAGTATTTTGTTATACGAAGTATTCAAACTACACATACACACAACTCCATCTAATGGATGATGAACATAATGTTTCTGTGGATGGCAAACTAACGCCTCACGAAATGATGATTGTTCAAAAACATCTTACCGCCTCTCATGGTGGCCATTATGATGGCACTGTAATTAAATATGATATTAATGATATATATTTTATATATAAGCTTCTGTAATTCCATTTTATTTCAAACCATTATTCGTTTCATGTTGTATATACATACGATAATTTCATTTGAGGAAGTGCGGACTACCGCCCCCTTAAAATGATATGACTCGTTCATACCACACATGGAACGTATAAAGGATGGTGTTAATGAACTTAAGTAACATATATAAAATATTATATTATACTGGAATAGTAATATACCTATGTATCATTTGGATTCGATTCTTTTAAAATAAAAAATTAAATGGAAGTAACGTTCGTGCGTACGTACGGACTACCGTCTCCACGAACGCGATGAGATTCATTCTCCATCGTATCCATTCAAGTATAATTATCATTTAATGATTTAAAAATTATGTTTAAGGACTTGATATCATTCTGGATATGAATAAGATACAACAAACATGACTTATGTAACAAAACATATAAAAGAAAATGAGTAAGTTAACACCCGAAACGGCGTTAATACTAAGATATTATTAACAAATCAATGTTAAAAGATCATATATGATATCATATTAAAGTAAATGATTCTTGTATTATTCAATAACAATTATTTCACCATTATACAGGATGTAAACCTACCATCGACCAAGGAAAAAGTACAAAGTAAGGGATTTTCTAATCTCACTTTTAATTTCGTGAGAATTCTATTGTTCACCACTTAATTATTGCATGTGGTGTATGTGTACTGCCCATGATTATATTCATTGTCTAATATACTTTAATTTATGGGTATTTACATCATCATGGTATGATACTTCTTTCATGGGTGTATGTTTCGAAAGTTACCTAATCGATAAGGGAATTTGAGATTTCAATTTCCACTCATTTGGCTTTACACATATTTCATTGATTATATTACCCCAAGATTATGTGTGGAATCACTATTCATTTGATTATGTCATAATTTCCACTCCCCTTCCTGTGGATATAAGTTTGATGCACATAATCACTCCATTGGTAATTCTCAAGTCATTGATATGAATTTGATAAGAGTAATTTTAACTCATTCTCCATTTGTTGAGTTAAACATCCAATTCATTGGTATTGTTTTTACAAGAATATGTGTGAATGTCCTTTGATTGTTTTACACTGAATATCCAATCATATTTAGTGTATTTATATTTGTCACACATAATTATGTCATTGATTTATCCTTAACCTAAGGATACAACCTTTACAAGAGATTTCATCTCAATTTACATTCCATTGAGACTTCTTTGTTGATATACACCAAATCACTTTTATGTGGTGTATATAACGTACTTTGACATAGTATATCATGAATCCCTTTATTCTCATGATATTACAAAGTTTTGATTACCACAATTATTTGTATTCAAGTGTCTCTTTTGGTTGGAATCTCTAACTAAAATACCATTTTTAAAATGATTTAAAGACTTATTCATCTAAATCTTTCTCATTAATGTCCATGTTTTAAAAAATGGTTTTAAGGATTTATTTATATGGACATTAAAGTTTACAAATTAAAACTCCTTTTAAAAAGTTTCAAAGTGGTATGGGACACTTTGATTCAAAAATCTACTTTTAAATGGCTTCTTGACAAATAGTGTGACTTTTAAATGTTTTCAAGAAAAGGGGGATATTTCTCTCAAATAGTTTTGATGATTATTTTCATCTATGTCAACATCCTTCATTATTCATGATTGAGGTTAATGTGATACAATACAATCTTCCATATTGTATCAAATGAGTTATATTTGACTGTGGATGTTCTATTTTTATACCATTCATGGTTTGTGGTTAAAGTATTGACATTTCGTATGCTAGTTTTAATAAGAATGTTTATTTTATGCTTAAACCTATTCATATGAGGAATGCATTGGACTTAATAAGTGACGGGTGGAGCCCGCTATAGCTCCTCGATGCATCGGTAGGTCTCATGAGACAAACTAGGGTCTTGGCACAAGGCCTTGGCAAAATCTTATTTGTAGTCTTGGCACGAGGCCTTGGCTATGTGGTTATGATAGTATGGCATTATGCATTCCATCATTATGAAAGTGGTTATTGATATTGCATGTGATCATTCGACTAGTAGAATATCCATGTGAGTAAGTAAATGGCATTATTTCATTTTACCTTTGCCATTTTATGCTGAAGTTCAAGTTTAAAAGGCTTTTGTTTTAGTTATAAATTGCCTTAAGTGTTTATGATTATTTATGAAAGCTTCTGCTATAATGTTATCCTTACTGAGCATCCGAGCTCACCCCTTTCAATGTTTTATTTTTTTTCCCAGGATTATGAAGAAGTAATTTATGAATGACCTGCAGGGATAGTATGAGGGGATATGAAGACAAGATGTTTTTTTTATGATGTAATGTAAAAATTTATGGATGTATCTAGTTATTCCAAGGCTACTAAACTAATCGGTCTTTCGAGACTTGATCTTTCTCATGATCATGCCAATGTTATGTAATAATGCACCGACTCTGGGTAACTAGGGTCGGGGCGTTACATAAATTAAAAGTGTCTTTCATGAAAAGTATGGTAAGTAATGAGAAAGTGTGAACAATGAGTGTTAGAGATAAAATAGTGAGAAAGTTAATGAAGTCATGACAACATGACTGAAATTAATAAAATAATTCTTGAGGGGATACATTTGAATTGGGTTTATTGAAATGTTTTTAGTTACATAAGTTTTCATTATAGGATAATTGAGCCTTTTATAAAGTAGGTATTTTAGATAGTATGTATGTACTATATTAAATAATATAATTTTGAAATTTTATTTTATAAATTAATTTTACTTATCTTAATGTAGTTATCTTGGTTTAATACGAGTGATTCAAATTTAACATCAATTAAAGAATCATGGGAGGATTTCATAAGAGATCCATTTCTCTTGTTCTTGTAAAATACATGATAAAGATCGATGAAAAAATATTTTATTAGGGTATTTGATCAAATATGAATAAAAAAATATCATAATTATTTGATATTTATAGAGTGGGAGGGTTTTTTTTTCATATTTGATAGTTTAACCATCAAAAAAAGTTTATAGGGAAACAGATTCAAGTTATCCCAAATATAACACATAGAGTTGGGTGTGTGGTATTTTTTGAGACATGAAATGAATAATTTAAATTTTTAAAATAAAACATTGAAATTAATAATTTCATAACCCTCTAATATTTAAAAAAAATAAAGTTATATAATTAATAATTAAAGACTTACCTCATATATATCAAAAAAAATAATAGGCTCATATTAGATTTATATATAAGTAGAGAGTAACTGAATTAAAAAAACAATTCACTTACAATTAAATTTATTATCAAATTAAATAAGAAATATAATTAAAACCAATTTTCATTAAATGAATCTGGAATCTGACAAAAATAATATATGTTATTCTTTCATACCTATAAAATAAACAAAAATGATGGTTGGCAGAAGAGATGAAGTATTTGCAACTTAGTAATTTTATATTAAATAATAATTGAATTAAAACTAAAAGGGAGTACAGATTTCTGTAGATGGAGAACAAAACCAAATACCATAGGGTTTTTGATCTGGATGGGAGTGAAATGTGAGGAGGGAAGGCCACATGCACAGGGTAAACGTTTTTGGGTATACAAAAGGTTTTTTAAAACTATTGGTATAACAAATCTGTACCAATGCTTAGTAAAAACCATTGGAATAACTATTACATAAGGAGACTATTCCAATAGTTAGTTTAAAATGTTGGTATTGGCCTAAGGAAAATATTGCTATACCAATGGTTTAACTAAACTATGGGTATATCCCCATTGTTATAGGCCCACTTTCCAGTAGTGTTATCCAAATCACATAGATCATGATTTTTGAGGTAGCTTGTTTCCCCTTAAAAGTGGTATCAAAGTGATAGTTCATAATTTTTGGATTCAACACACTAGTAATAGTTTGGGAATAACATAAAATAAAATAAATACCCAAATTGATAAATTTTATGGATCAAAATTTGTATTTTGAGGAATGTTGAATGAAGACTGTCTGATTTAGAAAAACATGGAGGATCCCTTTTCAAGAGTGAAGTTTTTATTGATAGATAATGATGAATATAAGAATGTGTATATAAGGGTACTATATCTTGTAAAAATATCTATTTCAAGAAATTTTTCTTTTATTTTCCAAGACAAGAAGCCTACAAAATATGTTATGAAGGCATTGGAAGATATGTATGAAAAACTAACAACCCTGACCAAAGTCTTCATATTGTGATGGTTGTCCAGATTATGGTTGATGGAAGGAAGGCCAGAATCAGGCCATGTTAATTTTTTCAATATGATTTGTGGGAATATCCAATAAGTTAAGGTAACTTTTGATGAGGATGTTTGGTAGGTTCTACTATTATCTTTGCTTCTAGAATGTTGGGATGAAATAGTTACTGTAGTTAGTAACTCATGAAGGAAAACAGACTTGGAGTTTGATGAAATTTGGAATCTGATACTCAATTAGGAACATTGGTGAGGGGAAGTTCGGGTTCCAACTAGTAATTATCTTAATACTGATGGAAGAGGATGTTCACCTCAATAAAAAAAATACACTAGAATAATCCATTAGTAGATAAGTCTCAAGAAAGGCAACGAGAGAAGGGTCAAGATAAGTCAGTTGGTGCTCGTATAACCTGGTATAAATATAGGAATAAAGTAAAAATCAATTAATATTTCAAAATTCATAATGAGAACATTGAAAAAAATCAATGATCAAATGGTTATATTTTGTTAATACAATAGAAGATAAGACTACTTACTTTCTAATCACTTCTACTTTGATAAAATATTAGGTGATTGAATATGAAGTATAGTTTCATTAAAATGGTGATAAATGATGTATATGTAATTATGTATTAAGAAGTTTTTGGAGAGTATATCTCAAAGATGGGGAATCCATGTAAGTTTTTGGAAAAGAAGAGGTCAACATCCAAATGAAGAATGGAGGTTTTTTTAAGCTATCTGAAGTTCACCACATTCCTAATCCACTGATGAATTTTATTTTTATTTTATAATTGGGTGATAAAGGTTTTAGTATTAAATTTTAAAATGGGGTTGAGAAATTGATTTGAGGATCCTTAGTGATTAAAAAATGAGTAAATGACGAGACCCTTTACTTGACTGGAAATTTAGACAAGACTATAATGATCATAAGTTAATCATCCAGTGATCCAGATCGATGTCCTTGGATGTTTGAAAACCTTAGTGATAAGAACATGATGAATCTAAAGGCTAAAGGAATACTAAATCTTTACCACATAGAAATAGTAAAGTGTGACTTTTTCATGTTGGGAAATTAGAATAACAAATCTTTCAACATGGATGGTTCGATGCCCAAGGATATGAAGTTAGAGCTTGTACACTCATTCATTTGGGGACTTACCCAAGTTTATTCATACAATGGTTGCATTTAATTTATTATTTTCATTAATGATGATATAAGGAAAGTATTTATGTAATTCTTGAAGTATAATTATAATATATTTCAAGTGTTTATTCATTGAAAATCATTGGTATAAAGGAATTGCGGTCAGAAGTTGAAGTGCATCCAAATGGACAATGGTGGTGAGTACACCAAACACAACATCTGAAATTTATAAAATAAAGAATGAATAATGACTGATAAGATGGTACCTATAACTCTATAGTAGAATAAAGTGGCTAAATGGATGAAGAATTCTCTAACAAAGAAATATAGAAGTATTAGGCTACACTCAAGAATACCTAAGGTTATTTGGGTGGAGGTAATCAACACAAAAATTTTCTTTCCAACAGAAGTCCAACGTCGGTAGTTGGGTAAGAACTTACAGAAGAGATGTGTTCTAGAAAATGAATAGAATTTCATCATCTTAGTGTCTTTATTAATTTATCATATGTACATATAAATTCTAAGGAAAAGGAAAAGGTTGACTCAAAATCCAAAATGTCTTTCCTTGGTTATAGAGATAAAAGTTTTGGATATAAATTATGGGGTGGTGAAACACAAAAATCATTAGAAGAAGGAATGTTTTCTTTGATGAGAAGGTTATATGTAAGGAACATAACTTATTTGAGTAGAAAGTTGAAGGAGAATCAAATATCAAATTCCAGGTTGATCATAATACCGGTTATTCATAAAAACCAAATAACTCAAATGTTGATTCTAAAGGAACTATAAGTATAGATGTAAGAACATAAAAAATAGTAGAAAGTTTAATGAAAGATTACGCTTAGTCAGAGTAATAGATTTTCATTCACCAAAAGTATAAGAAGAATAATTTTATGTACTAGTTTGAAGACTAGATACAAGAATATCAGAACATATAATTCAATTTCTATGATCAACTAGAATTTGGAGACTCATTCAAAGGTATGGGGATGATATAAACTTTCTATTCCTAATGAATATTGGAGAACCTAAAAATATAGAGGAGGTAACTTCACTTAATGAATATAATAATTGTGATTCATCTATGAATGAGAATATGGATTAATTAAAGTTATATATAACTTGGGAGATGGCTAAACTTCGAAAGGGTAAAAAGGAACTTGAGAAAAAGTGGGTTTACCAGATTTAGGAAAAAGCTAATGGAAATATGAGATATAATGAATACATGGTAGTGGAAGGATTTAAATATAAGTAAACTGTATATTTATTAGAAATATTCTCACTAGTAGTTAAACATTCTAGCATTATAAAAATGGTAATAATTCTTGAATAAGATGATATATATCTAGAGTAGATAGATTATAAGATAACTTTCCTTCTTGTTGAGTTAGAGGAGGATATGTACATGAAAGAAATTATAGGTTTACCAATAGAAGGTAAATAAAATTTATTTTTTATATTTAATAAAATCCTTTATTAGTTAAAGAAAACCTCTTAACAATGGAATCAGAAATTCTATTCATTTGTGTTATAAGAAGGGTTCATCAGGTGAAATATATATTATTACTATTATATGAAGTAATGGGAATATGTAAAATTTATCATATTGATTTTTTCTATGTGGATGACATACTGATTGTTAGACCGAATGAACAAAAAATATGAAATTTCAAGTGTTGTTTTAAAAAATATTCAAGATAAAAGATATTGGATATGAAAGGAATATTTTGGGGCTAAAGATCAAGATAAAGAAAAAATATTTTAATTTGGTTCTATATGAGAAAGATTATATTTTGAAGATCATGAAAATGTTTGGGATGGTCAGAAGTAAGCTAGTATTAACCCCACTTTTGGATCATTTCAAGTTATCCAAGTCATAAGTGCCCATAATGGAAGTTGAGGCCTAGTATATGTAGAAAGTACAATATAAATAAACATTTATAATCTTTATTTATGAAATGGTTTTCACTCAGCCAAAAATTACCTATATAGTGGTAATAATGAGTTAGTTTGTGGATAATCTAAGAAAAGTAAATTGGGATGATATTAAGTAAATTATATAGTATTTGAAAGTATCATAAGATCAAGACCTATCTTATGAAATGGACAAACTCTTACTAGGATTCATGTACTTAGACTCTGGGGGTGACATGGATAAAAATAAAAGTACAACTAATTTTTAGTTTACTTTAGGAGGAATAACTGTTAGCTGGTTTTCAAAGATAAAGAAAATTGTTACTTTAAGTTTAACATAAGTTGATTATGTAGATGAAATAAAATATGGGAAGGAAATAATATGGTTGAAGAAATCAATGAAGGAGATAAAAAGAGTTTAATAAAAAATATTACATTACCATGAAATCTAAAGTGTTATTCAATTAGCTAAAAATCTACTTTTCCATGCTTAGATAAAGCATATCAAAATAAAGTACAATTTCATTAGAAATTTTTCAAAGGAAAATTATCTATAGATATAAAAGATAAAAGGATGTAAAAATCTAGCTGACATATTAAATAAGGTGGTAGTTCAATAATGTATCAGGCACTATTGAGCCTTAGTGGGACTTGGGTTAACTAATGAAAGAAAAAGGGCAATATTTCTGAATTTTAAGTGTTGGAGAGTTTTTTAGGTTACCAAAAACAAAATTCAAGTGTGAGATTGTTGGTAGGTGATTTTTTTGGGTTCACCAAAATTTCATCCATTAGAATCACATTCACCAAAATCTCATGTGATGGTTTATGTGTTAAATGTGAGCTATATAAAGTGGAAATAGATCTTTTCCAATGATATTTGGTCCATTGAATGTTTACATCTACCAATGGTTTTATGGTGAAGTGTTGGGAGGCCCGGGAGTTCAACAAAGATGATGGGTCATTGGGTTAATAACCTAGATCAAGAAATCATGTTTTATGATCTTGGTTTTTAGGAGAGCAAGTTTAAATTTTTTGATTGGATGTGATTATTAAATAAGTATGTGTAACCTCAAGTGAAAATTTCATTTCAACTAAGAATTTATTATAAAAATGAGAATTTATTAATGATTACTTTTCCTTTTAATCTGTTTGTTTTCATAAGAAATATTCTAGTTATAATAAAGGTAAGAAACAATGTGATACCCCCATGCACATAGGACATATTTAGAAGCATGTTAAACTTTGTGTTATTTCTCTACTTTCTGTATTTCTATGGTATGTTTTATCTTTGAATGTATTTCTAGTATTTTGTTTTTTTGTGATAATGTGTGTGTTTGAGTGATTGATTTTTTGTAGTGAGTAAGAAAAATTGACTACTTACTTCCAGAACACTTAGTCATGGGGGTGGTACTTATGTATATTAGTTTTTTGTAATGTAGAGTCTCATGTGTGAGATATTTTAGTGGAATGATGTTCAAATATCTGAGGGTTTTATTTAAAGCATACATATTAGGGTTTTTGTAGATGATTGTTTCCCCCAACATATATAATTGGTCAATTTTTAATAATTTTTTTAATTTCCATTTGAAAAATAAATTTTATTTCTAGAAGTAAAAACATTATAATTTCAATCCTAATGAAAAATATTGTAATATCATTCTTTCTACAATGATTAATAAGGTTCAAAATCTCATATAATCTCTTACTACTTCTCTTGACATGGTGAAACATGTTTAAATTTTTTATAGATTAAATGATCATTTAATCCATGATCGATCACAATAAAGATATATTTTTTGTAAAGAATAACAATGTCATGAATTTCATACTCGTATTTCTAAAGAATAACTCACACATAGAGTTGTTAACACTTGGGGAGAAAGTAGAAGATCTAGAAGTAGTTAAGGTGATCTATCAACTATGGTTTCAAATGACTTATGTGTTGTAGAATATGTATCACACAAAAAATCATTTTTAATTTCTATAATTTTAATTATTATTGTAATTCACTTCTAGAAAGTAACTCATTTAACATCTGTTACTTTTCACTTGTAACATCAATTAAAAAGTAGCCTAAACAAAACATACATTACAATTATAGTTTTAACACGGATTGTTAAAAATCGACATGGGAAATATATTTCAATTAAATTTATTATAAAAAATATATATGTTTAAATATTAGATAAATATAAATATATAGATTCTTTCAACAGAAATTATTATTAAAACTAACATTGAAATATCGACTAAATATAAATATAGATATATCTTGACTGTCAATTATTTTAACAAATGATGTTGATACCTAAATAATTTTTTTAAAAATATTTTAAAATAGAATATTTCATACCTTATAAATAAAAATCAAGTAGTATAGGAAACATCAAACAACAAAAAATAACGGATAAAAACGCAATAAAATCATTACTATAACATCATTTGTCAAGAAAATTCATATAAAATAAACTTTTAGATATATATATCTATAAATTAATCTAGCCATCAAATAAAATTTAAAGTAATCCTCAAAGGTGGTTTAATTCATGTGTTGAATACAATGAAATACCATAAAAAATATTAACAAACAATAAATTTTATAAAACTAACAATACAACATATTAGTTTAAAATATAAGAGTTGTAATGGAACTTACCTGGTGAAAATCTATGGTCATTCCTATCGTGATAATTTAAGAAATGAATCACAAAATATAATAAACACATCAAACATTTCATCTTTTATGATGACACTGTGATTATGAAAAAAAAAATTTAAATAAGAAAAAATATATCTATATGTAAGATAAAACAAATATTAACTAATATAAAAGTTATCTACCAACACTAACATATAATTAATTTCATTTGGATCCTTTATCAAAAATTAAACCTTATTAATAAACTTACATGAACTCATATATTCTCATATATTAATTTTTAAGACACGTGAAACATAAAAATTAAATATTAAAGAACTGATAGAATATAATAAAATTTATGAATTAAAAAAACTTGAAAATTTCAATAACTTTACTCAATAAAGTGCACAACCAATATATTGTTCATTTATATGATTATAATATGAATAACATGAATGTATACTAAAATATAAAATGATTAACATGAATAAAATTACAATGAATTTGATTTCATAACTGTATATGTCTTATTACTAGTTATGGAATGCAAGAAACCAACACTTAATCTTTTCATTTTCCAATCTTTCAGATATATATTTTACTATAGTAGGCTTCCTTAGGTATTACATAGGTATTGCAATATATTCTAGATCTGTAAGAACTTGAACAAAAGTGATCTCATTTTTTTTATAAAAGTGTTAAAATACTGAATTATACAAGTAATAAATTTAATCACTATAAGTTACATTATCTTAAAAAAGTAAAAATTGAAATTGAAATTTTCTTACATGGAAAACAATTGTGACATGGGTACTAAGATCTCATCATCAATAATAATATAAAAGATGGATTTTTAAAATATTATTATCATCTAGACTCTCCTATATATATCACCACTCATCATAAACTCATAATTTTTAAATATAAAATAAATCATTGATAATTTTGTTATACCCTAAGAAACTTGCGAAGTAAATGAAGGTGTTGGTTCCCAAAACATTAATTTCTTTTAAAATTATTCTTTAGATTTCAGATACTCCTATATAAAGTAAATTTAAGAAAACATTATAAGTAATTTAAAATCGTAATAGAATAAATATTTAAAAAATAACACATACCTAATTTGTTAATCAATAGACAAGGTTATTTAGCCATTGTAAAAAATGACCCATACGTTTCCAACTGTGAACATGTCCCTAGTAGGGAACTATAATGGATCAGTCAGATCAATAATATCATGTATGATTACTCTTACTAGATCTAAAAACATAAGTTTATAATGTATATAGTCCCTTATATTATATAAAATTCCATATGATTAAATATGTAAATGAGTCAAGATTAAATGAGGAGGAAGAGGATCTGGATAGGTAGTACGTGCAAGCTAAGTCTGTCTCACTATTTTTGAAAATATAGACCATACAAATGATTTAATTCACTCATCTATCAATTGATTCATCTCTCAAATATCAACCTTCAATGAAACTATTTCTCCCTTATATTCTTCCTCCCTAGATGTTGTACTGGGACATTTAAAAACTTTTCTTTGATACTAACACCCACCTCATATCCTCTTACACTACTCAGATGTTCTTAATTGACTAAAGTAGTCACAATAATGTCCATCCCACCCTTAGGGATAAATATCTCCTTCATCACTTACTCATGAAATTTATCCTAAAATGATATATGTAAATTTAATATTAGTTTTATGAATTTAAAATATACTAATATTCAAGAAAAATAATAATTAATTTCTTATAATCTTATCAAATACTTGTTTTGATGATTCAATAAGAAATTTCCTATTTTTTCATTCTCTCCCTTTTTAATTTTCAAGGTGAGTGAGGGGAGATGGAGGATCGAACTAAACCTATTTAGAGATGCCACTATATTTATTTCTTAATTCATCAAACTTTTGAATAACCATATTCAATTCTAATAATGGATACTCTCTATGTGAAAAAGTATGATGGTATACGTTTTGTGACTAAATATCCTGGTGAGAAATACTAGATCCTTATTATATAAAGGATTAATCTTATTAGTTGGTGATTTTTTCAATGACTTTTCATATAAAAACCCATATTTGAGGCATATATTTTCATTTAGTTTATTCAAAAAATATAAACTAAAGTCTAATTTAATTTAAAATACCTCCATTCAATTTTCATAAAATCCATCCACCTCTTCTTTACTACTTTTGTATCAACAAAGTCGAATGTAATCTATAATTGAATAGATAAAATTTTAGTAATATGAAATATATAATATTTTAACCATTGATAAAAAATAATTTGAGTTATTTTATTGTTACACACTCCCACAACTAATCTTTCATCATTTGGTCAATGCTCCTATAATCAAGATATAATATGATAATATTACCTTTACTCTGTATGTCCATCAAACTTATAAACTGATTATAAATTGGGAATACTGATATATTGTTATCATCAGATTCAATTGGGAACCTCTGCCCCTTCCCACAAGAAAGTGAAGGTTTTGGTAAATGTGTAATCTCACGTATATTGTGTTTGGGCATCGTATTCTCTAGTGAAGAAGAAAGTTATGAAATATTAGACTCATCAACAGTGCTATAAATAATTTAAAAAAACATATGATTAATTTCATTAAATAATTTTATATTTATATATTTATTTATATGAAGATAAATACACATACCATGGTATAAGGTCCACTTTCTCCATGTCAATCATTTAAATATATGTATACTATTTTATTGAAATTATGAGTACCTATATTAGATTATAAATAAATTATTCCTTTAAGAATTTTTTTATATACCATAATAGAAATAAAATTATATATATTCTTTTTAATAAAATATTTGAAGAAAAATTCATACAAAAAAATGAATACAAAGAAATAGTTGAAAAAAATGAAGATGTCCAGATCCTTCAATCAAAAAATATGTAACTAAAACCGATGAATATAAAAATTAATAAAAAATTGAATAAATGATCAAATTATATAGATTTAAATATCCAAGTTAAAAAATAGAGTTTTTACATGTATAAGTTTTAAAAAATAAAATAAAAAAAGATATGTACCTTAATTTTTAGCAGTGTAACAAAGTGTTTTCCCATATCCCCTCTACATGATCATTTTATATAGCATGGACCATGTTTACATCAGAGTCATAATTATCCCCAAGTAATCATGTAATATAAGAAGAAATATCACATAGGTATATAACATCATCAACATAATCATCACCCAAATGAATTTTCTCCCTTGAAAAATATCATCTCACTGATCATTTGATGGGTCAATAACTTAAAATATCTTCTTCACATGCATCGTTGGGATAAATGGTTACTCTTTACCACTAAATATTTTCAAATAAATATGTGTAAATCCATAATAATTATATTTCATGCCCTTATTACTATGAAACCAATTACACTTAAATAACTATGCTAAAAATTATATCCCCAACAACTCAAAAAATACATTATTGATGAAAGAATGAGGTTTTTATCTTTTTCACTTGAAAAATTCATTACCATAGTGATGACCATTACTCCACTATTTTAAATAGCACTCTTGTTGTTCTGATTTTTTATTTAAAATTTATAACCATTAATTTCAAAACTAGACAATGTGATTATATTAATGCATGGCCCCACAACTAACCATTTCATGATTTATGATATAGATGAACTCATTTTTACTTTCTCCTTAAACCATGAAAAAATGTATTTTTATGCTCATTCATCAACCAATTTTCATTTTATTTTTAAATATCATACATTAAATCTAGTAATGTGTGATGATTTATATAATTCAACCTAACTTGTGTTATTGAAAAGGTATTAATATGATTTAATCACTATATTCCATGAAATTACCGTTAGTTTTAATCCATAGATTCCATTAAGTTCACTATTGGTTACTAGATTCCAAGATATAGAGAGACCAATGTTGTACAATTTATATAAATATTTTTTATATAACTCAAAAACCTCCTTAGATATATATTTCTTAACAATTGAGGCTTCTGATTGATACATATTTATATCGAATTCCTTCATAATTTTCATATATCTTTCAAAAGGATACAACCAATGTAAATATACAGGCCCACATAACCTTATCTCTTATGCCAAATGAATCACCAGATGAACCATTATATCAAAAAATGATGTTGGAAAATACATATATAGTTTAAACAGTAAGAGGATAAACTCATTATCCAATGCATTTTTCAAATTTGGATCCATGGATTAAATGAAAAATGAATTGAAAATTATAAAAAAAACTTGATGATAAACTATCTATAAGGCATAGAAAATATAACACACACCAAAACTAGTAGTATTTGTTACATAAATATATAAAACTCTTGGGATTTCATTCCTATTAACTAAAATCCTTCAATGAAACCAAAATTTTTACATATGAAGAGTACCCATTGGGTACATTAATACCATATAGACATTGAAAAAACATAATCTTCTCACTCTTTATTAATGCATGATAATCCAGAGGTAAATATATTATTTTCTCATTTAATATTTGGGTCTAAATAAAAATGTACCCTCATATTTATTTGGTCTAATATTGTATGAAATCTATATTTTATCTTTCTGTTTATATCAAAAAATTTTGCAATGAAATTGTTTCATATGTTTTCTCAACCTACCTAACATCAAATTTTTATTTTAACTCAAAAAATCACCACCAAGGTAGATTGAATAAGATGAAATATTTCTTAAATGTATTTTTTATGACCCAAACATTATTTAGTTATAAATTATAAATTTATGTTTTTCACCTTTTTGTAATATTATTTAGTTGAAAAAGGTTTTAGGGGGAAATCAAACTCTTTTAAACCATTAAATGTATTTTTTAATCTTTTATAAGGGTTATCCATTCCTAAAAATATTTGATAAAACATATACACTATATTTCTATCATTATGAAATTAGTAATATGAAGTCCCTTATTTAAAAATTGGAAACAATTTATGTCCCTTAACACTATATACATATAAGTTTCCATATATAGGAAATTATTTTATTGTGAAATTTACCATAATAAACAAAATAAAATACTATGTAATGTATACATCATACAATTTAACACCTTCCTCTCATAGAAATTTCTAATCATCAATCAATGGAGAAAAATAGACATCTATATCATTTTTATAAAATTTGGATAAAAAAATCATCAAACTCATCATAACATATTTTTTACTTCAGACATATTTATGGGGAATGGTTGTAAACTACCAACATAATAGGTCATAAACTATATTTGATGAAAAGGATCTAATATAGAATTATTCCAACTTTTTATAGTCTCATTATGATATTTCTTACTTAATTTCATGAATTTGGAAATTATTGATCAAATATATTCAATTATTGTGATCACCAGGGTGGTGTAGGTTCCCATCAGATATTTTATCATATGTATGTCATTTCAACCACATTGAATAATTTTAATTTTCTAACAAAAAATTCAAATTGGGAGTTATTGGAAGATTCCAGATTGACATAACAGTATATTTGGTCCTTGTCCTTAGAAATGAATCATAGTTGGACCTCTCATCCATTTTATACCTTGATGTCCCATATTTAGGAAATTTTGATAAACCATTATATTATTTCCCATATAGCACAAATTTGTTAGGGGAAACATCTAATTTATGACACCCCATTCCCGTTAGACAAAGTATTTTTTTCATTATAATTGGAATCTAGAAGGTCACGTCCTTATAAAAGTATCTATTTCAAAATTTCATGAAATTAAGTGAAACATTTATCACTAAAACCATTTCCTGATTTTAAGTTAATCATTCCCCATACTGATGATAACACTTTAAATTTTATATAACCTAGGAATAATGGGGTTTTAGCGTCTCCTTGAAATCATTCAACACTTTATATTTTTTCAATGGTTTCAATGCCTAAAATGTGAATTAATTATTCAAGATGATCCTATGTATCATATAGAATATCACCATCAATAACGGATCATTAATTCTTTATTATTTCACTATGTTGGATCCATCTTGTATAACAATTATTAAAACCATATCAAATTAGATTCTCGTTGATTTGTTTGGACCCTAATTTTCTAATACTCAAGGATATCACAAAAGAATAAAACAATGACCATGTTTCAAAGAATTTATTTATAAAATAATAAGAATTCATCAACCCCTTTCTTATATTCATTATTTATTCTTTGTGAATTTATTCAATTATGATCCATTAATTACCTAAAATAATAATTCAAATTTATAATACATTAAAATATCTGTACATATAAACATGTAAACATATATAAAAATTTATAAATAAAAAACACATATACAAACTTATATATAAACATATATACCTATAAACACACACACACATAAATGAAAAATAAATAAACATATAAACACAAAAATATAAATTTAAAACATATATAAACATATAGAATTTTAAAATAAATACATATAAACATATAAATTTTGAATATCTAAAATAAAAATATAAAAATATATAAACATATAATTCAAAATTTAAAACATACACACTTAATACACACACACACACATAGAGATAAATTAACACATACAGACATATAAATGTTTAAATTTAAAGTATATAAACATATAAATATAAAAATTTAAAATACAAAAAATTCAAATATATAAATATATAAATTTAAATAAGAATATTAATTTAATATATATATATATAAATAGATAAATTTACACTATATAAAATATTTCAAAACATAAATTTAATTCATATAAACATATATATTTAAAAAATACGAACATGTTATCAAATATATCAAAACACATAAACATGTAAACCCATATAGAGATAATATAATTTTCATCGAAAATAAAAATAATTACACATAAATCAAAATATAACAATGAATATTTCAATTTATTTCACATATAAAAAAACTAATTTAAAAATAAATTCAATTTCTTTTAATTCAATAAAATTATAAATTCAACTTATATAACTATTAATTTTAACAACAAATCTAACTAATACTAAAAAAACATCACCTAAATTCCTAAATTTTACCATTACATTACAAAAAAAAATCCCAGATGAATTCCACACTAAATAATATAAACATCTAAAAATTAATAAACTAAATTTTTCTTTAAAATAAAAAATGATTAAAATAAATAAAAGTAGTTGAAACTCATATAAATTAGAGAAAACAAGAATGATGAATTATGAAAAAGATGATCGAGGATGGTGGAAGGTGGAGAAAGGGGTTGTGGGAACCAAAAAGGGGTCGATAAAGGAGGAATCAAGTAAAAGGGGGACTAAAAGATAAGTTTATTGGGGAATATAACAACAAATACTCGCATTGATTAGTATTTAATGTTTTTTTGAGTAGATAAATAAAGAGGGAGGTCACACTTGAGTGTGTTTTAATTTTTTAAAATGGTTTCACATTTGCTTTCATTAAACTAACATTAAAAACAATATTTTTACATCATATTTCGTACAAGAAAATGTTAAAATCATACTCCTATGGTATTTTATTACTGGTTATCTAATAATTGATGTTGAAAGACCATTTAATGTTAATTATTAGATAACTGACATTAAAATCCTCACTGTATATACTATCTAATCTAATGGTGATTATTGTGTTAACCTATATTTAAAACTTGAGATTTTAAAAGTTATAAATCTAAAGTTATAAGATATTTTGGAATTATAATATCATCATAGTAGAAGAATATGATCTAAAATTTATTCTTAATTGAAGAGATTCCATTGTTTAAAACTTGAATTCCAAAACATCCACTTTCACCTTGATTTAGTTTATCATTTTAAAAAATGAATATGATAATTGATGTGCCCCAATGGATTTTGATAAAGAGAGTTTTATTTTTTTGTATTTTTTGTTAATATATTCATAAGAAGTGAATTTAATATATTCTGAAGTTGGGTGATGATGAATAGCCTAATGAATGAAGATATGGAAGATTGAGATACAACTTGGAGTTCTTTTGGATCAATTATACTAAATCTATCATCCATTGGATATATTGAGGAAGATCCATTAATATGTTAGAAAATGAGATTAAAGAAAAATATTAAGATATTTCTTATTAGGAATTAGATTATATATATGATAATTGTTGAACCAATCATTTTGTGAATCAATTACCAGTGTTGTTGGATAAAGAGAGAGTTTTATACTATTGGATTATTAATGAGGTTGAGGATTTGGTTGTGTTGGAGAAGAATCAATCAGTCTAAAGTTTGTGATTAACTATCCTTAGATAATAAAGTATGAAAGATGTGACAATTTATGGAGAATATCACTTGTATAATGATTACAAGAGGTTGAGTTTGAATCTGGATTTTTTGAGATAGTGAAGTTTCATATAATGTATCAAAATAGAGTTTATATGTAACATCAAAAACTACAAAAAACCCAAAATCCAATATTTATATAACATTATTGGTATAAATTAAAATAGTTCCTAAAGGATTGAATAGTTTATTAGTCTTGTAAGAGAAAATACATAAATAAACCACACTTAAAAAAATAAGATATAGCATGAAAATATTACAAGAACATGAATATCCATTCCATTATACCTCTAAAAATTACCCATATTCCTCCTCTAGGTTTCTTGGGGAAAGGAAAACAAATAAGGGTGAGATAGGATGTTTAGTAAGAACTAGAATATAAAATAATCATACTTAACATAAAAATGGAATAAGTGTTATGGAAAGAATAAATTAACAATATGAATAAAAAATCAACAGAAACTTAGGGAATGCTATATCCATGATAATAAATGAAAACATAAATAAAAATAATCATTGACCTCATACTGTTGGAATTCATAATGCTAGATATCAAAACCCTTTTTTCAATTCCTTGTTCCATGAAACTTTTCTTGTCATCGAGACTATATTCAAGACTTTATACTATTATGGGAAGATGCATATAACAAAACCAAACCTATTTTACCAATCTATGCATCTATGGTATATATAATTCCAAACCCACCCATCACTTGATTAATTCCAATTCATTAACTATAAGAGTCATTGGGAACATTCATACCCATCCCTGAGGAACCTATTATTGAAAAAAAATTTGATATCCATATAATGAGTAACATGTATATAAATTTTTTCCCCATTCAATAAAATAATGTGTATTTCTAATAGAATAGCCCTTAATAAACATTTAATACATGGGGTATCATCAATGTTACATGAATTATCCTTATAAAAGAAATATTTTGTTGAGGGTAGTTAAAATTTTCTAGGTTATCCAGGGAAGATAGCAATTGGATATTGTATACTACATTGGAAGGAGAGCAAGGAAATGGTAGAAAAATTCTTTATTATGGTTAATTAAGATAATGTGGAAATTCTAAATCATATCCCTTAGGAGTGTCTCGCCAGGTGTGTAATCTTAGACCCACCCATCATGCATCAGGTTAAGGATTTATTAAATTTTATACCTATACTATTTAGAGTTATTAAACCTAGGTTCATCTATTCGACATCCTTATTCACTTTCTATTATCCAAAAGGATGTATTTTCTAGGAAATTACACACACTTTTACTTTACCAAAACTTAGGATGTTTTTCCACCATGGAAAAGAAAACTCTTGACTCAAAAGAATACAAGATAAATATAAAAAATATAGAAATTTAAATCCCTTAAATTTAAATAGTAACATGAAAAAAAAATCTTATATGGTAATTCATGCACCATAAAAAATAAAATAGGTGGTGATTATAACTTGAGTCCCAAATAATGAAAATTGAGATGGAAAAAACCCCACTTATATATTCGATAGAAATTAAATAATAAAATATTGGAATAGAGGTATTAAAATTGATCATAAATTCCATTAAAATATCAATTTTTATGATATAACATGTCAAATAGGTAGTATATGTTCCACATAAAGAAAATTAGGTGCACAATAAAAATTATGTCTCAAGGAGATGAATTTGAGATGGAAAAAACCTTACCTCTTATCCTAAATTCCCTGAACATAATTTAACCTCCAATATTATAAACATATATATTAATAACTTAATTAATAACCTTAATCATATCAATCTTCATCTATAATATTCATAAATATCCATTATGTACATGAATTCTTCTGATTTTCCTCATCGGTGTTTATAATTTTGATCGTTTGTACAAGTTTAATAGAGTTGTTCATATTCCTTATTATTCAGAATTTTATTATTAAAAGGTAAATAAATATAATATTATTGATAATTTATAATAATTTATGACGTTTTAAATAATTTTTAGGAGTTTTTTAGACATTATCCTTGGAGAAAAAGTCGATAATAAGCATGTTGTGGTGATTTTTGATGAACGAATGGTGTTTCCTTAATCGATAATTTATATATTTTAAAATAATATATACATAAAAAAATTATTATTCACACATTTATATCATATTTTACTGTTAAATAGGTTATCATATCCATCCATGACATAATTGTATAGTATTATTGAAGTAGGTGGTTAAACCAACCTAAACATGAACCAACAATGATTAATAAATGATTATTAGATGGTTTAGTTAAGATTTCATTATAACAGGAGTATAATGATCTTATTTCGTGTTTTTAGTATGATATATAATAATTATATAGAATTATAATAATAAGCAATGGATATCAAAACATTAAGCCACTTGAATAAAAGACTATCCTATTAGTTCACTTATTTTTCACGATTAAACTAATGATGATTGTTTTTTGGTCATATCATTAATAGTTATTAAATTTGTAACAATAGAAATATAATTATATTAGAAACATCATATTTATACTTTAATACTATCCTTATATCCAACCTTTTAATATGGTGAAGTAAAACAAAACAAGTTACGTCGTTGAGGTGGTAATCCAAACAACGCATGAATAACAATTTTGTTTTTATTAATGGATGGTGTATATGAATAAATAATGATATTAAAAATAATATAGAAATATTAAATTATATAAAATATAATAATATCATTATATTAGTCTAGATATGATAAATTATAAATAAGATAATTAAGAAGAAAACTAAGTAGTTGATGATACTCACTTCAGGGACTTGATTTTTCCTTGTAAGTATCCATGAATTTGAAGGGATTAGGCTAGCTATGAGTGTATAGGGGATTATTTTATTTGAATAGGTTTCTTTTGAGATAAAAAATATAATATTTTAAATGATAAATTTATACGGTAGGTGTGTCTTGAAGTGTTGAATATGTTCCCCTTTTATAAGTGAAGGGAATGGTAGTTTTGGGACCACCTTTACATTTTTTAATAGTTCCATGACACTATTAAAGGTTAAATGGATTGAAAATGGATAAAATTATAGGAGGAACATGTATTGGTCAATCCAAATGTTAAAAATTCAATTTTTGGCATGTGATTTTAAATGTTTTAGGATGTTTACACAAGGTTAAATTCCACTTACCCCGTTTACTTTTACCTTTAAAATTATTTTCTAATACTAGTAATTAATTTTTAATTATATAGATTAATATTAATTTTTTTTAATAATTTTATACTTATAATTTCTTATTTTAAAATAAGTTTATTAAATAAATTTTCTAAAGGCAAGAAAATTAAATTTTAAAATAAGTACACTTAATTGTGTAAAAACCTTTTTAGAGAAATAATATTTTTAAAATTTATATTTATATATAATTAAAATTTATTTTTCATATTGATTTTAAATACATAAATTGTTTTATTATAAAATATATAAAATTCATGAGGCTTTCAATTTAATCCAACACTGAACATCCCTTGAAAATACTTGATTCATCAAAAATATTAAAAAATATTTTTATATTAAAGAGACATCTTAATTAGTTAAAAAAATGTTTGACATGAGTTTTATAAGTTAAAATAATATTTTAAAATATATAATATTATTTATAAAATTCTTATTTGATTACTTAAATGGGTTTATAAACCTATAGTTTATTATTATATAATGGTAAAGTCATACAAAATAAAAGATTCATGAAAACCAGAATTTTCAACTAAAAACTGACCTTTTTAAAAAAATCTCAAAAAGTTTATACTAAGATAATTTAGATATGATAAATTAAAAAACAGAATTAATGTTTTTAATTTAAAATTCTAAAATTTAAATTTTAAATAAATTCTTGAATAAACACACTTTAAAGGGATCATTTGTGCAATAATTTATTATACGATATTTACCTATTATAGTAGAGTCTCACATGTTATATAAAATATACTAAAAGTTGATTTGTGAATTGTGTTGAAGAGTTTTCAGAAGGTTTTATATATTACCAAAGTAATTTTAATTGTTTAGAGATGATCTGGAGAGGTTGGAGAGGACCTGTGAAAATTTGAAGCAGTTATGGGGTATTTTGAATAAGTTCTTGAAAATCATATTTGCATATTATTACAGAAATCTAAAATGTACTATGTATGTATGGTTTATATTAAATATTAATTGAGTATATATGATTCAATATAAATTTCTGAATAATACCAAAGATTTTATGGAGAGGTATCTATAATAGAGGCATTACGTAAGGGTTTTCCAGACCTTGTAGATTGAGAATTAGAAAAATACCGAGTCACAATGTGATACATCAAAGAAATTTGTTCAATATTTAATGGTTTATGATAGTTTTTATAGGATGTTATATAAAGGTAATAATATGGTTGACAATTTTACAAAGTACCATAGCTGCATTATGATATATAAGAGTGAATTAAAATTTCTAGTGCATATGCAAGAGTTGTCATAGAATATGTAAAGGTAAATATACAATATGTTAGAGTCACATGCTCATATTTAAGGGTGAGACTTTATTTTTTTAAGGATATGTATGGGTGACCTAAATACTTCAAATGACATGTAAAGTATTTTAACCTGATATGTAAGAGTGAATAAATCTTTACTGGATATAACATAGAGTGACAAGAACCCACACGTAAAGGTTTATGTTTAAAAAGTACAAGTATAGGGATTCTTGATTATTTTTAGAGAACTTTTAATAATGATATTTAAGGTATTTAAAATAAATAATTTAAGGGAAATATCATAGATATAAGTCAAACAATTTTGATCTATTCTTAATATATTTAATATCTCCTTGATGGTGATTGAGTCATCGTTCATGCTGAGTCATAAATTGGATTTAACAAGAATAAATTGAGAAGATCACAGATTTATAATTCTATGATTTTCAAATAATTAGATTTTAAAATAATAAATGATTATTAAATAAGAATATGGGTATTTTTAGAATACAATTTGAGACAATATGAATAATATTCCAAGATACTGGGGAGTAGGCCCATGTGACTCTGTTGAGAAATTGAATAATATTATTTAAGGGAACATAATACCAAATATTATGGAATTTAAAATTTTAAAATATGAAAAATAATATTAATATGATAATGTGAATATAAAATATAATTATATGATTATGATAGTGTGTGTGAATATAGAGAGAAGGAACTAATATCATATTCTATTGAATATCTTGTGTATCAAAGGAAGAGGGAGAGTGAGAAGCTAACAATATTCTGGAAAGTAAATCTTGCGTGTTGAGGAAGAAAAAGAATAGTAATAGAAGAGTTTTGGAAGGATAAAATTATTGCTTCCCTATTCATGATCAGTGTGTTAAGTCTCTTGAAGAAGAATCATAAAAAATAAAATGCTAATAAATATATTATCTATATATATTAGTAATTATAACATTGAGTTTATAAATAAGTCTAAATTTAATACCATTATAATATATGATTGATTATAAGTCAAAGACCCATTAACGAGGAAGAATATATTATATGGATATATAGGGAAATCCTAGATTTAAAGAAATATCTTATTCATGAGTTACTTGGGAGAACCTATGGTAAACTAGTACAAGAAAGTGTAAACAAACCTATCAGGATACAATTTACAATTTATACATTATAAAATAGTCATAAGACTATATAGAATTTTCATGATATATATTTATTTTTTTCACTCAAGAATTATAGTGTATATCAATGTCTTGGACTCGACCAAAGTGAAATAAGGAGTAGATACCCACACTAGGATCGAACCTTGGAAAAATCTAGTGCGCCATGCTCTCTTTATTTCATGCATGTTGTGTGAATTCATTAAGGAAATTTACAAGAACATCTATAGATATTAACTGATATAGTGGTTCCAATATCAGTAGAGGAATTTAAAAAGAATAAATAATTTAGTAAAATTAGTTTACACTGGTTCACCCCCTTCTCAGTGTTACTTTAAGATATTGTTGGTTCATTTTCAATGGGTATAAAATCTATTATAGGTTTCCTATAATTAGATATATTTTCTTTAATAGTTGTTTTTATTAGTCATATATGAAGTGGGTATTTGAATAATGTTCTGAGTAACCTCATATCGTGAACACAGTTTATATCCTTGTCAATACTTACATGATGGTTTTAACGAAAAACCTTAAATAATTGAAAGAAGAAAAAGGATAAGAAGTAAAAAATAGTCTTAAAGGATAAAGATGATTCAAACAAATTAAAAGGAAAAAAAATTAGATATACCATTTCCATGTATGTTTATAATGATCCTCTAGAAGAATAAAGTCTAGGATGTTAAGAGTATGAGTTTATTGAATCATTTGAAGACCTTTACTCCAAAGTTAAGGATTATTTGAAGAAAGTTCATATTGAATTTTACCCTTATATATTTGATTTTATTAAGTAATTACATAATGAGAAAATATAAATGTTAATAAATATATAATCTATGTAAAAATTATTGACTAAGAGGTTACAATAGTTAAAAAATCTCACCCAAATTGTTAAATTAAAAGAATTTTCGTTACCAATTTATCATAAAAATACTCTCTAGTTGAAGAGGAATTTCAATGGAAATTTGATGAGAAAGAAAATTTTCAAAATGAGTTGAAATAATAGATAAAATCATTTGTGGATGAGAAATATATAATCAACATGATGTGTCTAAAAATGGAAGTCAAAATAAGAAATCTGAAAATTGATGCAAGATGAGACTTCCCAAACTAGTGAGAAAAGTATAGTTGATTCTAAGGAAGTTTTTTATAAGTGTATTATCACTAAAAGGATTAATTATAGTCTAAATAAGGTCTTGATATCATATAATTCTCTATATAATACAAGATTATAGATAAAGGTAACCCATGACTAGAAAAATGTTTTATTTACTAATGTTGTTTCAATGTATCATGTAGGATACAATAGAAAATCTAAAAAAATGAGGGTGGATATTTTTTGATAAACCTACCACTTTATCAAGGGTGGATATAATCATGAAAATGAACATTTTATCCCCAAATGGTTCTCAAAAGAAGGGTAAAACACTTCAAAAATGGCATGGAGTTAAAAGAGGCTATAATGTGATGTAAAGTAAGAGAATAAAATATATTTATCACTAATGGTTTTGTAGAAGATAAAGGAAAAATAAAATTATATTTTGGTATAGTATATCAATTATTATAGTTTATAATAATCCTATATTAATGGTAGTATAGATGATGTCATAATGAATCCTATTGAGTTGAAGAAAAATGAATAAGAAAGAGTAAATATTTTTACTCAAAATTGTTTTAAAATGTTGGGTAAATTATATTGAAATTTCAATAAATGTGGTCAAAATTTTGAAGAGTGTTAGGATAGATCAAACAATTATGTTCCATAAGCTTTTAAAGAAACAATACCACAATAAATGAGAAAAAATCAAAGAAAATAAAACATTATCTTAGGATGTAAGAAAAAGAAAAGTGTTGATAAAAGTGCACTTAAGAATAATTGTGATAGGGATTCAACACCAATAAATAATATATTCTTATCTTGTATAATAATAGACCACATATTGGATATTATCAAGTAATATATGGGAATTAATGTTAAATTTAAAATGCTGGAATCAAAGGAAGAATCAATCCAAGAAATAAATAATGTGATTTGTTTGGTGGAAGTCATATATAAAGTGGAACTATGCACAAGGTAAACAAATATAGTAAAAATCTTTAAAAATGCATGACATGACTACCAGGAGATAAAGAGTTGAAGAAAAATATATGGAAACACCATTAAATTCATATTTAAAAAATCAAGAAAGATGGAAAAGTTTCAAAAGAATGCAAGATCTTATTTACAACCCTATTTGAGAAGGAAAAGAAGAGAGGAAGCATAAAATAATGTATGTGAAATGGAAGTTTATGTTAAAAATACACTGCCACATAAGAAGAAATTTAAATGTAGAAATAATACTATTCTTCCCAAAGAGAATCATGTCTAGAAAACCAAAGGAGTAAGCATGGGGAGTTCTCCCCAAACCGAAACTGAATTAAAAAAGGTTTCTAGGTTGAAAAGAAATTATTGGATCAATTATTATAATTTTGAATCAATGTAGGATACATCTTATTCAAATATATATTTTTACTGATTTTTCTTTATGAAAGGAATTGGAGGTGATGCATATAGGGGGAGAAATTTGTGAATGTCATGATTATTATACAACATGAAGATCTATCCATCATGGAATTATTTGAGTGGTATCATGACACATCATTGAAAAATTTAAATTTGTAATAGAAGGATATAATTAGAGTTAATATTAAATATGAACAACCATGGTGAATAATGTAACACGTGAGGTTCAATTACAGAAAGTAAGATTTATTGCTAACAAAAAATTAACATAATGCATATGAATTTATTCAATAATGCAATTAAAATATAAATTTCAAAATTTTATAAATTTAATTTGAAGAAATTAATTCCATTTTATAATTTAATCTATCAAAATTATCTTAGCATTACTTTTTTATATTTTTTAAAAATATTTTATTTTTGTATAAATAGTGAAAATACTGATTTTACAAAAAAGTGCCACTTTTATGAAATTAAAATGATGTAAGAATAAATTGAATATTTATGAAAACTTTTTTCTAAAAAAAATATATTTAATAAGTAATATATTTCATAAAAAAATATAACGTTTAACTTATAAATATATTCTTAACATTTTTTAGATTAAAGTAATGTTTTTGTTCAAATAAAAACCATTTTTACTTATTTTCTCTTAATAAAATATTTATAAGGTTAATTTTTGTTCAGGTTTTAATTAAAATAAAAATAAATCTCTTTTTATTTAACATAATACAATTAATCCTATTTTAATCAACATTATTATTTATTTTTCTATAAAGTCATTTTATGATTAAAAGACACATTTTTCTAAAAACAGTTTTAGTTGTGCTCCATGAACTTATATTAAAATAAATTTTTGACAATTCTAGGAGTTGAATCATGTAAAATGGATTAAATATTTAGAATAATAATAATTAATAATATTTAATAAGGTTAAATTAATATTTTTTCATAATGAATAATAATCTGGGTAAATATTTATCACCTCGATTAAGGGTATAATGGGTTAAAAGGGTTAAAAATAAAGGGATAAAACTCAAGATAAAAAAAATCTTTATAAAATATTATTTTTGGTTTTATTTCGACCTTAACATAATAATATCAAAATATATGACACTTTGGATCAACTTTCACATGAAAACGACGTTATGTTATTAAAATATTTTATGTAATTCCATGTGTGTCCCTCCCCTCACTTATAAAAGGGACTTTCTTCTCCTCCCTTATTCACAAAATTTGATCCCTACATATCATAAAATAACTTACCAAAAATATTCAATATTACTTTATTAATTATTTAACTATTTTTGTACCCTAATACCATCCTATGATGGCATAAGGTGTAAACCAATGGAGGTATCATAATGAAGAGGTAACTTTCATACCCAACTCCTTCAAATTTTATTTTTTCTTATGGTTAATATAAATATATTTTATCCATGGAAAAAAATAATCAAGTATCAAAAGATAATAATTTTTTATTATTATTATGGTACAACCATTTTTTATCTCTTTCCCATCATATGGGAAATGAAAACATCGCTCGTGCGTACGTATGACCTACCGTCTCCACATAGTGGTGTAAATCATTTTCACTCACCGTATAATTGGATGGTTATAATGATAAAATTAATGAAATTTATATGAAATTTATAAAATAACTAAGATTTTGTAAATATAATATATCATCTACCTTCGTACCCTTCCATCTGTTAGAAAATGATAACTTCACTCGTGCGTATGTGTGGACTATCACCTCTACAGAGCGATGTGAATTAGTTATTATATTAACATTATAGATGAATAACTATAAAAATATATATAATGAATAAAAATTATATTCATTAAATTATTAAAAAAAATTAGATTATTGAATCATTTCATAACTCCTTTTATCACATACAATATACCGAAGTAATTTTGGAGAAACTGAATGAACATCCTTAAAGTGGTGGACGTAAGCAAGAAATATTCAACGAATATATTTAAAGTGGTTATAAAAGGACCTTAAAAACGTAATGAGGAATAAAAAGGTTCTGAATAAAATATTTAACAAATTTAAATTCATCATATAGGTGTACCAAACATGTATGACTAAGTAGAATCCATGTTAATGGTTTAAAGTTTCAATATCATTTTATTTCGATATTTTTTATGTTTATATTTCCTTTGGAAAAATTATATTATTATAATCACATAAAACCCATAAATTTTATTACTCTCTATTTATTTTGTTGGGTTTAAATTTTTATATTACATTTATTATTTTTTGTATTAAGAATCAATAATTAAGTTACCTATAAGGGAATTTCTTTTAAAAATATTGTTTTGATGTTTTCCTTCTAAATCTTTTTCTTTCATGTCCATATTTCCTTTTAAATGTTTTCAATGATGGTTTTACCATTATAAAAATATTTATTAAATTCATTTTTATCTATGTTTTACTTTCTATAAAAATATTTAAAATGAATATTCTTATTGTTTTCCAAATGAGGTATTTTTACTAATGGTGTGAATGAAAGATTTGTTTTAATATACTCCACAAGAAAGAATTTTTCCACTGCCATGAATACCATTTTCTTTGAATATTCCTTTACAAGTTTCTATGGTTATTTTCAAAGAGAATATTTTTCTCCATATTTTTTTAATTTTTATTTAAAATTATATTAAAATAAAATGGTATTATTTTTTTAAAGGAATGAAAAGAATTTTGGAATCTTATTTATAACTCATTTATTAAATAAATTTAGAAGGATGTACATTTTTATTTATTTCATAAATTTATTTTACAGAAACATTTTTGAATAAAAAACCATCATTTTTAATGAATCAATGGTATTCTGTCATCCTTTAATGATAATGTATTATACCTTATTTTTAGATCATTCACATTTTTATGATCATGTTCTCTATCACTAACCATTATTCATTATACATTATTTTTATCCTTCATGTTCATATTTTTAATATCATGGATTAATTTAGAATCATTTCAATTACTTTGATTATGTTTCAACTGTATATCATTTCTATATATTGTATTAGTTAAAGGAATATTTTTATGTAAGTTATTTAATTTAATAGTGAAATATTGATGTTTGATATTCTTGATTTAATGAGGATAATTGTTGACATATAAGGAATTTTGAGTATTTATTATATTGATCATTCAAAACATGAGGAATACATAGGGAGTGCAAGTGATGGGTGAGGCCTAGTTATATATATCCTCTCAATGAAACAATATGTATCATGAGACAAAAAATAATAATTCTATACTATATGGGTATTTGGTTTACACCTACCCATTTATTAAGAATGATGTCTTGGTTGAGAGACATTGACAGAAATATTCATGATAGCTTGGTCAAGGAGTTGATAGAAAGTTCACTAATGTAAGTATTTATGCATTTCCTTGATTAAGAATTAAGTTTCCATTATCCATGTGTTTTTTTCTTGATATTAGAAATGGATTTTATTTTAACTCACATTAATGATTTAATGGAATATGTCTTGATTATCCACTCTACTATATTAATTATGCATTATTTACTCATGATAGATTATACTATATGTAACCCTTACTAAACAATTGAGCTCATCCTTTAGTTTTTTTTCCTTTCCTCCATATATGAATAATGATATTATGAATGATTTTCAAGGATGTGTGGATGTTTATTATGCTATGATTTTATATATCCAATGTAATATGAGAATCAAGTATGTATCAAGTATTCTAATACTACTAAACTGATCGATCCTATGTGGTGCGATCCATTGTATCTTATACCATTGTAATAAAGTAAGCACTAGCTTGAGGTGACTATAATCAATATGTTATAGTTGTTATCATAAGAAGTTTAGTAGTAACCTTGATAAATATATTTGAAATGATCATAAATAATATAATAATTATGATAATACCTTAGGGTATTTGAGACCTTTTACCATTATAGGGTTTTTTATGGCTCAATATTTATGATGACTATGAGACAACCCATTGTGTTCTATTGTTTAAAGATGTCACCTAATTGAAGAAATGTAATAAACACCCATATTCAATATAGGGATTTACTTATCGAGAAAGACAATAAAGAAGGTGTTGAAGCTAAGAAGATCATTTCAATATTAGGGAATCTAACTTAGGTTATGACAAATAACCTTTCCCATATGAAGCAACCTACTATTACACAACACAAATCACCTATATTGGATCACATCATGTGATATATTCCTTCATATTTAATGGATCTACTATTATATTGGTGGATGAAAATGGATTATGTTTCTTGAAATGATAATTATGATATTGGAAAAAAATGAAAGAGAAATGGTTATTCTAGAAGGGTATTGTCTAATGGGATATGATGATCAATGGTTGTCATTTATCTAGAAAACTAAAGTGGTTTATGGAATAGAAAGTATGGAATAAAGAACTTTTAAAGTGATACTTTATGATAAATACATTCCTGAATATAAATGATCATAAATGGAGAGTTAGTTAATAAATTTATAGTTGAATGAAGAATAAAGTATTATATATTATGAGGATAATTTTACAAGATTATCCAGATAGTCTAAAGAAGACATACACAATCCAAATTTTGATAATGATTTATTTGATCATTTATCTTCACACTATTTTATATCTTTCTTATTTTCCAAGAAAATTTTATATATTCTTATCAACTTAATAAGGGTGATGTTAATAAAGACACGTAGTGAAAATCTTATTACAATATGGATTTTTCAATTAGTTCTTATTATGACAAATAGAAATAACCTTTTTAAAAAAAATTATATACATATGGATGAATTTTATATAATCATTAGTATGGATTGGATTTAAAATTATAATTCATAGATTTATTTCCCAGAGAAAGAGATTACGATTTATAATGGGGATATGGAATCCCTCATCTACAGAGGGGAGACTACATTATCTGAATCATGTCTAAAACCACCTAAAATATCTATTTTTTATGAAATTATTTGAGAAGAGTAGACACAACCTACGAATGTGAAAGGTATCCATAGAATAGTGGATGTACCTGTTATGAAATAATAAATTTATGTGTTTTCTAAATAACTACCTAGACATTCAAATCAGTGTTAAGTTAAGTTTTCTACTGATCTCAGCTCAGATTCAAAACTAATATCCAAGACTAACCATGAGATAAAAGTAGTGGAATTAATGGAACTAAAGAAAAAATTATAGGATTTGTGTTATATGGTATTTATACTCCTTAGTGTTTCATGATAGGGATCTCATATTCGTTTTGTCAAGAATAAATATGGTTCTATGAGTTTGTGCATCGATTATAGGTAAATCAATGCCATTACAATAATGAATAAGTATCCTCTTCCATGAATTGAAAAATTATCTAATCAAATTCAAGGAGATAAATATTTTTCAAATACTGATTTTCATTCTAGGTATCATTAACTATGGGTAAATGGAATATTTTATAAAGATATCATTTAAAATAAGGTATGGATATAATAAATTTACAGTAATGGACCATGGATTGACTAATGCACCCACTATTTTTATGGATCTTATGAAAATAATATTCAAATTTTATCTTAATAATTTTTTTATGGTATATAATGATAAAATATTGATATAATCTAAAATCTATGATGATAATAAGATACATTTTCAAATCACTCTTAAGAATCTTAGAGAAAATTAGTTATACAAAAATTTAGAAAATGTGAATTTTGGATTTCGGAAGTGTCTTTTCATGAAAATATTATCTCTAAGGATGGAATATTAGTAGATCATTTGAAGAAAAAGGCCATGATGGAATGGAAAACATCGATGAGTATGTCTGATGTATGTTGTTTCCTTAGTTTAGTAGTTTACTATCGATAATTGTCTCAAATTTTTTCTTGATTATCTAACCCATTTACCAAGTTGACACGTAAAGGGGTAAATTTAATATTATCATAAAAATGTAAAGAACGATTTGAAGAATTAAAAAGAATATTGGTCAATTCACTGATATTGAATTTACTATCATGAAGGGATGAATTTTTGATATATAGTGATGCATCAATTAAGGGAATTGAATGTGTCATTATAAAGAATGATAGATTTGATTCCTATGAATTAAGGAACTTGAAGATTCATGAAAAAATTATCGAAACCATGATATAGACTTGGAAGTCATAATTTTTGCATTTATGATATGGAGGTACTGCCTTTATTGTGAAATATGTGAAATATATATAGATCATAAAAATTTGAAATACACCTTCTCATATAAAGAGATAAATATGAGGAAAATGTGATGAATAAAATGACTCAAGCATCATAATTTCTCAATACACTACCACCCTATGAAGGAAAATAATGTGGATAATGTTTTGGGTAGGAAAGATCATGGAGTTTTAACTAGAATGAGTATTGATAAATATATTATATTAGTGGATTTAGTAATGTTAGATATGCGAATTATTAAATAAGGGGAAATGGCACATATAATCTAAATGATTTCCAAACCATCCTTATTGGAGAAAATAAAAATTCATCAACTTAATGATAAAAATATTAAATAGAAAATAAAAGAAGTGAATGATGAGAAGTTGATAGACTTCATCTATGAAGATGGTATATTAAAATATGGAAAGAGACTATATGTTCGATCCATTATTGATCTAAAATTAGAATTATCAGATGAATCTCATAGAATATTTTTATCTATACACCCCGTTAACCCCAAAATCTTTTGAGATTTTAAGGGACATTTTTGGTGGGATAATATTAAATGATAAATCACATGTGATGTTTCAATATTATTAGTTTACCAATAAGTGAAGGATGAAAGAAAACATCCCAAAGGAGTCATAAAATCTCTACATATAATTATGTGGAAATAATATGATATTACTATGGACTTTGTCACTATATTTCTTAGGACTCCATGAATGAAAGATTCAACATGGGTTATTATTTATTAGCTTACCAAGTATGCACATTTACTCACTATAAGGGAATATTTACCCATTCACTACCTTTTGTGTATCTATAGTAATCAAGTTTTGAGACTTCATGGCACACCTATTTCAATTCTATATGATAGTGACCCATAATTTACATTGAAATTATAGAAAAGTCTTAAGAAAGCTCTCAACACCAAGGTAAATTTGAGAACTGATTTTCATCCTCAGACATATATATAGTTTTAAAGGTATATTTAAACAATATAATACATGATAATTTTATTCTTACTTGACTTTCAAGATACATGGGATCAATATTTCCATTTGGTGGAATTTACTTATAATAATATCTAATATTCAAGCATTCAAATAGAACAATATAAATAACTTTATGGGAAAATATTTCATACACCAACTTATTGGGGTGAAGTTAGTGAACATAGCATTTTAGTCCCATAAATTATTGAGTGTACAATGGATAAAGAAAGGACTATTCATAGTTATATCAAGGAAGCTCAAACTAGGAAAAAGAGTTATATAGATAACCAAAATAAGGATATATAATTTGATAAAGGGGATGATGTTTTCTTGAAATTATCTCTATATAATGGTGTTATATGTTTTTTAAATAATGGGAAACTAATTCTTAGGAACAACAGGTATTTTGAAATTCTGGAGAGAATTAGAGCTCTGGCTTCCAATTTTGGAAATTGCACATAATTTTCATGATGTGTTGTATATCTCTTTATTGAGAACATTCATTCCATAACCAATTCATGTACTCACCTTCAAGAAAATAGAATTTTAAAATAATTTATCTTACTGTATAGAGCCTATCTAGATTATTGATATTAGAGAACAATTGTCAAATAATTAGATGACTTGATTGGTGAAGGTACATTAGAGAAATTATAAAATAGAAGAGGAAAAATGGGAACCTTAATAAGTTATGATGAATAACTACCTATATATTTTTATGAGGTGACAATTTGGAATTTTAAAGGGTGAAATTTTTAAATTAGGGTAGAATTTAACACCAAATATTCAATTATAGAAAGTAATATTTTCTTTCTAAAGAAAAAATATCTTAATGAACACAAATTTTTCCAAAAATTTGATTAAGAAATAAATTAAATTTTTTATAAATTAAATTAAATTTAATTAATTCCATTTTTTAATTTATAATGTCAAAAATTATCTTAGGATGAATTTTTGAGATTTTTCCAAAATAGTTGTTTTTTTGGGTGAGTAGTGAATAATAACAATTTTAAAAAAACAAAACTTTTATAACATTATAACGATATAATAATAAATTGAATGTTTATGAAACACTTTTTATATAAAAAAATATATTTAATAATTAATATAGTTTATATAAAAATATAATGTTGAACTTAGAAATATATTCTTACCATTTTGGGAATCTAAGTAATGTTTTTTTTCAAAAAAAATGTTTTTACTTTTTTTCTATTAATCAATTATTTACAAGATTACTTTTAGGTTTGGTTTGGTTTGAATTAAAAATAATTTTCCATTTATTTAAAATAATAAAAATAAACCCATTTGAATCATCATTATAATTTTTTTTGTAAAACCATTTTATGCTTAAAAATAACATTTTTCTAAAAACAATTTTTGTTTTGTTTTAAAAACTTATATTAAAAGTAAATTATACCAATTATAAGAGTTTAATAACGTAAAATAGATTACATTATTTTATTCATCATAATTAATAGTAGATAACTTAATTTTTTGTCATAATGAATAGTAACCATAGTAAATATTTAAGACATCATTTAACGGTAAAATAGTTTAAATGGGTTAAAATAATGAGATAAGGCTTAAAGACAACACAAAAAATTTGTTTAAACCACACTGTTTAATTTTATTTAATAATTTACACTATAATCCTATAATATATGTAAATATTTTTCCACCATCACAAGAAGATGAATTTTTATTATTAAAATGTTTTATGTAATTCCATGTTTGTACCTCCCCACACTTATAAAAAGGAACTTATTATACACCATTATTAATAAAAATTGAGTCCTATAATCATCCAAGAATTGTCCAAAAAACTCCTAAGTTTAATTTTATTCATTATTTTTCTCTTTTTATTTCCCTAAGACTATACTAATATGGATTAAGGTGTAAGTCAAAGGAGGCATCTCAAAAGAGTTAATCATCTTACCCAACTCTTTTAAAGTTTATTTATTATTCTAATTATTATAAATATTTAGTATCCACACTAAAATAAATAATCCAATAAAAAATTATTAATATGTTATTATTATTATTTTAAAACCATTTTACACCTCCGTTCAATCCTATGGAAAATAAAAATATCACCCTTGCATTCGTACGACCTACCGTCTCCACCTAGTGGTGTAAATAATTTTCATCCCTGTTTACTTGGATAGTTATAAATATAAAAAAATTAAATATATATGTTATTTATGAAATAATTATGATTCTATAAATATAATTTATCATATACCTTCTTACCCTTCCATGTATTGGAAAATTATTTATTCTCTTGTGCGTACATGTGGACTACCACCACTATGAAGCAATGTGATTCTTTTTTAAATTAACACCATGTATAGATAATTATCAAATTGTAAATAATGAATAAAAAATATATTAATTAAATTATTAACTTTCTAAATATTATGGAACCCTTTCAAAACTCCTTTAACCAAAAAAATATACCTAAGTAATTTTGGAATTTTTTTTGAATAACCTTAAAGTGGTGGACGTAAGACAAACTATTGAATGAATGGATTTAAAATGATTTTAAAAAAACCTTAAAAAATGGAATAAATATTAAAAAGTTTATTAATAAATTATTTAACAAATTTAAATTCATTATAGAAGATGAAAAAACATGTACGACTAAGTAGACCCCCAATGTAATGGATTTCTATTAAAATCTCATTTTTTGGATTAATTATTTTCATATTTAATTTGGGAAAATTATAAAATCCTAACATATTAAATTCAATATATTTTATTATCCTCCAGTTATTTTTTGTGTTTACATGTTTATATTCTATTTCTTATCTTTTTTGATTAATAATCAATAAGTTACACGTTGGAGACTTTCTTTTAAAAATATATTTTTTAAAGTTTTCCTTCCAACTATTTTTATTCTATGTCAATATTTCATTTATAAAGTTTTAAGGAATGGTTTTACTATTATTAAAATATTTATTAATATTATTTTTAACTATGATTTACTTTATATAAAAATATTTAAAATGAATATTTATGTCATTTTCAGAATGAGGTACTTTTTACCAATGCTGTAAATAAAATATTATTTTAACATACAACATAAGAATGAATTTTTCCAACATCATGAATACCCTTTTTCTTTGAATATTACTTTAAAATTTTATACGGTTTTTTTTCAAATAGAATATTTTTCAAAAAAAATTATGAATTCTTTTTGAAAATTATATCAAAAGAAAGTGGTATTATTTTCTTAAAGGAAAATAATTTTGAAAAGTGATTTATAACTTTGTTCTTACATGAAGTTACAAGGAATTAATTTTTAATTTATTTATTCTATTATATTTTATAAATCTTAATTTACTATAAAAAATTAATTTTTTTGAATCATTTTTCTCCTACCATCCTTTAATGATAATGGATTATACCTTATTTTGAGGTCATTTAAATTATTATTATCATGTTCTCTATCACTCTCTATTATTCGTTGGACATTATTTTTCTCTTTTATGTCTACATTTTTAATATCATGGATGAATTTATAATAATTTAAATTAATTTGATGTTGTTTAAACTGTATACTATTTCTATATACGGTACTAGCTGAAAGAATCTTTTTAAGTAAGTTATTTCATTTACTGGGGAATATTGATGTTTTTATTCTTATTTAATGCGGATAATTATTGAATTATAAGAAATTATGAGATTAAATTGTATTAATTATTTAAAATAAATGGAATGAATAGTATTTTCAAGTGATGGGTGGGGTCCAGTTATAGATATCCTTTTGATGTATCCACATGTCACATGAGACAAAACAACAAACATTCCATATTAGATGGGTTGTTCGTTCAAACCTTCTCATTTATTAAGAATTATGTCTTGTTTGAAAGGTATTTAATAAAATATTAATTATAAATTTTAAAATTAGTTGATGAAAAGTTCATGAATGTTAGGATTTATGCATTTCCTTTATTAATAATTCATTTTTCATTATTCATCTGATTTCTATGTTGATATTAGCCATGTATATTCTTTGAACTCAAGTTATTTATTGCATGAAATATTTTTTGATTACAAACTTTGCTATATTGATTATTCTGTAATTATTCAAGATAACTACGTCTATAAATAACCCTTACTGAGAAACTGATCTCATCCTTTTTTTTCTTTTCCCTTGGATATGAATGTAATAACCAATAATTTTATTAATGGAATTTCCCTCTTATAATTACGTATAAAAAGATAAATCATATAGAGAACCCAATAAAAAGATAATTATTGTAAATTAAGAATGATACATTAGTCAGGAAATAAACCAATAAGGATTCCAAATATTATAGCAGGACAACAAATAGAAAATAAGATAACAAGAATGGGAAAATTTGGATATGCTCGATCCACTAGAAGAACCACACTCTTGAGAAAAGATATATAAATAAAACATAATGTTAATAATAAAATATTCATTTTAAAGATGAAAGTATGTATATAAAATTAATAAAAAACTGAAGTGAATAAATAATTAATTAAATAAGAGGTGTTTATCAAAATTAAAGAACCTATACCTTTAGAATAATAACCTAACCGTTAGAATAGTAATCCAACCATTAGGAATAGTAATTTGACTATTAAAATAGTAACATCACCTATAAAAGTATAAAATAAAATTTAGTTATCTTATAAACAAAAATATGATATATCTATATCATGGTATAAGAAAATAAATGTTTTAAAAATGATAAATTAAGTTTTAGTATAATTATAAAACATAAACATTTATTTATAGAATTATAATTAATATAATGATTTAAAAGAAAATTTATTTTCATAATGTAGATTAATGTGTTAATATTATTTTTTATTATAATTAGAATTTAATTTTATGACTTTAATTAAATTTTCCAAGGGTTAAAAAATCAATTATAATATTAAAATCTGTATTTTTCTAATAAATGATGATTTTATTTAAAAAAATTTCTAAGATTTAAAATATTATTTTTAAAACATTTATTCCATTTTTGAAATCCGAACATAAAAAAAATGGTCAGGGTTATTTTTTTTGTATTTTTCTAAAATACTTGAATTTTTTGTGAATAGTGAAATACTGTAATTTACGGTATTTGACATTATAAGCTAAATAAATGATTTTTTGAGTCATTAATGATGTAATAACCCATTAAATAAAACCATAATAATTATTTAATATATTTATTCATATTAAGAAACCTTTTTTATAGTTTTAAGTCAAAACAATTAACTAATGAATATAATAATAAAAACACCCCTATCCTCCCCTATAAATACCACCCCTCACCACCACTTCTCCTCACACCTTATAAGCCTTAGATATTGTCAATATTTTATCCAATTCCATTAAAAATAATATTCTACATGTCCAAGGTCTTATCATCTCAACAAATACCAATTCCATGTTCCCTATGAGATTCTTCAAGGAGGTGATATTCAAGAAGTAACTTTCTCAAAAAAACACATTTTAATTTATTTTATCCTTCTACATTCTCCCCACATCCTCCATACATAAAAGAATAATAATTATAGTGTCACATATATAATTAAATTTTATATTTATAATGGAATATTTTTTGTCCTATTATTTTAACATATCCTCTTATTCAAATAAATGAAATTGTTGTCTAAATTATGGTGATTTACCATCTCTATAGATAATGAGTTTTTTATTACCACCTTCAACGCTGGTCGTAAAACCATTATTATAGATAAAAAATATTTTAATATGTATATTATAACTTTATTATTATCTTGGAACAAATATATAGACATAATATTGAATAAGAATAATCTAGTTTGTGATGATCAAAAAACCTCCAAGATAAACTAAACATTTATCATTGAACATTTTATCAAATAAATCATCTTCATAAAAGAAAACAATATGATAAATGGGACTATTGACAAATTTTTAAGTGAATTAATTCCATATAATTTCACTTTTATATAATTATTACCATTTGAAAAGAACTTCCATAATTATATACAAGTAAACCAACTTTGAAAACCTAAAAATGAATGCTCCCAGAGTGATGAAATTAAAAATTATAACTCATCGAAATAAAAATAAACGAACTTAATACAATTATAATAAATAAAATACATCTATAAGATATTATTAATTAATTAATTAATTAATCTCATATTATTATCTATGACATTAAGTACAAGTTAATGCATTTAGACATAAGGTAAGGGATCTTCCTGATCCTCCATTTTTCCTTTAGGTTACACTTTTTTTCTATTTTCCTCAAGTTATATGTTTATAATTCTTATATAATTATCATTTATTATTTGATTATGTACCAAAAATATTTATTTACCTCAATTAATATTTATTTTATAGGTAATTACATGTTTTATAAGGTTCTCTTCTCAACTCCTCTTGATAAGAAAACCTGATTAAAGGTAACTTCTTCGTTTCTTACCCATTTTCATGTATAATTAATAAACTATTTTAAGCCTAAAATATTTTTATAAAAACATTAAATTTATCATGAAATACTATTTTAGTTAATTTAAAGTTTTATACGAACAATTATTTCTTTTTCCTATTTAAAAACTCTCTATTCTTTTCTCTAAAACCACACTTAGGTGGAAAATTTCTAATAATACATAAAAATTATTTTTAGTGTTTTCAACTTAATTGGAAATAATTATTAATGATATATTCTTATTATTCCTTTATGAATGTCCAATAATTATTTAAATCCCATATTTCATGGATACCATTGTTATATGCCCTTTGGTTATGCCTTATGACATGATTACAATACCCATTTCATTCTATCGGTAACCCTTATGTTTATTCATTAGGTTTGATTCATAATTTGGCACACATATGCATGAAAATGTTATAATTGTTGTGCCTAGATAGTGCTTTGATGCATTGGGTAATGTTTTGTCTCATGGGATATCATGTATGGGATTAGTGAGTTAACATATTCCATTATGATACTTTGTCCGCCATGTGACATATTATTGGTAGTTAGCTTTGACTTATGTTTATGTTATAATAAATATTGTAACTGCATTCCAATATTACCATGATCATATGATTCCATGTTTTATATGTTATTATTCCATAATTTTATTCATGAGATATTCCTATTATTTTATCATGTTATTACTTTATATATCATGATCTATGTTTCATTCCCATGTTTATTCCCTTAATGGGGGGTTTTTAGCTAATCTATTTTGTCTATGTATTAAACAGGTTATGCTATTCAGTTATAAAAGATCAAAGGGAGTTAAGAGATCATTATAGATATTAAATAAAAGATATTTTTAGTTAGTTTTCTATTTTCTAATCATGTACCTAGTCTTATAAAGACACTAGACTATATAATCCTTGGTTTTTATTATGATAAAAATAATATAATATTGTGTGTAAAAGGATAGGGTCACTATAGTTTGTATTAGAGCAGAAACTTGTTTTTTTTTGGGATTAGTACTATAAAAATATTGTAATAAACCTTAGGATAATTAAATCAATATTTATAACCCATATTTAAACTCAAGTAATAATAAATTAGGATAAAATTTAAAATTATAAGTTATTTTTTATATGTTCATAGTTTAATTTTTATATTCTCATTACATAAGTATTCAAACCCCCTAATTTTATTTTATTTATTTTTCTTAGTCAATGGTGGGAAATAGGAGAACCCATACCAAAAATCAATGTGACAGGCAATGTAATTATTTCCCTAATTAGATGTCTATTTTGATAGAAACATGAGACCATAACTTTATGAAAATACTATATCAACTATCTCAAATTATGAATAATAAATTGAATCATATGAAATACCCTCTTTATCCTACTAAAGATCAAGTGTTGGTCGAATCCTTTATGTGACAAAGACCTATTATATTTAGTTTGTCTTTTGATCCCCTCATAACAGAACAATGGATTAAATCCATTGAGAACATATGTTTGGCTCTCCAATACTTGGAAGAAGAGAAATTCATAATTGCAGTATATCATTTTGGTGATGTAAACTGATCTAAAACACAAAGTATAAGGTTGAAATTAATTCCCTGGATTGGGAAGGATTGATAAAAAATATTTTCCAATAAATATTTTCCCAAAATTTGTGTATTAAGATGGATAGGGAGTTCCTCAGACTGAAGAAAAAAAGAAGATGAATCTATCGGGATGTATGAGGAAAATTTTATTAGGATTACATGATAAAACTTAAAATTTTTCATGAACACTAAAATTAACGTGGATCGCTTCTTTAATAGGTTAAAAAAAGTCTATATAAATCCCAGTCAATTTAAGAATTTGGAAACTATGAGAAGATTGTCTGATGTTACATAAAGGTTGAGATAGATATTTTAGACTCTCAGTGGTCTCGTGGGATTAGGGATAAAAAGTGAAAAATAGTGTTTAATATGAGAGTATCAAGAGATAAATCCCATGGATGATAGAAAACCCAATATACCAAATGTCAAAAGTGTGGGAAAAATAATCCTAGGAACTGTTTAAAGGGAACCTGAAGGTGCGTAAAATTTAGAAGAAAGGGGCATCAGGATAATTATTTCTGAAGGGATATGAAGAATCTTACAAATGTGAAAAAATATAGGAAGTTTCATATCAATACTCGACCTACAATACAATGTTTCATCTATAAGAAAAATTGTTCTTATGATATTAAATTCCCTAAGATAAGGGTTGGAGACAATAAATGACAACAACCTCCAAGGCAATAAGGAGGGGAATATACTACCACTACTACTGAGGGGGATCCCAAAAATGATGTGGTGACCGGTATGCTGTTCATTCATTAAAGAATATAAAATTTACTATTTTATTTTGTTTATATGCATTCTTTCATATCTTTCAAGTTTATTTTAAGTATTCAAACAATACCTAAAAATATGAAGGTTGAGTTATCTATATGAACAAATAATGGGGAAATTATTTCATCTAAAGTATATATATCATCCCGGGTTAATTTTTTTGGATTGAACCTCCCTGCAAATCTTATCTTACTTTCTTTGGTGGATTTTGATGATATATTGTGAATATATTGGCTATATTTTTATAAATCAAACACCAAATTTTAGTAAATGGAGATCACTCTTTATAGCCCAATGCATACCCTAATTCTTTGAAAGTGCAAGGAGAAGGATGAATATCCGTCAGAATCATTATCTCAACTGTGAATATAATTTCCTTATGAGAAATCATATCCATCTCAAATTATTGAGACAAAAGAGAGGATCATGTTTGAATACATTCCCATTGTGAGGGACTGCATTGATGTGTTCATTAAAGAATTATCTGGTCTTTTTGCTGACTGAGTGGTTGAGTTCTCAATTGATCTTTCACATGAATCTCTACCTTTATCAAAGACTCCTTAAAAGATGATAACCATTTATTTTTTGGAACTAAAGGAGTAGTTAGGAAATAATATTTACAAGTATTTTATACACCTGAGTGCTTCACTGTGGGGTGCACTATCCCTCTTCATTAATAAGTAGGATAGATCAATGCACCACTATATTGATTATCATGAGCTAAATAAATCATGATAATGAACAAGTATCCCATACTATGGATATATGGTTTGTTCGATCAACTATGTTGGGTTATGTATTTCTATAATGTGTTCCTTCAATTAGGATATCACCAATTAGTGGTTAAGAATGGAGATATTCACAATAAATCCTTTAAAATAAGGTATGGACAATATAAGTTCACAGTGATGCCCTTTAGGCTCACAAATGATCCAAATTATTTGAAGGAATTAATGAATAGAGTCTTTAGAGACAATTTTGATAAATTTTTGGTTGTTTTTATAGATGATATTATGATATACTGTAAGAGAAAGGAGGAAAATGGGGATTATTTGAATATTGTGCTAAAGGCTTTGAGAAGATAGAAACAATATGAAAATTATAGTAAATGTGAGTTTTGGATATTAGAAGTATCATTTTTTGGGAATGTTATCACCAACAAAGGAATATTTGTGGACCCTTCTAAAATAATGACAATTGTGGAGTGGCCCATACCAACATGTATAATAGAGTTATATAGTTTCCTTGGTCTAACTAGTTATCATTAAAGTTTTTTTAGGAAATTATCATGATTGAAAGACACAAAAACCATGATAAGCTATAAGGGAGTAAAATATGTCTAGAATAGTGAATGCGAAGACTATTTCAAAGAGTTGAAAAAGAGGTTTATCACTGCACCAGTACTTATACTACCAAAAAGTTGGGAAATCTTTGTGGTATATAGAGATTATTAAAATAAGGGATTAGAATGTGTTCTAATGAAAAATGATAAAGTGACAGCCTAAATCTCAAGGCAGATAGAACTTTCTGAGAAAAACTATCCCATATATGATATGGTATTTGTATCTATGATCTTTTCATTGAGAATCTAGAGGAATTATATTTGTGGGGAGAAGTGTGAGATATATACTAATTATAAGAGGCTCAAATAAATATTCATATAGAAGGATCATAATATGTGCCAGTGAAGGTGGTTGAATATCATTAAGGATTATGACTTATAAATACACCATCATCCTATTAAAGTAAATAAAGTGGATGATGCTCTAAGTAGAATGTATCCTACAACTTTATCAATGATGAGAATTGAGAAGGATCCAATATTCTTACTTACAAAGGATGAACATGGGAATCATAAGGGAAGGAACATTATCATTATTTTCTCAAATGATTGATTAATCGTCTCTTATGAATAAGATAAAGGATACTCAAAGATATGATGTGGAAATTGAGAATAAAGTGGAATCTATAATAAAGGTTAAATCATCAAATTTTAAAATTGATGAGGAAGGAGTTGTATGATTTTGTCATAACTATGTGTACCATCAAATCCAGAGATAAAGAAAGATCTTATGAATGATGAACACATCAAAACCTTCTCTATCCAACTAGAAAGTACAACAATATATTGAGATCTATGAGATCACTATTGGTGGGACAATATGAAGAATGATATCACTGAATATACATCAAAGTGTTTGGTTTGTCATCAAGTGAAGGATGAAAGAAAAAATTATAAGGGAATGATGAAACGATTACCCATACATATATGGAGATAGGACAACAACACTAAGGAAATTTTCATGAGACTTATGTAGATTTCCAGAGGAAATTAAACTATATGGGACATTGTGGATCCTCTTATAAATACTACCCAATTTATTACAATTTTAGAGGACTTCAAACTTGACCAACCTGTATGGATATACACCAGAGAAGTAGTGAGACTGCATGGAGTAACATTATCTACTATATCCAATAATAATCTATGATTTACCTAAAAGTTATGGAAATGTATCCAAAATGATCTAAATACTAAGTTAAACTTTAATACATCTTATCACCCCAAACTGATGGCCAATATGAGTGGACTATTAAGTTATTGGAAGACATATTGAGAGCATGCTCAATGGACTTCAATAAAGGATGATATAAACATATTTCACTAGTCAAGTTCTCTTAAATCAATAGTTTCAACTCAATAATAAAAATTCCTCTATATTAATCAATTTATGGGAAAATAGGTGGAACACTTGAATTTTGGGTTGATGTAGGTGAATTTAAGCTCCTAGGACCTAAACTGGTTAAGGAAATGGATGAAAAGGTGAAGACCATCTAGTATCATATCTGAGATTTCCCAAGCTGAAAAAATATCTATTTAGATAATCATTTACAAGACTTAGAGTTTGGGATTGGTGATAAATTATTCCTCTACATATCTCCATGGAAAATGGTGATAATATTTTAGAAGAAATAAAAGATAAGTCCCAGGTACATTGGCCCCTTGGAGATTCTTGATCGGGTCGGAGCTATGTCCTATCTAATAATACATTCACCAAACATGTCTCAATTAAATGATATATTCCATGTATCCTTCCTAAGGAAGTACAAACCAAATCCCTCACATGTACTAAACTCAGAGGTGGTACAGTTGGAAAACGATCCCTCTTATATGGAGTAGTTGGTGAAGATTTTGGACCATAGAGACAGGGTTATATGCAACAATACCACTCACTTAGTCAGAGTACTATAAAGAAACCATAAGTATGAAGATGTGATATGGGTACCATAGGAACTATTTAAGGAAAAGTACCCTCACCTGTTTTAACCTTAATATTTAAAATGAAATTTTGAGGGAGAAATTTCATAAGGGGGGAAGAATGTAATGACCCAAAATTTTATCAATGGATTTTCCTTCTTATAATTATGTCAAAAAACACATAAATTATATATAGAACCCAATAAAAAATTATTCCCATAAATGAAGAATGATACATTAGTTATAAAATAAACGAATAAGAATGAAAAATATTAAAACAGGACAATAAGTAAAAATAAGATAATAAGAATGGGAAAATTTAGATTTTCTCAATCCACTATAATAACCATACTCACAAAAAAAGATATAGAAATAAATCATAATTTTAATAATAAAATATTAATTTTGAATAAGAAATTATATATACAACCTTAAGAGAAAATATAAGTGAATGAATAATTAATTAAATAAGAGGTATTTATAGAAGTTAAGGAACCTATACCATTTGAATAGTAACCTGACCATTGGAATTGTATTTTTATTGTTAGTAATAATAATCTATCCATTAGAATAGTAAAATCTCTTATGAAAGTATAAAATAAAATTTATGTAACTTATAAATAAAAATAGGATATATTTATTTCATGGTATAAGTAAATAAATGTTTTAAAAATGATAAATTAGGTGTTAGAATTTTTTTTAAACATAAATGCTTATTTACAAAATTATAAATAATATAATGATTTAAAAGAAAATTTATTTTCATCAAATAGATTCATATGGTAATATTATGTTTTATTATAATTATAATATAATTTTAGGGAAACTTAATTAATTTTTCAAAGGGTTAAAAAATCAATTATAATATTAAAATCTTTATTTTTCGAATAAATGATGATTTTATTTAAAAATTAAATTCCCCATATTTAGAAAAATATTTTCATAATATGAATCCCAATTTAAAAATTTACACATAAAAATATGGTTAGGTTGAATTTTTTGGATTTTTTAAAAATAGTTGAATTTTTAGTGAATAGTGAAATACGATAATTTACAATTTTTAACATTATAAGCTAAATATATGAATGTTTGAGTCATGGATGATGTAATAACACATTATATCAAACCCCAATTCAATATTTACTATATTTAGTCATATGAATGATCACTATTGATATTATTAATCCAAAATAATAAATTAATGAATATAATAATCAAAACACCCCTATAAATACCACCCTCACCACCCCATCCCCTCACACATTATAAGCCTTGAATATTGTCAATATTCTTTCTAATTATATTTTGAATACTTTTAACACTTCCAAGAGCTTCTAGACTCAACAAAAAACCAATTTTAAGTTCCTTAAGGGGTTCTTCAAAGAGGTTATATTCAAGAGGTAACTTTCTTAAACAACCTCTTTTAATTTCCTTTCTTATTACATCTTCTTCCCACATTCTTCATCCAATAAATAATAATAAATACAATATCAATTATATAATATAATTCTATATATCTATTTTTATATCTTATATCCACCCCTTTTCTCATATCCTCTTATTCAACGAAACATAACCATTGTCCAAATTATAAGGGTTTACCATCTCCATGGATAATGAGTTTTTGTTTTCCATTACCGCCTTCAAGGCTGGTCATAAAACCATTATTATGGTTAAAAAATATTCTAATATATATATATATATATTAATTTTGTTTCATGTCTTGGAACAAATATATAGAAATAATATTTAATAAAACGAAACTAGTTTCTGATGATCAAAAAACCAACAAAATAAACTAAACATTTATCATTAACATTCTATCAAATAAATCATCCTCATACCAGAAAAAAATGGGAACATTTAAAATAATTTAAGTGAATTAATACCATATAATTTAACTTTTAGATAATTATTTCAATTTTATAAGAACATCCATAATTATATACAAGTAAATTGACCATGAAACCATGAAAACAAATGCTCCCAGAACGACAAAATTGAACTTTATAACTCATAAAAATGGCCATAAATGAACTTAATAAAATTTTAACAAATAAAATAAATACTTAATAGGTTATAAATTATGTAATTAATTATATAATTTGATTATCTAGGAGATTAAGTACAAGTTAAGAACACATTCATACATATGTTAAGAGATTTCTCTCATCCTCCATTTTACCTTTGGGTTAAAATTTATTTCACCTTTACTAAAATTATATATTAATAATTATTATATACTTATCCTATATTAAATTTATATTTTCCACAAATATATATTTATCTCAATTTATATTTCTTTGTCGGGGGATTACTTGTTTTATAAGTATCCCTTCCTAATTAATCTCCATAAGAAAACCCAATTAATGGGAAATTCTACGTTTCTCACCCATTTTCAAGTAGACTCCACAAAATATTTTAAGACTGAAATATTTTTATAAAATCACTCAATTTATCCTGAAAAAATAATTTAGTTCATTTTTGGTATTATTCAGACAATTATTACTTTATAATCTTTCAAGCCTCTTCATTCTTTTCCCTAAAATTGCACTTAAGTAGAACATTTATAATGTTATCTATCCAATATTTTTCATGTTTTCAATTCAGTTGTAAATAATTATTAATTATATATTCTTATTTTTCATTTATTGATGTCCATGAATTATTTAAATCCCTTATTTCAAGGATACCATATTTATATTCCCTTTGGTTATGCCTGATGATATGATTATGATACCCATTTATTTCCATAGGATACCCTTATGTTTATTTCTTATATTTTATTATTTATGTGGAACACATATGAATGAACATGTTATGATGGGTTCACCTAGATAACACTCTAATTCATTGGGTAATGTTTAGTATCATGAGACATCATTTATTATATTAGGGAGTAAACCTAATCCATTATGGGACATTGTCCACCATGTGATATAGTCTTGGTAGTTAGCCTTGACTCATGTTTATTTCATGACACATGTATCTAACACATTCTAATATTTACATGATCATATGATTCCATTTTCTATATGTTATTCTTACATAAGATTATTCATGATCCATGACTTTTATGTTATCATGTTATGCCTTTCTAACTCATGTTATATGTTTCATTCCCATGTTTATTCCCTTACAAGGAGTTTTACCTCATATATTTTGTCTATGTATTCCTCAAGTTATCCTATGTATAAGATCACAACGAGATTTAGGAGATAATTATGAAGAATAAATAAAATATGTTTTTTATTTTTATTTTCATTTTTTATAATCATGTAACTCATCTTAAAAATACACTAGACTATTCGATCCTTAGTTTATATTATTCTTAAAATCATGTAATATTATTTGAAAAAGGAAAGAGTCACTATAATGAAGAAGCATATTATGAACTATTTTGAAGTTTTTATGGATTTTTTAATGATATGTTTTTATATTACCAATGCAATATGAGAATCAAGTATGTATCTTGTTTTCTAATACTACAAAAATGAAATATCCCGTATGGTGTAATCCCTTGTATCTTGTACCATTGTAATAAATTAAACATTTCCATGGGATTACTAGAGTTAGAAAATTATAGTTAGTATCATAGGAAGTTCAATAGGAACCTAGTGAACCGGATTTTAAATGACCATAACTGATATGAGAATTATGATAATCCCTTAGGGTATTTGAGAAATTTTACCATTATAGGGATTTTTGTTTTATGGATCAATTTTATGATGATTATGTGTCAACTCAGTATATTCAATTATTTTGATAAGTAACTAAGTAGAAGAAATGGAATCAAAGCCAATAGTCAATGTAGGGATTTTCTTATTGATAAATCCAACACAACAGGTATTGGAGATGAGTATATCATAGCTATACTAGGTTAGATAACTTATGTTATGAAAAATTACTTTTACTATAGGGAGAAACATATTGTTCCAAAAAATAATTCACCTATGTTATATGACGTAATGTAAAAAATGACTCCATATTTCAATGGAGCTACTATTCTATTAGAAGATAAAAAATGGATTATGACCCTTGAAAATATATTTTTTGGATTTGGGAAGTAATGAATAGAAAAAAGTTAATATATCATGGTATTATCTAAAGGGAGATGCTGATAAATGGTGTTCATTGACCCAAAACACTAAATATATTGATGAAATATAAATTATGCAATAGATAAGATTTATAGTGAAATTATTTTGGAAATAATTTCCTTGAGAGAACTATTCTTAAATGAAGAGGGACTTCCTCACATGAAAGTATAATAAAGAATAATGTGTTATATATTATATAGTTATGTCATTAAATGACCCACCAGGGCCCACCTAGATGGTGATAAAACAAGTGTGACTACCCCAATACTTTCTCTAATATAATTGGGGTAGGTGACTAACACTGAGTTGGCATAACACACACATGGGAAGCCTTATCCTAAGGTACCTATATGCACAAAAATATATCCATGTCCATAAAAACATTTAAATGTAAACTAATACTAATACCAAATGAATGCACACAAATATTAGAGCATGAAAACAATACTAGAAAGAATAATGGTCCAAATACACGCCCATAAAAAAACTATAAATAAGTCCAATCTTCTATAAATAGTACAATAGTATAATGTGACCCCTGGTATGAACCACAGTCTATCAATCCCAAATAGAAGCTTAATATTCTCTTGGTATATCAAGAACCCCATCAAATGAACATTCATCTATAAATGAAATTTCAAGTGAAGGAAAATCCCATACATGGGTTAGTATAACAATACCTAGTAGGACACCCTAAAATCACTAAGAATAAAGCATGAATAATAGTTAGCTCATCACATGATATGTCAATAATAATATGGGACATACAATAAAAAATCCAAATATACTCATATTCAACACTACGTATCAAGGTAAGGTTATAACCACATTGTTAGCCTATGATTCTACTCTAGAGTCCGCAAACACACTCGCTTGGGAGAACTCAATCTGTGAGTTTGATAGTTTTGATGGAATCCATCCAAGATGTCATGACCATTTGGTCTAACCATAAAGAAGTAAATTCTATAATTATTAAGCGATAAATTCATATTTAGGGATCACACCCAGGGCCATGGGGTATACCAAAAACCTAATCTAGATTAACTTAATAAGTTTGGGATTGATGCTCATGTACAATTAGTCATACTAATTCTAAGGACCCCACCGAGAAAAAAATATGATAGAGGATCCCATACTTGCCTATGGGAGGTATTACTAAAACTCTATCCAAATAAAATCCCTTAGATAAGATCATAGTACTTTTCTCTAGATGTATTTCTATATTATACCCGTATAAGGATGGATTGAGGGAACACAACCTTAAGGAAACTAGTCCATGTTGAGGGGAACAAGGTTTACAAGTCATATTAAATGAAGTACATGGTGTGTGTTTTCAGTAAATACCATGTACATTTAGAATTAGGTCTAACCATATATAACTTCCCATTATTGTGTCTATTCCTATGCACACATGGTTGTGCCCGTGTACCCGGCCGTGTCTGTGTACCAGGCCATGTCCAAGTAAACATCTTAGCCCATGTACTCTGGATGTTTCTTGTACATGGACTTGTATGTGATCTTATATCCTCCAATATACATGTCGAACTTCTAGGTAAGGTTCAAACATGTGAAAAGTGTCACATGGAATGTGATATTTAATTTCATATGGAACCCTAACACTGTAACATGGTCCCCACACACATTGTGTATTATTCCGTGACATGATGTGTATTGTGTAAATCTCTAAAATTAGTGGATCTTTATGTGGATTCATCCTCATTCACACCTATTTCCTTTATTAATCTTGCCACATACCATGGATATAAGTCAACTATTCTTAGTGAACATCAGGGATATGATTTTTAGGCAACTAAATCGACCAGGAAACCTTCATTGTCAAGTCATTCCACCACCATATGAAAAAAACCACAATTGGTGGTCCAAAAATCCAATCATGATCCATTTTAATTTCGATCATAGATCAAACCATTCATAAATATTAACTGGGATATGTAGTATCAATTTATTCTGCCAAGAAATGGGTGCACAATGATTGATTAATGGGTATTTTTAGACCACTGGACAAAACGAATGCTACCGATGAATGAACAAAGAATGAGGGAAGAAATGAAAAAAAACAAAAACATAAGAAAAATAACATGTCCAATTTTTATATTGGAGTTGATGTTTTAATACTATAATAAATAATTAAGATATATAATTTAAACAACAAGAGTAATCCCCAAATTCCTAGAAAAATAATCATATACCCACAATAAGATCGATCTGCAAATCTATCCTCTAGTTGATTGATTCATATTAATTATATGATAAAAAATGAGGATAAATGAACATAAAATAAAATCATACATAAAAAATGGACAATTATTTGATGAATAATGGTTCTGGAGCATTATCATTAATGATATCCATATGTTCTATTGGCACACTAATTTCCAAATCTTGAGCAATCGATGTTCATCCATAGAAGCTCCTCCACCATATCCTCTCTCAAATTACAAGGTTATGAAGAAAAACCTAAAATTTGGTTATAGCTGTGTTTATATATATGTTTATTAGGCCAAAAAGTCATCCAAAATAAAAATTAATTAATTAATTGAATTAATTTATTATTTACATCAGTGATGACTTTTTAAAAAACTCCCAACACTGACAAAAATTATGTCATATTTAGGGTAAAACCCATTCTATGAACTCAATGGAGGTATTAGATTTCCAATATGAGACTCCATTTTAGAGTTATTCCACTTTTTTAGAAAAACTGATAGTATTTTATATTAATTTATTTAAATTTTTTCAAATATCAATTCTGAGCTCACTAGGCTTCAAAATCTCATGCTGTATCAGTGCCTAATTTCAAAAATATTACTAGATATATTTCAAAGAATGTAAAAAGTTCATACATGAAATTCTACCCACCTTAGGTATTTTTTCCATGAAAACCAAAAAGGACTACTCAAAAATATATGGTTACTGAGATCACATATGACTCTCCCACCCCTAGGTTCTCTACTAAAGATTCCCATAATTCCACTAGACATAGACCAAAGGAATTGATAGCTCATAGAGACACCTCACCTACCGATTCTTGATTTCCATCAGGTATTATACAAATGTATCTCTATACATGATGTTAATCTCACCCTATTTGATAACATGTGATAATCTTTTCACATATCTACTTAGCTTCAACACGTGGAAGATGTCATGTACCCAGTCTAACTACGGTGGTGGAGCCAAGTGGTATGACACCTTACCAACTCTACGTAGTATCTAGAAAGTTCCAATGAATCTTAGAGAAATTTTTTCGCCCTCACCAAATTTCTATAATCCACATTGAGGGGAGACCTTCTAGAACACATGGTCTCATTACTTGAACTATAAAGGCCTCTATTATCCATTCAAATAGGACTTATAATGTCTCTCTGTAGTCTTAATCTGATCTTGGATGATCTGCACTTTCTGTGTTGTATCTCACACAAACTATAGTCTCATGAGTGCTGAATCACCTATATTAGTCCAAAAAATCAGTGAACTATAGGGTTGTCTATACAATGATCAAATAGTTCCATAACAATGATATAATAATAATTGTGATTCTATAGAAACTCCACCAAGTATAGGTGATCCTATGAACTATGGAACAAGTCCAACATGAAAGACCATAACATATCCTCTAGAACCTGAATGGTCTAGCCATCAGTATAGGGGTGAAACACTGTGCTCAAATGAAACTGATTCCTAAAGGACTCCATAAAAACTCTCTATAATAATGAAGTGAAGTGATCATCATGGAATAAAATGATCATTGAGGGAACTCTATGGAGAAAGACTATATCATGCATGTAAAGGCACCCCAAGCTCTCTACAAAACTATACTCTTGAATATCTAGGAAGTGGGATGACTTTTTGAGTTGGTCTAGGATCACTTAGATGGAATCATTCCACTTGTATTCACATGGTATCCCCATCATTAAGTCCATATATATTATATCCCACTTCCACTTTGTAACCTTAAGGGTTTGAACTAAACATGTTGGAACCTAATGCTTAACCTTAACCTACCAACAAGTGGGGTATCAAGAGAGAATGCCTGCTACACACCTCTTTATGTCCAGCCATGAAAACTAACATCATAGTTCCTCATACCTCTTCACCACACCAAGATATACTTCCAAATAATATTTATGAAAATATTTCATCACCTACACTCGCAATGTCACTAGAACGATCACCCATCCCTTGTAATGGATAACATGATCCAAAAATTTAAAAAATCTATCAAGAGCAGATCTCATGGATATCTGAGTACATAAGGTCTCATAGTTAGTATCTCCATGATAATATTCCGTAACACCCAATAAAATAGGTGGGCTAAAAACCATAAAATAAAGATATTCAAAACCATCATCGTCCAATAAGTACAACTAGAATGAGGCTAACTACTCTGATTCCACATCCAATATCTGAGAACAGGATCTTCAACTAAGAAAATTTGTCACCATCTTCCCCTTACCAGAAGTATAGAATATATTGATGTTTTAGTCCTAGTGGAACTATAACCATCACCTCTATCTCAAGTTAATTTTATAATGAGAGAATATATACTTGAGAGTCTTATAGTCATAGTAGACGATAAAACACTCACCCATAAGGTAGTTTCAGCACATCTTCAGGGTAATGATTGCGCTGCCAACTCAAGATCAGGTGTCACATAGTTCTTATCATGTGGTATTGACTACCTGAAAAATATATTGGAACCTTTCAATCTACATGAAAGGCTACCACTTCTAGGTTAAAGTAGTCAAAGGTGATGAAATCTTGGATAAATTGGGTGAAAATATCATGTATTAGCCTTCCAACCCAAGGAAGATCTACACCTATATCATACTCTTGGGTGGATCCAAAGATAACACTAACTCAGCCTTTTCATGGATACTTTGCTACACCATCAACAAAGATAAAATGTCCCAAAAATAAGAACATTTTAATCTAGAACTAAAACTTCAAGAGCTTCCCATAAAGTTGTTTTTATCATAGTGTGTCAAGATCCATCCTCAAGTGTCTCGCGTAGTCCTGCTCGGATGCCAAGTAAACTAGGATATCGTTGATTAAGACCACCACAAACCATTCTTAGAAAGGTTAAAATATCTGGTTCATGTTTCCCATGAATACTGCTGGGGCATTTTTCATGCTGAAGGGAATCAACAAGTACTCATAGTGACAGTCGCGATATCAGAATGTTGTCTTTGGTATATCCTCAACCAATACTTGTAGCTTGTGATATCCTGATTTGAGGTAAATCTTCAAGAACCATCATGACCATATAAAATTATTTAATGGGTAATCAATTTTCAATAATTGATACTTATTCATCATTATCACCTAGTTTAGGCATCGATAATCTGTACATAACCTCAATCTCCCATCCAACTTCTTGGGGAACAACATCGGGGCTGCCCAGGGAGAAACTATGGGTCTCATGAAGCCCTTCCTATACAAATCTTCCAACTACACCCTCATCTTGAGAAGCTTTATGGGAGCCATCTGGTATAACAGAATAGATATAAATTCCAACCATAGGTGTGAGTCAATGAATAAGTCTATCTTTAGGTGGGGAGGTAATCCTAACATATCCTCCAAAAGACGTCCTCGTACTCATCCACCATAGTAGGAAACTGATATCCCATAATATTCACTCCTCTAAGAGTTATTCAAGCCATGAAGTGAGTAATTGGATACTCCATCCTACATATGAGTCTATCCTACTATTCCTAGGATTTCTTATTGCTTATAAAGTAAAACCTCCTCCCATTAATGTAGACACACCACATCCTCTACCTAAAATAGTCAATCTGTACATGAACAGTGTATAACTAGTACATTCCTAAGATGGTTTAATAAGGCCTCATCAATTCCACAAGGAGATACCATGAGACATTATCTTATCCAATAATAAAATAACACTTTAATAAAAAGTGTGTGATCCCCGAGTCATCTCTGGTTGGAGTATATAAGCATAATGGTCATGCTAAGGGCTTTACCAAAACCTCTAGGACTTGAAATGGGGATGTAAAAAGAAAATAGTCTGTCATTACTATATATATCAAAACTAAAGATATGGTATAAGAGACAAAAGTCATACCTCTAATCATCCATGGAGTCGCTGGATTGCATGTATCCATGGCCTATAGCTTTCCTCTCCCCTATATACCAACTTCCTGATCCTATAAATGGCCATATGGTGTTGGTGTTGGCAATGTGAAAAATCTTCTTCCACCTCATCCTACTCTCCCTACTCCTATTCCATGTCCTCTCCCCTTTGGAACACCCTTATACTTACACTACCTCTACATAGGAATCACATCCACTATCTCTCTATCAACAGTATGGTGGCTCAGACAATCCCATATGAGATATCCTGATCATCATAAGAGTAGAACCGACTCTCTCTAAGCTGAATATACATATATTAAGAGTCCTAAAAAACAAACCCTCAGTCATTATATAACCTTAGTAAATTTATCTCTCATTTTTATCCATACATCTATCATCGTATACTTTTGTCGAAGTCTTATCCCCCATGTTCCAACTACTGGCACCCATTTCCAGTATTTTCTCATCCTGATAGCTATCTACCATTGTTTCCATCGAGGATTTCACCTACTTAAGGAATGAAAGGTTCTGATGATGACTCATATTGTATAATTTTAATCTTATAAAGTATGTTCCATAAGTAATTCATTCAATTCAGATTCTCCATTTTGTTTCCCTCAAAGAAGTGTTTGTATCTTGAACAGTTGATTACAAGGGGGTGAAATGGTGTGCAATCACTGACGTTGGGAAAATATCCTCAAACGATCTTCAATGGGTTTTCTCTTGGATCCAAAAACACCCAATTAATCTCATATCCATGATTCATGGACCTACTTTTCAAAGGTAGGTTCTCTTTGGGTAACTTGGTCAATGACACTTAAGAACTCACATTGGTCAAGAGGATGGGAATTAGAGATCATCACACCCTTTTAGGGGGAAATATTTACATTCTTGGGAATCTATTATATATTTAAGATTTTTTCATGAATCTTTGTTTCATTCCCAAGTGTGTTTTCTTGGATTACCGCTAGGTAACGATTGATCATAACCAAAGATTGGTTCATAATCATTGGTAGGTATATGAGGTTCTCCATCGATGGAAGGATCTATATGTATCCCAGGTTTTCCATCAATGCTACCATTTTTTGAAAAAATCAGGGATTCCTTGGTCGTTTATTGGCATTATGCTGGGTTTAAGCCATGTGATGAGGTTCTCTAGAGTTTATCATCTTCTAGGAGAGAAATAAATTTTTTTGATGTTGGGATCGAACCCATAAGATGGGATTCCTATGTATCCTCATGAGAGGAATCGGAACCCACTTAGTTTGGTGTCACTTAGTTGGACACATCAAATTTTATGGTTGTGTGAAAATTACCCAACCATGAAGTTTAAATTAATATAGTAAATAAGTATAGGCAAAGGGTTCCTGTCAAGGATGATGTGGGACTTATGATGAGGAGGCCTAGGGGCCCCAGAAGAGATATGGTATCCTGGGTGGATATGACCCCACTGATTGTGTTGATCAGAGAACATTAGGGTTATTTGGGTGTTAGGTTCGGACCTCAGAGAGGCTTCTTACGTATCTCAATTAGTTGAGAATCAAATAAAAAATTGTTCAGTAAGGCTTGGGATTACACCTTAGAGGAGACCCATTAAAGGGGGAATAATTGGTGCTTACGCACAGAAGCTTCCCATTTGGATTCACGTTGGATGGGCCTTATGAATGAGAGCTTCCCATTTGAGGGGTATAGTTGGGTTTATGCATGGGATCTTCTTATTTGAGGGGAATGCTTGAGTATTATGCATGGGAGCTTCCCATTTCAGGGGCATGGTTGGAGCTTATGCATGGGAGTTGTCCATTTGAGGGGAATGGTTATGTATTATGCATATGAGCTACCTATTTGAAGGGAATGGTTGAGGATTATACATGTAATACTCTCAATAAGGTATGGTATCATTTATATTTTATAATCACCACTAACCTATAATCCCACATGAGTCATGCTCAGTGTGAGAAACAAGAGGAAGCAGTAGATCTAATGATCACACAATCTCACCCTATCCACTAATGGATGGTGCTGGAGCCCAAAGGGAGATAGAAAGAGACTTTGAGTGTTTCTATTTCCTATTTTGTTGTCATATCCTAGATAGTCAAATTTTTTGATCCATCTGGATATGTCCTAGAAGAGTCCAAGAGGATAAAAATTACCGCCTCTTATAAGAAAGTCTAACCGATTACCTCAGGAGGAGTGCCCTAAAATTGGTCCTGAGAAAAAAGGGAATGTTTCAAACTGAAACTCATCGAAGGGAAATTCTAGCGGCTAACCTCAATCCCTAGAATAGGTAGGTTCAAATGAGTTCTCCAAGGTTGGAACCTATGTTTCCATGTAAAAGTAAACCTAAAAACATTCCGTGGGTCAAACTTAGCGTGGAGGTTACTCTCAAAAATCTGCTCACCATGGGTATGAAAAATCAAAAAGGCATGTTGATCTTCCTGATGATCTTATCATACGTGTTAGGTAGATTTGGAAGGGGCCTTATCTTGATGCAAGTAAACTAGTTTTCAGAGGGACCAATATGGGGGATGATGACAAGACATGACAGAATGGTCAGATACAGAGAGTAGAACACCCTAGGATACCCTATTCTACATAGAATGATATTATACAGGATGGGGTTCCCTATGAATAGTGAATTTTTATGTAGGTAAGTGTAATGTCTGCATACCATCATGGTAAGAGAACCTGGGGTTGGAGGACATAGCATTTCGCTTTGCAAGTACAGGTTCTACTAGCGTAGCATTTCTCTATGCGAGGCCAAGTCCCTCCTACGTAACATTATTATATGCAGGGATACGTTCCTCCTATATAGCATTTTTATACACAAGTTTGAGTTCATTCTGCATAGTGTTTTTCTATATGGGAAGACTTTGTGAAAAGAGTCTATCAATTGTGCATCTTGTTGGATTTTATTCATTGAGGAATTTGGGTTCATAGACCACCCGAAGATTTTTTATTTCCTCTTTAATGATTTGTGGTGGGATTTACCTATAGGGAATCATCAAAGGGATCTAGTTTTCAGGGTGCCCTTCTTTACTCAACTCGATTCCTAAGTCACTTTATACATATGTGTCTTTATCTTTTAAGTCCCCCTCAGGGTTTATTTATAGAAGAGTGGAGGGATCGGATACCAGCATCGCCAGTCATCCATGATGGTCCATGGAGCATCTTTCATGAGATCCCATTAGGTAATTAGTCAACAAGGGCATCCTTTGGGGCACCACAATCCTTCCCTAGCCCCGAAAATGACTTCATTTCATTTGGGTGGGCCAATGATACCGCCTTTCCCTATGGACGATTTAGTCCACGGGGAGAACTCCTTTATGGGAGTGGAAATCACCACCTATTCCCACAAATATATTTACTTAATTTTTAGGTGTCGCTAGTTCCACCCTTTCAATGAACTATCTTTGTTTCCAAGTGCTTCACGGAGTGGTAGAAAACCATGTAGAGCAGCGGTCCATAAAGGGATTTTTTCTTCGTGGTCTCACCCATTTGAACATTTCCTTTGATCCACTTCTTAGATTTCCTTTTCAACCTTTTTCAAATTTATCAAAAAATATCAATATTTTTCTAGTGATTTTAGGACCCAAAAAATTCCCCCATCAGAATGGGTTCTGGTTAGGATGAAGAGGAGGCTATTTTGATATTGAAGGTAGTCCTAATTTGAACTAGTTTTCGATATACTGTTAGACCCATAGAAGGGGACCACACCAATATATAGGGGACCCAAATCATTTTCCATTTATTGATTATTTCAAAAAACGTGGTGCTATTGTAAATGCTTGACCACGTATGGCTTCCACAAACTACCTCCTTTGAAGAATTCTTTGCCCATGAACTTAGACTATTCCCCCCAGACTGAAATACTTTATTGGAAAATGATGTGTTACAATTTCCTCATAGAGTTGGATTATTTTTGGTTTGATCATTTCAAAAACTGTTGCTTCACTGGCCAGTGCTTTTCGGGCTAGTTCCTTCATGGAATGATGGTTCATATGCTAATAGTTTTCATGAACTGATATTTCATGGGACAATACTTTCAAGAACGAATGGTGTTTATTCCTTTTCATTCCTTCAAATCAATTTATCACACTTTGGATGATGTATTGTATGAGAAAAAATAGATCTACCTCTCACTTTAATGAAAGTGAACAGAAGTAGAATGACTATGGTTGAGAATGTTAAAGATGATCTATAGTCTCACATCATTCCTTACGAGGGTACTCTAAAAGATATTTCCTTTTACCAGAACTTATGACATACCCACTGTCTAATCAATTTATATTTTTTAACTTTGGACTCTAAGATAATGCCCCTCTTCCACTGATTGACCGAAACATCCCTACTTCTTGGTTCGAGATGTCTCAAGAGCATTCCTGAGTGAATGTTTCTACTATAGGGGAGATCATATCTAATTCAGGTTGATAGGGTTTTTTCATTCTAAATGGTTCTATGTGGACACAAAGCAATTGATATATCCATGAAACATCTTTTGAATCACCCATCAAGAATTATTTTTCTATTTTCAACCTCTCACAAGGTAATCCCAATGGAGGGTGGATCTCCAAATGGGTATTTAATTCTCAATGGTGCTTCTATGATGAATAAGATTGGGTGTTCTAGGTACATTGAAACTACATAGAATCTACCAAATAGTTGAAGGCTATCAATTTTTACTAGGTAGTGTGGGTTTCTCAATTCTCATTTTATTCATTGTCCAACCTACTACCCGAGCTGCTCAGCTACTGGTGTCTGATCACCAATACCTTTGACTTATCGTATAGTGAAGTAGGTATTGGTTTGTGGGATATCTATCATCCAGGGGGCCTTCCCATCCTAAGAAATATGTATGATGGATTCATTAATGTGGATAATACCTGGGAGAATGTTGAGAAAGTGTATCAATTGGGGAGATATATCTTGGTTATGGAAAAAAGATTTCTTGGTTAGCCACTCCATGCTCACTCATCATCCCATTCAAATATTGGGTAGTATTGTTATTAGAGGTGGAAGGTCCAAGGCTTAAAGTCCATCACAACAAGACTCATCCAACCCAACATTCATGATTCATTATGATTTCATACTGTTCTGGGATTATAGGATCAGGCCTAACACATCTCCTAAACTTAGACTTGTGGGTTTCTTCTCTATGTTCATAAGAGGATTGTTTTTCCCTTCCCATGAATTTTATACTAGTGTTTGAATTTTAACCTTGTTGATGGAATCCATATTGGAAGAGGGACAAACTATCAACTTAGTTTTTTTCACCCTTTCTCTCATTTGTGTACTACTGGGTTAGATACAGGAGGGAAGATCCCCCCATCATCTTATTGGGCCATTACAATTTTTATACAGATGGATGGTGGAGCATTATCAACACTATGAGTATAGACATACTATAATAGTCCCTCATTCCTAAATTCATCCTTCACTTCTCAACATTTCAACTATTCATCCCCAATCATTGAATATTGATAGTATGGTTGAGCTTTTGAGTGATTTTTCTCGATTTTATTTTTCACCTTACCCTGCACCCCACGGATTAGTGATAGATGATGGAATTAGTTTTTTAGAAGAATATTCATATATTATTTCACTAAAATATTGAATATTAATAATTCAAGTATATAGGATAACCATATGTGAACCTTATACCTATTATAGGTTTTTTGGGAAATTTGGATGCCTACAACGAGTCATATTTTTACCTATTACCCATATCAAGAGGGAATCTCACCTCATGGTTCTTCAAAAATTATATCTAATGATGATGCATGAGGAGTATGGAATGAAAATACTTATTCCCCTCACAGTGTATTCAAAATACTTACATTGGGATTATGCTCAAATGTGGGTGGCTTGCTACCCTGATGAAGTATTGGTGACGTTAGTTCGTCGAGTGCACATACGATTAGTTTCTTCCAGTATTACACCAATTGAACCATATATTTCTTCTCCTTATATAAGAAGGTATTAGTTTCATCATTTTATGAGTTTAGAGGGGAATTCATCTACACGTACTCTTTTTGTAGAGGGTGACTCAAACCCTATTTCCTTGACTGACATTGTCACGACCCCCTCCCACCAAAGATGCCCCTTCTGAGCTGGCAATGGCGAAAGGGAGACAATGACCCCCGAGTCCCACCCCCAGTAGCCCCGGGTTGGTGACTAGCACCAATGGTATGAGTTTTCACAAATATGGGAGGCATTACCCTTTTTATTATTTAGGACCAGGAAATAGGACAAGTCGACCACCAAAAAGAAAGGAAAAGAAACAGTGTATATAGATAAACCCAAACCAAGCCTGCATGCATGTTTAAACAATTTTATAACAAGGTACTAGTTCAAGAAAGCTCAAAAGTACAATAACAAAGAAAACAAGAGAACAAAAACTGCAAAAACTCCAACTGCCCGACTATTAGGGCCCCGCACGGCCCTGGTAGCCCTCCTGGAAACCTGAATGTAAACGTAGGGTGAACATACAATTATACTCAGTAGGGAAACTTAAATCTCTCATGCATAAGTGGGGAGACATCCTAATGTCCCGTGAGAACAACAGAAGAAACCTAACAAGGAAATCTATCCACCCAACCTCACCAGCCACACTCACAAAAACACAATCACAATAGGTAGAAGTAGTAGTATAAGAACAAGAGTATTGGGTACCCCACACCATTCCCATTAGTTAGCTGAACGTCCTGATGCTGTCACACTCTCCCCGCCCGCACACACCTGGGCCTCACAACCACACATCCCGCCCGCACACACCTGGGCCTCACAACCACAACCAAATCCCCACCTGAAGACACCTGGGCCTCATCCCAAAGATTCTTGGGAACAGTAACATAACTCTCGCCCGAAGACACCTGAGCCTGAAATCGAAACCTACCTGAAGAGTCTTAGGTGTAAGGTCGCCTCAAGCCATTATAGCCTATAAGCCTGCCCGAAGAGTCTTGGGCCTAATCACCCCAATTGAAACCTACCCAAAGATTCTTGGGTGTAAGGTCGCCTCAAGCCATCACAGCCTAGGGGAGAAGGAGCAGGAAGGAGCTAGTAACTATGGGAAAACACCCTCTCCCACTAAATGGGAGTGTTCGGCACTAAGTGCTCAACATGGGTGCGGTGCGATAAAACAAAAAAGATACAGATATATATATATATATATATATATATATATATATATATATATATATAGCAACCACTCAGCCCAACCTATGGCTTCTAAAAATAGAAACTGAGCACGTGCCTCGGCACTGCTACCACGAAGCATGCATACAAAAAACAACCCCATCCCCATTTAGGTTTTCACATATCAACATAAATTAGCTTATTTAGTTCCTTAACTACTGGAAAACTATCCACAACCAACCACAACGACCATTCGTAAGCATATCCCTGCCATCCACAAAGCAAGTTAGGAAAACAAAGCATCACAGTAAGTCCCTTCTTATTAACCAACCAACCCATTGATTATTATTTCTGTTTCATTACCAAGCCCCACCATTCATTAACTCTTCCACTCTTATTTATTTATTAAACACAACCCATAGTCCGTTCACATTTAAACCCATCCCTGCTCCCCCACTTCCAACCACCATAACCACACCACACATCGTTATCCCTTTAATACCATTTATTGCATCCCCACTTCCCATCACCATTAAACATTCACACCTTCCCACAACCAAGTCAACCGTAGTCCCGCTGCTCACCCAAACCACAACAGCCCAAAAAACACCCCCATCACATGCCACGTAACCAAGCCAACACCCACATGTTCATTATTCCATTTTTTTTAACCGGGGTGATCACACAAGGGTTCCAGATTTTCATTTAATCAGCCAACTTTACGTGATTATCCAATTTCCACATTCCATGAAGTTTCCAATCACAAAACGGTCTAGAAGATAGGGAAACATTTAATTGCGCAAGAAAAAGACCCCAACGACCGTTATTTTCAGTAGGCATAAGCCTATTCATTTCACAACATAATATCACAGGATATATTGGTAAAGTAACGACAATCACAAACTTCCCATCCCCATTATTTAACCAGTTATTATATTTATTTAAAGGTTCAACCTTTTCTCATGAAAACAGAAAGGATACCCACCCCACATGATGCAAAAATTAGAGAGACGAAGGTAAAATCCATACCTCAATAGGTTCTGGTCACAACTCTCCCCCGGATCAACTTTAGAAGACATTCGTCCGCATCCCGGAAAAACCTCCTTGGGTGGAAGTCAGAGAGAAAAAGCCGAAGTAAAGACAACAGATCCAAGCTCGGAATTTCCGCCTCGTCTTTACGATCCCGTGGCTACTGACGGATCGTAAATCGGAGCTTGGACGAAATAGTTATAGAAGAAAGAGCCTTCGAGTCTCCTAGAGAGCTCTTCTTAGAGGAGAGGGGAGGAGAGGTGTGAGTTGAAAGGAGGAGGGGACCCCTCCTTTTATCGGCGTGAAAAGAAAAAGTACACGGCGTGTACTTATGGTACATGGCGTGTACTCGGCTGTTTTCACACGGTCTCCACGCGGCCTCCAATGAAGCTCCACGACCGTTGACTGCTCAACACACGGTTTGAAGGTAACACATACGTGGGGAAGGACTACACGACGTGTAGATTGGACACACGACATGTACAAATTTATTTCACATGGCAAGGACATGGCTCCAATGTGGCACACGACCGACGACTGGTCAACACACGGTAACGCGTACACGGGGAGGGACTACACGGTGTGTATTACTGGACACACGGAGTGTGCTCATTTTCTTCACGCGGCAAGGACACAGTCATCCACACGGGGTATACCCGGCAAGAGGGTACACAACGTGTACTCAAACAACACGGCGTGTAGTTCCAAAATTCTGGAAAGTGTGGGAAAAGTCCATTTTACCCTCCAGAACACTTCGTGGCCTTCTTTTTGAAAAAGGAATGGGCCGGAGAGGTCCGGGCCATTACATCAGATACCTCTTAAGACATTCTTGTCCCCGAGAATTCAAAAACCAACCCAGAGGAACCCAACAAGATACCTCTTAGGGTTCTTGTTATAACAGGAACCCAACCAACAACCCTAATCATATGTGTTAGGAATTCCTTCTCCTATGTCGAGATATTATCCGCTTTAGGCGGCACTGACTCGCCTACACAGGTTTAATCACATCCTCATTAATGCGTCTCGATTAAGAATTGGGTCTTCCCACTTTCATACATTATGATTTTTCAAATCGCACTAACCCCAACACCACACAACCAACACACTTCCCAAACACATGGGTTTGGGAAAATTTCTTCACCTATGTTGAGATATTTTCCACTTTAGGCGGCACTAACTCGCCCGCACGGGTTCAATCGCATCCACATTAATGCGTCTCGATTAAGGGTCAGGTTTTTCCCTTTTCCCATGCATCCGGACATGTTACACATTACCAGGGAACAAGAAAACAAAAAGGTATCACAACTGACAAGCCAAGCATTCCATATATCAAAGGTACAGAGTAAAACATCAACACAAAGCTCCGATGAACAAGGGAACACAAGTCATAACAGCTCCGGGTACTGAGCGTGCAACTGGGTCTCCCGCTCCCAAGTTCTCTCCTTGAGGCCGCCATGCCTCCACAACACACAAACCAATGGAATGGTTCGTCCACTGAGCAACTTCTCTTTACAATCCTCGATTCTGACTGGTCGTTCCTCGAAGGTCACGTCGTCTCCCATATCCAACTCTCCCTAGTCGATAACGTGAGAGTCATCGTGTAAGTACCGACGAAGCTGGGAGACGTGGACGATGTCATGAACTTTCTCCAACTGAGGTGGAAGGGCCAGATGATATGCCACCTCGCCAACTCGCCTCAACACCTCAAAAGGTCCGATGAACCTAGGTGAGAGCTTGCTCCATTTCCCAAACCTCCGCTACCCCCGTCGAGGGGAAACCTTCAAGAACACATGGTCTCCCACCTCGAACTCCAAGGGCATCCTCTGACGATCAGCATAAGACTTCTGTCGGTCCTGAGCCGCCTTCATCCTCTCACATATAAGCTGGACTTTCTCCGTGGTGCTCTGCACTACCTCTGGCCCAAGAGCACCTGTCTCACCAACCTCTGCCCATCAAATGGTTGAAAGACATGGCCTTCCATACAAAGCCTAAAATGGTGCCATTCCTATAGTAGAGTGGAAGCTGTTGTTGTAGGAAAACTCTACTAAAGGCAAGTGTCGTACCCATGATCCTCTGAAATCCAGAATGCATGCTCGCAGCATGTCCTCTAACGTCTGGATAGTCCGCTCTGTCTGCCCGTCGGTCTGGGGGTGGAAAGTAGTGATAAGGCATAGTTGGGTGCCAAAAGCATGTTGTAACCCCCTCCAGACTCATGAGGTAAACCGAGTATCCCGGTCTGAGATGATAGTCCTAGGAACTCCATGAAAACGTACTACCTCATCTACGTACCTCTGTGCTAAGGTACTCACCGGGCCCGACTCCTTGATTGCTAAGAAGTGAGCCGATTTCTTCAGTCGATCCACCACTACCCAAATAGCATCATAACCACCCTGAGCTCTGGGTAGTCCTGTGACTAAGTCCATCTATATGTCATCCCACTTCCACTCAGGGACATCTAAAGGATGCAACAAACCACCGGGAACACGGTGTTCAGCCTTCACTTGCTGACACACTAGGCACTTAGCCACAAACTCCACCACTTCCCGTTTCACCCCGGGCCACCAAAAATGATCCCTCAGGCCTTGGTACATTTTTGAAACTCCTGGATGTACTGCTAAGGCTAATCTATGGAAGTCACGTAGAACTCCCTCACGCATCGCCACTGGAAAAAAGAACCTTCCACGGAAAAGCATCCGATTTCGGCTGTCCTCTGACCATCCCTCTGGAGCATTCCCCTGATTGACACGATCCCACATCACCTCTGCCTCAGAGTCCCCCCACTGAGACTCCTCCACCTGCTGCGACAAGGAGGATTGTACCATCATCTGGAACAAACAGCCTCTAACACCTTCTTCCCTTACATCTAAGTACAGGGCATCCAACTCTCCCATCGCCTTCCAAGCATAAGCGGATTCCCAAACCACTTCCTTATGTGACTTCCTGCTCAGGGAATTAGCCACAACGTTTCCCTTAACTTCAGTGTAAGAGATCTCGAAGTCATAGTCTTGGAGAAACTCGACCCATCTCCACTGCCTTAAGTTTAGGTCACGCTGGGAGAAGATATAATGCAGGCTCTTATGATCTGAGAAGACCACAAAGTGCTCCCCAAAGAGGTAATGTCTCCACAACTTCAATGCGAACACTACTGCTGCAGGCTCCAGGTCATGGGTGGCATAGTTACGCTCATGAGGGCCCAACTGCCTAGACCCATAACAAATCACGCCCTTCTTCTGCATCAGCACGAACCCCATACCAAGGCCAGAAGCATCACAAAACACTTCATACAACAACCCTTCCTCTGGAAACCTGAGCACGGGAGCACTAACCAACTTCTCCTTCAGGTAGTCGAAAGCTTTCTGGCACTGATCGCTCTATAGGAAGACCTGATTTTTCATAGTCAAAGATGTCATTGGAGCAGCAACTCGAGAGAAGTCCGAAACGAACCTCCGATAGTAACCTGCTAACCCCAGGAAACTACGAACTTCTGCCATGCTCTTGGGTGCTGCCCAAGAAACAACTGCCTCCACCTTCGACGGGTCCACCGATACTCCATGCTGAGACACCACGTGCCCAAGGAAGTGTAATTCTTGTGTCAAGAACTTACACTTCGACAATTTCTCGTAAAGCTGGTGGTGTCGAAGGACTTCCAAGACTTCCCTAAGATTCTCAACGTGATCCTCCTCTAATCTTGAGTAGATCAGGATGCCATCGATAAACACAATGACAAACCAGTCCAGAAACTCTCGGAAGACAAAGTTCATAAGTCCCATGAACACAGATGGTGCATTCGTAACTCCAAATGATATCACTATAAACTCGAAGTGCCCATACCTGCACCTGAAAGCTGTCTTCGAGATGTCACTGTCCTTCACCCTCAGCTGATGATATCCCGATCGTAGATCAATCTTATAAAACCAACCTGATCCCCTCAGCTGATCGAAGAGATCATCTATCCTTGGAAGGGGGTAACGGTTCTTGACCGTTACCTGGTTCAGCCTTCGGTAGTCTATGCATAGCCTGAGACCACCATCTGCCTTCTTAAAGAACAAAACTGGAGCACCCCATGGCGACACACTAGGTCGAACAAAACCCTTCTCCATCAGATCGTCAATCTGAATCCGCAACTCCCGCAACTCAGATAGTGCCATCCGATAAGGGGCCATCGAAATCGGACGGGCACCAGGCTGTAAGTCTATCCCAAACTCAACGTCTCGTCGGGGTGTAGAGTTACAACCTCCTTAGGACAAACATAGAGGAACTCCCCAACAACCTCTGGGACATCCATCATCTCTGTATCAGCTGGATCCACTGATAACCTGCTCAGCAAGGAAAGGAGAGGCTCCACACGCCAGCTTCCCACCTGATAGCTCCTATCGCCAACAAAAGATACGCGCCACCCATCTACGTCGGAGAACACGACTCTTCTCAGGAAGCAGTCGATAATGGCACTAACATAAAACAACCAGTCGATGCCTAGGATGACATCGTATGACTACATCTGTAATAGAAGAAGGCCTCCACTAGATCAATGTGGTCCTAAAGTCATCCCACATCCCCGGCAAACACAAGATACGCTGGTCTGGCCCCCAACTGGTGTACTCATTACCAGTGTTATGGAAAGTCTCTCTACGTCTAGTCCCAAAACATGGGCTAGACTAGGTGCAACAAAAGAGTGTGAGGCTCCCGAATCAAAAAAAGCATAAACAAGAGTGCGGAACAAACAAATCGTACCTCGCACCACCTCTGGTCCCGCTGGAGTTGCCAACTCTGCTACGTGCAACTGTCCACGCCCAGCTCCTCTGCCTCTCTGATGTCATCCACTTCCCCGACCACGCACTGGTCAAGGTCCCTGAGGAGCACCCTGAGGTCAGCCTCCTCCCACAAAGTCTGCCCTCAGAGGTGCATGGTCCTGCTGCTACTGGAAGGGCCTCGCCGGAAACTAGTGCTGCTGCGGTGGGCGCTGAACCTTCCCACCTCCACTGTACGGAGCTCGGGTCGGGCACCGACTCTGAACGTGCCCGAAACCTCCACAAGAAAAACACCTCGGTCCTGGGCTTGTGGAAAAGGGACGAGGACCCAAAGATCTGAACTGGAACTGCTGGGGCCTACTCCCCCTATCCTGAACCTGGAAGGTCCTGTCGCAGGAGACCTGCAGCTGACTTCCTTACCCTTAGACGAACCTGGCTGAAACACCTCATGTGGTGAACCTCCCAGTGAGTGCATCTTCTCTACGACCTCTGCCTTCTTCTGCACTGCCATGTACGTCGGAAGGGTGAAGGGGGGTGACAACATACTGGAGCGAAGGACGAAGTGCCTCCTCCAAACGTCTCGCCTAAGACTCCTCATCTAGAAAGAGATCTGGAGCAAAGCGCAGGAGAACCTTGAACTTGATCCCCAGCTCTCGTACCGACATACTCCCCTACTGAAGGGATAGTAACTCCTGCCGCTTCACCTCCTTGATCATGGAAGAAAGGAATTCCTCTCGAAAGTCCTTCTCAAAGTCAGCCCATGGAACCTCTACCTCTATCCTCTCTCCGAGGTAGAGCGTCCACCACTGTCGCGCCGCACCTCTCAGCTGAATGACTACTAGGGGAACCCAGTACTCCCTCGGAGCATAAATCAAGGTAAAAGAAATACCTAGCTCCTCAAGCCACCCCTCCATCTCCGTATCTGAAGTGCTACCCTCGTACTTCTTGAGGGTTTGCCGCTGGAAGGAACGGAGAGTCTTCTGCCACTTGCTATCTTCCTCCTCTCGGTCAATCCTCAACTGATCGACCGCCTGGATCTGCTAGGCCTCGGCTGTCTGAGCCACCCGGGGACAACGTCCAGGTTCCATAGCTGTATGGTAAACAAGGATTGCCTAAGCCCAATTAGTAAGGGAAAAAACTCAAGGTTTTAATTATCATTTTATTTCAATTTCTTTCCCAGAACACCCAAATCAAATAAAACACAATCATGATGATGCATGTACCTTCCCTAGGGTCTCTACCCTGCAATCAATGTAGTCTCACTTGGTCGTTCGGTAGGCTCAGAGTCCTTGCATCAGATCATGGGGGGGCCCTAAAATCCCGTGTCCTAGCCGGTCTTCCCTGGCCTATGTCACGCACCAAGGTTAACTAACACTATTGCCCTACCATCCCATGCAATCCTCACTGTGCCTAACTCCAGACTCCATACTATCTCTCAACCATCGCCTCTGATACCATTCTATCACGACCCCCTCCCACCAAAGATGCCCCTCCAGAGCTGGGAATGGCGAAAGGGAGATAATGACCCCGGAGTCCCACCTCCAGTAGGCCCCGGGTTGGCAACTAACACCAAGGGTATGAGTTTTCACAAATATGGGAGGCATTACCCTTTTTATTATTTAGGATCGGGAAATAGGACAAGTCGAGCACCAAAAATAAAGGAAAAGAACAAGTGTATATAGATAAACCCAAACCAATCCCACATGCATGTTTAAACAATTTTATAACAAGGTACAAGTACAAGAAAGCTCAAAAGTACAATACTAAAGAAAAAAAGAGAACAACAACTGCAAAAAATCCAACTGCACGACTAGTAGGGTCCCGTATGGCCCTGGTAGTCCTCCTGGAAACTGAAAAGTAAACGTAGGGTGAGCATACAAGTATACTCAGTAGGGAAACCTAAATCTCTCGTGCACAAGTGGGGAGACATCCTAATGTCCCGTGATAACAACAGAAGAAACCTAACAAGGAAATCTATCCACCCAACCTCACCAGCCACACTCACCAAAACACAATCACAACAGGTAGTAGTAGTATAAGAACAAGAGTATTGGGTACCCCGCACCATTCCCATTAGTTAGCTAAATGTCCTGACGCTGTCACACTCTCCCCGCCCGCACACACCTGGGCCTCACAACCGCAACCACATCCCCGCCCGAAGACACCTGAGCCTCATCCCGAAGTTTCTTGGGAACAGTAACAGAACTCTCGCCCGAAGACACCTGGGCCTAAAATCGAAACCTACCTGAAGAGTCTTAGGTGTAAGGTCACCTCAAGCCATTATAGCCTATAAGCCTGCCCGAAGAGTCTTGGGCCTAATCACCCCAATCGAAACCTACCCTAAGAGTCTTGGGTGTAAGGTCGCCTCAAGCCATCATAGCCTAGGGGAGAAAGAGCAGGAAGGAGATAGTAACTATGGGAAAACACCCTCTCCCATGAAATGGGAGTGTTCGGCACTAAGTGCTCAACATGGGTGCGGTGCGATAAAACACAAAAGATACAGATATATATATATAGAAACCACTCAGCCCAAACTATGGATTCTAAAAAGAGAAACTGAGCACGTGCCTCGACACTACTACCACAAAGCATGCATACAACAAACAACCCCAAACCCATTTAGGTTTTCACATATCAGTAGAAATTAGCTTATTTAGTTCCTTAACTAATGGGAAACTATCCACAACCAACCACAACGACCGTTCCCAAGCATATCCCTGCCATCCAAATAGCTAGTTAGGAAAACATAGCAACACGGTAAGTCCCTTCTTATTAACCAACCATCCCATTGATTATTATTTCTGTTTCATTACCAAGACCCACCATTCATTAACTCTTACACTTTTATTTATTTATTAAACAAAACCCATAGTCCGTTCACATTTAAACCCATCCCTGCAGCCCCGCTGCCAACCACCATAACCACACCACACATCGTTATCCCTTTAATACCATTTATTGCAACCCCACTGCCCATCACCATTAAACATTCACACCTTCCCACAACCAAGTCAACCGCAGCCCCACTGCTCACCCAAACCACAACAGCCCACAAAACACCCCCATCACATGCCACGTAACCAAGCCAACACCCACATGTTCATTATTCCATTTTGTTTAACCAGGGTGATCACACAAGGGTTCCATATTTTCATTTAATCACCCAACTTTACGTGATTATCCAATTTCCACATTCCAGGAAGTTTACAATCACAAAACGGTCTAGAAGATAGGGGAAACATTTAATTGCACAAGAAAATGCCCCCAACGACGGTTATTTTCAGTAGGCATAAGCCTATTCATTTCAGAACATAATATCACAGGATATAAAGGTAAAGTAACGACAATCACAAACTTCCCATCCCCATTATTTAACCAGTTATTATCTTTATTTAAAGGTTCAACCATTTCTCATGAAAAAAAGGATACCCACCCCGCATGATGCACAAATTATAGAGACGAAGGTAAAATCCCTACCTCAACAGGTTCTGGCCACAACGCTCCCCCAGATAAACTTTAGAAGACGTTCGTCGGCGTCCCGACAAAACCTCCTCGGGTGGAAGTCGGAGAGAAAATGCCAAAGGAAAGACAACAGATCCAAGATCGGAAGTTCCGCCTCATCGTTACGATCCCGTGGCCGCTGACGGATCGTAAATTGGAGCTCGGACGAAAAAGTTATGGAAGAAAGAGCCTTAGAGTCTCTTGAGAGAGCTCTGCTCAGAGGAGAGGGGAGGAGAGGTGTGAGTTGAAAGGAGGAGGGGACCCCTCCTTTTATAGGCGTGAAAAGAAAAAGTACACGACGTGTAATTATGGTACACGGCGTGTACTCGACTATTTTCACACGGTCTCCACGCGGCCTCCAATACGGCTCCGCGGCCGTTGACTGGTCAACACACGGTTTGAAGGTAACACATACGCGGGGAAGGACTACACGACGTGTAGATTGGACACACGGCGTGTACACATTTGTTGCACACAGCAAGGACACGGATCCAACGCGGCACACAACCGACGACTGGTCAACACACGGTAATGCGTACGCGGGGAGGGACTACACGACGTGTAGTACTAGACACACGACGTGTACTCATTTTCTTCACGCGGCAAGGACATAGTCATCCACACGGGGTATACCCGGAAAGAGGGTACACGGCGTGTACTCAAACTACACGGCGTGTAGTTCCAAAATTCTGGAAAGTGTGGGAAAAGTCTATTTTACCCTCCAGAACACTTTGTGGCCTTCTTTTTGACAACAGAACGGGCCGGAGAGGTCCGGGCCATTACAGACATTGTTGGTAGTCCCACTGAGGCTGGTCCAAGTGAAACAACACCATGCATTCCTGAAATTTAAGCGAACCCTATGCATTTATCCTTTGAGATTGAACCACCTACAGATATGGAGGATTTTCCTACATGGGAATATCAATTAATGGAAAATCTATCTTTCATAAGTGAAATTATAGATTATATATCTGTTGTAGTGTAAGAATAGAGTGAAGGTTCTGTTACCACCCAAAAACACCAGGATATGCAGATTCAAGCTTGGAATAAAATCTGAATTACCACCATAGAAACTCCCTTAGCGGAATTTTATGATAAAGAGGACACCATTGGACAACTATTTACTGATTTGGGCGCATGTAGTTTTGAAAATCAGGACCAACACCTTCTCGTTTACCTAATTGTCATAACTTGATAAGACCTAGATGCTCATAAAGGATACCTTATTTAGTTTAATTCCTCCCATCATAAAAAATAATCTTTTTAGGATATTTCTAGTGAGTTGAACCACTTGGTGGAAAAATTATCAAATTATTATGATTAAATGGTTTCCTAGACCAAAGATCTGTGGGTGTGTGAGGCTTGTGTGTCCAGGTCAAAAGCGAAACTGTCATCGATAAGTACCAATTTTGAAGATATGAGTAAAAAAGGCCGAGACCATAGGTACATATTTAAACAAATGTGTCTATAGGATGAATCTAAGGCTAAAAAAAGGACTGATTTAAAATACAATATTGATGGCCTGTGTCAGGCAGTTATTAATCTGCTGACAAAAGCAGGTCTATCTTCATTATAACCCTTTTGTTTGTTCCATGATCATTGTGTTTTTTCTAACATCAGGGAGAGACTCCAGAGTGTGTATGCTCTTCCTTTCATATTAAATATAATGAAAACATGTTTGTTATCCAATGCTTATATTTCAATCATTTCTTTAATTGAAATGATTATATAATGATTTAATATTTTCTCGTGCTGAGATAATAAGAAAGCATAGTTTTTCTATTACTACGGTTATGTGAAAACCTATATGAACATTTGGTTAGGTACCAGGACAGGCATAAAAAGCCGATAGGATAGGAAATTAAACATTTTCACATCACAGAAGCAATGTTATGGCGTCGACTCCGATGAGCTAGCCCGGTATGGTTCGAGCGCCACACATGGATTTGAAAAAGCACAAAATAAAATGAATAAGTACATTGTTCTGATCTGACGTGCACAAGTATGTCATAGGAGGTCAGCAACCATTTATCAAAGACTCTGACTTCGAAGTCCTCTAGATCGTCCATACATGCCTCTCAAATATGCTCGCACGTCGTTCATTTGAATCTGGGTACTAGCGCGGCACACCAACGATCTCCTTGACACAATAGTGATTACCACAAGTCAAGAAACTTCTATCCAAGAAGGATGATCTTGAAGTTATTTTTTTTCTTGAGAGGATCTCTCTCTAGAATCCAGGAGGGGAGAGAGGATCTGAAATTTCACACGTGAATAGTTCTAAGGGGAGAGCCTCTATCTTACTTACATAGGGGATATTTAAAATACCCAGTATGGGTTTCTGGCCCCCGTGTAATAGATATTCTCTGTATATGTATTATAAATATTTATTTATGTTAAATAAAATTTTCCCATAAATAATATTTATAATTTTATCACTAACTGCAATATATATTAAATATATATTGCATGATAAACATGAGTCTATAACTTGAATCACTTCTCTTAAAAATATTAAACAAACCCTGGATATTTAAATCCATTTGAATAATATTTTATCTTTATGTTTACTTAATAACTTCTAAATACATGTTACAAATAAATTCAACATATTATTTCAAGAATTAATAATTAAAGAATTTATTTATTTCTTTGTGATCCATAGAACTCGGATAATACTCAGACCCTTTGGTGGGGCCCACTAATTTCTATATTCCTATTCTAAGAATAGGGCATATTCTCAAAGAGCTATTGTGTGTAACCCTCTAGGCCCTTATCTCAATAGTAGTGAATAATATCCACCAATGAAGAAAAATGTATACTAGTGTCATCATCCTTTATCTTGATTTATTTTATTCATTGATTTGTTTGGGTGTTCTTACCTTCCACTTACATGGCCATGGATTTAATGAAGGTGCAACCATTCTAATCAACCAGGCCAGAGATATCTCTTCCTTGACTCGGAAGCAAAAAATACTATATTGATCATTCAATCAATGACATGTCACCAATGACGTACCCAACACAAACTACCTTGCTACGACTTTATCGCCATGGTTTTCTCCTTGCATAAAAGTCCACAATTAAATGACATCAATTGATAATGATCTCAATTCATAAAACCGTTACAGATGTCCATAGATAGGAACGACCAATGAAACCTATATCATGTGGTGTTCCTATTATGCAGGCCTGTCATCATGATCTCAACTACTAGAGATCATCAAGTAAGAACTTCATGAGAAGAAGTCTTAATGCTTATGTGGCCCCATCACCTGATAGTCACACATCATCTGTGTAATTTCAAAATGATGTAACAGGACCATAATAAATACTTTAAGATTACTATCATGGTATCCCATGGTTCTCATTATATCCTAGGATCTGGCATAACCCTTTGATATGACATGTAATCTAAGGACATTTCTATAAACAAAGTGGATGAAGAAATTTCTACACTATTATGGCAAGATAAACACATGTATATATATATATATAAAAAACTACATACATGTGGTGGTAATCAAAGTACAATACAAGTTGGGTATAGGGAACCCACTTTTAACACTTTGTGTCTTTTATTTTATAACCCTAGTTTTCTTCATAATCCCATTGTGGTGTGGGATTAGCGGGTACAACTTGACTTTTGTTTAGACTTCCCTTTTTTGATTTCTGACCTAACAATATTTATGTATCTTTTATTTTTCTTTATTGATCAATTATTGTCTAAAATATAAGAAGAATACATCTAGTGAGCTCACAATTTACTTTTATCTAGGTTTCCCTTTACAGGTTTTCCACCTGATGAGATTTATGTCTCTTTTCTTAGGCAGTTTAGAGTCTACCAATCACGACTAACATTACCAATTTTTTAGGTTGAACATCATTGACCATGAATTGCAGGGAGAGGTCCCTAATAAGGTTTTTATCCGAGAAAGTCCTAATATTTTTCATACATGAATGAGGTATTTTTATTGACCCTAGTTTTATGAATTCCTCATTCAAAGAATGATATGGGGTATATAAGTGAGGAGTAACCATAAGAATGGTTCCCAAAACATTTTTTTTCAAGGCGTAGAGAGATTGGAAAAGACTCTACTAAGGATAAATTTTTCTCTGGTTGATAGATCTTTTTTGTGGAAACTTGTGGAATGCTAACCAATGGAAATTGTGCTCAATCAACTAGAGGTGTCCCCAAGACAATGGCCTACCAATTACGATGGCTAGGTAATTTTATGAGAATTCATTTTTTTTGTAAGACCATAGTGGGTGGCCTATCGATGAAGTGATTTAGGAAAACCATGAAATCATCTATATCGACTTCGGATGGGAAACCACTCCCATATGAATTTCTCTTGTGTAAAGGAGGGTTGAAGCATAATGCAGTTTAACATCGTGCAACTTGAACATGGGTGGTGCGATTTAATATCTTAATGCCATGAATTTTGGGGTTTTAAAATTTATGATAACATTACTCTGATCAAGGGGTAAACGATTAACCCTTTCCATGATATTCTGACCAGGAATGTTGTATCATCTTTATGCATAAATGGGAATAAGGTTGTGAACTATAATTTTGTGGGTTTCTGAATCCAAGGAGTGTTGGGGGTAATAAATTTCATAGAGAATATGGAGGTAGGAAAGGCCCATCCCAAGGAAGAATTTTCCTCTAGTTGACATGATTTTTTGTGTGGGAAACATACATAGATCCAACTGGGGAATATTTTTCATAGTCAAATAGTGGTTTCCCTAAGAAATTGGACCTCTATTCTTAATGGTTGGGGAAAGTTATAGGGATTCAGAACTTTCTTGACATAAATTTTGGTTTGTGAAAGAAGAGTACCAGAACATGAAAGGGACATTCAAAGAAAAAATTTCCTAGGAATAAGTAGATTTGTTTCCCTTGTACGGGTATGAGAAGATTTCCTACACAGGTCAGACTTGTGTATAGTGAAGGGATATTTGGTTTTTATTTTTTTGGATGGACCCAAGATTGGAGATATGGGTGTAACTATATATCTTACAAGGGCATGAATCAAGCCATATATAGCTCTTGGAAGGTTCCCTTTGTAGGACTAACCCATGCACATCGAAAGGGACATTTTTTAGATTTCCTATGTAGATTTATCTCATGTATAAGAACACAAGGGAAAATAATTTTCTTGTTGACTCTTGATTTTTTTTATGTAGGTCTAACCCATACACTAGAAAATCAGGGACATTTATATTCTTTACTACAGCTGGACCCAAGGTTGAACATCAGGAATCAGTATGTATCCTATAATATGGTAATCAAGACATACATAGTTCTTAATAAAAAACTCCCTTTATAGTTATGGTCCATATATAGGGAGGGGGAATTTGTTTTAAATTTTGGGGTGTCTAGACCGAGATGTAAAAATCTAGGCATCACTACATATCCTGTGTAGAAAATAATATATCCATAAATAGTTCTTGATATCATGAATTTTTAGTGTCATGTGATTAGAAAATTTTCTATACAATTTAATGTCATGTGGTGAAGAAAAATTATAATAGAAATCATGATTAATTAGAGGATAAACATGCCCAGATGATCTGACATGCCATGAATTTGAGGGGGAAGGAAAGTGTAAACCTTGATTATGGGGATTCTTATATCAAGAGAAATGATATGGGGAATGGAATCCATTGGGGGCATATAAAGGTATGAAAAAGTCCCTCCTGAGGATGAATTTTTCTCTGGTTGATATGCCTTTTTTAGTGAGAAACTTAAACAGAGCCAACTAGGGAATATTATGCATAGTCAAACCATGGTGTCCCAAAGACACTATCACCCTACTTCCGATGGATGAGGAGGTTCATGAAGATCCAAAATTTCCCGGGACATATATTTTGATGAATAAAAAGTATGTGTATGGGCATGTAAGAAAAACTCATACTATGATTTTCCATGGATTTAGAAACTCCCTATATATATTTGACTCATATGTGGCTTGTAATTTCTATTTCTTTGATGGATCCCAAAATGAGGGACCCGAATTCAAAATATCCTATTTAAATTTTGATGCAGGATACAAGAATATTTTTATTTTCTTTCATCTATGGTTGGGACTAGAACATAGGTCTTAGTCATCAATATGTATCTCATTAGAATGAGAATCAAGCCGTACATAGTTCTTGAGGCACCCTGTAGTTTAATGTCATGCGATAAAGACTTTTGTTTCATTTTTTAGGTCATTATACAAGGACCATGAAAACTCTGATATGGATTGATATACTTCAGTTATGTGAAGGAATCACCTACCGAACCCCCTAATCCCACGTAAATTGTGCTTGGTGTTAGAAACAAGGGGTGGAAAGGATTCATTCCTCCTCATATTTGGGATGTAATGAAAGATATGGGCCTTTCATATTTTTTGGTGGCTGGTCCTAAGAATAGAAATTTGGGCATCGCTACGTATCCTGCTCATGTAGGAATGAATCCATATGTAGTTATTAATGAGAATTTTCTACACTGGTCTAATCCATATATAGGGTAAAACATTTTTCTTGTATCTTGAGGCTGGGCCCAGGATATAGGGCATAGGAATCACTACATATCTCTTTGGAATGAGAATCGAGCCATACATAGTTTTTGAGGAAGGATTCACCCTGTTCATATCTGAATCTTACATAAGTAGAAGGGAATTTTTCAACTCAAAGTGGTGGATTACTAATGTCAGGGGTGATGTACTTTCAGGTGAGGGAATTATGACATCACTATGTAGCTTATCATTGCGTGTCTAGGGTGTTTGTGGCACAATTTAACGTCATGTTGCAAGGATAAAGGGAGAATAAGTGTTCAAATGGGAGTTTCATGGTGCAGTCATTATGACTTGACATAAATGAGGACGTAAGAGGCCTGATGCCAAACCACACTCTTCGGAAAGAAGCTCAGGCCAATGGTCCATAAGGTTGAACAAATTTACAAATGGTCCCAAATATATAATGTCTGGGCATCGCTACGTATACCATGTGAATGGGATTCAAGACACATAAAATTATACTATCTAGACATATTTTCAATTTTCCACTTGATTATCAATGTTATTATCTCCTGGATACTCTTGATTCCCATACCCAAGAATTCTTGAATCCAAATTTGATTCCATTTTGTGCTGATCATGTCCTGATAACCTAAAATAAATCAGTTCATGTCACAAAAAACTGTAATTTATACCCCCCATTCACCCAAGTATTGTGTAAACTCAAGGGGATTAATTAATTCACATGCGAGAGGTATTCCCCCTATGAAATAATGATTCAAGATCAACAGATCCCATGCTTGAGTTTGTATGACCAAATGACCCACAAGGAAATAGAAAATATAATAATATGGAAATGATAGAAAACATAGAATAATAGATTATACACAATTCATAAAGTGTCATGTATATATATAAACATACACTAAATAGTATTAAATATCCAAAAGACACCCAAGATAAGAGACACTATAAAAAACTATATATACGAAAGATGGGTAATCCAAACTTATCCTAGAGACCAAAAAAGTGACCCTTAATCTTGTTTCCCTCCAAGGTAACCCTATAGATAGCCTCATCATCATAATTGTCTAGGTCACCACTCAAAAGTTCCTAAAAGATTCCACCTGAAATCCTAGACTCCATGAAGAACAAGATCTTATATATGGGCACTTTACCTTTTTCAAGATCCTAATTCAAAGTATCTACACACATACAAACTATACATGTGCTGGGCATGATTAAAATATACTATTAGGTGGTTACCACCCTACCTATAATATAATTTCATAATCCAAATTTTATATAACAACATATCAATGCTAAATAAAGTAATAATGATAGCTAGTATTGCACACTATAAAGTAATAAATTATAAATAACTCTATATACGTGGAGGGTCCATACCTTCCATACTATTTATGAGACTCAACTGAGTATCTGAGATGATTATGAATAAGAAATATTGTATTCATTCTCACTCAATGAGTGTAAACTAGTATTGGTGAAATAACCATTCCATATAGTTATATGGGTTCATTTATACCCGAGTTTGAGAATTTTAAAGTCCATACATTCAAAAATGGGGAAAGGGGTATAAAAGAGTTAGGGTGTTGTGGTTCCACCCAATATCATCAAACTATTTTTTGAAACAATGTGTACATGGTAACATTTTATTCTAACTCACATTACCCCTTTCATTTTGGATTTCTGACTAAAACATACAATTACATATAAAAAGGTTATTAATGCTAGATCTATTCTCACAATATTTCTATCAAGATGAAATAGAATTTAACCATAGTAATTAGCATCCATGTATGACTAAAATATCATTATCATCATAGTTAAAAAGTTTAACATGCTTAGTAAGAAATTATTAAGAGATTAATACACTAATAAAATTATGAAATTGTTCATAAAAATTTAAGAAAAATATCAAATAAAATAAACATTCTCTCATTTGACCACTATCCATCATTTAAAATTCACTATGCATTCTATGGTATTAATCTGATAAAAATTCAGATAGTTTCATAACACAAGATCATATCAATATGGAATAAATATAAGTACAAATTATCCTAAGCTTAAAATTATTATAAAGTAGGGTATGATAGAATTTATTAAGTTTAAACTTCTCATTTATTATGTTTCCACTCATATCCAAACCGTTTATAACCCAACTCTATAAGAATATTAGAGGTATAAGAGGTTTACCTATTGATTAATTTTTATAAAATATTCTTGGGGTCTAGGTAATAAATTTAATCCAACACTATAGTAATAGGGTAAACTTAAGACAAATTGAGAAATAAGGCTTGGTACATTGTTTAAATGAAATTTGAAATTGGATAAAGACACCATGATATTGCCTTATTATTAATCCAATTAATCATTCCCAAAATCCAAACCAAAATAAGATTGAAATAGATGGATAATTATAGAATACTAAAATGGGATAGAGATAAGGTTACACCTATAACTTCAAAGGAAAAAAACAAAGAAGAGAAGTAGAGACAAGATAAGGCCTTATCATGGTGAAGAGGAATTCCCACGACCAATAAAAATCACATTGAGAAATAATGAATTAGGGAAATTATAATATGTTATTGAGGGAGGTTGAATATCTATGGGAATGAATATATGGTTTATGAGAGTAAAATACTGATCTAAGATGTTTTTAGACAAAAACAGAAAGGATTAAAATGACAAAAATACCCCTATTTTTAAGGTTTCTTCCTAGATATCTACTCATTAATTAATACATGACCATAAGGTACCAGGTGGCTCCTTAATAAAACCATATTCAATGTTTAACTCCCACCAGGTACCCACTCAATTCCCACTAGGTACACACTCTAGATCTACACCACCTCTTTCTTAATTCCTTCATCTAATTCCCTTTAAATTCCCGCCAACTCCCCGCAACATAAAATATACCCATGATGCAGTTAAATAACTGAATATTGGAGGTAATTAAGTAAATCAAATGGTAGTAAAAACATCCATTATCCTACTTTCCATTAAAAACTTGAAATCACCTTAATACCATATCTAAGAACTAAAAATAAAGAGAAAAATAGGACTTAGAAATATGAGAAATTGTAGATATAGATATGAATATATGGTTGGGGATATGGCTATGTATTTTTAGTTGTGATGTGATATACACATATGTGTGTCTATGGATATGGATGGGATAAATGTGCAAATTTGTAATCCATTGAGGTGTGAGGTTGACTAGTTCAATAGGAAAGTGGATGTGGTGTACTATCTTATATATTTCTTTTGATATTATATTTCCTTAGTTGTATGAGATAATGGATGTGTGAGCCTTTGTGATATTTGAGAAACTAGTCGACCTAGTTTGGTAATAATTTGGTTCCACTCTTTATTCACTAAGGCATTAGTATAATTCTTCTTCATTTTCATGATAGGATTTTGGGGTGATCCAAATGAGTATATTTATATTCTCACACTTATATATATATATATATATATATATATATATGTTTTTATGGTTTATAGGAAATGTTTAGTGAATTTCCTAGACATTACTAGCTCATGATTGTTGTTGGTGTTACCTGAAGTTCATGGGTTTCTACCATGGGAGTTTATCTATAGAATATTTCTTTAGAATTTAGTTTATGTATGATAATAAATGAATTATGGTATTGGTTTATTTATTATTTATGTTGTTATTTTTAATTTTTCCATTATTCATGGGATCTATGAGGGGGATTTCTTTCATATGCATGTTACTACACCCTCAGTTTTAGTCTCCAACCCATTATCTATTGAAGGCGGTATTTGTGGGTCACACCTTTCTTCAATGATGGAATAAGTGGGCTTCTAGTGGATGTTATTAATGAAAATATTTCCTTTAGTTCACATTTAAAAAAATCTATCACTTATAATAAATCCTTATAAACTTATCACACTTTAACCTTATATTATATCATATGTAATAACTAGTGAAAACCATATGCAAATATATTTTTGGATATCTTGTAAAAGTAATTTTGGAAAATTTATCATACATTTTTAGCCCATGTTAAATAATATGTTACAATTTTTCAAAATCCTTCAAAAACATATTTTAGATATCCTTTAAAATACTTTTGGGGCAGTTTTCTAGGTTTTATACAAACACTTTTTAATAAAACATAATCCTCATTCACATTACTATAAATTGTTACCCCATGGGCCTTTACAGAGTTTACAATAATTAAGGATTTCGTAATCCATAATCATGATAAAATATAAGCCTTCAAAAAATAATCAATGTTACTCAAGCTATAAACGGATTTGAAATGATCTCTTTCAAAACAAATTACCTGCAAACCTATATGCACCAACTGTATCTCATAAAATTTTGTGTAATCATATAATCCCTTTGTCTAAGACACCTAGTTACCGTGAGAAATGGTGTAGGTCAATATTATATATATGACTCCTATATTCTCAATTATCTGAGTATATACTGGCCAGAAGAATGAACACATCACATGTCATCACCCAAGAGAGTGAGTGCATAAAATTACCATCATATAGATAGATAATCACATCACATTAATGTTATGTAGGTATGGATATACACTATTCTAAATCTATATCAATTGAGGGAATAGATGTCAACAATGTCATATAAGAGGACAAATTCCATCTTGGTTAAGCCTCAATTGATGAAATGATTGACAACATACCTAACCACCCTATGATTATATCATTCTCAATTCTGGTTTTAGAAAGATATAAAATTATCATGGTTATTAGTGTAGGTGTCTTTCTGACCTCTAATATAAGGATTCAATATGAAAAATACACCCATATTAAACCAAATACATAATATATGACACACTATATGGTATACTTAGTGATTCATCTAATGAAAACAACTCATTTTTCACCTCACAAGAATTTTTTTATCTCTATATGAAATTATACCGATGCTAACTGTATCTACCACAAATATTATATGAATTTTATTTTCTCCAATTTTTTTCTATGAGATAAAAAATTTTATGTTTGGAAATAACACTAATTTACTTCATGGGAATATTTGAAAATTAAAATTCTGAAATCTATATATTATATGGTATTCTATTTGTTTGAAGCAATATTTAAAAAATAAAATTTTACACATTAAAATATTTCATTGTTGGGTAGCATGAACTCTGTCCATTTTATTTTAAAAATTAATCTAGATAAATTAATTTGTCCCATATAAAACTAATTTTATTATTATCTTTTTTTAAACATGTTATAGTGTTTGATAAATCATTAACCATGTGTATTAATAAAATCATCACATATTTTTCATAAAAAATATTTGTAAGAAGAAAAAACTCTTATCACAAAAGAAGAAATAAGATAAAAATAAGCATACTTTGTTTTAAATTTACCCGCTCTTGAAATAATCATATTAAATGAATTCTTTTATGTAGAAATAATTAACTCCATCATTTGAATCTAAAATATAAAATTCGTCAATATTTACTGTGTTTTTTACTTTTTATATTTACAATTTTTATAATATATATATTTGGTATCATCTACCCATCATAATAAAATAATTAATTTTATAACACCAAAACCTAACATATACAATCCATGGGGTTTTATAAACCCCTTTACAAATTTTATAAAATTCTATTTAATTTAAATACTAACCCTCTTTCTTGAAACCCATTTTAGGTTTCAAATAACTAGATTAAAAATTAGAACATTCAATCTTCATCATATGGCACAAACATTTACCCTTTTTTTACTATCAATACAACACTTTATCCTGGACATAATATGTCATGCTCACTTATCCTCAAATATTTGAGGAAATAAGGTGAAAATTAAATGATATCATTGATATTTTTATAACATTTCCAAAAATAAACACATAATTTATTCCTTATCTATATCACACCTTAAAGGAGATATCAATCTCTCCAAGCCACTATAATATTAAATTATATTTAATATATGAGTGGAGAATGAAATTAATTTAGTCATATGAAATCAAAATAATTCCATTAAATCCTAAAGTGAATTATTCTGTACTTCTCATAAGAATCTATATACTCTTATTGAAAAACTACAATATTTAGTTTCTTAGGAATAGGTTCCTCTAAAACATATGATTTTTTCTTGTTTGAGAATGATTCATAAGTTTCTATACTTTCCTAAAAATGTTACTTTTGATAATATCATTCTTTTCCAATATTTATTACAAAGGTCTATTCAATAATTATGTTATCATTTGTCTCCAGACCATAATATTTAGTCAGATTAGTATCATGTTTTCCAGTCATTAAATTCAATGTTTTATTAAATTCCCTCACACTAAAATAATGAAACCATACTATTTAAATCATATCCATTAGGGATACAAGATATATATTTCACCATGGTTTGTGTCTCTTTATCATTTCATCCATTACTTATATATTTAGGTAGTTCATCATTCCAATCATATCATATAAAAATATTTGATAATCATAAATATAAATTATTACTTTATCCATCATATAGATAAAATAAATTCTATAACTATAATATCATAGCGATTAGGGTTACCAGATAAGTGTAACCCCAATAAAATTCCCAATACATACACCTTATACTATTATGCTCACCGATATTTTTTTTTCTTAAATAAGATAATCCATAAGAACCCAACTATAGCATAATCTACCATATTTGATTATTTATATCTCAATAAGTGTCACTTTGGAAGGAATATAACATTTAATATTTTTAGGATATTTAAATATATCATCCTATTATCACATATATTCCCTTTACATGTATGTATTATTATATTTACTTAGTTTGGAATCTGTATTCCTTGACTAAATCAATATTTTCAAACCATAATGATGGGTAACTACTTAAAAAAATCATAAATTAGGTTACTAACTCAAAAAAGTCCAACTATATTCATACAAATCAAAATGCATCCCATTCATAATGTACATGAAATTTTTTAATTTAATGTCTTAAAATCATATAAAATTAACAATCCACATTATAATAATTATAGGGTGATAGATTTCAAACCCCACTATTCTAGATATAACATATTCTCTTTGTCTAGTGATTAATTCACCCTAATCCCCTCAACTTATTGTTATTTTCTTAAGAGGTACATCAATTTCATCATAATTATAACACCTAATATGTATAAAAAATTATTAACTTCTTTATTAAATATTATAACCTAATATAAGGCAAAGTCAAGTTAAAGTAAATATAAATAAATTATCATACGTAGAATATATCTTCTTTATGCATGTATGATAATTTAAAGAATTAGTTTTACACTTTAAACTAGAACACAAAGAAATTGAAAATAAAACACTTATATTCATGAATAATAAGGCAATAATTAATACTAAAAAAATAAAAATTTCATATATTTATATGAGCGATAAATTTTTCTTTAATAATTAAAAAATAAAACTGTTATAATTTTTTTTTTAATTTTGGAAATCTCTTACAAACATTCCATATAATAAATAAAAATGAACATTTCATATTTATTATAATATAAACTTTTTCATATGACCAATTGACATGGAATTTAATATGAATTCCTTCTTATTCAAAAATATGAGATACTTTATGAAAAATGTTATAAAAATATAAAAACAATTATATATTATGTCCACAAATTACATAATTTAAATGTCTCATGTTTGATTTTATTTAAACATTTAATCAAACCATCCATTAAAATTTTTGGTACGGTTTAATTAATTTTAAAAATAAGGCCTTTCAATATTAACATTTTACATTATTATTTATGAAAAATTCATAAATTAATATAAAAAATTCTATATTTTTCTTTATTTGATAACATATATATAGGTTATATATTGTTTACCACATACATTATATTTAAAAATAGACCAAATATACAAAATGTTTTTTATTATGGTTTAAATTTACCTTTATATTTGGTGTGGGGTCCTTCAAGCTAGGGCTGATGATGGTTTTTAAAAATTTTAACAAAAAATAAAATTTTTATTTAAAATTTTACACACTACTCCTATTTTGGAGTTCACTATGGTTTGTTTCTCTATAGGGTGAAAACTATTTCTTTGGGATAACCGTGATCATTTTCCATTAAGTGAATAACTTTTTGTTTAATATTCATATTATATCTCCATTTATTATTTATATTTTCATTGGATTTTATATCCTTTTTTAGTAGTTTTGGATTGGGAAATAAGATATTTTTATCTGATTATGTGGGTTTATTTTTTATGATATACTATTCTCACATGAAAATTTGGAGTAATTTGGATAAAAATAAACAAAAATGAATGAAGAAAAAATAGGACAACTATATATTTAAAATATCAAATTAGGAAACAACTTAAGGTAGCGGTTGAGCTCGATGACGGTGCCTGACCAGAGTGACATGGAAGAGTAGATCCCAACATGGGTTGATACTAGGTGATAATAAGAGATACATTGTGGGGAATTATCAAGGGGTAAGTGGTCATAGTGTAGGCCAGAACCATGTTAGGAAAATGATAGTGGATGACGCATCCTAGTTTATTAGTTGTGGTCTAGACATGGTGAAGTCTAGTGTAGGATAAAGGAAAAGATGGTCAATATTCAAATAATGAATCATGTAGGGAATGATCTAAAAATCACTATTCATATCTTTATATTCATTCTAGGATTTTCCTAGGATGATTACACTATGCTTGGGTATATCTTTACTGTGAACTATCATGGAAAACAGGTAGGTATATTGATGATGGATGTCATCACTTTGTGATGTGCCATGATATTGATGATAGTATAAGAGTTGTTTAAGTATATTGATGCTAATTCACTACTAATAAGAAGATTGGTAGGATCCATAAATATTTATAGAAATGGAAACAATGAGCTAGAGCCGCATGAATTAAGTTGATATGTGATATTTTTTTAATCTATAAATAAGATATTATGCGATGACACGTTGCACTACATGGGAATATTCCAAGATGTATTGTACAATTTTCACCATTCCTAGTGATAGAGAACTATGAGGACATCTTCATTAATAGAGGCTTCATAGCCTACATATAAGGGTTCTCACCCATTCAAACTAGTTCATGTTAAAACCCCTAAAGTAGAGGAGTATGTAAGATAATGTTTCCTATGAAATATTTTGGACTTTTTGAGATCTAAATAAAGTTAAAATGTAAAATATGGTTGTTATATGTTGAAGGATATCCTTACATGAGGGGAGTTTCATAAGAGTAAGTGATATATTGTTATAATAATTAGAGTAATTCATAAAAATCCTTAGAGTTTCTCATAAGACATATACTCATGTGTATAATGGATTTTATACTAGATTTTTTAATAACAGTTCACACTATATCTATAACAACCCTAATGTTTATTCCACACAAATACATGATTTATTACATAATATTACACATAATACAAACCAGAATATTGAGAAACCTAGTGTATTTGTTAATTAGGTAAATTACATAACAACTTAAATCATGAAATACATCATTTTTGTTGAAAACTTACTTAACATTATCATACTTAAAACTATATAGAATAACCCGGGGAAATAAATTATAAAGGGTTGTGTTATAATGCCTAGTGAGGGAATAAACATGGAATAACATAAATATAATTATACATGTTAGATAGTATGAATATCAATGGTTTATAAAAAGAGTGAGAATCATAAACATGAACAACAAGACCTGATATATCATGATAATCATAAAGGCAACATGAGAAATGTAACAACAACTTAAAGAACCAGGTCTTAAAAATAGGTCAAGGATAACTGGAAAGGAATCACGATAGAAAAATTAATATAAAGTAATCAAGTTTAATCCCTATCCCAATATTATGTCTCATGAGAATAAACATTACCCAATACATTGGAGTGCTATATAATTCCTAGCACACCTATCACTTTAATTTCATTTTCATGCTTAAGTGTGCCACATAGATCATAAAACATGGATTCATTCATTATAATATTTTATTACATGATTAAGGATTGTGGAATAAATAAATATAATTCCCAATTCAAAGAGGTATAAGTGTATAAAGGTGAACACCCTTGATAGGAAATAGGTAAGGTATTAACTACATAATTGTTTTGGCATGAAAATCAAGGTGAAATTTTCACAGTATAACGACATCACGTAAGAATTTATAAAATGGGTTGATGAGAGAAAAATGGGTCTATAATCATTTATAAATATAATGTACAGTAATATGTAATTTAAATATATATAAAAATATTAGGAATTTTAAATATATGGAATAATATAGTAAAGAAACTTGGATAAAGAAGAGATGAAAGGGATCCCTTACCTTGAGTTTGTGACTCCAAATTCTTGGGAGGGGCTTCTGGAGAACTTAGGGGAACCATAGTAATACTATATAGAGGGTAGGGTAGAGTAAGGATGTGATGATAGTGTTCTAAATAAAGATAAGTGTGATATTGGGTTGGTTTATATAGGAAATTAGTGGGGAATTCTTTATCATTTCCCAAACATAGGTTTTGGACTCTATAAAATAAAATAACCAAAACCACAATCCTTCACATGTTTTTTCCATGGTTTCAGAAAAATGGAAGTGTTTTTAATTATTTTATTAGTCCAAGGGACAAAATTAATAATATAATACCCTTTATTATGTGTAAATTAGTCATACTCTTCAAGAAATGATTTTAAAATCTTAAAATATATTCTATGTTTTGGAGGTTTTATAGTGGATTTTTAGAATTAATCCAACAAAAATTAAATCAAATTATTTTAATTCTAAAGCATATATTTTTTCATAGATACCATGTATTGTATTTTTGTAAATAATTTATGGGTCATTATGTTGTCATTATACACATCGTATATTTATACAGTATTTAATTTTGAGCCTAAAATTTGATTTTCTCAGAAAATTATGAAAAATTCACCATATGATTATTTTTAAATTCTGATTCCAAAAATAAAATTCATTTATAGAAAATTAAAAAAAATCATTTCCACTTTTTAAATAAGAATCAACATTTATTAAGAAATGTTGGGTTTTTTGACAATAATAGTTTTCGAACCCTTATAAAAATTACATTTGACCTCATAAAAATTTAACGATCATTAATATTTAATAAAAATTATTTTATAATAATAATCCAATAAAATATTATCTTTTTACAAAAATCCATTAAAATAATCAAAATAAATTCCATAATTGAATTTGAATGTCACCCAAAAATACTATTTTTATTTTATTGCATCATAATAAAAATAATTTATAATGTAAAAATACTGTGATAAAAATATATTCCTTATTATATAAAAAATAATATGAATAATCATATTTCTAAGGTATTGATACATATCCCTTTAATATAATAACAAACTTATTAAAGGTAAGGTGTGCAATAGTTAGACTTTCTTGGGGTGGTTTAGCGTACATGGTCTGGGTCATGATCTTGATGAGGACACTAGAAAGTCTAATAGGGTATATCCTTCCCCGAAAATACTATATTTCAAGGGGAAATCCTAGAGATGTTATATCCTTCGCAATATTCAATAAATGGTCTTCATAGGGTATGATCCTACTGGATGAGGACATCACTTCCTTTGTATCTGTTAATTGGATTTTTTAAAACCCTATATTTATATTAATCATGTGATCACTATTCAAAAACTATATTCTCAACAGTAATTATGCTTAACCGACTTTTAAATCCATTAGGATATAATAAAACGGAAGAATTGCATGTGTTTTCTATAACCATAATACATAATAAGACATTAAATTTAAATAAAAAATAGAATTCTATTTATAAATGTTCGGGTCGTTATAATATAACCCTTTCAGAATTTACCCCCCCAATATTATTTTCCCACACTAAAATAGATGAAAATAATCCTGTTTCATTACTTACAATGATTCCCACATCGCTTATTCAAACTCATGTTTTCTTCACATCAGTTTGGCTAGGCACATTTTCTTATTTCATAGAATATTGTCTCTATGATATAAGATCTTCACTAGTTGCTTCTCACATGAGAGATCATTCTCCAATGGTACCACCTCTAGATTGAGTACATATGAGGGTTTTGGTATGTACTTCCTCAAGAGGGATACATGGAATACATCATGTACTTGAGATAAGTTATGTGGGAGTCCTAGTTGATAAGACACTACTCTGATGTGATCAATAATCACAAAGGGGAGGATGTATCTTGGACTAATATTTCCCTACTTCTCAAATATCATGAATTTCTTCCATGGAGATATTTAGAGGAATACCATGTCTCAAACATCAAACTCTGGGTCTTGTTGATGATCTTCATCATACATCTTCTGTCAACTCTGAGAAGCCTTGATGTGTTGTTTAATGGTCTTAACCATTTACACAATTTCCTCAACCATTTCAGGACCCATTAGTTTTTCACTAACATCATCCCAACATGCATGTGTTCCACTCCTATTCCCATAAATAAATTCATAGGGATTTATTTGGATTCTTGAGCGGAAAATGTTACTATATGAGAACTCGACCAACATAAGATTTTGATCCCATCCTCCTTTGAAGTCAATTGAGCATGCTCTGAACATGTCCTCAAGTGTCTGGATAGTCTAGTCAGATTGGATATCATTTTGAGCGTGATAAGCTAGTATTAAGTTCATATTAGTAATCAGATAATGTTAGATACTCTTCTAAAACATGGAGGTAAAAATTGGGTATCAATTAGATACAATCGATAGTGGTGTTCCATGCTAACTCACCACTTCTCTAATGTATATCTGTTTATGTTGATCAAGTGAGAAGTCCTCTCAAATTGAAACAAAATGTGAAGCCTTTTTAATATAATCCACCACAACCCATATAGAATTATTTCCTCTCGATGTCTTCTAAAAACCAGCAACAAAGTCCACTGTGATGTTTTCCCGTTTCCATGTTGGTATGGGTAATGGTTGTATCATCCCATTGTATTTTAGTGTTTCCACCTTCACTTGCCGTATTACAATACATCTTTATATATATTCCATGATCCCCTTTTTCATATTGTCCCACCAATAGTGGTCCTGGAGATCTCAATACATCTTTGTGCTTCCTAGATGGATGGAGAAAGTCAAACTTTGTGCATCATCCAACAACTCCTTTAAATCAAGATTTCATGGTACACCTAGTCATGACCCAAATCTTACAACTCCTTATTCATTAACATTGAACTCCAAGTATTTACCCTTTATTATAGTTTCCTCTTTTTTATAAATTCCCACATTATCTCTTTAAGAATCCTTTATCTTCTCTAGAAGGGAAGGCTAATCAAGCATTTGTGAAAGGATGGATGATGTTCCTTCCTTTATGATTCCCATTTATATCCTTTCCAAATATAAAAAGATATGATCCCTCTCAATTCTCATAAATGATAGAATTATTGTATCATTTCTACATAGATAATCTTCCACTTTATTCTCTTTCCCTGGATAGTAGTGAATTGAGAAGTCATAGTTCTTGATAAGCTCTAACCATGTTTTTGGGTGCATATTCAAATATTTCTTTATGAATATATACTTGAGGATTTTGTAATCCATATATATTTCACACTTCTCTACAAATAGACAATGAATTTATATTTTTTAAATATAATATCATTACATACAACTATAGATCATGTTTTGGGTAGTTATATTCATTAACATTCAACTACCTTGAAGAACAGGCTATCAAAATTTCATTATGAATTAACACATAGACCAATTCCTTCTTTAAATCATCATTGAATACCGTGAAACTTTCTCCACTTGTGGGTAGTTTCGGTACATGTGTAGTGATAATACTCATTTTTAACTCCATGAATCTCTCTTAACATTCATCATTCCATGGAAATCCAACTCACTTTCAAGTTATCTTGGTTAGAGGGTTTGAAAATCACAAGATATTTTTTTAAAAAAACGATGATAATACCTAGATAATATATGGAAACTATAGATATCTGGAACATATATTAGACTCATCCATCCTTCAATTGTTTTTTGTTTTTCAATGGTCTATATATATACCATTTTTCTGATTATATGGCCCAATAATTATACTTCCTTCAACTAGAACTCACATTTTCTATACTTTTTATAAAGCTTCTCCTTTCATAAGGTCTTTAGAATAGTGCTCAGATGCTCTTCATGCACCTTTATTTTAGAGTATATTATAATATCATCTCTAAATACTAACACAATTTTTTTAATTAATATATAAAGACCGTATTCATCATTTCCATGAATATCTTCTAAGAATTATTGATTCTGAATTGCATTATTATGAAAACATAGTGCCCATACCTTTTATAAAAAACATTCTTGGGGATATCCTCATTCTTTACCCTAACATGGTAATATCCAGACCATAGATTTACCTTAGATAGGTATTTCTATCGATATATCTTATCAAACAAGTCATCAATCAATGAAAAAAGGATACTTGTTATTTATCTTGATCTCATTAAGATCACAATAATCAACGCAAAGGCGCATTGAACCATCCTTCTTCTTGACCAAGAAGACTGATGCACCTCAAGGTGAAGCACTTGGGTGTATAAACCCTTTATCTATATTCTACTATAGTTGTTTCTTTAGATCCTGAAGTTCTAAAATATACTTTCTATAAGGAGTCTTGGATAATGGTTACACCCTAGGTATAATCATGATTGAAAATTCAACCTCCCAGCTAGGAAGAAGGTCAGACAATTCTTCAAGAAATAGATCATTGTATTCCCTCAAAATGGGCATGTCTTTAATGATGATTATTTCCATAGACTCAATAATTTGAGCTAGATATTCTAGCTCATAGGGAAATAATATCCATGCTTGAGATGTTGGTTCTAAATAAGATTCGTCATCCTCCTTCCACTTGTACATAATTGAAGGACTATTCATGAGGCAGATATTGATTTAATTATCATATATATTTATATTTTATTTATATAGGGAAATCCAGTCTATACCAATAATTTCATAAAATTTTAATAAAGGTATTATGAAAAGAGTCAGTACAAATATTAGTAAAAACAATTGATAGGGGATGATTTATATAGTTGGGATTCAATAATTACCCCATTTTCCATTTTCCCTGACAGATCAACTTCTATGATTTGTGGTAGTGTTTGAACTATTCTATTAAACTTTCATGACATGAAAGAATGTTTATAAATAGAATCAAAAAGTATGTTCACTATTATTTGATGAATAAATAGCACTCTTTTCACCTCTTCGTTGTTGGAATCCACCTTAGAGGTTGTGATGGTAAAATCTCACCCTTGCTGACTTAGAGGTTGTTGGTTCTCTCTGAAAACCCTTGGTATAGTGAATTGGTTTGAAAAGTTCCTTGGATCCCTGTAGTTGTAGAAATAAACAATTACTTGAGGGTTGACCAAGTAATTATACTCCTCCGACACATTATTGGGTTTCTCCTATCGGAAATCTCTTGCTAGGTGCCCTTCCTTCCCGTAACTAAACCATTTCTTCATCCCAAGTCGGTAATTTATGGGGTGATTTTTTCCATATATTTTACAAGTGGGGTGTGGAAATTTCTTAGAACCATTAGACTTCACCATCATACCACCATAAATAAACTCCAATTTATTCTTCTTATCCCCGTGATGAGAATCTACAATCTCCATTTCAACTTTGATGACACATTATAAAATTTCCTCATAGCTATCAAAGTCTTGGATCATGAGGGAGTTTTGTATACTAGGTTTTATCCCACCAAATAAGTGATCAACCCTACATTTAGGGGTAATTATAAACTTTAAGGCAAATCATGCAAGTCTTGGTATGTTTTTCTCATATTCCCCGATAGATTCATTATCTTTTTTCTTGAGGGCAAGAAAATTCCATTGCATTTTTATTCAGAGAGTGTGAGGAAAATATTTATTGAAAAACATTTTCGTGAATTCGTTCCACCAAATATATTTTTATCTCTTCTTCAAGATTCATATTAATGATAAATTTACACCACTAATTAGCTTCTCCCTCCATATGATAAACAACTAGTAGAACCTTCTCTAGTTCAGAACATTGAAGGATGGAGAAGATATTCTCAAAGGATTTGAATAATTTTCCCATGATTAAGGGATCAAATAATCCATTGAATGTCAAAGGCCTCTATTCCACAAATCCCTTAATATCATCTTGTTATTTTATAGGGGGTTTGGGATCTACTCCTTATTCAGTTTTTCATTCATAACCAAAATTATATGAGAGTTTATCATCACAATTTTTTCGATTCACATTCCCATTGGGTTGTGAATCTCATTGGAGAAGTCATCACATTTCCTTTCGCATTAATTATTTACTCAATTCCTCTTATATTTGGAACTTTTCTATTATAAAGTGAAAATTAGGGATGATTACTTTTAAACTATTTGACATATAAATGGAAATTAAATAACATTAAATATATAACTTATAAATTACATGTATATCCTTAACTTATGATTTTCTAGGGTTTAATCTATGTTATCCATGATCTATTTCCTAATATATATTCTTATGGGAATTTTTTCCCTTAATAATGGTTCATAATGAGATTATGAATTTACCAAATCATATCCCCTGAGAGTTTCAAACCAGGTGTTCAGCAATGCCCATTGTCGTGCACTAGTTCCTAGTCGAGTCTATCTCAACATGGTGTTTTCAGGTTTTACCCGGATGTACATCTCTTCCAGAGACACATCCACTTGTATTATCCAGACATGGATGTATTTTCTTGATAAACTACTTAATCTATACTTAACAAAATTTAGGGACGTTTTCTTATACTTAGTCTTATCTCTAAGTCTTTCACAAGTGTTTTCTAATCATAATAAAAAAATAACTAAACTTTTCATTTTATACCAACTATAACAACGATGCTCTTTATTTCACATTAATACATGATTTATTACAAATGATTAAAATTAATACAACCTGAAATATTGATATGTCTAGTGTATTTTAAAATTAATTAGTTTACATGACAACTTAAAATATAAAATACATCATCATTATTGAAAACTTCATTAACATTCTCGTACTTAAAATTGCATGGGATAACCTGGGGACATACATAAGAAATGAGTGAGATATAAAGCACAATTGGGGAAAAAACATAGCATAACAAGACAAGAATAATACATGTATGAGAATAAGAATACTATCGGGGCATCAAATGAGTGAGAATCATAAACATGAACAATGATACATGATATATCATGATAATTATAAAGGAAATATAGGAAATGTGGCAACAACTTAAAACACTGTATCCTAAACATAGGTCAAGAATAAATTAAAAGGCATCATGATGGAAAAATTCCCATAAAGGAATCAGGTTTAATCCCTATCCCAACATGAAATATCATGATACTATACATTAACCAATGCATTTGATCACTATATAATTTCAGGCACACCCATCACTTTCATTTCATTCTCATGATTAAGTATGCCAAACAGATCATACAACATTGAATCATTCATCACCATATTTTATTCCATGATCAAGGAGTTTGGAATAAATAAATTTAAGTCCAAATAAAAAGTGTTATAAGTGTATAATGGTAAACACCCTTGATAGAAAATAGTTATGGTATTCACTATATAGTTGTTTTGGAATGGAAAATTGCAGTGAAATTTCGGTAGCATAACAACGTCACTTAAAAATTCATAAAATGGGTTGATGAGATTGAAAGGGGTATCTAATAATTTTTATATAAAATGGATAGCAATAGTTACAGGGAAATATATATACCAATATTCGGAATTTGAAATAAAAGGCATAAGATAATAATGAAACTTTGATAAAGAAGAGAAGGTGAGGATCCCTTACCTTGAGATTGTGACTCAAAATGTATGGGAGGGAATTATCTAGAGCTTGGGGGAACCTTGGGAGGACTCTAGAGATGGGAGGTAAAATTAAGGACATGATAAAAGGATTTTTAGTTAAGATAATTTGAATCTTGGGTGGGTTTATATAGGAAATGAGTGGGGAATTCTTTATCATTTCTCAAACTAGGTTTTGGACTCTATATAATAAAATAACCAAAAACAAAAAACATACCATAGTTCGTTCCCATGGTTTCTACAAAATAGAAGTGGTTTTCATTATTTTATATGTTCAATAGTATAAATCAATAAAATAACACCCTTTCTTATGTGGGAGTGATTCATACTCTTAAAAAAAATATTTTAAAACCTTAAAATATATTATAATTTTTTGAGGATTCATATTGGATTTATAAAACTAATGAAATAAAAATAATATCACATTATTTTAAATTGAAAAAATATATTTGGTCTTTTATACTATTTATAGTATTTATTACATCACTTTTGGGTCATTATGAGGTCATAATACACACTGTATATTTAAATAGTATTTAATTTTTACCCAAAAATTGGACTCTCTAAGAAAATTATTAAAAATTTAGCATTAGATAATTTCAAAATTATGATTCCAAAAATAATATTCATTTTATCAAAATAGTCTTCTAAATATATGTATTTTAAATTTTAAATAAAGAATTGACATTTATTGAGAAATACTTTGGTTGTTTTTATAAAAACAGTTTTTGAACCATTATAAAAATTATATTTGATCTCATATATATTTTTTTTAATAATTTATATTTCATAAAAATTATTCAATAATAATATTTCAATAAAATATGTTTTAATTCAAAAATCCATTAATTATTAAAAAACAAATTTCTTAATTGAATTTGAATATTACCCAAAAATAATATCTGTGTTTTATTGTATCAAAATAAAAATAATTTATAAAGTAAAAAATTATATGAAGATATATTCATTATTATATACCAAATAATGTACATAATTATATTTTTAGGGTCTTTATAAATATCCATTTAGTACACCAGAAAAAATGCTAAGGGTAAGGTGCGCGACAGTGAGAACTTCATGGGTTGGTTCCGCGTACATGGTTTGGGTTGTCATATTGATGAGCTTGAACTTCTTCCATAAACGATTTCGATCATTATTAAGTTGTTGGATATCAGATTGGGCATGGTAAAGTGAAAAGCTCGTATATGATACCTCCCTCAAAATCTATGATTAATTTTCTTGATAGGGTATGATCCTTCTGGTTGAGTCTATCACTTACTTTTTCTATGTCAATTGGATTTTTTGAAACCATATATTTATACTAATCATGTGATCATTTTTAACAACTATATTATTTATGGCAATAATGCTTCAAAGTATTTTAAATCTATTATTATATCATAAAACCAAATATATTCATGTGTTTTCTATAACCATAATACATAATAATACATTTAATTTAAATCAAAATGGAAATTATATTTATAAATGTTCACCTCGTAACAATGTCCATGGTGTCACACCACATCAAAAGTGAAAATAAGACCTTTTTGAGATACCCATTGAAGCTTGTTACCTAGTGGATGGTGGTCATAACCATGATATTGAAATGAAGATGAGACAATGAATGGAAGTCATGGACTGTTGGACTTCATGCCACAAAATGAACTATCACCACACATATGAGAGGTAGATAAGATATCAATCTTAGATTGATTTTAAAGAAAAATCATGGCGTATATAATTTGGTTGTAACATGACCATACTAATTCATTGAAGGAGGTTTAAAGGAAGTTGGGTTTTACACCATTTCTAAATGATTCACACCACAACATTCATAGTCATGGATATTAATATATAATAATACATTATTCTCGGATGAGATAAAAATTATTTTATTGACAAGATTTCATGGGAGGTTTGGAGGAATTTAAAAGGTATATTTAACCATAATAAAAGGTATCAATCAACTAGGGGTAGAAGATTCTAGGATTTTTACCAAGGTACATCACTATAATGAGGTTTATTCCCTATTTTTCTTATGTTTCCAATTATTTAATTATAGATTGCTTTCTTTGAGTGATAATTATTTCAAGTTCATATTCTTCTTTCATTAAAAATATTCTTAGTTAATTTATTCTATTCTATCTTATATGTGGTATAGTTTACTCATTATCACTGACCACTCAATAATGAGTAGCTTAATCCATATGAGGGAGATGAATTTGTGAAAGGGGGTTTATACATATTTTTTTGATTCTTCTTAACTCATGAAATGATTTTATTCTTTAGTACCATGCTATAATTTATTTCTATATTATATTAATTAGTAAACCATTGAATTAGTGGGTTTATAAGTGAATAAACCCTAGTTCGATAGATATAATAAATTCATGAATGAAATATTGGATTATTATTTTACACATGTGATCTAAACTTAATGAATGTGTTTTTGTTTCAGTTCTTCATATCACGTGAGTTGAGATGAAAGAGTAGTTTTGATAGATGTTAACCAAATGAATGTAAATTACATTTATGAATGTATAGTTATTGAGTTTTGTTATTTGGAAAGTTAAGTAAGAATACTATTCTTATAGAACACATACTTTGATATTTATTTACCTATAGTAATCATTAAGTCTATCTTTTTTATGCTTTTATTTTAGTCATTTATTAGTTTAATTTTAGATCAGAATTTAACTCAAAATCCTAGAAATATTTCAATATCTATAGAAGTATATGGGATCCCCTATTCCTCATCAGGATGACCTTATTACTTCACTATACCATGACTTAGTAGTAAGTGTTGGTTTGAGTTATATGGACTTTTAATGTTTTTCTACCTTGAGGAAGTAATGATACCCTATAGATGGTCATGTTTGGAACCTCTTTCAGTGATTAGTGAAATCCAATAAAATAATCAAAATTGATTTCATAGGTTAAAGACTTTACTTTTACCATTTTTATTTATTTATTTTATTTTAGGTTTATTATTATTTTTATTTTATATTCTTGGTGTTGTGGTGGTGTATTCATGATAGATTACCTAATAAATCATTATTATGCTACACCCCTAGAGTACACATGTTTCCAAGAGGATCATACTACGTGAGTAGTATAGAATTCTGGATGGTGGTCATTATTAAGAGAATTTGGTAATGATTCTTAATTGAATGGGTATGATGAATTTAAAAATCAACAGTGGAATGAACCATATTATCATCCATATAGGGGAGCTCGTGACTAAGAAATATAAAGGTGAACAATGGTATACAAAATTCAACAAAAGAGATTATGGAACTAGAGATTTAAATTAACAAGATTTTTTAATGGAATAACTCTTTATGTTCACTAAAAATACTGATAGAAGAAAATTATAACATGAGGCATTAATAAAGGAATAAGAAGATAGGGAACATTGATAAAATAGGTAAGATATTATATTCACTTCTGAATAACTTATTTTTACATTATGGTGTAGGGAACTTGGAAAAGGAAGAGAAAGAGGAAATTTAATAAGTTCAATTTTTCAAAATGAATTAGGAGGAGTGGGAGGAGATTGAGTTTATAAAAATTATTAAAATTTTAGGGAAGAAGAGCCTCCAACACCTGATAAAGTGAAAGATAACACTTTTAAATTTGACAAGTACATCAAGAAATTTAATGGGGTAAAATAAAAATAAGTAGTGTAAAAAATTGAGTTCAGTGATCCTTCTAAGGTCATTGAGGGAGAAATACCTCCAAAACTAGATAAAGTGATGAAAGAATAAAAACTAATAGAGGAAAAGATATATTATTCATATTTTTATTTTCCTATTCATTCTTAAAGCTATCCAAAATTTTAATTCTATCATAATAAGTTCTGAGAATGATGAAATGGAGGAAGTGGAGAACTATTATACCTAATGAGAATAATTTATTGTCATTCATAATTATGGTTTGGAGGACATTTTATCAAATTCCTATTATGTGACACTAAGGTAAGGTTTATCTAAAAGAACTTAAACAATGCACATCTGGGAGGAAAACTAATTTTTATTTATTTGTAGGATTTATTTTAGGAAATTACTTTATTTTAGAAACTCTCTTGGTGACTAATCCTCAGTTCTCTGATCTTCTTAAGATGTATTCGATTAAACCTTGATATATATATATTCCTGATTTTTAGGTTTAAAATACGAGGAAGAAGATTACAAAATAAAAATCATAAATATTGGATCATCATGAACATGGGAGTCTTTTTATAACTCAGATATATTTTTATCTCCTTTCATTGTAGAATATTTTTGTAAAAATAATAATCATAGTTTTTAAAATGAATGAAACGAATTTAATTCACCTATATAAACTTAGATTTTTTTTCTTTGAACTCTCTGATTTTGGTGATATTATATTTTAGGAAATATATATTGGATTTTTAGAAAATTTTATTCATCATGATCATAAATATTTGAGATATAGGTGGAATGTTTCAGAAGTTAAATTAGTATTTCAATGCTATGTTTTTTTAAATAGATTTTTGATATTATTTTTATTCTTGATTTTGATTCCTAGAATATTAAATTTAGTAAAATATTTGTTAGTGTTCATACCATGACTTGATTAACCAATATTTTGATTCCCCTTAATAAGAGATATTTGTGCCTTTTTTAATATTTCATTATTATACCCTATTTCTTGAGAGAAATTGAGATGTGCATAACTACTAGAACGTTCTTGTTATTCTTATTGAAACATGATGTTTTTTAACTACACAAAAATTGTTGAGGGAATTTATTGATTTAAAATTTCAATTGTTGAATCTTATTAGCTACCCTATGTCATATATTTTGTGAAACCCATAAAGACCATAAAATACCATTACATAAAGCTAAATTATAATCCTAACTATCCTTCCCACCCTTATTTTTTTGGTATCATTGCCTGATTATTCATTTTAGATCTAAATAGAGAGTTTGGTGTTTCATGAGATCATTAAGAAAGAGTAACATAAATGAGTATGAGGGAAGAATAAATTAAATATTTAGAGGTAAAGGGTTTAAAAAATATAATTTAATATTATTACATTTGGCCCCTCAATTTTATAAAAAATGAAAAAAATAAATAAAAAATGAAAAATAACAATTAAGAAAAAAACAGTTTTGAAAAATTTGTAAAGAGGACAGAATTATTTCATTACACTCAAATTCAATTTTTAAACCTACACAAAGAGGAAATTATATATATATTTTTAATTTTTTATGTAGTTTTAAAGGGGGAGAATTTATTTCATTGATATTTATATTGAATTTCATGATTTATAATTTAAGAGATTAACATTTTTTTCGATCCTTTTAATTTAATTTACACATCATAACCCACCTATATTTATCATCAGATTCATATAAACCTAAATGAAAAGTCCTCTTGATTTATATTGTTTAATTTTTAAGTGTAAATTTAGATTATATACAAGACTATAGATAGAGTGAATATACTTTTGATTGAGCATAACTCTAATTAAATAATCATGAGTGATGAGTGAAATTTAGTTTTGATACTGTCAATCACAAGTTATATGAATATTAATGAAAGGTTGAATGATGTAATTGGGAGAATAAAAATATATTGAATTGGGGAAGTATGTATAAATCATGATTTAAAACTCTTTATTGGGTGAGTTTTTTTTCTTTTGAAATTTTTATTTATAAATTTATATTTGTGAACATGATTATTTGGATGTTTACCTTGTGAAGTATGGATCCTTTGTACTACTTTGTTGAGATTTTACTTGAGGAAAAAGAAATATTTATGTGGGAGGGATTTCTATACCCTATTTTATACCTATATTTACATTAGATTTTATATGTATTTTTTTATAGTTTTGGATTGGAAAATAAGATATTATTATTTGATTTTGTGGGTTTATATATTTTTATGAGTGGTTTATGCTCAAATTAAAATATAGACCAAAAAAAGAAGAATACAAAAATATGTCAACTCTATACTTGAACCATTATAGTATCTAGATACATGAGGCACTGATCGATCTTGATGTTAGTTCTTGGTTACAGTGTAGATGAGAAGAGACCAATGTGGTTCAACATTGGGAAAAAAGAAAGAGTTATTTTGTGGGGGAGCAACTAATATGAAAGTGACCATAGTGCATAAACAAAAAATGGGAGTACAATTATAGAGAATTTTATATCTTATATTATTAAATGGACCTCATATTAGGTGAAGTCTGATGTGGGATGCAGGGAAAGGAGGACACTACTCAAATGATGAAGTATAACAAATGAATAAAATATCACTATTACACTTTTTTTGTGTTAATTCTAGGTTTTTTCAGGGATAATAATGACATTCATGTTACTATCCATTCTATAAACCACCATGTAAGACCCTTGGTGGGATCAATTATAGTGGTCATCCCTTTGTGTTAGAAATATGACATCGATGATTCCATGGGAGTTCTGAAAGGATCTAAATGATTACTCACTACCTCTTTAAAGACTGATAAGATACATAATATTGAGTACCCATGATTTCATCATGATAAATACCTCAAGAATAAATTTGATATTTAATAAAAAAAATTCTCTAGAGAAGGTGTGACACCACATCACACTATAGTACAAATAAATATGCCAACCTACATGGGACCTATTTTCCCTATTCCTAGTGATAAAAAAATTACAACATTTGTGTGCATGGATAAACCAGAGCATGCATGGAAGGTTTCAATCATACACTTTATAGTTCACCCCACAACCCTTTATTCATATGATTATATAATATAATGTTTCCTTTGAAGGTTTTTAGACTTTGTTGGGAGATAAAGAAAGTTAAAATATAAGATATTCCCTCGTTGTATGGGAGGATATCATGTCAAGAGAAGAGTTTTATAAGATGAATTTATAGTTCATAAGACACATTAGATATGTTTTAATGAATCCTTGTATCTTTTAATAAGAATTATGATTGTGAATATAAGAAATTTCATTTATGAGATTTTGTAACAATGGTTCATGTTTCATCTATGCTTTCATGTCGTATTGATAGTGAGGATAGGACCTGGTCAAGATTCATGTTGAAGCTTGTATGATAGTGGATGGTGGTTGCAGTCATGATGGTGATATAGAGATATAATAGTTATGGGAGTTTATGTATTTTAGGAGTTCATGCTGTAGAGTGAACTATCACTACATGAAATGAAATGTGGACTGGATTCTAGTTGTTTGGTTGATTTTAAAAAATAGTTTTGGTATGTATACTTTAGTTTCACCAAGAACATGTAGAGTCACCAAAGGAGTATCAAAGGGATTTTAAATTCTCATTACTCTTGAATGTTTTGTACTGTAATATTAATAGTCATGGATATTAATATATGACCTTATTTTATTCTAGGACAAGATAAATAGTGTTTGATCAAGTAGATTTCATAAAAGACATGGAGGAATTTAAAAATAAAAATTGACCACTAGATAAGTGATCAATCAACCCCAGAGGGGAGTTGTAAGGGATTTAACCTATGGAGATTATTATAGTTATGTTTATCCCTTATTTTTCATAGTTTTCCCATTGTGTAATTGTTCATTTCTTGCTTTGGATGATTATTATATCGGGTAAGTATTATAATTTTATTCAATATTTTATTAGTTTATTTATTTTATTATCTCTTCTACATAGTATGGTTTACTCATTGTCAATGACCACTTTACAATGACTGGCTAAACCCATAGGCGAGAGTTGAAACAATTTAAGGGGTTGTGTATATATTCTTTGATTCTCCTTCACTTGTGAGATGATTTTATTTGGTATCATGATAAAATATATTTCTCTATCATATTCTTTATTAAAAAATTTATCTAATGGGTTTAGTAGTGAATGAAACACAGTTCAATATAGATAATTAATTCACGAACAATAAATTCGATTATTATTTTGCACATCAAATCCAAACATAATTCACGTTAGTCATTTTTGTTATTTGGATTATGATAGTGGTATTATAGGGTTTTTTGATATAAATTTACTAAATATATATTAATTAAATTTACTATAATGAAACTATTAAGCATGATTATTTTTAATGTGAATTTAGGCTAATTTTATTATTAAAACCATAGTCTAATATTGATTCCCCTCTCTTCAAATTTTTGTCTATCTTTCAACTACTTTAATTTGAGTCATTTTCAGTTTATGTTTATTTAAGAATTTAACTTTGAGTCATAAAAATCTCATGAATGTTTGATATTTAGTCTATATTTTGTATCTGGGTTTCCCTCTTGCTCATAGGATCAACCTCATTATTTCACTATACTATGCCATAATAGTTAGTGTTGGGATGAGGAATATAAATTTTTAATTTTTTCAATTATGGGGATGCAATGATTCCCTATGATGGGTTAATTTTTTAGGGATCTCATGGATTGTAGGATTTCACGCCATGAAGTGCAGTATCATTGGGTGAAAATTATTTCAACAGGATAACCATGACCCTGTGAGGTAAATCCATTTTGAATTAATGAACATACCATAAACCATGGCCATTTGGTTCTTTGGACACACCATGAATAATTATTTTTTTTATATCCAAGACATTTTAGTTCTTTGGTTATAACATAAACCAAAACTTGTTATGATTCACCACAACATGGTCTGTAATCATGATTCCCATAACTATGTTGAAATGTTTTGACAACTATAACATGAAAGTATTGGAAAATGATATGATATTTTTTATCAAACTTTTATATGAATGTTTCACTTAAACCATACTATGGTCTTAAAACTTTTATAAGACTATGACCATTTTACCTAACATTTATATTGTATTTTATTAATATTTAAGAACTAAAACTGTTTTGAACTTGGATATATCGTGTAATAAGAAAAAGAAAATTTTAAAGTTTCTTAATCCATTAAAATAATAAATAAAAATAAAATGGAAGAGGAATTGATACCATAAATGGGTTTTGGAGGGGATATCACTTATCCAAATTTAGGGTAAAACATCAACCAAAATTGATTAAAAACATAGTATATTCCATTCATATTGAACTACATCAATAAAGAAAATAAGACCAACCTCTTCTTCGATGATTCAAATCTTTAAAAAAATTTCACTATGAGACTAATTCCATCACTGAGAAGAATACAATGGGATCCTTACACTTTTTATATCTATAGGCTTTGATATTCTCCCAATTCTTAGGGATAATTCCCTATTTTTCATGGTTTTATTAAACCTGGGGTTAAAGAGAAATATGGAAAGAAAGAATGAGATCTAGATGAGGAGTTTCATAGAATTTGAATGCACTCATAATAACAAACCATGAAACACATTATATATAATTCCCCAACCCCATAAGCCTGGAGATGGTGCATTATTTTAATACATTGGCATGATTATAAGGAATCAAGTCTCGAAGGACACATCAGTTTAGAAGTCTTGGAAAATAGATTACATACATGAATGTTACATTACACTTTCTAACATATAACAAAACATAAATAATACTTTGAGAACACCATTGTTCTCTTTTATTATCCCTGCATATCAATCATAGAACACTTCATGGGATACTAGGAAAATAAAACATAATAAAGCACTGAGTTCAGATGCTCAGTAAGGGTAAATAATCTAGTAGAAGCTATAAAATTTTAAGGTAAGATGTGTAATAAATGCAATAGAATTTTAAACATAAACTTGTACATAATATGGAAAAAATAAATCAAACATTACCATATAAATATGCACATGAATATTTTACTAGTTGAATAATCATATGTAATAACACTTTCATAATGAGGGAATGCATAATTCCAGACATCATAACCACATAGTAAAGACCTCATGCCAAGACTACAAATAATATTTTTCCAAGGACTTGTTACAAAACATCATATTGTCTCCTGAGACCTACTGATGCATTGAGGATCTATAGAGGGCTCCACCCATCACTGACTAAGTCCAATTCATTCCTCATGTGAAAATGTTGAAACATAACATAAACATTCGTATTAAAACTAGCATACGAAATGTCAATACTTTAACCATAAACCATGAATGGTAAAAAATAGCATATCCATGGTCAAAAATATCATAAATCATTCAATACAATATAGAAGATTGTATTATAATAAATCAAACTCAATTAAGAATAATATTCAGTAAAGGATGTTGACATAGTTGAAAATGATCAGTAAAACTCTCTGAGAGAAATTTCCCTTTTCATGAAATCATTTAAAAGTAACACAATTTAGAAAGGAAGACATTTAAAAGAAATTTTTGAATCAAAGTGTCCCATACCACTTTGATATTTTTGAAAGAAATTTTAATTTCAAAACATTTATGTCCATATAAATAAATCCTTAAAACCATTTTTAAAATATGAACATTAATGAGAAATATTTAGAAGAAAAATATTTAAACCATTTAAAATTATGTTTTAGTTAAGGAGTACCTTAAAAATAATCCTTTTGAAAAATATTATATAAAACATGGACATGTATACTAATTATGTCTCAGTAAAAACTTACACATAAGCAATCTCAGATAATAATTAAATTGATGAATTAACCCTTACCTTGTACTTTCCGTTAGTAGAGGGTATATTTAACCTTCTGTATAATTACCATAGTATGTTATTAAATTACACCAGAACCATATTAATTTTCATGATATAATATATGATTCATTTATTACTTTATACTACCCATTTAATAATAATTTCCATTTTAAAGTAACATTTCGGGTAATAATTGCTTTTTTATTGTACTTGTTTTAGCTTATTATTATTGATAGTATCACTTGGGTCATGAATTAAATAATTCCATAATATTAAACAAGATGTATATATCATATATATTCAGAATTTAAATTTGTATAATAGATAGATATATGAAATGGAAGCACCATTCATGGAGACGGTAGTCCGTACATACACATGAACGTTGTTTCTGTTTTCTTATCATATAGTATAGAAGTATGTAAACAACATATATTTATATACATAAATATATATGATTCCAGTAGAAATATTATTTCATATACATCATAATTAATAAATATATTTATTTTTATAAAAATTCTTGAAGGGTGATCGTTGAAGATGAATCTCATCACGTCACGGAGACGGTAAGCCATACATACGCACGAGAGACAATATCATTCTATTGATGGTGAAATGGTGTTTAATTGGATGGTATATTACATATACAGAATAATTATCATGTTATATTCACTATTTAAATTAATTTTACTCATTATTATACCCATCTAAATAATGTAGTGTTGAATAACAAACTACACCACGACGTGGAGACGGTAAGCCATACGTACGCATGTATGGAGACTTTGTCATTCATAGGATGAATAGAATAATTAATATAATTCTACCATATTCATAATAATGTCACAGTATTTATAGTTTTCTGTAGTCATTAATTTGGTAGGGAAACAATAAAGAAAGAGGAAGTGGAAGAAGAAAAGAACTTTGGAAGAGGTGATGAAATTATTATCTCTTATTCGGGTGTTCCATTTTGATTTGATCAAAATGGATACATAGGATGGATTTATGATCCAATTAAGGCCTATATGTTTAATTTAGGGTAGTTTGGAGGATAATTAGGAAGGGTTTGGCTGATAAAAATGGCTTTGGAGGTGTAATTTTATAGAATTGGAAGTAACCTTTTATAATAGAGGTGAAGATAACTTTAGGAAAATCATGAAATATTATTTTATTATAAAATAATTTTTGGTTTATAATGGATAAAAATGGATTTATTTTGAGTATAAGGTGGGGATAGGTCGTAATAATCTCAACCAATAGGTTTTATACAAGTTTAGGTCACCATATTAACCTTATATTTTAGATTTAACTCTTAGTTAAATAGTTTATCCTTTACAATGTCTTCTTGTATTTTTATATTACATAGTTAAATAACATACTATAAAATGACAAGTGAACCCCAAGTGGTTAATTAATGAATTATTTATCATTATATGAGTAATTTGGCCAAACCTTATATTTTTAAGAATATTATATCATTTAATAATATAGTATTTGATTTAAAAACCCATTTATGTCAATTTTGACACTATTTAGTATTTGGTATTTGTGAAAGTCAACAAAACCTGATTACTTAGATCAAAATAGATTAAATCAATTCTAACATGTCATATTAACCTAGAAAATTAGTGGAAAGCATCAAAATTCTCAATTTACATTTATTTTTATATTTATAATATCAATTAATTTAATCTTTGATTAGTAAAGTAACTACTGCATCATTTTTGTGTCGTAAATAAATTTAATGTTTTAATGTCTAAAAATTATAAATAAAATACCATGCTATAGGAAATATTTTTATCTTTCTAATGAATAATTATAGGCTAATTTATATTATGTGTAACACTATATTAAAAATTATTTAGTTATTAAAATTTGAACTAAATACTTTTAAATATTCATTAAATAGAAAATAATAATTGTCCAAATCTGACCTAAATGAATCAGAAGAATATTATTTTTGTCCTAAGATTTATTTTGGTCGAAATACACTTATCCAATAGAATTAAAACATGTGTTGGGATAATTTTAATACTATTTTTACCTTTAATTACCTTATTTACTTTTAACCATGGTAAATAAAATTCAAAAGTTACTATTCACCAAAAATTATTTTCATATTATTGAACTATATTTTACTTACTTATGTAATCCTTGTCTCTTGGATTTTTGAAATTCAATTCATAGAAGTGGTAAAATTACGTTTTATGCAAATTTGCTAATGTGCCTAGATGGTGGGTAAAAGACGTTAAAAAAGTTCAATAAAATTTTATATGTCTAATCTTATTATAAAATGACTCCAATTAATTAAATTGGAATAATATATGTATTATCTATCTATTTTTACTTTATGATAATTTTTTAATGAAATGTAAATATTTAAATGAAAATGTTGATTTTTATCTATAACATCAAAAATTGAATGTTTTGAGAAAAAATACCAAAAATTAACCCTAAGATAATTTTGATATTATCAATACAAAAATGTAGTCTATTTTACCAAATTCAAAACATATTAGTTTCATTAATTAATTTAAAATTAATTCCTCTTGTCAAAACCAAAAAGCAGGTTTTTAAAATGTAAAAAACATCAAAAGATTGACACGTGTTTATGTCCAATTTAAATGTGAAATTACTTATAATGAACTAAATTATATTATATGATAAAAATATAATCTAATTATACTTTAAAACAACTCAAATGAATAATTTAACACTAAACATTATTTCGGTTAAAAAATTTGTTTCCAATTAAAATTTATTATTTTGACTATTCATCAAAATATGAAAATTGTCAGAAAAATACCAAAAATTTATCGAATCTAAATTTTTAAGTCCTTCTTATGAAGTAGAAGTTTATTTTGACAAATTGAATATATAAAAGTGTCAAATATTGGATTTAAAAAGCATTCTCCATTAAAAGGTGGTAAAATTGCATTTTTTGAACAATACATCCTTTATCTGAAAAATTGAGTTTGTTCTTATATTTTGTATAAGAAACAGATAATATGGATGTTAAAATTATATGGAGTATATAAAATTCAAAATTCAGTTAAAACTATTCATAAACGTTTTTTGAACAACTAGTTTCGTAAGTTGGGGTGTGCTCGAACTCGGTGTTGCATGTAGCACAAGCTATTGAATTGTTTTAAAGAGATAACATACTATGATATCCTGGGGTGTTACATTATATAAATATAATAGGATACTCTATGAAGTCCAAATTTTTGTCTATATTGAATAAAATATTTCATAAATATTTTATGAGTTACAACATTTGTAACGTACAAAATATTCATTTTCAATTTAATTGTTAATTCTTAAATAATTAATTTGGATGTTTAAGATCCTCACAAAATCATTACATGATGATCAAATTGATGCATGATAGCTGAAGTGGAAGATGAAGGCCGAACCATGGGATATTCCAAATCATGTAAAACTATCATAAAGAAAACCACAACATACTGAACCTCCCTATAATTTGGTTCACACCAACGTAGACCTTTATGTGGTTTAAACTGCCACACTATTTTCTCTCATTTATTGCAGATTTCAATCATAGTCAACTATAGATTTCTTCCTAACTCAATCAATGGCCCCACAAAATAACACTAGAATATTCCATTAGATGATAATGATACCCCATAATTGATGACATTGAAAAACACTCAATTACTGATATTTGTGATCTCAAGATGATGTTTCTAGTATAAGATAGACCATTGATATATCTAAAATACACCTAAGTATCCTATAGTCACACAAACTAGAGTTTTATAGACATTACTTGAGACTATATTCACTTCAAAAATCCTCAATCCAAGTATACATCATCATGCTATCCTTGGTGTATACTGACATCTATTAGGATAGGCACTACACCGATATTATTACCTCATTTTATATTATTCAATAACTAAACTTTCTTTCTTCACCTAACCATTTCATATCAATAATCTCAAGACAAACATGATTCATAATCATAACTACCCTTTATTAATTCCACAACATATTCTGGGTTAGTTCTAACACTCACACTGAACCTCAACCATCCGGGTATTGGTTCACCCAATATGTCACACTCGACGTTCTCTATAGACCACATATGATAAGGGTCACATTACCAAAAAAATCAATGGTGTGCTCAAAAGTATAGGGTTTACCTTAACTATATTTTTATAAATCACTGAACTACATGGATTCCATTATCACAAAATAATCACAAGACATAATAAAAAATCATTATAACCAACTCATACTCCATAAACCTCAACCGAATTTTATTAAAACTATGATATTAGTCCAACATGTTACCACAACAGCTGGGTCTCATTGTCATTTCACATAAATCTCACATATATGAAACCAAAATGTTATTCTGAAACAACAATCATTACCGAAGGGTAAAAATTTAAAATTTACCTAAAACATTTGATGTCCCCAACCATTGTTATAAAACAACCACATAAAGGTTTATATGAATCTCCATCCATTTTCCATCAAAACTACAACAAGTGCCCCATATATTTTCAACAATGACCATTCTTTAGTGATTGTGGGACCATTGATATAATATTTCCAATACTTATACACCAAAATCAATCCAAAAGTCCCTTTAATTTTAGTTTATAGAGATGATTATCACTCATCCTATCCTCTAAAATCTCATTACCCCAATTATGATTCTATTTAGATATCACATTAATTTTGGTAACCAAAAAAGTTACAAAAACCATGACCTACACTTCCAATTCATGTATGAATACCTTAGAGTAGGTGTTAAGGAGTAATGATACAAAACATACCTGCACCATATCATCAAGTTCAGTGATCCATCATAAGATCATTTTCCTACAGGTATGATACAAATCATAACAACCATTCATACTCAACATCATACACTACCACTAATCACAAAAAATTTTGGATCATTATAAGCTCCCGAAACATCCCAGGATTTAATTTATTTTACAAAAAACTATCATAAAAAGGGAGTATATATTAATCAAATATTTTCAAAGGAGAATACATAGAATTCACACCTCTATGTGAAGTTGAATTGTTATTATTTATAGGAAATGAAATGAAGATACATGTTGGATCCAAAATATATATAAGACTATTGACCCAATAAAATATTTGAGAATTGAATCATATATTAAATAACTAAATACTCTAATTACACTAAAATTCACTCAAACTAGTAATAATTTTAATAAAAAAAGAAAAACTAGTGAAGAATCTCCCTCAAATAGGGATGTATATATTGTGAAATCTATGTTTGGAGTATAAAATGTTGAACTGTGGTCCCAGTAAAACTATAGTAAAGATTTAAGTGAGCATGTAGTAAGTACTAACATGGAAAATTTATTTTTATACCACTCTAAATGTTGGAAAATGAAATGATAGTCAACCTTGATATGTTCTATGCACTCATAGAAGATAATATTTTTTTGTAATCTTTATGGCTATCAGATTGCCATAGTATATCTAGTTTGGCTAACATAATGGAATCCCAATATCATGAAGTAAATATCATACCCAAAGAATATCTTCAGCGATTTTATGAAGTGATTGAAATCCAAATTAGAAAATTAAATGGGAGATAATATTTTGTTTCTTACTTCTCTAGGTGATGTTATTTCCATAAATAAGGTTAGAAAATCTTGATGTGTAATTTTAAGAAGATAAGAAATTGGAATAGTTAGTAATAAAAAATGCATCAATAATATAGTGGCCTTAATTTGAGTAAAATACATCTAGGATTCTATTTAACATAGAGGTTAATGTGCAGAATAGCCTCCCATTAGAGAACTATGGATTTCTCTATGAATTAACTGACTTTAATGACAACATAAGCAATTAAAGGTTGATTCATAGTGAGATAATTGATCTTAAAAATAATATAACAGTAAAAAATGGATGATAAAATAATAGAATGTCAAAATGTAATTCCTTTTTACTAGGATAAAGTGGAATATCAAGTTATGTTTCATGAGATAGGCTAGTCACCTGAAGGATATCCTAATAATAACATCATTGGGTGAGAGAGATACCTCATGTGATTATAGAAAAATTAAATTTTGAAACATTAAATCATGGGACCTAGGTTTTTGGTGTTAAATTGTTATTGTGGATATAATTTGAGATTATAAATCCCATATGATCCATTAATAGTAATAATGATATCATCACTGTAATTTATCAATAAAATGTGTCCATATATTTTATAGTAGTAGAATATAGATGAATTGTTCATACTATGATAAATTATATATGAGGTAAACATATTAATTTTTTTCTAGAACCATGTATGATAGAATTTATTGATACCATAAAGTGTGCTATAAAATTGAAAACCCATAGAATGAGAATTTGAAGCCATAAATTATGGGGTTTGGTTCATATAAACTTCTTCTTTTAGAATCCCATGAAAGAAATCCATTTTAAAATCATGTTGATAAAGAGTAAAATGAGAGGATTTAGCCACAAAGATAAGTATATGAACATAGGATATCTTTCACCCTCAGAAGAATGTGTAAAACTAGTATACTCCATATATTTGAGGATACCTATTGAAAATAATATATGATTTTAGTTTATTGATATTGCCATCAATATTAAAACATATCATGAAAATCAATTTTCATTCCAATACATTATTAGGGTGGTGGAACAATGTAACATGTATGGTTTACATTGAGAGACTATAATTTTTCATGCATTTCAGGGATTCTTCTAGGATGATATTTAGTAGGAATTAGTAAACAAGGGGTGAGTTATGTAAGATCAAGTATCTTTTCATAAAGCTATGGGGAACCCACCTAGAGACGTGTCTTACACTACTAGAATTTTGGGATATAATCATGCATCTACACCAATGGTTTAGAATAAATATTATTATAGAGTGAATTACAGTACCCTATACCAGTGGTTTTTAAAAACCATTGGTAATTGGTAATCTATACAAACAGTTTTAAGAAACTATCAGTATAATGTAACAAAATATGGGGCCCATAGCCTCCCCTCCTTTCAAGACACCTAATTTCTCCCTACCACATGAGGTGGACTCTCCTATATTATTCTCATTAATCTCCCCTCACTCATCATGTTTTTGATTTCATTCTTCTTTAACACCGAATTGGTGAATTCTAAATCCATTATCTATTCTACTAAGCCTCATTTTCATTTTTATCTAGGTATCAAACACTAACTAAAATCCTATTTGGAAAATTTATTCTTGATTTATTTAATGAAGGTTTAATTAGATTAAATTTATTATAATATTATGGAGTAAATTTTATCATAGTTGATGAATTTTTTAATTTAGATACTGACTACATCTATATAAATCCAATATAAAGCTATTTGTTGTGTAATATATATTGGGTGATTATGTAATTATTTATTATAGAGTGAAATGTTTGAATAATCAAGTTGATAATCAATAAAAGATCATTTAATAGTCACTCAATGACTCTACCTAATATAATAGTATTCATTAATTGTTGCCTCTTCCATGTCCAATACAATTTTTGGGTCACCACTAGTATGAATGGACTATATCAAATTTCATCACTTATTCCTTGTTTGGCTATATACTAGTATACTTTCATGTATTTCATATTAAAATTAATATTTTTATTATATTATTGGAAACATTTTAAAAATATATGATACTGAAATATTTCGTAATAGTATTATTAATGTTTCATTGATAAAAAATGATCAATACCAATAGTATTCATGTTAGGTGGGACAATATTTTAATTATTGAATAAATGTTTTCTATAATAAATTAATATTTATTTAATTATATTTAATTTTACATTCAAAACAAGGATTTTATTTTAAAATGAATTTCTTCATAAATACATATGTATTTAATTGTATTTATTTCTATCCAAACCAGTATGAACTGAACTTAATTGAATACAAAATATTAAAACTGTATAAAATAAAATGAAAAATAATTCTAATGATTTAAATTTGTATTTAAATGATTTATATTTTTCATGAATTATTTAATTATATGTCACGACTCGTCCTTAGGACCCGTGTCGTGACTACCCCAAGCCTGCCTCCAATAGGCCAGGGGCTGGCGACTAGCACCAAGGCATAAATCCCGACAAAAAGGGGAAGGCATTGCCTTTAAAAAGTAAACAAACACCACAGAGTAAGCAAGATGAATTAAGAAATAATTAAAACTGGGTACAATAGTAAGTGCGGAAAGAAAATGTGCTAGAATACAAACCCAAACTGAAAGTAAAGTACAACTGGAAAGGAAGTATAGCAACTGAAAGTAAAGCAGCAACGTCGAGCCATCCACTGGAAGTCCCACATGAAGGGTGGGTACAGATAACCTCCTTAGCTCCTTGGGTCTAGCTGTCCGCTCCGTGTATGTCTCGCCCAGTGGTCCACCTCCAGGTACCGACTTTCTCCACAAGCCTCAACTACGATCAGTGCTGTCAGTTGTCTGCATCCAGCACAATGTAGTGCGTGCATAGCCCGTGCAGGGGTGAGTATATGCTACTCAGTAGGGACCCCGAGACCCCCGAAGGCCTCCCAGAATCAGAAAAGGATAATCCAAAAAGGAAAGATTCAATCACGAAGTAACAACCAACACTACTTAGGTATATGCCCATACATATACCTAAGTCATCAATTCTCGTTCGACTCCAACATCCGAGCCCAAGTTCGATTACATCCACATAGGAGTACAACCTAATCCACACAGGATGTCACAACCCAATCCACATAGGAAAGAATGTCAATCATATTGAAGATATTGATTGAAATTCAAGACTCAGCTCACACAGGTATACTTCTTAGTAAGGTGATAGAGATGATCAGATGTAGCCACTGATTCATCTAAGCTGGGACCCACGTAGGATACTAAACCGGCTAAGCTGTCGGACCCACATAGGATACAGACCAGCTACTCTGCCAGACCCACGTAGGATAGCAAGAACAGAGTCAAACACTACCAGACCCACGTAAGATACTAGAACAGTAGCCATCTCCGTCGAACCCACAGAGGATTTCAGTACGGTCTTCATCGCTGCCGAACCGACGGAGGATTTCAGTGCAGTCTTCATCACTGCTGAACCCATAGAGGATTTCAGTGCATTCTTCATCATCGTCGAACCCACAGACGATTTCTAAACAGTCTTCATCACTGCTGAACCCATAGAGGATTTCAGTGCAGTCTTCATCACTACCGAACCCACAGAGGATTTTAGTGCAATCGTTGTCGCAGTCGCAGCTAGCTCTAGGGTTCTCGCACACAACAGGCTCGATTCCGGGAGGGTCCGCTCCACGAACCAAGGGGTCGATACATCGACTGACATGTAGTCCAGATTTTATGTATCTCAAAGTTCTATCTCGACAAGAGGAACTCAACGTGACATACGACGCATCAATCGGACGCCCGGTCTGAGAGTTATAGACTTTTTCATTTGAGGGGCCCAGTTGGGTTTTAAGTCAAAACCAACCCAACCGCACTCCAACGGTGTCTAAACCTCGAGAGGAGTAAGAAAAAAGGTCCGTCTCACTAAGAAAAATCCAACAAAGTCGACGGCACGTCAATCGGACGTCCGAAGCTCAAGTTACAAGTGTTTCCACTCCGAGGGTCCGGTTGGTTTCGTGTTTGAACCAAACTGGATGTACAAAAAGTTTTCCAAAACATTGAGTGTAATATACCGAGATGACCGTCTAGATCCAAGGATTGTATCGCAACTAATGGTGCATCGATCGGAGGTCTGTAGCCCAAGTTATGGGCAAACGAATGAACCTGACCAGTTTTAGGGGGTTTTAGGCCCGGACCGACCTGGCCCGAGACCCCCTGGGTCGGCCCGGCCTGGTGCGGCCGGTCCGACATGGGTGGCCCGTTGGACCGGTGCGGGCGTGCGCCGCACGGCCAGCTCGGGTTTGGCCGAGCCGTTGCGGGAAGGGGGCAGTTGCCTGCCTTGATTGAACCGTGGCCCCATGTGGGGGCTGCTGCCTTTTCCAGCTGGGGGTTACAACCCCCAGATCCTTCTGAAATGGACGGCCTGGTCCGGCTGGCCGGTGATGCCGCCGCGGGACCCCGCGGTCCTGGCCCTCCGAGGTGCCGGCGGCTGGCGGTTCGGGCCGCCCCACCTTGCACTGCCGCGGCTTTGAGTCGCGGCCTTGTCTGACCGGTGCAGCGCGACGGCGCCACACCCCTTCACCGCGGCCTCTGCTCCGGCCGTAACCACTTCGTGGTTCTCTGGAGCGGCGCGACGGCACCACGTCTTTGTTCGGTTTCAGCGGCGCGGCGCGACGACGCCGGGCTTCTTCTCCCATTCTTCTTTGTTTCCGCGCGGTGCCATTGCACCGCGCTACCTCTGTTCGTGCCGCGACAAACACATCATCAAAAGGGAGAGGAGGGTTGGCCGTGTTCATGTAGTCCGGCCCCCTCCCGTTAATCCGATATCAAGCGGCTAAGAAAAAGACGTCTGAATGGTCAAGAATATTCATGAACCAAAATCAAACCCCTACCTCAATGAAGTCGTCGAACGAGGTTTATCGCGGGAAAGGGATGTCGCGGAAAACGACATCGTGAAAGGAGGATCGTCGGCGTCGCGGTACAGAGCATTGCGGTACATGGCATCGCGGAGAAGAGGACCGTCGGCGTCGCGGTAAACGGATTCATGTCGTCGATCTCTGAGGAATCAGCATTATTCGTCTTCCTTCATCGGAGGTCGGCGTTCTTCGTTGGTGATGGTGTGTTCTTCGCATTCTACAAGGAGGAAGATGAAGATTTCCAGGCTTGAGAAAATCCTCTCCAACCTTCTCACACAACGAAATAAACCATAATGAAATAAGACATTGTCTTTTTTAATTAACACACACAAGCCAACATTCAATTCAAAATTCAAAATGAATCCAAGAATTGATTACATAACTTAATTCAATTCATTAATAAGGAGAGTTGAATTGGATTTTAAAAGGGGTGCAGGTGAGTTACTTATTAAATGCACGAGAGGGAGGTTAAAATGGATTTGAAGGGGTGGGGCTCGTGTGGGACCCACTTCACTAATATCCTACCTGGGGGAGTTAGGATATTAGTGGGTCCCACTCCAACCACCAAGCATAGGTTTAAACTACCTAGAATAGAAATAAAATTTGTAGCACAATATTTTATTTTATTCTTTAGTTAACCCATTTAATTAAAAACCTCACCTGAGCAAACGCAACTCTGGAAAAGGAGTTCTTAAGCAATTATCGGTGGTACGGTTCAATCGGTGACCTCGGATTTCGGTTCCGAGCACCTGTTCAAAAGCTAGGAAAATGTGCTCATTCGTTTACTAAACGTACCCGAGCTAAACTTCAGAAATTGATTCCGGGCACACCGGGCCTCGGAATCAGGTGCTGTCAAAAACTACATTCTTGTAAAATCCCAAAGAAATTTCAGAAAAAAATTTCGTTGAATTTTACAGGTCTTTACATTACTCCCACCTTAGAGCTTTACGTCCTCATAAAGATACATCATAAACTAGGGGAACAAATGTGGGTACTAAGCACGCATATGAGCCTACCACTCCCAAGTGCTCTCCTGGAGGTTCCCGTGCTGCCATCTAATGCGCACTAGAGGTATCGAACGTCCACGTAGAACCCACTCCTGTCGATCCTCGATCTCCACCGGGACCTCCGCAAAAGTCTCCCCATCGTCAATGTCCAACTCCCCATGGTCGATGATATGCGTTGGGTCATGCATGTATCTCCTCAGTTGAGTTACGTGGAAGACGTCGTGCACCCGGTGCAATTGAGGTGGCAGAGCCAGGCGATAAGCCACCTCGCCTATCCTGCTGAGGACCTTGAATGGTCCGATGAAGCGCGGAGATAACTTTCTGCACCAGTCAAATCTCCGTAATCCACGTCGAGGTGAGACCTGCAAGAAGACGTGGTCTCCATCCTCGAACTCCAATGGCCTCTGCCTTCTGTCAGCATAAGACTTCTGCCGGCTCTGAGCTATCCTCATCCACTCCTGGATGACCTAGACCTTCTCTGTCATGGCCTGGACCATCTCCGGTCCCACAAGTGCTGACTCCCCAGGGTTTGTCCAGCAAAAAGGTGATCTGCAAGGTCGGCTTTACAATGCCTCATATGGTGCCATCCCGATGGTGGAGTGGTAGCTGTTGTTGTACGCGAACTCCGCCAAGGGTAGGTGGTCCTCCTAGCTGCGACCAAAGTTGATGAAACATGCACGGATCATGTCCTCAAGAGTCTGAATTGTCCTCTCTGTCTGACCATCTGTCTGAGGGTGAAAGGCGGTGCTTAGACGTAGTTGCGCCCCGAATGCCTCCTACAACCCCTTCCAAAGTCGGGAAGTAAAGTGAGCATCTCGATCAGAGACGATAGATGATGGGACACCATGAAACCGTACAATCTCCTATACGTAGAGGCATCCCAAGCTCTCCACTGAGCCCTACTCTCTGATGGGTAAGAAGTGGGCCGACTTGGTGAGTCGGTCGACAATCACCCACATGGAGTTGTGACCTCTAGAAGTTCGTGGAAGTACAGTCACGAAATCCATAGATACCCCATCCAACTTCCACTCCGGGACCTCCAAGGGATGTACCAAGCCTGCTGGTACCTGGTGCTCCACCTTCACCTGCTGACAGGTGAGGCATCGAGAAACAAACTCAGCTATAGCCTTCATCATACCTGGCCACCAATGCTGTCGTCTGAGATCCTGGTATATCTTTTCCACTCTTGGATGTACCGCTAAAGGGGAAGTGTGAAAATCTCACAGCACCTCCTCCTGTAAAGCAACTGGTACCATGGTACGTCCTCTAAAAAGGACAACGTGCTCTCCTCCTACAGAGAATCCATCAGGTTCCTGTCCTGAGGATATCTGTGCACGCTGCGTCTCACAATCAGCATCCCCACGTTGTGCCTCTATGACCCTCTATAGTAGTGGAGGAGTGACTGTGAGTGACTGAAGAAAGGCTGCACCATCTCTATCCAAGAAGGATATCTACAAAGTGGCTAGCTACTCTGTCGCATCCCCGAGTAGCTGAATGCCCGTCCTCCTGCTGAGAGCATCAGCTACAACGTTCCCCTTTCCAGGAGTATAGACAATCTCAAAGTCATAGTCATGGAGGAACTCGAGTCATTGTCGTTGTCTCAGATTCAGGTCCTTCTGTGAGAAGATGTACCTGAGACTCTGGTGGTCAGATTAGACTGTAAAGCGCTCGCTCATCAGATAGTGTCGCCACATCTTCAGAGCGAAGACCACTGCTGCTAACTCCCGGTCATGGGTAGCGTAGTTCTGCTCATTCTGCCTCAACTAATGTGATCCATAGGTGATCACGGACCGTACCTGCGTCAGGACACATCCGAGTCCGGTCCCTGATGCATCGTAGTAGACTACGTACCCTACTCCCTCCTCTGATAGCCTCAAGATATGTGCGTTGGTCAATCTCTGTCTCAGCTCCTGGAAGCTCTGTTGACATCTGTATGACCACACAAAGGGTTTCCCCTTCTTCGTCAAAGCTGAGAGTGGTGCCAAAACTCTGGAAAAGTCTGGCACAAATCTCTTGTAGTACCCAACAAGACCCAAGAAACTCCACACCTCTGTCACGCACCTTGGTGGCTCCCAAGTTTGCACTACCTCGATCTTCGTAGGATCCACCGCAACTCCCACCTCAGAGATGGAGTGTCCCAAGAAGTGGACCTCACGTAACCATAACTGAAACTTTGAGAGCTTACCATAAAGCTGGTGCTCTCAGACTGTGTCCAGTACAACCCGCAAGTGGTAGGCGTGCTCCTCCTCAGTGGTCGAGTATATCAAAATGTCATTGATGAAGACCATGACAAATTGATCGAGGTATGGATGAAAGATGATGTTCATGAGACCCATGAAAACTTCTAGAGCATTGGTTACGCTGAAAGGCATAACCAAGAACTCATAGTGGCCATACCGACTTCTGAAGGCCATCTTCTGCACGTCCTCGTCTCGAACTCTGAGATGATGATAGCCTGATCTAAGGTATATCTTCAAGAACCACCGTGCTCCCTTGAGAAGATCGAAGAGGTCATCAATAATCAGTAGTGCATACTTGTTCCTCACAGTCACCTAGTTCAGGAGATGATTGTCGACACACAGTCACAAGCTCCCGTCCGACTTCTTGGAGAACAATATCGGTGAAGCGCAGGGTGAAACACTGGGTCAGATGAACCCCTTGCTCTGTAAGTCCTCCAACTGTACCTGTAGCTCTCGAAGCTCAGCAGGATCCATCTGATATGATGGAGTGGATATCGGAGCTGTCCCAGGGTACAGGTCAATATAAAAGTCTACCTCTCTGCGAGGAGGTAGTCCTGGAACGTCATCAGGGAAAACGTCTACATACTGATCCACCACTACAGGAATACTCGGACTCCGCACGTCAACTTCTCCTAGGATGAGGCTAGCCGAATGATGAGTGATGGTTTGTCCTCTCCTCTGCGTGAGTCCATCCTACGCTGCAAAGGATCCCTTCTCGCCAGTGAAGGTGAACCTGCTCCCATCGGTGCGAACACACCGCACCTTGCGCCTAATACAGTCGATCTGAGCAGGGACTGTAGATAACCAATACATGCCCAAGATGACGTCGTAAGGCCTCGACACTGTAACAACCCAAAGTTTCATGAATGGAAACCCCCCTTGATTTAATTAAATGTCTCTTTATATAAAATGTTTTTATAAGATTTCAAATTCTATGGTTTTATGTTAAGATTTTTGTCCGCTGCTAAAATAGTCGTTGAACAATGATCGCATGATTAGTATAAATATAGGACCTTAACAAATCCAATTTACTCCGACAAAAGAAGTGGTGGCCTCATCCAATAGAATTGACCCATACGAAGCCCATTCGTCGGAGCTCAAAAAGATGTGGCATCCTTGGGCTTCGCCCTTGACCAAGCCCAAGCTGAGCTTCACCATGTCAAGCTCGAACGGGACCGTCTACAGGAAAAGTGGAAGTTGATAGAGATTACCACTCAAGCGATGTTATCCGAGCCACCCCAAGAGTCTGTCACCATCACACACCTTACCTTTAGGTCTTATGCGGCTGTTTTAAGGGGTTATGTAACAAATAAGTAGTACTATGTTCATGTACATTATTTTTGTATATAATAATGAATATAATTTCTAGTCATTTTTGATACATTGTAAATAGTTTTTAAAGTACAAATGGGGTTTTTAGTTATTATTTAATTAAGAAATATATTTTATTAAATGAAGGGATTTTTGAAATAAATAATATTTTAATAAAATAATAATAATATTATTAAATCATTTTTTAAATATAAATGATCTTATAATTTTATGAATTCAATTAAATTTTTTAATAAGGTTTGAAAGCCATTTCTGTCAAAACTCGTGAATTTTCGATAAATGTCGGTTTTTATTTTAAAAGATAAAATTCACATATTTAGAAAATTATTTAGATAAAATAAATGTTATTTTTGGAATCAGGACGTCAAAATTATCCAACGGTGAATTTTTCATAATTTTCTGAGACAATCAAATTTTTGGGTAAAAATTAAATACCGTTTAAATATATAATTTGTTTTATGACATCATAATGACCCAATGGTGATGTAATAAAATACCATAATCATTATGTTCGGCCAATATATGTTTTATCATCAAAATAATGTGATTTTGGGTTTTTTGACTTACTTTTCAAAGCATTAATGGATCCCTCAAGACATATTCAACACTTGGCCTTTTTAAATTAATTTCCATGGGAGTGTGACTCACCTCCACTTAAGAAACCTTATTATTTAGAGATGTTTGGACTTGGGCCTTATAAAATATTGTTTTTCTCTTCCATTTTCCAAAAACCATGGGCAAAAACCATGGGATGGTTTGTGGTTTGGATTAATTTAATGTAAGGGGACCCAAACCTAAATAATAAAGAATTCCCTCACCTTTCCTATATAAACCCACCCAAGATCCCACTTACTCCTCACTAAAATCCCTTGTAGCTCATCCAAACACTGCCCTACTCTCTTTAGAATCCTCCCAAGATTCCCCAAGCTCCCAAGAATCCTCTCACAAGCCTCTCTCTATCCTTGGAAGCACACTTCCAAGTAAGGGTTTTTTCTTCCTTTCTCATTTTTTTCAATTTTCTTTAAGTTGTATTGCCCTTTTAATTTCAATTATGAATGTTGGGGTATGGTTTTGCACCTCCCCCATACTTCCCTATTATTGTTTGAATGATGGGATACCCCTTTCTCTCTCATTAAATGCCTCCCATGTACACCAGTTACTATGCCGAAATTCCTAAAGGAACTTCTCTCTCTTCTTTTACATTCAAGAAATACTTTTGTATCATGAATATAAATTCCATTTCAATTGTTGGGACATATATATATATGACCTTCTTAATGTCCATTACATGTAAATATGATGAGTAACCCCTTTCTCTCTTATCAACCATTTTTATGAATTCTTATGTCACGCCGTTATGCTGTCGAAATCGCACCGATTTTCTAAGCCAATGTCATTGTTTGGGGAATACCATGCCCATTTCTCCATCAATTGTATTCACCTTTTTGCACATTTACTTATTGATTGTATAGTTTCATGTATGAATTTCACATTCCTTTATCGTGGAATAAATGATTATGTTTTATGAGTCCATGTTTTATGATCCATGTGGCACACTTATGCATGAAATAAAATGTTTAAGAAGGGTGCGCCCTTATAGCGCTCCAATGCATTGGGTAAAGTATATTATCATGATACATCATGTGCAATGAGTGTTGACTCATGATAATTCAAGTGAAACAAAGGTTTAATCGCGCTTCACATGCAATGAGGGTTTACTCATGCTTTATGTGCAATGAGCCTTGGCTCATGCTAATTCCATGTTAAGCGTTGTTGCCACATTTCCATGTTATGATTATCATGCTTTATCATGCCTTTATGTTCATGTTTATTTTATGATCTATTGATATTCCTATTTTCTAACATGTATTTTACTCCTCATGTTATTCTATGTGTACTCCCTTAATGGGCTTTATAGCTCACCCTTTTCTTATGCATGTCCTCAGGTTATCCCATGTAATGCTAAGTACGAGGGAATGTAGTGGTCATGTAAATGAAGTTTTCAATAAAGATGTTGTATTTCATGTTTTAAGTTTTTATTTAATGATCCTAAGCTCCAAAGACACTAATCATCTCGATCTTCTTTGTTGTATCAAGTGATGTTTTATGTAATAAATCATGTTTAAGTTGTAATAAAAAGCCAGGTTGTCATAGTTGGTATCAGAGGATAGGTTTAGTTATTTTTGGGATTAGGAAACCCTAGTAAAGCCTTAGATACAAGAATAAGTATAATAAAAACATCCCTAAGTTTTGTTAATTGCTGAGTAAGTGGTTTATCAAACAAATACATCTCTGTCTGGATACGAGCAGGTAGAGGCGACTCTAGCACAGATGTATCCTAGGGGTAAAACCCGAAACACCGCTTTGAGATAGACATAAATGGGAACTGGTGCACAACAATGGGCCTTGCTTCACTCTTGGTTACGACACTCCTGTGGGATATGTTTTGATAAATTCACAATCTTAGTATGAACCCTTATTAAGGGAAAAATGCCCCTACGAATATATGTTAGAATGTAGATCATGAAAAGCCTATATTGAAGCCTATAGACTCACGAGTTAAGGAAATGAAAGTTTATTTATAAGTCATCAACTTTTTTCTTTGGATTACCCTTCATGTGTTACCCCTAACTTTCCTTTTATTCCAGCCAATGGCTGGTAATAGGAGGACTCGGGCTAACAATCGTTGTGAAGATCAATGTGATGATTGTACTAATGAGATGCCAAATCCAATGGGAGTAGGAATCATGAACTTTGTCATGATTATCTCTCAGATAACTCAAGTTTTGAATAGAAACATGAGTCAAGAGGAACGTTCAACCCCCCCTAAGAAGGAAAAAGTCACTATCGAGAGCTTCATGAGACAAAGGCCTCCTACTTTTAGTTGATCATCTGATCCCACGATCGCTGAACAATGGATCAAATCCACTGAAAAGATATTCTCCATCCTCCAATGTTCTGAACAAGAGAAGGTTCTCCTAGTGGCTTATCGTATGGAGGGTGAAGCTGATCAATGGTGGACGTTGATAAAAAATACGAAGCCTGAGGAGGAGATCGAGGCGTTGGAATGGAAGGATTTCCAGAAGATATTTTTTGATAAATATTTTCCGCGCACCCTCCGGCTTAAGATGGAAAGGGACTTCTTTTCCCTCAAGAAAAAAGATGAAGAATCTGTTGGAGCGTACGAGGAAAACTTCATGAGGCTTGCATGATACGCTTCTGGTTTTTTCGTTACCCCCGAATGCAATGTTGACCACTTCTTTTGTGGGCTGAAGCCTAGCTTACGGAAAGCATTAGCGATCCGTGACTTCGACAGCTATGAGGAAATTGTCCGATGTGCCCTCAAGGTCAAAATGGAGATCGGGGAATCACATGGGTATCATGGGGACAAGAAGCGTAAGTTGGAATTCAATGCTGGTGTTCTGATGGATAAATCCAACGGTGCTAAGAAGTTCCAGCACCCCACTTGCCAAAAGTGCGGAAAGAAGAACCCTGGAAATTGCCTTAAGGGGACGAGAAAATGCTTCAGGTGTGGATGAGAAGGGAACCTAGCTGTTAACTGTCGGCAAGAAGGACCCGCGGCTGTGACAGAGGAGAGGAACACTCCGTTCGAACCTCAACGTGTTTTTCAATGCTACAAATGCAATGAACCAGGTCATTTTTCCAATCAGTGCCCTAATCGAAGGGTTATCTGAGGCAACCAACAACCTCCAAGACAGCAAGGAAGATCTTTTGCCATCACTTCTGCCAAAGTGAACCCCGAAAACGAAGTAGTGACTGGTACACTTGTTATTCATTCAAGAATAGTGAACGTACTTTTTGATTCAGGTTCTATGCATTCTTTTATATCTCAAAAGTTTAGTAGAAAAATCCCAGCACCACCACAAATCATGGAAGTAAAGATGTCGGTGAGTATGGAAATTGGGGAAATCATTGCATCCCATGAGTATAAGTCCTCCCCTGTTATAATCTGTGGATTGAATTTCCCGGAGAACCTCGTCATACTCCCTCTGGTGGAATTTGATGCAATTCTTGGCCTGGATTGGCTTTCCTAATATAGATCCAACATAAATTGTTGAGAGAGGGAAATCACACTCCATATGGAGAATCAACCCTCGATTCTTTACAAGTGTCAGGAGGAAGATGAATCTCTTTTAGCTCCATCATCTCAAGCATGGATATTACTGCCTTATGAGCACCCATATCTAGCTCAGATGATTGAGTCCAAGGAAGAAACCATCCTTGAAGAAATGCCTATTGTGAGAGAATTTGCTGAAGTGTTTCCCGAGGAACTGCCTGGTCTTCCTCTAAGAAGAGATGTTGAGTTCTCAATTGAACTTATACCTGGGGCGCTACCAATATCCAAGACTCCATATAGAATGGTTGTTGTAGAGATTGAAGAGCTGAAGAAACAACTACAGGAGAATCTGGATAAAGGGTTTATACGCCCAAGTGCTTCACCATGGGGTGCACCAGTCCTCTTCGTCAAGAAGAAGGATGGGTCAATGCGGCTTTGCATCGATTATCGTGAACTTAACAAAATCATGATAAAGAACAAGTATCATCTCCCAAGAATCGATGACTTGTTTGATCAACTGCGTGGAGCATAATACTTCTCCAAGGTGGATTTTCGTTCGGGATATTATCATGTAAGGGTGAAGAAGGAATATGTCCCCAAGACTGCTTTTCGTACAAGGTACGGGCACTATGAATTCATAGTAATGCCTTTCGAACTCACCAATGCTCCATCAATATTCATGGACTTGATGAATAGAGTCTTTAGAGATTACCTTGACAAATTTTTGGTAGTCTTTATAGATGATATTATAATATACTCCAAAACCAAGGAGGATCATGAGGAGCATTTAAAAACTATACTAGAGACTTTGCGAAAGGTAAAGCTCTATGGAAAGTACAACAAGTGTGAGTTCTGGTTGAAGGAGGTCTCATTCTTAGGCCATATCATCACAAGTAATGGGATATCTGTGGACCCCTCCAAAACAGATACAATTGAGGGATGGATGAGGCCAACATCGGTAATGGATATCCGTAGCTTCTTGGGGTCAGCTGGATATTATCGATGATTTTTGAGAAATTTCTCAGATTGTCCAACCCTCTTACTAAGCTAACTCGAAAGGGAGTAAAGTTTTCTTGGAGTGATGAATGCGACGAAATCTTCAAGGAATTGAAAATGAGGCTTATCACTGCACCCATTCTCACTTTACCCACAAGTGGGGAGCTTTTTGTGGTATTTAGTGATGCTTCGAAGAAGGGCTTAGGATATGTGCTAATGTAGAATGATAAAGTGATATCCTATGCCTCAAGGAAGTTGAAAATCCATGAGCGAAACTATCCAATGCATGATCTGGAGTTGGAGGCTGTGATCTTTGCCTTGAAAATCTGGTGGCATTATCTCTATAGAGAGAAATGTGAGATATATACTGACCACAAGAGTCTTAAATATATATTCACACAGAAAGAGCTTAATATGCGCCAGAGAAGATGGATAGAGCTCATCAAGGATTATGACGGTTCAATACATTACCACCCTGGGAAAGTGAACATGGTCGAAGATCCCCTAAGTAGAAAAGACCTATCAATTCTATCAATGATGAGAATTAAGAAGGATCCAATCTTCTTAGACTTGATAAAGATGGATGTGGGAATCATAAATAAGGGAACATCATAAATCCTTTCACAAATGATTTCTCAACCATCTCTTTTGGAATGGTTAAAGGATGCTCAAAAGGATGATGTGGGAATTCAGGAAAAAGTGGGAGTTATCAAAAAAGGTAAATCCTCAGAGTTTAATGTTAATGAAGAAGGAATTGTGCGGTTTAGGAAAAGACTACGTGTTCCATCAAGTTCGGAGCTGAAGAAGGAACTTTTGGATGATGCACATAGTTCAAATTTTTATATTCACCCAGGGAGTACAAAGATGTATCGAGATCTCCGAGAAAACTTTTGGTGGGATAATATGAAGAAGGAGATCACTGAATATACATCAAAGTGCCTAGTGTGTCAGCAAGTGAAGGCAGAGAGGCATAAGTCTAAGGGGATGATGCAACCATTTCCCATACCAGAATGGAAATGGGAGAACATCACCATGGACTTTGTCACCAGACTTCCAAGGACATCCAAAGGCAACAATGCAATCTGGGTTGTTGTGGATCATCTTACAAAGACTGCACACTTCATTTCTATTTGAGAGGATTTCTCTTCGGATCAACTGGCACGGATATATATCAGGGAAGTGGTAAGGTGGCATGGTGTACCACTATCTATTTTATCTGACCGAGATCCAAGATTCACCTCTATGTTTTGGAAGATTCTTCAACATGCTCTGAATACTTAACTGAACATTAGTACGGCCTATCATCCTCAAACTAATGGCCAATCCGATCGGACTAGCCAAACACTTGAGGATATGTTGAGAGCGTGCTCAATGGACTTTAAAGGAGGATGATATCAACATCTTCCTCTGGTTGAGTTCTCTTATAATAACAGTTTCCACTCAAGCATCCAAATGGCACCATATGAAGCCCTGTATGGGAAAAGGTGCAGAACACCGGTATGTTGGGATGAGGTCGGTGAACGTAAGCTGCTTGGACCAGAATTGGTCGATGAAATGGCGGAGAAGGTGAAAACCATTCAGCAGCATATCAAGGCAGCCCAGAGTCGACAGAAGAGTTATGTAGATAATCATCGACGAGACCTTGAATTTAAAGTTGGAGACATGGTGTTTCTATGCATATCTCTGTGGAAAATGGTCATGAGGTTTAGAAAGAAAGGGAAGTTATGTCCAAGGTACATTGGCCCCATAGATGTTCTTGATCATGTTGGGGTCATGGCCTATCGACTAGCACTTCCACCTACTATGGCCAAAGTACATGATGTCTTTCATGTATCCCTTTTAAGGAAGTACATACCGGACCCTTCACATGTACTCTCTTCTGAGGTGGAACAATTGGAAGACGATATTTCTTATGAGGAGCAACCAGTGAAGATCTTAGATCATAGAGAAAAAGTTCTACGAAATAAGACAATTCCCCTCGTCAAGGTGTTGTGGAGAAACAACAAGTTTGAAGAAGCGACTTGGGAATCAGAGGAAAAGATGAAGCTAAGTTACCCACATCTGTTTTAGTGTGGGAAAAGGAAAATTTCAAGGGCGAAATTTCTTAAGGGGGGAATGTTGTAACGACCCAAAGTTTCATTTATGGAAATCCCTCTTGATCTAATTAAATATCTCTTTATATAAAATATTTTTATAAGATTTCAAATTCTTTGGTTTTATGTTAAGATTTTTGACCATTGTTAATATAGCTGTTGAACAGTGATCACATGATTAGTATAAATATAGGACCTTAACAAATCCAATTTACTCAGACAAAATAAGTGATGGCCTCATCCAGTAGAATTTCCCAATACGAAGCCCATTTTTCGGATCTCGGAAAAGAGGTGGCATCCTTGGGCTTCGCCCTTGAACAAGCCCAAGCTGAACTTCACCATGTCAAGCTCGAACGGGACCGTCTATGGGAAAAGTGGAAGTTGATAGAGATTACCACTCGAGCGATGTTATCCGAGCCACCCCAAGAGTCTATCACCATCACACACCTTACCCTTAGGTCTTATGCGGCTATTTTAAGGGTTTATGTAACAAATAAGTAGTACTATTTTCATGTACATTATTTTTGTATATAATAATGAATATAATTTCTAGTCATTTTTGATACATTGTAAATAGTTTTTAAAGTAAAAATGGTGTTTTAGTTATTATTTAATTAAGAAATCTATTTTATTAAATTAAGGGATTTTTGAATTAAATAACATTTTGATAAAATAATAATAATATTATTAAATCATTTTTTAAATATAAACTATCTTATAATTTTATGAATGCAATTTACATTTTTATTATGGTTTGAAAGCCATTTCTGTCAAAACCCGTGAATTTTCGATAAATGGCAGTTTTTATTTTAAAAGTAAAAAATCACATATTTAGAAAATTATTTGATAGAATAAATGTTATTTTTGGAATTAGCATGTCGAAATTATCCAACGGTGAATTTTTCATAATTTTCTGAGAGAGTCAAATTTTTGGGTAAAAATTAAATACCGTTTAAATATATAATGTGTTTTATGACATTATAATGACCCAATGGTGATGTAATAAAATACCATTATCCTAATTTTCGGCCAATATATGTTTTATTATTAAAATAATGCGATTTTGGGTTTGTTTGACTTACTTTTCAAAGCATTAACGGACCCCTCAAGACATATTCAGCACTTTGCCTTTTTAAATTAATTTCCATGGGAGTGTGACTCACCTCCACATAAGAAACCTTATTATTTTAAGAAGTTCGGACTTGGGACTTATAAAATGTTGTTTTCCTCTTCCCTTTTCCAAAAACCATGGGCAAAAACAATGGGTTGGTTTGTGGTTTGGATTAATTTAATGTAAGGAGACCCAAACCTAAATAATAAAGAATTCCCTCACCTTTCCTATATTAACCCACCCAAGCCCCCACTTCCTCCTCACTAAAATCCCTTGGATTTCGTCCAACCTCTGCCCAACTCTCTCTAGAATCCTCCCAAGTTTCTTCAAGCTCTCAAGAATCCTCTCACAATCCTCTCTCTAGCCTTGGAAGCACACTTCCAAGTAAGTGTTTTTTCTTCCTTTCTCATTTTGGTCAATTTTCATTAAGTTGTATTTCCCTTTTAATTTCAATTATGAATGTTGGGGTATGGTTTCGAACCTCCCCCATACTGCCCTCTTATTGTTTGAATGATGGGAGACCCCTTTCTCTCTCATTAAATGCCTCCCATGTACACCCGTTACTATGCCGAAATTCCGAAAAGAACTTCTCTCTCTTATTTTACATTCAAGAAATACTTTTGTATCATGGATCTAAATTCCATTTCAATTGTTGGGACATGTATCTATATGACCTAATTACTGTACATTACATGTAAATATGATGAGGAACCTCTTTCTCTCTCATCAACCATTTTTATGAATTCTTATGTCACGCCGTTACGCTGCCGAAATCACACCGATTTTCTAAGCCAATGACATTGTGTAGTGAATACCATGACCATTTCTCCATAAAGGGTATTCACCTTTATGCACATTTACTTATTGATTATATAGTTTCATGTATATATTACACATTCCTTTATCGTGGAATAAATGATTATGTTTTATGAATCCATGTTTTATGATCCATTTGGCACACTTATGCATGAAATGAAATGTTTAAGAAGGGTGCACCCTTATAGCGCTCCAATGCACTGGGTAAAGTATATTATCATGATACATCATGTGCAATGAGTGTTGAATCATGATAATTCAAGTGAAACAAAGGTTTACTCGTGCTTCACATGCAATGAGGGTTTACTCATGCTTTATGTGCAATGAGCCTTGGCTCGTGCTAATTCCATGTTAAGCGTTGTTCCCACATTTCAATGTTATGATTATCATGCTTTATCATTCGTTTATGTTCATGTTTCTGTTATACTCTATTGATATTCCTATTGTCTAACATGTATTGTACTCCTCATGTTATTCCATGTGTACTCCCTTACTGGGCTTTACAGCTCTCCCTTTTCTTATGCATGTCCTCAGGTTATCCCATGCAATGTTAAGTACGAGGGAATGTAGTGGTCATGTAAAGGAAGTTTTCAATAAAGATGTTGTATTTCATGATTTAAGTTTTTATGTAATGATCCTAAGCCCCAAAGACACTAAACCACTCGATCTTATTTGTTGTATCAAGTGAGGTTTTATGTAATAAATCATGTTTAAGTTGTAATAAAAAGCAGGGTTGTCATAGACGTCGCTACAAGAAGATCCCATCCGAAGCTCTAGCCTCCTAGAGTAAGCTCACACTGCCGACACCAGTGCGTAATCATCGAGTCTTCTCCTGTAGGAGTCTCTAGCTGTAAGGATCGAGCCAACGGCTCCGTCGGAATCTCCAAGATCCGAACAAGGGCAGCAGAAATAAAATAATGACTCACTCCTGTGTCTATAAGAACTGCAGTAAGGGTGGAGTAGACACAGATAGTACCTTGAATCATCTCTGGCGCGCCATTGCCATAGGCCTCCGCTGCCTGAAGCTGATCCTGCCTCTGCCCGCCAGCTCCCTGTGGTTGGGGTGGACCTCCTGGTGGTGGTGGTTGTAAAGCCTCAAAGCGTCTCACACCACCTGCTACTCGGCCAACTCCCCTGCCTCCTCTGCCTGCTCTCAGCGGATCGCCACAGTCAACCCTCTGCCTCTGCTTGGGTGGCCCCTCAACCGTCTGCTGCTCCTCTGCATGGAGGGTCGGGCAGTCACGAGCTATGTGGCCCTGCCCGCTGCATGCGTAGCACTGCCTGCTCCTCGGAATGCTGGCTCTATGCCGTGTGCCCCGCACCTCTGAGCCAGTGTCCTGAGGTCATCTTCCTGATGGTCAGGTCCGCCTGTACCCCTGTGACATCCGTCGACTGCCAACTGCAGACGACTCTGCTACGTGACTCCCTGCGGTAGGTCATGCTGCTGGCATAGGCTCAACAAGAAAGCTCTCTATGATAAGAGCTCGCTCCAGTACTCTTTCCTGTGTCAGAATGCTGAGGGAGATCATCGATGCCCGGATCTCATGCCTTAGTCCCTGCTCGAAGGTCTGGGCTGGGATGAATGGGTCCCGTACCATGTCCGTCGAATAGCGTGAGAGATCGGTAAATCTCACTGAGTACTGGGCGACCGTCATGCTGCCCTGCCGCAGCTGTAGAAGCTCCTGGATGCGCACCGCACAGAGGGTGGCTGGGACGAACTCCGAGCGAAAGAGGCTCTCAAAGTCCATCTAGAGGAGTGATGCCTCGTCGTGCACCTGGAGCATCAAGATTCACCATCTGCCAGCTGCCGCGTGCAGGAGGCTTGCTGCAAGGATCACCATGAGGTCAGCTAGTGTCCCCACTAACCTGAAAACTCGAACCACAGCCTCCAACCAATCCTCGGCTGCCTAAGGGTCCACCTCCCAACAGAACTTGGGCGGTCTCTGACGCTGAAACTCGTGCAGTGCACTAAGGCGACGTGCACTCTCAGAAGCTGGGGCTGGTAGCATCGGTGGATCGATGGGTAGAGCTAAAGCCGGTGCCTCTGCTGTCAAAGGGCCCTGCATCGAGGCCTCGTCGCTCGGTGGGATTTCATCTCGCACAAAGCCTAGAACCCAAGCTGGTTGTCGTCGTGGGGCCATCCTGAAAAGAAACAGGTGCGCCTTGGTCAAACGGTATACCTGGTGAGCTGACACAATTTAATCACAAAGAAAACATTTGAAACACACATGCAATCAATGTTTTCGTGCATTGAGTCGGAAATCAGAAGTCAGGGTCCTGGTGTACGGATACGTCGGCCACCGCACCAACACTGGACTCCCTAGACTGATAACCACACTCAATACCCTTAACACTATTGCTTCACATAGAAGAAAGATCAGAGTCCTGAGTTTTGCGGTAGAACCGAACTCCATTGATACCAATTTTTCATGACCCATCCTCGGGACCCATGCCGTGACTACCCCAAGCCTGCCTCCCATAGGCTAGGGGTTGGCGACTAGCACAAAGGCATAAATCCCGACAAAAAGGGGAAGAAATTTCCTTTAAAAAGTAAAAAAAACACCCCATATTAAGCAAGCAGAAGAAAACACTATGTAAAACTGGGTAAAATAGTAAGTGTGGAAAGAAAATGGGTCAGAATACAAACCCAAACTGAACGTAAAGTACAACTGGAAATGTAGTACAACAACTGAATGTAAATCAACAATGTTGAGTCGTCCACTGGAAGTCCCACCTGAAGGGTGTGTATAGATAACTGCCTCAACTCCTCGGGTGCAGCCGTCCTCTCCGTGTACGTCCCGCCCAGTGGTCCACCTCTAGGTACCGACTTGCTCCATGAGCCTCAACCATGATCATTGTTTTCCATTGTCTGCATCCAACACAACGTAGTGCGGGCATAGCCCGTGAAGGGGTGAGTATACGCTACTCAGTAGGGACCCCGAGACCCCCGAAGGTCTCCCAGAATCCAAAAAGGATAATCCACAAAGGAAAGATTCAATCACGTAGTAACAACCAACACTACTTAGGTATATGCCCATACATATACCTAAGTCTTCAATTCCCGTTCGACTCCAACATCCGAGCCCATGTTCGATCACGTCCACATAAGAGTACAACCCAATCCACACAGGATGACACAACCCAATCCACATAGGAAAGAAAGTCAATCATATCAAAGATATTGATTGAAAGTCAAGAATCATCTCACATAGGTATACTTCTTCGTAAGGTGATAGAGATGATCAGATGTAGCCACTGATTCATCTAAGCTAGGACCCACGTAGGATACTAAACCAACTAAGCTGTCAGACCCACATAGGATACAAACTAGCTACTCTGCCACACCCACGTAGGATAGCAAGAACAGAGTCAAACACTCCCAGACCCACGTAGGATACAAGAACAATAGTCATCATCATCGAACCCACATAGGATTTCAGTACGGTCTTCATCGCTGCCGAACCCACGGAGGATTTCAGTGCAGTCTTCATTGCTGCCGAACCCACAGAGGATTTCAGTGCAGTCGTTGTCGCAGTTGCAACCAGCTCTAGGGTTCCCGCACACAACATGCTCGATTCCGGGAGGGTCTAATCCACAATCCAAGGGGTCGATACATCAACTAACACGTAGTCTGGAGTTTATGTATCTCAAAGTTCTGTCTCGACAAGAGGAACTCAACGTGACAGACGGCGCGTCAATCGGATGCCCGATCTGAGAGTTATAGGCTTTTTCGTTCCAGGGACCCGGTTGGTTTTTAAGTCAAAACCATTCTGACCACACTCCAACTACATCCAAACCATGAGAAGAGTAAGAAAAAAGGTCTGTCTCAATAAGAGGAATCCAACAAAGTTGACGGCACGTCAATCGGACGTTCGGAGCTCAAGTTATAAGCGTTTCCGATCTGAGGGCCTGGTTGGTTTCGAGTTCGAACCAACCCAGACATACCCATAGTTCTCCAAAACCTTGAGTGTAATATACTGAAACGACCATCTCAATCTATGGATCTCATCGCAACTAACGGTGCATCGATCGGAGGTTCGTAGCCCAAGTTATTGGAAAAAGAACGAACCTGACCGATTTTTGGGGGTTTGGGGCCCGGACCGACCCGACCCGAGACCCCCTGGGTCGGCCCAAACCGGGTCGACCCGAACCGGGTCTGGGTCCGGTCCATTAGGGCGCGGCCTGGCCGGCCCGACTTGGTGCGGCCGGTCCGGCCTGGGCGGCCATTTGGCCCGGTGCGGGCGCACCCCGCCCGGCCAGCTCGGTGCTGGCTGAGCCGTTGCGGGAAGGGGGGGGGGGGCTGACCCCCTTGATTGAACCGTGGCCCCACATGGGGGATGCTGCCTTTGCTAGCTGGGGGTTACAACCCATGGCTCCTTCCGAAACAGCCATCCCGGTCCGGCCGGCTGGTGCTGCCGCCGCGGGACCCCGCGGTCCCGCCCCTTTGAGGTTCCGGCGGTTCCGGCCGCCCCACCTTGCACCTTCGCGGCTTTGAGCCGCGACCTTGTCCGACCGGCACGGCGCGACGACGTCGCGCCCCTCCGCTGCGGCCCCTCCTTCGACCGCAGCCTCTTCGTGGTTCTCCGGCGTGACAAGCTGGCGCCGCGGCTTTGTTCGGTCTCAACGGCGCCACGCTTCTTCACCTGTTCTTCTTTGTTTCATCACGGTGCCGTTGAACCGCACTACCTTTGTTCGTGCCGCGACAAACACATCATCAAAAGGGAGAGGAGGGTTGGCCATGTTCGTGCTGTCCGGACCCCTCCCGTTAATCCGATATCAAGCGGCTAAGAATAATAAGTTTGAACGGTCAAGAATATTCATGAACCAAAATAAAACCCCTAACTCGATGAAGTCGTCGAACGAGGTTTGTCGCGGGAAAGGGAGGTTGCGGAAGACGGCATCGTGGAAGGAGGATCGTCGGCGTCGCGGTACACGGCATCACGGTACACGACGTCTCAGAGAAGAGGACTGATAGCGTCACGGTACACGACGTCGCGTCGTTGATCTCCAAGGAATCAGCGTTATTCATCGTCCTTCGTCGGAGGTCGGCATTCTTCATCGGTGATGGTGTGTTATTCGCGTTCTACAAGGAGGAAGATGATGATTCACATGCTTGAGCAAATCTTCTCCAACCTTCTCGCACACCAAAATAAACCTTAATGAAATAAGACTTTGGCTTATTTAATTGACACACACAAGACAACGTTCAATTCGAAATTCAAAATGAATCCAAGAATTGATTATATAACTTAATTCAATTCATTAATTAGGATATTTGACTTGGTATTTAAAAGGGGTGCGAGTGAGTTACTTATTAAATGCACGAGAGGGAAGTTAAAAGGGATTTGAAGGGGTGGGGCTCATGTGGGCCCCACTTCACTAATATCCTACCTAGTGGAGTTAGGATATTAGTGGGTCCCACTCCAACCACCAAGCATAGGTTTAAACTACCTAGAATAGAAATAAAATTTGTAGCACAATATTTTATTTTATTCTTTAGTTAACCCATTTAATTAAAAACCTCACCTGAGCAAACACAACTCCGGAAAAGGTGTTCTTAAGCAATTACTGGCGTTGCGGTTTCATCGGTGCCCTCAGATTTTGATTTCGAGCACCGGTTCAAAATTTATGAAAACCCACTCGTTCGTTTACTGAACGTACCCGAGCTAAACTTTAGAAATTGATTCCGGGCACACCGGGCCTCGGAATCAGGTGCCGTCAGAAACTGCGTTCTTGTAAAATCCCAAAGAAATTTAAGAAAAAAAAATTCCTTGAATTTTACGGGTCTTTAAATTATAGTTTACTATATTGATATTAATAAAAACTATATTTATGTAATGTAATGGATAAAATTTGGTTGTATGATATTGTTCAAATATCTACTGAGTTTTAAAAGAAGTTCTCTTTTTTTAGATTTATCATTTAAAAATAATTTATATTGAGGTATTATAAACTTCCCTTGTTAGATTTGAATTATAAGACCATTGGTAAGTTGGGAAGAAGTTATATACCATATAAAAAAGTTAGTTTTTAAACAAACTATTATTCATGGTATTACAACAGAGAAAGAAGATAATCTCAGAATGTCCATGATCGAAATTAAAGGAGTATAACAAATAATATGATATTTGATCAATTTATATTTATTCATCATTATGATAAATAAATTATTCCAATTCAAGAAGAAAATGTTACAAGTACACATGAGGAAACTAATGAAAATTATGATTTTAAGAGAGTAAAAAATTCATTGGATGATGCATAGACTATTGTATATTGGGAATGTAGTAAAATAAAAAAATATATAATTTTTTGTATGACTGTATCATTGTAAAACCATGAATGAAATTTATAGTACTACCATAAATTATATTCTTACCTTTTTAAAGGGTTTAATTCTGTATGATGTAGATATTAACTCAAATCATTATAAGAAATGAAATTTAATTGATCATTTTGTATTTCCTGCTAATAAAATTTATGATTTCTTAAAATATTGCATCTTTTTATATGTGGAAAACATGGGTCTAAATGATTTTAAGGAATGTGGTAAATTTGGATAGAATAAAACTATAGATGAAATAATATCTCATGTTCCATAGAAAGTAATGTAGGACTTTATATTGATTCCTATAATCCCAAATCATTCTATATCTAATAAAATCTCACATTATGGGAGAATTAAGACTAATTATGTGTTGGTTCACCCTATATATGGATTATCATGGAATAAATTTGATAGTTGGTATCTTGGTTGTAGAATTGTGGTATGTAATATTAGGTTGGGTTTATCATGTGATGGTTTTATTTATTTTGTTAGATTCATACTTTTCATAACACGTAGCTAGTTTTCGATCACATCTATAACCTTAATTAATGGATGTGTATGAAAATACCATTCAATTTATTGATTATACATATATCTAGACCTTATGATCCTAGAAATTATATAGATATATAGTTGAAACCTTTAATAAAATAGTTGAAGTATATTTAGAATATGTGTCTGCAATATACGAACTTCTTCAAAAGAGTTATTTCAAACACGTGTTGTGATTATATGAATGATAAATTATTTTAATACTTATGAAATAATTTTTTTGATTGATAATAAAGGGAAAAATATTTTGTATTATTCATAAGACGGATATATTATTTAAAATACTTAAATATTTTTGTATTTTCAATTTTACGATACATCATTGATTCTTGCTAATGGATCATCCATATAAAAATAATCATCCAAATTTTGAAAATATCATTGAGCTTGAGAATCCACCTTAGTGTATTTATGGAACTAATTTTCTTAAATAATTGAATGATGTCCATTTTTCATTTAGTAAAGGCTTAAAAAATATAAAAAGAGGAATAATGTTTCTATTAAATCTATGAAAAATTGAAAGAAGAAAAGTGTCATATTTTATTTTTCTTATTAGTCAACCAATGAATTAAATTATTATTTATAATTAATTAAATTTGAAAAAAACACAGTTGAAATTTTTCTTTCAAATCTTATAAATTTCAAGGGGAATACCAAGGTGATATAATATCTCAGCGTGACTAGGTGGATTGAGGTATCATACAAGAATTGCATCCTATGTGTATTAGTGAGAATAAATAAAAATATCCTTATGATTCTAATATGGTGGAAAATTTAGATATTTGTTTTGAAATACTAGATACTGTCAAGGTTCCTAATGGATATTCTAGAAATATTTCAAAAATGGTCAAAAAAAGAGAGTTGAAATTGAAATATCTGAAAACTATGGCCACCATCTCCTTCTATATAAATTGATTGCAATAGAAATATATCAATTAATATCTAATAATAAAATGGTGGAGGTGATTCAATTGTACTATTTTTATAGAGATCTATATGCTAAAATTTTTTCTAGTTATTTCTTGAAAAAATGTATGAGGATTAATTGTTAATTCTATGCAAGTTAGATAAATTTTTTCCTCAATTTTTTTTTCAATTTCATGATTTATCTGACTATCCATATTATAACTAAAATTGTTCTTGGGGATCATATTAATTTTTTTAGATGTATCAAACAAAAATAAATATGTTCATAATGAAGTCTTATTTCTATAATAGGAATCATCCTAAATCTTTCATTATGAAAGGTTAATTGGCTCAAGAATTTATGGATTTTCTTTCAATGTATTTGGGTTATGTGTGCACAAGATGTAACTAGACAATAAGTAATGAAGAAGATTAGTATGAGAAAAGTTAACCAAATTTTCCATCACATACCTAAGCAAGGGTAATTAATAGATTATATACATTGGATACATTGATCCTTGTAGACTAGGAGATGACACATCACCCAATCTTGTTTAACTATGATATTTTTGATGAGTAAATCAAGTAAGTAATTTGAAAATGCATATGTTATATCATAATAAGTAGTTTCACATATATATTAAACTATTATTATATTTTTTATATGGGGAATATAATACAATTATAAATAGAATTCATCATTTTTAATATTTGTGAAGGAGAGAAACATTTCATAATAAAGAGTTTCCTATTTGGTTTAAATTTAAGTTATAAGCATTAGATAAATAAAATAATAAAAATAAATATTTATATATTTTATGTTATTTTAAAATTTATATATTTTTTTTATAAATTGACTCTATCACTAAAGAAATAAGAGGGTTATATTTTGGTCCCAATCCATTGGTTCATCAATGAAAATCATAGGTCATATATATGAAAGAATTTATTATAATTGATTGAGAAGTGAACATGAGAACACAACATGATGTCATAATGATAACTACATTGAAAAACCATTTTCATGTTTATTATATACCAAGCCTAAATTTGAAAATGTGTCTTATTATGGAGTTGTTGATAAAATAATAATATTGTATTACAACTTCCATGAACGAATTTCTATAATGAAATGAATGTGGGTTTATTCAATGATTCAACATAAAAAATTTATTAATGACTATGGATTTATAGATATAAACATGAATCACTTACTGGATACTGACGAGCCATACAATTTACCATTAATGGAGAAAAAAATATTTTATGAGAAAGATCACCTAAGACCTTAATTTGCTGTCATTATTGAAGTAATAACAAGATATATTTTTGATGATAATGAGTATGAATTTGACAGTGTTTTTACCCCTATTGGTATTGATAAATATTTTTCATATGATGACTCAAATCATCCAATTTCTAGAGTTGATTTGTAACATGAATTATTGGTGGGTAATATATAAAAGAATCCATATTTGTTAACAGTTCATTTTGTTTGGATTGATTATGGTATTTCAAGTTAGTGTTATTCAAATTTTGTTAACTTAGATTTAGTTTGGAAGGATATGTTTGGTTTAGTTTAGTTTTGTTTGGTTTAATTTAATTAGATTTATTTCACTTCAATAAAAAAAAATTCATTGAAAATTCCATTATAAACTAAAATTCTAGATTTAAACTGATTGAATTTTATATAGTTTCATAATCTTGATTTATAAGTTATTTAAGTATTTTATAGTTGACATATAAACTGAAAAATTAGTTTATATGTAGAATGAGTTTATATTTTACATATAAATAATTCTCAGTTTACATGTAAACTATTTAAATTTTACTAGTAAAACCTTTTTATTTAATATGTAAACTATAAAAAAAATATATATATAAATGATAAAATTATTTTTCATATACATTACTAACACAATTTGTATTCTTTGATTATGTTATGTCTGTTGAACCCAACAATCTCATATTGGGTCAAATGATACCATACACTTCTTATCATTTAAACCATTTAATTTGATATTTTTTCAGTTATTATGTTTAGATATTAATTTAGTAAGTCAACCAATCAAATGATAGGTTCAAAAAGAGTTTAGGGGGCCATTTTAAAGGCCCTTAATGGGCTAAGCCACCAATTAGCAGGAGGTAAATCCTCATATTTATGATTAAAAATTTAGTGTAACCTATGTACATACTCAACCGCTTGACCATTTATTAGCCTCACCAACTATTTGATAAGGAAAAATATATCTCTATCCATACAGTGAGTCCTAACAGCTAACAGGTATACTATTTCCAAAAAAGTCAAACTAGCCATTTTTTGTTTTCCCTTTCCACTTAAAAATGGATCTATTGGAGTCTAAAAACCTCCAATTACATCATGGGATCTCTAGAGGATATAAATACACCCTAATAATTCATATAAACTACTAGTTACTATTTTTCTTTCACTTTAGCTATATTTACAATTACTTGTTGTAATATTTTAATAACTTATTGATTTTTCTCTCTTTCTATCATTTTGAAATTTCATTATTCCAGAGATAATTGATAGTGTTCTATAAAAAATTTTCATTAAAAAATATCTCATTATTATTCTTATTCTTGGGTGATCACTATCACTATAGTGAGTAATTTTTAGTTTTTTTATAACCATTAAAAAGAAAGTGTCTTACTTTGTATTGGATTTCTTACTACAAATAATTAATTAGAAATGTTGTTTTAGTTTCTTGGCTGCTAATAAATACAAGGGATTATAGAACTCTCAAACCATTGAGGGTAGGAGACCATGTCACTCAAATTGAGTTTTGGGATAAATTATTTTATCACCTTACCTTGCCTTTTATTTTATTCCACTTTTATTTCTCATTTAAATGTTAGTTATAAATTAATTTTATAATCATATTTATTTGAATTTTTAATAGTCAATTCAATCCCCTATTTCCATCCCACTTGGACCAACAATTTCATCATTTATTCCTTGTTTGACTTGTTAATTTGTAAACTACTATATTATGTCATCTTTTATACGTTATATTACTTTCTCATTGTTATTTGAATTCTAAATAAAAAATTAGTATTTAATTATTATGGAAAATATGAATTAAATTGAAGATATATAAATAAATAAATTGTTTGAAAATTATTGATGAATGAAAAAGATTCACTACTACATAATATGATTTTAACAATGCTAAAAATGGCCTTTATCTGTGCGAGAGAAGTTCTGAGTACCAGAGTATGATTAAAATCCCCAAGATTTTATAAACACAAAAAACAATAATATAGTGGTCCTTTATCAATGCTAAAAAATAACTAAAAAAGGGGGTCCTTTATCATCAAATTTATAAGTGCGGATAAAGGACATCATTTATCAGTGCTTTCATTTAGCGCTGATAGAGGTGACCTTTATCAACACTTTTAGAAGCACTCAAAAAGGATACATTTATCATCCTTTGTAAAATCTCTAACAAATGGTTCCTTTATCAGTGTTTGTAAAAGCACTAATTAAGTATAATAATGTTGTGTACTATTACAACACACTACATCACCAGTGTAGTGTGCTATAATAGCACACTACAACACAAAAAAAGCCACCAGGAATCAAAAAATAAATAAAGTAACAATATAGAATTTAAATAAAATAAAATTTAAAAAACAAATAAAAGAAAAAAACACTATATTATAGACATTTAAAACATTGGTTTATACAAAAACATAAGTAAGAATTATTACATACATTCAAAAACATCAAGGTTCCTTTGTCTTGGAATCCTGATCTCGACTAATGCTATTTCTGAAAAAACACCCATACTTGAGAAAAATAACATACCTATATAAGAAATAAATTTTTATTTTATTAATAATATAATGAAATAAATTTAAAAAAAGTGTTAATTTTAAACTAAACATTGAGTCATAACAAGAACACTACATATAAGATAGAGTTGCGGTCGATTATTTCTTGTCACACCATTTCTTGTTCATCTTAAAGAATCATCTATATGAAAATTAAATAAATAATTATAAGATAAAAATTATAAGGAAATTAATTAAGTAATCTCATATATAATGATAATAAAACAATCTAGCCTAACTTGCTTGGTTTTGGAGATGTGATCCGAATTTCAAACTAAAATGAAACTTATATATTGAAAAGATGCACTTGGAGTCATACTAGTTAAATCATGCATTAGATTGAGGTGAGGTTAATTACTACACATCCCAAATTACTTATCATGTCACCTTTCCTTTTTACTAAAATGTCATTTTAAATTGGAAACATGCACTTTGAGTTATACCAATCACATCGTGTATCAGTTTCATGTGAGACAAAATCCTACACATCACAAATGACTTTTGAATTATTATCCTAAATTATCAAGACAATTCGAGTGTGTTTTCTCAGTTTTCCATGAGTGAGACTTCTTGAACTTAAATATGGATTTTAAGTTTATAAATGCCACATTTCATTATAATGGGAACATCATGTATTGTATTGAGGTGTGGAATATTCTTACACATAAATGACTTATGGATCATTTTACTAAAGTATAAAGACAATCTAAATGTGTTCTCTTGGTTTTGAGTATGTTAGATTTCTTTTTTACTACAATGGATGTCAATTATAAATAAAAAGTTATACTTGGAGTCATACCAGTCATATTATACATCAGATTGAGGTGAATATGCCTTATATATTTCCCAAATGAATTTTATATTATTTTCATAAAGTATCAAAACAATATGAATTTGTTTTCTTGATTTTGAGTATGTTTGTTGTCCTTTTTTATAAAATTTCATTTTAAACTAGAAATAAAAATTTTGAGTCAAATCAACCACATCATGTATTGGTTTTATTTGATACTAATTCAAATATATTAAAAATTACTTATGAATCTTTTTTCTACATTATCAAGATAATTGGAGTGTGTTTGCTCAGTTTTCAGTGAGTGACATTTCTTAAACTAAAATGTCAATTTTAAAATAATAACAGACACTTTGAGATATAATGTAAATATCATGTATTAGATTAATGTTTGACTGATTTATACACATAAAAACAACTTACTGATAATTTTCCTAAAGTATCATAACAATCCAAATGTGTTTTCTTGTTTTTTAGCATGTCAATTGCCTTTTTTACTAAAAAGGATTTCATTTTTAAATAAAAAACATACATCAAGTCATAAAAGTCACACCATTTATTATATTTTGGTGAGGATGATTCCTAAGTCTATAAGATGAATCATGTATCATTTTCCTAAAGTTTTAAAATAATCCAAACGTATTTGATCATTTTCGAGTACACCACTTGTCTTTTTTACTAAAATATCATTTTAAAATTAAATCACACAATTTGAGTCATACCTATGACATCATGAATCAGTTTGACATGAGACCAATTCCTACACATCATAAATGAATTATGAATCTATGTCATAAATTATCATGATAATGCTATCATGTTTACTTAGTTTTCAGTAAGTGCACTTTTTGAACTAAAATGTCGATTTTAAACTGATAACAGACACTTTGAGTCATATTGGGAACATCATAAATCAGATTAAGGCATATATGATTTAAACACATCAAAAATTACTTATGGATAGTTTTAATAAAGTATTAAAACAACCCAAATTAATTTTATCATATTTAAGTATGTTTATTTTTTTTACCACAATGGATGTTAATTTTAAATATAGAGACGCACTTGGAGTAATAATGGACATATGTGCATCTTATTAAGGTGATGTTGATTACTACACATCCCAAATGACTTATGAAACATTTACTAATGTATAAGAACAATATGAATATGTTTTCTCAATTTTTATTACATTATTTTTCTTTTTAAAAAAATGTTATTTTAACCTGGAAACATGCACATCAAGTCACACCAGTCACATCATATATCAATTTCATATGAGACTAATTCCTACATGTCAAAAATGACTTATGAATCATTTTACTAAATTATCAAGCTAATCCAATCACTTTATATATGTTTGCAGTGAGTGGTAGTTTTGGATTGAAAATGTCAATTTTAAACTGATAACAGACACTTTGGTTCATAACAAGAATATCATGTATCAGATTGAGGTAAAACTGATACCTACATATCAAAAATGTCTTATGGATCATTTTATTAATGTATAAAAACAACATGAATTAATTTTTTCATTTTGATGTATGTAAATTCACTTTTTTACTAAAATGGATTTCAATTTGAAATAAAAATATGCACTTGGATTCATACCAGTCACACTGTGTTTTAGATTGATGTGTGGCTGATTCCTACACAACCCAAATGATTTATCAATCATTTTACTAAATTGTAAAAACAATCTGATTTTGTTTTCTTGGTGTTGTGTACGTTATTTGTCTTTTTTAATAAAATATCATTTTAAACTATAATCTCTTTAATTCATATCTGTCACATCGTGTATCAGTTTTATTTGAGACCAATTCCTATAAATAAAAAATTACTTATGAATTATTTTCCTAAATTATCAAGAAAATCAGAGTGTGTTTTATCAGGTTTCAAGGCGTGACACTTTTTTTACTAAAATGTCGATTTTAAACTAATAACAGACACTTTGAGTAATATTGAGAATATCATGTTACAAATTGTGGTTAGTATGATTCCTATACATAAAAAATGAGCTTTTTATTGTTTTCCTAATGTATTAAAACAATTAGAAAAAATTTTATTAGTTTTGAGTATGTTAGTTGTCTTTTTTATTAAAATGGATGCCAATTTTAAATAAAAATATTCACATGGAGTCATACCAATAACACTCTCCATAAGATTAAGGTTAAAATTATTCTTACACATACCAAATGACTTATGGATCATTTTCATAAATTAGCAAAACAATCCAATTGCGCTTACTCAGTTTTGAGTACACCACTTGTCTTTTTTACTAAAATGTAATTTTAAATAAAAAACAGTCACTTTAAGTCATATCAGTCACACCATGTATTGATTTAACACGAGACTGATTCATACACATTGAAAATGACAGATGAATTGTTTTCCTAAATTATAAATACAATCCAAGAATATTTTCTAGGTTTTCAATGAGGGGAAATTTTTGAACTAAAATATTAATTTTAAACTGATAATGAAAACATTGAGTCATAACAAGAACATAATGTATAAAATTGAGATGAAATTGATTACTACACATAAAAAATGACTTAAAAATAATTTTAATAAAGTATCAAAACAATCCAAATGTATTTTATCATTTTTGAGTATGTCAATTGTATTTTTTACTAAAACGAACTTTAATTTTAAATAAAAAGTCACACTTGGAGTCATACTGGTATCATTGTATATCAGATTGAGGTGAAGATAATTCCAACACATTCTAAATAAAATATAAAACATTTTACTAAAGTATTAAAACAATCTGAACGCATTTTCTTGGTTTTGAGTACATCATTTTTTATACTAAAATGTAGTTTTAAACTAAAAACAATGACTTTGAATCATACCAGTCACATCGTGTAACAATTTGATGTGAGGCCAATTTATACATGTAAAAAATTACTTATTAATAGTTTTCCTAAATTATTAAGACAATCCAATCATTTTTCTTTAGTTTTCATTGAGTGAAACTTTTTGAAATAAAATTTCAATTTTAAACTGATAAGAGACACTTGGAGATATATAGGGAACATAGTGTTTTAGATTGAGGTGAGGGAGATTTATTAACATCAAAAGTCACTTATTGATAATTTTCTTAACATAGAAGAACAATATGAATACATTTTTATCAACTTTGAGTATGTGAGTTGTCTATTTTACTAAAATAGATGTCAATTTTAAATTAAAAGACTCACTTGGAGTCATACCGGTCACACCATGTGTCGGAATGAGGTATGGTTGATTCTTACACATCATAAATGACATATGGATAATTTTACTAAAGTATCAAGGAAATAATAATGTATTTTATTGGTTTTGAATATGTCACATGTCATTTTTACTAAAATGTTATTTTTAAACTCGAAACACACACTTTGAGTCATACCGGCCACATCATGTATCAGTTTTATGTGACCCTGATTACTATAAATCAAAAATGACTTATGATTTTTTTCCTAAATTATTAAGAAAATCCGAGCATGTTTTTTCAGTTTTTAATCAGTGAAAATATTTTAACTAAAATGTTGATTATAAACTAAAAAGGACACACTGAGTTATATTGGGCACATCATGTATCATATTGAGGATTGGTTAAAAAAATACATATGTATTTTATTCATAAAATATCAAAATAATATGAATGCATTTTCTTGGTTTTGAGTTTTTCAGTTTTCTTTTTTACTAAAATGGATGTCAATTTTAAATAAAAAGACACACATAGAGTCATACCATTCAAACCATAAAATGTATTGAGGTTTGGATAATTCATAAACATAATAAACGACTTGTGGATTTTTTTCTTAATGTATCCAAAAAAACCCAAATGATTTCTCTTGGTTTTGAGTATATCACAAGTCTTTTCTACTAAAATTTTATTTTAAACAAGTAAAACATAATTTCAGTCATACTGATCATATCATGCATTAGTTTAATGTGAGACTGATTCCTACACATCAAAAATGACTTATAAATATTTTTCATAAATTACCAATATAATATAAGAATATTGTATTTATTTTTAGTGAGAGAAACTTTTTGAACTAAAATATTGATTTTAAACTGATAACTTACACTTTGAGTAATACCGGGAACATTATCTGTTAGATTGAGGTGTGACCTATTCAAAGACATCACAAATTAATTATGGATCATTTTACTAAATTATCAAATCAACACGAATGATTTTTTTTGGTTTTGAATATGTGAGTATTCTTTTTTACTAAAATTAATGTCAATTGTTTTTAAAAAATATGAACTTGGAGTCATACTGGTTACACCTTGTGTCAGATTGGGGTGTTTATGATTCCTACACAACCCAATGTCTCGAAATAATCCCAAATTCTAATGCTACCAAGCTTTATATTTTATTTATTTTTCAAGATGCCAATAATGCATATTGACTAAATATGTAGTGTTGGAAGTTCGACAAAGAAAGAGAATGGAAATCATGGTAGCATTTCTAGAAAGAAAAATGTTATCTCTTTTTTGAATTGTTGTATATAGTCGAAAGAAAAACACAACTTATGAAAATATATACAAAGAAATCTAAATAAGTATTCGATAAAAATGATAAGGAAATTAAATTAAAAATATTAGATAAATTTATGAAAAAATTAATCAAATAAGTAGGAGGAATTAACTTTTTCATGATGGTTGTATGAATTCTTGACTCTTTTCCTTATTGTCATTATCTTTGTTGTAGGCTCGAAGTTCAATATTTCATGAGCATGAGCATCTTATAAAAAATCACCCCAACTAGATAAAAATAATCAACATGTATAATAAAACAATTATTATATGAGTAATACTAAAAATAAATAAATTAAACATAAATATAAAATAATACATTAATTCTATGGGAAATGATTTTTCTGTGAAAACATCAAAATTACCTCTGTGATTTAGAAGAGGCAATGCCATTGCTCTTCCAGCTAAGGCAGTGGAGGGAACTTGAAGAATGGTGATAATTTAAACACTATATATGTGAAAAGGTTTTTAGGTAGAATAAATCTATTGATGTTTTAGTTAATAAAGCCATGAAATATGGATAAAAATATTCTAAAATAAAGTAACTTTGAAAATATAACTTCCCAAAAGATATTTAAAAAAACTAAATAAGTCTTAGATAAAAATTATAAGGAAATTATCTTTCAAATAGTAGAAAAAATGATGAAAAAAGTAATTAAATAATTAATATGAATTCACCTTTTTGTGATGGTTGTATACATTCTTGACTAATTTTATTATTATTTTTTATCGTAATTTCAGCCTCAAAGTCCAATATACTATAATTTTGATAATTTTTGAAAAAACCACCCCAACTCAAACAAATAAATCCACCTATATAATAAAATGATTCTTTTGTGAGAAATACTAAAAAAATAATTAAATATAAATATAAAATAACACATTAATTCTGTGGACAATGATTTTACTATGAAAACATCAAGATTGCCTTTTTGATTGATAAGAGGTAACCGTATTTATGTTTCTACAAAACAATTAAAGGGAAATTGAAGGAAAGTGATACATCCCAACACTATTGGGCGAAAAATGTTTTGAGGAAGAAGAAGTATATGGATATTTTTTTTGTAGAAAGTCATGAATTATGGACATAAATATTCTAAAATAAAAAGACTCTACAAGGAATAATAAAAATTAAATCATTGTTTCATTATATAATTTTTTTAGTAAAATAGAGAAATTATATCAAAAAATTACATTTACATCTTCCCAAAGGGTTTATTTTATTATAGTATATTTTTCCATGATATTGGTAACATCGTTTTGTGCAAAAGAAATTGTCTGCATGAGTAGTCAAACATTTAATTTATATTATGTTAATACAGTAGAGAAAAAATAATACTATGAGAAAAACCATAGTGTATTAGAAAAATCTTTTTTCTTCTCATTGAACTATCATTATTTTTAAATGTTTTAGTGATTTGGTTCCTCTATTGGGAATCCAAATCCCCTCTTTATGGACCCCTCTAATGTACAAGACATTTTCTACATTGGGACTGACATGAAATAATTGTGATCTCCTAATGAAAGGGTCAACCTCAATTGAATTTTCATTATAGTGAATTTATCACTTTTTTTGTATGGAACATATCATTGATTAAAAAACCACGGTAAGATATAACATTTAAATTAGGCCACTTAGCCAACCATCGAAGCCATTTAGAAATTTAATTTCGATTTTCAGATAACTCATCATAAATTTGATCTCAGAAACATCATATAACCTATTTTTTATGTGTATTTGATATCCATACTTTATCCCTTGATATATTAAAATATCTAAGAATTTCATTGTGGGATTCAAAGTATGGACCAACATCTTCACTATAAACTATCGATTTTGTGTATTTTACATCCATCCTTCAGCCCACGATGGATTCAAATATCTAAGATTGTATTTATGGTAATAAAATACATCTATTTTCTTATTATTGTTATGGTTTTTATTGGTTAGGGTTTTCTTTCACACTTCAGTAATATTTGATAGTACTTGGAATGTTATAATAGAAATTGTATCATATGATAATTAGTCTGAAAAAATAAGAAGTGTTTGTTTTTTCTGATAAAACTTTCTATACATAAATTTTTGTATAAAGTCACTTAAACAAGGTGTGAAAAACATTTTTTCAATAATCCACCTGAACCAGTTGTTTAATGGATCTTATATTAAGTGAAAAGTGGTGTTATCACTTTTCAATAATTGTTTCAAACACAATCTTGGCATGATTCTCATTCTGATCCATTTTCTCCTCCACCTCTGTCTCTACCTCCACCTTCTTCTCCACCTCAGTCTTTGACTCCAAATCTTCCTTCACCCTTACCTTTTCCTACGTCTCTGCCTCCACCTCTACTATTTCCCAACAAATTTTTTATAGGTCAGAACTTTTAATCTCAAATTGATTTCCTCTAATATAGTTATCCTTGATAAGTAGATAAAAATAATATGTAAGATTTCTGAAACTAATTATTCACACCCAAAATATATTCCTAAGGTCATAAATCATAATAAATAACAAATATAGTAGGTAATCTACTAAATGTATTGTCAAAAAAAATTCTAAAAACATGTACACTTCTAACTCATATCTAAACAAATTTACTTCTTTTTATTATTATGAATATTATTGAAAATATTAATATTAATATGAAAATATATACAAACAAATGGTTATGATAAATATTAAATTAAATTTTAATTACCTTTGAAAATTAAAATTTGGGGGATACTAGTGTTTTCCTGCTTTATAATCTCTCTCATAAATTTTAAAACATAATATCCAAAATTGATTCCATTATCTTATTTCAGACACTGCAGAAACATTGACCAAAATAAGTAAATTGTTTTGAAATGTTTTTATTATTTAATCTGTCTATATATACATTAATGTTTTTTTTCATTTTTAGTAATCCACATGATTTATATCTTTAGAATCTAACTTCATTCCATGATTTATCCAATATTTATTAAATGCCCTATCATAAAATAATTCTTGTTAAAAAATAAACTGAAACATATACTTCGATGTTTATCTGTTTAATTTTTATACATATTTTATTTCAAATTCACAATAAAAATCATGTGTGGTTGGTTGGATATCTGTGTATTGGTTCAAAAATAAAATAAAAACATGGGGTATCCAGATTTACTACGATCACCATCCATTACTACCTAAAAGAAGTAATACAAAAATTAAAAAAAAATTATTTGATTAGATTATAGAGCTTTAATCCTGCATTTTAGCCATCAAATAAAGTTTGTTGTCTGTTATTTTTTTTATCAAACAATTTTAGTAACTCATCTATTTTTTATCAATTTATTTCTTATTCAAAGTGAGTTTTTTCCGTAGAAATGACTGAGATATTAATGAATCTAAATCATGCTTCACACAGTTTTCCCTTTATATAGTAGTAATATAAATTCTTATATAAAATATGAATAATTATTAACATTAATAAACATATTAGCTCACTATTTGGACACATTTATTATGAAAATGTACCTTATGTATGTATTTACATCCAAGACACCCAACAATTCATGCTTAAGAATCTCATTTATAATCATGAGACCAATTACATATGTAATGAAAGTTCCATATATTTATCTTTCATATGTAATGTAAGACATAATTTCATATTTAAATGTTGTATCTATATAGAGTTATAATGATTATAAATGTTTCTCTGGAATTGGTAGGGAGAAGTTACTCTCATAAAGCCATTTTCATTTCTTAGTCGATTCACTATATTTTCATTATCTGGTCATCTGTTTCCCCACCACTTTACTCATATGTAATATCATACCTCAATTCAGACCTTTTATCATCAACCATTACATGTTTTTAATATGAATTTTTTTTTAAAGGCATACCTCATGTATCTTTATAATATTAGAAGATCATGATATGAAATCTCTAATAGCATCATTGACCATTATAATATCCAGATCATCATGTGGAACATGAATCTTAGAAGTTAACTTATGATATACCTCAATCCCCACTCTTATGTGATATTTTGTAAGGTCTTTATAGTGTTTCTTATCTCCCAATATATTATACACTATACCAATCGCAAAAAGGAAATAGGTGGGTGTTGACAGATATGAATCATATATAGCTATACCCTGTAGAATTTTTGTCATATAAAATTATTAGATGTAGTTTGATTCAAATTTAGGATAAATAGTAATTAAAAAATTGATCACCTTTGGTAAGGTATGTGGTTGGGTGGAATGACTAGCCTAAAAGCTAGTGGGATCATTTGGTTCATGTGCGGATATTTGTTCCACTACTGGTTCACTTTAGTCCTTTCTCATACATTAGGAAAATAAACCAGACTAAAAAATATTAAATTTCATTGAGTCTATTTTTGTCTATAATCATATCACCATATTATATATACCTTTATGTGGTTTTACCTTCTCAGAACATGTTTGTGGCGATACACCAAAACCTAATCCACTAACACGACCATATTGTTACAACCAATTCAAAGCTACAAAAAGTAGACTTTCTTTTGGTATAATCACTACCGATTCTTGTGTATAAACAATATAAAAAAATATGAGAATAAATATATATTTTTAGGTAATACTATTTTAATTCGTAAAAAATTACAATTACGTCATACTTATACAGGATTACCATACTATTTTTGTGTTTCTATCAACTTGTTTACCCTCCTTATTAACACGAGCCTCCTTCCATAGATCATGACGTGGGATGGATGTGGATTCAGATTTTGATTGATCAATTTGTATATAATAAAGGGAACATATTTTTCTTCATATCACATAATTAAAATTTTACTAATGATTTAAAAAACATACCAATTTCTTCTCTATGTATGTGTACCATATCCTTGGTTTACGATAGTGGTACATTGGTTTTGATGTATGTTTTTTATTTTCAACAAACTTTTTCTATTTGATAAATTAACAATTTTGAATCAAATTGGATAAAAGAAATAATTTCATATAATATATTATCAGCTTCAATGAACTTGAAATGATTTATCATTGTGACTATTTATGAAATCAGCCCATGTTTCATGATTTATGAAGTGTATATAATTAACTGGTGTGTGGGGATTTACTTTTCCCTTAGCATCCCAATGATATAACTTCATAATAATATTAGAAAGGAATCCATGTGATTTTCTAACATCCATTAAGGAAAATTTCTTAAGGAAATATTCTAAAATAAATGAACTCTGCATGGAATAATGAAAATTAAATCTATGTTTCATTTTATAATTTTTTTGGTAAAATAAAGAATGTATATCATAACATTAATATTTTATATTTCCCAATTATTTCCTTCATTACAGGTTGGATAGGACGCCATGAATCAATATCAATTGACACATTCAACCTCATTATGAACTCAACATAACTAATGAACATTGGCTTGTAGGGATCAATAGGTTGGCCCTATTGATTCCAACTAAACTCAAATTTTATACCCATAATTCTTACCTTGATAATTTATTCAAAATGATGATGTTGCATTGTTGTTGTTTTTTCATCAACATTCTATTGATCCCCTAAAAATTCTACAGTTTCATCATCAATAATATATTCTTCCCTGGTATTGGTAGCATCATCATGTGCAGAAGACATTTTCCACCTTATTAGTAAAACATTTAATTTGTGATGAATAAAAACAACATAAACACTGAGAAAGGATTTAATAATGGTCACATGAATGCTATATTGTAAAATTGATGAACTCTTTTAACTCCATATTCATTCTATTTTTTCAAATGATTAGCATGCATTAAATTTTAAGGAACTAGGTAATTGAATTTAACTCTATATTCATTCTCTTTAAATCCATCTGCACCTATGTTTCATGGCCAACTCTGAGAATTAGTCATTCTATACCGGGTATCAGTGATCATTTTGGATGAATATTTCTTTGATTAGGTCAAGAAACATAAAAGAGATGGGGGATGAGTATCAATAAAATAAATTAAATAATAACTATTTGGTAGATGAATTTGGTGAGGATGATAATTGTATCCTTAAATCTTTTTAAATTACCACATCTTAATTTAAAATTCAAAATCTCATCTCAAAATTCTAAAAGGTCCCTATCACTACCATGTGAAAATTAACTCATCCCCAATCAGATGAACCAACTCTAATATATGTTACATGTCCTTTTACCTCACTTATATCTCAAATATAAGAGCTCTATCTCCACTGAGGTTATTGTGTAGGGAGTGATTATAAAAATAAAAAAGTAAATACTAACAATCCCAATAAAATATACAACAATTCATATATTTTAGTATATGTTCAAATTATTAACACTCGATATACATATGTAATTCAAGTCATTTTGTAGTAACCAAAAATCCATGATAATCAAATTTTCTAACTTCATTTCATACCAGTGAATTATACTAATTTATTAGAATTGAAGTTCCAATAACCCAAAACCTAATATGCCTCTCAAAGGGATGTATTGGTATTTATTTATAAAGAATAATAAAGATGACATGATACCTAAGTCTAATGCGGGACTCACATAAACTTAACCTCTAACACTTCCCCACATGATAGGTGTACCTATCTTGGATACAAATGAAAATAAAAATAAACATATCTGACGCTCCCCTTCAAGATGGACATGCCTAGCTTGAAATAAAAATCCAAAAAACAAAAAATAACAGAAAAAATAGAATATAAGATCAAAAGTGATTCCAATGGTGATGACAAAGCCCAAAAATGATCTGGGTAGTGCAACGGTAATATGAGTTGTGATGATGAAGTCCGACAGAGATCTAGATAGATCGATGGTGATTTGAGAATTGATGAAGAAGCCCTTGATTTGGGTAATGCAGAGACAACATCCCCTTGTACCATCACTTTATTTCATTATTTATTTCTTTGTGTGTGTGTGTTGAGGTTGTGTATACTTGGAATATGTACCATGCTAAAGAGGGTATGACAAGGGTGTGAGGGTCGAGAGATTAAGGCACACCAATAGGTTAAGGGCCATATATCGGGAGTGGTGATGTGTCGAGGGTCATTGTAGGGATGTTTCATATACGAATGTTGGGTGAAAGGTAGCCAACACGTAGGGACTCAGGGGAAGAATGGAGGTGATGTCGTGTGAGGATGTTGTCGTATAGTAGGGGTGGACCTATAGGGATTTCGTCATGTATGGTGTGGTCAGGGAATTCTATCGCGCAAGAGGGGAATCACGAGTGGGGGGTGGCCCATCATGGTTGCTGGGAAGGCAGTGAGAAGGGGGAGGCGTGCAGACGCGTAACTAGAAATTTCTACAATAGGCACCGGGGAAGGAGGGGACCAACATAGAAAGGTGGGGGTGAGATTTTTGGGAGACAATGCATGAGGGGTGGTGTAAGAAAATGGGACCTAGTGCTGATGGGGTCCACCACCCCATTTGGGGGGAAACTTGATGAAACCCTAGACCAAAAGGAGAGAGACAATGAGGGAGGCATAGTGTGAGGGAACCTCCTCTGATACCATGTTATAATGGAAGATCCAGTAACCTAATAATCAATATACATCTTAATGGGAGGTCTTGGTGTTTATTTAAAATGAATAATTTAGATGAAATTATACCTAAGTCTGATGTGGGACTCACATCAAGATAACCTGAACCACTAATCCAACCATAAGTTTTTCCATGGTTATCTCCTGATATTAAAATCATTTCAATAATAATTCGTTAAAATTTTAATCATAGGAGGATAAAAAATTATTTATCTCCCTCTCAAAATAACCACATCTTAGGTACTATGAGATTCGACCTTAGACACCTAGCATCCAGGGCTATCCCTTAGGGATAATCTCGTGTACTTATTGATCCAAATCATGAATTGTGTATAACATAGCTATTTTTCTTAGGAAGTTCATTTTAATTATGGGGAATTATTAACATAATTGGTTCCCTTAGGAAACAACCACACAATTGGCGGAAAAATAAATTAGTTAAAACTAAATTCTAGAAAACCATAAATAAGAACAAACAACAACAAAAATTTCATATCATCCTCACCCTAGCCATTGATGAATCACTGACATGATTATAGTAACTCACATTCTAATATACCATACATATTCCTCATATAATACCCATTATATTCTAATATATGATAAAAATATTTTTATCACATACACACATGTATTTATTATAAAAAAATATTGTAATCATGCATTAAGAGGTATATTAAAAATAATTTCAATTAATTTCATGTGAATATTAAAATAAAATATTATAAGGAAGGATTTATCAAAATTTTAAAAAGCAATTAGTAACATATTACGTTTAATACAATAATTTTAAAAACAATTCTCTAGAGAACAAATTATTAGAGAAGTAAAAAAAAGGAATTAATTAAACAGTCAGTAAAAAATATGTAAATAGATAAAAATAATTAGTTACTAAATAAAGGTCACATAATTTTTCCATTTGAAAAAATTATAATGTCTAGAAAAAAATTATTTAAAATGTGTATTGGTTAATTTTACAATATAAATATTATTCAAACCATATATGTTTATGATTACAGTAAAATAATTTAAAGAACATATGTATATCCTATTAATATATATATATATATAAACAACCTTTTTACATGAATAATAAAATATCCAATAAATATATAAAAAATATAACTAATATAGTATCTTAAACATAAAATTCCTCAATCGAATATTAAAACATGATAATCACATAAATATATATATTATAGCATGTGTCATACGTAATAATTGATCAAGATTGTATATAACCCTTGTTTTCTCAAATCTGACAAAATTAAAAACTAGATTATATTATTTTTTAAAAATATTTTTATCCCATGTACACTCTAAACCCACTAATATTAAAAAATAACCTGTATGAATATTTAAATTATGTATTCTAACATATTACATTTCAAAAAAATAATTTACTTTCCATTACAACATATCACTAACCATAATATAATCCCAAAAAACACTATTTTATTTAATTCACCAGAATTTATCAGTTCCTTTATGGTAAAAATTACCTTAATCATAAATAAAATATAATAGTTCTATGAAACACTAAGTTTTATATTATTTTACACAAGTTTAACTTAACACATTTAATAATTATTGCATGCAGCATATAATCATCTCATTATTCAATAATATATTCAGCATGTAAAATTATATTAATATTTATATTCAATTATGTATGAACAACAAAAAATAATTAAATGAAAGAAAATATACCGGAACCACCATAAAATTATTTCTTTTTATGACATAGGAACAAAATCCATTTATTCATTCAACTATATAACCTATGAAAAACTAATAATCCAATACTAATTATCTAAAAATACCCACCTATCATTCTATGAAATTTTATGAAGATGATTTTCTCAATAGATAAACATATATTCGTAATTAATCTTATTGTTTTAATTTTTTTTCATCTTAAAGTGCATGGAATACTATGGAAAGAAGATTCAAACAATGAAAATCCACACTATCTAAAAGGTAACAAGAAATAATAACAGAAACATCTAGAAAATCACCATCAACTGCAACAGTGGATGGAGATACAGTTTGTAGTGGTCTTGTATGAAGCTGGAATGAGTTTATATAGTAAGGGTGGCATTGGGTAGGAATAAGTAAGTGAAAGAGAGAGATGAGATATATGGTTCTTCATGGTTAGTAATAGTGCAAAAAATGCAAACTAAGGAACCCAAACAAGCAATCAATGAGAGAAGAAAATGAGAAAATAACATACCTTTGATTCTCGCCGTGATTTGTCTAACAGAACATAGAGGAGTAGCACCGACAGCAAGGGAGTTCTATGAGAGCCTGAGGATCAGGACTGAATGAGTCATGATTATGGTTCATTTAAATAGACCAGAGACACTTTTATCAGTGCTAAATTTATAAACATTCGTAAAATAAATCTTTTATCAGTTATTTTTAGCACTGATAAAGTTTGAGATCTGTCTGCGCTAAAACATTTGCGCTGAGAAAGGATTTATAGTTATAATTATAAATATTTTTTTAATTTTTTTATTTAATTAAATATATTTTTATTATAACTTTACAATTATTTAAATATATAATTATTTATTTATAATTACATAAATACTTTTTAAAAAATGTTATATTTTTTATTTATAATTTAATTATATAATTTTACAAATATAGTAAATATAAATTTATAAATATATTTATAATTAGGAATATATTTATATCATTTTATATATTTATATAATTATATATATATATATATATATATATATATTTAATAAATATATATAAATATAAATATAGTAAATATATTTATTATTAAAAAATACTTATTATAATTTTATTATTATAAATATATTTTATCATTATATATATTTATATATTTCTATATATTTATATATAATAAATATATATAAATATAATTTTATTCAATATTTATATATATTTTATTATAATTTTATAGTTATTTAAATATTTAAATATTTAATTATAAATATATAAATAGTATTTAAAAAATAATATTTATATATTTATATAATTATTTATAATTATATATATAGGCCCTAGGGTGTAGCTCAACGGTAGCTGGGCTTATGGGTCTTGGCGAGGTCTTGAGTTCAAATCTCGTTGAGTACATCCTTGTATTGTACGTTTCCTTCTATTCTTTGTATTATAGCCCCTTTCCCCAAATAAAGTGAGGCTTCAACCTCAACTTATATATATATATATTATAAATATAAATATAAATATAAATATAAATATAAATATAAATATAAATATATTTTATTCACTATTTAAATAGATTTATTATAATTTTATAATTATTTAAATATATATAATGATTTATTTATAATTATATAAATATATTTTTAAAAAATAATATTTATTCATTTATAATAATTATAAATATATAAATTTATAAATATAGTAAAGATATATTTATAAATATTGTTATTTATAAATATATTTTAATTATTATTAATGAATATATAATCTTAAATAATTTCATTTAAAAAATGAGTGAAATTCAATAATTAAAAATGAGTACAATTTAAAAAAATTGAAAAAATGGATATGATTTTTTAATTAAATATAAATTATCAAAAAACATGTATATATATATTTAAGTAATATATATACATATTAAAAATATTGAAATATAGTAAATAAATATATATAAATAAATAATATAAATGATTAAATTCAAAAATAAAATAAAAAATAAAAAATAAAAAATAAAAAATATTAAAAATGAATAAAGAATAACTAACTGTAATCATATAAAAAATAAATAAATAAAATTGATCAAATAAACACACAAAATATTAAATGTATAATGTTATAATGAAATTATAAAATATACTAAAATTTTACTGATTAAGCCTGATTTTCATCACATCTGGGAATGGGACAAGAAATTCAAACCGGTTGAAATTGAAAACTATTCTTCTCAAATATGGTTAAGATTTATGGTCTAAATTAGATTTTATGGCACATAAATATTATTTATGATATTACTTTATCCATTGTTGTTCCGATCAAGATGCATTAGGAGAAAGAAGTAGCTAGATTAAGTCACTTTGCTCACTTTCTTATTAATGTTGATATGGATTCGACCTTAGTTGATCGGATATTTCTTTCTAGTGATGAAGATGAGTTTGATTTGAAAAATTGTTTATGGGAGACTTTTAAAATTCTATATTGATTATAAGGTCATTAGACATGAGCTATCTAACTATATAAGATCATAAGTTTGAGATAAATTTTATGATCATGGACATGATGTAAATTCATGCTATAGAAGGGTTAAGAATTCAATTAAGTCTAATTATGTTCCATATAATAATGCTAAGTCTCAAGAGGAAGGAGGAGACACTAGTATAATGAATATGGATGATAGTGAACCTTGGTTTGAATGAAAATTTTTCAAAGACAATAGGTATGATGCAATAAATTTTTTTGTTGTTGCTAAGGAAATAAATAATGAATAAATTTGGTCTATTATTTAAAATAGAGTTGCGGGAGCCTCTCAAAATCATTCTTAGACCAATATATGGTTGGTTTCAACTTCTATTAAGAATCACTCCAGCAGCAAAAAGAAACTATGGTATGCTATTTTTGTTGTAGAAACCATATTTTTTGATGATACAAAAATGAAGATCCTTATTCCTATTGATGATAAAGAAAATTCATTGGATATCAACAAGGAGAGGCTCCCCTATATTTTCAACATATAAATGAATATAATGCTCATGATATGGATGATGAAATGATATTTCATGAACAAGTTATTGCAACCAAAAATTGAAAAGGCAAGAAAAATATAGAACTTGAATCCTCTGTGAAGACTAAAAGTAAGATGGAATCAACTTTTCCTCATTAGGATGCTAGATAGGCTTTTGTATCCAAGTAGGTGGAAGAAGGTATGACCTCAATGGTTGAACTGGATCACTCAACTAATGTATAAGTTCCAAAATCAAATAGTTTTGATGTGCTTAAACCCCATAATATGGATTCAAGGAAAGCTAGTATTGATCCTTATGCTTTCATCGACACTATTACACCTCAGGTGACTAATCCTTCTGAATGTCAACCAAACATTTTGTTAGTGACAGACCTACCATGGGATATTCCAACCAAAAATATAAAGCAACATATTGTCAAATCTTGCACTCGGGATGAGATGTAAGATTGGAATGGAAACCATGGGATGATTTTTAATTCTGCTTCTCCTACAATAAGATTGAAAAATAATAGTGAATCTTATGCTTATGAAAAGGAGAAAACTCTAATTAAGATGGAACAATATAAATTGAAGATAGAAGATCTTGAACGGACTTGGCAGCAAGTTAAAACATGGAAACATGATTGACATACAAAAAGGTATTTTTAAAGGGAATGTAAATATTTATTGGGATCCCAAGAAGGAGGAAGTGAATTCAGAGGCTAATTCAGACTTAGAGAACACTGATATTGAAATCATCCTACAACCAAAGTCAAGTTAGAGAAAGAAATATTCTGGAGGTCAACCCCATGGGCGTCGATGTGGAATAATCGGCTGGAATTCCTTGTGTGATGAGAAACATAGGTTAGTCATAAATATTATGATTTTTTTATTTGACTACTTTGATGAGGGAAGCTCTACCTTGTATGACCCCATCTCATCATTTCTAGTTTTTCTTGTTATATTTAATAAAGGGACCTTATCCATATTCTTTTAAAAAAAATTGTTTAATTATTACAATTTATTAATTTTATATATCTATATTTAATATATATTATTTATTAATATTTATAATCAATATTTATGTACATTAATTTTGTTTCAATTTCATCATTAAATATTTAATTAATAAAATGTTTAATATTTTTATTTATTTACCCATTTTAATTTTTAATTTTTTAAATTATTTCATTTTACATATTTATATATTTATTGTATATTATTTATTATTATTTTTAATTTATATATATGTACATTCTATTTATTCATTTTTATCAATAATTATTTAATTAATAAAATTGTTTATATTTTTTATTGTTTTCCTTAACTATTTCATTTATTATGGATTTTTATCAGTGCTAAAAGAAAACTAATAATGTCTACCTTTTATCAGTGCTAAAAATAAAGAACTGATAAAGAGTATCATTTATCATCTCTAAAAATGAAGTGCTGATAAATGGTACCTTTTAATAGAACTTTTTTTATCACTGATGAAAGGTACACTTTATCGGTGCTTTTTTCCATGCACTGATAATGGTCAGTGCTGTTTAAGGCCTATTTTGTAGTAGTTATGTGACTTCCTCATATGGTTCCCTTTGTGATTATAATAATTCAAGTATATATCTATTACAATACTTTAAATGTCATTTTTTATTATTTTTAAAATTTATTTTTGAGACACTCAAGAATTCCCGAGATGCTCTTTATTCAGACTACTACCGATGGTGAGTAGCATGAATAATAAAGTAGGGGTTATAGAGGAGGTACTCAGATTATCTTTCATGGTCGTTCACACCCAATCCCCCCACCACATATCCCATCAACCATATTTTATCCTCCAACCACTCCACTTGAAGAACCATAGATATTCACAATTATTTTTCTATCATCTTTTCATACCGTATCCACTTCTCATATAACTTTTCCATATCCAATGATATATCCTCATCCCTTCAATCCTTATCATGAAACTTATATTCCACCATTCTTTCCACTCATATATGTCTGAGGTTTTATGATAATTCCCCTATGACATTACTTCATATCTTTCAGATGACCAAGAGAATGCTCATACTTCACAAGCTACAAATCCTTCTCATCCAATAGATCCATCATAGCCTAATAATCAGACTGGATTAGGTACATGTTTACAAGTCAATTAAATTCCATTTCAAAGATTTCATTTTAGTTTTAAGTTGGGTTAAATTTATTTATTTTTCTTTGTTATTTTCATATAGGATATTGTAATAGGAAACATTTATGTACTCATATAAATGAATTTTGGAACAACCTTACACAAATCATTGTTGATTACATTTAAGACAACCAAATGATTAGTAAAAATAGAAGATAATTTAGATTTTTTAGGGTGAAGTTATCTATGGATAGTGACATCATCCTTTTAAACCAAACTCATAGATACATATTGATAATCAAATAATGAATAACTCATGGGGTGGGATATGGGTACGAAAATTAGTTAAATTAAAATTTATATTAAAATATTATTTATATAAATTTATATATTTTAATCTCTTTTTCATTAACTATCCGGATTGTTACGTTTCAAAGACACCATGGTTGATGGAATAAGGGGAACTGTGGATATCATATAAGAATAACCCATATATTGGTTTGACTAGTTGACTCAACACTGAGTTAGAGGGTCTACCAACCATCAATTATTGCACACATACCCAATAATAGTAAACAATCACTTATTTGAAGAGTAATTAGCTTAAGGTATTTTATAAATTAAATGGTTTTTATTGAAAATTAAATAATTATGTTTTTTATTAATATTTTTTTGTTGAATTATAGAATTTTATTTTTCAAGAATCCAAAAAAACAAGGGTTCTATGAAGTGAATGCACACTTTAGGGAGAACTAATATGATATATCATGAAATAAACGATGTATATATATATTAGTTTAATTATTAATATATCACACTTAACATGAGTTGACATGGATCAAACAAAAGTGAATTGAATTAAAGTAAAACAGAAATAAATAAATCAAACAAAAATAACATGTATAGAATATACTGAAAAATAACTAACTCATCCTTAAAAATTCTATATAAATCTCTCTAATCCTACCACATATAATGGTTTTATTCTAAATAAAACATTTCTAAATATATATCACATATATGACACAAAACCAATGCTATCCTTACCCTTAACATAAAATTTCCTAAATTTCATATTTATACTAAACAAAAACCAACAAATAAATCCCAAATAAAATCAATAAAATTAAATTAAATCAATAGAATATGGTTTATGGAAATAAAAATGATTATATTATCAAATATTTTATTACAACACTATTTATTTATAAGGGAATACTTTAGAAATAATCAATCACGGTAACCTTAATACCCAAAACAACAATTATCATCTAGATACTGTTGAATGAAATCCAAATCATCTATTAAAGATAAAACATACATGGTTCAACCCTAAATTACTAAAATTCAATCCATATGACTATCAAACCGATCATCCATCAAATATGTTACTTCCCCTTTCCATTTATACCCCAAACATCCACAAAAAAAGGATAAAATTTAAAATAACCACAAAAAAACAATCCTAACTAATTTTATCCAAGTAAACCTTATATAATGGTTTAATCCTAAATAAACCATTCCCAACTCTATATCATGCATATGAACCAAAATAAACAATATCCTCCCACTTAATATAAAATTCCCAAATTTCAACTTCATACCAAACAAAAATTAACAACTCAATCACTCATAAAATAAAAAAACCAATAAAATTACAAATTAAGAAAACATAGAAACAAAATATAAAATAATTCTAAACATATCAATGAAAAACTACAATGAACATGGTTTAAACTACATAAACATAAACATCTCACATAATCTATATTAATTTTACCACACCATGTTTTAAAATATAAATATTATAATCAAATTTATTTTAAATAAAAATATTTTTTTTATAGTTCACAATCATTTATAATTCCAAATTTCAAAAATTAACACCTTTTAAATAACTTACTAATTTTGAAAATCTTATATCCCAAATTGGTCATTTTTCATCACCCAATACCCAAAATATTAGACTATTTACAAGAAGTTTTCACAAGAAAATTAAATAATAAATATAATATTAATTAATACAACTTTCTTATATTCAATGTCATTTGTATAAGGTGGTATTAAATATAGAAGGGAATGTGCCACAAGAAAAATTATTTTAATTAAGTAGAATGATTAAAGATAGGAGTGCTATTAATGAAACAACATAATAAAATATCTCAAGTTTTATTTTGTTGATTTTAAATTTTAATATAAATTTTATAACTAAATATCTCATTTATATCATCAATAACATGTTTTGGAGTCCCTTGATGAGAAAAGAGATAGAAATTTTGCGACTAATGATTATTTGTGATATATATTAGGTGTTGATAATCTTGTGAGAGTCCATTTTCAACCAAATAATATTATCATCCCCAATAGGTATTGGACCACTTTAGGCACCTATAATAGATTTGGAACCACAAAGTCTCAATATTCTTGTGTAGAGGTAGTAGAGGCCCATATATAGGTAGAAGAGGGGAAAACGTGTCCATACATAAGAGTGAACGAAATACAAAATCCAATGCATGGTTTTTTAAAGGTATGATATATTTATGCGCATTAATTACACTATATATCATTACAGTTATTGACCCATGGACATCGATGATGCACTCCTTATATGATTCACTCGGGTATGGTGGTAAAAATACTAGTGGTGGGTCGAGTGATAAATTTCCTAGTGGTGACGATGATGAAGATGTAGGATATTATGATTCATGTGAATATACTCATGATGGTAGTGATGATAGTGATTTCCATGATGGTAGTGGTGTCCATGAGGGAGATATTAATCCCTTATATTTAAAAAATGATATTTATGAAGTCGCTGTTTAAATTCTAGTTGATTATTGAAACTGATTATAAATGAATTTTTAAATTATAAACCAATTAAAATCATATTGGGACTAGTTTAAGACATAAATTTGTTTGTATTCTATTGTTTATTTTCTATGTGCTACTTTAGGTGAGGATGCATAGTGTATTGAAGCTATGCACACTAGAAGCCTATACCTATTGTTTTATTACCATTGGTATTGATTCTATACTAATGGATTACATAAACCATTGGTAACCTCAAATTTGGACCACCCTATACTAATGATTTTCAAAAAACCATTGGTATAGAGGTATAATGATGACTCACTTTCCAATGGTTCTGGGAACTATTGGAATATCCAATACCAATGGTTTAAAACAATTGGTATATGTGTATTTTCTAGTAGTGTAGAACATAAATCTACAATGATTTATGAGAATTAGTCAGTAGTGAAGTGATATTAGTAGTTAAGTAATGACTATTCAATTATTCAAATATATTTCCCTTATTGTGTGAAATACTAGAGTGAATAATAAGAATAACAAAATTATACAAGAAAGTGTTAAAGTCAGGAAAAGATGCTAATGAATATGCATGTTCTCAAAAAAATTATATTGTCTAATGTTAGGAGCGAATAACCAATAAACTTTTTGATTGAAACAATATCTAACAAAGATTCAATAATGTGGTAAGAGGGAAAATCTTGATGAGGAATGATGGGCGTCCCAAACATAAAAAAACACCAAATGATTTAAAGACGAATAAGGTTGGAACGATTTATATGATTTTTTTTAAAATTATTTCTTCAATTGGATCATGAAAATTAATTGACATTTAAAGTTAAATCAAAATTTCAATTTTCTACAAGTGAAGTGTCACATTCATGTAAAATAACCGAGCTTTATTTTATTAAGAAGATTTCAGTGTTTTTTCTCTACGATACAATTTTGGTAAGGGTAGTTTGGATTAGATACTTGATTGATAAGACCATTACCAATAGTAAAAGAGAAAAGGTATGATAACAAATATTAACAACCATTATATATCTATTAAAATATTATAATTTTATAAAACTGTGTCTTAATTTCAGTGTAATGTTTACAAAAAATGAATAAAATTTGTAATTTTGATGTAAAAGAAAGATCCAAGTCATACATGAATAATAATTAATAATGATGACATTATAAAGGAAACCAGATGTATTTGATTCCAAACATGTTTCTTATAAATTATAATGAACCAAATAAAAAGGTGAAATTGTGCGGGACAATGACCGAGGAGTTATAATGCATGATGGTGCCTTGAAAACATACAGGATTCACAATTAAAGGAGAGGGATGATCATAAAATAATTCATAACTACGGAAAATACTAGATTAATAGACGAATATAGTGAGAGGGACACTCTATCACATGATTATATAAGTCATCGTGAATAATTGGGGATGTCACATCGACTATATATACACTAGATCAAAACCATCCTCTACAAAGTCTCAAATCATCATACAATCTTGAAATATAATATCATTGAGGGAAAATATACAATAACATTATGGTATTGAGTAGTCTTATTGATTTATAGATGATTAAAATGGATTCAAATATCATTTACCACTCAATAAATATCAATATCATATGTAATCATACATACTACAAAGCTAACACTGAGAATGGTAGAGCCATCAATAACCATGATCATTGTTGGACATGTATGAGGTGGATAATCATGCAACATATCTACATTAATATAGATATGAGTGGGGTCATATAAATCAAACAAACATGACTAATTATTTTGATATACATTGGATGTGGTACTACTTCTATGAAACAAATGAAGTCAATAAAGTGGGATGGGGAGTGGAATGGCAAGAATGAATAATCTCGAGTTCTTTAATCAAGAGTTAGAGTGAATTATTTGGTAGATAAAGTGACTCATCCAAGGATTATTAGGTGGTTATATGAGGGGTTATTAGGAATACATTAAGATACTAATTAACATCATTGCGATTTTGAAGATAACCACAAATTTGGAAAATGATACGTCTGTGATCACTTCCATAGGAAATGCAATAAATGCTGTAATAATTCCCATCACCCATATATAAAAATATATTATGAAAATATACTCTATAAAAGGGGAAATTGATAAGGAATAAAAATATGATAATTCTTACCAATCCTATGATAGACATGAGAGATTCTTATTTCGGATATACTTTCTAGGATCATTATTTTTATAGTGACATGCTCAGGAGGAAACCTATGATGAATAGAAAAGGGTAACAACTAATAGTATTGAGTTAAAACCTCTAATGGTTTCTATGGAATAGAACATAGTTTCTGGATCTCATCTCAATGTTCTTTTTATTAAATAAAGTATAAAAGGATTGTCTGATACTATATATGTATATAGAGAATATCTGAAAAAAGTTTTAAAACACATTCCAGATTATTTATCTCAGAGTATTTGAGAGTTAAATAACCCCAAAGTTTTTTATCTATATTTTCTATGCATGAAACATCCTTAAATGACCATTACAAGAAATTTTTTAGTAAGGAGAATATTTATCTATTGTATAGTTTCCATGATTTATATATTATATCAATTTAATTGGGAGGATCCACCACCGGAATATAGTTAAGATCCATACCCTCAAGTTATATAATTGATGTCTTTTTCTAGACCAAAACCTTTTTAATGTTTGGATGATTTTATATAAGATATCTGGAGGTAGTTATGAATTTCAAAAGATAATAATTTTCTTATATATCCTCCAAATAAATATAAAATCACTATAAATATAAATTTTAAGGAATAATATATGGAGGTATGAACCAACTAGAATACAAATAAAAAGTGTTCAAGAAAAGTTATAAGGTTCATTGAAAATAAGTTTATATTCTAACAAAACACAATAGGATATGGATAAATCAAAAGGATTTGTGATAATAATAGGACCTAGTCAGTTTGGTGAGAATAATGGGGAGACAACACAATAGGGGCTGCTGGGATAGGCCATGGTTTGGGGTGGCGATGAAAAGGTGAGTGGAATATTGGGGAGGAAGTTATATCTGAGTTTGGGAAGGGTTTTGAGAAATATTTGATACCATATAAATGGTGAATACATAGAATCAATACCATTTAGTGCATCTGGGTTTCTATTATTTATGGATAAAAAAGAAAGATACAAACTAGATCATAAATATAAGTAAGTCCATTGACCTAGTTAAACATTTGATCGTTGACTGTTATATTAAAAATACTAATACCCAAATCACTATAAAAAATAACTTTTCCTACCATAAATTAATATTTACAGATCCTTCAACCATTTAGAAGCATCATACTAAAACTTGGAGACTAATAAGACTACATACTGATGGGTTTTTCAGAACATCACATGTTAAAAAATTTTATATAAACCTATTAAAATTGTATATCTATCATGATATAATCAAAATGTAAATGAATAAAATAAATATAAATGTGAATAATGGAAGTCCAAAGTGATCCATCTTGATGGATTATTCTTAAGGAAGATCATAATGAAACAACACCTAGGCTTTACCTCTACGGGTAGTATAATGACCACTAGAATCCAAGTTTGCTATGTCATGACCCCTTGTTCTTTTAAAGGTGTGATAGTATGTTATACTAAAAGAAAAATAATGAAAAATGATTAAGATATCCATGAACTATATTAACAATGAACCATCCATAACAATGAGAAGAATCATACCCTTTATCTCGCATATATCAATTAATGAAATAGGTTGAGTGTTGGCTACCAAATTTTACAAGATACCATACATTACACATAAATTATTACCATTTTGTGTATTATGATCATTTAATGCTTCAATTATTATAATATATTTATAAATACATAAATAAATCATCTAGATTACTTGTAACTAGAGTGAAACCATCCATATATATGGTAGTAGCTCATGAAATGAGATATATAGTAAATCATAGGCGTATCATATGAAGATAATTCGACATCACATGGTTTATGATACTTAATTATATCTTCATTTGTGATATGTTCCATATGCATATCATTTATTAAAAAGTTATTTATTTGTATAATATTGTTGAATTGTTTTAGTGCATATATAACAATCTTCCACTTTCACTAGAATACCATAATTACATTATGAAAAACATCACAAAACATTTTGAATTCATCCAAAATTTAATCATTATTCCAAGGACTAATTTTGAGTCCTTATGTTCCTTTGTATAATTGAAAAGAAATATGAATTCATAAATTCATAGATGTAATTAAAGAGTGGCCTCTAGAATTTTTTTATTAATACTCAATCTACAAATTGTTTTAGCATGATCTAGATCAAACATGCTCATATATCTATATGAACAAGCCTACTATACGATGTATCATATACACCATATATATTTGTATAATACCTTTTTATACAACAGTGAGTTACCATTGTACATGGAATATATAAAATAGTATATAATAACACATATATTTTCATTTCTCTAAGTAAATTTATTATACATAATGATTTCATGACATGTAAATCATTCCCATAGATAATAAAACAACATGTTACTTATATAAGAATGGACATGAATTTCATAAATCAATCAATTGAAGGAAATTATGTATTTTATTTTCATAAAAGTCAATAAATCCAATCTTGGTTAAACTCAAATGATTACATGATTGAAAACATATTCGAACACCCCTAATTAGCTCAGCCTTATGACTATAATAATAAAGGTATCAAAGTATTATGGTTCACATGATAAATATCTGAAATTTTTTATGTAAAATTAATTTAATAATGATTACACATGATTAAGTATATCAACGATTATATTAAATTCTATATGATATACTTTCATAGGTTAATCCAAATAAGAAGTATCAACTTATTTTCTCATGAGTCTAATCTGTATTATATATTTTAATTTTACTCATACTAATCATTACATATCATCATAGAAAATAATACTCTGTGATGATATTCAATTAGGGGAAACTCACAATCACACTTTGAAGGAGATTTTATCATTTCAATATTTATGGTTTAAAAATGAAACATATATAAATGAAGGAAAATAGAGATTTCCTTTATTATAAAATCTTAATAAATTTTTAGCCGTTACATCCAATTTATCATGTATACAATACCTATAAATTAAACTGAAATTCATGTATTTTATTCATTAATATTTTTTCAAATTTATTAGCTAAATTTTACTTAGTATCCACCCAATAAATCTTTACATCACCCCTCTTAGTGATCTACCGAATGAGATTATATTTTCAAAGAATGTGTTTATTCTTTTAGTGAGATCAAAGTTAATTTGATTGATACATATCTCTATTATTTTCATAGTAATTTTCAATTTATCTCTCAATGTTTGGATCCACCCCAAATTCATTAATAAACATATTATTCCAAAAAACATCATTTTTAGAATTTGATAAAATCATATACTTTTCCTTTTTTATTGAGTCTGACATAATGTATTTCTTAGAACTATTCAAAATGATAACTCTACTATTGAGGGAAAATAAAAAACTATATTGAGATCTTATATTATCATTGACTTATTAGAAACTAACATTAATTAATCCCCTTACAATGATCTCATCCCCACCTCGAAAAACCAATAATATATATTTACAAAAGGATGTTCTTCACAAAAACCCATTTACTCTGACTAGGATTAATTGGTTTTAACTTGTTATTCACAAAGAATATATGACATTTAGTGAATTAAACATTATTTAATACACAATTGATCTTGTGTATGTCACATAAATAATCATATCCTTCCTTTATAACTTTTTAAAATGATATTGAAAATTCTTAATAACCATTCAATGAAACACTCATAAAGACCCATCTTAGAGTTGTTTATGTTAAAAATATTTAATACAATACTAATATTTGTATTCTAACTCAGTCCAAGAAAGCTATTCAATCTATCTATATAAATATTTATACCTAATATATAGGCTTCTTCACCCATGTCTTTTCCTGAGAATCACTTTCCAAACCATATATTTTAAAAATATAAAGTTGGGACAACATTTATAATAAGAAGTTTTTCATCCATATACAATATAAAAAATACTACAATTACCCCACTAACATTATTATATACACAAGTATCATCCATAATTTTTTTTATAAAACCGTATTCTCTGATTTCATCATCGAGCTAGATATTACATGTTTGAGATGCATACCTTAACCCATAAATGGAGCATTGAAACTTTCAAACATTCACATTCTCATTTTGTACATCAAAAAATTATAGTTATATTATAAACATGTACCCAACTAAATTCTAATTAAGAAAATTAGTTTTAACATCCATTAGATATATCTCATAATTATAATGATCTTATATGGAATGAAATCTATTAATATAAATTATCATCAAATTGGATAAAATGTTTCTTTATGGTTAATAACATGATTTTTTTTGTAACTTTTAGCTACCAAAAGAGCATTATAGGTAGACCCTCTAACATTTATTCTTGTTTTCTTATAGAAAATATACTTTCAACCTATGGGTTTCATCCCTACAGTTTATTCTACCATGTTCTAAACTTGGTTATTGTACATGATGTCTATCTTATATTTCATGACCTTTAGCAATTTCATAGAATATGGACTCTCAATTTCCTCTCAATGGGTAGTCGACTATTCATCTATAAACATTACTTTATTATAATTTTCCATTATAAATCCACATATATTAGGCTCTTTATGAATCCTATAATACCTATAAGTTTCTTATTTAACTTGAACCCATTAATTGTCTATAACACATTATATATTTGACTCATATTCATCTTAGTAAAACTTATTTTTTATTGGTTTTTAACATATCAAAGTTCACTTTTTCTCCCTATAAAACCTTGATCTATGTGTTTATTCATAAAGAATTTTCCAGTTTCAACCATAAAATTTTTATATTATGTATGAATATATTATAATATCCTTTAGTTTCTTTGAGATGACCAAAATATAAGACTTAAATGAATCTAGAGTCATGTTTCTCAGAATCCAAATGTCACAAATATGCTTTTAGAACCCAACTCCTCATAAAATACAAAGAATTAAGCATTCCAATATACATCCCATATTATATATTTATGAATGATTTGTATGGAATGTAATTAAGTAGTAACACAATAGTTTTCGGATAATATCCCTAAAATGTTATAAAAAGCTCACACCGACTCATCATCAACAAAAACATTTAAAATAAGTCACGATTTCTTCTCTCAATAACACCATTCCATTTTAGTGTTCTGGAAGGAGTGATTTATGAAACAATTCCATAAAATTTTATATGATTAGTATATTACTGGTTAATGTATTCAATCTATTGATAAGATAAAAAATATTAATACTTATACATAATTGATTCGATTACTCACTTTTAAAGGCCTTGAACTTTTCAAAGATTTCAAACTTGTGTATCATCATAAACACATAAACATACTATCTAAAACCCTAAGTAAAGGTTATGAAGTACTTATATTAACCAATTTATTGAGTACTCATTAGTCTACATACATCACTATGTATAAAATCAAATAGATTAATAACCCTCTAACATTTTCCACTAAAAGGTGGGTTTATCATTTTCCCTAATAAATAAGATTCAAATTTGTTAAATAATTCATAATTGAATGATTTCAAAAATACATATATATGTTTCTTTGCATGTAATTATCATTTATATTCCCATAGAGATGATTCTAAATATAAGTGGTGTTAAATTCAACCTTTAAATTTCTCTAAGAAATATTATATATAGGATTATCCATATCTAAAATATACAAACCTTTCATCATACTCTGAATTCAATAAACCTATTATTTCTATTAATAAATAGTTAAAAAACCTTCTTCTATAAAAAATATACACAAATAAAATTTCTATTTAAGGAAGGAATATATAAAAGTTTTTCCAATTATAGAACTTATCCACTAGTTAGAGTTAGATCATATGTAGAAACCCACAATGAAAGAAATATCTTCGCATTGAAAACACATGGATATATTTATCCTTTCATCAATTCTATTCAATTTTTTATTATGTTATTATAAACAAAAATATATAATGAAAACCCGGTATCTAATACCAATGAGTTAGAATTAAGTAAATTAGTTTCTATAACATTCACATACATATTCTCATAATAATTTTCTTTGAGAAAAATTATCATATTTTGATACCAATATATAATTAATTTACATGTCATACATATAATATATCTCAAGGTAAAAGTCATTATGTGTTTCATACTCTATAACAATTACACATATATGAGTGTTTATCTTATTTTATAACTTCTCATAAGAATATTTTAATAAAAATACCCCCACTAAAATGATGACCATAAACATTATTACCTTTAGTGTTATAAGATCCACATTTCATTAAATCATGGATCACATTATATTTTCTACCATTATATAGCTATTTAGTTATGATATCATACTAATCATATCACCTATTATTCTCAGATAATTGAGTAGATAAATATTAATATTAATCCTTCACATGGATTTATTCAACATTATTCCTCTAGTATACTAGTCTTATTAATTTTTCCTATACAAGTTTAACCTAAAGCTCATAATTGAATATGGGAATATAATCCCAGTAGGCATACCGAAACCTAACATGATATATATAAGATAATCCTTGGTCACCTAGTTTTATAATGACATACATGGTTGTATGATTAAGGTATTTATATGTGTTTCAGTTTAAAGGAATAATACACTTGGTATTTGATGGGGTTTCTTGGTCTCATAACTTAATATATGTCATATTTATATTAAATACATAACTATTGTATCTAATACATTATTATTAATAGTATTAAATGGAACATTTCATGGATATAATTAATGTTCCATAATACTCTTCACCTCACCATGCCCTTGGATGAGCATATATGAAATGGGAAGTAGTGGGTTTATCACCATGTCTACAGGCCACTATCGGTGTTGGAGATGTAAATAACCATAACACACATTTTTTCTCATTTTTAAAAATAATTTACTTCTTTTTCTTCTCCCTACCCATATATTCGTCTTCCCCTTCAACGTCGATGATTTGAGAGGAGAAAACATGTTTTTATCTTATCTTATAAACTTTTCTGGACCCAAGTTTGATTTTCATATATTTCATTATACCTTATCCTTATATGGTTTTGCTTTATTTATAATATTTTAGTCACTTATAAAATTTCCAAAACCCAATTATTTTATAGCTATAGTCAACCAACCACTTCCAACTATAACTCATCCCTGTTTTTAATTTTAATTTTATGTACATTATTGTTTATATTGTTTCAATTTTATTAATTATTTTAAAATTAAACACATTAATTATAATTGTTTTTTATTTCAACTAGTTTTTTATTTAAATGTATAAAAATAAGAAAGGTATCCTAGAACATTTATCCCACACTCAACCCTTCCCCACAATTTTTATACATAACCATCACGAAATTATTGGATAACTTAATTAAGTATTCATACACCCCTAAAGAATTACTATCACCAAAATAAACACTCTTATGGATAGGTACATAACACTTATAAGATCCACATATTCATTCAACAAGGAGTAGTAATAGAATAATCAATAACAATTGGTTCAATCAAGTAATGTTTCACCAAGAACTTATAAAAAAAATGGATAACTTTTTGTTAAAACTTTAAATAAGGAAAACAATTATCATAAAAAATATTTTAATTACAAATGTAATGTTTAAAATACGATGCATAAACAAAATCTATCTTTTCTCCTAATCAAAAGTGAAAAACCAATTAACTTTATTTATAAACATCATCTTTGTCAAAGTAAACGCAGCTATAACATTTAAACTAGGAATAAAACACCAAATCCATATAAACCTAAAATTCATACCATACATATGTTGTCTAGAAAAAAATTAGCTTCTATTCCATGTTTTGACTAGTCCTACCTCTGACTTCCATACCTCAAATCATAAGATAATTAGAAACATGGATTTTGTACCAATTTATAGCATCCTTGACTTGTCCATCCCACATAGTGCTGATCCTGAGATCCTCATGACTTCAGCCAAAGCTTACCATATATTAGAGGTTGCTGGATAGAGGTGAGGATCTATAAAAAATGTGGTGAGACATTATACTCCACCAGATAAGAATAAATAATGGTGAAAGTAATAATAAACCATTAACTATAATAAATCATATAATATAGACATTACAGATGTTATCTAACCCTAAAAAAGGCACCCCATGCTATAACAATATATGAACCAACTATAATGTCATTCAAGGCATACATATATAACCAAGATAACCTTATGGGTCAATCATATAAAATTTTGTCCAAAAAGAATAAAATAATAGAGACATAAAACAAAATTGGGGTTTGAATCCCCACCCCACCCTGCCTCCAAATTCATCCATCCAACCTACTCAATCATTCATCACTAGAAACATTCCCTTATCTACATCCATATCCATAAGTCCACATACCCATCAAGATGAACCTACAGATTGATGGAGTGTGATAACATTATTTAGTATACCACAACAAATAGTATCCCTAAATAAATCTAGAATATATAAGTGTATGAATAATGTCATTTTCCCTTAATAATAATAATAAAAAAAAATTTCCTCATCAAATTATAAATAATTAACCTCATGAGAAACTATACCTACTTCGACCAGTGTCAGATCATGTGTAAACATATCACCCATAATGCAGTGGGTTATAATAAAATCATCTATATATCCAAAAAATAGAAACAAAATGATGCAATTTTACATAATTATCAACCATTATATAATCATCAAGTACAAGTATGTAGATTGAGTTGTGTCTAACTTTACATAACCATATATTCACATGAAGTTGGTTAGAATAGAACCCAACCCATTACCAAGGTCAAGATTTTATATTAATAGTGTCTCATACCATATACAAGATATAGAATGGAAAAAAATTTACTTTCACCCCTCTTTGAAGTCCAAATTAGATTGGTATAATATCGAAACCCATTATATTTAAGGAATGGGTCGACTTAGAATCACACCTTTCTTGTAAGTATAAGTGGATAGTCAAAGAACATATGTCCCTTTTAAATATCGAAAACCGGAATTGGAGGGCTTATAATTCCATTTTTCTTTCTATAATAAATTAGTATAATGAATTTTTTTATTTAATACATCAAGCAGTAATTGGTTCTCATACACAATAACCACTTTTACTAATTACAAATATAATGTATGACCTATCCAAAAACATTACATCATAGGGTGAATAGACCCCCACCCCTTTCACATGTAAATTATGTCAAATGGCCATAAACCATATTAAACAATCTCATAAGGCTATCCCTGTTCCAATATCTCACATATATGATATCCCTTTTATCAATGGATACTAATGGGTACCTATCAAGGTCCATTAAGTCAAAAAATATTAGCCACCCCACTTGGGTTCCAATTTTTAATCCCTATAACACTTTTAATTTCAACCGTGGTCATTGATGACCATGAAAATAAAACATAATATTTGAGGGATATATCACAAAATCAACTATCTTAAACTGATTCAAACCATAAAAGGAAACACATTTAAATTTTATTTCAAGTCACACACATACACCCATCACAACCTTCATATAAAAAAAACAGGGAGATCATGTAAAGTGTTGAAAAAACATATGAAACAATTACCATGTTGTAATAGAATCCCATATATTTAATATCACTAGATGAATAGAGCCTAATAATAATAAATATTAAAAATGGATAAATCCCCCTATGTTAGAGATTTTAGATGAAGAGTGGAGAAATAAATAGAGACTCCCCAAATAGACTCTAGTGATCCATCAAGGTAGACGTGACATTGATTAGAGATCAAATGATAATGAAATATAAGTTGAAGGGGGAGTGATGTGAGGAAGAGGGGGTACAGTTTTTTATTGTCCAAGAGAGAAAAAATATTATAGATTTTATGATATTTGACTAATTAAATGAATTTTAATAAAAAATTAAAAAAACCTGGAAATTGATCTGGTACCCAATGAACAGACACTGGGTACTCAATATCTCACAAGCTATCCAGTGGTCAACTTGGGCCAACCCCCTCCTCTACCATGGCCACCAAGTACTGATTACCATACCATCGAGTACTCAATGGCATATGTCATCCACTGATGAATTTTACCACTATACCCATTTTCTAAAATTCCATCCCTGATCTCCACTAATGAATCTAATTTTATAAAATCAAAATACTACATGTGGAATGAGAAAATTTTAATCAATTTCATACCTCAATGTAAGGGGTTCATTAAATTTTATTGGAGAGATCAATTGGTTAAAATAACCCTAAATTTCATGGATGTAGATCTATAATCTATTTATATTCATAAAAATATTAATTCATTGGTGTAGATATTAATTCTCAAAAAACTTATCCAAGATAAGTAAAGTTCTAAGGATTGGAAAAGTAAGTGATTTGAATCCAATGGTTATAGTCTCTCACAAACCGTGAATTTCATTGGACATTTCTAAAGTTATCATAGATTATACCAATTTCACGAGCATGAAACTAGATGATACATGTGCCTTTTTCCAAGCTATTTTTATGTGATTAATACCCATAAATACCCTGAATATTACCATTTTGATGATCTTTTGGAGAAATTTGGGAAAATGAAGTGCCTTAAATCATGTAACCCATTATTTCATTCCTCACAAAAATTTGATCAAAAAATTTCTATGGACCTCCATATGTGATACGATTGTTTAGAATTACATTATTTGAGAACCTAAATGCATTGGTGAATACTTGATACTATTTTGAAAAAAGTCTCTTCAATGGAGAATACATTTTTCAAAAATTAATAAGGACTCATACAATAGGAAGTCCTACTCAACCAATGAATTAAACAAATTTATGTTATCCAAACCCATTTTATTTCACATTTCTAGAGACAAAATTTCCTAAGAGTGATGGAATATGGGGAATTCATTCTTCTAATTTAGACTCAATTTTAAAAACTCTATTCACACTATCCAAATTTTTATCTTTCACCACTTTTCCCTATACATAAGACATGGGTCAAGAAACACTTTCATAAGATCCACACATATCTTTGATTCTTTTAGGAAATTTGAGAACAATAACAAAAATATATTTGATATTTCTTGGTAACCAAATGTGTAAACCCCACTCAATCACTTGTTGTTATTCATTTTACAATTCAATCATATTTATCACATAAAGTTAAACTACACCGACCAATACCGTCATACAACATTTGACTATACAAATCAAATAATGTGGGTTTTGATTCCTATACATTGGATATGTACGACGTAACATACTGGTTCGGGAAGCCAACCAGAGGTGCCCCATGCCCAGTTGGTCACATGACCTCAAGCGCATTTCCCTAAATTCTAGAGGATACCAACTAGAATCAAGGGCCTTGGGTGTGATAGTAGGGAAACTATGCCCTCATTGGAAGAGTAACACAACGGAAATAAACAGACAACAACAGTAGAAGAAATAATAATACCATAAAACAGTAAACAATGGGAGACTGGAAGAAATAAACTAGAGAACATATATAATGATGCATGATATATATGTCTAGGAAAATATCCAAACACATCTCATTGATGAAATATAGTACTAAACCAAAGTACAAGTAAAACATGTAAACAAATCCTCAACATTGCAAGCCCCAGCATGGTCCCATGATCTCCAGCTCCAAAGCATTCAAGTACCTAAAGTAGAAGGGTGATTTCCCTTATCTATACCTGTAGTAATATAATCTGTTTGAGCCCAAAAGCATGACAAAAACAGGGAGTGAGACCAATCCTGGTAGGCAACCACCCAAAGATCTGTGCCTAACATTCAGTGAATATATATGGTAGGTAATATGTAAAAAGAAGTAGTTAACAAGGAATTACTCAAAAGTAAACAATCCTACAGTTTCAATTTCATTTATTTTCACATATCAAGTAAGTATATAATCACAAACAGGTAACCTTATGGGAATTACTCATAGCCTAACCCCTCTGGTTCGACCAAACAACACAAGAAACCCTCTGGGAAGTACACAGATTCTAATCCCTCTGGTTCAGCTTTAGAAAAGACTCTATGTGGATGAACTCACCATAAATTCCCCTGGTAGTCCCATATCGGTAACTATAGACACTCTAGGGAAGCACTCAATGTCAAATTCCCCCTATGGTCTCGCAACATGGGACTAAAGACACTCTGAGGGAGCACTAATATCCATCCACTCTGTGGTCTCACAATGTATAAGTAAATAGACACTCTGGAGAAGACCTCAACGTCCATTCTCCCTATGGTCTACTACAACAAGTTCCCACAAAACTATGTAATTCAATCATGGAAAAATGTTATGAGGAAGCCAAAGGAAACCTCAAAAACTACCTAGATAAATAGTTTACAACATATCAGATAAAATTACTCCATCCTACAATACTATGAATGGAAAGAAAAGTAGCAGCCTAACAAGAAAAGCTAGACCAAAAATTCAAAACAAGAAAAGATGGGAAAAACATCCATAACATGGAAAAGATAACCTTGTTCACAAACAAATAACCTCTATCTAAACAAACAAGGCATAACAGGCAATAAAAGGGATAAAAACCATAAACAGGTAATACCCTGAACAAGGGTATTGGGAACTTTTGCACATTTAACTCAAGGAATAACTACGGAAAGGAAAAAACCAGATACCACAGTGTTGTATGATCAATATACTCCGGCTTCAGCCCTTGAATCGACCTAGAATGCAGTATATCTACAAAAACATATAATATGTTCAACCGAAGATATCTCATGAAAGAGGAGAAATCAAGAGATGAAGAATGAGAAGAAGGAAGAACTCACCGATGGAATTCCCACGCAACCCATGATGGTCGAATCAGAGAATAGATGGCGAGTTGGGGGCTCAGTGAAGATTCATGACGTGTGGTCGCTCCTAGATGAGATGGGAAAAGAAGAAGATGGTTCTTTCGATTAGACACGATCTAGGTCTGTTTAATAAAAAAAGTACATGGAACGTTCTTTAAATGTAAATGGTGTGTAATTTACCTTACTGAGACCTGATTTAGGCGGTCTCCAGGTCACCCCACATAGCCATGTACTTGGTTGTTACACGACCATTACATGGTCACCCAAAACAACTAAGTACAAAGCATGTACTTATAAGTACATGGTGTGTACTCCTGAAATTTCCATAAACTCCTCTTTTTCTCATAAAAATCAGAAAAGAAAACCCATACCTTAAAAGAGGATCTGGGTTCTTACAAACTACCCCCTTAAAGAAATCCATCACCGAATTTCCCTAGAAAGGTAGAATATAAGAAACATCCTTGAACAGATCTGGACACTACGATCATACATTAGTCTCCCTCTCCCAAGTCTCATCCTATACTCGCCTGTGATGCCATAGAAATCGTACATGAGGAACATACTAACTAGAGAGAACCTTCTCAGTTCAATCAATAATTTGTATAGGATGTTCCTCAAATGAGGCATCCACCTCTAACTTAATCTCTTCGTGTTGAAAAACACAAGACGAGACTGAGAAGTAACATCAATGCTGAGAAATGTGAAAGACGTCATGCATAACTCAGTACCTCTGAGGTAACTACAAACAATAGGCAACCAGCCCGACTCTCTCCAAAACCTCAAATGGACCGACATATCTTGGTGAAAGCTTACCCTTTGTCCTAATCCTCATGTGTCCCAACCTCGGTGTGACACATAGAAAAACCTGATCTCCGACCTCGAACTCCAGAGGTTGTCTCCATAGATCAACATAAGACTTCTGATGTGACAGTGTAGTATCCATCCTCTTCCGAATCAACTCTATCTTCATAGTGGTCTCCTGGACAAGATGAGGTCCCAGCATAGCTGCCTCTCCTGCCTCCAGCCAGCATAAGGGTGATCAGCTTGGACTACCGTACAAAGCCTCATAAGGTTCCATATGAATAGTTTCTTGAAAACTATTATTGTGGGAAAACTCCAAAAGAGGTATGCGCTTCTCCCATGAACCTCCAAAATCCAGGATGCATGCTCTAATCATGTCCTCAAGCACCTAAATCGTATGCTCAGACTAGCCATTTGTCTGGGGGTGGTAAGATGTATTCAAAAGTACCTGTGTACCCAAATCCATATGTAACCCCTTACAGACCCGATAAGTAAAACATGTGTCCATGTCTGAAATAATGGAGTGCAGAACTCTATGTAAATGTACAATCTCTAGGATGTACAGTCTTCCCAAATCATCAACGCTGAAGGTCTCCTTGATTGATAAGATGTGAGTGACCTTTGTGATTCTTTCAATGATGACCCATACTAAGTCATTCCCTTGAGGGGACCTTGGAAAAGCTGTCACGAAATCCATCACAACATCATTATACTTCCACTCATAAATGGGTAACTACTGAAAAATCCCTGCTAGTTTTTGATGCTCCGCCTTCACCTGTTGATAGGTGGAACACCTCATAACAAAACCAACAACATCTCTCTTCATACCTAACCAAAAATACTAATGGTGTAGATCACGTTACATCTTGGTAACACCAGGATGAACTACCCAAACCGAGGAATGAAAGTCCCACATAAAATCCTCATGTATGTCTAATAACACCCATATGATCCCATGAAAATGAAAGTTATCATCATCACCTATGGTTCATCCAGGAATAGGGTCATCTACTGACAGACTCTCCCATAGGACTAGGCCTTCAGAATCTTATAGTTTCCTCATTCGCACATGATAAAGTAGAGTATAGGTAACACCTACATAAGAAATAAATGTATACCCCAGTCTATTGTGCACCACTAAATGCATATCAGAGAATAGAACCATAAGTTTACACTCACTACGAGCCTTCTAAACTGCCTGCATCTGAGTCCTCCTGCTCAGTGCATCAACCACTTCATTGCCTTTCCCAGGCATGTAGGCAAGCCCAATATTAAAGGAAGGAAGGTACTCAACCCACCTTCTCTCTCTCAAATTTAGGTCATTCTGAGTGAAGATGTACTTGAGACTCTTGTGGTCGGTGAAAACCACAAAATAATCTCCCAGAAGATAGTGTCTCCAATAGTGTAAAGCTTGAACAACTGCAGCTTACTCGAGATCGTGCATTGGATAATTCCTCTCATGTTTCCTCAACTGCCAAGACCCACACGTGATGACTCTTTCCCCTTGAATAATAATATCTCCTAGCCCGATACTTGAAGCATAACAGTAAATAGTATAGCTTTTTCCTTGGCTCTGGAAAAAAAATTATCGGTGCTGAAGTCAACCTCCCTTTCAACTCCTAAAAGGCTGACTCACAAGAATTTTACCATAAATACCTTGCATCCTTCTTATTTAGTCCCATAAATGGTGCTACTAAGAGTAAAAAGTCCTGTATAAAACATCTGTAGTAACCAACCATCATGAGAAAATGTCATACCTCAAATACATTCTTCGACTTCTCCCAGGAAACTGCTGCCCTCACTTTCTCTGGGTCTACTGATACTCCTGTCTATGAGATAACATGACACAAGAAGTGATTTTAGTCCATCAAAAAGTGGCATTATGAGATATTAGAATATAACTGATGCTCTCTCAGTGTAATCAAAATGATCTCAAGATGGGTAGCATGGTCGTCTCGAGTGTGAGGGTACACCAAGATATCTTCCATGAAGACTACCATGAAAGAATACAAGTATGGATGGAAGACTCAGTTTATCAGTTCCATGAAGACTGTAGGTCCGTTTGTGAGACCAAATGATATTACCACATAATCGTATAGACCATAACTGCTTTGGAAAGATGTAAGAGGTATATCAGATAGTCTAACGTGCAACTAATGGTAACCAGACCTCAAGTTAATCTTCCAGTACCCTCGGGATCCTCAAAGATGATCAAAGATATCATCAATCCTCAGCAATGGATATCGTTTCTTCACCGTCGACTGGTTCAAATTCTGATAATCCACAAAAAGTCTGAGGGTACTGTCTGCCTTCTTCAAAAATAGGAATGGTGAACCCCAAGGAGACATACAGGGTTAGATGAAACCCTTTTCCAACAACTCCTCCAACTGCTTCTTGAGCTTCTGTAACTCTGTATTAGTCATTCTATAAGGAGGAATGTACATTGGTTTCGCTCCTGGCAGAAGCTCAATAACAAATTCCACCAATCACTCCAGAGGTAAACCTGAAAATTCCTCTAGAAAGACATCTCTAAAACGATCCACCACTAAAGGAAAGTATATCTATAAAGTCCCTTGGTCATCTGGATATGGACAAAAAATCAGGGCTATAACTCCTCCCAATCCATGATGCTTGGGTCCTGCTCTACTCTCCTGGACATCCCACTCACCCTTATGCAGAAACATACCACCCTTTGGTCACATAAAACTCTCCCTACGGTGATAACAATCAACAATAGGTTGGAAGAGAACCACCCAGTCCATTCCGAGAATGAAATCATAGCCTGTCATCTATAAGACATAGGGGTACCATAAGAAGTGACACCCACCAAACTCAAGAGAGAACTCCTTGCACTGACGTACACTTTCCATTCTTATTCCCAATAGAGTGTACAGAGTCAAGACATCAGTAGAAGAAAAGATACAGAGTCAAAGGCTCTCCACAACAACAAAAGATATAATGATATGGAAATAAATTTTTTTGTAAAGTGAAAAATCTAAAACTGAGGAAACTAGGATCGTACCTTGAACTATAGAGGGTCTAGGATCTGGCTCCTGCTCAGTCTTCTCTACTACAAAAGTATGACCTACACTGCGGCCCTGTGACCCTGCCTGACCAACCTGAGCTGATCAAACCTTTTGTCAATAAAATCGTGATGACTGCCTACCACGACTGCAACCTACACCTCATCTTGAATTGTGGGAAGAACTCCATTTCCCTGACTGATGAGAAACTGGTGGTGCTGCTCCTAAATGAGGAGTCATAGAAGAACCCATGTCACCAACTGCTGGTGAGAATATCTGATAGAAGCGTTGAAGATGAACCATCTTGCTGCATGATCGACACTCCATTGGGTCTCTTGGTAAGTGTGGACGTGTATTCCTAACCTTCCACACTGGTATCATACTACCTGGATACCAGAAGATGTCTCTTGAATCCTTGGATCTCTGTGCGTAGTCTCGCTATGGCACTTAATGTTGTCAGTAAGAGGGATACCAACCCCAAATATCAATCCACCCTAGCTCGCAACTCTATAATCTCTCATACTGTGCTCCATGATCAGAGCCTGGTTGACTATAGAGGTGATGGAAGTCAACCTGGAGATGTTCACCAGAGATTAGATATTGTGTATGATACCATCCTCAAACTTCCTCGCCATAAATAACTCATCACCTCCTAGAATAGGCATGAATCACTACAGCTCTGTGAAGAGAGAAGAATACTCCATGACTGAAAAAGCACCCTACTCCAGAATCATGAACTCTTAGGCTCGATTGTCCATCAAAACCTCTGGGTAAAAGTAGTCCCAGAAGGCATCTCAGAACACATCCCAAACCATAATATGCTGGCATCCCGCCTGTGAGATCACATCCCACCACCTCTTGGAGGAGTCCTGTAACATCCCAAGGTTTTCCAAAAATAAATTGAAAATGCTTGAAATTTTGTTTAAGGTATATATTTATAAGTATCCTTGAAACATAATTTTATTTCTTCTATGTTTTTAATTTCAAGAAACTGTCATCTACAATTGTGTTTAGTATGTTATTTAGAGTCTGATGAAACAAACTTGTTTTTTGGTGAATAGTAACATACCCTTATGAATAGAAATATGAATAGTAATTTGAATTGTAATATGACCTCATGAATAGTAAATAATATTATTATTATATTTTCCCAAGGCAATAGGATAATGGGATCTTAATTAATTTTCCAATGTCACATAAAACTAATTGCACTTCAATATTGTTATTTTTCGAATTAACTGTGACCTTATTTAAAAATTAAATTAATAATATTTAGAAAATTATTTTTGAAAAATGGAGTTCATTTTTGAATTCTGCACGTCAAAAAATGGTTGGGGTAAATTTTTGGTATTTTTCTGAAACTCTTGAATTTTTAGTGAATAGTGGAATACGATAAAATACCGTATAATCAATTTATCAGTAAAAATGCACTATTTATGGCATCATAAGTGATTCAAGGACACTTTCTTCGAACTCACATGATATTATCACTATTTAGGGCCACTTTATTTGAGATTATTCATAGTCTTGATAAAAAAATTATAATAATGATTAAAATAATCTAAAATACCTCCCCTCCTCCACTATAAATACCACCCTCACTCCCCTCTTCCTCCCACACCTCTCAAGCATTGAGAATTGTATAATTATTGCCAAATTACCTCCCCAATCTTCTTCCCCACGTCCTAGAGCTGGTGGTCTCACCAAAAGACCAAAATCAAATCCCTTAAGAAGGATCTCAAGGAGAAGAGATCAAGAGGTAAACAACCTCTTTTATTTTCTTTCTTTTATTTCATTTTTTTGTTATTCTCTTCCATTAACTTTGTCTTTTGTTGGGATATTTCATTAAATATTCCCCCTTACTGTACAAATTTTGTATGAATGATGAGATATAGAATTCCTCTCATCAATCTTGTTTTTATGAAATTTTAAGAGACGACGTTAGGCTGCTGAATTTTTGTGAGAAATTTCTCATGATTTTCTTTTATTTCATGATTAATTTTTCTTCTTTCCTACCTCCCTCTTATCCAAGAGGCATGAAATATCTAGAATCATGTATATTCATTATTTTTTCATGTTTATGGAAAATTACTCATCATAATTCTTCTCCTCTTCCACTTATTTAAAGAACCAAAAAACATTTTCCATTTGTGTCGAATTACCAACATCATGGACGATGTATTTTCAATTTCTATTAATTCTTTAAATTCTGGTCATCAAACCATTTATATGGTTGAACCAGGTTATAATATATGTTTTATGACTCATATAAGGTTGGGGAATTATTTTTTACTCATGTTTCAAATTTAAAAGATAAAAAGAGGTTGTTATTATCAAAGAACCACTTAAATGATCTAAACGAACATCATTAATGTTTTATCTAATGAATCATACTCATATAAAGAATCAAAGAGATAAATGGTATAATTTATGGTACTGGTAATATTTAAATACTAATCCATTCCAATTCTGTAGTTTCACTTCCAATCAACAAGAACGATTCATCATGAACCGATCGTGAAAATCACAAAAGAACTCACCCAAAATAATGCAAGGAACAAAATACTAACAATTGAGGGGTAAAATGAGGTTATGAAATGACCATATAAGATGTTATAAACATGAAAATGTTTCTATAAAATACTAATAACACTCTTTTAACCATTATACAGAAGGTTTAAATAAATTCTAAGTTAGACAAGCCTAAGGTAAAGGGAATTCTTAACCCGATTTCCATTCTTTGGGTTAACATTATACTTCGTTAATTATGTGGTATTTTAATTGTTTGTGTGATGAATTATGATTATAATATGTTTAATGATGTTTATTTACAGATTATATACATATTCCATCCACTCTATTAAGTATCACTTCAAGTATATGATGTTTATAAGGGACTTTTCTTCTAAAATCCCCATTTAAAATTCTGTTTTACAAGATTCCAAAGAAATGTTTTTTATGATATTATTTATGTTGTATGATTATGTTTTGGTTATTGGGAATTATTTATGATGAAGGGTGGGACCTATATTTCCCTCTAATGCATTTGGTATGATTAAGTTTGAGGTCGACCGTATGGTTACTCCAAGTGTAACTGCGATGGTTACACAAAGTAAGGTAGCCGCGAGGGTTACAAATTTTAAGGTAGCCAAGATGGTTACAAGATTATGTAAGTAATGCCCCAAGATAACCCTATGATTATATTTATGTTTGTATGGATATTTTTTATATCTCATTTTACACGAAGTAAGTATTTATGGATGAAAATTATGTCTTTTAAAAATGTTTTCATACGTTATGAGTATTCATGGACTAATGTGATTTTTCCTTCTTTTTCATACCTTACTGAGATTTTGTGCTCATCCCATGTTTTTAAATGATTTTTCACAGGTTAATGGATGATTAATACAAGTAATTAAGACATGTTAAATGTTGAATAATTGTCAAGGAGTCTTGTTTTAAGTTTTAATGTTTTATATTCTGAGAAAAATGGAAACTGATTTTATGGTATCCACTATGTAACAATGTGTAATGTTATAAATGTTTTGTCTTAATTCTCTAAATATCTAAACTTGAAAATATCCTCAATGTAAAAGTAACTGTTTTCTTGAATAAATTCAAGATTATGTATGTAATATGTTTGGGTCGTTATAGTTGGTATCATAGGATGGTTTAGATAACTTTAGGGGTTAGGGTGATGCTAATAGAATACCATAAATGATTTTCACTCTATGTTTAATTTTTTATAGAATTTAAATATTACCATGTTGCTTCATCTAAGAAATGTTTGTTCAGAATGGTTGTCCATAGAAGGAACATGGATGCTGAAGAGGAGAGGCACTGACAGAATGACATCCTTCCTGATCTACAACCTGGAATGGTATGGATTGGAACCGAGAAGTTTGTGAGAGTAATGGATCAGCTAACACAGGAAATAAATGGTGGTGGAATCCATGTAAGAGAACAAATAGAGGTACACCAATGGAACATGACAGTGGTGGAACATTTTATGAGACAACAACCTCCTGCATTCAATGGATCTTCTGACCTAGTGGCAGTAGAAGGATGGATTAAAGCCCTTGAAAAGATATTTGATGTTATGGGATGTACAGACAATCAAAAGGTATGTCTTGCCATTTATCTTTTTTAAGGGGAAGCTGATATGTAGTGGTCGATGGTAAGGAATATCAGGGGTAGAGAGGATTTTTATGCCTTAGTGTGGGATTAATTTAAAAGTATTTTTCTTGAAAAATATTTTCCTAAGGTGGTGCGACTTAGAATGGAGAAGCAATTACTTAAATTGAAACAAAAGGAGGAAGATTCAGTGGCTTTGTATGAGGCGAACTTCACCCGACTAGCGAGGTATGCTCCAAATATTATTCTGGATCTCGATAGGAAAATCAACCACTTTTACTCAGGATTGAAGCCAAGGTATCGAAGGGCGTTGGACTCCCGTGAATTCAAAAGTTATGAGAAACTTGTCTGATCTGCTGAGAGGGAAGACTGTGAGCTATAGAAAAACATAGCATTGGTTAAAATGGGTAAGTTGACAGAATTTAATCGTTATAAAGATTGTGTTTTAAGATTTGGAAAAAGGTTTTGTGTGCCTTGTGATTCTCATTTTAAGAAAGAATTGTTGTGTGAAGCTCATAGTTCTCCATTTTCTGTTCATCATGGAAGTACTAAGATGTACAGAGACCTTCGAGAGTATTATTGGTGGAATGGGATGAAAGGAGATATTGCCGATTTTACAGTGAAATGTTTGACGTGTCAGTAGGTTAAAGTAGAGTGGCAGTTACCGAAAGGGATGCTTCAGCCTTTTCTAGTTCCAGAGTGGAAATGGGAGAATATATCCATGGATTTTGTGGTGGGACTACCAAAGACTTCTCGAGGTAAAAATGCGATTTGGGTTATTGTTGATTGGCTAACAAAGTCTACGCATTTTCTTTCTATTCGAGATACAATGACATTGGATCAGCTTTCTCGATTGTACCTCAAGGAGATTGTCAGGTTACATGGAGTTCCTCTTTCTATTGTGTCTGACCAAGATCCCAGGTTCACTTCTAAATTTTGGAAGGGACATCAGAAGTCATTGGGCATAGAGTTGAATTTCAGTACAACTTTTCATCCTCAATCAGATGGGAAGTCAGAACGAATGATTCAAACTTTGGAGGATATGCTTCGATCTTGTTCAATGGACTATCAGGGACGTTGGGATCAACATCTTTCATTAGTTGAGTTTTCTTATAATAACAGTTTCCATTCTAGTATTTCGATGGCACCTTTTGAGGCCTTGTATGGAAAGCGGTGTCAGACTCTTGCGTTTTGGGATGAAGTCGGTGAAAGAATGTTGATGGGGCCAGAATTAGTAGAATAAGTGGCTGAGAAAGTGAGGATGATCCAGCAACACATGAGGACAGCTCATAGTAGGCAGAAAAGTTATGTAGATAACAGAAGGAAAGACTTTTCTTTTTAGGTAGGTGACCATGTTTTCCTTAAAATCTCTCCTTGGAAAAGTGTGATTCATTTCAGTAAGAAAGGGAAACTAAGTCCACAGTTCATCATTCCTTTTGAAATATCGGATAAAGTTGGAACAGTTTCATACCGCGTAGCTTTGCCTCTGATTTTGTTTTAGGTACATAATGTTTTTCATGTTTCGATGTTGAGAAAGTATGTTCCAGATTCATCACATGTCTTGAGGCCGGAAGAAGTTCAGCAGGAAAAGAACCTTTCTTATGAAGAAAAACCAGTTCAGATTCTTGATCGAAGTGAACAAGTATTGCGGAATAAGGCAATCCACTAGGTAATGGTTTTTTTTGGAGAAACCACATGGTTGAAGAAGCAACATGGGAGTCTGAAAATGCTATGAGGTAAAAATACCCTCAGTTGTTTAATAAGTAAATAAAATTGCGAGGACACAATTTCAAGAAGGTGGGGATAATGTAACATCCCAAGGTTTTATAAAAATAAATTGAAAATGCTTGAAATTTTGTTTAAGGTATATATTTATAAGTATCCTTGAAACATAATTTTATTTCTTCTATGTTTTTAATTTCATGAAACGGTCATCTACAATTGTGTTAAGTATGTTATTTAGAGTCTGATGAAACAAACTTGTTTTTTGGTGAATAGTAACATCCCCTTGTGAATAGTAATATGAATAGTAATATGACCTCATGAATAGTAAATAATAATATTACTTTATTTTTCCAAGGCAATAGGATAATGAGATCTTAATTAATTTTCCAATGTCACATAAAACTAATTACACTTCAATATTATTATTTTTCGAATTAACTGTGACCTTATTTAAAAATTAAATTAATAATATTTAGAAAATTAGTTTTGAAAAATGGAGTTCATTTTTGAATTCTACACATCAAAAAATGGTTGGGGTAAATTTTTGGTATTTTTCTGAAACTCTTGAATTTTCGTTGAATAGTGAAATTAGATAAAATACTGTATAATCAATTTATCAGTAAAAATGCACTATTTATGACATCATAAGTCATGCAAGGACACTTTCTTAAAACTCACATGATATTATCACTATTTAGGGCCACTTTATTTGAGATTATTCATAGTCTTGATAAAAATATTATAATAATTATTAAAATAATCTAAAATACCTCCCCTCCTCCACTATAAATACCACCCTCACTCCCCTCTTCCTCCCACACCTCTCAAGCCTTGAGAATTGTTTAATTTCTGACAAATTCGCTCCCCAATATTCTTCCCCACGTCCTAGAGCTTCTGGTCTCACCAAAAGACCAAAATCAAAGCCCTTAAGAAGGTTCTCAAGGAGAAGAGATCAAGAGGTAAACAACCTCTTTTATTTTCTCTATTTTCTTTCATTTTTTTGTTATTATCTTCCATTACCTTTGTCTTATGTTGGGATATTTCATTAAATATTCCTCCTTAATGTCCAAATTTTGTATTAATGATTAGATATTCCATTCCTCTCATCAATCTTGTTTCTATGAAATTTTAAGAGACGTCGTTAGGCTGCTGAATTTTCGTGAGAAATTTCTCATGATTTTCTTTTATTTCATGATTTATTTTTCTTCTTTCCTCAATACATCTCATCAAAGAGGCATGAAATCTCCAGAATCATGTATATTCATTATTATTTCATGTTTATGGAAAATTCCTCATCATTATTCTTCTCCTGTTCCACTTATTTAAAGAATCAAAAAACATTGTCCATTTGTGTCGAATTACCGACATCGTGGACGATGTATTTTCAATTTCCATTAATTCTTTAAAGTATGGTCATGAAACCATTTATATGGTTGAACCAGGTTATTATATATGTTTTATGACTCATATAAGTTTCTGTAATTCTTTTTTACTCATGTTTCAAATCTAAAAGACAAAAATAGGTTGTTATTATCAAAGAACCACTTAAATGATCTAAACGAACATCATTAATGTTTTATCTAATGAATCATCCTCAGATAAAGAATCAAAGTGATAAATGGTATAATTTATGGTACTGTAAATATGTAAATACTAATACATTCTAATTCTGGAGTTTCACTTCCAATCAACAAGAACGATTCATCATGAACCGATCATGAAAATCACAAAAGAACTCACCCAAAATAATGCAAGGAACAAAATACTAACAATTAAGGGGTGAAATGAGGTTATGAAATGACCATATAAGATGTTATAAACATTAAATTGTTTCTTTAAAATAATAATAATAATACTATTTTAACAATTTTATAAGAGGTCTAAAGAAATTTTATGTAAGACAAGCCTAAGGTAAGGGAATTCTTAACCCGATTTCCATTCTTTGGGTTAACATTATACTTCGTTAATTATGTGGTATTTTAATTGTTTGTTTGATGACTTATGATTATAATATGTTTAATAATGTGTATTTAAAAATTATATACATATTCCATCCACTCTATTAAGTCTCACTTCAAGTATATGATGTTTATAAGGGACTTTTCTTCTAAAATCTCCATTTAAAATTCTGTTTTACAAGATTCAAAAGAAATGTTTTTTATGCTATTATTTATATTGTATGATTATGTTTTGGTTATTGGGAATTATTTATGATGAAGGGTGGGACCTATATTTCCCTCCAATGCATTGGGTATGAGTAAGTTGGAGGTCGATCGTATGGTTACTCCAAGTGTAACTGCGATGGTTACACAAAGTAAGGTAGCCGTGAGGGTTACAAATTTTAAGGTAGCCAAGATGGTTACAAGATTATGTAAGTAATTCCCCAAGATACCTCTATGATTATATTGATGTTTGTGTGGATATTGTGTATATCTCATGTTACACGAAGTAAGTATTTATGGATAAAAATCATGTCTTTTAAAAATATTTTCATACGTTATGAGTATTCATGGACTAATGTTATTTTTTTTCTTTTTCATACCTTACTAAGATTTTGTGCTCATCCGAAGTTTTTAAATGATTTTTCATAGGTTAATGGATGAGTAATACAAGGAAGGAAGACATGTTAAATGTTGAAGAATTTTCAAGGTGTCTTGTTTTAAGTTTTAATGTTTTATATTCTAAGAAAAATGGAAACTGATTTTATGGTATCTACTATGTAACAATGTGTAATGTTATGAATGTTTTTTCTTAATTATCTAAAGATATAAACTTTAAAATATCCTCAATGTAAAAGTAAGTTTTTTCTTGAATAAATTTAAGATTATGTATTTAATAAGTGTGGGTCGTTATAAGTCCCGTAGCATGTACATAGAAAGCTTCACCCTCCTCTCTGGAGGCGTCTCCAGATTCTTGAAGATAGAAAGCATGGATTTTATCCATGAATCTCCAACCTTTGGTCGTCTATCCCCTGTGAAGGTGGGAGGATTCTATTGCTGTAAAACCCTCCTTATCTCTATCGTAGAATGAGCAGGAAGAAGTACTCCTCGGAAGGTGTTTATGAACCTCATAAAGACCTCTCGGAACTGTGCGTCAACACCTGTGTCTGGAATGACGGCCGGTACCAAGACTGGCACTATAGGAAGATCTGCTGGTAATACCTGATCATCCATGTCTGGTGTCGGATCACTATCCTGTAACTGGAATACAACCGAAGGACATCTTAATGGCATGAATCTGAAAGTTCAAGTACACACCTTAGCTCAAGATTATCATGGACTGAAAACTAGAAGTTTAACAAGGGAATAGAAGAAGGAAAGAATTCAAGTTTTTCAAAACATGGATACATGGCGTGTATAACCACTACACGACCTGTTCCCTCAAGCCTTCACATTGGCGTGTACTTATGACAACCTTGGTCATGTAACAGCCCATACACATGGCATGTTCTGCTAAGAAACAACGTGCACTTGAATCATGTTCCCTTTCCTGAGTTATTCTACATGACTAACCCACAAATTTCTCCTAGGATAAGACTACATGTCGTGTTTGTGCCATACATGGCTTGTACTAGAAAGAACATCACCAACCCGTGTTGTTAGTCACACGTCTGGTTACATGGATCACTCTACATGGCGTGTTCCTTATGGACACAATGTGTACTTCCGGATTTTCATCCATCCATGTCGTTAGTCACACGTCCAGATGCATAGTCTTCACAACACAATGTGTACATTAGGCACACGGCGTGTCCTCCAAACGATTTACCAACCTCACGTCTCTACCCATATAGTCAGTGACATGGTTAGATACTACATGACGTGTAGATAAAGTACATGGTGTGTACTTAAGAATCCTTCCCAAACAAAAGAACACATGGAATGTATTCATCACAACACGCCATGTATTCTAGATTTTTCTAGACATTATTCTTTAGAAACTACTCCAGAAGCCCAGAAAAAACTAAAATGATCATTAAAGTGCTAAATTACAATCCGTGAGGGCCCATACTCCCCGAAAATCAAATCTTGGTATCTTATGTATGACATATAAAAGCATAACAGATTAATGATTCACCAAATTACGATCCTTGAGGGCCCATAACACATCAATAACCAAAGTTTGGAATTCATTAAAATAAAACCTTACACAATTTAATACCCTATCAAACATCAAGTATTTTATCAAGGAATCTATCACTACAACATGCATATCTAGAATAACATCTATCACAACAACATGAAATCACTAATTCAACCTAAATGGCATGTTCAGAATGCATGACATGTGATCTCTAGAATTGCCTATATGATGCATGTGATGGAATACCCTCATATAATAAGGTTGTAACAGAAATAGAACCTCAATAAAATCAATGATAACAACACAATACATATAAATCACACAGTGTTGAAATCAAATCAACTGTAATAATTGAAAAACCAGAAAAGTTTCAATATACGAGGTGAATTGGATTTTCCATGTACACGGGTCAGATAATCCCAGACACAAATTATTTTTAAGTACATATTCCTTTATATCCATGACTATAGGCTCTAAAAAGTAATTCAAGAATAATATAATCTATCTGATACCACTTTGTAACATCCTGATTCTGGAAGCCACCCAGAGGTGCCCTGTTCCAAGTTGGTCACATAGACTCAAGAACATTTCCCCAAATTCCATAGGATTCCGACATGTAGCAAGCGCCTTGGGTGTGATAGTGGAAAAACTATTCCCTCATTGGTAGAGTAACATAGTGGAAATAAACAGATAAAAATAGCATAAGCAATAATAATATTATACAATAGTAAACAACGGATTACTAGAAGAAATAAACCGGAGCACATATATAATGATGCATGATACATATGCCTAGGAAAACAACCAAACACATCACAATGATGAAATGCACTACTAAACCAAAGTACTTGAAAAAATGTAAACAACTCCTCAGCATCGCACACCTCATCTCGGTCCCATGCTCTGCAGCTCCAAAAAATTCAAATACCTAAAGTAGAAGGGAGCTTTTCCTTATCTATACCTACAACAATATAATCTTTTTGGGCCCAAAAGCATGATTCAAACATGGTGTGAGACCAATCCTAGTAGGAAACCACAAAAAGATCTGTTCTTAATAGTCAGGGAATATATATGGTAGACAATATTAAAAAAGAAGCAGTAAACAAGGAAGTGCTCAAAAAGTAAACAATCCTACATTTTCAATTGCATTCATTTTCACATATCAAGTAAGTAGCTAATCACAAATAGGTAACCCTCTGGGAATTAATCACAACCTAACCCCTCTGGTTCAATCAAACAACACAACAAACCCTTTGGGAAGTACACACAGTCTAACCCATCTGGTTCAGCTTTAGCAAAGACTCTCCGAGGAAGCACTCACCGTCAATTCCCCCTATAGTCTCGTATCAGTAACTATAGACACTCTGGGAAAGCACTCAATGTCCAATTCTCCCTGTGGTCTCACAACAGGGGATGACAGACACTCTAAGAGAGCACTTACATCCATCTCTCCCATTGTCTCACAATATATAAGTAAACAGACACTCTAGAGAATCCCTCAATGTCCATTATCCATATAGTTAACTACACTAGGTTCCCACAGCCCTGTGTATGTCAATATTGAACAAATGATATGTGGAATCCAAAGTAAATATAAAAAATACCTCGCTAAATAGTTTACAACATGTCAGATGAAATCACTCCATCGTACAATATTAGGCATGGAAAGAAAAGCAGCAGCCTAATAGGCAAAGCTAGACCTAATAGTCAAAACAAGAAAACATGGGGAAAACATCCATAACTTGGAAAAGATAACCATATTCACAAACAATTATCCTCTATCCAAAAAAACAAGGCATATCAGGCAATTAAAGGTCTAAAAACCATAAACATGCAATACGCTGAACAAGGGTATTGAGCACTGTTGCACATATAACTCAAGGAATAACTACAAAAAGGCACAAACCACCTACTTTGACATTGTATGATCAATATACTATGACTTTGGCCTTTGAATCGACATAGAATGTGGTAGATCTAAAAAACGTAAAAAACATTCAACTGAATATATGTTGTGAAAGAGGAGAAATCAAGAGATAAATTTCAAGAAGAAGGAAGAACTCACTAATGTGATTCTAACAAAACCCACGATAGTCAAATCAGAGAACAGATGACAAGTCGGGGTCTCGGTGTCGTACGATCACTCAAGGATGAGACCAATGAAGAAGAAAAAGATTCTATCGATTAGATGTGACCCTGATATGTTTAATAAAAAAAATAAAGTACATGACATGTTCTTTAAAAGTAGTTGACGTGTATTTTCCCTTACCAGGCCCTGCTTTAGGCGGCCTCCAGGTCAACCCACATGACCATGTACTCGAACGTTACATGAAAAGTACACAGTCACCCATGGAAACCGAGTACACAACATGTATTTATAAGTACACGGCATGCACTCCTAAAATTTCCAAAAACTATTCTTTTTATCAAAAACATCAAAAAAGAAAACCTGTACCTGAAAAGAGGAACCAAGTTCTTACATATGAAACCTATTTAGGGTTCAATCCCAAACTTACTAAAATCTCATCCCCCCTTTGAGTGGAAATATGCTCCATAATGTGATTACAGTCTTAGAGACTAATAAATCCCCCTGAGTACTTACCTATTAAGCTTCATTCAATATAGTATCTTTATTGGACTAAAAAACATGATTTCCCCCACTATAATCTAAAATGATAGAATCTCTACAATAATCTAAACTATGAGTGTTCCCATTGGACTCTAAACTATGATTTCTCCTAGTGGACTCTAAAAAATTAGCTTTACTACTAAAATCTACACCATAAGTATCCCCATGAGACTATAAACCACGATAATATACATATTTGGATTCAAAATAAAGAGTGCGATCTCATGCTTGGATTTAAACCACAATCATGACCTTCCTCATGTGATATGATTAAGATTAAATATGTACTTGAATGAGTAATATATAACATTATCTAAGGTATCTAATACATTCGTACATACAATCATATGATCTTTTCCCTACTAAGGAAGAAAATGATATAATTAACCGATTTCCAAAAGGATGGCATAATAAAGTGTTTCTTGAGCATATCTTAGATCTATGATGGAGTTACAGATAAGAAAATATCCTCTTTAGTGGGATAAGCTGACTTAGAATCCTCATGTCTAATAAAAATTGTTGTAATCATCACCTCAGTGGTGAGATTTCACCCACCATTGGAAAGTGGGAACATAGGGTAGGTTTGAAACTCAAATTACATATCCCATATCCCTATAGAAAGAGTTAGAAACAAAAGTGGGTAATCCTACATGATTTCATTCCCCTTAGATAGTGAAAAGTTGAATAAATTGGTTTCAATAGTATTACTTGTATATTCAAGGTTGGACTCAATTTTAGCACACCTATGTAATTATTATTGCTGGATATGTTAGGTGATGTTCCCCTATCTTTTCCAATGGGAGAGGAGGTGGGATGAATGTTACTAATGTTGTTAATAAACTAAGATGCTTGCATGTTGCAACCCTGTATACCTATTCTGATGTTTCTATAGATATTTATCCCACAAATCCTAGGTTACCTCACTCCCTTTCCCAAATGGAGGTGATATATTGGAGGTTTATTAATTCCCACGTCACCTGGTATGAGAGGAAATGCATCCTTACAACATGAAATATGGTTCAAGAGGACCCTGAAGCTATCAAACTACATTGGTGACCCGAAAAATATAGCTCTTTTAGAGGTAAAAACATCATATCTGTTGAGTCCAAGAGGTTTTGTGGCATTTAAGTGAGTAATATGATTCAATATAAAGTCATAGTGATTTGTAATTGAAGAAGAAATTCCCTGAAATATTTTTTTATCTAGAGAATAATATTTTAAGAAGTTATAAGTGGATAAATTTATTATGTTGGATTTTATTTATAATAATGAAATATTATTAAAACTCATAAGAAAAAGATAAATATGTGAATTGAAGGATTTTGGGGTTTTTGAAGGTGATTGGAAGAGTAATGACTAAGATTGATAATGTTTATAAGTGGATTCCTTCTAGTTTGAAATATGCTCATGTCCTATGAACTTCATAAAATTCATTTAGACTCTTAAAAAGAAAAACTAGAAATAGAATGAATTATTTGTAAGGATGTTTTAAAATCATATAAAGGTCATTGAGGACTCCATAAGAGTCATTGGATGGATTTCGTAAGGATTATTCATAAGTTTATGAGATTCATTTTGTCTATTGGATAAAAAATTAATAATGTAATTGAAAATTTATAAGGATGACTCTATAATCCATATGAGTCATTTCATTTTTATAAATATCATTTCAAAAACATTATAAGAGTTTTTTCACTCTATAGTGAAAATTTGGAAAAGACATTGATATTTTTATAAGGATCATCTATCGATTTCGTAAGTTTTCATGAGGACTTCCTAAGGATGATTGTATACTAAGTAAGAATAATATTAACTTCATAATGATATTTTATCCTTAAAAAATTAATGATTTTTATAGTTTTAAAAAGGAAAGTACTCTACATGTAGTTCATAAAGATCATTTTAAAAAAATAATTGAGAGTTCAAAAATAAAAATATTATGAAGAAGGATTTAAATCATATGATTCTTATTTAACCGATCATCATCGAAAAAAATATCATCATAAGATTTTTCAATTTAATATAGAGTTTGAGGATTCCATACAAAAGAGGAGTTCCAAATTGTAAATATTTTATAGTGTCGTACACATGAAGAGGATGAATTAAACTGTATTAAACGACATCGATTTCATGTATGTTTTTCTAAATAGGTGAATCTGCCAATATTTTTAGAAGGATTAGAGGATAATTCCATGGAAAAATATTGGAGGTAATTTTAAATAGAAATATTTTAAACTTAAAAGTATGAGAATGATGGATAAGAATTCAAGAATTGTTGACCTAGGTTTTGAAGAATGTCAAGGTTTATGATAATTTCGATAAATCATTTATGAAAATAATATTCATTGAATACGGTGAATATAAAAGGTGAAATATAAGTGATCAAGAAACACAAGGGAATATAAAAAGAGAAGTTCGGACAATTTTATTTATAAAATAACATATGTATCAAATATATAAGAAGAAGAAGAATAAGGAGATAATTTATCACTTATTTACAAGTAGAAGTAGTTAAAGAAGAAGAGGAATAAGAAACATAGTAAAATTGATATTGTTGTCTTAGAATGGTGAAAGGCTTTCTTGTTATTGTGAAACTTTTTTATATCATTTATAATTGTCTGGGGACACACATAAATAGTTGTAAGACTTAAAACATGAGTTAAATATATAAATTATATTCACTATAATCTATAGTTTGATTCTAGTTTATTATATATTCATGGTTGATTCCAAATCATGGAAATAACCATCTACTCATGCTGAGTGGTGGACCTTATATATTTATTATATATTTTTCTATGAGTGGTCATGTTAAAATAATAAATAAAATCACTATAACAAGTGTAGAAGGTCATTTAAAATTTTAAAAATAAAATAATTTTAAATTGTTGAGTTATCCCCTCTTAGTGATTTCACTAACCTTGTGGGTCGATATTCATGTGGTATAAAAGATTTGTTCACTTCATTAGCTATCTACTATTTTTAGAGGTTGAAGAAAATGTTTTTTCTCTGTAATTAATTATTCAGTCACTAATTTAGATTTTATAGATTATATATAATTACAATTTAGTGAAAATAATGGGGTTTCCATTTTTGATTGGAATATTTACTACATTTTGAAGGATTAGATGTCCTCTTATCTCTATAAATAATTTTGGATGTTTTGGAGCCTATAATTGATGAATTTATTCATCATTCTAAATCTGATACCATTATAAAAATTCATAGAAAAAATCTTCAGAATAATGGTGATTCTCAAAATTTAATACTATCATCCTTATCACAGAAAGATTTTTTGAACGTTAAAGGGAATAAGACAGCTAAACGTATATGGTATAAACTAAAAAATATTAATGAAGGTAATTTCAAGGTAAAGCAATTAAAAAAAAATATTGAGATTGATATATTAAGACATAAATATATATGATGAGAATCTATTGATGAAATCTTTAGAATTGTTAATGATGTTTTGAGAATAGTTAAAAGTTTTGGTGAAAATTTATAACATTCAACTATTTTTTATTAGATTCTACCAATTTTTCAAGATGGGATTGATGATAATGTTTTTTCACTTGAAGATATAGATCAAGGTACACTTAATTTAGATGAATTACATAGTATACAAATCTCTTACAAGATGATTAAAAAACATTATACCAAAAATAATGATAGGGTTGGAAAAGATATAAATTTTAAATCCTGAAAGAAAAAGGTAATGATTATATTGATAAAGAACAATATTTTTGTTTTCACTCATTATAAGATATAGATTTAAAATTTGATAAGCTTTTTCACTCATCTATATAAGAGTGAGAATATTCAAGGAAAATTTGAAAGGGAAACTCCCACTAAAATACCTCAAGTTTTGAAAAATAGGGAACATTATAGTAAACAACCCAAAATTTAAAGAAGAAAAAGACTATGATTACAGAGATGAACGACCAAGAATATTCCCAAAGAATAAAGAAACAAAATAAAATTTTTATTCTCAAGAAAATGGTAAGAATTTATATAAATACATTAAAAAAATTAATTATCTAAGTATACATATAGTGAAATTAGTGATAAAGAAGAGGATATTGAAATTTTTGGGGAAGTTGATGAGAAGCTACTAATTTATAATGTGAATGAAGAAATAATCACTAGTGATTAATGTAGTGAATCTAAGAGTGATGGAGAAACTAAAATGGAGTTTGATATGAAGAGATAATTAAATGATTGCCTTTCAATGATGTATAATTTATTGAAAGATATTATAAATTTAAAGAAAAACAGTCAATATTTTAGTATTAAAGATTTTATTTACATAGAATAAATCAAAGCTTATGAAATTAATTGCTGATTTTAAGAAGTTTATTGATAAATAGAATTATTTAAAATTTAATATGGAATAAAGGGTGAATAAAAATGAGAGGGTGGGTGAACTTATTCTACTGAAACTGGTCATTTTATAAATGGAAATGGATAATCTATGATTTAACTTCTAGAATTTAATTTAATAAGTTAAAGAAATATATATGAGGAACAATATTAAGTAATACCAAAAGATATAAAACCCAAATAGTGAAAAAATAATTGAAATTATTTTTGGTAAGTATTAATTGAATAAATAATTAAAGAAGACTAAGTTTGTGGCTAAACAAACTGATTCTCAGAAATATAAAAATTCTGGGAACACAGAATTAAAAAAGACTACTACAATTTTTTATTTATAAAAGGTTGTAAATAATTAAAGAAAGAATAGGTTAATTTTATCTAATAACAATTTTATTTCAAAAAAAGGATCCAATATTTTTAGTCAACTAAAGGAAAAAGTACAGGTGCCGGCTTCTAGACAAAAAAACTATTTAAAGAAAAAAGTATGTCTTTTATGCTTACTTTTAGAATTATGAAGGATTTGGGAATATAATTTTTTATTTATTTTAGAAAAAATATTACTATAAATCTATAAGGTTTTGGAGGTATAATTTTAGGGGTATTCAGCCCACACAAAGAAGTAATGTTCAAAATAATGTGAGAAATTCAGAAATAATAGTTTTGAATAAATTTCAACATTATGAAGTAGTTTGTGGATTGTGTTAACAACCTTTTCAATATTAAACTGATTTTCTCACCATTATACCATAATTATTGAGAATGAATAATAATACAAAAATTATAGAAATAAGAATGAGAAAGGTAAATAAAAATTTCTTGTTATAGGAGTTTAACTTAAAGCTTTAGAGAGTGAATGTTTAGGGATTCTAGATAGTTGAAGTTATTTACAGATGATAAGAGACATAAAACTTTTAAAGTATATTGAATACTAAAAACAAGTCTCATTTAAATTTGTAAATTATGGATCACTTAGAATCAAAGGTGTTTGTTCAACTGTGATTAGAAAGGAGAAACTGAAGTCCAAGAACACTTTGTATGTTGATGTTTTGAAACATTATCAGTTAAGTGTTTCTAAACTATATTATAATGTAAATGAAGTTATATTATATAAGTATTGGTTCTTAGTTAAAAGTATTGAAGATGAAATTATTTTTTAAGAGTAAAATGAATAAAGGGTAATCTGTTTCAAGTGGGTGTCTCTCAGAACTCATGCTCTTTAATTTTGATAGAAGAGAATAAATTAGGGCATTGAAGGATTTTTCATGTTGGAAAAAGGAAAATGATAATGAATTTCCTAGGAAAAAATGTTTCTGATGTTATTATGATTAATATATAAAGGAATTTTATATACTCTACATGCCAAAATGGTAATATTATAAGTTCTATAGGCAAGAGTGTTGAGATTCATACATCATATCCATTAAGACTTATTAATTCAAATACCCATGCATCCATGTGAAATAAATAAAAACTTAGAGACATGTATTATAATTCATTTATTGATTCGTTTACCCACATTACTTATATAATGTTTATAAAACTTAAATCAGAGGCTTTAAATATATTTAATATTTTTATAAGAAGTAATGAAAGGAGTGTGGTTACTCATTATAGAAGATTTATATAGACAATTGTGTTGATTATAATAAAGAAATATTTACAGATTTTATTGAGAAGTAAGGAATTAATTATGAACTCAATTCACCATATACACCACATCAAAATGAATTTGTCAGACAATATAATAGTATTTTTCTAGAGATGGATCATACTATGTTGATAGAGCATGGTAATTATTGATATTTATGGAGATGGTCTATTGAAGTATCAGTTCACATTAAAAAATCCTAATTATATAGGTCAAATTGCTTCATGTCACAATATGAGTTGAATTATAATAAAAAACAATGTTTTAAATAGTTAAGGGCATTTAAAAGTCCCTACATCATCACAGTCAAGTCTGTAAATCTTGGGAAGTTTGATAAAAGAGTTGTTGATGGTAACTTCATGGGTTATCCTATAAAGTGAATAGGATACCATTGTTACAATAACGAATCATTGAATATTGTTTAAACAGTTGGTGTAAAATTACTATAACACTCCATTAAAGAAGATAAAAATGAATAATCCTGTTATAGAAGTGATGAAGATGATTTTTTATTAAACACCATGACAAAGATGAAAATGGTGAAAATTATGAAGGGGTACAAGTTGAAGATTATGATTTATCTAATTTAAGTGATGTCGAGGAACCTTTATCATATCATCCAAGTATTATAAAATTAGAGGAGATCCAAAAAATTATTTGAGAATAATGAATGTAGTTTCAAACCAAGATATCTTTGAGGACAATAATACATACTTCATTGATTTCTCAAGTTGGACATAGAGATGTTAATGCATCTTTGGATCATCAAGATTTGGTTGATTCCATGAATGAAGAGTTGGAAAAAATAGAGAATAATGACACTTTTAAATTGAAACTCAAGACTATATACAATAATATTATTGGAACAAAATGGTTGTCCTAAAAAAAGTTGAATAAAACTAGAGAAGTTGTGAAAAATAAGGAAATACTTGTGTAAAAGTGGTCTTTTAGGTTGAATGGATTGATTTTGATGATAAATATTCACTGGTTTTTGGAATATAATCCATTTTTTATTCCTTAATATTTCATCACAAATTAATTACATGATTTTTCATATTGATGTCAAATCTTCCTTTCATAATAGAGATATGGAAAATGAATTTTATATTGAGAAAACTTGTATATCCCATCTTGGTAAATATGAGAACTATATTTATAGGTTATTTAATTAAATATTTTGGCTGAAAAATTCCCCAATATCATAGTTTTCCAAGTTAGATACCCATTTGAGGATGTTGAAGTTTATAAAAGGATGTGTGGAAAAAAATATACTTTAAATATGATAAAAATGTATTAATCATTATCATTGTTTATGTTGATGATATAATATTTTATAGAAATAAATATGGTGATTAAAAGATATGAAGAAGTTATTTTAAATGTCCATTCTTGGTGTGATGAGATACTTTCTAGGTTTATAAATTTCTCAAGAGGAAGATTGCATAATCCTTTCTCAAGATAAGTAATATTTTAATATTATAAAGAAGTTTTGAATAAAAAATTAAAAGTTTATTTTTACACCTATCTTAGTGGGAACCAAAATGTCAAATGATTTTGAGGGAAATGAAGTCAACCCCAAAAAATTCTTGAATCTTATTAAGAGTTTGTCATACATGAAAACTTCTAGACTAGATATTGTATATGTTATCATGATTTGTTCCAAATTATATAATTCTATTTTTTTATTTGATGGTTAAGAAAATAATTATCCGGTATATAAAGGGTACAATAGATTATTGGTTACTATATGATAGGAAGGGAAGGATTGATTTTTTTGGATACATAATTGAAGATTGGGTAGAAAGGGTTGATGATAGAAGGTTTAAATATGGTGTAGTTTTCTTTTTTAGATAAAGGTTTGTATGTTTTCACATAAGAAAGAAGATTGTTTTTTACCTCCACTACCACTAAAAAATATGTGAACAAAAATCAATCCACTACCCAATTGTTTGGGATAATAAATTAGTTGGAATACCTCAAGATAGAAGTGAGGCTTCAAATAATTTTGGGTTGTGATAATCAATGTGCTGTTAGTTTTTCAGGGAATCCTATTCAAAAATCAAGATCCAGGAATATTGATATCAAATATCACTTCATTAGATATCTTGTGGAGAGAAAATAGTTGAATATGTAATTTTTTATTAATTTTTATAAAATACCAGTTGTGTCTACAAATGCAATGATATAGGATTTATTTCATATATTGAGGTTGAAAATGAGAGTTTAACCTCATTGCTATCATAGAAAAGATATAGTGATTTAATCCCCTATCTCTCATCTTATTATTTTTATATTTTTTGTAAAAGGTAGATAACAATTCAACATAAATTACTTTATGTTTAATCTATTAATGTATCCACAAAGGGGGATAGAAAAAATATATGGGAAATATTCAAATTCATTTGGTTCTATTATTTAGTGTGAGGGTATATTTATATTTGGTTTTTAAATGGGATTATATAAGAAAATAGTATGTGGGATGTTTTTGGGAGATGTTTATGAACTATTATAAATTTTTTTGAGCATGAATATAGGAATCTGTTTCAAAAAGGTTCAATGAATAAAGTAAAATAAGTAGAAGTATATTTTTTCTGAAGTAATATCATAGTCGGTATCAACAGATGAGTAGAGATAATATATTTTTTTCTCAAGAGAGAATATTTTTCAATTGGTATCAAGAAGAATCAATATTTGAGAAGAGTGGAATTTAAATAATAGTTTTATATACAAAATGGAATTATTGTCTAATGTTATTGTTTCCTACACTAATTTTGTTCACATGGGATTAAAATTACAAAATGATGATACATTTATAAGTGAAATGATTTTGAATGGGATTTGTGTCATTGGTTGACCAAAAACTCCAAATTGGGGTTTTTTTAATATAAGTGGTGTTGTCACATTGAAAATATTAGTGAAATTTAATATGAATCAACTATGATTTTTCGTTGAAGAATAAAACCTCTAAAATTTTGTTTTTGTCTAGATAATAATAATTGAATATGATGGAAGTGGATACATTTATTGTGCATGATTTATTTGTAAAAAATTATATCATATTCAAACTCACATAAAAAAGATCAATATGTGAGGTGAATAATGATGGGGTACCTGAATATGTTTGGAAGAGATATAGAGAATATTTATAATTCTTGGATGTTTTTTTGAGGTGGATTTTTTCTGGTTGAAAATATTCCCATGTCCTAAGAACATTGTAAGAGTCATTTTGACTCTTTAATTGAAAAAGGAGATGTCATTTCTACTATAAAAGGATGTTTATGGATATTGTATGAATCATTGGGGACTCTATAAAATTCATTTGTTAAATTATTTAAGGAGGATCAACGGTTTATAAGAATAATTTTGACTATTGAATTGAAAATTAGACAATGAATGGAAACTTCATAAGGATAATTGTTTTTTGTCCCTCAAAACGTGTGTTTTGGTTAAGAATAACTACTTCCAGGTGATTTCCATTGGATTTATTTATGGAACTAGAAACAACCAACAATTCTTTATCCAAAGGTACCTTCTTTCTAAAGGCATGCGTTCATTAAGTTTGAACTTATGATACTTAAGAACATACATTGGTCGAGGGGATGGGAGGTCAGACTCATCACACCCTTTTGGGGGAATTATTTCCTACTCTAGGACTCTCTTATAGATTTGAGATATTTTCCAAAATCCTCATTAATTCCCCAAGTAAAACATAGGTTTACCATGAATGTTTCACTCACATATTATCATGTGTAAAATTTATAATCATCCATATGTATTTGAGGTTCATCGTTAATGGATACATCCATATAAATTCGAGGTTCTCCATTAAAGGTATCCTCTCATATATTATTTAGAGATTATTTTAACCACCATTATGATAATATTGGTTTTTAAGCCACTTAGTGAGGCACTCAAGAATTTTTTGTCATCCAGAGAGACAAAGTTTTATTTTGATATCGAGATCGTACCCATAAATGAGATACCCATGTATCCTTGTGAAAGGAATCATAACCCTCATAGTTCGGTGATGCTTAATGGGACACATCATACCTTTTAATTTCATTTGATAAGGACCTAGCTATACAATTTAGTATCATGTAGTGGGGATATCTAAGAGGAAGGTGCTTAGTCAATGCTTAGTGTGGGACTTATGCCTATGATTCCCAAGTAACTTGGAAAAGATACGAGTTTCCAAGTTGTATTAGGCCATATTGGTAATATGGTCATGGAAGAATAGAGTGGGTTTGATGTGTTGGGTTTGAACCTCAGATAGGCTTCCTACGTATACCATTTGGATGGGATTCAATGCTGATGTAGTTCGGTGAGTCTTCTAGGAGAGTGTAGTACTTTGAGAGAAATGATTTTGGACTCACTTTATGAAAAGGATGCCTTGGTGATTTGGGGGTTTAATTTGGGTCTTTTTCATGATGAGGATTCCCATTTAAGGATGAATTGAGATGGAGCTCGGGCCTTAGGAAGGCTTCTTATGTATACAAATTATAGTGGGAATCAGAGATCCCATAGTTCATTCAATATCACAGGGGTGTATAACCCTTTGAATGAAATAGGATAGGGATTACTCTTTAGGAGGATGACCTGATTTTAGGGAATTAGGGTTGTATTCTTAAAGAAGATATCCAATGAGCTCAGGCCCTGATGAAGGCTTCTTACGTATCACAATTATGGTGGGAATCACAGTTCATATAGTTCAAGAGTATGAGCTGTTTCTGAAAATGTTATGATAATGAAAAATCTATAATCCCACATGATTCTTGATCAGTGTGATAAACAATAGGATGTCAAATATTCAATAAAGGCACACACAATTTTCCTCCTATACTGGTTGAAGAGGATGAGCCAATGGTGACGAAAGTGGAAGAGGCTGAGGTGATGAACCTTCCCTCTCTTCACATTACATTAGACAGTGGTCCAATGTAAGGAAGGAGTGAAGGTGATGGAAGTAGACATGTGAAAGATTAAAACCCCATACTTTAAATCTTAGGTGCTTACACTGGGATGTTTGTCCTAAAATTGGTCCTGGTAGGGTAGGGAGACTTATCATTTGTTCAAAAGAAAAAATAGGTGTGAACCATACCTTCCATACCAGAGATTCGAGGATCTGGGTTTTAAAGATGGTAATGGGAGGTCATGACCCAAACCCTAATCCTCCAAATTGAGAACTCTCCAACACTATTCATGGGAGAAATGTACATGTGACTACGGATATACAAACCCACAGACACTCCCTGAATCCTAACCCCATTGAAAAACAAATTTGGAAAACCACTAAAAAAGGCTTGATGAAAATGGAGAAAATGAAGAAGAATCCTTACCAACAAATCCATTGAAAAAGGCTTGATGAAAGTCTTGTATGGACTGAAGGGATAAGGTGAATCAAATAAGGGAACCCAAGTAAGTTTCAGGATGCAGGAATGGGCATGCAAGCAGGCTTGGGCGACATGATGGTCACTTAAGTGATGAAAAACCAAGATGTTAATACTTGGGAGATACTTGACTCAATACTTCAAGAGTATTCATGGGTATTCCTAGAAGTGGGGTGCTCTAGATTCTTTTAAAGGAATAGGTGGCACCCAAGTGTTTCTGATTTAAGGAGGTTCGTGCTTTAGGTGCTCAAGTGTTATGGATTTTAAACACTAAAGAGACTTATGTCCTATGATCCTCCTTCAATTCTTCTGCTCTAGGAGTTAAAGAAGTACCTTGAAGGTTTCAAAAGACTTGTGAACACAACTAGGGTGACTAGAGCTTCAATTAGGCTTTAGGGAAATTCATACATACAAATGAAGGCCCCAAGGGTCTATTTATATGAAAATAAATTAGCTTGGGAGAAATGGCGATGGTGCGCGTAAGTGGATTGCATGCCAGAAATGTGGCTCGCAAGTACCTTGTGTGCCGATGGATCCTCGAATTGACTGGGGTGATCTAATTTTTATGTCTTTTCAAATCTTTATTTTCTTCATATTCTTTATACAATTTTTTCTGAGGCATTTCCCTTTGTCACTATTTAGACTCTATGATGGAATGAAGTGTTTACAAAATCCCTCCCTAAGAATTCGATCCAAAATGAAAAGAGGATCCTATGCTGAGGTAAAGTTATTAAAATGGTAAAAAGAGGTTTATGTGGCATGAAAGTGATAGCACATGAGATATGGGTGCACAAGGTGACTAATCACAGGGTAATATTCATTGCCTATATATAGTGGCTTTACTTCAAAGAACAATACGAAGATTTCTGAAAATATAGCTCTTAGTGCACATTTTTTTTCGCTTTGACTCTCCTGTCAATCATGCTTCTTCTGTATGTTTTTGGATTTGCGTGCCAAAAATGGGGCGCCACACATGGCTCCAGATTTATACTTGCACGTCGAATACAAACTAGCGTGCCTTAATGCCTTTGTCATATTTTCTTTATTATTTTGTCAAAAACTTCCAAAATGAGACTACTTTTAAAGATTAATTTGGATCTCATTTTAATGTTCATTGGCTCCCAAGAGGATCAAGACTACTAATGAATTAACTAGAAAGAGAATTGATGATATGATGAAGGTTTTCAAGCATGATTACTTTGATATATGTGACACTACTCTCCCAGACATGGTGAACCATTTGAGGAAATATCACTTCAACTTTCAAAAGAGTGTTTATTTGCCTCTGTATGGTTATGGTCATCTGTAGGATGTCAATATACCCAACCTGAAGAATTATATTCCACTTAATTGGTTTCAAGACCATACCAATTTCTCATTTACAAATATTTCTATTTCGGGAACATATATCATTGCTAAGATAATAGATAAGGCTTATTTCATGCATCACTACCTGTGTGTTCTAGATTTGAAAGAACATACACTCGAGATATAGTAACACTTTTATTCATCCATTTTTCGAGATTCTTAGACAGATCTGTCAAAAGGCTAGAAGTAAAGTTGGTATTTTTACCGAGGAGGGGGTGTCAAACCCGCATAGATATGAGCATATTGGGTGAAAAAGACATGTGAAAAGTTTATGGATGACATAAAAGGTGTTGAGATTTATGAGGTTGTATGGGTCGAGAAAACCTATGTATATAGGAATGAAGATTTCTTTCTAGAGTATCTAAGCCGATGGATTCAAGATACCAATTCCTTTCATTTTACACATGGAGAATTAAGCATCAGTTTTTGGTTTGTCTACAAAATATCTGGAGATCCAATCCTTATAGATATGTATGATGAGTTTATTCCTCCAAAGGTGACATGGAATGAATCAGAAAAAACACCAGCCATGGTGTGTGAGTTAATGAATATATTTTATAAACTCAAGAATATGAAAACAATAAAGTCCCACATGAGAAGGGATATTCCCCGAGATGAGTGGATGAAAATATTCCTAGTGATGAAAATGGAGAAGGGTCCCACTTACACCTTCCCAACAAGATTTCCAAAGGAATAAAAGATAAGTACACATGACACTTTATAGAAAACATTAGAGAAAGGAGAGTTTGAAAAGTGGGGGTATGAAGTCAATTCCAATATTCATACAATGACACATCTTGAAGGTTTCCTAGCCATGTGGCTCAGTGAATATCTATTACCTGTTTGAGATTCCAAGGGAGGCCTATGGCCGGTAAATTTTTTTATTGTGACCAAGTTGGCCAAGAAGAGGATGGTAGGATTGGATACCACTATTCTAGAAAAGATTCATAGGATCTTATTCTATTATATAGAGGGATGTATATTCTCAGAATAGAAGGACCATTCTAGGTGTTATGGGGGTGGATCTCTACTCCTTTCAGAACATTCAAAGTGGGGTATAGGTCTTTGTAAGTTCATTCTAACCATCATTCCACGTTTTTTCTGGAATATTACCTCTGTCATTGAATTATTATGATAATAATTCCAGATTAAGTATGTACAAGTAATTTCATATTTTCCCTTAGGCTAATCCACCTACGAAGTGATTTTTTGATGATGGGATGGTGAAATTAGAGGTAAGGGTGTATATGTTAGATTGTATAGATAGTGTATTGGCCACTAGGATTGATGAGGAAATCATATCTGAGACCTATGATTATTATATATTTTCACGTCAATTCAAATTTCTGAAAAATTTATTTATATCTCATTTAGTGCATGTTATATTAGAGTAACATCCAATGGAATTATGACAACTATGGTTGTTGATGACTGTAGAGAAAACTAGGGAAATATTTAACTTACCCACTACTGATGCAACAAGAATATTTATTATCCAGTATGCTAAGAACTGGGATGCATCATAATTTAAAGGGATGTTAAACCTTGTTGTTCCTCAAGTAGTGGTGGAGGGAGGTAGTAGGAGGGAACCATCAAATTTGGAAGGTAATTATTCACCATCAAGGGATGATTCATTGGAGTCAAAGGGTGGAGGTGACGAGGCCACAAGCCCACTAAATTGACCTCATGCAATATATAATCCACCTATCATAGCCAATAGAGACACACCATCAATCTCAACTGATGTTGTACAGAGGCGGTCTACTCTCCATCATTCAGAATAGAAACGAGTCCCATTTTCTCATCCACCATCTATGAATGTAGGAATCTAGAAGAAACTAAAATCTAAAACTGAAGTATCATCTTCACAATCCTCTAAAATGTACTCTGAATATGTACGACCAAAGGCTATTCAAACAAGAAAAATCCTGCACTGTGATGCTAAAACCACATGGATAGATTTATATGAAGGGTTGTCTATTTTGGGGATAAGGGATCTATGACCCCCTTATGATATTCTTCTTAAGAAAAACTCTAATGAAGTGATAAATTATATCTGAGAACTGAAGATGCTCATATATGCAATTGATAAATCAATTCCCACAACAAAATGAGTTAATGAGATGATAGATCTTGGTGCCACTAAAGGGATTTACCATTCATTAGATAAAGAATGGTGTGAATTTTTCAATATTGAATATGTATGTTTTTTTCATAGTCTTTTCTAATTATATATTTGAATTTAGTTCAAGGCTTGTTTCTCATGTGAAATATCATTTTAACTTGCAGTTGGCTAAAGAAAAATTGTCTAAAGTTCCATCACCACACTATAGCCCTAGTGGTACCGCACTTGGAGCTACTGAATCACCCCATGATTTAAGAGAGATATATCCAAGCCAAAAAGACATGGATGATTATATAACAAGGGTATTGCAGTCTCCAATACCTATTTTTGGAGATGATGATGCAAGACCTCTCAAGAAGGAAAAGAAACATAAACATCGAAGAAAGAAAATTTTGGTTAAACATTTTATCAACAGTGGTAAAAATTTCATACAATATGAATTTTAGATTTATTCATAGAAAGTGTTTAAACTACTTGGAACTGTAGGAACTTATTTTGTTTCTTCTCTTAGAAAAATAACTAATGAGCATCAAGGAACTGTGGATGGTGCTTCTGAACAGGCATACATTCCTTATAACTCAGTGATTCCTTTATCTGAAGAGGTATTTAGGCCAAGGGAACCAACATCTGCTTTTGTCATTTATTATATTCTTGATATTAGGATAGAGGAGATGTCTGATAAATCAGAAGTTCTTCATGAGAAACTAAGTTTAACAACAACTGACTTCCACTCTGTGATACTTTAGGTTTTTCTATTGCACTATAAAATCCTACAACAACTGATGCTGACCCCCCAACTGTAACTGAGGAAGCTCTTCTAGTCAAAATTTGTCAGAGGAGGGTCGAGAAACAACCGCTCCAAGTTCTCCCATGGGTGAGAATAACATTGTATCTAGGATATCATTATATTCTATGATGAATCTTGGCATGTCTTTTGAAGAAGTATTATAACACATTGATATGACAAATACTTTAGAAAATTTTGAAGTTCCTCATATAGAACCAAATGGATGTTAGTTTTTATTGTTCTTCCTATCAATATTCTTATGATTAATTTTCTAACCATGATTAGCTGAAATATTCACTTATATCTAAAGAAACTATTGTAGTGATGGTTTCTGAAGTAAGAGTCAACATCACTGTCTATCCCACCATTGTAGAGAAATTGTCTTCGGTGAATCTTGAGAAAGAAAATCTACCTGAGATTAATTTTGAGGATCTTGAGCATGTTAAGGAAAGCATTCCCAACCAAGAGACTTCAACCAAAACCGTTGAAGCTGAGAATATTGGGGATGATTCTTCTCAAGCTTCCAACCTATTGTCAGGTATGGGATACTGATATTGTGATTGTGGTCAATCTTATTATTCTTTGAAACTAACGTTAACAATAATTTTTAATTCACTGTATATAATTATCAACTTCAATGTATAGGTCTGAAGGTGAAGCTTTTTCATCAGCTCAAATAGTATTAGGAAGTGAAGAAACCACTGTCAAGCAAAGAGAAGAATAGGTCACTTCTTTAAGTGCATTAATCCTCAAATACGTTACTCCTTACGACAACGATTCTAAATCAGAAATGGAACTACAAAAGGATCTCTGTCTTGCACGTCGGAAGGCATGACATAAAATTTGAAAGATTATATCTGAAATTCCCCTTGAGGAACTTCCCTAAACATTTCCACAATTTTCATTGCTATTTATTACACTAGGATTTGGTGGTTTTTAATACCATGAAATTTATACTAAAGTGAGAGATATTATCCGAATAATGGAGAAAGAACAAAATCTTCGGAAAAATATGATAAAAGCCATACTGTTGACCAATATTGATGAATTCCAAGAAGCATTATCACATGCTGAGGCCAATCATACTACAATGTTGACAGAACTTAAGCATAAAATTAAATAAAATACTATTCAGTAATCGCATCTTCAAAAAGAGCTAGATAATGTTATAGGAGAGCTTTACCAACTTCAAGATTTAGTAGGGTAAGTCTAGAAATATGGTGCAAAATCCTCCAAAGATGCTAAGAAAGCTTTGTCATGATGAAGAGAATGATATTGTTCAGCTAACCAATCTTCAATAGAAAGCTGATGGAGCTTAAGAGGCCATTAATCAAATGAAAAGTTAGTTATAAAACCACTAGTGATTTATGACAGATAGACTCCAGTTTATGGATGCTACTCTGTGTATTTTGTTTTCTCACAAATGAAAAGAATTTTTTCTTTAATAATCTATGTCTTCATCCTTGCTTTCTTATTTTACCAAATCCAATGGGATTAGTAATCATAGTTTTATTTTTACTAAGGTTATATAGACAACCCCACAAACATTGTATCTTTTGGATTTTATTGCTCAATATTTCCTAGAACCTACAAAATGTTAGTCTAGAAAGCTGATAATTTGACTTTTATATAGATTTCCCTTTACAGTTTTTCAATCTAGTGAGTACCATGCCTCTTTTTATTGGAATTTTAGATTCATTCATGTCGGAAAAATAAGGCTAGTCTTTACGGTCAAACAGATTTGACCATAAATTTTGAAATTGGATCCCAAAAAAGTCTTAGTGGATAGGAATTGCTCTAATATTCTTAAAATACTTCCAAGGGGAACCTTGAGCCATGATTTTTATGGTCACCAAATCAAAAACATGTATAAACATAAATATGAACCTTTCCAATAATAAGGATACCATTATTTTACGAACCCGTTACAGGGGCTGTATTATGCAGGACCAACTAAGGAATATACTGCATAGCCAAATAGTGGGATCTTTTGATTGATAGGTTTGTTATGTAGGAAAATTTTATGCAAGGAAAATGGGAGAATGTACATCATTGTCAAGAAAAAAGATCTCAGGAATTTATCATTTTATTGTTGATAGACAAGGGAAGATAAGCTTTGGATGACTCAAGACAAAAATGAGTGGTTTTTCCAAGGAAATCGATTTTAAGAATAAATGGTTATCTATATCGTCATATGTCATGGATGGGAAAAACACTTCTACAAAAAATTGGGTCTGTGAGGAATGGTTAAATTTTTTTAGAAAGGGGCTTTCTGATATCATGTTGTGTTGTTTTAAGTCATCCTATGAGGACATTCTACTATGTAGTTTTAACTCATGTAGTGAGGACATTATACTGTACAATTTATGTTATGCAGTGAGGACATTAGGTGGATTTAATTTAAGGTCCTTATCTTTAACCAAAGGTTTGACACTCTCCAATTTAATGATAATTTGTTTGGAAACATACTACCATGTTTAAATATGAAAAGGAAGAATTGTAAACTTTGATTTGAGAATTTATGGATCTGAAGAATGATATAAAAAAGGGATAAGGGAATTATAGGAAGTATTTCATAATAAAAAAGTTACCATTATTTGAAACAATTGTTGTAGGGGTTGTATTACGCAGGGCCAACTAGGGAATATGCAACATATCAAAAGAATTGAATCTTTTGACTGACATGCCCGTTTTGTAGGCAACTTATGCAAGGCCACCTAGAGGCACGTACTGTATAGTCAGGAAAAAGGGCTCTAAGAAATTTGACATTCTATTGCTAAAAGATGAAGAATGTTTATAGAGATTCATATTTTCCACAGCATATAGTTTGTTTAATGGAGAAAGGTATATGAATACAGAAAGAGTATTTCTAATCATGATTTACAGAGAATCAGAGGAATTTAATTTCTACAAAGTTTATACCCAAACGTAGGATGTATGGTGTCTGTATTTTTAGGTCTTATGACAAGGACCAAAATAAAAACATTAGATGATATGTGGTCAAATGATCCAATATTATTTCATATTTCTTTGAACACATGGAGATGGAAATGTGTAAAACATGGTCTTTAAGACTTTTATATCGAGAGAAAGGTAATGGGATAAATATACATGGATGAATTCCTTAAGATAAAAATTCTTATATATTGTCGTCAAATTTTGAAGGGGACAATAGTTACTTTTAACAAGAATGAAGTTAACATTTTTTAACGAACCTATTATGGGGGTTTATTATGTAGGTCCAACTAGGGAATATGATTCATAGACAAATAGTGACATCTTTTGACTGACAGGCCCATTATATAGGCAACTTATGCAAGGGCTCCTAGGGGAACATATTACATAGTCATGAAAAAGAGTTCTCATATATCAGAAAATCTTCCATAAAATCATAAGAAAGGTTATGAACATCTAAAAGTATTTAATATTAAGACTGTCAAATATGAGAGGGGTTAATGGTTAATGCACAAAATAAATATTTGAATCAATATTGGCCATGAGTTTGGAGTTCCTTACAGAGATCTGACTCAAATGTAAAATAGGGACATTTCTTGTTCCCTTGGTGGGCTCTCTATGAAGAGGACCCAAAATGAAGACCCCCACATAGATTGTTAATTATATGTGAAAGAGAGATAAAAAAAATTGGTCTCTTGTTTTGTACTAGTAACTAAGGTCTAGTTTTCACTACATATCTCGATGTGATGAGAATCAAGTCATACATAGTTTATTGGGTGCTTTTCATTTTAATTTCGTGCAATAAGTACATTATGTTGTATAGTTTAGAGTTATGCAACAAGGACATAAAGTGATTTTGACGTAAAAAAAGAATATTGTGGTAGGACCAGAGGATTGAACCCAAGTGTCACTAAGTATCTCATATGGATGAGAATTAAGCCACACATTGTTCTTTGAAACATTCCCTATACAGGTTTTATTCATAAATATATGGAATAAAGATGGTTTTTTTATCATGGTTGGGACCAAGATTGGTGATCTAGGCATTTCTACATATCTCATATGGATGAGAATCAAGCTAAACATAGTTCCTGAAACAATAATTTCCCACACTAATTGAGTTTGATGTGGGAGACATGGGATTTTAACAAATTCTGGAAGAATCGTTAATCTTAAGACATAAAATGGTATAAAGATCAAACAATGTATCTTGAAAGAGAACTCTGTATAGATATGGTTCATATAAAAGAAAATAAAAAGGATTTTTTTTTGTGATTTTGGCTGGGCCCAAGATTTGAGATCTTTGATTCTCTACATAACCCATTATAATGAGAATCAAGACACATGTAGTTCTTGAAATAAGGTATCTATGGAGATATAATTCAAACATAGGGAAAAAATAGAAATCATTCACCAATAAGGAGTAGCATATATTTAAGTGAATCTTGCACATGGAAGCTATTAACATGAAATAAATAATACATTAACCATACAATTTAATGTCATGTAACAAAGAAAAATGATGTCATGTTATTTAACATCATGAGACAAGGACAAAGATGCTATGTATTTTATCACCGTGCAGCATGGACGCTTATAGTGGTTATGCTGTTTAATGTCTTACATCTGGGACTTTTTACTATTCAGTTTAGAGTTATGCAGTGAGGACATTTTAATGTGGAATTACACAAAGTACTTATTCAAGAATCTTTCATTGGTCATATTTGTAATAATTTCTCCAACCATTGATATTAGGGAATAAGCTCCATTAGAGTAGAGATTATGTATAGAGTAAGGTCATTCCCCTTTGGGATCAGGTTTTGGAGGCTTATTTTCTGGTATCACCAGAGTCCTGAGGACCAATACCAATTCTCCTTGAAGAAATGAGAGGAGGTGGACTTTATTGTTAAAATCTCATGATATTGTGTTTTGATTGACTTCTAATTGACGGAAGGTATGCAATCGATTTTCATATAATCATTCCAACTCATCAAATCTCTTCTTATACTATTCATCTGTAGATAACTAGTCACATATTGAAACTCAGTGTGAAGGAAAATGAATCTTAATTGGAAAAACTACTTTTGTTCCATACACCAACGAATATGGAGTTACCTGAGTGCTAGTATGGGTAATAGTCTGATAGGACCATAAATCAAGAAAAAGTTTATCAGTACAAGATTTATTATCTTTATCCACCATTTTCTAGAGTATATTTGATAGGGTCTTATTGAAAGCCTCTATCAGTCCATTGGTCGCTGCATGACAGCGAGATGAATAGTTGGATTTTATATTGTGCTTCTGATATAACCTCTTTACCTCAACAGAATAGAAATTGGTTCCATTTTCCATAAATATAGTATGAGGGAAACTGAATCTAGTGATGATATTAGTATTAATAAAGATAAGAATGATTTTGGCTATGACTTCTTTGAGAGGCATTACCTCATCCCATTTGGAGAAAAATTAGTAGTAGTAAGAATATACTTGAACTACTTATCCATACATAGAGGATATGGTATTACGATATCCATTCCCCATGTAGAAAATGACCAAGAGTATTTATCTGTTTGTATAAAATTTGGGGGTTGATAAATGAATTTGGTATGCACTTGGCAGGGGTGACAATTGTTGGTGAAAAATGTGAAATCATGCATTATTGATGGCCAAAAGTATCCAAGCCTTCAGATTTGATCAGAAATCATATTTCCAGAATGGTGATCACGACAAGCCCCTGCATGTACTTTTTTCAAGAAAGCTGTAGTTTCTTCTCTATCAATACCTCTGAAGACGACCCCATCGAAGCCTTGTTTATAGAGAATCTTTTGGTGGTCAGAACTATCATAAAGAGTGAAATTGGACACTCATCATTAGATCTGTTCTTTTTCATCTCTATCTGGAGGATGTACTCCATTTTGAATGTATTCTATGATAGGTGTAATCCATCCCATAGTATAACCATAAGTCATGGAAATATGGATGATTTCATTAATTCCCTCTATTCTAATTTGAACGAAAGGTGAAACCACACAACGATGGGAAATAATGATGATTGTATCATCCCAATATGGATCTTCCAAGGGTATGGATATATTATCCAGTGCATCAGCTTGGGAATTTTGTGATCATGGGACATAAGACAATGTTGTCTCTGAGGGAAATTCATCCATTAATCCTCTAACATAATCACATAAAGGGATTAACTCTTCTTTTCTGATAGCATAATACCCATTGATCTATTTTATTACCATCTCTAAATCATTTTTTACTTTCTGGTGGTTCACCTATACCTGGAGAACCAATTCCAGGCCAGTGATGAGAGCTTGATATTCTGCCTCATTGTTGGTACTGTCTTCTCATAATAGAAAAAAACATGGCAATGTTGCCTTTTCTAGGGAGATAAGTACAATTCCTAACCCAACTTTGTGGAGTTTGGGGTTTCCCATTCTCTTCCCTGTTGGGATTCTGGAAGCACCATCAAAGTACATTTGGCATGTTTTTTGATTATCTTGAATAGAAAATATTTCATTATCATGAAGTTTAGTATTCAAAAGGTATCTTTTGAAGATGGGTGTTCAACAAGGAATTCTTCCAAGGCTTGGTCTTTTATTTTTTTGAGGCAAAAATTGGATATCAAACTATTGAAAAATAACTTCCCATCATGCCAAACTTCCTAAATCATATGATGACTGAGGATAAATTTGAACATGTTATTACGGGATACCAAGTGAACCTCGTGATGTTGCAGGTAGTGCCTTAGCTTTTGAACTGAAAATATTAATTCCAGGAAGCACTTCTCGATACTTTAATATCAAGTCTCTATGTCAAGCATAGTTTGATTGAGATAATAAAGACTATTTTCATTCCCAACATCATTCTTTTGGGAAAGGAAGACACCCATTGATCACTCTAAAGCTTTCACATATAGAATAAGTGTATTTCCATCAACAGGTGGAATTAATACCGATGGACTCAAGAGATATTTCTTGAGGGTATGAAATTCTTATTTGCAGTCTTGGTTCCATTGATAGGTGACTCACTTACTCATTAATCTAGTGAAGGGTAAACATATTCCTGCTAAATTCAATATAAATCCCTAAATATAGGCCAAGTGTCCTTGAAGTCCTTTTAATTCTTTAAAATTTAGAAGTGGTGATATGATAAAGATTGATTTTTTCTTCTTAGGATCAATTTATATTCCACGATGACGTACAACCAAGGTGAGGAATTTTCCCGTGGTAACCCCAAAAGAAAATTTCAAGCAATTTAAATTCAAATCATGTTGCCAAAGTTTTCTTAATATAGTCTCCAGATAAGCTAAGTGATCGGTACATTGTCTATATTTAGCTACCAGATCATCGACATAACATTCAACAAATTTTCCTAAGAAGGGTTTGAAGATATGGTGCATGACACTTTGATACGTTGCACCTATATTATTGAACCCAAAGGGAATTACCCAATAGAAAAACACTGATTTAGGGTATATAAAGGTTGTATAATCCTCATCCACTCGGAACATTTAGATTTTATTTGACCAAGAGTAGCCATCCATGAAGAATATATCTTTATAACTAGATGTTTCATCAATAAAAAGTTATGTGATCCGAACTGGAAAGTCATATTTGAGACAATACTTGTTAAGATATCTAAAATCAATTCAATATTTGATTTTAATATTTTTATTTTTCACTTGGAAAATGTTGGCCATCCATTTGGAATATTTCATATCCATGAAGAATTTTTCTTTGATAAGATTGTCGACTTCAGTATCAATTTTAGTGGAGTGAGTTGGGTGTGTTCTTATTTACGCCTATTTAAATCCTCAATGCTCTTCTGGAAACCTTTATTGATGAGTGTCCTCATCAGGAATAAGGAATCTAATTTATATATATTTTTAATAAAATATATCTCGATGATTCTTTAGAAATGAAGTATACATATCTTTCTCTTCAGAATTCATGGCTGCACTAATTATATTAGGGAGTGGATATTCTTTTGTACCCAAATTTATTTCTCTAAGATTATCCACAGTGGTGGAAATTCCTTCCTCAAATTCTGGAGGGGCATCCTTGAGTTCTTCTTCTTCTTGTTCCTTAAATTTCACTTCTTATATTTTATTTTTCAGAGTAGGTGATGAAGCAAAACATTCAGAGCTAGTGCAGGTGTCGGTATTTGAACATCCTGAAGAAGAGGCAACCATTTTTGACCCTACAAATGATGAAGGGTCTTCTAGGAGTATTGAATAGAAAATGATGGGTTGGTAATCAACATCCTTGTCTTCCACTAATATTGTGAGACATTAATCTAGCCTAATTTATTAAGAAAAATCTTTCTGATGTTTGGTAGATGAATTGAAGACATCTCTATTTAACCTTTCACCACTCCTCAACAAATCAACAATTTCTCCCATGCTATAGGGCTATATTTCCGTAATTGAAATTATAAAAGTCACTGGATTGGTACTTGTATTTGGGTCTATCATATCAATTTGATTGGTAGGGAACACATAATCTATACTCAAATGTTTGAGTGGGTTTGTTGGGATCTTTTCCAAACCATTAGGAGCATTGGGATAACTATTTCAAAATATCATACTTTTGGTCCAGAGCTTTGCATTTTCCATCATGGAGATGCAGTTTTTCAGGTTCCTTGGAAGTTTATGCTCCTGATGCAGATGCACCTTTTGTTGGGGCATAAGTTAGATATATTTCTTCTTTTGGTAAATTAGACTAACTAGGTCTTCCTAACTTCCAAGAGAGTGATAGTGTAACATCTAATCGGTCTTCAAAGATGATGATGTTAGGACTTATCTTGTCATGTGTGGGAGAATTTCCTTGTTCTTGTTGAGCCTACTGAAGGGATTTCCCATGAGTTTTTCTGCATAAATAGTTCGATTAGGTGTAGTGTTAAAATAGTGGTTTCTAGAATTTCTATGTATTCCCCTATATCCCCAAACATGGATTATTCCTATAATTCCCTAGTTAGGTACAGGGAATTCAGGCTCATCATAACCAGAATCATAATTTTACTAGGGATCCTTTATGTGGAAAAAGTTATCAGAACCGAAGATCAATTCTTTATATGATAAAGATTCCACTTGACATGTCGGTTCTAGTTTTTCCATTTAGAAAGGTAGTTCCCATGCTTTTGAGACATATGACATGAAATATTCCAAATTTAAGGACAAATTTGGGATTAACATGATCTCATCCTCTACTAACTACTCTTTATATTTTTTATTACGTTTCTTCTTTGAGAAATGACCTTAGAGGACTGGTCCTTTGATGAAGATGGATTTACAATAGCAAAAGTGGCAGGAGACACAGTCGGTTGATTCAACTATGTTTTTGAATATAATGGGTTCAGTTGATCATTTTCATGACCATCTAATCATCATACTTTTTCATTTTTTTTTGGATTTCGGCCATTCACCTTCTTCCTCTGGATCGGTGACAATAACACATGCTACATGGGTGGATGAAATTTTCAGTGTCACTTGTATAGAGTCTACCATTTTTTTAGGAGGTATTTGGAAATAAAACACTCATGAATGGGATGCCCCAACATTTTATTAAAGGGGAAATAATTTTGAATATGTTCATCTTCTTATTTTTTTAGTTTCTTCAGCCTTATCAATTGAACAAAATTGTTTTACAAAGCTGAAATTAAGAAACTAGGAATCATTTCATTCCGAAAAGTATAAAATTTTCTCTTTAACTTCTCAAACTATCTATGCCTTTGATCTTTTTGATCATCTTGACCAGGAGGTCAATGATAATGACACTTGGGAGGTGGATCCCTTCGGTATGATGGAGGTTTTGAGTATAAGAAGGTATATGTGATTATTTGAGTGTGACTGTAGCATCCTCTGCTTTTCCTATTCTCCTTCCCAGAGCTGATGGGATTACACGAGATTTAGATTTAGTTTCCTAAATGCAATCCTCCACTTTTTGGGAAATTGAATCATGGTATTGAAACCCTCATGCGTATTTCAAAGGGTTTAGTGGTGTGTGTAACTCATCACACATATTTTCCACACAAATTCACATCAATTCTTCTTAATAGAGTTCAATATTTAAGGAATATGTTAATCATTTCCATCAAGCAATGAAATTTGAAACTCTTTCATTCTCCCCTTGTTTGAAATTTTTATGATAAAAAACTGTTGTCTTCAGCAGCATTGAGTTGAATTGGAGAAGGAAATTCTGACAAAGGTATTCCCATCTCGTAATTGATCGAGACTGAAAACTTGTATACCAAAAAAAGGATACCCCTATAATGATTACACAAAACATCTGAGCTTTACTTCTTCTTGTTGTTGAGGGGTCCCCATCATGGGATCAAAATGGGAATAAAAATGCATTAAGTGATTCCCTGGATCCCCTGAACCATTAAATATTAGAAATGCGGTATTCATAATGTTTGGTTGTGGAGGGATAAAATCTACCAATTTGGGAGAAGATTTATTTTTGGGTTGTACTGGTGCACACCATTTTCCCATAGGATCTAATAGAGTTGTTAATACCTAGATTGCATTCATAAGCATTTGAGGAATATCTAGATGAGATGGGACCTGTACGGGTATAGAAACTAAAACATGAACTGGCTTGATGACTGCCAAAAACACTGTTGGTGGTGCGGTTGGTATTTTCCTTGGATAACCCATGGGGATAAGCCAATAAGGATATGTTTGATCCTGTCCTGGATGTGTACCCAAAGCAGGGAATTCATTATTGGTATCTATAGTTATAGCAAATCCTCTTTGTTGAGGATTTCCCACAGGATGTCCAAGTTGAGGATATGCTTGCAAAGCATGCCTGGCCGAAATAATGCTTCAAAGTAACTTTGTATTGAGTCTTTTTAAATCCTTCATCTCCTCTTATTTCTGTTCAAATATTTCTTCAAGAAAAAGAGGTTGACCTTCTACAATGGAAAAGTGAGACGTGATCTGACCTTTACCTTTCCCATTGTTAGATTCCTTTCTAAGGGGTGGGAGTTGGTTACTTGAGGGAATACCTAGATTCTGGGTAACCCTATGATTTCAAGTACACACACCTCCTTCATTTGTGTTAGTGTGTACCGTATTATGGATAAGAACTTCATCTTCCAACTCTCCGGAACTAGAATCATTCTCTTGAAGATTTTTTGTAATGTAATTAATGACATTCACTAATGTATAATGCATTGATGACATCCTGTCAGTATATTTATAAGATCATCTCCTTTGGTGTCCTCTATGAAACTTTGTTCTCCAATATGCTGAATTCCTAGGAACTTTTTAATAGATAGTAACCTAAAGGGAATCCTTGGATAGTTTACTTGTGCATTCACTTTGTGGATTCTTCCATAATTGGTAGAAAATTGACTTCCACTAAATAGAGGATTGAGGATATGAAAAATCCCCTATCCCTATAGGCTGGGGATGTTCTTGTTCTTCTTCTTAAAACATTAATTTTTTTTTAAATTTGAATGTTGATTTAAACAAGCCCCAAGCCCTGCAGGCTGGGCTAGTTCTTGAACTGATATAGCTAAGATTTGTGCAGATGCTCTTCTAATTTTGAAAATTTTGGTCCGAACATTGGCTAGGTGCATAATTCTATAACCATTTAAATTTCCTGTTTCGGAAGACCACTGTTCTATTTCATACATTTTCATTATTTGATGGCTGAAATCTTCTAAGTGGGAGGCCTGCTTAATGTTTTTAGTTGCATGATGCAATAGTTTGTCAATATATTTCTCTTATTATACCCACCTCTGATGAGAGCTAGTTAAGGCCTATTCATGAGCGTATCTTTGATTACACACAATATATATAGATTTTAGTCAGCCATGGGAATTATCATTGCATGAGACCACTTTTGGTGGGCTATACTAATTTTGAAGCACAGTGAAATTCAATGCTTCATGTGTACCCCATCCTCTGATATGAACACCAGATGGGGTATTAGAAAGTAATTGGTGAAACCTCTTTAGTTCATCGATTCATGCACACTGAAGGGTTCCCTTCTTCTTATCAACCATTGGATGTATGGAAACTGAGAGAGATTCCAAGTCAATTTGGCATTGAAACCCTTCTATTAACTTTACATGAATTTGATATTCATCATATGGTTATAATTTGGATTTCAGATGACAAAGAGTTTTACATATATTAAGGAAAATATCATGAATTAAATCTTCATCAATTAATTTTATAATATTGTATTGTCAGGTTTCCAAAGGCTTGAACATGATTGGTATTTCACATTTATCCAATTATTTTCACATATTCAACATATCTTCATCATATTTTTATATAGTTTTTCCACATGGTCTAATAGTAGTAGATTATTCTCAATTTTTTTATTACAAACAATGGAATCAATTGTTTTTCCTTTGATAACTTTGAAGAAAAATGAACTTAGGGAGGTTTGGAGAGTGACTGTGACCTTAGGATGTCTTCTGGTTGAGAAATTATTTCACATGTTAGTGACAAGGTATCATAAATGACTATCCTTATATTAGAAAGTTCCTTGAGATAGGAGGTCTTTCTCATTACTACATTTTCAATTCGTGAATTGTTTTGACAATGCGAATCAATACTAAAAGTAGAACATTCTTAGTGAATCCCATCATGGGGAGGACCACCATGGTGGATTATAGCAAGCAATAAATCCTATTTATCCTTCATCTTTTGTCCACACTGAGGGTTTCCATGGATCTCATCTAGAGATAGGATCTGTATATTGATCGTATTTCCATGAAGCAAGCCTTCTTGATGAAGTGTATGATGGGGAACTTCAGAATTACTACTACTACTCCCATAATTTGTCAACGGGAGGGTATGGTCTTGAGTTGCAATAGATAAATGTATGAGGGCTTAAATAACTCTAACATTAAGAGGAGCTTGATCGTAGATTGGATCTTTATTTAACAACTATTCTTAGAGAGACTTCTTCATAGATGCTCTTTTTAATTGTAGTTTGGCCACTTACTGGGAGAAGTGGTTATCATGGGCAGTTGTATGTGTCTGCCTTGGAGTGGTCATCAGAATGTGCTGATTATCTCTAATTGGAAAGGGTGTATGTTCCTGATCTAGTGGTCCATATGATATGGGAGAGTATGCCCCATAACCATCCTAGACTGGAATAGAGGTGTATATCAAGTATGGCATTCCAATGAGTCATGCTAGGTGTGGGGATAGAATTTTGTGTTTGTTCCTCTAATACTGTTGAAGTTGTTGTTATGATATTCTGGAAGACATCCAGAATATAGTTAGGAATTTATGTCTACCATTTCACCATTGTTAAAATATGTTTGGTGACTTTAGTATCCAAAACAGGAATATAAATCCCTTGTGTATTTGGAGTAGGTGTATGTTCCTAATCCTATCCCCCTTTTCCTATCAGTGGGTACTGACAATAATCATGCATGGGGGGAGAGAGTTGAGTCAGCCCCAGGTTTGTCATCGGAGATTTCTGACTGGATTCTCTGGGTGCTTCCAAATGAGACTATTGGAAGGCTTGATGGATGCTGGAAGGTGTATGCGCCTACTGGTTTTTTTCCACCAAGCATGGTTGATAGACATCTTTCAATGCTGACAGATGAGACTGCTGGTAGAATTGGTGAGTGTAGGCAGGTGTATGTTCCTGCTCACTAGTTGCCACCACATCTGATTGGCGGGCTTCCTTGAATGCATTTAGAAGATCCTATTGACTGTATGACAATTTGTAAATAGTTTTATGTGCCTGTTCATGGTAATCCACTGGATTTAACTGGAAGGATTGTTGGGTCGCTTCCAAAAGAGTCTACTTGCCAGTAGAATTGGGAAAGACTGTTGTATGTGCTCGTTTGCTGTTTTCTAGCTGGTTAGGTTGATGAAATTCTTTGGAGGGGGAAATATAAGAAAATGATCCATATTTTCTAGAAATTTTCCCCAGAGGTTCATCTTGTGTGCCCAGGTCTGAGGGAACTAGGCCGAACAACCGAAGGCAACACCCCCATCATGTTGGGTGTTAACTGCCGCATGATTCTGCTGATGGTGATTGATGGTGGGAGTCCTCGTGAAGGACCCATATATATTTGAGTTTAGAACATGAGTGAAGTCACGATCCACCTACCTATAGTATGGGAGGGATTGGTTTTTGCATTCTGGGGATAAGAACCTGAAACAATTGAAGACGATGGTTAGAACCATATACTTTTTGACCACCAGTCATCACTGACTAGGAGATCAGGGGTTGTTGTTAACTTAGAGAACCTGTTGAGAAACCTCCAGGGTTAGGATAACACCATGATGATGGTATTCCTATACCTGTACATTTGAGACCCATCATTGAAGACAATGAGTTGGTGATGACGTCCTTCCATCAGATGAGGATCCAGTTTGGGCAGCTGCTGGGGCATTCACAGGTGAAAACTTGAAGGAATCCCTTTTAATTGAAGGTATTTCTTGAGAACACTTGACAAAAACAATGAAATATATTAAAAAAATATGTTTGATGTATACATGTTTGATTTATTATTTTGTCTGTCAATCCTTTATTAATTGACAGGGGCCTAAAAATGGGTAACACTACAACTTGGTTAATGATTCACATCAGGTTCACAAATTTTGTTTCACATCCCTCAGAATGTGTGTTCTGGTTAATAATCACTACTTTCGAGAAGTTTCCATTGGATTTATTTATGAAACCAGAAACATCCCATGGTTCTTTATCAAAAGGGACCTACTTTCCAAAGATAGGTGTTCTTTAAGTTTAAACTTATGATACTTCATAAATTCATTTGTTGAGAGGATGGGAGGTTGGACTCATAACACCCTTTTGGGGGGAATTGTTGCCTACTTCAATACTATCTTATATATTTGAGATATTTTCATGAATCCTTATTAATTATCTATGTATATCATAGGTTTCCCTTGTAATTTTCTTTCACTTATTAGCATGTGTGAAATTTTGAATCATTCGTATGTATTTGAGGTTCTTCGTCAATGGAGACATCTGTATGTATTCAAGGTTCTCCATCAAAGGTATCCTATTATATATTATTTTGAGATTATTTTAACCACAATTATGATAATACTAGTTTTTAATCCATTCAGTGGGGAACTCTTGAATTTATTGTCATTTAGGGAGATGAATGTTTGTTTTGATGTCGGGATCATACCCATAAATAGGCTACCTACGCATCCTTGTGAAATGAATCAAAACCCTCGTAGTTTGGTGCCTCTTAATGGGATATATCACACCTTTTAGAGTCTTGTGATAAGGGACTAGACATATAGTTTAATTTCATGTGGTAAGGACATATAAGAGGAAGGTTCTTAGTAAATTATTAGTGTGAGACTTATGGCTAAGCAGCCCAAGGAACTTGGAAATGATACGAGTTTCTATGTTGGATTAGACCCTTTTTAGAATATGGCCTAGGAATAATATGGTTGATTTTAAGTATTGGATTTTAACCTTAGAGAGGCATCCTAGATATCCCATTTGTATGGGAATCAAAGCCCATGTAGTTCGCTGAGTCTCATAAGAGAGTGTAGTCCTTTGAAAGAAATGAGTTTAGACTTACTTCCTAAAAAGGATTCCTTAGTGATTTGGGGGTTTAATTTGGGGATTACTTCTAGGGAGGATTCCCATTTATAGATGAAATGAGATAGAGCTCGGGAATTAGAAAGTCTTCTTACGTATCCCAATTATGGTGGGAATCAGAGTTCTCGTAGTTCATTCAATCTCATAGGGGTGTATATCCCTTTGAGAGAAATAGGTTTGGCCTTACTATTAAAGAGGATGCCTTGATTTTAGGGAATTGGTAATATATTCTTAAAGAGTTTATCTAATTAGCTTAGGCCTTGATGAAGGCTTCCTACATATTCCAATTATGGTGAGAATAATAGTTCTCATAGTTCAAGAGTATTAAGTGTTTGTGAAAATGTCATGATCATGAAAAATCTCTAAGCCCATGTGATTCATTCTCGATGTGATAAGCAAGAGGATGTCAAAGATTTAACAAAGGAACACACACTCTTACTCATCCGCTGGTAGAAGAGGATGGTCCTATGATGGCGATGGTGGAAGAGGCTAAGGAGATGAAACTTCCCTATCTTCACATTACATTAGATAGGTGTCCAATATAAGGAATGATTGAAGGTGAAGAAAGTAGACAGGATCAAGATTTCAACCTCCTACTTGAAATGTTAGGGTATTACACTAGGATGACCACCCTAAAATTGGTCCCGGTAGGGGAGGGAGACTTCTTATTTGTTCAAATGGAAAAGTAGGCGTAAATTGTATCATCCCTATCAGAGACCTGAGGATCCATGTTTTAGAGATGAGAAGAAGAGTTCATGACCCAAAACCTAATAATCCAAAATGGGAACTCACCAACATTGTTCCAAGGAGAACGTTCTATGTGACTACAGATATATAAACCCACTGACACTCAATGAATCCTAAACCCATTGAAAAAATAATGTGGGAATCGTTTGAATGTGGATATACAAACCGAAATAGTAAACAAACTGATGTGCCATTCCCAAAGGTTTGATAAGTCATGTGGTTTTTGTGGAGGATTCAACATAATCCCTTTTAGATAAGGGTGAAAATAAAGAATAATACTTTCTATAAATGGATTTGAAGAACGCTTGATGAAAGGATTGTATGGACTGAAGGGATAAGGAGAATCAAAGAAGGTAACCCAAGCAAGTATCTGGCATGCATGTATGGGTGCAAAATTGGGCTTGGGAAACCTGATGTTCACCTAAGTGATGAACAACCAGGATGTTAATACTTGGAGATACTTTACTCAAGCCTTCAAGAGTATTCATAGGTATTTCTAGAAGCAGGGTGCTCATGTTCCTTTTAAAGGAATAGGTGGAGCACAGGTGTTTATGATTTAGGGATGTTGGGTTCTTTAGGAATGCAAGAGTGGTAGATTTCAAACACTAATGGGACTTAATTCCTACGATCCTCCTTTAATTCCTCTACTCTAGGTGTTAAGTAACTACCTTTATGGTTTTGAAAGACCTGGGCGAAGCACTAGGGAGACCAGAGCAGAAATTAGGCTATAGGGAAATTCATCTATACAAATGAAGGCTCCAAGGGTATAGTTATAGGATAATAAATTACCCTAGGTGAAATGGAAATGGGGAACGCAAGTGGCTTGCATAATAGAAATGTGTCACACAAGTACCTTGTATGCTGACAGATCCTCAGCTTTACTGGGGTGATCAAATTTTCAATCCTTTTCAAATCATGATTTTCTTCATGTGTTTTCACTTATTTTTTCTAAGGCATTTTCCTTTGTCACGTTTTAGGCTCTATGATGGAACAAAGTGTCAAAAATAATTTATTACTATGTAAGGATGATTGGAAACTCTTTAAGAGTTATTTCATGTTTATAATAATGATTTATAAATCTCCATAAGAGTGATTTCACTATGTGGTTTAAAATTTTCAAAGTCATGATAGTTTTGAAAATGATTATCAACAATTTTTTTTAGAATTCTAGAGAAGTTCATTAGGATGCCTGAGTAATTCATACCGATGAATTCCTACGGTATAAGAATCATTTAAAATTCACAAGGATCATTTATCCTGACACAATGAATGTTTTAGGAAACTTGAAAAAGGAAAATAATCAACCTATAGTTCATAAATATAATTTACTTAGAAAAATTAATTGCTATTTCCAAAAATGGAAATATTCTAAAGAATAAATTATGTTGTAAAATTATTTATGAACCGATCTTCATCAAAACAAACATCATAATAAGAGATTGTGATTCATGATCTAATTTAAAGATTTCATGTTTTGGAAATGAGTTTCATGTCATGAAAGTTTCATGGTTTCATGAATACATGGAGGCTAAATTTAAAGGTATTAAATACCTTAGATTTCATGAAATTTTTTTAAGAGAAGGATTTGTCAAGACATAGGGAATAATTATAGGGGAAATCATAGAAATATAATAGAGGGAATTTTAATATAAAAATATTTTAAATTTAACAATATTAGAATGATAAAATATAATTTAGGAATAATGGACTCAAATTATGATGAAGTATGATGTTCATGGGAATTTCAATAAACCATTTATAGAAATAATATTCATAGAATATAGTAAATATAAAAGGTAAAAAAAGTGATAAAAATATATAGAAGAATAGTAAAAGAATAGTTACTAATAATTTTATTTGATAAAGAACATATATATATAAGGGAGGAGAAGACTAAAATGGTAGAGTAGATACTTTCTCGCAACTATTAAAGTAAAGGTTGAAGAATAAGAATAGGAAGAGGAACAATTCATAAAACCAACCTTGAAGGAAAGCCATTATACCTTCTGAAAAAGAGATTTCACCCTAAACTATCCTCACACACCCTAATATCTCAACCAATATGTATAGGATGTTTTCAATTATAATGGGATTGAATCCCCACACACCCAATAGGAATACTGAGTTAGATATACTATCTAATGATGCCATCAAAAACCATCAAAGTGTTCCTCTCTATGATGCCATTAAAAATGATCATATAAATTCTCCATATAACATAAATAATATTATGATCAAGTAACTTCCACACCAACAATATATTTTAAAAAAGGTCCCTTAATATAATGTTACCCTCTATCACTTAGGATCCTAGTTTACTGAGGAATTTGAGAATATAATCATAGCACTTCCCCAACAACCCCTAAAATAAATCATTTTGTGGTTGAGAATTACATTTTAGAAATCTAAGTGTGTATGATTTCTAAGAACCTATGAAAATAAATGTGCATGGATGGAGTTTTATCAAACTTACTTGATGATATATTTGGTTCCATTAGAATTATTTCCCTCTACATCTACATAGAAGGTGGGGCAAACCTTAAGAGACATTCCAAAATTATCAGACAAACATTAAAATCAAGAAAGGATGACAGAACCTGATATATTCCTTCATAAAGAGAATATAGGGTCCCCAATATATAAATATATACTATTTAAACATGTACTATCTCAATAAAAAATCTAATTGGCCCATGATAGGTCATCCCATATAAAAACACACTCACCTAGAGATATCAAACAAGAGTGGTCTTTATCACCACCTATTATGGATTATTACCAAGCTAGTAAAAAATACTAGAGTGATGAAACATATATTGGAAATTTATCTAGTAATAAAAAAACTAATTATTAATAATAGTTCCCTTATAAATAAGGTGATTGGGATAAACAGAACATATTAGAAGTGATTTTCATAGATTAAATTATGGTTATTGTTTTTCACAAGAAACCCTACACTTCTCCATCCTAGAGAATCATGAATAAAACCTCATATAATACCTCAAAACATATGTGTTTGACATTAAACCACATTAACTATCAATATTTGGTGTATCTTTTAGGTTTTGATCACCTTAATACCCCCAATATTTAGTGTCATAAGGTGTACCTTACTGCATTTCTGGTGGCACTATACCCTAAATATTGTGAATATCATTAGAATTTCCCATAAGCAAGTGATGATGTATTGAATTAATGTACTATATCATAAAATAGTAATCTATTCTTGTTCATGTTATGGGGAAGAAATGAATTCTGACCTATAGTTCACTCACCTTAAATACTGAAAATAAGTTCTTGAAACACCATCAGCTGGTTATGTCTTAGAGGAATTTTTTGGACATCCGGTGATGTGGCCATGGATAAAGGTAGAGCACACCAAAATCATGATTACCATTATATAATCATTCATCAAACTCACATAATATATCACTCCTGGAATAGATATGTTTTGGTATTAGCATGCATCTTTCAAAAGACTCCAAGGAGATATTTAGAGGATGAGGGACACATAGTTTTCACAACCACCCAATAACAATAATTTCAATCAATATCATCAGGTCACATTCTCCTAGACTCTATATACTAGGATAGGTGAATTTTTAAGGGTGATAACCCCTCCTTTGATATCCCCATGATCACTAGTGGTACCCATCAATCTTTCCCAATCCCAAAGAAAATTTGTGTTTTCTTGATTAGAAGTGGTCCCTCATGGGGTTATTGGTCGACATTCCCCTCATAATAACATGATTACATTGAGTGATTAATTCATGGTCATTCACCATGATAGACTATAATTTATACCTATAATTTCACAGTGCACCCACACCGTGATATTTTCCACTTCTTGGCCCTGTCTCTCATGGGTTTTATTTTTATTAGCATATTGGACAATCCTTCTTTGGAAAACATTTAACAATGGTTGAGGTATCCAATCCACCTTATATAGAATCTTAAATATCCACCAATAATGTATGTGGTATCACCCTCATGCATCCCCACCCATGAGGGCCCAACATCCTTGTTATCATACCAATTTTGGTACTACCTCTAATACCACTGTAATAGTCCAACCCATGATTATGATATTCTCTGATTTTTAATTTTCCATCGTGTATTTTTATTTATTAATATCACATTCTTAAGTAGAACATCTTAGACCCAGATTCAACTCAATAGTTCCCTGAGCTCAGTTGTCTACATGGCCTCACACACTTCTCCCCAAACGCCATAGGCTATCGACTAGTAGTGAGGGCCTATATGTGTCCATGGGAAGACTATTCCCTCATCCCTAGAGTATATCACAACAGAATATCAATGATAGATAAGTATCAGAAGTAGTAAATCATACATAAAATAGATAACAATAGGAATATAGGAAAATACTAAAAGGAAGCTCATATACAATGACAATGATGAAACATGTCATATGGCTAGTAAAGAATCCAAAACATGTGTAGAGGATTACAATACAACACATGTATAAAAATTAAAAATTGAAAAAAGTTTCCCAGCTAACAACGCAAGCCTTACCTCGGTCCCATGAACCCCTTCTCCTAAGAACCAATCAAGAATCTATAGTAGGGCACTTTACCTTATCCATACCTACAATAAAATAATCTTTTTGGGTAGATAAAGGTGGAAAAATAGGGTGTGAGATATAATCCCAAAAGGAAACCACCGAAGGTCAACTATGAATTAGTCAATGAATATATATAACAATAGTGTGTAGGAAAAATATAACAAGTAAAGGAAGTACTCAAAAGTAAACATCATATAAGTTTAGGTTCTCATTTATAACCAATTTAATTAAAAAGTTAAGTCTATAATTTAGAATTATTGCCTATTTTATTTATAATAATGTTCATTTAACCATTCATTCTCATTTAAATATTTTTTCTTGAAAAATGGTGCATAGCCTGAAATACCCTCTGATAACATGAAAAAGGATGCCTAAGAAGGCCATCCGTAAAGTGCCAGGTAAAGAAAGAACCCAAGATTGTTCTTTGTTGTTTCAAACACATCATATATTACATTTAATTCATCATTACATTTAGAACCTGATCCCATACTTTAAATTCTTATGTTGGAAATCAATTCTCACTCTACGAGGCCATCCATGGTGATCCTCAGGAACCTAGGTATCACTCTAGGTGTTGTATGACATCCCTACCAAATGATTCCATCCATGGGGGTCCACTAAGGGAGCCTATGTTTCACCTATGGCTATATGATTAATTCCATTTGAGTCTGTCCATGGAATTATCATATGAATCCATGTATCAATCATCATATAAATAGAAATACTCAAAGTCCATCATTGACAGTCCTCTAGATAGTCCATGTATCACATAGGTATATTAATTGTTCAATCCAATTGGTTCAATCCATGGAATGCCTCATTTTAATCCACGTGTCACCCAAGGCATAACAATATTCAATATAATTCCATTTAATCAAAATCATTTAAACATGTCAATGTCAAAACCAAGAACATACATCTTATACCTCATATAAAATGGTGTATCAGGGCATTATCCATTCTTATAAATATTGTCTTTAGACTACTCACATAGTAAATTCATTAGAAACTATCATCTCATGCCTAACAAACTACTACATGGAATAAGATCCATTTATATCAAAAGTGAACATTAAAATAAACGTAAATTATGCTTAATCAAGAAATTTCATAACAAGGGAGTAGGTTCAATGTCATCTCATGACTTACCTTTAATCCATTTCATTTACAATTTATAACACCAATCAATTTACAATTACCAATTTAATTTAAATATCCCATGAAAAGGGGAAAATGCACACATATGGGTGTTCAAGGCTAAGACACCCATGGTGGTATATCTATACCAACACACCCACATGGTGTTTCAAAATAAAGTTCCAAAAACTATAAATTTCATTATTGATAACTTTAATTGAATATTCCACGAGTAATAATTATATTCAAGGGTTAAAATCATTTAAGGTGACTCCCATAAATTGGGAATGTTAAAAAATGACATATATAAACACTTGGACTTTTAATGAAAAGCATGGGACCACCTACCATAGGTCCATAGTTGAAAGATTGTCCAGTACCAACTTTTGATTCAACTCAGATTGGGAAAAAATAATGAATGGAAGAATAACCTATTAATAGGTCATAATAGCTTTCACATAAATATCATAGCTGATATCCAAATTGTCGAAGAATGATTAAAAATCAATCGAGATATTACCGGTGTCGATCCAATGAGATAGATAGTTCATGAATTAGGAACCATATAAATGAGGTGGATCAAATCATAGAATAGTATTTAAAATGGTAGATATACATTCATTTATACTATCCATTAATTAAGAAATGATTTTTTGGTTAAAATAGAATTTTAAGGAAAAAATTGTAATTTTAACAAAAAAAATAGGGCCACACAGTTTATGAGAATTTTTTACAAGGTGTGCAATAAACATGAATTTTCTGGTATAGGGAAGGGGAACTCTCATGATTTTATCTAATGGTTTGACTAACTATGCACAAACCATGAAAATATAAAACGTCAAATATTCCATACCAGGTTGTATGGCCATGCGGCCCACCACGTACGTTTTTCACTAACCATGAACTAAGCCATTTCACTTCAAACATGGGTTCTGGGCACTGAACTGGCCCCACACACTCCTAATACTTCCATACCCTTATAGGGAATACATATTAAGTCATATTTAATATTTTAAAATGATAATTGTTGGAAAATAAAGAAGCTATACCTCAAATAAGAATTGAGTTCTTACAACCCCCCCCCCCCCCAAATAAATTTGTCATCATGTTGACTTCTCAATGGTGATCAAGAATGTATGAGAGTAAATATGACAACTGTGATCATACATAATCTCCCCACTCCCAGGTCTCATCCTTTACTCAACCATGCTTCCATAACACCAGTACTAATGGAACTGACCAACATTAGAGAAATTTTGTGCTATAATCCAGAATTCATATCAGATGCTCCTCGAAGGATGAATTTACCTATAACTCAACCTCATCAGGCTGAAATCCAAGATATGTTTTTGAATAATATAATTTCATATGAAAAATTTAGGAGACTTCCTGTATGGCCTCGTACCTCCGAGGTAACTACAACCGATAGGATTCTAGCCTGAATCCCTCCAGGATCTCGAACATCCTAATGTATCTCAGTGAAAGTTACCCTATTTCATAATCCTATTGTGTCCTAGCCTCAGTGAGACATGTAATATAACTTTATCCCCAACCTTGAAATCTATAGGTCATCTGTGGTGATTGGTGTATTATTTCTGATGATACTACACAGAATCCATTCACTTATAAATCAATCGTACCTACTCCTTGGTCTCATAAGCAAGTTTAGGTCTAAATATAACTATCTCTCTGGCCTCTAACCAACATAGGGGTGATCATCATGGCCTACCGTACAATGCCTCTTAAGGTTCCATATGCGTTGTATCCCAAAAGATATTATTGTCGGAGAATTAAACCAGGGGTATATGCATCTCCCAAGATCCCCCAAAATATAAGACACATGCTTGCATTAATTCTTTGAGAACCTTAATCATGTTATCTAGTTGGCCATCTATCTAGGGGTGGTATGTTGTACTCAAAAGCACCTATATACCTAACACCCTATGTATCCATTTACATAAACATGAAGTAAACCAGGAAACCCTATATGAAACAATAGTGTATGAGACCATGTGAATTAATACTATCTCAAGAATGTATAACATCTCAAGATCATCAAAACTAAAGGTTTCCTTAATGATAAGGAAATTTTCATCGTTATTGATTCTATAATCAAAAAACCATACAAAATCATTACATCAAGGAGCCCTTGGTAAAAGTGTCACAAAATCTATTAGGGTGTCAACCCACTTATACTCAGGGATGGGTAACTACTATAAAATTCATGCTAGTTTATGGTGTACCGCCATCACCTACTAACCAGTGTAACACCTCATGAAAAGACTAGATAAATATATTTTCATAACTAGGAACCAATACTATCAATGTAAATTTTGATACATCTTGATGATGCCAGGAAGCACTTCCCATGATGAAGCATGAAAGTTTCACATCATCTCTTTGGACATGAATACTGAAACCCCTAAAGGGATATATACATGGAGAATTCCATCCTTTCCTATGGTATAAATAGGAGGAGGGTCCTCACCCACCACACTCTCCCATAGGACTAGGATCTCAGAATCCAACAGCTTCCTCAACCTTAGTCTATCCAGTAGGTTATAAGTAATAGATAAGGATGATAAAAAGGTCTAAACCTAACTATCGTTCACCTCAGAGTGCATCTTAGAGAAATAATACATGGGTTTTCACTCACTACTTTCCTACTGAACTAATTGTATTTGAGTTCTCCAATTAAGTTCATCAGCCACTGCATTCCCTTTTCCTGAAATTTATGCAATCTTGAAATAAAAATATTTTATGTACTCACCCCCCTCTTCTTCCACATATTCAGATCACACTATGTAAATATGTACTTGAATCTTCTGTGGTCTGTGTGCACCACAAAATTCTATCCAAGAAAGTGTTGTCTCCAAAAACAGAATGCATGAACAACTACAACTAACTTGAGAACATGTTTGGGGTAATTGATCTTGTGTGGACTCAACTATCAAGACCCATATTCCATGAATCTATCTTCCTATATAAGAAATGATCTTATCCTAATACCTGATGCCTCATAGTAAACAGTGTAACTCCTATTTTGATCAAGAAAAATTAGTATCGGTGCTGAAGTTAATCTCCATTTCAGCTCCTAAAATCCCATCTCACATGAATCTTTCTACATAAACTACACACCTTCTTATTCAATCCTGTAAGAGGTTATTCTAGGAATTATAAGTCCTATATGTAACACATATAGTAACCATATAGCCCCAAGAAACATCATACCTCAAATACATTCTTGGGTTGCTCTGAGGAAGTCATATATCTCACATTCTCTATGTCAACTGATTCTCGTATCTACGAGATTATGTGACCCTAGAAGTGAATTTGACCCATTTAAAAGTGGCACTTTGTGAGATTATAATATAACTAATTCTCTCTATGTGTACTCAATATGATCTCAAGATGTGTGGAATAGTCATGTTGATTATGAGAATACACCAATATATCATCTATGAAAACCACCACAAATAAATCAAGATATTTATGGAACACTTGGTTAATTAGTTCCATGAAGACGACTAGCATTTTCATGAGAATAAACAGAATAAAAAAATACATGTAGAGACCAAAATTTATATAAAAGGCCATGCAGGGTATGTCTTATGGTATATGATTCACCTGACGATAGCCGGATCTCAAATCAATCTTTTGAGAAAAGCCAATCACCTGGGAGATGGTTAAAGATATTATCTATCTTCAATAGAAGATACCAGTTTTTAACCATCAAAGGGTTAAATTTATGATAATCCACACATATTATGAGGGTATAATCTACCTTCTTCTCAAATAGTATCGGTAAACCCCATATAGATGTATTAGTTTAGATAAAACCATTTTCCTCTAAATCCTATATCTACCTATTGAGATCTTTCATCTAAGTAGTATCCATCCGGAAAAGAGGAATGAATTCTATTAAATCTCATGGCACCATCTCAATAGAGAACTCTACATCTCTTGCTAGAGGAAATCCTAAAAAGTCATCTGAGAAAGCATCCTTGAAATGATCAACCCCTAGAGGAATATATTCCTGACATGTCCCAAATCATCTAGATATAAACATGAAATTTGGGATTTCATACCACCCATCCTACGATTCTCTGGTCCAGCTCAGCTCACCAGGACATCCCATTGACCCTTGGGAATAAACACTCTTCCCTCTGGTGATGTGAAAGTCACCCAATGGTGATATTAATCAATGAAGTAATGATAGGATACCAACCATTACATCCGAAGAATGATGTCAAAACCAATTATCTCAAGGAAAAAGAGGTCTCATATGAAGTGACCCTCACCAATCTCAAGGGTGAACACCATGCACTTATTTATATCATTTTTTATAATCCCCAATAGAGTTTCAAGCTTCTTGAAGCCATTAAAAGTATAAAAAATTATCCCAATTCTCTCTTAAATTGGAACAGATATAAATATATGAGAATACCCTAGATTAAAAAGTGTATAAGAAAAATTAGAGGCTACTATAATAGAACCTTTAACCGTAGAAGGTTTGTAATCCTTCTTTTTAAGGGTCTATTACACTATGTATTTTTATCCTATATCGTATCCTTGTGACACTGCCTAGATTCGATGAGATGATTATCTATTCTATTACTCCAAAACTTGTGTCTAACTACCATGGACATGAACTACACCATGACCTGATTGGCAAGATGTACTCCATATCCCTACTTGATGAGAATCCTCTAACCCTGCTCCTGAACATGGAGTCAGTAAAGACCCTCTATCACTGGCTTCTAGTGAAGAAGTTATGTAGAATCGATGCAGATAACCAATATTTCCACATGATCAAAACTCAACTGGTCCCTCATACATTGTGGCGCTGTATTTATCATCCTACCACACTATTAGAGCCTCACCCAGCTGCCTGAGTATGTTCTCTGATTTCTCATATCACCATGTTGAAGCTATAGAAAGCAATTCCTACTACCAGTCGATGTAGTACCAGATTGAGATGCAAAAATGCTCTAGCTTTATCCTCCTGCCTCTATCATGTTATTCTACATGATAAGATCAAGATTCACTATTCCATAAATAGTTTTTAGTTGAAATATATTCAACTACAATCATATTTCATACCTGATACCATCCTCAAATCACTTGGATTTAGGTAAAGTTTCACCCATAAAAATAGGTGTGAGACACTGAAGCTTAGTAAAATGGTCCTTGTAATCCATAACTGATAATTTTCCCTGCTCTAGGTGAAACGAATCCCAGGATCTATCAACCCTCAACATCTTGGGATAGAATTTTTTATAGAAGTCCATATGAAAATCCCTCCAATCCATATCCCAATGAAGAGTTTCTAGAGTAAAAACATCCCACCATCTCTTGATGGAATAACATAGAATATATGTAGTGAGATTTATCTTCATATCAGGAGGCATCTCTAAATGCTTGAAGAGATATAGTGTGACCTCTGACCATGAATCTACAGCCTGTGGTCCACAATCCCCTGAAAACATTGGCATATGAGGCCGCTGGAACTCACGCGTCAACTATCCCACAGTCAGGGCAGATTGCGGTGCTCCCTAAATGGTCTTCATGAAGAAAAATAACCCCTTATATAATTGTGCCTCATCACCTATTTCAATTATTATCACAACTTCCTTAGGTGGCACTGTTGTAGGATCCATTGGTATCCCATAGCACACCACCTCTGGAGTGTGGTCGTCACCATCCTCCTTGCGTACAACTAGAGGTCACAATGGAATAATTCCCCTATAATTCCAAAGACAAGCCTCATTTTTAGATCATTATCAAAATTTTCAGCTCAAACTCATAGATATTTAAGAAGGATAGGTACAAGACTTCCGCGATAACAACACACATCTCTTCCTGCTCCATGAGTTAGGTTTGAGCGACATACAGAACATACACAATCAAGAGATACTACCTACTTCCCACTACTATGGATGGTTCTAGGTAAAGTTCTCCACTTTAAACAATTTCAGTTTCCAATTTCATTTGAATTCACATTTTCATTTTAGTTCACAATCATTTTTTCATTTATATCACATTCAATTTATATATAAAGAAACAAATGGTTCTCCAAATTACAATCCATAATAGACCATACTTCTCTTGAATCAGAACATGGAATCCACATAATTCACATCATAACACATTACAAAATACCTATCAAAATAGTAGGTATAACTATAAAAAATACCAATCACAAAAACATGAAACATGTAATGCATCATAAATTGAATGGTATAATTCATGGAATGTGATTTATAATAAATGATGATATGTTGCATGAGATGACATACCCTTATCTCATTGGGTTGAAACACAATAGAACCCAAAATCATATCAATAATAACATCCTAAATCAAGTTCATGACCCAATGGTGGGATCAAATCAATTTTAATAGTCAAAATCCAGAAAAAAAAAATTTTTATATGAGGAAATATGGATTTTTCCGGTTTATGGGGTAGCTACTCCGGAGTAGAACTCATTACCAAACTTTATTTCCTTCATATCAAATTATATTATCACCAAAAAATAAAGAAAAACTGAAAATAATCTCTACAATACCACTTTCTAACATCCTGAACCCAGATGCCACTCAAAAGGGCCCTGAGCCCGGTTTCCAAATGGCCTCAAGCACTTCTCCCCAAATTCCAGAGGCTACCGACAAGCAACAAGGGCCTACGTGTGTACATGGGAAGACTATGCCCTCATCACCAGAGTATAGCATAGATAAATATCAATAATATATATGTAGTGGAATCAATACATCATACATATAATATATAACATCAATAATATAGAACAATAGTAAAAGAAATCTCGTATACAATGAGGATGATGATACATGTCATATTTCTAGTAAAGAATCCAAAAAATTTGTAGATTAGTAAAATACAACACATGTATCAAAATAAAAAAAGGAAAAAATTATCCTAGATAACATCGTGATCCACAGCTCAGTCCCATGCACCCTTTCTCCTAATCAACAATCAAGAACTTGTAGTGTCACACCGAGTTATTTCATGTATTTTTTTTTTGATATGGCTCGTTGGAAAACCCGATTCTTTTCTTGGGTATTGGGTGAGATGAATGTTTAGTCATGATGTTTCACCTATGTGTGATCACCCTACTATGGGTGCCTTATTTCTTGTTTGGATTTTTTTAGAGAAAGGGTGGTTACTTCATGATTTGGGCCAAACCATGAGCCCATTTCCATATTTAGAAACACAATTTTTTTATAATTCTTTTGTTTTTCAATATTTTTCACCCATTCCACTTCTTACTTTTCCTCTCCTGACATATTAAAACCACCATATCCTTATGTACCCCTTATTAATTCTTAATCATGGTGAATTTGGGTTATTTATTTAGGTATTGGTCCAGCCCGTGGGCCCATTTCTAGTTTTAAAAAAATAATTTGTTTATTTTGTATTTTATTAAATTTTTAATAAATTTATGTGATTACACCTCCCACTTGAATCCATGAAAACTAGGAACACCCCCATGTTCCATTTTCCCTCTTTGTAGCTCATATTAGTTGTGGATTAGGGCAAAAATTCCCTTTGTTTCTCAAATCATTCTGATTTTTAAAAGGTAGTTTGCCTCATTAATAAATCATTAAATTCATAATATTTCCCCCAAATATTATTTACATGTTTCTTATAGACATTATGAGACTCTCCAATAAGTTTCAATCTATTCCCTTTCCTCTATGGGTGTAGATCTAATGGAATATGAAGAGTTTTCTAGTTTCCAAGGTAATATTTTTTCTCCTTTCTCCTCTCTCTTCCTCATGCTTCAATTATTTCATAATTATTTCTTCTCCCATGTTCATGAACAATATAGGGATATGTTTTGAAATTATTTTTGATTTTTTTATATTCATTAAGGATGTTCTTTATAGTTTTATGGTTTATAAACCTGCAGTGGGTGATTTCGGTTGCCCGTTTCCATTCCGCCAAGGATTTGAGGTAGGTTTTCCATTGAACTAGAACTTTTTATTTAAGATACTTCTATTTTATTCTATTTTAATCTTCCTCAAACTCTAAAAATTTTAATTTATTATTGGATAATTTTTTGGTGTTCCATGTAGTGGTTAAAAAGTTGTTTTTGGTAAGGTGGTGTAGTTTTGTTAAAATGGTGTACACCGCATGTTTTTTCAAATGATTTATTATCTTACACACATGGATTTTTTTATTTTTAACATGATTCAGTTTCTTAAATAAAATTATGTCATGCCATTGATGTTTTATTCCTTTTTATGTGCTTAAAATGAATTGTTTTGTTAAAAAATGCATGCCATGTGTTCAGTAAGTTTCCCAATTGGCTTTTATGTGTTGTGTGTGGTTTAAAATGATGGGTTTGGATTTATAATCATATTGGAAGTAGGGAAAGAATTTTTTTTGTGTTACTTATGTGTATTCAAATAAATTTTTGTGTTTTATAAATAATGTGTATTTGTTTTAAGGTGTTTTGACATGTCTTGCTAATGGAAGGCCCACTTGTCACTTTTAAAAAAAGTGTTGTGTAATGGATAAGTAGTATAAAAAGTTTCATGGTGGTTACCAATGTTTTTAATCTTAAAATGGTGGGTTCTCACATCGTTATTAATTTTTTTATTTGTGGATTTGAAAAATTATGGTTTGGTAAAAATGTTTAAAGGCCCATTTGGCCATTTCTAAAAATGAAGAATGATTTTTTAAAATGTATATACCATGTTGCATCAATTGGAATTGTTTTATGGTCCATGCAATGATTTTATTAAATATTTTTAGGGATTCCAAATATTTTGGGGTATGGTTTTTTATGTGTTTATCTTTAAAATAGTTTTTTTACTGAGTTTTATGTGAAAAGCCTCATTACACTCTTTGAAATTGTTTTATGAAAATTTTAAGTGGTTTATTGATCTGTGAAATAAATGTGAATCATGTTTGTGGGATTTTCGTGTGTTTATGGTTTGGGAATTGAATTTTCATATGGGAAGTGTATTTTATTATTTTTGTAACGTTATTGAGCAATAAAGGGAATCCCAAGTATCTTGGTGGGTGGACGTGTACTAGTATGCTAGTGATCCCTTGGAGTTTGGCCCCTGTTTCACATAGCAAGTTTAATGATGAAAAAAATAACTAAACTATGATGAAGATGTTGTTGGAGGACCACTAGGTTATGGTTATGATCCCTAATTGTGGGTTGTGATCACAAGAACAAATATTAATTATGGTTACCTTCACCGAGATACGAGGTACCTTGGGCTCACAACTAACTAGTGCCTAGGGGTGTCCCTATGGCTTGTGCTCATTGGCTATATTGTACTCACTGTCGGCATACAATGTGTTTGGTTGGTAAATTCAATGGCGTGTGTGTTTTATTTAAAATTTTAAATTCTTTAAAGCATCCCTCTTGAAAAGTATTTTAATTTTGAAGTTTCACCTCTTTGAAAATTGTTACTAGAATTTTTATTTATAAAACTTGAAAGTTTTAGTTTGGTAATTATTATATCATGGAACTTAATTTGGAAACAAATTCCTTTATATGTTGTATTTAAAACTTGAAATTGATATTTATTTTATTTTAAAGGATGATCATTGGGAATAGAATATCAGGATAACCTAATGATTTTTAATACTCATTCCTATAGTCTTCTTATATTTGTTTCCCTTGTGTATGTTTCAGCTCGAGTTCGATCGCCTTGGGTGATGCGTGATCATTATGTTAGAGAGTGACTAGTGGGGTCACATGGAGTTAGCGGTTTATCAGGTTTTCTCTGTTGAGTTGTCACCATCATGGGAGGATCGGGAATGCCTCTTGGGACTTGTCGCGGGCTGGCCTAGGTGACCAGTTTAGGGTCAACATGGGCTAGTTCATGACCAAATGGTATTAGAGGTGGTTGGTTCTTAGACGACCTTTCTTTTTAGAGATCCCTTGTTATTTGGGGGATTTCAAGGAAGATGAAGTAGGATTTTTTGGACTTGAGGGATAAGTGCGGAAAGAGAATCACAATATCTTTCTTGTTCTGATCCTCGGGTTTCCAGGAGATGTTTGGTTTTATTAGTGTCCTTTGTTCTTGTTGACTGTTTGGTGTTAGGATATGAAAATGGTATTCATACTAATGGCCATCGTTAGATCGTAGGGCCTGGAAATCCATGTGAAGTAGAGGCATGGTCATAAGAAGAATCTTTATTTTGGTGGTGTGTTTGACATATGGCTACCAAATGTATGGTCAAGTCACCCACCGACAGTCGTTCTCTTTTGGGGGTCTCATGAAATTTTTCTGAATTTGGAATTTTGTTATGAAAATCCTTATATGAGAATTTTAAAAATGGGTTTTAATGGAATGGTTGGTTTTTGAAATGTGAATAAGGGGTTTTCAAAAATTAAATATAAGAATGGTTTTGGAAGGTTGTTCCTTTTTTGAACCAATGTTTTGGGAGGAAGTGGAAATGATTTAACGGGATTGTATTTTCCCTAATCTAAACATTTGGTTTGTTGAAATTTTTTTTTGATAGTGTGAATCATTTTAAGGTGATTCTGAATCTTGGTTTTAAATGGGGTGTTTTGGGATGTTGGAAAGTGTTTGAATTTGATGAATTGGTTTTGGAAATTGGTTTTGAGCAGTTGGTTTTTTCCTAGAAAGGGTATCGGTCTCAATGGACATCAGATTATGAAAACATACCTTTCTAAATTTTATAAAATGGGAAGGGGTTGTTTGGAGTAGCTTGGTTATTTTAATAGTTATTAAAAATGAAAAGGGGTGTATTTTTAAGAAAATGGTTCTTGATGAAGTATATTTTGTTTTGTGAAATCTAAAAATAATTTTTGACATGGTGGTTAGTTTTCCTTTGGAAGGTACTTGATTTTTGGAATTATGTTGTTTTTTTAATCCTTTGGTGCTTTCTTGGGTGGTCACATGCATGGTTTTATTTATATCTAGAAGGATGGAATATATGGTATGGTGGTTGGGTGATAAGGGTGTCATAGAAATGTGCATGTGAGTGAGACTAGATGAAAAACCATTTCTGAATGAGGAAATACCCCAATTTAGTTTGTTTTTCAAAAGTGTTTTGTGCTGAAAAATTGTGGCATTTGTTTATAAACCGATGGTTATGTGGCTAGTTGGTTTCTATGTCTTATAGGATATTTTTTATTCAGTACGATTCGTTGTGATCTAGAAGTCATACTCTTGTTGTTTCTTAAGATGGGATATTGTTGGTGGCTCGGTTTTGGAGTAATGTTTAGTGAGTTTCTAAATATGCGTTGGATGTTGTGATGTGGCCACAGATAGTTCTATCATTTCAGGATTTCTAGTTGACCAACCTAAGTATTCTTTCTCATGTTTCACAAGCTAGATCAACCTCTTCAAATAATTCCTCATCCAGTTTTTTGAAATAGAGAGCTCATTGGGATCAATTTATAGTGCCTTCCTGTTAAGACGATTTTCTCGTTTATGGCGGTTGTTTTCAGTGATTCTTGGTGTGTTTCACCATATTCATTATTAATTTTTCTACTCATTCTAAGAAAGTTGGAATTGTGGGGTGTATCCCTTGGTGTCTATTGGGTATTGGTGTTTTGTTTAAGCTAGTGGATTTCATGAGATAATGTGATTCTTGGCTCCTGACTATGGAACAATAGATGCTTCAAACATCAAGACTCCAACCATAGGCCTTAGAGTGAACCTTTTCACGCAGTCAGGAAATCACAAGAGGTTAGGGGATCTCAATTAGGCTCTTGACTCCACCATTATGGTAAGGTAGTCTCTATTTCAATATTGCAGTTCCTCATCACTGTGAATTACCTCTTGTAACAATGATCATGGTGGAATTAGCCCTCCCATAGTGTCTATAGTTATGAATTCATGGCTGTTGGATTCTGATCCATGTCCCAGTGTGGACAACCTGTGTAAATTGGGTGCAGTCTTGGTGTTACCTATTCATAGGTGGATAATGTTGGGTAACTCCGTTGTTTATTTTGTGGTTTCACAGTACTAATGATTGGGTCCCCTTCCATCCCCTCCCTGGGTGGTGGGGGTCTGGATCCGTGCAAAAAGTGTTGGCCCAGTTCTTGACCCCTCCATTCAGGAGTGGGTGGTTTAGATGTTCATGTTGTAGACCTCTTAAATGGGGTTTGTAGTTTGGTGTGAAAGATATTTTTTGGGCATGTGTGGGTGAGAACTGATTCTAGATCATGTTGAATTCCTTTTTTGTTCATTTCTATTTGGTCTCTAATGGTGGGATACCCACCATAGGTCTCGAATATATTTCCTTTAAGGATTTCTCGAATGGTAGTTGTGATTTAAATGTGGGAAGCTCGTTCTATCATCCACCAAAATTCATTGTATTTCAAAAGTGAACATTGTTCTGGGTGATCATTGGGTTCATTGGGAGAAGGCCCAACAATATGTTCCTTGGCTTGGTTGTGGAGGTGGTGGCTTGACCTTTCCATTGATTTTCACAATGTAGTTGTGAGTTGATGTTTTGTTTGGGAAAGAGGATTGAGTTCCATTTATGGTGAATGATATTTCCTTGTATTGATAGGATGGATCATGTTCATATAGAATACATAGGTGTTGATCAATCATCTATAATGTGTTGTGGTTTTCTGGGGGTGGAAAACTTTATTGTTGGGTAGAATTGTCAGACCCGGTTTTTCATGTATTTGTTTTGATCCAGTTAGTTGGAAATCTCAATATTTTTCATGGGTCTTGGGTGAGATTAATGTTGAGTCTTGAATTTTCACCTATGTATGATCACCCAACTTTGGGTTCCCCATTTCTTGTTTGGGTGTTTTTTGAGAAATGGTGGTTACTTCATGATTTGGGCCATACCATGAGCCCATTTCCATATTTGAAAAAAAATTGTTTTTTATAAATCCTTTGTTTTTCTACATTTTCACCCATTCCACTTCCTAATTTTCCTACCCTAACATAGTCAAACCCCCATATCATTTTGTATCCCTTATGAATTCATAAGCATGGTGAATTTGGTTTACTTATTTAGGTATTGGGCCAACACGTAGGCCCACTTCTAGTTTTATAAAATTAATTTGTTTATTTTATATCTTTTTAAATGTTTAATAATTTTCGGTTATTATACCTCCCACTCTATCCCAATAAACATAGGCGCACCCCCATGTTCCATTTCCCCTCTTGGAATCTCATATTAGTCATGGTTTAGGGAAAAACTTATCTATGTTTCTCAAATTTTCCAGATTTTTCAAATGTAATTTGTCTCATTCATAAATCATTCAATTCGTACTCTTTGTTCACAAAATCTTCTTTAAATTATTTTTACAGAACTTGTGATCCTCTCCAAGACGTTTCAATCTTTTCCCTTTCCTCTATGGGTGTAGATCTAAGGGAATAAGAATAGTTTTCTAGTTTCTAAGGTGATATTTCTTATATTTTATCCTCCATCTTCCTCCTTCTTCCATTATTTCATGGTTATTTGTCCTCCCCTAGTCATGAACGAACTAGGGTTATAGTTTGGAATTATTTTTTAAGGGGGGTTATATTAATTTACATATTTTCTTCATAGGTTTAAGGTTTATAAACCCGCATCGGGTGATTTCAGTTGTATGTTTCCATTCCATCAATGATTTGAGGTAGGTTTCCCATTGAACTTGACCTTTTTATTTAAGATACATATATTTCATTCTGTTTTCAATTTTCTCATACTCTGAAAATTTTAATTTATTCTTTTCATAATTAGTTTGGTGTGCCATGTAGCGGTTAAAACCTTGTTTTGGTAAAGTGGTGTAGTTTTTTTAAAATGGTGCACACTCCATGTTTGCTCAAATTATTTCTTAGCTTCCACACACGGTTTTTGCTATTTTGAACATGTTTCAGTAGATTGAATAAATTTATGGCATTCCATTGTTGTTTTATTCATTTTTGAGGGCTTAAAATGAATTTATTTATTAAAAAAATTCATGCCATGTGTTAGGTAAGTTTCTCAATTGTCTTTTATGTGTTGAGTGTGGATTAAAATATTTTTTTTGGATTTATAATCATATTATAAGTGGGGATAGAAATTTATCTGGGTTACTTATGTGGATTCCAATCAGGTTTTGGTTTTTAGAAAGAAGGTGTATTGGTTTTAAGGTATTTTGACATGTCTTGCTAATGGAAGGCCCGTTTGGAACTTTTATAAAAGAAATGTTGTGTAATGGATAAGAATCTGAATATTTTCAAGGTGGTTAAAAATGTTTTTAATATTAATATGGTGGGTTCTCACATCCTTATTAAATGTGGTATTTTTGACTTTGAAAAATTATAGTATGGTAAAAATGTTTAAAGGGTCGTTTGGCCTTTCCTAAAAATAAAGAATGAGTGGTTTACATGTATATACCATGTTGCATAAATTGGGATTGTTTTATGGTCCATGAAATGATATTAATAAATGTTTTTAGGGATGAAAAATAAGTTTGGGTAGGGTATTTTTTATTTTTTTTCTTAAAAGAGTGTTTTTGAATGAGTTTCATGTGAAAAGCCTCTTTACACTCTTTGAAATTATTTTATGAAAATTTTAAGTGGTTTATTGATCTGTGAACGAAATGTAAAGCATGTTTATGGGATATTTATGTTTTTATGGTTTGGGAATTTAATTTTCATGTTTAATTTGTATTGGATAATATGTGTAACTTGATTGAGCAGTAATGGGAATCGCGGGTATCTAGGTGGGAGGACGTGTACTAGTATGCTAGTGATCCCATGAGGTTTTGCCCTAGTTTCATGTAGCAAGTTTGATGATGACGAATATAACTAAACTATGATGATTATTTTTTTGGAGGACCACTTGGTTAGGGGTATGATCCCTACTATTGGATCGTGTGAATGATAAAGGATATTTATTATGGTTACCTTCACCGAGATACAAGGTACCTAGGGCTCACAACTAACTTGTGCATAGGGGTGTCCCAGTGACTTGGGCTCATTTGCCATTTTGTACTCACCATCGGAATTCGGTGTGTTTGGTTGGTAAATTCAAAAGTGTGTGCATTTTATTAATAAGTGTGCATTATTTAAAGCAGCCATCTTGAAAACTATTTTCATTTTAAAGTTTCACCTCTTTGAAAATTGTTACTAACATTTTTATTTTTAAAACATGAAAGTTTTTGTTTGGTAATTCTTATAGAATGGAACCTCATTTGGAAAACATACCATTATATCTTGTATTTAGAACTTGAAATTTATGTTTCTTTTCTTTTAATGTAAGTTCACCGGGAATAGAATATTGGGATAACGTACTGAGTTTTAATAATCACGCCTATAGTCTTCTTCTGTTTTTGTACCTTCTGTAGGTTTATTCTTTAGTTCGATCACCTTGGGTGACGTGTGATCATTGTGTTGGAGAGTGACCAAAGGGGTCATGTGGAGTTATTTGGTTATCAGATTTGGTCAGTTGAGTTATTGGTTCGGTTGTACATTAAGTTTCTTATATAAATAATGTTCAGTTCAATTTTTATGTAAATGTATTATGGGTTGTCCATTTCTTTATGATGTTTGTATGATTGTTTATATTTGGGAGAAATAATTCCCTTATGTACTCTATTGATTCCCCCGAGTTCTTGTTTCCATCCTGGGAGGATTAGGAATGCCTCTTCGGACTTGTCGTGGGCTGGCTTGGGTGACTGGTTCAGGGTCGACTTGGGCTGGTTCATGACATATTGTAGAACGCTTTCCATTATCCATACTCACGATCATATAATCTTTTTGGGTAACCAAAGGTGGCCCAAATAGGGTGTGATATATAATCCCAGTAGGAAACCACCCAGAGTTACGTTCTAATTAGTTATTGAATATATATAACCATAGTGTGCATGAAAAATATAACAAGTGAAAGTACTCAAATTTAAACATCATATAAGTTGTGGTTCTCATTTATAACCAATTTTATTAAAAACACAATTCTCTAATTTAAAAATCAGGACTATTTCATTTAAAATAATTTTAAATTAACCATTCATTATCATTTTAATATTATGTCTCAAGACCAGATGCATATCTCCACTTCCTCTATGATAACACGATCAAGTATTCCTTAGTTTTCCATTGATAAAGTGTCAGGTAAAGACTGAATCCAATACCATGATTTGGCTTAGTAGATGCATCATAAATATCATTTCATTCCTTAATATATTTAGAACATTAGATAATTATTTAAATCCCTATGTTGGAATCCAAATATCACTTCAGGTGTAATATAAACCGACACCCTACAAGACCATCCATAGTGGTCCTCAAGAACACAAGTATCACTCTAGGTGTGGTATAACATCCCAGCCAAACAATTCCATACTTGGTGGTCCACAAAGGGATCACAAGTATCACCCATAAAAATTTGATCAATTAACATCATGCCCTTTGATGGAATTCAAATATGAATACTTGTATCACTCAACATATAAAGTTCAAGCATCAGAGTCCATCATTGGCAGTCCACTAAAGAGTCCAAGTGTCACTCAAACATAAGAAAGTTTTTTGCAAATTTATTCCATCCATTTAATTTTTTTTTTGAATCCATATGTCACCCAATTAATATCGAAATTCAATATCTTTCTATTTAATCAAAATCATTTAAACACACTAAGGTCATAACCACAAACATCCATCATAAACCTCACTTTAAAATGTTTATCAAGTTATTAGCCAATCTTAAAAGGATTTTCTTCAAACTACTCACATCCTAAATTCAATAGAAACTATAATTTCATTTTTAACAAACTACTACATGGAATTCACCCCATTTAACTCATAAGGGAACATAAAAATAAAGGTAAATTATGCTTAATAAAGAAATTTCACAATAAGGGCCAAGGGTAAAGGTCATCCCATACCTCACCTTTAATCTATTTCATTTATAATTGATAACACCAATCAATATAGAATTATCAATTTAATTTAAACACCCCATGATTAGGGAAAAGGAACTCCTAAGGGTGTCTAATAATTAGCTACCCATAGTGGTCTATCTATACAAGAACACCCAAGGGGTGTGTCAAAATTAATGTCCACAACTTAAAACATTCATTAAAAAACTCTTTAATTGAATAGGCCATGACTAATAATTCCATTCAAGGTTAAAAATTATTTAAGATGACACCTGAAAATTCAGTGTACAATACAAAAACATATATAAACACCTCATTTTTTCATGAAAGATACTCAACCACCTACCTTGAATCTGTAGTTGATATCTCATCCAGTACCATCTCTTGATTTGACTCCGATCAGGAGAAAATCAAATAAGATACAACGAACCTAATAATACAAAATATTATCTATGACCTAAACAACACATCTGATATCCATAAGAATTAAGAATGGCTAAAAATGAATTGAGATATTATCAAAGTGCATCTGACGAGATAGACCATTCTTGAATCGGGCATCAAACATAGGAGCGGGATCAAATCCTAGAAGAGGATTCAAAAGGTATCTCTCTATCCAAGTATTATTTGAATTTAAGAATAAAATATTTTTAGTTTAAAATAAAATTTTATATGAAAAATTGTAATTTAACCAAAAAATAATAGGGTCATGTGGTTTTGGTGCATGGTTTGAAAAAATGTGTGCCAAATGTGAATGGTATTTTGTAAGGAAGGGGAACCCATAAGGTTTTATCACATAGTTTGACTAACCATATGAAAACTGTAAAAATATTCACTGTCAAAAATTGAAAACCTGGTCGCACAACCATGAAGTGAAAATTAAAATGTTTTCACTAACTGTGTGTTTTTTAGTTCCTTGAAATGTGTATTCTAGTTTTAAGAATCACTGATTCCATGCGGTTTTCATTGGAAATTTTTATGGGACCGAAATCTTCCAACTGTTCTTTATCAAAAAGGGACCTGCTTTCTAAAGGCAGGTGTTCTTCTTTTGGAATTATTTATGGAACTGAAAACTTCCAACTGTTCTTTATCGAAAAAGGGACATTCTTTTTAAAGGTAGGTGTTAGTTATGTTTGAACTTCATGTTACTTAAGAACATGTATTGGTCGATAGGATGGGAGGTCGGACTCATCACACCCTTTTAGGGGGAATTATTTTCTACATTGGGAAACTATTTATAATTTAAGATTTTTTTTGAATCCTTATTAATTCACCAAGTATATCATAAGTATCCCTTGGAATTTTCAATCACTTATTTAGCATGTGAAAAGTTTAAAATCATCTGTATGTATTCGAGGTTCTCCATCAATTATATCCTATCATAGAAAACTTAGAGATTCTTTTAATAATCGTTATGGTGATACTTGTTTTTAAGCCACTGAGTGGGGAACTCTGGAATTTATTGTCATCCAGGGAGATGAAGTTTTTGTTTGATCTTGGGATCGTTCCCATAAATTGGGATACCTACGTATCTTTATGAAAGAAATCAAAACCCTTGTAGTTCGGTGAAAATGAATGGGACACATCATGCCTTTTAAGGTCATGTGATAAGAACCTAGCCATACAGTTTAATGTCATGTGGTATGGACATCTAAGTGGAAGGTGCTTAGTCAAAACATAGCATGGGATTTATATTGAAGAAACCCAAGGGACATGGAAAGGATATGAGTTTCCAAGTAGGATCAGACCCTATTTGGAATATGGCCCAAGGAAAATAGGGTTTATTTAAGGTATTGGGTTTGAGCCTCAAGGAGGATTCCTAAGTATCCCATATAGATGAGAATAAAATCCCACGTAGTTCAATAAATCTCAAAAAAGATTATAGTCCTTTGATAGAAATGAGTTTAGGATTACTTCTTGAAAAGTATGCATTGGTGATTTGGGGATTTAATTTAGGGATTATTCTTAATGAGGAAGCCCAAATTAGGGTAATTAGGGTTGTATTCCTGAAGAGGACATCCAGTAAGATCGGGCCACGAGAAGGCTTCATACGTACACCGATTATGGTGGGAATAAAAGTTCTCATGGTTCATTCTGAGGAGTTTTTGTGTGAATGTTGTAATCATCACGAATCTCTAAGAACACGTGAGTCATGATCAGTGTGAGAAACAAGAGGATGTGAGAGATTCAATAATGACACTTCACACTTTTCCTCATCCACTAGTGGAAGAGGGTGTGTCGACTGTGGAAGAGGGTGAGGTGATGAGCCTTCCCACTATTCTCTTTACATTGGAAATGGGTCCAATGAAAGGAATAAGGGATTAAGGCTAGGGTATTACACTAGGATGGTTGCCCATTTGAGATTGCAAGGGGATTAATCCTAAGGAGGATGCCCATCTGAGATTTGGTTGGGGAATACTCCCAAGGAGGATGCCCAGTTGAGATTGCAAGGGGCTTAATCCTAGGGAGGGTGCCCATTTGAGATTTGGTTGGGGCTTACTTCCAAAGAGGATGCCCATTTGAGATTTGTTGGGGCTTACTCATAAGGAGGATGCACCATTTGAGATTTAACCTTACATAGGAGCCCCCGTGGAATTGACTAGCGGGGATGCGTAGGTGCACCGCCAAGGTGCCTTACATAGGTGCTCCGCGTAGCTCCTCTACATAGCTACTCCACGCAGGTTCTCCACATAGGTGCGTCACACAGCTCCATGTATTCTAAACCTTGATGGGACTTTGAACCATGTTTTCCTATTTAATTCTCTATTCAATCATGGTTTAAAGAGATAACTGAGAATATTTTGGGGAATCTTGGTGAAAGAGCAACACAACGGGAGCTTTAAGACTTCTTCTAACTTTTTCCCTTTTTTAAATGGGGAGCCCAAGGGTCTTATTTATAGGCATTAAGGGGACCTAGTCGAAGGAATTTTTTCCATGCATGTCCTCTGTATAGTTACTCCGCATAGGTCTTCCATGTAGAGGTGCAAAAATTATATTTCCGTTTAAGTCCTCCGCATAGGTCCTTCGTGTAGGTCCCTTTGTTAAATTTATCTGACTTCTGAGTGCCATAAATTTTGGACCATATTTCATTTGGGCTCTGAGTCTAGTAAATGAAATCTATTGAATAAATATACACTTCTAGAGGTGGTAAATACAATAAGTATTTTTAGAAGAAACTCAGAGTACTGTAAATGGAGGATATACCAATAGAAGTTTTCCAACGGTTTTCATCAACCATTAGAATAGGGGTGTGGAGAAACTTTTACCCAAATATTTTATCAAAATTTTGGGATATATTAGTTTTTAGATGAATTTACCAAACATTTTCATAAAAACATTGGGATATGTCAATTTTAGGAAGGATTTTCCAACAGTTTTTCTAAATTGTTGGTAAAGATTACCTTTCCCAACTGTTTTTTAAAACTGTTGGGAATGTTTTCCTCTAAATTTCCAGTAGACTTGATCACCCATCCATATGATTTAAGGCTTTAAAGTTGAGACCTAATAGCTCTCTCGTTCAGATAATAATTCCACCAGACCCATCATCAATCACAAAGTTTTTTTGTTGTACACTTCAAATATGTAAGTAGTACCTTAGGTTTAATGTTTTGCATCTATTTTTTTTTGTTTTTTGTTTTGATTTGGCTTAAACCTAGGGTCTGTGTTGTATGATATAGCCAAAAATTGTAATTTGATTTGTTTTTGTTTTTTTTATTCTTTTCAATAGTCATTTGTGGATAAATTTTATTTGAAGTGAGGGGGTATAGGTGGTGGGAGGTGCAGTGGGTGGGGCGTGCAGTGGGGGGGGGGGTGTTCATGTGGGGGATGTGCAGTGCGTGAAGGGGGATGTGCATGTGGGGGTGTGTAGTGGTGGGGGGGAGTCTTTTGGGGGTGAGGTGGGTAGGGGGGGTGTACAGGTGGGGGCTCGGTGGGCTGTGCAGGTAGGGGTGGGGGAGGGGGGTGTAGGTGGGGGGGTGTGAAAGTGTTTGTGGGGGGGGGGAGTGTGCAAGTCAGGGGGTGGGATGGGCTGGTGGGAGTTTGTTGGGGGTGAGGTGGGGGGGTGTACAGGTGGGGGTGGGGGTGGGGGGAGGGGGTTGTGCAGGTGGGGGAGGGGGAGGGGGGTGTACATGTGGGGGTGGGGGGCTGTGCAAGTGGGTGGGGGGAGGGGAGTCTGTAGGTTGGGGGGGGGGGCAGGGCAGGTGGGAGTCTGTTGGGGTGTGAGGTGGGGGGTGTATAGGTGGGGGTGGGGTGGGGGGTGTAGGTGGGGGGGGGGTATTGTGCAGTGGGTGGATGGGAGGGGGGATGTGAAGGTGGGGTTGGGGTTTGGGGGGTTGTGTAAGTGGGGGGGGGGGTTATGGGGGGTGATGGGGGGGGGAGGGCTGTTCATTTGGTGGATGGGAGGGGGATGTGTAAGGGGAGTCTGCTGGGGGTGAGGTGGGGAGGGTGGCTGTGCAGGTGGGAAGTCCTCACTTCTAGAGATTTAGATAGGTCTCAGGACTCTTTGTTTTGGTTCTTTTCAAGTCATCTTGACTTGTAAGGCATCACATGATATAAAAGTGACATCAACTATATAGGACGAATTCCTTATCTCACAACACATTTTCCTAGATATAATATATCCTTGGAAGGTTGTGGGAGCCTTTTAGAATCCAATTCCCCAATAATTTTTGAATTGAATACTTGATACCATCATGTTATAAAGTCACTAATGCTACCAAATTGGATTTTCACTAAAAAATACTATTCTAATCCTTAACACCCATCGTTTGTTTTTTATAACATGAATGACAACCAAATTAAATCTCATAGCTCTCAGTCACACCCCCGAGGACATCCCTCCCACCCCCTGGACACCCCCTACCCCCTGGAAAGCCCCACCACCCTTGTGGATATCCCTCCCACCACCTGGACACCCCGTACCCCCTGGAAAACCCCACCACCCCCGTGGACATCCCTCCCACCCCCTGGACACCCCTATACTTTGGACATCCCCCCAATCCCGTGGACAGCCCACCCACCCCTTGAAAAATCCAACCACCCCCCAGACACCACCACTCCTCTGGACACCCTGTAACTCCCTAACCCCAGAAGCCTAGAGTTGGTGCATTATTTTAATATATTGGCCAGATTACAAGGAATCAAGTACCGAAAGATCGATCAGTTTAGCAGTCTTGGAAAACAAATTACATACATGAACGTTACATTACACATTAGAAAATAAAACACAAAATAAAAGATATTTTGAGAAATCCATTAATCCCATAGCTTAACCCTTCTTATAAATCATAATACAATTCTTGGAATCCTAGGAAAATAAAACATAAGAACAGGGTGAGCTCAAATTCTCATTAAGGATAACAATATAACAGAAACTTTCACAAATAAACATAAACATTTAAGGATATTTATAAGTCTAAAACAAAATACTTTTAAAATTAAACTTTAGCATAATATGGAAAAGAGAAAATCAAATAATTCTATTTAATTATTCACATGTATATTCTACTAGTCATATAATCACGTGCAATATCAAATAGCCAAATTCATAATGATGGAATGCATAAAGCCAGACTTCATAACCACATAGTCAAGGCCTTGTGACAATACTACAAATAATATTTTTTTCAAGAGCTTGTGCCAAGACACTAGTTTGTCTCATGAGACCTACCGATGCATCAAGGATCTATAGCGAGCACCACCCGTCACTTACTAAGTCTAATTAATTCCTCATACGAAAACATTTAAACATACCATAAACATTCATATTAAAACTAGCATACGAAATGTCAATAATTTATCCATAAAGCATGAATGGTGTAAAAATAACACATCCATAGTCAAACATATCACAAAAAATTCAATACAATATGAAATTTTCATATCACTATAAAACAACTTCAAATAAGGTTAAAATCCATCAGAGGATGTTGACATAGATGAAATCCATACTTTTTTAGAGAAATATCTCTTTTTATTTTGAAATCATTTAAAAGTCATATTATTATATAAGAAAACATTTATTTTGAAAATATTATTATAATATTGCATGGGAATCTTCGAGGATGATATAATGGCATAAAATATCCACACACACCATATAAGTTACAAAAAGACATTCTTACATTAATTTTGTTGAAAATGTCATAAATTACCTTGTTTGGAAAATGACGGAAAGATTCTTTCAAAACATATATGGTCAAATAAGGGTATAAATGACTTTAAACTATAGTATAATAAATAATAAAAATGTTTCGAATTACATTTTTAAGAAAACATGGATGGAGATGATAAAGAGTTCCCAATAGATTCTTACATAAAAACAACCTTGGATAATAAAGAGATTGTGAAATTACCCCATACCTTGCACTTTCCTTTGGTCGAGGGTACGTTTAACAGCCATTATAATGACCAAATTATGCTATTAAATTATAATAGAACCATATTCATATTTATTATATCATACATGATTCATTTATTACTTTATACTACCCATTTAATAATGATTTCCATGTTAAATTAACATTTTAGGTAATAATCATTTTCTTTATCATACGTGTCTTAACTTGTTATTCTTGATCGTATCATTTAGATAATGATTTAAATACTTCCAGAATAAAAAACTTGATTTATATATCATATATATTTATAATATAAATATTTATAATATATAGATATATGAAATGGAAGGAACCGCTTATCGAGACGGTAGGCCGTACGTACGCATAAATGCTATTTCCGTTTTCATATCGTATTGAACAGAAGTAAGTGAATAAGATATATGTAAGTGAATACATACACATATATATATATATATATCCAGTAAAATTATTATGTCATATATTACATACTTATTAATAATATATATATATATATTTAAAATCATCATTGAATGGTGAACGTGGGAATGAATATCTCATTGCGTTGTGGAGATGGTAATCTATACGTACACACGAGGGAGAATATCATTTCCTTAATGATTAAAACGCGTGGAAGTGGATGTTATACTAATTTTAAAGAAAAATTATCATGTTATTTTGTTTATTTTCTTACATATTACTCATTATTATATCCATCCAAATAACATACTGTCGAATAACAAATTACACCATGGTGTGGAGACGATAATCCATACGTACGCACACATGGTGACATTATCATTCATAGGAAGGATACAATAATGAATTTGGTTGTACCATATTTATAATAACATCAAAATATGTATAAGTTAATGGAGTTAATATTTTGGTATGGTAATAACAAAGAAAGAGGAAGTGGAATAAGAAAATAACTAGAAAAAGGTGATGAAATATTTACCTCTTCTTCGGGTTCTACTTTTTAATTTGATCAAAATGACTCCTTAGGTTGGATTTATGACCAATGGTAGGCCTCTAGGATGAATGTAGTAATGTTCAGGGGATATTTTGGCAGGTTTTGGCCAAGCCAAATGGATTTGGAGGTGTGATTTTGAGAGAAGGGGAAGTGCCCTTTTATAAGAGGGGTGAGGGTCACTTTAGGAAAAGATTAAAGTATTAATTTATTATACAATAATATTCAGTTTATAATGGCTCAAAATGAATTTATTTATATAATTAGGTGGTTATGGGTATTAATAATCTCATCCAATAGGTTTTACACTAGTCTAGGTTTCCATTTTTACCTTATATTTTTTATTAAACTCTTAGTTAAATAGTTTAACTTTTACCATGTCTTCTTGTATTCTTACACTATATGGTAATTAAACATACTCTAAACATACAAGAGAACCTCAAGTGGATAATTAATTACATATATAATATTATTTAATTTATTTTTCTGGTACTTACATTTTTTGGAATATTATATCAACCAATAATATAGTTTTTGTTTTAGAAACTATTTTATGTCAATTTTTACACTATTTGATATTTGTTTTATGTTAAAATCATAAAAGCATAATTAAATAGAATAAAAATTTATTGAATCAACCTTAACAAGTAATATTAATTTATAAAGTTATTGGAATTCATCAGAATCCTCAAATTACATTTATTTGGGTATTTATAATATCAATTATTTTAATCTTTTTTTAATAAGGTAATTTATGCACCATCATTGTGTCATAAATAAATTTAATTATTTAATGTATAATTTTTTTTATATAAAATACCATTATATTGGAAATATTTTTATCTTTCTAATTAATATTTATAGTCTAATTTATTTTATGTATAACCTTATATTAAAAATGTTTGTATTAGTCATGAAAACTTGAATTTAACACTTTCAACACTTCATTAAATTAAATAATAACAATTGACCAAATATAATCCATGTGGATCTAAAGGATCATATTTTATTAATAAGGTTGTTTTTTGTATAATTAAACTTATATAAGAGAATTAGGACATGTGTTAGGGTAATTATAATATCATTTTTACCCTTAATTACCATATTTACTTTTAATCGTGGTAAATAAAAGTCAAAAGTTACTATTCACCGTAACTTATTTTAATCTTATTTAACCACATTTTACTTACTGAGGTTAACCTTGTATCTTGTATTTTTTAAATTCAACTCACGGAAGTAGTAAAATTATGTTTTATGCAAATTTTCAAATGCTTATAGAAGGTGCGTAAAAGACGATAAAATGTTCAATAAAATTACATATATCTAAACTTATTATAAAATGACTCCAATGAATAAAATTGAAAATATATAGGTATTATGTATCTATTTTGACCTAAAATAAATTAAAATAAAATAACTAATTACTTAAATAAAATGTCTGTTTTAAACAATAACGTGGTATTTTTCTCTATTCATCAAAAATTGAATATTTTTAGAAAAATACCAAAAATTCACCCTAATATAATATTGATATTATGAATTAAAAAATGAAGAATATTTTACCAAATTAAAAACATATAAGTTTCATTTATTAATTTAAAATTAATTCCCGTTGTCAAAACCAAAAGGCAGGTTTTTAAACAAAGCAAAAACTATTAAAAGATTGATGTGTGTTTATGTCAAATTTAAATGTGAAATTACTTATAATGAACAAAATTGTATTAAATGATAAAAATATAATCTAATTATATTTTTAAACCATTAAAATTTATAATTTAACACTATAAGTTATTTTTATTTAAAAAGTTTTTTTCAGTTAAAATTTAGTAATTTTCACTATTCATCCAAATATGAAAGTTATCAGAAAACCAACAAAAATTTATCGAAACTAAATTTTTATGTCTTTATTATAAATAAGAAGTTTATTTTTGTCAAATTGAATATATAAAAGTGTTTAATATTGGATTTAAAATGGGTTCTCCATTAAAAGGCCGTAAAATTGCATTTAAAAAAAATACTTTTTTTATCTAAAAAAATGAATTTGTTCTTATATTATTTCTAAGAAAAACATAATATGGATTCTAAAATTTTATATAGTATATAAAATTCATAATTCAGTTAAAACTATTCATAATCGCTTTTTTTGATGGCTAGTTTGATAAGTTGTGGTGCGCTCAAACTCGGTATTGCGTGTTGCACATATTATTGAATTACTTTGAAGAGATAACGTACAATGAAATCTTGGAGTGTTATATTCTCCCCTCCATAAATAAATTGCATCCTTACAATTTGAAATTTTTCTTCAAAAATAAAAGGTTAAAAATAAAAAAACACCTTTGTGGAAAACCCACATCAGAATTTGGGTTAATAAAATTTAGTCTTAATAAGAGGGAAAAGGAAATGAAAAAGTCACCACCAAATTAGGGTTCCGAATAGGAGAACATTGGTGGAAATTATAGACACCTAATTGGAGGAAAAATGTAAATATTTATAGGTAGTGATTGAGGTTATCAATCACAAAGAGGTGTAAAATTGAAGGTCTCAAATCCAACAATCTATGATGATTTAAAATATCGTCGGTTCAGCAAAACTTAAGGTATTAGGAAAACACATTTTTGGTTTTAGAATCTCTTCCCTAAAGTTTATGAATTAATTTATTCATAAAAGAAGATGAATATATATATATATATAATTGACAAGTATATTTTCATCCTTCAACTAATTCCTACCATAAACTATATTTTCACTCCAAAAAGATAATATAATTCAAAAATATTCTTGTTTTTATAATCATATAGGGTTTTAAAAAAATGATTTTATAATTTATCTGTTATAACATTTAAAAAAACTACATTATACAATACATGACATCACATAGGCCAGTAGTAGGTGATGCAAGCTTGTCTCTCTTCGGTTGCGGGTTCAAGTCTTGTGGCCTTCCAGACGCGACGAGTTGTTGCCCGACCTCCAGGTTATCCTTTTTATGAAAATCCAAAAAACAATCTCGAGAAATGATTTAACCTTAACAATAGTATCCAATGTCAAACTTAATCAATCCCAACCTTTAGAATTTTCTATAATACTTCTATCCAAACTCACAACCCAAAATATTTAAGAAAGTTAAACACAATGAAGATCTTTTTTTCCAAGTCATAACATGTGAATGCCTTCATTATGTATTTTATAAAAACATTGTAAAACCCTGAATTACCATAAATCTTTATTGATTCATTCTCCCTTATTCCTTATAGAATACTAGACATATTCCTTATATAAAAAAAATTTAAATACTCCAACAATGATGACATAGACAAATCATTAATCAGTTCTAAGGTAGTCAAGAATATCCAATTTAAATTATCCAAATCAACCATCTCTTATTCCAAAATTACAACCTCAGTATCAGGACCATATTAAGGTTTATATTTCCTCCAACCATTTATTTTAAAAAAATTAACTTATTTTTGAGTCACATTTCATAGTACCATAAAATCTCAAATCCTTAATGAAATAGTACTGTAGCACAATCCTTATTTATGGAGACGGTAGGCCGTACGTACGCATAAATGCTATTTCCTTTTTCATATCATATTGAACAGAAGTAAGTGAATAAGATATATTTAAGTAAATACATACACACACACATATATATATCCAGTAAAATTATTATGTCATATAATACATACTTATTAATAATATATATATATTTAAAATCATCATTTAATGGTGAACGTGGGAATGAATATCTCATTGCGTTGTGGAGATGGTAATCTATACGTACACACGAGGGAGAATATCATTTCCTTAATGATTAAAAGGTGTGGAAGTGGATGTTATACTAATTTTAAAGAAAAATTATCATGTTATTTTGTTTATTTTCTTACATATTACTCATTATTATATCCATCCAAATAACATACTGTCGAATAACAAATTACACCACGGCGTGGAGACGATAATCCATACGTACGCACACATGGTGACATTAACATTCATAGGAAGGATACAATAGTGAATATGGTTGTCCCATATTTATAATGACATCAAAATATGTATAAGTTAATGGAGTTAATATTTTGGTATGGTAATAAAAAAGAAAGAGGAAGTGGAAGAAGAAAAGAACTAGAAAAAGGTGATGAAATATTTACCTCTTCTTCGGGTTCTTCTTTTTAATTTGATCAAAATGGCTCCTTAGGTTGGATTTATGACCAATGGTAGGCCTCTAAGATGAATGGAGTAATGTTCAGGGGATATTTTGGATGGGTTTGGCCGAGCCAAATGGCTTTGGAGGTGTGATTTTGAGAGAAGGGGAAGTTCCCTTTTATAAGAGGGGTGAGGGTCACTTTAGGAAAAGATTAAAGTATTAATTTATTATACAATAATATTCAGTATATAATGGCTCAAAATGATTTTATTTATAGAATTAGGTGGTTATGGGTATTAATAATCTCATCCAATAGGTTTTAAACTAGTCTAGGTTTCCATTTTTACCTTATATTTTTTTATTAAACTCTTAGTTAAATAGTTTAACTTTTACCATGTCTTATTGTATTCTTACACTATATTGTAATTAAACTTACTCTAAACATACAAGAGAACCTAAAGTGGATAATTAACTACATATATAATATTATTTATTTTATTTTTCTGGTACTTACATTTTTTGGAATATTATATCAACCAGTAATATAGTTTTTGTTTTAGAAACTATTTTATGTCAATTTTTACACTATTTGATATTTGTTTTATGTTAAAATCATAAAAGCATAATTAAATAGAATAAAAATTTATAGAATCAACCTTAACAAGTAATATTAATTTATAAAGTTATTGTAATTCATTAGAATCCTCAAATTACATTTATTTGGGTATTTATAATATCAATTATTTTAATCTTTTTTTAATAAGGTAATTTCTGCACCATCATTGTGTCATAAATAAATTTAATTATTTAATGTAAATTTTTTTTATATAAAATACCATTATATTGGAAATATTTTTATCTTTCTAATTAATATTTATAGTCTAATTTATTTTATGTATAACCTTATATTAAAAATGTTTGTATTAGTTATGAAAACTTGAATTTAACACTTTCAACACTTCTTTAAATTAAATAATAACAAATGTCCAAATATAATTCATATGGAGCTAAAGGATCATATTTTATTAATAAGGTTGTTTTTTTTAATTAAACTTATATAAGGGAATTAGGACATGTGTTAGGGTAATTATAATATCATTTTTACCCTTAATTACCATATTTACTTTTAATCGTGGTAAATAAAAGTCAAAAGTTACTATTCACAGTAACTTATTTTCATCTTATTTAACCACATTTTACTTACTGAGGTTAAACTTGTATCTTGTATTTTTGAAATTCAACTCACAGAAGTAGTAAAATTATGTTTTATACAAATTTTCAAATGCTCCTAGAAGGTGCGTAAAAGACGATAAAAAGTTCAATAAAATTACATATATCTAAACTTATTATAAAATGACTCCAATGAATAAAATTGAAAATATATAGGTATTATGTATCTATTTTGACCTAAAATAAATTAAAACAAAATAACTAATTACTTAAAAATAAAATGTCTGTTTTAAATAATAACGTAGTATTTTTCTCTATTCATCAAAAATTGAATGTTTTCAGAAAAATACCAAAAATTCACCCTAAGATAATTTTGATATTATGAATTAAATAATGAAGAATATTTTACCAAATTAAAAACATATAAGTTTCATTTATTAATTTAAAATTAATTCCCGTTTTCAAAACCAAAAGGCAGGTTTTTAAACAAAGCAAAAACTATTAAAAGATTGACGTGTGTTTATGTCAAATTTAAATGTGAAATTACTTATAATGAACAAAATTGTATTAAATGATAAAAATATAATCTAATTATTTTTTTAAACCATTAAAATTTATAATTTAACACTATAAGTTATTTTTATTTAAAAAGTGGTTTTCAGTTAAAATTTAGTAATTTTCACTATTCATCCAAATATGAAAGTTATCAGAAAACCAAAAAAAAATTTATCGAAACTAAATTTTTATGTCTTTATTATAAATAAGAAGTTTATTTTTGTCAAATTTAATATATAAAAGTGTTAAATATTGCATTTAAAATGGGTTCTCCATTAAAAGGTCATAAAATTGCATTAAAAAAATACTTTTTTATCTGAAAAAAATGAATTTGTTCTTATATTATTTCTAAGAAAAACATAATATGGATTCTAAAATTATATATAGTATATAAACTTCATAATTCAGTTAACACTATTCATAATCGCTTTTTTGGATGGCTAGTTTGATATGTTGTGGTGCGCTCAAACTTGGTGTTGCGTGTTGCACATGTTATTGAATTACTTTGAAGAGATAACGTACAATGAAATCTTGGAGTGTTACATTCTCCCATCCATAAATAAATTGCATCCTTACAATTTGAAATTTTTCTTCAAAAATAAAAGGTTAAAAATAAAAAAAAACCTTTGTGGAAAACCCACATCAGAAGTTGGGTTAATAAAATTTAGTCTTAATAAGAGGGAAAAGGAAATGAAAAAGTCACCACCAAATTAGGGTTCCGAATAGGAGAACATTGGTGGAAATTATAGAAACCTAATTGGAGAAAAAATGTAAATATTTATAGGTAGTGATTGAGGTTATCAATCACAAATAGGTGTAAAATTGAAGACCTCAAATCCAACAATCTATGATGATTTAAAATATCGTCGGTTCAGAAAAACATAAGGTATTAGGAAAAAAAATTTTTGGTTCTAGAATATCTTCCCTAATGTTTATGAATTAATTTATTCATAGAAGAAGATGAATATATATATATATATATAATTGACAAGTAGATTTTCATCCTTGAACTAATTCCTACCACAAACTATCTTTTCACTCCAAATAGATAATATAATTCAAAAATATTCTTGTTTTTCTAATCATATAGGGTTTTAAAAAAATGAATTTATAATTTATCTATTATAACATTTAAAAAAACTACATTATACAATCTAGGACATCATGTAGGCCAGTAGTAGGTGATGCACCCTTGTCGCTCTTCGGTTGCGGGTTCAAGTCTTGTGGCCTTCCGGACGTGACGAGTTATCGCCCGACCTCCGGGTTATCCTTTTTATGAAAATACAAGAAACAATATCAAGAAATGATTTAACCTTACCAAAAGTGTCCAATTTCAAACTTAATCGATCCCAACCTTTATAATTTTCTATAATACTTCTGTCCAAACTCACAACCCAAAATATTTAAGGAAGGTAAACACAATGAAGATCTTTTTTTCCAAGTCATAACATGTGAATGCCTTCATTATTTATTTTATAAAAACATTGTAAACCCCTAAATTAACATAAAACCTTATTGATTCATTCTCCCTTATTCCTTATAGAATACTAGACATATTCCTTATATCAAAAAATTTTAAATACTCCAACAATGATGACATAGACAAATCATTAATCAGTTCCTAGGTAGTCAAGAATATCCAATATAATTTATCCAAATCAACCATCTCTTATTCCAAAATTACAACCTCAGTATCAGGACCATATTAAGGTTTATATTTCCTCCAACCATTTATTTTAAAAAAAATTAACTTATTTTTGAGTCACATTTCATAGTACCATAAAATCTCAAATCCTTAATGAAATAGTACTGTAGCACAATCCTTATTTATTCCCATAATTTATATAACTGGTATATCATAGATTCAACACTGAAATGACATAATTATTTAATAAAAACATAATAAAACTAGTCATTACTATTCATCTGTGTCAGTATCATAATTTTATTATTATCCAATAGCATCATTTTCGGTATACTCTGATGATTGGGAAATTGATTTTTGTAGTGTCGCAACTCCTTGCAGATGAAGCATTTTACATTTGAAACATATTTCTTACCATAGAAATCACGTACTTAGTTTCCTTCTTCTCCACAGTTATAACAAACTCACATTTCCTTCAAGCATTTACCAAGATGATCCTTTCTAAAGTTATCACTTGTGGGAAAATACTTCTTTCCCCTCTTCCCTTTATCCATATTTCTCTCTACCATCCTTTACTTCTCTCGCTTCCCTTCAAAGACATAGGACTCAAGGAATTATTTACTTATCTTATTAACACATGATACTATTTATTCATATGTTGAGAATACGTGGGAGACTATTTCTTTTATAAATTTTGGATTAATAACATGAAAGATATAATCCTTTTTAATTTTTGGATCATACGTATTGCTGGAGTTCTCATTCCTTCTACTGGGCACCATTTATAAACAATGGCATACACAAGGTCAATTTATGAATCACAATTCATAATTCCAAACTTTTAAAATACCTAACATAAGTTGAACAGTTTATAGATATAATCCATAATCATAAAAATGTTTTCTTTGAGGAATTATTTACTCATAAATCCTTCATAATGGCTTGTAATTAAAATGTTAATTATCATAACCATATCCCCCGGGAGTGTCGTAACCAAGAGTGTAGCAAGACCCATTGTCGTGAACCAGTTCCCATTTGAGTCTAGCTCAGAGTGGTGTTTTCGTGTTTTACCCCTAGGTACATCTGTGCCAGATTTACCACTACCAGATCATATCCAGACAGGGATGTATTGCTTAGAAAACTCACAAAATCTCTACAGTATCAAAATTCTAGGATGTTCTTCTATACTAATCCTCAAATTATATCTTAGGGTAGTGTTCTATAATAAGAGTTTTTATAAATATAATTTGCAAGGCTTGTACCAAACTTCCTCTGATACCAACTATAATGCCCCGAACCCAAAAGCTCAGAGTTGGTGCATTATTTTAATACGTTGGGATGATTATAAGGAATCAAGTACTGAAATACTGATCAGTTTTGTAGTCTTGGAAAATAGATTACATACATGAACGTTACATTATAAACAAGAAAATAAAACACAACATAAATGATCTTTTGAGAATTCCATTAATCCTCAAGATTAACTCTACTTATCAATCATAATACACTTCTTGGAATCTTGGGAAAATAAAACATAAGAAAGGGGTGAGCTCAAACGCTCAGTAAGGATAACAATATAGCAAACAATTTCACAAATAATCATAAAAATTTAAGTCAAGGTAGATTTCTAAAATAAAATACTTTTAAACATAAACTTCAGCATAATATGGCAATGATAAAATCAAATAATTCCATTTACTTATTCACATGGATATTATAGTAGTCGAATAATCACATGCAATATTAAATAGTCAAATTCATAATGATGGAATGCATAATGCCAGACTTCATAACCACATAGTCAAGGCCTTGTGCCAAGACTACAAAAAAGAATTTTTCAAGGACTTGTGACAAGATTCTAGTTTGTCTAATGAGACCTACCGATGCATTGAGGAGCTATAGCGGGCTCCACCCATCACTTACTAACTCCAATGCTTTCCTCATATGAAAAGGTTTAAACATAACATAAACATTCATATTAAAACTAGCATACGAAATGTCAATAATTTATCCATAAACCATTAATGTTGTAAAAATAACACATCTATAGTCAAACATATCACAAAAACATCAATACAATAAGCATTATTTGTATCATAATAAATCACCTTCAAACAAGCTTAAAATCTATCAAAGGATGTTGACATAGATGAAATCAAAACATTTTTAGAGAAATATCTCTTTCTATATTGAAGTCATTTAAAAGTCATATAATTTTACAAGAAAACATTTATTTTGAAAATATTCTTATAATCTTGTATGGGAAGCTTCGATGATGATATAATGGTAGAAAATATCCACACCCTCCCTATAAGTTACAAAAATACATTCTTACCTTAATTTTGTCGAAAAGGTCATAAAATATCTTGTTTGGAAAACGACAAAAAGATTCCTTTCAAAACATATATGGTCAAATAATAGTATAAATTACATTAACCCATAGTATAGTAAATAATAAAAATGTTTTGAATTATATTTTTAAGAAAACATGGATGTGGATGATAAAGAGGTCCCAGTATATACTTACGTAAAAACAACCTCATATAATAAAGAGATTGTGAAATTAACCCTTACCTTGCACTTTCATTGGTCGAGGGTACATTTAACCTTCTATATAATGACCATAGTATGTTATTAAATTATACCAGAACCATATTCATATTTATTATATCATACATTACTCATTTATGACATCATACTACCCATTTTGTAATGATTTCCCTATTAAATTAACATTTTATGTAATAATCACTTTCTTTATCATACGTATTTTAACTTGTTATTCTTGATCATATCGTTTAGATCCTGATTTAAATACTTCCAGAATATAATCCTTGATTTATATATCATATATATTTAAAATATAAATATTTATAATAGATAGATATAAGAATTGGAATGCACCGCTTATGGAGATGGTTGGTCATACGTACGCATAAACGTTGTTTCTGTTTTCATATCATATTAAACAGAAGTAAGTGAATAATATATATGTAAGTACAGACGCACACACACACACACATACTGTAGAATTATTATGTCACATATTACATACTTATTAATAATATATATATATATATATATTATAATCATCGTTGAATGGTGAATGTGGGAATGAATATCTCATCGTGTCATGGAGGCGGTAATCCGTACGTACACACGAGGGAGGATATCTTTTCCTTAATGATTAAAAGGTTTGGAAGTGGATGGTATACTAATTTTACAGAATCATTATCATGTTATTTTCATTATTTACATTCATATTACTCATCATTATATACATCCAAATAATATAGTGTTGAATAACAAATTACACCACGGCGTAGAGATGGTAAGCCCTATGTACACACGCATAGTGACATTATCATTCATAGGATGGATAGAATAATGAATATGGTTGTGAAAAAATAATAACATCACAGTATGTATAGGGTACTGGATTTATTATTTTGGTATGGTAATAACAAAGAAAGAGGAAGTGGAATAAGAAAATAACTAGAAAGAGGTTATGAAATATTTACCTCTTCTTCAGGTTCTTCTTTTTGATTTGGTCAAAAGGGATCCTTAGGATGGATTTCTGACCAATGTAAGGAATCTAAGATGAAGTTAGAAAAGTTGGGAAGATATTTTGGTAGGGGTTGGCCGAGCCAAATGGTTTTGAAGGTGTGATTTTGAGAGAATGTGAAGTTTCATTTTATAAGAGGGGTGAGGGTCACTTTAGGAAAAGATTAATGTATTAATTTATTATACAATCATATTCGGTTTATAATAGCTCAAAATGATTTTATTTCTATCCTTAGGTGGTTATGGGTCGAAATAATCTAAACCAATAGGTTTTAGACAAGTTTAGGTTACCATTTCAACATTATCATTTGGATTCAACTCTAAGTTAAATACTTTAACTTTTACTGTGTCTTCTTGTATTCTTACACTATATTGTTATTAAACATACTCTAAACTTCCAATAGAACCTCAAGTGGTTCATTAATTACATATATAATATTATTTAAGACCTTTTGCTGATTATTAGATTTTTTGGAATGTTATATGAACCAATAATATATTTTTTGTTTTAAAAACTATTTTATGTCAATTTTGACACTATTTTGTATTTGTTTTTTGTAAAATCATAACAGCATGATTAATTCAAAAAAAAATTGATTGAATCAACCCTAAAAATTCCTATTAACCTATAATATTATTTTAATTCGTTAAAACTCTCAAATTACTTTTATTTTGTTATTTATAATATCAATTATTTTAATCTTTTATTAACAAGGTAATTACTACATCACCATTGTGTCATAAATAAATTTAAATATTTAATGTCTAAAAATTATAAATAAAATAGAATTATGTAGGAAAGATTTTTATGTTTCTAATGAATATTTATATTTTAATTTATCTTATGTATTAACCTATATTAAAAATGTTTTATTTATGAGAACCTGGATTTAACACTTTTAACTATTCTTTAAATTAAATAACAATAAATGTCCTAATCTAATCCAAGTAGACCTAAAGGATAATATTTTATTCATAAGAATGTTTTTGGTTGAATTAAACTTGTACAATAGAATTATGACATTTTTTAGGGTAATTATAATATCATTTCCCCGTTAATTACCCTATTTACTTTTAACCATGGTAAATAAAGGTCAAAAGTTAATATTAACCAAAAATTATTTTCATCTTATTGAACCACATTTTACTTACTGAGGTTAACCATGTCTCTCAGATTTTTGATATTCAACTCACAGAAGCAGTAAAATTATGTTTTATGCAAATTTTCAAATGCTCCTAGAAGGTGGGTAAAAGAAAGTAAAAAGTTTAATAAAATTTTATATATCTAAACTTATTATAAAATGACTCCAATGAATCAAATTGAACATATATAGGTATAATGTATCTATTCAGACCTAAAATAAATTAAAATAATTTAACTAATTACTTAAATAAAATGTCAGTTTTAAACAATAACGTAGTATTTTTAACTATTCATCAAAAATTGAATGTTTTCAGCAAAATACCCAAAATTCACCCTAAGATAATTTTGATATTATTAATTATAAAATGAATTCTATTTTACCAAATTCAAAACATTGAAATTACATTTATTAATTTAAAGTCAATTCCCATTTTCAAAACCAAAAAGCGAGTTTTTAAAAAAGTAAAAACTATCAAAAGATTAACATGTGTTTAAGTCAAATTTAAATGTGAAATTAATTATAATGAATAAAATTGTATTAAATGATAAAAATATAAAATAATTATATCTCCATGCCATTAAAATGAATAATTGAACACAATAAATTATTTCGATTAAAAAAGTTGTTTTTAGTTAAAATTTTGAAATTTTCACTATTCACCCAAATATGAAAGTTATTAGAAAAACACAAAACATTTATCAAAATAAAATTTCTTATGTCCCGATTCTAAAGAAGAAGTTTATTTTTTCAAATTGAATATATAAAAGTGTAAAATATTGGATTTAAAATAGGTCCTCCATTAAAAGGCTATACTATTGTATTTTTAGAAAAATACCTCTTTTATGTGAAAAAATGATTTTGTTCTTATATTATGTCTCAGAAACACATAATATGGATTCTAAAATTTTAAATAGTATATAAAATTCAAAATTAAGTTAACACTATTCATAACTGCTTTTTGAATGGCTAGTTTGGTATGTTGTGGTGCTCTCAAACTCGGTGTTGCGTGTTGCGCATGTTATTAAATTACATTGAAGATATAGCGTACAATGAAATCTTAGGGTGTTACACACCCTGTACCCACTGGATAGCCCCCCACCCTCGTGGAAAGCCTGACCACCCCCTAGACACGCCCCTAGACAGCCCCGCTACCCTAGTGGATAGCCTGCCCACCCCCTGGACAGCCCCGCCACCCTCGTGGACAGTCCACCCACCCACCCTGGACACCCCTACCCCCGTGGATGGCCCCCAGCCCCATGCACAGCCCGCCCACCCCCTAGAAACCCCACCCCTAGACACCCCCAACCCCCTGGACACCCCACCCCCTGGACACCTCGTACCCCCTAGACAACCCCCCACCCCCGTGTATAGCCCACCCACCCTTGGATACCCCCTACCCCCTTGGACGGCCCTGCCACCACTATGACAGCCCCGCCACCCCTGTGGATAGCCCAACAACCCCCCTAGACACCACATACCCCCCTAGAAACCACCACCACCACCGTGGACAGCCCACCCACCCCCTGGATACCCCCTACTCCCTGGACAGCCCCCAACCCCATGGACAGCCCACCCACCCCCTCGGCACATCGTACCCCCTGGACATCCCCCACCCCCGTGGACAACACGCCCACTCCCTGGACACCCCCTACCCCCTGTATAGCCCCGCCACCCCTATTAAAGTCTCTGCCCCTGTGGATATCCCACCCAACCCCCTGGACACCCCTACCCCCTAGATAGCCCTACAACCACCGTGGACAGCCTGCACACCCCCCTGGACACCCCGTACCCCCTGGACAACCCTGCCACTCCCGTGGACAGCCCGTCCACCCCCCTAGACACCCCTACCCCCTGGACATCCCCCAACCCCATGGACAACCCACCCACCCCCTGGACACTCCCCCAAACCCTCAGACACCCCCATCACCCTAGACAACACCACCCATGGACACCCCATACCCCCTGGACAGCCCCCACCCCCTGGACACCCCCTACCCCCTGGATAGCCTCCAACCTCGTGGACATCCTGCCTACCCCCTGGAAACTCTCACCCCAGCCCCTCGGACACCCCCACCACCATTGGACACCCTATACCCCCTGGACAGCCCCCACCCCCGTGGACAGCCCACCCACCACCTGGACACCACTACCCCCCTCGACAGCCCTGCAACCCCTGTGGATAGCCCCCCACCCCCGCGGACTGCCTGCCCACCCGCTGGACACCCCTACCCCCTGGAGAGCCCTGCCACACCCGTGGACAACCCCCCACCCCGTGGACACCCCCTACCCTCCTAGATAGCCCCCTAACCCCATGGACACACCGCCCCCTAGACACCCCCACCCCGGACACCCTCCATCCCCCCAGACACCCCACCCCCTGGACTCCCCGTACCCCCTAGACAGGCCCCACCACCCCTATGGACAGCCCCCCACCCCCATGGACATCCCACCCACCCCCTAGACACCCCTATCTGCTAGAAATACTACCACCCCCGTGGACAGCCCACCCATCCCCCTGAACACCCTGTACCCCTGGACAACCCCTCCACCCTCGTGGACAGCGCACCCACCCCATGGACACCGCCTACCCCCTTGGAAAGCCCCTAACCCCATGGACAGCCCATCCACCACCCTCAGACACCCCCACCCCCAGACACCCCCATCCCTCTGGATACCCCCACCCCCTAGACACCCTATACCCCCTTGTACAGCCCCCACCCCCACCCTCGTGGACAGCTCACCCACCCACTAGACACCCCAACCCCCCTAGACAGCCCCGCCACCCCTATGGACAGCCCCTCCACCCCTGTGGATAGCCCACCCACCCCCTGGACACCCCGGCCCCCATGGACAGCCCCCACCCCCTGAGACATTCCCCACCCCTAGACACCCCCAACCACTGGACATCCCCACCCCCTTGGGCAGTGTATGTGACCACTCAAATAATCTACTAAAATATTAAATATTTTTGATCGAGAATTTTCTGAACTCCTAAATAATTCTCCTCAACAAGTGTACATGATCTTGTACACTAATGTATATATCTTCAATGATATTTTCTTATAAATATATTATTTTGTTCTTTTTTATATTATGATTCTCATATAGAGTAGTGCATCAATTATGGTTTCATATAAAGTGAAAAATCTTTTTTACTTAAATATATTTTTGATGAAACTTCAGTCTTATTGATTTTTTTGACAAAATCACTTATAACAATTTTTTTACAGAATGGATAGAAGTTGGATGTATGAAACCGATCAAATATCATATGATTTTCAAAACAATTTGGAGAGATTTTTAGATTTTTCATTTCATAATGCTTCAGATAATGGTCACATACACTTCCCCTATTACAATTGTGTTGGAAGACCATGGTTGAGTTGTGAAGAAGTTAGCTACCGCATAACCAAATATGATTTTCAAGCAAACTACTCTATGTGGTATCCCAATGGGGTGAAAATGAAATATCAAATTGCTGATGATCCAAATTAGAAGACTAGATTGTAGAATTTTTTATATGACCAGTTTCTATTTATTCGCCGTCATGAAAAAAATGACTCCAACCCATGAATATTTTGATATGAGTAGAAATGATGCATGTAATGAAAATGATGATTTTTTCAGGGTGAAAAAATTGAATGTTTCTTCCACGACTCCAGAATATCGACAATGCGGTAAAATGAAAAATTTGGAATTCTTAATCTGATTGTTTCATGGGAAAACTATGTATGAGATTTCTAATACTTTCATCGATTACATTCTTACCTTCTTGAAGGACTTACTTCTAGATAATGTAGATATTCCCTCAAACCAATATATTTCATGGAAGTTAGTTGAGGAACATGGATTTTCAAGAAACATAATTCATGCTTTCCCAAAAGATTGCGGTTTATTCTGGGAGGAAACTGCTGAATGAAATGATTGTATAAAATGTGAAACATCATGCTGGAAGCCAAAAACTAATGGAACACCATCCCCTATGCCATATAAAGTAATGTGGTGCTTTCCATTGGTCCCCAGACTCCAGATTCTTTTTATGTCTGATGTAATATCAATAAAAATATGATGGAAAGATACTGAGAGAAAGAAGACTAATGATGAGTTGGTTCACCCTACAGATGGATTTGCATGCCAGATATTTGATGCTCAATATCTTGATTTTGCAGATGAAGTGCGTAATGTGAGGTTGGGTCTTTCATGTGACGGTTTTAATTCGTTTGGGAAGATTATTATGTCACATAACACATGGCCATCATTATACACATTTATAATCTTCCCCCATGGTTGTATATGAAAAAACCTTTCACGTTCCTGAGTATACTCATATCTGGCCCTTCTCATCCCAATAATGATATAGACGTATACATGCAACCTTTGATAAAAGAGTTGAATCTTATTTGGGATTTGGGTGTGCACACATACGATGCAAGTTCGAAAGACATATTTTAGATGCATGCTACACTTATGTGGACGATCAATGATTTTCCTACTTATGAAATGATGTCTGGATGGAGCACGAAGGGAAAACTATCATGTCCTATTTGTATGAAGAATACATGATCCAGAAGACTAAAATGTTTTTGTAGTTTTGGTTTTATGGGACATCGACGATTCTTTCCAATGGACCATCTATATAGAAATAATCGTCGAAGATTTGACAATACCATGGATACCGATGATCCACCTTAGTGTATGTCTAGAACTGATGTGCTTAATGAATTGAATGATTTCAGTTTTTCATTTGGGAATGGTAAAATAAAATGTGGAAAAACAAATAATGTTTCCACAAAAACCTGTTACAATTGGAAGACGAGAAGTATCTTCTTTGATTTTCCTTATTGATCAACCAATTTGTTACATCATTTCTTAGACATAACACATATTGAAAAAAAACATATGTGAAATTATTTTTTCGATTCATCTAAATGTTAAGGGAAAGATAAATGATGATTTATGGTCTTGGCGTGACTTGGTGGATTGGGGAATCAGATCAGAATTGCATCCTGTGCATATCAGTGAAAATTAATGGCATGTTCTATGTTATTCTTATGTGATGACACCTACAGAAAAAAAGAAATTTCTAGAAGTACTAGATACTATTAAAGTTCCTGATGGCTATTCAAGAAATATATCTAAACGGGTCAACAGAAGAGATTTGATGATAAAATCTTTGAAAACTTATGATTATCACATCCTTTGGCATGAGTTTATTTCAATAGAAATTCTTCATCTTATGTCCAATAATGTAATGGTGGTTGTTATTCGGTTGTGAAATTTGTTCAGAGATCTTTGTGCTATGAAGTTGTCCAAGTCTTTCTTGCTAAAAATGTTGGTAGATTCCCCATTAATTTTGTGTGAGTTAGAGAAAATATTTCCTCCATTATTTTTCACATGCATGATGCATCTGAACTTCCATATTTCAACTGAAATTATTCTCGGAGGAACTATTCCTTTTCTTTGGATGTGTCCAACTGAAAGAAATATGTACACATTAATGTCTTATGTTCGTAACAGGAATCATCTTGAAGTTTCTATTGTGAACAGTTACTTGGCTCAAGAATGTATGGATTTATGCTCTATGTATTTGTCTGATCTTACTACAAGAAAGAATAGACCAATGAGAAATGAAGAAGAACAGTATGAGAAAATTGAACCCAGTTTTCCATCACTTCTTCAAATAGGAGAAATTCTTGGATCATATACATTAACGATATTAAACCTTCAAGAGCAGGAGATGGCACATCACACAGTTTTTTTCAACTATGAATTGTTCTATAACTACATCTTATAAGTAAATTGTATATTTATATCTTATATATATATATATATATCTATTAAACTATTCATATTTTTATCTACAAGAAACATAAAGCGATGATAAATATAAAGCATCATTATTTATCTTTGAGAAGTAGAGATACTTTGCATAGAAAATAGTTTTCTGCTTGCTTAAAGTTGAAGGTAATAATATTATTGTTTAAAATAATTAAAACAATAATTAATTATGTTTAATATTGATTTATATTTTACGTATTGAGTTTTACTACTGACTCTGTCTCTCAATAAATAAGATCTTTGGCTTTTGGTCCTATTGAAGTGGTTCGTGACTGTAAATCAATTGTTATCAATGGATATAGATTTATTATCATTTAATGAGCAAAGAGCATGAGAAAAAACGTGATGGTGTTATGGTTATTTCCACAACATACTGTTATTCTAGTGCATCAGATAGTAGACTGAGATTTGAAAATGTAGGTTATTATGGAGTCATTGAAAAAACAATAATACTAGATTATTATTCTCATAGAAGAGTCATGATGATGAAATGTCAGTGGTTTGATTTGATGATGAGGAATGGAACATTTATTAATGATTATGGATTTTGAGTAATTGATATTACTCACACTCTTTCTACCAATGAACCATATGTATTGGCATCAATGATGAAATAGAGTTTTTATGTCAAAGACCATCTTCGAGCAGAATTTGGTTTCATTATTGAAGTAATTCCAAGAAATCTTTTTTATGATGCTGATGAGTGAATTGACACCATCCCTACTGCTATTAGAAAAGATCCATTTATTACTTTTTATGAATCCAATAGCTCAATTGTCAGAGTATACTGTGAATCTGAAGATGTGGTGGGAAATATATAAAATCATCCCTTCATGCTCTCAATTCTTTTGGTTTACCTCGACTTGGGATGTTAAGGTTTTTACTATTCAAATTGATTTATTATTGATTACAAATATGTTATATCCGACTTCACCATTATGTGAATTTTCAGGGCATATTGATTATATTTTTATTTGAATTGCATTTTATAATTTGTAATTGAACTGTATTCAAACCTACAAAACAAACATTTCTAACTTGGTGAACGTTTCAATGCTTCAACTATGATTTGTATAAAATTTGTATGACTCTAAGACCTTTATTTAACATTTTACCAGTTAATGAACCTGATGGTTTTTATTATTCTGAAAAACATTTATTGAAACTTGCATGATCTACCCGGGCAAAAGAAATTAAATATTTTCTTTAATTTTGAAAATTGCTTTACCACTTATGAATCTGGTAGAATAAATGTTCCCTGATTTTAATAGACTGATGACACTTAGTAAATAACCAACCTACTAAAAATTAAATTTCTTTATTACATATTGAATGATATATTGACTTCATTATATATTTGTTCAAGCTCACATAAGACAATGGTTAGTTAAATTATCCTGTAATCCCCCTATTCCCTCTCAATTTTTGGTTTACACATTAGTTATCCTTTTATATTTACTTCCATAATTGTTTTCTAATGTCGGATATGAAACCAATTGAAGAGAGGTGACAGAAACAGATTATGGACAACAATCGTCGATTGACTGAGCTAAGCATTCCACCACTAGTGCATGAAGTGAGTATTTTATTTCAAATAAATATATTTAAATAATATGTAATGTCATGTGATTAATTTTTTTAAGAATTTTTACAGGATTCATCTATTAGGCGACAATTATTTGATGAGCATCCTAGTAGTGGTCCCAGTACTCAGGGTGTTCATACGAGGGGGTGGTACGAGAGCTAGACAATCTGGTCGGCGTACCCGATTAGACCCTACCCCTCCCACTGACATACCATCCATACCACAAGATGATCCTGGTGTGTAGTTAGGGAAACATAGGATATTTAGGCCTCCCATTTTTTACCACCCTTTACATCTGTGCCTCCTCACCCATCTGTACCATATTCGATGATGATTCCCACTCCCCATCCAGTATTTGGCCAACCATCCCTGACATCTTCTTTTACTTCTGCTTCCTTCTCTTCAAGATTTTATATTCTAGCTTCTTCAAATCCTACTCCACCAGAGTCTATCCTTGAAGAGTATACATTGGGACCCACTCCATCTATACAGGGTGTTTCATCAGTTTCTGCAGATCCAGCGATGCCCATTGATCAGACTACCACATTTATACATATACAACCCTAACAAATTTTTACACCATTATTTATTTTCATTATAACATGTATTGATAAAATATTTGTTTTTATTTCATAATAGATACATCTACTGATTGGAGGTGGGGTTAGGGGTATACACGCATGCGTGCATTGTGGAACCGCCACACGCTATTGATGGTGGACTGTAATGAATATAGTCAGATGATTGAAAAATCAAGGGAGCAATGTCGGAGTTTTTTGGCGATGCTTTCCTAATACTCTGACATCATTCCTGTCAGCCCGATATCATGGAGACATCTGGCAAATGAAGTCAAGGATAAAGCCTGGGTAGAGATAAATCTGTTGTATTTAGTGTAATATATTAATTTTTTTATTTATATGAATTAATATTTTGGTGTCAGCTATGGTTTAATTTTCCTGATGGTGAGGGTGCACATCCAGCATGTCTAAAGGATTTAGGCGAGCTTTGGAGAGGTTATAAGCACGAGTTGTACATTGGATTGCGTGCTATAGTGGGAATAGAGTTATAGGCAGTCCCTATCGTGGATTATTGTCTATTAGAACAGTATCGACAGATGATTACTCATTGGAAGATTACCCAATTTAAGGTATTAATCACATTATAGGTATTTAAATGAAAATTTTCATGTTTCTCATTAATACTAATTATTGAATTTTATTTAGGATTCATCTGGAATAAATAATAAAACATTGATGCTAAGAAATACATCCACACATTGGGACGTACTACGATGTCATTTCATGAGAGGCAACATGTATGATAGTTTATAATCTTTCATTATGACTTTCACTTTCCATTACTTCCTCAATAATTTATTCGATTGATAAAGTTGTTATATAATTTCAGTTATGAAATTAATTATTGGTATCCTATTTTTAATTATGTTTTCCTACATTCAATGTAATTGTAGAAGCATAAATTGAATATAGAAGGACGTGTGCCTTGATATGAACTGTTTTGCTCGAGTAGAAAGAAGAAAGATGGAAGTGCGGTTAATGAACCAAATCGGCATCACATTGTAAGTTCTACTTGGTAGATTAAAAATTATAATCACTATTTTGTAACTTAATAATATATTTATATTTGTAAAAATATTCTTTAAAGGCCTTTGATGCTCAGGAACCTGACAATTCTGGGCCAAATGATAACTTACATATGGTGTCGAGAGATTAGCACTCTGGTAGAGTATGATGCCGACCAGGGAAGAGTATAGTTCTGACAAGGTATTGGCCCTCCTCAGGTACAAGTTGTAGTACCACCATGATGCACCATGTTAAGGCACAAGCATAATAGAATAAAAAATGGCCACAAAGATGGAAGAATAGTCTCCTAGGTCAAACACCGCATTTATGAAACTGATGGATGTTTTATGTCCAACACATCCACCAGAGGCTAGCACTGCTTTTGATGAATATATGTCATCAATGCATAATATATATGGTGCACCAGGTGGTAGTTATAGTTCCAGTCATGATGATGAAAAGAAGGAGGCCGAGGCAGAGGAGGAGGAGGGAGAGGAGGAGGCCGAGGTGGAGGAGGAGGGAGAGGAGGAGGCCAAGATGGAGGAGGAGGGAAATGAGAAGGCTGAGGCTGAGTACGAGGGCGAGGAGGAGGGAATTGAGGAGGGATGGGGTGATGATGGGAATGATAATGAGGATGAGGGTGAGGGTAATGATGATGGTGATGATAATGATGGTGATAAGGGATAGATTGATTCATTACATTTTTTTACTGATATTACTGACCATTGATGTCTATTAATTTTTTATGCCTAAATATATGTGTGATTAGGTATATCACATTATTTTTATTTTTTATCTATAAATAATAAATCTTGACTTGATTATTTGCTGTGACTGATTCAACCCTCCCCTAGACAGCCCCCTCACCCCCTGGACAGCCTCACCACCCCCATGGACAGCCCACCCACCCCCTCGACAGCCCCTCCCCCTGTGGACAACCCCCCACCCCCTGGACACCCTGTACCCCCTGGACAGCCCTGCCCACACCCATGGCCAGCCCGCCCACCCCCTGGACAGCCCGACCACCCCCATGGACAGCCTGCCCACCCCTATGGATAGCCCGCCCACCCCCTGGACACCCCATACCCCCTAAACATCCCTGCCCATCCCTGTGGATAGCTAGACCAACCCCCATGGACAGCCTCTACATCTGGAGAGCTCAACCACCCCCGTGGATAGCACACCCACCCCCTATACACCCCTCCCCCCATGAACAACCCCCACCCCCGTGGAGAGCCCACCCACACCCTGGACCCCCCCCCCCCCCCCCCGTGGATAGCCCGCCCACCCCCGGGACACCACCGCCCCCCGTGAAGAGCCCCCCCCCCCCCCCACCCCACCCCTGTGGATAGCCTGACCACCCCCTGGACACCCTCTACTCCCCTGGACAGTCCGACCACCCCCGTGGAAATCCCACCCACCCTTTTGGACACCCCATACACCCTAGACTGCCCCTCCCACCCCCGTGGACACTCTCTACCCCTTGGAAAGCCCGCCTCCACCCCCGTGGATATTCCCACCCACCCCCTGGACACCCCTACCCTTTGGACAGTCCTGCCACTCTAGTGGACCACCCCCACCCCCTAGACACCACCAACCACCTGGACAACCCCCACCCCCTTGGACAACCCCCAACCCCTCGACCCCCCCCCCCCCATGGACACCACCCCACCCCACCCCCTGTACACCACCCCACCCCTAGGACACCCCCACCCCCTAGACACTCCCACCCCCTGGATAGCCCCCCAACCCCATGGACACCACCCCAACTCCAAAGACACCACCCCACCCCCATGGACACCGCCTCCCCCTTGAAAACCCCCTAGACAACCCCCCCCCCCCCCCCACCTCCTTGAACACCCCCATGGACAGCCCCCCCCCCCCCCACCCCCACCACCACCACAGACATCCCCCCCCCATTCCCCTAGACACCCTATACCCCCTGGACAGCCCCACCCACTCCCTGGACACCCCCGTACCCTCTTGGATAGGCTCACCCACCCCCTAGAAACCCCTACCCCCTATAAAGCCCCACCCACCCCCGTGGACAGCCCCGCCCTCCCCCTGGACAGCCCCTCCCACCCCCTGGATAGCCCCCCCCCCTCCCGTGGATAGCCCCACCCCCGTGGACAGCCCGCCCGCCCCTCTAGACACCCCTAACCGCTATAGATAGCCCACCCACCCCCTAAACACCCCATACCCCCTGGACAACCCTACCCACCCCCATGGACACCCCCTACCCCTCTGGACATCCCTCACCCACGTGGAAATCCCCACCCATCCCTGGACACCCCTACCCCCTAGATAGCACCACCACCCCTGTGGACCACCCCGCCACCCCCTAGACAGCCCCCACCCCCCAGGACAACCCCCACCCCCGTGGACACCACTCCACCCCCTTGGAATTCCCCCAACCCCTGGACCACCCCCTACTCCCTTGGACATCACCCCACCCCCTGGACACCCCACCCCCTGGAAAGCCCCCAACCCCCTGGACACTACCCCACCCCCCATGGACACCACCACACCCCACTGGACCCCCCCTTGGACACCCCCAGACACCACCCCACCCCCTGTACAACCCCATGGACATACCCCCCCCCGGATACCCCCATCACCCCGGACACCCCTACCCCCTTGGACAGCCACCCCAAACCCCTGAACAACCCACAACCCTCTGAATTATAAATTGAATTCTGTATGTGTTTAATTAACTTATGAATTTTGTGTTAATGGTGTATGTGTATACTTGTTGTATGTGTATACTTGCTATAATTACCTTTTAAATTATGTGTTAATTCTGTTAATGGTGCATGTAACTCAGACTATGATGGGATCTCTATAATGTTGGTGTCCTCTCACCATTATGAGATGTCTCCACCAAAGAAATTTAAATGGCTTAGTTAGAAGAGTGGTTGTCATGTGTAGATTGAAATGGGGAAAACTATTCCAGTGGTACATATCATGGTTGGAAGAGTCAACTAGCTTTTATATGATATTCAATTGTTTTTTTGATCAATTTAATGTGAAAATTGTTTCACTTTATGTGTTATTTGTAGTTGTGTTCCAGTTGTATGCAGTGGAGGGAATGGGTGGATGTTGTGTTGTTTGTTGGAAAAAAAACTATACCAACGGTTTTAAACCATTGGTAAAGTGTTTTTGGATAACAGGTTTACCAACGGTTTGAATAAATGGTTGGTAATACACTATACCAATGATTTTGAACCGTTGGTATAGTGTATTTCTAGAATATTTTTACCAAAAAATTTTAAGGAAATGTGGGTAAAGTACATGTAATATATATATCCCAACAGTTTACAAACTTCTGGTATAAATATATACCGAATGTTTTATAGAAACCGTTGGCATACGGAAGGTTACAGTGCCATATACCAACGGTTAGAGAAAAAACGTTGGTATAGGCCTTTTGCAACGACTTACTAGCCAATAGTTTGCCAAACTGTTGGTATATATTATACCAACGGTTCTGATGCCTATACCAATAGTTTCAAACCGTTGGTATATATTGTATTTCCAGTAGTGTTAAATATTGAATATAATGTGTCGACATCTTTTCATCATAGATCCTGGAAATCCACTACCTACTTCGGGTAGGGGGAATCATTTCACTTATTCATCATTATCGAGTATTATTTTGGTACATAGAAATCCAGGACAAATCTTATTCCTCCATGGTGAAAACATCTTTACCCATACTTGATTTTTTTTTCTATGTGAGAACCATATCTTCACTCTAGGGAAATGTGCATGGAACAAATTTAATGGTGTCAACACTGTGTGACATTCCATTTCACCCCAAACTTGGGTTTTAGGATCTAAACCAACCCCATACACTCTGATACCTCCATAACCTTAATGTACATTCATATTAGTCCATATTTAAGCATTAAAACTAAGAATTTATGGAAAATAAAGTAGTTTTACCTCCATGAAAAACTATGTTCATTCATTATGTCTCTCCCTTGAAATAAACATATTTAAGGGTGATTTATCCACACCACCTTATAAATTGGTTCTCTATTCACCTCCCTCTTTGTTGTGGTAATGATGCCCACCCCCTAGGAGGGACCAAAATCCTAAGTGGAACATTGTAAGAGTATATTATTAGATACCATTTATAATTAACTGAATCTTCCTTTGATCAAGATATTGTCCACTTTGTCACTCTCCCTAAAAGACTTATTTTTATTAGGATCATACGCCTAATCTCCACTCTTGAAAAATATTTATTAATTGGTTAGGTATCCACACCACCTTATAAATGGGCGGTTTATTTTCTTCCACCTTTGATGTGGGAAAAAAACTATATCCTCCCCCTTGGGGGATAATGACCAACTTGGAACATTAGATAAACCCTAGATCTAATACCAATTATAACAGACTGGTCTCCACCAATATATATTCCCATTTGGGAACCCATGGTCCCTCATGGATTGGTTTTTCTCTGGTTTTCTATGACTCTCCCAAAATAGTTCTATTAGCATGGTGAAGTATCCAAACCACCTTATAAAGGGGTGATTCATTTGAATGCACCACTAATTTAGGAACAAAACCCTTCTTATCATGTTTCCTTTAATGAATTGAATCAATAGTTTACCTCGACCTTGATCTTGATTTTACATGAGATTGCACTGGGCTATATGGTTTATTGTGACACATTAGTTATGGTTTTGGGTTGTGTGCATATGCAGGGTGTTGTATGTGGGTGGAGTATGGATAATTTTGTATATGTGTACCTAATTCTTCCTAAATTATGAATAAATGTTATAATTAAAACAACTACCTATGGTTCCCCATTTTTAGGTACCATTCCCATATTGATGGGGGAGGTGAATGAAGCACCCATTAATAACATGGTGCAGATACCAAACCTATAACACACAATGATTTTATTTTATATTATAATTTAAATAAATATAATTTTGAATAAATTTTAACAAATGAATCCCCAAATTGAAATTTCTAATGACATAGAAGAAAAATCCATTATTAAATAAAAATATATTAATTAATTAATATTCTTATATAGTATTATTTTGTTTAAATCATTCAATATTAAAATGTATATTTTTAAAATGACCATTTTAATTTTTTTTATTTTAATATATAAATTTAAAATACTATGATATTTACTTTTTTAATATATGAAATAATATATTAAAACTCAAATTGATATGAAATAATATTGATAACACTTCGAGTTTTAAGAGGGTTATTTCTCTATAAAAGTAGTTTTTATTTAATATTTTTCTATTTAATTTTAATGATACATTTATAAATTTTATAAATTTAATTTTACAAATTGAAGTAACTTTTTTTAGTTTTTTATGTAAGACTTATAACAGGGTAAATGTTTTATATTTTTATAAAAATGCCAATTGTTATGTGAATAGTAAAAAAATACCATTTTTAAAAATGATATTACTTTTATGAAATCATTTTGATATAATAAAGACAATATTTTTTAAAAAAAAATTATAGACAAAATATATATTTTTAAACTAATATTAATAATTTAAAAATAATATGTTGAATTTAGAAACCAATGTTTGAAATTTTAAAACCTAAGTGAAGTTTTATTCTAATAAAATAACTATTTTTGATCATTTTATTTAATTAATTAATTAAAAAGTTAAAATAAGTTTTGAATTTGTTTTAAAGTCACATAAACCTACTTTATTTATTTATAAAAAAAATAAATTTCATTATTATCAAGTCTATACCTGATTTTGGTAAAAAATTATTTTAGGCTTAAAAAAACTCTTTTCTAAAAAAAATAATTTCGTTGTCTTTTCCATAGTTATATTAAAATTAAACATCACCACTTATTTGACATGAATAATGTAAAATGTATTCAATATTTATATTCATAACATTCATAAAATTTAATAATATCTATTTTATATTTATTTATATGGAATAATTACCATGATAAAATGTTTTTCACCGTTGCAATGGTTAAAAGGGTTAAAAAGATGGTTAAACTAAGTGATAAGAAATAAAATATCAAAAAAAATTATAAATTTAAATTTTGAGTTTATGTTTACCTATAAATATCATATTTTCAAAAAAAAATGTCAATTTGGCACCACATTCTCATTAAAATGACTTTATATTATTTTAAAGATAAGTGTATTTAATAGGGTGCCACTCCCCTCACTTATAAAAGGTCACCACCCTCCTAACTTATAAAAACACCCATATATCCATTATATAGACCAATATATACAAAAATATCCTCCTAAAACACTTATTCATGACCGATATGTTCTAGAATTTTCAAAAGACCAATCCAATAATCCTTAAGATGTTTTTTCAATGCAGGCTATCTAATGAAAAGTATATGATATTACCTATATATTTCAAGTTTATTTATTCTTAAATATCATCCAAATGTTCTATGGAAATTTAAAAATAATTAAATAACCATATTTACTATAAATAAATGTTTTTATGTTAATTTTACAATCATTTTCTATCTTTTATCAATCTAATAAGAAATGAAAATATCGCTCGTATGTACATGCGAACTACCACCTCCATGAATCAATGAATTTTACTTTTCATCACCAAATTTCATGGATGATTATAAATATGTATGTAAGGAATATATAAGATATTTATTACATAATTATGACATTTTAAATATAAACTATTTTCTAATTTCCTTTCCTTCCATCTATTTGAAAATGGAACATTGTCGTACGTACGTACAGACTACTACCTCCATGAAGCGATCTAATTCATTTTTCATCACCAAGTAATTTGGATAGTTATATTTATGGAACTAATTAATAAGTATGATATGTATAACATAATTAATTTTATTTAAAGATAAATCACAATCTACCTTCTTTTCCTCTAGTCATTTGAAAAATAGAAACATTACTCATGCATATGTGCAAACTATCGCCTCTATGAATGATGTATTTCATTTTTAATTACCACCATACATGCATGGTTAAAAAAATGTATTTAAATTATTAATATCATATTTATTAAATTATTAAAATTATTTAATTTATAAAACCTTGAACAAGGTGAATGTAAGGGTTCCTCAAAATCAAAACATATATAAGGATTAACTCCTAAATAATATTTTAATGGAAGATATTTATAAGTAAAAGGGTAAAAAATAAGTTATTAATGAATTATATCAATTAATAAAGAAATAAATATGTATTTTAAATATATTAATAATAAATATAAATTTATGATACAATAGTTTCATATGCGTCCAACCAAGAAGGAATCTAATGATATGGTTTATGTTATATTATAAATTTTAATAGCGATTGTTTATGATTTCATATTATTTGGTGGAATTATATGATATTGTCCTTTTGAAACCCATATATTTTCTTATAATATGTTTATTTATTGGTTTTAATGTATTATTTACATTTTTCTTCTATTTGGTACTCAAATCGACTGAATGTTTTTTTATAATATAAACTAACCATATTTCCCCTTTTTTCTTTAAAATTTATCTTAAATTTCCATATTATTTATTTTATTTCAGTGATGCCGATTTATATAATTTGATGATTTATTAAGGAAGAATTCTGTTATCTTTTTCATTATATTCAAAATTTTTAAAGGAATACATTCATTATTTTTTGCACCTGTCATTTTTTACTACATTTAAAAAATATTAAAAGAATGTTTTAGAAATTTATTACATTACTTCAATTTCACATAATTATATATTTTATTATATATAATGATTAATTTTAAATTCTACATATTTTTTCATATAAATCATAATCCCAATATTTTTTCAATTTTTCATTTCCAAAAATCACCTAAAAAAGGGATATTGTTTTCTCCAAATATTTAAAAAGGGATTTCATTTCATTCATGTATATTTTATCTTCCCCAAATATGATTAATTAATAATAGTTTATTTTTAATATTCATGTTTTGTAAATTATTTTACAATTTTTTTTTAAAAAAATTTCTCTCAGAAACCATTTGAAACGAGTTTTAAAAGTGGTTTATAACTTCGTTTTTACAAAAAAAATTATAAAAGGTTAAAGAAAATTTTGTTTAATGTTTTTCTTAAATTTTATGCTAAAATTATCAAAATAAATATAATTATTGCTAAATAATTCAATTCTAATGAATTGAAGGTATTATTTTTTCCATTACTAATTTATGATTTATACCTTAATTTTTTCACAAGGGATATTTTTAGTTCTTTGAATGTATATCCTATATCACACTCTATTATTCTTTTGACATTTTAACCATATTATTTTGTATCATGGTTATATTAATCATTTAAATGTTTTATTAATCATATTCCATTTATACATATGGTATTACATGAAGGATACTTACAAATAATTTTTTTTCTATTAACCAGGGAACATTGACCTTATTTATTATTTATTCAATAACAATATTTATTTATTTTAAATGAATATTGATGTCATATTTTATTAATAATAAAATATACGAGGAATTCATTGGACATGTGTTAATGATTAGTGGGACCTAAAATTATGTTGCAGTTGAATGCATTGGTAGGTCTCCCAAGTCAATCAGTTTGACATGAATTGAGTATTGTTTGGGTATTTATTACCTAATTATGGAAAATGTATTGGATAAGGCCTTGATGGTAAGATTTAAATATATGGTATTATGAATTCCATCATTGGGAAAGAAGTTATTTTTTACTTGAGATTACTACATTGATATTAACATTTGATTCATTTCATGCTCAATTTATTGATCCCCTAGGTACCAAGAAGGGAACATTGAATGAATTTAAATAGGAATAGGAAAGTCTTCAATAAATTTATGTTCCTTTTTTAAAATTTTAAATATAATATTAAAATTTTGTATGTATATAGTCTCTTAATTCCACTAAACTATTCAGTCCCATGGGATTGGAAATCCTATATCATGTACAAATATAATATATCAAACATTGGATTTGAGTTACTAGAATAAATGTTTTTATAGTTTGTATTAGAGAAATTTTATTTGGGCCCTTGAGAATTAAAAGAATTTATCTAGAATTAACATTAATATAAACCCCTAGGATTCTTAATAAATTTTACCTATATAAGATTTATTTTATTATATGGATCAATATTCATAATTTTATGATCTAATTATATATAGGTTATTGTTTAGAAACAAATACTATTGTAATAAATGGAAAACTTGTCAAACCTCATAATCTATGTATGGATTTCCATGATAAGCAAGTATATAAGTCCAGAGGTGGTTCTAAAAATATAAAAAATATATCAAAGAGAATTATAAATCCCAATCTTGGCTATATAGAGAAAAATGTTACATTACAACATGATACTATGATGTTAGACCACTTCATGCAGTATAAATATCTATCCTTTAATAAAAAATACTAATCTATTGGTAGCTAAATAATGTATCAAGTCCCTCAAAAAGATATTTATAACTTTGGTATGTAATAAAAGTGAAAAATTAATTCTGGTAGTGTATTTTTTAAATATATATTATAACTAATGGTGGTCCTTAATTGAAAATACTATGAAGACTAAAGAAATATAGTTTATTCAATGGGATAAATTTAAGGAGATATTATATTGAAAAATAAATTATTCCAGAGTAATGAGTTTATTTATAAAGGAAATATTTAATTTTCATACAATGGGAAGAATAAAATGTTGTTATGTATGAATCTAAATCTACAAAATTAGTAAGGCATGCTATAGACTATGTGTGTAATCCAAAAAGTACGATTAGTTGTTTATTTTATGGGATAAATCCAATCCTTCTATGGGTGGTAATATCTCAAATAGTTTTAACATATAATGATATGGTATTAAGTTACCTCAATGAATTGATGGAATTATCCAAGTCTCGTATTATCAATGAAAATTAAGAGAAAAATAGAACTATTGTTCTCTATGTAATGGTAAATATGGAAAAAGGGAAAAAGGATGAGTAAAATGTCCAACATGTAATAATTATAGAATGAAACTTCTAAGGGGTTTTCATAAAGGGAAGTACAGTTTGTTTTAGGTGCGGATATAAAGTCTATAAAGGTCATGAATGAAAAATTAAGGTCAAATGATTCAACTATAAGAATATTGGTCCCCACTCATAATAATTCCCTAATAATTAATGGAATTTACATTAGAAAAAATAATGGATGAATGAAAATCTTGTTCAATCACTATAACTATGGTAGATGTCAAAAATTAAGTGATAATTGTTTATTGAGAATAATATAAAGATTCAAAATAGGGGGAGAGTTGTGTATTTTTAGAAATATTCATATATTCAAACATTTATCCATATCAATGATTTATTCAGACATGTAGTATTCTCTTGATTAAGTTACTGGAGCAGAAAAAATAAAGAAGAAGAACACAAAACTTTTTATAGTGGTTTAGGGAAAAAAAGATCCCCTAGTCCACACCACTGACACTCTCTCAGTGCGCTTGGTAATTTTAACTAAATAGGCCCTCTTATCACAAGACCTTAACAAATGAGTATGAGAAGTTGAAACTTATAAATAAGAATTTTACAAGTCCTTATTGTTTATTCGTATGGAACTAAAATTCCACATCATTGTCCAAGAAGCTGATACTCCACTCTATAAATGGCTCTGAGTAGAAGATACTCTAATAAATCAATATATATTGATTTGACTGAAAAAATATTCTTGTTCATAGTTGTAGTAGTAGTTGATATAAAATGGATCTTGTTCTTCAAAGATAAAAGTATTCAATAAAGAAGACATTTAAATATATACTTGTCTCAAAGGATATTCAATAAAAATAATCACTTGAAAATAGCAGTAGTAATAGTTAATCAACAATTTATAGAACAAAAGATTGAAACATTTATGTTTTGAAACTGTATCTTTTCAATAATAATAAATACAATCAATATTTTTCTCTGAGTAATAGTTTCATATCTAGAAAATACATTCCACAAAAATAATGAAATAAATATTGATATTTAACATGAGAAACTTCTCTTGATTTCAGTTTTATTAGATCCAAAAATATTACATGACAAAATTAAATAAATTGAATTAAAAAACCATTCATAGTGTGTCGTAACTTCCCTTATAAATAAGAACAATTTAATCCAATGAGTACGAGCTTCTAAATTGATCACAAAACCTCATTAAAGCTATATTTAATTCTGATGAGACCATTATAGAAAATGTGGAAAATGTATTGAATTTAAAACTCCATCATTGACCAATTCAAAAATAATTATTCTTGACAAAGTGAAAAACTCCAAAATTAGGGTTGAAAATGTATGGTTGTTTACAAAAGTTGGGTTTATAAACCATTTATTTGTTCCTAAAACATAGGTTTTTTTTGCAAACATATGGTTGATGATCTATAATTTTAAAACACTATAGGGTTCAGGATCCATACGTTTTATTCCAAGATAAGGGGTTTAAAACCATACATTCATCTTACAAACGTTGGGTATGAAAAATACTTCCAGATTACTAACAAAAACGTCTAGAATACCTAATATAATATCTTAACCCATAAATAAAATAATATTCTCTATAAATAATTTCCTGAAAATACATAAAGAAATTTCATTATAAAAACATACAAGGGTGTATTTGAGCATCAAAATCAACAATATTCATAGAGTATTGTTAAGATAATACACGCCCAACAATCTCCCCTTTTTTGATGATTACAAAATACATATAACATTACTTATAAAAAATATTTGTAATGTAAACACAAATTAAATAATAAAATTATTGTTTACTTTTTAAGTTATATAAACCACGATTTAGAATAGAAACATTAAGGAATATAAATAATCATATTTTTCAAAAAAAAAGATGCAAAGTAAATATTAAAAATTTCATTTTCCTAGATTAATTAGTTATCCTAAATACTGATTTTACCCACTTTTATCAACCTTTATATGACATAAAAATAAATTAACATAATTTTTTTTATAAAAAATTCAATATAACATATAACTATTAATGAATGTTATGACATTCTAAGACAAAAATGATATTTATTGTAGAATCAGAAATAGACATAAATAATAATAATCTAATAGACATAAATATAATAAAAAATATCTTCAATAAATAGATGTTATTTATAACAAAAAAACATTTGGATGATAATTCTTAAAAGGAAAGACTTGGTGAGGGTGAAGGTTCTTTTTCAGATGTGGTTTCAGAATCCTGAGAAGCTCGAACATCCTGATATATATCCTTTAATTTTTCCATCATTACTGTTAAATAGAGATTAAACATATTTGTCTACTATTTCATCAAAATCATTCAATATTGACCTACTTACAAACTTTCAACTAAAATTAATTTAAAAAACTCATGAACATTTTATTCATATTGAATAAATATTGATAATATCTCTTTTAACTGATTGAAAATATTTCTTAGAAAAGTATCATCTGATGTTAACTTATTAACAAGATCTCTGTTGTTTTCTAGCAACACATTTTGAGGAGAAATATCACACTAAAGATTATGAATCCCACCATTAAAATAAAACAGAACATTAGTAATTTATTCAAACCTTCTTATTAAAAATGGAGAAGATGTAGGATAAGATATTGAATCTCTAAATTTACTAGAGACACTCTTTATTGATTCAAACTGACTTCCCAAGTACCAATTTAAATATAAGAAATCTATCTTGGAAATTGATTATTATTTTTTTCATTCCAATATGATCATCCATTTGTCTTTTAAAGGCATCAAAATATTATCTCAAAATATAATTTTCTCTACGTTTTTAGAGTTGAAATTTTACTGATTAAAATTCTTCTATTGGAATAGTTGATCTTTTAAAATCATCCAAATATTTCCTAATAGACTCTAGTTCACTTTTCAAGGTTGAATTCTCTTCTTTCATCTCGTTAAACATTATAAATAACTCTTCAATTTTATCATTAAAAGAATCATAAGATTATTCTTTTTTATTTCTTGATGGTTGTACTATTTAAATCACATATATGGAATGACGTTTATTTTTATCACTAGAAGAAGAAGATACATTATCAATAACTTTTGTCTTCTCAGAAAATACAGAAACAACATTGTGTAAAGATCCTACAGTAAAAAGATTCTTTCATTTTTGACTAATTTGGTAGTTTTAACTACTTATGGATTAAATTTCTCGCCACCTTGAAAAGTATCCTCAAAATATTCTTCTTCCTGATCTTATTTTGTATTTCAATTTTTAGCTTACTATTTCACTTGAGTATTTGAAACTTTTAAAAACACTGGAGGTTCAGCTTCCTTACTTATAGAAACATAAATATCTAGAGTCTAAACATTAGGTTCTTCTCTTTTTCTAGGCCTTGTGATAATAACCTCATTGTTTTCTCTTTCTGATTGTTTTTCAAGAGATTGATTAATATTACTTGAAACATCCAAATCAGAGATATTATACCCAAGTCTTCATATTTATTTTTCAACAACATTTTATTTTATATATTCTCCAATATTTTCTTCATAAGTACACATTGAACCAATGTATTTCAAATTTTCTTTCTCAGTTTAAGAAATAGACTTAGATTCTCATTGGTGATCCACATAAATGAATACTAGTTTATCGTTTTGTGTACTCAAAATTAACCATAAATTTATATAAGTTATATCATTTATAATATTATTATGATGACACCAAATTCTTATCTAGATATCTCAAATATTTGTTATTATATAAAATCAGAGAAACAATATTTCTATATGTATAGAAATACACCCTTCCCTCTTTATAATAGAAATAATTCATATATCATATTGTATATCTACAAAAATTAAATTTGACTTCACTTATGTTGAAAAACATTATATACATATCTGGATAGATAATTTTCTCTAACTTATAAATTCTCATAATTATTTCAAACCGAATGAATTTCAACAACACCATCTGATCAGCTTCATGATACTTTACAAAGATTTTTCTAGCTAGAGTTTAGAAAAAAATAAAATCCACAATATATTTATATTTATATTATTTATCTGAAATGGATCAAAGATCAATATAAAAAACCCCTTCATGGGGATAATTAAAGATTTCTCTATCTCATCTAAAGAAAGAAAAAATTATTTATCTTTTTCCTTTGAAACAACAACATACATTATGTCACAAAAACAGAACTGAACATTTTCATAGAACTCTTTTACTTCTCTATCGAACACATACATATAATTTTATTCATTGAAAATGAATTATAAACCTTGAAATAATAGATATTACATAATAGAATATTCATATGAAATAACCATTAAAAATCAACAAACTTTCCCTTGTATTTTTTTCTAAAAGTTTATATAGTTCGTTGATGCTTCAATTTTCTCTTCCCACCTTCATCTCTCCTATTGATCATTTTCATTACTGAAAATATGAATGTTTGAGGTTTGTATTCTAGGGATTCAAAGGGAAAAAATATTTGTGGTAGTGGTAAAGGTTTAAAGCTAAGGGTAAGAGTGAGAGTGAGTTTTTGATGGTTTTTAGTGATGTAAGATTGGTTTATTCAACCAAATACTCAGAGCAATCATTATTTATTTTAATTTTAAGAAGACACACTTTCAAAAAGAATAATAAAATATTTTTTTATTAAAAATATATTAAATAAAAAAAATATGAATAAATAAATTTAAAAAAAATAAAGAAAAGAGTTAATTCAAATTTATTTGAAATTTAAAATCTCTACCCCCTTAATAAATTCAAAACCAACAGTGGGAAGCAGTTTAGTAAAAATATTAGAAAGTTGATATTTATTATTTATAAATTTTAGGGTATATCCTTTATTAGAGCATGATCTCTTAAAAATTTATTCATTATATCAATATAATTATATCTATAGTTACTTAAAAAAATTTACAAAATATTAAATCAACATGTATTTCCACAGAGAATAAGAATATTATTTAATTTAATTCCACAGTATTGTAGTGTGTGTTTCAAACACAATAATTATGAACAAAAAATTCTTATAGATATATATATTTTTTCTAAGCTATTGACAGAGCAACTAAATGTCGTTTCCTTCTTGACTATGAAACTAAGGACTTCCCTAAAAAGTAATAGGTTTCTAATGTTATTTTTTATCTAATATACAACCTCCAAAATCATAATTTAATATGATATTAAATTAAAATTATTTTCTTTTTGGGTAAATTAAAGATTGAAAAATATTCCCTTTTAAATATCTAAAAATTACTTCAATAGTAGTAAGATGTGATTATTTGGGAATTTATTGAAATCTAGCACATAGAAAAACATAGAACACAATTTTTTGTCTACTAGATGTAAGATATAGTAATCGTCCAATCATACCTTCATATAACTTTTTGTCAACTAGACTTATAACTTCATTGAAATCATGTTTCATAATGGTACAAATGGGAGTTAGATAAGTCTTAATGTTTTCTAGTGAATTTTTTTTCAATAAATCAATAATATATTTATTTTATTTATGATATTTTCAAAATATTTTTGATATATTTTAAAACCTTAAAAGAAATTTAATTCTCCCACCATACTCATTAAAAATTTATTTTTCATAAGATTTAAAAAATCATTATAGAGCTTCTTATTTGTTAACCCGAAAATAACATCATCTACATAAAACTGTACTAATAATATATTAGAAAAATAAAATTTCTAAAAGAGATTTGGATCATATAACCCTATAAAAATTCATTTTTCAGAAGAGAGAAACTAAGTCTTTTATACCAAGAACTAGGTTCTTATTTAGGGTCATAAATATCTTTAGTATGTTTGAAAACTGAATTTGGAAGATGATAATTTTCAAAACCTGATGGATGTTCAATATAAACATCCTTCATTAAATATCAATTTAGAAAAGCTGATTTTACATCCACAAGACATAATTTAAAATTCTTATGAGATGAATAAGCTAAAAGGATTGTAATATTTTCTAATATATAAATGATGAAATGGTCTTAAAATAATATATTCATTATTTCTGATTATATCCTTTAACTATTAATCGATCATTATTTCTAGTAATTATTCCTTGATCATATTATTTATTTCTAAAAACCATTTTGGTTCCAATTGATATATGATTGTATGGCCTATGAACTAATTTCCAATATTTTTTTACTAAATTTGTTATGTTTATCTTTCATATCCATTAATAAACTTTAACCTTCTAATGGTTCCTCTATAGTCTTAGTATCTAATTGACATAGGATGGTAGAAAATTACACTAGGTTTACTATAGTCCTTATAGATATTACTCATGTATCTAGATCTTCTATTATAGTTTATAAGGTCAATACTTTAAGGTTATAGGGTTTCTAGGAAATACAATTTCAGGTTCATTAGTTACGTGTTCTTATGAACTAAGCTGGATTTTATCTATTTTATTTTCAAAATAATTTTTAGGTGCCTCATGTCTCATGTTGTCCAATGAATCAATAACTTCATCTATTTTATTTTTCCTTTGATAAAAGCGTCAATTTAATCAAAATTCATACTAAAATATTGTTAAAAATCCATGAATTTTTATTATACACTCTATAAGATTTAGAGGTATGAGTATATACTAGAAATATTCCTTTAACATTATTTGGATCAAATTTACCATTGCTTTAATTTGTATTCAAGATATATACCTTACATCCAATCACTTTAAAGTATTTTACCTTAGGTTTTTAGTTACTCCATAGTTCATGGGGTTTCTTTTTCAGAAGTGTTCTTATTAAAACTCTATTCATGATATGGCAAGTTTTTTTATACATTCTTCTCAAAAGAAGGTAGGAAGACTATATTCATTTATCACAGTTCTCACCTATTCTTGAATAGTTGTATTTATTCTTTATATAATTCCATTTTGTTGAGGTGTTCTTGTGTATAGTAGGTGTGTTTAATTCCTTAGTATAAGAAAAAATAATTGAAATATTGATTCTAAAATTATTCATCATGATCACTTATTAAAGAGTTTATTTTAAAATCCTTTTCATTTTCAACTATTTTACAAAAGCTTTCAAAAATTAATAAAACATATTTTTTTTTGATTTAAAAAAAACCCATGTAAATATTAAAAAGTAATCAACTAGAACAAGAACATGTGATCTTCCAGTCATGATTTCAAATATAGATGGTCTAAAAAATCCATGTTAATATGTTATAGTGGTTTGGATGTAGCAAAATTTTTTATTATATTTGATGGATGATTTGTGTAACTTTCCAATTTATCAAATATTAGATAATATATCTTTATAAAATTTAAGATTATGAAAATCAGAAACTATGTTTTTCATAGATAATTTATATAAAATAAATAAAATTTTGTTTCCAATTATGTTATTCCAAATCCGATATTCATTTGTCTCAGCAGTTAAAAAATTTACTTTTGTACACAAGGAATTAAGATCCAAGATATAAACATTTTCAGTTCTGGGTGATATAAATTTAAGAAATTTATCTTCAAAAAGAGAGGTAGAATTATTAGTGAAATAAAAATAAAATATATCATCCAAGAGTTGAGAGATACTTATCAGATTGTTCCTTAAACCTTAAATATATATTACCTTTTTGATCGAAATTGATTTTGGATCTCCAACTGATCTAACTCCAACTATTTTCCCTTTAGCATAATATTTGAAGGTAACCATACCTCTATCTAATATTACAATTGTATGAAAATTGGATGTTTCTCCATTCATGTATTTTTTTTAGCCATTATCCATATACTATACAAAAGATTTATTCCTGTACCTTTTTCTTACAAATCACATAAACAATAGTTTTTTGTACCCCTATTTTCTTGCGTACAACCATGTCAACAAGAAAAGATATGGGTAAACAATTTTTTTATTTTTCCAAAATTTATAGTACATTATTCATAAATATTTCTTTTAGAGACCCTTTTTTCATGTAAGACTTTGAAATATTTATAAGAATATTTCTGGAGCTAGGAGTTGAGACATCATGTGATTCTGGGGTTCGATGAGCCCGAAATTAATTTTATAAAAATATTAAATAGATTTTATTGAAAATGCATGATTTTTCAGAAATAATATGAATGTATCCTAAATAGAAGCTAGGATCATAAATATGAGGACATAGTTTAGTTTGAAACATGACATTTAACCTAGGAAAAAGATAAGTTTTTTCAGCATTGGTCGACTGTAGAAAATGTCACCGAGGATGTAACCATAAATAAAAAATTAAAAAAAATATTTTATTTTTAATTATCATACGTAGAACTATTAAATGGGGAATCATATTGGAATCTTGAGACCATCATTGAATTATTATAATAGTGTTTTCCCTAGGCGTGGCCTAAAGTTGGTCGGCTCTGGATGATCTGATGAGACAGTCGTTGACGGTATGCTCAGTGAGTTAATTAATTAATTATTTTTTTTTGACCTAGATTGAAAATATATAAATATATGTCCATGTAAATATACCCAGGGTTAGACTCCTAATCATGAAATCACTGGTGAGAGATCTCTTCCTCCTTCTATTGGTGGATCATGATGAAACTCTAGATCAGGGTAGATCACGACGCAGAAAATGCAATGACTTCCTTCGATCATTGGAGGGCACATTATTTGAGGAAGAAAATTTCAATACATAGTTTGGAATCATTATATGTGGTTTCTACCCTTATTATTAAATTATTAAGTAGATCAATCATCATCCATTGATCTGCACCATTGTTATGTCCTTTACATGCGCTCAGGTATCATATTTAAATTATTTTATCTATTTATCTGACCTCAGATATCCCCATTCTTGATCATTGGCCATGAACTATTGGACAATGTTACGTAAACATTTGTTTCTATGCATTTCCTCGCTCATTATTCATGTTTTTCGTTGTTGGAACCCCAGAGTTCCTGGCACGATAGTGGTCGGGTGACCTGAGCTCAATCGGGTGATCAGATTTGTTGTGGATTTGCAGAGTGGGAACAATTTGACAAAAAGGAATTTATCTATATATATCAGGATCCAAATATCACAGATATATGATGGGTTCTTGTTTTGGTATTGGAATGGAGGTGTGACAACATGCGGAAGAGGCGGTGGTTCTGAGCGGTGCATGCGAGGCAGTACAACAGGTAGCTAATCCTGCCAATGGAAAATCGTGGTTTCTTGGCGAGAATGTGGCTCATGGAGGAGGCAGTTTATGGTGGTGGTCTAGCGTGACTCTTGGTGAGGCATCAGATGAAGGTCTAGGTGGCTATAATTACTATATAGCGAGGTGGCTGGCAGAGAAAGCGATTGAAGGAGAGGTGGGGACTTGGGCATGCGGTACACCTGTAAACTAGGTGGAGGGATAAATTTTAAATTACATTTATTATTAGTATAATAATATTATTATTAATATTAATAATATTATTAAAAAAATAGCTTAGCCGCCATAATTTCCCCATGAAAAGTTTGATTGTTGCGCCGTCAGCAACGATGTGACCCTGCCTTTGAGGTGGTCTTTTTAAGACCTATGTTTGATACCTTTCTCTGAATCATGGATCCAGTTTATAAAATTCCCTAAAATAATAATAATATTTTTATTTTTAAAATGTTAATTAGAACGTGACTTTTAGGTGGAGCGTCTAATTAGCATGCTGTCTGCACTAGCACGACCCATTTTTTGAGACGGTCATTTCGAGACCGATGTTATATTCCATTTTTAGGTTTATAGATTAGGTTAATGAAACACTCAAATATTAGTACTATTATTATTGTAATTATTATTATTATTAAAAAAAATTACCAGAGATAACTTCTGCATATAATGTCCAATTGACGCATCATCAACAGATTTGTGACCTTGATAGTGAGGAGGATGTTCTGAGACAAATATCAAGATTTTAATTCCGGATCAAGGTATGGGATACAAGAGACACCATTCGAGTGTAATGAGGTGAAATTATTCTTTTTAATCGAGTGTTGAATTGAGGAAAATGAATTGATTATTCCATTTAATTATTTGTGAGGATTAAATGGTGAGATCTATATAATCTATTTTGAGATCTATATATGGGCCCCATAAGACACTATTTGTCCGCAATGCTGTGAAATGCAGCTTCTTTAGTGGGTGTTTAATTCAGGAAAATGAATAGTTAATCATGTTTTATTTTATGCAAGGATCACAATGGTGTGATCTGTTTGGTAATACAACATCGTTTGAGAAGGAATGTTAGTGAAATTACATGATCCCTTCAAACTAATGACAAGCGTCATGCGCTTGTCAACATTTTGGAAAGATATGACATGTACTTTGGGAGTATGCTTGAACACCTAGGGGTTCATGTATATAGTTTAGTACCTAAGTGTGTCTAAGTACATGGCCAGGCAATCGGGCGAGGTCACACATTATGTGGGCCCCATACACACCGTGTACCTCATTATGAATCTTATGTCTCTCGTATCTCTTTCTTTTGGACTTAGATTTTCTCCCATGTAGCGTATACTGAGTTTTTTTTCATATATAATTTTAAGGTTCCCTCTATAGTGTCTTCCAAGGTAAAATGTGAGATCTTGTGGGAATGAATCTTATTCAAAAGATGTCCAATTATGGAAGTAATCAGATACTAGAATATCAATGTATCCTGGGATTACCATCCAGCAGAGATGAGAAGTGTAATTCCTCAATGCTTTCCGAGTGGCATACTACAACTGGGATAGACATGGGTCCATGAATATCTTCAAAGTGGAACCATTCTACTAGGCAGGGCATGGTCCCTAAACTTATTTTGAGTGGTACCCTCCAGCCGAGTTGGGCATGGGTCCTCGATGATCTTTAGAGTGGCACCCTCCTACTGGGGAGGGCATGGGTCCTCAACCTATTCAGAGTTTCTTCCTCCTGCTGGGAAGGGCATGGGTCCTCAATATATCTTGATTGGAACCCTCTAACCAGACTGGGCATGGGTCCTTGACGACATTAGAGTGGAACCCTCCAGCCAGGATGTTCATGAGTCCTCAACCATGAGACACAACCTCTCAATTGTGCGGAACAATGATGAGATGTGGTTTAATGTACCTTTGGAATCAAAATAAATTGGGATGTTTTCCCCATTAAGGTGCATCTTTATGACACGATATAAAACCGTGTGGGTGTTCTAGTGCCTCCGAAAGCAGATAATATCAAGGTGAGGTGATTTCAGTCCCTTAGACTTGTGTGTATAAGGAAGACGCATTTGGTGTTGGGAATCATAGATAGACCTTCTTTGGAAATGTTTTCTACTGTTCTTCTTGGCCTAATTTGTGATATGGAGATCCCCTTACACTCTCTTTTGGGATTCTTTAACTGAGCATATATATATATATATACATATATATATATATATACATATATATATATATATATATATATATATATATATATCCTGTTTTTGTACACACTCCTTGGGTTTTGGTTACTCTCCTTCCAGGATAGGAAAATATGTGAGAGGTAAGCCACATTCTTTTAGTGTTTAGATTCTCATGGTTAGATGAGTCTACTCCTCTACTATAGGTAGAAAAGACTCAAGTAGAAGTTCATCTTCTCACTATTTTGATCTCCATTCATTTGGATGATTTTACTTTCACTCTCTTGTTAGGTTGAGAAATACTCTTTAAATGTACTGTGTTCTATCTACTTCTTACCTCATCGATTGTACCTCTTACTACTCCCCCTTCACCCTTTTCAAGGTGTTATACTAGGTATGTATATACACACCTATGTGTGGGATTCACCCAACACATGTTGTGTATTTTCCAGACAATGTATAGGTCGATCGTGACTTGAGAGGAGGTTTGGGATGTGGGGTTCTTGGAAAATATATTGTGGTCCTAGCTTAGGATATATGAGTTGGGATATTTTAGCTATTTACTTTTTTATAGTTTTGTTTGGATGGGACATATTTATGGTTTGGGTGTGAATTTTTACCCATTTTATTTTTCAGTATACAATAACATACTTAATTTTATTTAGTGGTTCATTCATATTTGGTATATTTATAGAAGTGTTTCATTCTTCATTTCCTTGCCTCTACAGTTTTATACTGAGTTGGTTGTGTTTGCGTGTAATTGTTTTTTGGAAAATTTTTCCTTGAGTTTTGTGTGCCTTCGAAACTTTTCACCCCCTTACCTATAAAGGTGAACTTGGGGTAGTTTCATCACAAGCTCGGGCCTGGTTTGGGATGTGATAGATTGGAATATGAGGTGGTTAGACCATTGGGATGTTGTTCGAACATTTCCATAAAAAGGTTTTGGTTGGGTTTAGGGAAATACTGTCAAAGTGTCTCAAGTGAGGCTCTCAGGTTAGGGTGTCTAGTGATGGTGCGAGTGGCTGATATTTCCATTCACCAGGACCTTGACTACCAACTTGTCAACTTGGAATGCTGAGATATTTTTTGTAAGGATTAATGATACATGCTTCATATAGGATAGAGCCTTTGACTATGATTATTAAGTTACACCCCCATTGTTTTTATTGATATATATATATATATATATTCTCATTAAACCATGGTACTCCTTGATATATTTCAAGATTCTTCCGTGGTGAAAACCATTCAGGATACTACCTGTGGTTCATAATGATGACCCTATGAGCAATGGGGCCTCAGTTTGGGATCCATCATGAGATCCCCTTCCTCTATATGGGAAGGAATAATAAACTCCTATTATTGAGCAGTAGATCATCCTAGAAGAGAATATTTAGGATTTGTGTAGACTAAGGGCACTCCATGAGTACCAGTGTTAGATATTACTGAGGTTATGTGGTGACTTAGATCCCCAGGTAGAAGAGGATTGACTAGAGTCATCCCCCCCCCATCTTTAGGATTGTTCAGACCCCAACAGATCATATGGTGTCTTTGGAAGCTAGTAATTTCCATGGAACAATTAAGTGTTAGTGGATTCTATTTACTCATATGCACGATGAGTCCATGATCTCGTGGGATGACTTCAAGAAGTTGTTTTCTGAGGGGTAATACACCCCATACTTACGTATAGCTCGAATTCAGGAGCTTCTAAAGATTTATTAGGGAGGAATGGAAATGTAATAGTATGTATCAAGGTTCATATACCTTATGTGCTACTCTCTTTACATGATCCGAGATGGATACTTCTAAGCACTAAAGTTTGTGTAGAGAATCCTTAGAGATATCAGAGCTAGTATAGTTCCCTTTTGCATCCCCACCTATACTGGGGTGCTGGGGTGGGAACTTGTGATAGAGATATTTTAGTTAGAGGGATTCCAATTAGCTGGATTTGGCCATGGGAATGATATATCTATGTCATTTATAGAAGCTGGAAGTTTCTAGAGATCTTGGAATAGGACACCCTTCCTCGAGAAGGCTGAGGCACGTGGTCATATAGGGACAAGACTACATAGGGGACCAGGACAACCTGGATATGGGTGATGCTACACATGTGATGTCAAAGGTCACATGAAAGTCAATTTACTAATATGAAACACTGAGGAGAACATGTATATAGTTAATGGACCACCATGGTAGGGACAACACCATGATCAGGGATCTCCCAGGTGGGGATTGGGTGGTCCCTAGGGAGGCAGAACTGGAAGTGGAGTAGGAGGAGTTATGGGTGGTGGACTCTAGTATGGGATCCTTCAACCACCACCACCACAACCATGTGGCCTATATTTGGATTAGGGAGTTGGTGGTCGGGGATGAAGATAGATGTAGGCTTTGGAGGCTTACAAACTCAAAGCGAACAAGATAATAAGAGGTATAGTCTATGCGTTTTCAAAATTTTGTAGGAGAAAGTTGTAGACACTATTTTGAGGTACACATTTTTTCTGCTCCTTTTTCAATGTTCAATCTTGGTAATGCAAGGAATCATTGTAAACCTGTTTCAGTGTTGTTTGATGTAGATTTGAATGACCGAGGAAGAGGGGTTCTTCCCCCAATGATATACATTTTTGTGATGTAAGAAAAAAATATGTGGGAGGGTCAGTGATACCCAAATAGGATAGTATCGAGGTGTGGTTCATAAGTCCCTCTGACTTATTTGTTCAGGGAGAGGTTGTACAATAGAGTGTCATAGAAAATATTTGAATTAATGGTAGAGTTTTTCTATATGAATCTTTTTTCTTGGGATACCACTAGTGGGTGTAGAAGATTTAATGTGTTGAGATTACACTTCTTCCATGAGATGCGAAGACATACGAGGTATGACATGTGATTTTAATGTCTAGATTCTAATGGTTGGATGAGTATACTAAACTTCCTTTTTTTTGGTACCCTTGGGTGCTCAACATCAACCTTGATAAAATGATAAACAGTTATCAAATATAGGCTGAGGTAGTTGAGACCCCATGAACAGAACTACGCGAATCCATTCATCGAGATGGAATTCGTAGTCTTTTCTTTGAGAATGTGGAGACACTACCTTATGGGAGATCACTTTGTTTTTTTCTTAGACCATTAGAGTCTTAGGTACATCTTCACATAGAGATACATGAACTTGAGATAGTGGAGCTGGTTGAAATTCATATAGGACTGTGACTTTGAAATAATTTATACTCCAAGGAAGGGAAATGTTTTAGATGATTAGATTAATAGGAATTACCATGTTCGATTGGTGAACGAAGATTCAGAGTAGTTATATTCCCAATAGCTAACCCTGGTGGGGTTGGTGGGTATAATTTTTTTTTCAGTTGATGATGTTGAGTCATTCACTTCTAGAGCGTGTGAGAGATTCTCAGTAGGGGGACATCTACTATGAGATCATGCATGAAAAGATATCCATAGTAGCTGCACATGATGGGTTTTTTTCTGAATAATGGAATCAAATCATTCATGGAATAATGACTATTCTAGTCATGTTATGGGGGAAGGTGATTCGGGATTTTCACACTCCTCTTTTGGTTGGAAATCCATGAGAGAAAATGGCAGCAGGAGAGCCATTGGTGGGCTTAGAATCTCCACCATTTTTATTGTCATGTACTTTTTGAGGATGAAAAGTTTTGAAGAAGGAAATAATTTAGAGACCCTAGTTTTTCCTTGAAATAATTTTTAATATTTCTATGAATATTTTTAGAGTCAGGTACTAAGAAGATGCATGATTCTGAAGCCCAGTGTGTCCAGAATTAATTTTATATAAATATTAAATATATTTTTGTTACGCATGCGCTTTTTTTCAAAAATAATGGAATATCTCATAAATTGAATCTTGGATTATAAATATGAGAGAACGGTTGAGTCCAAAACATGACTTTTACCCTGGGAATGACATAACTTTTGTTGGTGTGGGTCATCTGTAGAAAAATTCACAAAGGATGTAACCATAAATAAAATAATAAAATAAAATTACTATATTTTTAATGATAATTCTAATAACTCATGAATGGGGACATAGATTAGAAATATGAGACCACTATTGAGTTTTTAATGAGGTGTTTTCCCTAGGTGCGACTTAAAGCTGGTCGGCGAAGGACGTTTGGATGAGACAGTCCTTGATGGTATGTTTAGTGAGTTAATTAATTAATTTGTTTTTTACCTAGATCAAATATCTATAAATATATCACCATGGAAATATTCCTTGAATTACCCTCATAATATTTAAATTTTCTGCAACAACTCTCTTCCTCCTGTTGGAAAATCATGGTGAAACTATATATTAGGGCAGATCTCGGTGCAACGAACGCAACGACTTCCTTCAATCTTTAACAGTCGAATTCTTCAAAGAAAAAAATCCAATTTATATCTATGAATCATTATATGTGGTTTTCTCCCTTATAATTAAATGATTGAGTAGATCATTCATTAGTCATCAATCTTCACCTTTTTTATAGACTTTTCATGCACCTGAGTATCATATTGAAATTATTTAATCTATTTATATAGCCCCAAATATCCACGTTCCAGATTGTTGGCCCTGAATGCTTGGATAATGTTTCTTAAATCTTTTTTATGTGCCTTTATTCCCTTGTTCTTACCATTATTCACTGTTGAAACCTCACGGTTCCTTAATTGACAGTTTTTGGGTGACCCGAGCTCGATTGGGGACTTGGATTTGTGATGGATTAGCGGAATGAAAACTATTTCACAAAAAAAGATTGGATTAGTGTAGATCAGGGTCTAAGGATCATAGATCTGTAATAGGTTCTTGTTTTAGGATTATAATGGAGGCATGAAATCATGTAGTAGAGTCGGTGGTTCCATGCAGTGCATGCCAGGCAGTCCAGTGGGTGGTTGGTCTAGCCGGTGGCTACCAGTGGCGGTGGGGTGAGTAGTTGGCTCTAGGTGGTGGTATCATGTGATGGTGTTTCGGTGTAGCTATAGACGAGGAGGCTGGCGGAGGTCCATGGGGTTGCGACAACGGTCCAGAAAGGTGGCCGACGAAGAAAGCGGACGAGGTAGAGGTGGTGGCTTAGGAGGGAGGTGCATTAGAAAACACGTGGAGGGATAAATTTTTCGTGAAATTTATTATTATTATGATTATTATTATATTATTATTATTATTATTATTAACAAAACTTTTTACCCACCATAACTTCCCCCTGTTGTGTCTGATTGATGAGTCGTCAGTGGTGATGTGACCCTGTCTTCGAGGTGGTATTTTTATGACCAATGTTTGATACCTTTCTATGACTCATGAACCATGTCTATAAAATGACCTAAAACAATAATATTATTATTATTTTCAAAATGTTGATTCGAACATAACTCATAAAAGGAGTGTTTGATTGACATGACATATGTAGAAGCGTGACCTAGTTTTTGAGATAGTCCCTTCGAGACTGATTTTGGATGTCTTTTTGGGGTTTGTGGATCGAGTCCACGAAACACTCAAATAATAATAATAAGATATTATTATTATTAAAACATTTACTCCGATAACTCCTTCATACGATATCAAATAGAAGCTCTATCAATGGATTCATTACCCTAATATTAAGGTTTATGTTTTGAGACCAATATCAATATTTTGATCCAGGATAAATCTGTGGTCCCCATGAGATGCCATTCGAGTGTAATGCACCGAAATACAACTTTTTCATCGTGTGTCCCATTGAGGAAAATTAATAGTCAATTCCATGAATTTTTCCTTGAGGAACGCAATGGTGGGATTTATATATTTTATTTTAGGATTGAGATATGAGGCCCATGAGGAACTATTCAGGTGCAATGCTACGAAATGCAACTTCTTCACCGATTGTCTGATTCAGGTGAATGAATAGTTGATCTTGTGAAATTTTCCAAAAGGATCACAATGGTTTGATTATTTTGGTTTTCTAGGGCCATTTGAGGAAGAATGTCAGTGATATTTAATTTTTTCCCTTCGGACCAATGATGAGCATCATGCACTTGTCAACCTTTTGGACAGATATTTCATGTACTATAGGAGTACACTAGATTGCCTAAAGGAACATGTACAATGTTTAGTAAAAAAGTTTTCAAAGTACACATCCAGGTGAAGAGGTGGGGTCACACATTGTGTGGGACCATATGAGCCATGTACCTCATTTTTAATCTTATACCTCTCGTATCTTCTTCTTTTGGAGTTGGATTTTGGCTCACGAGTAGCCTATCATGGGTTTTTTTGTGTAGAACGCGATGGTTACCTCCACAGTGGGTATTGAGATAAAATGTGGGATGTCTTGAGAATGAAACTTATTCAGGTGACATCTGACAACCGCAATGATCAGACACTGGCATATCAAACTATCTCGGGATTACCATCCACTGGGGATGACCCGTTTTGTTCCTCGATGCTTTCCGAGTGGCAGCCTCCAGCCATGCTAGGCATCTCTCCTCAATGATCTTTATAGTGAACCCTCCTACTGGGTATTGCATGGGTCCTCAACCTTTTTCAAGGGGAACCCTCCTGCCAAGCTGGGCATGGGTACTCAACGATCTTCATAGTGGCTCCCTCTTGCTGGTCAGGGCATGAGTCCTAAACTTATTCAGAGTGCACCCTCCTGATAGGTAGGGAATAGATTATCATCCTACCTAGAGTGGCACACTACAATTAAGCTGGGCATGAGTCCTCGATAACATTAGAGTGGGACCCTCTAGTTAGGCTGGCCATGGGTTCTCAACCTTGAGACACGACCTCTCGAATGTGCGGCATAGTGATAAGATGTGGTATGATGTACCTTTGAACTCATAAAAAGTGGGATGATTTACCCAAAAAAAAATTTATTGTGACACAACCTAAAACTGTTTGGATGAGTCAGTTCTACCCAAATTTAATAATATAAAGGTGTGGTGATTGAGTCCCTTAGACGTGTGCATTTAGGGAAGATGCATGAGGTGTTGGGCATCATAGATGTAACTTATTTGGAAATTCTGGCGAGTCTTGTTCTTAGGTTCAGATGTGATATGAAGATCCACATACTTTCTAGTTTGGGATTTTTTTACTAAGAATATATATATATAAATATATATCCTATTTCAGTACCAACTCATTAGGTTTTGGTTACAATCCTTCTAGGATAAGAGAATATGTGTGATGTATTCCACATGATTTCTAGGTCTAGTTTCTCATGGTTGGATGAGTATACTCTACTACTATAGGTAGTTAATACTTTATGAGAAGTTTATATTCCCACACTTTTGATCTCTTTTCATTTGGAAGAGTTTTATTTAACTCTCTTATTGGGGTGAGCTATACTATGTTATTGTACCTTCTTTTATCTACTACATCCATCTTCGTTTTTATCTCATACTGCTCCCCTTTCACCTTTTTCAAAAATTCTACTTGGTATCTATATAATCACCCCTACATGTGATTCACCCAACATGTTTTGTGTCTTTTGAAGATGCCAGACTGGTCGATCGTGACTTCAGAGCAGCTTAGGGATATGTGGTTCTTGGACCGCATATGGTGGTCATAACATGAGATATAGGATTCGAGATCTCTCAAGTGTTTTGTCTTTTCAATTTTTGTCATTTTGGGGAATATTTATGGTTTTGGAATGTATTTTTATCTTTTAAATTTTATTATACACTACTGTACTTCATTCTGTTTAGTGGATCATGCATATTTGGTATATTTATAGAAACGTTGCATTATTTATTTACTTCCTTAGGTACTTTTTCATTGAGTTTTTTTTGTGAATGTGTACAGGTTTTTTGGAAAAGGAATCCCTAATTTTAGTGTTCCTTTGACACTTTTTTCCACCCCTGTCCTATAGATGTGGGCTTTGAGTAGTTGTAGATTGAGCCCCAACATGGGTTGGGTCATGAAATTTATTGAAATAAAATCCTTTTTAACTCCATTAATATTGGGATTTATTAAATATAAGTTATTTGAGTAATATACCTTAATTATACTATAAAAATTTGATTTTTGGTATATTGTTATATTTAGAACTAGGTACAAAGTAATTTTTATATAATTTTTATTTTCACCATTTCTTCATATTCTATATTTTTTATTTTTGATAATTTTTTTCTTAGAATCAGATTTAAACTTATCCTTTACTTACTATTCTAGTGCACTTTTGAATGATTCTACCTTATCTTGAAATAAAATTATTCTATTTTCATGATCAACATAGTTTGAAGTGGATTTGTTAAATTTTTCTTTTAATTATTGATATTGTTTTAACATAGATATATTTTAACTTAAAACAACGTTTTGAATATTCATTAGTGATTTATATTTTTTTACTAAAGGATAATATCTTTCTTCAATCATGGAGTAGTAAGTAGATTATTTTCTATTAGAGTATCTTTCATAATCATAAGTAGAAGAATAATAGGATTGCACCTCATGTTATTCCTTTTCCATAAATCACATATTTTCCATCTATTTCTTCACTCATTTTTTGAGTCATATTTAAATGAACTGATCGAGTCTCCAGATATGCTCCAAGTATCCTTTATATCCATCTTGACTTTTCACTCATAAGTGGTTCTCATATGATTTTTTTTCTTTCTTTATTTTCCCAAATTTCTCTTTTCTTCATTTAACAATGGGAAATAGGGTCTTATATGACCCATATATTTATATTCATGGCATCTAAATTCTTTAGATCCCCTTTCATATTTTTTGATGGTATTATTTAAGTCTCTATTTTTCATATAAAAATTCTAAATCTTATGGCTAGTTAAGCTACTTCCATTTTCAAATCTAAACAATTTGAATCATTTGGGAATATAGAATATTCTTTTGTTTTTTAGGATTTTCGCGAAATAAAACGAAGGGAAGTATTTTCAATTTTTATTATTTTATGATCTTAATATTCATCTTCGATTTCTTCTTTATACATCATCAATGTTTCAATTAATTGTTTCATCGTCAAAATTTTAACTGATGTTTATTGTCGTATAAGAGAAGATATTCCATTACATTTAGAGGTTAAAACTATAAGAAATTTTAAATCCATATCTGATTGTGAAGTTGAAGTTACTAAGGCAGTAACACCATTTGATATCTCTATCAATATCCCATTAATATAGGTGATGCTTTCACCATCTTACATTCTGAAAGTATCAAAATTCAACTTTGTAGTTGTGTACCTTACTTTTCTAACATTTTCAGTTCCTTCATAGGAAATAGAAATAATTTTATATATTTTATTGGAAATAGAAAATTGAGATATTCATTTGAAATCATATGGTCTAAGTCCATATATAAAAATAATCATTTCCCATAAATTGGTATCATACTCTGCATATTTGGTGGAATCCCATGTTTTTGATTTGTCATAGATTTCATATGGAGTGAAAAATATTCAAGTAAAAATTTAATCTTAGTTTTTTAGAATATATAATCATTCAAGTCTTCTAGTATCTATAATTATCTTCATTATAATGTGGAAAAAATATCATCAAAATGCACTATTTTAGTTTTTTCATTGACATCTGTCTTTGTAAAGACCATTAACTTTGGGCATGCAATATCTTATTTGATTGTTTAAAAAATATTCCTCTTCTAATACCAATTGTATGTTTGGAATAATAAAAAGACACACAAGAGGGGTTGGAGTGAATTTTTTCTTTTCATTAATCTTAAAAAATTCAAACGTTTATCCCACTCTATGAATTATATAGATATAAATACATTTTCTTCTTTAAGTAAGTTGAGAAATAAAAAAAAATAGAAGAATAAGTTAATAAATTTTATAATGTTTGATGGAATAAAGACTCCCTATTCCACTCTCATAGTAATATTAGTGATTTTAAATAAAAATATCCTCTTATTAAAAGTCATTAATAACTGATTATTGGTAGTTGACACCTTTACAATAAGGCTTATGCATTTTCTTATGCTTATTTCACAAGTAACCCAAAATCCAACACTTAGTCCTGGAAGCTACTACTCTAAAATGATTGATTCTAAGAATTTGATACTCTAATAAATCAATAGAGATTTATTTGATTGAGAAAAAAAATATTTTTCACCACTACATCATCATATAAATAAAATTGATCATCATCTTCAAAGATAAAAGTATTAAATAAATAATAGATTTGAATAGATCATGGTTGCAAATGATATCAAATAAAAATAGAAACAAAAAATAGAAATATTTTTAATTAAACAATATTTTACACACCACAATATTGAAGCATGTATGTCTCTAAAGTAAATATTTTCCAGAATAACAAATGCATTTTATTTTTTTCTCATAGAAGTAGTTCTGTATTCAGTAAATATATTCCACAATGAAAATTAAATTGCTCTAGGTATTTAATAAGGAAACTTATATTACTTTCTCTATTTCATCTCAAATAATATCTCCTATTAAAACATGATCAATTAAATTCAAAACCATTTATATAAATTCATAACATACCTTTGAAATATGAGAAATTTAATCCATTGAGTACGAGTATTTGAATTAGTTAAAAAATATCTTTAAAGATATATTTACTTTTGGTGAGACTATTGTATAAAATGTGGAAATATATTGAATTTAAAACTCTGTTGTTAGCCAAATAAAATATAGTGGTTCTTCATGTAGTGACAAACTCTAAAATTAGGGTTAACAACATATATTTGTTTAAAAAACTAGGCTTGATGATCCATATGATTTTCTTAAATTTTATGGTTTTTTCCAAATGTAGGCCTCTTGATCCATAATTTTACAACAACATAGGGTTCATGTTCTATATTTTTTTTTCAAACACAGGGTTACCAAACCATATATTCCAATTACAAATATAGTGTATTAATAGTGTTTCTATATTACTTCCAAACACATCAATAATACATAATTAATACTTTGGCCCATAAATATGATTAATTTCTCAAGAAAAAAGTCCTTAAAAATACTTAATGTAATTTCATTTGTAAAACAAAAAAGGGTGTTTTGAGCATCAAAATTAACATGATTCGCATAATATTTTTAAGACAATACAGACCCAAAAATAATAGGTACATTTTTTATAAAATCAATGATATTCAATCTCTTATTTTATTAAGGATCTACTTACTCTTATTTATCTTACATGTCAGCTGAGAACATTAAATCATTCCCCAACACTTTAAGGATGGAATTATCAATCAAGAAACCTAATGGGAATCAGGTTATAATAATATTATATCAGGAGATATCTATTTATATGAAAAAATATTTTCTATTTTCATACTTGATTGTTATACCTATGGCTGACTTTGACATAATCCATATGTTTGGGATTTAATTAATTTTTAAGGTTGAGTAATTAGTATATAGAGTATAAAATAATTTATATTGTATTTTTGGTATTATTTATAATAGATGATTTCAATGTTGTCATTTCTTAACATTTTTTACTGACACTCAAATTTTTTGTTTTAGTAAGTGGCTAAATATAGGTTAAATAACTTATGTATATTTTTTAGATTTTATTATCCATTACAATTTGATTTTTTTTTTCGGACATGAAAAATTCCACTTAGTAATTCATCATTAGAATCAGATGTCGAAGGTAATAAAAATACCCAATCAAAGGGAAAAATTTTAATTGGAAATTGTAAAGGAATCAATAATGTATTTTTTTTCATATTTCTTAAATCCAAGAGGAAGATAAATCTATTATGTGGAAAACATTACATAAATGTGTACATTTGGAAATTACGTTACAATTATATGTCTTATAAAGATATATATGGTTTAATAAATATTTATGATAATTTTACTAGTATTAACTAAGATAGTGATGTCGATTATCCTATTAGAAATTATAAAATTCTTATAGATACCCTTATTTAATTTCATTATTAAGTAATAATTGAAATTACAAGGACACAGTTTAAACAAGGGGATGAATATAACACCTTGTGATTTTAGCATACATTTTTACTTTAAATAAATATAATATTTAATATATTTTAACCCATGAAAAACCAAAATAAAATTATCAGTGACCTAGAAAAATAATACTTTAATAAATAAAAATATATTAATCAATTAAGATTCTTACATAGTATTATTTCGTTGAAATAATTCAAAGTCCAAAAAATTATATTCTTAAAATAAGTATTTTTAAAATGTTTTTTATTTTAATTGGTAAATATTAGGGGATTATAATATATAATATTTAGAAACACGAACTAATATATTAACACTCAAATTGATATGAAATAATTTTAATAACACTTCGAATTTTAGAAGGGTCCTTTATTAATAAAAGTTGTTTTCTTTATATTTTTATTTTGAATTAATAGATAAATTTATAAAAAAATTTACTTTAATTTGTTAAGAAATTTTAATTAGGAATCTCAAAATCAGTTTATGGGGATTTTTTATGATTTTTATAAAAATGATGAATTTTAGGTGAATAGAAAAAAATACCATTTTTACAAATACAATCAGTTTTTTGAAGTCATTATCATATAATAGTATATTTAAAGTTTGTAAAACAGTTTTTATAGGTGAGATATATATTTAATAATTGATATAAATAATTAAAAATTAATATTTTGAATTTAGAAACCCATTTCTATCATTTCAGAACCTAACTGAAGTTTTATTCCAATTAAAGAACTATTTTTGATATTTTTCTTAAATTAAGTAATTAAAAGGTTATATTAATTTTTAAAAAAAATTTAAAGTCAAATAAATATCAATTTTTTATTTATAAAACAATAATTTCATTATAATCAATTTATCACATGATTTTGGTATAAAATCATTTTTAGTCTTAAAAATAATTTTCTCAAAAACTGTTTTTCTTTATGTTGCATACTTAATTTAAAATTATTTTTTGTCAAATATAAGAATTTAATATTTAAAATGGATAAAATAATTAATTATAATTTTCATATTATATAAAATTTTATTTCATTTTAGTCATAATGAAGGGTTACCATGGTAATTTTTCCCCCGTGATAAGGGTTAAAAGGGTTAATTAGGGTGTTAAACTAAGAGATAAGGATTTAAATCTTATGAAAAAATGTCTAAATTATATTTTTCTAGTGTGATTATACCTTAAATTATATTATCTTTTGAATATTTTTCATTTTGTTCCACTTTCCCTTCAAAATTAATTTAAATTATTTTAATGTTAAGGGTATTTACAAGGGTGCCAGTCCCCTCACATATAAAATATAAACCACTATCATCACTTATACACATAAATAAAGATGAATTATCTCAAAAAATATCTACAATAATACCTTAAAAACATCCTTATCCAAGATCTAGAGGTTTTGGTTTTCCCAAAATTCCCATCCAAGAATCCTAAAGGCATTTTTAAATGTAAGATTATCCATGGAAGAAGTACTTGTTCTTACCAAGATCTTTAATGTTTTTTGTTATTAAAACTTCTCTGAATGATCTATAACCATCTCAGAAAAATTAAATCAGTATATTTGATATGATGAAATATTATTACGTTAATATTAAAAGAATTTTTCTATCTCATATCCATCTAATGGATAATAAAAACGTCGCTCGTGCATATGTGCATAAAACCACCTCTATGAAACGATGCATTTAATTTTTGATCACTTCATTTGATGGATGGTTATAAATATGGATTTAATGTATATATATTATATTTATGACATAATCAATATTTCTTAAAGATGAAATATTATATAATTTCTTTCTTTTCCATCTGTTGGAAAATGGAAATGTCTCTCATGAGTACATGTCAGTAATAAAAAAATAGGCCTTCAACAGTACAAAAAATAGCCTTTATTAGCGCTATTAAAAGCATTGATAAAGGTGTATACTATAGTGCTCTATTACAGCACACTTCCCCACCAGTGAATTGTTCTATAAGAGCACACCAAAACACCAAAAACACTACTAAATCAGAAAAATATTTTTTAAATACAGAATTTAAATGTTGAAAAAACTATATTGGCTCGTTTGCTCGATTTTGACGACGTGGTGCACGTTCTAAACTAAAATGATACTTATATATTGAAAAAACATATTCAAATTCAAATCGATCACACCACTCATTAGATTGGGGGTGAATTATTCTTACATATCGTAAATGACTTAGGGGTCATTTTCATAAAGTATCAAAACAGTCCAAATGTGTTTTCTCAATTTTGAGTACGTCGCTGGTATTTTTAATAAAATGTCATTTTAAATTGGAAACACATAATTTAACTAGTACCAGTCATATAATGTATTGTTTTGATTTAATATTCCTTCCAACATGTCACAAATTACTTTTGAATCATTTTATTAATTTGTAAAGACAATCCAAGTGAATTTTCATAGTTTTTAGTGAGTGACACTTTTTGAACCAAGATGTTGATTTTAAACTGATAATAGACACATTGAGTCATACTAGATAAATTGTGTATCAAATTGAAGTGTTAATAATTCTTACACATAAAAATGACTTATGGATCATATTTCTAATGTATAAAAACAATCCTAATTAATTTTCTTGTTTTTGAGTAGGTGAGTTGTCATTTTTTCTAAAATTGATGTAAAATTTAAATAAAAAATATGTACATTGAGTCATATTCATCACACCGTTCGTCAGATTTAGATGTATCTAATCCTTACCCACACTAAATAGATTATTAATTGTTTATATAATGTTTTAAAACAATCTGAATGTGTTTACTCAGTTTTGAGTACACCACTTGTCTTTTTTACTAAAATGTCATTTTAAACTAGAAACACACACATTATCTAATACCGATTACATCGTCTATCAGTTTGACATGAGACCAATTCCTACACATCAAAAATTACATATTAATTATTTTCCAAAATTATCCAGAAAATATGATCACATTTTTTATGTTTTCAATGAGTGTCATTTTTTGAACTGAACTATTAATTTGAAACTGATAACGGACACATTGAGTCATGTCACGAACAATGTGCGTCAGATTAAGGTGAGAATCATTTTTATACATAACATATTACTTATGGATCATTTAACTAAAGTATAAAAATAATATGAATGTGTTTTCTTGGTTTTGAGTACGCCAGTTGTCCTTTTATTAAAATTGATGTCATTTTTAAACAAAAAGATGCACTTGGAGTCATACCAGTCACACCATGTGTTAGATTGAGGTATGGTTGATTAGTACACATCTCAAATGACTTATAGATTTTTTTTCAAAAGTATCAAAAAAATATGAATATTTTTTCCTCAATTATGAGTGCATCACTTGGTTTCTTTACTAAAATGTCATTTTAAACTGGAAACATGCACTTTGACCCATACAGATCACATAGTGCATCATTTTGATTTGAAACCAATTCATACACATTAAAAAGAAATTATGAATCAATTTAATATATTATTGAGAAAATATAAGTGTGTTTTCATTCTTTTTATGAGTGATATTTTTTGAACTAAACTGTCAATTTTAAACTGATAGCGGACACATTGAGTCATAGTGTTCACACTGTGCACCGAATTGAGGTGTAGATGATTCTTATACATCTCAAATAACATATGGATCATTTCTATAAGTGTAAAGGAAGTAAAAACCTCCATAAAACTCTTTTTACAATCATATTATACCCTATAATATTTTTTATAAAATAATACCTATTAAAAAACCATGTTTTATCGAAAAAACATTATAAAAAAACATTAACCAATTATTTTAGGATTGTTTTATTCATATCCTTGTGAATAAATTAGAGGATAAAAAAGAAGTAATTCATCATTAACTCTACCTTTATGTAAAATCAAATAAATTAATTTTAGTAACATACACTCGTCAGTTGAAATTTCGCTATAGGAACCCAAGACACCCTAGGATGTGCAAAACTATAGTTTCATATTCATATTCTTCCGTCTCCGATCTCTCTATTTCGTTATCTCCCTTCACTATATCATTTCTCTGGTTGTGTGGAGCATTGATCAGGAAGGATTTGGTGAAAACAGCGTGGTAGAGTTAATAACTAGTGTCAATGGTGTAATTCTCACAAATGGGAGGTATTTCCCCTTTTGGATAACATAATAAAGTACAATTTTTATCCTCATCAGATCATCTCCCAAACATTTATCATTGCATTTTTTTAAAAACATCCTCCATCACTTGGGGAAGTGCACCTATGTTTCTTGAAATACTCTAAGAAGTAGTCATCCATGGGATTACTAATGCTCAGAGTAGTACAAGGAACATAAAAAATATGGGGGATGAGCCTCAAGGAAACAAAATGGAATAATAACAGTTTGGTAGATGAGTTTGATGAGGATGACAATTGTACTTCATTATATTCTTTAAAAGGGTAAATTCCTCCTATTTGTGAGTATTAAATCATTGGAACAGGTTATTAACTCGATGCCTCTATTGCCACTAACTCTTTCAAGAAAACATCTTTACACAACTGGAGAAATGATAGAGTTAATGGCAGGAGAGAAATTGAGAGGGTGGAGACAGAAGAATCAGAATACACAACTACAGTGTTGCACAACCTGGGGGTCTTGGGTTGCTACATTTTAATTTCAGTTGGCGAGTGTATGTTTCCAAAATTAATTTATTTTATTTTATGTGGAGGTAGAGTTAATGATGAATTACATTCATTTTTATTCACAAATTTATCCACAAGGATCTGAATAAAACATTAATAAAATAATTGGTTGAGGATTTTTTATATGTTTTTCAATAAAACTTGGTTCTTTTAATGGGTTTTATTTTATTAAAAATGATAGGGTTTTATATTATTGGAAAAAGAGGTCAATGGAGGTGTGTAATTCATTCAAACTTACCTTGACATGCAATAAACCTGAACGGGGTTCACACCTTCCACCTTCAAAAACTATAAAATAGAGGTCACTTCTTATTCGATACATAGATAAATAATGGGAATCTACATAAATATTATATATATATGTTATATATATGTGTGTGTATTATATTAGTAACATTATTTGAATATAATTATATATATATATATATGTTTATTATATATCATAATTCAATTTATTTAAATATGAAATATATTATTCAATGTATATATATAATACTATTTATTCTAATGAAACTAAAAAAATACTACTACTAATAATTTTTAAATTATTTTAATTATAAATAATTATTATTTTGGGTAATTGTGTATAAAATATAATTATTTCAATTTTGGAAAGATTAATTATTTTAAAAAAAATGTTTATATAATTACATAATTTTATTATTTTGAAAGTAACCTGATTTTACTATATTATATTGGTTATCTAAGTATAAATTATATTACTATCAATTAAATGTATATATATTCCAAAAATGTATATATTGACCTAAAATGATGAATACCTAATTTTTTATAATATATATAATTTGATAACATGAATTCTATTTTTTGGATAAAATGATATAGAAACCTAACGATTCTAGGGAGGATATCTAATACACATTGACCTATGCTTGAGATTCTAGGGAGGTCCATAAAAAAGTTGGTATAAACTAGTAATACACATCCACAAGATATATCAACAATAAAGGAGAAAACACACCAACCCTTGAAATTTCTATCTCATACACATTTAAATTAATATATATATATCATGGATTCTATAATAAACATAATTTCAAAAAAAAATTCACATTTAAACACAATTTTTAATGAAAATAAATATAACCCCTTCCTGATTTGGAAATCCAAAACCATAATTTGAGAAAAAATAATTATAAAACCACCCTTACATTACATGTTCTGAAAATTCATATAAATAGATATAAAGATATATATTTACCTATATATATAGGTATGCATATATATCTTTATAAAATTAACATAAATTAAAAAAATATATATAGCCCTTATATAATAATATCAAAACATTGTAAAATAAATACTACACCATACCAAATTTTAAAATAGAGAGCCATTGAAAAAAAATATGGTATCACCCCTACTAATATTTATCTTAAAATAAAACAACACAATTAGGAGGAAATAAATTTTTAAGAAAGACCCATTATATTATAATATTAAAAGAGAAATTAAATAAATATATTCCCTTACATGAAGTATATAAAATCAAATTAAGTTGCTACTTCGCGTCATCATCAGGCTAAGAATGAATTTACTAAATCAATTTTCTCAGATCATACAAAAGAAATTAATTGAAAATAGTGAAAAAATCTGGCGTATATATATAGAAAACGAATAAAATTGATTCAAAAAATTTAAAATAACCAAAATAAAATATCCAAAAAGTAGTAAAGTAAACAATAGATCATAATCAAATGAAAAATAGTATATAATAATCGGAGCACAAATACAGAAAGCAAATTGGAGCCTAAAAAAGAAAATCAGAAACCCTTAGATCTAGATATTGAAATGAAAAATAAAGAAAGAAAATAGAAACCTACAAAGGAAAACATAGACATAACTCATTAGGTTAAAGAAAATCTGAGACCCTCAGATCCAAAATTTGATGTTTTCTTTAGAAACCCTAACTAAAACCGAACACTGGATATCAGATGATGTTTGAGAAACTGAAGGAAGTGGGTTTTTATGATTTGAGTGGATTTGTGTGATTTGAGGTTCAATTCATCGAGGAGTGCGGATAATGGGTGGCTTCCACGGAAAGATTATGATATCGCGGTGAGTTTGCTACAGGTTAGGTTTTTTAATAATATTGGGACACTTTTATCAGCACTTTTTATTTAATCCCTGATAATAGACATATATTTTAATGCTTTCTTAGTGTTGATAAATGTAGGTCCTTATCAGGGTTAAAAAAGTGCTGATAAAATCTATATTTATAAATTCTAAAGTTTTAGCACTAAAAAAGACTCATATCAGCACTTATTACTTAAGAGTTGAAAAAATATTTAGAATTATAATTATAAACAAAATAATTGTAAATATATATATATACTTAATAAACATATTCTAATATAAATATATTAAATATATTCCTTATTTAAATATATTTATTATAAATTTATTATTATTTAAATATATAAATATTTATTTTTAATTATATAAATATTCTTTTAAAATAATATTTATATAATTATATATATATATATAATAAATATGTATAAATATAAATATAGTAAATATATTCATTATTTAAGTAAATTTATTATAAAATTTACAATTATTTAAATGTATATAATTTTTTTATTTATAATTATATAAATACATTAAACAATTATTTATTTATAATTAAAAAAATATAATTTTTTAAATATAGTATGTAAAATTTTAAATATATTTATGAATAGATACTTTTTACAAATATTTTTCAACCATTATGAATGAATATGTAATTTTAAGTGCTTACATGTTAAAAATGATTGAATTTGAATAAATCAAAAATAAATACACTTTATTAATATTGAAAAAATGGGTAAGTATTGTGTGTGTACATTGTATATAAAAACCCATTAATTACATATATGTTAAATCAATATAACACACATTTTATTTATGTTAAATTGAAAAATCAAATGACAATAAATTATATGTCTATTACTCTATAAAATTAGTTAATATTTTTAATTCGTATTAATTACTGATTATATACCATTATTCACTAAATATAGCACATAAATTTTTTTAATATATAAATTGTATTTATATACATTAATATATATATATATACTATTTATTAACATTATCAATAATCATCTAATTAATAAAATATTTAATATTTTTCCCAATTTACTTATTATTAATTTAAATTTGTTTAATTTTCATTTTTCAAATCTATATATGTAATACAAACTATTAATTAGTATTTATAATTTATATATAATATAATCAATTTATTCATTTCTATCAATAATTATTTAATTAATAAAATTTGTAATATTTTTTTTAATAAACTCATTTTTTATTTTTTATTTATTTCAATATTTCATTTTATTTAGTTAGAACTTTATAAATGCTTAAAAAGTGGCGATAAGGATCTCCTTTTTGAGTGCCAACTGTATAGCACTGATAAAGGGTACCCTGTATCCATGCTTAAAATAAAGCACTGCCAAAGGGTACCTGTTATCAGCGCTAAAAATGAAGCGCTGAGAAAAGGTACCCTTTATCATCACTAAAAAGAAAGCACTGATAAAAATGACTTATATCAGATTTGAGAAAAAGTAATGATAAAGGTTTAAATTTATCATTGATTTCTTTAGCGCTGCTAAATACCAGCACTGTTAAACACTGGTTTTGTTATAGTTTGTGAACTATCCGCTTCCTGATGTGATGTAATTATTTTTTCATCACCAAATCACCTGTATGGTTATATAGATAAAATTAATGAATAAATGTTATATTTATGAAATAATTGGGTATTTTTTAAGATAAATAATTATCTACCTTATATTCTATCCATCTGTTGAAAAATTAAAATGCTACCTATGCGTATGTGCAGCTTACTACCTCCATGTAAAGCAATTTCATTTTCCATAACCTCCTTACATGGATGGTTATAAAAGTATAATTAACATATAAATATGATATATTTATAATATTATTAACATTATTTATTTAATGAAACCATGATGATGGTACGTTGACCCAATCCTAAGAATCAAATGAAAAATAATAGTTAATACAAAAATAATTGATTTTAACCAATAATTATGAGTAAATGGGTAAAAAAGTTATAAATAAATGATATATAGAAATAGATTTATACATATTTATCTGATATATATTAATACTAAATAAAAATTTATTATATAGGATTTCAGATTGTGTTTGAGGAAGCAAGAATCCAAGGTTAGGGTTTATGTTTTTATCTCACTATTAATCGATGTTGTCTATGCTTGAATATTATTTGGGATAATTATATTCTATTTATCTCTTAAAATAATAATAATTTATTAATATATGGTTATTTATAGGGATTATAATTATTATTTACATTTTACTCCTCTTTAATACTTAAATCCATTGAAATCTTGTTTATAATAAAATTTTACTTTATTTCTCATTTTTAGTTATGAACCTTTCTCTTCCGTATCCATATAGTTTATTTTTTTCAATAATTTTGTTTTATATAATTAAAATATTTATTAAGGGAAAATTATATTTACTTTTAATTTATATTCAATAGTTTTGAAATAATATCTTTATCATTTTCTACACGTGTCATTTTTGACTATATTTACAGAAATGTGAAAAAATGTTTTTTTAATGTTTACCAGTTGATTGAAATTTCCCAAAGTTATAGAAATTATTTTTTATAAATATTCCTTTGGATTTTTCAACTTTTCTCAAAGGAATAATAATCAAATTATTCAAGGAAATTTTCATTTTTAAAAGTTATAAAAAGAAAGGAATATTATTTTCTCAAAATCGTTGAAAAAGTATTTTCATTTTTTTAAGTTTATTTTATCTTCCAATATAAATTTTATTATTGAAGGAAAATTTATTTTCAAGATTTAGTTTTTTAAATAATTTTTTGAATAATTTTTTTAAATGTCTCTTTAACACCTTTTGAAAAGAGTTAAAAGTGGTTTATAACATCATTTTTATTAAAAAAATTAAAATTTTTAAGAAAATTATTTTTAAATTTTCCCTTCTATTATCCTCTAATTATAAAAATACATTAATTTACTTAAAATCCTTCAAATCTGAGAAATTTATTGTCTTTTATCATTCATTAATGATTTATATTTTCTACCTAATTTTATTCATAATCAATATTGTCAATTCCTTGAAGATATATTTTATATAACTCTCCATTATTCTTTTGACATTATATCCATATACATTTTTTTCCTAAAAATATTTATCATTTTAATATCTTATTAACCATATACCATTTCTACATATGGTTTTACAGAAAGGAAACTTACAAATAATTTTATTTTATCAACTTAGAGTATTGATATTTTGTATTTTTGATTCAATATGAATATTTATTTATTTTTAAGGTGTACTGATTTCATATTTTATTGATCAGTAAATAGATTAGGAATTCATTAGAGTTGTACTAGTGATGGGTGTGTCCCATAATTATATATCCCATCAATTCATTAGTAGGTCTCACAAGACAATATGTTCGGAATGCCTTGATTATTATTTGGGTATTGCCTACCAGATTATTTAAGATGTCTTTGCAAAGTATTTATGGTAATATTGAAATGTCTAACATTATAAATTCCATCATTGGTAAATTAGTTATTATTTTCCATGTGATTAATACAATTATATTTTCCGTGGATGAATTTCATGCTCAATTTATTGATTAAAATATATATGTATTGATTATTTACTCTTATATATTTCTTATTCATTATTTATTATATAATACCATCCTCTATTAACTTTCCTTTATTGATCATTTGAGATTACTCTTTATTTTTCTCTCATATCCCAAAGGTATTGATAAGGGATATTTATATGAACTCATTTAGGAATAAGAAACTTTTCAAGAAGTTTATATGCTATGATTTATTGTTTCAAATGTAATATAAAAATCATTTATGCATCTAATATCTCAAGAATTTAAACTATTTTTGTCTGGTAGGATGCAATCTATTGTATCTTTTACTATTACAATATAGCAAACATTAACTATAGATTATTGGAGTTGGGGTTATCATGTAACTCATCATGATGTGTTTTTTTAGGGTGGGGATTAAGCCTGTGATCTTGATAAAAAATTTAATGGAGAGTCCCAATGTAGAATGTAAATTAATCATGGGCTAGAGTAGGATATTAAAAATTGTATCAAAGCTAGTTCCCATCTGGTGCACCAGCAAGGATGTTGGACCCTCATACAGGAATTCCCACATTATTGGTAGAGGTTAAAAACACCCATTTATAAGGTGGTTTGGATACCACGTACTTTAATAAAAGTTTCCTATGGGGGAGGATTAAGCACATGAGCATAAGAAAATCAAATATTCAAGGGTGATACCCAAAAAATACTATATTTTGATCATAGGTTTGAATGGGTCTTTAAAAATTATATTAGAGCCAATTCATAACTAGTGTATTATTGAGGATTTTGGAACTTCCTAGGGGGGTCATTCCCACATTATAGGTAGAGGTACATAGATAACCCTGTATATAATTTGTTGTAGATAGATAACCCATAAAGTCATATTTTTTGGGGGTGGGACCGAAGAGCAGGAGATCATGAAAAAAATCCATGGGGAGAGGTCAAATGAAGAAATATCTTGATCATGGGTTGGACTGGTCTATTACAGTACCTAAAATGGGTCATGGGTGAAAGAAAGTGAAAGTTAAATGAGACTATAAAGGATAATTTCTATATGATGTTACCATAATGTTGATAGGTATAGGTATTTCATTGTTGGTAAATGATAAAATTATTTATTCCAATTAGGTCGGTGAGTTTTCACCACTAACCACAACCATAATAAATATTTTCACTATTGATACCTGGAAATACCAAGAGTATAATAGCGTAAATGAGGTAGGAAGATAATGTTTTCCCCTAGTAGACTGACCATGATAGGTAAATCCCCGTGTCGGTGGTAATAAATAGAAAAAAGAACAATCCACAGGCCTTAGGAGTCAACCTAACATTCCAATTTTTAATAGATGTTAGAAACTAGACAAATGTAATGGTGTGGCCAAGTATTTTTGTATTCCTTAATCCACTAAGACTAACTATAAGGATGCCTAGATACCTTTCTTTCTCTAAAATAATTAGTGCAATCAACAATTTAATAATGAGATCCCCATGGGGAACCTCCATGATCAGGATGATTATCAAGATGACCCCATCACACCTCCTATGGAGTTTCTTTAATTAAAGACTCTTTCTTGACCAACATTAAATGAGGCATGGTGTTATTATAACCCAATTTTGGGTCCAATAGTCCTTCTGGCTCCACATATAGTTGAACAACATAATTTTACAACTTTATACAATGGCTTCTCCACTTCATTGGTGAGCTGAAAAACAAGGGTATAAACACATGAGGAATTATCCTAGGAGGAGTTGATTCATACCTTTTCCACTCACATGGTGGCCATTGAAATGAAATGAGTTTCAATACACCCTAAAAGGAATCCATAACCAAAATGGTTGGACAACATACCCCTTTTAATAATTTTAGTAATATAATTTTTACATACTTTAATGGAAATGGTGACCCAAAACATGACCTCACACACTTTTCCTCTCAGTGTGTCTTAATATTTGGAACTCTAGATTAGTAGGATGCAGTAAAATATCACTGATGCATTAAAAAATTAAAAGTATTTGTGTTTTTATGGTACATAAATATGACCCTAGTGTCCATTACCATCTATGAGGATCTCTATCAATTGTCCCTCTACGAGTTTAACTCAACTATACATTGGATTAGAAATAGATATACCATTATGTGAAAACTATAAGAGAAATATAGTGTCACCGATTTCATTTCCTGATGGAAAGGGTGGAGTAATCTCTTGACATTTAACACCCATGAGAGTTTTTATTATCAATTTTAATGGATAATGTTTCGATGAGTTGGTTATAATTCTAGTATCCCTAAAGAATCTGTATAGATTCTAAAAAATAACCACGGGGAACTAAATCTAGAAAAGTCTATGTAGAAGACCAATAAAAAGTATCTTACACCATCTCCCTCAACTATACATAAGTATGGAATAACATAAATAGTTTTTTTAATGTAAACTCTGAACCCTCAACAAATCCAGTTCTAGGTGGCCGAAAAAAACTCATCAATTAATAGATATTTTCATGAATGATAACCCAAAATTATATCAAGGAAAGATTATTGGTCCCTTCACTGACTAGAAGAATAGGGTTTAATCATTTATGAATAAGCAAGTTCATGGATTATTTATATATGATATAGAAAAGAACTATCTTTGTCTTCCAATAATTAGAAATACATAACTAATTGAGATGAAAAACTATACAAAATATTACCCCTATCATAGGTTACCTGGAAAAACTATCCAAGATTTCATCATCTTCAAGGATTGGATCTCGAAGATGATAGATAATGGAATACTTGAATTAGGTGATCCTTAAGTGCATGTAACATGCATTTCCACAACCCCATATAATGATGATGATGGTTTCTGGGATTGTAAATGGGTTTTGTGTAAGGATGTACAAAAGTTAAATAATATTCTAGGTTGAATGTTTTTGAATTTGAGATAACTCAAACATGAAAAAATTATTCAGCACCCTCCAAAACCAATTTATCATTTTTGGTGACACCATCAGCTTCACAGACCTTCAGAGCTCAAACAATTCAACACTGATATCTAAAGGGTAGCATAGGTCCCTTGATGGTACCAAATATGATATGAAATCTCATAGATCTCATGCCCATCTCATTAGAATGAAATTAAATTGTATATAAGGTAATAATTATTTTATATAATGATAAACACAATTTTATGCTACGAACATCATCATTTTAGTATTCCATTGTAGTAATCCCATGGATAAAGAATACCCACAAAATCCTCTAGAAACATGTCATAGAAACTCTCGAGCCTAGGGAAGACATTCCTCAAGCATGAATGACACCCAAAGTGCTATCCTTAAAAATATTGTTTATGTTTTTGAGAAAATAAGGGAAGCATTGATCCAATCTCATTTATAAGAGACATATACTATTGGTATTTCTAGAGTGTATCTTCTTCTCATTCGAATAGTAGATCATATAGATGTGTCAAAAACATCCATCCATCGATATAATTTAGTTGGTGATGGCCAAGAACCTCCTCCCCAATAATCTAGACCTTCTATACTTTTGGTCAAGGAATAACACCTTGGGAATAAAATCATAACCTTGAAATAAATGTTTTACATTTTCAAGAACCTCACTGATATAATTGATCTCTCTTATTAATTAAAGAATTTCTCTTATCAAAGTCACTTTGCGAGGAACCTAATGAAACCATAAATAGACCTTTAGAGTTTGAGACTAAACTGGTTACCAATAAAACATATCATGTAGAATAAGGAAAGCATGAATAATTTCCAATCATCATATATTTTTCTATAGAGGATATGGGATTAATCATATAGTGACATATATGTTCCATATATGTTTTATGAAAGATAAATGGTTTTTATGTGTTCCAATTCGTGAGGAGTATTTTCTCCAGGATAAATCTTGTCCCAAGGAACCAGTTTTAATGCCTTCCTAAGGAGGCCTTGTTCACACATGTATACAACCATCTCTTCATATTATCGTTGATACCTGAAATACTCCCTTAATGGTATATTAAGGGTGTTACATGGTGATTTTATACATTTTATTAATGTGGGACATGATATATACACTCAAGGTTCCATAAAAGTATTTAAAATTAACCCCAGATCAAGGGAAAAAACACATCAATGTCCCTAATGACCTGACAACTTCCACAAAGAAATCTTAGGATGGCTTGAAAAGAATTTTTTTACTACCTATAGAACATCATGATGAGACGAACCGAAATATTGGGTATCACATAATTATGATGGAAAAAGAGGAATGATTCTATACCATATATTTCTCATATGAGGGATAACTGGGTAAAAATCTAGAGGAATTATATCCCAGTGTGTGTTGAAGAGTTAACCCACTACCACATAGCCAGTTTATTTTCTATGTATATAAAAGAATGAGAAAAAATAATTGGAGGTTGATTGAGCCACAATGTTTTGATATTATAGGATGGTTTGATGAAATAAATTTCATGAAATCTATCATCATAGTTTATAAAAATTCAAAGAATCAAACAACTATATTTGAAAGTTCCTATCTCACATGAGAAGATGATGCCACCTAGAAACAGCATATGCTTGGGATATTGAATGCGCCCTACAAACCTCATGCTTTTGATGAGAAAAAGTTTGATGAGGCTGCTCCCACATTTGAATATAAGGTTACCACTACCATTCATGAGTTTATATAATTGAACCTTTATGATTACTTTAAAACATTGACCCCACTAGTCTAGAGGCGGTTCCTTACATTATTACATTGGCATAGATACAAGTATTAAATCCCAAAGTAGTGTTCAGTTTAACAATCTTGGAAAATAGATTTCATACATGAACCTTACATTATAATTAAAGACATAAAATAAAATATATATAATCGTTTTATAAATCCATTAATTTCCTATCTAAATATTCTATATCATCCATAATACAAATACTGACATCCAATGAAAATAAAAGATAATAAAGGGATGATCTCATATGCTCAGTAAGGGTAAGAATACAATGAAATATATTATTATAAAATAATCATAAACCTTAAAGAAAGGTGAATAATTTAAACATAATTCACTAAAACATAATTCGAAAAAAATATGGCAATAAAAAATAAAATAATTCTATATAAACATTCACATGGATATTCTACTGGTCGAATAACCACTTGTAATATCAATAACTAATATCATAATCTTGGAATTCATAATATCATACATCATAAACATATCATCAATTATTCTTCCAAGATACCATATGTAAATGGTTAAAGAACCAAATTAGTTTCTCTCATTAGACCTATCAATGCATTGAGGGGCTATAGAGGGACCCACCTAACACTTACTAAGTCTCATGAATTCCTCATATAAAAGAGGATGAATCTATGGTATCAAAATAACACATCCATAGTCAATAATATCATAAAACCTTTAATAAAATATGTTAGATTTTATAATAATAAATAAACATCATTTAAGAATAAAATCCAACAAAGGACGTTGAGATAAATGAAAAAATATTATAAGATCATTAATAATTTCTTACGAGAAATACCAATTTTTATATTGAAGTAATTTTAAAGTGGAAAAAATATAAAAAATAAAAAATTTAATTAATATACTCTTTTAGTCTTTTAAAGAATGTTTTTCTCATGCCGTAAAAGTTAAAAAACAAAAATTCCATCTGTATTTTTTTGAAAAGGTTATAAAGTGCCTCCTTTTCAAAATGACAAAAACATTTTTTTAATAACATTTCATTAAAATTAAAACATGGGTAAAAATTACATTAAAAAATTATATAATAATGGTAAGAATATTTAAAAATATATTTTTAAGAAACATGGAAAGGTATGATAAATATGTCCTAGTAAATACTTATGTAAAATAAATCCTGGATAATAATGAGATTATGAATTTTACCCTTACCTTGTACTTTCCTTTAGTTGAAGCTGAGTTAATCTCATATATAATGGTTTAATCATGTTATTATATTTTACCAAAACTATATATATATTCATGATATCATATATGATCCTATTATATCATTTTGTTAACAATATTTCATTATTACCATTGTTCCAGGTGTTAACTACTTCATTTTCTTATGTTTTTTGTCATGTAAGTAATATTTGTTATGCATGTGATATATTTTATTCATATAAAATAATTATATTAAGTTAATAAATATTATATTCATTCCCCAATATATATTTTTTTATAATCATTTTTGATTGGTTAATGTGAAGAATGAATCTCATCGTGTTGTGGAGATGGTATGTTGTAGGTACGCCTGAGTGATGATATAATTCTATTATTAGTAAATTGGTAGGGAATTATATGGTATATTAATTATAAATAATCAATATCATTTCATATTTATTATTTTATCTACTAAATTCTTCATTATAAAACTTCAAATAAAGTAGCGATGAAAAACAAATTACACCACAATGTGAAGACAGTAAGTCGTACATATGGACATAAAATGATATTGTTTTACATATGATGATTAAAATAAAGAATATGGATGTCCCATAATCAAAATAAAATATTATAATGTATATGTTACTTGTTTTATTACTTTATTTTGTAAACAAAATAGGATGAGGGAGTAGAAGAATAAATGAACTTAAATGATTTGGTAAAACAATTACCTCTTCTTTGATAGACTTCATTTGGATATCATCTTAGGGAAATTAGGGTCAGTCTTTTTAGAATACCAAGACCTAAATAACATAACTAATAATGTTCTGAGGATATATTTCCATGGTTTTTTCAAGCTATAAGTCACAATGTGGTGTGAGGAAGTGAGAGAGGATGGTCTTTTTTATAAGAAAGGAGAGGGGGCCTCTTGGAATTATTTAAAATATTAAATCAATATAAATTTATTTTAAATTTAAAATAGATAAATAGTAGGTTATTAAAATTTATAATATGTATGGATCTCAATAATCTCAACCAATGTTTTTTATACATGTTTAGGTCATAATTTTATCCTTAACTTTTGGCTTTAACCCTTAGTTAAACCCTTTAACTCTTAACATGGAAACTTAGTTTTTTACACTTTAGGGTTAATATAGTCACTATAAATTTCCAAAATGACCCCAAATTGATCATTTATGAAATATTTAACCTTATTATATTTACTTGGAATAATTATATATTTTTATGAATATAAATCATTTAATGAAATATTATTTACTTTAAAGTATCATTTATTTGTATTTTGATATTATTCAATATTTGTTTTTTTAAATATCATAAAAACAAGAAAACATAAAAAACACTTACAATTTTTCACTAATATGTATAATTTATCTAAAAAATTCATTTATGAAATTAATTATGTAAAATTATATTCATTTTAATGATTTTAATATCATTTATATGTTATTTCCATTTATTAAACAATTACTGCGTCATTATTATAGAAGACTTTAATTAAAGTAAATATAATCTAAAAATTAAAAATAAATTATCATGATAAATATAAATTTATTATATTTCAATTTAAGATTTAAATTTGAATTTATATTATGTGTATCCAAGTATTAAAAAAGAAATACTTAATAAAAAACATGAGTATGGCATTTTTTACTTACCTTTAATTAAAATATTATAAATGTCATATTATTACCCAAGTGGTTCAAAAAAGACTTAATTTTGGTCTATGGTTTATTTTTTTTAAAAACACTTATGAAATTAAATTAATACCAGTGTTAGGGAAAATTTATAATACTATAAAATTATTTTTACCTTTAATTACTCGATTTACCCTTAACCGTGGTAAATAAAAATTTACTAAAGTTAATATTAATAATATGAAAATAATTATGTTTATCTTCATAGACTATAAATATTATACTAATTACAACAATTTATTTTATTTTTTCCAAATTCAATTCACAAAATTTTCTAAATTATGTTTAACACAAATCCCACAGATGTGGGGAGTGGGTAGGTAGAAGAAAATGTTCAACATTTCAATACGTATTTATATCTAATTTTAGTATAAAAATGACTCTAAAATACTAAATTTGATTTATATAAGTATTATTAATCTATTTTTTACTTTAAAAATAAATTTAAATTATAATAATTTTTGAAACGGAATGTTAGTTTTTTAACCACAATGCAGTATTTTTCACTATCCATCAAAAAATGGAACTTCTAAAAAAATACCAAAAATTAATCCTAAGTTATTTTTGATATTAAAAATTCAAAAATTAATTATATTTTCATAAAAAATCAATAGAATTTACAAAATTTAATTTTAAAATTGGAGTTCCATTAAAATTTGGTAAAATTTCCCTTAAAAATATAGTTTTTATGTATAAAATAAGATTTCATCTTAGATAATTATATTGAAAACACATAAGATAAATAAAATATACATAAGATTCATAATTTGGTTAATACTATTCATAATCTCTATTTAAATATCTAGGTTAATAGATCATGGAGTTCTTGAACTCAGTGTTGCATGCAACACAAGATATTGAATCTATTTTGAAAGAAAATGTTCAATGAAATCGTGGGGTGTTACATTATTCACTCCTTAAAAAATTACATCCGAAATTTTCCAAAATATAAACTCCTAAAATGATTCGGGTAGTTATTCATCATAATTTCATCAAGTTCCCATGCTACCTCTTCTGTTTTATGTTTTCTCAAAAGAAGCTCAACCAATCGAGTTGTTTGACTCTTTAACACTTTTTCACTAGTGTCAAAAATTTTGATAGTCTCTTCACAATAAGATGGATCAGTTTCCATTTATATTTCTGTATAGGCAAGTACATGCATTGGGTCTTTCATTTTTTTTACTTAATAGTGATATGTTGAACACATCATTAACTTTAGAGAGACTTGGAGGCATTATTAAATGGTATGATACAACTCCAATTCATTATAGACTTTAAAAAGTTATGATGTACCTAGGATTTAATTTTCCTTTCTTACCACATATAATAACACCTTTTTTATGTAGATACCTTCATGAAAAAATGATCTTCCTCTTGAAATTCCAAATACTTTCTTCATTTATCAGCATAGTTCTTTTCCCTAATTTGAGTTGCTTTGATATGGGTTTGAATAATATTCACGTTTTCTATTTTCTCCTCAACAATTTTTGGGCCTACAAGTTTCCTTTCACTAATATCATACCAAAATGTTGGTGTACAAAATCTCTTTCCATATAATGCTTCATAATTATCCATATGAATACTTGAATGAAAGCTGTTATTATAAGAAAATTATACTAAATGTAAATACTAATCCCAAATACCTTGAAAGTAAATTGATAAAGATCTCAACATGTCTTATAAATATTGAATAGTCCTCTCTGATTATCCATCAGTTTTGGGGTGGTAGGCAGTGATAAATTAAGTTTATTATCTAAGGCCTTATAAAGATTTCTCTAGATTTGTTTTGTAAAATAGGGATCATGATCAAACACATTCAATATATGTACACTGTGAAGTCTTAAAACATCGATAATATATATTTTTATTGAGATTTCAAGAGGTAAATATTCTATAATACCAAGAAAATGTCATGATATGGTAATAAAATCAACAATAACCCATCTCTCACCATTCCTTTTAGGATGAATTAGTACCCTCATGATAAAGTACTTCGTAATATAACCCCTTTCCACACAGGTATATGAAGAGGTAGCATGACTCTTCTAGTATGGTTTCTTTTAGCCTTCACTTATTGACAAACCAAACAGCTTAACACAAAATAAGAAATTTCACACTTTATATATTGTAGCCAAGAATGTTCCTTCAAATCTCTATAAATCTTAGCCCTACGAGGGTGTATAGATAAATTTGAGATTAGAGCATCATCCAATAATTCCTTTTTAGCTCAAATATATAGGGAAAAAAATGAAAATTCCCAAATTTCAAAATTCCAGCATCATATAAAATTTTTATAAATTTAGCATCATCCACAACATTAATTTTCTATTGAAAAAACTCATAATTTGACTGAAAACTTTTTATCCATTCTAGTACATATAGGGTTTTAACCATTAAAAAAATTACTGATGTTTCACCTTATTTGATAATTCGCATATCCATCGTTACTAAATCTATAAAAATAGGATCCCTTTAAATTCTCATTTTGTTTAGAACTCTATGGTCTTTCCAACTTAAAGAATATTCCACCTTATTTTCTTTCACAGGGTGTTAGTGTATTGAGAAATCACAATCCTTGAGTTGCTCAAGCCATCTCCTTTTCCTCATATTGAGTTCCATCTATGAGAAAATATATTTCAAACTCTTTTGATCTGTATATATATTACATATTTAACCATAGATATAAATTGTCCATATCTTTAGAGAAAATATTACCACTTCAAACTAAATATCATGAGTTGGATAGTTCTGTTCATGAGTTTTTCACTTGTTTGATTCATATGCAATAACTATATCATTTTGCATAAGGAAACAACCAAGTACTCTTGTTAATGAATCACTATAAATAAGAAATACATCATTTAATTATGGTAAAGTCAATATAAGAGCATTGATTAATCTTCTATTCAGTTCTTCAAAAACACTATTTGCATTATTTTTTCTATAAGAACTTAACCGCTTTATGTGTGAGTTTGGTTAATGGGTTATCGAATTGGGTAAAATTCTAAATGAAACACCAATAATAACCCATTAAAGCAATAAATATGTGTACCTCAATTATGATCATTGTTGCAGGCCATTATTGTAATGAATTTGTCTTTATAAGATCAACAATTTTCCCATCCATGGAGACAATATGTCTATGATAAGAATTTTCCCAAAGCCATAATTCACACATGATAAATTTACCATATAACTCTTCCCTTCTGAGAGTCTCAAGGATGAACTGTAATGAATTATCATCATATTCATAATTTTTAGAATACACCAGAAAATCATAAATGAATACCAAAATAGAATCATCATGACATTCCTTGAATACACTTTTCACTAGATCCATAAAAAATGAGGGTGAATTAGTCAATCAAAATGTAATTACTGTAAATTCGTAATTTCCATACCATAGCTAAAAATATGTCTTCAGAATGTCTTTCTTCTTCATCCAGAGTTTATGATATCCATAATTAAGTTCAATCATTTAATCTAATTGAGCTCCATGAAGTTGATCAAATAAATAATCGATATGAGGTAGATGATACTAGCTGTTTTTTGGAATAAAAAAAATTTCCCTATAATCAATAAATAGTCTCATGGATCCATATTTATTCTTATCTGGAAGACATTTTTTTCATTTTCAAAGGCATGTTTAAGGGTTTACGGTACCCAATACAGGACTTCACCACCACCAATTCACCACTTTAAACCATCTAGATCAACATCAAAATTCAAATTTCAAAACCCAAAAGAGAAATCATGAGACTCCTCAAGCCGCGCACCAACCGTGGTACCGCGCACCTGTATTCTCACCTATCCGCATCAACCATAGAATGACATCATGAACCAGGCTCCTCCACGCACCACCATTCACAACGAGACATCGGCGGAACCATTCGTCGTCTTCGTTGCCGGATCCTGATCATGCAAGATGTCGACGCTCTACCGATATGGACCTAGAACGCTCCGAAGAGTATGCAGTGAAAAACCAGTCTGACACCCGTAGGACTGACCAGTAGTGCCATCAAGCGTCACCACTGGAGCAAAGAGCCGGTGAGGCCAACCACCGGTAAGCATTGCCATCCCGTGCCAGAAATCACCAGGAGGAAAGATCCAAGAACAAATTCAAAAATCACACTTTGAAAATTCAAAACTCAAACCTTAAAACCCTACGCGGATTAAACTCCAACATTCAGATTCATCAGCACAATATCATCACCATCAAGGAATCAAGTTTCACCAAACACAAGGGAGCAGGAAACTGCTGCAAGCTAGAGGAAACCCACTACCCAGATCTCGTCGCTGCCATCCTTTTTGACCTTGAGAGCCGCCGCAAAAAACCAACAGCCCACACCAGAAGAAATTCCAATACCTCAGGCGAATGGATATGGATTCGGTCTCGGGCCGACACCACGCCACCAACTAAAACCATTCCAGCGAAATGAATCGGGTGAGCAGTGCAAGCAATGGTGAGCGGGAGAGACGATGGGAACCCTGAAGCCACGAAAACTGAGGAACCGCCAGGACTCGCCGAGCAGATAGAAGGCCGCTGTGAAAACCCTATGGAAAGAGGCAGTGACGAGGAGAGTGCCCTATACCACTGTGCCCCTTACGGGCCCATTTCCTCCATATTTATTCTTGAAAATGAAAATAGGGGCTCCCCATAGAGAATCACTAGGGATAATAAATCTCTTTTTATCCAACTCTTCACATTTTTTCTTCAACTACACTAATTATACTATATAATTTTTATAGGGTGTCTTTTATACTAGTCTTGCATGAGGGATTAAATCAATAGAAATCCAAACATCCTAATATGAGGGGTGTCCCCATAATTCCTCAGGAAATACATCAATGTATTCTTGTATATTGCGTACATATTCAATTTGAAGATTATGTTCTCCATTTATAGATGTTTTTTTCTCTTCCTCCCCAATAATTTCATTCAGTAAAGCTATTAGGGGTGGATCTAGGTAAGAATCAAGTGATTAAGTTTCTACATTAAATACAAGGGATTATTATTCTTTCTAAAAAATAATAATTACCTTCTTCTTTCAATAAATTTTTTTATCATATTTTGAAATTCAATCCATACCGAGGATTATATAAAATTCAATAATTGGTATTATAACAAGGTCAACAAATAAAGTATGATTAAGTGTCATAAAGGGGATTAATAGACATATCATTATTTTAGTAAGACTTCCCTAAGGAGTTTTGACTAAAAACTCATTTTTTAAATCTAAAGGAAAATTTCTAATTTTATTAAGAAACTGGGAATATATTAAATAATGCGATGATCTAGAATCCAAGAAATCATTGGATAAGTTTTAAGAGAATATTAAAGTACCTTTCACCACATTATTAGTAACTTTAACCTCAATAGTTGTTATCACATAAGCTTGGCCTTTCGCCCTTGTATTTTTATGGGTAAAATCTCATTTACCCTTAGTAAAATCATTTTAATAATGTGAAATTTATTTAAAAATTTTGCATTGAACATTGGTATCTTCTTTCTTTACATAGGAATCAAAATTCTGGTGTCCTTTATCTCCACACTTGTAAAAATCTCCCATTCCATTCTAGCAAGAACCATAGTGTTTCTTCCCAAAATTATTGTAGGATGGAAATTTAGTTCTACCATTCATACACTTTTCCTTATTTCCTTTTTCAAAAGTTTCAAGGACCCTATCATTCTCTAGATTTCCTTCAAATTCATAAGACATAGATAATTCCTTTTATGTCTTGATATCACAAGATACTATATCATCATATGATTAGAAATTTTGGGAGACCAATGCCCTATAAAGGAATGGTTTTAACCCATCAATGAGTCGATCAATATTAATCATTGGATTTTGAATGTAATCAGTGGAATGAATTTTTAACCTTATGAAGTTAGCTTCATACCTTGAAACAATCTCATCCTCCTTTTCCTCAAACTCAGAAATTACCTCTCTATATATTCTCACTATTCTTAAAGAAATAATTTTAATATGAAAATTTCTTTAAATTCCCTCCATTCATGTTTCAATTTCATTATCCTTCTTATTTTTTAATCAATGACTACCATTTATCTACATCTTTTAAGAGATGGTAGATTTCAATAACAAACATCTCCCTTTCATTACTTATCAAATAAATACATATCTTCTCTAAGGAAATTATCCATTTCTCAGCTGTAAATGGATTTTAGACCTATTGAATAATGAAGGTTTTTGTCTAATTGAGTGTTATAATATTGTTCCACGAAATTTTGGTTCAGGGTAGTCTAAACAGGTAAGGTTATTATTCATAAACTGAGTCATTCGTTGTAGTAGTTATAAGATATTAAACACTAGTTGTAGCTCCAAATCTAATACCATTATCTTTAAAATTAGGTAAATCCCTACATAGATTGCGTGAAATGATATGGTTTCCATTCCATCCACAAAAAAACCATTTATAAAAAATTGTATACACTAGATTTAGTTATGAATCATAATTCATAATTTCGAACTTGTAAAATATATTACAAAAACTGAAAATTTTATGCATATCAAATATCATAATCATAAACATGATTTCGTTGGGGGAATATTTGATTTTAAATCCTTCATAATTAATTTTAAGGAAAATGTGAATCATCCTAAGCATATACCCAGAAGGGTCAAACCAGGTGCGTAGTAAGGCATGTTGTCATGAACTAGGTTACACCGAGTCAGGTCCGACACACCTTATTAGAATTTTTACTAGTAGATACATTTGTACCAGAACCAGTTCCACTAGTATTATCTAGGAAAAGATTTATTTCTATGAATACCCACACAATATCTCCCTTAAAAAAATTATAGTATGTTCTTCAATACTTATCATCAAAGTCTACCTTAGGGTTATGTTCCCTAATATATGTTTTCTAAATAAAGTTTCCAAGGTTTCTACTAAAATTCATTTGATACCAACCGTAACACCCCAACCCCAGTATCCTAGAGCCAGTGCTTTACTTTATTATATTTTCATAGATACGAGTGTTGAATCCCAAAGGACCGATCAATTTATAAGTCTTAGAGAATAGATTAGATACATTGTCCTTAAATTACAATTGAAAACATAAAATAAAACATATAAAATCATTTATGAAATCCATTATTTTCTATGGTAAACCCTACATATCAGTCATAATACACATCTTGGCATCCTGGGAAAATAAAGATAAGAAATGGGTGAGATCTTATGATCAATAAGGGTAAGCGTACAACGAAAGCTGTTATGAGTAAAAAATAATAAACCCTAATAAATGGTGTATAATTGAAACCTAAGACACTTAAAAACAATATTGAACATAATATATAAATAATAAATCAAATAACTCCATATAATCTTTTACATGGAAATTCTACTAGTCTAATAATCACATGCAATATCAATAGCTAATCTCATAATTAGGGAATGCATAATTCCTAACATCATAAACATACCATCAAGTATTTGTCTAAGAAACCACATATAAATGGGTAAAAACCCAAACTAGTTAGTCTCATGAGACATACTGATGCATAAAGGGTCTATAGCGGGCCTCACCCATCACTTACTAAGTCCAATACATTACACATATAAAAAGGTTTAAACATAAAAGACATGAACATTAATATTAAAACTATCATATGAAATGTTAATATATTGACCATAAGCGATGAATGGTATAAAAAAATAAATCCATAATAAAAATTATCATAAATAATTAAATAAAATATGGTAGATTTTATCATAATAAATCTAACTAAATTAACCATAAAATCTCACAAATTATGTTGACATAGATGACAATAATCGAAAAATCATTAAAAATTTATTAAGATAAATGCCCCTTATTATATTTAAATTATTTAAAAAGGGGTGAAAACTTTAAAATAAAAATTTATTAGTGAAAATAATCTTCTAATCTTGTAGATAATGTTTCACTGAAGTCTTATAAGTTAAAAAAATAAAATTCCTTCCGTATTTCATAAAAAAGTTCATAAAGTACCTCATTTGAAAAATGAAAAAAACACATCCTTTCAAAAAAAATTATAAAGAGTCAAACATGGGTAAAAATTAATTTAAAAAATTATAGAAGAATAGTAAGAATATTTTTAAATTCATTTTTAAGAAACACAGACATTGATGATAAATATGTAATAGTAAATACATTCATATAAACAATCCTGGATAATAATGAGGTTGCAAAGTTAACCCTTAACTTGTTATTTCCTTATGATGAGGGAATGTTAAACTATTGTATAATGGTTGAAGCATGTTATTAAATTATACACAAACTATATCCATATTTATGTTATAATATATGATTTTATTATATAATTTTGTTTATAATATTTCATTATTACCATTCTTTCGAGTGTTAACTGTTGCTTTTTCTTATGTTTGTTTTTTCATCTAAGTCTTGTTTTTTATTGAAAGGATATATTTATTCATTTAAATAATGAAAATAAGTTCATAAATTTTATATTTACTCATAATATATATTTTTTATAATCATTCTTGAATGGTTAACATGGAGAATTAATCTCATCGTCTTATGAAGATGGTAGGTCGTATGTACGCACGAGCGACGATATCATTCCATTAATGTTATAATGGTAAGGAATTGGACGGTATATTAATTATAAATACAAAATATAATGTATTATTTATTCATTTTATCCATTACATTCATCATTATATCCTTACAAATAACGTGGTGATGAAAAACAAATTACACCACAATGTCGAGACGGTAAGTCATATGTATGCACGTATAGTGATGCTATTTTTCATAGGATGGATAAATGGTGGAATAAAGTTGTACCATAATAATAATAACATATCATAATATATATGACACTAGATTCATTAATATATTAATGAATAAATATAGGAATAGGAAGTAGAATCAGAAATGAACATAAATGAATTTGTAAAACATTTACCTCTTATTTAATGGACTTCCTTCAGATCCCCTCTTAGAGACACCAAAGTTGGTGTTTTTAGAAGAACAGAACCTATAAAACTTAACTAAAAATATTGGGAGGATAAATAGGTAGTTCGTGGTCTATCTATAAGTCTCAATGTGGTGCGAGGAAGCGAGGGAGTAGTTTTCTTTTTATTAGAGAGGGGAGGGGCCCTCTTGGATTCTTTTAGAATATTAAATTAATATAAATTTATTTTTGATTTTAAATAGATTGAAATTGATTTTTTAAAAATATAATATGATATTTTGTATAAATTATTAAAAACATTTTTTTCTCATGTTTTGGTCACAATATTGATCTTACCTTTTGGATTTAGCACTTAGTTGAACCCTTTAACTCTTACCGTGACAACTTGGAATTTTTACTCTTTAGGTTTAATATAGTTACTATAAAATTAATAAAGAACCCAAAATGAATCATTTATGAAATATTTAATATTATTCTAGTTAATTTACTAATTTTTTAATTTCTTATAAAATTTATATCATTTGATATTTTTTAATGTATCATTTATGTGAAATTTGATAATATCAATTATTTGTTTTTAAAAAAATATCTTGACAACATTATAACTTCATAAAAACACTTATAATACATCAATAACATGTCTAAGTTGTTTATAAAATTCCTTTATGTCATTAATTTTTTCAAATTATATTTATTTTGGTATTTTTATTAGCATTTATTTGAAATTTTTTTAATTAAATAATTACTACGTCATTATTATGATAATCTTTAATTAAATTATTTTACTATTAAAAATTAACAAAAAATATCATGATTAGGATAATGTTGTTATAATTCAAATTAAAATTTATTGTCTAATTTATGTTCTATATAAGCATGTATAAAAAATTTAATACTTATTAAAAAACATGAGTATGAAAATTTTAACTTATCTTTAAATAAAATATTATAAATTTCATATTCTTTCCCATATTGTGTAAAAAAGGTTATAATTCTATCGTAAAGTTGATTTTGGATGAATCCCACTTATCCAATGAAATTAGAATAAGTGTTAGGGTAATAATATAATAATATAATGTCATAATCTTATTTTTACCTTTAATTACTTGATTTACCCTCAATTATGGTAAATAAAAATTTACCAAAAATTCTATCCGTAATATAAAAAAATTAAGTTGAACCTATTAGAATATAAATATAATACTTATTAAAAATGTTACAATAAATTTTAATAAATTAAATTCAAATAAGTTTCTAAATTAAGTTTAACACTAAACTTGTAGGTGTGGCGAGTAGGCGGGTTAAATAAAACTTTCAATAGTTCAATAAATTTTTATATCTAATTTAAATATAAAAATTATTAAAATAACCGAAATTATATTTTTAAATTTATTATTTATCTATTTTTTAATTTAAAAAATAAATTTTAAGTATAATAATTATTGAAATGAAAAGTCATTTTTTAACTATAATGTGGTATTTTTAACTATTCATAAAAATGAAACTTCTCAGAAAAATACCAAATATTAATTCTAAGATAATTTTGATATTCTAAATTAAAAAATAAATAATATTTTAGAAAGAAATTATAAAATTTAGGTTTAAAATAGGTGCACAATTAAATGGTGATAAAATTCCCCTTAAAAATATAGTTTTTATGTGTATATTCAAAATTGTTTATATATAATTATCAAGGAAACAAATTAGATAAATGGAATATAAAAATGTTTCATAATGTGGTTAATAATATTCAAAACCACTATTTAAATTTCTAGTTTAATAGATCATGGTTCACTCGAAGGTAGTGTAGCGTGCAACACAAGATATTGAATTTATTTAAAAAGAAAACATTCTGTGAAATATTGGGGTGTTACAATGAATCAAATTTCATTAATCATTTTAATATATTTTTTAGTATAAAAGCTATAAAACACATGATGAAGAATCTATAGGATCAATGTCTTTGAGAAATTATATATATAAATACAACACATTAAATATGAAATATATCATATTTATTTATACTCTATAACATTATCCAGTATCCCATTGATCTTCTAACACTGTATAAGATATTACAGTGAATACATAATAAAAGGGTGAGCTATAAATACAAGTAAGGTAACAACTAAAGTAATCATGATATATACTATAGAAAAGGTCATATGATAATATCATGGTATAATGAAAATATAATATCATAAGGACATGTAATCAAAAGAATATGGAAAAAACATTAAATATTACAATATTAGAATAAGTCAAGGATCACATCAATGAAAACATTACACATTGTTATAGGATAGCTACTTATGAGAAACACATAGTATATCATGAGATAAAAACATTACCCATTGCATTAGATCACTATCTGGGTGAACCATTAATTTTTTTAAAATTTATGTGTTCCACATAGATCATATATCATAAAATTTCATCAATAACCCATAGAAAATTAGAACAAGTTTCACATAATAGTCATTAATTTCATAATATCTGAAGAGAATGCAATTTTAATTATTTTGAACATATGAGAAGGAAATGTGAGGTACATACACGAAAATAAAAAAGAAATGAATTAAAATTACATTTATATAACCCTTGAATGAAAATAGGATTGGGTAATCAGAATGGAGTATGGTGGCATGGAAAATCAATGAGAGATTTTAGTTGCATAACAGGTATAAAAATGATTAATTAAATGATTTTAATTAGATAGAAATGGAACATTAATAAAAAATCATTTTTATATTAATGCAATTTTAATGAACAAATGAAAATTAAATCAATTGAAAATACAATGGCTTATTACAAATTGAGTACTTTAATAAAAGGAGAGAGGAAGAAAATAACTTACCATGCGAGGAAGCATATTAAATCTTGGGAAGGGATCCTTAGAAGCATATAAACTACATACAGAGACCATCGATATATAAAATGCGATAAAATTTGATCTAAAAGGATTTGGAGTGGATAGGAATTAGGTAATATGTGGGTATTTATAGAAAAAGAAGAGGAATTGTTTATTAATATCTAAACATAAACCTTGGACTACTAGTTTATAAAAAATTAAAATCCATTGGACATCCAATTTTTTTATCCCATGGTATTTTCCAAGGGGGTTTTTTTAGTATTTTAATAGTTTATGTACTGAAATCATTAAAATAATATCATACATGATGTGTAAGTGAGTCATGTTAAAAAATAATTGTTTTTAAAATCATACAATATCTTTAGGTTTTGTAATGTTTTTTATAGGTTTGGAAAAATAATCTTATCACATTAAAATACAATATTTTAAATAATTATTTTTTTGGTTGATAAATACTTTATATCATTTATTACATCACATTTATGCATTATGATTTCATAATACTTACTCTATATTGAAACTATATTTTACTTTTCACCATAAATTCACATCTCTAAAAAAATGAAAAATTAACCATTGAATAATTTATATGTACTAATTTCAAAAAAAAATTATTTTATCAAAATAATATTCTAATAATGATAAACATAATATTCAAATAGAATAATTATTTATTTAAAACTATCAGTTTTTATAACATGATCAATATTCGAACCATTATAAAAACTATATATGATTGCATAAATCTATTTTATTATTTATATAAGATTAAATATTTTTTCTTACAATATTTCTATGATAATAAAATTTTATTTAATTTTTTTGATCTTATCATAAGAATTAATTTTAATGAAAATTATACACAAATATATTTTATAAAAAAATACAATTATGATTTCTTTTTATAGAAATAAATTTTATCATATTTATCCTCTAAAAATGTGAATTTTATATAGTATTAATAAATTAAAAAAATTGAATAGGTTTAAACACTATTTTGTTTCATAACATAATTTACACCTAAATAATACTTATTGTGTAGATAGATAACCCGTCATGAAACCAGCATAAGCCCTATGGGTAAGGTGTGATATGGTGGTACTTTCTTGGGTGGATTATATAACAATGATTTAGTGGCGATATTTACTAACTTGAACTTATATCATAGGAAGTTTTACTTGATCCTAACTTATTGAATCACTTATTTGGTTTGTTCAAGTGTGGATCCTAACAATTTTCCCTCTCTACTATGCTCTGATAAATGATAATTATAAGACATTATTCTACTAGTTTAGTCCATTGTTTCTTCCTTATAAATCAACTATTTATCTTAAATACCCTTAACATAAAATAAATATAATGGTCACATTAAAAATAATACATTACCAATGATAATAATTCCCAAGATTCATAATGGTTATCTACTTCCTATAAATAACACTTGTTTTATTCACTCATCTATTACATCAATTTATATGAATGTTAAATATTATTAATTTTAAAAACTAAAATTACATTACTATTCAAGCTACTTTTTAAGGTGTTCTTTGCGAGTAATATAATACAATGAGATTGAGATGATCCAAATTTTTATATTATAGTTATTTTATATGTTTCTATTTATTATCCCATTATATAATTATGCATTTTAATGGATTGAATTATTGAATAAATTTAATGTTATTAATTAATGAAATAAATTATTTTAATTGGGTTTTATATTATATAAATTAATTAATATTTCATATATACATATATATAAATTTATTTGTTGTTAAATTCTTCCATTATTAAGAAATTTAACCCTTGAAATTTCGTTTCATACACTAATGTGAAAAAAAGAGGGAAATTCTATTTCATAACATTCTCCAGTTCACATGTAGCCTCTTTGAATTTATTGTTTCACCAAGGAACTTTGACAGTATGAGTTGTCTTATTTTGAAAAACTTTTTATAAATGGTCAAATATATTTATTGGCTACACCTATAAAGAGAGATCATTCTCCAACTATTCCACCTATTGATTTAGTATACGTGAGGGATCTAGTTAGTAGTTACTTTAGTGAGATACATGGGATAAATCATGAACTTGTGACAAGTTCATTGTGAGTGTATTTTAATATTACATGACTCTAATTAAATAAAGAGTCTCAAAGGGACCAATTTTTGAAGGCCTTAAATTGCCATTATTTAAAAATCTCATAACTCTCTTATAAGGACATATATGAAGGAACACTTTATCTCCATCCTTAAAATCTAGATATCACTGTCGATTATCAAAAGAGATATTATGTCAAATTTTTTTCGTATTTGATATGTTTTTGAATGGTATTTAACTTATAAATCATTTCTTACACTTGTTTGGGGATCAATACTTTTTGTTATCTACCTTCATCCCAACATATTAGAGTTCTGAATTTCTTTTCATAGAGGGATTCATAAAGAGTCATCTAAATGATCGATAGAACTCTATTGTTAAATTATAACTCAATTAGAGGAAGATACTAATCCTAGATTACCATTATGTCTATTGATAAATCTCTCAACATATCCCCAAGTATCTATATTGTATCCTCATATTAGCCATCAGTTTGAGGGTGATAGGCTACACTGAAGTTCAAATGTGTGTTCAGATAATATTGAATATTTTTTAATAATTTTTAGGTGAATATTTTATCTCAATCATATTAAATTGATATTGGTAATATATATATCCTCACCAATTCAATAATGTATATCCTTTTTAGTTGATCGAATGAGAAGCCCTTCTAAATGAAAATAAAATGATTAGTCTATGTAAAATGGTCTACCAAAACCAATATAGAATTGTTCCATTTAGTTTTCTTCAAGAGACCCATTATATAATAAATGGTGATGTAGCCTATTTTATTGAGGGTATGGGTAATGGTTACATCATACCCATGATATTTTTCCTCTCTAACTTGACTTTATAAAATATTTGGTACTTTGATGTGTATTCCAAAATATAACACTTCATATTTTTCTTCCAATTGTGATCTCAAAGAAAAATATAAATCTTTGTGATCATAAGGAGTATAAAGAATCACGAGAAAATATCATCAGTCAATAACACCTTCTTTATCTAAGGGTTTGATGGTATGAACAATTTTGACCAAATCTTAGAAATCCTTCTCCAACAATACTGAACATCGTGGCCTTCCACTTTCTTTACAGCAGCCACATTCTTCCATATGCCCAAATCATTAATTTGTTCTTTCTTAACCTTATAAATAATGGATGGTTGAAAAATAATTTGATCAAATTATGATGTGGTTTTTTCATCTTATTCCCATGTCTATCATTTTCATTTATAAGAAGATTAGATCCTTATATATCGCCATCATAGATAATATTTCACTATCTTTTCAACTTATATCATCTTCCACTGGATTTTATTTATCAAGATGGTAGTGTATTGAGTAGTCATAATCCTTGAATAGCTCTAACTATATTTTTTGGTGTATGTTAAGATCCTTTTATGTGAATATATACTTGAGGATCTTATGATCGATATATATTTCACAATTTGATCAATAGAGATAATGACACAAAATTTTCAATATGAAGATTAATGTATTAAACCCCATATCATGCGTAGGATATTTATCCTCATGCACGATCAACGATCATGAATCATATTTTATCAATTTATCATTTTTTTCGAAAAAATTTAAATAACTTAATTAAAATATTATTTTATATAAAAGTTTATTCTATTTAGGTTGGTATTGTAAGTAAAAATGTAATGATTAGACTTTTCTTTAAATCCTTGAATATCTCTTAATATTCACCAAATCATTGATAATACCCAACCAATCTGAGGAAACTATAGATCTCTATTTCAAATTTGGATCTAGAACATTATTCAATCAGATATGTTTTTGAAGGATTTATATAGATACCATCTCTTGTGATTACATGACTTAATAAGGATACATTTTTATAGCCAAAAATGACACTTGTTAAACATAAAATACAATTTCTATTTTCTAAAAGTCTTTAGGATAGTAGTAAGTGCTCCTCATGTTACTCATTAATTTTATAATATATAAAAATATCATCTATAAAAGATACCTAAAATTTATCAAGGTAATTTATAAATACTATATTCATCAAGTCCATGAATATTTATAGAGAATTAGTGAGTCTAAAGGGAATTACATTAAAATCAAATTGTCCATAACTTGTATGAAAGGTAGTCCTGTGAATATCCTCCTTTATCAAATTTATTTGATGATACCCTAACTTCATGTCAACCTTAGAAAATTACTAGGCTCGGTATAGTTGATCAAATAATCCATTAATCCATGGAAGTAGATACTTTCTATTTATTGTAATTTTTTAGTTCATGATAATCAATGTAGAGGTGCATTGAACCTTCCTTATTCTTGATAAAGAGGATCAATGTACGCCATAGTGAATCAATTGGGAATATGAAGACTGTAATGAACTATCATAGGATTTTATATGACCTATAACATGACCTAACATTCCACAAGTCCAAAAGGAATTCCTGATACCCATGGAATAATAATAAGTGCATGGAAATCATAGGAACTCCTTTGGGAATTGTTTTGAGAAAAATAGAGATACAATATTAGAATAAATAAATATGAGATCCAACATAAATAAAAAACATGCCAAAAAAGTTATAACCAACTACCATGATCCACCTCATTTGAATATATAGAATCAACATCCATAACAGGAGACTAATAGTACATATAATAGAAATGAAAATAATGGAAAATAAATACATTACAAACCAACTAACATGATCTGAGCATGAAATCAAATACATGAAACATCTGGTTGTTTTCCTCCACCTAACTCAACCCATATCATCCATGAAAAACAATAAGGATCCAATTGAGATTTTGAAACATATTTTTTTTAAGAGTGAGATAAATAAACTCATTAGGGTGCCACAACACACTGAAACTATGCAATATGATTCATAAGGTTACTAAAAAATTCTATATTGAAAATAAATAGATAAATTAAACTTTAAATAAATTCATTATGTGTGGAAAAAATACAATTCTATGACCATGCATCAAAAAAAATCACTTGTTTTTTTAAAACTGTACATGCTTGTTTGGAAAACAAAACTACTGGCCAAATCCATTTCAAAACCGCACACGCTAAAAAAATTTCTTGAAAAAACATATACTTGTTTTTTCAAAATGAAAATGGTTTCTTTAATAAATTTATCTTTATGAATTCCACTTTAAACCAAAACTCATTTTGAAATCCACTATAAAGAATTCGCAAAATAGTCATTAATAATAAAAAGGTTTTCCCAAACATACTTGAAAACTCATTTTCAAAAGAAATAATGATTCTCACATGGGTTATTCATATCAAGAACGAACCACACATATATCTCAGGGGATATAAAAATTGAATATAAAATATTCAATAATAGGTTCCATGTTAATGAATGTAGGGGAAATAATACAAACAAGAACTAGATCAAACTACCCTCAATCGACACTCACCAAGGAAAATGAATGTGTTATGGGTCTTCCTAAACTAACTAACATGCTATGAATCTTACTTTATATGGGTATAACCACACGAACTAGCTACTGTAATATTATAAGTCCATATCGTTACTTAGGTAGCCCAAAAAATTACCACAATGATGATAAAACCCCACACAGTCCTTGTGCCTAACACCACTGGTGGGAAACTAGCAGCATGTGAACAAACTAGAGGAACAAGATACATCATCCACATAGTAACCAACATCCTATAACCAATAAGGAAGTGAGGTATAGTACCAAACAATCCATGACAGTAATAGCAACACTATCCTCACCCCTAACACCCAATGATGTGATTCCCCTTATACACACATAACATGCACTCAATGTATAACAATCAAATCCCTAGAAAATGAGAGAGAAAAAGTACCACATTCTGATAAAAAATGGGTCAAATTTCATGGGAAAATAAAGGGGTTCCCTAAACAAACAACATATTAAAAAGTACTAAACATTCCTGTAACACCAACTTAAACTTTGGAATTTCAATACCTTCCAACATTTTATAAAACCCTACCAAATATAATTTATAAAATGGTAGAAAATACTGATGAATTTAAAACATTTCAATATCACCCTTAAAAGGGATATATTATTTTAAAATACAAAACATGGCTAAGGACCATCATTTATATCTAACATTTCATAAACACCACTTGAAACATTTTAAAAGGTTTAGAGAAATCTTCCATTTCTCTAAAAATGATTCAAATCTACCCTCCAATAGGGGGATATTCCTTTGTAAAAAAATAAAGGAAAAAGGGACAATCTCTTCCATCCAACCATTGGAAATAATCTTAAAAGGAATTTAAAAAGGGTTAAACTACACACAAATTCCAAATCACCTTTTTAAATACATTAACACACCCCATTTCAACCTATTTAGAGGTCAAAACCTCAATTTAAAACCAAATCCCATTTTCAACGTTGTTTTCACCCACTGAGAACCAAAAATTTGTTGCAACCATTTACACTGCATAAAAACCATTTCAAAATGTCCTAATTAATTTTAAAAAAATATTATCATATGAAGACATTCCATATAAATTATGAAAATATGGAAATTTCATGGAAACCCAATTATCCTAAGCATAAAAATTTAAGAAATGGTTTTAAAATACCACTAGGATATCACATATAATCATAATATTATTATTATGGAAATTTAGAAAGTGAAATAATTGTTACACTTTAAAAATTAAACAATTTTATAGTAACACCTACCGAAAAGAGGAGGAAACCAGGCCAAATCACATCAAATATTATCGTGTTTAATAGAGATCACACCCACGTGACGAGCAACAGTTTATACAACACATAAAAACTAAAACACTTATCATTAGACCCATACATAATGATAAACTCAAGACACATGACAACTAGGGTTTATAGGGGAATCCAAATCCCATATAAAATAGAGGGAGAAGGAAGAAGAAGGTAAATATAGGAGAAAATCACCTCAAATCTTCTTAGAAAACAACAAAAGGAATCTAAGAATCCATGGGGAGGAAGAAAATGGAGATAATCTCAATATATATAGGGTTGGATGATGTACAATAAGATAAATGGGTGTAAAACCTCTTGAAATTGATGATGGAAATTTGGAAATTTGGAAAATTTTAAACACTTGGACAACTTGCATGTTTTTGTTGCATGTTAAGGAAAAGTGTGCTCTAACTGTACGAGTTTCATAACCTATAAAAATTTTAATCTACATGGTTACTACATAGAGGTTTCATGGTATTAAAAACTATTTTAATCTCACAAAAAACTACCTCAAGGCATGAAATACTTCATGGGGTTTCCCATGTGGTTTGAAAAACTGAGCAGAGGCCATGGAATAGACTCTATATAAAGCTATAGATCTAACCATGATCTTTCCACATGGTTTACCAAAACATGTGAAAGTCATTAAATACAATTCATACACACCAAGGACCCTAATAATTTTCTATTAGGGGCCATACAATTTATAACTAACCATACAAAACTAGTGCTGACAAACTGTTCACAGTTCCAAATGAACAAGAATGGATCATCATGAAGGGAGGCTACACAGACCCCTCCTAATCATGCATGTTAACGGTCCATAGAAGAAAACACCTCAAAATTTTCCACGTTCTCAGAATAAACTCCATGTAAAATCAAACCAATCCTATAATTCACCAATGGAAACCAGAATAACAACACCATGACATGGGGGTGTCACAGAGCCCCTTTCTAGATCATCTTATAGTTTATTCATTAATTTTTCATGTTCATTGGGGTCCATTCTATATAGAGTCTCGGATATTGGTAGATCTCTATGTAGAAGCTCAATTGAGAAATCATCCTAGCGATTAAGAGGAAGACCAAGATATTCATCAAGGAAAACATGAATATATCACCTTATATTGGGGATCACATCAATATTGGTACCATCTTTTACCTCAATCAGTTGAGAAAAATTTTCTTTCTCATATGGTAATAATATCTTTGCTTGATAAGAGTTTTGAAAAAAAGTTTCATCCACCTCATTACAATTTTATAGAATTAGAGGATTATTTGGGACATGGAAAGTTATTTAATTATCATGAAAATTGATGATGGTTCTATATAAAAAAGAACCAATCCATTCATATCATTAAATCAAATTCTACTAGAGTATGTATCAAAAGGTTTTTTAGAGATTCCATCCAGAAATATTTATTGGGGGAGTTATATGATTTAGATTCAATGATTTTCACATTTTCTAGAATCACCAACAACTCAACCTCATTTTTCTGAGGGTTTGGTTGAATAGTTCTACTAAAATTACATGATATGAAAGTATGCATATAAATATAATAAAATAGTACAGTCACTATTTTTGAATTAATAACTACTGTACCTATCTTCAATTAATTATTTGGATCCACCATACTATTTTTTCTATAATAATACTTGTTGAGCAAGTCTTGTTTTCAACAATAAATAATGTTGTTATTTAAAGGGGGGGATTGTTAAGAACAATACTCTATCTATTTATGATAATTTTGATGCTCACAAATACCCTTAATTATTTTATAATGATTTTATTTTTTAATAATATTGTAGGAATTTATTATTCATTATATTTTTATGTCTGGACAAAATATTTAGATTCTTGAACAATGAGAATTAATTTCTAAGGTATTTGCATTTAGCGCATTCTATAAACACTACTCATGCTCTACATATTCGGGATCTACTTTAGCACTTTCTGGAAACACTATTCATACCCTACGTGGAGAAACATAGTGTAAGGATGAAATGCGGTGTATACTTTATGAGATAAGAGAAAAGTATGGCTAATAAACCATACGTTATCGGAAAAGTATGAAAAATAACCCTACGTTTGGAAGGAACCCTACTTTTAGGATATTAGAAATGTATAGAAGGAGAACCATACGTAAGTGTTAAACGTTACATTTACTTCTCAAAAGTATGGTTCATCAACCTTAATTTTTTAAACAACCATACGTTCTTAGAAAAGTATGGATGAAGTATATTTTTTTTGGAAGCTTATAAAAGTATGGATCTTTTATCAAACTCACATTTGAAGAAAGTGACATGAACCTTACGTTTTTGATCAACCATACATTGAAAACCTTATGTGTGAAGGCTACATCGTCAACCTTACGTTTATGATCAACATTACGTTCAGAGGATGCATACTGTAAAACTCAACTTTACATTTGGTGTTAGAGAGTTTAATGTCGATATTATTCTGCAATGATCAGCAAGCTGATTATTTGGCTGATTTCAAGCCGGATTTAAAGCTATTTTTTAAGAGAAACTTTGACTGATTCAAAGTCGTTTTATCAATTGTTTAAGGATTGAATTAAAATGATCTTTTTATGCTGAGTCTTCAGGGAAGGTATGACTACTCTGAAAATTCAAATGTTTGAATATCGAGATTCAAAAGGCGACTTTTGTGGATTTAAATTTGCAAGAGAGGTGCTCATCATAATTATATAAGAGCTTTTCTAAAAAAAGTAAGATAAGATTTGTAAAAAATTGATTATACATAAAAAAGAAGAAAAACAGAGACTGTCAAAAATATATACCTGTTGATTCAAAGGTGCATCAAAGCTCTATTTATTGAAGAGGAAGAATCACAGTAGAAGATTCACTCATTCTACATCAAAGATAAACTGTCAATCTGCTACTGCTGAAGTTGGGAATTATATTTTCTATATTTTCTGCAACAAGATCGACTCAGAATGAATCTTTTGTAAAGATCATTATTTTTGAAGGTGATGATCCATCTACTGTCAATTGCATTCTGTTGCAATTGTAAAGAACATCTGGAAAGTATTTTCAATGTACAAAAGTCTTTATTTTCTATTCTTGAGTCATCAGATTCTCATACTAAGATGTGTAGGTTATTTGAGTGAACCAGAAGTCTTTGTTTTTTCATAGATTCTAAAGGTGTCAACTGCCTGTACTCATTTGTTGAAAGGTCTGTTGGAACAAGGTCCAGATAGTGAAAGTCACCGAGCTCGTGGAGTAGAGCATTGATGGAGTGTACTAGGGGCCTTCTGTTCCCAAAACTACTATATAGTGTGTGTCTCCGCACATCATATTTCCACTGCATTAATCTATATGATTAAAGATAAAGGACATAACACAACCTTGCAAAGATTTTTGAAAAGTCATAATTCAACCTACCCCCCCCCCTCTTATGTATATTTAGTATAATCTGATCCAAAAATAGATATCAGAGGCTGAGATTTTTGATAAAGCATTAATAAGTTGAATGTGATTATACACAGAGCAAGATGACTGATACAAGATAAGGAATATCTATGGTCATAGAACGGTACTTCAATGGAGAAAACTATGTATGATGGAAGTCGTGAATGATTATCTATCTGAAAAACCTTGGATACAGAGTATATTCTAAGATTCTGACACCATATGAAATACCAGAAAAACATGAAACATGGAGTGCAGCTACTAAAGTAGAATATGATATGAACTCAATAGAAATGAATGATATTATATGTGGTCTAGGACCTGATGAATTCAACAGAGTATCTCAATGCCCGACGTCATATGAGATTTGGCAAACTATTATTGTTGCTTACGAAGGAACTAACAATATCAGGGAAATGAGATTTTCTTCTTCTAGGCATAATTTTGATATATTCAAAATGGTAGAAGGTGAAATTATTACTCAAATGAATGGAAGATTGATATAGATTGTCAATAACATAACCACTTTGGGAGATCCCATTAAACAAGCTGATCAAGATTTAAAAGTACAGAGGGTACTACCAACAAGATGGAATGGAATCTCTGCCTCAATCATACAGTCGACACCTGTCAAAGAATTAACCATGGGAGAATAGATTGGAACACTAATGATCTATGAAGCTGAGATACAAGATATATCTAATGAGAATAAAGTTTTTATCAAGAGAAATGACACTTCCTCGAAAGTGTCATCATAGAGAAAAAATAGAATGATGAAGAAGAGTGTAAAGTGAAATAAAAAAGTTCTGATTTATCAAATTATGATGTGGAATTGGCTCAGCTAGCCAAAATATTCACTAAATTCTATATAAAGAAGAATTGCTTTAGAAAAACATTCAAAAAGGATGACAAGAATGTCAGATGTTATGAATGCAAGAAAATGGGGCATATCAGACCTGACTGTCCTCATCTAAAAGAATACAAGAAAAAGAAATTCTTCAAAAGAAATAATTATGAGCATACGGACAATAAGGAAATGAAAACTATATGGAGTGTATCTAAAGACTCCAATAGCACTTCTGAATCAAACTCAGAGAAGGAAGAAGTAAATCTGAAATCCAACATGTCTTTCATGTCAGAAATAGATGAGGTACAATCTTACTACTCTTCTGACTCTAGTTCTGAATCTAGTTACACTAATGAAAAACTTGCTGCCTACTGCAATATTATTGAAGAAAAATATGATTCTTTATTTAAGAAGCATAATTCTTTAAAGAAAATTGATAAGGCTATTTCTGATGGAAGAGATACAATGCTGAAACAATATAAGGAGTTAACTAAAAAGTTTGACTCAATTAACACCAAGAATATAGATGATGAATCCAAGATTAAATCAATGCAAACTGACGTGGAAACTTATAAAAATTCAGACCTTGTGTTTACTAAAGGAGAAAATATATTAAATGAAATTCTTGGAAAAAAATTCATTAAAAAGGAAAGATTTGTAATTGGAACTAAAGGTGAAAAAACCAAGATGTAAAAGAATTATTTTATTCCAAGTGCAAAAACACTAAATTGTAATTATTGAGGAACAAGGGGACATATTTCTAAAATATTTTTCTTAAGACAACTCCAAATAAGTGGCATTAAGAAGGATTTGGTATCAAATGATTTATTTGAATCTTGTGAAATTAGAAAAACAAAGAAAGTCTGGATTCCCAGATTTCTACTGGCTAACACCCCTGGACCCAAAAAAATATGGGTACCAAAGAAAACTGTGTAAAAGCCTTTGCAGGATCTAGGTCACAAAAAAGGACATATGGTATATGGAAAGTGGATGCTCAAGACATATGAGTGGAAACTCATCGAACTTCACTAAAATGACACAAAAAGATGGTGGACTAGTAACATTTGGTGACAATGCCAAAGGGAAGATCATTGGTACTGGAACAGTTGGAGATCCATAAGCTATCTCAGTCAACAAAGTACTTTATATAAAAGGATTGTAACACAATATGATAAGTATATCTCAACTATGTAATGGTGGTTATGCTGTTGATTTTTCTAACAATTGCTGTTCCGTTTTCAAAAATAAACTTCTTAAATTTAGAGCACCTAGAACTGACAATGTGTATACCCTGGATTTAAATTCCTTGTGTAAACAACAAGCAAACTGCTTTACTACTAAAGTGAATGAATCTTGGATATGGAATAGGAGACTTAGACATTTTATTGTATATGTTTTATATAAATTATCTAAGAAACAATTAGTTTTTGATTTTCATAGTCTCAGATTTGAATGTAATAGATTCTGTGATGCATGTCATCTTGGCATGAAACAAAAATCATTTTTCAAATCTATTAACAGAATTGCTACATCTAAACCCTTAGAACTTATCCATATAGATTTTTTTTGACCTTCAAGAGTAGAAAACATAGCCGGTAAATTATATGTACATGTTTTAGTTGATGACTATTCTAGATTTACATGGATTTTCTTTTTAAAATTAAAAAATGAAGCTTTTACTTTATTTGAAAGTTTTTGTAAAACTATTCAAAATGAAAAAGGTTTTAAAATAATTTGATTAAGAAGTGATCATGGTGGAGAATTTGAGAATCAGAAATTTAATTCCTTCTGCTCAAATATGGGTATTAAACATTCCTTCTCTGCACCAATAACACCTCAAAAAAATGGAATTGTTGAACGAATAAATAGGACTATTCAAGAAACAGCTAGGACTATGCTAAATAAACACAGTCTTCCTAACTATTTTTGGGTAGAAGATGTAAGAAAAACTTTCTAGATAATGAATAGAGTTTTAATTGGACCTCTTTTGAAAAAGACACCCTATGAGCTTTTGAAAAACAAAAAACCTAAAGTAAATTACTTTAAAGTTTTTGGATGCAAGGTTTACATCATGAACACCAAGGAAAATCTTAGTATGTTCGATCCAAAATATGATGAAGGAATTTTATTATGATATTTAGCTACCTCAAAAGCTTATAGACTCTATAATAAGAAGTCAAGGATTGTTGAATAATTAGTTCATGTAAAATTTGATGAATCTGATCCCATTGGGAAAAGAATAGATCAAATGGATGAATTTGACTCTAATGGTAACATGAGACTTGAGAACTTGAAAATTGATTTTGAAAAAGATATAAATGAAATTCAGTCCAATTTAGAAGAACATGATACTTAAGAACATATGAGTGTACTACCTAGACAGACTAGAACCCTAAAGAATCACCCTTTAGAAACTATAATAGGTGACTTAGACAGATGAATAAAAACTAGAAGAAATATAGGAAATCTTGTATAATTAGCTGCCTTTTATCCCAATTAGAACCCAACTCTATAGAATAAGATTTAGATTATGAAAGATGGATGATAGCAATTAAAAAGAATTAAACCAGTTCAATAGAAATGAAGTCTAGGAATTAGTTAAAAGAACACAGAATTATCCAGTGATAGGAACCAAATGGTTCTTTAGAAATAAGAAATATGATCAAGGAATAATAACTTTAAATAAAGCAAGACTTGCAGTAAAAATATATAATTATAAAGAATGTATATATTATGATGAGATCTTTTCACCTGTAGCTAGATTAGAATACATTAGAATCCTTTTAACCTATGCATCTCATATAATATTTAAATTATTTCATATGGATGTTAAGTTTTCCTTTCTAAATAGTTATTTAATGGAGGATGTTTATGTTGAGCAACCTCCTGGTTTTGAAAATTCTCAAAAACCAGATTCTATTTTTAAACTTACTAAAGATCTTTATGGCCTTAAAAAAGCACCTAGATCTTGGTATGAAATTTTAAGATTTTTTCTATTAAAAAATGACTTCACTATTGGAATGGCAGATCCAACACTTTTTAAGAAAACTATAAATAATAATATTTTATTTGTTAAAATTTATGTTAATGATGCAATTTTTGGATCAACTAATAAATCACTTTGTCACGAGTTTTCAAAGTTAATGAAAAAAGAATTTGAAATGAGCATGATGGGAGAATTAAATTTCTCTTTAGGACTTCAAATTTATCAAAAAGATTTTGGAAATGTTTTGAGTCAAATAAAATACATTACTGATTTATTAAAGAAATTTGGACTTGAAAACAGCAAGACATATACGACTCCTATGTGTACTAATAAAAAACTTGATTTTGATGAAACCAGAAAATCAATTGAAAAGACGTTATATAGAGGTATGATTGGTAGTTTATTATATATTACTGCTAACAGGCCAAATATAATGTATTCAATATGTCTTTGTGAACGATTTCAATCAAATCCTAAGGAATATCATTTTACTTCTGTTAAAAGAATTTTTAGATATTTAAAATGAACTATTTTTCAATCTCTTCTTTATCCCAAAACATCATATTTTAATTTGATTTCTTATTCAGATGCAGACTTTGGGATTTGTATATTAGATAGGAAAAGCACTTCAGTTACTCGTCTCTTTTTAGGGAAATCCTTAGTGTCATGGTCAAGTAAGAAACAACATTCAGTTTCCTTATCAACAGCTGAGGCGGAATATTTTTCTGTTGGCAATTGTTGTGCACAAGTGTTGTGAATGGAACACACTCTTATGGGATTTAAAACTAAATTTTAATAATATTCCTATTTTATGTGATAATACTTCTGCTATAAATATTTCAAAAAATCCTAACAATCATTCTAGAACTAAGCATATTGATATCAGACATCATTTTATAAGAGATCATGTTTTCATAAAGGATATATCTTTGGAATTTGTAAGTACTGAAATTCAATTAGCCGATATTTTTACTAAACCACTTCCCACTGCAAGGTTTGATTTTATTAAGTGGGAGATAGATTTATTTAATTTTAAATAATGTTTTTTTACTATGTTGTTTCTTTATTTTAATAATTTTTAATATAATTTTGTTATTTGTTTTTCAAACAAAATATATATTTTTTTTCTTCTTTCTTTCTTATTTTCCCCGTGTAATAAATTTTATTTATTTTTAAAATCTATGTAATCATTAAAGAAAACAAGAGAATAAATTTTATCAGAAATCTTTCGAATCATGAACCATTTCATTTCCATAAAAACCCTTTCGAACCCGCGAAACCACACCACTACTTTACAACCCAAATCTTCAAACCTCTAAAACCCTAACCTTCAAACCATTAGATATTCTCGCAGAAATGGCAAAGAATAAGAGAGATTATGAGGCTGAGACCAGCAATGACAAGAAACAATGCTCAGAAGGAAGAAAAATCTTACAGGGAAAGGTGATTGATCTAGAATGGCTATTTCAGACGAACTTGTTTTTAAAGAAAGAACTGTTGTTTCAGAATCTCAAACAGACCTTCAATAGTGATAATATAGAATTCTTGTATGAGGTAGAACTTTGGTATTTCTTTAAAACTATTCAATTCAGTTTGGGAGATCTTTCTGACACCATGCTGGCTAAGATAGAGGATAGGGATTTTTTGATATCTTCAGTTGAAATTAGTCAGATACTGAACTACCCTCATGAGGGAGCGTTTCATTTTGATTTGAAAAATATAGGAGATTTTGTGCATCAATCTGAATAAATTATGTCTTTTCTGTTTGTCTCTACTAACATAAGGAAAATGTTCGTTAAGGATTTAGAACCAGATCATAAGATTCTGGTGAAATTTGTATAAACATGGATGGCACTACGAATGTCAGATATGGAGAAGATATTGTATCCTGACATGTACATAATGTATCTTCTACTCAGGGATATAAAATTAAAAAAATTTAGTTGCGTGGTGAGGCACCTGAGTTACTGCTATCATAGTGAATCCAGAATAAATTTCTACCCTTTGGGTAGATTCATTTCCAAAATTTTGTTCAAAAAGGATATGGTGATACTGATGGATGCCAAAGTAAGATCTCACCACAATAATGTTTTCAATGCTAGAACTTTAAGAAAAATTTTCTATTTATGAAGAACATTAAAAGAGAAATTTTTTCCAGTAAGATCTAAGGAAGAAGAAGATAGTTCTCAACCTCAGTCTGCTAAGTCCAAATAGGGACATGATAAATCAAGAGTAAGCACTCCTGCAAGAAGAATAAGATTTTAAACTAAAGACACTAAAGAAGAAAGATGTCAGGAGGGCCTTGAGACTCAAAGAAAAAGAACAGTTAATGAGGAACTTGTTTCCCTTGTACTGACAACAAAATATTTACTCTCTGAAAAAGCAATGGAAGCTATTATTGATAGGTCAGAACTAGTGGAAGGACCCCAAATTCAATTTTGGAATTCAAGAAGAAGATGAAGGAGAGGCTCAAGAACAGGATGTGGCTGTTACAGAAGATGACCCTGAAAGAATTGAATATGAAAGAACAGAACCAGAAGTTGAAGCTGACATTGAACAATAAGTAGTGCCTAGAGTAGATGTGGCCAGTACTCAATTAGATAATGGTGAAATATTTCAAGAGATTCAAATAGAAGAAGTGATTCCAGATATAAATGATGAAAACCCTTCATAAATACAAACAGAAGTTATTCAAGAGGATTTTTCTATGGAAGTGTCTGGAAACAATTCAGAGGAAAAATCTGTGGACCAACCTGTTAGAGAAGTTTAGGGGAAAGAAGATGTTGAATCATTTCCCCTAGTGTTGGTACATCCCTTTCATTCTGAAAAGGAGGATCAAGCACAAAGTACCCCTGAAACAGAAACTGAGGAAGTTGAAGAAATTTACACAAAATTGCAGAGGGTGGAGCAAGAGAATTCTTCTTTCAGGAGATCATTGCAAAAGGAACAAATAGAATTCCAGAGGCTACAAAATATTATAGTTTCCAAGAAATAAGATGAAAATTTTAGGAAGGATATGCTGAATGCGGTTGAAAAATTAAAGTCTGAAATGGTTATAAACTCAAATTTGTCAGATCTCAAATTATTTATGGAGACAAAATTCGTATCTGTTAGGACTAGTGAAGCTAGTGGATCAGTTACTTCTCCTAATTTAATCAGAAGTTTTCAAGCTATCACAGCTGGAATGAGAAACATGAATGACATATTTCAAGATATTCAATGCAACAGGTCTCCTTTATCAGTCTTGTTAGACAATCAGAATGTTTTGGTTGATCATCTCACCTCAAATGAACCAGGCGTCATATCTGTCTTAAATAAATTCACAAAGAAGTTGTCTTTATTTTTAAAGAAGGAACAAATACTACATGAGTTTTTTAAAGTCAATATCAAAGAATGAATTAATATGCCTCAAGAGAATATAGATCTTATTGTTAGGATTAGTGATGGAATGATGCGAAGACTCAGGGAATATCTATCAGAAATCAAGAAATTCGTTCGAATTATATAGATTCTATCTGAACCCTGACCAAACCTCAATTTCTGTATTTATCAATTTTTAACTTTTAATGAAAATTTGTTTCATTATCTTTATTTTGTTTTACTGTATTTGTTTAGCTAAGCCAGTAATCCAGATTCACTAATTGATAAATAGTTACTTATAGAATTTTCTTACGTTCAGTGCTACATTAATCTATGTTATATTCCATATTTTTTCATTCTTTTTGGTATCAAATAGGGGGAGAAATTTGGATAAACAAAACATTTTTTTTTCTATTTTATTTTATATTTTTTTATCATTTGGGGAGAAATTAAAATGGATAAATTAAAGGGAGAAATTATGTTAAATCTAATATTGTATTTATCTTTTCAAAATTCAAAACAATATGTAATTAATTTTTGTAAGTTAATTTCATTGGTTATTTTATGGGTTTTGTGATCATCAAAAGGGGGAGATTGTTGAGCAAGAGTTGTTTTAAAAAAAACATAATGTTTTTATTTAAAGGGGGAGATTGTTGAGAACAATACTCTATCTATTTATAATAATTTTGATGCTCACAAATACCCTTAATTATTTTCTAATGATTTTATTTTTTAAGAATATTACTGGAATTTATTATTCATTATATTTTTATTTCTGGACAAAATATTTAGATTCTTGAACAACAAGATTTAATTTCTAAGTTATTCGCATTAGAGCATTCTAGAAACACTATTCATGCTCTACATATTCCAGATCTGCTTTAGCGCGTTCTGGAAACAATGTTCATACCGTACATGGAGAAAGGTAGTGTAAGGAAGAAATTCGGTGTATATTTTATGAGATAAGAGAAAATTATGGGTAATCAACAATATTGTATTGGAAAAGTATGAAAAAGAACACTACATTAGGAAGGAACCCTACACTTGGGATATTAGAAAAGTATGGAAGTAGAACCGTATGTATGTGATAAACGTTACGTTTATTTCTCAAAAGTATGGTTTATCAACATTACTTTTATAAACAACCATACGTTCTTAAAAAAGTATGGATCAAGTATCTTTTGTTTGGAAGATTATAAAATTATGGATCTTTTATCAACCTTACGTTTGAAGAAAGTAAAATGAACCTTACGTTTGTGATCAACCATATGTTGACAACATTACGTGTGAAGGAAATATCATCAACCTTATGTTTATGATCTAAATTACATTTAGAGGATGCATACTATACAACTCAACCATATGTTTGGAGTCGGAGAGTTTAAAGTCGATATTATTTTGCAATGATCAGCAAGATGATTATTAGGCTGATTTCAAGCCAGATTTAAAGCTATTTTAAGCACGAATTTTACTGATTCAAAGACATTTTATCAATGGTTTAAGGATCTAATTAAATGAATATTTTTATACCGAGTCTTCATGGAAGTTACGACTACTCTGTAAATCCAAATGTTTGAATATCGTGAGTTAAAATGTGACTTTTTTATCTAAATTTGTAGGAGGATTGCTCGTCATTATTATATATGAGATTTTATGAAAAAAAAAATTAAGATAAGTTTTGTAAAAAACGATTATAAATAAAAAGAAAGAAAAACAGAGACTATCAAAAATATAGACCTGCTGATTCAAAGAAGAGTCAAAGCTCTTTTTATTGAAGAAGAAGAATCACAATAGATGATTTACTCATTCTACATCAAAGATCTACTATGAATCTTCTACTCCTGAAGTTGTGAATTATATTTCTATATTTTCCGCAACATGATCGACTCAGAACGACTCTTTTGTAAAGATCATTATTTCTAAAGGCGGTGATCCATCTACTGTCAATTTCATGCTGTTGCAATTGTGAAGAACATCTGGAAAGTATTTTCAAAGAATAAAAATCTTTATTTTCTATTCTTGAGTGACTGGCTTCTCGTACTAAGATATGTAGGTTCTATGAGTGAACCAAAAGTATTTGTTTTTCCTTAGATTGTAAGGGTGTCAACTTCATGTACTTAGTTGTTGAAAGGTCTATTGAAATGAGGACCATATTGTGAAAGTCACCAAGCTCATGGAGTAGAGTGTTAGTGGAGTGGACTAGGGGCCTTCTGTTCCCCGAACCACTATACATCGTGTTTCTCCGCACTTCATATTTCTGCTGCATTAATCTATCTGATTGAAGATAAAGGACATAACACAATCTCGTGAAGATTTTTATAAGGAAACAATTGACCCCCCTCTTGTGTATATTTAGTATAATCAGATCAAACAATACCATTAATACTCTCTGGTCATTTGAGGTTGTTTTCATCATTTAACATTTAAAAACACCAGCTTCTAGAAATGGTTTTTATAGTATCGATGTAACTTATAGTCAAAGAATTGGAACATGGGATGATGATTCATCAAAAAAAATTCTTCCACCAAATTAGTTGAATTATTCATATCCTTATGGAATTAATTTTCTTGATGACCCTCCTTTATACATTGGTAATATCTCCTTGTTATCTTCCAATGGTTTCCAGGATTCTTCTTCCCAAACTTATGGAATTTGGAAAATTATATTTTCATGTCTCCATGAGGATTATCTGAAGAACCCCCATTTTTAATATATATTCTTTTATTATTATCTAAAATACCATGCGACCTATAAGAATCAATAATTTTCATCTTAATTTTTAGGCAACACTATAATATTTCCCCAAAATTTTTGAAAGTATTTAATATCTTATGAATTTTGAAGACTTTTTTTAACCCATTGTAGCAACCATACCTTCATTATAAATTAAAAATCAAAAGTTTTATCATACAATCCTTGTGAAATTTAGTTCATAAGACTATATAGATTCATTCTCATTTTACTTGAGTCCAAGGGATTCTCTCTCTAATTTATGATGGAGGGTGTAGCGAAGGTATTTATTAAAAAGAATCTTCTTGAATCCATATCATTACATAAATTCAATGTCTTCCTTTGGATTTTTATTCTTGATCACTTTTAATCACTTATCAAATTCTCCCTCTAGTCAACAGATGAAAAAAATGACTTTTTTTTACTCAGAGCATTGTATGATAGATAATATTTTCTCAATAGAGAAAAACTATTTCTCCAAAATTATGTGATTTGAAGATACACTAAAATTAGGAATTCCTTTTCGAATAAATTATTAAAAATAATATTTTATCTCTTAGGAGAAGTAGGGAATTTGATATGTTTCATGATATTAATCAAAAATTGAGATAGTTTTGTAAATACTTCCCGGAATTTTATGATTAATGATCCCTTAATATTAGGAAATTTTCTACAAAAATAATCACATTTTCCATCACAAATATTGTTGAAACAATTTCTTCTATTTCTATCAATCTTCTAATATAATGGAAAGTTTTGAATTTGGATAAAATATTAAATAAGTATATAAAAAAGAAACTACTTAAATGATAAGAATGACATATATACCATTGCTTATGATTATCTATGTTTTATACTAAACAATCCCGGATCATTTCTCTATTAGGTTCTCTAACTATACATCATCAAATTTCGTACAAATAAATTTAAATAATTAATAATGGTTTATAAGGGGCATGGGAATTTTCCAAAGCATATATACCAGGAATGTCCAACCAAGTGTGTAGTAAGAACCAATACTCAATCCAAGGTTGAAGGTCTCGTTAATACACAATCAACCCTTTTGTGGTAATTACACAAGGTGAATATATTCTAGAACTGCATCCACATGTTTGTATTCATATGAGGATGTTATTTTTAGAAAACCACACACTCTATAATTTACCAAAAAATTTGTGGTTTTCCTTTTTTTGTACTCATATCTATGGGTTTCACTAATGTTTTATATTCCAAAAAACCAAAAATGATTGTTCATTACTTGGATACCAACTATGATAACCTTAATTTCATTAGTCAATTTATTACATGATTTTTAAAATAACATACATAAAACACATTCTGAATAATTGAGAGGTCTAGAGTCTTTAGAAAAATTATACATATAAATGAAGTAACTTAAACATTAACTATGGAATATTTATTTAAACTCTATCACTTTCTCCTATATCCCATTGATCTTATAATACTGTATAAGATATCATGGGGAATAAAAAAATGGGTGAGCTATAAAGCTTAGTAAGGAAACAATCAAAGTAATAATGATACATGTGAGAAAAAATAGAATAAAATAATCACATAGAAGAATAAAATTATGATATAATAAAAACATGGCATCAAAGGAATGTGTAAAAACATAAAATCTGACAACATAAGAAAAAAATAATGCTCACATACAAGACATCATAACATAGTGTGTGAGACTAACCAAACATACACCATATATATTATATCATGAGAATAAGACATTACCTAATGAACTGAATCATTATATGGATACAACATTCATATATATATATATTTATGTGTGTTAGAGAGATCATATATCATAAAATTTGATCAATAACCCATGCATAATGAGAAAAAGTTTCACAAAAAATTCATTGATTTCATAAGAGATTAAATTAATGGAACATTCATTATTTTAATCACAAAATAAGGGAATGTGAGTTTAATAAATATATATTCCCAAAGAATTATTAAATTTGCATTTATATTAATACCCTATAATTAAAATATTATTTTTTATTCACAATGATAGAGGGTGTCATGGAAGATAATGGCGTGATTTCAAAAACATAACAGGCATAAAAAATGGATTATGAAACGAGTTTAATTATAGATAAAGGTAGTATCTCATTAGTAAATAATCATTTGTAAAGTAAGGGAATTATTATGAACTCATGGAACATAAAAAATTGAAATTCAAAAGGGTTATTAGAAAGGAAGTACTTGAATAAAAGGAGAGAGGAAGAAAATATGTTACCTTGTGAGGTTGCTTTTTTAATACTGAGAAGAGATCCTTAAAACCATATAAAATCCTTATATAGACTTTAGAGAGGGAAAATGAAAATAAATTTGTGGTCAAAGGATATTTAGTGTAGGGGAATGAGATAATTAGTGGGTATTTAATGAAAAAGTAGTGTAATTATCTATAAATTTACATACTTTGTCCTTAGACATCAAGTTTATAAAAAATTCAAATTCATTGACCATTCCATAGATTTAGCCCATGGTATTTTCCAAGTGGGAGTTGTTTTTAGAATTTTAATAATTTGTTAGCCTAAATCTATAAAATAATTTCATTCATAATGTGAAAGTGAGTCATTCCCATAGAGAATTATTTTTAAAAACATAAAATATCCTTTTGGTTTTTGAAGGATCATTATAGGTTTGTAAAATTTATTCTATGAAATTAAAATACATAATTTTAAAGTATAAAATTATTTTTTTGTTGAGAAATACATTATATTATTTATTAGATCACTTTTATGTAATTATTATATAATAATTTTAATATTTATTTATACCGTATTTTAGTTTTCCCCTAATAACCTAGATGTCTCAAAAAATTATGAAAGACTTACTATTGGATAGTTCTGAAATACTGATTTAAAAAAGAAAATTTATTTAATCAAAAGTATTTTTAAAATTTTAGATATTTAATATTTAAATAAAGTAATTATTTATTAAAAAATACAAATTATTTCTACCATAATCATGTTTCCAAACTTTAGAAAAACTACACATGATTGCATAAAATAATTTTATTATTTATATAATAATGAATATTATTGTTTACAAATTTTTAATTAGAAAAAAAATTTGTTTCAAATTTTGATCTTATCATAAGAATTTAATTTAATAAAAATTAAACATATATATTTTATAAAAAAAATTATGGGTTCTTTGCAATAAAATTAGTTTCATCATATTCATCCACTAATCAAGTTCATTTTATTTTAGATTAATACATTAAATAATAATGATGAATCAGTGAAAATACTATTTCATTTTGTAATGGAATTTAAACCTTAATACAAATTATATTTTACAAAAATAACCCCTTATCACACCAGTATAAGACCTAAGTGTAAGGTGAACATTAGTAAATGTTTTATGGAGTGGCTCAATTAACAATGATCTCAAGGTGATCGATACTAACATAAAATTATACAGTAGTTCCTTCCACTAGAGAATAAATTGTTAAATCTCTACTTGGGTTGGTCAACTAAAAACACCAACAATATCCATTCCCTCCCAAGATCTAATAAATGATCTTCATAAGGCATGATTATACTAGTTTAGGCCATAATTTCCTCCTAATTCATTAATTAGTTATCTTAATTACCATTAATATCCAAAAATTATAATGTTCACATTATAAAAGCTACATCACCAATGGTGATAATTCACAATGGTCATAATTCCAAATGATAATAATATATTTCTACTTCCAATACATTCCTTGTATTTAATTCATCTATCCATGACTTCAATTTCAATCAAGGATCAATATTATTCATTTTTAAATTTAATATTTCATAACTAATGTTTTTTCCTTTTTATAGTTTTTTCTCAACTATGATAATCTTAAGAGATCACAATGATCCAATTTTTTCTATTTTAGTTATTTTATTTTTTCTCTATTTATTGTCCCAAAATAATATTGTTCATTTTATAGGGTTTAATTATTGACTAAATGTAATGTTCTCAATTAATTAAATCAAGTGTTATGATTGTGTTCTATAATATACTACATTACCAAATACATCACATGTATATATAGATGAAACATTCAATATATATATCCTCGGGTCATTATAACCTCAGTACTGAGGAAGACCCATGGTTGATATTGATTAATTCAACCATTCTTCCAGATGAAGAAGAGAGATACATTGAGTTATTAATGAAACATCATAACATGATATTGTATAATTAAATGCATATGTAAGGGTTCAATATTCAGGTCACTTACTACCATCTAGGTATTCCCATCACCCACCATGAATATAACTAGGAACCTAAAATGATGCACCCCTCCCACGGTTCCATGTGGATAACTATTGTTTTCAAAGTCAAGAATAAAAATAGTAATATCATTTCCTATATAATTTTTTTTCATCTCAAAATCCACTGACCAAAGGGTTAATTTCCCATCTTAGTAACATATTTACTAATCAAAACAACAACTAACTTTCCCTCCCTTTTATTTATGGATAGATACTGTAGATATAACCAAATACTGATAGACCCTAAAGATGAAGATTCCATTTCATTTAGGGAATTTCATGGAATATACTATTACCGGGTGGTTTTGTTTGGATTAAAAAACACTAGATAAACATATCAGAAGATTATGTATCACATATGTAGGCCCCTCTTAGGAATGATGATGGAGCACCATGTGGATGATTTATTGGTAAAATAAAAATAATTCCATAATTATATTAGTGATCTTGAGAAACTTTTATCCATGCTTCGTTCCCTCTATCCAACGATAAACCCCTTGATGTATGCATTTGGGTTCACCTTAGTGAAATTCCATAGATTAATTGTCTGATATAGAGGTATCATGTGTAGATTAGAGAAAATTAATTCCATCATTGAAATTCCCATCCAAAAAATTTTCAATAGTTAAGATGTGTTTAAGATTATATGTCTCATATATGATGTTTTTCAACAACTTGGATGGAAAATGCATGTCCATGAAGTAATTCAAGAAATTAAACACCTACCAATGGAATGTATAATGATAGAATTCATTTGATGATATCATGTAGTAGATTCTTCATCCTCTGATATTAGTGTCATATTTTAAGAAAAAACTCTGTATTAGTTGTGTGGAAGCTATGGATCAATATCCTTGTACCCTCTTGGATGATAAGAATAGAAAAGGCAATGAATTGTTTTTCAAAAATTTAAATGGATGATAAAAGATGGAGAAACTATATATTAACATATTGAGAAGAATTGGCATGAGTTGGAATTTTTAGTCTAGAATCTATATAAATATTTACAACATCATGGGGTCTATTTGATCTCCCTTATCAACCCATTGAGGTATATCTTCAATTATTCCATAATTTTGAAATGATTGGAATTATGGGTAGTGATTCTAGAGAAATTTGAAATCAGATTCATCCCTTAATTGACATCAAGAGGGAAATTGGAATACCTCTTAGCTTTACACTTGAAATCAATGTAATTTCACTTGGACATTGAATTTAGGATATTACCTCCATTGATGATGTGTTTATATATTGTTAAATGATGTTTTATGGAACCTATTAATGTTGAACTAGGATGAGTCTAGACAACTCTAAACTCAATAGGGTCAGTATTGGGTTTTTCCTTATATCTCCCTCCAAGGCCCTCATGCTACATTCATTCTTCTATTCAGAGTGATTTACTAAAAATGATTTTAAATATCATTCCCTCATTATTGGACAAGAATTTACCCTTAATATCCATGTTATTTTTCTGCATGTGAATTGTGAATATGAGCTGGTCATCAAGAAAATTAATTGTAACAGTGCTATTAAAAAAGAAGAAATTGTCCCCTTTATTGAGCTAATAGGAAAACATCCATTTGAATAAAAGTATTATCATGTTCCATGATCTCAAAATGATAGATTATTTTCTTTGGTAAACTTGGATTTGAACCTCACTGACCTAGGACAAGGTGAAATGGAAATCTACGTCGAACATCAATTAGTTATAACCACAACCATTAATGATGTGGAAGATCAAAAGGTGAACCAACACAACAATGAATCTTGAAATAAAGGCCCCTAAAATTTCCATGTGATAGAATAAGTTTCTAAATAGAAATCCTGCATTATTTTCACCTCCAACATGGGATTCTCACATTAACGTAGAACAATAGAGAACAAATCTATAGGTGGGAAGTGAATTTCCTTTTTTGTGATATCCCTAACTTAAAGGGAGTCTTATAAAAGAAAAAAATTGAAGTACTCCTTCTCCATTGCATTAAAGGAATCTAAATTCATTAGGAATTATAGAAAGATCATGATAGAGAATTTGGGGATCATCAGGTAGGATTAAATCATTCCCATTAAATATTGAGGTTGGACTATGTTTTTTCCACCATGATTTATAATTTCAAATAGTTTTCCAAGTGGATTCATGTATTCAAAGTCCATTAAAACTCCATATTTCATCCTCCAGAGCTACTCTACAATACCAAGTACTCTTGATCCATCACTATTTATTGAATCAATTTAATGGGTCTATATCCCTTAGTGAAAGTGGGATAGTTCAAGTTTATTCTTACTACCATCAATTTATTTTCAAAATACATATAATCTTTTACCTTAAATAATGTTGAGATCAGGTATCTGACTGAGTTTTTAAATGAAATATCATATATTATTTTGGAATTCCTCATATAATTATCTCATATATCATAACCTGTTGTTGATCCACCGAGATGGATAAGGTGTATACAAAGTACCATATGTGATAAAACCATAATTCCATCTATCATGCCTTAGTGAATGGAAATATCAAGGAATTCATTAAATTAATATCTAACATTATATAGAATATGGTGTATCAGAATAATAAAAGTTGTATTGAAAACCTCTCTATTTCATTTTGGGCTTACCAGACCACACCTCGGACTTCCACCAAGGTGACTCCATACTCCTTCATGTATAGAATAGAGGTAAAATTACTTATCAATATTCTACTACCATCACACCATAAAACTATCTATGATTGAATGATGTAATATTCGGGATCAAAAGTTCATCTAATTGGTTTATAATCCCTCATTGAAAATTTTTAGTTCATATTCCATAACATCGAGTTTCATTAGAATTGTGTGGCTCGGTCATTCAATAAGAAGGATATTATTCTCTCATTTCTCTTAGGTGACTTGGTTCAATCATTGAGAAAACTAATGATATAAGAAATAAAAATATCAAATCTATATACCATGTTGGTAGATCCCATATTTATTAATAATATTCACTCCAATGGATCATATTCACTGATTACCATGGACTGGGAGTGCATTATACCTCTTACAAACACACGGTTTCTCAAAAAGATACCATGCATAGGTTGCAATGGGACTAATGTCTTTTCCAAATGAAATACATAATTACCAAATTATATTATATGATATGTAATAATTAATTTCCAAATAATGATAAACTAAATAGAAATCATCGTTGACACATGAAGTTAAACTACACGGAAATCATCCATTCCACAAGATGATAAACTGCATGGAAATTGTATTTACCAAATTCATTTAAACTATATAGGTATTACTCTGTAACATGAAGTTAAAATATTTGATATACCTATTCCTCAATATATTCCCTTAAACTATATATCCAATATCTTTTTATATGATTCTTAAACTTTAAAAAATTTTCAGATCCATACTCAAGAGGATTTCCCTTTTATTATCGTCATGGTCACCTACCATACCTATATTCAAATAACTAGGGGTGTATTGATTTTTATTATACATGAAAATTAGTGATTTCCAGATCACATATCCTGGTTCTAGTCCTATGTTCCAATCCCATTTTTTCAGGATTTTTGGGTTACCTCTTTAACTCATGATGGGCCACCTCATTTACAAGCACATGAATAATACCACCATTCAACGTTCTACTATTTATGAGCCTAATATATTCATAATATTCATATCCCAAAACTATTCATGTATTGATTCATATTTTATAAGATATGTAGTGATTCCTTGATTCTTATGTCCTGGGAATGAACCAAAATATCTCATTTCCCCCTTCTCGTCTTGATGTTCAATGTTCCTTCATTTGATTACCATTTAACCACAGGACATTGAAGCATGCTAAGGAGAAAGTCTAAGATATACAGATTTAAATTATACATCCTAAAGAATAAAATCATTACACTCCATAAGAAATGATCTTGTTCATACTCTTATGTATCTAATGGGTTTGGAATTTATATCCCTCAAGAACTCATATTGGCCTACATACCCTCCACCCATGTTTTATCACCCCATTGACATGTTTAATGAGAAATGGAATATCCAATATAATTTCTAAAATATTTTCAACCATCTTGATTCCCTACATAAACACATGTTGTGTCCTTTAAGTTTTAATAATCACCTCAATCAAACAAAATTCAATTGGTTTATGGTGACGACACATGTCCTTGAGTCTCTACCTCCTAATACCTATCCAAGGAACACAACCTAGAAGAAATTTCCTTAGTAAAAATGTTATTTAACTTGTGTTTCAAACATGGTAAAAGATTATACTCAAAATGTAATTCTTCATTTATGATAATATTGTAGTGGAACTTAACATTGAACAAGAGTTCAGTGGCCATCCTCAACCTACTTTTCACTTTACCCCTTTATTCAAACTCTACAAGTCACAATTTATCTTTCTTGCACTAAACTATGTGAAATTAGTGTTTTAATACCCACGTTTATTCACCCCAATTATTGTATACAATTTTATTAGGTGAACTAATCCCTTTGAAACAATATCTAGACTAGTTTTTCAATTACATCACGTTATTTGGTGGTGGTTAATGTAATATTCCAACTCCAACCCATACTACATTGTTGTATTCTATGAAATAATACAAATGATATTATATTTACTCAAACTTATCACATCAATATTAAATCACATAGTCTTAGAGATTTTATTTTACTATTTTAGTATGATTTAGATGTTGGTAATTCAGAAAAATATAATTTCACTACTTTTTAAAACAATGAGGTTCAACCATAGTTTGGAGATTCTAATTCAATAAAAATTTAGCCATGATAGTTACTTATACATTGACCCCTAAATCATGATCATCATTTTTTTGGGATAATTCAATATACTACCATAGCCTTATAGGATCCACCATCTCAGCCTCCACCAGTGAGTACCCTTGGGCCACGTTCACCATAATTTTTTCCTCTCGTGAATTTTGCTCCACCATCTATGATATTTTTTAGGCCAATTCAAAATTTTAAGATAATAACTGATTACCCATATGGATAATCATCTCTTCCCTCATCATGGTGAGAACATACAGCTAGAGTTCCTCCTCCTATTGGTGGTAAATCACCAATACATTTTTTTATGAAAACTCTATTGTATGAGCCTCTAATTCAGCCCTGAGAGATTTGGATAAACAAGAATCTATATTCTATTTCTCAAATAAAATTTCATAGATCATGTAATGGATGGTGTGGTAGTTGCGCCCATCTATCCCTTCGTTCACCAGCCAATGGAATAATGTTCCCATGTAACCATCCATCCAATCCAACAGAGTAAGGATAATGAGGCCTTATATGTTCTTCCATGACCTTTTCCATACCACCTATTATTCCATGGTAATATCTAAACATGAGTCAGCTTCATCCTCTGGAAAAGGTTCATACTCAGGGAATTTCTCAATCAGTGGTGATGGGTTCCCTACAATGAGTCCCACATGGCTTGGTTCTAGGGTATAGGGAAGTCCTATCCTAGTATGCAGCATGATCTCATGCACTGAAAGAATAATAATATAGGTTTTAGTTACCATGAAACATGAGAAATTATACACAGTTATTTACTTCTATAGTTTTAATAAAATTCCTCCATGGTTTGGGGAACCTCTCCCCTAATAATACTAGAAACATTCCCCTAACCCAATCCCCATTCTCAGTATCTAGAGTGATGACTGGTTCCTCTAAGTTGACATATCCCTTGGGTTCTAACTCCCATTTCTCTTCCTCAATGGTGTGAATAACATTAGGTTAATTCTTCCCCTAATATACATCTATGGTGGTGGTAAATTTAGGTTCTCACTCTCCCTACTCATTCTCTAGTGTAGAGGTAGGTCCCACCTCTAGCATCAACTGATATGCTACTTTATTTTTCACATGAAACTCCTCTTTCAAGGTTTCAACAGGTTCCACCTCTAGATTAGTTCCCCTCTACAGAGCATAATCCTTCAGACCAAGTACTATTACAACTAGTTGAACATTAGTCCCCATGTTGATAACATAATCAAGTTGTAGAAAGAAATCCCACCCTTATCCAAATAAATGAAAACCTCATCCACTCCCTACAACATGATGATATAGTACCCAGCCTAAGAGTTTCCTCTATCTAACCGACCCCTTTTTCTATGTTGAATATAAAGTTGAGCCTTAGGGAATTAGAGTCTGAATTTAGGAATTGTGAGCCCTCAATACGGATGAAAACCATGAGTTCACTATAGGAGGGTATTCATCCCAATTAGTTGGATATATAATATAAGAGTGAAGTAAATTAGTACAATTATACTCAATAATGTTCAATGTATAAGGTATTTGTACTTACATGGTGAGTCATACTGCAGAAGGATTATTAGTGTCCTCCTAGGCTTTGTGTGCTGTAAACCATAGGTGGTTTGTTGTGTGGTTGAATATTTGGGAGGAACCACTCCTTATACCACTAGGAATTCTATGGAATAACATGTAACTCTGTCTACAAGGTTTCCACTCATATAATTCAAGCACCAATACACATAAGGACTTTGATAGAGCAATAATAAAGAAGTTTTATTGCAAAAAAGAACAGACAATTAGAGAACCCTTAGATTCCCCAAGGCATTATTAGCATTATAAATAGTGCCAATAAAATGGTTCCTTTATTGGTAATAGTTTAACACAAATAAATGATCCCTTTATCAGTTATTTTCTAAGAACTGCTAATGAATCCCTTTATTAGTAAATTTTATAGGTCTGACAAACGATCCCTTTTTCAATTCTTTTTAAAATGCCGATAAAGTGTCCCTTTATCAGTTCCAATACTAGTTTTGATAAAATGTTTTACATCTATTTTTTTTTAATTTAGAGATGACACTTTTAACGGGTAAGTGTGAACCAGAACAACTCCACTTCCTTAAAAATTCAACCACTACAAGATCCCACCCAAGACCGCTAAAAAATTTCCAAAATTCAAAATTCAAAAGGATGAACATCACCAAACTCTGAACACGTTCCAACCATCATCACGATTCACCATATCTAGTGTTGATAAAAGGAATACTGTTGTAGTGTGTTATTAAAATTACAACACACTCGAGTAGAAAAAATAGGGATCAAATACTAAGAGAAAATATTGAATTTAATTGAAATAAAATTTACAATAAAAATAAAAAAACATTATATTATATAAATTTTATACATTGGTTTGTACAATTACATGAGTAAATAAAATTTATTACATACATTCAAAAACATCAATGATTCTTTATATTTGGACCATGACCCCCGTTGATGCTATCATGTAACACCCCAACCCCAGAAGCCTAGAGTCAGTGCATTATTACATATCATTGGCATGATCACAAAAGATCATGTCTCGAAAGACTGATTAGTTTAGTATCCTTGGAAGTACTAGATACATTCATAAGGTTTACATTACATAATAAAATAGAATACTATAACAAAATTGTTTCCATATAAAACACTGAGATCCCATAGGATATCCCTCTAGGTCAGTCATAATATACTTCTTCACATCTTTGGAAAAATAAAACATAGAAAGGGGTGAGCTCAGATGCTCAGTATGGATAACAATAGAGAGAAAACATTCATAAATAAGCATAAAAATTTCAGGCAATGTATGTAACTAAAACAGAAGCCTTTTCAACATAAACTTCATCATAATGTGGAAAATATAAATCAGAATAATTCTATTTACTTGCTCTCATGGATATTCTACTAGTTGAATAATCACATGCAATATCAATATCCACTTTCATAATGATATAATGCATAATGCCATACTTCATAACCACATAGTCAAGGCCTTGTTCCAAGACTACAAATAATATTTTTTCAAGGCCTTGTTCCAAGACACAAATTTGTCACATGAGACCTACTGATTCATCGAGGAGCTGTAGCAGGCTCCACCCATCACATACTAAGTCCAATGCATTCCTCATATGAAAAGGTTTAAACATAACACAAACATCCGTATTAAATATAGCATACGAAATTTCAATAACTTATCCATAAACCATGAATTGTATAAAATAACACATCCACAGTCAAACATATCAAAAAAAATTCAATACAATATGTAAATTTTGTATCATAATAAATCAAATTCAAATAAACATAAAATTCATCAATGTACTTTGACATAGATGAAATCAAAACCCTTTTTAGAGAAATATCTCTTTCTACTTTTAAATAATTAAAGAGTCACATAATTATAAAGAAAAAATTTATTTTGAAAATATTATTATAATCTTGTAATGGAAGCTTCGATGATTTTATAATGGTGGAAAATAGCCACACCCGCCTTATAAGTTAAAAAACATTCTTACCTTAATTTTATTGAAAAGGTTATAAAGAAGCTTCTTTGGAAAACGACGAAAGGATTCCTTTGAAAAACATATAAGGTCAAATAAGGGTATAAATGAATTTAACACATTGTCTAGTAAATAGTAAAAAAAATTGAAATACATTTTAAGAAACATGAATGTGGATGATAAAGAGGTCACGGTAGATAATTACTTATAAAAAACCTTAGATAATGAAGATATTGTAGAATTAACCCCTACCTTGTACTTTTATTGGTCAAGGGTAGTTTAAACTCTTGTATCATTGTGAAATAATTTTTATTAAATTATAAAAGAATCACATACAATAATATGATATCATATATGATCTTTTAACATTTATTTGTTAATAATATCTTAGTATTATCGTCGTTTTGGGTGTTAACTGATTCATTTTCCTTTATATGCTTCGTTACGTATGTAATGTTTTTTATGGATAGTATGTATCTTATTCATATTTAAAATGATATTAAGTCTTTAAAAATTATTTTTAATCATCTAATTAAAATTAGTCTTGAATGGATAGGATGGGGAATGAATCTCATCGCGTTCGTGGAGACGGTAATCCGTACGTACACACGAGCGACAATATCATTCTTTTGATATTAAAATAATATATAATTGGATGGTATATCATATATACAAAATCAATATCATGTTATATTTATTATTTACATCAATTACACATTATTATTATACCCATCGAAATAATAATGTATTGAATAACAATTACACCACGACGTGGAGACGGCAAGCCGTACGTACGAACGTATGGTGACATGTCAGTCAAAGGATGGATAGAATAATGAATATGGTTTTACCATATTTATAATAACATCAAATTATTTATAAGATACTAGATTTTTTATTTTATAATGGAAACAACAAAGAAATAGGAAGTGTAAGAAGAAAGGAACTTGAAAGAGGTGATGAAATATTTACCTCTTCTTCGAGTTCTTCCTTTTTATTTGATCAAAAGGGATCCCTAGGATGTCTTTATGACTAATTGAAGGCCTCCAAGATGAAGAGAGGACATATTAGAGTGTATTTGGGCTGGTTTTTTCTGAGGAAAATGGATTTTAAGGTGTGAATTAGAGAGAAGGGGAGTGCCCTTTTATAAGAGGGGTGAGGGGAATCTTAGGAAAATCGAGAAATATTATTTTATAATAAAATAATATTAGGTTTATAATGGCTCCAAAATAAATTATGTAAATTCTAAGGTGGGGATGGGTCTAAAAAAACTCAACCAATAGGTTTTAGACAGGTTTGGGTCACTATATTAACTTTATCTTTTATATTTAACTCTTAGTTAAATAGTTTGACATTACCATGTCTCTTTGTATTTTTTTATTAGATGGTTAATAAACTTAATATAAACATCCATGAGAACCCCAAGTGGTTAAATAATGATTCACCAATAATTATATAAGTTTTTTGTCCAAACCTTATATATTTACGAATATTATATCAATTAATAATATATTATTTGTTTTAAAAACTCAATTATGTCAATTTTGACACTATTTAATATTTGGTTTTTGTGAAAATCATAGAAGAATTATTACTTCGAATAAAAATTATTTAATCAACCCTAACATGTCATATTAACCTATAAAATTAGTGTAATTAATTAAAAGTATTAAATTAAATTTATTTGTATATTTATAATATCAATTGTTTTAATCTATCATTAATAATTTAATTACTACATCATCATTGTTTCATAAATAAATTTACATATTTAATTTCTAAAAATTATAAATAAAATACCATTATTTAGGAAATCATTTTATATTTATAATGAATATATATAATCGAATTTATCTTATGTTTAACCCTATATTAAAGATGGTTTAGTCATTAAACTTTGAATTTAATGCTTTTAACTCTTCTTTAAATAAAATAATAATAAATGTTATAATCTAATCAAAGTGGACCAAAAGGGATAATATTTTATTCGTAATGTTTTTTAGGGTCTAATTAAACTTATCCAATATAATTAGGACATCTGTTAGGGTAATTATAATGTCATTTTTACCCTTAATTACCCTATTTACTTTTAACCGTGGAAAATAAAAGTAAAAAGTAACTATACACAAAAAATTATTTTCATCTTATTGAACCAAGTTTTACTTACTATAATCAACCGTGTCTATAAGATTTTTGAATTTAAACTCACAGAAGTAGTAAAATTATGTTTTATGTAAATTTTCTAATGCTCCTATGATGTGTGTAAAAGACGGTAAAAAGTTTGATAAAAATTTTATATATCTAAAATTATTATAAAATGAATCCAATGAATCACAGTGAATTTATATAGTTATTATGTATATATTTCGACCTAAAATAAATTTAAATAAAATAAATAATTATTTAAATAAAAATTCGGTTTTAAACAATAACTTAGTATTTTTCATTATTCTTCCAAAATTGAATGTTTTCAGAAAAATACCAAAATTTCACCCTAAGCTAATTTTGATATTATGAATTCAAAAATGAATTCTATTTTTCCAAATTCAAAACATATATGTTTCATTTATTAATTTAAAATTAATTCTTGTTGTCAAAACCAAAAGGCGTGTTTTTAAGAAATAATAGCTATCAAAAGATTGACATTTGTTTATGTTCAATTTTAATGTAAAATTACTTACAATGACCTGCATTGGATTAAATTGTAAAAATATAATATATTTATAATTCCAAACCATTAAAATTTTCAATTTAACAATATAAATTATTTTGATTAAAAAATATGTTTTCAGTTAAAATGTAGTATTTTTCACTATTCACCCAAATATGAAATTTATCAAAAAAACACCAAGAATTTATGAAAACTAAATTCTTATGTCTCAATTATAAATAATAAGTTTATTTTCTAAAATTTAATATATAAAAGTTTCAAATATTTGATTTAAAAATGGTTCACCATTAAAAGGTGGTAAAATTGCATTTTTCTGAAAAATACTTATTTTGTCTAAAAAAATGAATTTGTTCTTACATTATGTCTACAAAACTCATAATATGGAATCTAAAATTATAAGTATTATATAAAGTTCAAAAATCAGTTAATACTATTCATAATCGGTTTTGAACTTCTAGTTTGGTATGTCGTGGTGCGCTTGAACTCGGTGTTGTGTGTAGTGCAAGTTATTTAATTATTTTGAATAAATAACGTACTATGAAATCTTGGGGTGTTAAATTATTCCCTCATTCAATAAATTGAATCCTCACAATTTAAAATTGTTCTTCAAAAACAGAAGGTTGAAAATAGAAAATACTTTTGTGGAAAAACCCACTTCGGAAATTGGGTTAATAAAATTTAGTCTTAATAAGAGGAAAACAGAATAAACAATTCACCACCAAATTATGATATTTATTAGGGGAACATTGGTGGAAATTAAAGACACATAATTGGATAAAAAATGTAAATATTTATAGGGAGTGATTGAGGTAATCAGTCACAAAAAATTGTAGAATTGAGGGCCTCAAAGCCATCAATCTATGATGATTTAAAATATCATCAGTTCAACAAAACATAAGGTATTAGGATAATGAATTTTTAGTTTTAAGATCCCTTAACAAAAGTTTAATAATTAATTTCTTCATAGAATAAGAGAAGAAAAAAAATATTCTCGACAAGTAGAGTTCCATCCTTTGAATAATTTCTACCACAAACTTATCTTTCACTCTAAAAGATAATAGAACTTAAAAATATTTTATTTATCCAATTTATAAATGGTTCCAAAAAAATGAATTTATAATTCATCTACTGGACCTTTTAAAAAAACTACATTATTCAATCCAGGACATCACGTGGGCCAGTGGTAGGTGATACACCATTTTCGCGCTTCAGTTGCGGGTTAAAGTCTTACGGCCTTGCCGGATGTGACGGGTTTCCAACCGACCTTCGGGTTTTCCTTTTTGTGAAAATCAAAAAATAATCTCAAAATAGAATTATCCAAAATACTTATATCCAAACTCATAGTCCAAAATTTATAAGGAAGGTAAACACAATTAAGATCCTCTTTTCCACGTAATAACATGTGAACACCTTCATCATGTATTCTTTTAAAATGCTAAAACATTATGAATTACCATAAAACTTTATTGATTACATTCATGCTCCCTTATTCCTTATAGAATATGGGATATACTCCTTCTATCCAATTTTTTTTAAACTCCATGAATGATGTAATATACAAATCATTTATCAGTTTGATGGTAGTAAAGAATATCTAATTTAATTTATCCAAATCAATCATGTATTATTCAAAAATCACTAACTCTGTATCAGAACCATATTATGGTTTATCTTTCTCTCAACCATATATTTTACAGAAATTTAACCTACTATTGAGTCACTTTTCTTGGTTCCACACAATCTCAAGTCCTTAATGAAATAGTACTGTAGTAAAATCCTTATATACTCTCTAATTCTTATAACATGTACATCATTAATAAAATACTCAAATGACAAAATACTTTAATAAAAACCTAAGAAATCTAATCATTCCTATTCATCTTCAGTAGTATCATAACTTTATTATTATTCAATAGCAGCATTTGGGGTATACTCTGATGATTTGGACATTGATTCGTGTAGTGTCCCAACTCCTTGCATATGAAGCATTGTACATTCGAAACTTTTTTCTTACCCTTGAAATCACGTACTTGGTGTCCTTTTTCTCCACATTTATAACAAACTCCCATTCCCTTCAAGAATTTACCAATGTGATCCTTTCCACAGTTATAACATATGTGAAAATATTTCTTTTCCCTCTTCCCTTTATCCATGTTTCTCTCTTCCATCCTTTTATTCTCTTGCTTCCCTTCAAATCCATAGGACTCAGAGAATTATTTACTTATCTTATTAACACATTATATTATTTATTCATATGTTTCGAATACATGGGAGACTATTTGCCTTCTAAATGTTGGTTTAATACCGTGAATGATATGATCCTTCTTACTATTTGGATCATACGTATTGCTGGAGTTCACATTCCTTCTACTGGGAACCATTTCTATAAAATGGAATACACTAGGTCAATTTATGAATTACAATGAATAATTCCAAACTTGTAAAATACCTAACGTAAATTGAACAGTTTATGGATATAATCTATAATCATAAAAATATTTTCTTTGAGGAGGTATATACTCGTAAATCCTTCATAATGATTTGTAAATAAAATGAGAATTATCCTAAGCCTATCCCCAGGGAGTGTCATAACCAAGAGTGTAGCAAAGCCCATTGTCGTGCACCCGTTCCCATTTGAGTCTATCTCAAAGCAGTTTTTTCTGTTTTTACCCCAAGGTACATCTGTTCCAGATCCACCTCTACCTGCTCATATCCAGACAGGGATGTATTTTATTGGAAAACTCACAAAATCTCTACAATACCAAAATTTTAGGAATTTCTTCAATACTAATCCTCAAAGTCTATATTAAGGATATGTGCTCTAATCATAGATTATCTAAATCTAGTTTGAAAGGTTTGTACTAAGCTTCCTCTGATACCAATTGTAACACCCTGACCCCAAAAGCCTAGAGTAGGTGCATTATTATGTATCATTGTCATGATCACAAAAGATCATTTCTTGAAATACTGATTAGTTTAGTATCCTTGGAAGTACTAGATACATTCATAAGGTTTACATTACATAAAGAAATGAAAAACGACAACAAAATTGTTTATATAGACAACACTAAGATCCCATAGACTATCCATGTTGGTCAGTCATAATATACATCTTCTCATCCTGGGAAAAATAAAACATAGAAAGAGGTGAGCTCAAATGCTCAATAAGGATAACAATACAGCGAAAACTTTCATAAATAAGCATAAACGTTTAAGGAGATGTATATAACTAAAACAAAATACTTTTCAACATAAACTTCATCATAATATGGAAAATATAAATCAAAATAATTTCATTTACTTACTCACATGGATATTCTACTATTCAAATAATCACATGCAATATCAATAGCCACTTTCATAATGATGGAATGCACAATTCCAGACTTCATAACCACATAGTCAAGGCTTTGTGCCAATATTACAAATAATTTTTTCTCTAGCCCTTATGCCAAGACACTAATTTTTCTCATGAGACCTACCGATGCATTGAGGAACTATAGCATGCTCCACCCATCACATACTAAGTCCAATGCATTCCTCATATAAAAAGGATTAAACATAACATAAACATTCGTATTAAATATAGTATAAGAAATGTAAATAATTTATCCATAAAACATGAATGGTATAAAATAACACATCCATATTCTAAAATATCCCAAAACCTTCAATACAATATTTAATTTTTTTATCATAATAAATCAACTTCAAATAAACTTAAAATTCATTAAAGGACGTCGACATAGTTGAAATCAAAACCTTTTTAGAGAAATATCTCTTTATAATTTTAAATAATTTAAGAGTTACATAACTATAAAGAAAACATTTATCTTGAAAATATTCTTATAATATTGTAAGGGAAGCTTTGACGATTTTATAACGGTGGAAAATAGTCGCACCCGCCGTATAAGTTAAAAAAACATTCTTACCTTAATTTGATCAAAAAGGTTATAAAGTACCTTGTTTGGAAAATGACAGAAATATTCCTTTAAAAAACATATAAGGTCAAATAATGGTATAATTGAATTTAACCCATTATCTAGTAGATATAAATAAAATTTGAAATGCATTTTAAGAAACATGGATGTGTATTATAAAGAGGTCCTCGTAGATAATTACGTATAGACAACCTCAGATAATGAAGAGATTGTAGAATTAAACATTACCTTGTACTTTTCCTTGTTCGAGGGTACAATAACCTCCAATAACATGGTGAAATAATTGTTATTAAATTATACAAGAATAATATACATTAATATGATATCATATATAATCATTTAATATTTCATTGTTAAAAATATCTTAGTATTATCGTCGTTTTGGGTGTTAACTGATTCGTTTTCCTTTATATGATTTGTTACGTAAGTAATGTTTGTTATGGATAGGATGTATCTTATTCATATTAAGAATGATATTAATCCTTTAAACATTATTTTTAATCATCTAATGAATATTAGTCTTCAATGGATACGATGGAGAATGAATCTCATCGCGTTCGTGGAGACAATAATCCGTACGTACGCACGAGCGACAATATCATTATTTTGATAGTAATATAATATATAATTGGATGGTATATCATATATATAGAATCATTATCATTTTATATTAATTATTTACATCAATTACACATCATTATTATATCCATCCAAAAAATAATGTATTGAATGACAATTACACCACAATGTGGAGATGGTAAGTCGTACGTACGCATGTATGGTGACATGTCATTCAAAGGTTGGTTAGAATAATGAATATGGTTATACCATATTTATAATAAAATCAATGTATATATAAGATACTAGAGTTATTATTTTAGAATGGAAACATCAAAGAAAAAGGAAGTGGAAGAAGAAAGGAACGTGAAAGATGTGATGAAATATTTACCTCTTCTTCTGGTTCTTCCTTTTGATTTGATCAAAAGGGCTTCATAAGATGGCTTTCTGACAAAAATAAGGACACTAATATGAAGGGAGGATAGTTTATAGGGTATTTTGGCAGGTTTTGGATGATCCAAATGGCTTTGAAGGTGTGAATTGAAGAGAAGGGTGAGTGCCCTTTTATAAGAGACGTGAGGGGCACCTTAGGAAAAGCTAGAAATATTATTTTATAATTAAATCACTTTCGGTTTATAAAGGATAAAATATTTATTTTTTAAAGGATAATGTGTGTATGGGTCGAGAACCACTCAACCAATAGGTTTTAGATAGGTTTGGGTCACTATATTAACTTTATCTTTTAGATTTAACGCTTAGTTAAATAGTTTGACATTTACCATGTCTCTTTGTATTTTTATATTATATGGTTAATAAACTTACTATAAACTTTCAAGATAACCCCAAGTGGTTAATTAATGATACACCTATCATTATATAAGTCTTTTTTCTGAACCTTATTTTCTAGGAATATTATATCAACCAATAATAAAGTATTTGTTTTAAAAACTATTTTATTTCTATTTTGACACTATTTGGTATTTGTTTATTGTTAAAATAATAACAGCATGATTAATTCTAAAAATATTTATTTAATCAACCCTAATATGTACTTTTAAAATATAAAATTAGTTAAATTCATCAAAAGTATTAAATTATATTTATTTGGGTATGTATAATATCAATTATTTTAATATTTTATTAACAAGGTAATTATTGCATCATCATTGTGTCATTAATAAATTTACTTATTTAATGTCTAAAAATTATAAATAAAATACCAATATGTAGTAAATCATCGTAGATTTCTAATTAATATTTACAGTTGAATTTATCTTATGTATAACCCTATATTAAAAATGTTTTAGTTATTAAACATTGAATTTAACACTTTTAGCTCTTCTTTGAATTAATTAATAATAAATGTCCTAATCTAACCCTAGTGGACCAAAGAGATTTATATTTTATTACTAAGGTTGTTTTGGGTCGAATTATACTTATCCAATAGAATTATGACTTGTGTTAGGGTAATAATAATATCATTTTTACCCTTAATTACCCTATCTACTTTTAACCGTGGTAAATAAAAGTAAAAAGTTACTATTCACCTAAAATTATTTTAATCTTTTTGAACCACATTTTACTAACTGTAATAAACCTTGTCTCTCTAATTTTTAAAATTCACCTCATAGAAGCAGTAATATTTTGTTTTATATAAATTTGTAAATGCTCCTAGGAGGTGGGTAAACGACCGTAAAAAGTTCGATAAAATTTTCATATATCTAAAATTGTTATAAAATGACTCCAATGAATTAAATTGAATTTATATAGGTATTATTTATATATTTTGGCCTAAAATAAATTTTAATAAAATAAATAATTATTTAAATAAAAAGTCGGTTTTAAACAATAACTTAGTGTTTTTCACTATTCGTAAAAAATTTAACGTTTTCAGAAAAATATCAAAATTTTACCCCATGATAATTTTGAAATTATGAATTAAAAAATGAAGTCTATATTACCAAATTCAAAATATAGAAGTTTAATTTATTAATTTATTATTAATTCCTATTTTCAAAACGAAAAAACATGTTTTTAATAAATAATAACTATCAACAGATTGACACTTGTTTATGTTAAATTTTAATGTGAAATTACTTACAATGACCATAATTATATTAAATGGTAAAAATATAACCTATTTATACTTTAAAACCATTAAAATGTTTAATTTAACAATATAAATTATTTTGATTAAAAAAGTGGTTTTCAGTTAAAATATACTATTTTTCACTATTCACCCAAATTTAAAAGTTATCAGAAAAACACCAAAAATTTATTGAAACTAAATTATTTTGTATCAATTATAAAGAAGAAGTTTATTTTGTAAAATTTAATATATAAAAGTTTCAAATATTTAATTTAAAAATGGTTCTTCATTAAAAGGTGGTAAAATTGCATTTTTTTGAAAAATACTTCTTTTATCTGAAAAAAATGAAATTGTTCTTACATTATGTCTTAGAAACTCATAATATGGATTCCAAAATTATAAAGATTATATAAAGTTCAAAATTCAGTTAATACTATTCATAACTGCTTTTGAACGGCTAGTTTGGTAAGTCGTGGTGTGCTTGAACTTGGTGTTGCGTGTAGTGAAAGTTATTGAATTACTTTGAAGAAATAATGTACTATGAAATCTTGCGGTGTTACATTTTAGTTGTCTAAGAAACCAACCCATATTAAGAAAAATAATTCACCTGTATGATTAAATTATTCTTATATTAGTAATACTATAATGAAATAAATTAAACACAAAGTGTCAAATTTAAACTAAAAACATATACTTTGAGTCAAACTAGGAACATCATGCATCGAATTGAGTTGTAGTTATTTATTACACATCACACAATTTCTTGTTGTTATAAAAAGAAGGTGTTCTGGAATTGGATCGCATATGTGAAGATAAAAATCACACTATAGATGTGAGCCAATTCAAGAGATCGCACTTTTTGGGAATGATCCTTCAATTATCACACCATTTCTTATTCATCTTTAAGGAAAATTTATTTGAAAAAAACTAAATAAGTATTAGATGAAAATTATAAGGAAATTAGTTAAGTAATATTAGATAAAATGATGATAAAAAATCGGATCATTTTATGATCATTTTTCTTATGTGATGTGCATTTTAATCTAAAATGGAACTTATATATTGAAAATACACACTTTGAGACATACCAACTTTATTATCTGTCTGATTGATGTGCATTCAATTTATAAAAATCATAAATGAATTATTGATTGTTTTCCTAGAGTTTGAAAACAATATAATCTCATTTTCTATGTTTTTTCTAGACTGAAAACTAAATTTTTTATTGATTTTGAAAAGAAACACAAGTTACAAGATAAATCACATGTAACACCCCAATTTTCCACAGTATGTTTCCCTTTGAATAATGCAATAGCTTGCATTGTACGCAACTTTGATATTTTAACACATCGCGACCAATCAAACTAACCGTTATGAATAGTAATACCAACTTTTTGAAATTTTATAAATTTTATTTTTCAAAATGGACTTCAATTTTGAATTTTGATTATCGAAATTAGCTTAGGGTGAATTTTTGGTATTTTTCTGAAAACATTCCATTTTTGGTAAATAGTGAAAAATACTGCATTATTGGTTAAAACCAACTTTTTTTTTAAATAATTATTTATTTTATTTAAATTTATTTTAGATCAAAATAGATACATAATACATATATATGTTCAATGTAATTCATTAGAGCCATTTTATAATAAGTTTGGTTATATAAAAATTTTACTGAATTTTTACCGTCTTTTACCCACCTCCAAGTAGCATTTGAAAATTTTCATAAAACATAATATTACTGCTTCTGGGAGTTGAATTTCAAAAATATGAGAGACATGGTTGACATCAGTAAGTAAAATTTGGTTCAATAAGATGACAATAATTTTTGGTGTCTAGTAAATTTTTACTTTTATTTACCACGGTTAAAAGTAAATTGGGTAATTAAGGGTAAAAATCACATTATAATTACCCTAAAAAATGTCCTAATTCAATTGTATAAGTGTAATTCGACCATAAAAACCCTTATGAATAAAATATGACCCCCTTTGGTCAACTTGGATTATATTAGGACATTTATTATTATTTTATTTAAAGAAGAGTTAAAAGAGTTAAATTCAATGTTTAATAACTAATCCATTTTTAATATAGGTTTAAACATAAGATAAATTCGATTATAAATATTATATAGAAATATAAAATGATTTCAAACATAATGGTATTTTATTTATAATTTTTAGAAATTGAATAAGTTAATTTATTTATGACACAATGATGATGAAGTAATCAGCTTATTAATGAATAATTAAAATAATTGATATTATAAATATCCAAATAAATGTAATTTTATACTTTTGATGAATTACACTAATTTTATAGGTTAATATGGCATTTTAGGGTTGATTAAATAATTTTTTTGAAGTAATCATTCTTTTATGATTTTTACAAAAACCAAATATTAAGTAGTGTCAAAATTGAAATAATTGTGTTTTTAAAACAATACTATATTATTAATTGATATAATATTCATAAAAATCTAACGATTGGCCAAAAGACTTTAATAAGATTATATATATTAATAAAAAACCACATGGTGTTCTCTTGGATGTTTATAGTATGTTTATTAACCATATAATATAAAAATACAAAGAGACATGGTAAATGTCAAACTATTTAACTAAGAGTTAAATCTAAAAGATAAGGTTAATATGGTGACATAAACCTATCTAAAACCTATTGGTTGAAATGTTTTTGACCCATCCCCATATTAGACTATAAATAAATTATTTTGGAGCCATTATAAATAGAAAATGATTTTATTATAAAATAATATTTCATGCTTTTCCTAAAGTGACCCTCACCTGTCTTATAAAAGGTCACTTCCCCTTCTCTCAAAATCACACCTCCAAAGCCATTTTTCTCATCCAAAATCTTCCCACATATCCTTAAAACTTTCATCCCTTCATCCTAGAGGCCTTAATTTGGTCAGAATGCCAACCTAAGGAGCCCTTTTGATCCAATCAAAAGGAAGAACCCAAAGAGGAGGTAAATATTTCATCACCTCTTTCAAGTTATTTTCTTCTTCCACATCCTATTTCCTTATGGTTTCCATTATAAAATAATAAATTCAATATATTCTATATAATATGATTTTATTATAAAAATGGTACAACCATATTCATTATTCTACTAATCATATGAATGAAAAAGTCACCATATGTGCATACGTACGGCTTACCGTCTCCACAATGTGGTGTAGTTGACTGACTGAAAGTAACCATTTTTATTGATTTTTGGGAATAAAACATAGAAAACACAGAAAAAACACAGAAAAAATAAAGGTGCACTAGTCAGGGGGGTCTAAAAAAGTGCAAGACAAGGGCGTCACTAACCACATGATGAAGCCCCTCCCTTGGAAATGACCTGAGAGAAATAAAAGAGGACATACGGTGATTCAGAGAAGCCAAAGAAGCTAGGAAGTCCGCAAACCTATTGCCCTCCCGCCATGTGTGGGTGACCTCCATGTGATTACCCAAAAAATGTCTGCATCTTCTGATTAAGTATTAAATTTTCCATGGAGTAGAACTTGTACCAAGGAGAGATTGCTAAAGAATAAGTGAGTCCGTCTCCACTGTATTGATGAGGATGCGCCGCTGCTGACACAACTCTAGTCCTGAGACCAACACCTGGGCTTCTGCCTGCAGAGCAGTACCCCTGCCGTAGAAGGCTGCAAATCCTGCAATCACAGCATCCGCATGGTCCCTAATAATACCCCTGCCTCGCATATCCTCGCCAAGAAGTGATACATCAGGAGTATAACTAATATAAATAATAAATATAACATGTTAATGATTCTGTATATATGATATACCATCCAATTACATACGATTTGTTTGTCAATATAATGATATTTTCTCTCGTGCATATGTACAGATTACTGTCTCCACAAACGCGATGAGATTCATTCCCCATCGTAATCAGTCAAGAATAATTTTCATTTTATGATTAAAAATAATGTTTATGAACATAATATAGTTCTATATAGGAATCAAATACATCCTATCCATAACAAACATGGCTTACATAACCAAGCATGTGAAGGAAAATGAACTAGTTAACACCAGAAATGATGATACTACTGAAATATTATTAACAAAGAAATATTAGAGGATTATATATGATATCATATTTATGTATATAGTTATTTTATAATTTAATAACAATTTTTTAACTAATATACCTGATGTTAATATACCATCGACTAAGGAAAAGTACAAGTTAAGGGTTAATTTCACAATCTCTTTATTATCTGAGGTTATTTTTACTTAAGTATCTACTAGGACCTCTTTATCATCCACATCCATATTTTCTTAAAAATATATTTCAAAAAAAATTTTACTATTTACTAGACTACGGGTTAAAGTCATTTATACCCTTATTTGAATTTATATGTTTTGAAAGGAATCATTCTGTCATTTTCCAAACAAGATACTTTATGACCTTTTCAACAAAATTAAAGTAAGAATGTTTTTTTAACTTATATAGCGGGTGCGGTTATTTTCCACCGTTATAAAATTATTGAATCTTCCCTTAAAAGCTTATAAGATAATTTTCAAAATAAATTCTTTATTTTATAATTATGTGTCTTATAAATGGTTTCAAAATTGAAAGTAGAATTTCTTCCAAATAGTTTTCATTTCATCTATGTCAGCATCCTTTGATGGATTTTAAACTTGTTTGAAGTTGATTTATTATGATACATATCATCCATATTATATTTAAGGTTTTGTGATATGTTTGATTGTGGATGTGTTATTTTTATACCACTCATGGTTTATGGTTAAAGTATTGACACTTTGTTATCTAGTTGTAATACAAATTTTTATGTTATGTTTCAACCTTTTCATATGAGGAATGTATTGGACTTAGTATGTGATAGGTGGAGCTCTCTATAGCTCCTTGATGCATCAGTAGGTATCATGAGGAAATTAGATTTGTAATTGGCTGAAGCCTTTCCCAATTTTATATATGGTTTTGGCTGAGGCCTAAATCATTTTTAGATGTCTTAGCCGAGGCCTTGACAAGATATTTAAGAATGCACGACATTATACATTCCCTCATTATGAGAATAATAATTATGGTTCATGTGGTTATTCTACTGGTAGAATATCCATGACTATGTTTTATTATGGCATTATTTACTCAGATAATATTCCTACCACAAAGTGTTCATGTTTATTATTTGTAAAGGCATGTGTTTTTAATTATTCATAATGCCTAATGTTTATGTTATCATCCGCTGTATTTCTTACCATTACTGAGCTTTTGAGCTCACCTCTTTCTTATGTTTCTTTTTCCTAGTATATGAAGAAGTTATTTATGAATGACTTGTAGGCATAATCTAGGAGACCTGGATGTTTCTAATGGAAAAATTAGTGTTTTATTTCTTTTCAATTTGTAATGCTGAACTTATGTATGTATCTTGTTTCCAATAAAACTATATTGATCGGTCATTAGGGACATGATTCCTTGTATCATGCCAATATTATTTAATAATGCACAGACTCTAGGTAACTATGTCTAGGGTGTTACAATTGGTATCAGAGAAGTTTAGTACAAACCCTGGAAACTAGATTTAGAAAAACTATGATTAGAGCACATTACCCTAAGATAGTCTTTGAGGATTAGTATAGAAGAACATCCTTGAATTTTAGTACTGTATATATTTTGTGAGTTTTCAAAGAAATAAATCCCGGTCTGGATACGAGTAGGTAATGGCGGCTCTGGAATAGATGTACCTAGGGGTAAAACATGAAAACCACACTTTGAGCTAGAGTCGAACCTGAACTGGTGCATGACAATGGGTCTTGCTTCACTATTGGTTAAGACACTCATGGGGGAAATGCTTAAGATAATTCTAATTTTCCTTAGAAACCACTATAAAGTATTTATGAGTATATACCTCATCAAAGAAAACATTCTTATGATTATGGATTATATCCATATACTATTCAATTTATGTTAAGTGTTTTACACATTTGGAATTATGTATTGTGGTTCATAAACTAATCTACTGTATGCCATTTTTTAGAAATGGTGCCTAATGTAAGGAATGAAAACCGTATCAACACACTTAATCCATGTAGATATTTCCCTCCTACTCAAGAAAATTATAGTAGATCTTGTGATGTAACTGGTGTTGATCAGCTTATCACCATACTAGGACAACTCACACAGGTTATGAATAATAACCTTACCAGTATAGAGCACCCTGATCCACAACGAATAGGATCAATGTTAGACCGCTTCATGAGGAAACAACCACCAAAATTCAATGGGTCTACAAATCTATTTGTAACTGAATAATGGATAAGTTCCTTATAAAAAATATTTCAAGCTTTGGGGAGTATCGAAAGGGAAAAAGTTTTCATGGAAGTTTATCGCCTCATCGGAGATGTGGATCAATGGTGGTCATTAATTCAAAACACAAAGGTGGATGAATAAGTATAAAGTATGGAATTGAGGGAGTTTAAATAGATTTTCTTAGAAAAATACTTTCCTTGTGACTATCGAGCGAATATAGAAAGGAAATTTCTGAGTATGAGACAAAAGGAGGATGAGGATGTCGCAAAGTATGAGGCTAACTTTACAAGGTTAGAAAGGCATGATGCATATTATATACATAACCCAAGTATTAATATTTATCATTTCATTGATGGGTTAAACCCATTTATCCATCGAGTATTATTCTCACAATCATTCTCATCATTTGAATATATTGTCTCATATACTATCGAGACAGAAAATGAATTATCTAAGTCTTATGACTTTAAAGCAAAGCAAGAGAAGAAGATATCTACTGAACACTCTGGGAAAAGAAATAAGGAAAAAAGAAATAAGGGAAGAGTTGAATTTCTACCCTGTGATAATTATGGAAGGAAGAAACCTGGTGTCTATATAAAAGGAAAAGGAGTATGCTACAAATGTGGGTAGAAAGTCCATCTTGCAAGTGATTGTAAGGGAATGAAAGAAGTTACCCATGTTCAATGCTACAATTTCAGGGAGATGGGACATTATTCAAATGAATATCCTAAGCTTTGGGGAAACATACCTTAGAAAATTCCAAGGGATCAAGGCCATGATTATGTGATCACTACTGCTAAGGTTGAAGCTTTGAAAGATGTGGTGGTAGCTAATTTAATAGTTTCCTCAAGTTTAGGCAATTCTTTATTTGATTCTGGATCATCACATTATTTCATATCTTCCAAGTTTTCTAAGAAAATTAGATATTTCCAATTTTATTTAACAAGGGAGTTGTCAGTCAAAACTCCTAAGGGAAGTGTCATTACAACAAAGTTTTGTGAATCAGTCCCCATTAAGGAATATAAAAAATATTTATCTTCTGATCTAATCATTATACCCATGATTGATTTTGATATAATCCTTAGTATGGATTGGATTTAAAATAATGATGCGGAAATTTATTGTAAGAAGAAGGAGGTTAAAATTATCTATGAGGATAAGGAGTAACTTATCTTTAGAGCAGAAACTTCACCATTTGATTCTTATCTAGATCCACCCCCAGTAGCTCTACTAAATTCAATCATTGGGGAGGATGAGAATGAAGTAATTTTGGGTGAGGAAAAGAATGTTCGAATAGAGGATATACATATTGTGTAAGAATATGTTGATGTGTTTCCAAAGGATTTACCTGGACATCCTCCAGAATAAGAAATTGAGTTTTCCATTGATTTAATTCCTAGTTCAAATCCTATATCGAAGTCCCCTTATAGAATGGCCACTGTTGAATTAGTGGAACTAGATAAATAACTAGAGTAATTGAGTAATAAGGGATTTATTTTCCCTAGTGTTTCCCCATGGGGAGACCCTGCCCTTTTTGTTAAGAAGAAAGACAGATTTATGATGTAGTTCATCGACTCTAGGGATATCAATGCTATAACAATAAAGAACATGTATCCCTTACCTCACATTGAAGATTTATTTGACCAAATTCATGGAGATCAATATTTTTCAAAGATTGAACTTCAATCTAGATATCATCAGTTGTGTGTGAAGAAGGAATAAATTTGGAAAACAGCATTTCGAACCAGGTACATGCATTATGAGTTTACAGTAATGCCTTTTTGATTGGCTAATGCACTGTCTGTTGTAATGGATCTAATGAATAGAGTTTTCAAGGAATATCTTTATGACTTTGTAGTGGTATTTATTTATGATATCTTGGTATGATCCAAAATCTATGAAGATCATGAAAATAACTTTCACATTATTCTAAATACTCTTAGAAGAAATGAATTATATGGGAAGTTTAACAAGTTTGAATTTTGGATTCAAGAGATTTTTTTTCATGGCCATATTGCCTCTAAGGATGGAATATCTGTTGATCCTTCAAAGACCAAGGAAATCCAAGAATGGCCAGCACCGATGAGTATAACTGACGTACACGGTTTTATTGGTTTAGTAGGTTATTATCGACGTTTGGTCCAGAATTTTTCCCGGTTGGATAACCCATTAACCAAGCTCACATGTAAAGGGGTTAAATTTGTTTGGAAAAAATAGTGTGAATAATGTTATGAAGAACTGAAGATATGATTATTCAACACTCCTATCTTGACTACTCTACCATAAGTGAACGATGGGTTTTTTATTTATAGTGATGCTTCAAAAAAAGGACTTGGTTGTGTCCTTATGCAAATTGCTAGAGTTATTTCATATGCACCATGATTGTTAAAAATTCATGAGAAAAACTATCCCACTCATGATATTGAGATAGCAGTTGTAATATTCACTCTCAAGATATGGAGACACTATCTCTATGGTGAAAATGTGAGATTTATATTGATCATAAGATTTTGAAGTATATTTTCTCACAAAAAAAGAACTAAACATGAGGAAAAGAAGATGTCTTGAACTACTCAATGATTATGATTTCAAAATACACTACCACCCGGAGAAAGAAAATAAGGTGGAAGATGATTTGAGCAGAAAGGATCATGATTTTTGAACAAGATGAGAGTTAAAATAGATCCTATTTTCATAGATATAGTAAAGATGGATATGGGAATAACCATGGAAGGTGAAACATCAATACTTTTTCAAATGGTTTCCAAACCATCTTTACTAAAAAGGGTAAAAAATTTCCAGACTGATGATGAGGAGTTTCAAAAAAAAAGATTGATGTTTTTAATGATGGGAGATTGAGTGACTTCGTATATGAAGATGGAATTTTGAAATTTGGGAAGAGACTTTGTGTTCTCAATATACCTGATCTAAAAAGGTAATTGTTGGATGATTCTCATAGCTCCAATTTGTCTATACACCATAGGAGAACCAAGATGTGTAGATATTTGAAGGAACATTTTTTGGTGGACAACATGAAAAGGGAGATTGCTAATTTTTTGTTAAGATACATGGTTTTCCAACAACTGAAACCTAGAAGACAACATCCAAGATGAGTCATACAACCTCTTACGTTACCTAAGTGGAAATGGGATGATATTATGATTGACTTTTTTAGGGGGCTAACAAATTATCTTAGACGAAAGGATGCAATATGGGTCATTTTTTATCGTCTTACCAAGTCAGCATATTTTCATGCTATATGAGAAGATTCACCACTTGAACGATCAGAAATATTTTATATTAATGAAGTTGTAAGACTTCATGGAGTCCCTATATCGAATGTTTCTGATTGTGATCTCCATTTTACATCAAGATTCTAGAAAAGTCTTCAGAAATCCCTAGATACAAAACTTCGTTTGAGAACTACCTACAACCCTCAAACTGATGGAAAATCAGAATGGACTATTCATACCTTAGATAAAATGTTGATATCCTACTAACATGACTTTAAAGGTATGTGTATCAATATTTACCTCTGGTAGAATTTTTGTATAACAATAGCTTTCATTCAAGTATTCAGATAGCACCATATGAAGCATTATATGGAAAGAGATGTCACACACCAACTTGTTGGGATGATGTTGGTAAAAGAAAACTCATTGGCCTAGAAATTGTTGAGGAAACATTAGTAAAGGTGAAGTTTATCCAAAACCCACATAAAGAAGCTCAAAATAGGCAAAAGAACTATGCTGATACCCAAAGGAAGGATTTGGAATTTCAGGTAGGAGATCATGTTTTCTTGAAGGTATCTCCATGGAAGGGAGTTATACGATTTGGTAAGAAGGGGAAATTAAGTACCAGCTACATCGTACCTTTAAAAATTCTAGAACTAATTGGGGAAGTAGCTTACCGTTTGGCAATGCCACCAAGTCCCTCCAAAGTTCATGATGTGTTCCACGTATCACTGTTGAGAAAATACATGCCTGACCCAAGGCATGTATTCACCTATGAAGAAATTGAACTGTAACCTTATCTGTCTTATTGTGGAGAACCTGTAATGATTCTTGATACCAGAGAACAAGTGTTGAGAAACCGGACGACTCGTCTGGTAAAAGTTCTATGGAGAAACTATATGATGGAAGAGGCAATGCGGGAACCAGAGGAACTTATGATGAAGAACCACCCCAATATTTTTGTGCAGTTTTATTCTGTAATGTTTGAGGAATAATTTATTTTAATGAGGGAAGAATGTAACACCCCAATCTTGCATGATACATTTCCCTTTGAATAATACAATAGCTTTCATTGTATGCAACTTCGAGATTCTAACACACTGTGACCAATCAAACTAGTCGTTATGAATAGTAATACCCACTTTTTAAAATTTTATAAATTTTATTTTTCAAAATGGACTACATTTTTGAATTCAGAATATAAAAATTAGCTTATGGTGATTTTTGGTATTTTTCTAAAAACATTCAATTTTTGATGAAGAGTGAAAAACACTGCATTATTGGTTCAAACAGACTTTTTATTTAACTAATTATTTATTTTATTTAAATTTAGTTTATATAAAAATAAATATATAATAACTATATAAGTTCAATGTAATTAATTTGAATCATTTTATAATAAGTTTAGTTATAAAAAAATTATATTGAACTTTTACCGTCTTTTACCCACCTCCTAAGAGCATTTGCAAATTTGCATAGAACATAATTTTATTGCTTATGTGAGTTGAATTTCAAAAATCTGAGAGACACAGTTGATATCAGTAAGTAAAATGTGGTTCGATAAGATGAAAATATTTTTTGGTGAATAGTAGCCTTTTACTTTTATTTACCACATTTAAAAGTAAATAAGATAATTAAGGGTAAAAATGACATTATAATTACATTAACACATGTCCTGATTATACTGGATAAGTTTAATTCAACCATAAAAAACCTTAGGAATAAAATATTACCCCATTTGGTCCACTTGGATTAGATTATGACATTTATTATTATTTTATTTAAAGAAGAGTTAAAAGCGTTAAATTAAAATTTTCATAACTAAAACATTTTTAATATAGGGTTACACGTAAGATAAATTCTATTATAAATATTCATTAGAAATATAAAAATATTTCCTCCATAGTGGTACTTTATTTATAATTTTTTAACCTAAATAATTTAATTTATTTATGACACAATGATGATGCAGTAATTATGTTATTAATGTTAGATTAAAATAATTTATATTATAAATATCCAAATAAATGTAATTTGAGACTTTTTACAAATTCAAATAATTTTTTAGGTTAATATGAAATGTTAGGGTTTATTAAATAATTTTATTTTGAAGTAATCATGTTTTTATGATTTTCACAAAAACCAAAAAATAATTAGTTTCAAAATTGAAATAATTGAGTTTTTAAAAAAATACTATATTATTAATTGATATAATATTCCGAAAAATATATGGTTTGAAAAAAAGTAATAGATATGGTTATATATATAATTATAAACCACTTTGGGTTCTCTTGGCAGTTTATAGTAAGTTTAATAACCATATAATATAAAAATTCAAAGAGACATGGTAAATGTCAAACTATTTAACTAAGAGATAAATCTAAAAGATACAGTTAATATGGTGACCAAAACCTATATAAAACCTATTGGTTGAGAGGGTTTCGACCCATACCCACCTTAGACAATAAATAAATCATTTTTGAGCCATTATAAACCGAAAATTATTTTATTATAAAATAATATTTCAAGCCTTTCTTAAAGTGACCCTCACCTCTCTTATAAAAGATAACTTCCCCTTCTCTCAAAATCACACCTCTAAATCCATTTTACTCAGCAAAACTCTGCCCAAATATCCTCCAAAGTTTCCTACCTTCATCTTAGAGGCCTTCCATTTGTAAGAAAGGCAACCTAAGGATATCTTTTGATCAAATCGAAAGGAAGAATCCGAAGAAGAGGTAAATATTTCATCGCCTCTTTCAAGTTCTTTTATTCTTCCACTTCCTCTTTATTTGTGGTTTCCCTTATAAAATAATAAATCCAGTATCTTATATATAATTTTATTTTATTATAAAAATGGTACAACCATATTCATTATTCTATCCATCACGTGAATGACAAAGTCACCATACGTGCGTACGTACGGCTTACCGTCTCCACGTCGTGGTGTAGTTTGTTATTCAATCATTTCATTATTTGGATGGGTATAATAATGAGTATAACTAATGTGAGTAACAAATATAACATGTTAATTATTATTTATATATTATATACCATCTAATTACATATGATTTTCCATCAATATAATGATATTGTCGGTCGTGCATACGTACGGATTACAGTCTCCACGAACGTGATGAGATTCATTCCCCATCGTAATCATTCAAGAATAATTTTCATTTTATGATTAAAAATAATGTTTATGAACATAATATCATTCTACATATGAATTAAATACATACTATCCATAACAAACCTATCTTACATAACCAATCATATAAAGAAAAATGAATCAGTTAATACCTGAAACGATGATACTACTAAAATATTATTACCAAAGAAATATTATAGGACCATATATGATATCATATTTATGTATATAGTTCTTGTATAATTTAATAAAAATGTTTTAAATATTATACAAGAGGTTTACATACCATCATCTAAGGAAAAGTACAGGGTAAGGATTAATTTCACAATCTCACTACTGGAAATCTGACTTTTCCCAACGCATTTATACCAACGGTTTGTAAAAACCGTTGGTATAGGTCCCCTTTCCCAACGGTTTGGCCAAACCGTTGGGAAATACCACTTTTAGGCCACCTTTCCCATCTCTTTTCCAAAACCGTTGGGAAAATTCCACTTTGTGGCCACCTTTCCCAACGGTTTGTCCAAACCGTTGGGATATGTATACCCTTTCCCAACGGTTTGGACAAACCATTGGGAAAGCCTTAGCCTTTCCCAAAAGTTTTCCAAAACTGTTGGGAAAGGTCCCCCAAATATCAACCTTTACCTAGAAATGAATCCAGAATTAGGAACTATACCCACGGTTGTCAAAATCGTTGGTATAGGTCCTTTGAATTTTTATCATATCTTCTTACCGAGAAAATTATATAAATAAAAATTTAAAATAATTATGACAATACATATATATATTTATGTAATTATGTTGACAAAATTAATGTTAGGTAAGTGGTTAAGTCGTTCAATGATAAACAGGGGGTCCTGGGATCAAATCCCAACGAATGTTTTTTTTTGAAATACATATACTAACGGTTCCATAACCGTTGGTATAGATTTTCATATTACTTATACCAACGGTGTCCAAAACCGTTGGGATAGCTCTATACCAATGGTTCTCCAAACCATTGGTATAGGCTATACCAACGGTTTGGAGGCCTATACCAACGGTTCCAAAACATTGGTATAGGTTAGTTTTCCAGTAGTGTCTCTTTATTATCCGAGGATGTTTTTACGTAAGTATCTATTTAGACCTCTTTATCATCCACATACATGTTTTCAGAAAAATGCATTTCAAATCATTTTTACTATTTACTAAAATACATGTTAAAGTTATTTATACCTTTATTTGACATTATATGTTTTGAAATGAATATTTCCATTATTTTCCAATCATGTTACTTTATGACATTTTTGACAAAATTAAGGTAAGAATGTTTTTTAACTTATACGGCGGGTGAAGTTGTTTTCTGCCGTTACAACATAATTGAATCTTACCTTAAAATATTATAAAAATATTTTCAAAATAAATGTTTTCTTTTATAATTATGTGACTCTTAAATGGTTTCAAAATATATAGAGATATTTCGTTCAAATAGTTTTCATTTCATCTATGTCAATATCTTTTGATGGATTTTAAACTTGTTTGAAGTTTATTTATTATGATACGAATCTTCCATATTGTATTGAAGGTTTTTTTATATATTTGAATGTGGATGTGTTATTTTTATACCACTCATGGTATATGGTTAAAGTGTTGACATTTCGTATTCTATTTTTAATATGAATGTTTATGTTATTTTTTAACCTTTTCATATGAAGAATGTATAGGACTTATTATGTGATGGGTGGAGCCCAATATAGCTCCTAGATATATCGGTAGGTTTCATGAGACAATTAGATGTGGAATTGGATGATGCCTTCCCCAATTTGATATATTTTTTTGGCCGAGGCCTAAATCATTTTTATACGTCTTGGTCGAGGCCTTGACAAGATGTTTCAGAATGTATGACATTATATATTCCCTCATTATGAAAATAATAATAATGGTTCATGTGGTTATTCAACTAGTATTATACCCATGACTATGTTCTATTATGGTATTATTTACTGAGCTCATATTTCATCCATAAAGTGTTCATGTTTATTATTTATAAAGGAATGTGTTTTTAATTATTCATCATGCCTAATGTTTTTGTTATCTTCCACTATATTGCTTACCCTTACTGAGCATTTGATCTCACCCCTTTTTTATTTTTCATTTTCCTAGAATATGAAGAAGTTATTTATGAGTGACTTTCAGGCATAATCTATGAGACTTGGATGTTTCTAATGGAAAAAATTAGTGTTTTATTTCTTTTCAAGTTGTATTGTTGAACTTATGTATGTATCTTGTCTCCAATAATACTAAAATGATTGGTCTTTCAGGACATGATTCTTTGTATCATGCCAATGTTATGTGATAAAGCACCGAATTTGGGTAACTGAGGTAGGGGAGTTACATCACATGGGTTGAAAATGGTGCAGGCCCAGAGTATAATTAATAACAAACTTCATCCCATCACGAGGGAAAGAACCTATGCTTAGGAAAGAGGACAAACTTTGATTTGGGGATTCTATGGATGCTAAGAAATCTACAACTTGGTTCCCCTCCCACCATGTTTGGGTGATATCAATGTGATTACCCAAGATCTGGTTGCACTTCCTGATTAGATATGCAGTATTCTAGTGAAATCACACTATACCAGAATGTTATTTATAGAGAATTAAAGAGTCTATTTCCATTTCCTTAAGCATGATGTGTCACTTCCCACATAGCTCCAAAACCATGAGAATCACTCATGCCTCACCCTATAAGATGTCGCCAATGCCATAGAAGGCTTAAAATGCTGCTACAGCAGACCCCTCCTTGTTCATAATGACGCCTCAACATCACATCTCCTCCTCCTCCCCCTGATAAGAGACCCATACATTTTGAGCTTCAGCCCAATGCGGAGAGGGTTACAACATACCCAATGCCCCTGTACCAAATCATTGGTTCAGGATGAGGGATTTAACTGATGGAGCATCATGGAAATCTATACATAACCAAACCATATCTTGAAAAGAGTTATTCACATTGAAGAGAATTCTAGCCTCAGAACCTCATAGGCTTTTTTGGCGTGCGTCATTTCTATCCTTCCAAATGGTCCAACATCCCACCAGTAGGATAATAACCCTCTCCTTCCTCTCAATACAATGGACACACACTCATTGATGTGTGTTTTAAACTAAAATGACACCTTTGTATTGAAAGCACACACACTGCAACATATCGGTCACATACTGTGTCATATTGATGTTAATTCAATTATTGATCAAAAAAAATATTAAGTAAAACTTTCCTAAATTTTTAAAATAGCCTAATAATATTTGATTACTTTTTACTGTCTGACATGCGTTTCAAAAAAATGTAACTCTTTTATTTAAATCATACACTTAAAGCCATATCGACCACATTTTGTGTTGGATTGATGTGAAGTCAATTACTAAACATAAAAAACAATTTTTGGATGATTTTACTAATGTTAAAAAATAACCCAAAATTGTTTTATTGGTTTTGGAGATGTAAAATGTGTTTTAATGAAAAATAGAACTTTTGTATTTAAAACTTTCACTTCCAGTCATACCAACCTCATAGTGTGACCTATTGGTGTGAGATCAATTCCTATAAATAAAAAATGAATTATAGATCATTTTACTAATGTTTTAAAACAATATAACCTCGATTTACTAGTTTTGAAGATTTGATGCTTATTTTAAACTAAAATAATACTTTGATATTATAAACATGAACTTCAAGTCATAAAAACCACATCGGGATTTGTATTGATGTGTTTTAAATTCCTACACCTAAAAATGAATTATGGATAATTTTCCAAATGTTTGAAAATAATCCTAGTTCATTTTCATGATTTTGTAAATGTTATTCTTTTTAAACTAAAATGAAACTTTTATATTGAAAACATGGACTTTGAGTCCTACTGACCGCATCGTGTATCACATTTGTGTGTGTTAAATTCTTACACATGGAAAATTAATTATGGATCATTTTCCAAATGTTTTAAAACAATATGATCTTGTTTTTGTTGTTTTGGTGATGTGGCAGTTTCTATAAACTAAAATATAAATTTTATATTGAAAAAATTACTTTGAGTAACAATGACCACATCATGTGTCATATTGATTTGAGGTCAATTACTACACACTAAAAATGATTTATTGATAATTTTATTAATGTTTTAAAACAATTAGATCCTATTTTATTGTTTTTGGTGATGCGACATTCAGTTTAACCTAAAACGAGACTTTTATATTGAAAAAGTGTACCTTGAGTCATATTGACCACATCATATGTTATATTAGAATGTGGTAAATTCCTACACATGAAAAATTAAACATGGATTGTTTTTCTATAGTTTGAAAACAATATGATCTTATTTTGTTATTTTTGACTATGTGATGTGGTTTTTAAAATAAAATGACACTTTTATAATAAAAAATGTACTTAGATTCATACTGACCACATCCAGAGTTGGATTGAATTGAAGTAAAAACCTAAATGTCAAAAAATAATTAGAGGTAATTTTACTTTTTTTTTTGAAAAAATATAAGCTCATTTTCTAATTTTTGAATATGTTATATGTGTTTCAAACTAAAATGACACTTTTTTATTGAAAACACACACTTTGAGTCCTACTGACCAAATTTTGTGTTAGATTGATGAATAATAAATTTTTACATGTAAAAAAATCATTATGGATCACTATAAGAAAGTATCAAAAAAATTGATTTTTTCTTGGTCTTGAGCATGTGAAATGTGTTTTTTACTATTTTTTAAATTCTAAAAAAAGTATCAGATGGAACTATTAAGGAAATTAACTAAAAAAGAAGATAAACTGATGAAAATTTAACTATGTATTTTGTAGGAAGTCACATCTTCATGATGTATGTATACATTCTAAAACTATGTATTTGTACCATTAATTTATAAAAAATGATTTATTCTATTATAGTTCTCCATGAGAAACAAATAATAAATAATAAATAATAATTTTGATTCTAATTCTTCACATAACAAGTGTATCTAAAAGGTTATATCTTATACTAGATTACAGTAAGAATAGGTAATCACATAAATTTTAGGTCAGAAAACATTCTAACACTATGTACTATACCCACTCTTCTATAATCAAATTTACTTCTTCTTTTGAGAATACCGATTGTTGGTAGTAGTGAGAAAATATAGAAAAAAATATTATGAAATATTTTTATTGAAATTTTAATTACTTTTATAAATTATTTGTTCATGGATGATATGATTTTAATGGTATATGTTATCTTTATTAACTTTTCATACATAATACCCATAATTATTATTGTTATCTTACTTCGAACATAGTAGAATCATTGACCAAAATGAGAATTTTTTAAAAAAAAATTTGTTAAATATTTATAAATATACCCTAATTATTTTACATTTGAATAAATCCATAGTTTTATTATGTTTAGTACTTAACCTCATTCATTAATTTACCCTATATTTAAAGATCACCCTATCATAACAAAATTATTTTTAAATCAAAAACCGAATCATATAATTCAATGCTTATCTATAAAAAGTTGATTACAGTGCATTAAAAATTTACAATTCACATCATGTGTGGTTTTCTTAAGGAAACTAAAACATTGTATCCAAATAATGAACATTTTATGTATCGAAGTTGATTGAGATTAGTGACCATTTCTTCTTAAAGAAACAAAAACAAATTAGAAATGAAAAAATAAAAATATATTTTATATGATTATATTATAGAGTATTACCCATAAAATTTAAGAATCAACAAGAGTATTCCATATGTTACTTTCTTCTCAAGCTCCTAGTTTATATTAACTTTTTTATTATAAATTTATTCAAACCCAAATAAAATTTATTTTTTAGAAATGATAAACTGATTAATGAATCTCAATTATATTTCATAGGGTTTTCCCTTTATATAGTATCAATATAAATGCCTATATAAAATATTAATAGTTATTAACTTTAATGAAAAAACTAAATCATTTTTTGGAGAGATATATTATGAAAATTTACCTGTTGTATGTATTCACAACTGAGACTCCCATCTCTTCAAAGTTGACATTCCCATTTATACTCTGGAAACCAACCACCTATGTAATGATGTTTCCAAAGATTCCTTCTTCATATTGAATTTAGGACACATGTACATATTTTAATGTGGTGTGTGGATGATTTTTTAATGTTAGTTTATGCTTTATTGGAACTGTTGGGAATAACGTACTCTTAGAAGGCCCTTTTTTTAATGGTCATTTCACTGGATTTTATTGATCCAAACTTATGTTTCACCAATGTTTTATTGATATGTAATACCATACCTCACTTCAAAAAAATCATTTAATATTATTATTTTTTCATTTTAGAAATATTATTATGGAAATACCTAATGTATCTTTATAATATTTTACTCCCATTCTATGAAATATCCAATAGAATGATTTATCATTGTAATATTTGGATCATCAAGTGGAATAGACAAATCAGTGCTAAACTATTGAGCTACTTAAATCCCCACTCTCATGTGATATTTTGGTAGTTATTTTTTGTGTATCATGTATCTTGGGATATTATGAACCATAACCCTAGCAAAAAGGTGGTGTATGGATGTTGATAGATAGAAATCCCATAAACCATCACAATATATATATTTAGTAATGTAAAGTTATGAGATGTTGATTTATTCTCATTTATGAGAACTAGTGATGAAAATATTGATTACCATAGGTATTCTATATAGTTTATGGGAAGGACTAACCTCAAAGATAGCGGGGTCATTTGGCTCTTCATGTGTTGATCTTTGTTTCACTTCAAGTTTTCTTTGTTCGTTTTACATTTTCAAGTCTACCAAACCAGAATAGATAATAATTTCTTGTAAAGAATATATTTTCAACTACAATTCTTTCATCATATAATGTGTATCATCCTGTGTCTTTGTCTTGTTGATATTCGTTTGAGGTGACACTCCAAAACCTACACCTATATTGTGACCATATTATTTATGCAACTTCAATGATACCAAAAGTAGTTTTTCTTGAGGTATGACCACTTATAATTATCATGTCTAAACATTATAAAAAACATACATATATAAATTGACATTTTTATTTAATAATGTTATAAATAATAAAAATTTAATATTATGTCATATTTATATATCTTTCCCATATTTATTATATGTTTTTATCAACTAGTTTACCATATTTATTTATGAGGACCTCATTCTATAACACATGACATGGGATGGAAGTGAATTCAGATTTTGATTCACCAATATTCATATAAATAAATGAAAATATGTTGTCATATACAACATAAAATATTTATTATATGTTAAAAATAAATACCATTTTCCTTTCTAGTGAAGTGTACCCCATCATTTCTTTCTGACATGGGTACATTGGTTTTGAATCATGTTGTTCATTTTATTACCTCCTTTTATATTTTATAAATTAATAATTTTGATTCATATTCGATAAAAAAATAATGTAAAATAATATATTATTTACTACAATGAACCTGGAGTAGTTTCTAATTGCAAAGACTAATGAAATAATTTCATGTTTATTGCTTTATAATGCGCTCTTACGAAACTACTGGGTAGGGATTTACTTTCCCCTTAACATCCCTAAGATGAATCTTGGTAATAAGTGTCCGAAAAACTCAATGGGTTTTTATAGTGGTGATTAATAAATATTTATTATTGGAATCATCTAAAAAATAAACACTATAAGTGATAATGAAATGTAAATCAATATTTCACTATATAATATTTCAGTAAAATATAGAAAGTGTATCATAACATTCCCTAAATATCTTCCCAAAGGGGTTTCTTAATTATAGGGTAGACACGGTTCTAGAAATCTATATCAATTGAAACATTCAATATCATTGTGACGCAAACATAACTAATGGAAATTTAATTCTTGGGGTATATAGGTTGACCACATTAATTCCATACAACCTCAAATTGTACACCCATACTTATTTCCATAATAATTTTAGTCAACATTGTGATTCTATGCCATTCTTATTTTTTTCATCAACATATTTTTGGTATCTTAACAGTTATATAGTTTTATAAAAAACTATATGTTCTTCCCTAATACTGGTAACATCATCAAATGAAAAAGATATTTTCTACATGATTACGAAAACATTTAATTTAGATTATATTATTACAGTAGATAACACATAATATTATGTGGAAAATAATAGTATATAAAAAAACACTTTAACCTTCTCATTAAACTCTCATTCTTTTCATTAATAATTGATGGGGTTTGGATCCTATATTGAGAATCCAAATACCTTCTTTGTGGTTACTTCTAATATACAAGAAATTATATACATTAATACTAATATGAAATTATTGTGATCACTAAATGGAAGGGTTATCCTTGATTGAATTTTCATCTTAACCTACAGTTGTTTCAGTAGCCAATAGGACAATTGACCAATTATTGTTTTCTATATTTGAGACATAAAATACCTAAATTTCTTGTGATTCCATTATATAAAGTTCATCCTTATACACTTTCACCCTAAAATTTAGCTTCAGGAAGCCCATTTCATCAACTATCACTAAACTCTTATTTTTAACAAATTTTCAATGTAGAGTTTTCACTTTAAATGTTGTATAATACAAAGCATATATATGATTGATGATGAAAAAATATTACATATTTTCATAAATTTATTTATTATCCATGGAACTAGTTATGTGCATCACTTCTTCCACAAGAATAACTCCACCATTTTTTCACTATATGTTGGTGATCGTGTTCTTTTGTATATAATGTATAACCATTAATTGGGAAACCAGTGTAAGGTATAACATTTTCATTTAGTCCTCTGTCTATCTATTGAAGTTATTCGGAAGTTGAATTCATATTTTTAGATAACTATTTATAAATATGATCTCAAAACAATCCTATAAATTTTTTATTATGTGTATTTGATATCCATAATTTAGCCCGTGATAGATTTAAATGACTTATGATTTCTTTATGGGATTCAGGGTATAAATAAACATATTCACTATTATGTAAAATTCAAAGGTTCTCTTTCTCCCACTTTGTTATGTTAATTGTAACAACATATCTTCTAGAAATACATTTTACCATAATGCATCCACTGTTATGAGACTTTGCGAGACCAATTCTATCAACATCTAATAGGTAATCAGTACAAAATTAAAATTCTTCCTCATCAATACATTTTACTAAAATTCAAAATTTTGGAAAACATTGATTCTTGATATACCCTTTAAAAATATTCATATACAATTTAGTGGCGTATATCCATCTGTAATGGATATGACTGAAGGACCCTAGAACACCCTTAGAGGTGAGGGGTGAATCAGGGTGTCAACTTTTTCTTTTAAACTAATGGATCTTTTCACCACATTAGTAGGAACCTATTAAATCTGTCTGATGAGGAGGAGAAGAAAATAAACAATCACATGCAAAGTAATGACACGAAAATTTTACATGGTTCACCACTAAGGGCTACGCCCAAGGAGAATACTCTGATAGTGTGTCAGTCATACCAAACCACTAATATTCACAAGTTGTAGATTAAAATTTTTTATCACAGTCACTCTATGCTAAGTGCACTACCTTTACAAGGTTTAGGGATAGCACACTGCGTCCCTCAGATCACATCCATTTACCCCCCCTTGCTCACTACGTTGGAAGAATATTCACTCAATTTATCGACTTGAAGGTCACTTCAATGATTTAGCAATAATTCATCCATCCTCAACTATAAATGGATGCTATGTTAAAGTACCTTTTCACCTGTAGATGAAGTCCACCTTCCCGGGTAATTATAAGTACTGGAAAATTCTTCCGTAACCTGATTTCAAGCCTTTTCAAGATTCTTTATGAAAATATTGAACCACCTGATCCTCCCACATACTGAGCACCAGGTTTTATACGCGAGGCAACTTCTTTGTGTACCAATACTACTACTGAGAACCACCCTTCTCCCATGGACTTCTTCTGCCTTCGTGATCACATACCACTACCACGTACTAATTCTGCAAACATCCTCTATGAAACCCCTTTTGTTCAAGAATTGTTCTCTATTCATGGACTACCTTTGCTTCTGCGTATTGGAACTCCCCCTCAGTTTACCTCTTGTGGAACCCTCAATATCATATACCAGATATTGCTCCTCTGTGAAATAAGTAAAATACTTTTGTGTACCAAACTTCCTTTTTCCACATACCATACTTCCTTTGCAGGTTATGAATTCCTGAAAACACCATCAGCGTGAACCACTTCATCCTTCATGAACCTCCCATTGTGAACTACCTTCAGCCATTGCAGAAATCTGGGAAAAAGTGTGTTCTCTAATAATGTTCAATATCCCAAGTAATCAGTGGGGTTAGTGATTATTATATAGAAAAAGATACTCGCTTAATATGATAAATCAAGATTTAATAAATCTTAAATCTAGCATCCACGGCTTATCGATTCTTCAGACACCATGAACTATAGGCCAACCGCAAACCATTTTACAATACGCTCCTCATACTGCCTTTTCTCCTAGGTGGCTGATTTACTTCGTCAACTTCATCCCATCCGTGTACCACCCCACCGCTCAGTCGTGAACCGTTTTTGGTTCCTCAAACCTCACCCACGTACCGTGTCGGCCACTCCACGTACAATTCTAGGAACATGGTATGTGGCCCATGTATTATGGTACATGGTTCTCAATAATTTCTTATTTTCTTCAACATTCTTCATAAAATTCTCTCCAATGAGAAAATCATTCCTTTACTAACATCAAACTCCCAATTTTGAGGCCCAAAAATTTGGCAAACACAGTGAAACTTCGCTACCTTCAATACTGCTTTCAGCCTCAACAGTATAACCTCAGTCCTTGCAAACTCCCTAGTCATCCATGTGCAAATTGACAAAAAAAAACTAAACTCTATAATTATCAGTGAACAACCATAGTTCTAAAAATATCTCCCTTTGGGTTTGTTGGTAATCTCAAATAAATCCACTAAAGTGCCAACCACGATCAAAACCCGAATCTTCAAGATACAACTCAATCATCACTCTAAGTCTACGTGAGAAGTGATCAGTGTAGAAAACAAGAGAGAGGACACGAATTGAGTTCTCATCCTTTTCTTTTATCCACCTTGATTTTTGAAGATCTATCTTTTTTCATTGAATTTATCCATTTTCCCACATTGGGAAAAAACTCAAAGATCAGTATTTGAACATTATAGAGCTCAGAACATACTCCCCCTAGATCGTATCTCCCCCATAAACATAAAACTCTTTCACAAATAGATTATCATAGTTAAAACAACTAGGGAGAGGGGAATCTTGTAACCTATTTATGCATTGGGCAGTGGCTGAACACTGAGGTTCAACTGATGTTTATCAAACACAACTACAGACAATGACTTGGTCATAATTCCAGCTACTTGCTCATTAGTTCCCACATGGTCCATTTTTATCACACCTTATTCTACATTTCCCTTGATAAAGTTATATATGATTGCAATTTGTTTCATATGAGAATCTAGAACAGGATTCTTTGTATGATCAATTGCGCTCTTTTTGTCACAATAAATTACCATTGGTTGCTTCACCTCATCACCTATGTCACTTAATTTCTAATTCATCCAATGTAATTGAGTGCATGCCATGGTAGCATATATATAATTAACTTCGGTAGTACTAAGAGTAGTACTTTTTTAATTCTTTCTTAACCATACCACACATTTTTTTCCAATATAGAATGCTCCACCACTGGTATACATTCTATCCACTACATCTCCAGCCCAGTCAGCATCATAAAATGCTGATAGTTCACTATCTCTTCTAAAAATAAAGTATATCCCATAATTATGTGTACCTTGAAGGTATCTCATGATTCTTTTAACTTCTACGATATGTTATTATTTTGGATTACTCTAAAAGTGGGTCGTAAGGAATGTTTCAAATACAATATCTGGTCGTGTCGCCGTCAGGTACAATAGGCTTCCAATGATTCTTTTGTACATGGTGGGATCCACAGAAGTCTCTTCCTCATGCTTTCAGATCTTCAATCTGACTTCAATCCGAGTCTTCATTAGTTTGGAATCATGCATTTTGAATTTCTTCAGCAACTCTCTTTCATACTTTTCCTAATAAATTAAAGTGTTTTCCATCTTCTAAAGTACCTACAACCCTAAAAAGTTTGTCAGTTCACCAATCATGGACATTTCAAATTAATATTTCATGTGATTAGAAAATTCATCCACTGATCCATGTCTGCTTACACCAAAAATAATATCGTCCATGTATACCAATACCATGAATTGGTCCTTTGAGAGTTTTTTCACATATAGACTGTGGTCCACTACACCTCTTCTAAACTCAAGATTTCTCAGATAAGAGTCCAACCGAGAGTACCACACCCATGCTGCCTGTTTCAAGCCACAAAGAGCTTTCTATAATTTGAAAACCTTCAGTTCATCATTTCCAAGCAATAACTCTATAGGCTGTTTAATGTTGACATATTATTCCAATATTCAATTTAAGAATGATGTCTTCATAAACATTTGATACACTTCATAACCTCTTTGGATTTCCAGGAAAAGAAAAAGTCTGACTAACTCTAGTCTCTCTACTGGAGCAAATGTCTCTTCAACATCAATACCATTGATTTGTGAATATCCCTTACAGACCAAGCATGCCTTATTTCTGGTCACATTTCAATGCTCGTCAAATTTGTTCTTGAAAATCCACTTCGTACCAATCACATTGTGACCTTCAAGTGTTTTGACAAGATCCCATGTATGATTTTTTCAATCTGATCTAACACTTCATTCATTACTTTAACCCATGACTAATCCTTTGCATCCTCTTCAAATGAGGATGGTTCCACAACTGATAGAAATTCATATTGAGAATTAATCCTCAACCTCTTCATCTGTTTAGGTGAATTATGATCCTCAGTAATGTTGGACTGATCAATTTATTCTCTTAGATTTCTCCTTTGTGGTTCAACCAAATTATTTCTAGCTATAGATTCCTCTTCTGATTCATCTTCTAATTCAACAACATTATGTGACTTCTGAGAGTTTTGAACATCTTCCTCTACCTCTGTATTAACATTTCTTCCATGTTCAAATTCTTCCTCATCTTGTATCACTCCATCATAACAATTCTTGGAAGAATTCATATTTTTCTTTTTAATGATCTTAACATCACTATTTTCCACAATTATTCCCAAGTGCTTATTGAAACACTTGTAGGCCTTACTATTCATGGAGTACCCAAGAAATATTTTTTCATCTGCATTGTCACCATACTTACCTTGATTTACTTCTTTGTTTAAGATGAAACATTTTCTTCCAAAAACAAGAAAATATTTCAAGGAGGGCTTCCTTCCATGCCACAATTCATAGGGTGTCTTTGTCTCACCCATATATAGCCTTGTACAGTTTTAAATATACACTAAATCTTGAACAACCTCTTTCTAGTAATGGAGAGGAATATGACTCTTGATCAGCATAGTCCTGGACATGTTTTTTACCTATCGTCTCTTATGCTCAACAACTCCATTTTGATGTGGAGTTCCCAAAAAAGCTACCTCATGTTGTATCCCATGATTCTCCAGGTAATTTTCCAACTCAATGGACATGTATTCCCCTCCATTGTCAGATCACAATAGTTACATTGTTCGTCCAATATCATTCTAGGATATTTGAAGATATGTTTTCATGCAGTCAAGAACTTAATGTTTTCTGTGTTTAACCATTACACATTCCATTCTACAATAATCATCTATAAAAAAAACAAAGTAACTTTATCCATGTATTCTAGAAACATTTATTAGGACACATAAATCTGTATAGATGAGGTTAAGGATATTTTATACTCTTTTCTTCTTTGTTTGGTAGGAACTGCAGACTAGTTTCCCTCGCATGCACACATCACAGGTCTTTTATTTTTCATGCTTTAGATTAAGGATATCCATGACTATCTTCTAATTAGATATATTTTTCATGTCTTGATGGTTGATGTTATCCAATATTAGATGTCATAAGTTGTTTTCCTCTTCAACTGTTAAGTAGAAAGTGTTCTATTTGCTGTCAACTTGATATAAGTTGCCATCTATTCCACATCCTTTCCTGAGAAAAATCCTAGACTTTCCAATTATAGTACAACCATTCAGATTGAATGTCACAATAAGACCCAAGTCACAGAGTATAATCACACTGATAATATTGTGACATAGACTATCCACATAAATGACTGCATTTTTCATTAGCTCTCCGTTGTCTAGTTCAGTACTTCCACTACCTTTTATCTTTAAAGCACCATCGTTACCAAACCTCACTATTCCATCAAAAAAATTTATTGACATTCATTAATGGTCTTGCATTACATCTCATATTGGACGAACATCCACTATCATGAATCCAGGTGCATTTTGTTATTTGTAGCTTTGAGGGATACTTATGAAAGATTGGACTTTTGAATTTTCCTCTTTTCCTTCCATGCGATATTGGATTAAGTGTAGGATGTTGATGGACTTTCAATTATCTCTTTAGTGTATGTGGTTTCTTCATATTAAAAATATTATTCTATAGGAGAAAACCTATTTTAAATAGTAACACCTCTGGGTTGATGTGTATTGACTCATCTCTGAGTATTGAAAGACATTCTCCTATCATACCTCTACCTGTAATGCACAGCTTTATGGCCAAAGTAAGAATAGTAAAAATAATATGTATAGAAATTATTTCTTCTATAAGATGTAGGATAGGAATATGTTCTGTTTTTTAAAACACATAACTCTTCCCCATTCATATATCTCCTTGCCTCTTCACAGAATGACAAGGTATGGCCCAGATAGGGACAAAACTAACACCTCACGAAAGGAAATGTCTTATCATTTCTATTTATCTTCATGAATTCATCCTTAGGAAAATAGTTTTACTACCTATCATTTCTCTAAACCCAAGGATAATATTCATTTCTACTTTCAATTTGATTTGAGGGTTTCATTTTCAGCTATTCTTGTGGCTTTTCAATATGATCAACTTTCGTTTTCATTTATTCTTGTTCACTTTATTTACAGCATTTGACATTTCGGCATCACAACCAATTTCACTATTTCCCATGAATGTAGATCATTGATCACTTAAGATTTTTTAACTCCATCAGAACCACATTTTTCTCTCTCTAGTATCTCAACATATGAGAACCTTTTAAATTTTATTTTCTTCTTTGCTTCTTTTGAAAGTGATTCAATTTCGAGTTTACTTCATAGAGTAAGAAATTTTAATCGAGTCCTTCAATGGTCTTGTATTTCTCTTATAGTCTCAATGTAAGGACACTGATGAACTTTTATTGTTAATTAATTTTGAGTTTTAGTTCCACAACATCATCATTGCTTTCAAGGATTGATGATTGAACTTTCACCAGTTTTTCCAGTCATTCAATTTCTACTTCTAGTTAATCAATATATTATGATGATTCCTCCATCATTGCTTTCCACTTATTACATCTCTTATATTTAATGTCAATATTAGAAAAATAATCCTTAAGTTTCAACTTGGGATCTACATTAGCATTCAACTGAATATATCCACCTTTATCTGTCAATGGTTTTGAATTTTCCATGGTACCCATCATAGAGGCATGGTTTCCAGTCTTAAATTATGGTTCATCTTCATCACAAAATTCGTTATCACCATATTCATCCTCATAGACAAAACTCTTATTTTGTAATTTCTTTTAAAATTGGATGTTTCCCTTTTTAAAGCATATTTTTTTAGGCTTGTCCATGTTTTCAACATCGCCCTCTTCGTCATCAAATTTTATTGAGCACTAAGAAGCAATGTGCCCAACTCCTCCACAGTCAAAACAAGCTAGAGGTAGCTTGTATTCAAATTTACTTGTTCCCATCTTGAGATTCATGGAAATGAGAGAGATAGATTCATTTTCCTCATTATTTACCTCACTGATATCTCCAAAAACATTTAGTTTTTCAATGGCTTTGAATGCAATTTCCTTGGTTACACGAGTTGTAGCTTCTTCTGGCCTGATTCTCATCTCATAAGCTGATAGATTGCTCAGAATATCATCCAATGAGAGTTTGGAGAGATCTCTGTCCTCAATGGATGACACCTTCTCATTTTAAAGCAGTGGAAGTCTTCCCAATATTTTCTTCACAATGTCAATGTCTTTGATATCTCCACCCATACCTCGTATTTCTCCTACAACACCAGTAATTCTATTGATAAAGGATTCAGAATTCTCATCAGGGTGCATCTTCAGATCATCAAACCTATTCTGTAGTGCTTAAAGTTTTTCCTCCTTCACTTTGTTATCCCCTTCATAATTATTATCTTGTTTATACCACATTGACTTGGCATATGTGCAACTCATTACCTTTGGATAAATATGGTCATAAAGGGATACAATGAGAGCATTTTGGGATTTTGCATCAGTATTCAGTAATTTCTTGTATGTATCTATCATTGACAGTCCTGTAGGAGCAGTGACTTGTATTCCTTACACAATAGAAAATAGGACTTCCATTCTAAGAGATCTTAGGAGATATCTCATCCTATTTTTTCATATTTTAAATTTACTTCCATTGAAGAGGGGAACTCCTATAACGTTGACTATATTCTCCATGACAACAGAAGACAGATTCAACACTACCAACCTTTATGCTCTGATACCACTTGGAGGACCCCAGAACACCCTTAGAGGGGATGGGTGAATCATGGTGTCAATTTTTTTAAACTAATTGATCTTGTTTCCACGTTAGTAAGAACCTGTTAATCCTATATGGTGAGGAGCACAAGAAAATAAACAATCATATGCAAAGCAATGAAACATCAATTTTACTTGTTCACCACTAAGGTCTATGTCTAAGAAGCATACATCGGTAGTGTGTCGGTCTTACCAAACCACTAATCTTCAAAAGTTTTGGAATAATTTTTTTTATCACAGTCACTCTGTGCTAGGTGCACTTCCTTTAAAAGGTTTAGGGATAACACACTGTATCCCTCGGATCACTTCCATTGACTCCCCCTTGCTCACTAAATTTGAAGAATCTTCAATCAGTTTATTGACTTGAAGGTCACTTTAATGGTTTAACATCAAATCATTTATACTAAACTATAAATGGATGCTCTGTTGAAGTTCCCTTTTTACCTGTAGATGAAGTCTGCCTTCCCAGGTACTGCTAAGTACATGAAACTTCACTCGCAAACAGATTGGAAGCTTTTGCAAGATTACTTATGAAAATCATGAACCACCTGATCCTCCTACGTACTGAGTAACGAGTTATGTATGCAAGTTACCTTCTTCACATACCACTGATACTACTGTGAACCTTACTTCATCTATGGACTGCCTCTGCCTTTGAGATTGCATACCACTGTCGTGTACTGATTCAGCGAGCCTCCTCTGCAAAACCCCTCATGTCTGTGAACTGTTCACTATTTGATGACCGCCTTTGCTTCCGCATACTAGAGATCCTCCTCCAAATAACGCTTTCAAAACCCACAATATCACGTACTAGATATTCCTCCTCCGTGTACTGAGTCAACTCCTTCCATGTACCAAACTTCCTCCTCTACCTACTGGACTTCCTTTGCGGGTTATGAATTCTTTCAAACACATTTAACTCAAACCACTTCAGCCTTCACGAGCCTTCCTCCACAAACTACCATCATCCTTTTCTGAAATCCCAAAAAAAATGTATTCACTAATAATGTTCAATCTCCCATGTAATCGGTGGGGTTAGAAATTATTATATAGACAAATATACCTGTTTAATCCACTAAATCAAGATTTTCCAAATCATAAATCCAACCTCCACCGCTTACCAAGTCATCAGCCACCACGAACTGTTGGACACCCACGAACCATTCTCCTAGGCACTCCATATACCACCTTTTATCCTATGAGGTCGATTTCCTTCACCGAATTCATCCCATTTGAATACCACACCACCACTCAGCCGTGAACCATTTTTTATTCCGCGAACCTCACCCATGTACCGCTTCCGCCACTCCATGTACCATTCCTAGATCATGGTACATGTCCCATGTATTATGGTATTTGGTTCTCACCCTTTTCCAATTTTCTTCAACATTCTTCATACAATTCTATCCTATGAATAAATACTTCCTTTTAAAACATCAAACACACGATTTTGAGGCCCAAAAAATTGGTAATCACTAGGAAAATGCACCCCCTTCAATACTGCTTTCAGCCTCAATCGTATGACCTTAGTCCTTGTAAACTCAATAGTCTTCCAAGTGCCGATTGAAAAAAAAACACAAACCAAACTCCATTATTATCAGTGAACAACCTTTGTTCCAACAATTACAAGATATTTGACCTTATCTAACGAGGTGAATCATTTTGTGGACCAATATATCAAAGAATGATGGTTGGAATAACATATCTAATTCGCACAATATGACTATAATATCCTTATTTATGATTGGAAACAACCTAGTGTCTATAAATTTACTATATATGGATTTTAAAAATAAGAAGAGTCTCTTTAATGTATGTCATTTTTTAGGTAGAATTAAATGTAAAGATATGTGTATCAAATCGTGCATCAAAACATCATTCTCATGAGATTTTAGTCCTTATAACTTCAGATTATTCATTGAAACAACATTCTATATATTTGATGAATAACTATTTAGAACTTTTACAACATTAAGGAAAATATAAAATTTAAATTTTTTTTCTGGATAGAGTGTAAGCTACTAGAGGAATAAAACTAAACCTTTTACCATTCACTAGAGCTAACTCTTCCTTTATCCCCATGTAAATCATTTCTAACATAGCCTAGATTCCGCATTTTTTTCCAAGAATTTTTAGTAACATGAAAATAACACTATCAAATAAATTTTCTCTACATTCATGATGTTAATAAAATTCCTACAATACAAAAAATTCATGTTATGTAATTTAAAGAAAACAGATGTATTTTTAAAACTTGATTTTTTAATTTTTTTTCAAAAATGTTATACCAAAAACAATGTCAATATCTTTTAATTTATCAAATATTTGATCAACAATTAGTGGAGATGTTGTTTTAACTTGTTTGGTTTTGCCATCAGATATTGTTGTCCCATATTAGTATTTATTTCATCGAGGTAAAAATTTCTAATTTCTTAAAAACATAGACTTTAAGGAATGTTTCAACTTAACCAAGAATGTGCATTATTCACAGATGGGACATCCCAACATTCCATTAATTCTATAGAAAGAAAAATTTCCATTAACATAATAGTAATTTAACATCCCATACAACATGTACTTCAATATAGATTCTTCACTTCTATGAGCATAATACATTGTAACACTTGTATCCCACATTAATTTCAGCTATTTTTTCAATAAATCCAAATAGAAATAAATATCATTACTGGGTTTTTTGGACCATATATAAGCATAGAGAACATAATTTATTTTCTCTTCATGTATAACCATGGAGAAAAGTTATAATTTACCCACATAATTATCCATGTATTGTGAATAATAATATGCACAATGAAAGAATTTATTATTTCTATAGATAATGAATTATAGATGTTTCTTGGATCATTTCCAAATTTTTTTTACTTATAATAAATTTTCTTCCATTAATGAGAGTCTGCTAGTTGATATAGTTTCCTATATATAATTTTTGTATCTTCATTCAATGTTAATTATCTTGTATTTTCTTGACATCCATACAGTCTTTCAAACCACGAAATGATCAAAAATCACCATTCAACTTTCAAATGATTTTTTTCATCTTTATTGTATCGATTCATGCTACACATGGTGAATTTTTTTAAGGATTCACGGTCCTTGAGAGACAATATGCAATTATTTAGAAACACATTTATTTTTTTGAGATCATCCCAATTCAATGTAGCATTTTTTAGGCATTTTATTTTTGAAAAGGAAGTTCATTTTCTTCTATTCGAATATCATTTATGAGACCAAGTAGTTATATAAGTCTAGTATATCTCTATACGCTACCATATTTAAAATTATATAACTTCAATACATTTGAAAATGTTGTGAATTTAGTATAACCAATATAAAAAAATCTCTTAACACAACTATTTAACTTCTCAAATGACTTTAGAAAATTGTGAAGTTCATCTTACAATGAAATTATCATTTCTTACATATGATCTTCATCGTCATTTACATTGGTATTCATATCAAATGATCCATAAACCCCAATATCATCCCAAGTAGTGTTCATATTCAGTTTTTCAACATGTTTAGTCAAAAAGTTGTTGCTCATATGTATTCTGTGATAAATAAAATGTTCGTCCAACTCCTATAGACTAATTTTACTTCAATAAAACAACATAAACATAGAAAAATATTTGAGAAGGGTCTTATACTTTATCTATAAGGCCCCAGCCTTAAACCTTACTTAATCTTGTGTTATTACAAGATTACACATTGAGGATCTTTTTGGGTTTAGAGTTTTAGAGAATTAGATCATAAAACTTGCATTACATTCCACATATAAACAAAGTGGTACATAAAGATAGTATTCTTCTTTCGCATCAATGGAAAAAAATTTAAAATAAAACATGGATTCTTTCTTGACACTTCTTTGAAACTATCATCATATCATGTACCTTTCCCTTGACCTGTGAAAAGCATTTTAAAAAAAACTTGGGATGGGCCTAAAAAGCTCAGTAAGGGATATAAAAATATGGAAAGGAAACATGGGTACATATATACATAAGAATGAAATCATACTTTACCCATAAAACATAAGCACTTTAACATACCTCATCAAATCATGAATAAATCATAGAAATCATAAGACATAAAGGTAACTTGAGGCATTCATTACATTCTTACGTATGGAGTAACCCTCTTGGTTGCGTTTGGAATACCCATCACAGTATATTCCCTAAATCTCTTCGGAGAAACCATAACGTTTCACTCCTTCTCGTTACCCAATGAATTGGAGAGCTATATCGGGATCACCTGCCCTTAGTTTATCACGGAACCACCCGTCTTCATAATACTGCCCAAGAACCTCAACAAAATCGTATCACATAAAACATGCATAAAGGAAACATAACATTTCCACCTTTCAATCACAAGATATAAATACAACACATTGATATGAAAACATTATGAAAACCATTTCCAATACCAAAATAAAAGAAAAGTAAAACATGGTATTTATTTTTCTTTTAAAAAAAAGGTATGGCTTGTAGAGGAAGCCGAAACTCAAATAATGGTCACGGCGGCAGAGAAGTCGTTGTCGCCGCATACGTACGAAAAAAGCATTCCCTTTTGTCGTTTATTAAACGCTTAGTATAAAAAAGATTCCTTTTGAAAAAACATAAATGTCAAAGGGTTTTCTACACCATATAAAAGAAGGTTGTGTATAAAACAAAATATGCCTCAATGAAAGGAGATTGAGACGAAGTCCCATACCTCGGGTCCGACTTGACTCAGTCGTTATTTAATGTCCTGAATAATAAACTTGAGTTAATTTCTACTTGCTTAAGATCCTTTTTCAAGTTCATTATTCCTTTTATATCACTTATTACCATGTCATGAACACTATGTAATTATTTAAGTTAATAATGGTCATTTTAACGATCATTGGTACTTGAGTCAAAAATAAACCCTTTATAATTATAAGTTGTTCATGTATCCATTATATCTAGAATGGTATTCATGATGTAGATATCTTATATTTCATATATATCCAGTACATGCATGCATTTATAATATTACATAATCATTTAGAGGTAATAAATGAAATGCACCGTTCATGGAGACGGTAAGCCGTACGTACGCATTAACGCTACTTTCATTTCTATTTCGTATTTTATAGAATGGAATCATAATGATATAAAGGTATATTATAATTCCAGTATAATATCATATATAATATCATAGTTCCATCCTTTATACGTCCCACATATGGTATTTACCGAATCAACTCACTTTGAGGGGGCGGTAGTCCGCACTTCCTTAAATGAATATATTGTGTTTACCCATAATGGAAACCATAAAGGTATACCCAAAATGAAAAATACAGAAGCTTAAGAAAAACATAAACATATTATATATCATATATAAATATAGTGACATCTTAATGGCCACCTTTGAAGGTGCTAAAAGAATGTTGAACAATCATCGTTTCGGGAGGCATAAATTCGCCATCCACGGAAACTGTATGTTTGTTAACCATTAGATGTAGGTGTGTCTAAGTGTAGCTCGAATCCTTATTATAACAACATCCTAGAATATTGAGGATATTGTAGTTTTTAAAAAAGAAAAGAATAAAAAGAGTTTAGGGGGTTGGAGAATCAAAATAAAACAAAATGACTCAAAAGAAGACATTACCTTAAAATTGGGTAACTCCCTTTGGTTTGAGCTCAAAGGCTTCCTTGGGAAGACTTATGCCCAAAGTGAGGCTTCAAGGAGTAAGAGAGCGCAGTGGAGAGAGAAAATGGGAAGGGGTTGGCCGAGACAAAGGCTTCAGGAGTGTGGGTAAGGAGGTAGAGGTGGGGGCCTTTTATAAGAGGAGAGGAGGGGCACTCTTGGAATGTAAAGATAAGTTACTTTATTTTAAAATGAGATTCATATTCAAAAGGTCCCACATTGATATAATTAGAGGCTAAGGTAATAAGGGTTTGAAATACACTCATCCGATTGGTTTTGGCCATGTGTAGATCTTAGATTTTACATTATCTTTCCATTTTATTTAAATCGTTAAATAATGAGGTCATCGCTGCATCATCATGATGTCATAAATAATTTAATTTATTTAATGTATAAAAATTATAAAAAACATACTATGATGTAGGAAATCTTTTTAGATTTCTAATTAATATTTATAGTCAAAAATATGACTTGTATAACCCCATGTAAAAATTGTCTTAGTAAAATAACTCATGTTTGTGTCATTTTTACTTTATCATTAAATAAAAAGATATTTATGTCATTTCCCAACCAAAGTGGCTCCATGGGGTCCCCAAGTTGAACCATGGATTATCTTGGTCTAACATGACACATCCAATGAAGGTAGGACATGTTTCAAGCTCATCTCATATTATTAAAACATTATTTTTACCTTAAACTACACTAATTACCACTAATCGCAATTAAGAACTTAAAAGTTACTATTCACCAAAAAATTATTTTAATCTCATTGAACCAAATTTTACTTCTTAATGACAACCATGTATGTAGGATTTTTGAAAATCAAATCACAGAAGTGGAAAAGTTTCATTTAAACAAAAAATCAGTTTCTTTAACTACCACTTAGTGGTTTCACTATTCATCAAAAATTGAAGTTTTTCAGAAAGATACCAAAACTTCACCCTAAGCTATATTTGATATTATGAATTCAGAAATGATGTCTATTTTACAAAATTAAAAACATGTAAGTTTCATTAATTAATTTAATAACTAATTCCCACTGTCATGACAAATAGCATGTTTTTTATGAAACAATAAGTATCAAAAGATTGACACTAGTTTAAGTCCAATTTAAAAGTGAAATTGATTCCAATGACCACCATTGGATAAAATGGAAAATATATATTCTAATTTCACTTTAAAAACAATTAAAAATATAATCTAATCATATTAATAAATTAGATTAAAAAGCAGTTTTGATGTAAAATGTAGTATTTTTCACTATTCGTAAAAAATGAACATTGTCAGAAAAATACCAAAAATTCACACAAAGTAAATTTTGATGTCCCAATAATAAAAAATAAGTTTATTTTGACAAACATAGCTTATTAAATTGTCAAAATATAGATTTAAAAATGGTTTGCCATCAAAAGGCAGAAAAACAATCTTTTAAGAATATTAGTGTATTCCATGCATAAGATTGTATTTATTTTCATTTTAAGCCTCTAAAAAACTATCTAATTCATTAATAGACATAGATAAAAATATCTATTACTCATTACTTACATGGGATGTTACATCCTTCCCCCCTTTTGAAAATTGCGTCCCCGCAATTTATTTACTTATCGAATAAATGGGGGTACTTATCCCTCATTGCATTTTCAGATTACCATGTTGCCTCTTCCATCATGTGGGTTTTCCACAAAACCTTTACCGGATTAATCACATTATTCCGTAACACGTGCTCCCTGTGGTCAAGAATCTGGACCGGTTGTTCCTCATAAGATAGGTTCTCTTCCAGCTGAACTACCTCTGGACTCAAAACATGAGATGAATCTGACATATACTTTCTCAACATCGAAACGTGAAAAACATTGTGTACCTGAGATAAACTCGGAGGTAAAGCCACCCGGTATGCAACTGATCCAACTCTCTCCAGAATTTCATATGGTCCAATGAACCTTGGACTCAACTTTCCTTTCTTACCAAATCGCATCACACTTTTCCATGGTGAGACTTTGAGAAAAACATGATCACCTACCTCAAAAGTTAGATCCTTCATCCTATTGTCTGCATAACTCTTCTGCCTACTCTGAGCTGTTCTCATGTGCTTCTGAATCAGCTGAACTTTTTCTGCCAACTCTTCTACCAATTCTGGTCCCATCAACTTCCTTTCACCCACTTCATCCCAGAAAGCTGGAGTTCGACACCGCTTCCCATATAATGCCTGAAATGGTGCCATCTGTATACTGGAATGAAAACTGTTATTATATGAAAATTCAACCAAAGAAAGATGTTGGTCCCAACTTCCTTGATAATCCATCGAACAAGCTCGTAGCATATCCTCCAAGGTCTAAATTGTTCGTTCTGACTTCCCATCTGATTGAGGATGAAATGTTGTACTAAAATTTAATTCAGTACCCAACGACTTCTGAAGGCCTTTCCAAAAGTTTGAAGTGAACCAGGGATCACGATCAGATACAATGGAGAGAGGAACTCCATGTAACCTGACTATCTCTTTAAGATACATACGGGAAAGTTGATCTAGGGAAAAATTATCTCGTATAGCAAGGAAATGAGCAGATTTGGTCAAGCGATCAACAATAACCCAGTTTTCATTATTACCTCGAGATGTCTTCGGTAATCCCACAACAAAGTCCATGGATATATTCTCTCATTGCCGCTCTGGCACTGGTAAAGGCTGAAGCATCCCTTTCAGTAACTGCCACTCTGCTTTAACCTGTTGACATTTAAAACACTTCACAGTAAAATCAGTAATATCTCTTTTCATTCCATCCCACCAGTAATACTCCCGCAGATCTCTGTACATCTTAGTACTGCCAGGATGAACTGAAAATGGAGAACTATGAGCTTCACATAACAACTCACTCTTCAACTGTGAATCACAAGGCACACACAATCTCTTCCCAAATCTCAAAACGCAATCATTATCAATGTTTAATTCAGGCAACTTACCTTTCTAAACCAGCTCTACCTTTTTCTGCAACTCACTGTCTTGCTTCTGTGCTTGCTTGATTTTATCTGATAGAGATGATCTCACCTATACCTGAAACAAAACAGAAGAACTTCCTGCACCAACAACTTCTATGCCAAAGTTCATCAAATTATTAACCAAAGGATCACGTTCCAAACGCAACATTGCTAATGATGCATTACTTTTTCGACTCAAAGCATAGGCCACTTTATTTGCTCTTCCCGGATGGTAGTGAATTGTACAATCATAATCCTTGATTAATTCCAGCCATCTCCTCTGTCTCATGTTTAACACTTTCTGAGTGAATATATACTTTAAACTTTTGTGATCAGTATATATTTCACACTTTACTCCATACAAATGATGCCTCCAAATTTTTAAAGCAAAAACAACAGTAGCTAATTCCAAATCATGTGTAGGGTAATTTACCTCATGAGTTTTCAACTGTCGTGAAGCATAAGCAATTACCTGATCATTCTGCATTAGGACGCAACCAAGTCCTTTTCAATGAAGCATCACTGTATATAACAAACTCACCATTCCTGGAAGGTAGTACCAAAACTGGAGCATTCACCAATCTTCTTTTCAATTCCTGAATACAATAATCACATTCTTTTATCCAGATAAACTTAACACCCTTCTGAGTTAGCTTAGTCATTGGACTAGATAACCGTGAAAATTTTCTAACAAAACTTCGGTAATATCCTGCCAAACCAAGGAAGCTATGAATCTCAGTTACATTTGTGGGTCTTGGACATTCTTCAACAACCTTTGTTTTTGAAGGATCAACGGTTATCCCATCATTAGAAACAATGTGACCAAGGAAAGAAATTTGTTGCAACCAAAACTCACACTTGCTGAATTTCCCATACAATTTCTTTTCTTTTAAGGTTTTTAAGATAGCCCTTAAATGTCTTTCATGCTCCTATTTACTTTTAGAAAACACCAAAATATCATCAATGAAAACCACCACAAACCTATCCAAGAACTCATGGAAAATTCTATTCATTAATTCCTTGAATACAGCAGGTGCATTGGTTAGCCCAAAAGGAATTACTACAAATTCATAATGGTCATATCCTGTACGGAACTCGGTCTTCGGAACATCTACTTCCTTTACCTTCAGCTGATGGTACCCCGATCTCAAGTCAATCTTTGAAAAATACTGTGCTCCCTGGAGCTGATCAAACAAATCATCGATATGAGGCAAAGGATATTTGTTCTTAACAGTGATGTTATTCAAGGCTCTATAATCAATGAAAAGTCTCATTGAACCATATTTCTTTTTAACAAACAAGACAATAGCAACCCATGGTGATGTTCTAGGTCGAATGAAACCATTCTCTAATAAATCTTGCAATTGCTCCTTCAACTCTAAAAGTTCAATTTGAGCCATTCGATAAGGGGGTTTTGAAATTGGATTAGCATCAGGAACTAAGTCAACAGTAAACTCAGCTTCCCGATCTGGTATTATTCCAGGAAACTCATCAGGAAAAACATCAGGATACTCATTTACCACTGGCACATCATTAATCTGAACAGTTCCCTTGTTTTCAACAATGTGTGCAAGGTAAAATTCATTTCCATCTTTTACAAGTTTCTTGGCCTCTTGATATGTTTTCATCAGTAAGGGTTCATTCTTTTACAAAAACTGAAAGTATTTCTGAAAATAAACTTCTTTATCTCTACATTCAATCTTAGCATGGTAAATAGAGAGCCAATCCATACCCAGGATAACATCAAACTCTACTAGAGGTAGAACAATAAGGTTTTCAAGTAGGTTCTTTCCATAGATAAGGATAGGAAGATTCTTATAAATTCTTTTTACCTCAACATTTCCCCCAGGTGTTTTTACCAAAAGTTCAAGAGTCATTTCTTGTGATGGTATTGCCATTTTACTAAAAAAGGTTTCAGAGATGAAAGAATGTGTAGACCCCGAATCAAACAACACACTGGAATAATCTGAAAAAACAAACAAAGTACCTGATACAACTTCATTTGAGGGCCCAACATCTGCTAAAGTAGTTGCAAAGGATTTCACCACCCCTTTCTGCTTGTAGTCTAATTGCTTCCCATCACTCAAGCTCTTTGTCGGACACTTGTTTGCATAGTGACCAATCTCATTGCACTTATAACATTTCACAAACTGTAAATCAAATTTGGTCTTACCTTCACCTTGATCTTTTTCAGTGCAATCACGAGCTTTATGTCCCATCTTACCACATTGGTAGCACTTTCCAGAATTTAGAAGACATTCCCCATCATGCCTTTTGCCACATTTATCACAAACTGGAAACTTAGTTTTCTTACCATCAGACTTTTTTGAAGAATTCTTACCTTTCTCCTGCCACCTCGGTCTCTTCTTCTGTTGGTTGTTATAGAACACATGATCATCGGCAAACTCCATTTCCACCTCAGCACATCGAACAAGATTTTCATAACTTTTAAACTCACGAGAAGCTAATGCCCTTTGATATTTTGGCTTTTATCCTGAGTAAAAATGATTGATTTTACTATCAAGGTCTCGGATAAAATTTGGAGCATACCTTGCCAATCGAGTGAACCATTCTTCATAGGTAGCCACTGAGTCTTCCTCTTGCCTCAATTCCAAGAATTTATTTTCCATCCTAAGTCGAACAACCTTAGGAAAATACTTCTCAAGAAACATACCTTTGAATTCATCCCAGTCAAGAGCATCAATCTCATCGGCGTCCCTGATATTTTTAACCATAGACCACCACTGATCTGCCTCACCCTCCAAACGGTAAATAGCAAGACTAACCTTTTGATTGTCTGAACACCCCATGACATCGAAAATCTTCTCCAGTGCTTTAATCCACCCTTCAGCTAACACAGGGTCAGATGATCCTTTGAATGATGGGGGATGTTGCTTCATTAAATGTTCCACCACTGACATGTTCCTCTGCGGTTGATCTAGCTGATCTCGTGTATGGATACCACCACCATTTATCGCTTGAGTCAACTGCGCCATTACTACAACAAACTGTTCAGTTCCAATTCCGACCATCTCGGGATGCTGATTCGGAAGGTTATTTCCTTCTGCATGCCTTTCTAGCACTGCTTCCCTGTTTACTCTGTGGAAAACCATTCTAAAAAACATGTCTTAGATGAAGTAACATGGTAATCTTCAAATACTATATCACTTCAATTTGACCAAAAAATATATTTTTGGATAATAATTTAATAGAATTATAACTCCTAATGTTATCTAAACCGACCTTTGATACCAACTATAAGTCCCCAGCCTTAAACCTTACTTAATCTTGAGTTATTACAAGATTACACATTGAGGATCTTTTCGGGTTTAGAGTTTTAGAGAATTAGATCATAAAACATGCATTACATTCCACATATAAACAAAGTGGTTACATAAAGATAGTATTCTTCTTTCCCATCAATGGAAACATTTTTAAAATAAAACATGGATTCTTTCTTCACACTTCTTTGACACTATCATCATATCATGTACCTTTCCCTTGACCTGTGAAAAACATTTTAAAAAAAACTTGGGATGATCATAAAAAGCTCAGTAAGGGATATAAAAATATGGAAAGGAAACATGGGTACATATATACATAAGAATGAAATCATACTTTACCCATAAAACATAAGCACTTTAACATACCTCATCAAATCATGAATAAATCATAGAAATCATAAGACATAAAGGTAACTTGAGGCATTCATAACACTCTTATTTAGGGAGTAACCCACTTGGTTATGTTTGGAATACCCATCACAGTATATTCCCTAAATCTCTTTAGAGAAACCTTAACGTTTCACTCCTTCGCGTTACCCAATAAATTGGAGAGCTATATCAGGCTCACCCACCCTTAGTTTATCACGGAACCACCCGTCTTCATAATAATGCCCAAGAACCTCAACATAATCGTATCACATAAAACATGCATAAAGGAAACATAATATTTCCACCTTTCAATCACAAGATATCAATAAAACACAATGATATAAAAACATTATGAAAACCATTTCCAATACCAAAATAAAAGAAAAGTAAAACATGGTATTTATTTTTCTTTTAAAAAAAGGTATGGCTTGTAGAGGAAGTTGAAACTCAAATAATGGTCACGACGGAAGAGAAGTCGTTGTCGCCGCATACCTACGACAAAAACATTCCCGTTTATCCTTTAGTAAATGATTCATATAAAAAAGATTCCTTTTTAAAAAACGTAAAAGTCAAAGGGGTTTATACACCATATAAAAGAAGGTTGTGTATAAAACAAAATATGCCTCAATGAAAGGAGATTGAGACGAAGTCCCAGACCTCAGGTCCGACTTGACTCGGTCGTTCTTTAATGTCCTGAATAATAAACTTGAGTTAATTTCTACTTGATTAAGAACCTTTTTCAAGTTCATTATTCCTTTTATATCAATTATTACCATGTCATGAACACTATGTAATTATTTAAGTTAATAACGGTCATTTTAACGATCATTGGTACTTGAGTCAAAAATAAACACTTTATAATTACAAGTTGTTCATGTATCCATTATATCAAGAATTGTATTAATGATGTAGATATCATATATTTCATATATATCAAGTACATGCATGCCTTTATAATATTACATAATCATTTATAGGTAATAAATGAAATGCACCGTTCATGGAGACGGTAAGCCGTACGTACGCATGAACGCTACTTTCATTTATATTTTGTATTTTATAGAATGGAATCATAATTATATAAAGATATATTATAATTCTAGTATATTATCATATATAATATCATAGTTACATCCTTTATACGTCCCACATATGGTATTTAACGAATCAACTCACTTTGAGGGGGCGATAGTCCGCACTTCCTTAAATGAAGATATCGCGTTTACCCATAATGGAAACCATAAAGGTATACCCAAAATGAAAAATAAAGAAGCTTAATGATAACATAAACATATTATATATCATATATAAATATAGTGACATCTTAATGGCCACCTTTGAAGGTGTTAAAAGAATGTTGAACAATCATCTTTTCGGGAGGTATAAATTCACCATCCACGGAAACAGTACGTTCGTTAACCATTAGATGTAGGTGTCTATAAGTGTAGATCGAATCCTTATTATAAAAACATCCTAGTATATTTAGGATACTAGAGTTTTTACTAAATAAAAGAATAAAAAGAGTTTAGGGGGTTGGAGAAGCAAAAAAAAACAAAAGGACTCAAAAGAAGACATTACCTTAAAATCGGGTAACTCCCTTTGGTTTGAGCTTAAAGGATTCCTTGGGAAGACTTATGCCCAAAGTGAGGCTTCAAAGAGTATGAGAGGGAAGTTGAGAGACAAAATGGGCAGGGGTTGGCTGAGCCAAAGGCTTTGGGAGTGTGGGTAAGGAGGTAGAGGTGGGGGCCTTTTATAAGAGGAGAGGAGGGGCACTCTTGGAAAGTAAAGATAAGTTACTTTATTTTAAAATGTGTTTCGGATTAAAAAGGTCCCACATTTATATAATTATTGGGTAAGGTGATAATGGTTCTAAATCCACTCATACAATTGGTTTTGTCCATATGTAGGTCTTAGATTTTACATTATCTTTCCATTTTATTTAAATCATTAAATAATGAGGTCATCGCTGCATCATCATGATGTCATAAATAATTTAATTTATTTAATGTCTAAAAATTATAAAACAAATACTATGATGTAGGAAATAGTTTTATCTTTCTAATGAATATTTATAGTCAACAATCTGACTTTTATAACCCAATGTAAAAATTGTTTTAGTAAAATAACTCATGTTTGTGTCATTTTTACTTTATCATTAAATAAAAAGATATTTATGTCATTTCCCAACCAAAGTGGCTCCATGGGGTCCCCAAGTTGACCCATGGATTGTATGGGTCGGCCATGACACATCCAATGAGGGTAGGACATGTTTCAAGCTCATCTCATATTATTAAAACATTATTTTTACCTTAAACTACACTAATTACCACTAATCGCGATTAAGAACTTAAAAGTTACTATTCACCAAAACATTATTTTAATCTCATTGAACCACATTTTACTTCTTAATGACAACCATGTATGTCGGATTTTTGAAAATAAAATCACATAAGTGGCAAATTGTCATTTAAACGAAAAATCAGTTTCTTTAACTACCACTTAGTGGTTTCACTATTCATCAAAAATTGAAGTTTTTCAGAAAGATACCAAAACATCACCCAAAGCTATATTTGATATTCCGAATTAAAAAATGATGTCTATTTTACAAAATTCAAAACATGTAAGTTTAATTAATTAATTTAATAACTAATTCCCACTGTCATGACAAATAGCGTGTTTTTTATGAAACAATAAGTATCAAAATATTGACACTAGTTTAAGTCCAATTTCAAAGTAAAATTGATTACAATGACCAAAATTGGATAAAATGGTAAAAATATATTCTAATTTCACATTAAAACCAATTCAAAATATAATCTAATCATATTAATAAATTAGATTAAAAAGCATTTTTGATGTAAAATGCAGTATTTTTCACTATTCATAAAAAAATGAACATTGTCAGAAAAATACCAAAAATTCACACAAAGTAAATTTTGATGTCCCAATCATAAAGAATAAGTTTATTTTGACAAACATAGCTTATAAAATTGTCAAAAGATAGATTTAAAAATGGTTTTCCATCAAAAGGCAGTAAAACAATCTTTTAAAAATATTAGTGTATTACATGCATAAGATTGTATTTATTTTCATTTTAAGCCTCTAAAACACTATCTAATTCATTAAGAGACATAGATAAAAATATTTATTACTCATTACTTACATGGGATGTTACATCCTTCCCCCCTTTTGAAAATTGTGTCCCCGCAATTTATTTACTTATCGAATAAATGGGGGTACTTATCCCTCATTGCAATTTCAGATTCCCATGTTGCCTCTTCCATCATGTGGGTTTTCCACAAAACCTTTACCTGATTAATCACCTTATTCCGTAACACTTGCTCCCTGTGGTCAAGAATCTGGACCAGTTGTTCCTCATAAGATAGGCTCTCTTCCAGCTGAACTAACTCTGGACTCAAAACATGAGATGGATCTGGCATATACTTTCTCAACATCGAAACGTGAAAAACATTATGTACCTGAGATAAACTCGGAGGTAAAGCCACCCGGTATGCAACTGATCTAACTCTCTCCAGAATTTCATATGGTCCAATGAACCTTGGACTCAACTTTCCTTTCTTACCAAATCGCATCACACTTTTCCATGGTGAGACTTTGAGAAAAACATGATCACCTACCTCAAAAGTTAGATCCTTCATCCTGTTGTCTGCATAACTCTTCTGCCTACTCTAAGCTGTTCTCATGTGCTTCTGAATCAGCTGAACTTTTTCTGCCAACTCTTCTACCAATTCTGGTCCCATCAACTTCCTTTCACCCACTTCATCCCAAAAAGCTAGAGTTCGACACCGCTTCCCATATAATGCCTGAAATGGTGCCATCTGTATACTAGAATGAAAACTGTTATTATATGAAAATTCAACCAAAGAAAGATGTCGGTACCAACTTCCCTGATAATCCATCGAACAAGCTCATAGCATATCCTCCAAGGTCTGAATTTTTCGTTCTGACTGCCCATCTGATTGAGGATAAAATGCTATACTAAAATTTATTTCAGTACCCAACGACTTCTGAAGGCCTTTCCAAAAGTTTGAAGTGAACCTGGGATCACGATCCGATACAATGGAGAGAGGAACTCCATGTAACCTGACTATCTCTTTAGGATACAAACGGGAAAGTTGATCTAGGGAAAAATTATCTCGTATAGCAAGTAAATGAGCAGATTTGGTCAAGCGATCAACAATAACCCAGATTGCATTATTACCTCGAGATGTCTTCGGTAATCCCACAACAAAGTCCATAGATATATTCTCCCATTGCCACTCTGGCTCTGGTAAAGGCTGAAGAATCCCTTTCGGTAACTGCTGCTCTGCTTTAACCTATTGACATGTCAAACACTTCATAGTAAAATCAGTAATATCTCTTTTCATTCCATCCCACCAGTAATACTCTCGCAGATCTCTATACATCTTAGTACTGCCATGATGAACTGAAAACGGAGAACTATGAGCTTCACATAACAACTCTCTCTTCAACTGTGAATCACAAGGCACACACAATCTCTTCCCAAATCTCAAAATGCAATCATTATCAATGTTGAATTCAGGCAACTTACCTTTCTGAACCAGCTCTACCTTTTTCTGCAACTCACTGTCTTTCTTCTGTGCTTGCTTGATTTTATCTGATAGAGATGATCTCACTGATACCTGAAACAAAATAGAAGAACTTCCTGCACCAACAACTTCTATGCCAATGTTCATCAAATTCTTAACCAAAGGATCACGTTCCAAACACAACATTGCTAATGAAGATTACTTTTTCGACTCAAAGCATCAGCCACTTTATTTGCTCTTCCCGGATGGTAGTGAATTGTACAATCATAATCCTTGATTAATTCCAGCCATCTCTTCTGTCTCATGTTTAACTCTTTCTGAGTGAATATATAATTTAAAATTTTGTGATCAGTATATATTTCACACTTTACTCCATACAAATGATGCCTCCAAATTTTTAAAGCGAAAAAAACAGCAGCTAATTCCAAATCATGTGTAGTGTAATTTACCTCATGAGTTTTCAACTGTCATGAAGAATAAGCAATTACCTGATCATTCAGCATTAGGACGCAACCAAGTCCTTTCAATGAAGCATCATTGTATATAACAAACTCACCATTCCTGGAAGGTAGTGCCAAAACTGGAGCATTCACCAATCTTCTTTTCAATTCCTGAAAAAAATCATCACATTCTTTTGTCCAGATAAACTTAACACCGTTCCAAGTTAGCTTAGTCATTGGACTAGATAACCGTGAAAAATTTCTAACAAACCTTCAGTAATATCCTGCCAAACCAAGGAAGCTACGAATCTCAGTTACATTTGTGGGTCTTGGCCATTCTTCAACAACCTTTGTTTCTGCATGATCAACGGTTATCCCATATTTAGAAACAATGTGACCGAGGAAAGATATTTCTTGCAACCAAAACTCACACTTGCTGAATTTCCCATACAGTTTCTTTTCTTTTAAGGTTTGCAAGATAACCCTTAAATTTCTTTCATGCTCCTCTTTACTTTTATAAAACACCAAAATATCATCAATGAAAACCACCACAAACCTATCAAAGAACTCATGGAAAATTCTATTCACTAAGTCCATGAATACAGCAGGTGAATTGGTTAGCCCAAAAGGCATTACTAAAAATTCATAATGGCCATATCTTGTACGGAACGCGGTCTTCGGAACATAAGCTTCCTTTTCCTTCAGCTGATGGTACCCCGATCTCAAGTCAATCTTTGAAAAATACTGAGCTCCCTGGAGCTGATCAAAAAAATCATCGATATGAGGAAAAGGATATTTGTTCTTAACAGTGATGTTATTCAAGGCTCTATAATCAATTCAAAGTCTCATTGAACCATCTTACTTTTTAACAAACAAGACAGGAGCACCCCATGGTGATGTGCTAGGTCGAATGAAACCTTTCTCTAATAAATCTTGCAATTTCTCCTTCAACTCTAAAAGTTCAATTTGAGCTATTCAATAAGGGGGTTTTGAAATTGGCTTAGCATCAGGAACTAAGTCAACAGTAAACTCAACTTCCCGATCTGGTATTATTCCAGGCAACTCATCAGGAAAAACATCAGGATACTCATTTACCATTGGCACATCATTAATCTGAACAGTTCCCTTGTTTTCAACAATGTGTGCAAGGTAAAATTCATTTCCATCTTTTACAAGTTTCTTGGCCTCTTGATATGTTATCATCAGTAAGGGTTCATTCTTGTACACAAACAGAAAGTCTTTCTGAAAAGAAAATTATTTAGCTCTACAGTAAATCTTAGCATGGTAAATAGAGAGCCAATCCATACCCAGGATAACATCAAACTCTACTAGAGGTAGAACAATAAGATTTTCAAGTAGGTTCTTTCCACAGATAAGGATAGGAAGACTCTTATAAATTCTATTTTCCTCAACATTTCCGCCAGGTGTTTTTACCAAAAGTTTAGGAGTCATTTCTTGTGATGGTACTCCCATTTTACTAGAAAAGGTTTCAGAGATGAAAGAATGTGTAGACCCCGAATGAAACAACACACTGGCATAATCTGAAAAAACAAACAAAGTACCTGATACAACTTAATTTGAGGGCCCGACATCTGCTGAAGTAGTTGCAAAGGATTTCACCACCCCTTCTTGCTTGTAGTCTAACTGCTTCCCATCACTCAAGCTCTTTGTCGGACACTCATTTTTATAGTGACCCATCTCATTGCACTTATAAGATTTCACTAACTATAAATAAAATTTGGTCTTACCTTCACCTTGATCTTTTTCAGTGCAATCACGAGCCTTATGTCCCATCTTAACACATCGGTAGCACTTTCCAGAATTCAGAAGACATTCCCCAGCATGCCTTTTGCCACATTTATCACAAACTGGAATGTTAGTTTTCTTACCATCAGAATTTTTTGAAGAATTATTACCTTTCTCCTGCCACCTCGGTCTCTTCTTCTGTTGGTTGTAACAGAACACTTGATCATTGGCAAACTCCATTTCCACCTCAGCACATCAAACAAGCTTTTCATAACATTTAAACTCACGAGAAGCTAATTCCCTTCAATATTTTGGCTTTAATCCTGAGTACAAACGATTGATTTTACTATCAAGGTCTCGGATAAAATTTGGAGCATACCTTGCCAATCGAGTGAACCTTTCTTCATAGGTAGCCACTGAGGCTTCCTCTTGCCTCAATTCCAAGAATTTCTTTTCCATCCTAAGTCGAACAGCCTTAGGAAAATACTTCTCAAGAAACATACCTTTGAATTCATCCCAGTCAAGAGCATCAATCTCATCGGCGTCCCTGATATTTTTAACCATAGACCACCACTGATCTGCCTCACCCTCCAAATGGTAAATATCAAGACTAACCTTTTGATTGTCTGAACACCCCATGACATTGAAAATCTTATCCTGTGCTTTAATCCACCCTTCAGCTAACATAGGGTCAAATGATCCTCTGAATGATGGGGGATGTTTCCTCATGAAATGTTCCACCACTGACATGTTCCACTGCGGTTGATCTGGCTGATCTCATGTATGGATACCACCACCACTTATCGTTTGAGTCAACTGTGCCATTACAGCAAAAAACTATTCAGTTCCAATTCCGACCATCTCGGGATGCTGATTCGGAAGGTTATTTCCTTCTGCATTCCTTCCTAGCACTGCTTCCCTATTTCCTCTGCGGAAAACCATTCTGAACAAACATGTCTTAGATGAAGCAACATTGTAATCTTCAAATACTATATCAATTCAATTTGACCAAAAAAATATATTTTTGGATAATAATTTAATTGAATTCTAACTCTTAATGTTATCTAAACCGACCTTTGATACCAACTATAAGGCCCCAGCCTTAAACGTTACTTAATCTTGAGTTATTACAAGATTACACATTGAGGATCTTTTCGGGTTTAGAGTTTAAGAGAATTTGATCATAAAACTTGCATTACATTCCACATATAAACAAAGTGGTTACATAAAGAAGTATTCTTCTTTCCCATCAATGGAAACATTTTTAAAATAAAACATGGATTCTTTCTTGACACTTCCTTGACACTATCATCATATCATGTACCTTTCCCTTGACCTGTGAAAAACATTTTAAAAAAAACTTGCGATGAGCCTAAAAAGCTCAGTAAGGGATATAAAAATATGGAAAGGAAACATGGGTACATATATACATAAGAATGAAATCATACTTTACCCATAAAACATAAGCACTTTAACATACCTCATCAAATCATGAATAAATAATAGAAATCATAAGACATAAAGGTAACTTGAGGCATTCATAACATTCTTACGTAGGGAGTAACCCACTTGGTTACGTTTGGAATACCCATCATAGTATATTCCCCAAATCTCTTCAGAGAAGCCTTAAAGTTTAACTCCTTCGCGTTACCCAATGCATTGGAGAGCTATATCGGGCTCACCTGCCCTTAGTTTATCACGGAACCACCCGTCTTCATAATAATTCCCAAGAACCTCAACATAATCGTATCACATAAAACATACATAAAGGAAACATAACATTTCCACCTTTCAATCACAAGATAACAATACAACACATTGATATAAAAACATTATGAAAACCAATTCCAATACCAAAATAAAAGAAAAGTAAAACATGGTATTTATTTTTCTTTTAAAAAAAAGGTATGGCTTGTAGAGGAAGCCGAAACTCAAATAATGGTCACAGCGGCAGAAAAGTCGTTGTCGCCGCATACGTACGACAAAAACATTCCCTTTTGTCTTTTAGTAAATGATTCATATAAAAAAGATTCCTTTTGAATAATCTTAAAATTCAAAGGGGTTTATACACCATATAAAAGAAGGTTGTGTATAAAACAAAATATGCCTCAATGAAAGGAGATTGAGACGAAGTCCCATACCTCGGGTCTGACTTGACTCGGTCGTTCTTTAATGTCCTGAATAATAAACTTGAGTTAATTTCTACTTGCTTAAGAACATTTTTCAAGTTCATTATTCCTTTTATATCACTTATTACCATGTCATGAACACTATGTAATTATTTATGTTAATAACGGTCATTTTAACGATCATTGGTACTTGAGTCAAAAATAAACCCCTTATAATTACAAGTTGTTCATGTATCCATTATATCCAGAATAGTATTCATGATGTAGATATCATATATGTCATATATATCCAGTACATGAATGCATTTATAATATTACATAATCATTTAGAGGTAAGAAATGAAATGCACCGTTCATGGAGACGGTAAGCCGTACGTACGCATGAACGCTACTTTCATTTATATTTCATATTTTAAAGAATGGAATCATAATGATATAAAGGTATATTATAATTCCAGTATAATATCATATATAATATCATAGTTACATCCTTTATACGTCCCACATATGGTATTTAATGAATCAACTCACTTTGAGGGGGCGGTAGTCCGCACTTCCTTAAATGAAGATATCGCGTTTACCCATAATGGAAACCATAAAGGTATACCCAAAATGAAAAATACAGAAGCTTAAGGATAAAATAAACATATTATATATCATATATAAATATAGTGACATCTTAATGGACACCTTTTAAGGTGTTAAAATAATGTTGGAAAATCATCGTTTCGAGAGGCATAAATTCGCCATCCACAGAAACAGTATGTTCGTTAACCATTAGATGCAGGTGTGTGTAAGTGTAGCTCTAATACTTTTTATAACAACATCCTAGTATATTTAGGATACTGGAGTTTTTACAAAAAGAAAAGAATAAAAAGAGTTTAGGGTTTTGGAGAAGCAAAATAAAACAAAAGGACTCAAAAGAATACATTACCTTAAAATCGGGTAACTCCCTTTGGTTTGAGCTCAAAGGCTTCCTTGGGAAGACTTCTGCCCAAAGTGAGGATTCAAGGAGTAAGAGAGGGAAGTGGAGAGACAAAATGGGCAGGGGTTGGCCGATCCAAAGGCTTTGGGGGTGTGGGTAAGGAGGTATAGGTGGGGGCCTTTTATAAGAGGAGAGGAGGGACACTCTTGGAAAGTAAAGATAAGTTACTTTATTTTATAATGTGTTTCGGATTCAAAAGGTCCCAAATTTATATAATTAGAGGTTAATGTGATAAGGGTTCTAAATCCACTCATACAATTGGTTTTGGCCATGTTTAGGTCTTATATTTTACATTATCGTTCCATTTTATTTAAATCATTAAATAATGAGGTCATCGCTGCATCATCATGATGTCATAAATAATTTAATTTATTTAATGTATAAAAATTATAAAACAAATACTATGATGCAGGAAATCATTTTATATTTCTAATGAATATTTATAGTCAAAAATCTGACTTGTATAACCCAATTTAAAAATTGTTTTAGTAAAATAACTCATGTTTGTGTCATTTTTACTTTATCATTAAATAAAAAGATATTTATGTCATTTCCCAACCAAAGTGGCTCCATGGGGTCCCCAAGCTGACCCATGGATTGTCTTGGTCGGACATGACACATCCAAGGAGGGTAGGACATGTGTCAAGCTCATCTCATATTATTAAAACATTATTTTTACCTTAAACTACACTAATTACCACTAATCGCGATTAAGAACTTAAAAGTTACTATTCACCAAAAAATTATTTTAATCTCATTGAACCACATTTTACTTCTTAATGACAACCATGTATGTCATATTTTTGAAAATCAAATCACAGAAGTGGAAAATTTTCATTTAAACGAAAAATCAGTTTCTTTAACTACCACTTAGTGGTTTAACTATTCATCAAAAATTGAAGTTTTTCAGAAAGATACCAAAACTTCACCCTTAGCTATATTTGATATTATGAATTCAAAAATGATGTCTATTTTACAAAATTCAAAACATGTAAGTTGCATTAATTAATTTAATAACTAATTCCCGCTGTAATGACAAATAGCGTGTTTTTTATGAAACAATAAGTATCAAAATATTGACACTAGTTTAAGTCCAATTTCAAAGTAAAATTGATTAAAATGACCAAAATTGGATAAAATGGTAAAAATATATTCTAATTTCACTTTAAAACCAATTCAAAATATAATCTAATCATATTAATAAATTAGATTAAAAAGCAGTTTTGATGTAAAATGCAGTATTTTTCACTATTCATAAAAAAATGAACATTGTAAGAAAAATACCAAAAATTCACACAAAGTAAATTTTGATGTCCCAATCATAAAGAATAAGTTTATTTTGACAAATATAGCTTATAAAATTTTCAAAATATAGATTTGAAAATGTTTTTCCATCAAAAGGCAATAAAATAATCTTTTAAGAATATTAGTGTATTCCATTCATAAGATTGTATTTATTTTCATTTTAAGCCTCTAAAACACTATCTAATTCATTAATAGACATAGATAAAAATATCTATTACTCATTACTTACTTGTGATGTTACATTATCTAAAGAAAACATTATGAAATATTTAACTTTATCTTCATAATATTTCTTCATACGATTAACATTCATCCATTCCCAATTCGTATCCATCCTATTATGTTCATAAAAGATTCATTTTGTACAATAAATAAATAAATAAAAATAAGATATTAATAATAAAAGGATAAAGTCATAGATAATTATAATAAGGGAAACCCAATAGTTGAATGTTATAAGTGATGATTCTTGGCATGTTATCATTTTACACATGGGTGACATGAAAAGAAATAAGTTGGGATAACATGTGACTATTAGCCTAGGTTCCTGATTTGATGTTGTGTTAGAAAAAGGCGGTAATTATATAATGGTTTCTATAACCTTTCTAGAATAGCTTCCAATAAGATGAATGATTTGATTATTATTAATTTCATTGCTTGGTACATGGTGGGATAGGTAGTGTTTTTTTGAAAGTCTATGTGGAGCTTTAATGGAGTGGAAAATTTCATGTGATCTTTAGTTTTAAATAGAAAAATTTCATGTATGGTTAATTCAAATATTTAGAAAAATCAGTGAGAAATTGAAATCACATGGGAAATTTTCCCACTAAAATGTTTCAATCAACCCTTGATCCTTATTTACTTTAATTTTGATATTTAACCAATTATAGGTTTCCACTTCAAGCATAAATTTTTCCTCTGCCCACTATTCCTATTTACCATGTCATGATACAATTTATATCATAAACCAAGGGCTTTAAAATTATTATTTCATGTATAATTATAATATATATTATTAACAATGTTAATAGGATGGATTTATTACTCAAATTAATCACTTATATACATATAATTATCTAATCATCGCTAATAAATATTATGGGAATAAATTTATTTATTAATATTTGGAATAATTTAATTGGAAATTATTCTTCTTTCTTTCTATTTAATTATGACCTTTATTTATAAATTTGTGTAAAAATATCATTTATTGGGTCATAAAACTTTATATAATCATCGTATTTTGACACAGTGTCACAGAGCATAGAATTTCAGGAAATGAATGGATATAATTATTATTGATGATATAAGTGAAACTGGATTCTAGGTTACTCTCCTATTCTTTATATTATTAAAAACCATGTATAATAGGGATACCAACAAATATATTTGTACTATAACCCACTAATGAAACCCTATTTCAAAAATAGTAGAGTTATCAATCTTTAGAGTATTTGAAATATTCTAAAATATCCAAGAAATAAATTCAATTTTCTTAAACCACCATGAATACTTCCCATTAATAAATGTTCCAAAAAAATTAGTTAGCATGTATTTCACATCATTGAGATCCAAAAAATTCAGATTCCAACTCTAACCGACAGTGAAAGATGTTATAAAAATATACTCCCCCAAAAAATATATATTCTATTTTTAATTATTTCGAAATCCCTTAATATAACCAATCCAATATAAGGATATTAATACATTTATTGTCACCTCAATTTGTAACAATGTATTCAAGATTATATTAAGAAATTTATTGAATCCTTGGAGGTTTTATGACTTCTAATCAATACAAACTAATAAATATCTAAATTAACTAGAATTTTAGAGTTACATATTTGTATATTAGAAATATTGAAACAAGAAAAAAAGTTTACTAAATAGTTGTCCTATTATCTCAATATATAAAATAGACAAACCAAATTTTATATGAAATTAATGATAGCCTTAATTGACACCATCTAAAATTATCAATTTATATACAAACAGATAATTAGTTCAAGGTCAAATAAAAAAATACAAAATCAAATAATATCATGGCCTTAATCCCAAAATAAAACCTACTACTGAATCCACCACCACAATGAAAAAAATAAATATAATATATCTCCCTCATCCAGTAGTAGAAACCTTCACAAGTTTATGAAAAATGATTATACTCATTATTAATAAAATCTATATCACTTTTTATTTTAGGGGAGATTATAATAAACATTATAAAATTCTTCCACTATCATATAATATTGTATGTTTTTGAGATAAATTTTTTTTAAATTAGAAATTTTTATTTGCAACACTCAAATCATTCCTAATGATACAAAATGGATCAAAATAATATTATTATTATGTAGATGTCTTAATTAAAATAAATTATGTTATAAATATGAATTTAAAACTTTTACATACCCACACATCTCAAACCATGACTAATGTTTTCATTATATTCCCCTCATATTTAAGGTAACTAAATAGGAAAATGAATCTAGAAAATAACTTTCTCAATAACGTTTTTTAATAAGGAAAAATCACAACACCTTCAACCCTAGGAGTATTATTATTATATAATAAAGAAATATAAAACTATAATAAACCTTGAAACCTCCAAAGGAATTGACAGGTCCATTATATAACTATTTACCAGAGTTTGAGGTAAAAATAGGTTGAATCCAAAAAATAATTTTCTATCCGCACATAATGGGAAAACCTCATACCCTTTTAGCTCTATCAGCATAGGATATAAACCTTATAGTATAATATAAGTAATTTTATACCTCAAAAATTGTATATTAACATGATCATATCCTAAATACCCAAAATAAAACACTCACTAAATCTCAATAAGAAAACCATTTAATAGATCTCTGAAATCATAGATAAGATTAATCAAAACCACATGATTACATTTAAAACAACATATTATTATTTTTAATGTATCAACATGACCCCTGAATCCCAGAGTTGGTGCATTAATTTAATACATTGGCTTGATTACAAGGTTTCAAGTCTCGAAGGACTGTTTAGTTTAGAAATCTTTGAAAATAGATTACATACATGAACTTTACATAACAATTTCTAACATAAATTGCAACAAATATAATCCTTTCAGAACACCATTATTCCCTTATCTTAAAACAACATACCAATAAAAAAACAATTCTTTACATCATGGTAAAATAAAACATAATAAATGGGTGAGCTTAGATGATCAATAAGGATAATCAATATAGCATAAGCTATCAAAAATAAACATGAACTTTTAAGGCATGGTACAAAACTAAAACACAAGACTTTTAAAAATTATCTTCAACATAATATAAAAGTAATAAATAAAATAATTCCATTTAAATATTCACATGGATATTCTACTAGTCAAATAATCAAATCTGAAATCAATAACTAATCTCATAATGAGGGAATGCATAATGTTGGACATCTGAAACATACAATCGAGTCCTCAACCAAAACCGTATCTGAAAATAAATACGCAATGACTTGACCAAGTCCATATATAGTTTTCTTATAAGACATATAGATCCATTGAGGGGATATAGCGGGAACCACCTATCAGTTACTATTCCAATTCATTCCTCATATGAAAAGGGTGAAACATAATACAAACATTAGTATTAAAACTAGCATATGAAATGACAATACATTCACCATAAATAATGAATGGTATAAATATAGAACATCCACAATCAAACATATCATAACTCATTAAATAAAATATGAAAGATTGTTTTATAATAAATCAACCTCAATCAACAATAATATTCAATAAAGGATTTTGATATACTTGAAAATAATCAATAAAACTCTTTGAGAGAAATATCCATTTTTCATGAAATCATTTAAAAGTCGCACAATTTATAAAGGAATTCATTGAAAAGCGATTTTTAAATCAAACTCTCTCATAACAATTTGAAACTTTTGAAAAGAATTAACATTTAAAAAAAATCATGTACATATAAATAAATCCTTAATGTCATTTTGAAAACATAGACATTAATTAAATAGATTTAGAAATATTAATAATTAAACCATTTCAAATGATGATCTAGTTAAAGATTACCTTACATAAAATTGTAAAAAATTAATTTTGAATTTTTTTTATGAATCATGGATATGGATGTTAAATATTTCATAGTAAATACTTACATATAAATAATCTCGAATAATAATGAGATTGAGGAATAAACCCTTACCTTAGGTCTGATACTCCTCATATGTATTCAAAACTCTTGTATAATGCTTTTAAACATATTATCAACATATTTAAAAATCATAATAATATTTACGATATCATATATGATTCTTTTATGAATTTATATTACCATTTTATTAACAATTCCATGTTAATGCAACATTTCATGTAATAATCGCTTTGTTTATCGTATATGTTTTGACTTTTTTATTCTTGATCATATTACTTGGATCATAATTTAATTACATCCAGAATGTATAATATGATTAATATTTCATATATATTTATAATATATATATATATATATATAATAGATAGATATATGAAATGGAATACACGGTTCATAGAGAGGGTAGGCCATATGTATGCATGAACATTGTTTCTATTTTCATATTGTATTGATTGAAAGTAAGTGAATGAAATATATGTACATATATATATACATTCAGTAACCTTATTATTTTATATATTTCATAATTATTCTTAAGATATATTTTTTATAATCATTCTTGGATGGTGAACGTGGAAGATGAGTCTCATCACGTTGTGGAGACGGTAAACCGTACGTACGCACGAGCGATGGTATCCTTTCATTAATGGTTAAATGGTATGGAATTGGATGTAATATAAATTTTATAGAAATAATATCATGTTATATTTATTATTTAAGTCATCTATATTCATCATTATACGCATCAAACTAAATTAAAGTTGAAAAACATTTTACACCGCAGTGTGGAGATGGTAAGATGTACGTACACACACAAGGTGATATTGTTTTTCATAGGATGGGTAAAACGAGGAATAAAATCATCCCATAATCATAAAAAAATATCATAATATATTAACTTCTAGAGTTATTATTTTAGAATGATAACAACTTAAGAAGAGTAAGTAGAATAAGAAAAGAACATTTAAAGAAGGGATAAAACGATTACATCTTCTTGAGGTGTCTCATTTTGATTTGCACAAAAAGGACTCCTTATGTTGTTTTTATGACCAATGAGTGGCCTATAGGATTATGTGAGGAATGTTTGGAGGAGTTTTGGGTATTTTTTGGCCTATATAAATGGATTTGGAGGTTTGAATAAAAGATAAGGAGAAGTTCACTTTTATAAGAGAGGTGAGGGACACTTTGAGAAAGTCTAGAAATATTAATTTATTATAAATTGTTTTTAGATTTATAACTGCTTAAAGGGGATTTATTTCTAGGATAATATGAGTATGGGTCTAAATACTCTCAAAAATAGTTTTAGAAATGTTTATTTCATTATATTAACCTTATCTTTTAGATTTATCCCTTAGTTAAATAGTTTACCTTTTACCATGTCTTCTTGTATTTTTACACTAAATAGCTAATATAGTTACTATAAAATGACAAAAAACATAAATTCGATCATTAATGACATTTTTAAGATTATATAATTCAGTTTTATGAATCGTATATTTTTAGGATTTTTATATCATTTAATAAACCAATATTTGTTTTAAAAACTCATTTTTTTTTAATTTTAAAAATGTTTAGTAATTGATTTTTTTTGAAGTAATAAAAACTTTATTCCTTTGAACCAAATACATTAAATAAAACATAACCAATCATAGTCATACAAAAAAATCTTGTATTTCATAAAAACATTAAAAATAGATTTATTTTAATATTTATAATATCATTTATTTGACTCATTCATTAATATGTCGAACACTTCATCATTATTATGTCATAAATAAATTTAATTATTTAATTTATAAAAATTAAAAATAAAATACCATGATTTATGAAATATTTTTATATTTTTAATTACTTTTAATCATTTAATATATCACTTATATAACTCTTATGAAAATTGTTTTAGTAATACGATACATCTTTATGTTATATTTCCCTTTATTTTAAATTAATTTTTATAAAAGGTCATTATCACATCCATGTGGCTCCATGGGGTCCTAAAATCGACCTAAGGATGATAATGGTCAGAAAAATATCATCTAACAGTATTGGGAAAATTTTTAGGGTGGTTTATTATTATTATTATTATTATATTATTTGTTTACCATTTTTTACATGATTTACCCTTTAACTATGGTAAATAAAAATAATTTTTGAAGTTACTATTCATAATGTCAAAAAATAAAAGGTATCTATTTATAAAATTTTTAAATTATGACTCCAAATATGGAATCCATTTTTTCAAATTAAAAACATATAATTGGAATAAATTAATTAAAAATTAATTCCTGTTTTTAAAACCAGAAAGCTAGTTTTTAAGATGTAAAACTATCAAAAGATTGACATGTGTTTATGTTCAATTTCAATATAAAATTATTTAAAATTACCAATATTTGATTAAATTATAAACACATAACCCAATTAAACTTTAATACCAATTAAAAAGACAAGATAACTATATAAATAATTTAGATGAAAAGGCAGTTTGATTTTAAATGCAGTTTTTTTCAACTATGAATCAAAATATAGATTTTATTAGAAAAATACCAAAAAATAATTCAAAAAAATTTATTTCCTTATTATAAATAAGAATTTAATTTTTTCAAATTTAACATATAAATGTGGAAAATATTGGATTTAAAAATGGTTCCCAATGAAAAGGTGGAAAAACACCATTTAAAAAAAACTTTTATCTGTAAAATTGAATTTTTCCTTATATTAGGTATAAGAAAAACTTAATATTAATGTTAAAATTATATGGTATATATTTATAATTCAAAATTTGGATAATATTATTTATAACCACTTTTTAAATGGCTAGTTTGATAGGACATGGTGCACTCAAACTCGGTGTTGCGTGTAGCGCAAGCTAAGACAGTTTTGTGTGTAGTGCAAGATTATCTTAGTGTAGCGTACTACACAAGCTATTGAATTTATATAAAAAGAAAAACACCATGGAATATTTTTATGTTGAATTATCCATAACTTTAATAAATAGTGTCCCCGAAATTTTCAAATTTGGGTTCGGTAACTAAGGTTTGATTATTCAAAATCCCTTTACTACAATCCCACATCGGAAAATTTGGTCGATAAAACTTCCAATTTAAACTAGAGAAAGTTAATACATAATTTTAACATATAGTATTATTCCATGATGGAAAATATGGATATGTAATAAAAAACTAACATTCATTCTCTTATGGAGAGCAACAAATAACAATATTTGGAAAAGGTTAACAACCATAAAGGTATAAATATGTGATGATCCAAGGGGCCATTTGATTCATCACAAAATAATGTACTAGGAAAACATTTTTGTTTTAACTAGAGTTGAAGAATTCAAATACTTCATAACTTAAGAACATATAATGAAATAATCATACTTGATATGCATAGTTTCTTCTTTTAACAAATTCCTACCACAAACTAATCTTTATCTTCAAAAGATAATAAAACTCAAAAAAAAAATATTTCTATTAATTGTATAAGGTTCCAAAATGAACTTATAATTCATATATAATACCATTTAAATAAAAAACTATGTCATTCAAACAATGACATCACGTAGTCCATTGGTAGGTGATGTACCCTTGTCACCCTTCGATTGCGTGTTCAAGTCTTGGCGCCTTGCCGGACACGACAGGTTATTGCCAGAACAATGGGTTGTCCTTTTATTTAAACAATATTAATATAAAATTCCCAAAATATTCTTAAGAAATGTTTTATCCTTAAAAAATACTATCCAATTTCCAACATAATCCCTTCCAACCATTAGGATTATCCAAAAAAACTTCTTTCCAAAATAACAGTCTAAAAAAATCTCTAAATTTCTAAAATCAATCGTAACATCAGATTCCCCAAACAATGTAATGTTTTTCTTATTGTAACATACTGAATATATGATTACCTTTATCATATTAAAACCTCAATAAAAAAATTACTACAATACAATACTTATATATATCACATTCTTCTTATAACTAGAATATAATCCAAAAACAAAATTACATTAATTATTCCACTTCGACCGAAGTAACAGAATAAACATGACCTTGATCGATTTGCTTATTATGAGCTATATTTAATAAAATATTTTGAAAATCATTTACATAATGTCATATTTATTTACAATTATAGCATTTCACATTTACACCGTCTTTATTTCCTTTAAAATCATGAGCATGATGGCATTTCTCACCACACATGAAGCAAACTCCTTCTCATTTTAAGTAGGCACCATATTGTTTCCTTCCAAAATTTTCACATTAAAAAAAATCCTTAATTCCCATATTCCCATTTTCTGTCTCATACACCACCATTCACTTCTTCTCATTCTTTCCATTCAAGTCATAAGACTAATAAAATTCTTTCTCTGTCTTGATAGCACATGACATTATAGCTTTGTATGATGAAAAAGTTTGGGAGAATAGTTTCCATCTGAGGAATGGTTTTAACCAATAAAAGAATCAATAAATCTTACTTCTTGGATTACATATATAGTTAGAATAATGCCTTACTATCCTTTGAAAGTTATCCTCATACTTGGCAACATTCTCATCCTCCTTCTTTCTTAGACTTAGAAACAGTCTCTTCGTAATAGTTCATTGTTCACGGGGAAAGTATTTTTCAAATAAAAGTTCTCTAAAGTGTCTACATTCCATATTTACAACTTATTAACCCTACTTCATGTTTTCAATTAATAACAACCATTGATCTTCATCTTCTGAGAGATGCTAAACTTTCTTGAAAAATTTCTCCATTTCTTTACATACCAAAGCAAGAAATATTTTCTCTAAAGAACTTATCCATTTCTCAACAACAAATGGATTTGTAGTCCCATTGAATGTTAGATGTTTTTTTTCAGATGAAGTGGTTTAAAATTGATACTCTGCATTGCAGAGAAGGGTTCTCCATATGAGTAAGGTTATTATTCATAACCCGAGTCAGCTACCCTAGTACGGTTATAAGCTATTCAGCACCAATTTCATCTCCAAGTCTTCTATAATTATCTTTTATAGGAGGGAAATATCGAAATGGGTTTCGCGTGTCGATACAGTTTATACTTCTTCCACTAGGTTTCATTTCTAAACAATCTCATACAATTATATTAGGTTGTGAATCATAATGCAAAATTCCAAACTGGTAAAATACATATCATAAATTAAAAAAATTCTGCATGTATAATCCAAAATCATAAATATGGTTCCTTTGAGGACATATTTACTCATAAATCCTTCACAATGGTTTGTAAAGAAAATATGAATTTTTCTAAACATATCCCTTTGGAGTGTCAAACCAGGTGCACAGTAAGGACCATTGTTGTTTACCCGGTTAACCCGAGTCAAGCTTGAAATACCTTGTCAGAGTTTACACCCCTAGGTACATATGTTCTAGAACCATGTCCACTTGTATTATCTAGACATAGATGTTTTTTTCTTAAAATAGCTACATAATTTATAATTTTCCAAAATTCTTGGGGGGTCTTCTTTACTTATCCTTGAAGTTTATCTTAGGGTTATGGTCCCTAATCTATGTTTTCTAATTTTATTTCCAAGGTTGTTCCTAAACATCCTTTGATACCAATTGTAATACCCCAACCCTAGAAACTCCGAGCAAGTGAATTATTATAATATATTTGGATGATTACAAGGAATCAAGTCTTTAAGGACTGGTCAGTTTAGAAGTCTTGGAAAATAGATTACATACATGAACTTTACATTACAATTTGAAACATAAATTTTAGCAAAGGTAATCCTTCGTGAACGCCATTATTCTTCTATCTTAACATTGCATATAAATCATAAAACACTTCTTGGAATACTGGGAAAATAAAATATAATAAAGGGGTGAGCTCATATTCTCAGTAAGGATAAAAAATATAAATAAATCTATAAAAAATAAGAATAAACATTTAAGGCAAGGTACAAATCTAACACACAATCCCTTTAAAAAATTGTCTTTATCATAATTTGGCCAAAATAAATCAAATAATTCCATTTAAACATTCACATGGATATTATACTAGTTGAATAATAACATGTAAAATCAATAAATAATATCATAAAGAGGGAATGTATAATGTTGGACATCTATAACATACCGTCAAGGTCTCATCCAAGACATCTAAAAATAAATGGGTAAGGCCACATCCAAATCCATATATGAAAATATATGAGAAAGTACTAATAGAAGTCCATATCTAGTTTGTATAATGAGACCTTTTGATGCGTTGAGGGGATATAATAGGCTTCACCCTTCCCATAATAAGTCCAATTCATTCTTCATATAAAAAGAGTGAAACATAACATAAACATTTGTATTAAATCTAGAATAAAAAATGCCTATACTTTAACCATAACCATGAATGGTTTCAAAATAGCACATCTATAGTCAAAAATATAATAAATCATTCAATAAAATATGGCATATTTTCTTGTAATAAATAAACCTAAATCAATAATAATATCCAATAAATTATGTGGACATAATTGAAAATAAGAAGTAAAACGTTTTGAGAGAAATATCCCTTTTCCATGAGATCATTTAATGTCACAAAATTTATAAAATAAGTCATTTAAAATATATTTTTGAATAGAAGTGTCCCATTAAACTTTGAAACTTTTTAAAGGAATTTATATTTTAAAACCATCATATCCATATAAATAAATCCTTATAATAATTTTGAAAACATGGACATTAATTAAATAGATTTAGATAAATAAATCATTAAAACATTTAAAATAATGATATAGTTAAAGAGTAACTTCTATAAAACCTTAAAATATTCATTTTTAAAACATTTTTATGTATCATGTACATGGATGATAAATATGTCCCAGTAAATAGTTACACATAACTAATCTCAGATAATAATGTGATTGAGGAATTAACCCTTACCTTAGGTCTGATACTCCTCACACATGTTCGAAACTCCAATATAATGTTTTTAAAAATGTTATTAACTTATATAAGAATAATAATAATATTTATGATATCATATATGATTATTTTATGACTTTATATTACATTTTTGTTAACAAATATAAGTTAATGAAACATTTCAGGTAATAATCACTTTGCTTTATCGTATGTTTTTTGACTTTTTATTCTTGATCATGTTACTTGGACAATGATTTACTTAATTAAAAAATGTATAATATTATTTATATATAATATATATTCATAATATAAATATATATTATATATAGATATATGAAATGGAATACACTGTTCATAGAGATAGTAGGTCGTATGTACGCATGAACGTTGTTTCCGTTTTTCTATTTTATTGAATTGAAGTAAGTGAGTGATATATATATATTATATTATAATTATTATGTCATATATTTCATAATTATTCATAATATATATATTTTATAAAAATTCTTGGATGGTGAACGTGGAAGCTAAGCCTCATTGCGTCATGGAGACGGTTATCCAAACATACGCACGAGCGATGATATCATTTTTTAATGGTTAAATGGTATTGAATTGGATAGAATATGAATTTTCTAGATATAATATAATATAAAATTTATTATTTAATTCATTTATATTCATCATTATACCCTTCAGAATAATGTATAGATGAAAAATAGTTTACACCACATAGTGGAGACAGTAAGTCGTACGTACGCACACAAGGTGATATTGTTTCTTATAGGATGGGTAAAAGGAGGAATACAGTTGTACCATAATCATAAAAATATCTCATAATATTTTAGATGATGGTGTTATTATTTTAGAATGATAATAACTGAGGAAGAGGAAGATGAAGATGAAAAGAACTTTGAAAGAAGGGATAAAACGATTACACCTTCTTTGGGTGTCTCCTTTTGATTTTCACAAAAGGACTCATTATGTTGCTTTTACGACCAAAGGGTGGACTCTAAGAAGAAGTGAGGGAATTTTGGAGGATGTATTTTCTGGGCTTGGATAAGCCAATGGTCTATGGAGTTTTGAATAAAAGAGAATGATAAGTTCCCTTTTATAGGAGAGGTGAGGTACAATTTTGGAAAGTATTGAAATATTAATTTATTATAAATTGATTTTCATTTTATAATGTCTCCAAAGTGATTTTTTTGAGTATAAGGTGAGTAAGGGTGTAAATAATCACACCTAATATGTTTTAGACTTGTTTTTTACATAAAATTAACCTTATCTTTTAGATTTAACCCATAGTTAAAATGTTTAACTTTGACCATGTCTTATTGTATTATTACAATACATGTTTAATATAGTAACTATAAAATGCTAAAAGAACATAAAGTTGTTCATTAGGGAAATTTTTTACATTATATTAGTAATTTTTTTAAATCTTATATTTTTATTATTTCTATATCATTTAATAAAATAGTATTTCTTTTAGAAAATCATTTATGTCAATGTTGACACTATTTAGTAGTTGATTTTTGTTAAAGTCATAACAACCCAATTCCTTCAAAACAAATGCATTAAATCAAATATAACCTATAATAGTCATCCATAAAATTCACGGATGACATAAAAACTTTAAATTTGATTTATTTTAATATTTATAATATCATTTATTTGATTCTTTCATTAATAAGGAAAACACTGCATCATTATTGTGTCCTAAAGAAATTTTATTATATAACGTCTAAAATTTACAAATAAAATACCATGATGTTTAAAATATTTTATCTTTATAATTTCTATTTATATTTTAATATATCACTTATATAACATGAGTTAAAATTGTTTTAGTGATAAGATACATGTTTATGTTATATTTTCCTTTATTTTAAATTAATTATTATAAAAGGTCAATATCACACCCAAGTGGCTCTATGAGTTTCTAAAATTGACCAAAGGATTCTCATGGTTGGCCATATATTATTAAATAGGATTAGGGCACATGTTAGGGTATTTTTATATTATTATAGTATTATTTTTTACACTTTTTTACCTGATTAACCCTTTAACAATGGTAAATAAAAATAATTATTTAAATTACAATTCATAATATCCAAAAATAAAATTTACATATTTATAAAATTTGGAAATTATGATCCAAAATATGGAATCTATTTTTCTAAATTCAAAATATAGTATTGGAATAAATTAATTTAAAATTAATTCTCATTGTTAAAAACTAGAAAGCGGGTTTTTAAGATTTAAAAACTATAAAAAGATTGACATGTTTTTATGTCCAATTTCAATATTAAATTACACCAAATGACCATTATTGGATTAAATGATAAAAAAATAAAATTAAACTTTAGAAATAGTTATAAGTAAAATCTAACTATATAAATAATTTAGATGAAAGGGCATTTTTTTTAATTAAAATCCAGTATTTTTAAACTATTCATAGAAATATATATTTTATCTGAAAAATAGAAAAATTTTATTTTGTCAATTTGAATATATAAAAGTGTCAAATATTAGATTTAAAAAGGGTTCTCCATGGAAAGGCCGAAAACTGCATTTTTTGAAAAATACTTCTTTTACCTGAAAAATTGAATTTGTTCTTATATTATGTCTGATAAACACATAAGATGAATGTTTAAATTAAATGGGATATATATAAAATTCCAAATTTTTTTAATACTATTCATAACCACTTTTTAAATGGCTAGTTTGATAGGTCATGGTGTGCTTGAACTCAGTGTTGTGTGTAGCGCTAGCTAAGATGATGTTGTGTGTAGTGCATGATTATCTTGGTGTAGTATAAACAAAATCTATTGAATTTATTTAAAATGAAACATACCGTGGATTTCTGGGGTGTTACATTTAACTCAAAAATAATCAATTCATTTTTTATTTTGACAAAAAATGGACATTTACCCATTTTATCAAGTAATATATTTTGAAATCAATTTTATAAAATCCTTGACTATTCATATTAATTTTCAGAACCAATTCACTAAATCAACCAAAAAACCATTTCATAGAAACCTCCATGAAGCAATTAAATTCAATTACCAGCCTATTTTTGAATTTTATAACCCCGAAAATCACTTCTTTCTTTTAAAATATTTTCAAAATAAATAGATCAAAACTATATTGAGTCTTGAATCTAAATAACCCAAATATATAATTTTATAAAAGTATAAAATATACCTTTAAATAATTTATATAAAAACAAAAATCCATAAACAGGAAAAAATCTTAGTCATTCCTTTATTTAAAAGCAAACTAATTCTCATTAATGTTTTGGAATAACAAAGTAATTAATAAATCTATGAAATGAAATTATAACTTTTAGTATGTGATGATAAATTTATAATAATGAGACAATTTCAATTTAATTCTCAAGCCTATAATATATAAATAATTAAAACGAGTATAAATAAAATTGGAACTAAATTAATAAAATTTCTATTTATCACACATTTATCCCAAATCATTAAGAAGAGTAATGGATACACACTTCATATCACATCAATAAAATAATTTACATATACTTTTTCTATCATAATCTTCAAAAGACACCTCCTTTATAAAAAAATTAAATATTATAATAATAATTTTTAGAAAATTATATATTAAATAGTAAAATCTTGAATCCAATAACTAATGTGAAATGGAAATATCATGAATCCAATATCCCAATAGTCTGGCATACATAACAATCCATTCAATAAAAATTTGAGATAAGAATGGTGGCAAGGTAGTCAGGAAGTGAGATGGGGAAGGCTTGCTACGTTAGTTGGTCAAGGGAGTGGAAGATGTGGAAAGGGTGGTCGTCGAAGGGATGATTTGTGACGATGGGTGGTAGACCCATGCTTAAAAGAGCGATGACGAGGAGGTGGTTGACAAAAAAAAGGGCAAAAAAATGTAGTGTGGATTGGACCATGTATGCATGAGAGAGGTGATCTATGAAACTAATAAATGAGATATGTGGAGAAATAATAACATACATTAGATTTGAGAGAGTTGATTCATTCAAGAGAAGGTTGAGGGGAACGAAAATAGAGATGAACTTTCATGAGAGCTTAAATCTTGTTAGAGATATTAGTTTGGTTATGATTCTAGTTAAAATATTGGGAAGAGTTTTATCAGTGCTTTCAAAAAAGTGTTGAAAAAGTGGGGTTTTATTAGTGATAAAATTATATGTGTTGAAAAAATACCTCTTTATCAAAGTTAAATAAGAACTGATAAATGATATATTCATCAGTGCTAACAAATACTGATAAGGGCATAGATAATTGAATTTAATAATATAATTAACATAATTTACAAATTTAAATTTATATAATTATAAATAAATAAAAAATTATATAATTATAAATATATTAAAATTATTATAAAAATGAATTTTTAAATATAAATATAGATATATAATTTAATTATAATTATAAATAAATATATTTGAAAATATATTTATAAATATTTGTATATAATAATAAATATATTTATATAATTATATATAATTATATAGTTTTATATATTTATATAATTATATATAATTATATAATTATATGTATATTTAATAAATACATATAAATATAAATATAAATATAAATAGAGTTAATATATTCATTATTCAAATATATTTTTAATAATTTTATAATTATTTTTATATATAATTATTTATTTATAATTATATAAATACTTTAAAAAATATATTAATTTATTTATAATTATAAATATATAATTTTATAAACATAGTAATTAACAATTTATAAATATAGATATTTATAATTATTTATTTTCAAAGAAAGATTTAAGAAGAAGGAATTAGAACCGAATGGGGAGTAGGTACAGATGGTGAGTGTGTCTCTATAGTGTGGAACCCAAATGTTCGAAAGTGCTATCGCCACAGAACAGGATATTGGAGAATTAGATAAGTCTCAAGATTCCTCGGTGGTGGTGGTTCACAATGAGAATACAAAAAACTGAGTTATTATCGATAAGGATGTGAAGTAGCAGGAGGTATGCAAAGAGGACTCAACTAATGTCAAGCCTTGGGAGCACCTTCTTCATTAGGAGGAAGAAATGTTGGGGGAATCATTGTCGATTAATATCTCAATCGAGGAGGTTGATAAGATGGCTGAGAAGATGTTTCTTGCGGACACTGACAAGGAGAAGACATAATGGATCAATAAACAATACCTTATTCTGGTAAGAGGTTTTAATAATAGGAAAACAAAAATAGAAGAGTACTTTGAAACGTGGGACAAGATGGAATATTTGTTCAAAGACCTTATCAAGGATGATCCAGCTAAAGAGGCAAGTAGTCATAATTGGAAATTATTGATGGATAATGTGTTGAATAGGTTCAAATAAATTTTTAATGGTTCGTCCATCTCATATGGAATTTGATGCTTTGTTTTATATACTCCCTCGGTTCTCACTTTTTACCTTCAAAGTGTTTGGACAATAAAAAAGTTAATATTTAGTCACACTATATAATATGAAATGTATATTAATGGAATAAATAATAATAATAGTCAATGAATTCTAAAAAAAATGAATAACTCTTATCAATTATATAGATAATTTTAAAAAATTTAAAATGAATATTTAGATAAGTTAAAATGAAAATGAATACATATTAATTATATAAATTATAATTCATATTTAAAACATTTTATGTTAATGAACAAACATGTATAAATAAATATTAGAATATGGATAAAATTACAAATATATCAAATAATATCAAATTGAAAATGATTAAATTAAAAAAATATTAAATATATTAATGAATAATTATGTATAAAGAACATTATAAATGTATAAATTACAAAAATATTAAATTAAAAAATATTTTAATTCTATCAATTATAAAAAAAAGTAAGAAGACACATAACATTATCAATGAATAAATTATATTAAATTTTTTCATGTAAAAAATGAGTGAAATATTATTATATATATAGATAATTAAAATTTAAATATATTTTTGATAATTAAATAAAAATAAATAAATTTTTTAAATACGTAATATACTATTTATTAATAAATATATATATTAATTTTTTTAATATTTTGTTCATTTCTATTAATTATAGGTAGTACATTAATTATTTAATTATATATGTATATATATGTATAATATGCATTTTATTACTCTATATATATATATATATTAAAATTAATAAATTTAATTTTAAAAAATTTAGGGGTTAGCCTAGTGCCACATGTGAATCTGATAGAATATGTGATTAAATAAAAATGAATACAAATTAATAATATAAATTACAACTGTATTTAAAAAATAAGATGTTAAAAAAATTATTAAAATTTTTTTTAATGAATTTTTTTATAAAAAGTGAATAAATTTAATATATATAAATATATACATTAATAAATAGGATATTAATTATATAATTAATATATTAATTATTTAGAAAACTTTTTTATTTTTATTAATTTTAAATATTGTATTAATTATTTAATTATATATATAAATTAATTTCTAAACTATTAATTAAATAATTAATATACTATTTATTATTATATTTCAATATATATTAATATATATATTAATATATATATATATATATCAACATATATTTTTATATATTAAATAAAAATTTAATTATTGAAAAATGAATAAATATAAATAAATATTAAAAATATATAATTTTTAAAGAGTATTAAACAATTAAAATTTGAAAACAAATTTAATATATATATATATTAATATTTAATATATTCATATATATCAATATATATTTTTATATATGAAATAAGAATTTAATTATTAATAAATTGAGTAACTCAGCTAGCCATCAACCTGAAGGGCCAACCATTTAGATAGTCCGATGGGGTTGGCCTACTCAGTGAGTGGACCATGGTGAGAAGAGGGTGGTCCAAGGCCCATAGAGGATCTTCCATGTTGTCATGAGCCCATTTAGGTGTCTAAAGAGTGTATGTAGGAAACCATCTCCGTAGTAGACTTCTGTTGTGCAGATGTTGCAGAATCATGTAAAAAGAAGCGGTTGAACGCCCACAAGTTCATTGTGGGACTCACACGAATGATCACATTAGTTTTATCAATGATTTAATTAGAACTGATAAAGAAGGACTTTATGAGTTCTAGAAGGGGCACTGATAAACGGTACCCATTATCAACACTGTAAAAAAAGTACTCATAAAGGGTACCCTTTATCAACAATTTAAAAAAAGAAGTAACAAAAGGAACCCTTTATTAGTGCAAAAAAGAACTGATAGATGTGTTATCTTATTAGTTATTTTATTAGTTTTGATAAAAGGTACCCATTATGAGAGATTTTTTCTAACACTGATAAAAGATAGCACTGAATAAACCCAAATCTATAGTAGTGATGTCATCCCTTATCCTCACATTATAAATGGGGGTGTTTTAGAGTTTCCTAAAATAATTATTTCCACATTTTTGTGAGAACATAAGTTAGTGCTACTCCAACTAAAACCATGAAGATTGTATGATATTGTAATTACATGGTTCGGGAAAATCTTCCCTAGCCCCTCAGCAGACATGATCTCCTCACCTTTTGCATGAGTCTATCTATAAAACCCCAAAATTTTATGAGATATTTTATTTTTAATTTCATGGATTTCTTGTGTTTTATGCTACACCAATATCATATTGCACTACACACAACACCGTATTAGTTTTCAGTATACATAACACTATACTTGGCTTGTGTTACACACAATTTCATGTTCGTTTGATATAATTCATTTCACACAACACTAAGTATAGATTTTGTTTAATGTATAAAATAACTATTTTTGTATTATGTTATATGCAACACTAAAGGAATCTTGCACTAAATGGAATACAGACTTGGATTGCATTACACGCAAGAGCGACCTTCTTCGATAGCTTGCATTTCACACAATACTAGGTTTCACTAAAAAATGATATATTATTAAAATATTATATAAACTAGAAATTATGAATTTTATTAACCACATTTTGAATTTTATATAGCATTATCAATCATCTTATGTATTATCTAGAACATGATATAAGAAAAAATTCAATTTTTTGGATGAAAGAGGTATTTTTCAAAAAAAAATATGTTTTTTTCACCTTTTGATGTCGCACCAATATTAAAACTAGTTTTTAACACTATTATATATTATATTTTACAAAATAAAAGTCTTCTTTGAAAGAATGAACTCAAAATTTAACTTGGTTTAATTTTGTTTATTTTCTGATGAAATTTATATTTTGATGAACACTAAAAAATACTGCATTTTAATTCAAAAATGCCTTTTTGTCTTATTTATTTATATAGTTATATTAAATTTTTAATTTTTATTAAAGTGTAATTGGATTGTGTTTCTATAATGTAATACAAATTTTTTAATTTGAATTAATTTGACATTTAAATTGGATATAAAGACATGACAATCTTTTGATAAGTTTTTACTTCTTAAAAACCCACTTTTGTTTTTGACAACATGAATTAATTTTAAATTACTTTCTACCAATTTTGTGTTTTAAATTGTGAAAAATGTATTTAATATTTTGAATCAGTGGATCTAAATTATGTTAATAGGTTACTTTTATTTTTTGTATATTATGAATAGTAACTACAGTAATTTTTATTTACCACAGTTAAAGGTAAATCCGGTAAATTAGGGTAACTAACAATATGATAAAGATAATAAAATTACCCTAACACCTACAAAAATATTATTTGGTGAATTAAAGTCGAACAATATAACATATGGTTCATAATTGATTCATATAATGGACTCTTTACATGAAATTTATGTAGTTATAATTGAAACAAAAGAAGATGACATCATGTCACTCTCATATATATTATAACTATAATAATTTTAATATAGTGATAAACATGATACAACTTTAAAAATAAAAAGTCTCCAGAAATCTAATGACTATATCTACATCATGTGAATTTATTTATAATTTTTAGGGTTTTAATAATTACCATTAATGATGACACAATAGTGATGTAGAAAATATTTTATTGATAGAAATATAAAATAAATGGTTCTTCAAATATTAAAATAAATTTCATATTAACTAATTAATGTTATCCACAAATTTTATAGGTTAAAATGACACATTATTATTATATTAAATATTTTGGTTCGAATTTATCTTCTGTGTGGATTTTTTTTAAATTTAAATAAATGAAGAGTGTCAAAATTGACACTATTGGTATTTTATAAAAATAAAATATTATTAAATTATTTAAAAATCAGAAAAATATTTAAAAATTAAAAAGTGAAAATTATATGGTATAAAATGTCATATATTATCCATATATGAAAAATTGTCAACACACATGTAAATATTTATAACCATTTAATATTTATAATTTTATTACCAGAAATAAAATTAAATAGATTAAATACCGATAAATCAAAATGATAAGGTTTAAAATAAAATAAAAACATTTCTAAAATTAATTGATTGAGATTATTTAGATCCATAATCATCTAATCTTCTAAATAATAATCTTTGGAGTCATTTGAATAAAAAAATAATTTTTATTAATTTAATTATTTTGGTATTTCCAATGGTGCCCCTCCCCTCTCTTATAAAAGGGTGCCTCTCCTTCTCTTTTAATCACATATCTAAATTCCTTTGGATCATCCAAAATCTGCACAAATATCCTCCCAACTTCCCTCAATTCATCTTATAGTTCACCATTTGGGCATAAATCCATCTTAAGGAGTCCTTTTGTGCATACCAAAAAAGATATACCTGAAAAAGAGGTAATTGTTTTACCACCACTTTCAAAATTATTTTCATCTTTTACTTCCTCTTATTATGTTGTTTCCATAATAAAGTAATAAATACAGTATCTTCTACCTGATGATATGTTATTATAATTATGGAAAAAACTTATGCCTCCTTTAATCCATACTACAAATAATAATATCACCACGCGTGCGTATGTACGACTTACCGTCTCCACACCACGGTGTCATTTTTATTCAATAATACTAATTTGGATTGGTATATTGATGAGTATAATATATTTAAATAAATAATATAACATAATAAATATTCTTTTCAATGAGTATACCATCCAATTCCATACTATTTACCATCAATGGAATGATATCATCACTCGTGCGTACGTACGGCTTACCGTCTCCACGACGTGATGAGATTCAGTCTCCACGTTAACCATTCAAGAATGATTATAACGTATATATAATAAAATATAATTAAATATATAACCTAAAAATTCTATTTTATTTATATATATATATCATTTACTTTCTTCCATTCAATTCAATAATGAAATGGAAATGGCGTTCATGAATACGTACAACCTACCGTCTCCATGAACGGTGTATTCCATTACATTTGTCTATTATATAAATTTATATAATTAATATATATGATATATAAATCATGTTTTACATTCTGGAAATAATTAAATCATGATCTATGGAATAATATCCAGAATAAAAAGTCAAAACATGTACGATAAATAAAACAATTATTACCCAAAACGTTCCATTAACATGAAATTGGAAAATGAAAGGGTAATATAATGTCACAAGTGAATCATATATGATATAATAAATATTATTATGGTTCTGTTAAAAGTTAATAATATGTCTAAAACCACTATACATGATCTTTAGATACATAAAGAATAAATCAGACCTAAGATAAGAGATAATTTTGTAATCTCATTATTATCCAAGATTGATTATTCGTAAGTATTTATTGGGGTATATGTATCATCCATGTCTATGTTTACTAAATATATAATAATATTTTTATTATTATACTATTTTATAAAGTCAATTTTATGAATTTTTTAATTTTTATGGAAAGAATCTTTCATTTATTTTCCTTACGAGTTACTTTTATACTTTTCTGAAAAGAAGTATGAGAATAATATTTTTTTAACATATACTACATGAATGGATTCTTACAACTTAATAATTCCTTATTTCCATTATGTTTCCTCTAAAATATTTCATTTTTTTCAACTAAATACTTTTATTTTAAAATTTCACAAAACATTGAAAAAAGAAAACATTTTTGAAGAGGAAAGGATATTTTCCTCAAGAATTGATTTCAAGTATTTTATCAAAATTATATTACATCTAAGACGACACTCTTTAAATAGGGTTATGTTTCCATCCCTAATATTACTTTGATTTGATTGTATTAATTATAGAATGATATTTTATATGGATTCTTTTATGATGGAATGATGTTTAAGAAAACCCATTTTATTTCTTGGGTTATGATAAGATGAATGATTTATGATTTTGTAGAACATATAAGAATGATGTCACTATGAGATGGGTGGGACCTATATCACCCTCCAATTCATTGGGTAAAGATTTATAGATCATGATATAGACATTACTGGAATAAAAATTAAATCTGATTCATTAATACAGGGCTGGAATAACAAGTAAATCTAGTTTAGTTATACATGGCTGAAACGATAAGTAAACCCAGTTCAGTAAAGGACTTTATCCACTATGATGGTCATAGATGAAATGACTTGGCTACTATGGAAATCCTATTATGTACATAATTTTTTTCCACAATCCCATGTTTTATGACAATTCTATTTTATAGTAATTAATGTTCCTTCATGATCTATGCATTACGTACTGCCAAGATTTATTTCATGGCACAAGATTTTGATATTTAAACTTTGTGTTACGTTTTTACATTCATATGTTTATGGTTTGTTTTATGTTCTTGTTTTGTACCCTTGATGAGTATTTTTTCTCACCATTATATGTTTTCTTTTCCCTAGGATATAAATAAAGGTTTTAGGTAGGACAACAAAAGGGGAAGATATTTATGAGAGATATTGAAAATCATTCACCATGTTAGAAGATTATGTTCCACGTTTCCAAAGACACTAAACAAATATGGTCTTTGGGAGTATATTTGTGTAATTTATTATGTATTATTGAAAATAAATGTATTGTATATATACGTTAAGCTTGGGTCGTTAGATAGTACTTCTCCCATGATTCTTCCCTATGAGTCTTTATCTAACGAATTCCTCAACTACACTTCTTCGAGTGACCCAAAATTCTCTGGGCCTTTATCAGGATTCTTATTGAACACTGTCTTCAACCAATCGATAAAGTAACCCTATTGGTCATATTATTACACTAGAACCTCTACCTTATTTATATAGGCACATATTTTATTTGAGATAACAATAATATGGATCTAATTATATCAATTTCAGAAAAGCATGCCCCAAATTATTAGAGGTTCTCATACAGCCTCCTCCATGTGAGAAACATCACTAGATAAACACACACATTCTATTTTTGAGGGAAGGATAAATCTATTACGATCTTCTCAATTAACCTTAAATGATTTCCCAAATTTATACTTGGAGTATCTATAGAGTTCTATAAATCTTAACTTTTCTACTAAATATGATTCTCAGTGATCCACTCATCAAGGGATGTTACACTAATAGAGGATTTACCATAACAGTGCTTGGAAGGTCATGGATGATCTTCAGTGGACCCTGGATTAGTGGTATCCCTCCATTTAGAATGCAAGATTCCCCTAGTGGTGGTATGAACTTCACCATACTACTCCTACTTCCATTCTATATCATCCTCTTAGGACACTAGATACTTCCTCATGGTCCTAGGATATTCCACTATCTAGATCTAGGTGTAATCTAGGATAATTTTGGTCTGGGAATCCACCAAGGGTAATGATCATAGCTTCAGTTTTTTGACAATCTAAAGTCCAATTATGCCTCTATAGGATCATCAGATAGTTCTCGTAGTGAAATATGGTGTCGAACCCCAGAATGAATTTTTGGAGGAAAAAACTAAAGTGTGAATATGTATGAATTAATATGGATCATATTTTACATCACAATCAATGTGTACAAAAAATATTCCATATTTTAAGTCCATGAGATATCATATCCCTTTGATGGATCTGTTACCATTTTGTATGGTGATCTTGATCAGAGCATTGAATGGGGTGAAGATGAACCTCCTTGAGACCCAATGATGATAGTCCACCTAGTTATGAAAATATAAAGGATTCGTGACTTGAATATATTAATAAAATTTACATGGAAGTATATATACATATGTTTTATGGGGTTTAGGTATTTATATCCCAAAATATATATTATGACCCACTCATACAATAATTGGAAGGGTCTATAGATGTTCTATAGAATGCTCCTCTAACTCAAATTCCCTAAAATTATGTATAATTATGCTAGGATTGAGATGAAAATGTTGATGTGGTGCCCACATGCTAGTTGTTCCACCATTATAAAGTTTTTTCCCTCACTCCCATATGAGAATCCCTGACCAATATAGGCTACCCACTAAGAAAGGATTTCAAGAATCCCATTATCCTTAGGTTCGAAGTAATCCTATGACTCACAAGGAATCCATACTCTATGCACCAGTCCCAGTCCAGAATAAATAAGTATAAATTTGGATAGACATATGAGAGGAGTCTTGGACTATAACACCCCAATATTTTTATGAGATATATTTTCTCTTATTTTTATGTCTTATCATGTATGCTACAACAAGATAAGCCTGCACTATACACAACATTGTCTTAGCTTATGGTATACAAAACTATATGTTTGGATTGTGTAACACACAATTTAAAGTTATCTTGATATAATTAATTTTACAAAAGACCAAGTATAAATGAAAAACTCGATATTATAACCTAGTCATTATAATGGTATGTATGAATAGTATTATCTTTATTTTGAATGTCTATTTGCATAAAAATGAGTAACTCTATAAAATAATAAAATCTCTCATGATGAATTTTATTAATGAAAAATATAAAAAATATATATTAAAACTAATGTTTAAAATTTGTATTAATGGTTTTCTAGACATGATATAAGAACGAATTCATTTTTTAGATAAAATAAGTATTTTTCAAAAAAATACAGTCTTTTTTCCTTTTAAAGGTGCACCCACTTTAAATCTAGTTTTTTTTAAAAAAAATTTAATATAAAATTTTTTAAAATAAACTTATAATTTTAATATGAAATATAAAAATTTACTTTGGTTGGAATTTTTTTATTTTTTTGATAAGTTTCATTTTTGATGAATAGTGAAAATACTAATTTTTATTGAGAAATTTATTTTATTTTAAATCTATTAGATAGTAAAATTATGTTTTCTATTAGTTTTAATTTTTAAAAATCTAATTTTAATCAAATTATGGTTTTTGAAATTGATTTTATACATGAATTTATTATAAAAATATTTTCCATTAAAAGGGTTCATTTTTCCAAAAAAAATTGTTTTCCTGACATTTTAACTGTTTTATTTAAAATTTAATTGTAAAACTTTTTTGTTTTTTGAATTTTGAAAAATGGATTTTAAATTTTGATTCATGAGGTCCAAATTTGTTAAGTGGGTCTCTTTTATTTTTGACCAATATGAATAGTAATTATGGTAAATTGTGTTACCACCATAAAGGGTAAATTAGGTAATTTAGGATAAAAATAAAATTATAATGATAATAGAATGACCAAAAAAATGAAAAAAAAAATTTATTTGATGAATTTAATTCTACCCTTAACAATTAAGGATTTAAATTATGTCATTTAATGGACACTTATCCTTGAAAATGATTTAAATATTATTTAAATCAAAGAAAGAAACAAAATGTCATTTTCTTTGTGTTTAATATCTATTATATATCCACATGTAGATAAATGGGTGTTATTAACGAATATAAATGTTAATGTTTAACTTAATAATTATATTTCACTAATATAAATTTATTTTTGACGTTTTGGGGTAATTTTGGGAGATATTGTGGTATTTATAAAGTTTTATTTAATTAAAATTTAAAGAAGTTACATTAATGTTTTAAATAATAAATCATGTTAAAAATACAGTAATACAGAAGCAATATTCAACTATAAATACTTATTTTAAAGATAATTTTTTTATCAAGGTAATTTATTTCTAATTTTTAGAAAATAAATAATTACCTTAATGGATTTTAAATTGATGATGCAGAAATTATTTAAATAATAAAAAATCAATAAAATAATTTTATTAAAATGATAATAAATATTATACTACCAAAAAATATTCTCCAATATTATTTTCAAGTATATCTCAACCATAATCATCCATGGGTCTAGTTATGGACCATTTGGATCCTTATAGAAGAGATTATGGTACTTACATTATTATATTTAAAGTGATGTTAAACTTGTCACATTCATAATTTAATAAGTATAAAATAATAAATATTGAATGTTACAAAATATAAATTCAACTAAATATATTCCTATGAAATATAGAAGATTTATTTTCATCATAATATTTTATTTTTAATTTTTATTCAACAAATATGTATATTAAATAATTACACAAAATTTATTTAGTAATTATCTTATTAATAGAGATAACAAATAAACGTTATTAAAAATACTAAAATAAATATAATTTTGGATAATTGATATTTATAATTAATTTTATAGATTACCTTTAACTATTATGAATATAATAAAATATTTGGTTTGGACTTAACTAGTTATCTTAATATTTTTAAAAATTAATGATTTAATAGTGGACAATTAACTATTGTTTGTTTATCAAAATAATGTTTTATTAAATTATTTAAAAATATTACTTTTTTAAAAAAATGTATAATAATTATGATATGGTATAAAATGATCTAATTTATTTATTTATAATTTAATTTACATCAAATAAGTAAATATTTGTCACTTTTAATATTTAAATAATTGTTACACTAGTTAAAATGAAATTGAATAACTAAGTGTTAAATTAAAATGGTAAGGTTTAAATTTACATAATAACTTGTATAAAATTTATTTTTTGATTAGATTACAACCCTATATCATCTTATATTTTTAATTGGAACATTTTTTAGGTTTTTGGTTAGGGTTTAATTTTATTATAAATTGATATTTTTGGAGATCCCAAAAGTGCCTCTGACTTCAATTATAAATGGGAACCTCCTACCTCACCTATTCACACCACTTTGAGCATCCATGCTCATCCATACCATTATATTTTCCCTTATCAAGTTCCCTAGTCCCATTCTAGAGGTTCTGGTCAGCTTACAATACTAACTCTAGTAATCTAAAAGGTGATTTAGAGGAAGCATGTCGAAGAAGAGGTGATCTCCTCTACCAATTCTTTCAAACTTATTTCTTCTTCTGCTTACTCTTTATGAGTTTTTGGATTATAAAGTAATAAATTTAGTATCAATTATATCTATATATGTTATTATAATTATGAAACAATGATATTACATCTTTTATCCATGCTATGAAAAATGAAATCACCACTCTTGAGTACGTACGACTTACCGTCTCCACGTCGTTGTGTAATCTGTTTTTCACCACCACCATACTTGGATGAGTATAATTATGAAAACAATATCTATATATTATTATTACAACATGATTTTAAATATTAAACATTATACATCCAATTCAATACCATTCATCAAATATAAGAATGATATCATCACTTGTATGTATGTATGACCTACCGTCTCTACGATGTGATGTGATTCATTATACACGATATTCATTAAAGAATGATTATATAAATGTACAGAATGAATAAATATGGTATTTATTATGTTATTATATAACTATGACCCAATAATGATAATGAACTTTTATTTGACAAAGCTTGCATAAGAATATAAAACATTTAATACCCAAATAACTAGTAATAATGAAATGTTATTAAAAGATGTATGATCATATGATCATATATAATAACCTAAAAATTAAAATGATTCTGAAATAACTAAATGAAAAATTTAAAATTATCATACATGAGGTTCATATATAAACAAAGGATATTAGACCTATATTATGGAATAATTTTTCAATCTCATTATTATCTAAGATTTTTTATTCATACGTATCTACAAGGGTATATTTATCAACTATGTCCATATTTCCTAAATAAATATTCAAAAATATTATTTATATCCTTATATAATTTTTTAAAGCCAATTTTTCTCATTGGAGAATGGTATTAAAGGAATATTTTGTTGTTTTCAGTATGATGTACTTTTTTACTTTTCTGACAAAAATATGAGAATAATGCTTTTACCTTATACAACATGAATCGATTTTTACACTTTCATAACACCTTATTTCCATAAATATTACATTACAAGATTTCAAGTTTATTTTCAAATAATTTTTTTTATTTTAACATAGCGTGATATTATGATAATACAAAAAAAATTCTAGAAGAAATGTTATTTTCCTCAATAATTAATATCAAGTGTTTTTGTCAAACTTATTTTCCATATATGATGACATCATTTAATATGGTTATGTTTCTATCCCCATTATTAATATTATTTTATTTTATTTATTATGGAATTATATTTATTAAATCAATTTATTTTATATGAATTATGAAAAAATGATGTTTAAGAAACCCATTTCATTCCTTTAGCCCGAATGTCCTGAAGTCCTTCATTTTTATTGATTTTGATAACCCCCCTTTAAAGGGATGAGGGGAAACCCTTACAAGGCCCATAGGCTCAGAGATTACAATGCTCATTAGCTTAGTATATTACATGACCATAAGGTGTTAGGGAATTCAACCAGACTATCTACAAGGAACTGCCCCTCCCCATCATCTGCATCATGGTAGTAGGTCTCCACCATTGTTTATGTTAGGATTTATGTTTTTGTATCACACATATGTATGAATTTAATTATTTGATGGGTGGGAACTATATATCCCTCTATTAATTAGGTAAAGATCTATATCTCATGATATAGAAATCACTAGAATGCCATGTAATTATAATTTAGTAATATAGCGCAGAATCATTATTTAAATTTAGCTCATAAATATAGGGCTGGAATGAGGAGTGAACTCAGTTCAATAATGTACTTTTTCTGCTATAATGGTCATGGAAATGATACTTGAATAATATGGAAATTATTTTATATTATTATGTGTTTTATACAATTCTATATTTTATGCAAATGAAATTTCCTCCTGGTTAATGATTCCTTTATGATTTTTTCCTTACGAATGCCATGGTTTATTTCATGAATAAAGATTTTGAAATATGTTAAATGTTCCATAGTTTTCACAATATATGTTTATATTATTACATTATTATGCTTATAATTTCTATGCTAACTATTACTGAGAATTTCATCTCACCATTTTTATATGTTTTCTTTTCTCCATGACATAAATAGTGGTTTTAGGTTAGAAAACTAATGGGGATGATCTTTATGGGAGATATTGAAGATATTTCACCAAGTTAGAAGAATGTGTTCCGAGTTTCCAAATGCACTAAACTAAGATGGTCTTCAAGAGTCTATTTTTGTAATGTATTAAGTATTCCACAAAAAATGTTATTTCCCTGTACATCAATCTTGGGTCATTCCATTTGGTATCATAGCGAAGGATTAGTTAACCTTTGGAAAGTGGGATGCAAAAACTTTAGTGATATCCTTATAGATGTTTCTAAGGATATATCCATGGATGTCCCTAAGGGTAAGTCTAATTATAGGTTACAATCCTAGAATTATTGAAACGATCATAAATAACCTAGGATTAAACCTAAGATATTTGATATTGAAAGTAATTATCCTTGATTATGTTGTTTTCCTATTATTAATTTTGTCTCACACTATTATTATATTGGTTTTATACAATGTTTGGAACCTAAAGAAACCATGTTAATGATCAATTAAATGGGAAATGTAATGATTTTCCTCCTGAAAAATTAAATATTATGGGAGCTGTAATGAAAAATATTATCTCTATACTTACACAAGATATGCATTATTCTAGTCTTACAAATGAGAAGAGAATGGAACAAAATTTGGTTGAGTCTTTGATGAGGAAACATAAAAATTCATTCAGTGGGTCTCTTGACCCACTTGTTTCTGAACAATGGTTCAGTACCATTGAAAATATAATTTCCATCCTTAACTATTCAATATATAAAAAATTCATTTTAGTTTTTTATCATTTAGAAGGTGAAGCAGACTAGTGGTGGGATCTAATCAAGAATACAATAAAAAATGAAATTTAATCCATGGAATGGGATGAGTTCAAGAATATATTTTTTAATAAGTAACTTTCCTATATTCTTTGAATAAAGATGGAAATATAGTTCCTTAAGCTTAAGAAAATGGATGATGAATCCTTTGGTACGTATGTGAAAAATGTTAAAAGAATTTCATGGTATTCTTTTCCATTTATCATCCAACCTAAATGTAAAGTTGATCGATTCTTTAGTGGATTAAAACCAATACTTCAAAGTGTGTTAGCTATAATAGACTTTAGTACTTATAAATTGATTGTGTGATGTAAAATCAAGGTAAAAAATGGATGTTGGGGTTACATTGCAATTTCTTGGATTTAATAAGAAAGTAAAGATGGAGTTCAAGGGAAAATCTCAAAATATTGATGAAAATAAGATGAGTGTTTCCTTATGATAAAAGTGTAGAAAGAATCATGTTATAGATTGTATTAAAGGGACTAGAAAATCTTCTAAGTGTGGAAAAAAAGTTCACCTGGAAGTTGAGTGCCATAGTGTTAAGAAAAAGGTAGCTAATGATGTGAATAGATAAAAGGCTATAGATAATGAACCACCCACACTACAATGATACAAGTTTAAGGAAATGAGGCATTATGCTAACCAATTCCCTAATAAGAGGGTTATCAATGATGATAAACGTCAATAACCTATTAAGGAAAAAAACAAAGTAAAATCACATGTGATCACTATTAGCAATGTTGGGTATGAAAATAAAGTGTTGGAATTATTTAGTGTTTATGTAATGGGATTCTAGAATAATTTTTTAGAATATATTTTATAGTATTATGGAGTATTAAAATATCCATGTATTATTCCATTGTGGTTTTCATTAAGTATACAGTACCAATAACCGCAAAAATTGATTGAAATATTTTTTTTTTAAAACATGATACGTGCTTAATGATGGGATAGGGAGATAATGAGATGTTTTATAGTATTAATGACCTCAAGAATGATTTAAGGACCAAGTGATATCATGGATTGAGTATATTGAAGTTTTGGGATTTTTGGTATAATGAAAGAGTTATTTTTTTTACAGCAAGCATGTTTTTATTAAGGTTCTATAGTAATTCAAATTATTAATATGTTTCAACAGAACACATGATTAAGGTATTAATATGTTTGGAATGTGACAACTAAGAACTACCATATGAGATATAAGAGACAAAAAGTTAATCCAATTTAGTTCAACTTTTTCTAATGTTTTGGATTTTCAGCTTTTAGAAGGATTTTAAGGTTATAAATTTATTGAAGGCTTAAGTTAAACTTCAGAAGATGTTTTTTAGAATAAATTCTTATCTCACCATAGGTTCACTTATGCATATTTGAAAACTTATTCTAAACTTTTTTTTTTTGTGATAAATACTGATGAAATAAACTATAATTCTATTTATGGATATCATGTTGTAATAACACTTTAGGAATGAAAAATTCAACTTCATTTCTTGGAATAAGAGATGAAGTGGAAATTGATCAAGGAATAAGAAAAGGATGATATTATACATAATAAATTAAGTATTTATTCTCATTATTCAACTCTTGGTAAAGGATCTAAAAAAATGTTACCCTAACACCTTCATTTCCAATGAATCAATTGGCCCATGAAATCATCACATATTTATGGATTTCTGATTGTTAAAATTATCCTAACCTTTTTCTCAATCACTATCTATCAGAACATAATGGTGAGATTTATCTTCCATTTCCATGTTTTCACTTTCCACATATGTTCTCTTATATGGAGACCCAATGATGAGTTACTTTGGGTAACCATTCTATTTCTAACTTTCCTTTATTAAAATGATGTTTTAGTATTCCTTTTTACAATTTGGATTTCTATAAATGAAACATTCAAGTAATAATCCTTTTATAACACATAATAATTTAGAAGGAAAAAATCATTTTAAGGGGGGTATAATTTATTGCCCCAATATTTTTGTTGGATATATTTTTTTGATGTTTTATGTTGTACGCTACACCAAGACAAGATTGTGCTATATACAACACCGGATTAGCTTGTGGTATACGTAACTCTATGTTTAGATTGTGTTACAAAAAATTTCAATTACTTTTGATATAAATCATTTTACACAAGACTGAGTATATGTGGACAACTATGTATTATAACCTAGTTATTATAATGATAGGTATGAATACTATTAACATTCTTCGGAAAAACTATTTAAATGAAAATAAGTGAGTCTATAAAATAATAAAATCACTCTTGATGGATTTTATTAATTAAAAATATATATAATATATATTCAATTTAATTTTTAAAATTCATATTATATGTTTTATAAACATGATATAAGAAAGAATTTAATTTTTCCGATAAAAAAATTGTTTTTCAAAAAATACAGTTTTCTCACATTTTGATGGCGCATCCATTATAAATATAGTATCTTAATCTTTTTAATAATTAATTTTTCAAAATAAACCTCTTCTTTTTATGTAAAATATAAAAATTTACTTTGTTTTAAATTTTTTTATTTGTTTGATAAGTTTCATTTTTTGATGAATAATGAAAATACTGGTTTTTATTGAAAACATTATTTTATTTTAAAGTCATTACACATTAAAATTATGTTTTATTTTAGTTTTAAATTTTAAATTTTAATTTTTTATCCAATTATGGGTTTTTAAAAAAAATTATTCATTAAATTGTTATAAAAACATTTTCCATTTAAAAAGGTGCATTTTTTCAAAAAAAAATGTTTTTGGTGAAATTTTACCAGTTTTATTTTAATTTTAATTCGGAAAATTCTATGCTTTGAATTTTAAAAAATGTATTTCAAATTTGGATTCAGGAATTCCAAATTTGGAATGTAGGCCACTTTTATTTTTGACCAATATGAATAGTAACTATGGTAAATTTTGTTACCATGGTAAAAAGTAAATTAGGTTAAAAATAAAATTATTAGGACTATAAAATGACAAAAAAAAGAAAAATATTATTTTATGAATAGAATTTGACCCTTAAGTATTAAACATCTAAAATATGTCATTTAATGGACATTGTTCCTTGAAAATGACTTAAATAATATTTAAATCAAAGAAAGACACAAAGTGTCATTTTTTTTCCTTTAATATCTATTATGTGTCCACATATGATAAAATGGGTGGTATAAAAAAATAAAATTGTTATGTTTTAACTTAATAAACATATTTACATTATAGTGATTAATTTTCGACATTTTGGGGGCAATTTGGGAGATATTATGGTATTTATAATATTTTATTTATTTAAAATTTAGAGATGTCACATTATTGTTTTACATAATATATCATTATTAAATTAAGAGTATACAGAATCTATATTCAACTATAAACAGCTATTTGGAATATATTTTTTTTTCTTTATAAAGGTAATTTATTTTTATTTTGTAGGAAATAAATAATTACCCTAAAGGCTTATAAATTAATGATGCATAAATTATTTAATTGATGAGAAATAAATAAAATAATTTTATTAAAATGATAATAAATATTAAAATACCCAAACACTTTCCCCAATATTATTGGTCGAGTATATATCGACCAAAATCATCCATGGTTCTAGTTATGGACCATTTGGAGCCTTATAGAAGAGATTATTTCACTTATATTATTTCATTTAAAGTGATGTTAAACTTGTAACATTCATAATTTAACATTTAAAATGTTATATTTTACAAGAGACAAATTAAACTACAAATATTCTTAGGAAAACCAGTAGATTTAAATTCATCATAATATATTATTTTTAATTATTATTCAACAAAAATTATATTAAATTAATATAAAAAATTGACGTAGTAGTTATTTTATGAAGAGAGATAACAAATAAATGTTATTGAAAATATTAAAATAAATATAATTTAGGATAATTAATATTTATAATGAATTTAATATTTTACCTTGAACTATCATGAATATAATACAAGATTTTTTTTAAAAGTTAACTTGTTATGTTAATATTTTTAAAAATCAATTAATAAAATAGTGGCAAAATAGACAGTATTGATTGTTTATCAAAAAATGATTTATTAAATTATTTAAAAATATTAAAATATTTTAAAAATATATAATAATTATGATATGGTATAAAATGAACTAAATTATTTATTTATGAATTAATTTACATCAAATAAGTAAATAATTTACCATTTTAATATTGAAATAATTGTTACCCTAGTTAAAATGAAATAGAATAACTACGTGTTAAATTAAAATGATAAGGTTTAAATTAAAATAAAAACTTGTATAAAATTTATTAGTTTATGATATTAAAACCCTATATCCTATAAGATTCTAAATTGGTACATTTTGGAGGTTTTTGGGAATAGTTTAATTTTATTATAAATTAATATTTTTGGAGATCCCAAATATACCTCTCACCTCAATTGTAAATGGGAATTTCGTCCCTTACCTCTACACTTAACTTTTAGTATTATAGATCAGATATACCCCACACTCTTACCTTATATACTTCAATATTTATATTCTATAGGTTATGGTCTTCTTCAAAGACCAACTCTAGTTCTCTAAGAGGTCATTTAGAGAAACCACCTTGAAGAAGAGGTAATCTCCTCTACCGATTCATTATAAATTCATTATTATTCTAATTCATCTTTATGAGTTGTTTAATTTTAAATTAATAACTACATTATCAATTATATAATTATATATTATTATAATTATGAAACAACTATATTCCATCTTCTATCCATCCTATGAAAGATGAAATCACCACGTGTGCATACGTATGACTTATCGTATCCACATCATTGTGTAATATGTTCCACACCATTACCTTAATTAGATGGGTATAATGAGAAACAATATATATATATACATATATATGTTATTAAAAAAATTATATTAATTCTGAAATATTATACAACCAATTAAATACCATTCAACAAATATATGAATTATATCGTCGCTCGTGCATAAGTATGACCTACCGTCTTCACGATGCGATGTGATTCATTCGACATGATATTTGTTAAATAATGATTATATAAATATATAGAATTAATAAATATAGTATGTATTATATAAAGATAAAACTATGACCTAATAAGGATAACTAGAATTTATTCGACAAAACTTGCATAAGAACATAAAGCAGTTAATACCTGAATAACATGTAATAATGAAATGTTATTAACAAACATATGATAATATGATCATATATGATAAAATAAAAATGAAAAAAATTCTGAAATAAGTCAAGAAAATTATTTACATAATTATACATGAGATTAGGATATATACAAAGGATATCAGACCTAAGGTAAGAGATAATTTTTTAATCTCATTATTATCTGGGATTGTTTATTTGTAACTATTTACTGGGGTATATTTATCAACCATATTCATATTTCCTAAATAATTATTTGAAAATATTCTTTATATCCTTATAAAACTATTTAAACTCAATTTTACCCATTGGTGAATGGTATTAAAGGAATTGTGTTTCATTTTTGGTACAAGGTACCTTTTGAATGTTTTGAAAAAAGTCGAAGAATAGTGTTTCTTAACATATAAGGAATGAATGGAATTTTATGATTTCATAATGACTTTTTCCCACAATGTTATTTTTAAGAATTAATGTTAGTTTTTAAATAATTTCTTTTCTTTTAAAATTACATGACATTTTGAGAAAAGAAAACTTTTTTTAAGACGAAAGTATATTTTCCTCAAGAATTAATATCAAGTGTTTTATTAATATTATTTTCCATCTAAGATAAAATTATTTAATAGGGCCATGTTTCTAGACCCATTATTTCTATTATTTGATTTTGATTATTATGGTATTATATTTATGAAATACATTTGTTTTATATAGATTATGATGTAATTATTTTTAAGAAACCAATTTTATTCTTTGTTTTATGTTATGATTTATATTTTTATGGCACACATATTTATGGTTTTCATTATGTGACAGGTGGGACCTATATCTCTCTCTAATGAATTGAGTAAAGATTTATATCTCATGAGATAGACATGACTGTAATGGAAAGTAAATATGGTTCAGTAATACAGCGGTGAAATGAAAAGTAAATCTTTTTTAGTAAATATAGGGCTGGAACGAGGAGTGAACTCACTTCAGTAATAAACTTTGTCTACTATGATGGTCATGGAAATGAGCCTTGCATAATATAGAAATTATTTCCTTTGCTTATGTGTTTTCCAAAATTCTATGTTGTATTCCAATGCAATTTCTTCATGGTTCATGATTAATTTATGATTTATGCCTTATAAAATGCCAAAGTTTATTTCATGTATCAAGATTTTTATATATGTTAAATGTGGTATTTTTTCAAAAGTTATGTTCATATTTTTACATTCTTATGTTTATATTTTATATTATTACCCTTACTGGTCATTTTATCTCACCCTTTTCATATGTTTACTTTTACCTAGGATATAAAGAAAGGTTTTAGGTAGGAAAACTAAATGGGAAGATCCTTATGGAAGATATTGAAGATCTTTCACCAAGTTAAAAGAATATGTTCCAAGTTTCTCAAGACACTAAACAAATAAGGTATTTGGGTGCCTATTTTTGTAATGTATTAAGTATTTTTTAAAATAAATTCAATGTCCATGTACTTCAAGCATGGTTCCTTACATAGACACTACTTCGACCACCATAACATCCTATTTTATATAATGTTTAAAAAAACTTGAAGTGTGTCTCTAAAGGGATTATAGGTTATATATGGGTCTCCCTCACCTATACCTCCCTTTATTCTAGCAGTGATACTTTTCCCATCATGGGGGTTTGTATTGTATTAACCTACAAATTTTCTACAAGAAGGAACTGATTGTATATCATGCCCATGATATAGATTACTCCAATCATATAGAGGTCCCACAACCATGTCTTGGAATCCCGGTGGAAAAAATGGAATGTGTTGGTGTTTGGATACCACTTATTAAGGAACTAAAAAATGAGGTTTGGGAGACAGAAGGTTGGAAACTATGACACCCACATGACTTCATATATCCCAATAACACAAAGGTAATCACTAAATTCAATATAGGTTAACAAGACTAAGAATGATCGTGCTTAATAATTTATGAAGTTTCCCCAGGGTGTAGGTCTCATTCTATGGTTTAGACTTATTGTTTGTCTATGATGATGGATTGGTAAATAGTCAAATATTACAGAGGTGTGGGACCAGAACATGGTTACTCATTATTCACTGTTCATAAGGTGTTCCATGAGATTAATTCTAGAGATGAGTTTTAGTCCCTCATGAATAGAAAACAGTGGATATTTTTTTTCATACATACTTTGAAAAGACTATGAACCAATTCCACAAGAATCAAAATCAAAAAATGAGATCACTACACCATCTAGTAGTTTGAACCCAAACAGTGGTGGTCTCTTGGATACATGAAAATCTCTTATGTCATTTTTGAGTAGGTTCAATTGCATCTGATGGTGCCTTGAACAGAGTCATATTTTTTTTAATATGGTGTCTCACAATGTTTTATATTTATTGAAGTACATGCATGATCAAAATACATTTCATAATTGGTAGTGACTAAAAGTTTTTAACATAAAGCGGTGATTGCATGAAAGACAATGATATTTTTCATAGGGTATTCATGAAAATGATGAGTTTTTTTAAAAGATTGGATCAAATCTATTTCTGTAAATTACATGGCTACTTTTTTGACCCTCAACTATATATATTGGGGAAGGGTGACCTTTTAACTACCTAAGTTATGAAATAATGGACAGGAAGGTTCTAAACATTAGCGTCTTCCTTATAATTTTATCATCCATGAATATTTCAAATCTAACTATAAGGGGGGTTATTTAATGCTCAAAAGTGAATTAAGGATAAATTGTAACACCCCAAGCTTCCATGGTACGCTCCTCTTTGAATAATAGAGCATCGTGTGTTGTACTCAACCTCGAGTTTTAACACACCGCGACCAATAAAAGTTGCAGTTATGAATAGTAATAACCACTTTTTGAAATTATATATATTTTACATTTCAAAATGGAATTCATTTTTGTATTATTAATATCTAAATTAGCCTATGTTGAATTTTTGGTATTTTCTGAGAACTTCCAATTTTTTATGAATAGTGAAAAATACTTAAAAAAAAACTTTTTTAATCAAAATAATTTATAGTGATAACTTATACTATTTAGTGGTTTTGAAGTATAATTAGAATATATTTTTACTATTTTATCCAATGGTGTTCATTAGAATCAATTTCACTTTGAAATTGGACATAAACAATTGTCAATCTTTTGATATATTTTGTTTCTAAAAAACACGCTATTTGTTGTGACAGTGGGAATTTATTATAAAATTAATTAATTCAACTTATATGTTTGGAATTTCATAAAATAGACAGCATTTTTGAATTTGGAATATCAATTATAGCTTAGGGTGAAATTTTGGCATTGTTCTAAAAAACTTCAATTTTTGATGAATAGTGAAACCACTAAGTGGTAGTTAAATAACTGATTTTTCGTTTAAATGAAATATTACCACTTCTGTGATTTTATTTTCAAAAATCCAACATACATGGTTGTCATTAGGAAGTAAAATTTGGTTCAATGGGATTAAAATAATTTTTTGGTGAATAGTAACTTTTGTGTTTAATTAATCGCGATTAGAGGTAATTAGTGAAATTTAAGGTAAAATGGTATTATAAAAATATGAAATGACCTTTACACTTGTCCTACCTCTATTGGATGAGTCATGGCCGACCAATACAATCCATGGGTCAACTTGGGGACCCCATGGAGCCACTTTGGTAGGGAAAGGACATAAATAACTTTTTATTTAATGTTAAAATAAAAAGGTCACAAACAAGAGTTGTTTTACTAAAACAATTTTTAAATGGGGTATACAAGTAATATTTTTTACTATAAATATTCATTAGAAATATAAAAAGATTTCCTACATCATGATATCTTTTTTATAATTTTTAGACATTAAATAAATTAAATTATTTATGACACCATGATAATGCAGTGATTACCTCATTAATTAACGATTTAAATAAAATGAAAGGATAATGTAAAATATAAGACATAAACTTGTAAAAAACCTATTGGATGAGGAGATTTAGAACCCTTATAACCTTATCCTAGAATTATATAAGTATGGGACCTTTGTAATCCGAAAATCATTGTATAATAATGTAACATTTCCTTACTTTCCAAGAGTGCCCCTCCTCTCCACTTATAAAAGGCCCCCACCACTCCCACCTTATTCACACGTTCAAGCCATTTGGCTCAGACAACCTCTGCCCAAATACTCTCCCAACTTCCCTCCCTTACTCCTAGAAGCCTCACCTTGGGCAGAAGTCTTTCCAAGGAAGCCTTTGGCTCAAATCAAAAAGAGTTACCCGATTTTAAGGTAATGTCTTATCTAATGTTGTTTTGTTTTATTTTGCTTCTCCAACCCCTTAAACTCTTTTTATTCCTTTATTTTATAAAAACAACAGTATCTAAAATATAGTAGGATGTTTTTATGATAATTATTTTTTTACACTTACACACACCTTCGTCTAATGGTTAAAGAACATACTATTTCTGTGGGTGGCGAAATACTGCCTCACGAAACGATGATTGTTCAAATTCTTTTAACACCTCTAATGGTGTCCATTTTGATGACACTATTTTAATATATGATATATATATTATGTTTATTTTTTTCCTTATGCTTATGTATTTATAATTTATGGAATACTTTATGGTTTCCATTATGGGTAAACACGATAATTTCATTTTAAGAAGTGCGGACTACCGCCCCCTCAAAGTGATTTGAATCATTAATACCATATGTGGGATGTATAAAGGATGGAGTAAATGATATTTTATATGATATTATACTGGAATTATAATACACCTCTATACTATTATGATTTCATTCCATTAAATACAAAATAGAATTGAAAGTATTGTTCATGCGTACGTACGGCTTACCGTCTCCATGAACGGTGCATTTCATTTATTACCTCTAAATGTTATGTAATATTATAAATGAATGTATATACTGGATATATATGATATATATGATATCTACATCATGAATATAATTCTGGATATAATGGATATTTCACCACATGAACAACTTGTAATTATAAGAAGTTTATTTTTGACTCAAGTACCTAAGATCGACAAAATGACCGTGATAAACTTAAATAATTACAAAATGTTCATGACATGGTAATAAGTGATATAAAAGGAATAATGAACTTAAAAAAGGTTCTTAAGAAGGTAGATATTAACTCTAGTTTATTATTCAGGAGATCAAAGAATGATCGAGTCAAGTCGGACACGAGGTAAGGGAACTTCTTAACCCAATTTCCATTCTTTGGGTTAATCTCCTACTTTCAAATTATGTCATGATATTATTATGTACTATCTTGTATTTATACTTTCTTTATGTGTACATATAGTGAATACACATAATAGATCTATTTTATTTTAAAAATTATCTTTTTAAGGACTTCGTCTCAATCTCCTTTCATTGAGGCATATTTTGTTTTATACACAACTTTCTTTTATACGGTGTATAAACCCCTTTGACTTTTAAGTTTATTCAAAAGGAATCTTTTTATATGAAGTGTTTTACTAAACGACAAAAAAGAATGTTTTTCTTGTCATACGTATGCGGCGACAACGACTTCTCCGCCGCCATGGCCATTATTTGGGTTTCGGCTTCCTCTACAAGCCATAACATTTTTTTTAATGAAAAATAAATACAATGTTTTAACTTTATTTTATTTTGGTATTGAAAATGGTTTTGAAAGTGTTTTTATTATATCAATGTTTTGTATTGATATATTGTGATTGAAAGGTGGAAATGTTATGTTTCCTTTATTCATGTTTTATGTGATACGATTATGTTATGGTTTATGATGTGTTTAAACCTATTCATATGAGGAATGCATTGGACTTAATAAGTGACGGGTGGAGCCTGCTACAGCTCCTCGATGCATCGGTAGGTCTAATGAGACAAACTAGTGTCTTGGAATGAGGCCTTGACAAAATCTTATTTGTGGTCTTGGCACGAGGCCTTGGCTATGTGGTTATGATAGTCTGGCATTATGCATTCCATCATTATGAAGGTGGTTATTGATATTGCATGTGATTATTCGACTAGTATAATATCAATGTGAGTAAGTAAATGGAATTATTTCAGTTTACTTTTGCCATATTATGCTAAAGTTCAAGTTTAAAAGGATTTTGTTTTAGTTATACATTGCCTTGAATGTTAATTTTTATTTATGAAAGCTTCCGCTATATTGTTATCCTTACTGAGCATCTGAGCTCACCCCTTTCAATGTTTTAATTTTTCCAGGATGTGAAGAAGTATATTATGAATGACCTGCAAGGATTGTCAGAAGAGGATATGAGTGTGGACTATGGAGACTTTTTTATTGTAGTTTTTCACTTTGTGATGTAATGTAACATTTATGAAAGTATCTAGTGTTTCCAAGGCTACTAAACTAATCGGTCTTTCAAGACTTGATCTTTTGTGATCATGCCAATGTTACGAAGTAATGCACCGACTCTGGGTAGCTGGGGTCGGGGCGTTACAGTTGGTATCAGAGGCAGTTTAGTACTAACCTTGGAAGCTAGATTTAGATAATCTCTGATTAGAGCACATAGCCCAAAGATAGACCTTGAGGATTAGTATAGAAGAACTTCCTAGAATTTTGTTGTTGTAGAGATTTTGTGAGTTTTCCGAGCAATACATCCCTATCTGGATACGAGCAGGTAGAGGCGGATCTGGCACAGATGTACCTAGGGTTAAAACCCGAAAACACCGCTTTGAGCTAGACTCGAACGGGAATGGGTGCACGACAACAGGCCTTGCTGCACTCTTGGTTACGACACTCTCGGGGGATATGCTTAGGATAATTCTCATTTTCTTTACAAACCACTATGAAGCGTTATGAGTATATACTTCCTCAAAGAAAACATTTTTATGGATTATATCCATAAATAGTTCAATTTATGTTAAGTGTTTTACAAGTATGTAATTATGAATTTTGATTCATAAACTAATCTAGTTTATGCCATTGTTTAGAAATGGCGCCCAGTAGAAGGAATGTGAACTCAACCAATACGTATGATCCAAAGAGTAAGAAGGATCATATCTTTCACGGTATTAAGCCAACATTTAGAAGGGAAATAGTCTCCCATGTGTTCTCAACTTATGAAGAAATAGTATCATTTGTTAATAAGATAAGTAAATAATTCTCTGAGTCTTATGGCTTTGAAGGGAAGCAAGAGAAGAAAAGGATAGAGGAGAGAATGATGGATAAAGGGATGAGGGAAAAGAATAATTTTCCAATATGTGATAACTGTGGGAAGAAACACCTTGGAACTTTCTTGAAGGGAATTGGAGTTTTTTATACATGTGGAGGAAAAGGACACAAAGTGCATGACTGCAAGAGTAAGAAAAAGGTTTCAAATGTACAATGCTTCATCTGCAAGGAGTGGGGACACTACGCAAACCAATGTCTAAATCATCAAAGTATGCCCCAAATGATGTTATTGGATAATAATCAAGTTATGATACTACCACAGATGGGGAGGAATGACTAGAGTTCTTATGTTGTTATTAAAGAATTTTGTTATTTGAGTGTTGTATCAATGATGTACTGGTTATAATGATTATTGAGTATATAAGGATTGTACTGCAGTACATGTTGATTACATTAAGGTTTTAATATGATTAAGGTGATTAGATTTTTTGTATGTGACAATAAGAGAAACTTTACTTTGTTTGGGGAATCTGATAAATTGATTTTGGAATTAAGAGACCTTTTAGAGAAAGTCTGGACGGAGGTATTTTGGATAACTATAAAGGATGGAATGGATTAAGTTGATCTTTGGATAGTATTGTTTAAGGTTAAAACATTTCTGAAGATTATTTTTGGAATATTATAATACTATAGTTTTAGGAAAAGGACAACCTGCAGGGTGGGGCACAACCCGTCGCGTCGGACAAAGTTGCAGGAATCGAACCCACAACCATAGTGCGACAGGCATTTATTACCTACCAATAGCCTACAGGAAGTCCCTAGTTTTTACAAAATAGTTCTACTAATCTAAATGGTATGTGTTAATATTTGGAACCTTATACGATTGGGATAAATATAATATTTTTGAGTTCTATTATCTTTTTGAGTGAAAGATGAGTTTGTGGTAGAAATTAGTTGAAGGTTGAAACTCTACTTGTCAAGAATAAATATATATACCTATCTCTTATTCTATGAATAAATTAATTCTTAAACTTTAGTAAAGGGATATTAAAACAAAAAATGTGTTATCCTAATACCTTACGTCTTGTTGAATTGATAATATTTTAAAACATCAATGATTGAAGGCTTTGAGGCCCTCAATTTTACAATTGTTTGTGATTGATGACCTCAATCACTCCCTACAAATATTTATGTTTTTCCTCCAATTATATGTCTCTAATTTCCACCAATGTTCTCTTTATTGAGATCATATTTTGGTGGTGACTTTTTCATTTCCCTTTCCCTCTTATTAAGGGTAAATTTTATTAACCTTATTTCCGATGTGGGTTTTCCACAAAGGTATTTTCTAATTTCAACCTTTTATTTTCAAAGAAAAATTTCAAATTGTGAGGACGCAATTTATTGAAGGAGGGGAGAATGTAACACCCCAAGCTTCCATGGTATGATCCTCTATGAATAATAGAGCAACGTGTGTTGTACGCAACCTCGAGTTTTAATACACCGCGACCAATAAAAGTTGCATTAATGAATAGTAGTAACCACTTTTTGACATTATATATATTTTACATTTCAAAATGGACTTCATTTTTGGATTCTTAATATCGAAATTAGCCTATGTTGAATTTTTGGTATTTTCTGAGAACTTCCAATTTTTTACGAATAGTGAAAAATACTTAAAAACAAATTTTTTAATCAAAATAATTTATAGTGATAACTTATACTATTGGGTGGTTTTAAAGTATAATTAGAATATATTTTTACTATTTTATCCAATGGTTTTCATTAGAATTAATTTCACTTTGAAATTGGACATAAACAATTGTCAATCTTTTGATATATTTTGTTTCTAAAAAACACGCTATTTGTTGTGACAGTGGGAATTAATTATAAAATTAATTAATGCAACTTATATTTTTGGAATTTCATAAAATAGACATCATTTTTTAATTCGGAATATCAATTATAGCTTAAGGTGAAATTTTGGCATTGTTCTGAAAAACTTCAATTTTTTGATGAATAGTGAAACCACTAAGTGGTAGTTAAATAACTGATTTTTCGTTTCAAAGAAATATTACCACTTCTGTGATTTGATTTTCAAAAATCCGACATACATGGTTGTCATTAGGATGTAAAATATGGTTCAATGGGATTAAAATAATTTTTTGGTGAATAGTAACTTTTATGTTTAATTATTCGCGATTAGAGGTAATTAGTGGAATTTAAGGTAAAATGGTATTATAAAAATATGAAATGACCTTTACACTTGTACTAACTCTATTTTATGAGTCATGGCCGACCGAGACAATCCATGGGTCAACTTGGGGACCCCATGGATCCACTTTGGTAGGAAAAGGACATAAATAACTTTTTATTTAATGTTAAAATAAAAAGGTCACAAACAAGAGTTGTTTTACTAAAATAATTTTTAAATGGGGTTATACAAGTAATATTTTTGACTATAAATATTAATTAGAAATCTAAAAAGATTTCCTACATCATGATATTTTTATTATAATTTTTAGACATTAAATAAATTAAATTATTTATGACACCATGATGATGCAGCGATTACCTCATTAATTAACTATTTAAATAAAATGAAAGGATAATGTAAAATATAAGATTTAAACTTGTCAAAAACCTATTGGATGAGGATATTTAGAACCCTTATCACCTTATCCTCGAATTATATAAGTTTGGGACCTTTGGAATCCGAAAAGCATTGTATAATAATGTAACATTTCCTTACTTTCCAAGTGTGCCCCTCCTCTCCACTTATAAAAGGCCCCCACCACTCCCACATTATTCACACTTTCAATCCATTTGGCTCGGCCAACCTCTGCCCCAATACTCTCCCATCTTTCCTCCCTTACTCCTAGAAGCCTCACCTTGGGTATAAGTCTTCCCAAGGAAGCCTTTGGCTCAAATCAAAAAGAGTTACCCGATTTTAAGGTAATGTCTTCTCTAATGTTGTTTTGTTTTATTTTGCTTATCCAACCACTTAAACTCATTTTATTCCTTTATTTTATAACAATAACAGTATATAAAATATACTAGGATGTTTTTATGATAAGCATTTGGTTTATACTTACACACACCTTCGTCTAATGGTTAAAGAACATACTGTTTCTGTGGGTGGCGAAATACTGCCTCACGAAACGATGATTGTTCAAATTCTTTTAACACCTCTAATGGTGGCCATTTTGATAACACTATTTTCATATATGATATATATATTATGTTTATTTTTTTCCTTATGCTTCTGTATTTCTCATTTATGGCATACTTTATGATTTCCATTATGGGTAAACATGAAAATTTCATTTTAGGAAATGCGGACTATCGCCCCCTCGAAGTGATTTGAATCGTTAATGCCATATGTGGGATGTATATTGGATGGAGTAAATGATATTTTATATTATATTATACTGGAATTATAATACACCTCTATACTATTATGATTTCATTCCATTAAATACGAAATAGAAATGAAAGTAGCGTTCATGCGTACGTACGGCTTACCGTCTCCATGAACGGTGCATTTCATTTATTACCTCTAAATGTTATGTAATATTATAAATGAATGTATATACTGGATATATATGATATATATGATATCTAAATCATTAATATAATTCTGGATATAATGGATATTTCACCACATGAACAACTTGTAATTATAAGAAGTTTATTTTTGACTCAAGTACCTAAGATCGACAAAATGACCGTTATAAACTTAAATAATTACATAATGTTCATGACATGGTAATAAGTGATATAAAAGGAATAATGAACTTGAAAAAGGTTCTCAAGAAGGTAGAGATTAACTCTACTTTATTATTCAGGAGATCAAAGAATGGTCGAGTCAAGTCGGAAACAAGGTAAGGGAACTTCTTAACCCAATTTCCATTCTTTGGGTTAATCTCCTACTTTAAAATTATGTCATGATATTATTATGTCCTATATTGTATTTATACTTTATTTATGTGTACATATAGTGAATACACATAATAGATCTATTTTATTTTAAAAATGATCTTTTAAAGGACTTCGTCTCAATCTCCTTTCATTGAGGAATATTTTGTTTTATACACAACTTTCTTTTATACTGTGTCTAAAACCCTTTGACTTTTACGTTTATTCAAAAGGAATCTTTTTATATGGAGTGTTTTACTAAACAACAAAAAGGAATGTTTTTCTTTTCGTACGTATGCGGAAACAACGAATTCTCCGCCGCCATGGCCATTATTTGGGTTTCGGCTTCCTCTACAAGCCATAACATTTTTTTTAATGAAAAATAAATACAAAGTTTTAACTTTCTTTTATTTTGGTATTGAAAATGGTTTTGAAAGTGTTTTTATTATATCAATGTTTTGTATTGATATCTTGTGATTGAAATGTGGAAATGTTATGTTTCCTTTATTCATGTTTTATGTGATACGATTATGTTATGGTTTATGATGTGTTTAAACCTATTCATATGAGGAATGCATTGGACTTAATAAGTGACGGGTGGAGCCCGCTACAACTCCTCGATGCATCGGTAGGTCTCATGAGACAAACTAGTGTCTTGGCATGAGGCCTTGACAAAATCTTATTTATGGTCTTGGCACGAGGCCTTGGCTACGTGGTTATGATAGTCTGGCATTATGCATTCCATTATTATGAAGGTGGTTATTGATATTTCATGTGATTATTCGACTAGTAGAATATCCATGTGAGTAAGTAAATGGCATTATTTCAGTTTACTTTTGCCATTTTATGCTAAAGTTCAAGTTTAAAAGGCTTTTTTTTAGTTATACATTGCCTTAAATGTTAATGTTTATTTATGAAAGCTTATGCTATATTGTTATCCTTACTGAGCATCTGAGCACACCCCTTTCAATGTTTTAAATTTTCCATGATGTGAAGAAGTATATTATGAATGACCTGTAGGGATAGTCAGAAGAGGATATGATTTTGGACTATGGAGACTTTGTTAATGTAGTTTTTCACTTTGTGATGTAATGTAAAATTTATGAAAGTATCTAGTGTTTCCAAGGCTACTAAACTAATCAGTCTTTCGAGACTTGATCTATTGTGATCATGCCAATGTTACGAAGTAATGCACCAACTCTGGGTAGCTGGGGTCGGGGCGTTACATAAATCAAAGAGGAGGGATATCAAAATAAAGTAATTTGGAGATGAGGGTCATAGTTTTTAACAAAAAATTACTTACATGATACATTTAAATTTTTTTATATAAGGTTCCATTTCTATGAGAAGACAACCCAACATTACATAAGACACTTTGGAAGCCATTTTCATGAGGCAATGTCCTATAAATAGATCATAGATAGATATTTTGAGGATCTTTTTTGAAAATTTGGGAAGTTGAAGATTCATAATTTGTGTAACCATTATTTCTACGCCTCACAAAATTCCAATTGAAGTAATTTTCATGGACTTTTATAAATGAAACATTTTATGTAGAGTAAGATATATGATCCCTTTAATTTGTTAGATAATTATTGAGATTATTTCATGAATTACTTCTTCCATAAAGAATACAAGTTGCGAAAGTCTATAATGCCTAATAAAATAGGAAGGTTTCAAAATCTATGACTTGTATAAACCTATGTTACTCATAATAATTTTATACCCCCTTTTTATTGAAAGGATTCTATGAGGATGATGATATGCGTCGAATTCATTCACCTAATAAAAATTTACTCATTCACAAAACCGAAATTACTATCTTTCACCTCATATCCATTTGTAATAGATGTAGGATAAGAAACCTTTGTATTATCCTTATACATATCCTTTCTCATTCTTGGTACAGTGTGCATAATCCATCACATAGATTTACTATTTATGGGAATGCCAATATATAATCCCCACTCAATCCCTTATTTCTATACCTATCATGTTAAAAGAATCATTACAATATGAAATTAACCAATATGTACCGTTCCTATCACACAGACTTAAATTGTTAAACTCTAAATATATGATTTCGGATTCATATCTACAAGATATGTACGATGACTCTTTAATGTTCAATCCCAAATTTATTACCATATCATCTATCCATTCGGGGGTGGTATTCCACATTACTTTATCACATTCCTAGAGAGTATCAACACCCTAAAGTGCATACCAATGTGGATTAATTACCTAGAGTGTTCCCACAGAACTCTAAACTTTGAGTTTCCCCACTAGAATAAACAATGAGAGCCCCCACTGCGATCTAAAACATGAGTTTCCCCACTGAACTATAAACTATGAGTATCCCCACTAGACACTAAACGATGTGTTTCCCCATTGGACTATAAAACATGAGTGTCCCCATTGAACTCTAAATTTGGAGTTTCTCCACTATACTCAACCTATTATTGATTTTCAACTTGGATTAAAAATACAGAGTGTCATCACGGATTTGGATTTAAACCACATACCCAACATTTTTTATGTAATGAACATATGATTCACTTGTGTCTTAGAGGGAGGAAGATATAACATCATCTAATATAACCATCACATTCATATCTCTAACTATATGGTCTTAATATTACTAATACGATAATAAATATAATTAAGCAACACCAATAAGAATGACATCAGGATGTGTGGTGTCCCAGGCTTGGTTCACTCATAAGTAACTAAACCAGAGGGCCAAACCGACTCAAGTTTGCATCACCATACACCAATGGCTACCAACTAAAAGTGATAGTCTAATGATGTTATGATGGGGACACTATACCCTATGGATAAGTACTAAATAAAGTAAAATAAATAAATACAAAAATTATACTATAGGTAGATAATAATAAACTGACAACTTATTAAGTTTCAAAAAAGGCCAACCATGCATAAAGTGTAATGATACATATAAAAGGTAGTTCAAAATAACAACATGGAAAAATGAATAAATAAATAAATAAATAACAAATAAATAAGTAAATAATTCAAATGACCCAACACTTATTAGTATTCAGAGTACATGATTTTTCAAAATCTCCCAGAGTAAGTCCTACACCAATATGAGTATCAAATAAGTGAATCCTTGAAAATTCTTAACCTATAACCAAAATATCTACTCGAGTACCAAATGAACCCCTAATAGAGTGCTAGTAAAACTCAGTATGCCACCACTAACAGTGAAAAAGGAATTTCCTATCTATGAGTATTAAACACAATGGTATGGAGTATATCAATAAAAAGAGGTAAATTGGAGGTGAATTAGGTAGAACCACCTTCTTTGGCCTAATCTAGACTGTCTCTAATCATATCAATAAATAATTAGTAATAGGACCCTTGGATATATTCCTAGGCTTCCAAGAGAAATAATTAATAGTGCTCTATGAAATGGGTCTCAGAATTCCTATATATTGGAACAAAGAAAATTGAAGGAATACTTCAAGTAATTATATTTGAGAAACATTAGAGCCAACCCATAATTATCAATCCATGATGTTTATCTTTGAAGTATAATATGAAGTATGAACCCTTAGTATTTGACATTCTAATAGGGCTCTAATAGAGCCAACAGACCATGTAATAGATATTATTGGGAGATGATATATTAGAATCAAATTGGATAATCTACGGCATTCTGTGTCCGAGGAAATCTATCAAAATTCAAGAGCTCATCCTAGGAATTATAATGTTTCAAGATTTTATGGGTGAATTTTTTATGCTCGAACTATTAATTCACAAGTAGAATACATTGAAAATATATAAGGTTGTATTACCCCTAATCATCCATTTCAATGAATCATGTGACATCCATCGGGCTCACAGTTGGCATTCAAAACTAGAATCTAAATCTTATCAATGGTATGCCTCCCTTATAACAATAACAAGGTCATAATTATATTTGGGGTGAAGGAAAATAATAAAAAAATGGAAAACAAAAACAGTGGCTAACTTAATATTAAGTCATTTCATAAAATTTTATACTCAAGGCTTTCATTAATTATCATCTAGGTTCTATAATCTCATCGCATGAATTAGCTCAATTTATTAAAGGAAACATACATCACCATCATGATGAATATAATTTATTCACCCAAGGAATTACATTTCCACAATATCCCTTTATTATTTTAAAAAATAAAATAAGTTAATTGAGAATTTTCCATTTAATTAAGTAGTTTTTAGTTACACCCTAGATCTTAAGGTAAATATGGTTTTTAGGATCATAATTTTTTGTAAGGAACACCCAAACATATTAGGTTAAATTAATAAAATAAGAATCTCAAGGTCCTCTTTTTAATATCATGGAGTATATACATGATGTTTATCAAGTAAAATTAGAATCTATTTCACAATACAGTTCACAAGTTTGGGATTCAACCTTGGTTCTTTCTTTTTTCTTTGAAGTAATTCCCAAGGCTATAGTGCTCCTAGAGATGCTACTCTTTTTTAAATAATTTATACATGGTAGAAAACCCATGGGAAGATAATTTTATAGCTTCAATTAATTTGGGATGAAACTTCATGGATGACTCTAAAAATAGATCATAGCTCTTCTCTAAGAATTTCACAGTTTCATGGAATGATTTATTTCCTTGATGAGTGTCAATTCATAAGACCCCCATAGACTGTAAGTGGTCCTTGGTTGGATTGATAATTTAAGTTCATTACATATGAATATATAATTATTTTAATGGGATCTAAATTAAGAAGATATAATTTTGGGTTAAAATTAAGTAGACATCGGAATTCTAGATAGATGAAGAATTAAGATGATTTATAAATTAGTAATAATTTAAGGGAAATAAAATCATACCACCAAGATATGTCTTTGGAAACTTCACTAATCAGGTATCAATATTTTATTCAGTCTAAAATGAGTGGAAAAAAGAAACCATACAAACACACCATAAATAGTTTATAACTCACATAAATGATGTTAGGAACCTATATAGAAAACGAAAATAATAGGGGATGAAAGATGATGGATTTAATTACCATGGTATTTTGATCGTAAGTGATGATGTAGGATTTATCCAGGAACCCAATAATATATTCCAAGGAGAAAGGGAGAAGGGAGTGTCACATACGAGATGAGATGATGGAAAAATGATGGAGGAAAAGGGGTTAAAACATTAAATTGTGGAGGAGAAATCATTAATTTTTCTTCTTTTAATGAGGAACATAGTTTTTCAAACTGTGTGATAACTGTGAAGGTTGACTATATAAAACACACCACACTTCACACAGTTATAGAACACATTTAAATAGATCATGACAAAACTTTGTGGATCCTTCTTCACTTTTTAATATAATCACATGGTTAATTGGTTCCCCACATATTACTTAAACAAGAAATATGCCTTAACAAATAGGTTGTATAGTTTGGGATGCATGGTTAGCACTAACCATAAATGCCTGACTATTTAGCCTAAAACTAATATTTCAAATCCTGAAGATCTTGTGGCTTATCTAGGTATATGAGGTAGCCCTCGAGAAACTATCCACATCCAAAGAAATCTTAAAGGCACACATAATCTCAAAATTTCATTCTGAGATCTATTTCAAAATCTAGACCATCCACCGTAATAAACATTCAAACTATTATAGAAAAAACACCCTTATGAAACATGTGTATTTACAACTTCCCCAAAATAGGATAGATCATCACTGTGATACACCAATGGAAATATGACATTTTAACCATGAATTCTTCCATAAAATAGAGTAAATTGAAGCTGAAAATTAAATAAGGAGGATCGGTTCCAAACAAGACCCCCTATTTGAAGTTAGTATATGATATAAAGTGGATTCACATTCCAATTAAAAAAATAGATTATATGGGTCCAAACAACCACATAACCCAACATACATCATTTTATACCTCATGACCATCCCATAACATTACCCTTAAATTTTCAACATAGTTTGATAACCACAACAAGTTACATTAGCTCATTTCCAACCATAACTCGGTCGATCACAAAACCATAACTATAATACATGAATGTAAAACAAAATAAGGTTTTTTGTAGTGCTCTATCCAACATAATATCACCTATGAGTCTATCCCTAACCAATTTCTATCAAGAGCACTTGATTCTAACCATCAATGTGTTACTAATTATCCAGTCATTACACTTTACTCCCAAATTCATTTCATGATTTTACCATACATGGAAATTATACCATGAAGGTAGTTTTCATTATCCAAACATAGACTATTCTTACCTAAGATAATGATAAGAAAATACAGTCTTACACCTGAGACTACATACAAGAAAGGGAGTTAGACCACCCCAATCGACCCTACCTAAAATGCCCAACTTAAGCTACCAAAACCCCATTATCTAACTCAATAATGACGATATATCATTGAGTGAATAATTTGATAATACTCACGCACTAAATAAAATTAAAACATGAATTCTAGTGAAATTTCAATACTGGACCACAACCATCAATTTTACCTCTTCCATAAAATGAGTACCAGCAAGAACAACTTGAAACTTCTTAAATAAAATATCACATGATCTAATTTTCCATGGTGGATTCCCACAATAAGAATTTTTTACCACTATTCCAATATAACTTCATTAATATACATACCTATCAGTTAGGAATTTAAATGTTTGTTTTATGTTCATTTCGTTTAAAGTACCTCTCACTTGATCTCACTTGAGATATCTATAAATAGTACTGCCTCACGCAACATGCTACCTCCATTTATAAATTGATGATTATAATCAATCTATTTCCAATTGAAACAACTCAATGTTTTGAAAATAAATTTATTTTTATAATCTATCTATTAAGAACAACTTTTCTTCTACTGTGTTTTTAATTTTTAAAAACAGTCATCGAGAATTGTGATCAGTAAGTCATTTAGAGTCTGATAGTACAAACTTGATTTTTTGTGAATAGTAACATACCATTTTGAATATTAATATGACCATTATGAATAGTAAATAATGATATTATTTTATATTCTTAAGGTAATAAGATAATGAGATATTAAATATTTTTTCAATGGGATATAAAACTAATTATACCATTAAAGTTATTATTTTTCGAAATAACTGTGATTTTATTTAAAAATTAAATTAATAATATCTAGAAAACTGTTTTTAAAAAATTAAGTTCATTTTTAAATTTTACACGTCGAAAAATGGCAGGGGTGAGTTTTTGGGATTTTTCTAAAATCCATGAATTTTTTATGAATAGTGAAATACTGTAAAATACCATATATTCAAATTATATGTTTAATACACAATTTATGAAATCATAAGTTTTTTAAGGAAACTTGGTTCAAACCCACATTCAATTATTACTATTAGGGGTTACATGAAACTATACTATTGGTTGTCTTGATGGAAATAATAAAATAAGGGATAAAATATTCAAAATTTACCCCTCTCCTCCACTATAATCCCCCCTCAATCCCTCTTCTTTTCACTACTATAAGACTTGAATATCCTCAACTATCTACCCAATTAACCTTCCCTAGTCACTAACCACATAAAAGAAGCTCATTGTCTTTACAAAATACCAAAACACCTTTCCATAAGAAGTTTCTGAAGGAGGTTATTTTATGAGGTAAACCGCCCTTCTTTTTCATTTAGTTTCATTTCAATTTATCTCCTTTTTTATCCTCTCCTCACCTCCTATATCCAAATTACCATGATAACTCCAGTATAATATATATAATTGAAGTATATCATGTCAATTTAATAACCATCATCAATAATCTTACTCCCTCCCATTTATTTTAATAATATAAATCAATGTCCATGAGGTTCCAATTTATAACCTTTATGGACGACGAAGTTTAGTTCATCAATTTCTCCTTCATTACTGGTCATGAAACCATTTTTATGGCTTAAAAAGACTATAATATATTTATTATAACCAAACTAATATTCTGAAACCAGTATATGTGAATATTATTAATTTATATGACAAAACTAGTTCATAATAATTCAAATACCGCCAAATAATTGAAGTGGTTGTCATCTAATGATCCATCCTCATTCCATGTAACAAAATGATAAATATTACCATGAAAAATTCTGGATGTTAATAAATAATATTTAATATCTATTCTGGTGATTTACAACCATTCCACATGAACTTCATTAGTAAAAAACAAGATAACTGATTATCAAAATAAAGAAAACAAACACTCTAGAATGATAAAATTCAACATTATAAGTTATCAATAATGACATAAATAAACTAAACTGAATTATGATAAACTAAATATATGTCTATTAGGTTTTGAAGTATTTTATTAATGAGTATAATTTTATATTCCCGGAACATAAGTTTAAGAGGGGAACACATTCAAACATAAGGTAAGGGTTTTCTCACCCGAACCTCCATTTTCATTAGAGTTACATTCATTGTCTAATTACATCAATAAAATTCTTGTATATTATTATGTAATCCTAATAAAATCATTGTTAATGTTTTATATATTTTTACCAACCATAATCCTTCCTTATTTTATTGATATTAACACATTTTAAAAAGGAACCTTCAAAATTGTTTCCAAAATACAAGACCGATTCAATGGAATTTCTCAAATTCTAACCTATTTTCAAGGGCACTATATAATATTTTTATGGAAAACATTATCTTTATAAAATATCCCATTTTATTATTAAAATAAAATCTTACTTCAATTCTAGTTTTATACAAATTTTTCTCCAAAAGAACTCTTATTTTCAAAATAAAAGATTATTTATCTCAAGAATTGCTTAAAAATTTTATAAGAGTATTTCTGTCTAATTCAACACATGTGTTGATTATTATTTATTATTGGGTTTAATAATTTATAATATAATCTACCATATTTGATTAAATGTTTTATGACTAATTTTATTGTGTAAGATCTATCCTAAAACTATTCACCATATTACTCAGAATGGATAGTGTTTTATGTTTAACGATTGGGGAAAGTTAGTTACATTTCATATGATTGTTTCAATATAAATGTTTATGTTATTTATGTTTTTCCTCTCTCGTATAAGGAATGAATTGGACTTATTATGTGACGTGTGGGGCCCAATATATCCCCTTAATTCACCAGTAGGTCTCATGAGGCAAATAGATGTGGAATTGGTCGGGGCCTTTCCCAAAGTGATATATGGTTTTGGCTGAGGCCTTAATCATTTTTAGACGTCTGGATGAGGCCTTGAAAAAATGTTCCAGAATGTCTGACATATGAACTTCCCTCATTATGAATCTAGTAATTGAATGTCCATGTGGTTATTTTTCTAGCATAATTCCCATGATTGTGTTTTATTATGGCATTATTTAGTCAGCTCATATTTTTTCCATAATCTGTTCAAGTTTATTATTTCTGAAGGCGTGTGTCTTTAATTATTCACCATGCCTAATTTTTATGTTTATGTTATCTAATTCAATATTTCTTACTCTTAATTAGTGTTTTATCTCACCCCTTTTCTTATGTTTCATTTTCCCAAGATATGAAGAAGTTAGTTATGAGTGACTTGAAGGCATAATCTTGGAGGCTTGGATGTTTCTAATAGAATAAATTAGTGTTTTATTTCCCATAATGATGGAATGTTAAAATTATATATGTATATTTTTTCCGAAAGATACTAAACTAATTAGTCATTTGGGATACATATTCCTTGTTTATATGAAAATGTAATAAAATAAGACACCGACTCTGGATAACTGGGGTAAGGTCCTTACAGTTGGTATTAGAGGAAGTTTAATAGAAAACATGGAAACTAGATTTAGAAAATATAGATTATGGAAAAATCCTGAAGGTAGTATTTTAGGAGAAATATATAAGAACGTACTTGTATTTTAGTAAGGAATATATTATGTGGATATTTCTAGAAAATACAACCTTGTCTGGATACAAATAGATAGAGGTGGCTCTGGTACAAATTTACATAGGAGTGAAAGCCCCAATAGGAGTTTTAGGCTTGACTAGGGGTATCCTAGTACACAACAATGGGCCTTGTTGTACTCTTGGTATTGCGACTCTTGGGGGATATGCTATGGATAATTCTGATTTGTTTTACAAGCCATTATCATGGATTTGAATGTTAATCTTTCTTCAATGAAACCATTTTTGTTATTATGGTATTAGAAATGCGTAGGATCAAAATTTATGCTAATTATTTTTTTATGTTAAGATTATACATTATTATTCATACCCCTAATCTAGTGTATGACATTATTAAGAAATGGCGCCTAGAAGAAGGAATGGAAACCACACGAACGCGCGGATCCCCTATAGGTATTTCCCTTCGATGCAAGATAATGATGTTGGATATTGTGCTATAACTTGTGCTAAGAAACTTATAACTATATTGGGATAACTTACTTAGGTTATGAATAATAATATTACCCATATGAAGCATCTGAATCCACCATGTGGAAGAGATATATTAGATCTCTTTATGCGACAACAGCCTCCATCGTTCAATGGGACCAAAAACTCATTTGAAGATGAGTAGTGGATAAGTTCCCTAGAGAATATATTACTCTCTTTGGGATGTAATGATATAGAGAAGGTTTTCATGGATGTTTATCATTTATCAGGAGATATGAATCAGTGGTGTTAGTTAATCTAAAAAAACAAAGGAGAAGGAAGAGATATAAGAGATAGAATGGAGGGATATTAAGGAAATATTTCTAGAGAAATAATTTCCTCATAAAAAACGAGCTAATACAGAAAGGTAGTTTATGAATTTGAAACAAAAGGAAGATGGTAATGTTGCAAATTATGCAGTTAACTTCACAAGGGTAGCAAGGAATTATATGGACTGCATTCAAAATCTAAAGAGCAAGATTGATAAATTCTTTTATGGTCTCCTAATGCTATTCCTCTAGCAGGCCCTGGTGTCCCAAAGTTTTTCATCATATGAGGATATTGTTTCATGTGATATCAAGATAAAAAAGTAATTCTCTATGTCTTATGACTTTAAGGGAAATTAATAGAAGAATAGGGCTACTGAAAACTTGGGGAATGAAAATAAAGAAACTGGGAAGAATGGAAGAGTTTAATTTGCACCCTGTGATAATTCAGGAAGGAAACCCCATGGTGCGTGCTTAAAGGGAAAAAGAGTATGCTAAAAATGTGGAAAGAAGGGTCATATTGGAGGTGATTTCAATGGGTATTAATAATCTATTAATGTTCAATTCTAAAATTTTTGGGAGTTGGGGAACTATGGTAATGATTTTCCAAAGCATCAAGGAAACATCCCACAAAAAAGGACAAGGGAGAAAGGCCAAGCTTATGTGATCACAACTGCAGAGGTTGAAGTTTCGAATGATGTGGTGGAAGGTACTTTAATCGTTTCCTCAAAATTATCCAATGCTATATTTGATTCTGGATCATCACATTCTTTCATATCTTCCTATTTTTCAAAGAAAATTATATATTTTAAATTTGACTTATTGAGGGACTTTTCAGTCAAAACCTTTAAGGGAAGTATCATTGCAACAAAGTTTTGTGAATCAGTTACCATTATTGCTTATAAACTTTCTTTATCTGATGATATTATTATCATACCCATGATTTAATTTCAATTAATCCTCAGTATGGAATGGCTTTCAGATCATGATGTGAAAATTTATTATAAGAAGAATAAGTTTACATGTTTTTGTGATGATAATGAATTTATTATCTTTAGAGCAGAAATATCACCATCTGGTTCTCATATATATCCCCCCCAGTATATCTATTAAATTCAATTATTGGGGAGGTATGGAGTAAAATAACTATGTGTGAGGAAAGTAATGTACAAATAGAGGATGTACCTATTGTTCAAGAATATGTTGATGTGTTTACAAAGGATTTACATAGACATCCTTCAGAACTAGAAATTGAGTTTTCCATTGACTTACTTTTTAGTTCAAGGCCCATATCAAATTACCCTTATAGAATTTCCACTGTGGATTTAGTGGAATTAAATAAAAAAATTGGATTAATTGAGTGATAATGGATTTATTCTCTATATAATTTATCCTTGGGGAGCCCTTGTTCTTTTTATGAAGAAGAAAGATGGGTCTATGAGGTTTTTCATTGACTATTGGGAGATCAATGCTATAACAATAAAGAACAATTATCCCCTATCTAACATTGATGATTTATTTGATCAACTTCATGGAGCTCAATATATTTTGAAGATTGAGATTCAATCTATATATCATCTGTTGCTTGTGAGGAAGGAAGACATTCCAAAAACAACATTCCGAACTAGGTATGGGCATTACGTGTTTACAGTAATGACTTTTTTACAAACTAATGCACCCTCTATTTTCATGGATATAATGAATAGAGTTTTCAAAGATTATCCTGATGACTTTGTGGTGGTGTTTATTGATCATATCCTAGTATACTGTAAAATCTATAAAGATCATGAAAATCACTTTTTCATTATTATGATGACTCTGAGAAGAAATGAATTATATGGGAAGCCTACCAAGTGAGATTTTCTTCTCCAATCAGTTTCCTTTATGGGCCACATTATCTCTAAGAATGGAATATCTGTATATCCTACGATGACAAAGGCTATACAAGAATGGAATACTCTAATGAACATAACTGTGGTACATTGTTTTATTGGTTTAGTAGGTTATTGTCGACATTTCATTCATAAATTCGCCCGTTTTTTCAACCCAATGACCAAGATTACAAAAAAAATTGTTAAGTTCATATGGACAAAGGAATGTGAAGAATGTTTTAAATAATCGAAGATAATATTAGTGAATTCACCAATATTGACTCTAACATCAGGGAATTATATATTTGTGATATTTAGAGATGCATCAAAGAAATGACTTGGTTGTGTCCTTATGCAGAATGATGGAGTGATTGCCTATGAATCTAGGAAGATAAAAATTCATCAACGAAAATACCCAACTCATGATCTTGAGTTAGGAGTGGTAATATTTTCTCTGAAGATTTGGATATATTACCTCTATGGAAAATAACGTGATATATATTCAGATCATAGGAGTTTGAAATATATCTTCTCATAGAAATAACACAACATGAGACAAAGGAGATGCATTAAGCTACTCAAAGATTATGATTTCATAATACACTACCACCCGAGGAAGGCAAATGAGGTGGTTGACACTTTGAGTAGAAAGGAAAATGGAATCCTGAACAAGATGAGAGTAGAAAGGGATCTTTTGGTCATGTATCTAGTAAATATAGAAATTGGAATTATTAATGAAGGTAACATGTCACTACTTTTTCAAATGGTTTCCAAAACTTATTTACTAAAAAAGATAAAAAGTTCTCAGGATGATGATGAGGAGTTTCAAAATAAAATTACAGCTGTAAATGATAGGGAATTTGATTGACTTTGTATATTAAGATGGCATTTTGAAATTCGGAAAGAGGATTTCTGATCTCATTATTCTTGAGCTAAATAGGTAACTATTAGATGATGCTCATTGCTCTAATTTCTCTATACACCCTATTAGCACAAAGATGTATAGAAATATTAAAGAACATTTTTTAGTGGGAAAACATGAAGAGGGAGATTGCTGATTATGTGACGAGATGTTTGGTGTGCCAATAGGTGAAGGGTGCAAGACAACATCCTAGAGGAGTCATGCAACCCCTTCTTATTCCTATGTGTAAATGGGAAGATATTACAATGGTCTTTGTCATAGGGTACCAAATACTCCAAGAAAGAATGATGTGATATGGGTCATTATTGACAATCTTATAAAATCATCACATTTTCCTTTTATAAGAGAAGATTTACCACTTGAACGTTTAGCACAGCTATATATTAATGAAGATGTAAGACATCATGGTGTACAATTATCAATTGATTCAGATCGTGATCCTTGTTTTACATCACAATTCTAGAAAAGTCTTCAGAAAGTCCTAGATACAGATCTTTGTTTGAGTAGTGCCTACCACCCACATACTGATGTAATATCAAAATGGACTATTCGAACTTTAGAAGACATGTTGAGGACTTTTTCACATGACTATCAAGGTATGTGGGATTAATATTTACCTCTCATATAATTTTCCTATAACAATAGATTCCATTAAAGTATTCAGATGGCACCATATGAAGCATTATATGGAAATAGATGTCATACACCAACTTGTTGGGATGATGTTGGTGAGAAAAATATCATAGGCCCATAACATTTTGAGAAAACATCAGAAAAGGTGAATATTTTCCAAACCCATATCAAAATATCTCAAAGTAGGCAAAGGAGATATGCTGATAACTGAAGGAAGGGTTTGGAATTTCAAGAAGGAGATCATGTTTTCTTAATGGTATCTCCATGGAAGGATATTATATTATCTAGTAATAAAGGAAAGTAAATTCCTAGGTACATCGAACCTTTTGAAATTATGGACCGAATTGGAGTTGTAGCTTACCGTTTGGAAATGCCGCCAAGTCTCTCCAAAGTTCACAATGTGTTCCATGTGTCTATGTTAAGGAAATACATGCTAAACCGAACACATGTACTCACCTATGATGAAATAAAACTTGAGCCCAATCTATCTTATTGTGAAGAGTCTATCAATATTCCTTATACTAGAGAACAAGTATTAAGAAATTTGAAGACTCGTCTGGTAATGGTACTTTGGAGGAACCATAAGATGGAGGAAGCAACATGGGATCCAGAGGAGCTTATGTTGAAGACATCCCTGAATCTTTTTAGGTGACATTTTGTGAATTTAGAGGATAAAAGTTTTGTAGGGATAGGAGAATGTAACACCATAGGGTTTTGAAAATAAATTCATTTTTATAATATATCCATTAAACACAACTTTGCCTCTACTATGTTTTGAATTTTTAAAAATGGTCATCTGGAGTTGTGATCAGTAAGTCATTTTGAGTTTGATAGAACAAAATTGATTTTTTTTGTGAATAGTAACATACCCTTATGAATAGTGCTATGAATAGTAATATGACCCTTATGAATAGTAATTAATTATTTTAATTTATTTTCTTAAGGTAATAAGATAATGAGATATTAATTAATTTTTCAATGTGATATAAAACTAATTATACCATTAAAATTATTATTATTTGAATTAACTATGATTTCATTTAAAAATTAAATTAATAATATTTTGAAAATTATTTTTGAAAAATAGAGTTCATTTTTCAATTCTACATGTTGAAAAAATTTAGAGGTGAATTTTTGGGATTTTTCTGAAATTCGTGAATTTTTTATGAATAGTGAAATACGGTAAAATACCGTATATTGAAATTATCAGTTAAATACACTATTTATGACATCCTAAGTGAATTAAGGCCACATTGTTCGAACTCACATGCACTTATTACTATTAGGTGTCACATGAAACAGCACTATTGATTTTCTTGATGAAAACAATGAATAAAATATTAAAAATTTACCGCTCACCTCCACTATAACCCCCCCCCCCCACTCCCTCTTATTTTCAATTCAATAAGCCTTGAATATCTTCTAATATTTGTGAAATTACTCTTCCCTAGTCACTCCACACATCTAAGAAGCTTATAGTCTTTCCAAAAGACCAAAACCCCTTCCCTTAAGGAGGTTCTCAAGGAGGTTATTTCAAGAGGTAAAGCACCCATCTTTTTCAATTAGTTTCATTTCAATTTATCATCTTTTGTTATCCTCTCCTCATATCATTTGTATCTATGACCATGATCACTCCAGTATCATATATATACTATAATTATATCATGTTAATGGAAGAACCATCATCAATATTCTTACTCCCTTTTATTTTTATAAACGAAATCAACGTCCATGAGGTTCCAATTTATAACTTTCTTGGACGACGAAGTTTCATTCTTCAATTTCTCCTTAATTACTGGTCATGAAACCATTTTTATGGTTGAACCAGAATATAATATATGTATTATAACATAACCAATATTTAGGAACCAGTATATGTACATATTATTAATTTATATGACAAAACTAGTTCATAATAATTTTAATACATCACAATAATCGAAGTTGTTGTCATCTAATGATTCATCATAATTCCATGTAACCAAATGATAGAAATTACCATTAACAATTCTAGATGTTCATAAATAATATTTAATTTCAATTCTAGAGATTTATTACCATTACTTAAAAACAAGAGAACCGATTATGAAATTCAAGAAAATGATCCCTTTGAAAAGACGAAATTCAATATTATAAGTAATAAAAAAGACACAAATAAACTAAAAAGAATTATGATAAACTAAATACATGTCTAATAGTTCATTAATTATGTTATTAATTATTCTAATTTCATATTCAAGGACCTTATGTTCAAGAGGGTAACACATTCAGACTTAAGGTAAGGGGTTTCTCACCCGAACCTCTATTTTCATTCGGGTTTCTTTTATTGTCTAATTACCTCAATGAAATTACTTTATATTATTATGTAATACTCATAAAGTATTTTTGAGTGTTATATATATATTTACCAACCATTAAACTTCCTTATTTTAGGGATAGTGACATGTTTTAAATAGGAACCTTCAAAATTGTTTCCAATATACAAGCCTGATTCAAGGGAATTTCTCAAATTCAAACCTATTTTCAAGGGAACTCTATAATCTATTTTCAGAAACCAATATATTTATAATATAAAACTTTTTATTATAAAAATACTATCTTACTTCACTTTTTATTTTATACAAATATTTCTCTAAAAGAACTCTTCTTTTCAAAATAAAAGAGTAATTATTTCAAGAATTTCTTAATGATTTTATATGATTATTTTTGTCTGATTCAAAAATTTTATTGATTATTATGTATTATTGGGTTTAATAAATTATTATATCACATACCATATTTGATTTAATGGTTTATGAACAATTTTATTGTGTATGATCTATCCTAAAACCATTCACCATATTACGTAGAATGGTTAGTGTTTTATGTTTAATGATTGGGGAAAGTTAGTTTCATTTCATTTGATAGTTTCAATATAAATGTTTATGTTGTTTATGCTTATCCTAAATCATATCAGGAATTAATCATAATTATTATGTGATGGTTGGGGCACTCTATATCCCCTAGATGCATCTGTAGGTATCCTGAGACAAATAGATGTTGAATTGGTCGAGGCCTTTTTCAATGTGATATATGGTTTTGGATGAGGCCTTAATCATTTTTAGACATCTTGGACGAGGCCTTGACAAAATTTTTCAGAATGTTCAACATATGAACTTCCCTCATTATAAAGCTAGTAAGTGAAAGTTCATGTGGTTATTCATCTAGTAAAATATCCATGATTATGTTTTATTGTGGCATTATTTACTCAGCTCATATTTCTACCATAATGTGTTCAAGCTTATTATTTGTGAAGGCGTGTGTCTTAAATTATTCACTATGCCTATTGTTTATGTTTATGTTATCTTCCACTATATTTATTACTCTTTCTGTGCATTTGAGATCACCCATTTTTTTATGTTTCAATTTCCCAGGATATGAAGAAGTAAGTTATGAGTGACTTACAGGCATAATCTTGGAGGCTTGGATATTTCTAATGGAATAAATTAGTATTGTATTTCCCTTCATGATGTAATGTTAAACTTATATATGTATATTGTTTCCAAAAGCTACTAAAATACTTGTTCCTTCAGGATACATTTACCTAGTTTATATTCCAATGTAATGAAATAAGGCACCAACTCTGGACAACTAGGGCCAAGTCCTTACACCAATGGTTCAAACTTAAGGGAAAAACCCAAAATTCATTTGTATTACATATAATTATATACAAAAAGTGGTTTTATCTCACTTTAAAAACATTCATACTAAAATTCATGTCAAACCACTTCAGGTTGACCTTATTAAAGAACATCCAACTTAACAAACAATGTCCTATATAAGGTCTTGACCATGTTATCTTAAATACCAAAGGTATCTGTGATTATTCATATATACTCACTGAAATAAAAACCTAAATTATGGTGTGATTTAATCCATGGAATGTAAAAAAATTCATAAGTTCCAGCTATGTAGAATACCACCAATGATCTATATGGGTAAAACATCATTTAGATTGTTTTTAACACTTAAAAATTCAGAATCCATTCACCAGGTATATATATACACCCCCAAGGGGTAAAATACCATGGTATTTAAAAACAATCTAACCTATAAAGGTCATGTACTGCCAAATTGGGTTAAGTTATATGGGTTTTAATTCCTAATTTACAGAGGAAATTGTTGATAAATTAAAATTGGGATCCCATTTAAGTATAACACCTTTATAGTAAATTTATTAAGGATTTCAAAAAACCCTTAATGTGATTATCACATGGGAATAATATTCCAAATCTGACATTTGTGGGTTGATTTGAGAATGTAAAATGTTTTTATATGGGTTATCATTCCTAATTTATAGAGGTAAAAGCCTTTATAAGTTTCAATTGGTAAACCATTTAACTAACATCCAAAAATAATAATTTTGATTTATTATGAAAGAATAATTTCAATTACATCAACCTTTATAGAGTTTTATATATAGTATTATACTACTAAGATCAACATAATGGGATCAAACCATTAAAATTAAGATTCAGTTATTCAAGTAGTCATTCCCATGTTATGGTGTTAACCACTCCATAAGATGAAATGATACTCCTTGTTGACTGATATACATAAGAAATCACCTGGATTAAAAAAATCAGATTCCCTTGACATTTAATGTTTTCATTTAGGTTAATTCATTAATTATTTTAATTTTATTTCATTACTTTAATTTATTTTAGGCTTTGTAAATAAAATTCCATCATCAATATATACAAGAAAAAACCATTTAGGTTGATGCATAAAATATAAGAATGTTTTTCCTACAAGTAACGTTATAATATTATAACATATAAACCAATAACATGATAGACGAAATAAGGAAAACATGTAGGAAAGAATGTGTGATGATGACATGAGAATCCTATGTGCATCAAAATGATGCATGAACACACCCCCTCATGTAATACCAGACCAAGAGTATTAATCACAAAAAAACAATAACCTCAATCAAAACACACAATCACTCAAGGTGAAATAATAATCAATTATAATAATTTACAACATGAAAAAAAATCACATCCAATGAAGGTTGGTATTTTTATCATGCATGGGTTTTCTCTTCCCAGACATGAGTTATTTTCCAAGATTTGTTATATTCATAGTCTCCAATCTTCCAGCCTAAAATAGTAAGACAAATGAAAAATATTATTGGTTACCACTTTGTGACATCCCATTCTCAGTTGACTCATAAGTAACTAAACCCAAGGGCCACATGGTCTCAAGAATTCCTCCCCATACTCTAGAGACTACTGACTAGAAGTGAGGGTTTAATGTTGGTATTATGAGGAGAATATACCCTTTTAATTAATAATAAAAATATAAACTAAATAAATAAATAAAACCATAATAATATAATAATAAAAATAAAACTCACTAAGTGATAATAATGAATAACCATGCAAGGAATATAATAATACATGTACAAGGTAGTCTAAACGAATATAATTCAATTCATATAGCATGGTAATATGGATAAAAAATGAAAAAAATAAAATGACCCAAATGCCATAGGTATTATGAGTACATGCTCGGTCCATACCTCCCATGAAAGCTTCTATCCCCATTAAAGTATCAAATAAAAGGCATTTTGAAAAGAATTAATATGCTTCCAAAATATATACTCGTGCAATAAACAAAGAACCAAATAGGGTGTGAGTAAAACTTATTAGACCACCTCCAATTGTTTCTAATGCATTTCTAGTCTACGAGCATAAAACATAATAGTGTGAATTTTATAAATAAAAAAGAAGTAAAGTGGAGGTGATCCAATGAGTACCACCTACTTCAGACTAATCTAGACTAACTATAATAATCTGAAAAAAATAATTAGTAATAGGAACCATGGTTATAATCCTTTCAACGTAAGAGAAATCATCTATGGTGAATCAATGGAATAGGTCTGGGCATTCCCTCATATTGGAACTAAGTAAATCCAAGAAATAATCTAAGACATTTTATGTAAGAAACTAGAGAGATATACCATGATGATCAAGACATGATATTTATATCAAGAGTAGATTCTGTGGGATGAACCCTCAATATTCCACTTGATAATAGGACTCTAACCGATACTAAGGTGAAACTCCCAGTAAATCTTAGGAGTGTATGCATTGGAATCCAAGGGAATAATACAAGGAATTCCAGGTCTCAGGACATCTAGATAATTTTTTTAGCTCATGCTAAACATTATTATTATCCAAATTTTCTTGGTTAATCATTAGTGCCTGACATAGGAATTTAAAAAAAATATTACATTGTTTGGATCTATGTTGGGATTATTCCTTGACATTCACATAATGAATCACATGAAATCCATCATGTTCTCACTTTGAATTTAAAAATAGAATCCAAGTATTTTCCATGGAATACCTCACCTATATCCAAAACTAGTTCATAACGATATCATCCATTAAGGAAGATAAGGGTGAAAACAAATCAAAAGTGTCACAATTAGGATCAATGCCTTTTCTTAAATTTTATACCCAATACTTCCATTAATTATAATCCCAATAGGTTCTATAATATCGTCACATGAATCCAAATAATTAATTATAGAAAATAATCCTCACCAAGATCATTAACCTAGTTCATTCACAAAAGGTGTTATATTGTTACAACATCCTTTTTTAGTTTATAACTCAAACAAGGGATTTTAGAAGTTACCATTTAATTAAATAGTTTCTTGTCACACCCAAGATCATATTGGAAATAGGGTTTCTAGGTTCATAATATGGATTAAGGAACACCCAACAATGCTAGGTTCAATTAATAAAACAATTACCTGAGGTCCTCTATTTAATATCATGGAGTTTTTACAATATGATCATCTATTCAATTGGGAAATTATTTCACAAGGGAGTTAAAAATTTAGGGAGTTGACCATGGTTATTCAAATATTATTTGTATTAATTCCCTTGGTCATAGAAATCCTAATGACACTATGATTTTTTTCATGAATTTACACATGTAAGAAACCCCATGGGATATCATTTCATAAGTTAAATTAATTATGTATGAAATCTTTATGATCACCCTTAAAATAGGTTGAGTCTCTTCCATGGGCCTTACTTGGTCCATGGAATGATTTATTTCTAGGATGCTGGTCAGGTCATAAAACCCCCATGGACCATAAGTGGTCCTTGTCGAGATTGATAATTTATGCACACCACTTTGGAAACATGGATTTACTTAAGTGTATCGAAATTAAGATAGAATAGTTTTGGATTCATATTTAGTCAATGTCAAGATTTCGTCTCCACAAAAAAACTAATATGATTTATAAATCAAAAATACCTTGAGGAAAAAATAACTAGACCACCTACCTTAATCTTAGTAATATTCACTCATCAAGAATCAACTGCTAGTTCATCCTGAAATTAGAGGAAATAAGAGACTTGAAAACCAACATGGAAATAAGGAATAACCCACATAAACTGTATGGGGGAAATTGATATCAAAAGAAACTAATAAGAAAATCTAGAGGAGGGATATACTTACCAAAGTCTCCTGGTCAAAGATAAAATGTCTTATTTGGAAAAGAAACAGACAAGATGTCCTATGTGGAAAGTGAGAATGTGGAGGCACATAAGGGATGAGATATTGGGAAAATAAGGGAGGAATGGTGGTAAAAACCATGAAAGGGTATAGGGGAAAAATTTCCATTTTAACTCTTTTAATGTGGTGAATGATTTGGGTGCATTACTTTTCAAACCGTGAACCAACCATGAGGGCTCACCATCTAAAATACATCCCACTTCCTACCAGTTACAACACACCATTTTTCATAATATGCACTAACTTTTCATATCACTCTCCACTTATATATATATAATCACATGGTTTTATTGATCCCTTAACATTACATAAAAGACCACATGCCTTGAAAAATTTGTCATATGGTTTGGGGTTCATCGTTATAAATAATTGTTCCCCCAATTTTATAACTCCTAGAATGGAGATTTTGAAGACTAAAGCTTATGAGGCTTATTTGTGAACATGAGATACCCCTTGGTCCCTAAAAGTAATCCCTAAACACCACATAATGGCATCCAAAACTGTGGAATTTTATTCTAAGATGTGATTCAAAATACAACAAGCCTACTAGATTGAACGTTCAATCATTTATTGAAAAAACACCTTATGGAGAAGAGGGAATTATTGGAAGGTTTTCACAGACATGTCTTAGATATTTTAGGGAGTTCTAAAATTAGAAATACAACCATTAGTGGGATGATTTAACCTATAATACTCTTATCTGATCAAAGGTATTATAATCATCACCTGATGGTGATAGGAAAACTACCAATAGAAATAGGGAACATGGGATAACATCACAACACATACCATGCATCCTATATCCTAAAGGAATTTCCTGGAATAAATAGTGACAATAAGAACTAAAATAGTGATCTTTTCACATATTTTGTGAAATTTTATATCTTGTGAAACAAGTGAGATTCTTATTAAAGGTTACAAGGAATATTTTTAAAGGATAAAGGATTATTTATTCCCTCTTGTAATTTTTTTATAATATTTTTATTCTCTATGCGATTTTAGTGATCTTAATCATACAAAGAACAAGACATTCCATATTTGGAGTGAAACTTGTAAATTTGGTGTTTATTTCACTTTATTATTGCGTTAAAACACTTAAGCTAATAATTAAAATAAAAATTCATATTATTATTGTATTTATTTAGAATATTGAATTTTTAGGATATGGTATTTGACTAGGTTAATTTTATCTTATGTATTTTTTATTTTGAATATCCCATTATCCCATGGTGGTATATTTTATTTTCATCTATAAATTGAATGAACCAATATCATGTAGGAGGCATGGATTTATGGAATTATACTTATACATGGTATTAAAAATTATTTTTTAACCCTACCCCACTCTTCCTATTATCTTTCTCACATTAGAGTCTTATTCGAGGTTAGGCACACTATGATAGCTACACTGACCCCTACTAGGTTTCCTATATCTTAATGTGCTTGGAATAGAAATGTAGTTGATGTTAATACCACTTTTAGGAGATCCACCATCATTATCTAATCTTCATGAAGCCTCACTTCTATCACACCCACAGTATAAAAGTATTTCATCTATGCTAGGAATGCCCACACCTGCCTTTTAGTGGAACCTCCTATCAATGCTTTCCTTTACCTTGTTGAAAAATGTAGAGATAGAAGAAAAATACTAATTTAATGAGTAAAATTTGAGAAGGATTTTTCCCAATAACCTATGTATCATTCAATCATCCTTATACACTAGGATATTTCTCAACATAAGGCTACTCTCTCTCTAAAATTGCCCTAGAACCTTTTGTAACTACCCCCACACCTCTTACACTCGTGTTGGATGCACCTCCACACTAATTTTTAAACCATGATGGTGACCTACCTTCTATACCACCCCTATAACACTACTTTTATGAAACATTTGTCTCCTGGTGGCATGCATCATGTATAACTCAAAATATTTCTAGACCTCTATTAGCTATCTCTCCCACAGTCCCAGCCTATATAAGGAATTTTATATACTAATTAAACATTAATTATTCTTAGTTGATGATTTTTTGGATCTATAAGAAGAGTATCAGTTTGATAATATTTTTGGGTTCACAAGATAGACATCATTTCACCTGAAATTTTGATTCCACGATATGGAGATGTTTATGTTGGCCTTTTTGGATTTCAAAATCAGAACCGTTCCACCAGGACATTTGGGTTTTAATAATAATATATAATTCACCCAAAAATTTGGACATGAAAAAAGGATATTATTTCACCTGAATAATTTAATCAGTAAGACCAACACCATTTCATTCACCCATTTTGGGGTCACTATTCAGTTATCGGTTCAATTGTCATGTTCAAGTACATGTCATAATAAACATATGATTTTTTTGGTTTACACATATTCTTTAGTGAGATCAAATTTTTAATTCATCTTGAAATTTTTTAATATAAATTGAATCTCATGGATTGGAGAAAGAAACCAAATAATCTGAAGGGAAACAATGGGCCATGATCGAGGAGAATGAACATTCTTATTTATCTTGTTATTTTATTTTTATTTAGTCAGGTTATATATATAGTTTTAGAGGTTATTAAAATTATTTAATTTTCTAATTTTACTAATATTGAAGGTAGATAAACATTGACTAAAATGGATATTATAATATTTAGTTATAAACTTCAGATATTTTGGATATGAGTTTTGACCCTTTAAATATTGTCTTATGTATTTTGAATTTAAAATCTTCTGTTATCTTGGAGTTATATCCTCTATATTTTATATATAAATTAATCAAACCAACCACATTTTGGAGGAACAAATTTAGGGTATTATCATTCTATATATCTATTACTCTAACCACTATCAATATTTTTAGAAATGATCAAAATAGAGAGGGGTTTTTTTCTTACCTCTTCATCAACATCTTTAGAGCCATAAGTCGATACCATTAATCATTAAAAGTGTTCGGATTTCCTTATGAGTTGTTTAAATGAAATATACAAACAAACCAAGGATAAAATAGTGATTTATGTGAGATATGCTATAATAAATCATTAGTATAGATGAAATTTGAAATTTATTTTTCCTACTACTATTTAATAAAAGGAAGAGTTGAGTTAAAGAACAAGAATATAAGAGGGTAAATTTAAGAGATAAAACATTTTGACTTTGTTTATTCTATTAAATATTCTATACATATAAGTTATTAAAGAAATATTAGTTTTTATTTTTAATAGAGATCTAAAATTTCAACTAACGAAGTAGAAAACATGTTCTTACTTGCTGAAACATTGCATTGATCATTCTAAAAAAGGGAGCATGTGCTGCTATTGAATATTCAATGTCTATTGAGAAGAAAATAATTGATAGAATTTTTTTGAGCAAGACTAGATTCTTAAATGGGAATCCTAGAACTCTATTTGTTATATAAATATATCTATCATTCAATTCTGTAACATCCATAAGTTTTATGAAGATCTTATTCTAGGAGGAGGTTGAACCATCAGGTCGAGTACGAGACTTTCTCACACTGTATTGTAAAAGGAGGGATCCTATGTAAAAACACTATTAAGTGACAATAAACTATTTAGATAATATTTAAGGGTTAATGATTATTCATTACCAATGTATATTTACTTTATGATATTATTAGAGAACCTATAAACATAGAAAAGATTGAGTGACCCGCATTGGGGGTAAACCATTTTGAAATATAATGTTCTTATCTCTATTTAATTTAAAAAATTTCATACAATGTGATTGTGATGAGTATTACATATCAGGTCTATTATTCATAATAGGTTCATATGTTATTATAGTTAGAGGGAAAAAATCTAGTATTATCTATCCCCATTTATTCTCCCCCTCTTAGTGTGGATGCACACATTCTTTTGGTACTACAACCATTATTAAAAAACTCATGAATTATAATTTATCATAAGTTTTAATTTTTATGGATTTATTTAACATAAATTATTAAAAAAATTATTATAATTATATCCTATGATTAAAAATTGATTTTCATTATTTTGTTGACAAAAATGGTTTCATTTAAATTTTAGGAAAAAACCCACTTAATTGTGTTGGAGAAAAAATATTTTATTTTCAATAAACAATCCATAAATGTATCAACATTATCGATTATAATAAATAATAATTGATTTGGGTTATATTTATAATTATTATTTTTCATGAATTATATGTTATTTATTGATATATAAATGAAAATATGATACAGATTGATGAGAAAGTTACAAATGATTGATTTTTTTAGAATATTTAATGTTTTATTATCAATATAACGGATATCCTCTTTATAAGTCTATGAATGAAAAATTAGAGATTATAATATAAAAATTGGTACTTGTTTTATTGATGGTTGTGCCACAAATTAGGTACTACAGTCTAACCCAAGCATGTGGTTCAATAGTACAAGTTTTAACATTACATCTAGTGTTTTAATAATTATAATTTTTCCAGTGCTACATCACCCAAAAAACTACTAAATCTTAATGTTGGAAAGGTAGAGTATATAATATATTATTAACTAACATGTCATAATGATACATGTTATCCTTTTCATCATATCACGTGTAACAGCCCGAGATTTTATAAAAAATATTCTTTTTAATTTTATTAATGTCTTGTGTTGTACGCTACACCAAAAGGAGCTTGCACAACACGCATCCTTGACTTGCCTTGCATTACACGCAATCGCGACCTTCCTCGATAGCGTGTGTAATACGCAATACCGAGTTTCACTAAACAACGATATGCTATTAAAATATTATTAAAACTAGCCGTTATGAATAGTAATAACCACTTTTTAAAATTCTGTAAATCTTATATTTCAAAATGAACTTCATTTTTGGATTCGGAGTATCGAATTTATCCTAAGGTGAAATTTTGGTACATTTCGGATAACTTTCATATTCTCATGAATAGTGAAAATTACTAAATTATAATTAGAAAACAACTTTTTTAATCGAAATAATTAATAGTGATAAATTATTAATTTGAGTGGTTTTAAAGTATATTTAGAATATATTTTTACAATTTAATACAATGTTGGTCATTGGTTGTAATTTCACATTTAAACTAGACATAAACAAGTGTCAATCTTTTGATAGATATTGTTTCTTAAAAACACGCTATTTGTTTTAACAGCGGGAATTAATTATAAAATTAATTAATGCAACTTTTATGTTATGAATTTGGTAAAATAGACTTCATTTTTGAATTTGGAATATGAAATATAGCTTGGGATGAAATTTTGGCATTGTTCTGAAAAACATCAATTTTTGATGAATAGTGAAACTAATAAGTGGTAGTTAAAAAAAACTGAATTTTTCATAAAACTTAATTTTACAGATTCTGTGAATGGAATTTCAAAAATCCGAGAGACACGGTTGATTTCAGTAAGTAAAATGTGGTTCAATGAGATGAAAATAATTTTTGGTGAATAGTACCTTTTTACTTTTTTTACCACGGTTAATAGTAAATAGGGTAACTAAGGGTAAATATGATATTACTATTACCCTAACACATGTCTTAATTCTATTGGACAAGTGTAATTCGACCAAAAACAAACTTAGGAATAAAATATGACCATTTAGGCCCACTTGGATTAGATTAGGACATTTATTATTAATTTATTTAAAGAAGGGTTAAAATAGTTAAAATCAAAGTTTAATAAGTAAATAATTTTTAATATGGGGGTATACATAAGATAAATTCGATTGTAAATATTCTTTAGAAAGCTAAAAAGATTTACTACATTATGGTATTTTATTTGTAATTTTTAGACATCAAATAATTTAATTTATTTATGACACAATGATGATACAGTAATTATCATATTAATGAAATATTGACATAATTGATGTTATAAACACCAAAATAAATATAATTTGAGACTTTTGATGAATTCCACTAATTTTATAGGTTACTATGATATATTATTGATGATTTAATCAACTTGGTTCGAACATATAATTCTGTTATGACTTTCACAAAAATCATATATCAAATAGTGTCAAAATTGACACAAAATAGTTTTTAAATCAAATATTATATTATTAATTGTTATTTTATTCCTAAAAATCTAAGGTTCGTCCAAATGACTTATATAAGGATATATATATTAATAATAAACAATTTGGGGTTCTTTTGGCATGTTATAGTAAGTGTATTAACCATATAGTGAAAGAAAACAAAAAGACACGGTAAAAGTTAAATTATTTAACTTAGAGTTAAATCTAATTGATAAGGTTAAAATAATACCCTAAACTTGTCTAAATATTATTGGTTGATATTATTTCGACCCATACCCACTTTATCTTCGAAATAAGACCCTTTGTAACCATTATAAACCGATTTTGACTTTAATATAAAATAATATTTTGAGATATTCCTAAGGTGCCCCTCTCCTCCCCTATAAAAGGACACCTCCTCCCCCTTCCTACTCACACCAATTTGAGCACTCAAGCTCGGCCAAACTCTGCCAAAATCCCTTCTCCACTTCCCTAGAATATTCCTAGAGGTCCTGGTCTTCTTCAAAGACCAATCTTAGTTCCCTAAGTGGAGGATTCAAAGAGGCGTTTCAAAGAAGAGGTAATAACCATTACCGATCTTTTCAATTTCTTTCTTCTTCAACCTCTTCTTCTTTAGTTGTTTCATAACAAAGTAATAAAATAAGTATTAATTACATACTGATATGTTATTATAAATATTAAACAACCCTAATTCACCTTCTATCCATCCTACGGAAAAAATGAAATCACCGCGCGTGCGTACGTACGGAATACCGTCTCCACGCCCTGGTGTAATCTATTTTCCACCACCACCTTACATGGATGGGTATAATGGTGTAAAGAATAACTATACATAGTTATTACAACATCATATTGATTCTGATATATTTTATAATCCACTCCAATTCAATTCAATATTTATAGAAATGATATCATCGCTCGTGCGTACGTACGGAATACTGTCTCCACGACGCGATGAGATTCATTCTCCATGTTAACCATTTAAGAATTATTATAATGTATATATAAGAAATAATATTGAAATATATGACATTATAAAGCTACTGGATTTATGTATATATATACATATGTATTTCATCTACTTACTTCCATTTCAAGACAATAAGGAAAGGAAAACAGCGTTCATGCGTACGTACGGACTACCGTCTCCATGAACGGTGTTTTCCATTTTATTTATCTACCTATTATATATATATATATACTGAATATATATGATATATAAATCATATTTTATATTCTGGAAGTAAGTAAATCATGATATAAGTAATAATGATGTCAAGAACAACAAGTCAAAACACCTACGATAAATGAAACGATTTTACCCAAAACGCTTCTTTAACATGGAATTTACAAAAGAACGGGTAATATAATGTCATAAGTGAACCATATATGATATCATAACAATGAATATGATTCTGTAATAAGTCAATAACATGATTTAAATCATTATACAGGAGGTTCGGACACTTACAAAGCAAGTCGGACCTAAGGTAAGGGAAATATCACAATCTCATTTTTATCCGAGATTGTTTATACTTTGGCATTTACTGGGGTGTATTTTATCATCCACATCCATGTTCCCTAAATATGTAATATTGTTTCCATCCACTTACAATAGTTTAAATCCAATTTTACCCTTTGGTGAGTTTTTAGTAAAGAATATGAAAGGAATCTTTTGTCGTTTTTTTCGTACGAGGTACTTTTTGACTTTTCTGACAAAAGTACGAGAAGAATGTTTTTTTTAACTTAAACAGAACGAACGTATTTTTACGGTTTTTATAAAGCCTTATTTTCATTAAGCTTCCTCCAAAATATTTCATGACTATTTTCAATAAAATCTCTTTCTTTTAAAATTGCATGATGTTTTGTGAAAAGAAATTGATTTTGAAGAAGAAAGGATATTTTCCTCAAGAATTCAATTCAAGTGTTTTATCAAAATTATTTTCCATCTAAGATAATAAAGGGTTCTGTTTCTATCCATATTTTTACATTGATTTGACTATGTTGTGATGGAATTATGTTTATGAATTCCTTTATCTTATATGAATGGTTTTATGATGTCATGTTGTTTAAGAATCCCATTTTTATTACATGGGTTATGCAGTGATGTATGATTTATGATTATGTGGCACACATAAGAAAGGATTCATTATAAGATGGGTGGGACCTATATCTCCCTCCAATGCATTGGGTAAAGATTTTATATCTCATGAGATAGACATGGCTGAAATGGTAGGTTATACCGGTTCAGTGAAACAGGACTAAAACAAGGGTTACTCGATTCAGAAAGGGACTTTGTCCACTAAGATAGTCTTGGAAATGAGTCATGACTAACAAGAAATGATTTTCTATGATTATGTGTGCATGCCAAAAAGTTTCAAGTTTCATGTTATGATTATGGGGATCTCATTTTCACTTCTATGATTTATCCCATGTTATGATATTATGAGCTCTTTTGCAGGTTAAGATTTCCAAAAAGCTATGTTCTTATGTATATGATGTGATTGATATTTATTTTGTTTACCCTTACTGAGCATTTGAGCTCACCCTTTTATGTTTTCTTTTCCCCAGGATATAAAGAAAGGTTTATAGGTAAAAAAAGGGAAGATCTTTATGGGAGATATTGAAGATCTTTCACCATGATTAGAAGATTACGTTACGAGTTTCCAAAGACACTAAACTATTACGATCCTTGTGTGTGTGTTTTTGTTATGTACTAAGTATTCCGCAAAAGTCATGTAATGTCCATGTACGATAAGCTTCGGGTCTCTACAGTTGTATCAGAGGAAAGGTTTAGTCAACCTTTGGAAACTAGGATGCGAAAACGTTAGTGAGATCCCTAGAGATATTTCTAAGGTATGTCTAGGGATGTCCCTAGGGATAAGTATACGTATAGGTTATAGTAATAGAATTACGCTAACGATCATAGAATTAAACCTAAGATGTTGGATATTGAAGGTACTCCCCCTTTATTATGTTGTTTTCCCTAGCATGATTTTTGCCTCTCACACTATTCTTTTTGGGTTTTAGACGATGGCTGGAACCCGAAGGAACCGTGTTGATCAATGCAATGGACAATGCAATGATTGCCCTCCTGAACAAACAAATGTTATGGGAGATGGAGTGCAAAATCTTATTGCTATACTTACACAAGCTATGAATCATTCTGGACTTCCAAATGAGCATAGAAGGGAACAATATTCTATTGAGTCCTTCATGAGGCAACGTCCACCTTCTTCCAGTGGGTCTTCTGATCCACTTGTGGCTGAACAATGGATCAGTACTACTGAAAAGATATTTTCAGTTCTTCAATGTTCTGATCATGATAAAGTCATCTTAGCAGTATATCGTTTGGAAGGTGAAGCTGATCAATGGTGGAATCTTATCAAGAATACGAGGCCAAGAGATGAAATTGAGTCCATGGAATGGGACGAGTTCAAGAACTTGTTTTTCAGTAAGTAATTCCCTCGTATTCTTCGAACAAAGATGGAGAAAGAGTTTCTTGAACTGAAGCAAAGGGAAGATGAATCTGTTGGTACCTATGAAGCAAATTTTACAAGACTTGCAAGGTATGCTTCTGGAATTATCATCCAACCTGAAAGTAAAGTTGATCGATTTTTCAGTGGCTTAAAACCAAGTCTTCGAAGGAAATTAGCTATAAGAGACTTCAGTAGCTATGAAGAAATTGTGCGTTGTGCTATCAAGGTAGAAATGGAAGTTTGTGTTACATATCCATCTCATGGTTTTTACAAGAAACGAAAGATGGAGTTCAAGGAGAAATCTCAGAATAATGGTGAAAAGAAGATGAATGTTTCCTTATGCACAATGTGTGGAAAGAAGCATGGTGGAGATTGTCTTAAAGGGACTAGAAAATGTTTTAAGTGTGGAAAAGAAGGTCATCAAGCAGTTGAGTGTCGAAGTAATGGAAAAAGGGTTTCTAATGATGTGAATAAAGCAAACACTGCAGAGAACGCACCGCCAACACTTCAATGCTTAAAGTGCAAGGAAATGGGGCATTATGCTAATAATTTCCCTAATCCAAGGGTTAGTGATTATCAACATGAGCAACCACTGAAGGCAAAGGACAAAGGTAAATCACATGTGATCACTATTGGCAATGTTGAATATGACAACGATGTGGTGGAATGATTAAGTGTTTATGTAATGGGATTCCAAAATAATGTTGTATCATTGAGTATTGCAATATTTATTGATGTGGTATTCAAAGTGATTGAGATATTTTTTGGAAATAAGATGATATTCGCATAATGAAGACGAGAAAATGAAATGTTTAATAGTATTCATGAGCTCATGATTGATATAAGGACTAAGTGATATCATGGTTTGAGTATATAGAATTTTGAGGATTTTGGTATGTGGAAAGTGTTAACTTTTAACTGCACTCATGTTTTCACTAAGGTATTCAAGAGAATACACGATTAAGGACTTTGAATGTTTGGAATGTGACCAACAAGACATATCTTGTGATATGTGGGGATCAACGACAGTATTAAATATCTGGTAATCGTTGTTACTATATTATGAGAGTGGACTGCATTATTATGTATAAGCCTAAAGATTAGACTGGATTATGTTGGACATAAGTTAGTATTGTTTAAGGATAGAAGATTTTTGATATTATTGATGGGATGTTATAGTAACGTAGTTTTAGAAAAATGACAACCTGCAGGACGGGCGACAGCCCATCGCTTCGGACAAGGCTGTAGGAATCGAACCCACAACCGAAGTGCGACTGGCCTTTATCGCCTACCACTGACCTACAGGAAGTCCCTGTTTAGTAGAAACTAGTTTTATTATATTAAGCAATATGATATATGAAGTATAAGTCCATTTTAGAAACCATATGTGATTAATCTCACTATAGATCGACTTATGTATATAATTTTTACTAACCTTTTGTTTGAGACAGATGGAATGACTCGTCATTCTATCACATGATCTGCTAACACTTCACGAATAACAAATTCAACTTCATTTATTTAAGAGATGAAGTGGAAATTGTTCAAGGCATGAACAATAGTGAGATTGTACCAAAATAAAGTAAGTATTTATTCTAAATCAAATTTTCAACTTTAGGGAAATGATCTTGAAAACCAAAAATGTTGTCCTAGTGATCTTATACCTGATGAATCAGATGGTACCTTATATCATCACAAATCTATGGATTTGTGATTACTGGATTTTCCATAGCCATGTTCTCTACCACTCTCCATCAGAACATGATGGTTAGATTTCTCTTCCATATCCATATTTTTACCTATGTGGAAACCCAGCGATTAGTTTATTTGGGTAATCGTTACATTTCATACATTAGTTTTTAAAGCCAAGTTTTGGTATTACTTTTTACAATGTGGGATTCTATTAAAGAAACTTTCGAATAGTAAACCATTTATAACCCCGACGAATTTCGAGGGCGAAATTCATTTTAAGGGGGGTAGAATGTAACAGCCCGAGATTTTATAAAAAATATTCTTTTTAATTTTATTAATGTCTTGTGTTGTACGCTACACCAAAAGGAGCTTGCACAACACGCATCCTTGACTTGCCTTGCATTACACGCAATCGCGACCTTCCTCGGTAGCGTGTGTAATACGCAATACCGAGTTTCACTAAACAACGATATGCTATTAAAATATTATTAAAACTAGCCGTTATGAATAGTAATAACCACTTTTTAAAATTCTGTAAATCTTATATTTCAAAATGAACTTCATTTTTGGATTCGGAGTATCGAATTTAGCCTAAGGTGAAATTTTGGTACATTTCGGATAACTTTTATATTCTGATGAATAGTGAAAATTACTAAATTATAATTAAAAAACAACTTTTTTAATCGAAATAATTAATAGTGATAAATTATTAATTTGAGTGGTTTTAAAGTATATTTAGAATATATTTTTACAATTTAATACAATGTTGGTCATTGGTTGTAATTTCACATTTAAACTAGACATAAACAAGTGTCAATCTTTTGATAGATATTGTTTCTTAAAAACACGCTATTTGTTTTAACAGCGGGATTTAATTATAAAATTAATTAATGCAACTTTTATGTTATGAATTTGGTAAAACAGACTTCATTTTTGAATTCGGAATATGAAATATAGCTTGGGATGAAATTTTGGCATTGTTCTGAAAAACATCAATTTTTGATGAATAGTGAAACTACTAAGTGGTAGTTAAAAAAAACTGAATTTTTCATAAAACTTAATTTTACCGCTTCTGTTAATGGAATTTCAAAAATTCGAGAGACACGGTTGATGTCAGTAAGTAAAATGTGGTTCAATGAGATGAAAATAATTTTTGGTGAATAGTAACTTTTTACTTTTTTTACCACGGTTAATAGTAAATAGGGTAACTAAGGGTAAATATGATATTACTATTACCCTAACACATGTCTTAATTCTATTGGAAAAGTTTAATTCGACCAAAAACAAACTTAGGAATAACATATGACCATTTAGGCCCACTTGGATTAGATTAGGACATTTATTATTAATTTATTTAAAGAAGGGTTAAAATAGTTAAAATCAAAGTTTAATAAGTAAATCATTTTTAATATGGGGTTATACATAAGATAAATTCGATTGTAAATATTCATTAGAAAGGTAAAAAGATTTACTACATGATGGTATTTTATTTGTAATTTTTAGACATCAAATAATTTAATTTATTTATGACACAATGATGATGCAGTAATTATCTTATTAATGAAATATTGACATAATTGATGTTATAAACACCAAAATAAATATAATTTGAGACTTTTGATGAATTCCACTAATTTTCTAGGTTACTATGATATATTAGTGTTGATTTAATCAACTTGGTTCGAACATATAATTCTGTTATGACTTTCACAAAAATCATATATCAAATAGTGTCAAAATTGACACAAAATAGTTTTTAAATCAAATATTATATTATTAATTGTTATTTTATTCCTAAAAATCTAAGGTTCGTCCAAATGACTTATATAAGGATATATATATTAATAATAAACAATTTGGGGTTCGTTTGGCATGTTATAGTAAGTGTATTAACCATATAGTGAAAGAAAACAAAAAGACACGGTAAAAGTTAAATTATTTAACTTAGAGTTAAATATAATTGATAAGGTTAAAATAATACCCTAAACTTGTCTAAATCTTATTGGTTGATAGGATTTCTACCCATCCCCACTTTAGCTTCGAAATAAGACCCTTTGGAACCATTATAAACCGATTTTGACTTTAATATAAAATAATATTTTGAGATATTCCTAAGGTGACCCTCTCCTCCCTTATAAAAGGACACCTCCTCCCCCTTCCTCCTCACACCAATTTGAGCACTCAAGCTCGTCCAACCTCTGCCAAAATCCCTTCTCCACTTCCCTAGAATAGTCCTAGAGGTCCTGGTCTTCTTCAAAGACCAATCTTAGTTCCCTAAGTGGAGGATTCAAAGAGGCGTTTCAAAGAAGTGGTAATAACCATTACCGATCTTTTCAATTTCTTTCTTCTTCAACCTCTTCTTCTTTAGTTGTTTCATAAAAAAGTAATAACATCAGTATTACATACATACTGATATGTTATTATAAATATGAAACAACCCTAATTCACCTTCTATCCATCCTACGGAAAAAATGAAATCACCGCGCGTGCGTACGTACGGAATACCGTCTCCACACCGTGGTGTAATCTATTTTCCACCACCACCTTACATGGATGGGTATAATGGTGTAAAGAATAACTATACATAGTTATTACAACATCATATTGATTCTGATATATTGTATAATCCACTCCAATTCAATTCAATATTTATAGAAATGTTATCATCGCTCGTGCGTACGGACGGAATACCGTCTCCACGACGCGATGAGATTCATTCTCCATGTTAACCATTTAAGAATGATTATAATGTATATATAAGAAATAATAATGAAATATATGACATTATAAAGCTACTGGATTTATGTATATATATACATATGTATGTCATCTACTTACTTCCATTTCAAGACAATAAGGAAAGGAAAACAGCGTTCATGCGTACGTACGGACTACCGTCTCCATGAACGGTGTTTTTCATTTTAATTATCTACCTATTATATATATATATACTGAATATATATGATATATAAATCATATTTTATATTCTGGAAGTAAGTAAATCATGATATAAGTAATAATGATGTCAATAACAACAAGTCAAAACACCTACGATAAATGAAACGATTTTACCCAAAACGCTTCTTTAACATGGAATTTACAAAAGAACGGGTAATATAATGTCATAAGTGAACCATATATGATATCATAACAATGAATATGATTCTTTAATAAGTCAATAGCATGATTTAAATCATTATACAGGAGGTTCGGACACTTACAAAGCAAGTCGGACCTAAGGTAAGGGAAATATCACAATTTCATTTTTATCCGAGATTGTTTATACTTTGGCATTTACTGGGGTGTATTTTATCATCCACATCCATGTTCCCTCAATATGTAATATTGTTTCCATCCACTTACAATAGTTTAAATCCAATTTTACCCTTTTGTGAGTTTTTAGTAAAGAATATGAAAGGAATCTTTTGTCGTTTTTTTCGTACGAGGTACTTTTTGACTTTTCCGACAAAAGTACGAGAAGAATGTTTTTTTTAACTTAAACGGAACGAATGGATTTTTACGGTTTTTATAAAGACTTATTTTCATTAAGATTCCTCCAAAATATTTCATGACTATTTTCAATAAAATCTCTTTCTTTTAAAATTGCATGATGTTTTGTGAAAAGAAATTGATTTTGAAGAAGAAAGGATATTTTCCTCAAGAATTCAATTCAAGTGTTTTATCAAAATTATTTTCCATCTAAGATAATAAAGGGTTCTGTCTCTATCCATATTTTTACATTGATTTGACTATTTTGTGATTGAATTATGTTTATGAATTCCTTTATCTTATATGAATGGTTTTATGATGTCATGTTGTTTAAGAATCCCATTTTTATTACATGGGTTATGCAATGATGTATGATTTATGATTATGTGGCACACATAAGAAAGGATTCATTATAAGATGGGTGGGACCTATATCTCCCTCCAATGCATTGGGTAAAGATTTTATATCTCATGAGATAGACATGGCTGAAATGGTAGGTTATACCGGTTCAGTGAAACAGGACTGAAATGAGGGTTACTCGATTCAGAAAGGGACTTTGTCCACTAAGATAGTCTTGGCAACGAGTCATGACTAACAAGAAATGATTTTCTATGATTATGTGTGCATGCCACAAAGTTTCAAGTTTCATGTTATGATTATGGGGATCTCATTTTCACTTCTATGATTTATCCCATGTTATGTAATTATGAGCTCTTTTGCAGGTTAAGATTTCCAAAAAGCTATGTTCTTATGTATATGATGTGATTGATATTTCTTTTGTTTACCCTTAATGAGCATTTGAGCTCACCCTTTTATGTTTTCTTTTCCCCAGGATATAAATAAAGGTTTATAGGTAAAAAAAAGGGAAGATCTTTATGGGAGATATTGAAGATCTTTCACCACGATTAGAAGATTACGTTCCGAGTTTCCAAAGACACTAAACTATTACGATCCTTGTGTATGTGTTTTTGTTATGTACTATGTATTCCGCAAAAGTAATGTAATGTCCATGTACGATAAGCTTCGGGTCTCTACATCACAAATCCATATCATTATTCTATGAATAATATTTTAAATCATTGAATGATTATGGAATGATACTTAATCCCATAAATAATCTTATATCATTTTAAAATTTTGTTCTTCATTCCCTTATACACATCCATTTATTTTTATTTATTGATTTATTATTAAATTATTTTTGAAATAAATGATACTATACTTTTTTTATCAATTTAATTATCATAGAACATTTATTAGGATGAGCGATGGATTTTTTTCTCATGAATGGAAAAAAGATAAAATTTTCAATACATAGTGTTAAGTAGTATAGGTTTTAGGGATAACAATTTATCTACCATATGGGGATATGAATAATATAAATTTTGGGGATATATAATTTCTTTGTATTTACTCAATATTTAGTTAAAAAATAATTTTATTTGAAAATAAAAAACATATTATTGACAATCTCATTGATCCTAGACCTATATATATATTTTTTATATTTTATATTTTCTTATCTTTATGTTTTTAAATGAGTTGGTTTGAAATTTATTCAGAAAAAATTTCATCTATAAGTTATCTTTACTTATCTCATGTTTTCTTCATTATTGAGTATTTATTTTGAGTGTATAATTACATTAAGTTTTATAAAACCAAATGGTAAATAACATTTGTATATTTTTACAGCATTAAGAAAAGTTAATAGATCCACCTCTCAGTGGATTATTGTTCTGTAAATCCATGTTTCACCTTCATTCCATTTGTTTCATTGATTGATATTTCACACAATATTAAGTATATTGTTTCAAATACTTTTAAACTAAATTTTATAAAATTTTATTTGTTTGAAAAAATTATCAAGTGTTGTTTATGTAAAAAGTTATGTTTCTAAATTCATCTCATATCAAGGGTTATCAATATATGGATCCACCACTTAGTATGAAAGATATTAATATTTGCATAAATAGTTATTTTTATTCCTTTTTTATAATTATATGTTTAAATTTCTGAATCAAGAATTTTATCTTTATCTTGAGATTCTAAAAATCTAATGGAAATATGTGTGGCATCCTCAAGTTATATTTTCATCATTTTCAAATAATTTTTAAAGGGTTTTGAATATGACAACTAAAATGATTGAATGAAAATAAATCTTATATTTCACAGTTCTTCCAATTAGATAAAGTCAAGAAAAAATTTCAATTCCCTATGGAAATCATAAATTTAGTTCCAGAAGAAAAAAATATAATTTCAATACCAATGAAACGATTGTAATATAATTATTTATGCAATTATTTTTTTGGTCCAAAATATCCTCTCATATCTTACTATGGATCAATACATGTGGAGATATATTGATAAAAAATTTACTGATCAATTGATCATTTAATCTATAAGGAATAAAAAAATATGGAACATTATTAGGAATAAAAAAGTCCAGAAATTAATACCAATATTTATAAACATTAACTAACAAATCAAATTATTAAAACATGTGAAGCATGTAAAAGACAAAGAAGTAGTGAAAGTGATCTATCATCTTTTATTTCAAATGTCACATGTGTTGTAGCCTATCTATTATCTAATGAAATATTTTTTAATTTTTATAATCCTCATTTTTATAATTATTCACTACTGGAAAATAACTCCTTTAACGTTAATTATTTTTAACATTTAACAACTGTTTAAAATGAATATAAATACAATCGATGTTAAAAGTATCGTTTTAATGTTGATTATTAAAAATTGGAGTGGAAAATTGATTTCAACATCATTTATTATAAAAAACTTTTAAATATTTATTAAATATAGGTATACTCAGTCTTCCAACAATGGTTATTATAAAACTGATGTTGACATCTTGACTAAATATAAATATTGGGATACCTTCAAAGTTAGTTATTATGAAAAATGATTTTGAAACAAAACTATTTTTTTTAAATATATTTTAAAATACAATATCCCATTCCCTATAGCCAGAAATCCAGTAGTGCATGGAACATAAAATAGTAAAAAAATAGATAAAACTCAATCAATACTTTTCTTCAACATCATTTACCAAGATAATACACATATAATAACATACATTTAATTTTTTAAGGAATGATTCTGGTTTTAAAAATTTGAAAAAATAATAGTTTTTATAAATATTAGATCATTATCAATTATATAATTCAAAAAAGAAAAATAATATCATTATAATGTAAAAATTCGTTAAAATAATCAGTAAAAAGATGATGTACTGAGATAAAAAAATAATCTATAAATGAAAAAATACACCACCAACATTGAAATTAAATAGAATTAAAATCATAAAATAAGAAAATAATGTGAACTATAATTAATAAATGACATGAGTATGCATAATATTACTAATTAATTCAAAAACCATTGGTAAAATTGCATATTCAAAAAAAAAATAAAAACAATTGACAATCATTTTACTATGCTTTTATGAAAATTATCTACCACTTACACCATTTTGTTTCTGTGAGGAAAAATCAATAATAATATAACATTTAATTTTTTAAAAAATAATTTTAATAATTATAAGCACATAAAATGTTAAATTTATATGTAGATCATTACTGCTGTTCATAATTGGGTTTAGAATCCATTTCTTAAATTTTGAATACAAACCTATTTTTTCCAAGTGTAAATAATTTTAAACAATTTAATAAATGAGTTTTAATAATAATATTGTACATTAAGTCATTCTGATCAAATAATATACTATATTGATATGAAGTTTTTTTATATACGTCTCATGTTAATAAATTATTGGTTTAATATAGTTTGATGGTATTATAAATTTTTCCATAGTTTTTTAACATAGAAAACTCATTTTTCTCTTTAATAATAGTTTTAAATTGAAAAACTATACTTTTAGTCATTTAAACCAAACCAAACATTATACATTAGAGCATTTCATTCATATAAATCAAATATTAATCAATAATCTATGTGTTACATTTTCTCGTGGATTTATTTTTTTTCGTAGTTTTTAGTGTGTTAAATATTTTTTTTATCATTAAAAGAACTTTTTTAAATGGAATAAACATATTCTGGTTATTCTGACCAAACCACATATTACATTAACACATAGTTTGTTCGGACAGGTTAGATATTAATGAACAATAATTTTCCTACACTTTTAACACAATAAAATGTCATTTTCATTTTTTTTAGTGTGTGATAAAAAATTTTAACTTTGAAAACAATTTTAAATTTAAAAGTAATACTTTTCATTTTATAACCAAATAAAATTATTAATTGATGTGTGGTTTATTTTTATATCAAATTTATTGAGAGATAATTATTTTCATAAACTTTGACATTAACCAAATAATGTTTTATTTATTTGAGCATGTGATACATTTTTGAACTCTAAAACATTTTTTACCTGATAAGTGATAATATTTTTCATTTTGACCAATGTGTATATCAAATTGATACATGAATTATTTATACATATCATATATTAATAAAAAAAATTCTAATAATTTTCACTAATAAAATATCATTTTATCCATTTAAGTGAGTAAAACATGTTTTCAACATTAATTTTTTTTAAAAAAAAATTAAACACACACTTCTTGTGATTCTAACCAAATTGAATGTTAGATTGATGTAAAGTTTATTCCTAAAGGTCAAAAAATAATCAATGATTATTTTCATAAACATTTTAAAAAATGATTTTATTTTCCTATATTGACATGACCCAATCATAGAAAGAATATAATATACATAAATTATAATATTTAAACATTATATCTCCCAAAAAACACAAAAATACATAATCCAAAGGTTTAGTGTCCTTATATATTAGTTATATAAATGTGTTATTACACATTATTTCTTCAACATATCCCACAAAACTCTACACACGTGACTTTATTATAAACATAATCCTATATGTAATATTCCTAGGAAATGAGAATCATAAGAATGAGTAAGATGAAACTTTTATTGAGAGAAAATATTATCAATAATTCATAAAGGGTTTTATCATAATCATTAGAGAAAAGACAAACATGGAATAAATATAAAATTTAAAAGAACTTGGAATCATAGAAAATTTCCTTAATTCATGATTAAAGGGAACATAACATCAAAGGAATCATCATAAAATTATACATATAACATGGAATAAGAATTCAGGAGCATGAGATTATAATCATTAGCCATGATGAATAGATTAATCATCTGAAATAACATAAAATTGTGGAAACAATAAACAAAGAAATCATAAAAATGTGAACATAGATAATAAAAATAATGTTCTTTTATAAATTTATGATAAAATTTAACCGAAATCACTCCCATGTATAAGGTTGTGATAAAATCAAACCACATTCATGACAATGTATATAGTTGTGAGCAAATCTTACCGTAATCATTACCACACATTGCATCGTTAACTTATGTGATATAAAACATTACCAAATTCATTGGAAATATATATTAGACCCACCAATTAAATAAGGATAAAATATAAATTTTTGTTACATATGAAATCAATTATACATTTTATCATGATGAAAACCCATGTAAAAGAGATTGGTTATATAACATTTTCAAATGATATCACATAAGATGAAAGAAATAATTGTTTCGATTGATTCAAAAAATTTCATCACCCATTGAAAATATATCATACTATAAATTAAAGGTTAATTAATGAAACATAACCACATAAGAAATAGATATTATTTAGATATATAGAAAAATGGATGTGAAATCATAAAAATATTTTTCGTAAAACATTTTTATCCTTTTTTATAATAAGATGAAGTTATAACTCACTTTCAAAAATAATTTTCGCAATGGTGATAAGAAATATTTTTTGAAAACATAATTTTAAAATAATATCAAATAATATTAATTCAAAAATAAATAATGTTCAAGAAAATAAATATGTAGTGGAAGATACAAACTTTTCAAAAATGAAAAGAAATTCCTTTTTAAGATTGTAGTCAATTTTAGCGATTACCCACATCGGTGAATGTGTAATAAAATTTCGTTTAGTATATAGACGGAGATAAATATAAATATTATAAAATATAAAACATATTTAGATTTAAAGATAATAAAACAAATCATCAGTGGTAATAATGATTATGGATATGGATGAGAAAGAGCTAATAGAGATGATAGAAGTTATTCTAAACAATATAATATTTTCATAAAGAATGAAATCCATAAAAGAAGAAATTTTTTACATGAATAGTTAATTTTAAAATAGATAAATATAAAATACCATAAATATAGAAAAATGGATGAATATAAAAAACATAGAAGAACGTATCCATATTATAAATAATTTGACCTAACGAAATGGTAATTAAGTAAACAAAACCCTTTCCTTGGATTCTTGATTGGTTGAACATGATATAACCTTCCATATATTCAAAAAATTTATTATTATTCATATATATATAAGAAAAATATTTTAATTTATTTTAATTTATATAATTCATATATAATTTTATGTTACTTATTTACCAATCATTGTTTGTTAAAAATAATAATCTATTGTTAATTGCCCAATTTTTTTATTCTAGTTTTGGTATGGGTGTTCAGATCTTTGATCATTGAATATTTATTCATTAGATTTATAATGGTCATATATGTCACATATGTTTGAATGATGTAGTTATAAAGAACAATGGTTATTTTTCAGATGTTATGATGAATTTTGTTAATGATAAGTTACGATCCTTTTTTGTGAATTTAGATTAATTAAAAAAAATTGATTTTAATAATGTATATATTTATATATATTACTCTTCAGGAATTATGAAAACACATTAAATTCATTATTATTATATAAAATTAAAATTATTTAATTTTATTAATCATTTATGATATAAACATTTTTGCATCGTTCATGTCGGTGGTAGAACCGACCCAAAAAAGAACGCATTATAAAGAATGAATGAATAATAAAATGTTATTTCATAACTATAATACAACCTTTATAGAATAATAGTGTTTTAAAAATCATGTAATTAATGTTATAATTTATATTTCATAAAATTTAGATGACAAATATTAAGAATAAATGATTAGAAAATAGATATTAGTTAGTTGAAGACTTGAATCATGTCTTAAAGAGCCTCGTAGAAATGAAGAATTTGGTAATAATTTTGAGAATATTATACTAAATGCGAGATATGATCTTTAGTTAGAGAATATATTCATTTATGAAAGGGTAAATTTAGGTAAATATTTTATTTGAGGTGGGTGCGGGGTCCCTTTATTTGTGACTTTGAGTGATATTTTTTCCATTACACATTCCTTAATGAATAATAAATGAAATTTAACATGGAAAATTAATCCAAAGAGGAAAAATAAGGGATATAAAATAATTAAAGTATAATCATTCCCTCATATACTCATTTATAGATATTTTTTGTGATATTTTAGGGACTTTACCCCTTAATTTAACACTTTTAACTAATTTCACCATTAAAGTAGTAACTCAATTTTTTCCTCTGTAAATTATTTTTATGAATAAAAATGAAATTGAACTTATTACATAATTTTTAATTGATAATTAAAAATATAAAGTATATTTATTAGATTCAATTTCTAAAATTTCTGAAAATTAATTCTCATATATGAATACATAACACATAAAAACTATTTTTTTGTAAAAAAATTTTTTAACTAAAAATTAAATTTATTATTATTCTATGAAAAGTAATAATATTTAGATGAATGTTAGTTTATTATATATATATATATATTATCAATAAATTTCCTTAAAATATTTATTTGGTAGTAATTAATATAATTAATTTTTAAAAAATAAATCACACATAAAAAACATTTCTTTGGAAAATCCCCCTTTTAAAAATTAAATGATTTTATTCCTAATTCATTAAAAAAATTATTTATTTAATAATCATTAATTTAATTTTATCAATTAATTTTTGTTAAAAAACATTTCTCGTTTAAATAAATACAATATTTAAATTAAATCTTTTATAAATTCTAACTGTATAAAATATATGTAATAATGAATATATATATATATATTATTTATTACATTAAAAATTACATGTTTATATCATCCTAAATTATACTTAAAACACACCTCAAGATATCTATATAATACCTTATTTCAATATAATAAATGGTGGTAGTAGCGGGTGTTGATTCCACTTGCATGGATATTGTCGTGATTTCAATGAGCTTGAACTTCTCTCATAGATGATTTCTATCAACCCATACCTGTAAAAGTTCAGCTTGGGCTTCGTTGTGGGAAAATTATAGTAATTATACCTCCATTACAATTTTGAAAAATTATCATTATAAAAAAATTATTTTACTTTATTCCATTGATTCCCCTATTCGCATAGATTTCATAATTCATTTACATTTATTTATACCCGCTAATTCAACGTCTAGTTAGAAAACTACTATTAATAAAATGCTATTTATAATTTATCTCAATAAATTTTAATGAGATTAATGATGATATCAATATCTATATAATCCTAGTGATCATATATATAATTTCTATATTACATTCCAATATGTAGCCTTATAAACTTCATCAGAATCACTCATTTTATTTTCTAATTTCAGTTACAAATGTATTTTTCATATTTTTAATATATTGTATTATTTATATAACCACTATTAATGGTATGGTCATTAAGAATGATCTAGATGATGACTATTTGAATCTTGTTTTATTTTTATTTAATTTTTTCGTTTATTCCTTTTTAATCATTATATTCTTATTTCATTCACCCTTCTTATAGTTTATTTCATTTTGATTATAATTCTGTACCTTAGTGAAATAAAGAATTTTTTTTATCTTTTATGTTTTATGTTTTATATAAAACATGCTACCATTGATTTAAAGGGAAATTTAGTATTATAAGTTTGGGGTGTCACATTCTACCCCCTTAAAGGAATTTTTCTTTCAATTTTATCTTACTCAAATGAAAATAATTGAGGATTCTTTTATTTTATAACATCTTTAGTTTTTTATATAGATTCCTCAAACGTATGATTTCTTAATATAACTTTTACTATAGGGGTGGTCTTATTTCACAACACTTTATATCTTAAATATAAGATCTGCACCAGTTTTTCATCATAAGAGATATCATATTCCAATTGTACAACTTTTTAGATCAGTACATATGATATATCTGGTATGTAATTCCTTAAAATAGATACATAAAACACATCATGCACATGTGAGAGGTATGAATGTAATGCTAATTGATAAGATAAAAATCCCTATATTATCAATAATCTTGAAGGGTCTTATGTATCTAGTTATCAACTTTCCCATCTTCTTGAATCTCGAAACACTCTTCATGGAGATATTTAAATGAATACTTTATCATGAACTTCAATATCCAGATATCATCTATGATTATCAATATAGATATTTTTTATAAATTTCACTAGATTGATAAATTGAGGATTTTCTTGAACCATTTCTATCATCTCTTAAACAAGATTAGGTCATAATAGCTTCATCTCTATAACATCATCCCAATATGTTATATATATTAATATCTTCCCATATAGATCTTCTTATGTATCATTTTCAATACTAGAGTATAAATTATTATTATATGATAAATCAACTAAATGAATGTTTAATCTCAAATTCCTTTTAAATCTATATAGAAAGATCATAGAATATTTTCCATTGTATGAATGGTCCTTTCAAATTGACCATAAATTTTAGGATGATAATATATGTTAATGTTTAACTATATATTTAATTCTTGGTAAAAAAATCTCCAAATTTTTGATGTAAAACTTGGATATAAATCATATACAAATTAAAGTGGTATTCCATGAAACCTTACCAATTCCTAAATGTATAAATTGGATATTTAATCAATTGTGAATTACTTGTGAATAAAAATAAAGTTTCAAAACTATTTTATTTGATCTAGCATGACCCAAATGAAATTGCTTCCATTAAAAGTCTTAGGAAGACCGATTAAAAAAAATGGTAATTTTCTCCCATTTCTATAGTAGTAGAGTTAAATTTTTCATCATACTTTATATTTTTTATGTTAAACCTATACTTACTATCATAAAAATAATCATGATATATACTTCATAATCCCCCTCTTCATGTTGTCCAAAAAAAGTTTTTCTTAATATCTCTATATATCTTTGTGATTCTTGGTGAATAGAGAATAATGAGGTATATAAATCATCCAAAAGCTTCTTATTCATTTTTATTATTTATAGGTAACATATCTAGTTTCCAAATATTATAACTCCATTTATATCGAGGTTGAACTCTAGGACATTTGATACCTTATTCTGTAGCTCCATATAATCTTTATGGGCCTCCATGATCTGCAGAAGAATGGATGGTTAGAAAATTATCTAAGAAAGGAAGGATTTTATGCCTCCCTTTATGATTTCCATATCCATTCTTTGAATATCCATAAATTATTGGTACCTTTCAATCCTCACTAAGGGCTGGGTAATATAATCCCTTCCACTCCGACCATTAACTTCCTTGTTTTCATCCTTTGATGGTAATGTATTGAGTAATTATATTCTTTAATTAACTCTAACCATATAATCTATTTTATGTTAAACTCATATATGTGAATATATACTTTAATTACTTTTTATCTACATATATATAAAAATTTTAACCATAGAGACAATACCACTATATCATTATTATAATAATTACCCCAATTAGATCCAAATAATGAGTTGTATAATTTTTATTGTCAATTTTTAATTGATGAGAGAAATTATATATTACCCTGTAATTATGCATAGGGACACATGTTAATCCCTTTTTTTAAGTATCACATTGTAACTTACCCGACCATGAGGCCACTCGACAAATTCCTAGACCTGGTTTAACAACCAGGCCTTAGTAACTCCTCCCCATATGAAAGAGGCTTCCAACTAGTAGTGGGGGTATAAGTTAGTACTATAGGGAGACTATACACCCTATGTAGAGTGTGCAATAAGAGGTAAAATAACCAAGTATCAGACATCCATGATAAACACCAACATATTCCCGATAAATATAACATCGAAATCAAAAATAATAAGCAATGTAGACGTAGTAAAGTCATACAATGATGATCACCCACTAATTAGATCACATGTACAGATAAAGATAGAGTAAAATTTTCAAATAAATGTGTATAAGGATATACCACATCCATAAGACTCTATTAAATCATATTCCCATATCACATCCTAGCTATATAGCTGACTGATCTGACCCAAGGCCTCATTCCAACCAGAGCTCGCAATATGTGAGAGTTTTTCTCGGGTATCTAAGTTTCATTGACTACCATGCATAGTGTGAGTACATAAATCAGTAGGGAAACACCAACACTATCCCATATATAACAAGTATACATAGTGTATGTGCAGGAGACATCCTATAGATAAATAAATAAATGTTGAAATAAAATATAAATAAACCACCATTTATATCTAGGTCCCATGTACCAAATCAACCATACCTACATCGACTAACATTAGAGTGTCTATAAGAATCTCACATAATCATTCCTCCAATAAGGTAATAAACTATATCCAACGAATAAACCTAGTCATCCTTATGAGTGGAAGAAAAAACAAAAATATTTTTTTCAAAGGCTCAAAAACTAGATCTTAGGAATCCAAGGCATCTCTTTAAACTCTATATTAATGTATTGAATCCATTTAGAAGTAATCATAGGTAATCTATGATCATTAATATCTTTTAGGTCACTATTATAATTGGATGGATCACAGGAATCACGTTCATCACAATTATAAATAAGTAGTTCCATAGGTATGACTAGAAATATCCATGAGGTTTACCTATGTATCTTAGAATAATAATAATAATAAAATCTCTAAGCTCGGACAGATATATTCTGGAAATTATTGGCATCCTAGTGATCTGGGGAATCTAGGGTGTCACATGTAACACTGATTTTGAATCATGGTGCTTAGTGTATTCCTACATAGCTCAAAAGTTGGATAATAGTATGTACATTTCAGAATCCATAATAATTTCATCACGTTAGTCATATCACACCAGTTTTATATGAGGCTAAAAAACAAAATCCTAGGAAGTATCTCTCTGAATCCAGAATTTCACTATCACATCGCATCAGGCCTATCGGTCTGGTCCTTGGAAGCACATATGAGAATCTTTCAAGGCATAAAATATAAATAAGTGAAATTAAATATACTATATAGGTTTTTGATGAATTTATAAACTTATCACCACTATCCACGTCCCCTCAAGGTCATGTCTTTAGTGCACGTTATAATGTGACACCGACTACCATCTCTACTCATTCTCATGTCCACCCTATCACCTAGGATCACAGTCATATGGAACCTACATGGGTCCCCTAGGACACATCAAGGTATCCCTGGGATCTATGGAAATTCACAATAGGAAATTGGAATTAATCCCATTACATTTCCCATGTTTCTTAAGCTGACCAGAGCTCCCAACCTATCGACCAGTCTTTAGACGGTTTAACCAAACAAATAATCTCATACTAGTGGGAGACGAACACTCACAAAATGATCATCTCAATGAAATATAAGGATCAAGGGTATATCATATGGCCATTACCTTGGTCATGAATAAAAATTCACCAGGTCTAATCAATATACTCATCTATTGGTGGTTGATATGTCCAACTAGTGCATGGGGGTCAGTTGTGGCCCTTGACACCTTGTGCAGTTCAACCATATGATTTAATTATTATTAACTGAATTATTTTTTGAAAATATTCCAACCACATAAATTTTAAATTTTACATAGTTCACAAGAATATATTTAAATTCATAATACCATAGGGTAAGGACAAGGACCACCGACCTAAATCCAAAGTGATTCCTCTTTTTAAAATAGCATGACAGCTCTTGTCGAGGCTCTCCAATCCCATATGGCCATTGTCTAAAATACCTGATGCCTTATGTCATATTCAAAACACAAAAATAATTAATTTTAATCAAATATTAATTAATTAAAAATAAATTATTTTAAATAATTTTACATTTTAGTATAAATAGGATAAAAACCCTAAAAGATCATAGGCCAACCTTGTCGCACTGGAACCACGACAAAACACACAAAAATGGTTCAAACCACAGCCTCATTATAGGAAAAATACCAAGAACAATACAATATTTATATTACTAATTTATATATTTAATTTTCTGAAACCTTATGAAATACCAAACAATGATGTACCTTATTATAACCACACACAACTTCAGCCAAATTCCATCTCAAGATATACCCAATGTAAGTAGACTAAAATCCAAAATGGGTGATGAAATTTAAATTATTGATTAAATATAATTTAAAAAAAAATTATATAAATCAAATTGGTGAATTACTTCCATCAAAATGTTATGCGATAGAAGGAATATGTCATCCAAGGAACACCTCTACACAATCCAAGCGAAATCCCCATGGTACTCATCAAATTCTATGATTCTTTAGTGGAATAAAAACTAAATCCCAAAAATGATAAAAATGAAAATCAATAAAATATTAGGAGGATATTAATAGATGTATCAAAAGGGAATGAAACACCATAAATTTTTATAAAAATTATAAATAACCCCACAAGTATGAAGGGTCAAGTGAAGAAGAAAGAAGGAGTGTACTGCTAACCTTCATACCATTCAAGAGAGGAGAATAGGTGAGGGAACATTTAAAAACTATTTGAGAAAAAATTAATTTTACACCATTTAATGGAAATTGACAGGTCAATGGCATTTGGAAGTAGTAGCTACTTTTTCTAGACTCCACTAGTCGTCATGTGGTTTGCTGCAACCTTGGATGGAGTAGCCACACTAACCCATCTCGGGGATCACATGAGCCCCCATGATGCCTTCCAAACCTCATTCAAAGAAAAAAATTCATCCCTTATGGGTTATAATAATTAGAATTATAATATTAATGCCAATTAAAAATATAACCCAAAAAATTTCAAAAATTTAAATCCCTAATAATTTTCAAACATCTATATGGACATAGGGATTTATAATCTCTCGACCATAATACTTATCATCCTAAAGATGTATTAGTGTAAAAAAACACATGACCTACCTCAGTCACTAATACTTGTTTAAATAGTCAAATTAAACCATTAAATTATCAACATGCTTCATGAGTAAAACTCTAAATATAAGGCGTTGAGTTCTAAAAATCCAAATTTAATGCTCATATCATCCTGAAGTATCACAATAGAACTCTACAAAGACTGTGTGTACCGATAAATACATGAATCATAATATAATTAATAATCTAAATTATAGTTTTCCCCATCCTAGAAATTATCTTATGAAGACCAATTTTGAGGCACGATGCTTCCCACCATCAGAACCACATATTGAAAAACCCTTCTTGAGTACTTTTGGTTTAACATTCTAGACTCTATAAACCTAGAGTCGGTTGTTATTGTAAATTATTAGTATAAAGTAACACAGTTCTTAAAATATTTAATAGTTTATTTGTCTTATAAGACCATATATATACATAAATTACACTTTAAAAACATATTATACAACATTAACATATTGTGATAACATGAATATCCCTTCAATCATATCTCTGAAAATTACACATAGTCCTCCAAGAGGTTTCATATGGAAAGGAATTTTTTGAGAGCTTATATTATTAGTTAGGATTATCATATAAATTATTCTTACATAACACATAAATGGAATATTAGATATGTAAAGAATAATTGAACTAAATGAGGTCATAATCAACAAAAACAAGATAATGAGATATACCTAACAATAAATGTAAACATACATAACAACAATAACTTATCTCTTACAGGTGGAATTCATAATATTGAACATAAAAAAATTATTATGAAGGAATTATTCTAAGAAACTTTAAATATCATTAATACTACAGTCAAGACATTATCCTATTATGGGAAGATGCATACACTAAACTGGTAATCCATGGGGTATCATCAAAGTAACATAACATTCCCATATCAAAAAGAGATATATAATTGAAAGGGTACTATAAATGTGGTATTTTATCCCTATAAGATATTAATTGGATTCAAAAGATTGTATTTTTTGGAGACTAATGAAATGGTAGGATAAATCCTTCATCATGATTCATTAATAGCGTGTAAATATTCCAAAGCATATCGCTCAAAAGTGTCTCCCCATGTGTGCAGTCTTAGGATAATTTATTGTGCTTTAGGGTGATGATTGATTCAATTATCGAAGAACCATTTTTAGTGTGATTAACCCTAAGTAAATCTATTCCACAACCACATCCACTTGTTAGTATCTTGATAGGGATGTATTTTCTTGGTCGTTGCACTCACTTTTACTTTACCAATACATAAGATGATTTTTACACCATGGAAAAGGAAAATCTTGAATAAAAATAATATGAGAGATGTATACAAATATATACTTTTAAATCAATTAAATATTATGTGTAAAATTTAAAATATTATTATATGGAAATTAATGTAACACAAATAAAAAAATAGGTGGTGATTATAACCTAAGTCCCAATTAATAAAAATTAGGATGAAAAACCCCCACTTATGGAAAGTGTAGAAATTAAATCATAACTTATTATAATAAAGGGATTAAACATGATCTTAAAAAAAATTAATAAAGTAATTTCATGATATAAATTTTCAAATCAGTATTATATGCAGTACATAAAGGAAAATAGGTGCATAATTAAAATTATGTCTTAATTAGAGTAATTTTAGATTAAAAACCCTTAGCACTTATCCTAAACTCCCTGAGCATACATTAAAATATTTTATCAAAAAAATAGCATCCATAATAAATTAATTAAAAATAATAATAATATCCATTTTCATCTATAATCTTCATATATAGTTATTCTCTACATGAATTCATCTGATTTTCTACATCAGTGTTTATAGTTTAGATCATTTATATAAGTTTCACAATAGTAGTGTTCATATTCATTCAAATGTGTATTATTAATAGGTCATTAACTTCACAATTATTTATAATATATAATAATTTATGATGTTTCAAATCCCATTCATGGTTTTTTTATTTATTATCCTGGAAGATGAAGTCGATAATAAACATGTTTTGGTGAAATTTGATGAATGAAGGGGGTTTCCTGGATGAATAAATTAGCTATTGATATAATATCTCTAGAAAAAAATAATTATTGAAAAATTTATATCATATTATATCATTAAATATGTTCTCATAATATCCATGACATAAATGTATTGTATTTATAATGTAGGTGGCTAAACTGGCCCAATCATGAACCTACCATGAATAGTAGATGATTTTGAGATGCTTTTGTTTTAATATCATTATAATAGGTTTTTTATGAAATTATTTATTGTTAATTGGTATTATATATCTTAATTATAAGTAATTATAAGATTGATTAATGGATATGAACATGTTACAGAACCTGAATAAAATATTTTCTTCTTAATACACTTATTTTAAAAAAACTAAACAAAAAATGATTTTTTGTTGGTCATATCATAAATAGGATCTTGAGTCTGTCACAAAATAACCTTAATGATATCATAAAAATAAAATTTACCCTTTAATATTATCCTTATATCCATACTTTTAAGTAGGTGTAGAAAAACAAAACACATTATGTCTTGGAGGTGGTAGTCCGTATAACACATTTTCAATGATTGTTTTTCATAATGGGTAGTGTATATGAATAAATAATGATAATAAACATAATATAGTGACATTAAAGTATATTAATGTTAATAATATAATTATTTTATCAATTATATAATAAATATTGAAGCATATAATTAATAAGAAAACTAATTATTTGGTAATACTCATGCCAGGGACTTGATTTTTCCTTAAAAATATCCTTGAATTTTAATGGGAGGAGTGTCTTGAAGTGGTAAAGATTCCCCTCTTTAATAAGTGAAGAGAATGGTTTTTTGGGGAACAAATTTATAATTTTCAATGGTTCAAAAATTGGATAAAAGTGTATGGTACACATGTATTGGTCAAGAAAAATTTCAACTATTCAATCCAATGTATGTTTTTAAAATATTTTTGGACTTTTACTCTAGGTTAAGCTCAATTTACCACAATTAATTTTACCATGGTAATTATTTTATAATATTAGTAATTAATTTTAATGGAAAATAGTAAGATTTACCATTTTATATAATTTTATTCTTCTAATTTTAGATATGAAAATACATTTTATCATATAAAATTTATAAAAATGTGAAAGTTTGAATATAAAATAAATGAAATTAATCACATAAAATAAATATAGATAAATAGAATTTTATACTTTTCATTTATATAAAATGTAAAATTATTTTGAACGTGTATTTTAAGGACCTATATTTATTTATTATAAAATAAAAAAAGGATACGAGGATTTTAAGGAAACTCCAAAATGAATCTCCCTTAAAAATACTTGATTCAATAAAAATACAAAAAATACTATATATATAAAATTAATATTATAATTAGTTCTAAAAATAATTTCCATGAGTTTTCAAAGTTCAAGTAATATTGTAAAATGTGTAATATTATTCATAAAATTTATATTTTATTACTTGAAATGGTTTCTAATTTTTTTCCATTTTTATATAATAATAAATTCATAAAAATAATAGGTTTTGTGGTTAAAAATAATTCAACTAAAAATATACCTTTTTATAAAAACAAAGAAAATTTATACTAAGATAATTTCTGATATTATGAATTCAAAAATGGAATTAGATTGGTAAATTTCAAATTATAAATTTTAACTTTTAAATTAATTTTTGAATAAAGTCTCTTTAAAGGGTGCATTTGTGAAATAGTTCATGATACAATATTTATGTGAAATATTAGATTTTCAGGTGTTACATTATCCCACCATAAATAATTGTATCCTTAAAATCGGGGTATATATCAACTATTGAAAAAAGTGGATACTTCTCCCTTATATCTTTTTTAGGATCCCATGTTTCCTCTCAGAGTTTGTGATTTCTCAAAAGGATATTCACAAAATGAGTTGTAATATTTTTCAATAGTTTCTATCTAATGTTAATAATATGGACATACTCATCATTATAAGATAAGTCAAACTCGTAATATATTCCCTTACATGTTAGAACATGAATTGGATCCAGAATGTATTTCCTCAATAATAAAACATGGAATACATTGTGTGCATTAGAAATGTTTGGTAGTATATACAAGTGGTGATCTACTAACCAAATTATTTCTAATATTTCAGAAGGAACAATGTACCTAGGGGTTAAATTTAAATTTTTACCAAATATTTTGACTAACTTTTGTGGTGTATCCTTTAGGAATAAAATACCCCGAACATGAAATTCTAAGTCTTTCCTTCAATTATCTACATAGTTATTTTTCCTTCTTTGGGATACTTTAATGTGATACTGAGTAATTCACAATTTAATAGTTGTATCCTCTATAATATCTAGGTAAAATAACTCTCTCTCTATATCTCTCCAAATTCTTCCAAATAGGATTGTGTACAATACATCTTCCCATATAATGCTTTGTATAGTGGAATCTGGATGCTTGAATGGAAACAATTATGGTGTATAAATACCACCAATGGAAGATACTGATCCCATATACCATATAAGTCAAGAGAACATGATTTCAATTTTTATTTAAAAGTTTGAATAGCCCTTTCTAATTTCCAATCATTTTGGGGACATTATGAAGTTCTTAAAAGTATCTTATTGTTGAGAGACCTTTGAAGAATGTTCTAGAATTTCTATGCAGACTGCCGATCACAATATGGTATAGTTGATAGAGTTTCACTATCAAGACCTGTGGTTTTATTTATATATATATATATTCTAGGAACTGAATTGGTGGATCTTCTATTATCACTAATAAATGAGATAAATTTGTAAGATGACCGATGACGACCCATATAACATTTTTTTCCTTATATTATTTAGGAGTCTAGTGAAAAATTATTTTATAACATTTTCCCACTTCTATATAGGTACTGGAAAATGTTGCATGAACCCCTTAATATTATCTTTTATCCTTTACCTACTTTCAAACTATGCACTTAGAGACAAAATCAACTATTTACGACAATATTTTATCCCACTAAAAATGTTTTATTAAATACATATACATATTTTTTAACCAGTGTGTGTAAGAATTTTGAGATATATGATTCATCTAACATTATCTTCTTAAACTCTCATATGAATATAAAACATATCATCTTTCCAAACATTTATAGTCTGTCTTTATAGATAAATACTATCAATCACCCATTATTTAATGATTTAATATTCATTTGTGTATTCAAATCATTATATTAGTACTCATATATACTTTCTTGTATTGAAGGTTTATAAATTTATTTTAAAATAAATTATGGTTACCCATTCCTAGAAATCACAATATAAATCTTTATTAGATCAACATATATGTGATACTTGTTAATACTAATCATGGTTAGAACCGCATGGTCTCTCCTACTTAATGCAGCAACAACCATGTTTTCCTTCTGAGGGTGGTAGTGTATCAAGATATCATAGTCCATGAGTTGTTCCAACCATCTCATATGCCTCATGTTGATCCATTTCTAAGAGAAGATATACTTCAAAATCTTGTGGTCCATATATATCTTGAATATTTGACAATAGAGGCATCATATCAATATTTTCAAAGTAAATATTACATTTTCCATCTCGAGGTCATTATTTGAATAATTCCTTTCATTGATTTTCAATTTTTTTGATGCATATGAAATCACTCTATCATTATACATAAGTTAACATCCAAATCCATTTTTCTATTCACCTTTAAAATTAAAAATTCTTAAAAATCATAGATTTAATAATGGTGAAATTATCAGTATCTTATTAAACTCATCAAAAATATACTTAAAATTCACTGACCATGTTAATTTAACCCATTTACATGTTAACATGGTTAACAATTGTCCAAACGGGTGAAATATTGAAAAAACCCATTTATGGTAGCCTATAAATCCTAGAAAAAATTGGAAATAAATTTTCTTATTGGTTTACGCCATTCTTTGAATAACATTTTCTTTAATGTGTCAACTAGTTTCTCATAATTTTAGATAATGTGGGTAATAAAAGAAACTTCATTGAGCTAAATTTTAGACTTATTATACTTCCCATACAATTATTTTTTATGAGGGTATTCAGAATTATTTTTAAATAACCATCATGATATATATAGATATTATATTATATCAAGATATCATCAATTGGTACCCCTAATATTTTATAAATATACCTCTTGAATACTCTATTAATTGGATCCATAAATATATAAGGTGAATTAGTCAATACCAAAATTCATTACTATGAACTCAAATTTTCTATACCTTTTTCAGAATGTTGCCTTTGGTATATCATACTTATTCACCCTCATTCGATGATAAACATAGTAAAGATAAATCTATGAAAAGTATTGGAATCCTTGTATTTGATCAAATAAATCATCAATGTGTGTAAAATTATAATTATATTTATAGTGATGGAATTGATCTCCTAATAATCTATACACAATCCGACAAACCCATCCTTATTTTTCATGAATAAAATTAGGGCTCCCCATGGTGAAACACTAGGGTATATAAATACCTTATCGCTCAACTCCCACAACTATTTATTTAAGACTATGAACTCTACTAGTTCCATACTATAATTATTCTTATATATGGGTCTTACATCAATAATCAGTTCAATGGAGAACTAAACTTCATTCTCTTGTTGATGATCGGACAAATATTTTGGAAAAACATTAATGAATATTTATACCAAGGGTATATCCTCTATTTTTTTTAAAACACCCTTATCTATATATCAAAATTGATATTCCTCTTTACCTAGAATTAAATTAATGAAATATACTAGTGCTGGATCCAGACATGATTTAAATGTTGAATTTTCCCCACTAAATAAAATATAATGCAATTCACCTTCATGAATCACAATCTACTTCTCTTGGAAATATTTTTTTTCATTATACAATGAAACATGATCTATATTAAGGATCATGTAAAATTCAAACATAAAAATAATAACCATTTTTTTATATAGGGTATTCCCATTAATCATAAATGGAACTATTTGACCTGTATTAATTTTCATAAGGCTGTTAAATTGGATTATTAATTGATAAATACCTTACTAGGGTGATAGGATAATATCTAATGTTTTTTAAAACATAGAAGACATAAATAGTGTGAAGATACAAAATCAAATAAAAAATAGCTTGCTTTGAGGAAATAGTCAAAGTACCTACCACTACATTAATAGGAACCTCAACTTGACATATGGAAACTGAAAATTATTGAACTTGTTTGAATTGATTGTTTCGAGGAAAATTACATTATCATTTGGGTTATTGATTAATATAATGTCCCTTATCTAGAATGTTAAATCCTTGAACATAAAAATATTATACATTTCCCTTATATTGGTGATCTTGAAAGAATTTTTCTCCACCTTTGTAATAAACTCTCATTCCCTTCCTCTAAACTCCAGGGTGTTTCTTTCCATAGTTATTACATGAGGGGAATACAATTATTCATTTCTTCTCTTTAGATGTATTGTTATTCACATGATTCTCTACCAATCTTGTATTCTCATGATTTCCTATGAATATTTACATCCCATAGGATCCCTTTTCTGTATTTATATTTCTTTTGACAGTATCCTCATATGATGAAAATTTCTCAGAGACCAACACCCTTCGATTTCTTATCCTTAACCAATCAAAAAATGATAAATCATGTTTTCTAGTCTATATACATACTCCAAAGTGTGTATTTATAACCATAAAAATTATTCCTTATAATTATCAATATTTTCATCCTCCTTTTATGTAATTTTTAGGAACTACATTTCAATTTACACTCTTTTCTCATGAATATTTTTTTTCATAGAATACCCCTTTCAAATTTACCCATTCCTTGAACTTGAGATTATATTACTCTTTAGTATTTTGAATTAGTGACAACCATTGGTTTGTATATCCCTTCAGATAATAGACCTTCATGATGATTTTTTACTTTTCATTACTTTCCAATGTGATAAAGATCTTCTCCTGGGACTTGATCTATTCTTTAAATACCAATATATAAGTTGTTCCCATGAATGATACAGGCTACTATAACATGAAGGGATCCAACATTGGTACACCATGTTTTTAATCAATATTATTCTATATGAAATCAATATTATTTTTCATAACCTGGGTTAACCAAATCAATATGGTAATTAACTTATTATAATCAACTATAGCTTCATTAACTTATTTAGGGGGAATATCCTTTTAGTGACTATGAGTGTTTATAAAATTCTCATCCCTCTCATTCATCACTATTTTTCTATAAAGGGATATAAATAATTAGATCATGATATTGTAAAATAAAATTCATACTATGTTTTCTAGAAAATTACCTAGAAATATTGATGAATTTTCAAAGTACCTATGTTATCTTACTTGGTTCATAAAAATCTAATGCCCAAGGATTCTACTGAACATACCTTAGATACCAATTATAACATCCTTGAATCTAGAAACCCATATCTATAGTTTTTATTATATTATTAGTATAAAGTACAATATTTCCCAATGGATTGAACAATTTAGAAGTATTAAAATTCCAAAAAGTATATACATTACACTTGAAAAGCATATAATACATCCTTAACATATTTAAATATCATTAATAAACCTTCTATTATATATCTTAAAATTACAAATAGTCATCCTCTAGGTTTCTTGGGGAATGAAAAATAAATAAGGGTGAGATAAGATTCTCAATAAAGAGTACCATATAATACAAGTTTATATAACATGGACATATAATAAGTCATATGGAATGAATGAATGAACAACATGAATCCATAATCAACTAAAATTCATGTAATGATATATTCATGTCAATAATTGAAATCATTGCTAACAACAATAAATAATCTCATTGTGATGGAAAGCATAATTATATACATAAAAACTAGTTTTCATGGCCCTATTCAAATAAACATTGCTTGTCATCAAGACCACAGTCAAGTCATTATCCTGTTATAAGAATATTCTTACACCAAAACCCAACCTATTTTGTCTCATGAGATATGTTGATGCATCAAGGAGCTTTATATTGTTGGTCCCCGCCCGTAACAAGATTAATTCTAATGAATTCACCATAAGATTCACCAAGACCTTTATTACCACTCTCTAAGGAACATCTTACTGAAAAAAAATATGGAAATCCATGAGAAACACATAGATCAAATACTTCCACATATTATATAATAATTTTTATGTCTTGTGGAATGTCCCTTAATAAACTTAGAAGCCATGGGGTATCATTAAAGTAACATTAAGTAAATTTATCAAATAAATACAGTGGTGAGGGTACCTAAAATGTTTTAATTTATCCATAGAAGATAGTATTAAGAATCAATAAATTACATTTTTAGGATACCATGGAAATTTTAGAAAAAATCCATCATCATGGTTTATTAATGTAATGTTAATATTACAAATCATATCCCCTAAGAGTTTCTCTCTAGGGGTTTATTCCTAGTCACACTCATCATGAAATAGGGTGATGATTAATTAAATTCTAAACCAACCCTTTTTATTTTATTACCCCGAGTTGAATCTAAGACACAACCACATCTACATTCCATTATCAAGATAAGGATTTATTTTCATTGAAATTACACATGATTTTACTTTACCAAAACATAGGATTATTTTTACACCTTGTAAAAGGTAAGTATTGAATCAATGGAATATGTGATAGGGATAAAAATATATCATTTTAAATCACATAAATATCATGTGTAACATGTAATAATTTCATCCATGGAAATTCATGAACTACAAAAATAAAAATAGGTGGTAATTATAATATGAGTCCCAAAAAATAAAAATTGAGATTAAAAAACCCCACTTATATATTGGGTATAAATTCAATCATAAAATCTTGGAATATAGAGATTATACTTGATCTTAAAACACCATGAATAAATTAATTTTTTGATATAAAATCTCAAATAGATAGTATATATACCATATAAAAGAAATTATGCACATTAGAAAAATTATGTCTCAATGAGATGAATTTGAGATGGAAAAAACAAAAATTATTATCCTGATTTCCATGAATTTAATAAAACCACTTGTATCATAAGCATAAATATCTTAATAAATTAATTCATAACCTTAATAATATCCATTTTATCCATAATATTCAAAAATAGTTATTCTCTACATGAATTCTTCTGATTTTCCACACCAGGGTTTATAGTTTTCATTTTTTATAGAAGCATTATAATAGCAATGTAAATATTCATTCATCATTAAAAGTGTATTATTACTTTGTAAATTATGTGATTTTTACATATTATTAATATTAATTTATAATGATTCAATTCTCTTTCGTGAGTGTTTTATAGATTATCATTGAAGAAGAATTCGATGTTAAGCATATTTTGGTGATTTTTGACAAATGAAGGGTGTTTCCTTAATCATTAAATTATATATTTATATAATATAAATAATACCAAAAAAATAATTTTTTATAATTTTTTATAATATTATACTAGTAAGTTGGTTCTCAAAGTCATCAATGACATAAATGTATAGTGTTGTTCAAGAATGTGGTTAAACCGACCCAAACATGAACCTATCATGATTAGTGTATTATTAGGAGATCATTTAGTTTTAATATAATATTATTATGAGTATAATGGGGTTTTTAGTGTTTATTTGTGTGAAATATCAAAATTATAATTAACTATAGTAATACATAATGAATATGAAAAAATTACTAAATTTGAATAAATGATTACCCTCTTAATATGATTATTTTAAATGATTACACTAACAATGAATTCTTGTTGGAAATATCAATAATATATTCCTAAACTTATTACAAAATAAAATAATTTATATCATAAAATTCATATTCATCTTTTAGTACAATACTTATATACATCCTTTGAATACATTGAAGAAAAATGAAACATGTTACGTCTTGGTGGCGGTAGTATATATATCCCATGAACAATGATTTTGTTTTTATTAATGGATGGCGTAAATGAATAAATAATTATAATAATATTTATATAATAAAATTAAATTATATAAATTATAATAATATCATTATAGTAGTTTAGATAGAATATATTTGAATGAATATAATTAATAATAAAACTAATAGTAGATAATAATCATGTCAAAGACTTGATTTTTTCTTATAATTCTCTTCTAATTTGAAGTTATTAGGAAATATATGAGTGAAAATGGTAATATTTTATTCATATATGGTTTTAGGGAGATAAAGATTGAAGATTTTGAAGGATTAATATGAATGGTTGGTGTATCTTGATTTTTTAATAATGTTCCTCCTTATATGTGATGGAAGGGTAGTTTTGAGAACACCATTGCATTTTTTCAACATATAAAAAATGAAAAAAGTGCAGGGGAATCAAGTATCGGTAGAGAACAATATCAAAAATTAAATTTTAGGAATTTTTGTTAACTTGTTTAGGAATTTTACAATAGGAAGAATACAATTTATCCCTTTTACTTTTACATTGGTAATTATTTTATTATCTCAATAATTGATTAGAATGAAAAATATTTAGGTTAAAATTTTTGATTAATTTGATACATATAATTTCATATTTAAAAGTCATGTTATCAAATAATGTTTCTAAATGTGTGAAAAGTTAATCCTAAAATAAATACACGCAATCACATAGAATCTATTTTTAGGGAAATAATGTTTTTATACTTTATATTTATGTATAATGTAAACTTATTTTTGTTACTAATTTTAAATAATGTAGTTGCTTTATTTTAAAATAATAAATAATATTATGCATTCAAGGAAATACAACACCAAATCTACCTTGTAAATTCTTTTTTTCTACAGAACGATTGAAAAATGTTTTTATATTAATGTAACATTTTAATTAGTTCTAAAAATGTTTCCATGGGTTTCCTAAGTTCAAAAAAATATTTCCAAACATATAATGTTTTTCCTAAAATTAATATTGGATTAATTATAAAGTTTTTTTACACCTCTAGATCAATCTTATATAATGATAAATCTATACAAATTACAAGTTTCATGAAAACTATAATTTTTTACTAAAATTTATCCTTTTTAAAAAATATAAAATATTCATACTAAGATAATTTTGATATGAGAAATTTAAAAATGGAATTAGTTTAGTCAATTTAATATTATAAAATTTAACTTTTAAATAAATTATTTAATAAAAGATATTTAATGGGTGTATTTTTTTCAATACTTCATGATATATTATTTACCTATTATAATAACTGGGTTGGATTCCAATTCACTACACCTTATCTTATATGAAAACACTGGTTAAAAGATAGCACCAATTATTGTTTCAAAATTGAAAATTAAATGGATGAGTTTCCCACACCTAAACCTTGATCCATTCATGATTTCCTTTTCCAAGAAAATCCCCAAAAAATTAATAAACATACTCATCATACATGTTATAAAATGTTTGATGTGGTTCATATCACACCTTGGCCAACCATACGTGAGAACTCAAGTCGAACCTCTCCAAGCCAATCCATCTTAGAAAATATTGGATTCTACAACTGATGCACTATAAAACCATCAGATCAAGATTTCATAGACACAATAGGAATTCTATTATTATTTGAACATGCTCCCTAATGATTCAAATGTAATTCTAGCGCGTTTCCGTAGTTGAATCCCTAACCGGTCCAAATATCTTCGTCGTGATCTACTATACCATGAACATCAACACCATTGATCCAATAATGATCAAATAATCTAAATTTTATGATGAAAACAAATATAACTCTCATAATTAATCTAATAGGACATATTAATTTATACCCGGCATTTACTAAGGAATATAGACAAAAACATACCCATTTACCGACTGGAATTCCAATTCTAAAATAACTATCTAACAAACGATCTTAATGAGACAATAACTCATAAAACATGTGGTTCATACTTCTATATCCCACAATACATCCATTTCTATATGTTATAACTTTTTATAACCATCCTTATCATACATGAGCCTCAATTATGAAATATCATTCACCATCCATTCCATGGTCACATAAATGTTACTCTCTAAACCTTCAAAAATTACATTAAAATAATTGTCACACCATCAATGTCCTATGTTGGGATACCCAAAATACATATTCTCTCACAAAAAACCTTAATAACAACCTTAACATGTTCTATAATTCAAAACTCCTATTGAGACACACCCTCCATCTCATCATTACATAACTAAGAATTCACACATATCAGTCGTGATACCTCACCCAATTTAATTTTGATGTCTCCTATATCAAAAAGGTACTTTTATGATTATATATAAAAATTATTACATCATTCCCTTATATTTTTCATCAATTTAAATGGACCTAAGTTCTCACTCAGTTTATCAACAATTTATAATTTTAGTGGGAACCACATTCAACAACATGTACTATTATTATTTCCTCAAATATAATGGGTGTATAGTCTCATACCATTGGATCCACTACCCTAATCATACTCCCGATCTCATGCATCATAACAATGACTATATTATAAAGAATTTCATACATGTCTCACTATAAGTAACCTCAACAATCCTATTAAGAATTGGAAAACTCACAGGTTCAATTTCTTATCACATGATCACCATCATTCCAATATCATTACCAAAATCAAAATTGTCCATATATGATCTGTTATAGAAGTAAAAATATATAAAAAACACATATGTAAAGTTTTCACATTGATCCTTCCCTTGAAACCAAACCTTGATACTCAAGGAACTATCCCTCAAGGTACTCATCAACAAAAAACACCAAGGCATCCACATTCTTATATCACATACCTAGTAGAATTGTAAATGCACTATGTTTAACCTAAATCATATACCCATGTTTCTTATTTCTATATAATTCTACAAAAACAGGCTAACCCTCAACTAGGTTACCCTTGGTAATAACACTCTATTTTATCCAAAATTCTTATCTTTATACACTATTAGTCATACAAAAAAGAACCTTGATCTCCCACCTAACCAATTGGTCTTGTTTCACAAAAACCACATTTCTAGGAAAACACCTCAAGGTTCCCATTTAAAATGCCACATGACAACTCATGACCCAAAATGACCCACTAAAAGGGATCACATAAATTTCTTAGGATATAATTCAAACTAATTTAATAAAAGTGCACCAATCATATTCAAGAATTCAAATACTAGACTACCCCTATAGAATATGAGATCTCATAATGATCCTCATTGGGCCTCCATCTATGAGAGTCACCCCTCATGGATTAAATTCTAATTGTTTTTGAAAAATATAAAACTAAATAACCCTACCATGATTCACATTGAGTATCACAGTTGGCTATTCAGTTAAATAGAATGCCCCAAGAAGATAAATAGGAAAACACCATGTATGTTTTTGAAACATTGAATAACTGATCCTATTTTTTTAGAAGCAGGATTATATTTACCCTCTAGGGTTTATCTATAATTAATAATATTCCCATACCTAAATACTTGGCTTACTATAAATATTTTATAACAAGGTAATGCTTAGTCATTCTTATCAAGCATCTCATCATAGATATACATAACATGTAATAAGAATAAAATACATGGTGGTATAGTTGAGTAGAATGAATCCAAGAAATTATACGAGAAAATGTTTTATAGGGTATTTTTCACACTTTAAACATCTAAACATATCATCTGGGATATAAAATACATGTAAGAATATGTCATATGAATTATACAGGATGAAAAGATTCTTGAACATAGGTCCCCTTCCAAGAAGACAAGTTCCAAAACCAATAATAAATAATAAATAATAAAATAAAAACCACTTGTGCATCACACTAGGTGACATTAATAAAAACATAACATTAGAATCCAAAATAACAATATCACATCTTTGATAACCTGGGACTCCAATCAAAATAGGTGTTCCCAACACAACAAACAGATATTTATTACATGCACTGAAATATTCCTATTTCATCTATATACCATCTCCCAAAATAGTAACAAAAATGTATCTACGATTAGTTTTTTAATATCAGTCACATGAATCCTTTGATACTACTTTTTAACTTCTTTAATTAAAAGAAACATCGACCGGTTCCTTGGACTGAGTTTTCTAAAATTCCTCCAATGATTGTCCCTGTATGATATAGGTCTCTAAATAAAAGTGGGGATCTAGGGTATTACCATGGGAAGATAACAATCCTTTATTAGAGTGCATAATAATTGGTTAAATAACAAAATTTTATATATCCATGATAAACATAACAGTATTCCAAATAAATAAAACACCCAAATCAATAATAATAAACAATGAAAAAGAAATACAATAATATGATGATGATCAACCAAAAAACTGAACACATATACAAATAAATATAGAGTAAAAAATGAAATAAATGTTCATGAGTCTCAACTACATCCCTGAGCCTCTCATCAATCAAAGTATCTAATAATGACCCATATGTCTAGGTGAATGATATATACCAAGGCCTCAACAGAACATGTTCCTATGAAAAGTGATAGGTCTTCTTGGGTACCAAATGGACATAGACACCCAAGCAGGGTGTGAGTAAATAAATTAATAATGAACCACTAAATCAATCTAGTACATAAATAGTATTTTTAGTGTATGTTCATGTGATATGATCTAGATAAATAAATAACTTCTGAAAAAATAAACCACTGATGATCTCCTGGTCCCATGACTCTGATCAACCATACCTATTTCAGGCAGTGTCAGGGTTTCTCTGAGCACATCACATAATTCCACCTCTGCTAAGGTAATAAACCTGATATGATGAACTACTATTGGAATCCTTGTAATATTTGGATCAATGGAAAAACAAATTATCATAAAAAAACTCAACAAACATATCCTATTAATCATATACATCTCTTCAAAATCAATATCAATAGATCTAAGACGATTCCTAGGTATCGTGGGATGTCTTGATTAATAAATATCCTCCATGTCACTATGCCAATCGGCCAAATCCCATTAATCATAGGAATCCTATTTAGATACATTTAGTTTAATTTTCCCAACTGGCCAGATCCTAGTAAGATCATAGGGTGGCCTTGAAATCCTATAATAATGATAAAAACAAAATTCCTAATAATGAATGACTAGATGCGAGACATGATAGGTATCCTAGGGACCAGTCGAATCCAAGGCATCCAATATAGATCTGAGGTTGAATCATGGAATGTGAAAAAAAATTACATGGATCAGTAGCTAGATCATAGGAAGCATAAATAGGTATATATGATGATATCATCTCATCCGTTGTATAATAATAGTATTATATGAGGATCTAAAGTCGGATCCCATAAACTACCATTGGAAATTTACAATGTCACCATCACATCACTTTAGGTGTATTGCCTGAGTCTGATGAAGTACATCTAGTTACCAATATCTACATAAAAAATAAATTTGTGAAAGAATAAATACTATATAGGGGTTAGATGAAATCCTATACCCATCACCACTATCCATACCTCCTTGGGATCACATCATTGGTACATGTTATACAGTGACACTCACTTTCATATCTAACCATTCCAATATCCACCCTCTCACCCATGGTCAAAATCATAGGGGAACCTACAAAGGTCCCCTATGAATCATCGAGTTATTCCTAGGCTCCTAAGCAAGTCAACTATAGATATATCCTTAATCCCATTCTTGTTCCTGGGTGTCCTAGGTAAGCTCAAACACTGGATTCATTCTACAGTCTCAATAGGGTTTAACCAAAAAATTAATCACATCCTAGTATTGGGATAGAACACTCATCGAATGGTCATATTATTGATCTTGATGACACTAGGGTATTTCACATGGATAATCCCTTGGGAGTGCATCCCAATTCACATGATTCAATAAATTTGCTAGGATATTTGTGACAGAAAATGTCAATCTAGTACATGGGGTCTATTGGGGCCCTAACTTCCTTTTGCAGTTCAACCATATGTTTTAAATTTTTTTAAACGACATTATTTCTTTTAAATAACCTCACTAAAAAATGTTATCGGGAGACAAATTACACATGAATATAAGTATAAAAATAATACTAAAGGGTAAGTAAAAGGATGACCTACTTCACTATGAAGTGATTCAACATTTTTATATAGTTTGAATACTCTCATCAAGGTTCCCCAAGACCATCCAACCATCACCCAAAATATAGGAAACCATATCTCATATACAACCCTATAGATTAAATAATCATAATGAAATTATAATTAATTAAATATTTTAATATAATTTTAAACAATTTTAAAATTTAATTTCAATAGGCATAAATTCCTAAAATCTCACCAATCGACTATGTCGCACTAGAACTGTGACCAAATTCATGCGAAAACACATGATGTTCTCCAAAATTTGTTCAAGAAAAAATCCCTAGAATGCGACCACATTTATATTAATAATTTATTTTATATAATGGTCCAAAACCTTATAAAAAACCAAATGATGATATACCTATCCATAATGATGCATGACTATAGGTAGTTGCTATCTCAGGATGAAACCTATATATGTAAATAAGAATACCAAAAAATGAAAGAATGTTTTAATTACAAATTTAATTTAATTTAATCCAAAAACATATAAAATTCATATAAGTGGATTAAATCCATCTAAAAAATGTATAGTGGTTGGAATACATCATCACAAGATCACCTATACATTGGCTAAGTGAAATCCTCATGATACAAGGCCAATTCCACCATGATTCAGAGGAGTCAATATTGAATCCATAAATGAGTGAAAAGAAAATCAAGATGATAGTAGGGGAAGATGAATAAAGGTAACTGGAAGTAATTATGTACCTTAAATAATCGTGAAGAAACCCATGAACCCCACATGCATTAAGGGAGAGGAGAGGAGTATGGTGGAGATAGATCTTGGTCATTACACAAGAAGTATATGATAGGAGTTAATAACCCCAATAAAAACCCAAGGGAGAGAAAATGTAATTTTTTCCCTTTGAAAGACCCATAGATTGTGGGTGGTGCCTACCATATGGCTGGTGGTTTGTAGCAACCTTGGTTTCAACATCTAGCCATCCCCTTCTAGTGCTCTCTCGAGCCCCCCAAATTCCTCCCAAACCTCATTACATGTGAAACATTGTTATTTTTAGTGGTTTCAATATTATGAATTCAAATTAGAATGCAAGTTAAAAATCCAACCCCTTACCATTTAAAAAATTCAGATTCCCTCTAATTTTTAAACACCCATACAAACACGGGTATTCACACACTGTATATCACAAATGCTTCTCCACTATATGGTAGTATAATTACAGATACAATGTCCAACCTCTTATTAAGATCTTTGTCACCATCTTCACATTATTCTATCTAGATAAACATCACTATGTTCCACAGTAACAAGGTTGGTGGGTTTTAAAATCACAAAAAAATTCTCAAAAAATATAGATAATATCTTGATAATCCATGAAAACCACAGATCATTGTCTTGGTGGTTGGTGTGTCCCTTTCTTGAATCAAATTTATCATAGTAGGATCCCCCAAAATAAATTCACTAGATATTACATGAACTAGGAAGGATACTTTTGATTGAAAAAATTAAATCTTTTTTGAACATGGAATGTAATTTGTCTTTCATTAGATATTTAGAAAAATAAGAAAATTATCTTCATGTTCATACTTACTCTTAGAATATCGGATAATATCATCAATAAATAACAACAAAAACATTCAATGTAATCTATAAATACTCTCTTAATAAAGTTCATGAATATATAAAAGGCATTTTTATGTCCTAATGGAACCAATATGGATTCATAGTGTCCATATCCTTTTCAAAAGATTTTATTGTGTATGTGTTCTCTATTTAACCATAATTTATGGTGTATAAATTAGAGATACACCTTTGATCAGTATTGATCACCTCTATGTTGATCAAATAAATTTTCAATACAGTGAAGATGATAGTTTTATTGATCATGATTATATTAAAAACAAGATAATTAATCGATATATGTATTAAACCATCCAATTTATTGACAATGAGGATTGACACTACCCTTGGTGAAACACTCAAGAATATAAAACCCCTATACATATTCTTTTGTAGCTACTTACTAAATTCATACAATTAAATGAGCTAAATTTAATAGGTAATATTTGATATAGGAATAATACTAGGTATGGGTAAAATTGAAAACTCAAACTCATATTATGGGGGAATACTATAAAATTCTTCAATAAATACATCAATATATTCCCATAAAATTAGCACATATTTAGAATTAAGTTCCTCCCTAGTCATTTAATACATGTATCCCTTATTATTTAGTATCAAGACGCATACGAATTAATTTGTTTCTAATGTGATTCCATGATAATAAATTCATTGATATTTGACCATAAAATTATTTGGGATATGAAATAAGATTTACCTATCCCAAAAATTGATATACGATATATATTGGGAGAGAAAATACATGCCCAATATCACATATAATTGTACTAAAGGAAGAAGAACAATATTTTTAAGAAGTATCTTCCCACAAACCTCGATAGTATAATATTTAAATACATTGTATGAACACATCACATCATTAGGTTTTTCACTAATAATTCAATAATTAATGATCAAGGAGGGAAATTATTAGAAAACATAAATGATATGAAAGAATATAAAGAAAAAAATCAAAGAAGATATTCATATTTATTGATTGGATAATAAGTGCACATTTCACCACTTTATTATCATGATCCACTTTAGCAGTAGTAATTGGATAGACTCTTCCTTGTTCTATTATTATTATTGATTGTTTAAGTCTATTATCCTTATTGTCCCTTGGATTAGAGAGTAAATTTTTATAATACCCAACCTCCTTTAATTTGAACCATTAAAGTGTGGGTGGTGAATTAGTTGGGACTTTATTATCATCCATTGTTTTAGTTGTCATCTTTTCATTTATTCAACATTATTGTGCTTGGTGGTCTAATATACCCCATGTAAATCATGTTTCAAAATATTTGATTCAATTTCTCATTTGATTCCTCCCACATTTTTGGAATGTTAATAGTTTAATTTTATTTCATCCATGTGATTAATAAAAATAATTTCCATGAAACTTAATTTTAATTTTCTTGTCTCGTAACTCATGAGAATAATCAGTGTTTTTAGTTTTTTTACACCTTAAGTGCAGAAAAATTAATTTATTCATAGATACTGAAGTCTTTAATAGCTAATCTCATTTGAATAATTGGGTTTAGGCCAATAAAAAAATTAGTGAAATTTCTTTCTGGGTCAATAATAAAATTGGAGGCATACCTTATGAGTCTTGTGATGTTTTTTATAGGTTCTAAGGTATTAATCCTAAAAATTCTTCACTACCATGAGAAATGCCTCTATTTTCAAGTGAATAGTTCATCAAAAATATTTTCTTATTTTTTATTAAACTCCACATATTCCATATATTCAACTTCTTAATTTTTTTTTCATATTCTTAAGGATAATTCACCATTGGAAAGAATCACCTTCCAAATGATAAATGAATAAAAAACACACTCATATTTTGAGAATTGGAGAATGGGAAAAAACTATTATATTTTATTGATTCATTTCTTGGTAACTAATGGATCTGAAGACCAAATAAAGGAATGAGGATATTTTCACATAGAGTAATCAATGGATAGTTGTTACTTCCTTGTAATGTTTAATATATTGACATGGTTCACATTATTATTCATTTATTGAGAAAATTTCATGTGTATTTACATGAAATGTATTACTCCATCCTCGACCCCCTTTGGTTTTTAAGTTGTACTATAACCACATTATCAATGACACCCATTTTTAACTCAGTTTTTTTTATCCCACATTTCATAAATCCAGAAGGGTTAACATGAGTAATAAACAATAATATCTTAAGATAACTATTTTAAATAACCATATTAAAGGTCAACCTCGTGATGTATTACTCTATAAAACCATCATTTTAGTGTATTATAATTTTTTGTCTGAGTTAGGTTGATTTTAATTTGGTTCCCTTATACTTATTAAAAAATTACAAAAAAACTAAACCCCTCTATAATATTAACTAATATGACCTAATCAAAAAACAAATATATTTTACATAAATTATATAATTAAAAAATTACATCTCAAAAATAAAATAACCACCTAAAACCCAATTGTTTAGTATATTTGGATTTTGGTTACATAAATTCTATATTTCACATTATTTCTTCAATATAACAAAAACAATTCTGCATACATGATTTCTTTCTGAACATAATCCTATATATAATTATTTAGGGAAATGAGAAACATAAGAATGAGTGGGATAAAACACCTAGTAAGGGAAATATTTATCAACAATTCATAATGTTTTAGATCATAGCAATTATAGAAAACCTAAAAAATATATAATTATATGATTTAAAATAACATGGAATAATAATAGTTGTCCATACAATAAGATATAAAGATATATGACCTCAAAGAGATTATCATGAAGTCATAAATAAACCCTGAAATAAGAATACATGAACATGGTACAATTTTCATGATCCATAGAGAATAACATAGGAATTTAGAATAACATAGAAATTTGGAACAAACATAAATATAGGAAATCATAACCATATGAAGATAGCTAATTTTAATCACATTCAAGAAGAAAGTTGTGAGTAAAGATAAAAACAACTGTAACTTCTCAAGAATTTAGTATGTATTATTTTAAATAAATACATTATTGAAAATATTATATCACACACAATAGAAAACTAAAACAAATCAATATATGAATTATTATAATGTAAGGTAAACATTAAGGCATTATTAATTTTCAATGTAAAACATAATCAAGAAAATTATAATAAGAGTAAAACTTAATGAAAATAAAAAGGTTCTTTATTACAAAAACATATATTTAAATTCCTTAAATATTTTTATTATTATCTTAAATAATAATTTTACATGTTATAATACAAATAAATTGATTGAAATTTAATGGTCAAAAAATAAATAAATAATGGTATATCATTATAATAATTTAATGTTGAATGGGATATTTTTTAAAGAATTTATTTAAAAGTGTTTTATTTTTTTATCTTAAATTTAATTGATCAATTTTAATATACTATTATAATAAAATATTTAAATGTTCAAAATATATTTTAACACTAATTTAATTTTTAATTCACATGAAATAATATTAAGGACACTTAATGTTTTAAAAGAAAATTTTTACATATAATAAATTTCATTATGTTTTATGTTTTTTTAAATTAAATTCAAAACCTTAAATAATTTTAATTTCATAAAATAAAAGTATTTTTAGAATTTATCATTCCATGATTTTCTTAGGGTTAATTTTTGAGATTTTCCTAAAAGTGATACTTTTTCAGTCAATAGTAGAAAATACTGTTTTAATAAATACCCTAACTTTTATGACATCACTAAGATAAAATAATGTTCTAAAAAATGTTGAAATTTTTTTGAATAAGAATTTATTTAAGGAGTAAAATAAATCATTTTAAAATATTATTTTCTATTTGTAAACCCATTGTTGTCTTTTTGGGATCTATGTTATAATTTATTCTAATAAAAACAAATTTTGTCATTTTCTATTATTTAAGTATTAAAAAGGATAAATTTAGTTATGGATTGAATTAGAAGTAAAATAAATAAAATTAAACCGCAAACTAATAAATTTCATGTTATTGAATACTATACATTATTTCAGTGTAAATTCATTTTTATACTTAAAAATACATTTCTTCTAAAAATAGTTCTTTGTGTTGTATGTACTTATATAAAAAAAATTCTTAATAAATTTTATCAGTTAAAATAGTTTTTATATTTAGAATAAACATTTTCAAATTTTTTAATTAGATTAATTTCATTTTTGGTCATAAAAATAAGTTACCAAGGTAAAAGTTAATCACAATGTTAAATGTAAATATTGGGTAAAGGTTTTAAATCAATGGCTAAATACTTAAAATATTAGGAAATTCTATCCATAAATGAGTTGATATGATATTTATTAAACTTAACCTTAATAATTTTTAATTTTTATCCATATTTGATCCACTTTCCTAGGTAATTAAATCCCTTATTTATATTATGAAATTAATATTACAAAAATCACACCTCTATCACCTATAAAAGGACCTCCTCACCACCCCGCATATACTCATACCAAAATCATAGTAAATAAAATAAAATTTGAAATAAAATTTCCCCATAACTCTTTCACATGTTCTATAGTTTTTTCCCACAAATAGACCAATATAATAAGGCTTAAGGTGTGGTATAAAGGAGGATATCCATGGATGAGGTAATTATTTTAACTAAGTCCTTTCATGGGTCTTTTTTCTTCCAATTACTCAAAATATATTATAAACATACTGATAAAATAAAATATGCATAATTTTAATATTTAAATGTTATTATATTCATGCAAAAACCATTTTTTATATCCCGCTAATCCAATAGAAAATGAAAATTTCACTTATGTTATATATGAATTACCACCTCATTGAATAATGTTTTTCATTTTACATCACCAGATTACATTATTGGTTATAAAAAGTGATTTAATGATTAAATATTATATTTAAAACATTATTAATGTTCTATATATATATTTTTCTATTATATTTATAATATTAATAATAAATGGTGATCGTAAAATTTAACCACAAAAAACGTGAAAAACCAAACACTTTTTTTATTTGAATCTAGTTTATAAACCCTATTAAACTATATATATGATATGACAATAATGAGATATGAAATTAATATTTAAATATTATTTTTGGATATATAAATTTAATAATAATATTCAACTCATTATTAAGATACTATATTTATTTTGTTAAAAATTACCAAAACAACCCATTAAAGGTTTCTTCTTTAATAATGCTTCCTAAAACTCAAATGGAATGATCCTAAAACATAATAAATAATTATGAAAATCCAATTAAAATAATTTTATAATTATGTATATAATGAACTCATGACCATATATTTGTTACAAAATCTGTTATACTGAAGTAGATAAGGAACAATTAAAACTACTTACTCCAATAATCAATATTAACTAAAAATAGGCAATAATTATGTAATAAATTAATATAAAAGTTATTAAAAATTAATATGATTTTTAAATATATTATTATTAGTCTTGTTTTTTTATAATGTTGGTTTGAGCATGTCCAACTAAGTGTATGTTTTATATAAGGGTCCCTCATCACAAAATTTCTTTCTTTAGGACAAGATTTTTAATATGAACCAAATTTTTTTATATAATGTATCACTATTTATTTTAGGTATTCGATTTTACATTTCATTGTTTTCCTCTCAAAGGGTTTTGATTAAAATGATAAAAAAACAAAAGGGTTTTTCATCTCAATTTTACTTCATTGTGATGCGCTCCATATTATGAACCTATTTTCATTCATATGGTGTAAATAATATCTCATTGAATTATTATATATTAAATAATTGTTATTATTGGGAGGTTTACATTCATTTAAGCTCTACCTATTCTTTTTTCTTGATTTTAAATATTACTTGAGTTGTAACGGTTATTATTAACATAATTTTTTTTGATTAAGTTATTAACATTATTCGTGAATTTTTCCTTATATATTTAGTTTATTTGGATCTATTATTATATTTTATTTTATTCTAAATTTATTATTTTTTGTTTCAAAGTATTCATGAAATTTCCACCCTAGTTCACAATGCAACCAAACTATTGCAAGTATGTGGACTCGGCCTTGTCGCTTCTTTATGGTCAACAATATTTTTCCATTATTTCTATATTATTTATATTGTTTAAAGATTGTTCATATACATAATCAAAATATTTTTTAAGGTCACTATCTACTATCTTTTATCTTCTTTTAAAAAATTAATGTTAATTTTTTTACATTTCCTGTATCTTTCATTTTTGAATTTCTCTAATAAATTATGAAAGGAATTTTTTTGTAGTGTCTTACATGGGAATTAATTGTTTCCACCATCATGACCATTATAAATAATTATTATTCAATTTCAAGTTCCTTGGGTTTTTTAATGGAAATCTTATTCCCATTATTATTTGTTTTTTAATAATAAATCTTCATGTTTTAAAAGAATAAATAAATTGATTTCATTCCACTTATGTATATTTTTAACTTCAACTCCACATTTATTATTTTAAACTTCATAAATTTTCAATGTTTTAGTTTTTTTATTTATTATTAAATCAATTACTTCAACATACTATTTTCTTCCCTTGACATGGATTTTTGAAAGTGACTTAGAAGTTTGTTTTCATAACCATGTACAAAATATTTTTGAATTTTTTTTATAAATTCACATATATTTTCTTTTAAAAATATAAATGATATAACTTATTTAGAATAATCTTTCAAGTATTAATCTCTATATTCTTATATGAGTTGATAATTTTTATTTATAATGGTTATGTTCTCTATCACTCATCATATCTCTCAGGAATTTAGTCATCCCCTTAATATCCATATTTTTTATAGATATATTCTATATAATTTCTATTGATTATGTACTATGTTTTATAGTATTAACTTAAACATATTAAAATTACTTTATATCATATATTTCTAAAGGATTATTCTCAAAAAAATCATTTCATTTATTGAGTGGTGAAATATTTACATTTTTTATGATTTTTATTTTAATATAAATTTTTATTGATTTCTAAGGTATGTCGATTATGTATTGTATTTTTTAATCAATAATTTCATATTATGAATGTATTATACTTATTTTGTGATTTATGGGGCCTAGAATTATATGTCTCCTTGATAAATCAATAGGTCTTATGAGACAAAATAACCTAGATATTTAGTGTACACATACCTAATTATTTTTAATTTTTTGGCATGAGGCCTTGACAATGTGAAAGATGTATTGGAATAAATCCTTGATAGTATGTACGATGTCCTGGAATACAACCTTAATGATAAGATTAAGAATTATGACATTATGTATTCCATCATTATGAAATCAATTGTTGTTTTCTATGTGATTATATACATTGTAATGGTATCTATTGATATTTCTTATGCTCATCTTATAAATTATATGGATTTATTATATTATTAATTATTCCTTCTATATTATTCATACCTTGTTAATTTTATGATAGTTACCCCTACTGATCATTTGAGATCACCCTTCATTTGTTTCCATTTCCCTATGTTATTAAGAAGAGTGATGCATATGACATTTTAAAAATAGTATCATGTGTATAGAATTTTCTGGGAGATGTTGAAGACTTATTATAGAATAAGAAATCATAGTATAATTGGAAATTTTCTATTATATGGGAAATACATGAGCTTTGTTAAGTAAAGGGTTTTCCTAAATCTATAAAACTATAAACATAAATGGTCTTGGGTATATAATTGATTCAATATTGGTTAGTTATATTTCAATTATGGATAATTATGTTTGGTTCGTTTTAGTTATTATCAAATCCATTATAGAAAGAATATTTTTTTAGCACAGAATCTGAGATTATGAACCTAGAGAATCTTAGTTGGAATCAGTGTAGGGTTTAGATAACATTATAGGTTATAATTTTATCTGATGAAGATAATTTTATAATTTTGTATACCATAATGGATTAATGAGTGTAATAATTATTATAAATTTAATCAAATATATACCACTTTGGAGTTTTTAAGGGATATTATTTTAAAGTGATTAATGTTTTTTTGGATGCATTTATTGGAATTTAGGAAGAATACATCATAAAAGTTTAGGTAGATGGTTGGGTTGATATATGATTTCAAATTTACCTAAATATCAAAAAATTAGTTAATTGGTTTTGGTAATATATGTTAATATGTATACAAAACAATGGGAGTCAATAAGTGAATTGGAAACAAGAAAATTCATCTTATTTTTGGAAATGATTTTTTATTTGTTTGTATGTGTATAGGATTTATCTATATATTGACTGGTATGTGATTTTATGAATGATTTATGTATTTTATGGATAATGTGTATGATTCTAGGATAATAGGTTTGCATGATTTTTTGGTTTATAATATAATAATAATGATCATGGAAAATTTAGGTATAATTTTTTTAAGGTATTATGTTATTGATATTAGAAGAATATAAAACAAGGAAATATTGGTTGAAGTAAAAGAGTTATAGTCTGAATTAACAGTTGAACTAAATTTTTATTGGGTTTAAATGTAGGTTTCAAGGGATAATAATCTTATGATTTTTTTAATATGTTTAACAATTATAAACATTTGGTTTTAATATATAGTAGGGAAAAAAATTAGTAAAATTAAGCTATAATGTTCATGTTTCTAGAAACTCACATAACCAACAAATGAATTATATCTGGAAAACATGGCCATGGGAAATAAAAATTTTAAAATATTTATTTTAAGATATAAAATATTAATTTCCTATTATTACATAATATATTTCAGTTGATGTCTTATTATAAATTTTATCCTATGCTTTTATTATATAGAAATACTTATATAATTTCATTAGTGATTGAAATTAAAATTGTTAGGATGAAATTTATTCAATGAGGGTATAATTATAGGAATACAATCTAAACATGACTTTATTTTACAATATTTTAGACGTTATATATATATATATAATATCCTAAGGATCGATATGTTTGGTATATTTGGAGACTAGGTATATAATCATCTTATTTAATAATAATTTAGATAATTTCTCCATAAAAAATTATATTGGACCAACTTATAGAAATATAATTAGTTAGAATAATCTTCTAGACCTAGGGAATAAAAAACTAATAAAGGGGTGATATCAAATTCTTAGTAAGGGATGAGTAATCATTTCATCATGGATGTGTGCAAGAGAATAAGTTAAAACGCGAGAACAAGAGAAATATCATAACACTATGAGTGATAATCCTAATAGATAAGAAGGATTCAGAGTATATAACATAAGTAATTAAATCCACAAAATATCAAAATGGGATCATAATGAATAAAACATATCTTAGAAACATTTAACATAAAACTTGAATCATGATAACATAATATCATAATGAATAACATCCTTTAGCTATGGAACATATATTATGATAGGGAAACATTAATTTTATTAAACGCAATATAGGTTCCCATTCATAAATGAAACTAAAATTTACTCAATAATAGTTATCTCAATGATACAAACTCTTAACCAATGCATTAGAGGGTGATATAAGACCCCAATAGTTATTCATATATAGTTATGTGTGTCAGTTAAACATCATTCTTATTTCAAATCATAAATAACCCATGGAAATAAAATTGGTTTCATAAAACATACTAATAGAGATAATTAAATTTTTATCAAGAACCCTTGGAAGCAAAATGGGTTTTATAAATCATTCAATTTTAAATCATTCAATTTTCCTAAATAACCCATGGAAATAAAATGGGTTTCTTCAAACATCAAAATGGAATAAAATTAAATCATGAAATTAATTATTTAATATAAAATACTTGATCACCCAAAATTATAACATAATAAAAGAAATTTTTTGGTTTCAATGTTAAAAATAATTACATTAGAGCTATATTATTTTAAGGATAATGAGAAACCTAATCATTAAAAGATCTATTTGAAAACATTTTTTATTTATCATTGTAAAATCCAAAGTTGTGATTCAATTTTAAAAAAGCATCCTTTGTCTAAAAAAATGAGAAAATAAAACATTTTATAGAAATGGATTTGGATAAGAAAACATTTTCCCATATAATTATATAGAGATAATAATTTAAAATGAAAATTCTTGTAAAAAAACATCAATAAGAAATTGTAAAACTCAAAGAAATGAGTTTGAGTTACCCATTCATTAACCTTTACCTCTGATTACCATGGAAGTATTTAGACACATGTATAATAAGTATAAATATATTAAATACCTATTTAATAACCTTATTCATATAAATTTACATCTATAATTTTAATTAATAATAATTCTCTTTGTGTATTATATTCTTATAATCTCATTTCAATATATTGTGTTAAAAATCTTGAGTGTTCTGAACTAGGTTTATAAAAGTGGCTTTAGTATTCCATTTTATACCGAAGTTAATTCTTTATAAACAATTAAATATACTTTAATTTATTTTTTACAAAGGCCCATAATTTTATAGTTCCATTACATGGGATTTTTATTTTTGTTTTATAAAGATGAAAATGGTGATGAACGAGTTTCAGGTTATTTACTAATATAGATGGATTACCTTATAAAGATCATTATATTATGTTTTATCTATAAATAACTATATTCATGATATATTTTAATTATATATATGATATATAACCATCAAATATGATAAAAAACAAATCATGAAAGTTATAGTGAAAAACATAATGCATAATTCCATAGAGGTGGTAGTCCATACACATGCAAGGATAATGATTTCATTTGTCGATGGGGGGGTAAATGAAGTAACATAGATTATATTGAAATTAAATATGATATATATATATATATAATATTTATTTAATTAAACATTGGAACATATTTTTTAGGTTGTGATAGAAAACAAACCACATTTTTTCATGGAGGCAGTAGTCTGTACATATCTATGATTCATGATTTCGTTTCTATTAAAGGAAAAGTAAAATTTGGTTAATACTTGTTTCATAATTATAATAACATAAATATATATAATGATACTCATTTTTTCATTTTAATATGGTGAAATATAATATTTGGAATAAAAAATTCAAACACTGAAATAGAAATGGGAAAAGAGAAGTTAAAAATTTATACCTATCTTCTTGGATTATCTTCTTTTAAATGGGGGTTAAGCCTTTAAGGGATTGAATTTTGAGAAGAAAATAAAATCATAAATGTGGAAAGTAATTTTTAGGATAGTTTTTGGATTATTTTAGTCATAAATAATAATGTTTGTTCTGAGGTAATGCGATGAGGGGAGTTCCCATTTTATTAGTGAAAATGGATGGTATTTTTTTGTAAATACCCAAAACTTATTAATAATGGGAAGTCACTCTCAAGGTAAGTGCCTATAAAATTTTGAAACAATGGATTGGTTAAGGGATATTCCCAATAAATTCCTCAACCACCAATTCTATCACATTTTTTAAACATTTTTTTATTTTCTCCCTCTTGGTTAAACCATTTTTACCTATTTTGATTTTTATCGAGGAAACTTGTTCATAACAAATAAATTTATGCTTTATGATTAAAAGTAAAATGGTGATTATTAGTTAATTATTATAAAATTATTCATAATTTTAAATATTTTTTATTATATTAATTTTATGAGATTGATAAATTTAAATTTTAAAATACTAAATGTATAATTTATAGAATATATTTTTTTGAAAAAATATAACTTAATTTCTAAAATATAAAATATGGGTCTGAAAATTAAAACCAAAATTTTTAAAAATTATAATTCAAACTATATAATTATGTATCTGGTCATATAGAATGGTTTCATGAATTTTAAATTGATACTTATATAATAATAATGTCACAAATGTCTTGTCTTTTTTGTAAAAATTGTGTTTTCCATTATCCACATAAAAATAAATCATTTAAAAATAACCAAAAAATTATCTAAAGTTAATATTATTATGATAAGTTGAAAAACTAATTTATTTTTATAAAATTAACATTCAAATATTTATAATTTTAACTTCAAACTAAAATCATTAAATATTATAAAAAACTGTTTTTTAAATAAAATCATTTTTTGATAAGTTAAATATTCTTCTTAAATTAGTTTTCATAATAAGTATATAAAACATGAAAAATATCCATTTTAAAAATTAAAATTTAATCATAAAAATATATTTTTATCTGTGTATCTGTACTTACTGAACTAATATTAAAAGGGACCTTTATTACAAATGTGTTGGAGTTGGTTCCCTGGGACTAACTATTTCTAATTTATGGTTACATATATTCATGTATTTGAATATTTATAAAATATATTATCATATAAATATTTCTATTCTATGTAACATAGTAGTTGATACTGTACTAAATATATTTATCATAATGAAAGGTCATATCCATTCCCCACTAGGATGAGAACCTATATGTGCTATAATAATATTCCTAAATAATATATATAACCATATGATATCATTTGATGAGGCACAAATTATATAATATATATATTAGATATTAGTTCTTAAAATGATGTATGAACATTTTAAATATTAGTAAAGGTTTTTTTCCCTAGTGAATTTGATTAAGAGGACAAGGAACAGTTCAAGAGTATCTAGGGATCATTCAGATCCCAGAACTCCGAGTTTAAGATAGTAAAACTAAGATGAACGGTTAGTGAATGGTTAGTTATAACTGTGAAACTCAGTCATACAGGATGATACAATGAGCTAAAAAGGGGTGCACAATTTATTTAAGCTATACACTTCAGGCCGTATGGTCATGATGGATGTTGAAGTGGACTGAAGGGGTTGCATAGTTTTCCCAAACCATGCACCACAAATAGTATGATTAGTGCCCCTTAACCATTGACACCACACAGTTAGGCATACAGTTTGGAAACCCATGCAACCAAATTGTGCACCTCATAAAAGTGTGGAAAATGTCTATTTTCCCCTTATTAATTTTTTACATTCCTCCCTATTTTATCCTCATATTTCATTTTCAACACCTCCCCATCCACATGAATCTCTACCTCATCTTCAGTGATATGATTTAATCTAGGATCATCACATGATCTTCGATGTCATCATCATTTGTCACATTGGATGTATACCATTGAGATCTTTAATCCATTACCATCTTTTATTAGTTTCTCTCACCATATTTTATTATATTTATGTGTGAGAAAATATTCCCTATTTTTATGTAATTTTTCTATTTCATGTATTTCTACCATTTTATCTCAAATAAAATGGGGCCAATAGATGAGGGGAGTTCTACCAAGATAAGTTATATGGTCTAGTTCTTTTCTCATCATGTTTTTATGATATTATCATGTTTATTTGTGCCATGTTCTATGCTTTCACTATGATAGCTCATAAATATCCAATTAACTAAAAATAATAACATTTCCATGCTTAGAGTAACTCTAAAAACCCAAAAATAACATCTGGGAATGTCCACCCCACTATAGGCCAACCATTAGAGTGTATTTTTCTGAAAGGCCTTTGAGACTTATTCATTCAAAAATCATAAACCACCAAATGCGGTGTATTGAGAATGGACTTTATAAATGAAATTTAATTTAATTGGACCAAAGGAAAATGGTAATCTGAGTACATGGTCCCTTTTCTTTTGGTTTATATAATTAGTTTCTATATGTAATGAATTGGCCATGTTTAATTAATTGAGTTGTTTAAATGAAATGAGTTCAATTATAGACACAACTCTTTCATATGACTTGCTAAGGGTGATATGAGGATTTTTATTTGGAACACCATTAATGGGATCATCAATCATTATAATTTTAAGTTTTTAAATAAATTATAACAAACATGGAGTGATATAAGGGTTATTTATAGAACACCTTGGATGGGATCACCATGTGGATTCTTATATGCTACCTGTTAGCGATACCTGGTTCCCTAGAGGATTACATGGGATGGTATAGGTGGTAACTACAATTGTACCATACCATGAACAATACATCATTCCCTATATAGTATACCATGTATGATATTAGAGGTTTATTTCTTCATAACATGTTGTGATTGATACCGAGGATCATTATACATAATTCATTGAATGTACTCTAATAATGATGGATTTTTACAGTGATCTTGGAGGGATACATGGGTTCCTTTTTATGAAACTCCCCAAAAAGAACCAAGATATCAATTAATTAAATTCACTATTGTGTGTTATATGATTAAGAACATTATTGGATTCATTCTATGCTTTATATATCTTATTTTTATGATTTGTTAATTGTATGTATTTTCCATTAACATATTCAATCAGGATTATGAAACCCCTTATATTTATGTGTGTACACCTTAGGTGCACACCTCGGGTCCTAGATGATATGTCATATATATATATAAATGTATATGTTCTTACCTATATAATGTTTATATATATATATATATATATTCAAATATATTATATATATAGATGTGATACAGGGCAAAATTTGTTCAGAGACATTCCATCTTAGGCAAAACTAGGTAGTGAAAATCGGGTGTCCCGTGAGGAACCCGAAACAATGTGAATTATTTAATTTAATGTTATGAATTAATAATTACATGTACACTACTCATTATATATTAAAAAACTTAATATTTCTATACACCTTTGGTGGTGGTCTACCGAGTATATCACTCACCCAGTTTGGTCCTCTAGTTGGCACCCAAATAGACCTTATAGATATGGGTAGGGATAGAGGGAAGCGTCCAACATTGGATGATTGAGTTACTAAACTAATATGGAGTACAAATAAGATGACTGAGCATATACTCAAGATGTTAGTGGAGATAACTTTTGAAATTTTTTGAATAGAATATTGTATATGCATGCTACTCTACTTCAATGTATTCCCTTTTTATGTAGCATACAATCAAGAAATAACTTTTTATATGATATTTATTATTTTTCAACATGTTATTATATCTTGATGGCTTGTTATTATGCAGTTCATTTATTATTATTGTTTTTATTACTTACTATTATTTTATACCACTGTGTTACACTGTTATATTTACAGTATAGTCTCCCCACCTTACTATTATAGACCCTCACTGCTATTCAGTAGCCTCTACTGTGCTGGGAGGTGAACTTGAGGCCATGTGGCTAGTCGACATAGGGTACCATTTAGTGGATCTTGGGCCGAGATGTTACAAATTGGTATCAATGCTTTATTTTCATTTGTCTTACTGTTTTGGGATATTAGACAGGAGACTAGGAATGTGTGTTAATTTTCTAATGAGACTATGCCCATGAGTATCTAAACCAAATATAAGGAAAATCCATATTACCATGGAAGGGAACTGGTTTTATTGTTTGTGACTATCACAGTTTCATTGATTTCACTATTTGGTGATAGACATGAGTTGTGAAAATTTATATCAACATGATTTTTCTTTTCCATGGACTATTACAATAACGATATATCTATTAATGCATCATGGTAGGCATATAAGGATTAAAATGTAATGAATATTCCATTCCATATTTATATTACTATTTTCATTACCTATTGCATATCACTGATTCCTTGACTATTATATTTAGAGATATTGTGATGTTTTTTCTAGGGATAGGATAATTAGGTTAAGTAAAGTGGCTTCATAAACCTAAATGGTCTTTTTCTATATCACTTGTTGGAGGAACATTAGTTAGCCAATTTTTCTATGTTTGAGACATTTAACACATGTCACATGTTCTGAAAATTTAGATAATTTGGATTACATGAATTTTAATTGTAACTTATGAATCATTTACTTCTATGAATTAGAAATGGTAATTTATCTAGTTGAATAATTTTATATGACATATTACATCCCAATACTAGATGTAAGTGATTTTTTGTAGTTACATGACAATCCATAGAAACTTATAAAACTTATGTATTTATAACATGTAAATGGAGACTCATCTAACTAGACTATGATATATATATATAAATGACTAAGAACTGTAATAAATTTAAACTACAAAATAAATTTTTTATCGTTAAATGTGATTAAAATTATTGTGTAAAGGTTTTTTTCTGATAATCACATCCAATTGACACTCCATATACTAGGACCTATTCTGTTTTATGTGAGAACTCGATCCAAACCTGACATTAGTAGTGGGATGTAGGAAGTGTCTCTTGAAACCTTTATGATATTCCTTATCACATAGAATTGTATTTTAGAGCAGTAAGAGTGTTGTGACTCTTATATGGTAAGGATGTGTACAAATCCTTTTTTGTAGCTTGAGATTAGTTTTTTATCAATATATATTATGAAGCATGTTTTTGGAAATTGTAGATAAACGAAACCAAGACGTCCTCGAGTCATGTGCGAGAAGGGTGGAGGTGGTCATGCCTAGGAGGTGGTAGGTCCTAAGCCACACATATTACCTCCTATATTTAATCCTAAGTCACCTCCTACTATTTCACATATTGGAGATAAATAAAAAAAATTAGAGCTTCCTATAATTTATGCAGTTTATAAAGGGAACTTCATGACCTACCGCTACTATGGTAGAGTTGACCCTTGAGTTTCATTAGCTTCATCCTCCCACCTACTTAGGAGATGGTAGTATGATTATTAGGTAGAGTAAATTTTATCCATCTTCATTAATTTAGAGACACCTCCAGAGTGGAGGGTTAATCTCACAACTTATATGCTTTAAGATTCTTTTAAGAATTGGTGGGGCAAGATCACCTAAGCTAATTTTCATCAAGGTGTAGTATGGGAAGACATTCAAATATCCTTATATGATTACTTATTTTCCCAAATTATAAGATTGTACCACGGTAGGAATATTATGACCTATAATAGGATGTTATGATTGTGATGGAGTATTCAACTAATTTAACCTAGCTTTTATACTTCAAACTAACATTTACTAGTGATGAGATGATGATAACGAGGTTGTTGGAGGATGTCCTCCCATATTCCATCTGATAATTTTAGAATGTGTTTTGGTTCACCACCAATTTTGGGATAGTAAACTAGGACCTCATCACTAAGAAGAATCTGGGGTAAGATTTCAGTGTGGGCCAAGGTAGTTTAACATTGATACCATAAGGCGGTTCATCTAGTGTTATGAAACATCGCTTCGAGTCTACTCATGGAGGTAGAACAAGTCATATGACACACACTTATTGTTATGTTGTGTGTCACTAGTGTGGTAGGGAGGGAAATAAGAATCCCCAATGTAGAAAATATGTAATTGATCACTAAGATTGTGGAAGTATGGGGAACCTCTACTATTTTTAAAATATTTCCCTCCAGTTATTAGTGGGAATAGTTCTGAAATGAATCTATATTTGGTTATAGGATCAACAGTTTCCCATCAAGAATGGATATGGACTCATATCAATTGATCAAATTAAGTTGTTGGATGTGGAGGAGGTAGACATGATTCTTATATACAACACTAGAATAGAATACCTTCATATAGTAGTTAGTTTATATCTCAGGGTTGTGGATCTGGCCATATATATGAAGTGAAATCTACTCCTGAGGAGTACAGTCCCATATCTAAAATAATTTGTGGTACTATTATAGTAGTGTCTACTTTTTTATCTCCCTTATTTGACATAGGTTCTTCACTTTATTTTATATCTTCGGAAATTATGGGAATTATGGGCCTATAAATAGAGTACTTCTGTGGCATGATGACTACTAACAAACTGTTGGGGATTCAAAGTAACAACGTACACTGATGTAATGAATTCCCCTTGAGATAGGTGGTTATATTTTTATATGGGATCTCATTATCCAAGATATTATGGTTTTCAATATCATACTTGGGATAGGATTGCTATTTTCTTTTCATTTTCACATTGATTGTTACCACCCTAGGTGTCCTGTATATCACCCAATGGTAGTATTTATATTTATAAGGGTGAATGGGATGTCCAGGAGAGTTGAGATGGACCCAAGCATTGTGGGTTGGTTAGAGTGATATCCATGATTGCTAGTATTTTTATGATCAATTAGGAAACATAGATTATATATTTCACTCTTGTTTTGGATTATTTTGGGGTTTCCGTACTGAATCACTTCATTAGGTTACCTATTTTGAGGGAATTGGATTTTTCTATTGAGATAGTTCTAGGAGAAAAACCAGTGTCTATTCCACTTTACAGGATGAAACCTAATGGACTCTAGTAACTCAAGAATTAGTTTTAGGATTTTGAATATTAGGGTCTCATATGGCCAAGTAATACAGAATGGGGTTCACCTATCCATTTACCCAACAAGGAAGATTATACCGTTAGTTTTTTTCATGAATTATCAAAGGTTATATTATTATATAGTAATGAATTAGTATATAATAAATAATTAGTATACACTTACTCATATAGAAGACCTATTTGATCAGATCTAAGGATTGAGGGTTCATCCAAGATAAATTTGATGTTAGGATACCATCGGGCATAAGTTACAACTTTGGCCATATCTCAAATAAGGATTTGTAGTAAGTATGGAAATTATTAGTACCAATTTATTTCATTTGTTTTGATGAACGTGACTACAATTTTCCTAGCTCTCAGGAATCAAGTTATCCACCAGTATCTAGATTCATTTCTTGTAGTATTCAAAGACAATGTCTTGTTGTATTCACATACTCGACATGGTTATCCTAAACATCATGAGGTATTGATGATTACACTAAGAGAGAATAATATATATGTTAAGCATACAAAATTAAACTTTATGATTGATAAGGTTCACTTCCTAGGTCACATCATCTCAGAGGCAGTACTGCAAGTTAACCAAGAGAAGGTGAGAGATGTAGTTACATGGGAGAAGCCTAAGAATGTTTTTGAAATACATAGTTTCATAGGGTTGGATGACTATTGAAGGTATATTATTTATGAATTTTCATTACTATAAGCACATCTTATAGGATTGATCATTAATGGGGTCAATTGTATGTGGTATGAGTCCTAAGAATGTTAAGGCCTCGTGATAATAACTACCTAATCCATGACCTGAAGCTAGTAGTTATGGTTCATCCCTTATGATGTTGGAAGGAATTATCTATTAGAAGATATTTTTTTATGCAGACAGACAAAAAACATCCTTAGATATATTTTTTCTCATATTTCCATGAATATTAGGTAGTACAGATGGATAGAATAACTATATTCGTTCGAATTTGAGATCACTTATATGTCTAGGAATTGAAATGATACAACAGATGCACTGACCTAGAAGACTCTAATTCATATCGTTCAAGAGTCTAGTACTAAATAGAAGTTGATGGACCTATTATCAAAGAAGCATATGGAGGTTCAAAATAATCATGGTATACCTTTTTTACCTTCTTTGGAAATGAAATATTCACTATTTTATTTAGTGAAGATGACACATCTCTCCGATCTTGAGGTACTAGTCCTATGAGAGAGTGGGCCTAGTAAGGACCCATTGCCTTCATGGGTTGTTGGCATGGATGAGGTCTTACACATTGATGGATGTATCTAGTTTCATTAAGAGATTATAGGGGAATTATTTTGGGAATATCATGCCTCTTAATCAGTTGAAAACCTCAGACTCACCAATATGTACCATGACATACTCCACCAATATTGGCGGTTTGGTATGAAGAGATAGATTATTGGATTGGTCACATGGTGCTCCACCTATCAACACGTGAAGGCTAATCACTAGAAACCTAATGTAACTTTTAATATATTTCATATTCATAAGTGAAAAAGGGATGATGTCACTTTGGACTTCACGATGGGTTTACCTAGGTAACCTCGATGTTGTGATGTTGTATTAGTTATCATTGAATAGCTGACCATGGTGTCCCGCATTTTACATGTTAGAGAGACCTTTTTAGAGGATTGTTTTGGGAGCCTTAAAATTTGAGAGACCATGCGCATTCAAAGAATTGTCCATTCTATTATATTGGAAATGGATGTTTGGTTTTCATCATGGTTTTGGATGTTGTTAAGTAATGAGGTCAGTATAAAGGTTATTCTGAGCACAAACATTCACCCACAAAGTGACCGGAAATCCCAACATATTATCCAAATATTAGAAGTAATTCTATGGGAATGTTTCCTTGATTTTGATTTTTTTTTGTAGAAACATCTATATCTTGCAAAATTTTCATATAATACCATCATTCATGAAACAATGCAAATGGATCCATATGTGGTCATTTATGGTAGGTTGTGCCATTCACTTATGATTTCTAGAGGTAAGAGAGGAAATTCTACCGAGGCCTCATCACATAAATGAAAATTTGGTGAAGGTACAAATTATATTGAAGTGTATGTATATATCTTAGTCGAGGAAGAAGTCTTATGTTGATGGCCACTGTCGACCTAGGGATTTTGAGGTGAGATATCATCTCTTCTTCTGTGTTTCTCCTAGGTTGGGTCCTAGATGGATCTAGGGACAAGGAAAGTTATCTCCTCGTTATTTTGGGCCTTTCATGGTCTTATAGAGATTTATGATAGTAGCCTTTCGATTATAGTTACCTTATAGGTAGAAAGAAATGGATAATGTCTCCCATGTATGTTAACTTCACTATTACTTTTTAGACCCATATCACACTTTTTATTGAGATGATGTTGAATTGGAAGATGATTATTCCTTCGATGAGTATCCTATCATGAATGTTGGTCAAAACACAAAGGATCTACGAAGCAGGTTAGTTCCTCTAGTATGGGTGGTATTGCAGTATGACCGTATACATATTGATACCTAGGAGAGATATAGAAACATATGTTCTTAGTTGTTGGAGATATTATCAAAGGATCTTTTATCACCATTGTATGGGAAACTCAAGGATAAATTATTTTAAAGATGGTAGATTATAAGATATATCTTTTTCAAATAAATTATGAACCCTTTAAATTTCAGTAAATTTTTTCCCCTTTGGACATGCTTAAGAGGCCAGTTAATGGCTTGGAAGAATTCGAGGAATGTTCAGAGACCAGAGATCTATATTTTTTAAAGGAAGACTAATCTGTTAGGACAAAAAAATAAAAATACTACACAAGAGGGGGGGTGAATTGTGTCTTTTCGATAAACTTAACCAATTATGGATTTTTAATTCCTTTGTAATTTATAAAGTTATACATCATTTTTTTCTTGTATGAAATATGAGTAGTGGAAAATCATAAATAATGAAAACAAAAAATTTATAGTTGTTCGAGGCATAAAGATCCCATTTTACAATCCACCAATTCTCTCTCTTTGATCATGGTAAATTTAACTAGAAATGATCTCTTATCACTAGACCTTCAAATCCACAACTGAGTGTAGGTAGTTGAAACCTCTACAAAAATTCTAAAAAAAGAGCCTTTTGGTTCTTTTATAGGTAACTAGTTATAAAAAACTTAGATTGAGAATTTAATACTCCACTACGACAGAGTCCAAGACGTCAAAACTCCAATAAATAAAAATATTTTAATTTTTTCATGTTTCAGGTTGAACATCACAACTAAATAAGAAAATATTGATAGTAGATGGATATTCTTCTTCAAAAATAAAATTCCTCACGAAATAATAACTCTGAAGTAATACTGGTTGCAAATGATCTTTAATTTGAATTGAAAAAAATAAAATAAGTACTCTAATAGCAGCATGAGATTAAAAGATATATAAATTTCAAAGTGTAACCACTTTAAAAAATAATAGAGTTGATCACATGATGTAGACACACTATAAAAGATATTCCCAAGAATACTATCGAATATGGGTGTATGTATCTGTGTTTTTCAAAATAAATTATGATAGAATATATAGAGTATACTACTTACTTCAGTATTCCAGATCAAATATAATATCCTAATAGAATGTGGATATTCTTGTATGAAATAAATAGGGGAGTTGCAACCTCTCTTAAGAACAAGAATGATTTTTATGATGAATACAGTTCTATTAATCAATCGTAATGAGCTTTGAATCTATCATAAATGAGATTTTATCATATCATTAAATCTTTCAAGACTATTATAGAAATATCAGATAGAATCTTGGATTTAAACTACATGCGTTGAATAGTTAAACCAAGGGTTCCTTCATAAAATAAAAAAATAAATAATATTGGTTTCAACTACCTAGCGTTTATTCTATGAACGTAAGGTTGCAAATGTAAGGTTGATCAGAACAGTGTGGTTGATGAACCATGCATTTTTTCTCAAATTTAGGGTTCCTCACGTAGGGTTTATTAATTATACTTTATTCTCTAAAAAAATGTATGGTTCCATCTAAACATAAGGTTCTTTAACCGTATTTTTTAAAAAACATAGGATTGATGATCCATACGTACTATTTTGAATATAGGGTTCATTCCTTACACGTTGTTCCAAGCATAGGGTCTAATCCATAAATTATTTTTAACAAAGATGGGTATGAATAGTGTTTCCAAAAAACACAAAGTCCTATTACAAATTCTTTAATGAATATTCCGTGAGAATAAAAACATTGAATATAATTACAGAATAAAGATTGTAATGAATATTAATATCCTAAAATAATATTAATGTATTATCATTATTAAAACAAACAAGGGTGTTTGTGAGAACCAAAATCAATGATATTTATAGAGTATTGTTGAGACAATACATTCCCAATAATCACCCCATTTTTTATGATCACAAAACTGATAAAAGAATTTATCAAATTTTGTAAACACTAAAAAATAAAATTTTATTTTATTAAGGAAATATTTTGGTTTCACAAAACTATTTCAATTTTAAAAACTATATTTGAATGTTGAGTTTGAATGTTGTGTTTACCAAATTTCACCCACATTTTTTGATATAAAAATAAATTATAGGAAATATGTTCAAAACACTTTTAATTTTGCACAGAACAATAAATGAATGTTTTTATTACAATATTTTGATAAATAAGAGATAGAGTCTGACAGTGGATATAAATATAGAAAAATATGGAAAATAATCATTGAATATAAAAGGAATAATGAAAATTTTATTATAAAAACTATAAAAATACAAGAGTGGGTTTGTCTTTGAAGAAAAGGTTTAAACAAAATGTCTAGTAGAAGATTAAAGGTTTTTTCCAGGAGCAGTTTCTGGTGATGGTCCTGGTGAAGCCTGAGCCACTTGAAATTTTCCATTCAATTATACCATTTGATCATATAACCTTTATGAAAGATTGTATGACAAATTCTTTATCAAAAATTAATAAATATTTAGTTGCCTTTCAATTTTTAGCAAAATTGACTTTTAAAAATTCATTCAGATTTTTCTTTATTTGAAAAAAATAAGATAGCTTATCACTGAACATATTTAGTAGAAGACTAATGTCAGGTTCACTTGATGCCAGTTTCTCAAAAAGATATCTTTGATTATCCAATAGAACTAATAAGGGTGCACTATTACAGTGAATATTTTGAATCCTTTCATTCATATCATCCATTACTAAAATGAAATCTTGAAATCTCTTAATCAGATTTGGTAATGTTGGTGGTGTAAAACAAGAATTTTTTGATTGACTGATATCTCCTTAAATTGAAGTAAATTGACTCCCCATGTACCATTTCAGATCTAAAAATATTTTTTAGAAACAGATTCATATTTCATCATCCCAAACCAGTCTTATATATCTCTCTTAAATTCATCAAAATCTTTTTTTGAAACTTAATTTTCTATTCAATCCTGATGTTGAGTCTGAATAGACTCTAATTCCTTCTTTGAAGGAAATTAATTTCTCAAATATTCTAGTGATTTATTTGATGCTTCAAACTCTTATCGAATACTGAAGTTATACTCTTGAACCTTTTTAAACATAATTACAAGATCATAAATATGATTTGTCAGGGAATCAAATGTTCCTTTATCTTGGTTCTTTAATTGAGTTTCCACTTAAATAATAGCTAAATATTTATCAAAAAAATTATCATTAGAAAAATCCATACTATCATGGACCTATATAAATTCTCCAGAAAAAAAATTAAATTCTTTCAAGGGATTTTCTAATGGTGGATACAACCTAAATTTCAATGATATCATAGGTCTTAGATATTGATTTCGGAACATGATGATCTTCTTGACCAGTTGCTTTATGTTGTTCCGGTTGAGGAACAACCTGAAGCTCTTGGGCTTGACTTTCTTTTGGTTGATATGTAGCATTGTCTGGTTCTTCAAAATGGACTAAATTACTTGCATCTCAAGATACTAACACTGGATCCTTGTGCCGGAGTTCTTCTATGTTCCTTGGTCTTAAGACATGCTACTAATGATTTACTTCTTCTGAACCTTCTTCATAAAGATCTGTATCATCATATTGAAGCATTATTTTGGTAGGATGAGTGATATATTCTATCGTGGATTCTCCAACATCATCATTTCTTAAATACGTGAGGTTTACTTTCTCCCATAAGCAAAATATACACTTTTTTGGTCATATGGACCAATAATAATTAGATTAACTTTTAGTATACTCTAAAAGAAACCAAATTTTCTTAGAGTACCATCATTTAAGACATTACTATGATGAAATTTGACATTTAGATTCAAAAATACAAATAAAATCTTTCCTGAAATAATGAGATAATGTATTTATTCGTAAGGATACAGTGACATCCTTGCCTATGAATGGAAAAAATAACTCAAGTATCTCAACACATATCTTGGAAAGTTCAACTTGATGTCACTAATGAAGAGAAAAATTATATACATATTTGGGTAAAAACTATTATCCATATCAGCAACCCTAAGATCAATATATATTTGAATAAACTTTACAATAACCCTCTGGTCTACCTCAAGATCCGTTACAAACATTTTTCTAAAATTTTTTGATCCAAAAAAAAGAAATAATACCCTTTGATTTTTTATCTTTCTTTAAAATTGATATAATACCAAAATGGAATACTCTTTCATGAGGGTGTTTCAAAATCTAATAAATTTATACTAAAGAGATAAAACACTCTATTCTTATATTCGAGGAAATATCATATCTTATATTTTACTAAAACTAAACTAAACATTTCTATAAAACTTCTTTAGTTCTATCTCATAAAGAAAATACGTATTATCCTCATTAAATAGAAATTACATGCCTTGAAACGCAAGATGATACTTGAGAAAAAGGTTTTTCTCATACATCCATTCAAAATATATGAATTTTACTTGAAGAATATTCCAGAACGGGACACGTTGATGCTTCATATCACTTGGTTCAACCTCGTATGTTCTCTTGGTATTCATCATTTCTATGAATCTGAAGATTGATTTTTTTTATTCCAGGGTTTGGGAGAAAAGAATGAGGGCTTTGGGAGGAGAAATGATTTGATAACAATGGTTAAGGAAAAAAGAAGGTTTTTCTGATAGATGATGACATGTTCCGGTTTATCATGTCGATTACATAGGGTAATCATTAAATTTTTTGTTTTTGAATACACATGGTTTAAAAACACTAACAAGAAAAAATTATTTAAGAAAATAAATGAAATATTAATTGAATTGAGAAATTAAAATAAATTACAAATGAATAAATAAAATATTTTTTTACAGAAATAAATTGATAAACACTTAATTAAAATTAAGTAAACCTAACTCCGCCATAATAAAATCAAAACATGTAGTGGGAAGTGGTTTAGTAAAAATGACATCTAATTGATATTTGGTATTTGAAAATTCTAAATATATTTTATTTTTGAGAACATAATCCCTTAAAAATGATTCCTTACATCAATAATATTAGTCCTAGAATGACTTATAGGATTTTTTAAAATATTAATAGTGCTAGTATTATAACATAAAATACGAATATTATTAAAATTTAGTCCACTTTTTTGTTGAGTGTGTTTCATCTCTAATACGTGTTCACAATAAATACTAGCAAACACATATTCTGCCTCAGCTATTGATAGGAAAACTGAGATTTTTTTATTACTAGACTATAATACTTATTATTTTTTAAAAAAGTGAAATGTTATTAATGTAACACCCCAAGCTTCTACAGTACGTTTCTCTTTGAATAATGTGATAGCATGTGTTGTACGCAACATCGAGTTCTAACATACCACAACCAATCAAACTAGCCGTTATGAATAGTAATACCTACTTTTTGAAATTTTATAAATTTTATTTTTCAAAATGGACTTCATTTTTGGATTCGTAGTATCGAATTTAGCCTAAGGTGAAATTTTGGTACTTTTCGGATAACTTTAATATTTTGATGAATAGTGAAAATTACTAAATTTTAATTAAAAACAACTTTTTTAATCAAAATAATTAATAGTGATAAATTATGAATTTGAGTGGATTTACAGTATATTTAGAATATATTTTTACCATTTAATACGATGTTGGTAATTGGACATAATTTCACAATTAAACTGAACATAAACAAGTATCAATCTTTTGATAGTTATTATATCTTAAAAACACACTTTTTGTTTTCACAACGGGAATTAATTTTAAATTAATTTCTACCACTTCTGTGTTTTGAATTTGGAAAAATGGATTCCATATTTTGAATCAGGATGTTCAAATTGTGTAAATAGGAAAATTTTATTTTTAGACATTTTGAATAATTACTTTGGTAAATATTTTATTTACCATGGTTAAAGGGTAAATCCAGTAAATAAGGGTTAAAAAATAATATTATATTAATAACAAATTACCCTAAAACATGTCCTAACCTTATTGGTTGATACATTTCCGACCTTGGGCATCTTTGGGTCGATTTTGGGACCCCATGGTGCCACTTGTAAGTGATAGGGACACATCATTTTAATTAAGTTAAAATGAATACAAAAATGACACAAGCATATATCTTTTAGAAAAACAATTCTTACATAAAGTTATATATGTTGAATGTTCAACTATAAATATTAATTAGAAATCTAAAATGATTTCCCACATAATGGTATTTTATTTATAATTTTTAGACATTAAATAATTTAATTTATTTATGACACAATGGTGATGCAGTAATTACCATAATAGTGAAAAATTAAACTGATTGATATTGTAGATACCCAAATAAATATAATTTGAGACTTTTTATGAATTAAAATAATTTTCCAGGTTAATATGACATGTTATGAATGATTTAATTAACTGTTTTAGAAGTAATAATTCAGTTATGAGTTTTACAAAAATCAATTATTGAATAGTTTCAAAATTGACATAAAAGTGTTTTTAAAAAAAATATTATATTATTAATTGATGTTAAATTCCTAAAAATCTATGGATAGGCCAACACACTTATATAATGATATTTGTATCATTAATGGACCACTTGGGGGTCTCTTGGATGTATATAGTAAGTTTATTAACCATATAATATAAAAATACAAAGAGACATTGTAAAAGTGGAACTAATTAACTAAGAGTTAATACTTAATGATAAGGTTAATATAGTAACCAAAACCTGTCTAAATTCTATTGGTTGAGTGTTTTTCAATCCATCCCCACCTTAACCTTTAAATAATCCACTTTGGAGCCATTATATACTGAATATTAATTTATTATTAAATAATATTTCTAGCTTTTCCAAAGGTGCCTCTCACACCTCTTATAAAAGGGCACTCCCCCTTCTCATTAATTCACACCTTCAAAGCCTTTTGGCTCGGCCAAACTCTGCCCAAATACTCTATCGACTTACCTAACTTCATCCTAGATGCCTTCCTTTAGTCATAAAGCTAACTTAAAGAGCCCTTTTGATCAAATCAAAAGGAAGAACCTGAAGAAGAGGTAATGATTTCACCACCCTTTTTCAAGTTCCTTTCTTCTTCCACTTCTTCCTTCTTTGTTATTACCATTATAAAATAATAAATCCAGTATCTTATATATACTGTGATGTTATTATAAATATGGTACAATCATATTCAGTATTATATCCTTCCTTTTAATAACATGTCACCATACGTGTGTACGTACGGCTTACTGTCTCCACGTCGTGGTGTAATTGTTATTCAATAAATTATTATTTGGATGGGTATAATAATGATGTGTAACTCATGTAAATAATAAATATAACATGATAATGATTATTTATATATGATATACCATCCAATTATATATTATTTTAATATCAAAAGAATGATATTGTCGCTCGTGCATATGTACAGACTACCGTCTCCACGAACGCGATGAGATTCATTCTCCATCGTATCCATTCAAGTATAATTCTTATTTGATGATTAATAATAATATCTAAGGACTTGATATAATTCTGGATATGATTAAGATACAACCTATTCATGACAAACACAGCTTATGTAACAAAACATATAAAAGAAAACGAGTAAGTTAACACCTGAAACAACGATAATACTAAGATATTATTCACAAATAAATGTTAAAAGTTCATATATGATATCATATTAATGTATATGATTCTGGTATAATTTAATAAAAAAAATTCACCATTATACAGGAGGTTAACCTACCCCAACCAAGTAAAAGGACAAGGTAAGGGTTTATTTCGCAATCTCTTCATTATCCGAGGTTGTTTATACGTAATAATCTACTGGGAATTCTTTATCATCCACATCCATGTTTCTTAAAAGTTTATTTCAAAACATTTTTAGTATTTAATAGAATATTGGTTAAAGTCATTTATATCCTTGTTTGACTTTTTATAAGAGGTTTATAAAGGAATCTTTCTGTCATTTTCCAAACAAGTTGTTTTTTAACCTTTTCGACGGAATTAAGGTAAGAATGTTTTTTTTAACTTATACGGCGGGTGCAGCTATTTTCCGCCATTATAAAATCATTGAAGCTTCCCTTACAATCTTATAAGAATATTCTCAATGAAAATGTTTTATTTTATATGACTCTTAAATGATTTCAAAATAAAAAGAGATATTTATCTAAAAAGAGTTTTGATTTCATCTATGTCAATATCCTTTGATGGATTTTAAGCTTATTTGAAGCTAATTTATTATGAAAAAAACTTCCATATTGTATTGAAGGTTTTGTGATATGTTTGACTATGGATATGTTATATTTATACCCTTCATGGTTTATGGTGAAAGTATTGACATTTCTTATGCTAGTTTTAATATGAATGTTTATGTTATGTTTAAACCTTTTCATATGGGAATGCATTGGACTTAATATGTGATGGGTGGAGCCTATTATAGCTCATCGATGCATCAGTAGGTCTCATGAGACAAACTAGTGTCTTGGCACAAGGCCTTGACAAAATTTTATTTGTAGTCTTGGCACGAGGTCTTGGCTATGCGGTTTTTATAGTCTGGCATTATGAATTCCATCATTATGAAAGTGGTTATTGATATTGCATGTGATTATTCAATTAGTAGAATATCCATGTGAATAAGTAAATGGAATTATTTCATTTCATTTTTTCCATACTATGTTGAAGTTCAAGTTTAAAAGGATTTTGTTTTAGTTATACATTGCCTTATATGTTTATTCTTATTTATGAAAGTTTCCGCTATATTGTTATCCTTACTTGGAATTTGAGCTCACCCCTTTCAATGTTTTATTTTTCCCAGGATGTGAAGAGGTAATTTATGAATGACCTGCAGGGATAGTATGTAGGGATATGAGTGTGGACTATGAAGAAAAGATGTTGTTGTAGTTTTCATTTTTATGATATAATGTAAGACTTATGAATATATCTAGTGTTTCCAAGGCTACTAAACTAATCGGTCTTTAGAGATTTGATCTTTTTTGTGATCATGTCAATGTTATATAATAATGCACCGACTCTAGGTAACTGGGGCTGGGGCGTTACACTTAAGGTACTTTTTCTATCTAATCTACAACTTCCAAAATCAGAATCTGAATATTAAATTAAATTAAAATCAAAATTTTGAGGATAAAGAAGAGATTAAAAAAATATTCATTTTAAATATCTAATTTTTTAAATAGAAGTAAAATGATATTCTTTCAGATTTGACATAAATATAGCACAAAGGCATACAGAAAGCATTATGTCTGGTCTGATAGTAGTAATATATAGTAATTTGCCAATCATACCTATATAAAATATGTTTTCAACTAGTTCCAGCTTCATCCAAATCAAGTTTTATATTGGTACAAAAACGAGTTGCATTTGTATTACTATTTACAATTAAATGTTTTTTCAATAAATCAATATATATAGTTGTTTTGATTTAAAAAATTTCCATAATCATTTTGATAAATCTGAAATCCTAAATAATAATTTAGTTCTCCCATCATACTCATTTCAAATTATTTTTTCATTAGATTGGAAATATCATTATAAATATTTTAGATGTTGAACAAAAAATAAAATCACCAACATAAATTTATAATAACAAAATATTAGAAAAAATAGTTTTCATAAAAAAAGTAGGATCTACTAATCCTATAGAAAATCCATTTTCCAACAAAAATAGTATATTATTTCATACAAAGCACTAGGTGATTGTTTATGTACGTAAAGAGAATTGGTAAGTTTAAAAAAATAATTTAGCTTATGAGGGTTTTCAAAACATGGGTTTTTCTGAACACAAACTCCCTCCATTAAATATCTAATTAGAAAGGTAGATTTAACATCAATATGATATAATTTAAAGTTCATATGATATTTATAATCTAAAATTATTCTAACGGATTCTAGTCTAGCTATAAGGGAAATGTTCTCATCATAATCTATACCTTTTTTCTGATTATATCCTTTTTCCACTAATCTATATTTTCTTCTAGTTATGATCCCTTGATCATCTTATTTATTTCTAAAGACCCACTTAGTTTCTATTTTTGGATAATCTTATGGCCTTTCCACAAAATTCCAAACTTAATTTATTCTAAATTGGTAGAGTTATTCTTGGTTTTCCAACATCTAACTCTCATCTTCTAGAGCTTATTAAAAATATTTAGGTTCTACAAGAGATAGAGAGGTAAAAAATTCAACTAGATTATCAACATTAATTTTAGTTCTAATTCTTGTATATGGGTCTTGTATAGTAGTTTCTTCTTTAAGGTTTTATACTATCTCAGTAAGAAAATTTTAGGTTATTCATTTTCATGTTCTTATAAACTATACTAAATTTTATTTATATCATTTTTAGAATCATCTTTTGAAGATTCAAGTCTAATGTTGTCAAATAAATTAGTAATTTCATTTTTTTAATATTTCTATTTAATGAAAGGGTTAGTTTCATCAAACATCACATGAACTAATTATTCAACAATCCATTAATTTTTTTAAACACTCTATAGGATTTAAAATTTTCATAATATTCTAAAAATATTTCTTCATCAGCTTTTCGATTGAATTTATAAAGTTTGTCATTAGTATTCAAGATATAAACCTTGTAGTCAGAAACATTAAAGTAATTTGCTTTAGGTTTTCTATTATTATAAAGTTCAAAGGGTGTATTTTTAATTATTAGTCTTATTAAAACTCTATTCATGGTATAGTAAGATGTGATTATATATTCTACACAAAAACTGGTTGGAAGATTGTATTCATTCATCATATTCATTTCTATTTATTGAATATTTCTATTCCTTTTTTCAGTTATTCCATTTTTTCGGTGTTCATGGCGTAGGGAAGTTTTTTTTAATACCTTGGTTTGATTAAAAATAATTAAATTATTGATTCTTAAATACCCCATCATGATCACTTCTCGATGAAATTATTTTAAAATATTTTTCATTTTGAACAAGTTTGAAAAATATTTCATAAAAAGTCAATACTTCACTTTTTTGTTTTATAATATTAACCCAATTAAATATATAAAAATCATCAACTAAAAAATAAAAATATAATTTACTATAAAAATACTACACTCTTGATGGTCTAAAAAATCTATATGGATAAGTTCTGAAGTATTAGATGTGGAAATTTTGTTAATATATTTAAAAGATGATTTGTGTCATTTTCCAATTTGACATGCATCACATAAAATATCATTCTCAATCTGAATACTAGAAAAATTTGAAAATAAATATTTCATAGAAATTTTTTTAGAAAAATAAATATTGATATGTCCAAGTAATATATTCTAGATCCATGAATCATTTGTCTTAACAATTAAATAGTTCATTTATTATTAGAGAAGGAACTAAGATCCAATGTATAAACATTGTCAGTTCTAGGTGTGGTAAATTTAATGATTTTAACTTAGAAAACTGAGGAGGGGTTCTAAAAAATAAATATAAAATACATCATCAAAAAGTTGAGAAATACATATTGTTATATTCTTTAACCCATTCACATAAAGTAATTTTTTTGATTCAGATAGTATTTGGATATCCAATTGTTCCTACTACAATGATGTTTACCTTTTCATTGTCACCAAAAGTGACTAGTCCTCCATTAATTTTATTCAATGTGTGAAAATTTTATGAGTCAAAAATCATATGTCTAGAACAGCCACTATCCATATACCATATAGACTTTTTGATCCTGTGGCCTTTTCCCTACAAAAGAAATTAAAATTTTGTTTATTTTTATACCCATATTTTCTTGGTTCAAGTAGTGTTAGTGAGAAAAGATCTGGGAATCCATAACTACCTTATATTTCCAAAATACTAATTATCAGTTTCTTCATATATACATTTTGAAATAAGTTAATTTTTAGTACCACTAATTTGAGTATTTCTCAAATAACATTTTTTACTGTACTGACTTTTTATTCCATAATGAAAGTAGGTAGTATTTTTGAACTGGGAAAAAATATTTTTTATATAATTTTTCATCACAGTTTCTTATTATTCCTAATTTTTATCTTTTGATAACATTAATTACAAGAGTCTCATTTTGAATCTTTTCTCTTTTTGTAAAAACTAGAGTAGTGCTTTTATATGATTCTACTTAATCCTGTAATTATTTTATCCTTGTTTTCATGATCAATACTGTGTGATGTGGATTAGTTGAATTTTTCAATTAGATATTGATGTTATTTTTGCATAGAGTAACTTTCACATAAAACAACATTATGTATATTTTTTTAATTATTTATGTCTCTTTATTATAAAATCGTATTTCTATTTCATAATAGAACAATAATTAGCCAATTTACTACTGGAACAATAACCAAAGTCAAAGGTAGAATAATAATAAGTTTGTACCTCTTATTCTTCATTATCCATAAAGAAATATTGGATATGAGATTTTTGTGAAACTTTCTTTGAATCATATTTTGAAGAACTACTGGAGTCTTTAGATACACTCTACATAGATTTCATGGATCTTTATACTTTATGATCATAATATGAATTTTTTATGTTTCTTTTCTTTCATCTCATATCATCTTTCATTTTAGGGAAATTAGGCCTTATATGTCCCAATTTCTTTAATTCATATAGTCTTATTTTATTAGATTTTATTTCATCCTTCTTGAAATATTTTTTGAAGCGTGTTTTCTTTTTTTATAATTTTCTAAACTTTTGTCCAGGTGAGCTAGTTTCATTTTAGAATCTGAGGAGTTTAAATTTTTTTTATTGACATCTTTTTTTGACATTCTTTCATGCTTAAAAGATAACACTTTAAGGGCATGATTTTCACTTTTTACTATCTTTTGATCTTTTGATTCATCTTTAATTACTTCTTTATACATCACCAATGCTCTAATTTGTTCTTTTATAGTCATGTTTTTTATAGGTGATGATTTTTTGATAGCCACATATATTCCATTTCATTTTTTAGGGTAGTAATTTAAGTACTTTTAGTAATTGATCTGATTGAGTGATGGGATATCCTATGGAATTAATATTATTAACAATCTCTATTAACCATCCATTCATTTTTGTGGTGATTTCACAATCAGAAAATCTAAAAGTGGAAAACTTTAGTTTGGAAATATAATACCTCATCTATCTGATGTTGTATGTTCCTTCATATGCGGAAACTATTGTCTACCACATTTTATAGGAAGTAGAGAACTATGATACACAACTGAATTCATCCTATGAAAGACCGCAGATGATAGCATTCATTTATTTTAATTTGGTGTCATATTCATCCTTTTTTTCAGCAGTCCAAGTCTCTGGTTTTTCAGTAATCAAATAAGGAGTTATGATCTTTGAATAAAAATTGAATCTCGAATACTTTATATAAATGATCATACAAGATTTTCATCATCTGTAGTTTTCACAGTTAAATTATGGAGCATAAACCATAGACATTATTTCTTTTCAACTAACCATTACCATCTTCTTTGTATAGAACATATTCTATTTAATATTATTATATATTTATCACAAAATGTCACATATGATACCAATTTTTATGTTGGAATAATTCAAAGACCAAAGAAGAGGGGTGAATTGTGCCTTTCTAATGAAATTCACCAATTCTAGATTTTAAATTCCTTCGTAATTTATGCAGATATGCAACATTATCTTTTGTATGAAATACAATAAGTGAATAAACAAAAATTATAAACACATCAATTTTATAGTGTTTTGGGGCACAAAGAGACCCTAGTCCACTCCACCAATTCTCTCTCTATGAGTGCCCCGAATTTCACTAGAAATGTTCTATTATCACTAGACCTTCAATTCCACAACTCAGTACATGAACTTGACACCTTTACAATAAGGATAAAAATAGATCCTTATGGTTATTCTATAGGGAACCAATTATTTAAAGATTAGATCTAGAATCTGATACTCCCCCATGGCTAAGTGCGAGATTTCTAAACTGCAATAAATCAAATGGATTTGATTTTTTGATGTTTTGGGTTGAACTTCCTAATTATAGCAACCAAAAATGATAGCATATGAATATTATTCTTAATAAATGAATGTATTCATGGAATAATATCTCTGAAGTGATTCTAGTTATAAATGATCTTCAATTTTAATATAAACAAACAACAACAGTACTCTAACATGAGTACGATGTTGAAATATGTATAACTTTCAATGTGTAACATCTTCCAAAAATAAAAGAGTCGATCACACAATTTAGGAGCATAGTAAAAGATATTCACATGAATACATTGAAACATTTTTGTATGTATCCATGTTTTTCAAAATAAAATGTGATAAAACATATAGATTATATTTCATGCTTTGGTATTCTAGATACCAGAAATTTTTTAGATAGAAGATGGATATTCATGTATGATGTTGAAAGGGGAGTCATAATTTCCCTTAAGAATAAGAGTGATTTTCTACAATGAATATGGTTCTTTGAATCCATCATAATGAGCTTTGAATAGGTCATAACTGACCTTTTATCAAATCTTTAAATATTTCAAGACTGTTATAGAAAGCTCAGATAGAATCTCATATTTAAAATTTTGACATTGAATAGTCAAACGTTGTGTTCCTTCAAAAAATAAAAAAATACCAAATATATGTTTTAACTACGTAGCATTCATTCTTAGAATGTAAGTTTAACAACATTAGGTCGATCTTAAAAGAATGGTTGTTAAACAATATGTTTGTTTCTCAAACATATGGTTCCTCACATACGTAGGGTTTCTTAACCATAATTTATTCTCTTAACAAACCTAAGGTTCCATATGAATGTAAGGTTCTTTAATGATACTTTTATAAAACTATAGCATTGATGGTCCATGTGTACTGTTCTAAATGTAAGGTCTGTTCCTTATGCACTATTCAAAGAATAGGGTTTGTTCCTTACATTACGTTTAACAATTTATGGTATGAAATATATTTCCCAAAAAACATAAAAACCCATTCCAAATGATTTAATGAATATTACTTGTGAATTAAATGCTTGAATGTAATTCAGGAAAATATATTTCAAGGAATATTTATTTCTATAAATACACTTAAATTAATATCATTAGTAAAAAAACAAGGGTATTTATGACCATTAGAATCAATAAAATTTATATATTATTTTAGAGACAATACATTCCCAAAATGAACATCACATTCAGTGTATGGTTAGTTTTACCATGTGATTCAAACATGTGGGGTTCTACAATAAATTATAGAGGGGTTAACAGTTTTTTATACCATGATCCTTAGGCTTCTGAACTATTCAGGGTGCTATAGTGGATTTATGGGGGTCACATGATATTCTTAAACAATTTTATTTTGGTTTCATGAAAAGTGATACTTAACTAGTGATGCTACAATGTTAGGTAAACTGTATGGCTAAACAATGTACCACTTAAAAATGTGTGAAAATATGAGAGTCACCCTCCTTCATTTTTTACTTACATCCATATTTTTTCGTCCGATTTCACACATTGCACCTATACACCCACATGGAGAACCCCCTCTTCCTCAAAGGTAGGATTTGATCTTGGTTCATCATCCAAGCTCATATTTCATCATTTTCTGTCAGATTGAAAGAGTATTGGAAAGAGATTCAATCCACTACATTATATTCTCAGTTTATCTCTCCATATTTGATTCTATTTAGGTGTGAGATAATATTCTCTATTTTTAATAAATTTTTCAATTTAGTATATTTTCTTTCATTATCTCAAATAAAAGGAAGAGAAAAGATAAGGGGTGTTCTTCTCAGGTAAGTTATGTTTTCTTTTTTATTTCCCCCTTAAGTCTCAATGCTCTTATCATTCTATATTTTGATTCCTAATGTATTTTTATGCAACGCCTCTTAAATGTATAATTAACTAAATAAAATGACATTTATATGCTTAGAGTAGCCATAAAAACCGAAAAATCAATGTTGGGTAATTTATACCCCATCCTAAGATGCCCTTTATGGTGTTCCCTACCTAAAGGCCTTTAATCCTTTTTCTTTTGACATCCTTGAACTGCCAAATGATATGTGTTGGTAATGGTCTTTATAAATGAAATGTAATTGAATTAGAGAAAAATAAAACTGTAATACATCTAATTGGGACCTTGTATTATTGTTTATATATTAATTTAATATATGTTATTAATTGAAAATGTCCAATTGACTTAGTTGTTTTAATGGAATCATTTTAATTCAAGCCACAATCACTCCATATGACATTCGGGGGGCGATACAAGGATTCCAATTTAGAACTAATTGGATGGGTTAATAAAGAATTATATTTTGATTCTTTTAAATAAATTATAACATACTAGGAGTTATACGAGGATTTTTCATACAACCCATTGGAAAATATCACTATATGGATGCCTATATGATACCTGTGACAGATACTTACTTCTCTAGAGGATTTCATAGGATGAGATCCATGGGAACTGCTACTAAAACATGACACAATCAATACTTTGTTAACTATGTGTTATACTATTGAAATTATAATAGTTTTATACCTTTATATCATTCCATTATTGATACTTATATTCCTAATACATAAAACCGTGGACGGACTCCTATGATTAGGAGTTTTTATAGTGCTCCTCGTGAAATACCTGGGTTCCTTTTTAAAAAATCCCTTGGATGAGATCAAGATGCCAATTAATTTAATTAACTAAAATTTCTTCCAAGTCAAATTACATGATTTGATTTAGTCTATGATTTATTTACCTTAATATTATGATGGAATAATTTTACATCTTTCCATGCTCATATTCCAAGAGGATTGTGGAACCCCTTATATATTTGTTTGGACACCTTGTGTGTACACCTCAGGTCCAATATGATATGACATATATATATATATATATATATTCTTAAATATATGATGTATATATATACTTACATATTATATATATACATGTACATATAAGGTGACATTTGTTTAGAGACATTTGAACTTAGGCTGAAGTAGGTAGTGATGGTCAGGTGTCCCATAATGAACCCAAACTAATGTGTTTTATTTTAATTACTATTATGTATTTATTATTATCTTCAAACGACTAATTTTATATTCACATACTAGATAGTTATTGACATCATTGGTGGTGGACTACTAAGTATATCTCACACTCTGTTCAGGCTGCTGGTTAGTACCTAAACATACTTTATGGATATAGGTAGGGACAAAGCGAGGCATCCAGCTTTGGATGCTCGAGTTATTTCACTATAATAGAGAACAAGGGAAAAATAAAAATCTTATTATCATTACTCTACTAGATATAAATTTTTAATTTTTTATTCTCTATATCATATTGTGTAAACCTAATACTCTTTTTCTAGGTATTCCTTTTTCAAATAGCATATAGTCACGTCATATTTTTTTATTATATATTGATTCACTTTCGTCTTGTTCTTATATCTAGATTGATTATACTTTAGTATTTAATTTATTATTATTTTTTACTACTACTTACTATTAACTTATACCATTGTCCTACACTTTGATCATGAGGGTATAATATCACCATTGTACAATCATATACCCTCACTGCTAGTAGAAAGCCTCTAACATATGAGGATGCATTATTGAGGCCATGTAGACAACTTAATTGAGGCACTGTTTAGTGGATCCCATGTTGGGACATTATACAATTAGTGGTAGAGACTCATAATACTTTGAGACACTTTCTCAAGTTTTATTCCCTTAGTAATTCACATTTATATGTGTCATTAAATATTTCTATATGTGACATGTGTAATGGTCCTGATAAATTAATAATATTATCAATACATGTCACAAGTTATATATATTATTGTTTTTATGAAAAACATGATGAAATATTCTCATGGTGAAGTAAGATATGTTAGTTGCATCATGAGTGATTTTGTATTAATTAATATTGTTAGAAATTATTTATCCAATATATTATTTAATAGAATTTGATAACTTTGGGCCTCTGATGGAAATTAACCTTCATGATTATGCCTATAGCAATAGAGGTTTTGTCATTAGTTTATTTCTAGAAATTCGTAGAAAGATATATCAAGAATATAGGTTGACGACACGAGTATGCAACCGAATTTATTAAAGATATTGTGAGAAATGGATTATATTGTATGGTTTACATTTGTAAGAAGTTATATTTCATTGTGACATTAACTTCATTCTCTATGGGATATGTGGTGTGTTTCTAGATGTTAGACTTATATTTTAGGGAGTGAAGTCTAATTACACTGAGAAAGGAACCTACAGAGTCACAAAACAAGTGTATTCGTAGCATTAGATAAATTATATATTAATTTAACATATTGGTAAATATTTTTACCACAAATTGTTTAAAAGATATTCTTATTGAGTTGATAAAAAATATGCAATCACTAGTTATTCTGGATAATATATATGTGAGATAAATATTTAATAAATTTTCATTCACCCGATAATTATTTATTTTTGTACATGTATATAAAAATATTTATTTATTCTGGTTTATTGACATGGTAACAAAATATTTATTAAGTAAGTTACATGAATATTTAATAAATATTTATTCACCGGTTTAAGTGAATATAGTATATTTATATTTATTTATTTTTAATGATGTTGTGTTTATTTAAATAAACAAATTGTCATTTTTCAAGAACCGATAAATATTGAAGGTGATTGGTACACAATGATTAATGGTCTATTGAGAAATATAATATTAAATATTATTTAAATAAAATTTAATTTCCTTATTCATCAAAACTAATATTTATTTTATCCATAATTTTATTTAATGTTTAGTAAATAATAATAATAATAATAATAATAATAATAATAATTAGTCATGGGGTTTTCCAAAGTTATGAAAATAACATTATCTGTTACACAATATTTATTTTCTAACCCTAAAACTATATATTCATGGTTCGGAAATTTTGTGCATTACCTAGAGCCACATTCATTAATATTTTATAACAAGTTCTACATTGAATCCTCTCAATACTTAGATATCTCCCTCTAAAAAACTCTATAAAGAACATAGATAAATTTTCTCCCTCCACCAGAGTAAATTCCCTCTTTCTGGAAGGATTCCATAGTGATCAACATTGATCATTATAAACCATATATTCATCCAAACTAGCACCCAAATAATTATATAGGGATGATTAGAGTTTTTTCAAGCACATGTAAATCATTTATAGATGGATTTTACACGTTATTCTTCTAACATAATGATGTTTTAAAATGATTTGTCTACCAATTAATCTATGAGGAAATAATTCAACAAAATTTAAATCCATAATTAAATATATTATTTATAAATTATATATTAAAATATCTAGTTTTAATGGATTCCTAGTATGAATTTTTATCTATTTTTGAGTTGAAATCTAATGAAGTTAATTGATTTTTTTGGAATGGGTTAGACCACTTCCACTAAGCCCTATAACCTTAAAATGGTATCAAAAAGTTCAAATAATAATTTATAATAATTTATTATTCTATAATTTTCCAGAAATTTGTTTTGTTAGTACTCCACTTCAACATTATTCATTATTTAATATATAGATTAATTAACATGTTTTTGAAATATTAATTATATTTCTTCACGTTTCAAATTATCTTTAACATATTAAGAAGAGAAAAATAATGATTCGAGATTCTATTGAGAATTGGTTAGGATTTATTCCGATTGAAACTGATACGCGAAATGTGATTAATAGTATACACTATGTACCCATGTTCACATCACCTGGACATGTCACATGATACCCAATTCACCAAGATTTAATGACACATGGATAATTTAATGTACACCTTGTGTTGATTGCGATAGCCAGGCACATGGTTTGTTAAACCACATGGTGTGTAGTTGGTGTACGCATTATCAGTCCTACATGGTTTAGTCATGAAATGTTTTCTAACCGTGACATTAAATATGTAGCATGATGTTGTGTGGGATTAACAACCAATATAATTAATGATATAAAAATTATATAACTGGTTTTTTTCCATGATCCTCATTAATCCCAACATATGAAGAACACACCGAGTTAATCAGTTGGTTAAATATACACATGGAAATTGGCACACCCAATATGTAGCTCATTATTAAATGTCATTTAATTTGGTTGAGATACACATTGAGTCCCTAGGTGTTTCTCCCAGATACATGACAAGAGAGGAACAAAGTGTGCGGCTTGTTCATACACATCATGTAATCTCCCAATAAAGAAAATAATTAAATTACATAAATAATAATTTATTTATCATTAAAAACCTAATTAAATTGTTCACATTAGATGCGTTGACTGCAGAATAAGGTTTGAAGAATTAATAATTTATCAATTAATTCAATGTCATTAAATGTAATTGTTGATCAAGCAATTCATTTTTCATATTTCATTTATTATGGTATCTTCAAGAGACATTAGATGGTCATTAAGATAAAGAAAATTAATTAATTAATTAATTAGATCAATTCATATATATTTATGTTAATAATAAATAATTAATAAAAGTGAATGCTGGCTAGTGTAATTTTATGTATTTTTTACATGTATATAGAAGAACTTAATCTTAGAAAAACCTGGGAATGTGATTGATTTATTTAATTTTTTATTTAATGGTTTTTTAATAAGGTATTAAATTAAATGATGGCCTTAATGTAATACCTAAGACTACACAATAGTAGATAAACACTATATTTTGAACTATCACAAAATTAACACAATAAAGATACTTTATTCATGAGTATAAATAAAATTTTAATTTGTGAGTATTATAAGATTATTTAATCAACGTAAAATTAAATTGTAAATTAAACATAATGATATTACCTGAAGATATTTTTTTCCCAAAAGGATTTATTTTTAGGTGAATAGTTAAAATACCATTTTTGTGAAAACTAGGACTCTTATGAAGTAGATATAATTTAAGTATAAAATATAATTTACAAAAAAAATTAATAACTAAAATATTAATTTCAGGAATAATATTATTTATTTAAAAATTTTATTTGAACTTATAAATCCTCTATCCAACATTTTTAGAACTAATTAAAATATAATTCTAATAAATAAACAGTTTTCATTATTTTCATTTAATCAAGTACTTTCAAGGTGATATTCAGTTCTAGATTTCCCTAAATACCCCATAATTTTTATTTTTTTTAATAAATCATTTTATTTCATTAAAATCAGTATCAAAGATAATATTATCTTATATATAAATTTTATGATCAAAAAATTTATTCTTCTAAATGTTTTTTTACCTGATTATTTTTTATTATTTTAAAATTAACATTTAACAAATTTATAAATTTTGTTTTATAAAATTATTATTAAATTTTAACTCAGAATTTTTAAATTATTAAAAAGTGTAATATTAATTTTTTCATTAAAAGTTATTAATATGTTTAAAAATTTATTTCCAATGTCAAATTAATTTAGTGTAAAATTTTAAAATTAAAAACAAACCTAAAATACTAAAAGTTTTGTCAAATTGGAGTGGTTGATATTAGTTTCAACCAAAAATTACCATCCTTTACTATTTTTTATTTTTTGTTTCTATTAAACCCTGGATAATAACTTTAAATTATTGAAAATGTAAGGGTCACTCCCAAAACAACCATCCCCTTCATTTATTAAAGGGTATCACTGACACCACCTCAAGCCTCATCGCTCCTTTGAATTTTTTACTTTAAAATATAGGAATTTTTTACTTCTAGAGCTATCTCCCATGTTCTAAATATTCTATTCGCCATTATTTATCATAAGGCCTTCATTTACAAGGATAGTTCCAAGGAAAACACAAGTCTTATTCATGAGTATTATCAATTACTTATCATTTTTTCTTAATTATAGTATTTCTTGTTTATTTTAGACACTCTAATATAATGATATCAGAATAATATGTATAAATTAATATTTCAATATTAATGTTATTATCATTTCTTATTCATGTATCCCCTCTATTAAAAAAATGAAATCGTTGTTCGTGCGTACGCACAGACCACCACGACCCTAATAAAAAAGGGGAATTTTTCATCACCCCCATAATTGGTGGTTTATATAATGGTTTAATGATTAAATGTTATTTTTTTATTTCATTATGTTTCTAGTATGAAAAATTGGAGAACTTATTAATTATATGATCCATAAACGATCATTTTTAATTTTATTGTTTAAAAAATGCATGCTAAATGGAAAATATTTTATCCAAATTATATAATATTTTCATAACCATTACTTATTATTATAATTAATTTATATTTATGATATATTAAACAAATATAAACTAAATAATATCATTATTATTCTATTATTATGATATTAAAAAAACAACCTCATAACCATTCATTAAATTAGGGTATATTCATGTTTGGGTTGGTTTAACCACCTACATGAACAATACAACGGATTTTATCATGAATCACTATGGGACCATAATAACTGGAATAATATAAAATAAATGGGTAATTTTTTTTATTTTTGTGATGTTATGTCAATATTTAATTCATCAATTACCAAAAACATCCTTTGATTTTCAAGAATCAATGAAACATGCTTTTTACAGGGTTTATCTTCATGGATAATGAATAAAACACTCATGAAAGAAATTTGAAACATAATAAATAGTTTTAAATCATACATAATGGTATATTAAATGACATATTAATGAGTAAATTTAGAATAAGAATGAATACATGCATCACTATTATGAAACTTGTACAAATGATAAAAACTGGAAACATCCAATGTGGAAAATAAGTAAAAATAATATAGAGAATGACTATTTAAGAAGAGTTTAAATGAAAAAAATATGATTAATTTTATTAATTAATTAATTAATATATATATGTTTCTATTACATGAGTTTAAAGTATGTTCCTGAAATTTAGGATAAAGGTAAGGTTTTTCCATCTTAAATTCCTCTCTTTGGGGAATGTTTGGTATTATGCACCTAATTTCCTCTATGTGGTTTATGTGAATCCTATTTAAAATTATATATAATTAAATTAAATTAATCATGGTATTTGAATATAGATTTTAATCCCTTTATTTTAATTATTTTTTATTGAATTTCTACCCCAGGCATAAGTGTGGTTTTTTCATCTAACTTTTCATTATTTGGAACTCATGTTATATGCACCACCTATTTCCTTTTTTGGTGAATATATTTAAATGGAATAATTTTTTCCCATATTAATCATGAAATTTATGGTATTTACATGTCCATATTTCTACCTATCCCTCATATTAATTATAAACAATAATTACCATAACTGTTGTAAAACAAAATCCTTTCCATGGTGGAAAAATCATCCTATGTTTTTGTAAATAAAATGTGTATATTTTTTTTATAAAATAAATCAAAATATAAATACTATAAAGTTAATAATGATTTGTCACATATGAAAATAGGGGTAATCACTATGAATAGGGTTGGTTCAGAATCGACTTAATCCTCACCCTGATGCACTATGAGTGGACCTAAGAATAGAAACCTGGCTAGGAACACCCGAGGGATATGTATTAGAATATTCTCATGCACTCAATTAAACATTATGATGATTTTTCATACCATTAACTTGATTTAATAACAATAAAAACTATTGAACATAGAAACTATCTTCTATGGATAACCCAAAACATCGAAATTAACCACTCCCTTGTAATTCTTTGGTAAGTGTATTTCCTATTACATTGATGATAACCCATATATTATAATTTGATTAAAATATGTTTTCTTAGACATCCACAGGTATTCCAATGATTGGATAAGTATATTTATCCATATTTTTCATGATATAAGTAAATTTATTTTTATTCAGCTATAGTTTCTTTAGGGAATGATATGAAATTTTTTATTGACTCTTATGGTGAATGCATTGGATTTAATCATGTGATGAGTGGGGATAAAAATTATATATCCCATTGATGCATCGATAGGTATCATGAGACAAAACATCTTTGGTTTTGGTTTATACTTATCCTAGTATCAGTATAGTGCCTTAAGAAAATGTATTGGCAACATGTTTTGATATTCAACATTATTTATTACTTCATTGTGAGATCAATGATTATTAATATCAAGGTTTTCATTTATTATCATTGATATAAAAATTCCATTAGTTTTAACTACTATAGATTCATGTGGTATATTTATTCCTACCATATCACGTGTTCTATGTTTATGTTATGGTAACATCCTTTTTATTATACTCTTTAATGAGTATCTGATATCACTCTAATTTGTTTTTCTTTCCCCCGGAAACATAGTAGATTACCATGTGTACTTTTTAGGGATATTATTGAAAGGATAATAATTTTCTTTCAATGTAGTCACTATGTATTGCATGTTTTCAAATTTAATGTATGTATGTATCTTTTCTTATAATAAAACTATATTGTTGTATCATCCAAGAACTATTGCATTCTATTTTAATAATGTAATATAACTACCAACTCAGGTATTCTAGATTCCGAGATGTTATAATTGGTATCAGAGGATTTTTAGTAGGAACCTTGGGACTATATTAAGAGAAACATATTTAGATAGCATAAGTACAATGAAAATTCTTCAATATTTCTTAGAAATATTTTAGAAATTAGATTTTTATCTGTGAAGGTGGAATACAATCCATTTTTTCAAGGGAGAGAATTCAAATCCTAATTTATTTCTAGACCCACCCTCAATATATCTCCTTAATGAAATTATGGTAATATAGGAATATCAATCATGATTTAGGTATAAGTAAGATATCCTAAGAATATAGGATTTACCTATGGTACAAAAATTAATTGATGTTTTTCAATAAGAATTACTTAGTCATACACTAGATTTTAAACTAGAGTTATCCATTGAAATCATTCTTGATGAAAGGAATGTATCTAAAATCCCCTATATAATTTCACTATTTAAGTTGGTGGGGTTGAAGAAACATCAATTGGAGATTTTTGATAATGGATTTATATTCCATATATACTCTATTTTTATGAAAAGAAGTAATGGTCTATGATATTGTGAACTGATTATAAGGAGAACAATTTCATTACTGTAATTAATAAGTATCCTTTATCACACATTGATGACTTATTTGATCAATGTCATGGAGCCCAATATTTATCAAATATTGATCATCACTCTCATTATCATTAGCTAATAGAGAAGAAGGATTCTATATTGAAGACATCCTTTCAAATAAGGTATAAATATTATGAGTTTATAGTAATAACTTTTCGATTAACTAATACACCTTCTGTATCTAAGGAAATGATTAATAGAGTATTCATTGATTATCTTTTGTACATTGTGGTAGTGTTTATGATGGATATTTTGATATAATATAAGAGATATGAAGATCATGAGACTCATCTATATAAAATTCTAGAGTCCCTTATAAAAAAGATTTAAATGGGAAATATAGTAATTGAGAATTTTGGATTAATTAATTTTCATTCCTTGGATATATTGTATACAAGGATGGAATATCGTTTTGCCTCTTTAAAGAAAAATGTAGTTGAATACATTCCCAAACTGATGAAAATAACTAAGATCCAAAGTTTCCAAGGTTTAATAGGACACTATTGGTAAAAAATTCAAATATTTTACTTGGTTGGAGAACATGTTAAACAAGTTTACACACAAAGGGGATTGAATTCACATGATCAGAGGTATGTGAAGAATTTTTTGAAGATATAAATAGGAGACTGATTAAAGAATTTGTATTAACTTTACCATTATATATGTAATGTTTTTAACATATAGTGATGCATATAATAAAGTATTTGGTTGTTTCGTTATGAAAAATTAATGTGTGATTTCGTATGCATCATGTAAATTATAAATCCATGAATAAAAATACCCAAAGGATAGCCATGTGATAGAATCCATAATATTTGATTTAAAAATATTGATACACTACCTATATGTAAAAAGATGTGATATATATACGGAAAAATATTTTCAACTATATCTTCTCTCAAAAGGATCATAAAATGGGGAATATATGATGGTTTGTAAAACTCATGTACTAAATACACTATTACCATATTAATAAAAATGAGGTGGATGATGTATTGAGTAGGAGGTGCTAAAGAGTTTTGAACTTGATGAGGATTAATAAAGATCTTATATACATAGGTCTAGTAAAGTTGGATATGGAATTTTTTATACAAGGGGAAACATATTTCCTATTTGAAAAAAATTATAAACCATCCTTACAAGAAAATATAGAGAAGTCCCTATCAGATGAAGAGTACTTACAAAGGAAGATTAAAGTAGAAAATAATGGTGAATTGAAAGATTTTATCTGTATAGATGAAGTTTTGAATTATCGGAAGGGTTTTTGTGTTTTATTAATAACGGATTCTAAAAGGGAACTTCTATATTAATCATAGAGCTCAAATTTCCCTATACAGTTGGGTATCATAATGTTTTACATGGATTTAATAGAAAATATTTTATGGTATGGTATAAAGTGAGAAATTTAGGACTATGTATCCAAATTCTTAGTATTCTAGTAGGTAATGGATTAATTATTACATCCAAAGGGAGTCATAAAACCACTGGCTATACCAATATGTATGTTGGATAATATTAAAATGTATTTTTTAAATGGGCACTGAAATACTCTTTGGAAGAAAAATGCAAAATGGGTCATTATTGATTATATTTCTGAGACATCTAATTTCTTAGTGATAAGAGAATATATAACCATTAAGATCCCTATATAACTCTTTATCAATTAAATCATAAGGCTTCATGAGGAACATTTATCAATTTTATTTGATCCCGAACATCATTTTAGAACAAAATTATGGAAGAGTCTTTAAAGGGATATGAACACTGAAATATATTTTAGCACCCATATTGTCCCAAGACTTATTGGTAGTCTAAAAGAACTATTTAGTCATTTTAATATATATTAATATCTTGTTCTATTGACTTCAAAGGTATGTGGGATCAACATCTACCTTTGGTGTAATTTTCATACAATAATAGATTCCATTCAAGCATCTACATGACACCATATGAAACATTGTTTGGGAAGAGGTGTCATAATTCTACCTATTTAGAAAAATATGGAGTATAAATTTTGTTTTACAAGATATTTTAGAGGAGATAACTATTAAATTATGAACTATTCTAGATCATATTAAATTATCCCATTAAATAAAATAGAGATCTGGTGATAATTTATGTAAATACATGGAATTAAAAGTTAGGGATCACATATTATTGAAAGTTTCACTATGGAAGGGAGTTGTAAAATTTTTTAGAATGGATTGGTTAAGACCGTGATACATTAATACTAGAATGAATTGTATTTTTAACTTACTGATTAGCCATACCGACCAAATATTCTAAATTACATGATGTATTTTATGTTTCATTATTGAGGAAATACATTCTAGATCCAATTCATGTGCTCAAATAATAGGGAATAGATTTGGATCCTGACTTTTCTTATAATGAGGTTCCTATATAGATTCTTTATACTAGAGAGAAATTATTATGAAATTAGAAAACTCAATTAGTGAAAGTACATTGAAGAAATCAATAAATTGAAGTGGAAACCTAGGAGCCTAAAGAAGCTATGAGGAAAGAATATTTACATTTTTTCAATATCTGATATATACCCCAATTTATAGTATGAAATTATTTAATTTTTAAGAATATAATACCCAAGGCAATACTATTTAAGACAAACACCATATCCTAAACTATCATGTAATGTTTTCTCTAATGAGCCTTTATTCATGAGTTATTTTAAATTTTAAATTTATTATTTTTCTAATTTTATTTTAACATAATTAAATCTATTTATCAAATAATCATAAATAATTTATTTTAAGATAAATTTTTGGATTCTTTCTAAAAAGATTCATTTTTAGGTGAATGGTTAAAATGCCATTTCTATTAAAACCATGACCCAAATGACAATGCTATGAGGTAATAAGAAAATAAAATTTTTCAAACCATTTTTTGAAACAAAATATGATCATAAGGAATAAAATTATTCATTTTAAATAATTTTTTAGAAATATAAATCCTATGTCCAACAATTTTAGAACTTATTAAAATTTTACTTTAATAAAAAATTATTTTTTGTCTCTTAATTGAATCAAGAAATTACAAGGTGATATTAGGTTTTTGGACTACCATTAAAGACTCATAAATTAAATATTGTTTTATAATAAATCTTTTTGTATCATTAATATCAGTATCTAAGAAAATTTTATCTCACGTAAAAATTTAAAGAATAAAAAAGTTATTTTTCCAAAAGATATTTTTATGCAATTAATTGTGATTATTTAAAAATTAACATTTCATACTTTTATAAATTTTATCTGACTAAATTATTTTAAAAATTAAAATCATAGGGATCAAATTACGAAAAAATGGAAATCCAAATTTTTTCTTTAAAATTGAATACTAATGTTTAAAATTAAATACCATGGTAAAAGTAAATTAGGGTAAAAATTAAAAAGTTAAAATAAAAATCTATAAAACAATTAAATATGTATAAAAAAGATTGTATTTTTTTAGTTTCAACGAAAAATAATTTTCCCCAGCTATTTTTTCTATTTTTTGTCCATAGACCCTTGAATAGTAACTTTACATTGTTGAAAAAGTAAGTGTTACCCCCCAAACTACCCCTCCCTTCACTTATAAAAGGGAAACACTCAAATACCTCTAATTTATCCCTTAAAATATTACAATTTTTATCCTCCTATAACGCTATCCCATGTTAAAAAGATTATAGCCACCATTATCTATCGTAAGGCCTTTATTTCCAAGGAAAATTCAAAGGAAAATTCAACTTGTTGATGTTAGTATTATCAACCACTTAGATTTTATTATTAATTATATTCATTAAATTTATTATATAAAAACGTATATAATGATAGTATTATCATTTTTATACAAAAAAAATTTCAATATTAAGGAGATTATCATTTTATATTTATATATCATATCCATTATTAAAAATGAAATTGTCATTTGTGTGAATGTGATTACTACCACCACCATGAGAAAATGATTTAATTTTTCATCACCACAAATAATTTATGGCCACTAAAATGTTTTAATGAAGAAATATTATTTTTATGATATCATTAATGTTATGGTATGAAAAATGTGAGACCTTATAAATGGTATGATCAAAAAATGATCATTCTTAATACAATCTTTTAAAACAAGCATGATAAGAGGGAAATAATTTCTAAAAATTATGTAACAATGTTATATCCATTAATTATTATGATAATTAATTTATAATTATAATATATAATACTGATATAAAATTGATAATATCATTATACTTTTGATATAATGATATTACAAAAACAACCTCATAATCATTCATTAAATCAGGGTATGTTAATGTTTATGTCGATTTAAACACCTAATTGAAAAATAATAAGAATTCATATCATGAATGAATTTTGGAAAATAATCACTGGTATAATCTAATATAAATATGTAAATAATTATTATTTTTTATAGAGATGTTATCTCGATATTGAATTAATAAATAAAGAAAACACCATTTGATTATCAAGAATAACCTATAACAAGTCTTTTATCAATATAATCTTCAATTATAAGAAATAATAAACTCATGAAAGGAATTTTTAAAATCATAAACAATTATAAATAATTCTTAATATTAACATTAATTACCTATTAATTATGAAATTTTAAATAATAATGAATATAGACTATAAGGACCCGGCCTTAAACCTTACTTAATCTTGAGTTATTTCAAGAATAGACATTGAGGATATTTTCAGGTTTAGAGTTTTAGAGAATTAGATCATAAATCAGGCATTACATTCCACATTTAAACAAATTGGTTACATAAAAGATAGAAATCATTTTTTTCCATCAACGGAAACATATTTAAAATAAAACATGGATTCTTTCTTGACATTTCCTTGACACTATTACCATATCATGTACCTTTCCCTTGACCTATGAAAAACATTTCAAAAACTTGGTATGAGCATAAAAATCTCAGTATGGGATATAAAAATTCGAAAAGGAATCATTAGTACATGTATACATAAGAATCAATGAAATCATACTTTACTCATAAAACATAAGCATGTTAACATACCTCATGAAATCATAATATTTATGAATAACTCATAGAAATCATAAGACATAAAGGTAACTTGAGGCATTCATAACATTCTTACATAGGTAGTAACCCTCATGGTTACGTTTGAAATACCCATCACAGTATATTCCCTAAATCTCTTCGGAGAAACCTTAGAATTTATCCCCTTCGTGTTACCCAATTCATTGGAGAGCTATATGGGGATCACCCACCCTTAGTTTATCACGGAACCACCCGTCTTCATAATAATTCCCAAGAACCATAACATAATCGTATCAAATAAAACATGCATAGAGGAAACATAACATTTCACCTTTCCAATCACAATATATCAATTCAACACATAGATATAAAAACATTATGAAAACCATTTTAAATACCAAAATAAAAGAAAAGTAAAACATGGTATTTATTTTTCATTTTAAAAAAAAAGTTATGGCTTGTAGAGGAAGCCGAAACTCAAATAATGGTCAGGGCGGCGGAGAAGTCGTTGTCTCCGCATACGTATGAAAAAAAAACATTCCCTTTTGTTATTTAGTAAACGCTTCGTATAAAAAATATTCCTTTTTAATAAACGTAAAAGTCAAAGGGGTTTATACACCATATAAAAGAAATTTGTGTATAAATCAAAATATACCTCAATGAAAGGAGATTGAGACGAAGTCCCATACAAAGATCATTTTTTTAAATAAAATATATCTATTATGTGTATTCACTATAATTAAAAATAAAAAAAGTAAAAATACAAGATAGTACATAATAATATCATGACATAATTTGAAAGTAGTAGATTAACCCAAATAACAAAATTTGGGTTAAGAAGTTCCCTTACAAAAATTCGATAGCCTAACGGCGTCACACCAAATTTTAGAAAAAGAGTTGATGAGAGAGATAAAGGGTATCTCATCACTTGGACATAAACTTTACATAAATAAGGATATATAAGAACATATCCCAACATAATAATATGTAATTTAAAAGAAAAAACAAAAATAAGTCTTTTAAAAATAGGAGGGTGAAAGGTTCCCTTACCGACTTGGGTAACTTTCGAAACAAACACCCCATGAAAGAAGGACTATACAACTTTGATGTAAATACTCGTAAATGAAATTAAATTACACAAAGAGTAGAATAATGGGTAGTACATATACCACTCAAAGTAAATGGTGTAAAATGTAGCATAAATCTCACGGGATTAAAAGTGATCTGAAAAAACCCTTACGAAACTCGAAAGCCTAACGGCGCCACATAAAACTTCCAAAAATGGATTTATGAGATCAAATAGGGTCTATCATAATATGGACATAAAAATTAAAGTATGAGGAATATAAAAGGATATTAACAAACATATTAAATATGAGTTTAAAAGAAATGACATAAAAGATAGTACTTAAAAAGAACGAGAGAGGCATGATCCTGTATGAAAATTCAGCAGCCTAACGGCGCCACATAAAAATTCTTAAAATGAATTGATGAGAGTAAGATGGGTATCTCATAATATGAAAATAAAAATTTTATTATGGTGAATATGAATGAACATCCTCCAACATAAGATCATGGAGCATAAATTAAATGACATAAAAGAGGGTACTTGAAAAGAAAGAGAGAGGTCAGATCCCTTACCTCAAGTCTGACTTGCCATGTTCGTTTCTTTATATTCCTGAATAATAAACTTTGGTAAATTTATAATTTCTTAAGGTCCTCCTTTAAATATTATTATTCAGTTCATATCACATATTACAATGTTATTATAATTGGTTAATAATGTGATTTTATATCAGACGTTTTTGTCAATGTTTGGTACATGATTCAAAAATGAACTTGTTTGAAAATGATTGTCCATGTAGTTATAAGTAAATCATCTCCAGAATAGTATTAATGATTTAAATATCATATATATCCAGTACATATTCATTTTATACTATTCCATAACATTTGGAGATAAAAATAAATGAAATGCACCGTTCATGGAGACGGTAGGCCGTACATACGCATGAACGCTACTTTCATTTCTTTGTCATATTAATGGAATTAAAAATAATTGAGATATATATATATTATAATTTAATTATAATATATATGTTTTATAGGCCACATAAGTTCATTAGTTTCATTCTTTATACATTCCATGTATTTCATTAACGAGTAACATCACTTGAGGGGGTGGTAGTCCACACTTCCTCGTATGAAATTATCGCAATTGTACCACATGCAAAGAATAAAGGTATGTTTTAAATATAAAATACAGAAGCATATAGGAAACATAAATACCATATATATCATATATAAAATACAGTGACTTCATAATGGCCACCATGAAAGGAGTTAATAGAATATTGAACAATCATCGTTTCGTGAGGCAGTAATTCACCATCCACAGAAACAGTATGTTCTTTAACCATTAGACGGAGGTGTGTGTAAGTTTAGCTAGAATAATTAACATAAAAACATCCTATTAAATTTAAGATACTGGTGTTTTTACAAAATAAATGAATAAAAAGAGTTTAGGGGCATGGAGAATCAAAATAAAACAAAAGAACACAAGTGAAGACATTACCTTTAAATCGGGTAACTCCTCTTGGTTTGAACCAAAAAGGTTTCTTGAAGAGCATTATACCAAAGGTGAGGCTTCAATGCTTTAGATAGGGATTTGGAGAGATTAAATGGGTAGGGTTTGGCTGAGCCAAAGGCTTGAGAGGTGTGGATAAGGTGGTAGAGGTGGGGGCCTTTTATAAGAGAAGAGGAGGGGCACTCTTGGAAAGTTATAAACTATTACTTTATTATAAAATTATTTTCGGATTTAAAAGGACCCAAAAGGATATATTTTTAGACTAAGGTGATAAGGTTTCTAAATATACTCATCCAATATGTTTTTTTCAAGTTTAAGTCTTAGATTTTACATTATCTATTCATTTTATTTAAATCGTTTATTAATGAGGTAATCGCTGCATCATCATAAAGTCATAAATAATTTAATTCATTTAATTTCTAAAAATTATAAAAAAAATACTATGATGTAGGAAATATTTGTAGATTTCAAATTAATATATATAGTCTTAGAGATCATTTATGTAGACAAAATTTAAATAATTTTACTTAGGTGTTACATACTTTGGTTACATTTTTCTTTCTTTAAAAAAATATGATAAAAGGTCACTATCATGCTAAAGTGATTCCATGGGGTCCCAAGGTTGGCAAAAGGAATCCCTTGGTGGGCCAAGACACCCCCAATATCATTAGGACACATTTTGGGGTCATTTTATATTTTTATGATATTATTTCCTTACCCTTAATTACCCGATTACTAATTAAACACGATAATTAAAGATAATTATCGTCGTTACTATTAATGATGTCCAAAAACAAAAGAGTCTTAATTACATAATTTGGAAATTCTGATTCAAAATATGGAATCCATTTTATCAAATTCAAAATACATAAATTGTAGTAATTAATTTAAAAGTAAATCTCGTTGTCAAAACAAAAGACGGGTATTTAAGAAGTAAAATTCATCAAAAGATTGACTTGTTTTTACATCCAATTGAAGAGTGAAATTACTTCCAATGAACAAAATTGTATTAATTGATAAAACCATAATTCAATTATACTTTAAAAACAATTAAAATTACAATATAAATATATAAATAAATTGGATGAAAAGGCAGTTTTGAATTAAAAACTGTATTTTTCACTATTCATTAAAAAAAAGCATTATCAGAAAAATAACAAAAATTAACCCTAAGATATATTTTATATTTAAAATTCCGAAATTATGTCCATTTTACCAAATTAAAAACATAGAAGTTTCATTAATAAATCATATACTTAATTCCCGTTGTCAAAACAAATAGCGGGTTTTTTGGAAGTAATATCTATGAAAAGATTGGCACTTGTTTTTTGTCCATTTTCAAATTTAAATTAATTCTAATGACAAAAATTGAATTAAATTATAAAAATATATTCTAATTAAACTTTAAAACAAATTAAAAAGATAATCTAACCATATATTTAAATTATATGAAAAAATAGTTTTGATGTAAAATGCAATATTTTTCACTATTCATTAAAAAAAATGAACAATGTCAGAAACATACCAAATACTTATCCTAAGTAAATTTAAATGTCTCAATAATAAATAATAAGTTCATTTTTACATATAGAAATTATAAAATTGTCAAAAGTTAGATTTAAAAATGGTTCTCCATCAAAAGGTGGTAAAACAATCTTTTAAAAATATTAGAGTATTTATTTTTAAATTGGATTCATTTGGATTTTAAGCCTCTAACATTTATTGGATAAATGTAAAAATATTTAACAAACATATGTAATCATTATTTAGTTATTTCTTTTCATTCCCTCCATTACAAGGGTTAGGCGTTAACTATTATAATATTATTATATTATTAGTGTGCAACGTAATATTTCAAAGAAACTCGTTGTTGCGTATTGGGTACGCCATCGAGCATAGCATTCCCTTTAAAGTAATATTAACATTTTATTCACAAATATTGATAAAACTTAGAATGTAATATTATTTATTTACCTAGGATGTTACATCCTTCCCCCCTTTTGGGAATTGCGTCCTCACAATTTCAAAATTGGGCTTGGAAACTTCATGGAAAGTCCCACATCAGAACAAGATTTAGTAAAACTATCACTTTAAAAGAAAGGGAGAGAAGTAAAAAGGTCACCTGAGTTAACCCATACTAGGATTCCAAGTAGGAAAATATGGATATGGAGTAGAAAAAAAGGGTCATGTTTTGATGGAGGGTGATAGTAAACATGTCTAGGAGAAAGTTAACCACAAGAAAATCACAAACTTATGATGGGTTAAACGGTATTCGATTCCCTAGTAGGAAAAGTTTACAGACAAAATTTTTGTTTTAAGTTACTTTTCATTGACAAATTTATTTTTCAGCTTAACTAAATCATAATGAAACATACTTACTTGTCATGTAGACTTTCAACTTTAACTAGATTTATTAATGAAACTCATATTTTCTCCAAAATATGAGTATTTAGGAAGACTTGTTCAAATTAAGAGTACTATAATAAACTTCTTGAGAATCACCTAATCCACTAAAGAGAACTATATATTCCCCATGTCTTTATATCTCAACCAAAACCAAACAAAAAAGTTTTGTACGAGATTAGATAATACCCAAAAAGGATATTTTTTTACAAAAAGAAAAACTACTCCTAATCTCCAAAAAATTTCAAACAAAACCCAAAGATCAACAAAGACCATTCAATAAACATCTATACATAAAATTATTCAAGGTAAACCAAACTAAGATTCAAACCCAAATCCTTGAAGGATTTAATCACATAGTCTCCTAAGATAAATCTTAACATTTTTCACCCAAATAACATAAGTTACTATTACAGTCTCATACTCAAAATTAATTAACCTAATCACATATCCTCCATGGCAGGCTAATCATTTCCATTGATAACCTAAAATCAACTTACTCTTAATTAATAAAATCATATAACTAAAAATAATCATTCAAACTAACCAGGGACTTCACGTAGTCTAGTGGTAGGCGATAAATACCAGTTGCACTTCGGTTGTGGGTTCGATTCTCACAGCTTCGTCTGACGCGGCGGGTTGTCACACGGCCTATGTGTTGTCATTTTTACAAAACTATATAATTCTTTAAACATCCCCCCAAAGAGAGATAAAATCTTCAAAAATAACCATAACATATTTTAACCTCAATTTTACCTCATGCCTTTCATCTTCCATCATAACATATAGTAACCCATAATTACCTCAAAAGTAAGGATCATATACCCTGATGGTTACATTTATAATTATCACATGAACTTCCACATTTAGTTGGTTCTCTTGTACAAGAGGCATTAGAGAACTCACCAACGTTCAAGTGGTTGATCATGACTCCTGATAGTTAGTTTAGAATAACTATGAGATTTTGCATTGAATCCCCCATTTCATCCAGTCTTTTAATCAGAGAACCACCACAGTTTCCTTCAAACCCATTGTCACTTTGGTGCCTGCTAGATCAATCCATTTACTAAAACCAAAAAGGTAAGTGTGAGTATATCAACAAAATCATCATGTACTAAAGAGAAAGATAAACACTAAGATATACTTATCCAAGTTATCTCAAACTCATTCCAACCTTCAAAAATAACAATGACTCTATGTTATATAATAACCATTGTGGTTATACACAACTTGTCACTTATGCTAAAACAACACTCTAATCTCTAAAGTTATCTAAACCGACCTTTGATACCAACTATAAAGACTCGGACTTAAACCATACTTAATCATGAGTTATTTCAAGAATACACATTGAGGATCTTTTCAGGTTTAGGGTTTTAGAGAATTAGAACATAAATCATGCATTACATTCCACATTTAAACAAAGTGGTTACATAAAAGATAGAATTAATTTTTTCCCATAAACGGAAACATATTTAAAATAAAACATGGATTCCTTCTTGACATTTCCTTGACATTATCACCATATCATGTACCTTTCCCTTGACCGGTGAAAAACATTTCAAAAACTGGGAATAAGCATAAAAAGCTCAGTAAGGGATATAAAAATTCAGAAAGGAAACATTAGCACATGTATACATAAGAATCAATGAAATCATACTTTACTCATAAAACATAAGAATATTAACATACCTCATGAAATCATAAGATTTATGAATAACTCATATAAATCATAAGACATAAAGGTAACTTGAGGCATTCATAACATTCTTACATAGGGAGTAACCCTCATGGTTACGTTCGGAATACCCATCACAGTATATTCCCTAAATCTCTTCGGAGAAACCTTAGTGTTTAACCCCTTCGTGTTACCCAATGCATTGGAGAGCTATATCGAGCTCACCCTCCCTTAGTTTATCACGGAACCACCCATCTTCATAATAATTCCCAAGAACCATAACATAATTGTATCACATAAAACATGCATAAAGGAAACATAACATTTCCACTTTTCAATCAAAATATATCAATACAACGCATTGATATAAAAATATATATGAAAACCATTTTCAATACCAAAATAAAAGAAAAGTAAAACATGGTATTTATTTTTCATTTTAAAAACAATTATGGCTTGTAAAGGAAGTCGAAACTCAAATAATGGTCATAGCAGTGGAGAAGTCGTTGTCGCAGCATACGTACGAAAAAAAACATTCCCTTTTGTCGTTTAGTAAATGCTTGGTATAAAAAATATTCCTTTTGAATGAACGTAAAATTCAAAGGGTTTTATACACCGTATAAAATAAAGTTGTGTATAAATAAAAATATGCCTCAATGATAGGAGATTGAGACGTAGTCCCATACAAAGATCATTTTTTTAAATAAAATATATCTATTATGTGTATTCACTATAATTACACATAAAGAAATTAAAAATACAAGATAGTATATCATAATGTCATGACATAATTTGAAAGTCGGAGATTAACCCAAATAACGGAAATTGGGTTAAGAAGTTCCCTTACAAAAATTCGATAGCCAAACGGCGTCACACCAAATTTTAGAAAAATAGTTGATGAGAGAGATAAAGGGTATATCATCCCTTGGACATAAAATTTACAGAAATAAGTATATATAAGAACATATCCCAACATAAGAAGATGTAATTTAAAAGGCAAAACAAAAATAATTCTTTTAAAAATAGGAGGGTGAAAGGTTCCCTTACCAACTTGGGTAACTTTCAAAACATACACCCCATGAAAGAAGGACTATAAAAAATTGATGTAAATACTCATAAATGAAATTAAATTACACAAAGAGTTGAATAATGGTCAGTAAATATACCACTAAAAGTAAATGGTGTAAAATGTAGCATAAATCTCTTGGGATTAAAAGTGAGCTGAAAATACCCTTACGAAAACTCGGCAGCCTAACGGCGCCACTTAAAACATCCAAAAATGGATTTATGATATAAAATAGGGTCTCTCATAATATGGACATAAAAATTACAGTATGAGGAATATAAAAGGACATTCCCAAACATAATAAATATTATCTTAAAATAAATGACATAAAAGAGAGTACTTAAAAAGAACGAGAGAGGTAGGATCCCTTACGAACATTCGGCATCCTAATGGCGCCACATAAAAATTTTTAAAATGAATTGATGAGAGTAAGAGGGGTATCTCATAATATGAAAATAAATATTTCATTATGGTTAATATGAAAGAACATCCTCCAACATAAGATCATGGAGCATAAATTAAATGACATAAAAGAGGGTACTTGAAAAGAAAGAGAGAGGTCGGATCCCTTACCTCAAGTCCGACTTGTCTTGTTCATTTCTTTATATTCTGGAATAATAAACTTTGGTCAATTTATAATTTCTTAAGTTTCTCCTTTAAAGATTATTATTCAGTTCATATCACATATTAAAATGTTATAATATTTTGTTAATAATGTGAGTTCATATCAGACGTTTTTGTCGATGTTTGGTACATGAGTCAAAATTGAACTTGTTTGAAAATGATTTTCCATGTAGTTATAATTAAATCATCTCCAAAATAGTATTAATGATTTAAATATCATATATATCCAGTAGATATTCATTTTATACTATTCCATAACATTTGGTGATAAAAATAAATGAAATGCACCGTTCATGGAGACGGTAGGCTGTACGTACGTCTGAATGCTACTTTCATTTCTTTTTCATATTAATGGAATTAAAAAAAATTGAGATATATATATATTATAATTCCAGTATAATATATATGTTTATAGGTCACATAAGTTCATTAGTTTCATTATTTATACATTCCATGTATTGCATGAACGAGTCACGTCACATGAGGGGCGGTAGTCCACACTTCCTTGTATAAAATTATCGTAATTGCACAACATACAAAGCATAAAGGTATGTTTTAAATATAAAATAAAGAAGAATATTGGAAACATAAATACCATATATATAATATATAAAATACAGTGACATCATAATGGCCACCATGAAAGGTGTTAAGAGAAGATTGAACAATCATCGTTTCGTGAGGCAGTAATTCGCCATCCACAGAAACAGTATGTTCTTTAACCATTAGAAGGAGGTGTGTGTAATTGTATCTATAATAATTAACATAACAATATTATAGTATATTTAAGATACTTTTGTTGTTACAAAATAAATTAATAAAAAGATTTAAGGGGTTTGGAGAAGCAAAATAAAACAAAAGAACACAAGTGAAGACATAACCTTTAAATCGGGTAACTCCTCTTGGTTTGAACCAAAAGGGTTTCATGAAGATCATTCTGCCAAATGTGAGGCTTCAATTATGAATAGAGGTATGTGGAGAGATGAAATGGTCAGGGTTTGGCTGAGCCTAAGTCTTGAGAGGTGTGGAAAAGGTGGTAGAGGTGGGGACCTTTTATAAGAGAAGAGGAGGGGCACTCTTGGAAAGTTATAAACTGTTACTTTATTATAAAATGATTTTCAGATTTAAAAGGTCCCAAAAAGATATATTTAAAGGATAAGGTGATATGATTTTGAAATATACTCATCCAATATGTTTTTTACAAGTGTAAGTTATATATTTTACATTATCTTTTCATTTTATTTAAATCGTTCATTAATGAGGTAATCACTGCATCATCATGATGTCATAACTAATTTAATTTATTTAATGTCAAAAAATTATAGAAAAAATAATATTATGTAGGAAATATTTTTAGATTTCCAATTACTATTTATATTATAAGAGATCGTTTATTTAGATAAAATTAAACATATTTTACTTAGGTGTTACATACTTTGGTTACATTTTCCTTTCTTTAAAAAAATATGATAAAAGGTCACTATCACACTAAAGTGATTCCATGGGGTCCCAAGGTTGGCACAAGTCATTCCATGGTCGTCCAATACACCACCAATAGCATTAGGACACATGTTGGGGTCATTTTATATTTTTATAATATTATTTCCTTACCCTTAATTACCTGATTACTAATTAAACACGATAATTAAAGATAATTACTGTCGTTACTATTCATAATGTCCAAAAACAAAAGAGTCTTAATTACATAATTTGGACCTTATGATTCCAAATATGGAATCCATTTTATCAAATTAAAAACACATAAATTTTAGTAATTAATTTAAAAGTAAATTTCATTGTCAAAACAAAAGACGGGTTTTTAAGAAGTAAAATTTATCAAAAGATTGACTTGTTTTTACATCCAATTGAAAAGTGAAATTACTTCCAATGAAAAAAAATTGTATTAAGTGATAAAAAAATAATTCAATTATACTTTAAAAACAATTAAAATGACAATATAAATATATAAATAAATTGGATGAAAATGCAGTTTTGAATTAAAAACTATATTTTTCACTATTCATTATAAAAAACCATTATCAGAAAAATACCAAAAATTAACCCTAAGATATATTTTATATTTAAAATTTATAAATGATTTCAATTTTACCAAATTCAAAAAATATAATTTTCATTAATAAATCATATAGTTAATTCCCACTGTCAAAACAAATAGCGGGTTTTTTTGAAGCAATATCTATGAAAAGTTTGGCACTTATTTATGTCCATTTTCAAAGTGAAATTAATTATAATGACCACCATTGAATTAAATTGTAAAAATATATTCTAATTAAACTTTAAAACAAATTAAAAAGATAATCTAACCATATATTTAAATTAGATGAAAAAACAGTTTTGATGTAAAATGCAATATTTTTCACTCTTCATTAAAAAAATGAACATTATCAGAAACATACCAAAAACTTATACAAAGTAAATTTCAATGACCCAATCATAAATAATAAGTTTATTTTGACAAATAGAGATTATAAAATTGTAAAAAGTAATATTTAAAAAAAAGTTCTCCATCAAAAGGCGGTAAAACAATCTTTTAAAAATATTAGAGTATTTATTCTTAAAATTAGATTCATTTGGATTTTAAGCCTCTAAAATTTATTGGATAAATGTAAAACTATTTAAAAAACATATGTAATCATTTTTTAGTAATTTATTTTCATTCCCTCCATTACAATAGCTAGGCGGTAACTATTATAATATTATTATATTATTAGTGTGCAACGTAAGATTTCAAAGAAACTCATTGTTGCATATTGGGTATGCCATCGAGCATAGAATTCCCTTTAAAGTAATATTAACATTTTATTCACAAATATTGAATAAACTTAGAATGTAATATTATTTATTTACCTGGTATGTTACATAGACACCCCTATTATTAAATTACTACAAACGATCAAAGTTATAAACACTCGATGTGAAAAATAAATAAAATTATTAAAGATAAATAATATTTAATAATAGTATAAATGAAAATGAATATTATTAATGTTTTTAATTAAGTAATTAGGATAACCATATTTGTGGTACTAGGGGTTAAAGTAGGCTCATGGAATTCAGGACATGTTTTAAGTGTTTTCGGTCTCAAATTCCTCTCTTTTGGACATGTTTTGTATTATGAACCAAATTTACATTATGTGGTTTATATAACACCTATATTATATGTTATATCATGAGATTAATTTTTTTAATGTAATTTAAGATCTATTTTAAGGCTCCTATTTCAAGTTTTTTTGATTGAATTTCATCCTAATCTATAAGTATGATTTTTTCATTATAATTTTCATTCTTTGGGACTAATGTTATATTAACCATCTATTTCTATATGTTTAGTGAATAAATTAACATGGAATAATTATTATTATGTTAATAATGAAATATTAGCGACTTAAAAGTCTATATTGTTACCCCACCCTTATATTATTTTCCGTCGAGATTTATTAAAACACTTTAAAAAGTCAATATTTTCCACAGTGGGAAAATTATTATAAGTGTTGGTAAAGTAAAAGTGTTTGTAGTTTCCTAGAAAATAAATCCATACCTATATTATAAAAAGCAGATGAAGATATGTAATATATTCAATTAGTGTTAATTACCTCAAAAAATGATTTTTGGGAATTGAATCAAGAATCACCCTGATGCAAGACAAGTGGGTCCAAGACTTCACACCTGGATAGACACTCCAAAGGTATATGATTTGTAATATTCACACAACCTTAATGAAAAAATGATGAATTATTTATCCTTTCATTTCCTTGGTCTCTTATATATGAAAATTAGTAAACCCAAATTCTATTTTTCACAAATAACCCAATACATTGAAATTACACTGGTACCTATATTTCTTTTATAAGGGTACTTCCTATTATATTAATGATAACCCAAAACTTCTAAGTTGATTAATGTATCTTCTATAATACATCCACATTATTGAATTTAATTATGAATTATTTATTTTCTATATTTTTTATTATATACCAATCTAAGTTTTTATCCAACTAGTGGTTCATTAGGGAATGTTATGAAATGTATTGTTTTCTCTTATGGTGAATGCATTAGAAATATTCAAGTGATGGGTGGGTCCCAAAATTATCTCTCCCCTTGATGAATCAGTAGGTATCATGAGAAATAATATCTTGAGTTTTGGTGTATACCTCTCCCCATATTAGTATAGTGTCTTGAAAAAAGGACATAACAACATGTTTTGATGTCCCACATTATTCATTCCATCATTATGAGATCAATGATTATTGATATCCATGTTATAAATTATTTTCATATATATAAAATTCCCTAATTATCAGTTGATTATGAATTCTTATTGTATATTTATTCTTAACATATCACATGTTCCATGTTTATGTTTATAACATTCTAGGTTTTAGAAGTGTCGAAAATTTCAACGGAATTTGATAATTTCATTTGGGGAATGAGCTTAACCTTAAATTGGGCATTGGAAGATACTCTTTATAGTTAGAAAACATAAAAGTTCTTTATTTGGTCATAAAATTAAGACCAAAAGGTATATCAGTGGTTTTTATGGTGTCCCTAGGTTTTGGGACCCAAAATAGAAGTTTTGGGAAAATTCATCTGAGGTGCATGGTTGGTGAACACTTAGTAATTACCATATGACACATTTGTGAGGCCTATTTTGTTAAGGTAAATAGTTTTTATAAAAAATCTGCCATGTTATAGACAACCATGTGACCTTGAGAGGGAGGTGAATGAGTTTCAAAACCGTACACCTGAGGCCACATGACCATATAATATGTATACAGAAAACCATAGAGGGGAATCCCATGGGCTGCACATTAATTGTTAAACTGTGAACATAGACATGCAGGGGGGTCCCTTTGTAAAGTGCTACCACACGGTTGTTTCGTGGTTATATGAATCATGCATAAAAACTATGTGGATAATTTAATTGGTTATAAATAATTATTTCCCCTACCTCCTTTATCTTTTATCCCTGTTTATTTACCCTCTATTCCCATGCATAATAACCAACTAAGAGATCCTCCTTTATAGCACATAGTATTTGATATATATCTTTCATAATACTTCTGATTTGAAAAAATTTCATCACATTAGATATCATATATTGAGTATATGTCTCCTCCTCTCTCATTTTCTAATACGTCTAACCAAAATAAATAGTATTTCAATGCAAGCTCATTTCCCCTATTTTTAGGGAAGTTGAGCGTTTCTTTTGTTTCTCTTCTTATAAATCTATTAAAAGATGAATAATGGATGGGTGAATATTTCTGGGTATATGGAAGGTGGTATATATTTTTTGTATTAAGGTTTCTCTATTTATAAAATTCACCATTTTTCCATATTCTAGACATTTTTGCACATTTCTTAAAAAATGTGTAATTCTTTAAATTAAATCATTAGATCAGAACCTTAATGTTTATTATATCCCTTAGAAGGTTGGAGGTCAAGGAACTAAACCCAAACCACCTATTATAGTGAGTTATATTTTATAATAATGTATACCATCCTTTTCTTGTGATAAATCCACCATCTAAGTGTGTCATCAAAAGGCCTTAATCCATTAATAATTTCTTAAACAACATAACCACCAAATAATGTTGGTTTTTATGTTCAATTGAGACACAAAGGAATAAACTAAATCAATTGAAATGTTTGATGAAATTGATTAATTTTGAATGGATTGGATGGGTCACATGACTCATATCACTTTTAAAAAAATTATAAATAGAATGAAATGAACTTTTAGATGAGTTTGATACACCCCCTTGGTCATTGTCTCTTGTCTTTATTAATTAATGGGACTAAAAAATAATACAAATAATTTTAAAATTTTATAAAAATATATATCATGATGAATTTTTTTATAGAATAGGTTCTTATAGTGTCCATGTTGTTTTTATAAATACAATGGTTTAATTTCAAAATTTTAATTAACTATGGCATGGTTGTTCTCATGGATAATATTTAAATATTAAATGAAACATGAAAATTAAAGAACATCACACCTTGAGTGATACCTGGGATCCTAATAACGTAACTCCTTGATTACAAGCTCATATTAACTGTGTTTTTTCTTTATACCAGATTAATACTGAGAGACCATAGTTAGGGTCGTTGGATAGGCTATTTCATAACCCCTTGGTCTAGGATATTGGACATGAAATTTCACTTCATTTTATGTTGTTTCACATGAAGTTTCACATCCATTGATTAGGATGTTGAACATGATACTTCACATCTATGGTTGACATTGTTGGGAATGGAACTCCATATCCCCTATTTAGATGCTTGACCTTATACCCATTTATGAGATATGGGGCCCTTATTATATTATCATTCTATCAATGCCTTGGTCTCGGGCTTTAAGAACTCATCAGTTCATATATATATTTGAATATATATATATATATATATATATTACATATATTTATATATATATTACATATATTTATATATATATTACATATATTTATATATATATGTATATATACATGACAAGACATGTTAGAGATATTCCAGCTTAGGCCAAAGCATGTATGTTCGACCATGTGTCTTTTTAAGAACATGTGACTATATTAATTATAAATTCTATTTTATGCTCTATTTATTATACCTATAACATACCGTATTTTTTACTCCTAAAATCGATTGAATTAGACTCCATTTTTGGTGGCCAACTTATTTTTACTCACACCCTATTTGGGTCATTGTTTGGTACCTATACATACATCATGCATGAAATTATAGATTAGGGTGTCACCCGGCTATGGATTATGGATCTTCTATACTAGGATGAAGTATAAGAGTAAAGGATCGATCTAGTACTCATGATGCTCGTTTAGTTAGGATATATGTATTTTTTTCATTTATAAATCATGTATTTTATTGTATAAATAATTCCATATTTAGAAAAAATATCTTAAAATTATCGTTTATCTATGGTACTGATTGTGGGTTTTGGTCTTTTATTGTTATTGGATTGATTTAATTCCATTTACTTTTAATAATTTATGCTTCCTCTTTTTTTATTACCTATCTAGAGGGTATATTCTCCCCACTGTATCACTTCTAGAATATCACTGTTAGTTAGTAGCCTCTGGTATATGGGGAGGAATGCTTGAGGCTAAGTTGTCCTTATGTTGGGTTACTTATAAATGAACTAAATCTGAGATTTTTTAAAAAAATTATTACAGGTTATTTTTCCTTGTATTACTATTTTTGGCAAGTACAAAGGTAACTAGGAATGTGCCGGAACTTGGTGAATATCTTGTGTTTAGGAATGGGTACCCCATTCATGGGGAAAGATCAGGTTTCCCAGGATGAGAATTCTATACATGATGTTTGTAATTATATTTGATTATTATTTTACCTTGATTGATTGGTGTAATTTCCATTGGCTATTGATTTTTGATATTTACCTCTTGGCCTGATATATAAAGATATTAGTTGTGTTCATGTATAATTTTAGGCATATTGGATTCACATGTCATTAATATTATTACCCTTTTACCATGATTCTATGATTTTGTTCCATGATTATCTACACACAATGTTTGGGTTACTATATCGAATGTTTATCTATGTACCATTCTTGGGTGTTTTCCAATTTACCTTTATGTATTCCTTGTTGGGGTTATAACATCCTTATTATAGCTATGATATATGGTTGTTTAAGTAAAGTATTTGTATCAAACTAAATTATTTTTTCCCATATATATTAATGGTTTCATTCTATTTAATCATCCTAAAATTTATTAAATAAATAAAATGGTTTTTAAATAGTTAATGAATTTGTCTGGATGAAATTTTAAGATTTTATGGAATTGGATTTGTTTTTAAAAAATCAATTTATTTGTCATGTGTGTATATTAAATTGGAATCTAATTATAACATATAGAGAAATTTTCTCTATAACATGGGAATGGAAACCCAATAACTGAATTATTACATGCCAGAACAAATCTAAATAGGTTGATCTTAGCAAGGTATACTTATTTAATAAACTCTTAAATGTTTAATGTCAATTGAAATTTATTTCATAAATCCAAAGATTAGTTATGGATTTTAGTTAAATGGTGAGTCAATTTCAACTTACAAATACTTTTACTTTCATAACCTGGGAATAATGACCCATATAACTAGATCATTATATTTTTTACTCAGCCCTTGTAGGCAAGTTTTAGAATTTTATACCTATGTTATAAACACACTAATGGAGTTTTGAATTTTAAATATTATGGGTACAACTAAAATGGGATTCCAATTTTTATTTATAGAGTGTTGAATCCAAAAATTTGGAATGAATACATGTATAACTGAACATAAATTAGCATGATGGGACCCTCATATGGCACCTTTATTTTTACTTGCTTAGTGTTTAACCCAATGGGGGTTTAATAATTTTATATGGGATGGTTATTAAATTTTTTAGTAGCCACTTATATAGTGTCATGTATAAATGTATAGTGGAATCATACATTACCAGTCCACTTAAAATTATAAAATACCTATTGTATACTTTTGATCATTGTTCAATATGAGGAATTAGTTAATTAAAATTATAGTTATCTCCTAAAGGGTGTTTTATTCTATAGCTAGTGGAAGATGTTTTATTTAACATAGAAAATTTTGTGAAAATATGGATAAATAGTTGTTTAAAAAGGGAATTATGAGATAATTTTTCAAATGCTACAAGGATTCGGCTAAGAAGAGTTTTATATATAGTAATAAAACGTTTTCCATTAACACCAGTATGTGACTTCTCATATATTTGAGCTTCTTTAATGTCAGAGTAAATGTAAATTAATGAAATAAATTAAAGAAAATCATTATGTGGTGTTGATAACGAAGAACCATAGTCTAATGGTTAGTTATCGTACTAACTAGATTTTCATTTTCCTATTATACAAGGCCTAAAAGATAGACAGTATATCCTAGTGACTATACTTTTATTTTGACACCTTATTTTCAAATAAGGGGTTATACCTTTGTGGTATCGCCATTGGAGATGTAAAATTGAATAAATTTTGATATATGTTCCTAGGAAATCTAAATGTGTAACACTGAGACCCGAGTTCCATACATCGGTTCCCCAAACTAGTTCTCTATGTGACCTCATGTACACCTCCCCATAAGTTATAAGCTACCAACTAGCTGTGAGGGTCTAATACAACACTTGGGGAGACTATGCCATCTTTATCGAAGCATCATAGAAATAAAAATAAATAAAATATATCCAAAAGAGAAAACTAGTAACAACAATGATACCACAACCAATATAGTCCAGTATCACATGATATACAAAATATAGGAAAACAATAACCGAACTAAGAAGTAGATATGACATTCCATATATGTTTCAAGTGTCCACATCCAAAACCAAAAATATATACACAGTAACAATACCAAGTTAGGTCCCAACATCATGTATGATTCACTCATCAATTATCCATCCCAAATCAACCATATAAAATAGGGTATTACCCATATTCTATTCTGCAAACATGATTTCTATCAAGGTAATGATCAGGAAGCTCGAGTAGTGTGTGAGTATAACTCAGTAGGCCACCACCGACGACATCTAAAAAATATCATATATAATACAATGTATTAAGTTTTATAAATAATAAAGTAAAAAATAATAATGTAAATCATTAACAAAATTCATTATTCCTTAATTATCATATAATCACCCAGGATTATGATGACGCCCAAACCATCAATACTTTCTTTGACCCTTGCTAGAGTCTAAACCATATATAAGTGATATCACATATAATTACATCATGATGTTTCATTAATCAATTCATTTCAATTTTAAATCATGGATACTTGGAACCATAGTCCAATACAAATATTATGGTCCAAGAACATCATTTATAGCACTTTGTGGGTGTTTAGAGCATCATTCCATGTCCAACACCTCATTTAATAATCAATCTCATTTGGTATTTGGAGCATCATTATTTTTCCAAAAAATGTTTATCAATCAATCATATATATCACACATATCTTATTTATCAATGTTAATAATCAATAAACCTTTAATCCATTATTCACATAATGGTTCACCATTTCAATTTTTCAAAACAGTCATGATTCATCACTTTATCACATAAAATAACATGAACAATTCACCATTAAAACATTTACTAAAATTTAATTACCTTAAACACTAACCCTTCAAGGTTAAGTCAAATATTCAATAATTTCCAATATTAAATAAATCATTATCCCATTAATTATTAATTTCATACCCAAAAATACCAAATTCAATTTCCCAAGTTCATCCCATTTCATTATAACATAAAATTTTAATTAATCAATTTTATTTATAAAGTAATTGAATAAAATCAAAATTTAAATTTCTCAAAAATATAAATGAATTTATAATAAATAAAATGTGAATGGATAATTAGACCACCTACCTCAAGATCATTGATAGATGTTTTCCAAATGGAAATCCCCAATTTGAATAAGGTCGATCAAGAAAAAAATGAAGCAAAAGTTTTGGACCAAAACCTAAGAATAATATCCAATATATTAATATCAAATAAAAACTCAATCTATTCCACCTCCAATTAAAGAAATCATCCATCTAAAAATGAGAGAAATATGGGAGAGGGAATGGAAACTAATCAGGGAAGAGGATACTAACCAACAAAGAGGTCATCATTTTAAGGGACTGTATATTCATTATGAATGGGGTTTCAAGGATCCTTGGAAACCTAATGGTTTTATTAAATTTTGATTAATAGTTTTAAGGTAAATCAAGGGTATTTATGGTTTGAAATAGGGGGTTTGGATATTTTAATTAAAATTTTGTAGGAATGAAACCAGTGAGCATAATTTCATGGGGAGGGGCACACAGTTTTCCAAACCATGCACCCTAACCATGTGCCACTATTAGGGGTCTCATAGTTACTAATAATATGGTGCATAGATTGATAAATTGTAATCCAACCATGAATTTCCCCTTTTATTGGGAATGAATAGTTTTTTGGGGCATGGTACATGGTTTTGGAAAACTATTCCCCAACTGTGTACTTCCCAAAACCCCTCTAAAAACATCAAAACTCTCCAAATTCTTCCTAAACAACCATGAAATAAAACATAACCAAGATACACTAAAAAAAAGATACAAATAGTACCCAAAATGAGCATGAGACATATCGACAAATGTTTTTATCTTACAATCTACCCACCATTTAATATCTCATCCTCGAGCTGTACTCCCACAAATATCTAAGATTCTGCGGTAAAAAGATCATACTACTTAGTCATAATATCTTATTATCTCTCCCATGTGTCTTCCTAAACATGTATACGTTTTAAAAATACATGAACTATCATCATGTTCTTTCCCTATAACACTTTCCAAATATGATATATAACACATGTCAGATGCACTTTAAAGGATTCATCGGTCTCAAGTTTAACACAAAACTCATAGATCACATGGGAAGGGTTAGGGTAATATCATCAAATATGTGACACATGAAAATTTTCATGAATATAACTATACCTTTTTGTAAGATCCAATAATTATTCCGCTGGCCCTATTCTCTACACAATCTCTAAAGGTCCAACAAACTTGGGGGCTAGCTTTCCTTGTATCTGAATCCTACAATAACAAAATCTTGGTGACACAAAATGGAATACATGATCACCCTCGGTAAACTCTAGGGGTCAATTAAGTTGATCAAAATATGAATTCTTACAACTCTTAGTGATATCCATACATTTATAATTCATCTTAACATACTCTAATGTCTTCTAAACTATACTTAGTCCCAAACAACTCTGATTCACCAGCCACCAACCAGAAATGAGGTGATCTACATGGACAACTTTAAATATCCTAATATGAGCATATCTATATTCTATATTGATAAATATTTTTACAGGATAAATCAATGAGTGACAAGGTATTCTCCCAATACCCACCAAACTCATGTACACACACTAACAACATATCCTCCAAAACCTGTATAGTATGTTCTAACCACCTATATTTCTGTGGGTGGAAATAGATAATCATAAATACCATTGTACCAAGAACATTATTCATCTCTTTCTCAAAAATTGAGGTGAAATGTCAGTCATGATCTAAAACTATACTCTGACAAACCCCATGTAGATGGAATATCTCCCAAATGTACAATTCCCCCAACTTATCCACTGAGAATGTATCCTGAATAAGAAAAAAATGTTCTGCACTCATTAATTATTCCTATATAACCCATATAACATCAATTTCTAGAGGCATATTCAGTTAAAATACACAAATTCCACAGTAATGTCACTCCACTTTAATTTCAGAATAGGAAATGGATGTAGTAAACCACGAGGTTGATGGTGCTTGGCCTCCACCAGTTGATAGGTGTGTCATCATGTCACGAACCCTGTAATAACCTATTTCATTCACATACACTAATACTATATACATATTTCATGGCATATTAGGGTAAAACCTAGATGCACCAACCACTTCGAGGCATAAAGTTCATGCATCATCTCATGTCACATACATGTATGTACAACAACACAAATCCTGACATAGATGATATCATCCTCATCTATAGTACAATAAGAAGGTGACTCCCCATATTCAATGATTTCCCTAAATTCCAAACACTCTAAATCTTCATACAACCTCTCCCTAATCTTGTTCAAAAGTGTGGATACTACTGATACTAATATGAGGGTCATATTCTCATGTCCCTCCCAAACTACAACATGCATCTCATCTAGAAAGTTCATCATATGCCCCTCATAACTAGACTCTTGAACTATATTATTCTGGGCATCCCTACTCAAAGTGTCAGAAATAATTTTTCCATTCTCAGGCATATATTCTATCTCAATATTGAATGACTTTGTATACTCCAACCATCTTTACATTCAGAGATTTAAATCTCATGGAGAAAATATATAATTTATTGTCTAGTGATTATTGTACACAGTAAAATTTTCACTCAATAAATAATTCTCCAAACACATACAATTATAGACCTCAATAGCTAACTTGGGGTCATGCAAAATCTAGTTCCATTCAAGTGGGATCAACTATTGTGACCCATACACCACTAATCAATCTCGTTGCATCAACACTACTCCTATCATGATCCTAGATGCATCAAAAAACATTGTATACTCATCACCCAGCATTGGTAGGATCAATATCAGTGTGTTAGTCAACCAATTATTTAACTTTTGGAATTCATTATCACATTCCCAAGACCAATCAAAATTTAACTCCCTTTTTGGTCAAGCCTTAATGTGTATCTACAAATTGGGGAAAGCCCTGGATGAACCTATGAAAATAGCTTGATAATCCCAAAAATCCATGAATATAAATAAATTCATTGACTTCTCCCAATAAACCACTTTCAGGACATTCTATAGTTCTATTGAAACACCTTCCTCCAGGATGATGTGACCTAATATGTGTACCTGATCAATCCATAATTGACACAAAGATAGATTATCATATAGCTGATTCTCTATTAGTGTACTTAGGATGATGTTAAGATGTTAGGTATGATATTTATGAGTCACGGCATACACCAAGATGAAATCCCAAAAAAACAACCAAAAATTGGTCTAATTATGGGTAGAAGATTAAATTCATCAAGTCCATAAACATAGTATGGGTGTTCTAGAGTCCAAATGAAATTATGAAAAACTCATATAGGCTATACCTACTTCAGAAAGATATTCATTGTATATTAGAAGGTCTAACTATCATCTCATATAAACCCAACCTCAAGTTGATCTTAGAGAAAACCCAATATTCTCTCTAATAGTCAAATAGATAATCAATAAGTGGAAGAGGGTACCAATTACATACTATCATCCAATTCAACTTCTGGTTTTCAATGCATAAACACAAAGTTACAAAATACTTCTTAGAAAAACAACTGGTGAACCCAAAGGTGACATACTCATATAGATAAATCCATTATCCATAAACTCCAATAGTTTATTCTTATGATTTTAAAGCTCTGTGAGTGGAATTATGTAAGGTGGAATAGAAACCGAATCATCTCTCGACATGAGATTAACCTTGAACTCAACATCTCTATCATGTTGAAGCCCTAAGAAGTTATTAGGAAACACATTTGGAAAACAGTCCACTACGAGTGGAATGAAATAATATTTAACACCCTCTATCATCCAATATTAGACTTGCAACATGGTAGGTGACCTTTCCCAGTTTCTTAAGAAATGTCCTTGCACAACCTTCCTGGATATCCCACTCTTCATGGTGTACATAATTTCTACCCTCAAGAGATTGAAAAGGTACTCTCCTTTAGTAAAACCTTATGTGGGAGTAGTACACTACCAACCATTACATACCCATAATCATGTAAAATACTGACTTATCAAGGATGTAAAGATCCTAATTGAAATGATATTCCCCAACCTCAAGGGAAAATCCCTTGAAAAAAATATGTCTCTCAACTGTACTATCAACGGTGTGTCTATCATCATAACCCCACTAAAGAACCCCACCATCAGACTCATCCCATTCACAAGTTGTGTAGATATAAAATAATGAGAGGATATTATATCAAATAAGGCACTAGAAAGTGTATAATGTATTAGAATAATACCTCTAACCATCAATGGTCCAGCCTCACTATCCACAAGTGAAAGCAAAACTGCACAAAACTGTCCTACCCATCTTCCTTGTGCTACAGTTTGACTTCCTTGAGCTTCACAACTCCACTGATATGATATCTCTTCCCTAGAAGTACCTCATCCACTACCTCAATCTCCATGTCCAGTAAAACTTCAACTGCCAGACTGATATGGGGTATATGACCCCCTTACTACACTTTGGTTCTTCATGGATACTCTATCACTACCCTTCTATCTCGGGTTCTTGTGGAACCATTTTATATTCCCCATCCTTTCCCAAGATCTAAACTCCATCGATGGTTAGGGGTTCTATCTATAGAAGTGACCTAGCCTACCGAATCAGTGGCAGATCACTCAAGGAATTTCATAAGTAAGTTATTCTTCCCCCAAGACAGTCCACTTTCCACTACTATAGTTAACATTATCATAGTGATACTTCCTACCCATGAAATACATACCTGTAGGTCATCCAGCATAAACCATATTCATCTATTTGGAATCCTCTTTTAGGTTTTACATAGAAATGAGATCATAATTCAACACTTCTAAAAACGTTTTCTTTATAAAGATATTAACCTGGGACTTTATCTTACATTTGATCCCATTCTAAAAGTGTTTCACTGTAGTAGCCTCATCCCCTACCAACACAAGAATAAAGAACTACAAATCGGTAAAGCTCCAGCATAGTCCATCACAGACATACATTCCTAGGCTAAAATCATACACTGTACTTCCCTCTCATACTTGATAATCTCAGGGTAAAACTTCTCCAAGAACTTATCCTAAAAATCCCTTCCACTCCATATTCTCCATTTTTCCATCCCAAGTATGTATTTCCCACCAACGCTTCACTTAACCATGTAACATATAAAATAAAATTTTACTCTTTTCTTAGTAGGATTCTCTAATTGGTCAAGGGTCATTTGGATAGACTCAATCCATAAATCTTATGCCTTAGGTCCACCATCTCCGGTAAATGTTGTGGGGTGTCGTAATTGGATCTTCTTTATCAAGTTAGGCATACTCTTCACAACCCACCCTGGGTCTCATTCCATAAACTACATAAAATAAAAAAAATTATCAAGGAACTTCTCTCATTTTATTTCACTTGGAACTATCCAACCATCTGGTTCCACTACTGGAGGCACATCTACAACTATACCCTCTTTACATTCTATCAACAAGATTCATCATGGAGGCCTATCTCTACAATTCCAAACATATGTTTTTTGACACATTACATAAAATTAATGCATTTATGCAAAAAAAATCACAAAAAACCTATATTAATTCAACCCCCATTTCCCTTCACATGGTTAAAACTGATGCGCTATCACTACACTCAACCATCCCTCATCTATGTCATTGATTAAAGTGGATCTTCTTTATCAAGTCAGGCATACTCTTCACAACCCACCCTGGGTCTCATTCCATAAACTACATAAAATAAAAAAAATTATCAAGGAACTTCTCTCATTTTATTTCACTTGGAACTATCCAACCATCGGGTTCCACTACTGGAGGCACATCTACAACTATACCCTCTTTACATTCTATCAACAAGATTCATCATGGAGGCCTATCTCTACAATTCCAAACATATGTTTTTTGACACATTACATAAAATTAATGCATTTATGCAAAAAAATCACAAAAAACCTATATTAATTCAACCCCCATTTCCCTTCACATGGTTAAAACTGATGCGCTATCACTACACTCAACCATCCCTCATCTATGTCATTGATTAAAGTGGGTAAAACATTTTTATAACTAAAGCTTCTCATCATACTTCCATTTTTTCAATACAATTCACATATTTAGCATCACTTATAATTTTTAATTTCATATTAGGATCCTTTTACATTTCATTTATAGAAATAATGAAAAGCATTTCATTCAAGAACTCGCTGAAAATAAAATTATCTATGCATGACTAAAATGATGCATGTCGCAACAATCCCAAAGTTCTTAAATTAATGCATGTATGCTCAAACCCCATTCCATTCCAATCCATGAAGAAAAATATCAAAACAATATACGGTCACACATCAAGTGCATCACCTAAGGTGAAATAACATTAAACAATAATATAAAACATTAATAACATCAGCCCACCCCCAGCACATGAGATTTCTCCCATAGATGGGTCAGATACTCCCATGCACAAGATCTTGACCAAATCTTGACTCATACTTGTCTATTTTATACCTTTATCAAATAGTAAGATAGATTAAAATAAAGGAAACCACTCCTCTAATACCACTTTGTAACATCCCAACCCGGGTGCCACAAACCTATTCCCCAAGTTGGTTCTCAATGTGTCATCAAGTGTGACTCCCCATATACCAGAAGCTACTGACTAGAAGCTAGGGTCTAATACATAACATGAGGAGACTATACCCTATTTATCAAAGAAGAAAAACCTAGGAAATAAATTTATGAAATTAAAAAAGAAAAACCAATAACCAGAATGATTCCATAATTAATACAGACCAACATCACATAATGAACCAAATCATCAAAACAATATCCAAACTAAGAGGCAAATATTTCATGAAATATTTGTGTCAAGTTTCAATTTGAAAAACCAAAAATAAAGACACCCAAAAAATACCCAAGTGGGTCTTGACATCATTTCTATATCCCTTATCCATGCTCTATCCCAACTCATCCATCTAACATAGGTATATCAACCTTATCATGTATTGAAAAGATGAATTCTATTTGGTTACTGATAAGGATGGTCAGTTAGGCTGTGAGTACGACTTAGTTGGCCACCACCAATGGCATATAAAATAGTATAAAATCTATAATAGTCTATACTATTTTATAAAGAATAAATTATAATAAATAAATTAATACATTCCCAAAATTCATTATTTATGAATTAACCAAAGAATCACCCAGTTTCATGATAACACCCAAACTATCAATACATGATTTGGCTGGTGGTGGATTATAAACTATCCCCCTGGGATATAACATTTCATTATATCATGATTTTTCATTAATCAATTCATTTCACTTTCATAACATATATAATTCTAACCCAAGACCAAAACTGATATTATGGGATTAGAACATCATGTATAGAACCTTGTTGGTATTTGGGGGAATTAGTATCTACCCCACACCTCATTTATCAATCAATCACATATGGTTATTTGAATCATCATTCTATACCCCACACTTATTTAATAATCAATCACATATGGTTATTTGGATCATCAGTCATTTTCCATCAATCATTTATGCATTATTCAAAGATATTACACATATTACATTTATCAATCTTAATCATCCTTAAAATATTTATCCATTATTTAAATCATGGTTCACCATTTCAATTTATCCAAAAAAATCATAGTTCATCACTTTAATCACATAGAATAATGTGAAAAATTAACTATTAAACCATTTAGCAACATTTAATCATATAGACCATTAACCCATAAATGTTAATTTAATAATCCTTTAATTCCCATTATCAATTAAATCATAATCACATTAATCATAAATTTCATAACCACAAATACAAAATTAAATTATCCAAGTTCAAACCCTTTCATTATCACATGCAGATTCAATTAATCAATTCACTTAAGAATGTAATTTCCTAATATGGAAATTGTTATTTATCAATTACATATAAGAAATTCTATTAAAGACTATGGTAATTCATAATTATACCACCTACCACAAGACCATTTATCTACATTTTAGAAATGGAAAACCCCAATTTGAAGTAGGTCGATCAAGAACATAATGACATGGATGTTATAGGACCAAAACATAAGAAAAAGATTCAACAAATTAACATATCAGAAAACCAAGATCTATGCCATCACCAATGGAGTAAATAATACATCTAAAAAATGAGAGAAATATGTGAGAGAGGAAATAATCCAAATGGGGAAGGGGGAACTTACTAAAAAGGTAAAAATCCTTTGAAAACACCATTGATTCATTAAGAACGAGGTTCTAGGAGCCTTAGAACCCTCTTGAGTGATTCAAAATTTAGAGTAATAGGTTTAGGGTTGAGATAGGGTGTTTAAGGGTTAAAGAAATGGGTTTCATGATTTTTATTAAACTTTATGGAGGAATAAAACCCATTCCCAAGGTTTCATAGTCTGGGGAGAATAGTTTTCAAAATCATGCACCCTAACTGTGCACCTCTCATAGGTGTCACATGGTTACTACTAATAGGGTCCAAAGTTTTAAAAACCATGTAACAACTATGCATTTTACCTCTTTTTAGGAATGCGTAGTTTTCTAAGGTAGGGTGCATAGTTTGAAAAAACATGTACCAACCATACACTTCCCAATACCCCTAAAAAACTTTCATAATTTGAAAAATTATTTTGAAAGAACCTTGAAAAAAACCAACCAAGATATACTAAAAAAAATTAAAATCATGCCAGGAAACTATCATGATACATCTCCAAAAAAGGTCACGATATTACAAAATTCTTTTCTTTGACCATTTAAGTTGGTTATGGATAATTTTTTATGAAATGACTCCCAAAGGTACGCGGTGATTGTCTAGCGAGCTGAAACTCATTGGGGTATTACTATATATGGATACCTAGTGAATTTCAACTCTTTATCCTTTTACATTGTCTTTGTATCCCTCCAAAAAGCACTACCCTATGAGGATACTCAAGGAGAATCAGGTCCTTATTGGATTGTTCTTGTTAGGTAATGTTATTTCACTTATAATGATATGGCTTGATACTAATAGGTTAATGATTCCTTACCTACTATTAGTTTTACCTATTATTAAAGTGTTTATATGTTCATTAGATGTTGTATAATAATAGAACCAATGTGGGATATGGTCCATGTATGAGATACCTTAGGGCCAGGTGGAGTACCTGTATGCCCTTAATTTTGACTTGAACCATTATGAGGTGCACCTTACTTTGATTGAGTGAAACCTATGAGAGGTTGGCCCAAGTTTTATGTTTCTATTAAGGGTAATAATATTGGTTTTATACTCATTTTGAAGACAATTCATACAAGGTTATTGGGTATTTAAATATTTTCATGGTGATACTATGGTTTTCAAGGAATCACTTTGGGTGTTGTTGTATTGAGAGTTTCTTCAATGACCAAGAGTGTTTGGGTTCCTGGCCCGGTAGGCTCGTGGTTGTTCGGTTGACCCTAAAATTTTTGAAATAACTCCATGAGATGGGATTTTATTTGATAAATCATGGAATAGTTGGGTTTAGATTTTTGAATAAGAATTCCAATCGGTATCCTGATGTGTTATGACTAATGTGCCATGTAGAATCGTTAGCTTGATCTAGTTTATGGATGAATAACAAGAGTGTGAGTACGGTTTTGAATTTGGGTAGTGCGGGATGTACACCTAATGGACATAGTAATTTTACTTTTCACTAATGGTGTGAGTTAAATATTTGATAAAGAACAATATTGAATATGAAGGTACATTCTTGTGTTCAATAGTTTTAAATATGAAACTTCTGGGAATGGTGACCCATGGATTTGGGTAAATGAAAAAATTACCTATGATGAGAGTTATTTTGGAAATAAATTGGGTAGCATGAGATGGTTTACCTAAGAGTGTACCTTAATAGACATTGTCAATAGACATGGTTTTAGGATATGATTAAGGGTAGTTATGAATAATTTTTATTTTATCATGGATTTGGAGGGAGATATGCACCCCTATTTAAGGAATAAAAGTGTATCCATAGTTTAGAGTTAATCATGCATAGTATCTTGATATCTCCTTAGTACATTGAGAAAGAATCAGTTGTGCACCAAGATAATTTAAATATATTTTAATTTTTATGGATTAAATACTTAGAGCTTTCAATAAAGTATCTAATTAAACATAATTTATAAGGTGGGAAGTACACCATTTTCTTTTTGAGGTGGGTGAACATCATTTTATTGAATTTCAGCAAATTTTCCTGAGATCTATTATCAAGAAGAAGAAACAATTGGTTGATGATATTTGTGTTAGTGAATGTTATTGAGTGGGTTTTTTGACTTGAAATTGTTTATTCCAAAGGAATTTTGAGGCATGGGATATAGTAATTAAGAAATCATTCATTGGTGTGATGAAAATAATACTACTGAGGTGGGGAGTGTGACATCAGTTATTGGTGGGTGCCCTTCATGTGATAAGTGTATTGGGACTTTAAGACATGTTTTATGACAAAAATTTTGGATCTTGTATACTGTTTATTAAACAGGATAGTGTATATTTTTATTTCTTATTTAATACTAGGCACAGGGTCAAGATATGGTGATAATTTATGAGTTGTTTTATTTTATATTGTGGTCATGTAACCAGATCTCTTTATTGACATGGAATTTCTTAAGTGACACTTATATTCCCATGTAAGAATGAATTGGGATAACTCATAGAAATTGGAAAATTCTTTAACTTAACCTCCAGGTGAGATACCAGCTTTAGGATTAGTCAATGGTTCTGATGTGTTTAAATCTTGGATATGTAATGAAATTTCACTTGAAAAATCTAGAGTATATACATCCTTTGATAAAATTAGTCGGTATCTAGTTTTGGATGCGTCAGCTATTGAAGACGTGTTTTTTGGTAATAGTCACCAGGAGGTGGTTTGACTTGAGTTCATTTGATAAAACATCTATAGTTGGTGATAAACCTTGTTAGGAATACTCTTGGGCTAAGACTGATGTAGTTTAAAGGTCTCCCAAGTATTTTCTAGGAAAGGTGGTCATGACTCAGTTAAGTTGGGTTGAATGGAATTCAATTATTTTTTAAAATTTATAAACATGTCTAGAGTTTCTTTAAGACACTAAGGTCATGCTTTAATAGGAAATTATTGTGGTGGGAGTACCATGACTCAAAATTGGACACTGAAATCTAGAAACTACAGTATGGAGCACCATAGGATGGTTGATGAGAGAGATGATGACTTGATCATGTATTGGGTTTGATGAGATTGGGTAAGAGATATCATAACATTTTAGTAGTAGTTAAGATAATTGGATCTAGTTGTACTGATTTCAGTGCATTATTATTAAATTTCCCTAGGAGGCACACTTGGTGTTTATAAATTCAATGTGGACAATTGAATAAAAATTCACATATTGAATTTTTCAGGTGATGATATTTTATTCTTCAATTCTTCTCAAGGGTGAGAGGTTCTCAGCTAGGGTGGTTTAAATGTTCTATGTTTTGAGTGGGATTAAAATTTCATAGAAATTTTATAATTTCATTTGGTGGATGATATAAACATTAAATTGATCTTAGGAAGATAATTCCAATAGTTGTAACACTAAAAGTGTTTTTTTTATATGTAAAATGGGTCCTAGAAGGTGGATTAGATGTTATGAGAGAATATTAAGGGTTTGGACCCCAAAATGATTATTTTTGGAAAATTCAACCTAAGCACATAATTGGAGAACATTTAGTACTAACCATGCAGCACAATTGGGTGACCTATTTTTTTAAAGGATACAATTTGTGTAAAATATGTGACACGTCCAAGAAAACTATCTACCCAGAGAGATAGGTTCATAGGTTTTAAAACCATGAACTTGAGGCCACATAACCATGAAATATATATACATAAATCTTCATAGGGGAACTGCATGGCCTACACATGAGTTGTCAAACTATGTGACTAACCGTGCGAGGGGTGTGTACCTTTGGACAGTGGCACCACACATTTAGAACATGGTTATCCAAAATGTGTGTCATTAAATAGGTTAGAAATTACCATTTTCCCCTACCTCATTTATATTTTCTCTGCATCTCTTCTCCCTATACACCAATGCACAATACCCATATGAGAGCACCTCCTTCCTTCCACCTTGGCTTTAGTAGAGCTCTTTCATACATCATCTAATTCAACCACTTTAATTTATGTTTGATAAATAATGGTATGTCTATTTTCCCTCCTCCTTCCTTTACTATTTCTTCTTGTCATAGTAGATTATATTTCCATGTGAGCTCATAAGCTCTATTTTTAGGGTGGTTATTTTTTTCTTCTGTTTCTCTCATTATAGCTTAAATCAATGATTGATAATAAATGATTGAATCTTACTTGGTATAAGATAGGCGGTCTATAAGTTTTACCTTAAAAATCATCATTTATAAAATGTTCCATTGTGCCGCATACCTGAAAATTCTACACATTTCTTATAAAATGTGGAAAACTATAAATTAAATCCTTAGATCATAACCTTGATGTTCCTTAGTTCCCTTAAAAGTTTGGAGGTCAACAACCATAACTTAAACCATTTTTTATTGTGAGTTCAATTATATTCTAATGTTAACTATCAATGAATTGTGATTAAACCACCCTTCATGTATGTTCTCTAAATGCCTTATCCTAGTTATAAATTCCTAAAAAATTGAACCACCTACTATGGTGGGTTTATCTTTCCAATTGATATATAATAAAATTAAATAAATTAATGTAAATATTTGATCTAATTGATGGAATGTGAATGTCTTGTCCTAGTCACTTGACTCCTATAACTTATAATCGAATTTATAAATTTAATGAAATTAATTTTAAGGTTGATTTAATACACCCCTTGGGTCCTTGGCCCATGCATTTATAAATTAAGGTGTGAATAAAAAAATGATTTGAAAATTTTCTAATGAGACATATCATGAAGAATTGTTTTATGTAATGGGTGCTTCCCATGGCCTTATTGTTTATTTGTACATAAAATTGTTTATTTGCATGGTTTTAATTGACTATGTAAAGGATGTTCTCATGGAATGTATTTAAATATTAAATTAAACATGCATATGAATGTACATTATACCATGAGTGATACTTGAGTTCCAATTTACATCAATCCTAAGTTACAAGACAATAGGGATATTGGTATTTCTATAGAATGTATTATTACTAAGAGACCTTGGTTGGGGTATTTAGAAATGATGTTTCATACCCCCTTTTTCTAGGATAGTGGACATGGGATTTCACATCATTTTAGGTTGCCCAACATGATGTTTCGTGCCCCTTTATTAGGATCTTGAACATGATTATTTACATCTCTAGGTGTGATTATTGGGCATGTCTCTCTATATACCCTATTTAGAATTCCAGGATTATTCCCCTTTATAAGATATGAGGCCCTTATTATATTATCATTATGTGGATTCCCTGCTCTTACACCTTGGGTACTTACTAATGCATGTATATCTTTTCATATATATAGGTTTACATATAGGAATATATATACACATGATAGAACATGTTTCGAGACGTTCCATATTAGGAAGAAGTAGGTATATTCATCTAGGTTTATTTTGGAGAACCTAAGCTAAATTGATTAGAATTTTTATTTACTCGTCTATTTATTATACCAGTGGACTAATTTATTTTATAAAAATTAAATAGATTGAATTAGACCCCATTGGTGGTGATATACTGTGTTTTTATCACAACCTATTGAGGTCACTATTTAGTACTCGAATCGAAGCCATGCATGAAGGTATTGATTAGGTAATGCACCCAACTATTGATGATTGACCTTCTGTACTAGTATACAGTACAGGAGCAGACGACTAAGCTATTTATCACAATAATAGTGGAGTTATGATGTCGGTCTTTTGTTACATTTCTATAGTATGTATTGTATTATATACCTTCTTCCTACTTATGTAAATCATCTTGAAATTGTCTTTTTTTGTATGATATTGATTTTGTATTTTTATCTTTTATTATTATAATAACGGTTTCCATACATTTACTTTCATTCATTTATGCTTTCACTTTTTTTATTACTGATCTATAGGTTATAGTATCCCCACTATACCACCTCTAGACCCTTTATTCTAGTCAAGAGCCTATGGTATATGGGGAGGGATTCTTGAGGCCATTTGATGTTATGGTTCTGTGACATTTCAATTAACCATAACTAGGATGTTACAAAGTTATGATGGAATCTATTTTATACTACTCCTTACTGACCATACCATCTCACCCTTATTTGTTTTTCATTCCCTAGAAAACTGTGAGCAGAACTACGTATAATTTTTAGGTATATGATGGAAGGGATAATAATTTTCTTGATATTTTATCATGATCTATCTCATGTTTTAAAATTTATTGTATTTATGTGCGTATTATTTAAAGAGTAAAAAGGTGTTGGATCCTTCAATAACTCATGTAATTATTACTCTCCTCTCATTATATGGGGGCCTATGTGCCCATGGTTTATTTTATGTAAACCCCAATGTGCTAATACATGGTTCCTCTCACATATTTGTGAGTAAGATTATGTATTGGATAGAGCTACCTGGTGAGTACAGGCAGTACAAGTACAAAGCCAAGGTGAAACCAATTTCGGAGTTACAGAGTTGCATGGGTGTAATGATACAACTCAGACCATGCATGGTTATAGGAGTTAATTACCAAGTGTTAAGGGTTAATTTATTATCTTATAGATAACCCAATGATTAGGGAATCCCATGGTCATTGTAGTTTATTTATTTTATTTCATCAAGTTTCATGGATTATTATGTATGGGTATTTAAATCATTAAATAAACTAATTAATAAGATTACAATATTGAAGTAAAATTAATATTATAACATGTGTAAAAATTATTTAGAAATGGTTAATAAATTAAGTAAAAATCACTAAACATTAATAGGAATCTGATAATATAAAATGGGTAGTTTCAAAAAAAATATAAAAATCCCTTATATAAAATATTAAGTCAATATAGTCATCCACTACTTTGGTAGAAATCAGACCATAGTTTAAAATGCTTGACCATCCTTTACTAGGGTGATTTGAATTATCAGATAATATCTATCATGAGTTTTGGGTTCACTTTACCTAGATTTAATTAAGGTTTGATCACCTCCATGAGACTTAGTGAAAATAGTAGGAAAAGTGTTAAAGAAATCATAATCTAAGATTTCAGGATTAGGGATTCCACTGAACGGATCAAGGAGATCTGAGTTAATGTTTCTGGATGTTATGCCTACCGAAATAATTTTGACAATACTATTAGACTTCCTTCTAGATTATGATAAGAAATATATAGATATTTTACATTAGGATATCTATACGAAATTATATTTGAAAACTAATGGTGATGGCTATTATGTTTTGATAAAACAGTTGGAGTTTAATAAATTAAATTAAATTTATTATCAAAATTTTAATCTAGTTAAATTAGTAAAATTATTCTATTATTTATAATTGAAATGAAAAATGAAATGACTTCATAAATATCACTAAGATCCATTTTAGGGAAGGATGGAATTATCACCATATTAGATATCTGGGAATGGTATAAAAACCTATGTGTTATACTATTCCATGAGTTAAAATTACATGTGATGGAGAACCCTATTCCCAATAACCTAGAAAATCAGAAAGTCAGTAAGAACTACTCATATATATGAAACATTTGTATGGTGCCACAAATATACAATGTTTTATGCTATCTTCCTTATCTAGTGATATTTTAAAGAATTGAGAGGATATGGATGTGTGTAAAACAATGTACTTCCGTCATGATCTATATCAAGATAAGGTGAGATAAGAGAGATATGAGATATGCAATTCTCTATTCATGTGGAAGCATGGATATTGAATTATTTATGGGTCTCACATAGTCAAGATGATTGGCTATATTGAGTGCATATAAGTCTTGAGATTTATGATCCCTAATGAGTTGTGAAAGGATATCATTTTATCATCAATACCTTAGGGGTTATACAATATTATTGTTAATTATAATATGTGAAATAGTGGTATGAATAATTTAGAAATAAAAACACTTATTCATTATGTCTATAAATACATAGGTAATGAAAATATTGTGGCCATTATTGTGAACATGAAAAGGAAGAACATGTAAAAGGGGCCCAAGAATCATACTAAGCCTAAGGATATAGAGAAATATCCTTACAAGAAAAGTATGATGCAAAAAATAGTTAATATAAAAGGATGTAGTATATTTTCCACGTTGCAAGTTGGGCCACAAAAAGAAGAATTACCCTTTGTTAAATAAGTAATGGGAATTTTTAGGTATGTTAGTTATTGAATTAAATTATTTATTTATATATATATTGGTTATTTGATATAGTTTGTGGTGCTCACACCTAAATTTAAATTCTAGAACTAAGTATATTTTAAAATATTTATTGAGGAGAGGTGGATTTGCAGGCTACCAATAGTGTGAGGTTGGACACTCTATCCATTGGACACTACCACCTTTCATTTCTGACTAGGATTCTCTTGGTTTCAAAATATTGTTATGATGTACAAAATATTACAAAAAACACAATTTTTGTATCTTTCCTAGATATATGTGGATTTATTTTCATTTTTAGAAATAAAGGATATTTATTATATAAAGAAAATGTATGTTATGATATATAATATTTAAATAATGGTCTTTATATAATAAATTATGAAAACTAATTATTTTTAAATGATAATAAATCATGATTTCATGACTCATTTCAAACCCAATTGTGGTATCATCATCATGGCCTTGTAAATAAAAAGTGTATGTAAAATATCTATAAAGATGGTTTCTTATAATCTTTTGAGCTAAAACCACTTGATATATTTCATGTTTTTTTATAAGAAAAAATTACCAATACACCATTTTGTGGACAAGGTGAAAGAGAAATGTAGATTATATAATTGGGGAACACTAATGTGTGTAGAACATTTATATTAAAATCTATATGTCTATATTCATACTTCATTACATTTACTAAAGACTTGAGTAGATATGTATATATCTACTTAATGTGATATAAGTCAAAATATTTTGAGAAATTCAACGAATTAAATAAATAAGTATATAATCAACTTGTTATGAATACAAAAAATTTAAATATGATTAGGGTAGTAAATATCTAAACAAATATTTCATCTAATTTCTATGGGAGTTTGTGATTTTTACCATGTAACTTCCCATTATACACCACAGTGGAATGGTGTTAGTTAAAGTGGTAACCATACATTTCATTAAAGTAAAAGGACAATGATGATACATAAAAGTCTTTCATTATACTTTTGGGAATATTTATTACACACTACATCACATAGTCTAAACTGAGTAACAACTTATGTGGCAGATGAAATACAATATGAGTTAATGTATGTAATGAAATCTATGATACGAAATACTTGTGTATGGGTCTGTGAGGAATATTTTAATGCCAAATATTGAAAAAAAAACTAGCACCCTGAGTTCTGAATTCTATCATTATATAATAATACAAGGACACTACATGATACAATCTATACAAACCCTCAGATAAAATTTAATTGTCATAAGACCATCAATATTTACTGAGAGGGATTACATCTTTAAGGAGAATGATGGGAGAAAGTTTGAATTTGATGTAGTAAACTCTCAAGATACAAAAGATTTAGTATAGTAATAGGATCCATAGGTCCCCATGTATGATGTTTTTCTTAAAAAAGTACTACATAGTATAACCAAAGAGGTTAGGAAACCAGGAAGATATGGGTTTCTAGTCACGGAAAACAGTGACTTATTATTGGTTGAAAATAATTATCCTCTTTCCAAAAATGTGGTATCACAGAGCCCAGAATCTAAAATATGTAAATAAGATATGAATTTTGTGATAGATTTCATGTATCAAAACCAATTGTGGGTTCTGATTGATCCTATAGTTTATGTAATCCTCATTGGGTGAAAATGGGTACTCAATAGAAAATTTGACATAAAAGGTAAAATAAGTACATATAAAGAATTTGAAATGTCAAAAGAATTTAAATATCAGCAATTAATTGAATATATGAAACATTTTCTCCAGATTTCATATCTAAAAATAATAATTATATCCACCATAATGTCGTTCAATGACTATGAGATTTGGAATGTGGATATAAAAATATCCTTCTTTAATATAAACCTTTAGAAATATATATATATGTTAAAATATGATGTGTTTTTTTCTCCAAAAAATTATGATAATATATGTAAGTTACAAAGATCCATTTATTGGTTAAAAAAAGATTCTAGGCCATGGAACAATTGGTTTGATGATGCCATAAGAGAATTTGGGATTATAGTGAATGAATGTGATCCATATGTTTATAAGTAGTTTAGTGGGATTGTGGTCATATTATCAATAGTATATGTTGAGGAAATATTATTTATTGGAAATGAAACACTAGTCTTATATTCTATTAAGGTCTAGTTAAAAAAGTGTTTCTCCTTAAATATTTTTGGTCAAGCTGCTTATATTCTTAGAATCAAAATTATCCATGATAGATCCAAAAGGATTCTTGTACTGTGTTAAAGTACATAAATTGACTAAATAATAAATATATATAATATGGAAAAATATAAGAGGGTATTGGATCAAGTTTCACATGGTATACATTTCTCTAAGAGATTTTTTCCTTATACACAATAAGATAGAGAGAGATAATGAGTAGTATCCCATATTCATATGTGATATGATCTATCATGTATTCCATGTTATGTAATAGGATTTTTGTTTCATACACTTTAATCATGGTAGGTAGATATGAAACTGATCCATGAGAACAACATTGGTTATTTCTTAAGGCTATGAATAATTATTTTAGGTTTACTAAGGACATGTTCTTGGTATACGGAGGAGAAGGGGTACTAGTCATCAGAGTATATTCTGATTCATGTTTCCAAATATATAAAAATGATCTGAAGTTATCATTAGGATATGTATTCTATCTCAATGGAGTATATATGAGTTATAATAGTCCAAAGCATCTAGTTTTTATTGATTTTATAGAATAGTATGAGTATATAGAAGCTTCTGACGCAACCAAATAATCTGTTTGGAATCAAAACATTTTTATAAGATTAATGTAGTTCCAAATAGTATAGATTCTATCACATTTTATTATGATAATATTATAGCGGTGACTATCTAAAAGAATCCAACATTGCATAAAAATTGAAGAAAATATTTTGACAAATTACATATTGATGGATTTTTCTCAAAGGGGTGAATTCACTGTGAAAATAATTTCAATGAATGAAAACACAACATACCCATTGACTAAATTCTTATATCATTATAAGCACAAAAATTATCTGGGAGATAGTAGAGTAATGTTTTTCAGTAGTTGGATCTAGTGAAAGTGGGGCTCTGTTGGAGTTGGTTCCCTAGATCTAAGTTCTATATACTTTATGGTTACATTTATTCATGTATTTGAATATTTATAGAATATATTATCACATAATGATTTTTATTTTGGATGACATAATATTTTATATTTTCATAAGTGTACATATTTTACTAAAATTTCATAGTCGTTCCCTACAATAATGGGAACCTTGAAGTGCCATGATAGTATTCTTAAACATGTGTTCTAGAGTTGTGTGATATAATTTCATGGAACAGAAATGATATAGGGTATCATGGGTGGAGACTCATGGGACCATGATACACTTTCTAATAGTGTAAACCCTTGGTAATCACTTGTGTAGAGGTTATGAGATGATGAACCACCAATACAAAATCCACATTTATCTGTGTCATTGGATATTCCTATTTTGGTACATGTCTAATGATCATTATAATTTAATATTATTATTAATAAATTTCATCATTCATGTACTTTGATGTATTAATGTAAACCATGTTGACATATACTCATAGTGAAGTATGATACATTGGGTTTATTAAGAATTATGTTGTATGAATGAATGATGTGAGAAAGTATTAATCCTTTCTAATCCTTATGTAATGTTGAAATCTCATGCCTATTTATGGGAATTGAAATTCTTGATAAATTTCATGACCATGTCAATGTTAACAGTAATTTAATTTCTAAAAAATCAATGAAATGATCAATGATCATATAAGTTTATGACAATAACATACAACCTACTTTGTTAGAAATATCAACATAATGGGATTATATCGAATGGTGTTAATTCATATAAGGTTAAATTTTATTGAGAAATTAACTTATTTCTATATAGGATCGTTGACAATTTACTAGACACTGACCTTAGAATTTAGGTAGTGTAGACTAATTCCACTGCGAAAAGGGTCTAAATGGTTTTACACTAAGTGTATTTAGAACCTCAGTTAAATTCAATATGTTTTTAACATGATTAATAAATATTATATCCATATAAGATTTAATAATTATTCATATTGGTTTGATCATAAATATTCAATAACTAGTTATTATAGAGAATATATACATGAGTTGAATTTTTAATAAATATTTATTGACCATGTAATTATTTATTCAACTATGTGAATAAAAAAATTCTTTATACTGGTTTATTCAAAATGTAATAAAATAATTATCTATTTTTTATGTGATTATTTAATAAACATTTATTCAATAGTTTTAGTGAAGATAATATGGATATATTTATTGGTGAATAATTGAGTGGAATTTATTTAATTAAATAAATAGTCATTATTCAAGGACCAAAAAATATTGAGGAGGATTGAAAAACTGAGTTTAATGGTCTGATGAGAAATCTCAAATTAAATATTATTAGAATAAATTTCATTTTATTTATTAAAGAAAATAGTATAAATTTTATCCATGTGTTTAGAACATGTTAAGTTAATAATAATAAAATTATTATTTATACATGGGGTTCACCATAATTATTAAAATAACAGGTTCCCTTGAGGAATCATTTATTTTATAACGCTATCACTTTATAAACCTTGATATGAAAATTTTTTCAATCCCTAGAGATACATTCTTAGAATTTTTATAATGAGTTCGAGAGAGAATCATCTCAAGCCCTAGAGAGCTCCCACCCTAGAAATCTATGGAGAATATAGATCAATTATCCTCCTCTATGAGAGTGAATTAATTATCTATTGAAGAATTCATTTAGGATTGACTTCAATCATAGCATGTGATAGATTCTTCTCTTCTAGAACCCATATAATTCTAGGATAATGATGTAAGTTTCATGGAGCATGTGGGGATTAACATTATAAGGAATCTACACTTGAATCCTCTTGTTAAATGATAGTATAAAAAGATTTTTATACCAATTCATTGACAAATAAAGTGTTTAGATAAGTGAAATTATTTAATTAAATAAATTTTATGTAAATTATATGTAAAAATATCGTGCCTTTTTTGATTTTAGGGATGTCATTTATGTATAGTTTTCATGAAAAAATATAAGATGTAGATGGGAATTTGTTTTTGTGCATTGGCCTAACTACTTCTTTTACACCCCGAAAAATCAATATGTTTGTTATACCTATTTTTACCCACTTACATAATGATTACCATACATTGTTCAATATTTATTTTAGTAAAATTTGTTTTGGTTTGTTATGGCTTGGTGTTGTGTGTATGGAAATCTATCAAACGTATTTTTAATTTTAGGAGGAACAATTTACTAAAACACTTTCCATTACATTCCTCTATTATTGAAATAATTCCATCTTTAAAATTTTAAAAAATGTAAGAAAAAATAAGGGGTAATTTTCTCTAATAATATCCTCTGGTTCCCATGTGGTTAACTCAAACATGGGATTCCTTCAAATAACTTTAACCAGATGAGTAGTCCTATTCCACATCACTTTGTTCCTATAATATAGAATCTTATATATTTGTTCCTCATATGAGATATCATACTCCAATTTCATGGATTCCAATCTTAAAACATGTGAAGTGTCCTCTACATACTTTATTAAAAGTGATACATGAAAAACATTATGTATTTGGGAGATTTTTAAAGGGAGTTATAATTGTTAAACTATTTTTCTTATATGTTCAAGTATCTTAAAAGGACTGATACACCTATGCATTGTTACCCTTTCTTCCCAAATCTCATTACCGGATTCTAAAAAGCTATTCAGAGGAAAACCTTATCACCTACTTTGGACTATCACATCAAAGATTATTTTGATAATTGTTCTTTTAAATTTGTGACACTTTCAGATATTTTTTCAAATGGTTTGAATCTTATCTAAATTTTCATGTAAAATATCAGGACCTATCATCTTTCTTTTCTATAGATTTATCCCAGCTTGTTGTAGTTATACATCCCTTCCCATAAAGAGCCTCATATGGTTCCATTTGAATGCTATATTGGACCCTTTTTATATGAGAACCCTACTAGGAGGATGTGTTGATCCCATCATCATTATAAAACCGTAGAAAAATATCATAGAATATACTCTTGGGTTGTAATGGTTCTTTTACACTATATATACATTTAAGGATGATAAGTAGTTATGAAACTCATATTTTTATCCAAATATTTCAAAAGACTTCTCCAGAAAATTGATGTTGACCTAATATCATGATAAAATAATATATAGAGTGAAACTCAATAAAACCTTAAAAATTACCTTATATATATCCTAGTGAGTTAGATAAGAGAAAAATATTCTTTGATGGTGATAAAATGTGTCAATTTTATTAGGTGATTGAATATAACCCAAAAACATTAAGGACTATAGAAATTTTGGGGAGTCCTGTGATGAAATACATGGTGATGTTTTCTTATTTCTATATAGTTATGGGTAATGGTTGGAACACACAATTATTATTATTTTTTATATTTAACTTAATGGGATATCAAGAATTGTGTCATGAATTATGCAATCTCCATATTCATATTATCCCACCATAAGGATTTCATTAGATCTTTATACATATTCATGATATTTAGATGAATAGAGAAGGATGAAAATGATAAACAACAAAAATTTCCATATTCATTTATTATTTTGATATAATACATATCTAGTATCCAAAACATATAACTTTATCTTTATCAAAGTTAAACTCTAGAATATTCACTACATATTTCTTTAGTTCTATATTATATTTTCTAGCATTCATTGATCTTCCCATGAATGGATTGTTGGGAAGTCACTTGGGATAGATAAAATTTATTAACTTCCATTATTAATTTAATATTCATCCTTAAAAAAATCTTGAATATTGGGTCTCTTTCAACCCTCATCGTTGATATGATACCTTGATATTTTCATCCCAAAACACCAGGAACCTTATTGGCATTACTAGGGTTGTAATGTATTGATCATTCATAGTCTTTGATCGATTACAACCATATCCTTTTGGTAATATTTAACTCCTTGTATGTGACTATATATATTTAAATCTCTTGTGGTATATATAAATGTCACACTTCCCACCATAGAGATAATTCCACACAATTATTAATGAAAATTTCACTAATGCTAGTTACATATCTAGTGTCAGGTAATTTTTATAATGATTTTTTTAATTATCATTAGACATAGTCAGTTACAATATTATTTTTCATGAGGATGCACCAAAATCCATTATAAATGGTATTACTATATATTAAATACCCCTCTCCACATTAGTTTAATGTAAGTACAGTTTTTATGAACAATATCTTCTTCTCTTCCTTAAAACATTCTTCACACTCCTCTATTCAAAGGAACTTCAATCCCTTTTATGATAACTTTGTTAGTGGGTTTGATGTCCTTGATAAGTTTATATCAAAACATTAATAGTATCTAATTGACATAATAAAAATAAAAATCTCTTTTACTTTGGTTGGTCTGGGAAATTTTTAGTGATTACATAAACCAACAATAATGCCTTTTGTAGCCATGTTTCACACTTTTTAAATTTTTTATACATTGTATTCTGTATTAAGTTTATCAAAACAATCCAAAAATGATATTTATGAAATATTTTCTCTTAGAATAAATTATAATACCGTCAATGAATATAACTACATACTAATCTAGGTAGTATATAATGACTCTTTTCATTATATCCATGAATACGGTGAGGGAATTAGTCAATCCAAATGGAATCAATATAAACTCATAGTTTTCATTCCTTATTTGGAAATTTGTCTTTGAAATATCCTCCCTTATAAAACTAAACTGAGGATATCCAGATTAAAGAAAAATATTTGGAAAGTATTATTCTCCTCTGAGTAGTTTAAAAAATTCATTAATAAATAGTATGTGATACTTGTTCTTAATCACGGTCGTGTTAAGATCATGATAGTATATTCAATAGTGTGAAGATTCATCCTTCTTTTTGAAAAAGGAATGATGCAACTCAGGGTGAAGCACTAGGAAAGATAAAACAATTATCCATATTTTCTTATATCACTACAAAAAGTGGCTTTTACCAATAGAAAATTAGTGACAAATAATATATGTGTTGGTAAAAATGATTAATTCCAACATATATTTGGTTTTTTCAGTATTAATTTTAATTACCAACATTTTTTTTAACTGACACGTATATCTGTTGGTATTAACTATTCAACACCAACACATATTTTACTAATAGTTAAAGCTACCATCTTTTCATTTTAATAATAACATTTTTTACCAAAATATGAATCCATAATTAATAACTATTATTACCAAAAAATGTTTTACCATTAGAATTTTTTTCCCTTAAATTGGTTTATAATTAAATGATATACAAACAACTGAATATATATATTTATAATAACAAAATCATTTTTAATAAAGATATATATTTATACATAAAATTAAAGTAACTATTAAATGAAAAATATTTTTTGGAATGAATACGTACATACATGAAAACATACAAATATATATATATATATATATATATATATCATGTCTGTATTTATTAACATGTTACATGAGTTTTTTGGATGTCACACCTGATTAACATTCAACTTACCAATGGTGGGAAACAATAAAGGGTATTAGGGTCAATATAAAGGACCCATTATAAATATATTTTAAATATTATCATCCATCTTAAAAATACACATATGAGCTAGTTTTGAATCCATTATAAATAATTTTTAAAAAATATATTTAAAAAATATTTGAAACAAATATATAAAATTCAATTTAAAAATATTAGCATATAGAATTAATTTAAAATATATTTTCAACAATAATAGAAATATTTAACATTTTAAAGTAGGATATTAACACTAATGATGCACCTGAAACCCAATCCTACCTCCCTATTCACCCATTCCACCTCCCCACATATCCCCATACCTATCTCACCTCACTCGTCCCTCCTCCCTATCCCATCCCCATCATGCCTCACGCCTCCCCTATCTCGCCTCCCCACTTCTACCCATCCCCATCTTACCTCCCCCATCCTACCTCACCATCCCACCTCCCCCATTCTATCCCCATCCCACCTCCTTCGTTCAAACTCCACACTCCCCCCCCCCCCCAATTTTTCCTCCCTGTCCCATCCCCATCCCACATCCCCCATCTCGTCCTCGTCCCACCCTCCACAACCATACTCACTTGACTCTGATCGTCCTTGACCTTCTCCACTTGACCCCCACCATCACTGACCTTCCCACCCAGCCTTCCCTACATGAGTTATTCCCTAATATTCATTTGGTTTAATAGTCACCCCTATCTCTTCATTGATATAACTATAAATTTTAATCGCCACCCATATTTCATGTAATTATTTACTGGTGTTCATTTATATTCATTTCATTCATTATATTGTTAAATGTAATGATTTTATAACAACAACCTTACAACCAAGTGAAAGTAATGTTTTCAAATTATATTACTTATGTTTGGTATATTGTGCCAGAATCAAAGTCAAATGTCTTGAATAGTAAACCCTCTGTTATTTTTGGGGTCTCACCTCAATGAATATTGTCAATAACCTTCATGTTATTCATTGGTTGGTTTTTCCTTTTTCTTCTCTATCTATGAACAATATTTATTGTCAAACATTAATTTATTTACAAATGTGCAGATTAATGCCATTAAATGTATGTGTTGTGTGTATTTTTGATTAGTCTAATGTTTTTTTATCATACATCATGTCCTAAGTTTTCATGTTTATTTTAAGAAGTTTGATTGCAACTTGTTTGATTATTTCTTATCTGTGGAAGGTTTTAGTTTAAATAGTGTTTTAGGAGCTTTCAGCGTTAACAACAGCATTATTACCTATTCTAGGCCATTATTATCTTAATTGTAATCAATATGATCCGTCTAGTGGACGTTTAAGTAATAAAATTTTATGTTTTTCTCCAACTATGAGAACACATAGGCCATTGATTAGCTCTAGTAGAAATTTCCCTCAAACAAACTCAATGGGTGAAAACAGCACTCCCATAGGATCTCCTTTATATAAAATATTATCCTTTACCAGATCCTGGATGGAACATGCATCCATTTCATCCAATGCGGTCCCATTCCTTATAAAACCACTATGGAAAGGCTATAAATAGCCTCTAAAATCTTCAATTACATTTTATACTATTTCTGATATAGATCAAGTATCCATGGTTTTTTAATTTGTTTTTTTCTAGAATTATTCATTTTTCTATCATTTGATTATTTCCTTGAATTTCACTGCCACATTTTCCTTATATATCTTTCACAAAGGGACCAACTATTGAGAGTCTAATGAATGTTAAAAAGAAGAGTAGATTATTTGAAGATAATACGATCTTGTTAATATTCCATTGATTCATAACGAATATAATATGAATTTTCTAGAAATGATTATAAATTTCTATATGAATCCTTTGAAATAAACTTGAGTATGAAATTTTTATGATTTCAATTTATGATTGTTGATATAAAAATATTATTTTTTATATCTCAATACATGCAAGGCCTTATTCCTCCTTCAACTGCATCTGGATGTAATCATCTAGAAATCCTTCATTCACTTCAGTCTACACAGAATTTAGATATCTCCATACATGAAAGGCCTTCTTCCTCTTTTTATTATTTGTTGAAAATTTATAGTATGGTCAGTATAGTGCATATCACCCTTTTAATTATGCAGTGAAAAATTGCTTCAGCATGTTCCCTGACATGGTTTACACTGGTAGCGGGGTAAATGGTCATAGTAACTTTTGTAAACCATGATGGTGATATCATATGGTTATGGTTTACATGAGTAAAGGGGATGAGGTTTACCCCACTTCCAGTGTAAACCATGTCAGAAGGGATATCTTATGAGTATGGTTTACACTGGTTATGGGGATACTAGTGTAAACCATGATAGTGATAACTCGTGATTTACTAAAGTTATTTCATTTCCTATATTCATAAATGTTTTTTTAATTTGCTTCAGCATGTTCCTTGACACAGTATACATGGTTAAATCTTCATAGTAACTTTTATGTTATTCATTGTAGCATATTCCATGAAAATTCTGTGAATACTACGTAAATGGTCAGTGCAGCACATATCGCCCTTCCTCCTCTCTTTATTATTCTTCTGACCTAAAATTATTGGTCTAAAATCTATAGATTGTAAAATTCAAACTCAATTAGGTGGTTTTTTAAAAAAAAATTAAAATTTTTCTTGCATCCAATTGAATAATATGATCTGTATATAAATCATTTGGCATCTTTGCTTTTAGTAAGTCTTGTAGTTGGTGTTGCAGTTTCGTCTATGGCTTGTCTTAGTTTTCCTAAAATGGATTCACTATTAGTTCTATATTCCATATGATGTTTTAATGGTTATACTAATTTCCAAAAGTGGAGGCTATAGTTTGATGAGGATTTTTAATATAATATTTAGGTTTGCAACTATTGTTTTTGGTTTTTTCATGCAGGAGCTACAAGGTGTTCCTTGGTGTGTCTAAAGCTGGTTTTCCATGGGGGTGTTACTTTTGAAGCTTAGTGGGTGTCAGGATCAGTTTGAAACATGGTGGATGTATGCATTATTATCTGAATTTCTACATGAATCAATAAAATATTATAATTTAATTACCATTCTTATAGTAGTGAGAGTCGGTTTCTTTTCTGGATGAAGCCTCTAATCTTATTCTAGTATCATGATTAATTTGGTTTTCATTTTTATTGATGAGGAATGTTATTTGGATTCTGAATCCATGTGATGATAGGGGTGTATAAAGGGAGATTAATATGTTTTGCCTCATGGTTATAGGTGTTTGATCATCACTGTAGTAGGGAATCCTGAGGTGGATATGACATTTGTCTATGCTTTTGGTCTCTTGGTGAACGGGGTGTTTACCCAATTAAAGTCCGTATGGTTTGTAGGATTGACCATTATTTTATCTTGTTTATTTGATTGAATAATATTGAAGATTCCTAACTCTGAGTACCATATTATCATCTTGGATGTTTATAGTCTCAATTCTGGTCTATAAGAGAGGTGAAAGGGGAGTTTTTTAGAATGTTGATTGTATTTTTGAAACTATTTCTCTTGATGTTCATGTAATTTATTCATGATATAAAGCTATGAAGATAGATGTTGGTGGAGTTTTTGATAGCCTTATGATTATAATGATGGAAGAAAGATACTATAAGTCTATTATTTTGTTCTTCTGGGGGGTTTTCAGTTATTCTATCGCAATGTTATGGTGTCCCAGAATTGGAAATTTTCAAGCTCCAGTTCACTGCACTTTGCTTGTTTAGCATTGTATTATTTATGTCTAGCCTATTTTTGTAATCTTTCATCGATTTTTTAACACATTTTTCCTTTTAAAAAATAATTATCAATGTATATATAGTTTCTCTATCGAAAGAGTCAGTTGCACTTGCAGGTATTGTAACACTTAAAAAAATGGAATTCTTTATTTCAAACAATCACCACCAATATAAATTAAATGAAATTGTATTTTTATTGAATTTTGAAATCTCGTTGTTATATTGATGTCTGGAATTTGAAAGTGTGAAGGTAATGTTACTGGGAGCGTGAGAGAAATATATTTCTTAAGTGAATCACTACAAAGAAAACCAATATTGGAAGAAAATATATGGATTCTAGAGTATAAGATTCAGCTTGAGTTTCTATTTTTTTTAATATGTTGATTTTTTGTTTTGAATGTACATATTGAAGTACTGTTTGAGTTTCTGTTTTTTTTATTATAATATGGTGCACTACTTCTTTTCTGTAGAATTATTATTGAAGTATGTTGATGTTGAATGACCATGGATGGGTTTTGGGGGACTATCACAAGCAGCTTGGCCCTTCTATCATGGTAGTGGATTAGTATTTTCATGAGACTACACCAAATATTCATCTATTAATTTAAACCTGCTTTTATCTAGAGATGGTCATTGGAGTTTGAGGAGACTATATGGCATGCATGGGATACTGACATGGTTGGGGTGTTGGAGTCGGTGTTGACTAGATGGCATGGATGGGTCACTAGAATGAATGAGTCTCCTAGAGGGGGGGTGATCCTATCAGGGGATCCAACATGTGGGTGATTGTGGGATCTAGAATTTGGTATAAAATATTTCATTATTAGTATAATTAGTTTTTTCTATGTTTGAACATGTTTTAAAATCTTGTTCAGTTTAATAATTAAAACATATATATTATATATGATAAAATAATAAATATAATACAAAATTTCTCTAGTAATAAAAACTATAATTTTTATTCAAATGTAATTTATAAACAAATTTATATTATATGTTGGTAATTTTATTAACAATGGTTATAATTTTCACCATAACATGTTGGTAAACACTTTAACCAACATATATATTATATATTGGTATAATTATAATTGCAACAATACTGTTTTATCTATTGCAAAAACATTTAGTGATAGAGTTTTTACAAATAGTTTAGTGATAGAGATATATATGTTGGTAAAAAAATTTACCAACAAAAAATGATCTTTTTTCCAACATATATGTCCCCATCGGAAAAAGTGAAATATTTTTTAGTGTATCTACTTATTTAATTCCTCCAATTTAATGTAATACATTATATATATATTCATTAAAATAATAATGGATCTAGGTGTGAGTAATATTGAAAAATTAAACTCACACTATGGGAGAAGACTGTATAGTTTGTCCCAAAATACTTCAGTATATTCTAGTAAAATGGGAATGTCATAAATACTAACTTGTTATCCAATAATTAAAGCTATAAATACCACATTATTGGTTATCAAGACCCATATTTTAGAATTTAATTCTAGGTGAAGATCATACTTATATTGATATTTGAGGATAGGATTCTATGTGATATGAAATGTGATCTCCTTATCTCAATAATTAATATGGTTTTATATAGCGGTAGCTAATCCATACAAAAAATTACGTCCAAATAATTTAATAAAAGAGGAATTATATCTAAAGGAATCATCCTCCCAAAAATCTCAATTGAAGAAGATTTATATATCTAAGATGCAATCATTTTTTCAACAGGTGATTTCATATATAGATTGATATGCATCACTTGAGGTGGTGATTTCACATTATTAGAAAAATTGTGTGATATGATAGAATGTGATGAACCATAATCAAATAAGGTACATATATATATATAATAGAGATTAAGTGTACCTCACATCACTATGTTATTCTGATCTACCTTAGTGGTAGTGATTACTATTTCCCTTCCTTGTTTCCTTGGTTTGGGTGGTTTCTGGGGAGTATTGTATTCATTTACCCAAGGATAAGGGAATAGATTCATAGAACCTCAAAACTCTTTATACTTAAATAATTTCAATGTAGTTAAATCATTAGTCTGGATAGTCTTCTCATCCATTATTTTAATTAACATCCTAGTCTTACTTTTGTTGTTGTGGGCTTGGTGGCCTACCTTACCACACTTAAAACACTTCCCAATCCTTTAAGGCAATAACACTAGTGCTTCCTCCATTGAAATTTCTTCCCCTAATTTGACTTGCCATATTTTTTCCATTATTATTTCACTTTTTCCCTCTCTAATGTATTGATAGGACAAAAATTACATCTCCACCTTTAACTCACGTCAAAAAATTTCATCATACATCCAGATCTTCTGACGCCCAAATACTTTTTAAGACTATGATTTAATCAACTAAATAAATGGTCAATTTTACTTCTGGAATTAGAGATAAAACTATAGTCATATCTAGTAATCCTCATGATTTTTTCATCATAAGTTACAATCGATTCATCATCATTTTGTTTCAAATCTAAGTATTCCATCTCCATATTCTTATGAATAGTTTGGGGAGAATAATTGGAAAATAATACTTTCTTAAAATATCTCTATTTTGTGGATTATACTTCCACTTTCTTTGTAGTATTCTTAATAAGGGTCCATCATTAGGTGACATCTCCTTCAAAATAGAATATTTCTAAAATAATCTTCTCATTTTATGAGTAGTAGAGAATAGAAAATATCCTTTCAATCACGATGATCCATTTTCCAATAATAAGTGGATTTGAAGATCTACTAAAAGAGGGTGGATGTTGTCACATAAAATACTAAAAATGAAGTTAATCATTCTTTGGTACATTTATGATCTCAATGTATTATGCATCACTATTTATAGTGTGTTGGATTTGAGTGATAATTGTTATGAGGTCGTGTACTCCAGCTTCCATTACATTGGGTTGGTTGTTGGGGAAACCATATAATTTTCCCCCACACCCATTGTTAACTTGGTTACTTCTTGTTACAAAAATTATTAAAACCAAAAAGTAGTCAACTTGAGTGATGAACAATTAACATTTTAAGATAGTAATAACATAAAAATATTTCAAACATAAATTTTTTTTACTTTGTGACACTATCAGGTTGTTCTATAATTCATTTCGTTCAACCAACATTATTTTTTAGTCAACTTTAGGTTGGGGTTTTTCTAATACATCTCAAACTAATAAATTAAATTAAAAAAGAAAATAAACCATTTATAATGGTTTATAAAGGGAATGTGATCAACTAAAAAATATCCCTCGAGAGTGTATAGTTACATGTGTAATCTTGGGCCCACTTGTTGTGAATCAGATTGATAATCATGTAAAGGATCAACTAGCCCATTTGGGGTGATTAACCCTAGGTGCGCCTATGCCACAACTGCATCCACTTTCTAGTATCGTATAAGGATATATTGTAAGGAAAACCAAATACTCAATACATAACCATTATTTTAAAATATCATCATGAACTTAAACTCATCTCTAGGGTTTTCCTTAAGATTATATAACCTTATCTATATAAAATAGATTCCCTAATAAAAAAATGGATAAAAATTTCTTCTCATACCAACTATAGAGAACCAATCTATACATTTCTTCATTTTCCAAGATTTAAGACATTAAATTTTAAAAAAACCCAAGGACCAATAGTTTTAGTGTTTGTTGGAGACTAGCTACATAATCAATTTTTTTAAAATACATGAGATCATATACTTATAGGCACTATACTAGACCATATTATAGATATATCATTAGAAAAAATAATCCTCAAAACATAGGGAATGAAAACATAATAAAAGGTTCACCTAAAATTATTATTAAGTGATGAATAAAAATTTCATTAAGGATGAGTTAATTAGCATAATTAATAACATGGTAATAAAGGAAATATCATAACATCATGAATTATTATCATAAGAAATAGGTTGGATACAATTTATATATTATAACAACATCAATCCAGAAAATGATCAACATGGGAGCATAAAAGATTTAACATGGCTTAGAAACATTTAACATAAATCGTGAATAATGATAGGAAAAGATCATAATTAATAACATCCATTAACTATTGAACAACAAATATATTGCAAACCTAGTGGTAAAAATATTTTAATTCATACTTATTAATATAATTTTCCAACAAATACATGCCTATGATCTAGAGTTATATTTTATTTTTAATATTACATATATAAATACAAAATATTAAACCTAAAAACATCATCTTTATTTAAAAATACACATAATTATCCTAACTCCTATAGATATTATAAAACCACATAATATATCCTAGGGAAAATACATAATGAAAAGGGTGATCTATAAATCTTGGTAAGAGGATAAACATGTCTATAAATCATAACATGATTTTTAATAAGAATAATATGATATCATAAAGTGGATGATCATATGCATGGAAACATGGAATAAGTTAATGACATAATAAGATCATGAAATAATAGAATATTTGGAAACACCATAAGCCATGACATAATAAACATAATTCAAGGGTTACTTCCAATACCATATTATAAATTAGAATAAGTCCCATAGTGGATATGTTTCACTCCCCATTCATATAAACTAGTCCACCCAGTCCCATAGTGGATTAGGTTTACTAAATAATCCCTTGCATAACATATCATGAGATATAAAGCATTATCCAATTAATTAGGGAGAAATATAATTTAAATCCCAGTCATCAGAAAAATTAATATCATATATATTCATTACAAATGAGGGAAAGAAACCATACAGAAATCATATTAATGTTCATACCCATGATAAGAAAGTGGGTTTCATAATTTTGATTCAAAGAAAAATTGAAGAATAAATAATAATGATTCCCAATAATGGAATTAATTTAATTATTTTTTAATTTTATAATTTAAATAGGGACATATTTCATGAATATATAGTTCGATTATTGAAAATTCATATAAAGGATTTGTAAAAGAGATAATAAAAATGAACAGCTTGGGTGAAGCTTTATAAAATAAAGAAAGATATTTTAGATAAGAAAAGAGAATATTATTTTCCATAAAACTAAAATTAAAGAAAGATGGTTATCCATAAATTTATGACGTTTTTATAAATTATTAATGGGTTTAAAATAGTTTATGGGGGTGATTCTTGATATGAGATAAGAAATAGGAATGTTCCATTAAATCGGGTTTACTTTAAAGTGGGAATTTCAAAGAGAAATACAAACATGTATAACCCTACAGATGAATATAATATATAATAAAGTATATATTTATAGAAAATATAATTAAATATAAAAATTGTATAATATTAACATTACATAAAATATATAAAAATAAACAGAACTTGTAAATGACAAGTAATGAGGGTGGAGCGTAAGATCCCTTATCCCATTTTCAAATGTTCCTAGAACTTCCTCTTTACTTGTTGAATAAGAATATTAAATTTATATAATATTTACTTAATAAAATCATTCAACTATATTCTATATAACAATGTACTTTAACTATTATACTTTAATGATTTATAATATAGGTTTCTTTCCTATATATATTTATTGAGGTTGTTTAGTCAAAAAATTTGTGAATTCTTATATATGTTGAATATGGTTGAAATAATTATAAAATAGTTTCAAAATGAAAATAATATTTAGTTTTAGAGAAATAATTTTTAAATATTAATTTATTTCGAAATATATCAATGATGGGTGGTTAAGAAAAATGAAGCTAGTTGCTCGTGGAGGCAGCAGTTTTCTCTTACACGTGATTAAGGTTTGTATTTCCCAATGAAGGAGAGGGAATAATGGAAAATAATAATTTTAAAATCAATGAATAATATATATATATATATATATATATATATATATATAGATATCATATTTATTCCTATATTGTATCCTTTTTACTGTCCTTGAATGGAGGTGATGAAAAATGAAAGACGTCGCTTTATAGAGGTGGTAGTCCACGCAATTCGATAACAACACTTTTATTTTTTAGTGGATGGAGAGGAATAAATAATGGTAATTAAATTTATATAATAAAATATAAGTATAATTATGATACTTATTTTTCTATATTTTAATTGATATAACAAATTTAGAAGATAATTAGTAATGATAAAATATTACGAAGAAGACAATACTTACGTTGGACACATGATCTTATCTTTGAGATCTCTTGGAAAATAAAGACTTAAGATAACATCAAGAGATCAGGGTCTTAAGTATGAGAAAATTAATTCAATTATATAATTTTTTTGATGAGTCTCATGGAGAAATAGAATTTTATGTTTAACCATGAATGGGTGGATGTGATCCCATTTTATTAGTGAATAGAAGGGAACTTTTGGGAATTCCCTTTACACATCCATGATATCATTACACTATTCCTTGGTTTATGACACCAAAATATAGTAATAATAGATTTTTGGGAGGGATCAGGACAATAGATACTCGAACAGGTCTCTACATACATGTTTTAAACGTCATTAAAGACTGTTTCCAAAGGGCTTTATAGTTTAACAATTTGATTGTTACCATGGTAAATAGTTTTTAACTAAGTATTTTATATTTTATTAAAAAATATATGGTTACCCGTTTTACCAAATATCAATGTTTTGGACCTAAATTTAATCTCAATTTATTCTAATTAAATTTATAAATATGACAAAATAATTTATTAAATTAAAACATATAATATATATTAATATGTTTTTAGAAAAGTGACTTTTAACTATTATGTGTTCTCAATATTAATTCTTATTGATTACCAATTGTATGAGTGTTAATATAATTATATAACGATCTAATAATAATATCTCATTCATAAATTAATTTATACTAATTTAATTTATTATTAAAAAGAAAGTAATATTAATAAAAAATTCTTTTTAAAGAAATATTTCACCATTATCATGGTAATTAATTTTAATCTTACAAATATTATCCTTATGCCGAAAAATTTAATGTAACTTCTTAAATAAAATAGGAAATATATTTTTTTAGGTTTAATTTCATAAATTAATTAATTCTAAATTTTAATATATGCTCGTAAAAAAAATTAGTGTGAAATATAACTTAAGATTCATAAATTTTAAACATGTGATTTTTAAATTATAAAGACTATTTTTAAAATATTAATATTAATTATAAAATATATATAATTTATATTTAAATGGTTTTCTAAACATCTAATTTATTCTTTTATTATAAAAATGACAATTTTAAAAAAATATTTTTTACTATTCACATGAAAATTGATTATTTTTGAAAAATAACAATAATTCAAACTATGATAATTTTTATATAATGAATTCAAAAAAATTATTTAAAAAAATTAAAATTCTTAAAATTTATATTTATTTTTTAAATAGAAAATATAAATGATAAATAAATTTTTGTGCTGAAAAATGGTGTTTTAAATATTATGTGATCTGAATATTATTTCTTAAAGATTATTAATTTAATTTATGTTGATATATTATTTAATATTTTATATTATTTTATAAGTTTAAATTTAATTTATTTGGATAAAAATATATAGTACTTAATAAAATATTTATTTGAAAAAAAATTAATTTTATATTAAATACACTTAAATAAATACAATTATTTAATTATTTATATTTAAAATCTAATTTCACTACTCCATTAATATTGAAATATTTATTTGAATTTTATTTATACATCATATCATATTTTAATAATAATAATAATATTTACACAAAACATGTAAATATATATATAATATCTTAATATCATATTTATATTTCATTGTGAGTTTTTTTTGTAATGATAAATGGCTTTAGTATACCAATTGGACGTATATCAAATGGTCATAGTTTCAATGAACATATTTTATTCCTATATATAGTAATATTCAAAGAAGGTTTGGCACCCTATGGTTGATTACAGGGGGTTGAATTGTGTATAATCACTCATGTCAGGTACATTATCTTCGAATAGTTTCCAATGGGTTTTGGTTAGGTAACTAGAAACACCCAATGACTCTCATATCCATGAAAACTCATGGACCTATATTACAAAGGTATGAGTTCATTTGGAAACTTGGAAAATGGAACTTAAGAACTCACATCGATCGAGAGGATGGGAATTCAAGATCATCATATCATTTTTGGGGGAACTATTCCCTATTTCGGGACTCTCTTAAAGATTTAATATATTTTCACGAATCTGTTGTTCATTCCCAAGTATGTATACATGGATCAACCCATGTTAGCGATAAATTATGAACATATATGGGTTCAAAATCATCTATATGTATCCAAGTATAACTATTTAAACAGATAATTTTATGTATCTAAGTTTCCCCATCAACAATACCCTTTTATGGAAAGATTAGATATTTTTTGGTCATTTATTAGGATGAAACTAGTTTTAATCCACATTGTGAAGAACTATGAATTTTGATGTCATCCAGGTAGACATAAGTTTTTTAAAGTTGAGGTAAAACCCATATAATGGGATTCCGTACATATCATCATGAAAAGAATTAGAACCCACATGATTTAGTTCCACTTAGCAGGGAACATCACCTTTTTTGTTTATCTGAACAAGACCCAACAATGAAATTTAATGTCATGCTTCAAGGACCTCAAGGGGAAAGTTTCCTGGTCAATGATGGTGTGAGACTTATGCTCATGTAGCCATAGGGACCTGGAAAAGATTTGGTCTCCCGAGTGGATATTCCCCTACTAAGAATGTGGCCTGAATAACTTTAGGGTAAATTTGGGATTTGGGTTTGGTCATCAGGTTTTCTTCCTACGTATCTAAGTTAGTTAGAAATCAAAGCCCGCATAGTTCGGTAAGTTGGTTATTAGACCATATAGGAGGACCAAATGATATAGGTTGGGGATGACATATATGTAGATGTCCCATTTTGATTGGGACCCTACCAATGTCATGATTTCCACTAACCTCTAAGCCCACATGATTCATGTTCAGTGTGAGAAACAAGATGATGTATCAGATCCAAAGATCGCACAATCCACTCTATCCACAAGTGGATTAGGTGAAGAATCTAAAAGTGAGAGAGATATACATAGGGCCTTGAGTGTTCCCATATCCTTTTTTATTTTCCTATCATCGATTTTCACATTTGGTGATCCATCCATCTACGACCCATGATGAGGTGAAGAGGATAAAGACAGATCCCTCCCATAAGAACTAATAGGGTATTACTCTAATATGGATGACCTAAAATTAGTTTCAGGGTAGGATATTATTCCTTGTCAAAGAAAAATACAATCATGATCCTCACCCTCCCCACCTAGAGTTAGGAGGTTCGAATGAGAACTTCCAAGGTTGGAACCCTCGTTATCATTAGAATGGATACCCAAATTCATTTTGAGGGTCCACCTTGTTATGGAGGTTACACACATGAATTCTCTTACCATATGTTTATATAATGGGTAGGATCTACTAATGTGTCTAATAGTCTGACCATACATTTTAGGCAGCTTTGGAAGAGGCCTTGGTCTGATTCCATTAGAATGGTTCACGGAGGGGCCAATATGGGGTTTGATGAGATGAAATGAATGAGTGATGGGAGATAGATTTTAGAAAAACCTAGGAGGCCCCACTTTACATAACATGTTCATATATGGGATGGTTCTCCCCCTACATAGTAGGTTTCCATGTCGGTGAGGGTATTGTCCATGTAGCATTATGCTAAAAGTCATATGTTCTTTCCACATAGCATGTTACTATGCGGGGTAGGTTTCTGCCCATGTATAATTTTCTTGTGTGGGGTAGGTTCCTCCCACATATAGTTTTGATACATGGGGAATTATTTCTATTGTATATTATTTTACTATAAAGGGTGTTGGTCCACAAAGAGACCATCGGTTTATACCCTACAGGATGCTCTCCACAATGAGTTTCAAGTTTTCAATTGGAAAGTTGTAATTTTATTTCACCCTTAATACTATGAACTGGGTTTTTAGCTTATAGAAATAAAAATATCTATTCTGTGTCTCTAATTTGGGCATTCCTCCTATGATATCCTCTTTTACATCATCTTCCTTTAGTTTCCCTCAAGGTTCTTTTATAGAATAATTGAGGCACTAAGTATCAGGATGGTCAGTTGTCGATGATTGGCCACAAGAATTAATTTTCAGAATCCTAATAGGATTCCCTAACCCGTGAATGATTTTTTTCATGGGTGTAGTCATTAATAGAAGAAAAATTCACTACCCAGCAGCACAAACGTCCTTGGTTTTTCTGTTGGTGTCAAAGATATCGCCTCATCCCATGAATAATTTCATTCACAGGGATGGTCATTCATGGGGGAAAATCATTTTATGGACCCTCAAATGATTTTTTCTTTGTTCATGGTAACTAAAGGTACCACCTCACCCTACCAATGGTTTCATTCAAGGTGTTATCTACAATGTGATTGAATTCCCTACGGAGTTTCGGTCTGTGAAATGAGTTTCATTTCATGGGATCAACATGTCCTTCACAGCTTAGCTTCCTTTAAAACATTATTTGATTTCTCATTTTTGGGTTTAATTCTACCATTTTCAAAATTAATGGAATTATACTATTATTGTATGAGGAATTTTTAGGAGCTAAAAAATTCTCCCCATGGGAATGGGTTTCGATTGAGATGAGTGGTAGGTTATTCCAATGTAGAAAGTGGTGCTGTTTTGAACCGATTTTCTATACACAAGAGGACCTGCAATAGGGGACCATGTATATAAAGAGGTAACCCGAATTATTTGTCCTTTAATTAATTTCATGGAAAAATGTTTGATTTTCAAACTCTCTGATCACCTCTGTTTCTATGCATTGTTTCTCCTTTGTGGATACCTTTTCCGTGAACTGAACATCGTCACCTACGAAAAATAATGTTTTAATCTCTCACAAAATGGATAGATTCTTCATGGATGGAACATACCATGGGATAATTTATGTTGGGATAATCATGTTGCGGGTCATTTCTTCAATGGACAGTGCTTTACGAGCCAACACTTTATAGGTGGGCGCCTCACAGATCGGTGGTTCGCCGGAAGACATTGTGCGTGCGAACAAGAATATAGTTTTCCAAGTTCACCCTACAATATTTTTCATTCCTTAATGAATCTAAAATATTTTTGATGATCCGTTATAGGGAAATGAAATCTCTAGCCTACACCTTGATGAGTGAAACAAGGAGGAGGACCGCCATGGCAGAGAATATTGAAGACAATCTTCGACATCACATCAACCCTAAAGAGGGTATTCTGAATAACGCCATTTCACCAATTCTTTTGTCCTAAATATTATCAAATTGATTAAAAAAATTATAACATTATACGTTAAGATGATTCTCTCCTTCCCCCATCTGATCATAATCTCCCATCCACTTTGTTGGAAATGCCTTGGGATCATTCGCAAGTGAATATATCTGCTGAAAAAAATCAATTCTGAGTCAGGCCAAGAGAGAGTATTTAATTTGAATGGTTCCATGTGGACTCAAAGTAAATATTACATACATGAAATATCCTTTGAATATTCCATTCAATATTATCCTTCCATATTCAACCTCTTGTGAGGTTATCCCAATCGAGGGTGGTTCCCCAATTGTGACTTTTGTTCGGAAGGGAGTTTCTCAAATGAGTGGTCTAGGGCATTCTGGGTGAACCAAAATGTCATGGAATTCCCTAAAAAATTGTAGGCCATCATTTTATACCAATAAATATGGGTATCTTATTTTTTGGTTTATTTAAAAACCAAGATGATGCCCAAATTAATTATACATTGGTGTTCGAGCACCAACACTTTCCATTTATCAGATATTGAATTAGGAATCAACATATGGGATATCTACCATATAGGGGACTCCCCATTCTTGGTATCATGTATTATGAATTTTTCTATGAATCCAATAATAGAAAGGATTCCCAATATTTCAATTCATTAGCTATATATTTACAGACTGTGGAGGTGGAAATCATGGGTCATCATCTTAATTGCTTATTCTGTTAAATGATTTGATAAAGCTATTCTTATAGGCTAGTGGTGTGAAGCTCATGGTTTGGTATACTAGAACTCACCCAAACCAAAAGTTGATGGGTATTTAGTGTTCATACTAGTCCACTCTTGAGCTAAGAGAATACACTACTTGGGGCTATATAACTTGGCCACAGATATCTCCCAAATTTTGATCGGAAGGTTTCTTCCCTATGTTCTTGAGTGGATGTCACTTCCCATCCTGTGATTCCTATACTAGTGTTAGAGTCTACACCCTGATGATGGAATAAAAACTAGCAGAGGGAAAACCTATCTACTTTACTATTCCACCCTTCCCCTTATTTAAAAATTATTAGGCCATATGAAAGAAGGTAGGTATCCACATCACCTCTGTAGGCCGTTCAAATTCTTATATGGTTGGGTGGAAGAACATTTGTCGAAGCTACAAATATTAGCATACCATGAAAATTACTCATTATGAATTTCACCCTATATTGCTTAATATTAATTTCATTCACCTAAAAACCATGGGCATCGATGATGCTATAAAACTATAGATTTTGTTTCATACTTTACCTTCATCCTTTACCCCACACCATTGGTCATGGTGGTTGATAATTGTGAAGGGCCTTTAGAGGAGTTCTCTTGCATCATCTCTCTACGAGAAGGAATTATGGTTGCACTAGTGGATGAGGTAACCATATGAGATTTATATAATCCTTATGGATATTCATGAAAATTTAGATACATGTAATGAGCTTCCTATTTTCCATTTCCTTGGATTCAGTGGTCGAACCTAGTTATCCGTCTCCAACCATGGGTGATGATGATGCACAAAGATTATAGCATGAACAATTATATACTTGTGAAGAATATCACATTAATCTATCAAGGGATAATGACATTATATAGACAAAATAATATCCCAATGGGATATTAGGGAAGGAAATACCAAAGGTGAAAAAATCACTAACCTCTACTAACTTAGTGCCTGACACACCTTCCTCATCAGTTTTACATGGAGAACACCTTACATCCTAATTCTCTAATCATATCATGGGAGTCTCAACCTCTAGATCCCCCCTTAATGAAAGTGGTTCACATCCTATGTTTTTAATCAGCACCGTCAATAGTCTTGTTGATGTTGGTCCTAGTGGAACATCCTTGAGGACCACACTAATTGATTTTGGACCTATCATCCTAGTTTCTGAAGTTATAATGGAGTTAGAGATGGAATTTTCCCCACATTAGAGTCATTTTACAATATGAACCTATCTACTATGGTTTTAATTCTAGATTACATACCCATGGTATTGAGATATTGGGATAAGGATCCAAACACTTCTATTGAATAGAAGGCTATAAAAAATGGTTATGGCACTGAATTTTCACAATCATTATGGAGACCCCTTGTCTAAATGACTATAAAGTCATAAAACCTTTTACAACTTTTCCTTGTCTTAGGCTCAGATGGGTTTTTTTACTAGAACCTACATATCTTTATACACCAGAACCTCATTTCTTGAGAAAACATAGATTCATGTGAATGTTACCTTTATTAGTTTAATGCTTCCAATCATCATGTGCAATCCTTGAATGATACTACCACTGATATAAATTACTTTTTTGTGGAAGAAGTATGATCTTATGACCAAGTGGTCACACAGACTATGGATATGTGTGAATGTGATGCTTGCATAGCTACATTAAAGGCATTGTTTTCTTTGAAAAATGAATGTTTTGAACCCATAAAGAAGAGGTTTTGAGATCTCAAGGCTGTCATTAAACAGATATTCCAAATTGTTGAAACCAATTCTGGGAAAAGAATGAGTTTGGAAAGGACCCTTTATGGCCTGCATCAGGCAGTAGTCAATTTGTGGACTAAAGAGAGTTGAGAAAAACTGTATCCACCTCAACTGTTCTATGATATTTTTATTTATTTTTTTAGTAGTGATATCGAGATACGTCAAGATTTGGATTATCTTCTATTATCATTTAATAAAATGGATTTTTTTTTCTGATTCTTTTCCTTTATCTTATCCTTCCCTCCCAATTAATCATAACTTGTCATATTTTAAAATATAATCTCCACTTGATATCAATTTCAATCAAAATATGGGATAACCAAATTGACATGATCATGTAATTCTCTAATTTTTTTTCTTGAGCCAAGGGACTCAATGAGCATAGTTTTTATTATTTCTAGAGTTATATGGAAAACCATATAAACTTTGTGTCTTTTTTGTTATTGCCCTAATTTTTTCCTAAGTCAATTATGGTGTAGGCTTAGGATTCACAACTTTAATTTTTCTTAGGCCTTCCATTTCATGTTTTCAACCTAAAATTTTTTTCTCCTTTTGAATTCTCTTTTTATTGCATGCTTTTTTTAGAGATCATGAAAAACATAGGTCTAGTGAGCTGGTAATCAACTTTTACCCAGGGTTCTCTTTGTCAGTTTTACGCTTGGGGATTTTTTTCATCTCTTTTAATTTTAATTTTAGAGTCTTTAAAACTATACTAATACAAATAATATTTTAGGTTGATCAAATTTGACCATAAATTATAGGATGAGGACCCCAATATGTCTTACTATCCATGAATGCATTAATATTTTTTAGACATGAATGGTGGATTTTTTTAGACCCTAGTTTTGGGATTTATAAATCCATGAAATGATATGGGGAAGTACGTGAGGAGCCACCATAAAAAGGGTTTAAAACACAACGTTTATGGAAATTAATGAGGTAGAAGAGTCCTCTTCTGGGGACGAATTAGCCTTTGGTTGATAGGAATTCTATTACAGGAAACTTATATAGATACAACTAAGGAATATTAAGGAAATTAAAACAAATGTGTCCTTAGGACACTAACCCTCCACACCTGATGACCATTTAATTTTCGAGAATTTGTATTCCTCAAGACCATCATGGGTTTCTACTCAAGGGGATGATTTTTTAAAATGAAAAGGGCATCTGTATTGACACTTTCCATGAGTGAGAATCCCACTACTACATGAATTTGAATTTTGTAAAAGAGGGTAGGATCATGGTTCTGTTTAACATCATTAAACTAGTATATGGACCATGTAGTTTAATGTCATACAATGAGTAAATTCTAGGGCTATAGTTTAAGGTTGTTTATCTTTGATCGAGGGGTTAACAAATATCATTTTTCATAGCAATCCATCCAATATTGTCCTGTCATCTTCAGGCATTGAGGGAAACGTTTGTAAGCTATAATATGGGGGTTTCAAAATCCAAATGACATGGGATGTAAATGTTATTGGTGCACACAGAGATAGGAAAAACCACACTAGGGTTTAAAGTTTTCATTTGGTTTAAAGTCCTTATTTTTTGGAAACATATTCAGAGCCAACCTGTGCATATTGTGTATATTCAAAAAGGGTGTTCTCAAGATACAAACCCTTAATTTCTAATGGATGGGGTGGTTTATGGGGATTTATACATTTTGAAAATTGAGTTTGGTTTGTGGAAGGAGAGTTCCAAGACCAGAAAGGGGCATTTTAAATGTAAATTTCATGGGAATGGGTAGAAACATTTTCCTTACATAGGTTTTACCCATATATAGGAAATATTACTTTTTGATATGGATGGGTCTAGGAAAGGAATTCAAAACCTCACTATGTACCTTTTCATAATGATAATCAATCCATATGTAGTTATGGGATGGTTTCCCCATACAGGTTAAACCCATGCCTAGAGAAGGGGGCAAGTTTTTTTAATACAATCTCATTAATGGGACAAAGCTCATTTTGGACTCTCCTATGAAGATCTAGCTCTTGTATATGAAAGAGGATTTTTTTTTGTTTTTTCCTTACTAAGAAATAAAATCTTGGTGTCGCTATGTATCCTATCAAATGAAGAATTAGTTCATTCATAGTTCTTATACTAGAAACCTCATATTCAGGTCTGACCCATACACAAGAAAAAGGGAGACATTCTTATGTCATTAATAGACCCATAATTGAGGTTTCGAGTGCCACTACATCATATAATAATAGTAATCAATAAAAAATGGTTCTTAGAAATCTCACAATTTTGTGTCTTTGGAATAGGAAATCATCAATGAACTTTAACATCATGTGGTGAGGAAATCTACTAATTGATGTGAAAAAGGGTATACAACATGTTGAATCCAAGTTTGATATCTAGGTGTCATGGTGTATCTTTAAATAATGGTAATAAATCCACAAGTAATCCGTGAATTATAATGCCAAATAATAGGGATGTTAAAAATAAATTTTTGGGTCATGTGGTAAGGATGTCATGGTGTCTTCTAATTTTAGGTTATACAGATAAGACCATATGTCATGGAAATAATGAATAATAGGAGTCTGATCGGGCTAGGATGTTCAAACATGCCTCACATGTGATGTGGAATGAAATTGTAAACCATGAATCATATGATTATCATGTCAGGACAAATGATATGGGGTAAAAATTCATTTGGGATCATAGAGAAAGAATATGCTTCTCGTGGGGACAAATTTTCCTTTGGATGACATGCCTTTTTGTGGGATAATTATGTAGTTCCAACTGGGGTGTGTTATTCATAGTCAAACAAAGTTATCCTCTGGACACTGACCCCCCATCTTCTATGGCTAGAAAAAGATTATGAAGATCAGAAATTTCCCCGAACACATAGTATGATGAATGGAAGGAATGTGTTCAGGTACCTAAGAAAAATTCAGACAATGATTTACCATGGAAAGTGAAATTATCTACATAGATATGACTCATATGCTGGGGAGGGGTATTTATATTTTCTTGATAAATCACTTTACAGGGAACCTAAACATGAGATCAACTGCATAGATATTTATTTGTATATATGATATGGGGAAATTTTTCTTTTACTTTTACCCTTTGGTTGATAGTAGGGAACATTTCCTAAGCTTCACTACATATCTCATCAAAACAAGAATCAATAAACATGCAGTTATAGAAAACCCATGCAGTTTAACATCATGCAGTAAAGACACTAGCCATGTAGTTTAATTTCTTATGGTGAGGAAGTAGGTAAACATACATGAATGAAGATGGATGTCATGGAATCAGGAAATTTTTCATCACGAGGTAAAAAAAATTCCTTATAGTTTAACTTTATGTAGTAAATAAAATTGGTGTGCCTTTCATGGTCTGTCTACCAGGACCATGGAAAACCTGATGTGGATTGATACACCTTGATTATGCAGGGAATCCCTTACCAAAACTCCAAATACCACATTAAATATTATTTTTGTGAGAAATAGGGGGTGTTAAAGGTTTATTCTTTTACACAAAGGTGATGAAATGAAGGATATGGGCACTTAAAATTTTTTTGGCTGGAACATGATGAAAAACCTAGGTTTCGATGTGTATCATGTGTGGACTAGAATAAGAATAAACATAGTTTTGAACTAAAAAAATCTATGAAGGTGTAATCTATATGTATATGGGTTTACTTTCCATTCATTATTTGACAGTTGCAGAAGGACCCATTATTGGAGATTCGTGCATCACTATGTATCTTGTGTGGGAAGGAATCAAGAAACATGTTATTCTAGAAAAACCTTGTAGTTTAACGTCTTGTGATAAGGATGTTTGTCACTTGATGTAAAATAAGTATCATCATTAATTAGAACATTGATAAAGATCTATGAATCACTATGTATCCTATAAGAGAAGGAATCAATCCATGCATAGTTATTGATATAGATATCCCTACATAGGTCGGACCCGTACATTGGGTGGGGGAATTTTTTGGGGGGTGGCTGGACCTGGATATAAAATCCAGGCATCACTATATATCCTATATTTATAGGAATAAATACACTCATATTTCTTGAATATAGAATGGTAGATGTCTGATTCTGTGGGCGATTTCCTCTCAGGTGAGAACAATATGGTTTTGTGTAGTTTATCATCATACAATGAGAACCTTGGTGACATGTAGTTTATTTTCTTACAACACAGAAAATGTACCATCCAGTTTAATGTCATGTGATCTGGATGAAGTTCATGTAGTTATGTATAATATGATATTATAGAGCACCAAAAAATGTAATCCTAATTTGAAGAGAGGCCTTGAGGAAAAATTATGGTAAGAAAATCATCTTATAAATAGAGGGGAATTTTGGATAGGCCCATCATGAGAGGTATAGGAATCACTACATATCCTATGATGGTAGGAATCAAGGTACATGTATTTCTTAAGGAAAATACTCCCTAAATGGATCTTACTCTCACATAGGGGAATGGGAATTTCATCTTTCTCCCACACAGTTCTAGATCGTGTGTGGTGAATTGATTACTAAAATAATGATTCTCATGGAGTTTAACATCATTTGTTTTAGACATTGATTCCATGCAGTCTATTTTCTTGTGAAATGAACATTGATTCTATGATTTTTTTATAGTGTTGCGATAAAGTCCATCATTGCAGTTTAATGTTGTGCCATTGGGACAATTTACCATATAATTTAACATCATGTGGTCCGAAAAATCTATAATTTAGTTTAATGTCATGTAATTAGGATGAAGTTATTTTGATTACACAAAATACTTATTTAAGAACCTCGCATTGGTGGGGGTCATGGAAAGCTTCCCATCCACCAAGATCAAAGAATAAGCTCCATTGGAGTAGAATTTGTGTATGGAACGGGGTCCCTTCCACTTTACCTCTAACTTTGGAGGTTTATTTTTGAGTATCATCAGATTCTTGAGGATCAACACTGTTTATCCCTTGAGGAAATACCAAAGGAGAACATTTTTATTAAATGATCATGTAATCTGATTCTGGTGGACTTCCAAATGATTCAAGGTGTGCAATCTATTCTCATCCAGTCACTCCAATTACTCTATACATTTTTGGTATTTATCATCTATGGGTAACTTATCACATATGGATATAAAGTGTGAGGTAAATTGAACTTTTATGGAAGGAACACCTCTATATCGTATACTAATGAGTATGGGGTCTCCTATGTGGAAGTGAGGTTTTTATTTTGGTAATACTAAAAGTAATATAGGATATTATCTATCCAATACTTATATCCTTATCTAATATCTTCTAGAGTATATTTTATAGGGTCTTGTTAAAGGCCTCTATCTATTTGTTAGATGTTGTACAGTAACAAGGTGAATGGTTAGATTCGATTTCTTACTTCTGATATAGATTTTCCACTTCAGTAGTATATAAATTGGTGTTGTTGTCCATCAATATTGTATTAGGGACACCAAATAAGGTGATGGTGTTATCTCTCATGAAAATGAAAATCTTTCTTTCCCTAACCCTATTTTAGGGATATGGCTTCGGCTTAATTAGAGAAGAAGTCAGTCACATTGAGAATGTACTTAAACTATTTTTCTATAGTATTAAGATATGGTATCATGATGTCCATTACCCATATTGAAAATTTCTAGGATTACATGGAATTTTGAAACAACTCTAGAGGTTGGTGAATGAATTTGGAATGAACCTGACATGAATGACACTTTTTTGTGAATTTAGTGTAGTCCTACATTATAGTGGGATAGTAGTAAAAAGGCATTTGGTTTTGATAGTAATGATTGGTTACTAATTGGTGGGAACCAAAGGCTCCATTGTGAACCTTATTCATGAAAGTTCCTATCTATTTTCCATAAATGAACCTAATAAGGGCCCCATCAAGACTCCAATTATAGAATACCTTTTGATAATATGTTATCTCATACAGAACAAAGCTAATTTATTTTCTTTATACTTTCTCTCTCAGGACTCTATTTAGTGGGTGATCTCCATGTTGAAGGTAGTCTATAATGTGTGTCATATATCCAATTGTAGGACTATATGCTCTGGTGATGGGGCTAATCTCGTCGAAGTCCTCTGTTCTAGTTTGAAATAAAGGTGAGACCATATATTGGTGTTCAAGGATGATGGATATTTCATCCCAGTCTGAATCATTTAGAGATGTTACTACATTTAAAAATGCATTATATTAAGATTTTTTTGGCAATGGGACATGGTTCAATGTTGAAACTAAAGAGAATTCCACTATTAGTCCTTGTATGTGGTTTATAATGGGGATTAGCTCTTCCTTTTTTATATCATAATCCTCATTTATCTATATGATGAAATGTTCTGAATCACCTTTTATCCTTAAGTGATTTACTTGCACTAGATGTTCCAACTCTATCCCTACAATGAGAGCTTGATTTTCTACCTCATTGGTCATGCACACTTATGACAGCAGGAAGGAGTAAGGTAGTACTAACTTCTCTAGAGATATGATCATGACTCCTAGCACTAATTTGTTGAGCATGGGGTCTTACATCCTCTTCCTTGTTGGGATTATAAATTCACCATCAAAATATATTTCCCATATATGGGGTCCCTCTATAATGAATAAAACCTCTTTATTAGGTAGTTTAGGTCACTATTGGATGAAAGAGAATGTATTTTATTGGGTCACTGTGAGAGATCAAGTAGACCTCATGATGATTTAGATAGTTCCTCTGTTTTTGGACAGTGAATATTAGAAATATAAAACACTTATTGATATTTGAATAATTATTATTATCTTTTAATATCATTTAATTGAGATAATAATGGTTGTTTTTATTGTCAGTGTCATTCTTTTGTGTGATGGAGGAACCCAATGATCACTCTAAGGCTTTCACAAAAAAAACAAGTTCCCTCTATTTGATAGGAGGCATCAATATTGGTGGTATTAAGATATATTTATTAAGGCAATTGAATGCTTCATAAAAATCATATGTCCACTAATATTTAACCACCCTTTTCATTATAATTGTGAAGGGAAGACATTTTACTACAATGTTGGCTATGAAGCATCTAATGTAACAAAATTTTACCTTAATTCATATTAATTATATGAGGTTGAGATGAGGTGACATGATAAATATAGCCTTTGTCTTATCAAGGTTAAATTAAATAATATAATGGCATAAAAAAAAGATGAGAAATTTCCCAAAGGTAACATTGAAAGAACATTCCAGGGGGTTCATTTTCAATGTGTGTTGTCCGAGTTTATTAAAGATAGTTTCAAGATTCATTATGTGGTCAGAGTGTTGTCATAATTTAACCATCAGTTTATTAACATATAATTTGTAAAAAAAATTCCAGGAAGGGTTTAAATATGTGATGCATGGAACATTGGCATGTAGTGACAACATTATTCAAGAAAAAGGGAATTACATGATAGAAAAATACTCCTTGGGGGGGCGAAAGGTGGTGAATTATTAATTTTCTTAGGATATTCAGATTTGATTGTATCCTAAATAACCATCCATGGGGGAGAGAGCCTAGTAACTAGTTATTTCATTAATAATTAGTTATGTGATCAGGACTAGGGAAATCATTTTTTCGAGCAGTGTCAGTTGTGATCTTTGAAATCGATTCAGTCTATGATTTTCCTATTCTTATTCTTGAAGGGAATGATATTGACCAGACATTTGGGACATTATACATCCCGAATAATGTTTTCTCTAATGATATTCTCAACTTTAGCCTCAATTTTTGAAGCATGTCTCATTTTCATCCTTATGGAAGCATGTTTACAGCCTCTATGTTCCTCTAGCAGGCCCATGTGGTGAGTGACCAACTCTGGATCGAGGCCCATCATTTTTATGTAGTTCCATTCAAATATATCCTGATTCTACTATAATAAATAGGTATATACCTCTTGTTTATTATAATACATGACCATACTAATCAATGTGGGTCGTGGGACTTATTCTATACCCAGGTCCATTTCTCTCTGTTCATCAATGGTGGGTGAGATTCCCTCCTAAATTTATAGAGTTTCATCCCTAAGGTCCTCCTCCTCAACTTCTACCTCCACATGTTTTGTAGACGGATAAAGTAGTGTGATAAGTTCTCCAGAGTTCGGGATGGAGGAGTGTATTCATCCTCTTTGGGTGATGGGATAACCTCTTATAGAACAATTTGTGAGCAAAGGATTTCTTGGATATCTGGGGATTTAAGGGAGTCATTTACGTCCTGAGCTTTGATAATTTTCAAGGGAGTTAAAAAACTCTTTAGAATTGTTGGACCATGTGGTCATGAATAAAATCATGGGGACTACTAGATACAATTCTAAATCTATACTTATATACCCAACCTGATTAATGGGAAAGAAATATTCTTCGACGATCTATTTATATGGGTTACTAAGATCATTTATATACCATTTAGAGTAGTGACCTAAGAAACACAATCAACCTGGTGTTATTTCCCTTCCCTTTGAAAGAATCCAACATCAATATAATGAGAATCATAAGATTTGAACGGGGCCTTATAAGTGTAAAACTTCCCAATTTTTCCATTAATATTGTATTAGATGCATTGATTGTATGATGAGAGGATTAATACATTTTGAATCAAATAGGGCATACCATGAAATACATTGAAGGTTGTGTTTTACCAAACCACTAGAAATTATGAGTCAGCTATGAGGTCTCCAAACTGATCCTTGATCTTGATTCAGCCTAATAGATTCTATTAACTTTTTTCATAGCCATGTAGTGTTATGGTGGAAGGTGCTAGGTTATCCTCATTGTATCTAATCCAACAAAGTTCTTGTACTGGAATAAGTATATCTCCAGATCCATTGTCAGGGAATAATTCTCAGACATCATCACCATTTATCATTCCATACACATATAGGGGCATGATTTTTCCTTATATAATGGAGTTATCTTCTTGATTTGTAAATGAAATAACCATGTGGTATTAAAAAGGATCAGTGTTTTTATAATATAAATCAGTAGTTTAAACCTTATCTTCAAACTCTTGAGGGGGATTAGCAAAGCCTCTATGAGTGATTCCATGAGGTTTTTGACAATGTCAAGGAATCCAGTATTGATATATTGGATGATATCAATGATAAATGTTTAAGGATATCATACTTCTAATTTAAAGGAATATGATTACATAGGTGGGGATACTTTTTCACCAATTATTTAGAGGCTTTAGTATTGGATATAGATGGATCATCCCTCGATACAGAAGTTAGAAGTACACCTATTCGTGGTGGGTTTGGTTGAACATGTCTTCATTCTCACCAAGGGTGATCTGACACATGGTTCTATTCTGACTGATATTCCATAGTGATAATGTTATGGTGGATTTTGGTAGATACAATAGGGTTTTACTGAACTTCGGTACTCACTAGAAGGTTCTTCCATGAGTTTCTTCAACATTGATAGTCTGAATAGGGATGCGGTTAGAACTCAGGTTCCTTCCAAGATTCTAACTTACCCATTATCCTCCTCTCATGTGGCCTCTTCCTCCATTTCCTCAATAAAATTCAGGAATATTAGGTTCAATGGCATGCTCATCTTCAGATAATGGATCCATTAAATGAATTACATTAATGGAAATGAAGATCAAATCTTCTTCCAATGAAGACTTTTCCTCATGGATTGTTTCTAGTGGTTCCATTTTGTGGTGCAGTTCCCAAGCTTTTAAGTATGAGGGAATAAAATATTTGAGGTTCAAAGGTAAATTTTTCCTTGATGCAGGTTCATTATCCCTATCTCTCTCTTCCTTTCGGGTGAAACCTCTTTTTTGAAGGTTGGTTTTTAGAGGATTATGTGGACAACGACATCGTTTGTATTGCGGTGGGACTGACTAGGGGCAGAGTTGGATGTTTTAACTACTCTTATAGAATATCATGGGGTAAATTTATTGTATTTTGATTCATCTAACTATCAAAATTTAACTCCCTCTTTATAACAACTTCTTTCCACTCGCCTTCTTCTTCGGGGGTAGTGGATGAAATATATTTCACTTGTGCTGGTGGCCTTCCCAACTTTACTTTCCTATAATATACCATTTTTTATAGAATATATTTAAGGATGAAGAATTCCTAAATGGAGTGTCCCAGTATCTAGAGAAAGGTACAATAATATGACCAGTAATCGAGACCTACCTGCTCGAGCATATTCGGATCTGGTAAGCGGAGAAAATCATCGTACATGCTGTCTATAAAATATAAATAGACTTGATCATATCAGAATGAGTAGAATTTTTTCTTTATCTCATCAAATTGATTAAAACCGGGTCCCTTCCACTCATTTCATCTAGTTGGGGGTTTATATTGACACCTAGAGGTTGATGCACGATACAGTGAAGGTTTCAAAGGTAGAGCAGGCATGGAGGTTGGCTTAAGTGTAACATATGTTGCCTCCACCTTTCCTTATATTTTCTCTATAACGGGTGGAGTTATCCAAGATTTGATCTTATTCTGTTGTGTGATGTCTTCCATTATTTTTTTAGTGTAGAAGAAATCTTGAAACCCACCTGTGTTCTTCATAGGGATGAGTAGTATACATAGCTCATTAGGAAGGTTATCATTTCATAAAGTGAGAATAGTCTCTTAAACATATGGCCAGTTCAGTGAATAGATCATCCATTTCCATCTGTAAATGAAATATGAGACTCTCTCATTATCTTTCTATTTAAAATTTGGTAGGTCACTAATTTTTTTCATTTCCAACATTGAGATGAACTGAAATAGGAACTTTCAGCAAAGATCATCCCATACCCTGATCGACTAAGCTTGAAAACTGGTATAACATATGAAGGCCATCCCTTACAAGTTTATCATGAAGAATATGATTTTAAATACTTCTTGATTCTATATATTTAGTATAATGGTGTCACAATGGGATGCATAGTGTATCAAATATTGTTTTGGGTCACATGAGCAACTAAATATCAGAGACATTGGACTCCCGAAGATTGGAGGTGGTGGGTTGTTGCACACCCATCAAGGTAAGGTTTATTTTATGGATGAAATGTTTGAAACCACTCCCATAATATGTCCAATAAATCTACCAATAACTTTTTGTTTTTTATAAGACCTTATAGAGTGTTAGGTTGAATAATATCTTGGACATGTGCAGCAATGGGAAGGATCTGACGCACCGATTCTACCACTATTTGAGACAGATATATGACCAGGGAAATATTTTTTAGGATTTTACAAAAACCACTCTAGTTGTATCATTAAAAGAATAAAATCTTAAAATCCATACATGATTGGGTTTAGGTACACTGATGTTCGAGGCTCCAAGTTCGGTGTAAGTCCTGGCCCTACTTCCATTGCCGAGATGAACCCTTGTTTTTGAGGTACACCTCGGAGTAACTCAGCATTGAGTCACCTCAACTCTTTTATTTATTCCTCATATCAATATAATGTATCATCGAGCATAGTTAACTCATCCTAATTTATATAAAGAGGTGGATTGTATTATACCTTTCCTTTATTCTTATTATGGATTTGCTGAAGAGGCAATGGGGGATTTATTGAGGGGGTACCCAAATTCAGGGTGATTCTCTAGTTCTGGGTATTCAAACCATCATTCTGAGTGTGGACCACATTCCAAGTGAAACCATCCTCTCCTCTCACTTATAAATTTTCATCATTTTTGTATCCATCATCAGGATTTAAATCTATGATTTTTACCGATGCATAAAACATGGTGGGAATCGTACTGACTCTTAAATGATAGGAGGTTTGTGTGTGTCCTTGGTTGGATATCTTCCTTCATTTTTTAGATAACCCTCGATCTTTTTGGTGGATGGAGACTCAGAGGGATCATTTATGGATCCTAGTTGTATGCCTCCATTTTGGATTAAATGGGTCATGATACGTAATGAACTGGGATCCCTCACTATTTTAGTCATTCAAAATAGGGAAAAGACTTCTTTCCATTGATGGAGTTGTTGAGGTAAAAATTTCCCAACCCTATAGGTAGGGGTTTCTCCCATTCTCCTTTGTTTGGTCTTGGGTTTATTTTTTCATCCTTGGGGGAATTTTATATTAAAAATTCTCCAATCTATGCAGGATGAAGACGATGTCATATATGTGATGCCAACTACCATTATCATTTCCCTCTTTATCTCGAACGTATATGTTTGAGTGTGAGCTGGGTACAATGTCGAGTCTTCATGAATAATTCTTAATTCCAAGGAAATTAGATGTTCTTTATTATTTACTTCCATTATGTGAGAATATAACTAAATTTATCATATTTCTAGTTCATGTGTTTTTATAGATTTCTTCCATCGAGCAGATGCTTTTGTGGATTATTCATGGCTGATTCTTGTTGGGTGTGACATTTTTTTTTTTTGAGGAGAGGTGCCACTGAATAGTTGTCTTAGAATAAATACATTAAATAATTTCATTTCTAATGGGTTCTACTAAATGTGTCATGGGGTGAAATAAAAATATCCTCGCTCCCCATCCTCAAATTTAAACATCGGTAGGGGAATCAACAATTTTTGGGTGAAACTTATGTAGTGTATTGAGGCATGCCAATTGAATAATAGTTCACTGAATCTCTGATTTTATTTTATATATATATTTATGGGCTTCCAATTCAATTTGACGATGAAGATATCCCAATATTTTAAAATGGTCTGCATACCCATTGTAATGCATGAATTTTTCTTGTAGGTGGTGGATAGTTGTCTAGATATTGAGACAGATGCTATGTATTCTATCTTATAAAAATTCCTCTGAAATGTCAAATAGACAAGTGACTGAGGGACAAAACATAATGGGTAATCTATATTTAGAAAATTTCCTTCTCATGAGAAACATATACTTTTGTTTTTCTATTAGAGACTCCCCTACTTGATCTACCCAACATGGGAACTTCTTGACTGTTTTGCTGCAAGTAGTGGGGATAGTTGGGGTCTTGTTGTTATGAGAATATTATAAGGGTGGCTCAGAGGATTAGTTCTATCCTAGGTCATCTCTTGGGTGATAAATGATATTGCTTATTATTAATATCATCTCTAACATATTTTGACCCATCTTTCCAAGCACCTCAGAGAACAAGTTATTTCATGTATTTGACTCAGAAAGGGTATGACCTTCCTACCATCATGAAATGTTACAGTAGGGAGGACCTTATTAGATAATACCATCATCAAAAGGACAACCATCATAGCTTGATGTTTGACTATAGGGAGAATTTAGGAATCATATACCCTAGGGAGGACCTTCGGAGTGGATAACATAAAGGGGAGTACCTTCTTGATAAAATAAGATGTCACTGGAAGGAAGACCCTTACATCGAATTTCATTATGGTGAGGACTACCACCACAACTAATTTTATAAATGTAGGGATAATTTATGTAGTGTATACACTGGGGAGGGCCTTCAAGGAGGACAATAGAAAGGGATAACCTCCTTTCTATTTGATTTTCTGGCCATGTGGAAAGCTATTGTGACACTCATCGGGAGATAAGCTTTCACGATCGATATGTTTGTGTCCATGAAGGAAGCATTCATGTTATATGATCTAGGGAGGACCTCTAGAGATAATGTTAACAATGTTTTGGGGTTAAAAATACCATCTACAACTTCTACTTCTGTAATTTGGTAATGGATCAATAGGATCTTGAGCCACTAGTGATATATCTTTAATGGCCTCAAGAACTATATCTTACTATAGAGTGGGGTTATGATTACTTTCATTATTTTCTAGATAACATTGGAATTATTTTTATTTAGGCACTATCTTGTGGGAAATTGGGGCCGTTTTCTATATGTTAAGACCTTCATATACAATTTTCTATTTGAGTGACTGTCGTGGTTCTTCCAAGATATGCAAAAAATCATACAAAATTATGGTTGGGATATATGCCTTTCCTAGAGTATCCACTGAAGTGAGCCAGTGTCCCTCAGTTGGAACCTATATTTTTTCCAAATCTTATGATCCATTTATCATATAACAATACTAATGACCCTCCTATATAGGATATAAGATTCATTTATGCTCATGAGTGACCACCCCATTGTGTGGGTGAGTCACCCCACTTGATGGGGCAAGGTTGTGGACCCAAATCCTTGATATTGCAGTGGATGTGATTATATCTTGGAAAGTTTGTAGGATATGGTTAGGGATTTATCTTTGACCCTCCATCATGGATAAGATGTGTTTATAGACATCCTTGGAGGTAATTTTAATGTAAACTTCATCTAGTGTTGGAGCATGGATATTTTCCTTCTATTGTTATTCCTTTCCTTTTAGTAAGTAGTGATATTTCTCCTATGCAGGGACTGAGGTATGAGTTTGACCATGACTTAAAAATGGGATACGATAACTTCTTTCTTAAATTTCATTCATATTTTCATGGTAGGCTTGTTATGAATCCAAAAGACTTTTCTTCTGATCATGGTTGGTTTCCACAGAATTTTTAAGGAAGGATTAATATGAAGAAGATGGAATTTTCATTTTCCATTTTATTTTACTGACTATATTTATATGAATTAGCAAGAATATGCATCTTCTTGTAATTTGATTCCCTATATTCCTAACATGGTTGATTTGAATGAGCATGAATTTTCATTTGCATGTACATTTAATGCTTATTTGAACTACATGCTTTATGTTAAAGAGAATGAATTTGTGTCTGCCTGTAATTTTCCACCATATTTATATGGAGGTATTGATGTGAATGTAAAGGAATTTTTGTCTTCTCATGGTTTTCCATTGAATTTTTCTAATATGATTCATTTTTATGAGCATGGATTTTCATCTTCCTATTTGATCCCATAATTTCATGGTGGGATTGATGTGAACAAGAAATAACTTTTTTCTATGCATAATCTTCCATCATATTTAACTAAAAGGATTAATAAGAGGGAGCATTAGTATATGTCTTTCCATAGTGTGGAATTGTATTTTCATGGGGAGATTCTATAGATGGAATGAGGATAATGATTGATTCTTAATTGTTTGATAATCACCCTTTACGGGCTTCCATGGGGATCTGGGTCCTCTTAACATCCTCTAGGGCCCATGTAGTGGTATCCTCTTCATGGTGAGGATGCTAGGACACACAACATTGATGGTGACAATTTCCGGTAGGGGTCCTTGTGCGGGGCCACTGTTCTACTTGGAAGAATTTTTTGGTAACTACTACATTATCCTCCCAATGTTAAGAGAGGAACTCATTGTCACGTTCTAGGGACATGCACCCAAAACAGTTTGAGATGGCTATTAAAGTTTTCTGTTTCTAGAGTGCTGACTGTTTCTAGGTGGATGGATGGAGGGGATTTAGGGACTGGATGTCATGTCGATCCACCCCTAGGGTCAGGAGAGTACCATTCTGGTGGTACTCCAAGACCAATGTATTTAAAACCCATCATTAAATACACTGGGTAGGCAATGGAATCCTCAATTTGGTTAAGGACCTAGCCTTGGCAGTGCCTGATGTGTATGTCCACAAAAACCAATGAGACACCGTTATATTGAAGAGAGTTATAGTGAAAAGTTTCTGTAATATATGTGAAAAATACAAAAAAAACTCATTAAAGTATCCTCTTATGATCACATGCATAATGGATGGTCTGTTTTGGCATTCTTCCATTTTTTAAGTTAAATGGGCCTGATGTGAGGTAACATTGCCACCTTAGTTTAGTATTCAAATTAGGATCACCATTTTTTTCAATGAAGGTATGGTGCCCAATATTTGATTACATGGGGTTGAATTGTGTGAAATCACCCACATTGGGTATGTTATCTTTGAATGCTTTCCATCGAGTTTTGTTTAGGGAACATGGAACACCCAATGACTCTCATATCCATGAAGACTCATAGAACTACTTTCCAAAGGCTTCATTGGGGAACTTGGCCAATGATACTTAAGAACCCACAATGGTTGAGATGATGGGAATTCGGGATCATCACACCCTTGGGGGGGATAATTTCTTATTTAGAGGCTCTCTTATAGATTGATGATATTTTTGTGAATCCTCTGTTCATTACCAAAAATGTTTTCATGGATCTCCCTTAGTGGTCAATTATAAACAAACTTGGGTTTAGAATCATCTATATATATCTGAGGTCCTCCACTGATAGTTATACTTTTATGTATCCAAGTTTCTTCATCAATGTTACACTTTTATGGACAGATTATAGATTCTTTGGTTGTTTATTATGATGATGCTGGATTTGAGAAACATGGTGAGGCACTTTGGAGTTTTCGTTTATCCTAGGATAAGGTGGTTGTTTTTTTGTCAGGATCAAACACATATAATGGGCTTCCTTCATGTCTTTATGAAAGAAACCAGAACTCATGTAGTTTTGTGCCACCTAATAGGAAACATCACATTTTAAGGTCATATCAAAAGGACCAAACCATATATTTTAACAACATATAGTAAGGACATCTAGGTGAAAGGTGACAATTCAATTATGTTGTGGGACTTATGCTACGGTGGACTGAGGTACCTGAAAGATATGTGGTCTCCCGAGTGGATATGGCCCAACCAAGAATGTAACCTAAAGAAATTTAGTGTGAATTTGTGTGCTGGGTTTGGACCTCTAGGAGGCTTCTTATATAACCTATTTATTTGGGAATCAAATCACACATAGTTTAGTGTGTTGAGGTTTACAAATTATAGTAGTCCCAAAAGATAAAGGTTAGGGAGAAAATATATAGATAAGTCCCATTTGAATTGGGACCACACAAATTATATGATCTATACTAACCTCTAAGACCACATGAGTCATATTTGGTGTGAAAAACTAAAGGAATCAGTGGTCATGAAGATCACATGATCCACTCTATTTTCTAATGGTTTAGGTGATGAATCCCAAAGTGGGGGAGAGGTCCTTGAGTGTTCCCATCTCCTATTTTATTTTTATGTCCAAAATAGTTATATTTGGTAATCCATATAGCTACAACCTGGGCTGATGTGAAGAGGTGAAATAGGTCCACCTCCTGCAAGAAAAACTAAGGGATCACCCCATGAGGGATACCTTAAAATTGGTTCTGATGGAGAATATCATTCCTTGCCAAAAGGAAATGAAAACATGATCCACACCCTCCCTACCTAGAACTGGTAGGTTCATGTGATAACTGATTTGGTTTTAACAATTTTTTCCATGGGAATGTACACCCAAATACATTCCATGGGTCTGCCTTGTTGCATAGGTAACACATGTGACTATGCTTACCATAGGTATGTATACTTGAGCAGACATTCTGATGTGTATGATGGTCTGATCATATATGTCAGGTGATTTTGGAAGAGGCCTTGGTCTAATGTCGTTGGATTGGTTTGTAGAGGGGACAATATGGGGTCTGATGAGATGAAAGAAGGGATTAATGGGAGATATAACGTATAACACCCTATGAGGACCCTCTCCATGTGTCATGTTATTATGGGGGATGGGGTTCCTTACACATAGCATGTTTCCACACTGGTGAGGGTACCATTCACATAGAATTTTTCTACACAAACTTTTGTTTTACCCACGTAGTGTGTTACTACATGGGGCCTGGCTCAGATCGTGCAAAGTTTTTCTACACAGGGTTAGGTTCTTCCCACATAGTATTTTTATACACTTAGAAAGGTTCATCCCGCATAGTGTTTTGTTATGTGGGGTGCTAGGTGAAAAATGGTCCATCTATTTCTACCCCACAGCATGGTGTTCTCAATGGGTTTCAAGTTTGAGGTTATCCATATTTTCTTTTATTTCACCCTTAATGCTCTACGATGGGTTTTTACCTTCTATAAATAGAAATATATATGCTTTTTATTTCATTTGGGATTTCCTCTTTTAATGTCAATATTATAGTCATCTACCCTCTTTATCCCTCAGGGTTATTTTATTGGGGAATTGAGGGACCGAGGACTGGGATGATTGGTCATAAATGATGGTATGCATTCCTTATTTTTCAAAATTCTAGAAGGATTCCCCAGACGATGAATAATTTCGTTCATGGGGCAGTTGTTCTTGGGGGAAATCACTTCTTGGCCCTGTAAATGAATTTGGTTCATCTGCGGGCACTGGTGACACAACCTCATCCCACAAAAAGTTTTTTAGGGGATGGTCATTTGTGGGGGAAGAAATCAATGTACGGTCCTAAAAACAATTTTGATTTTGTTCACGGGTACTAGTGGTGCCTCCTCATTCCATTTATGGTATTTTTTTTGTAGGGTTCTATATGAAGCGGCAGAACGCCCTGCAGAGCAATAGTCTATGAAGTGATTTTCACTTCACGGGATCAACCCCTCCATCGTGACTTAGGTCCCTTTGAACACTTTCTTTGAGTTCTCCTTTAGGGTCTATTTCCACCCTTTCTAAATTAATAGAATTATCCTCTTCTTTTATACAAAAATTTCCGGACCCAACAACAGTTTATTAAACTTCTTACAATCACACAACTTATTTCCATATTTTTCTTTTTAAATATAATAATATAATTTCTAAATTTTTAATTTCTTCCTAATTATAGGTTTTATTTGGTAATTAGTGATCTTCAAAAGTGATGATGATCCAAGTGATCTCATATTGTTGATTATTTTATTATTTTCTCTCTATTATCCCATTTTAATTTATTAACATTTAATTGATTTACTTTTCCATGGTGACTAATAATCCATGGTGTATAATTCTTAGTTTCATGTTCCTTTACATTAGTTTATTATTATAAATGAATAAAATGTTATTAGTTTAATTCCTATATTGTATGAATTATTTTATAATCTATTTCAATTCCTTGAAAATATAGAATAAACATTTATAATTATAAACATATATATTATAGAGAGAATATTCTTTCTAAAAACTCAGGGAATTACACATTAGCATAAGGAAATATTACTTTCATGAGACACGCCACTAGTGCTCATGATTTTGAGAAAATAAAATAAACTCATGAATACTTATCAAATGAGATATAAACTCTTAAAAATTCATTTTTGGGTGATATAGGACCCACCCTTCATTTATCCATACTTAGGTGTGGTACCTAAACATTATTCAATTTTCACATCATAAAGAACCCCTAGAAATAAAATAAAATTCAAAAAAACATACAAATGGAAATAATTCATACTTCACAAAGAACCCATGAAAATAAAATTGGATTTATAAATCATCCAAATGGAGATCATTGGATTTTTATAAAGATCCCATGGAAATAAAGTGGGTTTCTCAAAACATAAAAATGGAATAAAATAACATCATGAACTAAATGGTTTGATGTTAAAAACATGATCACCTAAAATAATAACATAATAAAACAAAAAAATTTGGTAAAACATGAAACAAAACTTCATTAGAGGTAGAAAATTTTGATGATAATGAAAAACCAAATCAGGAAAAGATCGTTTTTAAAACATATTGTATTAATCTTTAAAAAAATCATTCTCATGAGACTCTTTTTAAAAATCCACCTTTATTTTTTAAAAAGGTAAATATAATACCCTTCATGAAAATGTATTTGTATTAAAAACAATTTCCCTAGAAATAAATAGGTGAAATCATACAAAATGGAAATCCTTGGAGAATAAAAGATCAAGAAGAAATTTAGTAACTCAGCAAAAGGATTTTCAGTCACCAAGTCCCTTACCTTTACCCTTGATTTATATGGAAATTTCTAGAACCTCTTGTATCATAAAGATAAAACTCTTAAATACCTATTTTAAGACCTTATTCATATACATTTATATTTTTTTTCTTTTCATTAATAAAAATTATCTTCCTATAATAGATTTTTATAAAAAAAAATTCAATATCAGGTGTTGATAATCTAGACAGTTATGAACTAGGTTCATAAAAGTGGTGTGAATATTTACTCTTGTCCCGATTTTCATAAGTTCCAAATAATTAAAGGTATTATAATTGATCTTTTATAATGACCTATAATTTTATAATTCAATTACATGGTAATTTTTTTCACATTTCAAGAAGTTGAAAATGATGAACAAATAGTTTTGGTTTATTTAACGATATCGATTGATTAACTTATAATGATCATTGCTATAATTTCTAAGGGTTATGGACGTGTCAAGAAGTTAAATGAAAATTTTAGTTTCCAAATTATTGGTTAGGATTTTTGGTGAACCATAATTTATAATTGAGTCCCAAGGATTTGGAAGCCTCTAAAGATGTGTTTTAGACATGGATGGAGGCTTGGGAGTCAACAAAGGGACAGAATGAATCTTAATAGAGGAACAGTTTCTGATATAACAGATCCACTAGCTCAATGATGGTGTCTGATAGTATAAATAGTTACTACCAATAGAAATTGACTAGTCCGTGCGGGATTAAAGGGTAAAAAATGACCCATTTCCCCTATTAGGGTTTTGAGGGTAGTACATCCTTTATTCAATCATTTGGGTGTGTAGATAAGGGGTATTCTCCCTTCACCTCTTTGTATCCCACTTGTTTTGGGGTGTTTTTATTGGTGGTTTCTGGTTATCTAAAGTGACTCCCCATTTTCATTGGCCACTATTGTTCTTCTCTTCATCTTATTTTAATTTATTTCTTCCCAACCAAAGTTTTCATTACTGATTGCACTAGATCATTTTTTAATCATTCTATTCTCAATGATCATTCATGCATCCTAGGATGAGAGAATCTCAAGATACCATTCGTTCTCTATTCTTTATTGATTTGATAATTTATGTAACCATTAGTAATTTTCTTAGATTTTGTGTAAATTTTTAGTTGAATAGATTATGGTTTTGTTAGAAAAGGATATTTCCTTGGTTTATTTTGGTCTTAGTGGTGTTCTTTGGGTGACCAACACCCTAGGTGTTGTGGTTTTGAAAGTAGAATAAGGCCTAATGAGTTATCCAACATTATTCCAATTATAATTTAAATTAATTAATTAATTATAAAATTTATAATTAATTAATTATAATTATTTAGAATCAGATAGGGTCTTGGGAATTGGAAAAAGATTGTAATAGATGTATTCAGTCTTGGTCAATCTTGACTGGGCCTTGAAAGAGTTACTACCTTTGGAATCAAATGTAAATGGTTCAAAAAATGGAAGGTGGTCCCTAGAATGGACCCATGGTCTTTTTATGTTCCATTTTCATGTGTAGTGTGGTTGTTTAGTACACTTCATGGTTTGAACCAATTTAAATTAAATTATTTATCATAATGAATTCCCAATCATATCTTGTTTGGTTAGAGTGGGAAATTAGTTGAATTAGTGGTTGTGAAATGGGATTTATCAAAAATTGATAATAAGAATATGATTATCCATTTTTAAAATAATTAGAACTAATTCAAGTTAGGTCTGAATTGAATGTTTGGGAATGTATAATGGAATATTATTAAACAAATATAATTTTGGAAGGGCATTTTGGTTTTGGTAATTAAAAAATGGTTTAGTTTCCAAAATAGAAGTGTGGTAAATAGTGTTGTTGTGTGTTTTTTATTTTGGGAAATTGATTTTAGAATTAATATATTCCTTGAAATGTTAACCATAAAGGTTATTTTGAAAATGGGTATTGTAAATGGAAAATGCTTTTTTTGTAATTAGGAAAGTAATATAGAATTATTTTAAAAATGGTTTCTGGAATGGTTTGGGAATAGGGGTTTTAATTTTTTTTTCAGAACAGAAAATTATTTTTACCCCTTATTATTTTCATTGTATCTTATTATTATTGGATTTTTTTTAATGTTTTGATCCTTATTATTTTGAGGGATAAACCCTAGGTGAACACAGTCCTCGGGTGGACTTTATTTACGATGGTTAAACCTATGGTGAAAACCCCCATGGGTAGTTGCAGATATTTATGGTTAAAATTTTGATGAACATAAGCCCCAGGTAGACTCAAGTTATGATGAGTAAACCTAGGGTGAACGTGGTTCTGACATTGAATGAAAAGGCATGAATATGGGTATATTACCCTTAGTTACTAGTTTATACCAGGGATGAGTATATTAATGCTAGATAAAATATGGTTAGAATGGTCATCACAATGTGCTCAGAGAAACCAAGATAGTAGCTGAAGAAGGTTTGTATTGTTCCAAGGGTAAACCCAACCCCCAAGATTAGTGCTTGTTTTTATTGAGCTTTAAATATTTTAATTGGTTGTTTTTGTGTCTGTTATCTTGTAGAATCACTCAAACAATATTATTTATAGATTGGTTATATTTATGGACATCATCAGTGGGTTCCCACTATGGTATAATAATATATTGCTCCGGCAACCATGAAATTTGGGTATCAGAGCATTATCCACGTATTACTAAGGGTATTGGTAGGGATAAGTCCCAATATCAGATTTTGAATGGTCTAGCAGGACAAATCAATTGATATTGGGAGTTCTGGTTGAATCACAACTCAGAGTGGTAGTAGAGCATCAAGGTATTCTATTTTATTTTTTAAAATTTTTATATATAACTATCCCATTAGGAAGTATATTTTTTATGTAATATTTTAGAACTAAATTTTTTGCATCGCTTTATTGGTTTATTTATTAATCTACATACTCTGATGTGTATGATGTTTATTTATTTTATCATTGATTGTGAACTATGATATAGGGTGTTTAGTATCCCCAATTTAATATCTTATACCCTCACTTTTAGTCGGTAGCCTTTTCCATGTGGATAGGAATTGATGAGGTATATTAGTGACTGCTAGTCCTGAAACTGGTTAGTAGTCTTGAGAGGATTGTCATTAGAAACTGGTATCAAAGGATTGTTTTACATTTGTCTTAATATTTTAGGTGTTGGTATAAATGAGATATAATAATTTTTCATATATTTTTATGAAACTCATATTGGTTCATTATGAACCCTAATCTTAGTTTATGTCTATGTTACCATGCATGTGGGATTTATGTTATTTTCTTGTGATGTTACACTAGATGTGATTTTTATCTATCATTACACACATGATATTTTATATTTATTATTTATGTTTTGTGGACTATGGATCATTGATTGTTGGGAAGTGGTACGTGATGATATTTTAAGATTTTCTTGTATAGATACGAGGAATCGCATCTATTGGATCAGGAAAGTATGACACACATGATATAGCCCTGATTATGTTATTTTTTGACTGATGTATGAGTCTCAACAATTTAAAGTGTCAGAAACTTCTCATACGATGTTTTCCAATATATATACTTGTTGCCATTCTACTGAGTTGGGATTAATTCTATATGTATGTTTTATTCTTGTGGAAGGTCTTACCAATCCTCTGATGATGATGGTAATATTTCCTCTTTAATAAGGGATTAGTAAATAATAGGAGGGATTAGTAAGCTAATTTAATACCTTATAAATGAACCCCTTAATGGTGAGTTTAGTATACATCTGATAATTTAATGTTCTAGCAAAAAATTGTATGGTTTTTCCTATATATATTTGGATGGAATTCCATATATTTCTCTTCATGTTTGTGGTTCCTTTGAATAGATAATTTTGGATGGTGTTATTGGATGATTTAGTGGTGACCGGTGAATTTTTATTATGTTAGAGGTAGTCTCATGTATGGACTCTTATGAGAATGAGTGCCTTATGGGTGGTTTGTTTGGAAATTAATCCTTGGTATTTTTTATGGGACCCATGAGTGTGTGTTTGGGATCTTGTTTTTATGGGTTGAGATGGGGTCGTGTATGATTTCCTGTATTTAGAGAATATGTAGTGGGTAGTTTGGAATGGTGATGCTTGGTGGTTTTTGAGATATGAATTGCATGGTGTTTCCCGTGAGTTATGGCTATAGTCATACACATGTTTAAATTATAGGTGGGATACCTAGAGACCTTTAGACTCAACTTAGACCTTAGTGGGTTGGGAATAAGCTCTATGATGATTGAAACCTATAAGATGGGTTTTCACAAGGGCTATGTTTTCTTTAATGACAGGAATCATGGGTTAGTGCCTTGGGGGATGGGATCGGTGCACATGAGGTGCAACCATTTATGCGAGATGAGAATAGTGATTCCTCAATCAGTTTTAAACATGGTAGAAACTTGATTGATAGCACTATATTATCAAAAATTGGCGCATAATGGATGAATTATTCCGGTGTGTATCCCTGTTTCTATAAGTGTGTTTAGTACATTGTGATAGCATAGGTAGATGCTTATAAGGATTGAACCACTATAGGTGGTTGCTAAGTGTATGTTTAGATTGAGGATGGGAAACTATAGTGATAGGACTATAACATCCTGATATTTTATGAAATATTTTTTTCTTCCAATTAATTTAAATTTTTAGATATTTTTTGTTACATGAATCAATGAGTTTCTTCAAAAGTGTGCATGACACATGACACCGAGCTTCAATGAACCATGAAATAATATTATTTAAGACATATCAATTATAAAATTGTATTTAAATAGGTGGGTATAAATAATATTAACCACTTAATGAAATATAAATATAAATTTTCAACTCAATATAATTTTTTTTATAACAACTTAATAAATAATCAATCAATTTTTAGTAAATTAAATTTATTCATCAAAAATAATTTTTTAGGTTTTTAGGAAAAAATATTATAATATAGATATATCATAAAATATGTTTTATTAAATGAAATAAATTTTTGGAACTATCATATATTAAATTATCTTTTGAGGAAACGTTGATATTTTTTCGAAAATATTGATTTTTTAGTGACTTGTGAAAAATATTAATTTTTTTAAAACTATTATTTCCTCTAAAGAAATTAAGTTATTTAAAAATACAGTTAAGTTTTAATGTGAAATAAGTTTCCTATAGTAATATATTATCTTCTCAATTACTTATTAATTAAATTTATATTGTATTTTTGTATGAGTTTATTTTTTGGGTTTAAAATGTGTTTTTTTCTGAAAAATATTTCTAAGTGCATAGTGTTTCTCAATTTTTATTAATCAAAAAAAATTAATGAGGAATGTTTTAAATAAAATTTATATATAATATATCAAGTATCTTCAATTAATATTAATAAAATGAATATTTTTAAATATAAAGTTAATATAAATCATCTTGTTCTTATAAAAATACACTTCGCGAAAACTTATTTTTTCATTTTTTTTGTTGGTTTTGTTTTAAATTTAATTTTTTAAAATTTTATGAAACTTTATTTGAAAAATTAAACTTAAAAGTTTAAATCATAATTCCAAAATTATATTAGGTTTAATTTTTTAGAATTTTCTAAAAAGGTAGTTTTTTTATGAATAGTGAAAAATACTGAATTTTATTTGAAAACAGATTTTATCTAATTTTTTTATAAATTTAAATTGTATTTTAAATTTATTTTAAAGTAAAATTTTTTCAATTATTCATCTATTAATCCAATTTATTTTATTTTAATCAATTTCATATTTATTATTGACATAAAAACTTTGTAAACATTTGGAAATGATCTATTTAAAAACATGATTTCTCATTGTGTCTATGATATTACTTTTAAATTAAAATTTTATAGACCTATTAATGTAATTTTTAAAAATCGATTAAATATTTGAAAAAATAATGATTTATATTATCTAAAAATTTCATCATTTTTTTTACCAAAATATATAGTAAAAAAGTAAAAAATATTTATCGTGGTTAAGGTAAAAATGGGTTTATAGGGGGTTAAACTAAAAAGATAAGTGCTAAAAATAACCCAAAACATGTAGACAACAAATTTTATGGAAATAATTTGAAATTATCTCTTATATTATCAATAATTTTCCATTATTGTAGCTCTGTGATATGAAAAAAATGTTGTTGGGATTCATTATTTCAGAAAATTACAAGTGTGCCACTCTCCTCACATATAAAAAGCCACACCTTATCTTCTCCTCTTCACAAAATCAAACTATTTTTTCAGAAAATAACTACAAAAATAAATTTATAAATTCGTTCATATCATACCAGAATCCTTATTTTGGACATAAATCCATCCTTGGAAGGCTTTTGTTTAAAACCTGTGAAGGATACCCAAGGAAGAGGTAACATTCATCAATGAGCGTTTCAGTTTTATTTATTACTTGACCTACATTAAATTCTTATTATACCAATTTTATAAAATAAAAATAGTTTATTAAATATAATTATATGTTTATATGTTATGTACATTACATAAAAACATATCCACTTCCATAAAATGGGTTATGAAATCATCATTTGTGTGTACGACAAACAACCACCTTGTGAACTGATGCCATTCATTTTCCTATTACCACCACTAATGGTTGGGTATGATGATGGATATAATGTATTTATATTATATCTATAACATAATTATTCCTATTTAGTAATTATATCATATATAAAATTTTAGTTTCCAATCTATAGGGGATACGATAACATCGCTCATGTGTACGGCGGACTACCGTTTCGTGAAGCGACGTTGTCCAATTTCAGTAACACATTACTTGGAAGATAATATGGATAAATTGAATAAATATATATGATATAAATGAAATAATTATGATATTCATTATATATTTATGATTCTAAAAATATAATATATATTATTCTATCATACATTTTCGGTAACTGAAAGATGAAAATGTTGTTCATGTACATGTGTATTATAGTCTTCATAAAGCAACGTGACACTCTCTTTTCATCACCACACCACATTTATGATATTTATAATAATATTTAAGGAACTTTTATTTTATTTTTAATATTATTATCACACTATAATTATAATATATTACTTACCTCCTCATAATTATTGTTGATAGATGGAAACAATACTCATGTTTATGTATAGTCTAACGTCTACATGATCGTAACGTCCTTAATTTCTAAAAACCATATTTCAATATTGATGATAAAATTATAATTGATGTAATAATATGATAATTATTTCATCATTATTATTCTGTATATTATGGACCCATGATCAAAGTAAAAGTACTGGAAATAAAATTCAAAACAAATAAGAAAAGAAAAGTGGTTATTACCCGAAACATGGTTGTAAAAGGGAATTGTTAATAAACAGGTAATAAAAGTTCATAATTAAAACATATATGGTATAATATATATATATATATATGAAATTTTATTTAATATATGTATAATAAACATATATTTATTTTACAGGAGGTTCAAATGTGTACGAAGAAAGTTGAGATGTAATGTAAGGGATTTCTAGTATCTCTTTTATTTCTAAGAGACATATGAAAATTCACCACCATTTTAATTTATTTAGTTTATGTACTGCCACTTTGAAATTTTATATCATGAATTTATTTATTTCCATGATATATAAAGTTTCATTTGATGTTATTCTTTATTGGGGATTATGATCCAAAATATTTCAAAAGTGGTAATAGATTTTTGTATCACTTTTTACTTCTGTGAAACGCATACCAAATTCATGAACAATTTATTTTATGTGGTGTAAATGATACACACTATTTTATATTATGATTATTATCCTTAAACATATTGATATTTATATATTAATTTTAATATCACACTTTGATGTGGTTTATGGTTCAAAATTTATGAAAGTTGTATGATATTTTTGTCTCAATTTGTATTCTTTGAGAAATATGTTATGTTATGCACATATATTATTTAACGAGGAGTATATAAAGCCACTTTGACATGAAATATCATGAATTTATTTATCATCATGATATTTTATGTTCTCTTTAATATTAATACTTAATGGTGATTTTTATTCAATGTTTTCAAAGTGGTAATGATTTTATGTAACAATCTAATCATTTATTGAGATTGTTTATGATTATGTTTCTGATGATAAAATATTATGATCCATATCCAATGAAAATATGGAATTTTGTTATACTATGATTAGTCTTAAAGTTTCATGTAATTTTTTCATTTTAAACTCTTTTGTACTTAAAATATTTGATAAAATATTTTTAATAAAATTTGACATTATTTTTCTCTTCGGTTGAAAATAAATTTTTTTTAAACCATGTTTTCTAAAAATGTCTTTAATTTTTATTATTATTTTCCAATGATTTTTAAAATAAATTTTCCAATGTTTTAAATTTTTAAATATTCTTTTAAATAAATATTCATATAATTTTACAAGTAATTCATATTTTTATTTTAGAAAAAATATGAAAGGAATATCTATTTTGATGTTTATAACATGAAAATAATTTCTCATTATCATGAACATTATTTTCATTGAATGTATCTTTATATGTATTCAAGGTTATTTTCAAATAAATTTTTTAAAAAAAATTATATTTTAAATTTTTTTCAACTGGGAAATGTTTTTTTGTCATGAAATGTTTTAAATGATCGATCAAAATCATTTTCATATTAAATGATATGAATTGATGTTACCTATGACTTACTGGGTATATGATATAATAATACCATTCTTATTCTTTTTATTAATGGTTTATGTTTATTATGAAATATTTTTTTTTAATTTTTTTCTATTCCATGGGTTATATTGTGGTAAAATTATTATGAAACCCACTTATTTTTTCAAGTATTATTCTATGATGAAATTATGAAATGATTATGAAACATGCCTCTTTTAAACATGTTATGATATGATGAAATTTTTAAGAAACCAATTTCATTTCATGGGTTATGATATAATGAATATTTTATAATATTGTGGAACATATAAATATGGATCTTATTATGAGATTGGAGGGACTTATATCTCCCTCTAAATGAATTGGGTAATGATTAATTTTATAGAAGCTTAAAGGGTAAATGGGATGTTATCCCAAGCCCCAAATATGGTACATGAGTGGTCATATCAGGCCCGAAGTAGGTTCACAAATGGTTATCCCAAGTATAATATTTTATTATTGTATTGGTTAGTATCCTTGACAAAAGAATTTCTATTATTATATGTATGCTTGTTTCCTCTAGAATGGGGATGATCTCATTGATTTAAGATTCAAACATTCCAAGCAGTTTCTAACGGGTTTGTTCGTAGAACCAGAAACATCCAATGATTCCATATCCATTTGAACCTACTTTCCAAAGGTAGGCACTCATTAGTTGTGGACTGATGGGGCTTATGAATTTTCATTGGTCGAGAGGATGGGAGGTCGGACTCATCACACCTTTTTGAGGGGAATTATTGTCTACTCCGGGACTCTCTTTATAGACTTAAGTTATGTTCATTAATCCTTATTACATTACCAAGTATAAAAGGATTTTTCCTTTAGATCTGACAATCAATGATTGATATGTAGAAAATTTAGAGAATATTTTATATGTATTCGAGGTTCTTCATCGATAGAGAATCATCTATATTTGTTAGAGATTCTTAGTCAATGGTATCCTTTGATACATAAAATTCTTTTGGTCATTATGATAACCATACTAGTTTTAAAGCCACTCAGTGGGGCACTTGATGTTTATTGTCATTTATAAGGACATGGATTATTTCAAAGTTTGGATTGTACCCACAGATGGGCGGCCTACATATCCTTTGTTTTGGAAAATGAATCAGAACCCACGTAGTTCAAGGAAGGGAGTATGATGTTTATGATTTATGGCTCAAATAAAGATGTCATTATTACTTTTACACTCTAAGCTCATGTGAGTCATGCTCAGTGTGAGAAATATGAGGTATTGGTAAAACCAGACAATTGTGCCATGAAAGATGCAATCATAAGAAATGATGTGGGTCTTATGTATGTATGATTGCCCAAATAGATGAAGATTAGGATTTACATCAGGGAAGAAATCCAGGAACATGGTCCATAAAGGTATATGTACTTTATGGAGATTTGGATACTCTAATTTGGGGCTTATTCCTAAGGAATATTCCCAAGTTAGGAGGGGACTTATGATTGGGTTTTTCTCCTGAGAATGAATCCCAAATCAAAAGTAAATTAGGACTGGTTCAGAGAAATTAAGACTGGGGATTACTCCTGATAAGGAGGCCTAGGTTAAAGTACTTTGAGAAATTAAAGGACTTGGGGCTTATTTGTAAGGAGGATGCCCATATTTGAGACTGGGGCTTACTCATGAAAAGGAAGCCCATGTTAAGAGAATTATGGTTGGGTCTTACTCTTGAGGAGGATGCCCAGATTAATGAGGACTTGGGGCTTACTTCTAAGGAGGATGCCCAGGTTAAAGGAATTATGGTTGGGGCTTACTCTTGAAGAGGACACCCAGAGTTTGGGACTTGCAACTGGGGCTTACTCTTGAAAAGGAGGCCCAATATTAATGAGAATTTGGTATTTGGTATTATTCCAGAAAAGGAGGCCCAATTAACAGAATTATGACTGGGGCTTACTCCTGAAAAGTAGGCCCAATTAAGTATTCTCTCATATTAAAGGATGAGGTTTAATGAATGAACTCTCTAACTTTAGTGACATAAAGATATGTGAATCACTAAGTTTTTAAGAGATGTTCCATAGAATTCCTTTCAGATAAGTATTTCAATCAATAAAACATTCAAAAACATGGATTTGAAGAGTGTCTTGAAGACTGAATCTTGAATAAGAGAGGTGGAATGGTATAAGAGAGATGAAATGGGCAAGAAAGGCACCCAAAAAGGTAGGGGCGTGCAAGTCCTGGCAGGCGCGCAGGTACTGAATGGGCGCGCAAGTCCCTGGTCGCCCAGGTATACCTGTGCAGCACATGGGTACTTGCATGATTGTTAACTAGTAGGGTAACACTTGGGTAATCCTTGACCAAAGTCTTTATAATTATCCGGAGGTACTTCTAGAAGAGGGGCACGCAAGTTTTAATGATTAGGTAAGGAGGCGTGCAAGTATGTTCATTTCCCTTAAAGGTAAAACACCTTAGGTGCGCAAGTGTTAGTGAATTATAAAACTTATACCTTACTCCTCTTGTTTATACCTTCCATTCTAGGTATGGAATTACATTAGAAGTGTTTAGAAGACTTGAAGAAGAGACTTGGGCGTTCAGAGCTCTGTATCTGAATTATGGAAAAATTCCTCCTCAAATGGGAGGCCCACCAGGGGTATTTATATGTTGGAGAAGACCCCGGGCGGTTATCACTTAGGGCTCACAAGTCACTTGCACGACCATTAGGCGGTGTGCAAGTGGACTTGCATTACATTGAGGGAACTTGCGTGACCCATGTGCATTTGAATCCTTGTGCATGCCTTTGTCGATTTTTGATTTTTTCTTTAAAGGATGAATCAAATTGTGCTAAGTCTTTTCCCTTTCCATTCCTTTAGACAATGTGACCAAATGGAGCTTCAATAAAAGTCCCCCCTCAGAGTTGGATCTGAAAGAATAAGGATGTGACTCTGAGGAAAATAAGAGAACCAAAGGGAAAGAGGCGCGCAGGTGTTCACTGCGAAACTATCATCATGCAGGTGCGAGTTGCGCAGGGCTGGAGCACTCTGGCTTTCGGCGCGCAGGTGGCCGCCTGGCCTATATATATGCGCTCATTTTTCAGGCATTGCACAGAACTTCAGATTTTTGAGCTCTCTCCGTGCAGGTCATCTCTGCCGCGCAAGTTGCTCTCTTTTCCTCTTTTCCTTTATTGTCGCGCTGCTGTCAAGGTATCTGGACCTACGTAGTGATACTTGCGCGCCAAATACTTGTGTGGCACATTATACTTGCGCGACACATCATACTTGCGCGCCAAGTTTAGACTTGTGTTCCTTAATGCCTTTTCCATTTTTTTCGAATTTCTTCACAAATTTTATAAAAAATCAACTTACTAAAGAGTTGATTATTCAACTTTTGTGTAGAATCAATGGCTCTCAGGAGAATCGGAATAGCTAATGAACTGGAAAGAAAATGTCTTGATGATATGATGGATATCATTGGCCACAATTATTATACCGTCTGTGATAGAACTCTTCCGAATTTAGCTAAGTATCTGAAGAAATATCATCGCGACTTCCCCCAAATCACTTATCTGCCTTTGTATGGCTATGGTAATCTGCGAGAAGTCACTATTCCAGAAGCAAAGAACTATATCCCATTTTCATGGTTTCAGAACTACACCAACTTTGCTTCAACAAATATCTCATGTGGAGGAGAATTTATAAATGCTAGAACAGTGGAGAAGGCCCACATGATGCATCACAGCCCTTGTACGCCAGATCTGAAACCTCATAAGCTTGAGATTCAACCACATTGTCATCTTTAAATCTTTTGAAATGCTCAATTGGATCAATCAAAAGGCTGGAAGAAAAGTTTGGACTTCCATCCTGGGGGAGGTGTGAAGCCAACTTGGATGTGGGAATACTGGGTGCGACAAACTTGTGCAGAGTTTGTCGAGGATATGAAAGGATTAGTGATATACGAAGCTGTTTGGGTTGGGAAAACATATGTTTACAGACATGATAACTTCATGCCGGAGATACTCAGCCACTGGAGCTCAGAAACTAATTCTTTCCATATGACTCAGGGAGAAGTAGGCATCAGTCTATGGGATGTCCAAAAGATCTCGGGGGATCCAATTTTGGGCGACATGTATGATGAATTCATTCCTCCCATGGTGACTTGGAATGATTCAGAGAAGAATCCTACTTTAGGTCAAGAATTATTTAAAATATTCCACAGGCTCAAGAGTTCAGAGACCTCGTTAACTCATTCTAGAAAGGAAATTAATCCGGAGGAGTGGATGAATATATTTCTTATTGATAAGAAAGAGAAGGATCCAAAGGGGAAGGAGATGAAGGAGAAAGTATCCAAGAAAAAGAAATCCAAGGATAAGAGGCCCACCCGTCCTACCACCTGCCCAAAACATGAGAAGAGGGGTGCTCCTGGTACATTATGGAAAACTCTAGAAGCATGAGAGTTTGAGAAATGGGGATATGATGTGAATCAAAGGATCCCAAAGAAGACTCTTCTGGCGGGCTTCTTGGATTTGTGGCTCAGCGTTTATCTCTTTCCAGTCAAGGATTCGAAGGGAGGCATCAGGCTAGGGACCTTCGTCATTGCGGAAAATTTGGATGAGGGAAAAATGGTTGGTTTGGTTACCCCCATTTTAGCAAAGATTCACAGGATTTTAATTCATGTATTAATGGGTAAATATCCTTTAAGAATAGTGGGACCATTCTAAGTTTTATGGGGATGGATCGCCACTCACTTCAGGACTTACAATGTACAGAATGGATTACAAATTCCTGGAAGTTCTTTCAGGTCGTCAGTGCAAGCATTCTCTAGAGTTTCTCTATTAGATCTTAATTCCTATGACATGAAAGTGAGGCTGAGCATGTTTAAGGAATTTAACTTATTTCCTTATGGAAATCCGCAAACTGGGCAGTTTTTTTATGATGGAACAGACCACTTGGATTTGAGGGCATACATGCTAGCTTGCAGAGATGGTGTGCTAGTTGCCAGGATTGACGGAGAAATTATATGCAAGGCCTATGATCCATATAGATTTTCATGTCAATTCTAATTTCTAGAACATATTTTTGTATCTCCCCCAGTACATGTCAGGTTAGAGCAACATCCAATGGTTGCTCGGCAGTTGTGGCTGCTGACATCAAGGGAGAAGACCGGGGCGGTATTTGATCTACCAGTTGAAAAATCGGCACATAACTTGACTACATGGTATGCCAGGAACTGGATAGCATCATACCCTAAAGGGGTGCTGAATCACATAGCTTATCAGGTGGGGAGAAGGAAGAGAACTGTAGACAATGAAACCCTTCCTCATGAAGGTGATGCTTCCCCACCTGAAGCTGATTATCCAGATTCCTCCTCTAGGACTGATTCACTAGATTCCCATGATGGGGATGATGAGGCTCAACAAGTGGAAAAGCGGCCTCGTGCCCGATATAATCCTCCGGTTAGAATCAAGAGACCTACTCCCTCAACTCCCAGTGAGTTACTTCATTATGGTAATTTAATCACTACTACTTTATAAAGCAATAAGTCTTATTTTCTTATTCTCTATCTGCAGTTGCATGAGTTGGGATGAAACTGAAATCAAAGATTGTAGGACCTTCCTCGCAGCCTTCATATCTAAGTCCAGAGGTTGTCCAGAAATGGTAGAGTTTATATTGTGGTACTGAGACTGCCTGGATGGATTTGTGTGAGGGCCTACAAGTTCTTGGAATAGGGAATATTTTGGCTTCTACAGATATCCAATACGAGGATAACCCCAATAAAGTGCGGGCTTACATCAGAGAGCTGGAAATGCTCATATATGCCACTGATTAGTCAATTCCTGTCACCAGGCAGGTGAAGGAAATGATTGATCGTGGCGCCACTGAGGGGGCTGGTGATTCTGGAGATAAGGAGTGGAATGATTATGTGGCTCCTGAATATGTAAGGTTTATTTCCTTATTTTCTTTGCAGCTTTATTCCAGTCGAATCTTTGTTACATAAGGAAGTTATTTTCTTCATCTTGCATCTTGCAAAGAAAGGAACTACTGAGGTTCCTTCGCCATAGTATAGCCCTGGTGGTACTGCCATCGGGGCTGCTGTTTAATCTTCTTGCGAACCGGGCGAGATATCTCCAGTCAAGTAGGCCATGAATGAGGAGTTGGACATGGACTTCCATTCTCCAATTCAAGTGCCAATAATGGAGACTGCTGACACTCCCAGAAATCCAAATAATCAAAAGTAATGAAGGAGGAAGTCCACGGCTAAACGCTTCATTAGTAGTGGTAAGTCCTATGGATAATCATGAATTTTAAACCATGAAAAATATTGCTCACTTTCCTTGGGATTGTAGCGGATTCTTCAATTTCCCCTCTGAGGGAAAAGACTGATCCTCCTTTAAGGACCATAGAGGGTACTGTGTAACAAACGCAAATTCAGGCTGACTTGGCTACTTCTGAAAAAGAGCCAACATCTATTCCCAGTAATGCTCCTGCTGCTATTACAAGTAGAGAAGAACCAGCACCAGAATCATTGGCGGTCGCAACAACTGAATCTGTCATCCTTCCTGAAGAAGTTGTCCAGGGTCAAGGGCCGCAGAATGAGGTTCGCCAAGAGGACACATAAAATGCTCCCACTGGTGAGACTAACCAGGATTCTGAAATATCATTGGATGAAATGATGAATCATGGCATGTCTTTCGAAGAATTTTATGTTCATGCTAAGTTATCATGTGATTTAGAAGACCTTGGGCGTGAGTGTTATCCTTCGCCCAGTAAATTTTCTTATAATTTAAACTTCTAATCATGACTGAAAATAATCTGCAGTTCCATCCATAGAAGCTGTTGAACTGCCAATGCCTGAAGAGGGTGTGGACATTGATGTCAACCCTACCATTGTATAAGCATTAGCTCAAGTGGAGATAAACCCAGTAAACCCTCCTAAAACCCATCTGGAAGATCCTGTTGAAACTAGGAAAGATGGGGAGGAGTCTTCTCAAGCTGCTGATCTATTGTTAAGTAATGATTGTACTGATTTTTCAAGATAGACAACCAACTTCCATTGTTTTATGAAACTAAACATACTTTTAATTGATCAAATAGGGCTATCAACTTCAATGGCTAGAACTGGAGGCAAAGTCTCAACCTCCGCGCAAACAATAGTAGAAGGTGAAGCAACTAGGGTTAGGGGGAAGGAGCAGAATAGGGCACTTCCTTAAGTGCATTAATCCCAGATTACATGCCCCCTATGATGATGATGTTGAATCAGACCCAGAGGTGCTTAAGGCGCTCAACTTTTCACAATGCAAGGCATGAAACAACATATGGAAAATCATATCTGGGGTGCCTTTAAAAGAGCTATCGTCGAAGATACATCGATTGTCATCCTAGTTTGTCATGCTAGGACTTGGTGGTTTTGGATACCAAGAGATCCATACTGTGGTGAAACAAGTCATCTTCAGGAGGGAGCAGGAAAAAAAGTGTTGCGAAGATCTAACCAGGGTGAAATTGTCAGTCAACATCGGTGATTCTGAGGTTGTGGTATCCCAGTCTGAGGCTGACCATGCTGCCAAGATGAAGGAGCTGAAGCATAAGATCAAAGAAAAAATCATCCAGCAGGTGCAGCTCCAGCAACAGTTAGATGTTGTTACTGAGGAACTTGACCAGCTTAATAATTCATTGGAGGGAGTTTAAACGACTGGTATGAAAGCCATTGCAGATGCAAAGAAGTCACTCCATCAAGCTGAGAAGAGTGAAGCTGGTCGAGTGCATGATCTTCAAGTAGTTGTTGATGAAGCTCGGGATGTTTTACATCAAGTGAAGACTTATGTTGACAGTCTTTTGTAATTTCCTGAAAAAGAGAAGAGGCTCCAATATGTGGATGTCCCTCTAATTCTTGTGCATCAATGGAGAGTAATTTTATCTTCAATCATTTATGCTTGTATTGTAGAGACCCGAAACTTCACGTACATGGACATTACATTACTTTTGCGGAATAATTAATACATAATAACAACCAACACTCAAGGACCGTAATAGTTTTGTGTCTTTGGAAACTTGGAATATAAACTTCTAATCATGTGGAAAGATCTTTAACAACTCCCATAAAAATCTTCCCCTCTTTATTTCCTTAACTAAAACCTTTATTTATTTCCTGGGGAAAATAAAACATAAAAATGGTGAGCTCAAATGCTCAGTAAGGGCAAACATAGAGAACATAAAACAATCCATAAACATGTGAAAGAAAAAAACTTAAACATGAAATTTAAACATCAACATATTGAGAAAAGACATAAATCGTGGAAGTACGTAAGGAATATATCATAATGGAACATCAACCATGATAAAATATAATTGGAATAAAACATGTAATTGTGGCAACCATTCAACACATGTTATGATTTCCATAGTAGCCAAGGCATTGCTGGCAAGACCATCTTAGTGGACAAAGTCCCTTTCTGAATCGAGTTCACCCCTCGTTTCAGTCCTGTAACACTGAACCGGATTAACTTACTGTTCCAGTCATGTCTATCTCATGAGATATAAATCTTTACCCATTTCATTGGAGGGAGATATAGGTCCCACCCATCTCATAATAAAATCATTCTTACTTATTCCACAAAATAAACATACATCATTCATAATAACCCCACAAATAAAATGGGTTTCATAAACATCATCCCATCATCACATAATCCATATAAAAGAAATGGATATCATTTCATAATAAGCGAAGTGAAACCATGTAAATCATAGAGACATGATAATTGAAACATACACATATAAAATAATTTCATCTTAGATGAAAAATGGTTTTGATAAAACACATCAAATGAATTCTTGAGGAAAACATCTTTTCTTCTTCAAAATCAATTTCTTTTCACAAAACATCAGGCAATTTTAAAAGAAAAATATTTTGTTGAAAATAGTCCTGAAATATTTTGGATGAAGCTTCATGAAAATAAGGATTTATGAAACCGTAAAAATCCGTTCGTGCCGTATAAGTTAAAAAAATATTCTTCTCGTACTTTTTCCGGAAAAGTCAAAAAGTACCTTATAAAAGAAAGATTCCATACATACCATGTAGTAAAAGTCAAAATGGGTAAAAAGGACATTAAACGTACATGAAACCATTATTAGGAAACATGGACATGGATGAGAACAATAACCCCAGTAAATACTTACATATAAGAAATCTCATATAGAAAACAATTGAGATTGCAACATTATCCCTTACCTTAGGTCTGATATGCTTCGTACGTATCCAAACCTCCTATATAATGATTTAAATAATTTCATTGACTTATTACAGAATCATATTCATTTTTATGATATCATATATGGTTCACTTATGACTTTATATTACTTTTTCTTTTGTAAGTTCCATGTTAAAGTAGCGTTTTGGGTAAAATCGTTTTATTTATTGTACATGTTTGGACTGTTGTTCTTGATATTATTACTTATAACCAGATTTACTTAATTCCAGAAAGTAAAACATGATTTATAAATATTCATCATATATATATATATATGATAGATCAATAAATGAAATGAAATACAACATTCATGGAGACGGTACGTCATACGTACGCATTAACACTGTTTTCGTTTCCTTATTGAATTGAATGGAATTAGGTAGATGACATACATATATATATACATAAATCCAGTATAATTATTATGTCATATATTTCATGAATACTTATTATATATAATTTATAATCATTAATGAATGGTTAACATTGAGAATGAATCTCATCGTGTCGTGGAGATAGGGTTGTAATATCATCAACCAATAAAATTTAGACATGTTATAAATTTATTTTAAACATTATCAACTTGATTTATCCTTATTTATCAATTTAATTTTATTTGTGGTAAGAATATTCTAAATTTTAAATTATTATAAATAATTACATATGTGTGGTTAATTTTTTATAATTTGACACTTTATGACATTGTAGACCATATAAATTTAAATTTATAATTTTTAAATATTTTTTTGATTTTTGAAAAATTTTATAATATGTTATTTTTATAAAATAACAATAGTTTCAATTTTGACACTATTCATTTATTTGAGTTTAAATAACAATATATAGAATATATGTTCGAACTAAAAGTTTTAATAGATTCATATCATGTCATATTTATCTAGAAAATTAGTGGAGCACATTAAATAGTTCATATAATATTTATTTTAATATTTTTAAAACCATATATTTGATATTTCTCTTAATAAAATAATTTCAACATCACTATTATGTCACCTTTAATGGTAATTATTTAGTCCCTAAAAATTATAAATAAATTTATATGATGTAGATAATTTTATTAGATTTCTGGACACTATTTATATCAGAAGTTTCATGAAGTTTATCACTAAACTAAAATTATTATACTTATAAGATTTAAGAAAGTGACATGTTGTCATTTTCTTTGGTTTTAATAATAATTAAATTATTTTCATAGAACAAAGTCCATTAAATGAATATAATCAGACCCTTAGGTGATATGAGTCTACTTTTAGTCATCCATTAAGATTTTGGTAGGTGTTATGGTAATTTTATAACTTATATTTATCCTTAATTACCCGATTTACCTTTAACTGTGGTAAATAAAATTTACTGTAGTTACTATTCATAATGCCCAAAAATAAAAGGTAGACTATTAAAATAATTTGGACCCACTGATTCCAAATATGGAATCCATTTTTCCAAATTCAATACACAAAAGTTTCAGAAATTGAATTAAAATTAATCCAGTTGTCGAAAGAAAACGGGTTTTTGTTTAAAACATTTCAAAATATTGAATTGATTTAACCAACGAATTCAAGGTAAAATCAGTGCTAATGAAATAAATTATATTAAATGGTAAAAATATATTCTATTTATAATTTAAAACTATTCAATATTATAATTTAACCATATAAATTATCACAATGAAAAAAAGTTATTTTTAATTAAAATATAGCGTGTTTTTACTATTCATTAAAATATGAAAGTTATCAGAAAAATATCAAAACTTTATCCAACATAAATTTTTATATCCTAATTCAAATGAAGAAGTTTATTTTGTAAAATTGGACTTATAAACATGTCAAAAACTATATTTTATGTGGGTGCGCCATCAAAAGGCGGCAAAACTGCATTTTTTGAAAAATACTTATTTTACCCGAAAAAATTATTTAGTTCTCATACCATGTTCTAGAAAATGTGTAAGATGAATAATAATGTTATAAAACTCAAAATGTAGTTAATACTATTCATAATGTCTATTTCATGATAATATTATAACCATATATTGTTTTTTAGTTAAACCCGGTATTGTGTACAACACACACTATCGAGGAAGGTCACGATTGCGTGTAATGCAAGCCAAGTCAGGGTTGTGTGTAGTGCAAGACTTCTTTGTTGTTTTTTATAATATAATCCAACCATATTTCATTTATACATTGAATATATATATATATATATACACTCAATGTTGCATAGAATGACTATTATAAAACGAACTTGAAATTGTGTGTGACACAATCTAAGAATAGTGTTGCATATACTTCAAGCTAATACAGTGTGGTGAATAGCACAATATAATATTGTTGTAGCATAAAACGCATGACATCAAATAAATTAAAAAGAATACTTATCATAAAATATCGGGTTTTTACATTCTACCCCCCTTAAAATGAATTTCACCCTCGAAATTCGTCGGGGTTATACATGGTTTTCTACTTGAAAGTTTCTTTAATTGAAACCCACATCGTAAAATGAAATACCAAAACTTTACTTTAAAAACTAAAGTATGAAACGTAATGGTTACCCAAATAAACTAATCACTGGGTTTCCACATAGGAGAACATATGTCAAAATATGGATATGGAATAGAAATCTAACCATCATGTTCTGATGGAGAGTGGTAGAGAACGTGGCTATGAAAAATCCAACAATCACAAATCCATATATTTGTGATGATCTAAGGTACCATCTGATTCATCGGATATAAGGGCACTAGGACAAATTTTTTGGTTTTCAAGATCATTTCCCTAAATTTGATGAAATAAAAAAAATACTTACATGATTTTGGTACAATTTCACTGTTGTTCGTGAATTGAACAATTTCCACTTCATCTCTTAAAGAAATGATGTTGAATTTGTTATTCATGAAGCGTTAGCAGATCATGTGATTGAATGATGGGTCATTCCATCTGTTTCAAGCAAAAGGTTAGAAAAAGTTATAAGTCCATCTTATGGTGAGATTAATCGAATATGGTTCCAAAAATGGACTTATACTTTATTTATCATACCGCTTAATAAAATAAAACTTCTTTCCACTAACCAGGGACTTCCTATAGGCTAGTGGTAGGCAATAAAGGCCTATCTCACTTCAGTTGTGGGTTCAATTTCCACAGCCTTGTTCGACGCGATGGGTTGTCTCCCGTCTTGCAGGTTGTCCCTTTTCTAATACTACATTATAATAACATTCCTGCAATAATATCGAAAAAAATTCCTAGCCTAAAACAATATTATCTGATGTCTGACTTAACCCTTTCCAATCTTTAGACTTATCCAAAATACATCTGTCCAATATCATAGTGTACAGAAAATGATTACTGCAAAGGTCACATAACAAGAACATGAATAACATCATTTTATCATACGATATATCTTGTTGGTCACATTCCAAACATGTGAATTTCTTAATCATGTGTTCCCTTGAAACCAAAATTACCATAGAACCTTATTGAAAACATAAATGCTATCAAAAGTTAACCCTTTCCACATACCAAAATCCCAAAATTTCTAAATACTCAAACCATGATATAACTTTTTACTTTTATCAGTCATGAGCTCATTTCATTTTCTCTTTATCCCTTCATTATGTGCTTATCATCTTCTTTCGGAAAAAAATTCAATCACTTTTCATGGTTACCGGTACTATATTCTTATAGAAAACCACAATGGACCAATACATAAATATTCCAATATTCCACGATACTATATACAACATTATTTTGGAATCCCATTATATAAACACTTAATCAGTCCACCACATCGTTGTCATATTCAACATTGCCAATAGTGATTGCATGTGACATCCCTTTGTCCTTTTCCTTAAGTGGTTGCTCATATCGATCACCATTAACCCTTGGATTAGGGCATTGATTAGCATAATGCCCCATTTCATTGCACTTGATGCATTGAAGTGTTGGTGGTGCGTTCTGTGTAGTCTTTTCTTTATCATTAGTAACCCTTTTTCCATTACTTCAACACTCAGCTTCTCGATGACCTTCTTTTCCACATTTAAAACATTTTCTAGTCCCTTTAAGACAATCTCCACCATGCTTCTTTCCACACTTTGATCATAAAGAAACGTTCATCTTCTTTTCACCATTATTCTAAGATTTCTCCTTGAACTCCATCTTTCGTTTCTTGTCAAAACCACGAGATGGATATGTAAGACCAGCTTCCATTTGTACCTTGATAGCACAGCGCACAATTTTTTCATAGCTACTGAAGTCTCTTATAGCTAATGCCCTTAGAAGACTTGGTTTTAAGCCACTGAAGAATCGATCAACTTTACTTTATGGTTGGATGATAAAGCCAGATGCATACCTTTCAAGCCTTGTAAAATTCTCTTCGTATATACCAACAGATTCATCATCCTTTTTCTTTAGTTCAAGAAACTCCTTCTCCATCTTTGTTCGAAGAATATGAGGGAGTTACTTATTGGAAAATAAGTTCTTGAACTCGTCTCATTCCATGGACTAAATTTCATCTCTTTGCCTCGTATTCTTGATAAGATTCCACCATTGATGAGCATCACCTTCCAAACGATATACTACTAAGATGACTTTATCATGCTCAGAACATTGAATAACTGGAAATATCTTTTTAGTGGTGCTTATCCATTATTCAGCAACAAGTGGATCAGAAGACCCACTGAAAAAAGGTGGGTGTTTCCTCGTGAAGGAATCAATAGAATATTGTTCCCTTCTCTGCTCATTTGGAAGTCCAGAATGATTCATATCTTGTGTAAGTATAGCAATCAGATTTTGAACTCCATATCCCATAACATTGGTTTCTTCAGGAGTAAAATCATTGCATTGTCCATTACATTGATCAACATGATTCCTTTGGGTTCCATCCATCGTCTAAAACCCAAAAAGAATAGTGTGAGAGGCAAAAATCATGCTAGGGAAAACAACATAATAAAGGGGGAGTACCTTCAATATCTAACATCTTATGTTTAATTCTAATATCTTTATCGTAATTCTATGATTATAATCTATACTTATACTTAACCTTAGGGACATCCCTAGACATGCCTTAGAAATATCTCTAGGGATCTCACTAAAGTTCTCGCATCCTAGTTTCCAAAGGTTGACTAAACCTTTCCTTTAATACTAACTGTAGAGACCCGAAGCTTGATGTACAGGGACATTACATTACTTTTGCAGAATACTTAATACATAATAATAACCAACACTCAAGGACCGTAATAGTTTAGTGTCTTTGGAAACATGGAATATAAACTTCTAATCATGTTGAAAGATCTTCAACAACTCCCATAACGATCTTCCCCTTTTTGTTTCCTTACCTAAAACCTTTCTTTATTTTCTGGGGAAAATAAAACATAAAAAGGGTGAGCTCAAATGCTCAGTAAGGGAAAACATAGAGAACATAAAACAATCCATAAACATTTGAAAGAAAAAACATGAACATGAAATTTAAACATCAAAATCTTGAGCAAAGACATAAATCGTGGAAGTACTTAAGGAATATATCATAATGGAACATCAACCATGAAAAAATATAATTGGAATAAAACAAGTAATTGTGGAAACCATTCATCACATGTTATTATTTCCATAGTATCCAAGGCATTGCTGCCAAGAACATCTTAGTGGACAAAGTCCCTTTCTGAATCGAGTTCACTCCTCGTTTCAGTCCTGTTACACTGAACCGGATTAACTTACCATTCCAGCCATGTCTATGTCATGAGATATAAATCTTTACCCAATGCATTGGAGGGAGATATAGGTCCCACCCATCTCATAATGAAATCATTCTTACTTGTTCCATAAAATAAACATACATCATTCATAATAACCCAATAAATAAAATGGGTTTCATAAACATCATCCCATCATCACATAATCAATATAAAATAAATGGATATCATTTCATAATAAGAAAAGTGAAACCATGTAAATAATAGATACATGATACTTGAAACATACACATATGAAATAATGTCATCTTAGATGAAAAGTGGTTTTGATAAAACACTTGAAATGAATTCTTGAGGAAAATATCCTTTCTTCTTCAAAATCAATTTTTTTTCAAAAAACATCAGGCAATTTTAAAAGAAAAATATTTTGTTGAAAATAGTCATGAAATATTTTGGAGGAAGCTTCATGAAAATAAGGATTTATAAAACTTTAAAAATCCATTCGTGCCGTATAAGTTAAAAAAACATTCTTCTTGTACTTTTTAAGGAAAAGTCAAAAAGTACCTTGTAAAAGAAAGATTCCATACATACCATGTAGTAAAAGTAAAAAATGGGTAAAAATGACATTAAAAGTACATGAAACCATTTTTAGGAAACATGGACATGGATTAGAACAATAGCCCCAATAAATATTTACGTATAAGCAATCTCGGATAGAAAACAATTGAGATTGCAACATTATCCCTTACCTTAGGTCTGATATGCTTCGTATTTATCCAGACCTCCTGTATAATGATTTAAATAATTTAATTGACTTATTAAAGAATCATATTTATTATTATGATATCATATATGGTTCACTTGTGACTTTATATTACCCGTTCTTTTGTATGTTCCATGTTAAAGTAGCGTTTTGGGTAAAATCGTTTTATTTATCATACTTGTTTGAACTTGTTGTTCTTGATATTATTACTTATATCCTGATTTACTTAATTATAGAATGTAAAACATGATTTATATATAGTCAGAATATACATATATATATATATATATATGATAGATCGATAAATGGAATGAAATACACCATTCATGGAGATGGTAGGTCGTACGTACGCATGAACGTTGTTTTCGTTTCCTTATTGAATTGAATGGAATTAAGTAGATGACATACATATATATATATATACATAAATCCAGTATCATTATTATGTCATATATTTCATGATTACTTATTATATATACATTATAATCATTAATGAATGGTTAACAAGGAGAATGAATCTCATCGCGTCATGGAGACGGTAGTCCGTACGTTCGCACGATCGATTATATCATTCCCATGAATGTGGAATTGTATTTAAGTGTATGTATAATATTTCAGAATAAATATCACTTTACAATAATCATATATAGTTATCTACTTACACCATTATACCCTTCCAAGTAAGGTGGTGGTCGAAAATAGATTACACCACGGCGTGGAGATGGTATTCTGTACGTACGCACGCGCGATGATTTCGTTTTCCGTAGGATGGATAGATGGTGAAATAGGGTTGTTTCGTACTTATAATAACATATCAGTATATGATTGACACTGATGTTATTACTTCATAATGAAACAACTAAATAAGAAGAAATAGAAGAAGTAATAAAGTTGAAAGAATCGGTAACGGACATCACCGCTTCTTTGAAGCGCCTCTTCTTAACCTCCTCTTAGGGCACTAAAGATGGTCTTTTAAGAAGACCAGAACCTCTAGGATGTTTCAATGGAAGTGGAGAAGAGAAATTGTCAGGGGTTGTCCTAGCTTGAAGGCTCAAATTGGTGTGACTAGGAGAGGAAGGAGGTTCCCTTTTATAAGGGAGGAGAGGGGCACCTTTGGAAATATAAGAAATATTAGTTTATATTAAATCCCATCCCCACTTAAAAACTTCCAAAATGACTCATATCCAAATATTAGATGAGATAGGGTTCTAATATCATCAAAAAATAAAACTTATACATGTTAGGAATTTATTTTAAACATTATCAACTTGATTTATCCTTATTTATCAATTTAATTTTATTTGTGGTAATAATTTTATAAATTTTAAATTATTATAAATAATTACATATGTGTTATGAATTTTCCATAATTTGTCACTTTATGACATTTTAGACCATATAAATTTAAATTTATAATTTTTAAATATTTTTTTGATTTTTAAACAATTTTATAATATGTTATTTTTATAAAATAACAATAGTGTCAATTTTGACACTATTCATTTATTTAAATTTAAATAAACAATATAAAGAAGATATGTTCGAACTAAAAGATTTAATAGATTAATAACATGTCATATGTATCTAGAAAATTAGTGGATCACATTAAATAGTTCATATAATATTTATTTTAATATTTTCAAAACCATTTATTTGATATTTCTCTTAATAAAATAATTTCAACATCACTATTATGTCACCTTTAATGGTAATTATTTAATCCCTAAAAATTATAAATAAATTTATATGATTTAGATAATTTTATTATATTTTTGTAAAATATTTATATCCGAAGTTTCATTAATTTTATCACTAAACTAAAATTATTATACTTATAAGATTTATGAAAGTGACATGTTCTCACTTTCTTTGGTTTTAATAATAATTAAATTATTTTCAGGGAACAAATTACATTAAATGAATCTAATCCAACCCTTAGGTGATATGGGTCGACTTTTAGTAATCCAATAGGATTTTGGTAGGTGTTAAGGTAATTTTATAATCTTATATTTACCCTTAATTACACAATTTACCTTAAACTATGGTAAATAAAATTTACCGTAGTTACTATTCATAATGCCCAAAAATAAAAAGTAGCATATTAACTTAATTTGGACCCACTGATTCCAAATATGGAATCAATTTTTCCAAATTCAATACACAAAAGTTGCATAAATTAAATTAAAATTAATCCCGTTGTTGAAAGAAAATGAGTTTTTGTTTAAAACATTGCAAAAGATTGAATTGATTTAACCTATGAATTCAAGGTAAAATCAATGCTAATGACATAAATTATATTAAATGGTAAAAATATATTCTATTTATACTTTAAAACCATTAAATATTATAATTTAACCATATTAATTCTTACGATGAAAAAAAGTTGTTTTTAATTAAAATATAGTGTGTTTTTACTATTCATTAAAATATGAAAGTTATCAGAAAAATATCAAAACTATATCCAATGTAAATTTTTATATCCTGATTCAAAAGAATAAGTTTATTTTTTAAAATTGAACTTATAAACATGTCAAAAACTAGATTTAATGTGGGTGCGCCATCAAAAGGCGGCAAAACTTCATTTTTTGAAAAATACTTATTTTACCCGAAAAAATTATTTTGTTCTCATACCATGTTCTAGAAAATGTTTAGGATGAATAATAATGTTATAAAATTCCGAATATAGTTAATACTATTCATAACGGCTAGTTCGTGATAATATTATAACCATATATCGTTGTTTAGTGAAACCCGGTATTGCGTACAACACACACTATCGAGGAAGGTCGTGATTGCGTGTAATGCAAGCCAAGTCAGGGTTGCGTGTAGTTTAAGACTTCTTTGTTGTTTTGTATAATATAATCCAACCATATTTTATTTATACATTGAATATATAAATATATATACACTCATTGTTGCGTAGAATGACTATTATAAAATGAACTTGAAATTGTGTGTAACACAATCTAAGAATAGTGTTGCGTATACTTCAAGCTAATACAGTGTGGCGTATAGCACAAGATAATCATGTTGTAGCATAAAACACATGACATAAAATAAATTAAAAAGAATACTTATCATAAAATATCGGGTTGTTACATGTATTCTTTCGCTACCTGCTTTAAATTTTACCTATGCCAATGGGCCTAGTAAGCATAGTTTGACTTTTATTAGGATTATTATAAATAACCCTACAAAAATTGAATCTTTTAATTTCTCAATATTACCTAAATAATACAAAATTTTTGTTTAGTGAGCTGGAACATGACTTTTATTCAGAGTTCCTTTGTCTTTTGTGGGCAGTTTAAAGTCATGCACGTTGGACATAAAGAGGATAATGTTTAAGATTGAAATAACTTTGACCGAAATGGATTAGAATTGACTCAATTCTTTGACAATTTATCTGAAAACATATTACCATACTCAAGTATGAGGGAAAATATGTAAACTATGACTTAAGAATATTTGAATCTGAGGAATGATATTAAAAATAGCTAAAAGGCAATAGAAGAAGTAGTTCCCAAGAATGAAGTTACCATTATTTAACAAACCCGTTAGGGGGTTGAATTATGCAGGGCCACCTAAAGTAATTGGCTGCATAGTCAAATAAATAGAATCTTTTGGCTGAAAAGTCCGTTATGTAGACTACTTATGCAAGGACACTTAAGGGAATGTGCTGCATAGTCAGGAAAAAGAACTCTCAAAAATTTACATTCCTAGTGTTAAAAAGCCAGAGAAAGTTTATGGAGATTAACATTTTCCAAAGTATAGAGTTTTTTGTAGGGAAAGAGGTACTTGAATATGGAGAAGATATTTCCAAACAAGATTATCGAAGAACTGGATGGATATCACTCCTACGAAGGTCTGACCCAAACATAGGGAAGGAGAATATAAACCATAGACTTGAATACTTTCAGATCATGAAAAAGGATATGGGAGAAATATGTTAACGATGGATATTTTTGTGGATCCCTACATATTATCAAGACAAATAAAGACAAAAGAGGGTTTCCTCCTAAGAATGAAGTTACCACTATTTAAAAAACCCCTTACGGGGTTGAATTATGTAGGGACACCTTAGGGAATTGACTTCATAGTCAAATAATAGCATCTTTTGGCTGACAGGTCTGTTATGTAGATTGTTTATGAAAGGCCGCCTAAGGGAACGTGCTGCATGGTCAGGAAAAAGAACTTTCAGAATTTCAGGCCTTTTGTGATTAGAATTTAAGAAAAGGGTTATGAAGATCTGAAAATATTTAAGGTTAGGATTATGACACATAAAGATGGGTATTGTCCAATGTATGCAGCGATACACAGATCAATGCTAACCATAATCATGTTGTGGCTGGGTCCTGAATGAAAATGTTGGACTTCACTACATATCCCATAAGGATGGGAATCAAGCCATACGTAGATCTTGAACTACAGTTTAACGTCATGTGGGACAAAAGTATTAGAGATCTTAGTTTAGGGTCATAGATCTTGGACCATTATAAGAAATACACAGTGTGTGTTTTCATGGGGACTTTTCAGCCAGGGGATTGAAAGAGGAATTTGGGGTTGGGCTCAAAAGACTTGGGGTTGGATTCAAGGGACACTCGAACGTTCCTACGTATCCCATAAGGATGGGAATCAAGCCCATGTAGTTCTAGAAATACCAACTGTACAAATTTGGTTTGTACAAGTGAAGGGTGAAATGAGGCTTTAGTGCAATGATGGTTTGACCCAAAATAAAAGGTTCGGGCATTGCCATGTATGCACGTAGTCTTTGGAATTAAACATGATTGAAAATCAATGTAAATAATGATTCCTTCTCAGGTGAGGGTATCAAAGAATGTTATAGTTTATTGTCATACTGGAAAAAAGTGTTGTATAGTTTAACGTCGTATAGCAAGGACGAAAGTGAATCAATGTAAAGATATTGATTCTAGGGGTGGTTTCACGAATCAACGTCGTATGAGATGGAGGTGAACTGATGTGAAGAGATTGGTTTTGGGCTTGAACCTTGGGAGGTTGCTTATGTACCCATCATGGAAGGCAAGGATCAAAGTCTGTGTAGTTCAATTAAAGAATTAATTATTGATCAAGTTGTCCTTGGGGACAATGACCTAAAAAAATAGTGTTGGGACTTACACACGGTTAGTATCCCAGAGAGAGTGTTATGGTTGAAGTTTTATCTAAGCTCACGTGAGTCATACTTGGTGTGAGAAATAAGAGGTAGCAACAACCCTAACGATGCACAGTTTAATGTCATGTAGGACATATGAAGGGACTATGCAGTTTAAAGTCTTGCAGTTAAGACTATTGGTGCTGCACAATTTAATTTCATGTAGTAGGGACAAAGTACAGTTTAATGTCATGTAGGACGTATTAAAGGACTTTCTGTACAGTTTAGCATCATGTAATTAGGACGATGGGGACAATAATGTAATGTTGGACAAAAAGAGGACTGTGTAGTTTAATGTCATGTAGTGAGGACAAAAGAGTACACTATTTAATGTCATGTTGGACATATTAGGGACTTTTTCATAGTTTAACGTCATGTTGGATGAAAAAGGGATGATACAGTTTAGCGTCATGTTGGACGTAAGTGCCAATAGTTTAAGGTCGTATGCATGGACCATTGGTTATGGAGTTTAACATATTGCTGGACATAAGGGACTTCTATATAGTTTAACGTCATATATCAAGGACGATGAAGGGGGGCCCAGTTTAACGTCATGTTGGACGAAAATGCGAATAGTTTAAGGTCATATACAATGACCCTGGATGGTGCAGTTTAACGTCATGTTGGACGTAAGGGACGTGAAAATAGTTTAAGTTCGTATTCATGGACCGTGGATTTATTTTTTGTTCATACAAAATAATTCTTCATAAATCTAGCATTGGTTGGAGTAGTGATGAGTTCTCCATCCGTTGAGATTAAAGAATAAGCTCCGTTGGAGTAGACCTTTTGTATTGAGTATGGTCCTTCCCATTTTGGACCAAGCTTGGGAGGTTTCTTTCATGGTATCATTGGAGTTTTGAGAACTAATACCAATTCTACCTAAGTAAATGAACGAAGACGAACTTTTTTGTTGAAAGCTCATTCTATTCAATTCTGATAGACTTCCAAGTGGTGCAGTGTGCACAATCTTTTCTAATCTAACCATTCCAATTCATTCAATCACTTTTGAGATTTCTCATCTGTAGATGACTGATCAAAAATGGCTACTCTGAGCGAGGGTAATTGAACCTGAATTGGAAAGACTACTTCCGTTCCATATACCAATGAGTATGGAGTTGACCGCGTTGCAGTGCGGGTGGTGGTATGATAAGCCCATAAAGCATGAAAGAGTTTATCATGCCATGACTTCTTATCTTTATCCACCATATTTTGCAGTATATTTGAAAGAGTCTTTTTGAAGGCTTCTATCTGGCCATTGGCCGCTGCATGATACCGAGATGAACGGTTGGATTTGATGTTGTATTCTTGATATAACTTCTTCACCTCGGATTAACAGAAGTTGGTGCCATTTTCCATCAATATGGTATGAGGGACACCAAATCTGGTGATGATGTTAGACTTGATGAAGATAACAATGCATTTAGAACTGACTCCCTTAAGAGGTATTGCATCTTCCCATTTGGAAAAGAAATCAGTAGCAGTAAGAATATACTTAAACTGCTTTTCCATAACTGAAGAAAATGGCCACGAGTATTTAGTTGTATGAAGCAACTATGGAGGTTGATGAATGAAGTTGGCAAGTACTTGGCATGAAAGACACTTCTTTGTGAAATCAACACAATCTTGTATCATTGAAGGCCAAAATTATCCAAGCCTTCGAATCTGATCAGACAGTCTATGTCCAGAGTGGTGGGCACCACAGACTCCTGCATGCACTTCTTTCATGATAGCCATTGTCTCTTCACCATCAATGAATATGAAGAGAACTCCATCAAAACCACGTTTGTAGAGAATTTTCTCTAGGTGATCTAGGCTATCATAAAGAGTAAAATTGACCACACATCGCCGAATTTGTTATTTCTCGGATCTATCAGGTGGAAGTGTTCCATTTTGAAGGTATTCCCTGATAGGTGACATCCATCCCGTAGTATGATCATGCGGTTCAGGAATGGGACTAATTTTATTAATTTCCTCTATTCTGATTCGAACATAAGGTAAAATTGCATGACGGTTGGAAATATTGAGGGTTGTCTCATCCTGATTTGGATCTGCCAGAGCTGTGGCTATATTAGCCAGTGCATCAGCTTGAGCATTTTGTGATTGCGGGACATAAGAAAATGTCGGTTCCGAAGGGAAATCCACCATTAACTCTCTAACATAATCATACTAAGGGATTAGTTCTTCTTTTCTGATGGCATAATCCCCATCGACTTGTTTGATTACCAGGTATGAATCACCTTTCGCCTTTAAGTGATTCACTTGTGCTTGAAGCACCAATTCCAAGCCTACGATGAGAGCTTGGTATTCGGCTTCATTATTGGTACCACCTTCCCACAATAAGAAGGAATAAGGTAACACTACCTTTTCTAGAGAAATGAGCACAATTCCTAAGACAACTTTGTTGAATTTAGGACTTTCTATTTTCTTCCTTGTTGGACTTCTGGAAGCACCATCAAAATACATTTCCCATACTTGAGGACTATCCTGGATAGAGAAGACTTACTCATCTGGGAGTTCAATATATGAAGATGTATCTTCTACATAAGGATGTTCATCAAGGAAATCAGCCAGATCTTGGCCCTTTATTTCCTTTTGAGACACATACTGAATGTTGAATTGCTGCAAAATAACTGCCCACCTTTCCAGAAATCCTATAAGCATTGGATGACTAAGAATGAATTTGAGCGGGTTATTGCGAGATACCAATTGGACCTCATGATGTTGCAGGTAGTGTCTCAACTTTTGAACTGCAAATATTAATTCCAAGTAGCACTTCTCAATATTTGAATACCGGGTTTCTGCTTCAAGCATAGTCTGAATGAGATAGTATAGGTTGTTTTCACTCCTAGCATCATTCTTCTGAGCAAGAAAGGCACCCAATGATCATTCTAAAGTTTTCACATAGAGGATAAGTGGTCTTCCTTCATCAGGTGGCATGAGTACTGGTGGACTGAAGAGGTATTTCTTGAGAATATCGAACACTTCTTGACATTCTTCAGTCCACTGGTAAGTGACTCCCTTCTTCATCAATTTGGTGAAGGGTAAACTTTTTCCTGCCAAATTGGAAATGAAACACCGAATATAAGCTAAGTGTCCTTGAATTCCTCTTAATTCGTTCAAATTTTGAGGAGGTGACATACCAAGGATTGACTTTGTCTTCTCAAGATCGACTTCAATACCACGATGGCGTACAACAAAGCTGAGAAATTTTCCTAAGGTTACCCCAAAAGCACATTTTAAGGGGTTCATCTTTAAATTATGTTGTCGAAGCTTGCGGAATATGACTTCCAAACCAGCCAAGTGATTAGAACGTTTTTTGGATTTGACCACCAAATCATCCACATAGCATTCAACAAACATCCCTAAAAAGGGTTTGAAGATATGATGCATGGCACGCTGATATGTTGCGCTTGAATTCTTTAAGCCAAAGGGTATTACCTTATAGAAAAACACACCCTGAGGGGATCTGAAGGCTATGTATTCCTCGTCTTATGGGGCCATTTGGATTTGATTATATCCGTAATATCCATCCATGAAGGAAAGTGCTTCATAGCCAAGTTTTGCATCAATTAAAAGTTCTATAATCGGAACTGGGAAATCATCCTTAGGACAATGCCAATTAAGATCTCTGAAATTGATACAAACTCTAATTTTTCCGTTCTTCTTCTTTACAGGGACAATATTAGCCAACCACTTGGGATATTGAACTTCTTTGAAAAAGTTAGCTTTGATAAGATTATCCACTTCAGCTTCAATTTTGGAAGCATAAGGTGGGTTTGTTCTTCTCGCGGCTTGCTTAAATCCTTGATGTTCTTCTGGTAAACCCAAATGATGAGTAGAAACATCAGGATCAAGCCCGGGCATCTCTGTATAGTTCCAAGAAAATATATCTTGATTTTTCTTTAAAAAGGAAATATACTTCTCTTGTTCTTCAAGAGTCATGGCCGCACTGATTAAAGTGGGGCATGGATCGTATTTTGTACCCAGATTTATTTCTCTGAGTTCATCCACGGTGGTAGAGATACCCTCTTCAAATGCTGGAGCAGCATCTCTGAGATCTTCCTCTTCTTCTTCAACATGTGTTATTTATTCGGTTTATACTTGCATAGTAGATGATAAAGCAGAATTTCCATGATCAGAAGAGATGTTAAAATTTGAACATCTTGAAGAATAAGCTTCCATTTCTGACCCGATTGATGATGAAGGGTCTTCCTTGGGAAATAAAGAGGAGATGATGGATTGAGAATCGACATCATTTTTCACCTCCGATGTTTCTATAGCTTCTTCAGGCCTGATTGGCGAAGTATAGACTTGTTGGATTTCAGCAGATGAAATAAAGACGTCACTATTCGGGCTTTCATCACTGCTTGGTGGGTCACCAACTTCTCCCATGTTGTCTGGATCGATTGTCGTAATTGACATTATGGGTCTTTCCATAAGAGTATTTTGATTTGGGTCTACCTTGTCAATTTGATTGATAGTAAACACATAATCTATACTCACATGTGTAAATGGATTTGCTGGAATTTTCTCCAAACCATATGGAGCATTAACTTTGGTAATCTCCTTTGTTGTGGATTTCTCCCTTCCATTCATGTGATAGAATTATGCCTCAATGTATTTAGATTCACATGTCTTGAATGGGGCCTTATCAACATACAATGTTCCAACTTGACCATCAAAACAATATTTGATACATTGATGGTATGATGAAGGGATAGCCACATGTTGATGTAGCCAGGGTATTCCAAGCAAGATGTTGAAGGCTGAGTCTGGATCAACAACCATGAAATCTGAATTGGATACAAGATCTCCAAACTGAGTTCTAAGTGTAACTTCGCCCAGTGGTTCTTGTTCATTTTTATCATATCCTTTTAACATCATGGTAGAATGAGATAAATCAGATTATGTAAGGCCCAATCGATGAAGTGTACGAATGGGCATGAGGTTGAATCCTGAACCATTATCAATAAAAGCTCTTCGAAAGTCTACTACATTGACCTTGCCAGATAAGTACAAAGGTCTAATATGTCCATGCATGACATCATCTTCATCTTCATCAGTAAAAGATAATATTTCATGGCATTCTGCAGGATTATTCTCTATGTGATAAACTTCAGCTACAGTAATTTCAGTTTCAAACTCTTGAGTACTTGACAAAGCCTCAACGAGTGCTTCTCAAAGATCCTTTGATAAATTCAAGGAATCTAGAATTGATAACTTGGCCGGTACTTGGGCCAGGTGTTTCAATATATCATACTTTTGATCCAAAGGTATGTGTTTCCCAACAAGAACATGTGGTTTATCAGGTGTCTTGGAAGTTGATGCTTTGGCAGTTGATGCATCTTGTATCGGGATAGGAGTTGGCAATATTACTGGCTTTGGATGATTAGACTTATTAGATCCATTTACTTGCTGAGAGGAAGAAGATGGAACCTTCAACCGGTCTTCCAGAATAACTATTCCAGGACTGAATTTTCTATTGGTGGAAGAACTTTCTTGTTCTTGTTGAGCTCGCTGAAGGGCTCTGCCACGAGTTTCTGCTGCATACACAGTTGTAGCAGCGATAGAATTGGAATAGTGGCTTCTGAATGATATATGTCTTCCTCTGTATCCTGAGCCTTTGGAACTTCCTCTGATTCCTCTATTTGATATAGGGAATTTGGTCTCATCAAAATCGAAACTGCAACTGGCATATGGATCTATTAATTGAATCATATTAACAGAACCAAAAATCAACTCTTCGTCCGATGAAGACTCTGCTTGATTAACATGTTTAGGATGGGCCGTTTGGTGGGAAGGTGCCCGTTGCTTCGAAGTAGACGGCATGAAATCTGCTAGAGTCAAAGGCAACTTAGGCTTTGACAAATACTCATCTTATTCTGATTGTTCCTCCTTCTTCGAATTGTGCCATTTCTTTGAGGATTTTTTCTCTGATGAAGAGGGTTTTTCTGCGGCATTCATGGAAGAAGGCACAATTGGTTTCTTCAATTGTGTTCTCAAAATAGCATGAGTTCAGTTGATCATCTTTCTAACCATACAATCATCATATTTTTGTTCATTTTTTCTTTTAACTTCTTGCCACTCGCCTTCCTCCTCTGGAACTGTAGCAGTAACACATGCTACCTGGGCTGAAGAGCCTTTTAGTTTGAATTGTCCCGAGTCGACCATCTTTTGCAGGAGTTCCTTGAAAACAAAACACTCTTGAATGGGATGCCCCAACATCTGGTGAAACGAGCAATAGTTGGAACGGTCTTCATCCCCTTCCTTGTTTGGCCTCTTGGGCCTTGGCAATTGAACCAAATTATTTTCCACAGCCGAATTGAAATAACCCGAAACTTGTTCATTTTGGAAAGAGTAAACTTTCCTTTTCAAATCCTCAAATTGTTTTTGTCTTTGATATCTTTGATAATTTTGACGAAATGGCCTCTATTTTTGATGCTCAAGAGGTGGATCCCTTCAGGAAGATGAAGTTTTTGAAGTAGAAGCAGGTACCGGTACTTGCTTAAGCATAACTGTAGTAGTCTCTGCTTTACCCATTCTCCTTCCTGGAGCTGATGGAATTACACGAGATTTAGCCTTAGTCTGTATAAGAGAATCTTCAATCTGTTGAGCGATTGAAGTAAGGTCTCGAAACCCTCCTGTGTATTTCATAGGGATCAACGGTGTGCGTAATTCATCACGCAGATTTTCCACACAGATTGGAAACAATTCCTTTTGAGGGAGTGCCAAGCCTAGGGAATATGTTAATCCCTTCCAGCGAGCAATGAAATCAGATACTCTTTCATTATCCCTTTTCTTGCAGTTTGTAAGATCAAAAACTATTTTATTTGGCAAAGTTGAGCTGAATTGAAGAATAAATCGTTGATAGAGATCTTCCCATCTGGTAATTGACCAGGATTTCAAGCTTGTGTACTAGACAAAGACTGACCCTTGAAAGGTTCACACGAAGAATCTGAGTTTCACTGCTTCTTGCTGCTCCGGAGTTCCCATTATAGGATAGTATCAAGACACGTAATGCATCAAATGCTATTCAGGATCACCTGATCCATTGAAAATAGGGAATACAAGGTTCCCAAAACATAATGGGGGAGAAATTGAATCTACCCATTCAGGGTAAGCTTTCTTTTCTGGTTGAACCTGCACACTCTTCCCTTCCATAGTCTCTAACCGAGCTGTTAATGACTCAATGGTAGTTATTAACTTTTAAGAAAAATCCGGTTGAACTTGGACTTGGGCAGGTGCAATGACTGGATTTTGTACAGATATGGCAGCTGGTACTGCAACTGATGGCAGCACTGCCAATTGTTGTTTCACTTGACCCCTAGGATTAGACCTGTGAGGGTGTACTGATAAAGAGGGATATTCTTGATCCATCTCAGTAGCTGCAACAAACTCCCTTGGCTGACTGACTCCAACACGCTTAGGAGGAAGACTACCTTGAAGTAGTTCTACGTTCAACCTCCTCAATTCTTCCATTTCTTCCTCTTGTTGTGCAAATCTTTACTCTAGTGAGAGCGATTGGCCTTCTCCAAAGGAAGTATATGTAACTTGATTCTTTCCATTCCCCTTGTTTGATCCATTTTAAAGAGGTGGAAGTGGGTTATTTAAAAGAACACCCAGATATTGGGTAAACCTTTGATTTCATGTATTCACACCTTCTTCATTTGTGTATGTGCATACAAATTCTTGAACAAGAACCTCTTCATTTGATCCCTCTGAGTGAGCCTCATCTAGTGGATCAGCAACAATGGCATTGATGACATTGATTGACGCATAACGCAATGTATCCCTTCTATCAGCATTTCTGTGATATTGTCTTCTTCTATTTTCTTGATGAGACATTGCCTTTTTTTGATTCAATCCCTCAGGAACTTCTTGACGAATCATAATTTGGAGGGAATCTCCTGATAATTTTCCTCTTCATTCCTCTTGTGGCTTCTTCCCCAATCGAGAGAAGACCAAATTTCGTTGAGGAGGGGATTGATGATTTGAAAAAGTCCCCAATCTGGTGGACTAGGATTGTTCTTGTCTTTGCTCAACTCCTCAAATCCTATTTGTTGATTCTGAGGGTTAGTTTAAAAGAGTGCCCAGTATGGAAAGCTGGGGTGGCTCTTGACATGCTTTGTCTGAGACTTTCGTAAAAGCTCTCATGATCTTATGGACCTTAGTCCTGAAATTAACTGGATGCATCAACCTGCATCCACTTTTATCACCCAGTTCCAAAGACCGTTGGATGATTTCTGATACTTCTATCACTTGGTGATGTGCTTTCTCCAAATGAGAGGCCTATTCAATATTCTCATTCGCTTGATGCAGGAGTAATTCAACAACTTGTTCTCTGTATGCTTGATTTTGAGAGGAACTAGTTGAAGCCTGTTCTTGGGCAAGCTTTTGATTACAAACAAAGCCCATTGACTTTGGCCAGCCATGGGAAATAACATTGCATGAGACCATTTTCGGACGGCTTTGCTAACTGGAGAGTACAGTGAAATGTAGTGCTCCACGAACACCCCATCCTCTGATATGAATACCAGATGGGGCATTATCAATTAATTGGCGCAATCTTCTTAGTGCACCAAGGCATGAACACTGAAGGGATCTCTGCTATTTTTCAGCCTTCGGATATCGAGAGACTGATAGAGATGCCAAATCAATCTAACGTTGTAACCCTTATATTATCTTAACATGATTTTCATATTCATCATAAGATAATACTTTCTTTTTCAACTGAAAAAGAGTTTTCCATATATTGAGACGAATATCATGAATTCCATCTTCTGTCAAAATCTCTAGAATGTCATACTGAGTGTCAGCCAGAGGCCAAAACATGATTGGCACTTCACCTTTCGCCATTTGTTTTCTCATGTTCAGCATTTCCTCTTTATCATTCAATGAATATTCTTCTACCTGATTTGACCAGAGCTGGTGCTTCCTTGTTGCTTCATCGGATTCAACAAGATTGGTAGAGAAATCACTGATCAAACTAGAAGATGCATGACTTAGGGGTGGTTCGGAGAATGACCTACACCCTCGGCTATCTTCCGATTGAGAAAGTATTTCACCTACTAGCGATAAAGAATCGTACATGACTGGTTTCGCATTTGCAAGTGCCTCCAGATAAGAGGGCTTTCTCGGCACTACATTTTCCACTAGGGCATTTTCCGGGCAATGTGCATCACTACTTCGGAGAGGATTTTCGCAGCGAAATTCATCATCATGGGGAGGACCACCATGGTGGGTTACAGCAAAAGATGAGATCTTTTTCTCCTTGGTCTTCTGACCACACAGAGGGTTCATGTGGCTCTCATCTGAAGATTAAACATCGAGATCAACCAAATTTTCATGAAGCAAGCCTTCATGAGGAAGTATCTGATGCAAACCTTTGGAATTAATGTTCCCACTATTGGGAGCTAAAAGAGCAGAATCTTGAGTTGCAACAGATAATTGTCTGAGTGCATCAAGAACTCCAACATCGAGTAAGGCCTTGTTATAGATTGGCTCTTGATTTCTTGAATGTGCTAGGAGGGTCTTCTTTTTAGATGCCTTCTTATTCAATTTAGCAGGTGTGTGTGCCTGCTTAGGAGAAATGATCAGGTTAGGCTGATTATCTCCACTCAAACCAGGTGTATGTGCCTAACTTAGTTGTCCGTATGATATGGGGGAGTACGCCCCACAACCCTCTTGGACTGGAACAGATGTGTGTGTCTGTTCCGGAGTGAACTTTTGATGTGTCACTCCACTGGAAGGGATATATTTTCATTTCTTTCCCTATGATGTTGCTAAAGCCGTTATAATATCCTGGCAGGCATCCAGAATATGAGCAGGGATTTGCTTCTGCTCTTTCACCATTGATAGAATATGCTTGGTGACTTCAGCTGCCGGAACGGGGATATACATCCATTCCGTGATTGGAGTATGTGTATGTGCCTGCTCATGTCCTCATTTTCCTGTCAGTGAATCCTGACAGTACTCAATTGTGGGGGCAGAGAGTTGAGTCTGCCTCATGTTTGTCACTGGAGCTTCCCGACTGACTTCCCTGTGTGCTACCAAGCGAGACTATTGGTAGGCTTGATCAATACTAGTAGGTGTATGTGCCTGCTGATTGCACTCCGCCAAAAATGGTTGAGGAACTTCCTTCAACACTGACAAACAAGTCTGCTGGAAGGATTGATGAGTGTAAGCAGGTGTATGTGCCTGTTTACCAGTGGTCAATACATTGGGTTGGAGGGATCCATCATATGTAGTCAGACGAGCCTGCTGACTGGATGATGATTTATAAACAGGTGTATGTTCCTACCTATAGTACTCCTCTAGAATTTCCTGGTAGGATTGGCATGATGCTGTCAGACGAGTCTGCTGGACAGCAGAATTAAAACGGATGGGTGTGTGTGCCCGCTCATTTTGTGCCACCAAGTTAGGTTGGTGGACTTCTTCGAAAATGGCAGAGATAAGAACCTGCTCACTGTTAACAGGTTGTCACCTCTGATGATTTGTCTTGCCTGTTCGGTTTCAAGGAACATGAGCTGAATGCCTGGATATGACACCCTCATCATATTGAGGGCACACTACTGCACGAGTCTGGTGGAGATTGTTGATAGGAGTCCTTTGGAAGAACTCATGTCTTCTTGAATTAAGGCCATGAGGGACCTTCTCATTCACCTCTCCAGAATAAGGGAGTGAATGGTGATTGCATTCCGGGGATAACGACCCAAAATGGTTGGAGACGGTGGTTAGCACCACCTGCTTCTTTATCACTGGTCGTTGTTGTCCGGATGACCAGGGTGAATTGTTCACTTGGAGGGCTTATCGGGAAGCCTCCAGAGTTGGAATAGTACCATTTTTACATTACTCCTTAACCAGCATATTTGATACCCAGCGTTGAAGACGTTGAGTAGGTGATTTCATCCTCAGAGCGGACAAAGATCCAGCAGGAGTAGCAGTAGTGGCATTCACAACAGCAGTATTCACAGGTGTGAACTTGAGAGCAGCCATTTCTTAGAATGCAGAAAATCATAGAAAAGAGTGTCTGTTTGATATAACAGACGTAATCAAGATAAATTCATCCACTACATCTTTTGGATGAGAACATATATCAATGATTGTTTTTGTGTTGGCCCTCTCATTGAGTTTTAAATAGGGTCCTAAAAAATTAGTAAAACATCATTTTCACTTGATTAAGGATTCACGTCGGGTTCACCATTTTTTGTTTCCTCTGGAATGGGGATGATCTCATTGATTTAAGATTCAAACATTCTAAGCGGTTTCTAACAGGTTTTTTCGTAGAACCGGAAACAACGAATGATTTCATATCCATTTGAACCTACTTTCCAAAGGCAGGCGCTCATTAGTTGTGGACTGATGGGGATTAGGAATTTGCATTGGTTGAGAGGATGGGAGGTTGGACTCATCACACCTTTTTGAGGGGAATTATTGTCTACTTCGGGACTCTCTTTAGAGATTTAAGTTATGTTAGTGAATCCTTATTACATTACCAAGTATAAAAGGAGTTTTCATTTAGATCTGACAATCAATGATTGATATGTAGGAAAGTTTGAGAATCTTTTATATGTATTCGAGGTTCTTCATTGATAGAGAATCATCTGTATTTGTTAGAGATTCTTAGTAAATGTTATCCTTTGATACATAAAAGTCTCTTGGTCATTATGATGACTATACTGGTTTTAAATCCACTCAGTGGGGCACTTGAAGTTTATTGTCATTCAGAAGGACATGGATTATTTCAAAGTTGGGATTGTACCTGCAGATGGGATGCCTACATATCCTTAGTTTTGTAAAAGGAATCATAACCCACGTAGTTCAAGGAATGGAGTATTATGTTTATGATTGATGGCTCAAATAAAGATTTCATAATTACTTTTATGCTCTAAGCTCACGTGATTCATGCTCGGTGTGAGAAACAAGAGGTATTGGTAAAACCAGAAAATTTTTCCATAAAAGATGCAATCATAATAAATGATGTGGGGCTTATGTATGTATGACTGCCCAAATAGATGAAGATTAAGATTTACTTCAGGGAAGAAATCCAGTAACAGGGTCTATAAATATTTATGTACTTTATGGAGATTTGGATACTCTAATTTGGGGCATATTCCTAAGGAAGATGCCCAAGTTAGGAGGGAACTTATGATTGGGTTTTTCTCCTGAGAAGGAATCCCAAATCAAAAGTAAATTAGGACTAGTTAATATAAATTAAGACTGGGGATTACTCCTGAGAAGGAGGCCCAGGTTAAAGGACTTTGAGAAATTAAGGGACTTGGGGCTTATTCCTAAGGAGGATTCTCATATTTGAGACTGGGGCTTACTCCTAAAAAGGAAGCCCGGGTTAAGAGAATTATGGTTGGGGATTACTCTTGAGGAAGATGTCCAGATTAATGAGGACTTGGGGCTTACTCATAAGGAGGATGCCCAGGTTAAAGGAATTATGGTTGGGGCTTACTCTTGAGGAGGATTCCCAGAGTTGGGGACTTAGAACTAGGGCTTAATCCTTAAAAGGAGGCCCAATATTAATGAGAATTTGGAATTAGGGATTATTCCTAAAAAGGAGGCCCAATTAAGAGAATTATGACTGGGGATTACTCCTAAAAAGGAGGCCCAATTAAGGATTCTCTCATCTTAAAGGATGAGGTTGAATGAATGAACTCTCTAACTTTAGTGACATAAAGATATGTGAATCACTAAGTTTTTAAGAGATGTTCCACAGAATTACTTTCAGATAAGGATTTCAATCAAGAAAACATGCCAAAAATGGCTTTCAAGAGTGTCTTGAAGACTGAATCTTGAATAGGAGAGGTGGAATGGTATAAGAGAGATGAAATGGGAAAGAAAGGCACCCAAAAAGGCAAGGGCGCGCAAGTCCTACGAGGCACGTAGGTACTGTGTGGGCGCGCAAGTCCCTGGTCGCACAGGTATACCTGTGTGGCACATGGGTACTTGTGCGATTGTTAACCAGTAGGGCAACACTTGGGTAATCCTTGACAAAAGTATTTAGAATTATCCTGAGGTACTTCCAGAAGAGGGGCGCGCAAGATTTAATGAGTAGGTAAGGAGGCGCGCAAGTATGTTCATTTCCCTTAAAGGTAAAACACCTTAGGCATGCAAGTGTTAGTGAATTCTGACAGTTAGACCTTACTCCTCTTGTTTAGACCTTCCATTCTAGGTAAAGAATTACCTTATAAGTGTTCGGAAGACTTGAAAAAGAGACTTGGGCGTTCAGAGCTCTGTATCTGAATTCTGGATAAAATTCCTCCTCAAATGGGGGGCCCACTGGGGGTATTTATAGGCTGGAGAAGACCCCGGGCGGTTATCACTTAGGGAGCACAAGTCACTTGCGCGACCATTAGGCGGCGCGCAAGTGGACTTGCGCAACATTGAGGGAACTTGCGCGACCCGTGTGCATTTGAAGCCTTGTGCATGCCTTTGTCGATTTTTGATGTTTTCTTTAAAGGATGAATCAAATTGTGCTAAGTATTTTCCCTTTCCATTCCTTTAGACAATGTGATGAAAAGGAGAATCAACAATGCCACAAAGCTATGTATTATTCCAATGTTATGCTCTCATGGATCATATTATTGGATTACCTTATTATTCATATCTTATGAAATTCTAATATTTTTCAATGAATCAAGATTATGATATTTGATATGTAGGATGTGGTTATCAAATGTTATTATATTGTTCTCATAACCTTATGTCAATTTTATTCTTATGTATCTCTCTTGTTTTTCTTTAGTGAGCATCTAATATCACCCAATATTATGATTCATTTCCCTAGTTTATGAATTATGGTTTTAAGTAGGGTAAGTTTTTAAAGAGTACTAAAGGGGAAGTATTTATGGTAGATATTGAATAACTTTCATGAATAAAGAATGTTGTGTTCCAAGTTTCTAAAGTCCCTAAACTATTGTAGTCCCCAAGAATGTGTTTGTGTAATATAATGAATATTAATATAAAAAGATGTAATATCCTTGTTTGAGAAGCCTGAGTCTCTATAGTTTGTATCAAGGGAAAGGATTAGTTACCTCTGGAAACTAGGATGAGAAAAATTTAGTGAGATCCCTAGGGATATTTCTGAGGATATTTCTATCGACATATATAAGGATAAGACTAAGGGTGAGTAAATTTATATGAAAATATTTGTGAATTTTGGTAAAGAATAGATTTCCAAGAAATTACATCACTATCTATATATGAAAAGTGGATTTGGCTCTTTCATAGAGGTACATAGGGGTAATAACTATGAAAAGGGAACATTGAGATAGACTCTATCATCACTTGGTGCACAACAAGGGGCCTTACTACACACTAAGTTTGAAACTCTTGGGGAATACTCTTTAGAAATACAAAAAATATTTACAAGCCATAATGAAGTAATTAAATAGATTATGATGATGAATTACCTAGTTTAAACATATGGTTTCGTATATTTAAATGAAGGTTTTATGATTTAAACATCATATAAGTGATTTTTCAGGATTATGTGGTTCCATACTATGATTATTGTTTCTCACACTATGATATTTTGGTTTTAGTTAATGGATGGAACCAAAATGAATCATGTTAACATTGAATATAATGGAAAATTCAGTTACAATGAGAAAAAAAATTAGATAATGATTGGAGATAATGATATTTTGATAATTCTAGATTAAATATCATGATATACTATTAAAAATGTGTACTTCAATTATAAGTACACAATCGTAAACATTACATGATCTAGTTAATTAAACTATATTTCACTTCATTACATTACTAAAGTAATTTTCAATTTAGAGTTTTAGAATGTTAGAACATAATTCATACATACCAACCCACATTCATGAAAAGCGGCTACAACTAAAAAAATATCCATTTTTTCGTAATACAAAATATTTTATAAAAAACAATATTTATTTTTTTGAAAAGTCTTCACAACATTCATCTTGGATTCTCTTTTTCTGTTACCCATCCTTAAACCCTATGAAAAACATTTTAAAACATTGGATGAACACAATAAGATTAGTTAAGGATATAAGAAAAGGATATAAATTTGTAGTACATGAATACTTATAAACATATGAAATCATTTTCACAAAGACATACTTCTCAACTATAAAGTATAATATTCTTACTTTGTGAAACATGAGATTTACATAAAACATAGAAAACACAAATAAAATCATAAGGTTATCTTGGGGAATTACTTAAATAATTTTTTAACCCTCACAACTACCTTATGATTTGTAACCCTCACGACTACATTACAATGTAACCCTCACAACTCCCTTACGGTGTAACCATCATAGTTACACTTGGAGTAACCATACGGTCGACCTCCAACTTACACATACCCAATGAATTGGAGGGAGATATAGTTCCTACCATTCTTCATAAAAATTTACCAAGAACTAGAACATAATCATAAAACATTAATAATTTCAAAAAAACATTGCTTTTTAATTTTATAAAATAGAATTTTAAAAGAGTATTTTTAGAGAAGATGTCCCTTATAAATATAATATAATTGAAGTGATAATTAATAAAATGTAAGGAGTATGTGTATAAAATGTAAATACACATAATAAAACATAATATAAACAATATTCATCACAAAAATAGTATTGATATCACATAATTAATGAAAACGAAGGTTAACCCAAAGAATGAAAATTTGGATAAGAATTCCCTTAACTCAGGTTCATCTGACATAAAATTTTTATAAACATCCTTTATAATGGTTAAAATAGTGTTATTAATATTTTAAATAAACATATTCATGTTTATTACACCATATAAAATCATTTTATAACAACATTCCATCCATTTATTAATAATATTTTCTTCCTTCCATGGTTTTGATTGCGTTCTTTACCTAATTTTCATGCTTGGTTTGTAAAAGATTTTATTTTTGAATGGAATAGAAAATTACAAAGTGTAATGAAATGGTATTAATATGTTTCCATAATATTAAATGATACCAGAAATTGTCACGAACCAACCCAGGTCAATCCTAGACCGGTCACCCGAGCTGATCTGTTTCATGGCCCGAAGGGCATTCCCGATTCCCACGGGCTAGAAGCTAGTGTAAGGTATCAATATAGTACAAAAAGGGAATGATTTCACCCAATAAAAAAATAAGAAACCAAAAAGTGTAAAGATGCACAATCAATCTAATATGTAAATAAAATTTAACTGAACATCCATTATACATGAAGCTTAATGGTACAACAACTATAAAAATAAACCAACCGAACCAAATTACTACACTAACTCCATGAGACCACATGGGTCACTCTCCCACATAAAGATCAATTATCTCCCAAGGTGATTGATCCTGAGCTTAAACCGACACCACATGCTAACAACAGAAAAGAACTACAGGTGTGAGTATTAAAACTTATTATACTAGCCTGATAAACTATTCCTAATTCACTTTCTTTAAAATAAAAGAAACCTAAATTTCATGTTTTAACTACAGTATATAAAATTATTTTTTATATATTTTTTACTAAAAAACAAAGTACAACCCATTTCACTTATTCATTTCAAAACAAAACACACTCCATTAGAAAGACATTAACATTTTTAATGGGAAATTGATTTTAATTTTTTTAACTTTCACAAAGAGGATAAAATGATTTTCTTTGAAAACATATTTCATAAACCCTTTTTGAAACCAACACATCACTTTCCAAAAAGGTGACCACAAGAGAAGTCACCATGATTATCATATAATAAGGTAAATGTGAATAAACATATAAGTATCACATCCATCACTGTAAAAAACTAAGAGCCAATAGACATAGGTGAACCTATGATATCACGAACAATCCAATACATTCTAATACATGAGACCCCATACCTGGTAGCATTCCACACATGATGAAATCAAAAACACCCTATAATATCACCCACCCTAACTCATTATAGGTATAGGGGACTAAACCCATAGTAATAAACCCAAATATATCCCCCTACAATGGGCCAACGACTTGTGCATAAACTAGATAGTGTGCCAATAATTCTTAGAACATTATCACAATATTATAGGTTCCCATGTCTCATGTATATAATTGGATTGAACCAAAAAATTCTACTAAGCATCCAATCCCAAGCATATATAATAGTAACAAAATAAGATGCCTCACCCTGAATCACCTCAAGGACCGATATCATCCATAAAATAAATAGAACACAAAGATTACCAACTGAGGACTACGATAATATATATCAATAATTCCATATAGAGGAAATCCCATCCATTATATGTTGAAAATGAAAGATAATAATCCAATAGATTTTTTCGTAATTAACACATTCATCATTTTCACAAAGTTTCCAAATGGGGCTTTAAGTATTTCACAAAACCATCATTTATCAATGATACAAAATCCACTTGTCCTAAAGGGGTGAAAACACACCATTTTCTATTTCATAATCATTTAAAAATCCTATTAAAAATAGTAACACTATACTTTCTAGGAAAACCATTTCTTATAAAAAATCCAAACAGGTCATTCATCGGTAACACATGCCAAAAAACCCTAAAAGTCATTCCTCAATTCATTATATAACACAAAACCACTTATGAAACCCATATAAGGCTCCCAATAAATCATTTCCCATAGTAACAATATATTCAAAAAAAACATGATTCTTACATCACAAATTACTTATAAAATCCAATCAAGCATTTAATCCATTAATTGGTGTGCGTTATTTAACAGATAACTTCTATTTATCATAAAACAAGGAATAAAACACCACTTTTCATGCATAATAATTAAACCAAGGATCATACATCAATATTTATAAATCAAATAATGTGATAAAAGCATGAAACTAACGATTTTTAAATTAAAAAGGCAACTTCATGGGAAAACCTACCTTGGATTCATGGTGCAATGACAACCCACCACCGAAAACACTCCACAGGGGTTCAAAAACCATAAATCTATGAAGAGAAACCATTAATGAGAAAAACCACCTTCATAATCAATAGGAAATAAAAAACCTGGGTCAACATGACCATGGGATAAGAGAAAATCAAGAAGGAATGAGAGAAGGAAGAGGGAGATGATAGGAGGGGTTTACCTTGATAGATCATATAAAACACTTGAATATTTAAACTTGAAATCTCACTACAAGAAGGTGGGAGTCTTGAAGAAGAGGGGATAGCCATCATAGGGCGAAATGTACCACATGGGGTAGGAGGAGAGTGATTTGGGTTAAAGTCCTGAAAGGTGTAAACTTGGAAAATCCCAAAATTTTAATTCTGGGAAAGGCGCACAGTTTGGTAGCACATTTTACCAAACTATGTGGTAGAAACTTCCTATGGATGGATCAACCTCATGGTAACCTGGGATCGATCACAGGGTCGTTCTCTAACCATGGAGAAGGTTTTTTTCCTTCTGCATGGTTACCTTGGTTTGACCACATGATTTATCAAACCTTTCACCAACCGTACATAGGGTACTTCCAAGTCAAATATTTTTGCATTTCTCCAAAAATTCCAAAATGGGACATGGAAAAACCTGGGACCAAAACTAGAAATGGTAACACTTAAAAACTCAACACCCATCACACCCAAGATCCAAAAGAAACAGGGATCCCATCGATCCGGGTCATAATCCAAAACATGAAAAACTGATAATTCTCCCCACCATTAACGATTTATTCCACCAAAAAGCCACAACACCTTCCTGTTTATTGATAAATTCTTAAGGATTCCACATCAAAATGATCCCAACTCTTAAAAAAATAACTTTTCACCTGCCATTAATAAAACTCTAACACATTTCCCTAAATGAAAAAACAACCCACAACTACTTTCCAAGAACCAAAAAAGGATCAATCTACCACATCTACAACGAATAAAAAATAAATAAAGTTGGGAATTATCCTAAGAATCCAAACACTCAACCAAACCAGGAGGAAACTGATAAATAAACAGTTTTAAATGAAGCCACTTCAACACGATCAAACTGAAGCCAAACCATAAATAGATCACCAGGTATGGGGAGGCTTGAACTGACTCCCCGCAATTATAAATCAACTAGAACCAGATTAATTATTAAGAGAAAACTCAATAAGACCTGTAGTTGGTCTCCCCACTATTAAGAACCAACTAAGACTAACCAAACAAAAAATCAACTTGTACCAGAACTATGCCTTTCCCACAAAGTCCAACAAAAACTCTTCCATGACCACTTACCCAAGCTAATAAGGACACAAGTTAAGATGAACACATAAAGATCATTTAAACTACACACTCCAAAATGTATGGGATAAGAAATGATCCAAAACATCCCGCATAGAAAAGAAACCACCATGCAGGGAGGGGAGGGAAGGGGCCCAATGATTGGACCGATAAAACCCCAACCGACAACCACCCACCACTCTTCACCTATGGATGGATAAAATCCCAGACCGCACTCGATTTACATGGGTGGTCTACCCACAAAAACTATCCAAAAACTCGCATCTAAGAAGGAATAACCACAGACACTACATGAGGGGTAAGTCCACCACACTCTTTGCAACAAGAGGAAATTCACTGTGATAAGAAAACATAATAAAACCCATAGAACTACATCACTGTAATGGGAAACACACGAACTTTTACAAACTCCTTAAACCCCCTAGGATTACTGAGTATGTGCCAACATCACTCCCGGACCTATGGATAGACCTATGATGTATGAAGAATCTACTCCCTCATAGTTAGAAGCTTATAATCCCTAACTGGAATATATTATTCTAGTGACACACGATACCACATAACACTCCCGGGTAGAAACCAAGGATTATGACATGCCATGAAACTCACATCCTCAAATAGAAAATGTTTATGCAAACAGGGGCTTAAGGATACACTACACCATTCTCTCACTCCAAACGATGATCATAATGAACAAGAAACATGAAGAAACACACCAAAAATCACTAAACACGACAAATATAACTGATAAAATTATCATAATATGAAATCATTTAATATTAAGTCTAAAAATCTCTCTGTTCCATCCAATTGGCTAGGGCATCCTTCAAAGATGTGGATTTAACTTTTGAAACCCAAAAATGAAATCCTTAGGCTGATCAACTAGAAATATTTCCAATGAAGAACCCTATGTAGATATACCACAATATCAATCACATCTCTATGGGGGAAAACACAAGGTAATAAGGACACCACATGCTCTATCAAAACTAGCTCATGAGGCGAAAACCTCGTATATATCAAACACCAACTCAGAGGTAAACTGGCTCGAGGACTTCCCAAAAACTTTTCTAAAAGTTAGTTAAGACACTGCTTCAAGACTGAGCTACCAATAGAATAAAAACATAGGATACAATAGGATTATCACTTCTAGATGAAGTGAAAAATAATACCAAATAAACAATACTTCTAAGACATGGAAAAAAATTAAACACAACCATTGTATTACAAAAACACCAAAATCTCCAACGTAAAACACTTTTGTAAAATAAAACAACTTAGTGGATTTTTCACACTCACCAATGGTGTTTCACCAAGTCTCACTCACATGCATATTTTTTTTCTACCCTGGTCATCCATCCCACCTTCCATACGAGGAATCATCCACATATCCACAAACAACAACACATATGAGAACCCATGAGAACGCCAAAGGCTAAAAACAACCTCATGTTCCAAACTAATTCATTTAAGCCATTTCAAGAATCAATAACCTTCTCAAGTCTCACTAACCACCAAGATAAAAATTAATTTTTTAGATTCCACACAACAAACCATTTTATCATACTTGAAAATGAAATCCCATATATTTCCTTCAAAAATAATTTTTATTTCAATTGAAACATTTTATAAAAATTCAAAAAATTCATTTTCATTAATACCATTTAATCAAATCCCATTCTATTTTCATTCATAACATGTTTGAAATCAAACATTCCTTTTCAAAAAACCATTTTCCATTTTCAAATACACCAAATCCTCTTTTCAAATTTCTCTATCCATAAATATCAAAACTCATTTTGAATTGTACAAAAACCTCTTCAGAAAAACACTAAACATTCAAAATTGATTTCCAAAACCAATTTATCTGATTTGAAAAAAATCAGAATTCCAACACATCCCATTCAAAAATAAATTTCAAAACCCTCCATAAAATAATGCATGCTTTCCAAACATTTTATTTCATCCAACAATAAGTTTAGATTAAGTAATACCAATCCCATTATACCATTTTTGGTTTACAAAAATATTTTTTCTAAAAAAACCAAACATTCTAAAACCTTTCTTAATGTAAATTCTGAAAATCCATTTTCCACTTTTCAAAATCCAACCATTATATTAAAACCCCTTTCAACAATTCTCAAAAAAATATTTTCAAAACAATTTTTCAGAACTCAAGAAGATTCACGAAGACCCGTAAGAGGGAACTAGTGTCGGTGGGTGACTTGACCATATGGTTTTATACCATATGAAAAACATAGTACCAACATGAAGAGCCTTCTATGACGATGCCCCTAGAACCACATGGCTTTCTAATACATTCAAGCTAATGGATACCATTAGCCCAATTCCATTGTCATATACCAGTCACCAAAAAATCCCTAAAGACCGAAAAACTAACAAAACCAGACTTACCATGAAAACCTTGGGAATATAACAAGAATGAGTTTGTGATGCTCTTCCTATACCTACCACTTGAGTCCTAATAATCATACTCCATCAACCTTGACATCCCCATGAAACAAAGGATTCTCTAAAAATAATGGTCCTATAAGTGCGGACCTACTCTAATATAATTTTTTAACGAACCAACCCGAGTCAACCCTGAACTGGTCACCCATGTTGATATGTGTCATGGATTGAAGGGCGTTCCTGGTCCCCACGGGCAGGAAACTAGTGTCCAGCATTAATAAATTACACAAAGGGAATGATTACTCCTAATAAAATTTAAACAACCAAACATCAGAAAGATACACAAGCATTCCAATATATAAATAAAATGGAATTGAACATCCTTTTTACATGAAAATGAATGGTACAAAAACTATAAAAATAAACCAACCAAACAAAATGACCACACTAACTCCATAGGACCCCATGTGTCACTCTCCATCAAAAAGATCAAACGTCTCTCAAGGAAATCAAACTTGAGCTCAAACCTGCACCATAGGATAAAAACAGAGAAAAACTATAAGACTGAGTATTAAAACTCAGTGGGGGTAGCCTGATAAATTATTCCCAATGAAATTCTTATAAAATAAATGAAACACAAATTTTCATTTTTGAAATACAATATTTAAAAGTATTCTTTTATACATGTTACTCAAAAACAAAGTATGACCCATTTCCATTATTCATTTCAAAATGAAATGGGAAAGTGATGTTAATATTTTCTACTCGAAAAAAGAGGATAAAACAATTTTCTTTTATTTTTTTCATAAACCCTTTTTGAAACCAAAACATCACTTTACAAAAAGGAGACCACATGAGAAGGAACCATGATGATCATATAATAAAGGAAATGTATAAAAACATACAAGTATCACATCCATCACTGCAAGAAAATAAGATCCAATAGACATAAGTGAACCTAGGAGATGAAGAACAATCCAGAATATATTAATATATAAGAACCCAACCCTAGTAGCATGCCACACATGATGAAATAAAAAACTCCAAAAACTTCTAGCCACCATAACTCAAGAACAGACAAGGGGCCAATACCATAGTAATAAACCCAAATATATCCACCTACTATGGGCCACTAGCAAGTGAATTAACAAGCTAGTGAATCAATCATTATTATAAAATTCTCTCAATATTCCAGGTTCCCATGATTCATGTATATAATGTTGGTGAACCAACTGATTCCATCCAAGAATCCAATCAAAAACATATGTAATAGTAACACAATAACAAGCCTCACCCCGAGTCACCCCAAGGACCGATCTCATGCCATAGAATAAATAGAACTCAAAGAGTCCCAACTGATGAAAGAAGATAATGGATCTCAAGGATTCCACAATGAGGAAATCCCATCCATTATACATATACAAGTCATGAGAAACATCCAATAGATGTTTTCATAATACACACTTTCATCATTTTCACAAATTTGACAAACATACCTTTATGCATTTCAAAAAACCATCATTTATCAATTATAGAAAATCCAATTTTCAAAAAGGGGTTTAAACACACCATTTTCCATTTAAAAATCATTTTAAAATACTTTTTAAACATTCACACTACACTTTCAAGAAAAACTATTTCTTATAAATTTTATAAACGGGACATTCATCAGTAAAACAATCCAAAAAACCCTAAAATATATTCCTAAATTATTTATAAACCCCAAAACTACTTGGAAAACCCATATAAGGCACCCAATAAATCATTTCACATAATACCAATATATTCACACACAAAAACATGCTTCTTACATAACAAATTGCTCATAAAATCCAACTGAGCATTTAATTGAGCACATGGTGTGTGTTATTTAACAAAAAACAATTATCATAAACCAAGGCATAAAAAACCACTTTTCATGCCAAATAATTAAACTAAGTATCATATATCAATATTTACAAATCACATAAGGTGTGAAAAACTTGAAACTAATGATTCTTAAATTAAAATGTGATGTTCATGGGAAAACCTACCACAGATCCGTGGTGCAATGACAACACACCACCGAAAACACTCCATGAGGTTTCAAAAACCCTAGATCTATGAAGATAATACCTTAATGAAAAAAATCCCCAACATAATCGAAGGGAAATCAAAACCCTAGGGCAACATTACCATGGGAGAAGAGAAAACCTAGAGGGAATGAGAGGAGAAGGAAGAGGGAGATGAGAGGAAGGGTTTAAATGAGATATCCAACCAAACCCTTGAATATTTACACTTAAAATTACCCTAGAAGGAGTTATAAGGCTTGAGGAATAGGGGATATCCCTTATAGGGTCTAGTGAGCCACATGGGAGAGGAGGAGAGTGATTTGGATTAAAAAACCAGAAGGGGTAAAAATGGAAATCCCTAAAATTTTATGTCTGGTCAAGGTGCATGGTTAGGCCGCACGATTTACCAAGTTGTGAACCAACCATGCAGTAGCCACTACCTGCAGATAGATCTACCGCACAATTACTTGGGATTGTCCGCACCGCCGCGAGCTAACCGTGTGGTAGGTTCTATACATGTTGCATGGTTACCTGGGTTCAGCCACACAATTTAACAAACCATGCACTAAACATGCATAGGATAATATCATTCCAAAATTTCTCAAATTTATTCAAAAACTCTTAGATGAACAAAGGGATAAAAAAATAACAAAACTAGACATGGTAACTCTTCAAAACTCAACACACGTCACACCCAGAACCCAAGAAAAATACTAGAATTCCCATCGAACTGGATCCTTAGGAAAACATGAAAAAACAGATGTGACATTAATCATTTTTCCTCATATATTAGGATAAATAAATAGATAAAACATTAATGATATTCGTTTATATCATTTCGTTTGTTCTTTAATAATTATGAATAAGTTTTTTATATAATTTACTATTATGTATATATGTTAATTCCATAACATAAAAGTGGTTTTTTCATAAAATTTAAAATATGTTTCAATCATTAAATTTGTTTTCTAAAAATATTTTATGTAATTAAAGTAAATTAGAAACACATCATCCATGGTGTTGGTAAATCAACACATCACATATGATGTTTTTGTTTTTAGAATACGAGGGAGAGGAGAAAATGTATGATGATAAATTTTTCAATAAACATGATAAAATTCTAGTATATATATGATATTGGAGCCTTTATTCATCTTTTATATGATGAGTTTAAGAGATTATAAGAAAAGAAAAATAATTTTAAAATAAATATAAAATAAAATGAAAGTGGGTTTTTACCCCTTGATCTCTTCTCCTTCAGATCCTCCATAAGGCCATTGGTTTTTGACTTTTGGTGAGACCCGAAAGACTTAGACATGTGGAAGATCCTTTCAAAGAGGATTGGGTATAATATATACAATTCTCAAATCTTGAGAGGTTTTTGAGGAAGATGGGGGAGGGTTGTATTTATAGTGGAGGAAAGGAGGGGTTTTCCATTATTTTACCAGTATTTTATGATTTTTCTCAATATAATAAATAGTACTAGTTCTTGTGACTAAATTTAATAAAGAGATCATGTGAGTTCTAACCAAGGGTGATTACATCATCCATGATGTTAGTGATAGTGTATTTAACATATAATGTATATATACTATAAATTATTGTATTTCACTATTCATCGAAAATTGAACTATTCTAAAAAAATCCCAAGAAATCACCCCAACCATTATTTGAAAAATAGAATCTAAAAATGAATTACATTTTATCAAAATAATTTTCTAAATATGAGAAATTTAATTTTGAAATAAAATTAAAATTTATTTGAAAAATAATAATTTTAAAACAATAACTAATATTATAACACCTTAAAAAATATAGGTCTCATAATATTATATTATAACCATAAGAAAATAAAATACAAATTTATGATTACATTTTATTAAATTAAATTTTCATTTAAATTAGTAAATTAATATAAAATTTTAATTAAAAACTTATAAAATACCAACACTTATACTGTGATCATATTGTCACTTATAAGATTCCTAAATTTTATTTATACATTCATAGGTGAGGTTACTATTAATTTGGATGATTTACTATTCATAATTGTCATATTACTATTCATATGGTTAACATTACTATTCCTAAGGGTAAGTTACTATTAAAAAAATTGATCCTAACTAACTCTAAATATCTTACTAATTACAATCGTGTATGTCTATTTTTTGAAATTCAAAACATAGAAGAGGAAAATTTTAGTTTCACAGCTGAGTTATAACTATCTCATTAAAAAAAATTCCTCACATAGAGACTCAGTGTTTCATGAATTTCAATTTATTTTTAAATCCTTGGGGTGTTACATTCCTACATTTTAGAGATTTTTTCCTTGAAATTTTTATTTACTTATTAAACAAGTGAGGGTACCTTTCCCTCATATTATTTTTAAGTTCCCATGTTGTTTCTTGAACCATGTGGTTTCTCTACAAAACCATAACCTATTGGATTACCTTATTCCTTAATACTTTTTCTCTATGATCGATAATCTAAAAAGGTTTCTCTTCATAAGATATCTTCTCTTCTAGTTGAACTACATCTAGGCTCAAAACATGATATGAACCTGGAGCATACTTTCTCAACATTAAAACATGAAAAACATTGTGTACCAGGGATAAACTCAAAGGAAAATCTACTCAGTAGATGAATGGTCCAACTTTATCTAGGATTTCATATAGTCTAATGAATCATGGATTTAACTTTCCTTATTACCAAAACGCATGAAAATTTTCCATGGTGAAATTATAAGAAAAACATGATCACCTAACTTGAAATAAAAGTCTTTCCTCCTGTTATATGCATAACTTTTCTGCCTTCTCTAAGATATCCTCATGTGTTGTTATATCATCTTCATTTTCTCAGACACTTACTCTACTAATTCTAGTCCCATAAACTTCATTTCTTCAACTTCATCCCAAAAAGCTAGAGTTAAACACCACTTCCCATACAATGACACAAAAGGTGGCATCTGTATACTTGAATGAAAACTATTATTAAAAGAAAACTCAACAAAATAAATATGTTGATCCCAAATTCATTGGTATCCCATTGAACAAGATCAAAGCATAACCTTCGATTTCTGAAATATTCTTTCGGTCTTTCCATCAGATTTAGGATGAAAAGTAGTGTAGAAATTTAATTTTGTGCCCAACAAATTTTGAAGACCTTTCCAAAAATTATTCTTGAACCCGAGATCATGGTTAGAAACAATAGAAATAAGAACTCCATGTAACCTGAAAATCACTTTGTGTTACAGTTGAGAAAGCTGATCCAAATACATAGTACCTTGAATAGGAAGGAAATGTGAATATTTAGTCTATTATTCAACAATAACCCAAATCACATTATTACCAACATAAGTCTTTTGTAGTCCTGCCATGAAGTCCATAGATATATTTTTCCCATTTCCACTCTATCAATAGAAAAGGTTGATGTATCCCCTTTGGTATTTTTCTCACTTCTTTAACCTATTTAAATGTCAAACATTTCATAGTAAAATATGTAATATACATTTTCATTCCATCCAACCAATAATAATCCTGAATGTATCTATACAACTTAGTTATTCCATGATGAACTGAAAATAGAGAACTATGAGATTTAGAAAACAATTATTTCTATTGATAGGAATCACAAGGAACACATGATCTTTTTCCAACTCTAAAAATAATCTTTATCAATGTTAAATTTTGTAAACTTGCACATTTTAACCAATTATACCTTTTTTGTAACTCATGGTCTTCCTTATAAACTTTCTTACTTCTTTTTAATAGAGATAAATGTATTGACACCTGAAAAAACCCTCATTTTCATCCTCCATTTGGGGAAGAGATAGATCCCTTCTCTCCTGACCTCCCCCTCGCTGTCGATCTCGCCTCCGCTAGGGTTTCCTTCTGAAATCCTATGCTCAGGGGAGATGGCTCATCCATTCACTCTCTACTTCCTTTTTCTCCTTATTCCCCCTTATTTTCCTTCTTTCCTTCCTTTTTCCTTTTTCCAATCCACGATCTGGTTTTTCATGGACTTAATTTGCTTCCTCCTCGGCGGAGTGGTCTTCTTATTTTATGTTCTTGGGGTGTTTTTGTTGTTCCATCGATGGTCTCCACTATCGAATCCCTCGGCTACATCTACCCTAATCTGACCTCTCCTTCCACTACGCCTCTCCCGGTCGGATCTGGAGCAATGGATTCTCAGTGGTTTTGGTATATGCGGTCCAGAAGTCGACGGCCTTTTAGGAGAGACCGTGTCGCCGAGTTCTTGTTTTCAGATGCTTATTTTCATCTCGTCTCTTTGATGTTGTTCGGAGTCCATGGCAGTTTTAATCCCTGCCCTGACCTTAAGGCCATATACTCTTCTCCGGGTTGGACCCGTAACTGTGGTTCTTCTGAGGTTTCGAGAGGTGGGATTTGGTGGTCAATTATGCTCCTTGTATGTCCTGGTTTGATTCTTTGGTTTTTGGTTTTCATCCTCATGATTTCAGTTTTTATTCGGTTCTGTTAGTGCCTATCATGACGGATCTATTCCATGTTTATGCTTCATTGTGAATGCTCTTTGATGGTGTTCCTCCCTGGTGTGGAGTTCATAAGGGGAAGACAAGGCATGTGATGTCTGGACCTGTGGTGACATCGATGCAAAAGGTGACGTGTCTCGCCGACGAAGGTAGGCGACGTGTACGGTTGTTAGCGTGTGCGGCGCGAGGTTTAGCTATCCGAGGCTAATGATGTTTGATGAGGGATGACAACGATATGGTGTTTGGATGACGGAAAGGATAAAGGTATTTTCTCTATTGTTGTTTGAAGCTATGGTGGTGATGGCCGATGGGTTCTTGCCGACGAAGTCTGAAGAAGGTGATGAAGGTGACGATGAAGTGGGTTGATGTCGGGGGTGTGGCTCGAGGAGGCTCACTAACCGAGGATCTTTGTCCCAAGGAGTCCAAGCATAGCTGTGATATTTGAATGAAAGTGGAATTCTTCTTAGCTGGATTTTGATTTTTGTGATCCGGTAATGTCTTGTATGGCGCGGTTCCCGCTCACCCAAAAAGCGGTTTTGGAAAATCAAATAAAAATATAATTTATAGTCATTGACACCTGAAACAAAATATAATAATTTCCTACACCAACAACTTCCAAGACAAAATTTATCAAATCATTGATCAAAGGGTCTAGTTCCAAATGTAACATGGTTAATGATGCATGATGTTTTTGACTCAAGGCATCCACCACATTGTTTTATTTTCCTAGATGTTAATTGATCATGAAATCAAAATCATTTATCAGTTTAAGCCATCTTCTTTGCCTCATGTTTATTTCCTTGTTTGTGAATATATACACAAAAGTTTATGGTCAGTATATATTTCAAATTTGGATATGTATAAATGATGTCACCAAATTTTAAAAGAAAAAACCAGAAATTCTAATTCCAAATCACGTGTGGGATAATTTAACTCATGATTTTTTATTTGTCCTGATACATAAGCAATAACATGATAATTCTACATTAGAACACAACCAAGTCACATTAATAAAGCATCATTATAGATAAAAAAGTCACCATTTTTTGAAGGCATGACCAAAACTAGAGCCTTTACCAATCTCTTCTTTAGTTCCTAAAAAAACATTGCATTATTTTATCCAATCAAATTTAACCCCTTTTCATGTTAAATTAGATTATTGTCTAGATATTCATGCAGATTTTTTAACAAACCATTGGTAATAACCTTCTAATCCAAGAAAAATAAAAATATCTGACATTTTTAGGTCTTGGTCATTCATCAACCACTATTATTTTGGTAGGATCAACTGTTATTACATCCTTCTTTACAATGTTCTCAAGAAAAGAAATCTATTTCAACCAAAAATCGCATTTTCTAAATTTTCTATATAACTTATTTTCATTGAGAGTTTGAAATAAAATCCTTAAATGTTTTTCATGATCCTCATAAATTTTGGAAAAACCAAAATATCATCAATAAAAACTATAAAAACTTATCCAAATATTCACGGAATATTCTATACATAAGATCTGTGAATACATAATGGGAAATTTTCAAACCAAATGGCATAAAAAACTCATAATCCCAATATCGAGTATGAAAAGATGTTTTTGGGATGTTATTATACTTCACCATCAGCCGAAGGTATTCGGATATCAATTCAATCTTAGAAAAATACTGAGCTCCATAGAGATAGTCAAACAAGTCATCAATATAAGGCAATAGATACTTATTGTTAATTGTAATGTTATTAAAAGATCTATAATCCATGTAAAGTCTCATGGAACCATCTTTCTTTTTAACAAATAAATAGGATAACCCCAGGATTAGTTCTAGGATGAATAAATCCTTTATCAAGAAACTCCTGCAACTAATTTTTCAATTCGAGAATTTCCATTTCATCCTTTTAATAAGGGAGTTTTGAAATTGGATTAGCATCAGGAACTAAGTCAGTTGTAAATTAAACATTCCAATAAAGTATAACATTGAGAAAATAATCTAGAAAAACGGTTATAAATTAATTTACCACCAGAACATCATTAATTTGAATATTTCCCTTATTTTTAACAATATGAGTAAAATAATTTAATTTCCATGTTTTAATAGTTTCTTATCTTCTTGATATGTTATCAATTGTATGGTTTCATCCTTGTATATAAACTAAAACTCTTTCTGAAAAACAACTTCTTTATCTCTACTATAAATCTTAACATGATAAACATAAATCCAATCCATACCTAGAATGACATAAAACTCTACTAACCATAAAACAACAAGTTTTTTAGGTAATGTATTTCCAAAGACAACAATAGGAATACTATTATAATTATTTTTTTGTGTAATATTTCCTAAATGAGTTTTAACCATAAGTTATGGTCTCATTTCTTGAGGTGAAATTTCTAATTTACTAGAAAATATCTCAAAAATAAATTAATGTGTATACCCTATATCAAACAATACATAACAAAATCCTAGTAGAAAAACAATGTACATAATACCACTTCATTAATTGGCCCTAAATATACTAACATAGTCACAAATTATCTCACTAAAACATTCTACTTATAATCTTGATGCTTTCCATCATTCATATCTTTCTTTGGGAAAGTGTTTTCATAATGAACCATCTCACCACATTTAAAAAACGTCATTGTTTTCTTATCAGGTTTTATATTAAGATCATTTTCATTACGATCTCAGATCATATGTCTAAACTTACCACAATAAAAACACTTACTAGTTTTTGTAAGTTATTCCCTAGGGTGATTTTTACCACACTATTCACAAATAGGGAACTAAACTTTCTTACCTTTAAATTTATTTGATTGATTTATACACATCACTTTCCATCTAGACATCTTCTTCTTCTTCATGTTTTCAAAGTAAACATGATCATTTGAAAACTCTATTTTACCCTCTTAGCACATATGAATAATTTCTAATAACATTTGAATTCATGAGATCCCAATGCCCTTCGATATCTTGGCTTTAATCCTAAGTAAAAACGGTTTATTTTTCTATCAAGATTGAAAATATTATTTGGGGTGTACCATTCCAATCAGGTGATGTTTACTTCATAAAGAACCACTAAATCCTTATCCTTTTTTAATTCAAGGAATTTATTTTCCATCCTAAGTTGAACAACCATAGGAAAACATTTTTCAAGTATATGATTTTTATATTCCTCATATTCCAAGGACTGAATCTCCTTGCTATCTCTAATATTATTAACCATTTACCACCACTGGTTAGCTTCACCTTCAAATTGATAAATGGAAAGACTAAAATTTTTATTATCTGAACACCCCATAACATCCAATATTTTTTCAATGGATTTAATCCATCCTTCATCAACCACTAGTCCTAAAGATCCAATGAAAACATGAGGGTGTTTCCACATAAAATGTTCCACTATAGCCATGTTCCTTTTTGGTAGCTCTATTTTTTCTCTTTCATAGATTCCACTTCCATTTATATCCTATGTGAACTAATCCATTACTGTCACAAATTGTTCTATTAAAATCCCTACCATTCTATGTAAAAGATTTGGAAAGATATCAGTCTCTCGGTTCCTTCCATCTTTAGCCTCCATATTTATTCTTTGGAAAACAAATTCTGAAAACACATATCTTATATAAAGAAACATGTTAATTTTTAAATTATATATCATTTAAACATAAACATAAGGTGAAAATATTATATTTTATTCTTTAAATATCATTCTTGACCCTAAATTTATCTAAATCGTTCCCTGATACCGACTATATTGATCTGGACTTAAACATTACATAATCTAGTTAATTCAACTAGATTTCACTTCTTTACATTCCCAAATATATTTTTGGTATAGAGTTTTATTACGTTAGGGAATAATTCATATATATCAAGCTACATTCATACAAAGAGGATACAACTAAAATAGTATCCATGTTTTTAAAATTCAAAAGCTTTTATTAAAAACATAAAATGTTTTCATGAAAAGTCTTCACAACATTCATCTTGCATTATCCTTTTCTCTTACCTATCCTTAAACCCTGAGGAAAAAAATTTAAAAATTCTGAAGAGAAAAAAAAATCTGGATAAAGGATATAAAAATAAATAAATTAACTATTAGTACATGAATACTTATGAACATATGATATCATTTTTACAAATAAATACTTCTCATCCATGAAGTATCATATACTTACTTTGTGAATCATGAGATTTCCATAAAACATATAAAACATAAAAAAACCATAAGGGTATATTTGGGCATTATTTACTTAATATTATAACCCTCATGCCTACCTTATGATCTGCAACCCTCGCAACTAACTTACAATGTAACCCTCGTAGCTACCTTATGGTGTAACCATCACATTTACACTTGGAGTATCCATACAGTCGATCTATAACTTACACATAGACAATGAATTGGATAGATATTTGTCTCCAACCATTCATCGTAAAAAAATCTCAAGAACTAGAACGTAATCATAAAACATGAATAATTTCATAAAAACAATTCTTTTGAATTTTTAAAATAGAATTTTAATAGAGTATTTTTTAAGAATATGCCCCTTATAAATATAATATAATTCAAGTGAGAATTAATATAATGAGAGGAATATGTGTATAAACTATAAATAAACATAATAATAACATAATAATAACAAGACTAATCACAAAAAAAATCTTAATACCACATTATTAAATAAATATAAGTTTAACCCAAAGAATGGAAATTGGGTTAAAAATTACCTTACCTCAGGTTTATCTTACTTAAAATATGTATAAAAATATTTAATAATGGTTAAAATAGTAGTATTAATATTTTATAGAAACATATTCATGTATATAACACCTTATATAATCATTTTATAACATAATTCCATCCATTTATTAATAATATTTTGTTCTTTCCCTTATTTTGGGTGTGTTCTTTACATGATTTCCATGGTCAGTTCGTAAAGGATTTTCTTGTCGAATGGAACAGAAACTCAAGAAGTATAATTAAATGTTATGAATACATTTAAAAAATATTAAATTATACCATAAATTATTTTTTATTTATATATGATGAGTAATCATTAGATAAAACATTAATGATATTCATTAAATCATTTTGGTGGTTCTTCGACAATCACGAACTAGTTTTGTTGTATAACTAAATATTGTATATATATATGTTAATTAAAGAACATATAAGAGGTCATATAATACACATTAAAATATTTTTCAATCATTAAAATGGTTCTATAACCATATTTTAAATAAGAAAAGTAAATTGAAAATACATCATCCACGGTGTCAGTAAATCGACACATCACAAACGGTGTTTTTTTTTAGAATAAGAGGTATGATGAAAAATGTTTCTATAAACATGATAGATTATAGTAAATATATTATAATTTATCTTTAATTCATATTTTATAATGGGAGGTTAATATATTATGAGAAAAGAAAAATAAAAAAAAATGAAAGAGGATTTTTACCTCCTGGTCTCTTCTCCATGAGATCCTCCTTAAGGCCTTTGATTTTTTCCTTTTAGTGAGACCAGTAGGTATTGGACGTGGGTAAGATCCTTGGTAAAAGTATTGCATATAATTTATACAATTATCAAATCTGGATAGGTGTGTGAGGAAGGGGGGGTGATTGGTGGTATTTATAGTGGAGGAGAGGGGGGTTTTCCATTATTTTAATCATTATTTTATTATTTTCCTCATGAAAGGAAATAGTATTGGTTCTTGTGAATAAAAATATTAAATAGATTATTTTAGTTCGAACCAAGGGTGATTACATCAGCCATTGTTTTATTAATAGTGTATTTAACTTATAATGTAGATATACGGTAAATTATAGTATTTCACTATTCATAAGAAAATAAACTATTTCAGAAAAATACAAAAAATTTACCCCAACCATTTTTTAATGTGTAGAATTAAAAAAATAATTCCATTTTATTAAATTAAATTTGTAATTATTAGAAATTGTATTTTTAATTAAAATCATAATTTATTTGAAAAATAAAAAATTTGAAATAATAACTGATTTTATAACACTATAAAAATAATAATCAAGGGCTCAAAAAATTATATTATAACTGTAATATAATAAATTAATAATTTATGATTACATTTTATGAATATAATTTTTAATTTAAAATATTAAATTAATCATAAAATTATAATTAAATACTTATACAAATACTAACACTTATACTATGATCATATTGTCACTTATAAGATGCATAAATTTTACATATAAATTCATGGGTGGGGTTACTATTAATTTGGATTATTTTCTATTCATATGGTTCATATTAATATTTATAAGGGTAACATTACTATTCGTATGGGTATGTTACTATTCATTAAAAAATTAAGTTGATCTAAATAGACTCTAAATATTTTACTGATTATAACCATGTAAGTCTGTGTTTCGAAATTCGAAATATAGAAGTAGAAAAATTTAGTTTAACGGCTAGGTTATAACTGTATTCTTAAAACAAAGTGTCATTACATATAGACTCAGTGATTAATGCATTTCAATTTATTTGTAAATTCTTGGGGTGTTACATTGGTGATATTCCTACCACATCGAATAATATAAAGATATAATTTTATGAATGTTAATGTATTAATGACCATATGGGAAATATGATTCTTCTTCCTATATGTCAAGAAGGCGGTATGGAGAACCTAGAAGAATATCTCAAATGGAGTGAAAGATGTTATCTATGTGGAAAAGAAGTTCATAAAGTGAAACATTGTCGAGGAGTTCAATGTATTATGTGTGGTAAACATGGGAATTACCTAAATCATGACATGACCAAAGAATTAACTTCTAGACCAAGGAAGGACTTAATCCATTCCAATCAATAAAGTGGAAGGATTTAAGTATTTAAGTATTTGGAATCTAGAACTTTGTTATATGAATTGTGAAATATATAAGTCTAGTATAATATAATTTTTTGTTTAGGATTTAAAATAATACGTTGAAAGATGTTGAGGAGCTAGAAAATTGATTTAATGACGAGGTTATATTCATAGAAAACACATGATTAAGAGAAATATAATCCTTAATATGTTTCTAATTTTGAGATAATGATTTTGGGATAAAGAGATTATTTATTTGGATAATGTAAATTGGATAATAACATTGACCTTGGATCTGATTAATGATTTGGGGGTAAAGTTGTTTTTTATCATTGATGGAGTTTACAAAATTATTGGAATTATGGAATATATTCAATAATGTGTGGATTTATTCAAGGAATAGGGAAGCATGAATTTTTTTCATTGAGATTATATGGTAATTCAGGTTATTACCATGTAAAGTTAATACATGATGAAGGTATTCACAGGTTTGGTATGTGAAAATAAAGAGATATTATAAGATATATGGGGGATTAATGTTATGTTTATTTTGAGAAATTTAGTGAACTTATTTATAAATTTTAAATTTTTTAAGTATTATAAGGTTAACCACTTATGGGATAGTTTAAGTTGAACTTTGGACATAGTTTTAGAGATTAATGTATTTTTTCACCATATTATAATTTGTCCATATTGGATAACCAATGTTAGATTTTTAAACTAGGGATGGAGGTAACGACTCATCATCCTTTTATGGGTTTTATTTAGTGATTTAAACATGAAAAAAATAATCTCATATAGTATTACATTAATCCAAAATTGATCAAGGCATAACCAATTGATGCAATTGTTTTTATGAAATGAAAATATATCAAGTAAGTACATTTTAATATGATCTCTATATATATTAAAACAAAATTAAAAAAAATTAGAAAAATGATCTTGAAATAAATTTTGTTTTCCTATTATCATCATTTTTATGATATCAATGACTGTTTTCACACCTATTTGGTTTATGTTTTTGTGGTTGTTAACCTTCTCTGAATCACCCACCTTATTATGATAAATGATCTCTATCAATCTCTACAACTTTTTATTATTTTATTCCATGTAAAAATATTCACCTAAAACCTTTGTTATCCTATATGGAATCCTAGTTATGAGTTATATTAGATAACCTTTATGATTCTAACTCTCCCTTTTTAAGAAAAGTCATATTAGTCATTTGTAGGATGTGGGTTTCAATGAATCAATTTTCAAATGATATACCTTTATTGACCGGACAAATTTTGAGAAAGAAATTCATTTTAAGGGGGGGTAGAATGTAATATACCAAAATCTTATGACTTTTTATAAATTAATTTAAAATGTTAGATACCTTCTGTTATAGGGAAAAATGAGTTTCTTTGAAAGCGTCTATGAAACATGACACTGAGCTTCAGTGAACCATGAAATAATATTATTTTAAATATGTATATTATAAATTAACCATTATATAAGTGTTTATGAATATTATTAACTAATTTATAAAACATAAATATAAATTTAATAATCAATATTAATTTATATATATACACTTACTAAATAATCAATTATTTTTTAGTAAAGTAATTATATTCATCAAGATTATGTTTTTCTTTAAATAAGATTTTTTTTATTTTCATAAGAAAATATTATAATATAGTTATTTTAGAAAATTAATTTTATAAAATTAATTTAAATTTTGGAACCATAATATTTAAATAAACTTACTAAGATTTGTTTTTCATTTTTCAGAAATTATTTATTTTTTACTAAATACTAAAAATTACCAATTTTTAAAAATCCATTATTTAATTTAAATTAAATTAAATAAATTAAATCCCCAATTATATTTTAAAGTAACATAAGTTTTATTTATTAATATTTAATCAACTTAATTACTTTTGAATCAACTTTATATCGAATTTTAGTATAATTTTATTTTGGGGATTCAAAAGGGATTTTTCTAAAAAAAATGTTTTAGAGTGTATAATGTTTCTCCATATTAATTAATTAAAATATCCCCAAATGATGATTTTTTTTAAATTAATATTATATATTATATATCAGTACAATTCAATTTGTGATAATAAAATTATTATTATTAGACATTGAGTTAATATAAATCATTATGTGCTTAAAAAATACAAATCTCAAAAACTCAATTTTTCGTCATGTCTCCATGTTTTTTTAAATTTAATTTTTCCACTTTTAGAAAAAAAAAATTGAAGAAATAAACATATTTTTTGAAATTAATATGTCAAAAATATATTACAATTAATTTTTTATAATTTTTTGAAAAGATTGATTTTTTTATGAATATTGAAAATATTGAATTTTAATCCAAAAACTCATTTTTGTTTAATTTATTTATAAATTTAAATTATATTATAAATTTCTTTTAAACTAAATATATTTCAAATATACATATAATAGTCCAATTTATGTCATTTTAATCAATTTTATTTGAAATTTGTTAAAAAAAACATTCTAAACTTTTAAACATTTTCTTTTTGAGGACACACTTTCTCGTCTTGTCTATGGGATTAATTTTAATTTACATCATGAAACTTATGTGAATGGAATGTAAAAAAATGCATACCATATCTTAAATCATAATAATTTATATTATTTAATAATTTCAATATATTTTTTTACCAAAATGAATAGTAAAAATTGTAAACATTATTTACCACAGATAGCTAAAAGTAAGTTTATAAGGGTTAAAATGAAAAGATAAGGGTTAAAAATAACACAAAACTTTTCCAAAACCCATTTTTTACAATATTTAGACCTTATATAATCTATTATTTACAATGGTCTACTATTTGATCCTTTTAATGAGAAAAATTTCAGTGTAATTCTTTCATTCAAAACAGTGCAAGTGTGCCACTCACCTTACTTATAAAAGGACACCCCTTCTCTTATCCTCTTCACACCTTGAAAAAAATGACCAATAAATAACTTAAAAAATTCCATTATATCATCCTACAATACTTAGTTTGGAATGAAATCCAACATGCTAAGGCTTTTAGTGAAAACCTATGGAAGCACTTGAAGAATAGGCAACTTTTGACAATGAACATTTTTGTTTTATTTCTTCCTCCACCTCCTTAAATTATTATTATAACATGATGATATAATAACCTAAGAATATTACATATAAAATTATATTTTATATTAAGCTAATGACCTACAACCATCTATAATTCCATTAAATTGGTTACAAAATCATAATTCATGTGTATGGTGGACAACTGCTTCGTGAATCGATGGAATTAGTTTTCCCATTACCACTTCTCATGGGGTATGATGATTGATATAAATTATATATATATGATATGTATATAATAATAATATATATGTAGTCTTTATATAATATTCACCTATTTTATATTCCCTTCTGTAGTTGATACGATAACATCTCTCTTATGTACTATGGACTACCACCTCATAAAGTGATGTGATTTATTTTCACATTCAATTTAAATGGAATATAATTAAGACAAAGTTAAAAACCCTATTTTATATACATTAAATAATTATGATATTAATTAAATATTTATCATTCTTAAAATTAATTATATATTCTTCTTTATTACCATTTCACTCAGTGAAAGATGGTGATTACGTTCGTGTACGTGTGGACTGCCGCCTTCACAAAGAAAAGTGACACTCTCCTTTCATCACCACACAAAATAGAAGACATGTATTAGTATGTTTAATGAAATAATATGGTATTTATGATATTATTATAATTAATTTAACATAATAAATTACTTATTTCCATCCTATAATGATCATTAAATGGTGGAAGCATTACTCATGCATACGTTGGACATACCATCTCTGTGATCGTGACATACTTCAATTATCAAAACCATCATTCACGATTGATATTCAAAGTATAATTGATGTATAAATATCATAATTACTTCATGAATATTTTTTTTGATACAATGTAACCATGATCAAATTAATAGGGCTGGAAATAAAAAATCAAAACATATATGAAAAATAAAGAGGTTATTAACCAAAATGTGATTCTAACAAGAAATTTTAAATAAATGGGTAAAAATGTTCATATATAAATAATATATGGTAATTTATATGTATATATGTATGGAGTTTCAATATATTTATATATAAAATAAACTTATATGTATTATATTGGAGGTTTTAATGTTTATGAATGAAATTGAGAATTAAAGTAATAGAAGTCGAGTCTCTCTTTTATTTTTTGGAGGCATATAAAAATACACCAATAATTCATTTTTTGTGGTGTATATACTAAACCTTTGAAATGATCTATCATTAATCTCTATATTTTCATGATAATTAATGTTTCATTCAATTTTATGCTTTATTTGGGAATACGATCCAAATGATTAGTAAAGAGGTAAGGGATTTCCATCTCACTTTTTACTTCAATGAGACACATTCTTTATTCACCATCTATTTATTTCATGTGGGGAATATAATAACCATAAATTTATTTTATGATTGTTATCCTTAACTTTATGGGGATTTAAATATCTGTTTTAGGATCTCTATTTTATCAGGCTTACAGTTTATAGTTACCAAAGTAGTAAGAGATTTTTGACTCAATGTACCTTCTTTGAGATATATGTTATGTTATGAACATATATTATTTAATAAGGTGTATATAAAGACCCTTAAAATTTTAATATCATTTATTTTTTATAATTATATTTTAATTTCCAATTTATTTTATTCTTTCATGGGAATTAAAATTTGATGTTACTAAAGTGAAAATGATTTTATGTTACAATCTTATTGTTTATAAAGATTGTTTATAACTATATGTCTAATGATAAAATATTATGTTCTGTATCTAATGAAAGACATAAATTTTATTATAATATAGTTATTAATGATATTTTAAAGTAATAATATCATTTTCATATGATTTAGTGGTTCAAATAATAGAGAAAATTCTTCTAAAAAAATATTACATCATTTATCTCTTAAAGAAATGATCCATTTTCTTCTAAAATCATGTTTTCTAAAAATATTTTAATTTTTTATTACTCTCCTATGATTTTTTTACATATTTACCCAATATTTACATTTAAATTTTTTTAAATGAATCTTCATGTGTTTTTACAAACAATTACCATTTATATTTTATCAAAAATGTGAAAGTAATATTTGTTTTATCATGTATCAAATAAATTAGATTTCACACCATCATGATAATTGTTTACTTTGAATCTTCCTTTATAAGTTTTCATTTTTATTTTCATAGAAAAATATTTTCAAAAGTTTTAATGTTTTTAAATGTTTTTTTCAAAGAGGAAAGGATATTTTCACCAAGAAATGTTTTGAATGATCAATCAAAATAATTTTACATCTAAGATAAAATAAGTTGATGTTACCCATGAATTAATGGGGATATAATCCAAGGATAAAATTATTATTCTTTGTCTTAATGGTTTATGTTTATGATGACATGACGTTTATGAAACCAATTTCTATTTCATGGTTTATATCAATATAAAATATTTATGAAACCCACTTCTATTATTTATGGGTTATACTATGATGAAATTATGAAATAATTATAAAACATGTCCCTTTTATATAGGGTATGATATGAGAAAATGATTATGAAACCCATTTAATCTCATAGGTTATGATATAATGAATATTTTAGGATCTTATGCCACACATAAATATAGTTTTCATTATGAGGTGGGTGGTACCTATATATCACTCTAATGAATTGGCTAATTATTAAAGTTATATAAGCTCAAAGGGTACACAATAGGTTATACCAATCATGAAATATGATACATGGGAGGTTATCCAAACCCTGAAGTAGGTAGATAGGTGATTATCACAATCCTAACGCATTATGAATATCTTGGTCAATAGCCTTAACCTAAGATTTTATATACTTATGTGTATAGAACAAATATATCTCTTAAATAAATGTTATGTTATCATAGATCATGTTATTTTATTCCAATATGATTTATTTTTTATAAAACAGGAATATTTATTCTAGGACCTGAGTCATATATCTTTGATATACAAGTTATGGGTTTAAATTTTTTTTCTCATGTTCTCATACCCTTATGTTCATGGTATACTTACATATCTCTGTTGTTTAGCACTACTGAGTATCTAAGCTCACCCTTTATTATGTTTTATTTCACTAGGATATGAAAAATAATTTTATATTGGGTATATTTTTTGAACGGTACTAAATAGAAATATCTTTTTGGGTGACATTGAAGATCATTCATGAATTATTAAGATTGTGTTCCAAGTTTCCAAAGGAACTAAACTGTTAAAGTCCTAAGGCATGTGTTTTTTCAATGTAACTAATATTCATCTAAATATATGAAATATCCATGTATGAGAATATTGACTTTCTATAATAATAATTTCATAAGGTAGGTGATCATGTGGTAAATCCTGAAACATGTGAAGTACCTATTTTTTAGTAGGATTTCCCCCGGATCTTTGGGTTGGATAAAGCTAAAAAATGGTAGGGGACATTTTAATTTGTTTTTATGGTGACATGTGGAATAGATGAGATGATAGATGACTTTTGTGTGATAAAATATATAATTCCGTGGGTTTCATGGAATTAACATGCTGGAGAAATTTCAACTGTTGAATTAGACTTTTAGGTTTAGTGGGATCAACATGACTCTTGGAGGCATGTATGGGTTGTAACTGAGTGTTTTGGAAGCATAGATGTGTTTCCTTTATAAGTAAATTGAAGTTGAAAAAACAGTTCACATGTGTAACTTTTCGAGTTTCTAATTAGTGATGATCATGAATGGGATTAGGATTAATTGGAATTATGAAAATATTCTCATGGGTGTGATGACCTAATGGAATTTACATTTTGGAGAGGGATATTTAAAAAATTTATTTGGTGTAGTGACATTGTCAATCCAAGAATTTAGGAAGGTGATACCTAGTGTGAAAAGGGAATGGATCAAGAGAAAAAATTCATGTTTGTTAATGTAACCTACTAACAATGTACCATAGGTGTATATTAATTTAAGACATGTGGTTGTAGATTCACTAGTGGTGAGTTGGTGGTAGTGAATCTTATTTTGTTTAAATTTCATTGAGGTTTGTGGATTATGTTACCATGGGATAGGTATGAGGAACAGTTTTGTGTTGAGGCTTTGATCAAGTGTGGAAATGATAAGGACACTCCTATGGTGGGGAATACCCTATATTTTTTGGTTGTCTTGACCCTATACAGGTAAGTTAATTTTTTTGGTTGATATTTCTAATGATAATATTATACTGAAGACCATATGAGTACTAGAGGTATGTTTTTTTTTCTTGAAGGGAGGAGTCTGAGCAAGTTTTTTAGCCTCACGGTGGTCTTGTCAATCCAGGTGTGTTGGGTTGGTATTACATTGTATTTGGTGGTAGGGCATGAAGGTGGTTTTTGTTGGTGGAGAAGCTGACCAGGAAATCTCATTAGGGGTTGTCTATGGGCTTCTGCGTTTATGTGTGGATGATTTGTTTCTATCCCTAATAGAATTGGCACTCGGACTGGGTGTTTTAAGAATGTGTTGAAGTTCAAATTCCATGCATAGAAATTAAACTCAATGTGTTTATAGATGGACTAAATGTGGCCAGGGTGAGGAATTATAGAGATCTTGGAAAATACTTAAATTTTTCATGGTCAGTTGATAATTTAAACATGGACTTACACCATAAGCAAGGAATGGACCTTGGGGAGTATGTTTGAATGGTCACAGGTTACCTTGGATTTTCAAGAACCATGTTTGCGAAAAAATTAGAATTAATTTGTTAGTGTAGTCGAGCATCTTCATAAAAGGTTGTTCATAGGTCGTTAATCTTGATAATTCATGTGTAAGGGGATGTTGTTGGTTAGGAACTATATAAGTAATGTCATTTTGAGTGTGACTAGTTTTTTATTAATTGTATGGGGATGTTCAATGAAAAATATGATATGTTTTGTGATTTTGAATAGATAGTGGGTAAGTGTCTATTTTTTTAGAATCATGAATTAGAATTAATACTATCCCTTGATTGGTATTTTCCCCTCTTATCAAGCATGAGTAGATGGAAACCATGATGGGAGTGTTATTGGAATATAGATATGGGATTCTATTGGGAAATTTCAATGGAGAAGGAACCAAAGTATTAAAATTGGTCATTACATGCTAAGGCCTATTGTTTTGAGCTTCATTAGTCATGTGATCAATTGGGTGACTGAATGGTCATGAAACTATATTTATGGGCTCTTGTAAGAATTTCCTTATCATTCAAGAATTGTTATGAGAGTTGGCTCGTGTTTCAGGCATCTAAAAACCTTAAGTTGATGGTTGTACCTTGGATGTGCTTTGAGTATTCATAAATGGAACATGGCCATTTAAATGAGAATCAAAAACTATTGTAGGTTAGGTGTTATATTTAAATACCATCGATAATTTTCAAGGATGATAAGTTTTATGGTGGAGATTTTGTAATGCCAGTGGGTTTGTATGGGTCAAGAAATTCAAATAGAAATTTGAATGTTAAAATTGGTGTCTGAGTGGTCTTGAGAACTAGAATTCAGAATCAAATCTTGAGGATATTGATGCCATTAAATAGGTGTTTTAGACATGTTTGGAGGCTTCATAGGCATCCAAGGGATCGAAGGATACTTAGGAGATGTTGGGTGGCTATAGTAGCTAAAGATGCAGTAGAGAAACTAGCTCGATGATGGTGTCTGGTTGTAGTATTGGCTACTACCAGTGCCCATTTTCTGGCCTATGGCCTCCACCAACTCACTTGTGGAGGTATTGAAGTTCCATAATTACCATTTCCACCCTTATTTTTAGGGGGTACCACCTCTATAATTTATTCATTTAACTGCATGGTCCAGGGGGGCCTCCCACTATGCCCTCCTTGACTTCCCTATATTTGCATTATTTTTTGTGGTAGTTTCTAGTGAACTAAGGTGATTCCCAATTCCTATTGGGATTTTTTATTATTATCTTAATATTTCCTTAATTTACTTATTTTATATGTAGGTCTTCAATGGTGGTTCCAAAATATCGCGGTGGAATTTCCTGATTCTTAAGGGGATTTCATGCAACCTAGGATGACGTCATTCTAAGATACCATTTTCACCCTATTTCTCATAGATTTAAATAGGTATTTCACTATAAAGAATTTTATTAGGGGTATTATATATTTTTTAATTGAATATATTCGGGATTTAGTTTTTAAGGTTGGGGCCTTTGTTTTTCTTAGGATTCAGTGTGTGTTGGGGGTGGTTGGCCCCTCATGGACTGAGGTTTTAACACGAATCTAAGGCCTGATGAGTTGTATGACAGTATTTCAAGACATATTTTCATTAACTAATTAATTATAAATATTAAAATCATTTAATTATAGATTTTTTTTCATAAGGTAAGGGCTCAGGCAGTAGTACAATCATGGAATGGATGTTGTCAGGCTTATTCGATCTTGGACAAGCCTCAGTAGAGCTATCAACCCTTGAAATCAAATACAAAAGATTAAAAAATTGTACAAGGTCCATAGTCCTAGATTTTTCTTATCTTCCATGTGCATGTGATGTGCTTCTAATTTGAACCCTCCCATATTTGACCTAATTAAAACTAAGTACTTGATGTTAGTAAATTTCTAATCATGGTTTATTTGGTTAAATATGGAAATCAATTGAATTGATGTTTATGAAATATAATTTCACAACCATCGATAATAAGAAATGGATTTTCCCTTTCTAATTGATTCAAAACTACTATAATAGTAAGTATGAATTTAAAGCTGTATCATCTGTAATGGCCTGATATTAAATAAATTTAATTGTGGAAGGGTAATTTATTTTTTGAAATTTGAAAATGATTTGGATCTTGACATAGAAGTGTGATACAGTATTGTTTTCATTTTTGTTGTTATTTAAGAAAATTGATTTTGGAATTGGTATCTTCCATGAAGTGTTAATTGGAAAGTTTATTTTTTAAATGGTAATCATAATAGTAATAAAGGTGTTTGGTTTCTATAATGGGGAATGGGGTATGGATTGATCATGAAATTGATTTTTTGGATTGGTAATGGAAAATGGGGTTTGGAAATGTTTTCAGAATAAAAAAGTATAATTCCCCTTTGTTAATTTATTTATTTTTTATGGTTTGGATTTATTGAATGTTTTATTCCTTAGTCTTGTGAGGGTTAAAATCGAGGTGAAAATGACACTTAGGTAGAATTTGGTTGTAACAATTAAACATGGGGTGAACACGACTCTCCTAGTTGACACTGGAGTTTATGCTTAAACTTTTGGGGAACATGAACTCTGGGCAGACTCAATTGGTGATGGTTAAACCTGGGGTGAACATGACTCATGATGTATCCATGGGACCGAGGATGGGTAAATAACCCTAGGTTACTAGTTTTTACCAAGTGTGGGTATATTACCCCTGGTCTTGATGTGGTTGGAACATTCTCCACAATCTCTTTACAGACACCATGACATTGGCTAATATAGGTATGTACCATTCCTTGGGTGAAACCATCCCCTCAGGCTCAATGTTTTTTATCTTTTAGTTTTAAATATTTTAAATGGTTGTTTTTTATCAGGTAGAACACCTATATGAACTTTATTTCTAGACTATTTATATTTAGGGATGATTTTTGGGTGGCCTACTATGTTTTAATCACACCCATATCATGCCTCCATGGAACTTTAGTAACTGATTGGTGTCCACATGTTACTATAGGCACAGGTTGGGATGAGGCCCGAGATTAGGTTTTTCATGGGTGAGAGGAGAAAATCAGGTGATATAATAATTTCTGGGTGAATCATGAATTAGAGTGATAGTAGATAATCAGATTATTTTATTTTTTCTTTTTAATATTTTATATTTAACCCAACCAATGGGTGTTATGTCTTCATATCATATGAAAACAATTCTTTTTTTATTGTTTGTTAAGTTTATTTATTCTTCTAAAAAAATTAATGTGTATGATGTTTATTAATTTTATCGATGTTTGAATACTATGATATAGGGGGTATAGTCTCTCTATATTATTATATTAGGATCTAAATTCAAGTCTATAACCTCTGTAAAATAGGGAGATATTCTTGAGGTACAGTAGGGATTGTTTGTTTGGGCGCCTATTAGTGGTCTGGGATGGTGGCATGTTATTTTTAATTCTTATAATTTACATAAAGAACCATATTATTGATATAAATTACTTATATATATATATATATCATATAAACTAATCAAATATAAACTAAAACAACCACTATATTGGTAGTTAAAATGGAATGTGTTATTCCCTCAAGGTGATAGTCCACACGAATGCATGGATGATGATTTTATTTTTTGAAGGGAGGAAGAGAAAAGTAACATGATTAAAAAATTTATGAACATATATATGATATATAAATATATATATCATATATATTTAGTTAATTACACTTTTGGACTATCTAGGTTATGAGGATAAATAAAAAAACATGATTCTTAATGGAGGTGGTAGTCAGCATGTACGCATGATTCACATTATTGTTTTTCTTAAAGTAAATGGTAAAGGTGTTTAATTCTTTAAAAATCATCATGATAATGTAAATTTATAACAATGATACTAATTTTATAATTTTAATATTTTTTAATGGAATTGTAGGAATAAAAAATTAAGACAAAGAAATAGGAAAGGGAAAGGAGAAGTTAAAAATTTATACCTCACTTCTTGGATTATCTCCTTTGAAATGGGGGTTAAGCCTTTGAGACATAGTATTCTGAGAAGAATTAAACTTTGTGAATATGTATATGAATATTTAAGAGATTTTAGGTAGATTTTGGGCTTAATTAATTGGGTTGTGGTGTAAAAGGAAGTGAGGAGAGGAGATCCCTTTTATAAGTAAAAATTGATATTTTTTGTAAATACCCAAAAAAATTAACAATGGGAAGTCACTCTCAAGGAAATTATATATAAAACATGTTTTAAAAAATTCTTAGGGTATTTAACTCTTGTATAAACCCTTTTTACCAATTATTTTACAAAGGTAACTAGTTATTACCAATGTAATTTATCTGTTATGATTGAAAATAAATTTTTCATTATTAAATAATTTGGAACTAATGATTACAAATTTGAAATAAATTTTTCTATGTTAATTTATTAAAAGTGATAAAAAATAATTTTAAAACACTAAATGTATAAATTATTAAGAAATATTTTTTAAAAAGTATATCTTCTGTTCTAAAAAGTCAAATATGGGTTGTAAATTAAAACCAACATTTTTTAAAATTATATATTTACTTATAATATATATATTTTTTATTAGATAATGGTTTCATGAATTTTTAACTCATAATTATATATTAATAATTTACTAAAATTAATGTTTTTTGTAAATAAAATATTTTCACCATTCTTCTAAATATCAATCTTTTTAAAAAAATCCAAAAAATTATTCTTAAATTAACTTTATTATAATAAGTTGAAAATTTAATTTTATATTTTAAAATTCACATTCTAAAATTTATAAATTAAAATTTAAATAAAATCATAAAATCTTATGAAAAAAACTATTTTTATTATAAATCATTTTTTATATTAACTATTAATTTAAAATTAGTTCTAATAAAAAATATATAAAACTAGAGAAAATATATATTTTATAAAATACATTTTAATATTTTAAAAAATTATTTCATTATTTTTTTAGCCACACTTATTGAAATATTAATAATTAAGAACTTTATTTCAAAGTTTGTTATAACTCTTTATAATCACTTATTTAATAGCTACCATACATAAGTAAATATTTATTTTTATAAAAATAGTTTTGGTCTATTAGGTTTTTGTGTTACATGTATACAAAGATATTAAACATAATATTTATTTATGAAGAAAAATTTTACTAAAACAAGTGTCATTAAAATAATTCAACACTCTTAGATTTTAGTATCAATTATTTAAATAAATGCCTTATGTAATTGATTATATCTCTTATAGAAATAACAAAAACAAACCAATATAAAATTTATTACAATGAAATGAAAAAATTAAAGCATTATTAATATGTAATTTGAAACATCATTAGGAAAATTATTGTAACAGTAAAACCTTATGAATATAAAATTTTGATTTATTTTTATAAAATAAATTCTAATTCCTTAAACATTTTTATTATCCTCTAATCAAATATTATTATTAATTTAAAAATAAAATTACAAGAATAGTATGTGAGACATTGAAATTAAAAAACCATAGATCATGGGGGTTTGAAGTAGTGAAGAATGAGGGTATCTGCCAGGGAAAGGTTTTCTCCCTCTGGCAATAATGATCTGAGACTAGAAAAAGAAGGGATATGCTCACCTTGATTAACTATCGAAGTTAATAAATTAGTACCGTGTTACCTTCAAACCACTTATGGAAAATTTCTATACTTCTCCTAATGAGATAATTAAATCTCTGAATAGGATATTTGATAGACCAAGGGGTAACCCCAAGACTACACATGGAATTATAAAAAATAATAGAGTCTATTTCCATGACCACAAGATGAATGTTTCATTGACTACACAATAAGAGATCAGTGAACATCAATTATGCCTCTTCCTTATGGGAATCACCTTTCCTAAAGAAAGATAAAAATCCATGATAAAGGATCTATTAATGTTCATTATAATTCCACCACCCCACATAAATCCCATTATATATGAATTTTCTATCTTCATCTTGAGGCATGGGCTGTGGGGGTACCAGTGAACCCTTCTCCCCTACAAACTGTTTTAAGCATTTTTTGGGTCATTCCTACCTAATGTGATAGATATTTGATATGGGGATACCTCACAGTCTATACAAATCCTAACCAAGTCCATCAAAGTGTTTTTGGTTTTGAAGATAAGGTCCAATATTGAACATGGGGATTCATCATGCCTAACTTCATTACTCTTTTCCAAAATACCCAAACACCACGCTTCAAAGATGAGACCTCTTAGATTATTCTCTAGGACAATTTTCCTCTCACCCTAGAATAAACTAAAAAGGACGGTTTCACTTGATATCTCCTAATTCATGTATGTAGTGAAACCTTCAAATGCATACCACATCATTATCAACCATTATCCTCCAAATAATAGGTTCTCAGACGTTTTGATGCTCTGTTCCCTACAATAGTTCCACCTTGAAGCTAGAATCACACCCAAACATTTGATATTATCCTCTTTTGGAATCACCTTATTCCTTACCTGCCACACTAGAATGTTATAATTTCTTGGGATCTCTTTATGCCAAATCATGTCTCCCCTTTCATCATGATCATTTCCATCATATTAATTCTATGTAATTTTATAGTATAAAAGGACTTCAAGGAAGATCCCATGAATAAACACATGTATGGACTAAAATCAACACTATACTGTCAAAGGTATCCTATTTATCCTACTACAAAATATCTTGGATGAATCATGGGTGGTTACTCTCTTGTCTGAATGTAATTTCTGGGGAAGGCCATCCAGGAAATCCAATCCTTGTTCTCACCCAGTTATGTTGCCAGCAATTGATGTCTCCTATACCAAAAATCTAATGGGTGTGTTATTGGAGATTATGTTAGTGAGGCTAGATCATATGGAATTTAACATATGGACTTACACTTTTCATGCACATGCCAACCTCAAATATATCCCACATGATTCTTCCCCAAAGAGACTTACTCTCAAGAATCTCTCATGCCAATTTTTCAAGTAGGCTCCGCATCATGTCAAAGACACTTATAACATTAATACCACCCTCACATAGGGGTATTGGAATATTATCCCAAGACCCCTAGTGATGCTACCCTTATGATTTATCATCCCATACAAATGAATCCATCCTCTTCTCAATTCTAGATATAACCCCTTTCGAAACCTGGAATGTAGAGAGGGTTTCCATTGGAATAAAAGAAAGCACACAGTTTGTCAATGTAATTTTTCATCTGAGAGAAAAAAATGTAACTTTTAAAATTCATAATATTTCCCATAATTATATTGGAAACCTTATCAAATTGGTGGATAAGAATAATCCTTACTGATGCTGGGTCCCCTAGGTATTCCATGGGGAAATTTCCTCTATGCATATATAGTCTACTCTCCAAATATTTGACGCATCATTTTTTGAACCTAGTCAATATGAGGATACTGCTCTTATCATTGTTCACAAATTCTCTGGTTCATTTATAGTATTCCTCCAATATATCACTGACCCCCATATGGATCTATTACTACTATTAAAAAAATGAATTATATCATCTACCAACATATGGTGAGAAATTCCACAATAATGGTTCCTAGAATAGAAAGGAATAATATTGATATAATCCATGATTTTGTTAATATATCTTCGTAGAGAGTATTGGATAATAATAATAAAAGTGTGAGATAAAATATCACCTTGTCTTAGATCCTAAAATGACTTCAAGAAGACAAACTATTTACCCATGAAAGAGGTAGATATCCATGTAGAGCTAAAGCACCATATCAAAAGGTCAATCAACTATGTGTAAAATACCTTGTAGGATAAAACCTTAATGATGAAGTTATACTCTAGCCTATAATATGGCTTGTTCATGCCCATATTGACCACTATGTTTGATCCAAATGTATTTTGATTGATTTGGATGATTAACTCTTGGTCGAACCCAATAAAAACCCCGAATATTTTGAACTTTGATAAACAAATGCTTTTCATCAGATATCCAAATAGGGAGATAGATGGATAAACTTTTGATAATAATTAATTCTATAACCTTATATGGAAAATTTCGTAGACATATCAGCCTAAATTATTGTAGAGAGACCAGGTACTTAATCTTTGGTACCATCACCAAAATTGTTGCACAAGAAATACAAGGAAGATTCCCACCATAGAATAAGTCATATACTTCTTGCACCATATCACTCTTGACGAGGTCCCATGAGGCGCTGTGAAAAGATCTGTGGAATCCATCTAGACCAAGAACACTTTATTCTATGAGTGATGAAACATATTCTCAAATATTTAACTCATAAGGTATGGACTTCATGGAATCATTCATAGTCTCATAAGTCTTAGTGTGTATAAAATAAAAAAGCACAATACTCCCCATCATGTAACCACCATGCATGTAAGGATTAGGTTCGTCAATAAGTTTTTTAAAGAAGGAATCTTCAATTATATGCACCACCTCATGATAATTCATTAAAGATCCATCATCCATACAAATATTGGGTCTCCTGGTACACTGTTTTTCTTCAATGCATGCTTGAAAAAATCCCAAGTTCCGATCCACTTTATGCAACTGTTTTATCCTTGATTGTTCATGGGCCTTCTGTTCTAGTTTTAGGAGCATGTATTCTAGGGAATTATTCTTATTAGTGAGGATATCTAATAGATAATCATACCATTCACTATCAAAACTAGACTCAATTCATTCAATCTCCTTGTTGATATCCTCCTAATTCTGGGACTAGGGGTGATCCCCTTTAGTTTTTTATTGATATTAATATTTCATAAAACTAATATTTATAACCATAAACCAATAAATTTCATGGTAATAAATTGTATTCATTATTTATATGTAAATTAATTTATACCCTTAAAATAGTATATTTCATAAAAAATCATTTCATTGTGTGTACTTATATTAAAACTATTTTTTACCATACCTAGAAATATAATGTAGAAAAATGGATTTCATATTTTGAATTATCATTTTCAAATTATGTAATCAGTTAAATTTCAATTGTGTTCATAAAAATAAGGTATGAAGATACAAGTTAATCAAAACTGTAAATATAAAAAATGGTTAAATTGTTAAATCAAGGGTTAAAGACTTGAAATATCATAAAAAACATCATTAAATGAGTTCATGGTATCATTCTCAACCTAAAACATATAAATTGAGAAATTTTATCCATATTATATACAGTTTATTTGATAATTAATTCCCCTTTAATTATTATGAAATTAATATTACTAAAATGTCGCCCTTTTTATCTATAAAAGTACCCCTTCACCACCACACTTATCCTCGTACCAAAAGCATCTTATCTCAACCTAAATTGGATAAAAAAAATATCTCCCACCCTCTTCCCCACATAATAGAGGTTCGGGTATCCCGAAAATTACAATCAATGATGTCTTATGTTGTGGTTTAAAGGAGGATATCCAAGGCTTGGATATTTATTTTCTTGGTTCTATAAGTCTTATTTAAATTTTACATCCCTTTGGTTTACAATTCAACCAAACTATTTCATGTATATGGACTCTTCCTTATCTCATCTTTATAGTGGGAAGAAATTTTCATCCACATATATATTATTTATATTGTTTAAATATTTTTCTTCCCTATAATTCACATATTTATCAAAGTCATTTTTTAAAATATTTTACAATCTATTTAAAAGTTTTATAAGGAATATTTTTAACATTTCTTCCATGTTTCACTTTTTCCTTTCTTTATTAAAATGAGACTTATTTATTATCATCCTCTTTGGGAACAAATTCTTCCCACCACCATGAATGTTATTATTAATTAAAAATGTATTTCATGTTTTAATGGTTATTAAAAGAATAAATTATTACAATTTTTCTATGATTTTTTCATTTTAATAATAATGGTTAGTGTTTTTAAAAAATAAATAAAGATATTTTATTCTACTTATGTGTATCTTTATCTTACACTCTACATATCCTATTTTTATCTTTAGATCTTTTCAATGTTTAAATATTGGTAATATTTTTAAATCACGGTTTTCAATATCCTCTTTTTTCCCTTGAAATTCATTTATGATTGTGACATAGATGTTTATTTTTAAAACCATCTTTACAATATTTATGAAAATTATTGTCATAATTTCTCTTCCATTTTCCACTAAAACCCTAAAATATCTACCACTTTGGGTGTTAAGTTTCATATATTAACATATAAATGATCTTATGAGTTGACAGTTTTTTGTTTATAAGGGTTATGATATCTTTCACTAGTAATTACACTCATGAATTTATTATTATCCTTCGTGTATATATTATTTAATTTCCAAATATATTCTATATGAATTACACTATTTATATACTATTTTTTCTACTATTGAATTATCTGTATACCATTTAATCTATATAGTTTTAGTTTTAATGATTCTTACCAAGAAAGTTATCCCATTTATTTATTGTGGATATATTGATGGTATGTATGATGTCTTGTAAAGAGTAATTAATGTTAAGATTAAGATTTCTAACATCATACATTCCATCACAATGAAATTAGTTATTGTTTTCCATGTGATTATATACATTTTTATGTTATAAATAGATATATAACATGGTCATATTATAAGTTATATGAAATAATTTGATTATTAATTATCTCAACCTTATTATTCATTCCTTTTCTATTCTATGATAACTATATTTATGGAGATTTTGATCTCACCCATATAATATGTTTATTTCCCCATGTTATAAATAAGAGTAATACATATGATATGTCTAAAAGGGTATCATTTTTGAATAATTTTATGGGAGATGTTGAAGTCATTTTATGGAATACAATAATATAGGTATAATGCAAAAAAAATTATTAGATGGGAAAGATATGAGATTTTTATGTAAAGGGTTTTATTAACTCTATAAAACCCTAAACCATAAATGTATTGGGAATTTTACTGATTCAATATTGGTTATTTATATTTTAATTTTGGATTTTTAAATTTGGGTCATTTATATTAGTATTATAACTAGTACATAAAGGGTATTTTTTTAGCACTAGATTCGGGTGTACGGGTATGGATAATCTCAACAACAATGCCCAAAAAAATGTTTTAAGCACAGTTATCCACAATCATTCCCACACATACAATTATGAAGAAAACTAACTACAATCATGTCTATGTTTGACATGATTATCTCATTAGATAAAAAAATTACCAAATTCATTAGAGGAATATATTAAAACCACCCATCGCATAATTATAAACCATACATATGTGTTCCATATGAAATCAATTATACGTATTTTCATGAAAAATAACCTATGGGAAGAATATGGGTTATATGACATTTTCAAATGTTATCACATAAGATGAAATCAAGAATTTGTTTGGTTGATACTAAAAAATAAATAACCAAGAAAAAGTGTATAAAAATAAAAATTACATGGTGATTCATGAAAAATAATCCCATAAGAGATATATATTTTGGTGATAGATAGGAAAATGATTGTCAAAATGTAAAATGAGTTTTCATAAAACATTTTTAACATTTTCATAAAAAGATGAAGTTATAGGACACTTTAAACAATAATTTTTGATAAGGTGACAAGATTTTTTGTTGAAATTAATATTTAAAAATAATACCAATTATTAGAACATTGAAAAGAAATAATTTTCAAGTGAAGGAACGTTAAGTGGAGTACTAAAATTTTATTAAAGTGAAAAGAAAACCATTTTGATGTTTTTTAAAGAAGTTTTAAAGAAAAACTAATTTGCTAAAAGAGTTATAAAATTTCATTTTTTAATGAAATAAAGAGAAATAATAATATAATATTAGTTAAACTTATTTATATTTCACAATAGTAAAATAAAACATCAGTGGTAAGAAATAATATGAACATGGATGAGAAAGATCTAATATGATGGATGAGAAATATTCTTGACAACATTATATTTTTATGATAAAATAATCCATAAAATAAAGTGATTTCAAAATTAATATGAAATTTCATAATTTGAAAGAAAAAAAACAAAATTAAATATGTATGTTTTAGAATATAACAATCTTATAAGAACATATTCAACGAAGAAATATTATGACGCAATGAAATGGAAATTGAATCAACAAATCTTACCTTGGATTACGCTTCTGACATACTATATAATTAATTTAGTTTTATTATTCATATATATCATGACCAAATTTATTATTTTAATTGATATAATTCATTTATAATTTTTTATTATTCATTTAATAATCATTTTTTGTTAAAATTAATAGTCAAGAGTAAATTTTTCTGTTTGTTTTATGCTAGCTTCAGTATGACAGTTCCATTACTTGATCCTTAACTATGTGTTCATCACCATTATAATGATCATGAAGGTTACATAAGTGTGTTTGATAAATTTATGAAATCTTGTGTCTGTAATATTTATGTTAGGGTGATGGTTCATAAAGAGCGTTTAAAATACCTTTTCTTGGAATTTTGATTAAATATAAAGAATTGATTTTTTATTGAATACAAACTCTCAGACACATATATATATACGTTAAATAATAATGAAAAAATGGTAAATTAGTCAATATTAGATCATATTACTAGTATTTATGTTTTCTTAATCATTCATGTGGTACACATTATAACATCATTTATGTATCTTGTAGAACCAACCTGAACAAAAACACATTATAACAAATGAATGAATAAGAACATATTATTTCATTGATATAATATCACTTTTATAGAAGAACATTGGTTTCAAAATCAAGATATTTAAGTGATAAATTATATTTTATAAGAGTTGGATGAAAAAAATATATAAGAAATTATTTAGGAGTGGATAATACATATGTTTAATACGTAAATATTCTCATAGAGGGACTCTTAGAAATTAAGGATTTAAGACTCCTTATGATCATAGATTACTAAATATATGAGAGTCATTTTATGGATATAATATGGCATGGTATTCAAGAGTAATCTAAAAGATAGACATGCTTTGAGGTGGGTAGAGATGGTGTCTATTTATTAGTTATATTGAGTGACATTTTCAGAAATTCCCATTCCGTACTAAATAATGAATGTAATTTCTCATGGAAGGTGGATCCAAATAGGGAAAATAATGGATACATGATAAGGGTAGGTTGATCATTCCATCATAAAATCAGTTAGAGATAATGTTCAGGGATATATTTAAGATTTTACCACTTCATTTAACCCTTTAACCTTATTTTGTATTTATAATTTCAAATCAATTTTTTCCTTGGTAACTTGTTTTTATGACTAAAACTGAATTTTACCTCATTAACTGATTTTTAAATTATTATTTAAAATTTTAAATACATTATATTAAATTCATATTTTAAACGTGATAAAAAATAATTTTAATGTAAGAATGAAAAATTAATATATTTTTTTAAAAAATTATTTTATTCATAAAATGAATTTATTCTTCTTCATTACTAGGTGATAATAATTAGAAAAAAATTTATCTATTTGAATATATATTATCAATACATTTCATTGAATTAATTATTTAGTAGTGATTAGTTTAATTAATTTTTTAAAAAAAATACACTATACATATAAACAATTCTTTATAAAATATTACTTTTTAAAATTAAATTAATTTACTCTGTAGTTGGGGTTCGGATTAATGGTAAAACAATCTCGTAATACTACATAAGGATTTGGGTTCAAAACCCATTGGGTTAAAAGTATTATAGCGGTGGAAGGTACTGTAGCGGTGGCAGACATAATAGTAGTGGTGACAGTATTGTAGTAGGTACTTTAGTAGCTAGGTACTATTCACATAAGGGGCCTTTGAGAAAACAATTTGGGGCCTATGGGCTATGTAATGGGCTTCATTCCCACTGGGACTTCAGGAAAAAATATATGATGTAATAAAAGTGGCAGGTTGGGTGGGTTATCCCTTGGGGGGCTATAACTTACCTTTCTGAATTGTGTGTGTGGTGTGTGTGTGTGTGTGTGAATGAATGTAATTATACCATCAAGTACCTAATAAATATTAAATTAATTTATTATAATTATTTAAATTTTATTATTTTGGTAGTAAAAAATAATTTAATTTTAGAAATATATTTTAATTAAAAAAACTTTCTCATTTAATTAAATTCATTCTTTAAAAGTAAATATTATTAAAATGTTGAATGTATAAAATAAATGTAAAAATAAAACATATATATCTTTTATTACATTAGTAATTGAATGCTTATATCATCCTAACATGTATTTAAAAGCCCCATAATCACCTTTTCATAATACTTATGGGAAAAATAAACAATTTGGGTAGTCACCGATTTTCATTCAACTAGCATGGATCTCATAGTGATTTACATGGGCTTGAACTTCTCCCATCGATGATTCCTCTTAGGGTACACTTTTTTAAATTCAGTTTTGGATTAGTTTAGGTAAAAACCTAATTTTTTTACCTCCTTTATATGTTAAGATAAATGACCCACATAAGGAATAATTCTTATACTTGATGACATTGATTACCCTTTTCATATAAGTTTCATAATCAGTTACTTTTATTTTTACCCTCCAATTTTTAAATTATGTAACAATGATAATATTTTATTAAAATAATATTTATAATTTATTTCATTAGTTATTCATATGCTTAATAATGGTATTACTGGCCATAAAATACCAACATACATAAATATAAAGTAAATATTACAATCATATATATACCACCACATGCGTTATCAAAATCACACATCTCATTATCTCATTTCGTTTCCCAATATGTTTATAATATTTATAACAATTTTTATCCTTTATATAGTTATAATTGATGATATTATCCTTAAGGAAGATCTAGATGATTAATATTTCAATATTGATGCATTTTTATTTAATTTTGGTTTTATTCCCTTTTTAATTTTTCTAATTATGTTTTATTTATACATCATATAATGAATTTAATTTTTACTATAATTTTATACCTAAATGAAATATAACAATTTTCATTTTTATTCATAGTTGAATGTAAAAAAAACTATCATATATTTAATAGAAATTTTATTATTATTATTTTGGGGGGTTTCATAGATTGAGTGTGTGATGCACAATTTTAACATAAAAAATCGTTTTATATTAAAAAAATACATTTTCGGTCATTATGATGAAAAAAATGTCTGATTGATGTGTGGTTTATTCTATTAAGTAACATATTAATCAAAAATTATTGTTTTATACTTGAAAATATGAGTTTTATTCCTTGATTCTGATCATGTGATTCATATTTTTAACTTAAAATTTTGTTTTAAATTAAAAAACTACACTTTTTTCATATTTCCTAAATCACTAGTTAGATTGATGCCAAATTTATTCCAAAAAGTAAAATATTTAAGATTGACCATTTCCCTAAAATTTTACATTAATGTTTGATTTTTTATTGATTCTAATGTGTGAAACGCGTTTTTAACTTTAAAAATAGTTTTTAATTAGAAAAATACACTTTTGGTCCTTTAGAAAAAACGAAACTTCAAGTTGGTGAACAGTTTTTTCTTTCATTTAAAAAATTACTCAAAGACTATTTTCCTATAATTTTACAAAATTGAATCTCATTTTCTCATTCTTGATCATGTGATGAATGTTTTTAACTTTAAAAGAAAATATAAATCAGAAAAACATGTGTTTGGTCATTTCAACAGAATCAAATATTTTATTGATTGATTTTTTGTTCTGAACTACTATATAATTAAAAATGACCATTTAATAAATAATTTCACAACAATTAAATCATGTTTATTTGGTTTAATCATGTGATCAATGTTATTATCTTTAAAAATAGTTATAAATTGAAAAACCATAGTTTGGGACAATCTAACCAAAATAGAAGTTGGATTACTGTTTATTATACTTATATAGGTCACATATTAATCAAATATCATTATAATATAAATTAACTATAATATATTTCTATTTTTTTAGTTTTGATCACATGGCACATGTTTTTGACATTAAAAACAAATAAATTGTAAAAACTAATATTTAGTCGTTTTGAACAAACCTAATGTCATATTGATGTGTAGTTTTTTCTTATCATTCAAATATAAACCAATGATAATTTTAGAAAATTATCAAAATAATACAATATCTTTTACATGGATTAATTTTTTGACACATGTTTTTCACTTTAGAGAACATTTTTAAGTTGAAAAATGATTTCTTTGAAATTATGATCAAATAACTTGTTATATTGATGCATAGTTTGTTCATAAAGGTAACATACTAATAAATGGTCCTTTTCATAAAATTTCATGACAACATGAACTCATTTTGTTTCTAGGTGTGTGATTATTTTTTTGACTTCAAAATACTTTAAAATTGAAAAATTGAATTTTTTTCATTTCGACCATACCAAATGTTTGATCGATATGCCTTTTATTACTAATGGACAAATTTAATCAATGATAATTTTCCAACACTTTTAAATTAATATGATATTTTTTATCCATTTGATTTTATGACACATGTTTCTAACATTAAAAATATTTTTAAATTAGAAAAACCATATTTTATACATTTCAACCAAACCTCAGTCGAGTTGTCTCATTGTTTTTTAATAAAAATCACAAATTAATCAATGATTATTTTCCACTATTTTACCAATAATCCAAACATTTTATTATTATTTTAGAATTTTACTTTAAATTTTTAACATAAAAATAGTTTAAATTAAAAAAAATTCCTTTTTTATCATTCTGATCAAACTAAATTTTGGATTGATGCGTGGTTTATTCGCACACATAACAAATTAATAAAAAAAACATTTAACAATAATTTAAATATGATATGATATGATTTTATATTTTTAATCATGTGATTCATGTTCTTATCTTCAAAAGTAGTTTTATATTGAAAACCCTTATATTTTCTCACTTCAACCAAAAAACACATTAGAATAGTGCATATTTTATTCCCATTGGAGACATATTAATGAATGATATTTTTATATAATTTCACAGATATCCAATATTTTTTAATTTTTTATTAATTTATAAAATTTTTGAACTATTAAAAAAAATTAAATTGAAAAACGTTTCTTTTGTTCATCTTGACCGAACCACATGTCATATTGATGAATTATTTATTCATATAACTCACATATTAATAAATGATAATTATACCACAATTTCATAGAAATATGATATTTTTTTTTGATATAATAACATGAAACTTGTTTTTAACTTTAAAAAACAATTAGAAATTGAAAAAAAAATTGACATTTCAATCAAATGTCAAGTTTGATTGACATATTTCATAGTACTATAAGTAAAATATTAATGAATATATTTTTTTCCATGCACATTTATATAAATCTATGTCAGGATCCAACCCTATAAAACCCCCTCCTAGGTTGGAAGTGAAGAAGTTGGTGACCTTTGAAGCATACCCCAACAGACCATGGGTTGGCGACTAGAACTAAAGACATTTTTAAAATAAATAGGATGCATTACCCACATAATTAACATGAAAATAAAGTTAATCCATAAATAAATTGAATATATAAATTAAAAGGATTACAATTACCATACCCAAACTATCCCTACATGCTAAAAACACATTATAAAAAGGGACAGTATAAGACTATCCTCATAGAACATGTAACAACATGAACTTTTATAAATAAAATTCAATTTTTTAACGAGTAAATTTCTTATTATGAAACCAAGTTATAAAAAACATGCACTACTTTGGTTATTTTGGAACGTTATATATTCTATCAGATTTAAAAGACCATTAACCCTCAAACCATTGATAATATAGTCATTTTATAGTGACCACTATGATTAGTATATATTAAGGTCTATGATAAATCCAATTGACACAAATAAAATAAGTAGTGACCTCAACTAGTAAAATCATACCCTATGGATCCCATTTATCATAGCTTCTAAGGGATATGAAATCACGGGTCTTTTCCCTTTACCATGGACAAGATGAGATTCAATAACTAAAAAATGATAGAAAATTTTAATGGGAGAATTTCAAACTAACTGAGATCACGATCCAAACCTTGTTTTCCAAACCACCCAATGAACGTTTACCATCACACACCATCCCTACGATGTACACTGGTGTAATAAAGGGATATGTATATAGACTCTAATAGTATGATTTATTTTATAATTTTTATAAACAAATACTTATATTTATCTTTCATTATTAATTTATAATTATTTAATAATAAGTTTAATAAAAATTAGATTTTGATATAATGAAACACAAATTATATTTTAATGAAATATATAGATTTATTCATGTCATTCCTTTTTATGATTTAATGAATTTTGGAAATAATTGTTATATTATCAAAAAAATATTTTTAAATAATATTTAATAAATATAATTGGTAATATAATTTTCTGAAGTCAAATGTAATTTTTATAAGGGTCAGAAAACTATTATTTTCAAAAAATCAGTATTTTTCAATTAATATGGACTTTTTATTTAAAATTATATATTATCATATTTTGATAAATATTATGTTAAAATAAATGTTATTTTTAAAAATCAACATGTTGAAATTATCCAATAATGAATTTTTCATAATTTCTTAGATAGTTGAATTTTTGGGTAACAATAAAATACAGTATAATTATACTGTTTGTATTATGACATCATAAAATCCCCAAAGTGATGTAATAAATACTATAGAAATTATAAATGAAAAAAATTAATTTTTTCATTTTGAATAATGTGATTTTTATGTTATTTGATTAATTTTATAAAACCTTAAGGAATCCTCCAAAACATATATTATGTTTTAAGGATTTAAAATCAATTCTTCATAAACATGACACACTTCCACATCAATAAGGTTATTATTTTAATTATTTTGGTTTGTATCCTTATAAAATAATGAAAAACACTCATATTTTGTAAGAACCATTGTAAAAAACTATGGTAATGTTTGTAGTTTTCATTATATTAGCATATAGAATTCAATACCTATGTTTTGAAATTAATGAAGAATTATCATCTCTTTTGTAATATAATCTCATACAACCTCCCATTACTCTTTACTAAATCCCATTAGAATAAGAATTTATCCCACCCTTCCCTCTATATATTCCTCCCAAGGTTCCCCCATTATATTTAGGATCTCCTCCCATGATTTTAGAAGTTCCCTCTCAAGGTAAGGGATCCCGTCCTCTTTATTCAAGAACCAAATTTATGTTATGCCTTTTGATTACCAATTTTTCAGTTTGGGATATGTTTTATCACAATCCTTTTAATTTTCATGTGATTTAAATGTTATTAGATACCCTTCTGACTCTCCTTAAACACTTCCATGAATCTTTATGTACCCCCATTATGCTGCCGAAATTGTCCTGTGATATTTCATGCAAAATATTTGTCTAGTGAATACTCATCCTCATTTCAACTCAAGGGTATTCAACTAGTTTTACCTATTTGTGATTGATTTAAGACTTCCATTCATGTAAAAAAGACTCTTTAATCAGGAAATTAAAATTTCTGAAATATATCTTTATGTCATTGATCTATGTAACACACATATGAATGTACATGTTAGGAATGTTATGTGTCGTCCCATGATTGTATAGTCATCCAATGCATTTAGTTACGTTTTTTTCATTATAGATTATATATGGGATAAGGTAGAAAACCTAATCCATGATGTGACTTTTTACACCATGTGATGTTGTCTTGGAAGTTATCATTGACTTATACTTATTTCATGTTTAATTTGTTTCCACATTCATATGTTTCATTATTGTTATCATGGTATACCATGCCCCAGTATTCAAGATTATGATTCTCACCACTTTTATGTCATATTGTTATTTACCTTGACTCACATTTACTACTTTAATCTTGATGGTTTGATTATTCCCTTACTAGGATTTATAGATCACCCCTTTCTTATATACATCCCAAACTTATCCCATGAAGTTTTGGAAGATCCATGGAATATAAGAACATGTTATAGAGATTATAAGTAAGGTTATTATATTTTTGTTTTAATTTTTCATGTTTTGTACCAAATTAGGTAAATACATGAGGCCTCATGTGTAACGTCCCAGATCCGGGTGCCACTCAACAGGTTCCCCGAACCCGATTGATCACATGACCTCAAGTGCATTTCCCCAAACGCCAGAGGCTTCCGACTAGTAGTGAGGGCCTAGGTCTGATAGTGGGGAAACTATGCCCTCAGTTGTCAAAGTGTAGCACAGCAGAGAAAATATAAACATACAAAAGTGCGGAAGTAGTAAACAATAGTATGCTGAAAAGACAACATTAATGAAGAAAAAGATAACCAACAGTCATATATAATGATGCAATATGTCCCTATGTCTAAGAAAGCATCCAAAACAGGATACACTGCAATCTGAAACAATACAGTACAAGGAACAAATACAATAATGTAAAACAGAACAGTGCAGTAGGAAATCAGCAGCATCGCATGCCTAAGCTTGGTCTCATGCTCTCCTACTCCTCTGCAACAATCAAGTACCTGTATAGGGACCCTTGCCCTTATCCACATCTGTAGCAATATAATCTGTTTTGGCCTAATACATGACCCAAATAGGGTGTGATAAATAAATCCCATTAGGAAACAACCAATGGTCAGTGCCCAACTATCAGTGAATTTGTGAAACAGTAGTGTGCAGTAATGGAAAATCAGTAAACTAGGAAGTACTTAAAAGAAACTACTCCTACCAGTTCCATTTCCATTTAATTATTAATTAACAAGTCAGGATAAGTGAATTATAAATTTCTGAGACTCAGCCTAAGCCGAAATCTCCTAAAAAGTGTTGTAAAAAAACTACAACAAGCTACCTAACAAGTACAAGGTAAAACAATACCAAGAATGTGCTTTATCATGGTAGGTATAACATGTAAAATCACCACAGTGAATATACAAAATAAACAGATTCCTCAGACATGAAAAACCTTTCCCTCAGGTAATCAGAACCACACCCTCAGGCTAATCATAATCTAAACCCTCAGATGATTTCCCTCAGGCATAACAAATATTGCCCTCAGGCATACGATATAATGCCCTCAGGCATAGAACAAACTATCCTCACACATATGAAACATTTCCCTCAGGCTAAATAGAATACTGCCCTTAGGATAAAAAACACTACCCTCAGGCTAACAGGTAACCGGACCGAACCCAATGCACAACAAGTAATTCATACAAGTTCCTCTCAAGAAAACATGTTATAGATATGGCATACCCTCAGGTATCCTGGCCAAACGACTAAACAGGGGGGACGCACCCACGGGGTGGCCCTGGATCCAAGCAATGATCCCAAACAACAGTTTCAACATAATCATTAAATTACCTATATGATTCTAGTCATTTAATTAATCAAGGCCTCGGCCATAAGACACCCCAACATGGGCTCGTAGCACAATGGTACAAACAAATAACATGATATTTGGAATTAAACATCAGACCACCTACCTCGATCTCCCCTGATCGATATACGCGAATGGAGCCTCTCGAAATGACCAAGAACGGCATAGATCTGGGATAAACATTTATCCATTAAAACGTAAATAACATTCCCCTGGGAAAGAATTAGTAATAACGGCTCAAGGAGAAGGAAGGGCTTACCTGCATGGTCCAAACAAGATCGACGGCGGAAGAATTGAATTCCTGACGTGCGATCGGGAGTTCCTCCAAGGTTCGGCCTCTCCTCCCGAGCTCCTCCTGGCGATCTAATCTTCCTCTGTTGAAAGAGGAGGCTACTGCCCATTTTAAGTGGAAAAAAACTACACGGTGTGTACTCTCAAGTACACGGAATGTACTTTCTATTTTTTAAATTGTTCCCCTAGCGGCTACTTTTCACTACCGAACTGTTCACCTATCGACATGAGTACACGGCGTGTATTCCTGAGTACACGGCATGTACTGTCACTCCGCTGGCGGCTGATTCCACCACCTTACTATTCACCTACTGACTGATTACATGGCGTGTAAATACAAAGTACACGGCGTGTAGTCAGTTTTTACACCCTTCATCACTGACAAGCCTACACGCACTGTGTACTCATCCCACACGGCCAAAGTACACGGCGTGTGGAAAAGTAAAAATCATGTACCCACAAAATTTTGGGATTTTTCCCCATTTTCCTTATTTTCTCAAAAACAATTAAGGATAAAGGAAAGGAAGAAATCGGTACCTCAAAAATAAGAACCGGGTTCTTACTAACTTCCCCCCTTAAAGAAATCTATCCCTGAATTTCCCTTCCAAGGGTGGTGAAGATAATGTTGTGAAAAAATATGGCCACTAAGTACATACATTGTTCTCCCACTCCCAGGTTTTGTCCTGCACTCAGCCATGCTGTCATAGCACTCGTAAGAGAGGTACTAACTGGCCTCGGAGAACCTTCGTGCTCCTGTCAACAATACGAATCAGATGCTCCTCAAGAGATGCATCTTCTTGAAGCTCAACCTCCTCAGGATAAAACACGTGAGATGAGTCTTAGTGATAACAGCGCAGCTGAGATACATGGAAGATGTCTCCCATGGCCCGGTACCTCTATGGTAATTGCAACCAACAGGAAATCGGCCCGACTCTCTCAAGAATCTCAAACGGCCCCACATACCTCGTTGAAAGTTTACCCTGTCTCTTGATCCGCCCGTGTACCAGCCTCAGTAAAACACGCAAGAAAACCTTATCCCGGACCATGAACTTCAAAGGTCGTCTGCGGCGATTAGCATAAGATTTCTGATGAGACTGTGCAGTAGCAATCCTCTTTTAAATCAAATGGACCTGCTCTGAAGTCTCCTACATGAGACACAGTCCCAGTAAAGCTTCCTCGCCAACCTCTAACTAGCACAAGGGTGATCGGTGAAATGCACGGCCGATTTTCGCCTATCATCTGGTCAAGGTTTTGGTGCTCTGCTAATGTGTATAGAAGCACTCGGGTCGAAACCTCGGTGATGATACTTTGTAATAGTCATTTGTTTTTAGTTGATTGTGTTTTGATTAGGGGGGTTTGTTTGCAGAGCTTAAATGAAATGACTAATATATTATGATTGATTTAAAAAATTGATAATGATTGGGGTGAGTTCATCATTAGGTAGTTAAGCTTGTGATATCCTTGAGCTTTGCTTTATATTGCATTTAAATTAACACCCATGTCACAAGTTGACGTTGATTTGAATTCTCAAGTGTTAAGGATTTAATCCAAGCATTAACTTAACTTTGGGTTCTGATCTTGATCATATATTGTTTATGGTAGTGTATTTATGGTTCCAATAATCCATGGAAACCACACATTAAACAAAATAATTCATTAATCCATTACATGCTAAGTCCAACATACACAATGTTAATTCAACGAATACTCATCGAGAAAAAGCTCTCAATCACTAAACATACCTAAAATAAAACTCACCCCAATGAGATATTTACTCATACATTAAGATGTTTATTAATCTAGTAATATAATTTTATGGTGATTAATTATAAATAGAAGAAAAATAAAGGGACAAGATAAGAGTAGTGCGCCGAACACACACACAAACGATGAAGAAATTGTTAAATATAGAATTTAGATTGAATGAGGAAGAAAAATAAGAGAATGTATTTTAACTTTATTTAGGCTATTTTAAGAACATTGATATTAAACTACAGAAGTTGGAAGAGAAAAAGAGATATTGAAGACGAAATTTGCATTAAAACAGAATTACAAAACACAAACTTACAAGTTTACAAACGAAGAACAACACAAAAGTGAAAGGAAACAAAGAAAGGAGGAAGGGTATATCAAGTGAAAACTTGAGTATGGAGTGTCCTCCCAAACCCTTGGAAAGGCTTTGGTCGTTCCAATATGTTTTCCTCTCTTCTGAAATGCCAACCCCTTTTGAAAGGAGAGGAGAGGATGTTTTTATAGCCCAAGGTGGTAGACTGTTTGCATTCCAGAATTACCCCTCCACTTGGATCACCTATTTGGACATTCATAAAGCCTAATCATGAAATATCTCCTTCTTAAAAGTTTTATATATTACAGTCCCCTGTCTATTGTGAAAATTTGGCATCCATTGGACTTATGGAGCAAGGGTTATGGCGGTTGTACTAAACAATTATGATCTGTCCATTTGAATCCAGACTTTTTCAAAGGTCGTAATGTGAATGGGTTTGGGAATATGAAGATGCCCTAAAATAAAAATTATTTCTACATAGAGTTTTCCAGACATATCTCTTCTATCATGCTGCAAAATATCATATCTAATGGATTTCCACATCAGGAGAAATATCAATATTTGTGTGATGCTTTTATTTCTTGGCCAGAATGGTGGGATGGACTTCAATGCATCATTTGGGCCCATGTTTGTTATTATTAGGCCTTGAAATTTTTATCATGTACTCCCTAAATTGTCCTCCAAACTATGGTGGAGAATAATTGAATTTTGATTTCAGTATTTTTTTTTCCGGTAAATCAATCTTCATGAATAATCAAGTTTCTTCACAGATTCTTTTGTCTTGTTTGTGAGGACTATATGACCCTTCAAATGATAGAATTGGATCATGGTACCTTCTAATGAAATGTTTTATATTTAATGTAAAATCCTAAAAAACAAGAATCGCACAATTTGGATCAGTATATTGATAGTTATTTTTAAAACAGTAAACTGACTTAATTGGACTACTTCTAAAAATGCTCAAAAATTATACTTAATTTTAAAACATTAATATTTCAAAAAAATTATGAACATTTCATATAAAATCAGTAAAGGTAGTATATAATTAGTCATGAAAATATTAATAACATCAACTACCCCACACTTAGTTTTGTGCATGTCCTCATGTGAAACAAATATAAAAACATAACAAAATCATTTTCACTCACCAAAAAATATTAAAATTTTGTTTTCTTCAATCAGGGGAGGTTTAGACTATTTCACTCATCCATTTTGAATTCAACCACAAGTTGTTACAGAAAAAATGTTCCAAAACTAATTCATTTTTTCATGCTCAAATTTAAAAATGGAAAATGTGGACACTTAAAACTCACACCTCTCAAGATGATAAAATTCATTTGTGGAGGTTCACTCTTTCACCAACCAAAAGTAAAAATCTTAGAGTTTGAAAGAGCTCTCAGCTTACAATACCTATCCAAAGTGTACAAGAACCAAGAGGTATGTTTAAGTAGTTTTTTTTTGTGGCTATGGGATGGTAGAAATATAATGTCCAAGATAGAGAAGAAGAGGGTTAAAACACCAACATAGAAAAAGTAATGCACATTTTTTTTGAAATAAAACATGGAATGAAATGAAAACACATATTTACAAGGTAATGATTGTGTGAAGAAAGACACAATAGAGGAATAAAATTTGAAGGGTATGAGAAGATAAAATATTTAAAAACTACAAAACTTCTTCTAATAAGAATATAATTCAAATGTTCTTTTTTTTTCGTTTCCTTTTTTTCTTTGTTTTTCAAAAGTTGACCTTGAAACAGATCAAACACTCATATACCAACCCATGTTTGATCTCCTCACGAATCTAATTGGAATAGTTATAACAAGATCGAAGTTTGATGAAGACTGATTTTTGACCTACCCAAGACACATCCCATTTTTTCATTTTTTTTTTGAACACTTGTCAATAACATTTACAAAATTACATAAATGTAAGTACATTACATTCCCCAAAACACACTGAATGACAACCTCTCCCCCACACTTAAATGGATTCTTACCCTCAAGAAGAAGATAACTCATTAAAAATCAATAATAGGGTACCCAAAAAATGAAATCCATCCCCTCCTCACTTAAATTTAAAAAAATATTCAATGAAAATCCATGTTGATATTGGGTGGGAAAATGTATTGGGCTTTTAATTTGGATATCAAAGAAAAGTTTTTCATAGGCTCGAAGGGGCTTTCAAAAGGATGATTAATGTAAGGGAAATGGGAGGCTATTTGTCTATTGTGATTCTCACGTGGTTCAGAAAATGCCTCTATCATATTAATGCACACTAAGGTAGGAAATTCATATCGAAGGTCCACAAACTCAAGACTCACAAATGGGGGTGAAAACACACATTTTGAAAAGATGGCCATAGGTGGACTTGGCATGAAAGCAGTGTTGGTTCTCACAGTTGGAGAAAAGAATTTTCCAAATCAAAAATTGAGCATTCAAAATGTGTTGGTTTTGACACAAAATTCTTTATCAAAATTCATGATGAAAATACAAAATTTTTGAGATGAAAACATTCATGTTGACTCCCCAAAAAGGTTGGACAAAATTTCAAAACTCGATGGTGAGTAAGCATGACTCTTAATGTTTTTTTTATTTTTTTTTTGTTATGATTCTTTTATATATATATATATATTATTTTTTAATAAAAATATACCCACACAAAAGAGAAATTGAAAAATAAAGGTTTTGATAAAGGAAGTGGAAAAAAATTAAAGAGAGAGGAAGAAGAAGAAAGAGGTAGAGAGAGGAATAGATAGAGAGAGAGTTAAAGGGAAAGAGGTGCCCCCTGGTTTGTATTTGGCAGGTCGCCATCTCCATCTAGTGGTGGGTCGACTACAGAAGTTGAGGATCCAATGGAAGTCAATGTTGATCCAGGATTGTGCATCCTCTCATGGTGATGCTTTAACCGATGTCCACTAACTGTGAATGTCCTTTTGGAAGAGGGGTCTTGGACTTGCACTGCACTAAATGGGTAAACATTAATAATAACAAAAGGAACTTCCCAACGAGAATTAAGCTTACTTGGGTGAAGCTGAAATCGAGAATTAAAGAGAATTACCTTATCACCTTCATGTAATACCTTTCTCAGGATGTGTTTATCATGTAGTGGCTTGGATTTGTCTTTATAGAGATTAGAATTATCATAAGAATCAAGTCGAAGCACCTCCAGTTCATCCAATTGCAACAATCTATCTTCACTAGAATTTTCAAGATCAAAATTACAAGTTTTCACTACCCAAAATGACTTATGTTGGATTTCAACTGGTAGATGACATGATTTTCCAAAAACTAGCCTAAACGGAGACATCCCAATGGGTGTTTTATAGGCAGTTCGATAAGCCCAAAGTGCTTCACCAAGTCTTTCAGGCCAGTCTTTTCTGGTTGGTTTTACAATTCTCTCAAGCACTCTTTTCATTTCTCTATTAGAAAGTTCAACCATGCCATTTGTTTGGGGGTGATATGCAGTTGAAGTTTTATGTACAACCCCATCCTTTTTCAAAAGAGATTCCATGGTTTTATTACAAAAATGGGTTATTAAGTCACTGATCAAGGCATGAGGCATGCCAAATCTATGGAAGAAGTGTGTCTTTAGGAACTCACTAACAGTATTTGCATCAAATTTTCTAGTGGGTTTGGCCTCAACCCACCTAGAAACATAATCAACCGAAAGAAGGATGTATGAGAATCCATTGGAAGGGGGAAATGGTCCCATGAAATCGATACCCCAAACATCAAATATCTCATAGAAAATTAAAGGATTTTGGGGCATTTAATTTCTTTTTGAAATTGTGCCAAACTTTTGGAAAGTGGGACATGATTGTCAGAACTCATGTGAGTCTTTGAAGAGTGAAGGCTAGAAGAATCCAGAGTATAGAACCTTTTGGGAGGTCCTTTGTGGTCTAAAGTGGCCACCACCAGGCATTGAGTGACAGAATTCTAAGATAGAGGAATGTTCATCTTCATCCACACATCTTCTAATTACCATGTCAGCCCCAATTTTCAAAAGTTTATTTTCTTCCCAAAAATAGTATTTTGAATCACTTTTTAACTTCAATTTTTGTTCTTTTGAAACATTTTCAGGAAAAACACCAGAAACCAAGTAATTTACAATCGGGGCATACCATGGTTTTTTTTTTGAGTGAGAGATGAAAGCTTATTAGTGGGGAATTCAGGATCGATAATTTCAGAATGAGAAGAATTATAAATTCTACTCAAGTGATCAGCCACAGGGTTTTCTTTTCCCGGTCTATCTTTGATTTCAAGGTAAAACTCTTGGAGCATTAGGATCCATCTTATTAGCCTCAGTTTGGAATCACTTTTCTTGAGTAAGAACTTTATAGCAGAATGGTCTATGAAGATAATGATTTTGGAACCTAAGAGATTGGGCCAGAATTTATCTAAGGCAAATTCAACTGCTAAAAGTAATTTTTCAGTGACAGTGTAGTGAGATTGTGTTTCATCTAATGTTTTTGATGCATAATAGATGACATGAGGAAGTTTTTCTCTTCTTTGACCAAGAACATCCCCAACAGCTCTATCAGAATCATAACACATCAACTCAAAGGGTAAAAACCAATCTGGGGGTTGGATTATCAGGGCAGATGTAAGAGCAGTTTTGAGTTCAATGAAGGCTCTCTTTCAAACCTCATCAAAATGTAAGTGACATCATTTTTGAGCAACCGAGTGAGTGGGAGGGAAATTTTACTAAAGTTATGGATGAATCTCCGATAGAAACTTATATGACTAAGAAATGAACAGATGTCTCGAACAGATTTGGGTTGAGGAAGTGATTGGATAACTTCAATTTTGGCATGATCGACTTCAATACCATCTTTTGAAACTATGTTCCCTAGAACAATCCTATTTTCAACCATGAAGTGACATTTTTCAAAATTTAACACAAGGTTTCACGTGACACACTTTTGGAGGACTAGAGAGAGTGAATTCAAACAAGATCCAAATGACTCACCGTAAATGGTGAAGTCATCCATGAAGACTTCCATGCAGTGTTCAATGAATTTGGAAAATATACTCATCATAGACCTCTGGAATGTTGCAGGAGCATTGCAAAGTCCAAAAGGCATTCTTCTTTATTCATATGTTCCAAATGGGCATGTGAAAGTATTCTTTTCTTGGTCATGAGGTGCGATTGGGATTTGGAAGTAGCCAGTGTATCCTTCAAGAAAGTAGTAGTGTGGATTTCCAGCTAATCGTTCCAGCATTTGATCAAGGAATGGGAGAGGGTAGTGATCTTTTCTTATTTCAACATTCAGTTTCCTATAGTCGATGCACACACGCCATTTGTTTTTCACTCGAGTTGTGACTACCTCTCTATGTTAATGTGTGACAACAGTTATCCCACCCTTCTTAGGTACAACTTGAATTGGACTAACCCATTCACTATTAGAAATTGGGTAGATAATACCAGCTTGAAGAAGCTTAGTGATCTCTTCCCTAAATACCTCAAGGATGAGTGGATTGAGTCTTCTTTGTGGTTGTCTAACTGGTTTGGATGATTCCTCAAGATGGATGTGATGCATGCAAAGGGTAGGGTTGATTCTTGGTATGTCATCTAGGGTCCAACCTAGGGCATTTTTGTTTTCCTCTAACACCTTAACAAGTTTGGATTCTTCGGTTTTAGTAAGTGAAGAAGAGATAATGACAGGATAAGAGTGATCAAGGAAAATGAATTCATATTTTAGGAGTTCAGGAAGAGGTTTCAGATCAGTCTCATCTTTTATTTGTGGGTTAGAAAACTCGGGAATGGAGGAAGGGACATCAGTTGCTTCAGATTTATTCTCCTTATTACTTTTCAAGGTGGAGCAGTAGAGATCAAAGTTGATGTGGGATTCAATAGAGTTTTCAAGTTCCTCTAGATTGATGGAGTCTATGAATGAGAGGTCCACATCAACTTCACCATTTATGACTTGGTTAATCATGGTGCAGATTTCAAAATATCATTTGTCATCATAACAGGATGAACATGATAGAATGGGGTTCAATTGAATCTTAGAAGTTTCCTCAGAAGCATGGATTGAGAATGCAGAGTGATCCTCAGATGGGTATCGCATGGCTTGGAAAATATTGAACCTGACCAGTTGGTCACTGAATTCTGTGGATAAGATGTCTGAATGGAAATCAATCTTGGTTCTCACAGTCATGAGGAATAGTCTTCCTAGAATTAGGGGAGATCGAGAAGAGTTCGTCTCACCTTCCATGTCAAGGACATATAAATCAGTAGGGAAGATAATATCATTGACTCGGACAAGGATATCCTCAATTATTCCCTCAGTACTGGTTGTGCTTTGATTGGATAATTGAATGAAAACACCCATTGGATGTAAGAGACCTAGACTAAGGTTGGAGAATATGGATTTGGGCATGACATTAATTGAGGCTCCTAAGTCTATGAGTGCATCATCAAAGTTGGAACTTCCAATTTGGCATGGGACAGTAAAGGTCCCTGGATCCTTGCAATTTATGGGAATAGACTGCTGGGTGGAAACATTTTCAAAGGTCCTAAGTTGCCTCTTGTGGGTACACAAATCCTTGAGAAACTTGTCATACTTAGGAATTTTTTTATGGAATCTAAGAGAGGAATGTTGACTTCAACACGTCTAAACATGTCGAGCATTTCAGGATCAGGTTCAAAGGACTTATTTGGATTAGAAAAAGCATGTGGAAAATGAATTGGATTCCTAAGTGGAATAAAAGGAGGTGATGGAATGGATTCATATTCCTTTTCAATTTTATTTTTCTTTTCATTTTCTAGGTCAACATTCAAAGGAGGGTTGGAGGACTTATCTCGAGGCATAGTAATTTTCTTTCCCGATCTAAGTGCAATTGCACTTACATTAACCTTGGGGTTGGGTAATGGTTGAGCTGGAAGTTGGGAAGAATTAGATGGTTCCTACTGACTAAGGTGGGATGTTGGTTGAACAATTTGGGTTTCAATATTTTTAAGGCTGGAACGGGTGAAAGAGGAAAGATCTTCAACTGCACTTTCCCATGGTTTCTTGGAAGAAGTGGCTTGTCCTAGATTGGGATTGCCTTGATATTGGTTCTTGGGAAAGTGATTGTATTGGTTTTGGAATTGGGAAGGCTTATTAGGATAATGGAATCCAGGAGGAGGATTGTTCCTTTGAGGTTGAGGAAGAAAAGGATAAGGTTGTTGGAAGTTACCAACACCTTGAAAATTTTGAAACTAGTTTGGGTTTTGAGGAGGGAATTGAGGGGGATGATAGGTGAGATTAACATACCTTAGGCCTTAGTTATAGGAAGAAGATAAGGGCTCAAAGTGAGGTTGGTTGAAGTTTCTAATGAACTGACCTAATAGTTGAGGGTTGGTGTTCCGTTGAGCATATGTTGCATTGAGCTCCATTGGTCCAGATGAATCAGATTTATCCTCTTGAATTGTTGGACCTGTGTGAGTTGGATGAGATAGAGAGTTGCAGATTCCACAGTTTTTGACAGGTCCAAGAAACAGTGATTGTGGAGAAGATGAGGTCGGGGCTTTGGATGCCACAGCTAGTTGTCGCACAAGACCTGTATGTTCACTCATCCACTTGGCCATCTTGTTCAGCTCAATTGATTTATTATCATGGGCTTGTTTGACTTGATCATGTGCTCGATTATGGAATTGTTGTGTGTTTGCATCCATGTAACTTATGAGATCTCTTGTTGTTGCTGGAGTTTTATCAACAAGATCATCATCACTTGCGGCGTCAATGAGAGTTCTCTCCATAGCCAATAACCCCTCATAGAAGTATTGGATCAAGAGTTGGTCAGGGATTTTCTGGTGTGGACAGGTTTCCACAAGATTTTTGAAACTCTCCCAGTACTCGTAGAGTGATTCACTTGGTAATTGACATATAACATTTATTTCCTTTCGGATAGAAGCAGTACAAGAAGTGGGAAAGATTTTCTCTAAGAAGAGTCACTTCATGTCATTCCTTGTGGTTATGGAACCAGGAGGTAGGTAGTAAAGCCATGAATTAGCAGTGTCAGCTAGGGAGAAAGGGAATGCTTGAAGTTTGATTTGTTCCTCAGAAACCCCTTGAGGCTTCATGGTAGAGCACACTACTTGAAACTCTTTAAGGTGGAGATGTGGATCCTCACCAGCTAGCTCGTGGAAATATGGGAGAAGATGAATCAAACCCGATTTGAGTTTGAAGTAAGCTTCTATGTTTGGATATTTAATACCAAGAGGTTGGTAATTCATATAAGGGGAAACAAGTTCTTTAAGTGTTTTTTCCCTATGATTGGCCATATCTAATTCAATTGGTTGTACAAGGACTGGTTCTTGAATTATTTGATTATCTCTTATGTTCCTCCTAAGTTGGCGAAGTGTTCGCTCAATTTCAGGGTCAAACAAATCCAAGGGATTGTTTGGAAGGATACAAGGCATTAAGATAGATTTTGGAAGAAAGAGGAAGATGGTTTTTTCTTTGTATTTTTTCAGTTTATGATTTTTATGAGAAGAAGGGTTTTTCATTGTGTTTTTTTCAAAAAAATTTTAAATTTTTCTTTTTTTTATTTTTTTTACAATAACCAGAAAATAATGACTACTTAAAGCACCATCCCCAAAAATGTCACCATTTGAAACTCACTTCCGATTGTCTCCTATCGATCGGTTAAGGTTTCGGTGCTCTTCTAATGTGTATAGCAGCACTCGGGTCGAAATCTCGGTGATGATACTTTGTAATAGTTGTTTGTTTTTAGTTGATTGTATTTTGATTAGGGGGGTTTGTTTCCAGAGCATAATTGAAATGATTAATAGATTATGATTGATTTAATAAATTGAAAATTATTAGGGTGAGTTCATCATTAGGTAGTTAAGCTTGTGATATCCTTGAGCTTTTCTTTATATTGCATTTAAATTAACACCCATGTCACAAGTTGACATTGATTTGAATTCCCAAGTGTTAAGGATTTAATCCAATCCTTAACTTAACTTAGGGTTCTAATCATGATCATATCTTTTTTATGGTAGTGTATTTATGGTTCCAATAATCCATGGAAACAATGCGTTAAACAAAACAAGTCATTGATCCATGACATGTTATGTCCAACATAAACAATGTTAATTCAACGAATACTCATCGAGCAAAATCTCTCAATCGCTTTACATACCTAAATTAAAACTCACCCCAATGAGAGATTTACTCAGCCATTAATATGGTTATTAATATGGTAATATATGTTTATGGTGATGAATTATAAAGAGAAGAAAATGAAAGGGACAAGATAAGAGTAGTGTGTCGAACACACACACAAAACGATGAAGAAATTGTTAAATATAGAATTTAGATTGAATTAGGAAGCAAAATAAGAGAATAGATTTTAATTTGATTTAGGATATTTTAAGAACATTAATATTAAACTACAGAAGGTGGAAGAGAAAATGAGATATTGAAGAATAAATTTTCATTAAAACAGAATTACAAAACACAAACTTACATGTTTTCAAACGAAGAACAACACAAAAGTGAAAGGAAACAAAGAGAGGAGGAAGGGTATCTCAAGTGAAAACATGAGTATGGAATGTCCTCCCAACCCCTTGGAAAGTCTTTAGTCATGCCAATATGTGCTCCTCTCTTCTTAAATTACAACCCCTTTTGAAAGGAGAGGAGGGGATGATTTTATAGCCCAAGGTGGTAGACTGTTTGCATTCCAGAATTACCCCTCCACTTGGCTCACCGATTTGGACATTCATAAAGCTGAATCATGAAATATCTCCTTCTTAAAAGTTTTATATATTAAATTCATGTGTCTACTGTGAAAAGTTGGCATCCATTGGACTTATAGATAAATTTTTATGGTGGTTTTACAATTATGATATGTCCATTTCAATCCAGACATTTTCAAAGGCCATAATGTGAATGGGTTTTGGAATAGGAAGATGCCCTCAAATAAAAGTCATTTCTTCAAAAGAGTTTTCTGGCCATATCTCCTATTTAAAACTGAAAAATATCATATTGAATGGATTTACACATCAAGAGAAATGTCAAAATTTGTGTGATGCTTTTATTTCTCGGCCAGAATGGTGGGCGGGATTTAAATGCATTATTTGGGCCCAATTTTTTTTATTATTTGGCCTTGAAATTTGTATCCTGGACTCCTTAAATTGTCCTCCAAACTATGGTATAGAATAATGGAATTTTTACTTCTGTATTTATCCCAGTAAATCAATCTTCATGAATAGTCCAGTTTCTTCATAGATTCTTTGGTCTTGTTTGTGAGGACCATTTGACCCTTCAAATGGCAGAATTGGCTCATGATACCTTCTAATGAAATGTTTTATATATAAAGTAGAATCTTAAAAAACAAGAACCACGCAATTTGGATTCGTATATTGATAGTTATTATTAAAACTGTAAACTGGCTCAATTGGACTACTTCTAAAAATGCTCAAAAATTATACTTAATATTAAAACATTAATATTTCACAAAAATTATGCACATTTCATATAAAATCAGTAAAGAGATTATATAATAAGTCATGAAAATATTAATAACATCAACTCCCCCACACTTATTTTTGTGCATTTCCTCATGTGAAACAAATAAAAAAACATAACAAAATCATTTTCACTCCCCAACAAATATTAAAATTTTGTTTTCTTCAATCAGGGGAGGTTTAGACTATTTCGCTCATCCATTTTGAATTCAACGAAAAGTTGTTACAGAAAAAATGTTCCAAAACTAATTCATTTTTTCATGCTCAATTTTAGAAATGGAAAATGTGGACACTTAAAACTCATACCTCTCAGGATGATAAAATTCATTTGTGGAGGTTCACTCTTTCACCAACCAAAAGTAAAAATCTTAGAGTTTTAAAGAGATCTCAGCTTACAATCCCTATCCAAAGTGTACTGGAATCAAGTGGTCTTTTTAAGGGGTTTTTCTATGGCTATGGGACGGTAGGAATATAATGTCCAAGAGAGAGAAGAAGAGGGTTAAAACACCAACATAGAAAAAGAAATTCACATTTTTTTGAAATAAAACATGGAAGGAAATGAAAAAACATATTTACAAGGGAATGATTGTGTGAAGAAAGAAACAATAGAGGAATAAAATTTGAATCAGATGAGAAGATGAAATATTTACAAACCACAAAACTTCTCCCAATAAGAATATAATTCAAATGTTCTTTTTTTTCTTTTCCTTTTTTTCTTTGTTTTTCGAAAGTTTACCTTGAAACAGATCTCACACTCATATACCAACCCATGTTTGATCTCCTTTAGACACTAATTGGAATAGTTATAACAAGATCAAAGGTTGGGTAAAAGTGATTTTTGACCTACCCAAGACACAAACCATTTTTCCTTTTTTCCTTTTTTTGATTTTTTTTGAACACTTTTCAATAACATTTACAAAATTACATAAATGTAAGTACATTACATTCCCCAAAACACACTGAATGACAACCTCTCCCCCACACTGAAATGGATTCTTTCCCTCAAGTAGATGATTACTCGTTGAAAATCAATAATATGGTACCCAAACAATGAAATCCATTCCCCCAACACTTAAATTTCAGAAAAAATATGAAATGAAAATCCTTTTTGATATTGGGTGGGAAAAGGTATTGGGCTTGTAATGTGGATATCAAATAAAAGGTTTTCATATGCTCGAAGGGGCATTCAAAAGGAGGATTAATGTAAGGGAAATGGAATTCTATTTGGCTATTGTGATTCTCATGTGGTTCAGAAAATTCCTCTATCATATTAATGCATACTAAGGTAGGAAATTCAGCTCGAAAGTCCACAAACTCAAGACTCGAAAATGGGGGTGAAAACACACATTTTTAAAAGATGTCCATAGGTGGCCTTGGCATGAAAGAAGCGTTGGTTCTCATGGTTGGGGAAAAGCATTTTCCAAATCAAAAATTGAGTATTAAAAATCTGTTGGTTTTGACACAAAAATATTTTCCAAAGTCATGATGAAAATACAAAATTTGTGAGATGAAAACATTCATGTTGACTCCCCAAAAAGTTTGGACAAAATTTCAAAACTCTATGATGAGTAAGAATGACTCTTATTTTTTTTGTATTTTTTTTGTTATGATTCCTTTTTTTTTGTTTTTTTTAGATTTTTTTTAGTTTTTAATAAAAATACACCCACACAAAAGAGAAAGTGAAAAATAAAGGTTTTGATAAAGAAAGTGGTAAAAAATAAAAGAGAGAGGAAGAAGAAGAAAGAGGAAGAGAGAGGAAGAGATAGAGAGAGAGTTAAAGGGAAAGAGGTTCCCCCTCGTTTGGATTTGGCGGGTCACCATCTCCATCTAGTGGGGGGTCAACTACAGAAGATGGGGATTCGATGGAAGTCGATGTTGATCTAGGATTGTGAATCCTCTCATGGTTATGCTTTAACCAATGTCTATTAATCATGAATGTCCTTTTGGAAGAGGGTTCTTGGACTTGACCTGCACCAAATGGGTAAACATTAGTAATAACAAAAGGACATTCCCAATGAGAATTAAACTTACTTGGGTGAAGCCTAAATTGAGAATTAAAGAGTATTACCTTATCACCTTCATGGAATACCTTTCTCAGGATGTGTTTATCATGTAGTGCCTTGGATTTTTCTTTGTAGATATTAGAATTCTCATAAGAACCTAGTCAAAGCTCCTCCAGTTCAGCTAATTGCAACAATCTATCTTCACCAGATTTTTCAAGATCAAAATTACAAGTTTTCACTGCCCAAAATGACTAATGTTGGATTTCAACTGGTAGATGACATGATTTACCAAAAACTAGCCTAAAAGGAGACACCCCAATGGGTGTTTTATATGCAGTTCGATAAGCCCAAAGTGCTTCACCAAGTATTTCAGGCCAGTCTTTTCTAGTGGGTTTTACAATTCCATCATTCACTATTTTCACTTCTCTATTAGAAAGTTCATCCATGTCATTTTTTGGGGGTGAAATGAAGTTTAAGTTTTATCTACAACCCCATTCTTTTTCAAAAGAGATTCCATGGTTTTATTACAAAGCGGGTTCCTAAGTCACTGATCAAGGCATGAGGCGTGCCAAATCTGTGGAAGATGTGTGTCTTTAGGAACTCACTAACAGTATGTGAATCATCATTTCCAGTGGGTTTGGAATCAACCCACCTAGAAACATAATCAACCGCAAAAAGGATGTATGAGAATCCATTGGAAGGGGGAAATGGTCCCATGAAATCAATACCCCAAACATTGAAGATCTCCTAGAAAATTAAAGGCTTTGGGGGAATTTCATTTCTTTTTGAAATTGTGCCAAACTTTTGGAAAGTGGGACATGATTGACAGAACTCATGTGAGTCTTTGAAGAGTGAAGGCCAGAAGAATCCAGAGTCTAGGACCTTTCGGGAGGTCCTTTGTGGTCCAAAGTGGCCACCACCAGGCATTGAGTGACAGAATTCTAAGATAGAATAATGTTCATCTTCGTCCACACATCTTCTAATTACCATGTCAGCCCCAGTTTTCCAATGTTTATTTTCTTCCCAAAAATAGTATTTTGAATCACTTTTCAACTTCAATTTTTGTTCTTTTGAAACATTTTCAGGAAAACACCATAAACCAAGTAATTTACAATCGCAGCATACCATGGTATTTTTGGATTAAGAGATGAAAGCTGCTCAGTGGGGAATTCAGGATTGATGATTTCAGAATGAGAAGAATTAGAATTTCTACACAAGTGATCAGTCATAGGGTTTTCTTTTCCTGGTCTATATTTGATTTCAAGGTCAAAATCTTGGAGCATTAGGATCAATCTTATTAGCCTCAGTTTGAATCACTTTTCTTGAGTAAGAACTTTATAGCAGAATGGTCTGTGAAGATGATGATTTTGGCACCTAAGAGATAGGGCCAGAATTTATCTAAGGCAAAAAAACTGCTAAAAGTTATTTTCCAGTGAAAGTGTAGTGATATTGAGTTTCATCCAATGTTTTTGAGGCATAATAGATTACATGAGGAATTTTTTCTCTTCTTTGACCAAGAACATCCCCAACAACTCTATCAGAAGCATCACACATCAACTCAAAGGGTAAGGACCAATCTCGGGTTGGATTATCCGGGCAGATGTAAGAGAAGTTTTGAGTTCAATGAAGTCTCTCTTGAAAACCTCATATAAATGGAAAGTTACATCATTTTGGTGAAAACAAGTGAGTGGGAGGGATATTTTACTGAAGTTATGGATGAATCTCCGATAGAAATCGGCATGACTGAGAAATGAATGGATGTATCGAACGGATTTGGGTTGAGGAAGTGATTGGATCACTTTAATTTTGGTAGGATCGACTTCAATACCATCTTTTGAAACTATGTTCCCTAGAACAATTCAATTTACAACCATGAAGTGACATTTTTTAAAATTTAACACAAGGTTTCACTTGACACACTTTTGGAGGACTAGAGAGAGTGAATTCAAACAAGATTCAAATGACTCACCATAAATGGTAAAGTCATCCATGAAGACTTCCATGTAGTGTTCAATGAATTCAGGAAAGATACTCATCATACACCTCTATAATGTTGCAGGAGCATTGAAAATTCCAAAATCCATTCTTCTATATGCATATTTTCTAAAGGGGCATGTGATAGTAGTCTTTTATTTATCCTAAGGTGCGATTGGGATTTAAAAGTAGTTGTTGTATCCATCAAGAAAGCAATAGTGTGACTTTACAGCTAATTGTTCCAGCATTTGATCAAGGAATGGAAGAGGTTAGTGATATTTTCTTGTTTCAACATTCAATTTCCTATAGTCGATGCACACACGCCATTTGTTTTTCACTCGAGTTGTGACTACATCTCCATGTTCATTTGTGACAACAGTTATCCCACCCTTCTTAGATAAAACTTGAATTGGACTTACCCATTCACTATCAGAAATTGGGTAGATAATACCATCTTGAAGAAGCTTGGTGATATCTTCCCTAACTACCTCAAGGATGAGTGGATTGAGTCTTCTTTGTGGTTGTCTAATTGGTTTGGATGATTCCTCAAGATGGATGTGATGCATGCAAAGGGCAGGGTTGATTCCTGGTATGTCATCTAGGGTCCAACCTAGGGCCTTTTTGTTTTCCTATAATACCTGACCAAGTTTGGATTCTTTGGTTTTAGTAAGTGAAGAAGATATAATTATAGGATAAGAGTGATCATGGAAAAGGAAAGCATATTTCTGGTGTTCAGGAAGAGGTTTCAGATCAGTCTCATCATTTATTTGTGGGTTAGAAAACTCAGGAATAGAGGAAGGGATTTCAGTTGCTTCAGATTCATTCTCCTTAATACTTTCCTAGGTGGAGCAGTAGAGATCATAGTTGATGTGGGATTCAATACAGTTTTCAAGTTCCTCTAGACTGATGGAGTCTATGAATGAGAGGTCCACATCAACTTCACCATTTATGACTTGGTTAATCATGGTGCAGATTTCACAAGATCCTTTTCCGTCATAACAGGATGAACATGATGGAATGGGGTTCAATTGACTCTTAGAAGTGTCCACAGAAGCATGGATTGAGAATCCAGAGTGATCCTCAGATGAGTATCGCATGGCTCAGAAAATATTGAACTTGACCAGTTGGTCACCGAATTTAATGGATAAGATGCCTGAATGAACATCAATCTTGGTTCTCGCAGTCATGAGGAATTGTCTTCCTAGAATTAGGGGAGATAGAGAAGATTTCGTCTCACCTTCTATGTCAAGCACATAGAAATCAGCAGGGAAGATAATATCATTGACTCAGACAAGGAAATCCTCAATTATTCCCTCAGGACTTGTTGTGCTATGATTGGATAATTGAATGACAACACTCATTGTATGTAAGGGACCTAGAACAAGGTTGTAGAATATGTATTTGGGCATGACATTAATTGAGGCTCCTAGGTCTATTAGTGCATCATCAAAGTTGGAAATTCCAATTTGGCATGGGACCGTAAAGGTCCCTGGATCCTTGCACTTTATGGGAATAGACTACTGGGTGGAAACATTTTCAAAGGTCCTAAGTTCCCTCTTGTGGGTACACAAATCCTTTAGAAAATTGGCATACTTAAGAATTTGTTTTATGGCATCTAATAGAGTAATGATGACTTCAACACGTCTAAACATATCAAGCATTTCAGGATCGAGTTCAAAGGACTTCTATGGCTTAGATTCAGCTTTGTGGAAAAATAATTGGATTCCTAAGTGGAATAGAAGTAGGTGATGGAATGGATTCAGATTACTTTTCAATTTTCTTTTTCTTTTCATATTCTAGGTCAACATTCAAAGGAGGGTTGGAGGACTTATCTCTAGGAATAGAAATTTCCTTTCCCGATCTAAGTGAAATTTCACTTACATTACCCTTGGGGTTGGGTAATGGTTGATCTGGAAGTTGGGAAGAATTAGATGGTTGCTGCTGACTAAGGTGGGATGCCAGTTGACCAATTTGGGTTTCAATATTTTTATGGTTGGAATGGGTGAAAGAGGCAAGATCTTCAACTGCAATTTCCCATGGTTTCTTGGAAGAAGAGGCTTGTCCCGAATTGGGATTACCTTGATATTGGTTCTTGGGAAAGTGATTGTATTGGTTTTGGAATTGGGAAGGCTCACTAGGATAATGGAATCCAGGAGGAGGATTGTTCCTTTGAGGGTGAGGAAGAAAAGGATAAGGTTGTTGGAATTTACCAACACCTTGACCATATTGAAACTGGTTTGGGTTTTGTGGAGGGAATTGAGGAGGATGACAGGAGGGATTACCATACCTCAGGCCTTGGTTATAGGAATAAGAGAATGGCTTAGAGTGATGTTGGTTGAAGTTTCTAATGAACTGACCTGATAGTTGAGGGTTGGTGTTCCCCTAAGCATATGATGCATTGAGCTCCATTGGTCCAGATGAATCAGATTGATCCTCTTGAAGTTGTGGACATGTGTCAGTTGGATGAGATGGAGAGTTGCAAATTCCACAGTTTTTGACAGGACCAGGAAACAGTGATTGTGGAGAAGATGAGGTTGGGGCTTTGGATGCCACAGCTAGTTGTCACACAAGACCGGTAAGTTCACTCATCCACTTGGTCATCTTGTTCGGATCAATTGATTGATTATCATGGGCTTGTTTGACTTGATCATGTGCTCGATTATGGAATTTTTGTGTGTTTTCAGCCATGTTACTTATGATATCTCTTGCGGTTGCTGGTGTTTTATCAACAAGAGCACCACCACTTGCGGAATCAATGAGAGTTCTCTCCATAGACAATAACCCCTCATAAAAGTATTGGATCAAGAGCTGGTTAGAGATTTGATGGTGTGTACAGGTAGCCACAAGCCTTTTGAACCTCTCCTAGTACTCATGGAGTGATTCACTTGGGAATTGACGTATACCACTTATTTCCTTTCGGATAAAAGCAGTACGAGAAGCAGGAAAGAATTTCTCTAAGAAGAGTCGCTTCATGTCATTCCATGTGGTTATGGAACCAGGAGGTAGGTAGTAAAGCCCTGAATTAGCAGTGTCATCTAGGGATAAAGGGAATGCTCGAAGTTTTTTTGTTCCTCAAAAACCCCTTGAGGCTTCATGGTAGAGCACACTACTTGAAACTCTTTAAGGTGGAGATGTGGATCCTCGCCGGCTAGCCCGTGGAAATGAGGGAGAAGATGAATCAAAACCAATTTGAGTTCGAAGTCAGCTTCTATGTTGGGATATTGAATACCAAGTGGTTGGTAATTCATATCAAGGGAATAAAGTTCTTTAAGTGTTTTTTCCCTAGGATTGTCCATATCTAATTCAATTGGTTGGACAAGGAATGGTTCTCGAATTATTTGATTATCTCTTATGTTCCTCCTAAGTTGGCGAAGTTTTCTCTCAATTTCAGGGTCAAACAAATCCGAGGGATTGTTTGGAAGGCTATGGGGCATCCAGATAGATTTTGGAAGAAATAGGAAGACAGAGTTTTCTTTTTATTTTTTCAGTTTATGATTTTTATGAGAAGATGATTTTTTCTTTGTGTTTTTTTCAATTTTTTTTAATTTTGTTTTATTTTTGCTTTTTTTTTACAATAACCAGAAGATAATGACTACTTAAAGAATCATCACCGACAATGGTTCCATTTGAAACACACAGCCGATTGTCTCCTATCGACTAGTCAAGGTTTCGGTGCTCTACTAATGTGTATAGCAGCACTCGAGTCGAAACCTCAGCGATGATACTTTGTAATAGTCGTTTGTTTTTAGTTGATTGTATTTTGATTAGGGGGGTTTGTTTTCAGATCTTAATTGAAATGACTAATATATTATGATTGATTTAACAAATTGATAATGATTGGGGTGAGTTCGTCATTAGGTATTTATGCTTGTGATATCCTTGATCTTTTCTTTATATTCAATTTAAATTAACACTCATGTCACAAGTTGACGTTGATTTGAATTCCCAAGTGTTAAGTCTTTAATCTAAGACATTACTTAACTTATGGTTATAATATTGATCATATATTGTTTATGGTAGTGTATTTATGGTTCCAATAATCCATGGAAACCACACGTTAAACAAAACAAGTCATTAATCCATGACATGCTAAGTCCAACATACACAATGTTAATTCAATGAATACTCATCGAGAAAAAGCACTCAATCGCTTAACATACCTAAATTAAAACTCACCCCAATGAGATATTTACTCAGACATTAAGATTTTTATTAATCTAGTAATATATTTTTATGGTGATGAATAATAAAGAGAATAAAAAGAAAGGGACAAGATAAGATTAGTGCACTAAACACACACACAAATGATGAAGAAATTGTTAAATATAGAATTTATATTGAATGAGGAAGAAAAATAAAAGAATGGATTTTAACTTGATTTAGGATATTTTAAGAACATTAATATTAAACTACATAAGGTGGAAGAGAATAATAGATATTTAAGAAGAAATTTTCATTAAAATAGAATTACAAAACACAAACATACAATTTTATAAACGAAGAACAACACAAAAGTGAAAGGAAACCAAGGGAGGAGGAAGGGTATATCAAGTGAAAACTTGATTATGGAATGTCCTCCCAAGCCCTTGGAAAGGCTTTGGTTATGCCAATATGTGCTCCTCTCTTCTGAAATGCCAACCCTTTTTGAAAGGAGAGGAGGGGATGTTTTTATAGCCCAAGGTGGTAGACTGTTTGCATTCCAGAATTTCCCCTCCACTTGGATCACCTATTTGGGCATTCATACAGCCGAATCATGAAATATCTCCTTCTTAAAAGTTGTAGATATTAAAGTCCTCTATATAATGAGAAAATTTTGAGTCCATTGGATATATGGAGAAAAGGTTATGGTGGTTGTACTAAACAATTATGATCTGTCCATTTCAATCCATACTTTTTCAAAGGCCATAATGTGAATGGGTTTTGGAATAGTAATATGCCCTCAAATAAAAATATTTTCTTAAAAAGAGATGTCTGGACATATCTCCTCTTTCACACTAAAAAGTATCAGATTTAATGTATGTCCACATCAAGAGAAATGTCAATATTTGTGTGATACTTTTATTTATCGGCCAGAATGGTGGGATAGACTTTAATGCATCATTTGGGCCCATTTGTTTTATTATTAGGCCTTGAAATTTTTATCCTCGACTCTTCAAATGTTCCTCCAAACTATGGTGGAGAATAATGGAATTTGTACTTCTGTATTTATCCCAGTAAATCAATCTTCATGAATAGTCCAGTTTCTTCATAGATTCTTCGGTCTTGTTTGTGAGGACCATATGACCCTTCAAATGGAAGAATTGGCTCATGGTAACTTCTAATGAAATGTTGTATATTTAATTTAGAATCCTAAAAAACCAGTACTAAATATTTTGGATCAGTATATTGATATTTATTATTAAAACAGTAAACTGACTCAATTGGACTACTTCTAAAAATGCTCATAAATTATACTTAATATTAAAACATTAATATTTCACAGAAATTATGCACATTTCATATAAAATAAGTAAAGGGAGTATGTAATAAGTCATGAAAATATTAATTACATCAATCGGCATGGCCTAACATATAAATCCTCATAAGGTTCCATCTCAATAGTTTCCTGAAAACTGTTATTGTAAGCAAACTCGACCAGGGATATTTGCCTCTCCCAAGAGCCCCCAAAGTCTAGAATGCATGCACGCAGCATGTCCTCAAGAACCTATATCGTCCACTCTGATTGGACATCAGTCTGAGGGTGGTAAGCTATGCTCAAAATCACTAGGGTACCTAGTTCCATTTAAAATTTGTGCTAGAAACGAGACATAAAACATGCATCCCTATCTGAAACAATAGAACGAGGGACCCTATGAAGACGTACTACCTCTCGGATATATAACTTATCGAGATCGTAAACACCGAAGGTCTTATTGATCGGTAAAAACTGATCTACCTTCGTAATTCTGTCCACAACAACCCTCATAGCATCATTTCCTAGAGGTGACCTCAGCAACCCGGTCAGGAAGTCCATCACGACATCATCCCATTTCCAATCCGTAATGGGTAACTGTAGTAACAGTCTGGCTGGCCTCGGATGTTTCGTATTCACCTGCTGATAGGTGGAACATCTAGTAACAAAACCAGCGATCTCTCTCTTCATACCCGGCCACCAATACTGACATCTCAAGTCACGGTACATTTTGGTAACTCCGGGATGAACTGCCCAAGCTGAAGCATGAAACTCCTGCATCAACTCCTCAGGTATATCCCCTAGAACCCACACTCGTCCATGGATACGCAGTACCTCATCATCGCCTATCGTCCAACCAGGAGGAGGGTCCTCACCTATCACTGACTCCAGTAGAACTAGGCCTTCCGAATCTGATAGTTGTCTCATCCACACTTTATCCAGGAGGGTAGAGGTCATAGCTAAAGAAGAAATATAGGCTCGCCCCTGACTATCGTGCACCTCTAAATGCATCTCAAGGAACAAGGTAATAAGTTTCCACTCACCACTAGCCTCCTGCACTGCCTGTATCTGAGTCCTCCTACTCAGGGCATCAGAAACTACATTACCCTTACCAAGTGTATAGTCAATCTCAAAGTCTAAGGACTAAAGGTATTAAACCGACCTTTGTTGTCTCAGATTCAGGTAATGCTGTGTAAAGATGTACTTGAGAATTTTGTGGTCTGTAAACACCACAAAATGTTCTCCTAAGAGATAATGTCTCCAACAGTGTAACGCATGAAAAACTGTAGCCAACTTGAGATCATGCGTCAGGTAATTACTCTCATGTGGCCTCAACTGTCGAGACTCGTACGCAACTACTCAATCTCCCTGAATCAACACTTCTTCCAGCCCAATACCTAATGTATCACAGTAAACTGTATAGCTCTTCCCTTACTCCTGAAGTATCAGGACTGCTGCTGAAGTCAACCTTCCCTTCACCTCCTGAAAGGTTGTCTCGCAAGCATCTGACCAAATGAACCTCACACCCTTCTTAGTCAAACCCATAAATGATGCTGCTAAGAGTGAAAAGTCATATATAAAGCACATGTAGTAACCGAACATCCCCAATAAACAACATATCTCAAACACGTTCTTAGGATTCTCCCAAGAAACTACTGCTCTAACTTTTTCTAGGTCTACCGCAACTCCTGCCTCTGAGATGATATGACCCAAGAAGTGTATCTGGTCCATCAAAAAGTGGAACTTTGAGATCTTAGCATATAGTTGATGCTCTATCAGTGTACTCAATGCGATCTCAAGATGGGTAGCATGGTCGTGTCAAGTGTGATAGTACACCAAGATATTTTCCCCAAAGACTACCACAAAATAATCCAGATATAGATGGAACACACGGTTCATCAGATCCATGAAAACTGATGGTGTGTTAGTGAGTCCGAACGGCATAAATAAGTACTTGTATAGACCATATCTGCTCCGAAAAGCTGTAATCGGTATGTCTGATGTTCTAACGTGCAACTAATGATATTCGGATCTCAAGTAAATATTCGATAACACTCGTACTCCTCGAAGTTGATCAAAAAGATCATCAATCCTAGGCAAGGGATATCGGTTCATGACCATCAACTAGTTCAGCTTCCAATAATCCACACAAAGTCTGAGGGTACCATCTTCCTTTTTCACAAATAGGACTGGAGAACCCCAAGGAGTAGTACTAGGTCGAATAAAACCATTTTCTTGCAATTCCTCTAACTTCCTCTTGAGCTCTTTCAACTCTGGTGTATCCATACTATAAGGAGGAATGGACACCGGTGTCGCTCCTGGCACTAGCTCAATAGAGAAATCCACCTCTCGCTCGGGAGGTAGACCTGAAAAGTCATCCGAGAAGACATCTCTAAAACGATTAACCACTGGAGGGAAATCCTTCTAACCAGTTCCCTGATCATCCAGATATAAACTCACAATCTGGGCTGTCACTCCATCATGCCCACGATGCTCGATTCTAGCTCGGCTCTCCTGGACATCCCATCCTCCCTTGTATAGAAATTCTCCACCCTCTGGTGATGTGAAACTCACCCTATGATGATAGAAATCTACAAAGGCTTGAAAGGGTACCAACCAGTCTATCCCAAGAATGACATCATAGCTCGTCATCTCTAAGACATAGAGTTCCCACAGAAAGTGAAACCCACAAACCTCTAGGGGGAACTCCTTGCACTGACGCACACCTGCCGTTCTATTCCCCAACGGAGTGTCTAACGTCATAATATCAGAAGAATAAGAAACACGGAGCCCAACGCTCTCCACAACGGGCACAGATATGAAGCTATGTGTAGAACCAGTATAAAAAAGTACTGAAGACAAAACAGAAGTAACTAGAATAGTACCTGTGACTGTGGAAGGTCTTGGATACTACTCATGTTGGGTCTGTTGCACTGCATATGCCTGCCTAGTGTTGCAGCCCTGTGACACAGCCTGGCTACCCTGAGCTGACCCACCCTACTGTCTCTGAGATCCTGGTGTTTGGCTACCACGGCCATGACCACCACCTCGGCCTCACATATTCCAATTCCCTAACTGGTAAGAAGATGTTGGCCCTTCTACCATACACAGAGTCTGTACCGAACCCCTCTCACTATCCACTGGTGGAAACACCCACCAAAAATGCTGCAGATGACCCACCTTATCGCAAACTCATCACTACACTGGGTCACGTGGAAACTGACGTCTTTTATTCCCTTCTTTTCCACACTAGTAGAATATTACCTGGCCACCTGAAAAATTCCTCTGGCTAGTACTACCACCATAAGATAAATCCATCTGCCTCTTCCTCTTACTGGTAGAAATAGTAATAGAAACTGGTATCAAACCGCCCTGGCATGCACTACTAGCTTCCCGTAGGTTCCACTTAGTAATCAGTGTCTGGTTCACAATAGCATGCACTGTAGCCAACCTAAAAATTTTCACCAATACTCGGATGTCATATCGAAGACCATCCTCAAATCGTCGATCCCTTAACATCTCATCTCCCACCAGAACAGGTGCGAAGAGCTATATCTCAGTAAAGCGGGCAGAATAGTCCATCACTGACATGGCGCCCTACTATAGATTCATGAACTATCGAGCTCTATCTACCCTCAGCGTCTCTGGAAAGAAAAATTCATAGAAGACCGCCTGGAAATCTATTCATGCCATGTCTCTGTGATGATATGTCTGAGTAGTAACATCCCACCATCCATTGGCGGAATCACGCAGTTTGTATATAGCGAGCTTAACCCTTCGCCCTGGAGGCGTCTCTAAATGATCGAAGATAGTCTGCATAGAACCCATCCAAGACTCCGTAGCCTGTGGTCTGCCATCCCCTAAAAATGTAGGCAGATGCTGCTACTGGATTATACAAGTCAGCTCTGCCATAGATGTGACAGTCGATGGTTCTCCCGGGAAGGTCTGCATAAACTGCATAAAGTCTTCAAGGAACTGCGCATTCGTGCCTGCATATGGTATAACGGCTGGAGCCACATCTGGCTCTATTGGAGGATCCATCGGTAGCCCACGACCTACCATCTATGAAGTATAATTGTTGCCGCTCTCCTGGCGAACAACTTGTGGTCGTCTCGGCGGCATGACTCTACAAGGTCAAACACACGCCTGAGATTAAGATCATCAAGGATTGAAAACAAGGAGTGTAAGAAGGGGACATGAGAAAGAAAACATTCATGTTTTACTCATCAAGACTACACGGCGTGTATAATAACTACATTGTGTGTTCCCTTTAATCTTTCACATGGGTGTGTACTTCTGCCAAAACTGGTCGTGTAAGACCCCAAACACACAACATGTTGTCCACACACACGGCATGTTGTCCAAACACATGGCTTTTCATCCACACACATGGCACATACTTGAATTTTCTTCCCCTGCCCGAGTCCTTCTACACGGCTTAGCCACATAGCTCCCTTTTCAATGAGACTACACGACATGTATAATAACTACACGACGTATACTAAACGAGCTTTACTAACCCGTGTTGTTCGATACACGGCCGGGTACACATATCTGACTACACGGCATGTTTCAGATAGACACGGTGTGTACTGCTTAAATTCCAACTGCCCGTGTTGTCAGTGACATGGCTGGCTACTCGGCTGACTCTACATGGTGTGTTACACCCGCACACGGCGTGTACACCACCCCTATTTCCTAGCCACATGGAAAATTCCACATGGTCTTTCAATGGTCAAAACTACATGGTGTGTCCCTCAGGTACACGGCATGTTTAGAAGGAGGCAACACCGACCTATGTTTGTTAGTTACACGGCCAGATCCCCAGGTCAAACTACACGGCGTGTTCATCATTGGCACGGCGTGTATAAGCTCATATTTATCCGCATGTGTCATTAGTTACACGGCGAACAGAAGGTCAACACAACATGGCGTGTATAATAACAACACGGCGTGTTCCTTCAAGTATCCCTTTCCCATGTTTCTGCCTACACGGCCTATGACACGGGTGGAAACTACACTGCGTGTAAGTACAGTACACAGCGTGTACTTAATTTTTTTTCCTTTCTTCCTGAACAAAAGATTATATGGTGTGTAATCAAAACTACACAGCATGTATTCTGGGTTTTTCTAGATAGTACGCCTTAGAAACTACTCCGGAGCCCATAAAAACACTGAAACCAACACCTAGGTGACAAATTTCGAACCGTGAGGTCCCATACTCCCTGCAAATCAAATTTTGGAATCTTATACATGTTATAAACAAAGTAAACAGTCAATGAGCCATCAAATTCCGGTCAATGAGGTATCATACTCCTCAAAAACCAAATTTTGGCGTTCATTCTATGAAACCTCACATAACAATTCCCTATCAAATAGCAGGTATTTTATCAAGGCATCTATCACAACAGCATGAATTTTTTGGCACAACATTTATCACAACAACATGAAATTTATAATGCACTCATATGGCATTGAAACTATGCATGGTATGTGATTCTAACATGTTCCTAAATGATGCATGAGATGTCATACCCTCATCTCATCGGGTTTCAAATAAATAGAACCCATTTATAAAAATATAAATAGCACACAACAAGTGTGTCACCCAATGGTGAAAATCAGATCAACTGTAAAAGTGTCAAATCAGAAGAATTATAACACGAGGTAAATTGGCCTTTCTCGGTACATGGTTTAGCTACTCCCGGGCACATCTTATTACCAAGTACCTATTCCATCATATCCCTGACTATAGGATCCAAACTGTAAGTCAAAGAAAAGAACACCTCTGATACCACTTTTTAACATCCCGGATCCAGGTGCCACTCAATTGGTGCCTCGAACCCGGTTGGTCACATGACCTCAAGCGCATTTCCCCAAACTCCAGAGGCTGCCAACTAGAAGCGGGGGACCAGGTCTGATAGTGGGGAATCTATGCCATCATTTTTTAAAGTGTATCGTAGAGGAGAAAATATAAACATACAAAAGTGCGAAAGTAGCAAAAAATACTAAGCTGAAAGGATAATGGTACTGAAGAAAAAGATAACCAACAGTCATATATAATGATGCAATATGTCCCTATGTCTAAGAAATCATCCAAAATAGGATACACTACTATCTGAAAAAATACAGTACAAGGAACAAATACAGCAAAGTAAAACAGAACAGCGTAGTAGGAACTCATCAGCATCGCAATCCTAAGCATGGTCCCATGCTCTCTTACTCCTCTACAGCAATCAAGTACCTATATAGGGACTCTTTCCCTTATCCACACCTGTATCAATATAATCTGTTTGGGCCCAAGACATGACCCAAATAGGGTGTGAGAAATAAATCCCAGTTGGCAACCACCAAAGGTCTGTTCCCAACAATCAGTGAATTTGTGCAATAATAGTGTGCAGTAATGGAAAAGCAGTAAACTAGAAAGTACTCAAAATCAGCTACTCCTACCATTTCATTTCCATTTAATTATTATTTAACAAGTCAGGATAAGTGAATTATAAATTCCTGAGACTCATCCTCAGCTGAAAATCTCTTAAACAGTGTCGCATCAAAACTACAATGATCTACATAACAAGTACAAGGTAAAACAATATCTTGCCTGTGCTATAGCTCGGTAGGTATAACTTGTACAATCACCACAGTGAATATACAAGCTAAACAGAGTCCTCGTATATGAAAAACCTTACCCTCAGGTAATCAGAACCACACCCTCAGACTAATCAAAATCGAAACCCTCCGGTGATTGCCCTCAGGCATAACGAATATTGCCCTTAGGCATACTGGATAATGCCTTTAGGCACGGAAGCAATTGTCCTCATACATATAAAACATTTCCCTCAGGCTAAATAGAATAATTCTCTTAGGCTAAACAAACATTTCCCTCAGTCTAACAGGTAACCGGGCTGAGCCCAATGCACAACAAGCAATTCATACAAGTTCCTCTCAAGAAAACATGTTATAGATATGGCATACCCTCGGGTATCTTGGCCAAATGGTTAAACAGGGGGGAGGCACCCACGGGGTGGCCCTGGATCCAAGAAACTATCCAAAATAGCAGTTTAAACATAATCATTAAATTACCTTTACAATTCTAGGCATTTAATTAATCAAGTCCTCAGCCATAGGACACCCCAACATGGGCACGTATCACAATAGTACACAAAAACAACATGATAGTTGGAATTAAACATCAGACCACCTACCTCGATCTCCCCTGATCGATATACGCGAATGGAGCCTCTTGAAACAACCAAGAATGGAGTAGATATGGGATAAAAATTTATCCATTCAAACATAAATAACTTTCCCTCGGGAAAAAATTAGTAAGAATGACTCAAGGAGAAGGATGGCTTACCTGCACAGTCCAAACAAGATCGACGATGGAAGAATCGAATTCCTGGCGTGCGATCAGGAGCTCCTCCAAGGTCCGGCCTCTTCTCCTAAGCTCCTCCCGGCGTCCTAAGATTCCTCTATTGAAAGAGGAGGCTACTGCCCATTTTACACGAAAAAAACAAACTGCACGATGTGTACTCTCAAGTACACGATGTATACTTTCAATTTTTTAAATCGTTCCCCTGGCGGCTACTTTTCACCGCAAAATTGTTCACCTGTCGACATGAGTACACGGCGTGTATTACTGAGTACACGACGTGTACTATCGCTCTGTTGGCGGCTGCTTCAATTGCCTTACTATTCACCTTCTGACTGATTATACGGCGTGTAAATACCACGTAAATGACGTTTAGTCAGTTTTTACACCCTTCATCACCGACAGGCCTACACACCCTGTGTACTCATCCCACACGGCCAAAGTACACGGCATGTGGAAAAGTACACGATGTGTAGCCACAAAATTTTGGGATTTTTCCCCATTTTCCTTATTTTTCTCAAAAACACTTAAGTAGAAAGGAAAAGAAGAAACACATACCTCAAAAATAAGAACCTGGTTCTTACATCATGATCTTCTGTGGTTTTATTAAGTGTATCTTTAGGTAATAAATAATGAAATAAAGTGCATTAAAATATAGGATATCATAGTTGGTATCAGAGTAATGTAATGATATTGTGGGGTATTAATATTAGAATAAACTAGTGGAAGCCTTAGGGATAAGAATAAACACAGTAAAATTTCCCTAAACATTGGCAAAGTATTGATCAATCGAAATTTAATTTTTTATTAAAGGATCAAATAAAAGAAACCCATAAGAAACAGAAAAATAACTCAAGGAGGTCTGAAGTGATTAAGCCCAAGGGCATCCCCTTGGAAAAAAATCTTACAGTCATGCGGGAGTGAACCTAAACTGGAATAAACAATTAGAGAATCCTCTTCCCTACCTTCTTGATAAAGGGAATGAACAAAAAAATTAGCTTCTCTCCAAACGTGGGGAACATTGCAGCCTTGATTTGACTCCATTGAATAACTTCTGATAAAATAAATCAAATCCCATGGGGGATCAGCTTCCCTTGTAGAGACCACACCAAAACCATAGAGTCTGACTCATCCTCGGAAACCTGTATGCCCCACCTCTTGCAGAATGTGAATCCGGTGTGCAAAGCTCTCACCTCCGCACTCAAGGAGTTCCCCATACCATAAAACATGTTGAAATCTATAAGAACGGGGCCATTTGAATCCATGATCAAACCACCCCCACTCATCTTCACATTCATGAAAGAGACATCTACATTTAGTTTGGTACCATTATCAGGTGGGAACCATCTAACCCATCAGCCTGGAGAACTTTTTTGCATCAATAATCTTGTTGAGGAAGTTGCAAAGAATATGTGACCTCGGTACGCCTTTAATTATCGAACCCAGATCATATATGAGCACCTTCAAACTCACCTGAAGATAAGACAATAAGAGTTGATTATCCATTCTCGCCATGTTCTGTGCTTCCCAAATAGTACAGGAAGTGGTGACAGAAATGATGTTACGGATCTTGATCTCCATCTCATGATTTTGGATCCTAGAAACCAGTTGGAAATGAAGTCCTTCATGGATGCACTCTCACGACTAGAACACCCCCAATGTCCCATAGAAGACCAAATAATAATAGCCCAATCGCTCATGATAAAAAGATAAAACACTGACTCAGTTTGTAGTTTGTCACAACAAAAACAAAAGGAGGCCAAGGAAATACCCTTTTATTGGACATTATCCTTCGTCGAAATTTTCTGATTCCTCAACCTCTAGGCTAGAAATTTCTTCTTCATGGGAATTTCCTTTAACCATAGATTTGAAACCCACTCATCATGAACATGAGTAGCATGAAGCATAGCTTTATAGTCATGGCCATTGAAATTACCCAAAATCGACCCAGGGAAACATCATCTATCCACCTCTTCATTGAAATAAATAGTTTTGAAGATGTCCATCTATTCGGTGCTCAAAATGACCTCTAATGGGGGAGAGTAATTACTTTCTTCCTTACCAGACATGTTAGGAACCATAAAATCTAGATAAAACAGCGTCTCACCCACCCAATTATCCCTCCATAAATTGATTGCTCCTCTCCATAAAACCCATCATGAAACATCTTGTAGAACTTGCAGATGCTTTAGTAAAAAAATTTCCATCTTTAAAAGTCTATAACTATGATTCTCCCAATCTTCCCAGTGCCTCTCGTATTGGTTTTTGATAAATGTGGCCCATAAAGAATCCCCCATGATAAAATCCCATGCAAGTCGCACATGCATGGCCTGCATGGATTCTTTCACATCCTATAAACCAATACCTCCCTCCTCAACCGGCTTAGCCATGAGGCTCCAGGAAGCCCAGTGATAATGGCCCACAGAATTGGTGTCCCACAAGAAACTATTCATGATCTTCTCTATCATAATAATAGTCCCTTTTGGAGGGTTAATGGTTGAGAAGACATGCATCAGAATGGAATAAAATTCATTGTTGATTAAAGTGACATGTCCCGCAAAAGACATAAATATACCCTTCTAGTTAACAATCCTTCCCATAATTATGTTAAGAATATCATCAAAGAAAGCATTTTTAATTCGACCATTAGATATCAATGCCCTAAGATAAACCATTAGAAAATGTTTCCTCTAAATTTCATGAATGTCTTGGATGCCCTTTCTTCTTCTACCTGAACATTTGTGGGAAATATAAATGTTTCTCTTCCTTGAATTATTTATTTGGACTCTTAGATCATGGTAGACCAAAATAACCTTCATAATTTTATGGAGAAAATTCCTCCCGCCATTAATGAAGATAAGAATGTCATCAGCAAACATGAGATGAGAAATGCAACCCTCCCAAGTTTGATTATGATACAAAAGGAATCCTTCTTTCACCCATGCACCTATACAGGTTTCATGATAGAGATTCCTATGCCAAAATGAAAATAATGGGGGACAAAGGATCCCCATGTCTCACACCCCGTATGATTTTGAAGAAGCCAAACCCCTTTCTCATAAGAGAGATGGATAGCCATAGTGAAGAGTAACACTTGAAGCTAGGATCACCAACCAATTCATGGAATCCAAACCATCTCATAGATCAGATAATGAATCTCCATTCCAATTTATCATAAGCTTTATCCATATCCACTTGGATAATGACATTGGATCCAATAACTCTTTTATTAATATCTTCCACCAACTCCTTAGCAATGATAATCTCCCCTTGAATACTTCAGCCTTTCAAAAATCCATGTTGTTCCTTAGAAAACAATTTAAGGAATCAGTCCATTCAATCTCTTAGCAAGAAAACTAGCTAGAATTTTATAAGACACATTGCACAAGAAAATGGGCCTATAATGATTAATGCTTGTTGGATCCTTGACTTTTGGAATAAGATCCAACCTAGAAGAGAAAGTTCATTGGTTGATAGAGCCACCCTGAAAAAAATCTTGAATCACTTCAATAACGAGAGCCCCCATGAAGTCCCAGGAAGCCATATAGAAAGTCCCCAGAAAGCCATCTGGGTTAGAGCACTATCTAAAGACATGATGTAGACAGTTCCCCAAATATCCTCTCCAGAAGAGATATCCATTAAAGAATCGTAATCTGAATCTTCTATAAGTCTTGGTAAACACCCCATAAAATTCTATTCTTCCTCTAATTGACCAGAAACACCGACACTTACAGGTGACTCTCCTACTAGAAATTTTTCAAAATGTTATAGAGCCAACTTCCCTACCACATTCACATCAGAAGAGTATGATCCATATTCAAGCCTGAAATTAATTTTCATGTTTTTTCTGTCATTTAAGTATGCCTGAAAGTAGGCACTATTACGGTGTCCTTCTTTAAGCAATCTAATTATAGATTTTTCTTGTAGGATCTCTCAATCTCCAACAGTTTCTCATCAAAAAAATTGCATTTATCACATAAAATAATGAATTTACCCTCGTCCTAATTGTTCTGTAGCTCATCTTACAGCCTATCGATATCTACTTACAAGGCCTCCACAGAAATGTTCACAGTTGGATTGTTCTGGAACCATATGCTGATGTCAAATTTAAGACATCTTAGACGCCTTGAGAGACCAACCCACACCCTCCTATCCTCCTATTGCTCCTAGGAAATCCACATCATTTTTATTAAACCGTTAATACTGTAACACCCCAAGATTCCTCGGTATGTTTCCTTTCGAATAATGCAATGACGTGCATTGTACACAACTTCGAGATTTTAACACACCACAACCAATCAAACTAGCCGTTATGAATAGTAATACCTACTTTTTGAAATTATATATATTTTATATTTCAAAATGGACTTCATTTTTGGATTCAGAATATCGAATTTATCCTAAGGTGAAATTTTGGTACTTTTCGGATAACTTTCATATTTTGATGAATAGTGAAAATTACTAAATTTTAATTAAAAACAACTTTTTTAATCAAAATAATTAATAGTGATAAATTGTGAATTTGAGTGGTTTTAAAGTATATTTAGAATATATTTTTACCATTTAATATAATGTTGGTCATTGGACATAATTTTACAATTAAACCGAACATAAACAAGTGTCAATCTTTTGATAGTTATTATCTCTTAAAAACACGCTTTTTGTTTTGACAGCGGGAATTAATTTTAAATTAATTTCTGCCACTTCTGTGTTTTGAATTTAGAAAAATGGATTCCATATTTGGAATCAGGATGTCCAAATTGTGTAAATAGGTAACTTTTATTTTTAGACATTTTGAATAATTATTGCGGTAAATATTTTATTTACCATGGTTAAGGGTAAATCCGGTAAATAAGGGTTAAAAAAATAATATTATAATAATACTAAATTACCCTAAAACGTGTCTTAACCCTATTGGTTGATACATGGTAGACCATGGGCATCTTTGGGTCTATTTTGGGACCCCATGGATCCACTTGTAAGTGATAATGACACATTATATTAATAAAGCTAAAATAAAAATAAAAATGGCATAAGCTTACATCTTTTAGAAGAACAATTTTTACATAGGGTTATACATGTTGGATTTTCGATTATAAATATTCATTAGAAATCTAAAAAGATTTCCTACATAATGATATTTTATTTATAATTTTTAGACATTAAATAAACTATTTTATTTATGACACAATGATGATGCAGTAATTACTATAATAGTGAAAAATTAAAATAAGTGATATTATAAATACCCAAATAAATATAATATGACACTTTTAATGAATTAAACTAATTTTCTAGGATAATATGATATATTAGTATTGATTTAATTGACTTACTTATAAGTAATCAATCTGTTATGAGTTTCACAAAAATCAACTATTGAATAGTGTCAAAATTGACATAAAAGAGTTCTTAAAAAAAATATTATATTATTAATTGATATTAATTTCTTAAAAATCTAAGGTTCGGCCAAAAGACTTATATCAGGATAGTTTCATCATTAATGGACCACTTTTGGGTCGCTTGGATGTATATAGTAAGTTTATTAACCATATTATATAAAAATACAAAGAGACATTGTAAAAGTGAAACTAATTAACTTAGAGTTAATACTTAAAGATAAGGTTAATATAAGTACTCAAACCTGTCTAAATTCTATTTGATGAGTTTTTTTCGACCTATCCTCACCTCATACTTTGAATAGTCAACTTTTGAGCCTTTGTAAACCGAATATGAATTTATTATAAATTAATATTTCTAGCTTTTCCAAAGGTGCCCCTCACCCCTCTTATAAAAGGGCACTCCTCCTTCTCATTTACTCACACCTCTCAAGCCACTTGGATCGTCCAAACTCTGCCCAAATAAGCTCCCCACATCCCTCTCCTCCTCCTTGAAGCTTCCCCTTAGGCAGAAAGCATTTCAACAAGTCCTTTGGTTCCAACCAAAGTGAGTTACCTAAATTAAAGGTAACGATTTCTCTTAAATTATTTTCATTTATTTTGTTTCTTCAACCCCCAAACTCTTTTTATTTCCCTTCTTTTGTAACAACACCAGTATCCTCAATATACTAGGATTTTGTTATAATAAGTATTCAAACTACACATACACACAACTCCATCTAATGGATGATGAACATAATGTTTCTGTGGATGGCAAACTAACGCCTCACGAAACGATGATTGTTCAAAAACATCTTACCGCCTCTCATGGTGGCCATTATGATGGAACTGTAATTAAATATGATATTAATGATATATATTTTATATATAATCTTCTGTAATTCCATTTTATTTCATACCATTATTCGTTTCATGTTGTATATACATACGATAATTTCATTTGAGGAAGTGCGGACTACCGCCCCCTTAAAATGATATGACTCGTTCATACCACACATGGAACGTATAAAGGATGGTGTTAATGAACTTAAGTAACATATATAAAATATTATATTATACTGGAATAGTAATATACCTATGTATCATTTGGATTCGATTCTTTTAAAATAAAAAATTAAATGGAAGTAGCGTTCGTGCGTACGTATGGACTACCGTCTCCACGAACGCGATGAGATTCATTCTCCATCGTATCCATTCAAGTATAATTATCATTTAATGATTTAAAAATTATGTTTAAGTACTTTATATAATTCTGGATATGAATAAGATACAACAAACATGACTTATGTAACAAAACATATAAAAGAAAATGAGTAAGTTAACACCCGAAACGGCGTTAATACTAAGATATTATTAACAAATCAATGTTAAAAGATCATATATGATATCATATTAAAGTAAATGATTCTTGTATTATTCAATAACAATTATTTCACCATTATACAGGAGGTAAACCTACCATCGACCAAGGAAAAAGTACAAAGTAAGGGATTTTCTAATCTCACTTTTAATTTCGTGAGAATTCTATTGTTCACCACTTAATTATTGCATGTGGTGTATGTGTACTGCCCATGATTGTATTCATTGTGTAATATACTTTAATTTATGGGTATTTACATCATCATGGTATGATACTTCTTTCATGGGTGTATGTTTCGAAAGTTACCTAATCGATAAGGGAATTTGAGATTTCAATTTCCACTCATTTGGATTTACACATATTTCATTGATTATATTACCCCAAGATTATGTGTGGAATCACTATTCATTTGATTATGTCATAATTTCCACTCCCCTTCCTGTGGATATAATTTTGATGCACATAATCACTCCATTGGTAATTCTCAAGTCATTGATATGAATTTGATAAGAGTAATTTTAACTCATTCTCCATTTGTTGAGTTAAACATCCAATTCGTTGGTATTGTTTTTACAAGAATATGTGTGAATGTCCTTTGATTGTTTTACACTGAATATCCAATCATATTTAGTGTATTTATATTTGTCACACATAATTATGTCATTGATTTATCCTTAACCTAAGGATACAACCTTTACAAGAGATTTCATCTCAATTTACATTCCATTGAGACTTCTTTGTTGATATACACCAAATCACTTTTATGTGGTGTATATAACGTACTTTGACATAGTATATCATGAATCCATTTATTCTCATGATATTACAAAGTTTTGATTACCACAATTATTTGTATTCAAGTGTCTCTTTTGGTTAGAATCTCTAACCAAAATACTATTTTTAAATGTTTTAAATACTTATTCTTCTAAATCTTTCTCATTAATGTCCATGTTTTAAAAATGGTTTTAAGGATTTATTTATATGGACATTAAAGTTTTAGAAATTAAAACTCCTTTTAAAAAGTTTCAAAGTGGTATGGGACACTTTGATTCAAAAATCTACTTTTAAATGGCTTCTTGACAAATAGTGTGACTTTTAAATGTTTTCAAGAAAAGGGGGATATTTCTCTCAAATAGTTTTGATGATTATTTTCATCTATGTCAACATCCTTCATTACTCTTGATTGAGGTTAATGTGATACAATACAATCTTCCATATTGTATCGAATGAGTTATGTTTGACTGTGGATGTGCTATTTTTATACCATTCATGGTTTGTGGTAAAAGTATTGACATTTCGTATGCTAGTTTTTAATACGAATGTTTATGTTATGTTTAAACCTATTCATATGAGGAATGCATTGGACTTAATAAGTGACGGGTGGAGCCCGCTATAGCTCCTCGATGCATCGGTAGGTCTCATGAGACAAACTAGTGTCTTGGCACAAGGCCTTGGCAAAATGTTATTTGTAGTCTTGGCACGAGGCCTTGGCTATGTGGTTATGATAGTCTGGCATTATGCATTCCATCATTATGAAAGTGGTTATTGATATTGCATGTGATCATTCGACTAGTAGAATGTCCATGTGAGTAAGTAAATGGCATTATTTCATTTTACCTTCGCCATTTTATGCTGAGTTTAAATTTAAAAGGCTTTTGTTTTAGTTATAAATTGCCTTAAGTGTTTATGCTTATTTATGAAAGCTTTTGCTATAATGTTATCCTTACTGAGCATCCGAGCTCACCCCTTTCAATGTTTTATTTTTCCCAGGATTATGAAAAGTAATTTATGAATGACCTGCAGGGATAGTATGAGGGGATATGAAGACAAGATGTTTTTTTTATGATGTAATGTAAAAATTTATGGATGTATCTAGTTATTCCAAGGCTACTAAACTAATCGGCCTTTCGAGACTTGATCTTTCTAATAATCATGCCAATGTTATGTAATAATGCACCGACTCTAGGTAATTAGGGTCGGGGCGTTACAGTTGGTATCAGAGGAAGTTTAGTACAAACCTTGGTAGCTAGATTTAGATAAACTCTGATTAGAGCACGTAGACCTAAGATGAACTTTGAGGACTAGTATAAAAGAACTTCCTAGAATTTTGGTATTGTAGAGATTTTGTGAGTTTTCCGAGCAATACATCCCTGTCTGGATACGAGCAGGTAGAGGCGGCTCTGGCACATATGTACCAAGGGGTAAAACCCGAAAACACCGCTTTGAGCTCGACTCGAACGGGAACTGGTGCACGACAATGGGCCTTGCTGCACTCTTGGTTACGACACTCCCGGGGGATATGCTTAGGATAATTTACATTTTCTTTACAAACCAATTTAAGTAATATATATATAAGATGAGAGTAAATGACCTTGGTTAATCCTAATATGTTTCAAATTGAGAATATGGTGACATTTTAATCTCTAAATGATTTTACGACTACTATTACTCACACAATGCTTTATGGTTTTAGTCAATGGCTGGATTCCAAGGAAGTCATAGTGACTTTGAGAATGATGTACAAGATGGGAACGGTGGTGGCAATGAGCAACAAAATGGAATGTTGATAGGCGTAAAAGATATCGTCTTTATGCCAAATCAGTTTTCCAAAAATATGATCAACAACATATATATTAACCAACTCCCAGACTCAACAAGGAAGAGAAAGGTGATAAATGATAAGAGCTCCAGCAATGGAGACCATGGAGAAAAGAACCCTCAATTTTCATCATGCAGGAAATGTGGAAAGAGACACCCAGGAAAGTGTCTCAATGGGACAACGAAATGTTTTACGTGCGGGAAGGAAGGACATAAAGTAAAGAATTGCCGAAGAAAAATGAAGAGTACTATAGAAGAAGATAAAAATGGTCCGAATAGTCCATTTACAGTCATTTGCCGTAAATGTAGGGGACCTGGCCATTACCCGAGTGAATGTCCTATTCTATAGGATATTTTCTTGGTCAATGAAGAAGCTATGTGGGAATAAATGGTTAGAGAAATGTTTAAAAAGTATTAGCACTCCTTGTTGATGGGTTTACTATGGAATAATTTTCTCTTGTATTTGTAACCCCACAGTTTTCCATGTGAGAATGATATTTGAGGAAGAATTGTCTCTTCTCTTGTGGATATAGGTATAAATAACCATTTGGATTTATATGATCATTGGGGTTTGAGAGAATTATAAGTTATTCTAATTTGGGATGAAGATTCAAGGTATGATATAACATTTGTGGTTAAATTTATGATATAGTATTTTGAGGAATTTATCTCATTTTGGCAATATTATAAAATATAGTTTTTGAAAAAGGACAACACGTAGACCGTGTGACAACCCGTCGCGTCGGACAAAGCTATGGGAATCGAACCCACAACCAAAGTGCGATTGGGATTTATCGCCTACCACTGGACTACGTGAAGTCCCTGGTTAGTGTGACTTTTTTTAGTTAAATGATTTTATTGATCAATAATAAGTTGATTTGGGTTCTTATTTCATATCAAAAGAATACCCTTGGTATAGGAAAATGATTTGGTGATTAAGTGATAAATGTTATTTTGGAAGATGTTCGCTTTGTTGGGAACACTATATGCCCAAGGAAAATAGAATAATATGGGGTTTCATTTGTGGAGTAATGATAGATTTTTATCTACATTTTTATTGTGGATTTATAGTGATTTGGGTTATTTATGGAAATGATTAACCTATAATAGAGAATATGTGATTAGGTTAATTACTTTTGAGTATGTGACTTTAAGAGTATCTGATGTCATTTGGAGATACAATTTAACATGGGAGACTACATAATCAAATTCTTCTATGTTTTGGGTTTCAATATTAGTTTGGATTATATTAAAGGATTTTAAGGACAATTGGTTATTGAATGGTATCTATTTAACTTTGGGGTATTGTTGGTTTAATTTTAGAAATTAAGATTAGTGCATATTTATCTCAATGAATATCCTTTTGGGGGATCATTAGATCATTCACTGACCATTTTGGTTTTGATTAATCTTCAAAGACAATGTAAATATATGGTTTATCCTTCATGGATCATGTGATTCTATAGAAGTTTATTCTATCTCTTCCAGTGTGACCAAGTCTTCTTGAATACTCATCGTTTAAAAAAAGAGTTAGTGGTGGAAATTTATTAAAGAATGAAAATCTACTTAAAATGTAAGTATATCTCATAATGTTCTTAGTCAATATCATAAATGAATTCCTCTTCCTTATGTAATGTAACTTTAAAAAAAAAATGTTGTCCGTTTACTTTCCTAACTAGGAGACTAATGGTCGTTTGTCCCAACACAAGTTTGTGGTTTTCTCATTGTTAACTTTCTCCTGATCATGATTTCTATCCCTCTCCATCAGAACTTGACACTTAGTTTATCATCCATATCCATGTTTTCTTACACGGAATCCTAGTATGGGTTATCTTGGATGACCCCTATACCTCTCTTTCTTTCTTTTAAAGTGATAGTTTTATTGACTCTTTTTCCGATGTGGGACTTTCCATTATATTCCCAAGCAAAATTTTAAAAATTGCGAGGACTCAATTTATTGAAGGAGGGGAGAATGTAACACCCCAAGCTTCCTCGGTATGTTTCCTTTCGAATAATGCAATGACGTGCATTGTACGCAACTTCGAGATTTTAACACACCACAACCAATCAAACTAGCCGTTATGAATAGTAATACCTAATTTTTGAAATTATTTATATTTTATATTTCAAAATGGACTTCATTTTTGGATTCGGAATATCGAATTTAGCCTAAGGTGAAATTTTGGTACTTTTCGGATAACTTTCATATTTTGATGAATAGTGAAAATTACTAAATTTTAATTAAAAACAACTTTTTTAATCAAAATAATTAATAGTGATAAATTGTGAATTTGAGTGGTTTTAAAGTATATTTAGAATATATTTTTACCATTTAATATAATGTTGGTCATTGGACATAATTTTACAATTAAACCGAACATAAACAAGTGTCAATCTTTTGATAGTTATTATCTCTTAAAAACACGCTTTTTGTTTTGACAGCGGGAATTAATTTTAAATTAATTTCTGCCACTTCTGTGTTTTGAATTTAGAAAAATGGATTCCATATTTGGAATCAGGATGTCCAAATTGTGTAAATAGGTAACTTTTATTTTTAGACATTTTGAATAATTATTGCGGTAAATATTTTATTTACCATGGTTAAGGGTAAATCCGGTAAATAAGGGTTAAAAAAATAATATTATAATAATACTAAATTACCCTAAAACGTGTCTTAACCCTATTGATTGATACATGGTCGACCATGGGCATCTTTGGGTCTATTTTGGGACCCCATGGATCCACTTGTAAGTGATAATGACACATTATATTAATAAAGCTAAAATAAAAATAAAAATGGCATAAGATTACATCTTTTAGAAAAACAATTTTTACATAGGGTTATACATGTTGGATTTTTGATTATAAATATTCATTAGAAAGATAAAAAGATTTCCTACATAATGATATTTTATTTATAATTTTTAGACAATAAATAATCTATTTTATTTATGACACAATGATGATGCAGTAATTACTATAATAGTGAAAAATTAAAATAAGTGATATTATAAATACCCAAATAAATATAATATGAAACTTTTAATGAATTAAACTAATTTTCTAGGATAATATGATATATTAGGATTGATTTAATTGACTTTGTTATAAGTAATCAATCTGTTATGAGTTTCACAAAAATCAACTATTGAATAGTGTCAAAATTGACATAAAAGAGTTCTTAAAACAAATATTATATTATTAATTGATATTAAATTCCTAAAAATATAATGTTCGGCCAAAAGACTTATATCAGGATAGTTTCATCATTAATGGACCAATTTTGGGTCTCTTGGATGTGTATAGTAAGTTTATTAACCATATTATATAAAAATACAAAGAGACATTGTAAAAGTGAAACTAATTAACTTAGAGTTAATACTTAAAGATAAGGTTAATATAAGTACCCAAACCTGTCTAAATTCTATTGGATGAGTTTTTTTCGACCTATCCTCACCTCATAATTTGAATAGTCAACTTTGGAGCCTTTGGAAACCGAATATGAATTTATTATAAATTAATATTTCTAGCTTTTCCAAAGGTTCCCCTCACCCCTCTTATAAAAGGGCACTCCTCCTTCTCATTTACTCACACCTCTCAAGCCACTTGGCTCGTCCAAACTCTGCCCAAATAAGCTCCCCACATCCCTCTCCTCCTCCTTGAAGCTTCCCCTTAGGCAGAAAGCATTTCAACAAGTCATTTGGTTCCAACCAAAGTGAGTTACCTAAATTAAAGGTAACGATTTCTCTTAAATTATTTTCATTTATTTTGCTTCTTCAACCCCCAAACTCTTTTTATTTCCCTTCTTTTGTAACAACACCAGTATCCTCAATATACTAGGATTTTTTTATAAGAAGTATTCAAACTACACATACACACAACTCCATCTAATGGATGATGAACATAATGTTTCTGTGGATGGCAAACTAACGCCTCACGAAACGATGATTGTTCAAAAACATCTTACCGCCTCTCATGGTGGCCATTATGATGGAACTGTAATTAAATATGATATTAATGATATATATTTTATATATAAGCTTCTGTAATTCCATTTTATTTCATACCATTATTCGTTTCATGTTGTATATACATACGATAATTTCATTTGAGGAAGTGCGGACTACCGCCCCCTTAAAATGATATGACTCGTTCATACCACACATGGAACGTATAAAGGATGGTGTTAATGAACTTAAGTAACATATATAAAATATTATATTATACTTGAATAGTAATATACCTATGTATCATTTTGATTCGATTCTTTTAAAATAAAAAATTAAATGGAAGTAGCGTTCGTGCGTACGTACGGACTACCGTCTCCACGAACGCGATGAGATTCATTCTCCATCGTATCCATTCAAGTATAATTATCATTTAATGATTTAAAAATTATGTTTAAGGACTTGATATCATTTTGGATATGAATAAGATACAACAAACATGACTTATGTAACAAAACATATAAAAGAAAATGAGTAAGTTAACACCCGAAACGGCGTTAATACTAAGATATTATTAACAAATCAATGTTAAAAGATCATATATGATATCATATTAAAGTAAATGATTCTTGTATTATTCAATAACAATTATTTCACCATTATACAGGAGGTAAACCTACCATCGACCAAGGAAAAAGTACAAAGTAAGGGATTTTCTAATCTCACTTTTAATTTCGTGAGAATTCTATTGTTCACCACTTAATTATTGCATGTGGTGTATGTGTACTGCCCATGATTGTATTCATTGTGTAATATACTTTAATTTATGGGTATTTACATCATCATGGTATGATACTTCTTTCATGGTTGTATGTTTCGAAAGTTACCTAATCGATAAGGGAATTTGAGATTTCAATTTCCACTCATTTGGCTTTACACATATTTCATTGATTATATTACCCCAAGATTATGTGTGGAATCACTATTCATTTGATTATGTCATAATTTCCACTCCCCTTCCTGTGGATATAAGTTTGATGCACATAATCACTCCATTGGTAATTCTCAAGTCATTGATATGAATTTGATAAGAGTAATTTTAACTCATTCTCCATTTGTTGAGTTAAACATCCAATTCGTTGGTATTGTTTTTACAAGAATATGTGTGAATGTCCTTTGATTGTTTTACACTGAATATCCAATAATATTTAGTGTATTTATATTTGTCACACATAATTATGTCATTGATTTATCCTTAACCTAAGGATACAACCTTTACAAGAGATTTCATCTTAATTTACATTCCATTGAGACTTCTTTGTTGATATACACCAAATCACTTTTATGTGGTGTATATAACGTACTTTGACATAATATATCATTAATCCCTTTATTCTAATGATATTACAAAGTTTTTATTACCACAATTATTTGTATTCAAGTGTCTCTTTTGGTTAGAATCTCTAACCAAAATACCATTTTTAAATGTTTTAAATACTTATTCTTCTAAATCTTTCTCATTAATGTCCATGTTTTAAAAATGGTTTTAAGGATTTATTTATATGGACATTAAAGTTTTAGAAATTAAAACTCCTTTTAAAAAGTTTCAAAGTGGTATGGGACACTTTGATTCAAAAATCTACTTTTAAATGGCTTCTTGACAAATAGTGTGACTTTTAAATGTTTTCAAGAAAAGGGGGATATTTCTCTCAAATAGTTTTGATGATTATTTTCATCTATGTCAACATCCTTCATTACTCTTGATTGAGATTAATGTGATACAATACAATCTTCCATATTGTATCGAATGAGTTATGTTTGACTGTGGATGTGCTATTTTTATACCATTCATGGTTTGTGGTAAAAGTATTGACATTTCGTATGCTAGTTTTTAATACGAATGTTTATGTTATGTTTAAACCTATTCATATGAGGAATGCATTGGACTTAATAAGTGACGGGTGGAGCCCGCTATAGCTCCTCGATGCATCGGTAGGTCTCATGAGACAAACTAGTGTCTTGGCACAAGGCCTTGGCAAAATCTTATTTGTAGTCTTGGAACGAGGCCTTGGCTATGTGGTTATGATAGTCTGGCATTATGCATTCCATCATTATGAAAGTGGTTATTGATATTGCATGTGATCATTCGACTAGTAGAATGTCCATGTGAGTAAGTAAATGGCATTATTTCATTTTACCTTCGCCATTTTATGCTGAGTTTAAATTTAAAAGGCTTTTGTTTTAGTTATAAATTGCCTTAAGTGTTTATGCTTATTTATGAAAGCTTCTGCTATAATGTTATCCTTACTGAGCATCCGAGCTCACCCCTTTCAATGTTTTATTTTTCCCAGGATTATGAAGAAGTAATTTATGAATGACCTGCAGGGATAGTATGAGGGGATATGAAGACAAGATGTTTTTTTTATGATGTAATGTAAAAATTTATGGATGTATCTAGTTATTCCAAGGCTACTAAACTAATCGGTCTTTCGAGACTTGATCTTTCTCATAATCATGCCAATGTTATGTAATAATGCACCGACTCTAGGTAATTAGGGTCGGGGCGTTACAAATACAATGCCAATTGGAGTATTAAAAAAAGGGTAAATTATCAGAATCATCTCTTTTCAAATCAACCAGTAGTCGAGAATGGTCCGAAAGAGCATGAGATAAATGAGAAACAGTCACCTTTGATAAAGAGTCTAAACCATGTAGAATGGATAGAAATCTATCATGGTAACTCCAAATGCTACTAGAAACCTTACGGTTGTTTCCCCAAGTATAATTTCATCCCTTAAAACCCAAGTTCAGAAGACCCTTTCTAGAGATAAAGTTTCTAAAATCAAACATACCATTGTTAAAAACACCAAACCCTCTTATTTTTTTGATGTATCCACAATAGTGTTGAAATATACACCTGAAAACCAAGGCAAACCAAGAAAATCAAAGGAATCCAAATACCCCCAAAGGGCCCTTCTTCCCTGCGTGACGCCACTGGCATAAATGAATGAAAAGAAAAAAACGGATATGTTCAAAGAGATCTTCACAGTAAAACATTTATCCATATAATGAACCACATCCACGTACAAAGACAACATAAAAAAGGGAATTCTTGGCCTTTCATCCAGAAGAAGTGAGGAGGAGAAACATCCCTAGGAAGAGTCGGATGAAAGCTTGAAAAAACATCGCCTTCCCCCCAGCCTTCAGTGTCATCACTGATCCCTGAGAAATTACCATCGGGAGGATTGAAGAAACCATTTGACCGGAATCGATAGACAACAATGGTAAAGACTTTAGAAGAGGATGAATAACACCCGACAAAAGGCTGTCAATAGAAGGCACCCCAGAAATGTCCGCCACTTTTTCATATTCCTTTTTCTACAAAAGTCAACAGAGTGGCCTTGAAATCCTCACACTGAACAGAACCTAGGAGGAGCCTGAAAAGCCAAGCATTGTCACCACTTGAAGCCTTTGGGAGCCTTGATGAGCAGACGTGAAGGAAATTTCACAGCAAGATTCATTTCGTCGTAGATATGAGGATTATAAGCATCTTTTAGAGATTCTGTTTTTGCATCCAAGCAATGAAAACTCCCTGAAGAGTCACCCATTACAACCAGAATCGGTGGGCTATGCAACGATAAAGGAATTCCATGTAATTTGATCCAACCCACCACCATAGAGGATTCTTTACCAAGTGACATTACCAGGACCAGCGAGAGAGGGTAAAGCACCGAGATCCACAACGCCTGTCCTCCCCAGCCCAAGAACGCTCGATGTCATCCTTATTGGACAAGTGAATACAATAATCAAACCTGGAGAGCTTAGACACAACTACCGGATGAAGAAGACCCCATGAATCAATAGAGGATCTGAATAGCTCAAGAGGAGGTTTATCCAGACAAAACCCTGCCATAAGAGAACACCTATGATAAGTAGAAACATCTTGCAGTTCCTTCTCCAAAACCTCTACCACTAGAAAACCATCCGTCTTCTCCACCCACATAGACGCTAGGAAAATCGTCTGAATACTGGGTAGAGAACTATCTACATTATCCGGAACTCCAGAAATAACATCCTTGGATGACTTGGGAACCCCAGTCGAGAGAGATCCAGCCACACCGCTAGTAGGAACAGCCGTCGGACGAGCACCCGAAGACAACGAAGGAAGACCTCTAACCACTGTAGGACCAGCCACAGGGACGCAAGAACGCAGGAACCAGCCCCAGCAGAAGTGCATTCTGTCACCACCTTGGTAAAGTATAGAGTAAATGGTTTCCAAGATAATAAATTCATGTCCAGATACTACAAGTAGATTTGGATATGACCTAGTTATACCTAGGGGTAATAACCTCAAAAGGAGCACATTTATCTAGACTGGATCATTACATAGTGCATGAAAAAGAGGTCTTGGTGAACACTTGGTTTGACATTCTTGGGGGATATGCATTGGTAAATTTACAAGATCATTACGAATCATTATTAAAGAAATAAAAATTTTGATATGACATTATGTTAGGAAATAGATCACGGATAACATATATTGAAACCTATAAATTCATAGATTAAGGAATATATATAATTTATGAGTTATCCCTTAAATTTTAATTGTTTCCCTTTTATATATTTAATAAATTGAAAATTCTCATCCCTAAGTTAGTTTTGGATAATGTAAATTATTAGAACTAGAATCAAATAGTGAAAGGAAGGATAATCATCCATTCAAGAACTTCAAATATCCTATATGATAATAGTTATATGTATTCTTCTATATCATAAAAGTTTATTAAAACTATTTAAACACCACATTATAACATGGAAGTTTAGTTATTAGTGAAGCTAAAAAATGGGTTAATTGTTGCATCCCAAGCATATAGCTCATACCCTATAAATATTTGTGGGATAAATTTACCAGAAAACCTTGTGATATTTCCATTAGTGGAATTTGGAACTATTTTGGGTATGGATTGACTTTCCTTATGTAGAGCCAACAAAAATTTATGATAAAAGGAAATCACCCTCAAATTCTATACAAGCGCAGTGAGGATGATGAATCTACTTTAGTATCATCATATCCAGAATGGATATTATTTCCTTACGAACAAGCGTATCTAGATCAAATTATTTCTACTAAATAAAATATCATCCTTGATGGCATGCCCATTGTATGGAAATTTGCTAATGTTTTTCATGAAGAATATATTGGTCTTCCTTCAAGATTAGAGGTTGAGTTATTGATTGAACTTATACCCAAGGCTTTGATAATATCTAAGAATTCATATAGGTCATATGTTTTTATAATTGAGGATCTAAAGAAATAATTATAGGAGAATCTGGATAAAGGGTGTATACACCCAAGTGCTTCAAAATGGGGTGCGACTGTTATTTTTTTCATGAAGAATGATGGGACAATGCACATATTCAATGACTATCGTGAGCTCTATTAGTTCACATAAAGAAAAAGTATCCTATGAAAAATATTTATAACTTATTCAATCGGAAACATGAAGCCCAATACTTCTGCAATGTGGATATTCAGTCTGGATATTAACAAGTAAAGGTGAAGAAGGGGGATATCACCAAGACTTCTTTTCATACATGGTATGGGAACCATGAGTACATAGTGTTTTCATTTGGACTCACTAATTCTCAAGAAATATTCATGGAATTGATGAATAGGGTCTTTAGGGATTACCTTGAAAAATTTGTAATAGTTGTTATAAATTATATTCTTATATACTCCAAAATCAAGGAGAAACATGAGGTGAATTTGAATTCCATAATAAAGACATTTTGAATGGAAATTTTATTTTGAAATTGTAGTAAATGTGTCTATTGAATGGATATATTAACCTTTTTGAAGCATGTTATCACTAAAAAATGGATATATATAGATCCTTTAAAAACTGAGGTAATTGAAGGATGGCCCAGACTGGCATATATGATGGAAATATGTTTCTTACTTGAATTAATGGGGTGTTATCACTAATATTTAACAGTCTTATCATGATTTTCAAATTTGTTAACCATGATAATGTTTAAGGGTTTCATATTTTTCTATATTGGTGAATAAAAATATGGATTTAATGAGTTCAATAAAAGGCTAATCACTGCACGTGTTCTTTAATTACCCACTAGAGAGGAAGGATTTGTGTTTAACAATGATGCATCTAAAAAGGGATTGAGTTGTGTACTCATGAAAGATGAAAAAGTGATAGCCTGTTCCTATCACCAATTAATGATCCATGAGGAGACATAACCAAGACATGATCTAGAATTGGTAGTAGTGATCTTCGCAATGATTATTTGGAATAATTTTCTCTATGAGGAGGTGTGTGTCATATATACGGACCATGAAAGCCTCAAGTATATATTCAAAAAATGGAGATCAATACGCACTAACAAAGGTGGTTATATATAATCAATTATTATGATTGTTCAATCCATTAAAATCCTATGAAAGAAAAAAAAAATTTAGATGTTCTTAGTATAACAGATCCCAAAACACTATCCATGATGAGGATTGAAAGGGATCCAATATTCTTGGACATAAAAAAGATGGACATGAGAATAACAAAATGATTTTGTTGGACTCCTCATGTATTAATCATGTTTTAATGATCACAAATATTATTCAACCTAGTTAACTCCTATAAATTATATCCAATTATGTGTATTTATGTTTAAAGTTTTCTCATGATTTAAGAAGAGCCATGCAAGATATTAATTTCTCTATATTCAGTTTACTTACTTTATACTATCTTTGATCTACTATCATAATACCTTCTTTGACAAATGCTTAAGTCTAATCCTTTCTATTATCATCATTATTTAAGTTAGAACACGGTTACTTTGAAAAGTCTAAGACACCGTGAGTCTGTCACTGGCTATGTATTTTTGACACTGTAAGCCAGACACCGTAACCCAGACACCGTAAGTCAGACACCATGAACCAGACACCGATAGCTAGACACTGTCAGCCAGACACCGTGAACCAGACACCGTCATCCAGACACCGTAGGCCGGACACCGTAAGCCAGACACTATGAACCAGACACCGTAAGCCAGAAACCCTCAGCCAGACACCGTGAACCAGACACCGTAATCCAGACACCGTGAACCAGACACTGTCAGCCAGACACCATGAACCAGACACCGTGAACAAGACACCGTAAGCCAGACACCCTGAGCCAGACACCGTGAATCCAGACATCGTGAATCCAGACACCGTGAATCCAGACACCTTGAATCCAGACACCGTGAATCCTGACACCGTAATCAAGACACCATGACTGCGAGACACCGTGACCATGATACACCGTGACACTCAGACACCGTGCGAATGAGACATTGTTTCCATGACTTACTGTGACACCGTTTCTTAAACTATTTTTTTGTTTTTCAATTTATTTTCTAACGGTCATATTTGATGATTTTAATTCCCTAAAATAATTAATTTTTCTTTTTAGACATATCATCTGACAGTACGAGGTACGACGTGTAGAATACATGCAACCTGTCCGCACCAACACATTCATTCGAAGTTAACAAGCGAAGTGTGGCCAAGAATCATTACGGGCGATACGAAAATGAAAAGCAAGGCCGTGAGCACAATAACGAAGAAGGTACTTGAAGTAAGTTTTGAAAGAAGGTAACAATGCATGAAACTAGACACTACTGAACACAAGAAGAATATTTGAAGCTTAAAGAATATCTTTGCCCTGTTGAACCTCACGAAGAACACAAGCTGAATTGCGACACTCTGTTTCCACACAACTTCCAGAGAAGTACTCAAAGCTTCATCTTCTTCAATTCAAAGGAGTCCAGAGCTGAATTGAAATTACATAAGATAATTCTAAACTCATCTCCATATTATTTCTCTGTTGTGATCATTTTTACTACATTACAAGCAGTGTGTGTGCTTATGTTTGTTTCGACACACACTGAATCCTGAGCTGAACTGGAGGATACTTAAATCCTCACACCAAACTCTTTAAACCTTTGTGTATCCCACGTAGAAATGTGGTAGAGTTATGAGGACCTGGAAAGTCTGTGTACTATTGTTGTTGCTTTCCCACATAGAACTATGGTAAAGGTCTGAGGACCTGGACAGCCTGTCTACTGTTGTTGTTGCTTTCCCATGTAGAACTGTGGTAGAGGTCTGAGGACCTGGACAGTCTGGGTACTGTTGTAAACCCTGATCCAGGGTGTGGATCAAAGTTTATTTATATAAACTGATTTTTGGTCGGTGATCACCAAGTGGAGAGGATTATGTCTCGACTTGAGACTGAACCTCTTGTTTACATTGTTGTGAAAATCTTCATATACTCTGTTTTGATTTTATTCGTTGCTCATATTTGCTAAAACATAATACTGTTTTTTCTTACACTTTGATAGTTAATTTTGGATAGTGTGTGTATTTTTCTAATTCATTAAACTTGTTTCAAAAGTTGAATTGGTGTTCTACACTGATTCATCTGAGGATTAATCACCCTTTGAGAAACCTGTTGACCAATTGAACATTTACATTTCTACTTCCTTAATTAACTGGGACGTTTCTAAAATTGGGAGTTTTCTTAAACATAAGGTTTTTAACATAAATTTTAATTTGGAACTCAATTCACCCCCCCCCCTCTTGAGTATCAACTCGGACCAACATTTGGTATCATATAATTTTATTTAGGAATCTGTGTAATCTTATTCAACTGTGATTTTAGTTGTATCTTAAAGATCTTAAATTTCTATTATATCAAAAAATTTATCTCTTTAAATACATTTGTTAACATCTACTTATGGATAACTGATTAGAAGGTGTAGCTACCAATAGGCCACCCTTATTTAATGGTTTCAATTATGCTCAATGGAAAATAAAAATGAAAATACATTTAGAAAGTATGGGATTTGACATTTGGACTGCTATAGAGACACAGTTTAAGATTCCAGAAACTGTTAGAACAACTTGGGATGAACATACGAAAGCTACTTAAAATAATAATTTTAAAGCAATGAATGCTCTGTATTGTGCTTTAAGAGATGAAAATTTTAATCGGATATCTTCTTGTAATACTGCTTATGAAATATGGGATACTCTGGCTGTTTCCCATGAGGGAACAACTAATGTTAAGGAAATGAGACTAAATACATAAACTATTAAGTATGATAATTTTAAAATGAAATATGATGAATCTATTTCTGATATGTATCTCAGGCTTAATGAGATAGTCAATACAATGAGCTCACTGGGAAGAGCTATCCCAGCAAAGGAGAAAATCATGAGGATACTAAGATTCCTACCAAACAGATGGAGAGGAGACTCTGTCTCTATACGAGAATCTTGTGACATTTGTAAGATACTTGTCAAGGAGCTGATTGGTAAGTTGATGATGTATGAAGAGGATCTAAAGGTAAACAAATAAGAAGACGATGAACCTAAGAAGAAGTCAGTGGAATTTAAGTCTACTGCTTCAAAAAAAAGTACAAGGATAAAGTTATCATAATTGAAGAAAGCTTAACTAGTGAAAATTTTGACTCAGATAGTGATGAACAGATGGCTCACAGGAGATTCAAGAAATTCTATAGGAAGAAGAAATTTTTCAGAAAATTAAATTATAAGGGTAAGTATTATCAAAAAGGTAATTGGAAGAGATATTGGAAGAAATATGATAAAAATTATGAGATAGTCTGTTATGAATGTAAAAGGAAAGGACATGTTAAGCCTGACTGTCCAAAATTTAAGTTTAAGAAGAAATATGATTATAAGGACAAAAAATATAAGAAAGATATGAATGAAACATGGAGTGCTTCTGAAGACTTCTCAAGTGGATCAGAAGCTTTTGATTCTGAAGAAAATAATCATGCCAACATGTGTTTCATGACTGAAACATCTGAGGTACCTGTTTTCCCTATCCTATTTGATTACTATTCTGGTAATTAAAGTGATTGAGATAATGATGAAAATATTTCTAAAGCTTAATTATTTGAATACTGTAATATGTTAGAATATACTTTTAATAAGCTAAAAGATAAGTAAAAATCATTAAAGAAATAGTATGCCTTGACTAGTACTATTAAATATGATCTTAGTATAGAAAATCAAAAGAATGCTCAACTATTGAAGGAGAATACTGAACTCAAATTGTCTAATGAGAAACTTAGAAAATACTTAGAGAAGTTCAAAAATGGAAAGAATACCTTAAATCAAATGCTTTTAAAACAATTTGCACCAAATTATACTACTAGTTTAGGATACCAACCTGTGCAGAGATAGATTATTAAGAGTAAATTTGTTCCAAAATCTGGACAATATGCTGCAAGTTTAGATTCTAGCAGTTCTTATTCTTCATCTATCTATTAAAATACTCATAGACTAAACAACGTTTACATATCAAAATCATTTGAATATTTTAATTATAGTAAACCCATTAGACAAATATGGGTGCCTAAAGTTTTACTTGCTAACCTTTCTGGACCCAAGAAAATTTGGGTACCAAAATTATCTTCTGTCTAAATATGTTTTATAGGAAACTTGATTGAAAAGTTATTGTATGAAGATATGGTACTTGGACAGTGGATGTTCAAGAATTATGATAGAAGTATACTCATTCTTTAAGAGATTAATCAAAGTTGATGGAGGATATGTCACCTTTGGTGATAACTCAAAAGGAAAGATCATCGGCTTAGGCCAGATTGGTAACAATGATTCAATTTTAATTTCTAAAGTATTTTTTGTTGATGGACTAAAATACAATCTGTTAATAATTTCTCAGTTGTGTGATGATGGTTTCAATGTTAAATTTGAAAATTATTCTTACAATGTATTTGATTTTAAAAATATTTTGGTATTTACTGTTTTAAGAAATGAAAATGTATATGTTGTAGATATGAATTGTTTAGTTAAACAAAAGGTTACTTGTTTAAATTCTTTTCATAAAGAATATTGGCTATGGCATAGAAGATTAGGACACTACAATGTTCATTCACTTAGAAAAATAACTAGGAAAGGGTTAGTTAGAGACATACCCAAACTAAAATTCCCAATAGACAAAGTTTGTAATCCCTGACAAAAGGGAAAGAAACATAAAGTTACTTTCAAATCAAAGAAAGAAGTTTCAAATTCTCAACCTCTCGAGTTGGTTCACATGGATCTGTTTGGACCATCAAGAGTTTCAAGTCTAAATAGGAAGCACTATGTTTATGTTCTTGTAGATGATTTTTCTAGGTACACTTGGGAATACTTTCTTGCTCACAAAAGTGAATCTTGTTCTTATTTTATCAAATATTCCAAGTCTATAGAAAACCATAGTGGACTTAGGATTAAGACCTTGAGAAATGATCATGGTCGTGAGTTTGAATCTTATTTCCCACATAATGGTTGTAGTCACAACTTCTCTACTCCTAGAACACCTCAACAGAATGTTGTAGTAGAAAGAAGAAATAGGACTCTTCAAGAGATTCTTAGGACAATGCTCAATGAATATGATTTTCCAATTTACTTTTGGGCTGAAGATGTCAATACATCTTGTTATATTATAAATAGAATATTTATTATACATGTTCTTAAAAATACCCCTTATGAGCTGTGGAATAATAGGAAGTATAAAGTTAGTCACTTTATAGTTTTTGGTTGTAAAGTTTTTATCCTTAACACTAAAGATAATCTTGACAAATTTTCTTCTAAAAGTGATGAAGGAATTTTCCTAGGTTACTCAATCTCGATTAAAGCCTATAGAGTATTAAATAAGAGAACTAAATGTGTGGAAGAATCTGTACACATAAAATTTGATGAAAATCATCCACATGAACCTAATACCCCTCTTGAAAATCTTGAATATGACCTGACCATTCTGGACCTTAATGAAAAAAACACTAAAACTATTGTTAAGACAACCAGTTCTGGAAATTTTCTAGAACCTGTTTCTGTAGAACCCAAACCTGTAAATAAAACTGAAATTTCTAGCCCTAGATTTTCTAGACCAACTAAGACCCATAAAAAACATCCTTTAGATGTTGTAGTAGGAGATTTAGATAGAGGGACACAAACTAGAGCTTCTCTGAGAAACCAGGTTAAATATCAAGATTTTATTTCATAGCATGAACCTAAAAATATCAATGATGCAATCAATGATGAATTTTGGGTGATGGCTATGCAAGAATAATTGAATCAATTTGAAAGAAACAAAGTTTTGGAATTAGTAGACAGAACTAAGGACACTTTGAAAATAATCACTAAATGGGTTTTTAGGAATAAAGTTGATGAATCTGATAACATAGTTAGAAACAAGGCTAGACTAGTTGTATGAGGCTATAGTCAAGAAGAAGGAATTGACTATGAGGAGACATTTTTACCAGTATCCAGACTTGAAGCCATCAGAATCTTTCTTTCCTATGCAACACATTTGAATTTCAAACTATATCAAAGGGATGTTAAGAGTGCATTCTTAAATGGGTATATAGTTGAGGATGTTTTTTGTTGAACAAAACCCTAGATTTACAAACCCACATTTTCCAAATCATATTTTTAAACTATCAAAAGCCTTATATGGTTTGAAGCAAGCTCAATGAGCTTGGTATGACAGATTGAGTACTTTTATTATTTCCAAAGGTTTTACAAAAGGAATAGCTGATCCTACCCTTTTTATAAAATGAATTTCCAATGGTGTTTTAGTTGTTCAAATCTATAGAGATGACATTATTTTTGGATCTTCGATGAATTATTTATGTGTTGATTTTTTTTAAATGATGCAAAATGAATTTGAAATGAGTTTAATGGGGGAACTCAAATATTTTCTTGGATTTCAAGTTTTCCAAAATGAAAATGCTATTATTTTAAATCAAAGTAAATATAAAAAGGATCTTCTAAAACGTTTTGGATTGGACATCACTAAAAGTAGTGACACTCCCATGAGTACCACTTGTAGGTTGGATATTGATGAAGATGGAAAATCTATTGATCAAACCACTCATAGAGGAATGATTATAAGTTTACTCTACTTAAATTCTAGTCATCCTAACATTATGTTTAGTGTGTGTATGTGTGCTCATTTTCAAGAAAACCCTAAGGAATCTAATTTAAATTATTTAAATAGAATTTTCAAATACCTCAAGCATACACCCAATCTAGGACCATTTTATCCCAAAGGACAATCATTTTAATTAGTTAGTTATTCTAATGCTGACTTTAGTGGCTGTAAGTTAGATAGAAAAAGAATATCTGGAACATGTCACCTTTTAGGCAAGTCACAAGTATCATGGTGTAGTAAGAAACAAAATTATGTTACATTATCTAATGCAGAAGTTGAATACATAGCTGTTGGCAGTTGTTGTGACCAAATTTTGTGGATGAAACACACATTACTAGATTATGGATATCAATTCAGAAATATACCTATAAACTGTGACAACACAAGTTCTATTAACATCTCAATGAATCTTGTTTCACATTCTAGGACAAAGCACATTGATGTAAGACATCAATTTTTGAGAGATCATTATCAAAAAGGTTATATCACTTTAGAATTCATTGGTACTGAATATAAACTTGCTGATATATTTACCAAACCATTAAATTATGAGAGAATAGACTACATCATACATGAACTAGGCATGATAAATCTCAAATAAATATCTTACTTGTTATTGTTTCAAGTTTTACTGTTTGATATCTTTCTGTGTTATAATTTATTGTTTCATGATTACGGTTTCTCAGTTACTGTCATTCATGTTTACGGACTCACCGTAAAGTTTTATGTTTACGGTCTCACCGTTAGTATTTTGTACTTACTATCTGACATTTACTATCTCACCATAACACACACTGAGAAGTTCGTTCACTGTATCACCGTGAAGCTCATTTACTGTCTCACCGTAATGACCATGCACTATCTCACCATAATATTTTTTTTATTTTTTTTAAACCCGTATCATGGTAAGTATCCTTTTCACTTTTCTATTTTCCTGCATTTTTATTTTTGTGACGTTTGGTATTCCTAAATGATAAAACAAAGTAAGTATCACTCGATTCTTCACTTGAGGTTTCTTCTACCTACTCTTTTTGAACCCTTATTCATCCCTTTAACCCTTCTCTCGCTCAAACATTCGGTGAATGCCAAGAATGAAGCGTCCATCATCATCGACACCTGAGAAGCGCAGCTCGAAGAAGAAGAAGATTTCACCTAAAATGGAACCAGAAGAACCTTTAAATCCTAATTTGGTAAACCGTGTTGTTGTACCTGAGAAAGAGATTTTCACCAAATGGATTTTGTCTATTAAGTCTCTGGTATTGAAAGTGTTAGAATAGAAAGGCTGGTTAGAATGGTTTTAGAAAGAGGATAGAACCATATATCCTAGGTTAGTGGCTCAGTTTTACCAGTACGTTCAATTATCCTTTGACTCTGGTGAGAGTTATGTTGTAAGAAGTTTTGTCAATGGCCAAAGATGCTCATTCTCTTCAAGGTTATGGGTTGCATGCCTTAGGATACCTCATGAGGGAATCTGTGAGGATTATCAGAGAGGACCTCCACCTTCAACTAATTTCTTTGATTTAGAATATGCCCTGAAAACCCTAACTGGATGTGGCACCCAAAGGAGGGCCATTGCTACTGAATTAGATGGAGAATCAAGGCTTCTGTTCAAGTTTATACAGAATTTGGTTAGTCCAAGAAAAGGTGATTTTTCTGTTTTAAAATATCAAGATGTATTTTTGATTCACCTTATGAAAAATGGGCAAAAGATCAACCTATGGAATTATATCATACACCATATGTGTGAGTTGATCAAAGTCACATCCAAATAAACCTCTCTTTTATACTCTCGGCTAATCTCAGCCATGCTTCTTTCCAAGGGTATGGTTGGACCAAATGAGGAAGTCATTAAGGACTGTGAGTACTGTCTCTCCAAAGCCACTATCAAAACAATGAAGATAAACTAGAATCCTTGGAAAAAGTAATGGGTGGAATAAAATGTTAGTGTTTATGAGAAATTCAATCCGGTGGATTATCCCACAAGACTGAAAGACATTTCTAATCCTGGTTTGGAACCAGATGAGATTGTTGAGTATCCTAAAGAAGAGGAAGAAGAGTTTGTAGTGCCACCTAGGAAATTTGTTACTATTGAGGAAGACAGGACAACTTCTCCTCCTGAAGTTATTGAAGAAGATGTCCATGCTCCTAAAGAAGCTGTTAATTTGGAAACTCAACCCGAAGTTGTAATAGAATCAGTTACCAAAGAACTAGAAAATCATTCCACAGAAGAACCTACAATAGAAGAGCCTAGATTGGAAAAGCTAACTATTTTTCTAGAGGTCAATCTTGAGGAACTCCCTATGGAACAATTTGTTCCTGAAATCATCCCTTCAGCTGAAGAAATGATGGATCTAGCTTTTCAGCTGGCTAGACAGGAAATGAGTGAGGAACGTAGAGCTAAGTCTATGGAATTAGACCAAGATCCTAAGCCTCTCAGTCCTGAGAAGGAGGCACTTGTTGAGGAGGAGAAAACCCCAAATCTTGAATACATTGAATCCTCACATCCAACTGAGTCAAGTCTTGTAGACACTCAGTATAAATTTCCTAGTTTCTATGATGTTGATGTCTCTCAGAAAGTTACAGCAACTGGACATGATATTTCCTATCTATTTCAATTGAAATCAGTCTCCAATTTTACACCTGATATGGAACCTGAGCCTGCACCATTCCCTAATTTTGAACCCTTATTTGAACAGAAATCCTTTGTGAGTAAGGATGATCTGAAGGAATTTGGTGCTACTCCCTTATCTGGAGTTGAGAAACTCATGAATATCCAACCTCGTCATGTGAAAAATTTAAGTGAGAGAGATTCCTCACTATTATTAGAGAAATTTATTTGGAAAATACAACCTAAGATGCTCCATGAGATCCAAGAAGTAAGAGTTGAAAATAAGCTGCTCAGTAATGAAGTGGAGACCCTAAGAAGTATGGTGGAAGACATGCAGAGCGACCTGCATTCGAGATCTAAACCTGCTGCTCCTCAAATCCCACAGGTTGGTGTATCCAATATTTAACCTTATATAGCATCCTTAAATGAAAAGATTTGTGAAAGGAACAACCAAATTGTGAAGGAAATGAATGATATTGTTTCCAATCTTAATAAACTCACTGATGAGTATACAGGGTGTCTTAAAAAGGTGTTGAATCAACTAAAATCTCTGACCACAGCTGTCAAAGCATCTGTTAAATCCTCTAAACCCTCCTTAGACAGTGATCTGCTCAGAACTATAGTCAAAGAAGAACTTCAAAATGTACTCAATGGATTCAATACAGCTTCTTTATCTGAAGTGATCAAGAACAATGATTGAGTCCTTGACCTAGTACAAATCCACTCCAAAATTGCTAATGATGCTCAGTAAGAGATTTCTAAGAAATTGGATTTCTACTTCAACAGAATTTTCTCCAAGACCGATATGACAAACCATTTCATGTACCTTGTAGAAAATCTAGGGATTCCTCCTGTGACTCAAGCTTTCAAGACCCAAGTCCATAATATCACAGAGTTTACTCGATTGTTGGACAAGTTTATGGAGAACAAGGACAATTTTGAGAAATCCATGCAGTATGGTGGAGAGATCATTACAGATTTCATCAAACTCATAAGGTCCTATCTTCATGTCCATAGTACATCCATTATTTCTCCAACGGTTGCACCTCTCAGACTTGGGCTTCCTACCTTCTCCTATTCCCTAGCCTCAACCACCATGTTTGTCAAACAAGTACTCAATCAGATCAGGCATGTGTTTCTTGATCTGAAATTGGATAGAACTTATACTACTCCTACCTTGGCTCCCTCAGTCATTGAAGGCATTCCTTTACCCTCCTTATCAACCACCTCTCTTCCTTCTTCTACCTCAACCACTACCCCTATGGCTTCCTCTTCTAATGTTGTTAATGGCAATGAGAGGGAAAACCCATGAATAAGAACAATGATTATTATTATTTTTTGATAGGTATTCTATTGATTTTGTATTCCTCTTTTGTTTTGACCTGAACAATGTTTAATTTTAATGGAATGTTCTCTTTTTACCTCTCTTATTTCATCTTTTTGATAATCCCAAATGGGGGAGAAGTTTCTATAAATACATTTATTTTTTATATGCTATCCTTCTATCTCCTTTTATCTCTATAGTTGAATTCAATATACACTTTAACTGTACATGATTTATGATCATCAAAAAGGGGGATATTGTTGGACTTCTCGTGTATTAATCATGTTTTAATCATCAAAAATCTTATTCAACCTCGTTAACTCCTATAAATTATATCCAATCATGTGTATTTATGTTTAAAGTGTTCTCATGCTTTAAGAAGAGCCATGCAAGATCTTAATTGCTCAATATTCTGTTTACTTACTTTATACTATCTTTGATATACTCTTATAATTCATTCTTTGACAAATGCTTAAGTCTAATCCTTTCTATTATCATCATTATATAAGTTAGAACACAGTTACTTTGAAAAGTCTAAGACACCGTGAGTCTGTCACTGGCTATGTATTTCTGACACCATAAGCCAGACACCGTAAGCCAAACACTGTGACCCAGACACTGTAAGTCAGACACCGTAAGCCAGACACCGTGAACCAGACACCGTCATCCAGACACCGTGACCAGACACCGTAATCCAGACACCGTAAGCTAGACATCGTGAACCAGACACCGTAATCCAGACACCGTGAACAAGACATCGTAATCTATACACCGTGATCCAGACCCCGTGAATCCAAACACCGTGAATCCAGACACCGTGAATCCAGACACTGTGAATCCAAACACCGTGAATCCAGATACAATAATCAAGACATTGTGACTGCGAGACACCATGACCATGAGACACCGTGACACTCAGACACTGTTTGAAGGAGACACTGTTTCCATGACTTACTATGATACTTTTTCTTAAACTATTTTGTCATTTGTCAATTTAATTTCTAACGGACATATTTGATGATTTTAATGCACTTACATAATTAATGTTTCTTTGTAGACATATCATCGGATAGTACGAGGTACGAGGTGCAGAATACATGCAACCTGTCGGCCCCAACATATGCATTCCAAGTTAAAAATTGAAGTGTGGACAAGAATCATTACGGGCGATACGAAAACGAAAAGAAAGGTTGTGAGCCAAATAACGAAGAAGATACTTGAAGGAAGTTTTGAAAGAAGGGTACACTACTTGAAACTTGACACTTCTGAACACACGAAGCATATTTCAAGCTTAAATAATATGTTCGCCCTGTTGAACCTCATGAAGAACACAAGCTGAATCACGACACTCTGTTTTCCACACAACTTCCAGAGAAGGACTCAAAGATTCATCTGCTTCAATCCAAAGGATTCCAGAGCTGCATTGACACTACACAAGAGCATTCTAAACTCATATTCACTTTATTGCTCTTCTATGATCATTTTTACTACATTACGAGCAGTGTTTTTGATTATGTCTATTTGGACACACACTGACTCCGGAGATGAACTGGAGGATACTGAAATCCTCAAACCAAACTCTTTATACCATTGTGTATCCCATATAGAGCTGTGGTAGACGTCTGAGGACCTAGACAGCCTGTGTACTGTTGTTGTTTCTTTCCCAAGTAGAACCGTGGTACAAGTCTGAGGACCTGGAAAAACTATGTACTGTTATTGTTGCTTTCCCATGTAGAACTGTGGTAGAAGTCTGAGGACCTGGACAGTCAGAGTACTGTTGTAAACCCTGATCCAGGGTGTGGATCAAAGATTATTTGTATAAACTACTTGGTGGAAGGTGATCACCAAGTGGAGAGGATTAAGTCTCGACTTGAGACTGAACCTCTTGTTTACATTGTTGTGCAAATCTTCATATACTCTGTTTTGATTTTATCTGCTGCTCATATTTGCTAAAACATAAAACTGTTTTTGCTTACACTTTGATAGTTAATTTTGGATAGTGTGTGTATTTGTTTAATTCAGTAAATATGTTTCAATAGTTGAACTGGTGTTCTACACTGATTCATATAAGGATTAATCACCCATCGAGAAACCTGTTGACCAATTGAACATTTACATTTCTACTTCCTTAATTAACTAGGCCATTTCTAAAATTGGGGGTTTTCTTAAACATAAAGTTTTTAACAGAAATTTTAATTTGGAACTCAATTCAACCCCCTCTTGAGTACCCACTCCAACCAACAAATTTTAATTTTACCTTTCTTAAATAACTACTCAACCATTCATTCTTGAGAGGATAAAAAAGGCCCAAAAAGATATTGAGGTGATACAAAAAAAGGTACTGAATATTTTGGAGTTCAATGTTTCTACGGGTGGAGTTATAAATTTTGGAATTCAGAAATGTGTCCCCTCAAAACTAAAATTTAATATGGAACCTCTGGATGATGCACTTAGATTATCCTTCTATATTAATCAAAGAATCACTAAGATGTATAGATATTTGATGCAAAATTTCTTGTGTGATAACATAAAGAGGGATATTTCTAAATTTGAACCACGGTTCTTAGTATGAAATGAATTCAATGATCAATGATATAAGTATAAGGGTATGATGAAACCATTGACCATACCAGTATAGAAATGGGAAAAAATAACCATCAATTTCATCATAGGACTCCCATTCCCCCTAAAGGAAATGAAGCTATCTAGGTGGTAGTCGATCGCCTTACCAAGTTATTAAATCTCATTACTATCACAAAATATTTATATATTTACCAAATAACCAAGATACACATTATGGAACTGTTAAAATGTCATGGAGTTATAGTATCTGTTATATTTGATCAAAATCCAAGATTTTGTTTGAGGTTTTAGATAATCCTTTAGAAAGCATTATATAAAAAACTGATCATCATTACTACTTATCACCCTCAGATGGATGGTTAGTTTTAAAGAACTATTTAAACTATATAAGATATTATGAGATATTTTTCAATTAATTTCCTAGGATCTTGGGATCATCACCTTCCCCTGGAAGAGTTTTCATATAACAATAGTTTCCATTCTAGATTTTAAATGGAATCTTATGAGTCTATTTGTGGAAATCATTTCTGGAGTTCGACATGCTAGGATGATGTTCATGAAATGAATCTTTTGTGACTTTATTATATCAATGAAATTCTAGATAAAGTTCAAAACATTTAACATTATATGAAATCTGCAAAAGTCTCATAGAAAATATATACAGACAATCATTGATGAGACTTGTATTTTGAGTTCGAAGATAAGATGTTCCTTCATATATCAGTATGGAATAAATTAATGAGTTTTGGGATGAATGGAATTATTATTCCAAGATACATCCACCCTTATATATCCTTGATCACATCAAAGCGGTGGCGTATCAACTAGAACTCCCACAAAAAGTATCTAAATTACATGATATGTTGAATGTATCCCTATTGAGAAAGTACATATCAGATACCTCACATGTATTGAATCCATATTTGGATTAATTGGAGAATTATATTTTATATAATGAACATTTGGTGATGTTCTTAGATCATAGAGACAAAGTTCTATTAAAAAAACAACTCACCTAGTCAAAGTTTTATGAAAGAAACACAAGTTTGTGGAAGTGAAAAGGAAACCGAAAGAGGTGATGAAATAGAAATACGCTCATATATTTGAATGTATGAAAACAGATTTAATAGGATAAATTTTTAAGTGTGGGAATAATATAAAAACAGAAAATTTTATAAATTAAATCCCATTTTAAAATGAGTAAATAAATTATTAATAAATTATGTTATAGAAAACTCATGCACTATTTGGTTATTCTGAACACTTATAAAGCTTGTCAGATTTAAAATTCCATTAAGAATCATAAACATTGATAATATATCCATTGTATGGTGGCCATGATAACTATTATATATTAAGGTTTATGATAAATCCAATTGACATAGATAAAAGAAGTTGTGACCTCAACCATAAGGATCATACCCTATGAAGCCCAACTATCAGAGGTTTTGACATATACTACCTTACTAAGAGATTACCATGACCAATAACAAGATTTTATTAAACAACTAAATCATGGGTGAAACCATTTACAAGAGATTTTAAAGATTATTAAGATCGTGAACAGACCATGTTTTTCGAACCACCCTAAGAAAGTGTGATCATCGCATACCTTAAAAGTAGGGTGTACACTAGTGTAATAAAGAGATATGTATATAGACCCTAATAATATGATTTTTTTTATTTTTTTTAATAAATTAATGTTTTTAATTATATTTTATTATTAATATATAATGATTAAATAATAAATTCGATAAAAATAGATTTTTATATGATGAAAAAAATTGTATTTTTTTGAAATATACAGTTTGAATTAAGACAATCTTTTTGATGAATTCAATATATTTTTTATATATAATATATTTTAATAAAATATTATTTTTAAATAATATTTATTTAATAATAGTTATAATATAATTTTATGATGTTAAATATAACGTTTATATGGGTCAGGAAGCTATTTTTGTAAAAAACCATTTATATTTCAATAAATAGATATTTTTTTAAATGTGCAAATTATCATATTTAGAGAATTATTTTTGATAAAATAAATATAATTTTTAAAATATATAAATTATCTAAAAGTAAATTTTTCATGATTTTCTAATAGATTCTAACTTTTGGGTAAAAATTGAATACAATATAAGTATATTGTATGTATTATGACATCATAAAATACCAAAAGTTATATAATATTTGCAATAAATAGCATCAATTACTAAAAATGGGTTTCCCCTTTAAAATAATGTGTTTTTATGTTATATTATTAATTTTTAAATCCATTAATGAATCCTTAAAAACCTATATTATATATTAAGGATTTTAAATCAATTCTTTAGAAACATGACTCACTTTCACATTTCCTAGACTATTATTTTATGGTGTTCAGTTCTTATCTATATAACATAATTAAAACCACTACACTTTGGTTGAAACCATTTGAAAAAACCATGGGAATGTATGTGTGTTTGATTACTTTATCACAGAGTCCAAAAACTATGTTTGGAAATGAATATAGAATTATCCTCTTCTTTTCTATATAAATCAACCCAAATTCGCCTTCATCTTTACTCAAAACCCATTGAGCATGAAGTTACTCTTACATTCCCACTATAGATCCTTCCTAAGGTTCCCCAAGATTTTATGAAGCTCCTCCCAAGATTTAAGAATTTCCCTCACAACGTAAGAGATCATATTCTTCTCTTTTTTATTCAAGAACCTTCTTTATACTATTCCTTTTGATTCTTAATTTCACATATTTGGATATGTTTTTAAAAATGCCCCTTTATATCATTGTTATTTCCATGTGGTTATAGACCCCTTTATCTCTCTTTAAACCCATCCATGAATCCCGATTTAGGCACATTATGCTACCAAAACTATCCTGTGATTTTTCATGCCAAAAATTTGTGTTGTGAATACCTATCCCCATTTACACTCAAGGGAATTCAATTAGTTTCATCATTCCTTCATTGATTTTTGAAATCCATATATTTAACCCACACTCTTGAATCTTGTGATTAAAAGTGACGAAATATATCCTTATGTCATATGATCTTTGTGGAAAACTTATACATGTACACAATACTACTGTAATGGATGGACCTGAAATTATATTTCCCTCCAATTAATTTATTATTTCTTTTTTCTCATGGGTAATTATTTGTGGTATTAAGGAGAGAACTTAATCCATGGTGGGACTTTTTTCTCTATGTGATTTTTTCTTAGTTGTTATCCTTGACTTATTTTTAAGTCTTGTTTTATGTTGTTTCCGCATTCCTATGTTTCTATGATGTTATCCGGTCATATCATGCCTCGTTATTGAATATTATGATTATCACACATTTTATTTCATCTTGGAATTCCTCGTTACTCGTTTATATTACTTTAATCATGTTTTTATTTCACCTCCAAATCGTTTTTTTTATTATTTCATAAAACCAATTTCAGGGGGTAAGTGGGAACCCGAAAATTTTCCAAATCATCACCGGTCATGAAATTCAAAATTCAAAAACATAACAGAGGGATCATGAAATTAAAAATTCAAAATAAAAAGAAAAATAAATCTTCACCAGGTACACGTCTCGTGAATCCCTTGAATCCCGGGATCAACATCACCGTCATTCACGTCACGTTGCTTTCGAACAGTCCAAAAATCACCATCGTCGTCGCCTGTCGTGAAAGCTGAAGCGTCCTCAAACCGGCCATCTTCTCCCTTCGTCTACCAGATCACCAACGAGGTAGGACATAGAAGTCCATATCATCATCACCTCTAAATAAACATTTCTATCAACTAAAAATACCCCACTGAACACCATAGGACGAGAATCGCCTCCAGAACCGCTATAAAAAATCCATCATCTTCGACCAACACCGACCCCCAAAACAGAACAATCACTCTAAAACTGACCAAAAATCAAAGGATCATTAAATAAATTGCAGGAAAATCAAAAACATCTTAGAGAAGGGGGGCCAAAAAGAACGGGGGATGAAACCCAAGAAAAATCTAAATCCAAGAAAGAAGGAGGGATGGAACCCTAGAGAGAAGGGATGAAGGAGCCTTGAAGAAGCACGACCACTGAGCCACTAAGCCCAAAACCTTAAGAATCCAACTCTCCCAAACCAACATGGAGTGGAGTAGAGGAACTTGGGGTCAGACCGAGGAGCGGTGGCCGGGGAAATGGCGTAGCGCCAACATCGGAGCGGACGAACCACGACAAGGAGACAAAGTGATGAGAATAAGGAGTAGGGAGTGGATTCAGGAGGATCCCTAGAAATGAGAAGAAAGGGGAGCGAGCACAAACCTGGTGAGAGCCGATTCACCACCGATCCAATGATGGGGAAAACCCCTAAAGAGCCTTCGTCGATGAGAGATTGGGAAGAAACCCGGAGAAGAGAAAGACCGAAGAAGCAGGAAGAGGGAAGAAGCATCATCACCAGAAGAGTCGGAAGAAGCATCATCACCATAAGAGTCGCAAAACCCTAGAGGAGGGTGAGAGCGGAGGGTGAGAATAGAGAACCTGGGGAGTGAGGGGCCATTCACATTTTATCCTGTGTATTTTAAGAAAATCCATGGAATATAAGTTCAAGTTATAGAGTTTTTATGTATTTTGTTTGTATATATATTTCATGTTATTATGTTATATACATAATTTCTCAAATACACTAGGCCTCATGATCTTCTAGGGATGTATTTACTGTATATTTATGTAATAAATCGTGAAATAATGTGTATTAAAATATGGTTTATCATATAAATTCACTTCAAATACTCAAAAAAACATCCAAAATATCCCTCTAGATATCATGAAAACAAAATTCAGGAAACAATAGAAGTGTGAGTGCTTTAGATTTCTAATTAAGATCATATTTCTAAGAAATACAACATCCATGTGAAAGTAATGTTCCAAGACAGACATATGTGGGAATAAAAAAGTAAGGCAAGCTAGAATTAAGAAAAAGGATAATAAATCAGTCATATATGAAGGTAAAAACAATCACTAATTCTAAATATATCATTTTGACCACATCATTACATCAATAAATAGACAAGGGTCGTGTCTCATTTTTGAAAAAAAAATATTGCGTAGAATTATATCACTTTCATAACTAATCGACAACATTTATTCAATTAACACATACCTTAAAACCATCTCTTCATGTAAAAATAATAATAACCATCATTAATTGAGAGAAATATTATATAAATATGAATAGATTTAGGGGCCATGAAAATTTATAGCTGCTCATTATATCCAGTTACAAGGTCATTTTAACTCAAATCGGCAACAATTTAATAGGATACCCCCTTTATTAACTGACCTTAAAAATGAGAACGAATGTAAAACATATCAAAATAATATTCATTCAACCAAAATATTATCATCATCAAACATTATCTCCACAAAAACAATAATTTTACAATATTTTCATCATCCATCCTTATAGAACATAATCTTTCATCCCCTACAACCTATTTGTATATAACACCAATTCATATGATCCACACATTACATTATATCAAATATAAGTCTAAAAATGATATAATCATCCTAAAAAATGGATAAAAAATTTATAATAAACATGTAACATGGTGATAAAAGAGAATCAGAAGTCATCATTATATCATACAAGATAACCCAACCATTGCAATATTCCTTACCACTATGAACAATATCATCTTAAAAATTACTTAATTTACTCTTTAAATTAATTTTTCTTATAACATCATCCATCATATTATCATTTACATGTCACATTAGTATTCAAAAAATTTATGATAAACAATTTAATATATCCAACATTTATTATATTTATTATTTGACCCTATGTAAGAATTACCATTCTATTTTTTAATGATGTATCTCACAAAATTAAATGAACCATCCTTACAATTAATTAATTCTTAGACAAATTTCCAAAATCTGAACTCATTTTCAAATTAACTATTCATTTATTTACTTAGTCATAACATAATGTTAGGTAGTTAATTAATTTAATTATTTTACTTCTATATTCTTTTAGTTAATTAAACATAACCTTATATCCATTATTAAATTACGAAATAACAATGATCTATCCTTATACCCTAATACACCACTCCATAAGTGAATAATAACCAAATACTAGAAACTTTCCAACACCTAAAACATAAATAAAATAACCATAATCTCATATGACTCTCATATTTAAGAATTTCCCAACTTTCATAATAATAACACATATAACCTCCTAAAATCCTTACACATCTTAACCAAAAAACACAACTATTATCACCACTCTAAAAAGTAACTCATTCTACTTACTCTAACCTAAAAATCAAAATACCTAACCTAATACCCAATGATTTCATCCTATGTATGGAAAACTTTCACGAGGAAGCGACTACACTCAAGAGACTAAAAAACACCCTTAACTCCCTTAAATAATACAACAATTACTTAGCTAAAAAATATTCTAGATATAAATGGAATGATATATCAATAAAATCATAATCCATCCCTTAATTATATCTATAAAATAAAACAATTAACAAGATAATAAACTACTCAGCTAGAGAAGTGGTTCCCAACTCCACAAGTAACCAGGCTACTCTACTTAAATCCTATCCATGATCATTAATATTTTTTTTTTGGTTAATTTTATTTTTTTATTATATTATCATTCATAAATATATTCCCATTTACACAAATAAATTTAGTGTAGTAATAAATGGAAAGCTACAGCTTATATTAAATACATAATTAATAATGATACCATAACTATGAATCTAGTTAAACATATACACCATTCAATGTAATTTATTATCATTCTGTATTTTTCATTTTAATTCAATTTTTTGAATAAATAACATTTTTCTTTGAAATCCACTTAACTTTAAAAATGTAAATGTACCTATTAATGACCCTAATTGTATGAAATATTAAAGTAGGTTTTCAATATGATTTTATTTTTTCTACATTTATCTCATTATGAAGTCTATATATTCTCTAAAATAAAATTAGTAATAGTTTGATGACAAAAGCATATTACTGTCATATTAGATCATAAATTACATTAAGAAAAGTGGAATTATAAAAAACCAATACCTAAATTATTAAAAAAAGAAAAAATATAAATTATCCCATTCTGTTAGACTAAAACCCACAAAACTAGCATGAGGGAAGGGTGTTATATATGGAATAAAGGAAAGAAAACAATAACCCCTCCCCTAGACCAAACAAAAACATTGTTCCTAAGGAAAGAGAATAAACTTACTATATCAAAAGGTTTCTTCAATGTTTGGAAAAGGTGTGGTTTATCAAAGGTTGATGTGATATAAGGAGTCTTGACTTATAATATTCGATGTAAGGGTTTCAATTCAGGATAATTATTGTAATTCCAGTCATTCATTTCAAAAGTTTTAATCAATATATGGGATTTAGGATATAAAAATAAAAGGGATAACAAAAAATTCATAGCATATCAAGATACATAATATTCTAGAATATTAATTTAAATTTTCAAAATCCTATTACTTAATGATACTATGAAATCCCATGAAAAGATAACTGAATTCAAGTATCAAAATATCCATGAGAAGTTTACTCCATCCTACTTGATGTTAATCTACTTTAAACTTACCACTAACACCAAATATATCATTATTTAAAAATAATTGGAAAATAAAATAATAATAATAGAAGAGATAAGGGAAATGAACCTTGGATAGAAGGGAAAACAAACCATAAAATCTAGAGATTAAGCTCGGGTTTAAGATGAATGGGGAAAGTTTAATGATAGAGAATAGATAACCCAAATTATTATTAAATTTCAATGTTTCAATTCATAGTGCGACATATACAATTAAAATATAATATAATTCATTTCTAAAATTCATGATGTGATCCCTAGTAAACTCTCTCTTAATTAATTATAATAAAGGAAGGCCATGTAATTTTTCTTATCAACAAATATTGATTTTAGAATTCCTAGAAATCATAAGATAGATATTAAAATAGTGGAGTAAATTAATTACATCCTTGAATTTATAGATTTCTATCATTTTATAAATAATAATCTCCCTATAAATTAAAAAATATTATTCTGGATAAATGGGGAGATTTTTAAATGTTTTTATAGTGAATGTATTTCAGAAGTTATTTCATACAGTTAAGGATGACTTGGAAATTAATGAAATTATGAGGCTGCACTATACATAAGTTTTATTCCCATGATATATTGAATTATCTATAAGTTACTAATATTATGGAATCAAAATGTAGTGATATTCAAAAGAAAAATATAGTATGATACATATATGATCTAAAAGATTAACTATCATCATCTTAAAGAAACCAAAATATGAGTGAGTCTAGAAGATAAAGTATCTAGAATATAGAATATATAAAATATGAAATATTTAAAAGATGAAATATCAATAAAATGTTATTCTGTGTATGAAAATTGGAAAAGGCTTAGAACGCAGGGATAAAATGATTAGACTAACTTGAGAATTGGTAAATTCCAAATTTATAATATAGTATGTATATTTCACCTCCATGTCAAAGGAATTATATATATAGGTCACCTATATAAATTGATTGATACTGTTACATCAGAATGGGTAATAGAAGATGTTTTAGAGGGGGGAGGGGTAAATAAAGTAGATTAAAAAATTTAAAAAACTGATTAATTATAGTAATTATCAAAGTTAATAATTAAGGGTAAATATCGATAGAAAAATTAAACAACACAAAGATGTTTTTATAGTAGTTCGATTCAATGTGGTCATACACAACTCTTACAACTCTTTACTCAGTGAGAGATACGTGTGAACAAATATGTTTTTTATGGGGGAATCATAACCCAATTATAAAATCCTTTTCTTGTGGAGGGATAACCATGATACTGACTTTGGAATGAAGAGTCACAACCCTTACAACCTGACATTAGAAACTGGGAGTCACAACCTAAACAGTCCTAAATTTATATATAAGGTTTCACAACCCTTAGATCCTAACTTTAGAATTTAGGAGTCACAACACAAGGAAGAAGAATAAAAAATAATTCTTTTTTTGTGTAAAATCATAAATAGAAAAATAGAAGGTGCGAGTGTGATATGGTTAATAGTGTTATAGACTCAAAAACAAGACAAGAGAAGATAAACAATGAAAGGACTAGTACTAGTTCTTGATATTTGGATTAACATGTCTCATAAGGTCAATTGTAGTTGAAGAAAAATTTATTAATCACTTGAGAGAATTTCCAGGTCATAAAACATAGTGTCGCAAGATGTTAAATATGCACAACAAGTTTAAAGTTAACAGTACTTTCTCTTTGAAAAAATAGAGTATTGAATATGTTAACCTGTGTGTCTTTGTGTATTTATATTGTATCTCTAAACTCAAAGATATATATATATATATATATGTATATATTAGATATTTAGAAGTTACATCAGCTCCACTTCCTTTAGATATTTAAAATAAATTGATTCAAGATCATTCATAAATATTTCAATAAAAATCACAGCATCATTGCCTCTTTATTCCTATAGAATATTCATAAAATAAAATAACTTAAAATAATTTGAATAACTGTTCCACCAATATCTCTAGAAAAATATATATTTGAATGATTTTTAAAACCCCAATTTAATTCCATTAAAATATCCTTAAATATATTCAAAACTGTATCTAAAAACTAATAGCACAAGTCTAAAGTAAATTCATATATTTGAATTTAAATAAAATTGAAACCTTCGACATTATTAGAAAAAGTCATTTAAAAAATTTATTAATTTCCCTATTTAAATATGGAACCAAAAATATTAAAAACTCTTCGATTATAATCCTAATATTTAATGTGAAAATTTTCAGAAGAAAAACCATTATAAATAATACATATATATATGTAGCAGATCAATTTTCAGCATAAAAGCACAAGGAGGCATTAGAAAAGTGGGGTACAAAATGTAGGGTATGAACAATGATGTAGGGTACGAACAAGAACATATGGAATGAACAGTAACATAGGGAATTAATAGTAACATAGGGAATGAACTATAACGTATGGAATGAACAGTAATGTAGGGAATGAACAGTATCATATGGAATGAATTGTAAAATAGGGAATGAACAGTAACATAGGGAATAAAAAATAATATATGGAATGAACAGTAATGTAGGGAACCACACATTGCAAAAGTAAGGTTCTTAACCATAATATGTGAAATTAGGGTTTTCAGCCCATCCTTTATGAATTTATGGTTGCCAAACCATACCTTGCGAAAGTAGGGTTTCCAAATCATACATTGCGAAAGTAGGGTTGTTGAACCATACTTTTAACTATTGAGAAAGTAGGGTTGAAGAATCATACTTTTCACTATTGTGAAAGTAGGGTTTCTGAACTATACATTTCACTGTAGAAAAAGTAGGGTTATCGAACCATACCTTGCACTATTGTGAAAGTAGGGTTGTCGACCCATACTTTGTAAAATACTGGACAACATACTTTATCAAAATTCACCAAAATTGTAATGGATCTTAACAGTATATTCATACTTTTTCCAAAAAGACTTATTTGAATAAAAACTTATTATCTTTCAAATAAATCAAGAATCAAATAAATATGACTTCTACAGCTCTTTAAATCATTGAAAAATAGAATAAAAAACATTTTGTAAAACTATAGATGTGAAAAAACATTGCATAAATTTAGATAATTAAATGAATAATTAAAAAATATTTTTATACATAGATTTATACTAAAAAAATCAATATACAAATGTTGGATTTCTATAAAATCAAGTTTCATTCAAATCTGATATATTTAAAACTTGCAGTAAATTAAATACAGTTATTTTTTAAAACTGAAAACTATAGAGTTTCTAAAACAACAGTAGAAACTTCGTTGAATTTTTAGAGTACTAGAAAATCATTTTTTAGACTACGTCATAAACTAATGAAGTTTAGGTAAATCTATTTTCTATCCAATATGATAATAATCACACAAAACCCAAAAAATTATTTTCAGATATTATCAAAATAAAAAAAGTTCATTAAAAGAAAATCACATGTAATCAAACAAAATCATAAATGGTTAAAAAAATGTTCAGTCATATGAAATAAAAAAACATGCACATGCACAAAAAAATCTTCCCCATTCTATTTGATTACAAAAACAAAACATTCAAACTATTTAAATACAATTTTAAAAACTTTTAAACCCAATTTATTTCTCCCCTTTTTGTAAATAAAAACAGTGAAAAGAAACCCCCCCAAATAAATGAAGTAATAAAAATTTAAAATTCCAACATACCAAGATCAATTTTTTTTTTGAACTGAGTATAGTATAAAGGATTTGAAAAAATATCTAATAGACGATTTTGATATGGTATAAATTCAAAAACAACATCACCCTAGTTCACATTATCTCTAATAAAATGAAATCTAAGATTAATATTATTTGTTATATAAGTCTATAAGGGGTTTTTAGAAATGGAAATTTCCAAAGTATTATCACAATAAATATTCAATTTATAAAGATAAACACCAAAATCACATAAGTTTTTATTAATCTATAAACATTGAGCACAACTACTAGGATAATAGATATACTCAGTTTCAGAAGTAGATAAAGAAATAGAGAGTTGTATATTAGATTACTAGAAAATTAAAATTTTTCCCAGAAAATGACACATACCTAATGTGATATTTAGGTCATTTTTATATCTTCCAAAATAAAAATCAGAATAAGATGTTCAATAAAAACATTTATATTTTGGATAAAATAAACTAGAATCAATAGTTACTTTAACACATCTAATTATTATTTTTATAGCTTTAAAATGACTTTTTTAGGATCTTCTTGAAATATAACACATAAAAAAACACTAATAATGAATCTATAAACAATTATATCTATCATGAATAAACAATTCTACCTATCATGAATCTATAAACTATAAAATCAAAATATTTAAATTATGCATCTATATCTAATTTAAAATTTATACTCATAAGAGGTTTCATATATTTAGATGAATCAAGAAAAAATCATTTAACTAACTCTTTTTAATACTTATATTGATTAAGAAAAATTATATCTTTTATTTTAAAATTTTATTTATAAGCACAAACATTAATTCTACCATTAAACTCATGTCAAACTCAGAATACATCAAAGTAGAAAAATAATTATAGAGTGTTTCACTTGATGATCCAAAAACTATATCATCAACATAAATTTGTACATTTAAAATATCATTAGAATTTATTTTAATAAGAAGTTTGGGGTTTATATTATTAATATTTTCATAACTTTTTGAATACTCCCTTTAGTAAATTTCTTGTAAAAGTGCATAATTAGTGTGAGATACTCATGTTTTAATATTAAATATATTTTTTGAGAATTATTTGAAGTGGTCCAATTGAGATAGTTTACTATTTTAATAATAAATCTAACCATAATTATCAAAATTTCATAGTTATTGTCTTTTAGGTTTCCTCATTCAATATTCAACAGTTCATTAGAAGAGATCTTGGGCCAATTCCACCATTTTAAGGGTGATATGGACCACACAAGAAGGCCCAAAGAATTTGTGATGAAACTGGACCAGATATGAATATTGAATTACTAGGCTCAATACAGAAGTCCAAATTCCTTTATTATCCTCCAAAGTTTTGGGGGCAATACAATGAGTCATGGATAACAATTTAATATCCCAACACTAATAACAAGGGGCCCAAATGATTTTATGAAGTCCATCCCACCATTCTGTTTGGGAAAAGAAATCAGAACATCTAAATTGACATTTCTCCTGATCTACAATTCAATTCGAGATGATATTTTTTAGTGTGAAATATGAGATATAGGCAGATTAATTTTTTTAATAAATCATTCACATTTTAAGGCATATTCATATTCAAAAATCTAATCACATTTCATCCATCGAAAAAACATGGATAGAAATGGGTAGTTTAACATTATTAATGAAATCCATCGTAACTTTGGATCCATAGGTCCAAATGCATTCAAATTTTGAGGGTAGACTAAAAAATTTTATATATATAACTTTTAAGAATAGTATTTCTCTAGATTTGGCTATTTGAAATATCAAATTGGCGATGCAAGTGGAGGGGTATTTTTGGAATACAAGCAGTCCACTTCCTTAGGCTATAAATACTTCCCCCTTCTATCCTTACAAAATGATGGCATTTAAGATCAAAGGAGGATAGTTTGGAAGGAAAAATGATCTTCCAAATTCTTGGGAGGATCTTCTGTACTCATGGTTTAACTTGAGAAACCATTCCTACTTGCTTCCTTTCATTTGCTTTTGTGTTGTTCTTCATTTATAATTTTGTAAGTGTTTGTTTTTTTAATTATCTTTTAATGAAAGATTCTTCATCATGTTTTCTTTGAATAATTAAACCTATATTATTAAATATTAATGTTCTTAAAATAGTTGAAATCCAGTAAAAATATTTTTTTTGCTTTCTCATTCAATCGAAAGTCCGTGTTTATTTCTCGTTGTCGCTCGTGTGAGTATTTGGCGCACCACTCTTTTCTTATCCCTATATTGTTCTTCTCTTATTAATTCATTATCATAAACATAATATACCAGATTAATAATCATTTAAATTATGATTAAATCTATAATGGTGGTGAGTTATAATTTAGGTATGTTAAGTGATTTATAGCTTTTGCTCGATGAATATTCTTTGAATTAACATTGTGTATGTTGGACTTAACATGTTATGGATTAATGAATTATTTTTTTGAACGTGATATTTCCATGGATTATTGGAAGAAAAAATAAACTACCATAAACAAGATTTGATGAATATTAGAACTCTAAGTTAGGTTAAGGCTTGTATTAAAGCCTTAACACTTGGGAATTCCAACCAACATCAACTTGTGACATGGGTGTTAATTTAATGCAATATAAAGCAAGGCTCAAGGATATCACAAGTTTAAATACCTAATGATGAACTCACCAAAATATTTATCAAAATTTTAAATTAATATTAATCAATCAATCATTTCAATTAAGCTCTGCAAAAAACCTCCCCAATAAAAATGCAATCAACTAAAAAAAATCGACTATTAAAAAGTATCATCTCTGAGGATTCGACCCGAGTGCTGCTACACACATTGCAAATAACCAAAACTTTGAACTGTCGATAGGTGAAAATAAGCCAAACTTTAAAATGGATCCTTTTCCGGGATAGTGTATTAAATAGTCATTTGTTTTTGGTTATTGTAAAAAAAACAAAATTAAAAAAATTGAAAAGAAACACAAAGAAAACCCAACTTTATCTTTATTCCAAAATCTCTCTGAATGCCCTGTAGCCTCCCAAACAATCCCTCATATTTTTTTGACCCTAAAATTGATAAAACACTTCATCAACTTAGGAGTACCGCTAGGGATAATCAAAACCCTGTCCAACCAATTTAATTAGATATGGCTAATCCTAGGGAACAAACCCTTAAAGAAATTGTTCCCCTGATATGAATTACTAACCACTTGGTATTCAATATCCAAACATAGAGGCTAACTTAAAACTCAAAAGAAGTTTGATTCATCTTCTAACTCATTTCCATGGGATATCTGGTAAGGATCCACATCTACACCTTAAAGATTTCCAAGTGGTGTGCTCTACCATAAAGCCTCAAGGGGTTTCTGAGGAACAAATCAAACTCCGAGAATTCCCCTTCTCCCTAGATGACACTACTAAGTCATGGTCTTAATACCTCTCTTCTGGTTCCATAACCACATGGAATTACATGAAGCTACTTTTCTTAAAAAAATTATTTACTGCTTCTTGTACTGCTTATATCCGAAAGGAAATCAGGGGTATCTGACAATTCCCAAATGAGTCACTCCATGAATACTAGAAGAGGTTCCAAAAGCTTGTGGCAACCTGTCCACACCACCAAATCTCTGGCCAACTCTTGATCCAATAATTTAATGAGGGGTTATTGGCTATGGAGAGAACTCTCATTGATGCTACAAGTGGCAGTGATATTGTTGATAAAACTCTTGTAGCTGCAAGAGATATCATAAGCAACATGGCTACAAACACACAAAAATTCCATATCCGAGCACATTCTCAAGTCAAACAAGCTCAAGATAGTCAATCGATAGAGCCAAAAAAGATGATAGAGTGGATGAGTGAACTTACAGGTCTTGTGCAAAAACTATCTGTGGCATCCAAATCTCCAACCTCATCTTCTCTATAGTCTCTATTCCCTGGACCTATCAAGAACTGTGGAATCTATATCTCCCCATCTCATCCAACTTAAACATGTCCACTACTTCAAGAGGATCCCTCTGATTTATCTGAACCAATGGAGCTCAATGAATTATATTCTCAGAGGAACACCAACCCTTAACAATCAGGTCAGTTCATTAGAATCTTCAACCAACCCCACTCTTAGCCCGTCTCTTCTACCTTTAACAAAGGATTGAGGTATGGTAATCCAATTTATCATCCCCCTAAATTCTATCCTCAAAACCCAAACTAATTCCAATATGGTCAAGGTGTTTGTAACTTCCAACAACCTTACCCTTTTGTTCCTCAACATCAAAGGATAAATCCTCCTATTTCTCCTCCTCGATTCCACTATCCAAATGAGACTTTCCAATTCCCAAACCAATACAATCACTTTCCCATGATCCAAAATCAAGGTAATCCCAATTTGGGACAAGCCTCTTCTTCCAAGAAACTATGGGAATGTGCAGCGGAAGATCATGAATCCTTCACTCATTATAGCCTCAAAAACATTGAAACCCAAATTGGTCAACTTTCATCCCACCAAAGACAGCAGAAACCATCCAATTCTTCTCCACTCTCAGCTCAACCACCACCTAACCCTAAGGTTAATGTAAGTGCTATTTCACTTAGATCAGTAAATCAAGTCACTATGCCTCATGATGAATCCCCTAAATCCACTTTGAATGGTGTGATTAAAAATTAAAAGACCAAAAATCCTGAAAAAAAACCTGGAGGCACTCCCTTGCTTCTTTCTATCCTTCTAAAAAACCCAATTCCTTTTCCCAAAGATATTTCTAAGAAAAATAATTCATTTGAACTTGATCTTCATATGCTCAACATATTTAGATGTGTTGAAGTGAAAATTCCCCTCTTAGATGACATCAAAAAAAATTCTATGTATGCCAATTTTCGTAGGGAGTTGTGAACCCATAAGATACAACTTAGGAGAATTGAGAATGTTTCGACACATCATTCCACACCCATGAAGTGCAAAGATCTAGGGACCTTTATGGTTCCATTACAAATTGGAAGTTTCAACTTCGATGATGCGCTCATAGACCTAGGATACATGATAAATTTCATGGCCAAATCCATCTTCTCCAACCTTGGTCTAGGTCCTTTACACCCAACGAGTGTTTTCATCCAGTTATCCAATCAAAGAATAGCCAATTCGGAGGGAATAATTGAGGATGTCCTTATTTGAGTCAATGATCTTATCTTCCCAGCTAACTTCTACATCCTTAACATGGAAGGTGAGAGAACTTGTTTCTAATCTCCTCTAATTCTAGGAAAACATTTCCTCATGACATCTAAAACCAAAATTGGTGTCCATGCTGGCATCTTATCCATGGAATTTGGGGACCAACTGGGCAAGTTCAATATTTTTCAATCCATGCGATACCCATGAGAGAATAAATCTGTATTCTCTATATATGATTCTGAAATTCTCATTGAGAGTGTGTTGAATCCCAATCCATAATTTTCTTCTTATTCTACTGATAGAAGAGTTTGTGAATATTTCATCCTCATTAACCATGTCATAAATGGAGAAGTTGATGTTGATATTAAAAATGAAAACTCAATTGATCTAAAGGATCTTGAAAAATCTTTGGAATCCCATATCAACTCTTCCCTCCACTACTCTAACATGAAAAATAATGAGGAAAAAGAACAAGCATGTTCATTTTTTGATTCAAATCAGATTATATAGAATTTTTCATTTCCTATCCATGATTCTGAAAATTCAGTTATATGTGAGGTGAACCCTGAACTAATGTGTTTATTTTGTCCAGATGGTAGTTATTTTTGTGCTATTTTTTCCTTAATTAATAAAGTGATCACTGGTGAGGTTGAAATTGAACACTCTTTGGAAAAAAACATTTATATTAAGGATATTGAAAGTTTTATTCAGTCTTATGACTGTAATGATCCTCATTACTACACATCGGTAAGTGATGAAATAAATGAGTTAAAAAAATTGGGATCTCATTATTTGATTTCATATTATTTGAACCTTAAAAATGATCCATCAAAATTGAAGCATCTTCCTGAATTTCCAAGCATAGAAAACCATCACTTTGTGTAAAAAATCATTCCTCGTGTTGAAGGCCAAAGGGAGGATATCCATATTCTATTTCTACCACCACTGAACTGGAAGAGAAACAATAATTAAGTGAAGAAATTATCCAATAAACAACTGGGACTCCCAAAGGAGATATTTTTCTGGAAGCAATATGGAGTTGAGAAAATAATATAGCCACCATTGGACTATGGGTAGTCCCCTAAAATTGTCTAGCTGTAGAAAAATAAATGTCGTGCTTCTTGGGAGGCAAACCGTGTTTTATTTTACTTTTGTTAAATTTTAATTTCTTTTTATTTTTTTATTAGATGAATAATGTTTTTTATTTTTCAGGCAATATCCTACATGAGTCACATCAACTTCCACCGACCAACCATTGGATGGGGATGACGACCCACTAAATCCAAACCAGGGGCACCTCTTTCCCTTTAACTCTCCCTATATTCCTCTTTCTCCCTCTTTTTTCGTGTTCCTCTTTTTTTCATTTTGTTACCACTTCCTTCATAAAATCTTTTCTTTTTCTCTTTCTCTTTTGTGTGGGTGTGTATTCAAAAAAAACACTAAAAAACTAAAAAACTAAAAAAATGCATAAAAAAAAAATAATCAAACTTACTCACCATCCACTTTTTAAATTTTATCTAACCATTTTGGGGAGTCAAAATACATGGTTTCATATCCAAAATTTAGTGTTTTAATCATATATTTGGATAAATAATATTTTTTCAAAACAAAAAAAAATTGAGTTCTCACTTTTTGATTTGGAAAATGATTTTCCCCAACTGTTAGAAACAACGTTAGCTTTCTTTCCTAGACACATATGGCCATATTTTCAAAATGTGTGTTTTTTACCCCCATTTGTGAGTCTTGAGTTTGTGGACCTTAGAGATGAATTTCCTACTTTGGTGTGCATTAATAAGATTGAGGAATTTTCTGAACCACATTTGAATCACTATAGCCAAATAGCCTCCCATTTCCATCCTCCTGTTGAAATCCCCATCGTTCATATGAAATCCATTTATTTGATATCCACATTACAAGCCCAATACCTTATCCAACCCAACATCAACATGGATTTTAATTTCATTAGTTATTGAAATTTAAGTTTGGGGGAATGAATTTCATTTTTGGGTGCCCTTTTATTGATTTTCAACGTGTTATCATATGATTGAGGGAAAGCATCCATTTTAGTGTGGGGAGAGTTTTTACTTTAGTGATTTTTGGGGAATATACTTTTTTATGTAATTTTTTAAATGTTATTGAAAACTGTTCAAAAAAAATAAAAAAATAAAAAGAAGAACAAAAAAGGGTTGTGTCTCGGGCAGGTCAAAAATAACTCTTCCTAATCCTTTTATATTGTTATAATTATTACAATTAGTTTTGTGAAGAGATCAATCATTTGTTGAAATATGAGTTTGAGATCTTTTTCGAGTTCAACTATCGAAAAAAATTAAAAAAATGAAAAGAAAAAAAAACACTTGCATTATAAATTCTTATGTCATTGGGATAAGTTTTTTGTTTTGTAAATATTTCATCTTCTCATCGCCTTCAATTTTACCCCTCCCTTGTGTCTTTCTTCACACAGTCATAACCTTATAAATATGTGTTTCCATTTCCTTCCATGTTTCATTTCACAAAAATTTTGCGTTGTTTTACCCATGATGATGTTTTACCTCTCTTCTCCTCTCTCTTGAACCTTAAATTCCAACCATCCCATAGCCACAGAAAAACCCCTTAACAAGTCCTCTTGATTATTTTTCACTTTAGGATAGGGAATGTAAGCTGAGAGATTTTTCAAACTCTATGATTTTCACTTTTGGTTAGTGAATGAGTGAACCTCTAGAAATAAAATGTTATCATCTTGAGAGGAGTAAGTTTCGAGTGCCCACATTTTCCATTTATAAATTTGATCAGGAAAAAAAGTTATATTTAGAACATTGTTTTAGTAAATATTTGAGGTGGAATTCAATATTTATGAGTGAAATAGTATAAACCTCCTCTGAGTGGGGAAACAAATTTTTAATATTTGTTAGAGAGTGAGAATGATTTTGTTATGTTATTATATTTGTTGCACATGAGGACATGCACAAGACTATGTGTGGGGGAGTTGATGTTATTAATATTTTCATAAATTTTTGTATACTCCCTTGAGTGAATTTCATGTAAAGGTGCATAATTAGTGTGAGATACTCATGTTTTAATATTAAATATAAATTTTGAGGATTATTTGAAGTAGTCTAATTGAGTCAGTTTATTGTTTTAATTATAAATCTCATCCTACTTATCAAAATTTCATGGTTCTTGTTTTTATGATTCATAATTCAATATCCAAAAATTCATTAGAAGGGATCTTGGTCCAATTCAGCCATTTTACGGGTGATATGGACCACACAAAAAGGCCCAAAAAATTTATGATAAAATTGGACCAGTTATGAAGATTAAATTATTGGTCTCAATACAGAAATCCAAATTTCTTTATAATCCTCCAAAGTTTGGGGTACAATTAAAGGAGTCATGGATAACAATTTTAGGTCCCAAATCCAATAAAAATAGGCCCAAATGATTCTATGAAGTTCATCCCACCATTCTATACGTGAAATGAAATAAGAACACCAAATTTCACTTTTCTCCTGATCTAAAAATCAATTCGAGTTGATAATTTTTTGTGTGAAATATGATATATATTTGGATGAATTTTTTGAATAAATAATTCAGATTTGAATCCATATTCCTATTAATAATTTCATTCACATTTCATCCATTGAAAAAGCATGTATGGAAATGGACAGTTTAACATTTTTTATGAAAACTATGATAACATTGGATCTATAAGTCCAAATGCCTCCACATTTTGAGAGTTGAATGAAAACTTTAATATATAAAACTTTGGAGAAGAATATTTCTATAGATTCGGCTTTTTTGAGATATCAAATTGGCGATGCAAATGGAGGGGTAGTTTTGGAATTTAAGCAGTCCACTTCCTTGGGATATAAATACTTCCCCATCCTCTCTTGAAAAAAGGTTATCATTTCAGAGAAAAGGAGGATAGTTTGAAATGAAAAAGTATCTTCCAAAGTCTTGGGAAGATCTTCTATACTCAAGTTTTAACTTGAAAAACCATTCCTCCTTGCTTTCTTTCAACTACTTTTCTGTTGTTCTTCGTTTATAATCTTGTAAGTATTTGTTTTTTGTAATAATTTTTTAATGAATGTTTCTTCATCAAATTATATTTGAATCATACAACCTCTGTTATTAAATACTAATTGTATTAAAATAGTTTAAATCCTATAAAAATCCATTTTCTATTTTTCTTTCTCATTCAATCAAAAGTCCATGTTTATTTCTATTTGTCGCTCGTGTGAGTGTTCAGCAAACCACTCTTTTATTATCTCTACCTTTATCTTCTCTTATTAATTCATCATCATAAACATAATAAACCAGATTACTAATAATTTAAATGGATGAGTAATTCTCTTATTGGGGTGAGTTATAATTTAGGTAGGTTATGTGATTGATAGCTTTTGCTTGATGAATATTCTTTGAATTAACATTGTGTATGTTAGAATTAACATGTCATGGATTAATGAATTTTTTTGTTTCACAAGTGGTTTTCATGGATTATTGGAACCATAAATACACTACCATAAACAAGATATGATTAATATTAGAACCCTAAGTTAATTTAAGGCTTGTGTTAAATTTTTAACACTTGAGAATTCCAACCAATGTAAACTTGTGACATGGGTGTTAAATTAATGAAATATAAAGCAATGCTCAAGGATATCACAAGCTTAAATACCAAATGATGGACTCACCCAAATATTTATCAAATTTTTAAATAAATCTTAATCAATAAATCATTTCAATAAATCTCTACAAACAAACCCCCCAATAAAAACACAATCAACTAAAAACAATCGACTATTAAAAAGTATCACCACCGAGGATTTGACATGTGTGCTGTTATACACAATAGTAGAGCACTAGAATTTTGAATGTTCGATAGGCAACAATCGGTCACACTTTCAAATGGGTCCATTGCCCGGAATGATGCAATAAGTAGTCATTCATTTTTGGTTATTGTAAAAAAACAAAAACATAAAATATAAAAAAAATTGAAAAAAACAAAAATAAAAACCCATCTTCCTATTTCTTCCAAAATCTCTCTGAATTCCCCATAGCCTCCCAAACAATCTGTCAAATTTTTTTGACCCTCAAATTTTTTAAACACTTCACCAAATTAAGAGGACCATTAGGGATAATCAAAACCTTGTCCAACCAATTTAATTTGATATGGATAATCATAGGGAACAAACTCTTAAAGAACTTTATTCCCCTAATATGAATTACCAACCCCTTAGTATTCAAATCCAAACATAGAGGCTGAATTCGAACTCAAATCAGGTTCGATTCATATTTTAACTCATTTCCATGGGCTAGCTAGTGAGGATCCACATCTTCACCTTTAAAAGTTCTGAGTGGTGTGCTCTACCATGAATCCTCAATGGGGTTCTGAGGAACAAATAAAACTGAGAGAATTCCCTTTATCCCTAACTGACACTACTATGTCATGGCTTTACTAACTCCCTCCTGGTTCCATAATCACATGGAATAACTTGAAGAAACTTTTCCTAGAAAAATTATTTCCTGCTTCTCATACTACTTCTATCCAAATGGAAATAATTGGTATCTAAAAATTCACAAATTAATCACTCCATGAATATTGGGAGAGATACAAAAATCGTTTGGAAACCTTCCCACACCACCAAATACCTAACCAAATCTTGATTCAATACTTCTATGAGGGTTTATTGGCTATAGAGAGAACTATCATTGATGCATAAAGTGGCAGTGCTCTTGTTGATAAAACTCTTATAGCTGCAAGAGATCTCATAAGAAACATGGCTGCAAAGACACAAAAATTCCATACTCGAGCACATTCTCAAGTCAAACAAGCCCAAGATAGTCAATCGATAGAGATTAATAAGATGACTGAGTGGATGAGTGATCTTACAGGTCTTGTGTAACAAATAACTATGGCGTACAAAGACCCAACCTCATCTTATTCACACTCTATGTTCCCTTGAAATATCAAGAACTGTGGAATATGTATCTCCCCATCTAATCCAACTGAAACATATCTACAACTTCAAGAGGATCCCTCTGATTCATCTAGACCAATGGAGCTCAATGTAGCATATTCTTATAGGAACGCCAACCCTAAACAATCAGGTTAGTTCATTAGAAACATCAACTAAGCCCTCTATGAGCCCTTATCTTCTACCTTTAATCGAGGCTTGAGGTATGGTAATCCCATTTATCATCCCCCTCAATTCCCTCCTCAAAACCCAAACTGATTCCAATACGGTCAATGTGTTGGTAACTTCCAACAAACTTACCCTTTTGTTCCTCAACCTCAAAGGATCAATCCTCCTCTTGCTCCTCTTAGATTCTACTATGCTAATGAGACTTCACAATTTCCAAACTAATATAGTCACTTTCCCAAGAACCAAAATCAAGGAAATCCCAATTAGAGACAAGCCTATTCTTCCAAGAAACTATGGTAAATTAAAGTGGAAGATCTTTCCTCATTAACTCATTCTAGCATCAAAAACATTGAAACCAAAACTGGTCAACTTTCATCCCACCTAAGCCAGTAACAACCATCCAATTCTTCCCAACTCCCATCTCAACCACTATCCAATCGTAAGGCTAATGTAAGTGCAATTTTACTTATAATAGGAAATAAAGTCACTATTCCTCATGATGAATCCCCTAAATCCGATTTTAATGGTTGATATTGAAAATGAAAAGACCAAAAAGCCTAAAAAAACTTGAAGCCACTCCCTCAATTCTTTCTATCCTTCTAAAAAAACCCAATTTCATTTCATGAAGCTGTATCTAATCCAAAGAATTCATTTGAACCTGATCCTTAAATGCTCAACATCTTTTGATGTGTTAAAGTGAACATTCCCCTATTAGATGCCATAAAAAAAATCCTAAGTATTCCAAGTTTCTTAAGGAGTTTTTCACCCATAAGAGACAACATAGGATCATGGAGAATGTTTTAACACAACATTCCATACCCATGAAGTGAAAATATCCAAGGACCATTATGGTTCCATGCCAAATTGGATGTTTCAAATTCAATTATGCACTCATAGACCTAGGAGCCTCAATAAATGTCATGCCCAAATCCATCTTCTCAAACCTTTTTCCAGGTATTTTACAACTAACAGGTGTTTTCATTCAGTTATCCAATCAAAAGATAACCAGTACTGAGGGAATAATTGAGTATTTCCTTGTCCGATTCAATGATCTTATCTTCCTAGCTGACTTATACATCCTTGACTTAGAAGGTGAGACAACTTGTTTCCAATCTCCTCTAATTCTAGGAAGACCTTTCCTCATGACATATAAAACCAAAATTGATGTCCACACTGGTATCTTATCTAGATAATTTTTTGACCAACAGGTCAACTTCAATATTTTTCAATCCATGTGATACCCACCATAGAATCAATCTTTATTCTCTATCTATTGTTTTGAAAGTATCTCTGAGAGTATGTTGAATCCCAATCCATTATTTTATTCCTATTCTACTGATCGAAGAGTTTGTGAATATTTCATCCTCATTAAAAAAGGCATAAATGGAGAAGTTTATGTTGACATTATAAATGAAAACTCCATTGATATAAAGGATCTTGAAGACTTTTTTGGAATCCCATCTCACCTCTGACCTCCACTACTCCAACTTGGACGATAATGAGTAAAATGAACAATCATGTTCATTTTTTGATTCAAATTATATTATATAGTATCCATCATTTCCTATACATAATTCTGAAAATTCAATTATATGTGAGGTGAAACCTAAACCAATGTGTTTATTTTGTGCTGATGGACGTGATGTTTGTGCTATTTATTCCCTAATTAATAAAGTTATCACTGGTGAAGTTGAAATTGACAACTATTTGAAAAAAAATTGATATTAAGGATATTGAAAATTTTATTTAGTCTTAAGAATGTAATGATCCTCATTACTGCACATCATTAAGTGATGAAATAAATGAGTTAAAAATAATTGGGATCTCATACACTAATTTCATATTATCTGAACCTTACAAAAACGCACCATCATAATTGAAGCATATTCCTGAATTTCCGAGCATATAAAACCATCACTTTGTGGAAAACATCATTCCTCAAGTTGAAGACTAAAAAGAGGATAGCCATATTCTATGTGCACCCCCACTCACCTGGAAGAGAAATAAACAGGAATGGAAGAAATTATCTAATGAACAATTGGGACTCCCAAAGGAGATATTTTTCTGGAAGAAATCTGGAGTTGAGAAAATACTATGGCCACCATCGGACTATGGGTAGTCCACTTAAATTGCCTAAATGTAGACAAATAGATTTAGTTCTTACTGGGAGGCAACCCATGTTTTCTTTTAATATTATTAAATTTTAATTTCTTTTTAGTTGTTAATTATATGAATAATTATTTTTATTTTTCAGGTAACATCCTGCATGAGGCACATCAACTTCCACTGACCCACCACTGGATGGTGATGATGACCCACCAAATCCAAACCAGGGGCACCTCTTTCCCTTTAACTCTCACTCTCTTCCTCTCTCACCATCTTTCTTCTTGTTCCTATCTTTTTCATTTTGTTACCACTTCCTTCATCAAACCCTTTATTTTTCTATTTCTATTTTGTATGGGTCTGTATTAAAAAACACTAAAAAACCAAAAAACTAAAAAAATCATAAAAACAAAACGAGTCATACTTACCCACCATCCACTTTTGAAATTTTATCTAACCATTTTGGGGAGTCAAAAGACATGGTTTCATCTCAATTTTTTTTCTTTTCATCATATATTTGGATAAAGAATATTGTGCTAAAACCAAAAAATTTTGAATGCTCAATTTTTTATTTGGAAAATGATTTTCCCAAACTATGAGGAACAACATTATATTCCATTACAAGGCCGCCTATGACCATATTTTCAAAATTTTGTTTTTTACCCCCATTTTCAAGTCTTTAGTTTTTGGACCGTCGAGCTGAATTTCCTACTTTGGTGTGCATTAATATAATAGAGTAATTTTTTGAACCACATGAGAATCACAATAGACAAATAACCTCCCATTTCCTTTACATTAATCCTTCTATTGAAATCCCCTTCGAGCGTATGAAAACCTTTTCTTTGATAGACACATTAAAATCCCAATACCTTGTCCCACCCAACATCTACATGAATTTACGTTGTATTATTTAATTAAATTTAAGTGTGGGGGGAATGGATTTCATTTTTTGGTGCCCTTTTATTGATTTTCAACGTGTTATCATATGCTTGATGGAAATCATCCATTTTAGTCTGAGATAGAGGTTGTCATTCAGTAAGTTTTGGGGAATGTACTTTCATTTATATAATTTTGTAAATGTTCTTGACAAGTGTTAAAAAAATCAAAAATAAAATAAAAAAAGAACAAAAAAAAGGTTTTATCTTGGGAAGTTCAAAAATCACTCTTACTAAACCTTTTATCTTTTTATAACTATTAAAATTATTGTCATGAGGAGATCAATCATGGGTTGGGATATGAGTGTGAGATCTTTTTCAAGTACAACCTTCAAAAAAAGAAAAAAAAGAAAAAAAAGAACACATGCATTATATATTCTTATGTCATTGGGAAAAGTTTTGTGTTTTGTAAATATTTCATATTCTCATCCCCTTTAATTTTTCACCTCCCTTGTTCATTTCTTTACACAATCATGACCTTGAAAATACGTGTTTCCATTTCCTTCCATGTTTCATTTCACAGAAATTTTTCATTGTTTTACCTCTTCGGATGTTTTACCCCTCTTCTTCTCTCTCTTGGACATTAAATTCCTACCGTCCCATAGCTACAAAAAACCCCTTAATAATACCTCTTGATTCTTGTGCACTTTTGGATAGGTAATTGAAGCTGAGATCTCTTTCAAACTCTATTATTTTTACTTTTGGTTAGTGAATGAGTGAACCCTCAGAAATAAATTTTTATCATCTTGCGAGGCGTTAGTTTTGAGTGCCCACATTTTCCATTTATAAATTTGAGCATGAAAAAAATATGTTTTTGGAACATTGTTTTTGTAACAATTTGAGGTGGAATTAAATATGGATGAGTGAAATAGTCTAAACCTCCCATGAGTGGAGAAATAAAATTTTAATATTTGTTGGTGAGTGAGAATGATTTTGTTATATTTTTATATTTGTTGAACATGAGGAAATTCACAAGAATACGTGTGGGGGAGTTGATTTTATTAATATTTTCATAACTTTTTGTATAATACCTATAGTAAATTTCCTGTAAAAGTGCATAATTAATGTGAGATACTCATGTTTTAATATTAAATATAAAGTTTTATCATTATTTGAAGTAGTACAATTATGTTAGTTTACAATTTTAATTATAACTCTCACAATAATTATCAAAATTGCATGGTTCTTATTTTTTAGGATTCCTCATTCAATATACAATAGTTAATTGGAAGAGATATTGGGCAAATTCTTCCATTTAAAGGGTGATATGGACCACACACGAAGGCCCAATGAATTTGTGATGAAACTGGACCTGCTATAAAGATTGAATTACTGGGCTCAATCTAAAAGTCAATTTTTTTTATTATCCTAAAATGTTTTAGGGATAATACAAGGAGCCATGGATAAAAAATTTAGGTCCCAAATAGAATAAAAATGGGCCCAAATTATTCTATAAAGTCCATCCCACCGTTCTCTTCAGTAAATGAAATCAGCACACTAAAATTGACTTTTCTCCTGATCTAAAAATCAATTAGAGCTGAGATTTTTTCAGTGTTAAATATGAGATAAATATATGGAAGACTTTGTTGAAGAAATAATTCATAATTTAATATATCTTCCAATTCAAAAATATATTCACATTTCATCCATTGAAAAAGAATGGATAGAAATGGGTAGTTTAACATTGTTTATAAAAACGACTATAACATTGGATCCCTAATTTCGAAGGCCTCAAAATTTGGATAGTTGACTGAAAACCTCAATATATACAACTTATAAGAATATGATTTATCCATATTCAGCTATCTGAAATATTAAATTGGTGATGCAAGTGGAGGGGTAGTTTTGGAATGCAAGTAGTCCACTTCCTTGGGCTATAAATACTTCCCCCTCCTCTCCTCGAAAAAGGATTGAATTTCAGAGAAAAATAGGATATATTGGCATGAACAAGGCTCTGAATAAATCTTGGTAGGATCTTCCATACTCATGTTTTATCTTGAAAAATCATTCCTCCTTGCTTCCTTTTATTTACTTTTGTATTGTTCTTCGTTTATACTCGTGTAAGTGTTTGTTTTTTGTAACTCTATTTTAATGAAAGTTTCTTCTTAAAATTATCTTTTAATCATCCAAAATATTTTATTAAATATAAATGTTATTAAAATAGTTTAAATCTAGTGAAAATCATTTTTTATTTTTCTTTCTCATTCAATCAAAATTCCGTGTTTATTTCTCTTCATCAATCGTGTGAGTGTTCGGCGCACCACTATTTTCTTATCCCTTTATTTTTATTCTATTATTAATTCTTCATCATAAACATAATAAACCATATTAATAATCATTGAAATTTCTGAATAAATATCTCATTGGGGTGATTTATAATTTAGGTATGTTAAGTGATTGAGATATTTTTCTCGAGGAATATTCTTTGAATTAACATTGTGTATGTTGGACTTAACATGTCATGGATTAATGACCTGTTTTGTTTAACGAGTGGTTTTAATGAATTATTGGAACCATAAATAAACTACCCTAAAAAATATATGATTAATATTAGAACCCTAAATTAAGTTAAGGCTGGGATTAAAGCCTTAACACTTGGGAATTCCAACCAACGCCAACTTGTGACGTGAGTGTTAATTTAATGCAATTTAAATCAAGGCTGAAGGATATCACAAGCTTAAATACCTAATGATAAACTCACTGAAATATTTAAAAAAAATTAAATTAATGTTAATAAATAAATCATTCTAATTAATCTATGCAAACAAACCCCCCCCCCCCAATCAAAATACAATCAACTAAAAACAATCAACTATTAAAAAGTATCATCGCCGAGGATTTGACCCGAGTGTTGCTATACACATTAGTAGAGCACTGAAACTTTTAACGGTCAATAGGTGACAATCGACAATGCTTTCCAGGGTCAAAATTACCTTTATTAAAACCATTATTAAACAATAATATTTTTTTTCATACCGAGTATGAGATTCTTGTTTAAGACCATAAAAATATTTAGATAATTTAAAAACATGGTTAGGATATTTTTAACTTTAAAAACAAAGGGGTTGAGAAACAAAAACTTCTTCAGTTATAAAACCATTTAAGAAAGAAATTTTTCAATCTATTTGATATAATTTAAAACCTTGAAAAAAATAAAAGACCAATAAAGTAATAATTTTCTCTAACCTGGAAACAAGTGCAATAGAATCTCCAATGTCTATAGCATTTTCTTAAGATGATTCTTGAGCAAAAGGCTTGGATTTATTTTTATAATATTTCTAGAATCATCCCTCTTGTTTCTAAAAATCCACTTAGTCCCAATCATATATTTATCATTAAAAAATTATACTAAAGTCCAAACATTATTTCTTACAAACTAATTTAATTCAGCTGGAAAAGATATAATCCATTTTTCATCTTTAAAAGAATTATTAACATTAAAAGGAAGTAAATCAAAAATTAAATAAAATTGGCACAATAATTTAAAATATAAGTTCTAGTTTTCACAATGGAATCAACATTACCAATTTCATTTTAAATAGGATGATATTTGTGAATCTTTCATTATTTTTGACTAGGTTAAGAAGGAGTATGCTCCCCCTCAATTAATTCAATATTATATTGAGGAATTTATTCATTGAAATTAAATTATCTAAACTCAACATCAATAATATTATAATTAGAATTTATTTTAACATTATTTTTATCAAACATAACATGAAAATATTATTCGATAATCATAGATATTTTATTATAAATTATATAAGATTTAAAATTATTATAATAACCAAGAAAAATATCCTCATCACTCTTAGCATGAAATTTATCTAAATTATCCTTTGAATTTAAAATAAAATCATCACAACAAAAAACACTAAAGTGACCAACTTTAGGTTTTTTTGTTTTTAAATAATTAAATATGAGTTTTATTTAACCATGATCTTATGATAATTCTATTTGAAATATAACATGTAAAAAAATGGTCTCATCCCAAAAATATCTAGGAAAATTATATTCACTTAACATAGTTCTTTCAATTTCAATAAGAGTCTTATTTTTTCTTTCTACAACACTATTTTTCTATGGTGTTCTAGTAGAAGTAAATTTATAAAAATATCCATTTTTTCATAAATGTTTTAAAAATATAAATTATGAAATTCACCTCCTTTATTACTATGAATATAAAAAATCATACAACCCTTTTCATTTTAAACTAATTTTCAAAATGCAGTATGTCTAGATAAAGTATAATTTTATGATAAAGAAATTATACCAAAGTAAATCTATTGAAATTTTCAATAATAACTAAATTATATTTCATTCCACCAAGGATGGAAATTTGGGTGGGTCCAAAAAAATCAATATGTACCAACTATAGAGGCCTATTAGTACTTATCTTATTGATAGTTCTAAATGATTTTTTTTTATTTCTCCCCTTTCATGCAAGCATCACAAGCATCAATTTGTTATTTCTTCAAGTAAGGTAGTTGTAACACATTCTCTTGTTTTTAGAGCTTATGCAACATTATGAAATTGACATGACCTAAACATTTGTGGAAAATGATGGTGTCATTATGTACAACATTCAAACACATAACATGTTGAATAGTTAGTTCAAAAAAATCAATAATATAAATGTTAACTTTTCAATTAGCATAAAATAATAAGGAATCATATTTAAAAACGAAAAAATTATCATTTTTATATTTAACTTCCATTCCATCATCACATAATTATGATATACTAATTAAATATTGTTTTAATCCTTCAAAATATAAAACTATATAAATAAAAGTAGAATTTTTAATACCAATTTTACTAAAACATTTTACTTTGAGTTTGGAATTGTATCCAAATGTAACAGTGCCTCCATCACATGTGTTGTAAGTGGTAAACATTTATGGGTCTCTGGTTATATATCTAGAGCGTCCACAGTCCATGTAAAATATGTAATTTTTTAGTCATCCAAAAAAAATTTCCTTCAAAAATCAATTACTTTACAATTTTGGTACCCAAGCCACTTTGGGTCCAATGAGATTAGTAATAAAATTTTTACATACCCATATATAATTTAAAATTTTATTTTAAGGTACTATAGATAATAATATATTATAAATACTTGTTTTTATAAATCCCTATGATTGTTAAAATCTATTATAATAATCATTTTCGTAGTGACCTTTCATACCACATTTAAAACAAGTAACATTTGAAGTACAACCATTTTTAATTTTAACAAAATTAGTTTTATACATTTGGGGTATTCTTTTATCATAGCCAAAACCATATTTATTTTTATCATTTTTAGTCAAAGACATCATCTCGTGATATTTTTCATGACCTTGAATAAAAAAAGATGATTTTTTTAAGACATTCAACTTCCTTTATCAAATTTTAATTCAAATATTGAATAGATTTCAAATTTTCTCAATATTTTGAATGAGAAGTAAAATTAGTGTAACTTAGTTTTTTCATTCTACTATAAAATTAGTTTATTTTTAGAAACAAATTTCTCATTGTTTTTAAGCTTAATATGTAAATAAACAGCTTTGAAAATAGTTTTTTAATCATTCATTTTCTTCATGTAATTCATAAATATTAAGATTATCCAAATCATAGCCAAAATTAGAATATCTAGAATATAAACAATAATTACTAACCTTACCCAGTGATTCCATGAATCATAAGTTAGAAGATTCATTTTTCATTTCTCGATTTTCACTAGAATCCAATTGTTCTGTACAACTCCAACTTATGATAAATTCCTTTTTGTCCTTATTTTTTTCATTTGTATTTATTATTATGTTTTAGACAATCAGTATTGATATGAACATTATTCCTACACTCATAATAGGTTACATTCGAAACATTATAATTTATACCACCTTTCTTTTCCCTTTTATATTTTTCTTTTTGAGGGTTTATTTAAAACCAGTTCTTGAATACTTTCTTTTTCATTATTTTGTACACCCCATTCACAATCTGAGCCATATCTTCTTTTTCACTATCCTGTAGAATAGAATCATAAGGGTCCTTAGAAAAAAATTACAGATTTAAAATCTACATCTTTTCTTTTTTTATGTCTCCTCATCAGTCATGTTCTTCAGTTCTAGTTCATGTTGGAGTAGTGATCCAATCAATTCATCAAGTGTGTACTCTTTTAAATTATTTATTTTATCAATAGAAACATTATTGGCATGCCATTTCTTTGTTAACACTTTAATTAATATTTGAATGAGTACTGGGTTTTATAGATTTTCACTAAGTGAATTCGTTCCATTCACTTTGCTTGTGAATTAGTGAAGCATTTGGTTTAATATTGCATCTTCAGCCATCATGTAGTCTTGGTACTCAGCATGAAGAATTCCATGTTTGGTTCAGATTAATTTATATGATCCTAGGTGAGTTACTTGTAGATTATTCCATATTTCATGAGTTTTATTACAAGTATACACATGACTAAAAACACCTATATTAATAGCATAATATAAAATATTAACAACATTGTAATTTAAAAAATATCTAGTAGCATTTTTTCCAGTAAGAGTATCTAGATCATTTTCAGCCTATGTGTACTTTTTTGACATGATAGACCAGTTCTCAGTGCTCAACTATTTGAGGTAACCCTCCATTTGGGATCTCTAGTAGCCATAATCATTGCCATCAAAGTGTGCTGGATTCTTGAAAAATCCAAGAATCATTTTGGTTCAATCCTATCATCTTATACGATCTTTTCTTTAGACTGTGAGGTCTAGGAATAGGCTATCATAATTAAATATAAAACCAGGCTCTATTAAAGGGTTGGATAAATTTTTGAAAGGAAAAAACTATGATACTGATGCTTGGTATTGAGAAATATAATGATATAACTAAACTATTCTTAAGAAGGTATTCTGTTTATACTAATTTTTAGGTATTAGAAAGAGAACAACAGAGTTAATAAATTTTAAAAAGGATTACCCTATGATACCAATTGTTAAGTTAGAATGGGTAATGGAATATGGGCTATGGGGGGTGAATAGACCAGATTAAAAAATTTAAACAATAAAATTGATTAATTAAAGTAATTATCAAAGTTAATTATTAAGGTTAAATAGAAGTGGAAAAATTAAATAACACAAGGATGTTTTTTATAGATGTTAAATATAGTATGGGCCTACTCTACTTATATACCTCTCTACATAGTGAGAGATACGTGTACACTAATATTAATTTTATGGGGGAATCACCCAATTACAGAATCCTTTTCTAGTAGAGGGATAACCATGACAATATATTTTTTATGGGGATTCACAACTCTTACAACCTGAATTTAGACATTGGGAGTCACAAACTGAATAGTCCCAACATTAGATACATGGAGTTACAACCCTTAGATCCTGAATTTATAATCCAAGAGTCACAAAACAAGAAAAAAAATAAAAAATAACACTTTTGTGTGTAAAAACATAAGCATAAAAATAGAAGGTGTGAGTGAGCAATGGGTAGTAGTGTTATAGACTCAGAAACTAGAAAAGAGAAGATAAAAAATGAAAGCATTGGTACTGGTTCTTAAGATTTGAATTAGCATGTATCATCAAGGAAATTGTAGTCGAAGTATAATTAATTCAAAACATGATATAATGTCCAGGTTATGAAACAGAGTGTAGTAGGATGTTAAAAATGCATATCATGTTCAAAGTTCACAGTACATTCTATTTAAAAAAATAGAGTATCGAATATGTTAACATGTGTGTCTTTATGTATTGTTATAGAATCTCAAACATTAAAGAGAGAAATATATTTATAGAACATATAGTCATCAATTAAAAAATCTCTTCTTACTTCAGATATTTAAAATAAATTGAGTCAAGATCTTTCATAAATATCTCAATAATATGAAAGCATGGTTGCGTATTCATTATTGTAGAATAAATATTAAATAATATAATTTAAAATAATTTTAATAACTATTATAAACATATATACATAAAAATAAAGGTTTGAATGATTTTTAAAAGTTAAGTTTAAATCCATTCAAATCACTTTATGTTTAGTCAAAATAGTTACTAAAAACAAGCATGTCATGACCCATCCTAGAGGGCCCCATTCCATGACTACCCCAATCCCACCTTTGATAGGCCAGGGGCTGGAGACTTGCATCGAGTAAGAATATCCCACAAATGGAATTCATTTTTCTATGTACCTGTACACACACACACACAATCTCCAAGACCAACATTCTGAAACGTAAAAACACTGAGTAGATAATGCATGCATACAATAATATATCAAGAATAAAGTATGATAATAAGAAAACTAGAAAGTAAATATGGATGAAATATCGGCCCACCAAAGAAAGATTCTGAAAATTTAATTACACAAGTTCCTGAATCTCGTCCGTAGAAAATCCTACTTGAAGGGTAGGTGTAGGACAATTGTCTGAATTCGTTGGAGATCACCTAATCTAGCCAAACACTCTAATAACCACCTGGTCCTAGTCAACCAAGAACTCCATCAAAGTGTCTATCATCTTTAAAAGACATGAAATTTATAGGAAAATCCCATGCAATGGTGGGTAAAACAATACTCAGTAGGACACCTCGAAATGAAAAAGGAATACCAATAAGAAAATAAAGGAAGTACACCACAAGGAAATAAATTTAGTATACCATAATGAAATACACGGTACACCATAATGGAAATACATGAAGTATAACATACATAAATACATGGTATACTATAAAGGAAACACATGAGGTATAGCTAGTTCACGCAGGTATAAGTCTATAGCATGAAAAGCATGATTATCAGACTTAGCCCATAGAACAAAAAGTATTAGTAACACACAGAGTGTCAATAACACATAGAGTCTCGATAACACCCGGAGTGTCAATAACACACAAAGTGTCAATAACACTGAGAGTGTCGATAACACATGGAGTGTTCATAACACACAGAGGGTCGATAACACACAGAGTGTCGATAAAACACAGAGTTTCAAAAACACATGGAGTGTAGATAATATATGGAGTGTATATAACACACAGAGTTTTGATATTTCATGTATCCCCCAATTCACGTAGTCACTAAGTCACATAGTCATTATGTAACATAGTCACCAAGTCATAGTCAGTCGCATGATTATGATCATAATTAACTTGTACTGAGAGAACTCACTCCACAAGACATTAGTTCATATTACATATTTCACAACAACTCACTTTGAGTGTCTCAAAAGGAGTGTCTCATCGCAAGGGTCCCAACACCGCAAACATCTCGTGAAACCGAAACACAGTTTGAAAGTTATGGATACGTTACCAAAAAGGTCCGACCCGGTTTTGATCCAGGTTAGATCCGACCCGCTGCACACAACAAGACCCTACCTAGTCCAACCTAGTCAAAACCAGACTAGCTCCATCCCCTGGACAGCTACGCCGCTGGATTGCTGGCCTAGACCATCGGGCCCTTGAGTGGCCCAGTCCATCCAGCCTGGCCCACTGCGTGGGCCGACCCCCTTCTCCCACAAGTGGCCAACCCAACCACATGTGCCCTGTCAACACGATTCAACCTTGGTCAAAATGGATGGCCACCACACCTCTCACCTCCCATATAGGCTCCACATCGACCCAGCCACTTACACGGTTCTACTTTGCTGCATCCCTAGTCACCTCCCATAGCCTCCACTACTGCAGACTCCCTCGTAGTCCTTTCTCCACCACCGGCCACCCCGGCCAGTGGATCATGCACCTAATTCTCTTCTTAGACCAGCCCCCACCCCCAAGCTACTTCTATCTCCACCATTGGCCGCAAATGTTGGCGGCCCACTATTCACCGCATGCTCCACCTAAACCAGCCGAAGCTACCACACTGGTCACTACCATTTTCCACTGCCTTATGCCACCACAAGGCACTGCCTCAACCAATTTTCACTACACCTTCACCATCACACATTTGTGGTGTCATTTTGGTTTTAGATCCCCAGTCACTACAATAAAACCATCTATTAGCGGCATTTTTTTCATATAGCGATGGTTTAAACCGCCGCTAAACTGGGCGTCAACAATCTATTAGAGGTCGTTTTTTACATTTTTTGGTGGTTTAAGGGAAGTGTCGTAGATGCCTCATTTCGTAGAGGTTTTTGTGACTTTAGCGGCGGTTTGAATGGTGCCGGATATTTTTTTATTCGCATCGGTTTTAACTTCCGCGATATTCAGGCGTTTGATGCGTCTCTGTCGTGGCGGTGAAAACCACCGCTAAATATAAACCAATTACATTTCGCGGCGATTTTAACCACCACTAATGTTTTACCAGTAAAGAATTAGGGGAGGTTATAACCGTTGTGAAATTCTGACCATTAAAGCATTAGCGGCGGTTAAAACCACCGTGAAATTCTGACCAGAAAAAAAATGCAGTTTCGCTTCTACTACCCCATTGCCCTGAAAAAAAAAATCAAACCAGAAAATGGAACTGGAGAAATCATACAAACAAATAAAATGTTATTTCTAACTTGGTATCCCCAACATGATGAAATATGAGATAAGAGGACCTTCATAGCTACTGGCAGCAAAGTAGATAAGAGGACCTTCGCAAATGAAACTACTATTTTTGTAATTTGGTAACAAAGGAGTAGGATCCTGATCATCCATAGATAAAAATATGAGGTTTCAAGAACACCAATATGAATTAGATCAAGATCATAGACCAGATATTCATTTTCCAATCACGTTTGGTGTTTCTTCTTTTTGGATGCTCTCTTGTGGGTGATAGAGGTTGCTTTCTATGGATATCATCTTACATATACTTAATCTTGTTTGATTATCTCTCATGTCACTATGATAATTTTATGATAGGTCTATGGAATTTCGGTTGGGATATGTTCATACCCTGTAGTGTCCATCGGGGTAGACCAATGACTTTTAGTTGGAATGGGGGTATGGTCCCGATCTTGTTGTCTATATAACATGGGATTTGGCCCATGACCCTCTTGAATGGGAGAAAAGATGTGTATCTTCTCTAAATCTCCTCATATTGTGTTAATGAGTCACCGAAATTATGGTAGAATAGTTGTGTGTCTTCCCTTTAACCATTTTTATAATATTCTAGGTGACTTAAGTGACCAGAACATGCATATTTTCTTATTCTATTGTTGGAGAATGTGTATGGGCCTGATCTTTTCCTCCTTTTAATATTGGTATATACCGATGTTACTCAGGTCAGTGGGAAAGGATATGGGTATTCCCTATATTTTTTACCAAAATATTCTTGGTGATTTCTTTGTATAATACCATATTATACCGACAAGCTTAGTAAATGTGGGAAAATGTGTCCTCTTTCTCATAGTTTTCCACCATATTTAGTAAGTGGGATTCTTTGGAGGGTTTAGATGTAGGGCCATGTTATTGGTTGACTGTTCACTACCTTCAGTGGGTTTTCCTGACTACCTATGTTTGGGAGACTTAGGTCAGACTCCCGAGGTAAACACACACATCATATAGAGGTTTTATTGCTTTATAGCATTGGTGATGGTGAATGTTAGAAGGAGCCCTTTGGAGGGTCCCTTATGCTTTCTAGATGAGTCCATCAGTGACCTCTTGATCAACCTCCCTAGATAAGGGAGGAACATGTCATTTCCTTCCATATATATGACCATGAAATGGTTTGACATGGAAACTATTTACAACAAATTATGTTCCACTAGTCATTGTCGAGTAGACACTTGGTAGGGATTTTTGAGATGAATGGATTTTTTAGCTTCCTCTAAAGATGGAAAGGTACCATTTAGGTGTGACTCCCAAACCAGTGAATTTGAGACCCAATGTTGAGGGTACAAGGTTGATAATAGGGCCCTAGTTTTAAATTAGGATCCAACTTGTGTAGTATTCAAATCATATGTGTTCTTAAAGTAGTAAAATGTCATTTGGATCAAAAGGGGTTCTAGTGGAAAGTGCCAGAATACTTATGAGAAACATTTACAAGAAATCCTCATGAAATCATCATATAAATAAATAAACACATGTGTAATCAATTGTATCAGATCCATGTTTGTCCACATTTCACATTTTGAGAGAGAAAAAGGAGCCTAACATGTGGGTGACACATGCATTTTGTTTAAGGTTCCATGTTAGGTTCACCATTTTTGTTTCCAACTACTTTTATTGGTGATTATATGATTTGTATCACATGATTAGGCTAAACCACATTCCCATAATCCTCTTATGTTTGGTCTCTATACTGCCTACTAGGTTCCAATTTATATAACCAGAACAAAATAACAAAAGGATCACTCTTTAGTCATCCAAAATCTCGACTACCAATTCAAACATAGTCCTAAATGGAATGATGTATACCACACTCGAGAAATCAAGACAAAAAATGAAACATCATAAATCAAAAAAATACAAAGAAGGAAACATGATAAATCAAGAAAATGTTAGGACATGGAAATGTTTGGTGGAAACTATGTGTCATACATGTTACATATACAAACCAACCGTTCTCATATTTGTTCAACACATCAACAATACTACTACTCATGGTCCGATGATGCATCATCACCCTCTCCACCTCCATCTCCACTACCTGCTGCCACCTGTAAGAACATTATATTGTAAATTAAATATTTTTGCATATTTATAATTAAACTTTAAACCAATAAAAGTTTGAAAACTAAATGATTTTGATTTTTTGTGATTTACCTGCTCACCACTACTCGATGCACCACCATCGGGGGCATATCTTCTCTTCTGCTGATATATATCAGTCAACGCTTTCTGCATTGCGGATATCTGAGTCCCCTGGTCTTGAACTATGGCTCGTAAAGAAGACATCTCCCTCTGAGCATCTTCATGTATGAAATGACTATAACCAAGAGTAGATGTAGCTGGAATCTCTAGTGGTCTGCCAAAGACCTCAGATGGTATGGGTCCCAAACCCATCCCACGCACTCTACCAGGATGCTCCTTCCCAAGGACTTTAGCAACCGGGTCATCCTGGGAGACTGAGTAGGACTGCCCAGGATTGGCATCCCATATTTCTTTAATTTTTACCTATAAATCAAATATCAATATATATTAACACAGTAAAAACTGATAATAAGTTATTATAATAAAAAATTGACTTCATACCACAACTTCTTTGGCAGGATCATTAACAAAACTTCCATCTGTTTTTTTTGTGAGCATTCATCCATAGTTCAGTTCGGGATGCTTCATGCCCTAAACTTTGTGACTGCATTAAACAAAGATAAATCAACAATTAAATATGTTAAATAGATAATATTGTCTTATAAATATTTAAACTAATTAAAAGACTACCAATGACATTCGGCTTCTAGAAAAGCTTTTTGAGCCCGTAGTGTGCAGGATGACTTGCTTTGCCCGGTTTGATGCATTCTGTCTTGAGAGATCCTGAAATAAATAAAATTCAATTTAACAGTAATGTATTCAATGTCATTCCCTCTTCATATACATGTATAAATTTAAAATGAGGATAATATAATAATATATATTTCAATACCATCTGTTTCTCATCACGATGTCTATCAAGAAAAACTTTCCACTGTTCTTTCGGTACCCCACTAGGTAGCTTCTCATACATTTTCTGCACGGTCAACGAAGTATCATTTACATCACACCACAACCTCCATTTGAAATCCTTCCATTTTTTACCAAGATTTTTCAATGTCCACTTCTGTGATATCAGATCAGCAACGGTAAAGTTGAAGAACATCTGTATACAAAAATTCATTTTGAACATATTAGTAACATGACATTAAATTAAACCATAAAGTAATAAAATTACCTTTATCTAAGAATCAAAAACTTCATTTTTCCAGTTTGGAGGCATATACCTCCAATCATCATATGAAATAGGCAGAGAAATGGGCTATGCTGCCAGCTGACCTATAATCTGGCCAAGTAACCCCGTGGCGTCATCCGTCGGGACCCCATAAGAATCAAATGGCACAACTATCTTCTTTCCATTCATGTTCCAAACATATAAACTTTTTATGTGTTTTTACACGGTTGCATTTTTTCATCTGTAATGAGCAAACAATTAGTATAAACAAAATGCAATAAATTTATTTAATTAAAATTTGTACTTAAGATTGTGACCCTCCAGAATGTTCGTGATGAACTGGAAGGGGCGTGTCACCGACCCACTACTGAGTCTCTTATAGGGGGAGTCAATGACTCATCCTCTAATGAGACATCCATAGATGGTGTCAGAGATGGTGCAGGGAGAGATGGTGCAGGGGTGTAGGCAGCTGGTGCCTCAGATGCTGTGGGGATAGACGGATCGTCATCTATCATAGAACTAGATGAAATAGTGTACTGCTTCCTCCTTGGAATTCCTGTCATTTAATCAAATAAAATTAAGTTCAGAATATGTATTTCAAAAAATTTATGCAGAAAAAAAAACTTAAAAATGATAATAGATTCCCACTACTAACAAACAAAATATATATAACAATGATAATGAATAACTTCAGAAATGAAACAAGTGGTTGCTGAATGAATAAATAATTGTACATACAATCATTTTCCCCTTCAATCATATCGGTTTCCTTCTCCATTTCTTCATCCACTTCATTCATCCTTGATAGACTAATATTTTCAATATCATGATGGACAAATAATTCGGTTTCCTGTTGTTGATGAAATTCAATTGCAGAGGTCAAATCTTCCACTTCATCACCCATATCATACAAATCTCTTTGTATTACATGAGTAACTACACTCCACCCTTCATCCACAACATCATTCACATAATATACCATTTTTTCTTGCGATGCTAAGATATATGGATCATGCAGTTCACAATCACCAATATCCATCAAGCGAGAGAAGTTTACAGAAGTAAATTGCAAGGAATCTCTTTTAACACCTATGATAATATCGACCCATTTTCATTTGAATAAAACAACAGAAAAATTCCCATGGTAGTTTAATTCAATAATATCATGCATCTTTCCATAGTATCCCACTTCAGCAAATGTAGATATACCACTATTCTATGTTTTCAAACCCACTTCTCGATCGACTGTACGAAATCTAAATCCATTCACATTATAAGCGTCGAACTTTCTAACTTGTTTTATAGGACCTGTAGCAAGAAACTTCAAATCTTATGACAAGTATGCTCGAGTATCAGTATTCATGATCTGAAAAAATAAATATAATTTAATAGATTTAAAAATTGTATGTGTCAAACTAATATTCGTATTTATTGCAATATTTATAAACTTACACATCGTGCAAACCATTCTACTAGCTCTTTATTCATAGCTTTCGTTATATCTTTCTCATTTCGTGTTCATCCTCTCATTAGTCTCTTCATTTGTATCCTAAACTCTTCAATAAATGGATCTACAATTTCACTATTCAGCAGTACATATCTATGTTCCTGTAATAATTCCAATTCTGTCAGTGTCACATATGAGGTCCTCCCAATTGATCGTCCAATAGCAGGAAATATTTTTGATTTCTGATGCATTTTAGATTGATTTGATGTGTTTTCAATACATCCAAATCGATTAAATATTGTATCAATATCATCCAAATATCTGGAAAAAAAGGTAAGACACTCCTCGGCCAAATTGCCTCCAGCAATAGAGCCTTCTGGTTGAGCTTTATTTCTCACGTATGCTTTCAAATGCCCAAGATATCTGTGAAATAAAATAATAATATTACGCATTTATTTAAATGAAATAAATTGTTTACTTAACTAGAAACATATAAATAAAATACCTCTCAATTGGATACATCCATCGATAATGAACAGGGCCTCCTAATTTAGCTTCTTCAACCAAATGAACAGTTAAATGCATCATGACAGTAAAAAACGATGGAGGAAAGATCATCTCCATTGCACAAAGGGTCAATACAAACCTCTCCTGGAGGTTGTCAAACTGAAAATGATGTATATATTTCTCACATAATTGCCTGAAAAATGTGCAGAATTGGAGTACAACAACAGTAACTTTTTCAGGTAATAATGTATGCAATGCCAATGGTAGTAACTGTTGTAACAAAATATGTGAATCATGATTTTTCAATCCATATAACTTATGATTCTTCAAGTCAACACACCTAGAGATGTTACTCAAATACCCATCAGATGCCTTCACATTCTTTAAAATTCAAATAAATGTATCTTTATCCCTATTTTTCATTGCAAAAATGGCCAGAGCATACTTTTCATTCTCATCAAGCCAGAGATCACATGTTATGTTCATTACTTGTAAGTCTTTGCGATCATTGAGATGATCCTTTGACTTTCCATGCTCATTAAGTAATGTGAAAGTCAAATTATCACATAAATTCTTCTCAATATGCATCACATCAATATTTTGGTGCAACAAATTAAATTCCCAATATGGAAGTTTGAAGAATATAATTTTTTTCTTCCATTGTTGCGTTCTAATTTCACTTAACGATGCACTTTGGACTCGTTTTCCGCTATCATTCAAATGATGAACCTTCCCAAATTCTGTTTTAACATTTTCAAGATATGTCAATATTTCAGAACCAGTTAACAACTTTGGAGGTGGTCTACGTTCAATGGAACCATTAAATTTTGATTTGTTCAGCCGAAATCTATGAGATGCATCAAGAAATCTTCGATGGCACAAGAAACACCATTTTCTACTATGAGGTAGCCATTTGGGCTCAAAATCAAAGTTACAAATGGGACAATACAAACCCATATAAGTGTTCCAAACAGATAAATTCCCTAGCCCAGGGAAGTTACTAATGGTCCACATTAAAGCAGCATTCATTTTGAACATTGTTTTAGAAGAAACATCAAATGTCTCAACACTGTTGCTCCATAACTCCTGCAATTCTTCAATCAAAGGCTGCAGGTATACATCAATATCATTTCTAGGCATTTGTTTTCCAGGAATAATCATCGAAATGATAAAAGATGTTTGTTGCATACACATCCACAGAGGCAGATTATAAGGGATCAAAACAACTATCCAAATTCTATAACTGGTACTCAAAGTCCCAAATGGGTTGAATCCATCGGCAGCCAATCCCAATCGAACATTCCTAGGATCAGCTGAGAAATCTGGATGTAATGAATCAAATTTCTTCAACGATTGGGAATATCATGGATGTCTCATTAACCCATCATTGTTATTATCTACAGAATGCCACTTCATGTGTTCAGCGGTTTTTGATGACATGAATAATCTTTGCAATCGAGGATTCAAAGGAAATTAACGCAAAACTTTTATAGGTGTGTTAATTTTCTTCTTCTCAATGAAATTATGTTCAGTTAGACTTCCAAAATCACCCTTTGACTGTTATCTAGAAGAAGAAAATTTCTTACAATTCTGTCTACTTGAATCCTCTCCCCAATAAAGCATACAATCATTGGGACATGCATGTATTTTTGTATAATTCAGACCAAGCTTGTTAACAAATTTTTTATATCATAAAAAGATTCTGGGATTTTTGCTTCAGGAAATGCATCATGAATCAATTCCAATACATGGACATTGCCTTGTTTGTAATTCCACATAGACATTTGATATGGTACAACTTCAGCAGAAATGAAAGCTTTGAATATTTCAAACACCCACTATACAACTCTTGATTTCCATCATCAACTAAATAATGAAATGTATTTTCCTCACTGAAGTTTTCCCTTACATTTGGCTCCACAGAATCAAGAGGAGGATCCAATGATATGTTACAATCTTGATCTTCTTGTGTTACAGTCTCAAAAACATCACTTGTCACGTTTCAATTTGTAGCACCCTCTTCTGGTTGTTCTGATATGTTTTTATGCTCATAGTGGTGTCTTGCAGTGCCAAATGCATCATTTATGATGTTTTTCATTTCATTTTCCATTGTCGACAAACTTGGGACCTCATTCTATGGATTAACATCAGTGCTCAATCTTTCTGTATTGTTCAATTATCCATACCAAATCCAACACAAATATTGATTAGGGAATTTCTTCAGTATTAAATGTTCATAAACTTCATCTCTCTTCAACCATGTTCTAAATTTACATTTAGGACATGGACATCTTATTCTCCCTTCAATAGATCGATTAGAAATTTCAAAATCTAAAAACTCATTCAAAACCTTAACATATTGAGGTGTGTTCCTCGGTAATGTGATCCAGCTTTTATCCATGTATATCACAATGTGCCTACACAATAAAAAAAAATTAAAACACATAGTTACTACTAAATAGAGAAAGAGTTTCATATATACGATAGTGTAAGATTACAGAAACATAATATAATAAAGATGACCCATTGATCATAAAGTATGCATAATATAATAAAGATGATACATTGATCACATTTACCACTTACTTAGCATGCCCAGACAAACCGAACAAGTCTGGTCCCTAGGAGACAGTGTTAACACCTCATTGAGGAGCAGTAAGAATATCGGGTTACACACTTATCATAACACTATCGATCACACATTTATGTTGCCTCAAACAAAACCCCATTGAATTTGATGTCATTGAACACACCAAAGATGCATGATTTTTATACCATTAGTACAACGGAATTACTAGAAATATTTATCCCTTATATGACACCCTTTGAGACTTATCGCAGGCTAGCTTGGGTACTCGGATTATGGGTAGCTTAGGTCAGTTCATGAAAATTGTTCATGTTTCATCGCTCTTTATGTTTTTCAATCTTTTCACTATCTATTTGAATTTACCTCTCTCTTTGAATTTGATAGTGTTTCTTATTTCCTTAAATTTGGAGAGACCTTTGTTATTCGTTATATCATTATTTTGTGCAATTTTAATTCATCCACTTGGATTTCCATAGTGGGGTTCTCATTAAAATCTTTTTTAAAAACTAATTAATGATATATGTTATTTTCACTTAATTATGTTTTGTGTTTATTACTATAAAAATTTATCTTCAATATTTCAAACAACTCATATTAAAAAAATCACGAAAACCATAAAATTTGGACATGATATAATACAAAGTACATGTCCAATTTTTACTTCAAACATTTATGTATATTTCAAGTCCTAATCTCAGTTAATTTGAAGTAATTATTTAGAAATGAATTTACAACTTTAACAAAAACTATTATAATTAATTCAATCATAATAAATTTAAAATATTTAGTAAGTGACACTAGTTAAGAACTTATGAAGATTTTTGCTAACATGTTTGAGAATCCCATGGTGATAAATAAAATGTTCTTACTAAAGATATCGTTCGGCATGAGTATGTAAGAAGAGAAGTTTATTGTAAATCATATTAACAACTTCAACATGATAAGAAGTCAATTGGAGTTAGTTAAGGTGGATTTCAAGGATATGGAATGGGTGTTGTTGTTACTATCATCACCCCTTGAATCTTGGAATGCAATGATCACCACTATGAGTAACTTGAGTAGAAATAATGAACTATGTTTATGGACATTGGAGATTTAATTCTGAATGTTGAAATTCATTAGAAAGATATCTAGATATGTTATACATGTATATGGTGTGAAATTAATGAGGTGATCTATATTATAGAAGGTTCATAATAAAGGAAAATTAAAGAGAATAAGGACCAGGAGCAGTTTGGTGGAGAGTGGTCCTATGTGTTGGCATTCTGGGAAGAAAGGTAACCTCATCAAATATAGAAATGAGCATAGAGTGAACTCTAGAAGATATACTTCTGGAAGTGAATCCTTGAATCACGTGTCAGAAGATGGGAGTGTATTGTTACTAAGTGACACTAGTTCACTTGAGTGTTAGTTGATAGAATTTGGAACTTTGATTCATTTAACACCTAATAGAGGAAGTATGAATAACTACACTTCCATGAGATTCAATGGGGAGTATCTGTAAAATGATAAATCTCTAGAGATAGTTAGTGTGGGAGATGTTTCTTTCTGGACATGGAGCGAAATCTCGCTAAATTTTTAAGGAGTGAGACACATCCCGGGATTAAGGAATAAGATTTTTTTTGGATGGTTTGATGATGGGGAGCCTGAGATCCCAAAATAGGTGGGAATTTTGAAAGAATAAAATCAGTGGGATTTATCCATGAGGGATGAGATTGATTCCCTTCACATTCTCAAAATAGCACAACGGAGCTAACTAAGAGACATGCTGGGAAGAAATTCCTTCAAAATAAATTAGTGTATAGCCTGAAATAATAAGTGGATGGTAGGAATATATAAAAGACTAGGTTAAGAACTAGGATAATGCTGATTTCCACTCTCCTAAAACTCAATTAGGATTATGATGATTTCCACTCTCCTGAAACTCAATTAAATGACGATGAGGAGGCATTTCCTCTACCATGATTTAAACAAACCTTAGAAAATATTTTACAAATAAGATAAACATCACAAATGATAATGATAGAGAATGATTGACTCAAGGTTCCTTTAAACATGCCTTAACTAGTGATTGGGAATAACATAATAGTTTCATTTATTTATTTTTATTATATATCATAGGGATTTCATTTCATAGTTTATATATCCATATATATCACATGCAATGAATATGTACCTATTGTGAACAATGCATGTCATTATTAATCCCTATGTACCTATCATGATGAATAGATACTCATCTCATACCATAGTGGGACATGATAGAAAATATCAATAATAGTAACATCACACAATAAGTGAATTTCCCAAGGTGAAATGACATCAATTTTAATAGGCGAACAACGTGAACAGTAATCCATTCCCTAAGAACTCAGATTTTTTCCCACACATGGGTTAGATACACACATGGATGATCTCATTACCAAGACTCTACATATCCTAGTCCTCATTCCACATTTCCAAAATATTAATGAAATATTAAAAAAATTATACTTTGATACCACTTGGTAACACCCCGACCCATTTATCCCACTAGTGATCGAGTTGGGTGGGTTACGTGAACTCAGTTATACCTCCTTGTAAGACCAAGGTTGTCGAATAGTAGTGAGGGTGTAATAAATATAGTGGGGATACTATACCACCTGGTATAGAGTTGAAACAATAGTGTAAATAATAACACAGTAGCACAAATAGTGGAAACAATATAAATTATCAGATAGGAAACTAAAAAATATATAAAGGCCAAACCAAACAATCCAAATTATAATTAAAACAATGAAATGACAAGTTGAAGGTATACAAATGCTGAGCTTAATGTTATATAAATAAAAGAATAACATATTCAATAAAATACTCTAAAAACCAGTTCCCTAACTCCATGTCAATCTCATCTCCAAGATCCAACCCGTCTCACAATCAATCAAACAACACAAGGCTCCTTACCCTTGTCCAAAATTGCATCCATGAAATCTTATAAGGTACCAAATAGTGGCCAAAATAGGGTGAGTATAACTCAGTATTCCACCACCAATGGTGTCTGAACATGTCTAGTCTAAGCATATAGTGTATGCAATAAAGCGATAAACAAGGGTGTTAATTTAATAAATTAATTATATATATATAAAAAACCCACAGAACCTTAGGCTCTAGGATGACACCCTGTGTTAGCCAAACCATCATCAACTCCATGTGGGGTGTCTCTTTCATGAGGTGGATCCTCCTACATCGGGACATATTTCCCCAAAATACTGGAAGATTCTGTTAAATCAGGATGAATTTCCAATATCATGATTCAAGTATCCAATCTTGGTATAGACTTTATAGAAATACTTTCTTCTTCCCATGTCTTTCACCCCCAATGGAAAAAGTAGCCATCTCACCAGTCCTAGAATTGATATAACTACATACATCTTCCCATGGAACATGTTTTTAAGAGGAAATAAACCATATAACCGGGCTAAGACATTCTATAACCACTTATGTCTTCCCATGGAATGTGACACTAAGGGTAAAATTAATAATCTCATATCAAATGGTGGATTCTATTATATTAGGATGAATCACTGATAGTATATATCAATTAGGTATAAAATATTATTACAAGACATATTAGTTAATTCATCCCATCACTTATTAATTTTGCCATTTATTCTTAATTTTCAATTCCTCCTATAGATACGAATCACCAAAATCATCTTAAACCATTTTCCATATTTCACATGCAATGTAAAGATCTTTAACTAAGCCATGATTCCAAAAGATCTCATAAAATCATGAGGGGTTGGAACACCACAAATGTTAATGCAAGTCCAAACCAGAATGCTAAGAGATAAAAAAAGGGATCCTTGGGAGGGATCAACATGAGTATTTTAGAAAGAAGGGATAATTACAATTATTTAGGTTGTGCATGTGGCATGTCGATGCGATCATAATTTTGCACATACTAGCATAATCAGAACAGACTAAATGGATTTTTCCAAGACCACCCAACTCAAAATAAGAAATGTTTTTGAAAAATACTCATGTTTGTGGTAGAAATCAGATTCCCCCTTCCCTTCAATGAGAACTATAATTTTAATCAACAATAGATCAAGAAGCGGAAGATGAACTGGAAGGTTTACCTTAAAAATCTATGTTCAGAACACCAATATCCAACATGGTCTTGCTTATAGATCAAATAGGATTCTCATATGTCATCCATGGAAGGTTTTATGGAATCATAAAGGAGATAGGAAATTTTAGAACATAGGTGTTGGATTGTTAAAATTCTTGGAAGATATAATTCATGATGTGAATAGGGAATTTACATCATGAATTCCTCAATTCCCATATATGTTGAAAAATTTATCACCTCATTTTAAAAACTGAATTAAACCAATTTCATGTAATGAGTATATTTAATGAAGTGGATTATTGTTTCATGGATTTCCAAAAACCAATCCATGGCATGAATGGGTTAATGGGGTTCGCCTGGAAAATTCACATAATGAATTGGGAAGTCATAAAATCAATTCGTTTTGTATCTATAAAGAAACTCTCATACTTCTTCAATATGAAACAACTAATCCAACTAGATAAAGGCTTAATAAACAAGGTTTAAATGAAAGGAAACCTAACTCTAAGATATTTATCCAAAAACTTAAATGGATACATACCTGGAAAAGACAGGGGTCGTCGGAGATGGAGGTCGCGGGGTCGCCAAAGACGGAGGTCACGGGGTCACTGGAGATGGAGGTCGCGGGGTCGCTGGACGGTTGGGGTCGCGGGTTGTCGGGGGGGTTAGGGGAAGAAGGGAGGGCGCGGGGGTCATGAGGGTTTGGGGGAAACGGATAGGGTGGGGGTATGGAAGGTTCGAGTTTTTTAAAAAATATTATGGGTTTGGCGGTGGTTTATTAAAAACCGCCGTGAAATCTTTCGGCGAAAACGTTTAGCGGTGGTTTTGTGAACCGCCACCACAAAACCACTACTAAACCCGGTTTTTATTGTAGTGACTCTCAGATCATTGTTCCATAGATCGAATGTTCAATGATTCTCTTATCATATTTCACAAAGAATTAAGAATGCAGAAGGTTTGGGGGAAAATGGATAAATATAAAGGAACAACCAAAGAAATGATCTTGTCCTAGTTCATGTCAATGTAAATCCCTTTAGGTTAGAATCTTTAACAGATAATGATAAGTAAAATCACAAAGATTTATTAGTAGTTAACCCCACAATTAACCATCCTGCAATAATGAATGAACCATATATCAACCTGTTTATTAGTTGGTCCACGTTTTTCACTGGATCTAAAAAGGGTAATGGAAATCATAAAGAGATTAAATGCCCTACCTCGAGGTTTGGATTGATTTTTGATGAAGAGATATTTCATTTTTTTCACCAATAAGCTCTTCCACTTCACTAGCACAATGATTTAAAATCTGCTCGATCCGTCGTCGTTGTTCTTTTGGAGGGTTTCCTTCCACGTCTCAGAGTAATTTCTGGGCTATATTGATAACCCTAAATTCACTGGAAAATGTTTTGATTTAAAATAATATCAATGCTGCATTAAATAATATATTTTTATTACGTATTTTTAATGATGTTCACATCAAAAAACTAACTTTCACAATCAAACCACCCTAGAAAATGTTAGGCTTCTCCTTATGAAATATTGATGTTATGAATGAAACAGTGCCCTTATATTTTTGATTCATACACACATTTAATAGTTATCCTAGTTTTAAAGAAAAACCACCCCCACACTTTATTAAAAACTAAAAATAATTCAATGAATTGTTTTGGGCACTTCAGGCCTTAGAATCGCATGCCTTCTTAGTGCCTGGTCTTGGAATTTTCCCAATTAATTTATAATAATAAAATAGGATAAAATAAGAGTCATTACACTATCCCCACCATAGGTATTTACATCCCTAAAATCCAAAACAAGGGATAATCAACAAAATGTTTAGGGTACTAAGCACGAATCTGAGCCTCCTGCCCCAAGTTCTCTCTTAGAGATTTCTGTGCTTCCATCGAACATGCTCCAAAGGAATCGACCACCCCTGAAGGATCCTCTCATGTTGATTCTCGATCTCCACTAGCTACTTCGAAAATTTCATTCCATTGTCAATGTCCAGCTCACTCCAGTCGATGACTTGTAATTGATCATGCATGTAATTTATCAACTACGACATGTGGAAGACATCATGCACCAGGTGAAACTAAGGGGGTAGAGCTTGGTGGAATGTCACCTTGCCAACTCTATCTAGAATATGAAAAGGTATGATGTATCTTTGGGATAAATTTTCACCCTGGACAAATCTCTACAATCCCCATCGAGGTGAGACCTAAAGAAACACATGGTATCCCTCCTCGAACTCTAGAGGCCTCTGTATCTTGTCAGAATATGTCTTTTTTCCGGCTCTGTGTATCCCTCATCTACTCCTGGATGATCTACACCTTCTCAGTGGTAGCCCACACTAACTCTGGACCCATGATTGCTGACTCTCCTTGGTCAGTCCAGCAAAGTGTTGACCTGCATGGTCATCCGTACAAGGGATCGAATGGTTTCATACCAATAGTGGAGTGGTAGTTGTTGTTGTACGCAAACTCCACCAGTGGTAGTTGATCCTCCTAACTGTGTCCAAAGTCTACAATGTAAGCATATAACATATCCTCAAGAACCTGAATGGTCATCTTCATATGGCCATCTGTCTGGGGATGAAATGTCATGCTCAAGCATAATTGTCTCCCAAATGCCTCCTTCAATCCCTTCCGCAACTGGGATGTGAAACTAGAAACATGATATGAAACGATCATTGATGGAACTCCATGAAGCTGAACTATCTTCTACACTTAGAGGCATCCCAAGATCTCTACTAAACTCTGATCCCAGATCGGTAGGAAGTGGGTCGACATAGTGATTTGGTCAATAATCACCCAGATGGTATTGTGTCCCATATACATGCATGGTAAACCCTTCATAAAGTCCATATATGTTATATCCCACTTCCACTTTAGATCTTTAAGTGGTTAAGTCAAGCCCTCTGTAACCTGGTGCTCACCCTTCACTTGCTAGCAATTGAGTCATTGAGAAATGAACTATGCCACTGCCTTCTTCATCTTGGGTCAACATTACTATCATCATAGGTCCTAGTAAATCTTTTCCTCACCTGGATGTATGACCAAAGGGGATGTATGTAACTCCCTTATAATATCTTCCTGCAATGCCACCGGTACAACTTTGTTCCCTCTAAAAAGATAAATGTGATCCCCACCTATCGAATATCCATCAGGGCTATGCCATGTGGACAACTAAGCACGTCAGGTCTCACAGTCGATATCACCAATATGTGCCTCCCTAAATCAATGTAAGAGTGTATGGGTGACAACCATTGACTGGAGGTAAGCTGATCCATTTCCACCCAAAAAGGATATCTATAATGTGGACAACTGCTCTGACGCCTCACTCAACAACTGCAAGCTGGATCTCTTTATGAGAGCGTCTGCTACTACGTTGCCCTTACAAGGAGTATAGAAAATATGAAATTCAAAGTCTTATAGGAACTCCATCCATTGCCTTTTCATCATGTTCAGATCCTTCTGAGAGAAGATATAATTGTGACTCTTGTGGTAAGAGTAGATGATAAACTGCTCACCCATCAGCCAGTGTCGCCACATCTTCAATGCGAAGACTAACGCAGCAAGCTCAAGATCATGGGTTGCATAGTTGTTCTCATGCTATCTCAACTAGCATGAATCATATGCAATAACCAATTGACCCTACATTAGGATACAACCCAACCCATTCCTCGATGCATCATAAAACACTATATACCTGATGCCCTCATCTGGTAGTCTCAATATGGGAGCACTCGTCAACCTCTTTCTTAGCTCTTGAAAGCACTGATGTCACTTATCTATCCACGTGAAGGGCTACCCCTTCCATTTCAAATCCATCAAGGGTGCTGCTACTCTAGAAAACATGGGTACAATCCTCCAATAGTATCCATCAAATCAAGAAAACTCTACACATCTATAACAATCTTAGGTGTCTCCCAAGAACGAAAAACCTATATCTTTATCGGATCCACTATAACTCCAGCCTTGGAAATGATGTGTCCCAGAAAGTGGTACTTCTGAATCTAGAACTGACACTTCGAGAGCTTCCCATAAAGCCGAAATTCTCAGGGTGTGTCCAGGACCATCCTCAAGTGTATCGCTAGCTGCTCCTTGGTCGCCGAGTACACTAGGATTTCATCAATGAAGACCATCATGAACTAATATCAGTAAGGATAGAAGATCATTTTCATGAGTCCCATGAAAAATTATGGGGAATTAATCATGAAAAGTATAATCCCTAAGTACTCATAGTAGTGGTAAAAAATCTGAAGCATGTCTTCAGTGCATCTTTACCACGTACATGAAGCAGATGATAGTGAGACATGAGGTCAATCTTTGAGAACCACTCCACACCCTTCAACTGATTGAAGAGTTATTAGATATTTTTTAGTAGATAATTTTTCTTCACAGTCACCTAATTAAGGAACTGGAAGTCCACACATAACCTCAATCTCACATATGCCTTCTAGGAAAACAAAACAGGGGTTTCCTAGGGTGAAACATTGGGTCTCACAATTCCCTTTCTCTATAAGTCCTCCATCAGTACCCTTAAGTCACGAATCTCTGTGGGATCTAGATGTTTTTCAATCGTAGATATCAGTGTCGTCCCATGGTATAGATAAATTCGTAAGTCTATATATCTGTGGGGAGTTAGTTTAGGGACATCCTTTGAAAATACGTCCTCACACTCCGCCACCACTACTGGAAACTAAGGACTTCTATCAACCACTACATCGTGGGTGAGGCTAGCCAACTAATGAGTAATTAGCTACAACATCCTATGTGTAATTAAATCAAGTGTTGTAAAAAGTTCCTTTACTACAATAAAGGAAAACCTGGTCCCATCACCATAGACACACTACACTCTACACCTAAAACTATAAATCTAAGCATGGACTGTGGATAACCAGTCTATACCGAGAATGAAATTGTAAGGACTCTATGCTGCTACCAAGAGATCCCAACCAAAAATCTCATCTCCAAGAGTAATATCACGCTATTGGAACTAGTGTGTGATCATTGAATCTCCTCCTGTAGGAGTCTCTAAGTGTAAGGATCAAGTTAACAGTTCTACTAGAATCTCAGAGTCTCGAACAGAGGGTGTGGAAATAAAATAATGAATGGAACCTATGTATATCAAAACTATAACTAAGGTGGATAAGACACATATCATGCCTCTAATCATCCCTAGATCTTCAAGGTCATAAGCCTCTATCGAATGAATCTTTCCTTGTACCTATCCACCTGCTCCCTGAGACCATGGTGGACCACCTAAGGGTGGTGGTGGTAATACTTTGAACCTTGGCCCACCTCTTGCTACCCTACCTACTCCTCTTCCATGTAATCTTCAATGAAGAACACCCTGCCCAAGAATCCTCCTCTACCTCGGTGGTCTCTCTACTGTCTCCTGATCATCCATATAGCAGGTCATGAAATCTCATTCCATATGTCACTGACCACTACACAAGTAATACAACCTTTCCTTTAGCAGATTCACTTTGCCCTGGGAGCCCTGTGCCTTGGATCCCGTTTCCTAGGGTCATCCTCTAAAGTTCTTAACTTTCTTTGGTCCCTGGATCTTCTGTCTGATACCTACCACTGAAGACTCAGCTGCCTGGTGCCTGCTGGTAGCTCCCACTACTGGCATCTGCTTTGCCAAAAATATCTCCACTAGAAAAGCTCACTTCAGTACACCAGAATATGTAGGGACACTAAGGAATACCATGGATTCCCTAATCTTATGATGTATCCCCTTCTCGATGGTCTAATCCCTGAAGAACAGGTCCCACACCATATATGTGGTGTAGTGAGAAAGATTAGTAAACTTAACATAGTACTCCACTATAGTATGACTACCTTGCTACAAATAAAGGAGCTCCTAGAAGCACCCATATCATAACGTAGCTGGAAAGAACTCCTCCCTGAAGAGACTCTCAAAGTCTGCCTAAGAGAGATACACCTCATCATGTGTCTGGGTCATTAAGCTCCATCATCACCCCACTGAGCCCTGAAGAAGACTTGTGACTAGGACATCCATCTTGTTGAAAGGCATTCTTACAAGGAGGAAGATGCGTGTAAATTCCTCCAACTAATCCTCAGTTACCCGGGGGGTCTAACTCACCTTGAAACCTAGGAGGTCGCTACCTCCAGAACTCAGGAAATGCACTTAGCATGTGTTCATCCTCAACCGATAGCACGGGTAAACCACCCGGAGGTTCTATCTTGAGTATAAGGAGTATCTCTGGTACAGGTCCCTATAATGATACATCGTTGCTAGGTGGATCATCCTTATGATCATGCAATGGAACCCTGGATGGTTATTTTCATAGAGGCATCCTAAAAGAAAATAATATGTACCAAGGTCAATAGAGTATACATAGTGAGATGACTTAAGAAAGATACGAGAACATACTCATAATCCAATATGTTGCATGTACCATTTACTTCCCTACAACCAGTGTTTTCATGTAATGAGTTGAAAAGAAGGTTTCCGGAGTCCTGGTGTATTGATACATCAGCTGCCACACCAGTACTAGATTCCTTGACCTGAAATCCAAACTTGAAACACTTGACATTGTTTCCCCAAACCAAGCGCACAGACTCCCGGTCCTTAAATAGAACAAACCCCCTTCGATACAACTCTATCATGACCCATCCCAGAGTGACCCATGTTGTGACTACCCAAGACCACCTATGATAGTACAGGGGTTGTAGACTAGCGCCGAGTAGGCATATCCCATAAATGCGACGCATTTTCCAAAGTACCGGTACACATGCACACAATATCCAATCCCAAAATCCTGAAATTTAAAAACATTTAGTATAAAATGATTGTATACACTAATATTCCAAACTTAGAGTACAAAAGTAGGAAACTGGAAAGTAAACACAGACAGAATACAAGCCCACCAATTAAAGCATTTACAAAAGTAAATACACAAGTTCCTGAAACTCGTCCGCAGAAAACCCTACCTGAAGGGTTGGTGTAGGACAGCTGTTTGAAGCTGTATGATCATACCTCAACTTTCCGAAAACTCTAAGCACCACCTTGTCCTATTCCACCTAGAACTATGTCAATGCATCTATCATCTGCACAAGACATGACACGTGTGAGCAAAGCCCGTAGAGGGGTGAGTAACAAAATACATAATAGGACACCCTGAAACCAAAAAGATATACCACTAATAAAATACACAAAGTACACCATGAAGAAATACATGAATTATACAACAAAGAAATAAATGGTATACCAAAAAGTAAATACATGAAGTATACCACAAATAAATACATGGTATACCACAAAAGAAACACATAAAGTACAGTCTACTCACCCAGGTATATGTATATAGCATGAAAAGAAGGATTATCATATGTAGTCCACAGAACCCCCAGTATCAGTAACACATGGAGTGTCGATAACACATAGAGTTTTCATAACACAAATAGTGATGATAACACATGGTGTGTCATTAACACACAGAGTTTCAATAACACATGGAGTGTCGATAACACATGGAGTTTTGATAACACATAGAGTGTTGATTAGTCATGAAGCCCGCAAGTCACATAGTAACTAAGTCATATAGTCACCAAGTCATATAGTCACCAAGATTCCGCTCATAGCCCACTTGTATCGGGAGAAACTACTACACATGAAATTAGGTCGTGTGCCAAATTTCAAAACAACTCACTTAGAGTACCTCAAAAGGACCAGATCATCACAAGGGTCACAACACTGCAAATGAATAATCAAATCGAAAAAAGGTTTGAAAGTTATAGTTGTTTAAAAAAAAAGGGTTTGAACCAGGTCCAGCCAGTGTCTTATCTGACCCGAACCAATTTGGCCTTGTCTGAAATGGACCGGACAGGCCTACTGGACCACTGGAACCATCCCACCAGGCCGCTGGAGTGGCCCCACCCCCATCTCCCTCATGCGGATGACCTAGCTGCGTGTGCCCTATCAACGTGGCGCCGCTGTGGTCCATGAAGATGACCACCATTTTTCCAACCTCTCCCACAGAATCCTCCATCGCGGGATCCACATGGACTCTACTGCGTACACGACTCCTAGCCATCACGTCCCTGTCGCCACCCAACGGTCTCCCATACAGACCTGTCTGGACCTCATTATTCCTCCACCACCGGTCACACCACCAGCGGCCCATTCAACTCATGCTCCACGTGGACTGCCCCCCCCCCCCCCAGGCCACTATGCCAGTGACCCACTGTTCATCGTGCGCTCCGCATGAATTGACTGGAGAAGCTGCTCCGATCGTCGCCGTGTGACACCGCTGTGTGCCGCTGCAAGCTTCTACATTAGCCAATTTGCACTGCGCCTTCGTTGTCGCACCTCCATGGTGTCGTTAAAGTGTCAGATCCCTAGTCTCGGATCTTTGTGCCACATATCGATTGTTTAACGATCCTCCAATCATATTTCTTGAAGAATAAGGAGCACATAAGGTTTGGGGGAAAGGGATAAATTCATAAGAACGACCAAAGATTGGAACTTGGACTTGTTCATGTTGGCCTCAATTCATTCAGATTAGAAGGTTTAATGAAGAACGATATGTATAATCATAGAGATCTATCACCCATTAACCCCACAATTTGACCATCCCGCAAGAACATCCAAACCAAAGATCAACCAGTTCGTTGGTTGGTCCGAGTTCATCATTGGGCCTTTGAAGGGGAAGGGAAATCACAAAGACATCAAACACCCTACCTCGAGGTTTGGATCTATCATGGACGAAGAGAGATTTTTTTCTGCCATCGACGAGTTCTTCCACTCCACTGGTGCAATGATTCACAATCTGCTTGAACTTTCATCGTCGTTTATCAAGAGGGGTTCCTTCCACAACTCAGGGTAATATAAGGCCTATGGTGATAACCCTGAATTCCCCAAAAAAAGATTGTTTTAAAAATAATATCAACGTTGCGTCAAATAAAATATTTTTATTAAATATTTTAATGACGTTCATGTAGAAAAACTAACTTTCACAGTGGATCTACACCGATCGATGTTAGCCCCCCCCCCCTAAGGTAAAGTCGCTGTTCTGGATGCAAAATTGCCCTTAGATTTCTAATCCTAACACCTATTTAAGAGTTATTATATTTTTAAATAAAAACCACATATGTGCTTTATTAAAAACTAAACACAGTTCAACAAACCGTTTTAGGAACATCAGGCCTCAGAATTACACATTGTCTCATCACATGGTCTTGAAATTTACCAATTAATTTATAAAAATAAAACCAAAGAAAATACGAGTCATTACATGGAAGCACAAATCGAAAGAAAATTTCAATATTTGAATTTAAATAAACTTGAAATCTCTGACTTTATTAGAAAAAGACTTTTGAAATTTTTTTTAATTTTTCCCTTTAATTATAGTACCAAATACATTCAAAACACTTCGATCGGACTCCTTAGATTTAATGTGAATTTTTATAATAGAAAAACCATTGAAAATAATCCATAAATATATATATATATATATATGTATTAGATCAATTTTAAGCATAAAATTACAAAGTGACAACAACAAAGTAGGGTACAGAAATTAGGGTATGAACATTAATGTAGGATATGAACAGTAACATATGGAATAAATTTTAACGTATGGAATGAACAGTAATGTAGCGAATGAATGGTAATGTATGGAATGAATAGTTGTATTTGGAATCAACAGTAACATAGGGAATGAAAAATATGGTAGGGAACTGTACTTTTCAAAAGTAGGGTTTCCAAACCATACTTTGCGAATGTAGGTTTGTTGAACCAAACATTGAGAAAGTAGGGTTGTCAAACCATACTTTGTGAAAGTATGGTTATCAAACCATACTTTTCACTATTGTGAAAGTAGCATTACCTAACCATACATTTCACTATTATAAAAGTAGGATCGATGAACCATACTTTTCACTGTAGCGAAAGTAGGGTTATCAAACAATACATTGCAATGTTTTGAAATTAGGGTTGTCAAACCATACTTTGTGAAAACCTGGACAACATACTTTAGAAAACTTCAATGAATTTTTACCAGATCTTAACAGTAGATTTAGACTTTGGTCAAAAAGACTTATTTGAAGGAAAAAATATTATATTTACATTGAATCAAAAATCAAATAAATATGACTTTACAAATCCATAAATCATTGAAAAATAGAATAAAAAACATTCTAGAAAAGTGCAGTTGTTAAACAACATTGTATAACTTCAGATAATTAAATGACCATTCAAATGACATTTTTAGACATATATGTAAACTAATTAAATCAATATACATATGTTTAATTTCAATAAAATTATGTTTCATGCAAATATGATATATGTATAACTTGATATAAATTAAATATAGTAACTTTTCAAAACTAAAAACTGTAGATTTTCTAAAACTACAGTATAAACTTTAATGAATTTTTAGAGTACTAGAGAATAATATTCCGACTACCTCAAAAACTAATTAAGTTTAGATAAATATATTATCTATCCAATATGATAATAATCACATAAAAACAAACACTTATATTTAAGATATTATCAAAATAAAAAAATATCTTTAAAAGAAAATCACATGTAATCAAACAAGATCATAATGGGTTAAAAAAATGTTAAACCATATGTAATAAAAAAAATAAAAAATGAACATGCACAAATAGATATGTATGGATTATTTCATTTACTATTGGAGAGTGATGCCTTATAGACATGGGTTTCTTAACAAATAAAGTTCATTCCTAGAGAAAATTTTGATATGCATGGGCCACCGAGGGTGATATATATAGGTTACTCTGTGAACATTCATACATAAGATTTAAATCCTCTCCATTCATAAGGAATAAGCAATAATCTTCTACTTATCCAAGATTAAATGGTAACCAACCAAACCCATCTCTCAACTAAAGATTGATTCCAAACATCCCTGGAATTCATCAACACCTAAGTAATGATGAACCAAGGGTTATATAAAATCCAAGACCTTATATTAAATAACTCTAAAATTCTTCTCATCCTTGAGAATCTTAACCAATCCTGAAATAAGAAAAATAAAAATAATATCATCCACATGGAGATGCCTCTCCATAATAATGGATGAACTACCAACACTCTCCACGAGGGGGGGGGTAAGGATACGAATCAAACTTAATTTTAAAATAGTAAGTACTTTGAAATAGATGATAAACCACACTAAATCATTTAATATTATTTAAAAAAACTATTTTACACCATTTAACAAAATTCCTACTAATTCAATATGAAAAAATACATTCATTTTAATTAAATAAATGCACACCTATTTTTTAAAATGCTTATTTTAGGATTAGCTTAAAAATCAACGTGATGGGTTTTTTAATGAAATGGGTAATTTAAATAAACAATAACACACATTGATGTGGCCTTAAAATTTATTGATTTTATACATATTTTTAATATGTTTTTTCTGAATTTAATTAATCAATCATGTCTTACTAACTTATATCACACCTCACTTACTAAACCATAACTACTTACCCACTAAACAATTAGAGACATACGATCATCATAACATTCATACTAACTATTCTTTATCACAAAAATGAAGATAAAACAACCATACTTCCTTAGAAAACATCTAATAGCTTAAGGAAAAGTCTTGGAGCTTCAAGATAACTCTAGAGAATCAGTACACATTGCTTTTATAGACCATGATATTCATAATCCAAGGAATCCATCTTAATCTCAACTGGTATTATTTTAACTTCTTCAAAAAATAATCTATTTATTTAGAGAAAATAATAACCCCTTGAGCATTTTAAGGAAATTTAACCAAGGATCCTAATCTGGGAGGCCATGTTAGATCATCAATTATCTTCAAATCATTTCCAAATAAAAATAAAATATTAACACATATCTCATGAATTGCATCAACATCACAAGGAACATAACATTTTATAAAAATGTATACATATTCATAAATCACAATAAGGGCTCTGTATTCTAGAAAATATGGAAGTAGAATCATAATTTTAGTAGCAATAAACATCTATAAAAAAGAAAAAAACTTTAAAAAGAGTATGAAAGCTTAAGTAAAACAAGGACTAAATATATTCAATCATCATTATTTATTTTACAATATTAAGAAATTGTGTAAATAATATCTAGAAAATATTCTAGTAATAGTTAACCAACACTTGCATCTCAAGAAAACTATCAAAACACCCTCAACACATCTCAAAGTCAACCATACCCTCCCTCAATCAACCACATACACCATGAAATATCATATCAAATATTACCAAAGATATCAAAAATAAAATTATATTAAATAATTTTATAAAACTTTCACTTATAATGGTAAATAGTAATCCAAACTTGAGGCTTTAAGAAATATATTACCAACATGGAATTAAAAAATTTAACCAATCACATAATATTAAACCATAATTAGGTGAAACATTTAATGATGGGTGAACATGGAATTTTCATATCTAATGCCTTCATAAATACCATATGCTCATAATACTTTCATCATAATAAAACTTTCATTATTATCTTATCATGACTTATACTTAATCAAAACGTGGAATAATAATTCATGTAGAAAATTAAAATCATGTTGTAACAACTAGAATTAATTATCCTGAAAATGGATTAACCAACAACTAACATGTCACATATTTTATCAGGCTTTCATAAAAAATACTTAAATAAATTATCAATCTTGAGCATTCTTCTCAAAACATTCAGATCATGTATATAAAAGCAATTCTATATTTAAATTATGCATCATTAATTTCTTATGTGAATAATTTTTAGTAATCCAAGATCACAACATTTAATTATGTCATACATGTTCACTGATAATAATTCATACCCTAACATACTCTTTAATCAAGGAACTCATTTTTACAATTCAATTTTAAAAACTCATTAAATATTTGTTTTAGATAATAACATGGATTAATATTGCATATTAAGGAACATTAGAATCTAAACATACTACTTAGAACATATCTTTCAAACCCCTTTTTAACTTAATAAATAATTAATCATCAAAATAATTTTTAATCAAGGAAGATTTTAGAAATTTTATTCATTGAAATAATGGTCATATAGAAATGGTTTACTATCATTAAAAACATAGTAACAAAATAATATTAATTTTAAACAACACTATTATTTCCTAACATGATTTTATAGATTTACTAATTTGACACAAAAAGAATTCATAATATAAAAATAAAAATGATACCTTGAGGAAATCATATCATTGAACGAATTTGTAAAAAAATATGTTTAGATGATCACTAATCAATTAATTTTTTTATTTATAATTATAAGAACTATATAATACCTATAAATCCTACAAGAAATAAAAAATAGATATAAAATCACAACATTTAAATTAAATTAAACCTATGATAACAATACATGATCCCTTCATAAATTTTTTACCCTATATTTAATGAATTTTCCACCAATCATTCTAATTAGACTAATAAGGTCCTTGTGTTAGATTAAATAGTCCCCTAAATCCTTATGTCATTTCCATTAAACTCTATCTACATCATATGGTAAATATAGATTACATTGTTGAATTAATAAACCCATAAATCCCTACCCATTCCTAACTTCAAACTCTACCATATCTCTTAAACAAAAGTTCTGATACCACTTTATCATGACCCACCCCTACTAAAACCCTTCCCGGGTTGGCAGTGAAGATACCTATGTCTCTTGAATCCCACCACTAATAGTCCATGGGTTCTTGACTGGAAAAAGGGTATATGTCACACATATGAGAGAAATTACCCTCATAATTAATAGAAAAATAATTATAATCCGCCAATGATATCCAAATATAATTGGAAAAGATAACAATTTCCATACCCAAACTATCTCCACATGCCAATGTACACATTATAACCATGAAAAATTCTATATTGTCTTCATAAAACTCTACTCAAGAAACCTAAATAGTAGTATCCTCAATATCCCTACATCTATCCTACAAAATAACTAAAAAATTACATAGGGATGATCACTTGGGAGTACTCTATATGATCTTATTTTTATAAAATACATCATTTATGTGGAATCAATGTGCCGAGATAGATGTGTATGCGAATAGATATGTAAGGAAATTAGGAATTATTAATAATTATAAGAAATCAATCAGGGCTGAAGGAAAACCCAATCACCACTTCCAAGAACATCAATTGAAACGACATCATTACATCGATAAATAGATAAGGGTGATTCCAAATTTCCATAAAAATATTGCATAAACTCATATCACATTCATAACCAATCAACCAAAGTATTATCATAACCACATCACTTGAAACCATCTCATTATATAAATAGTTCATCATTATCAATCATCAAGGAAAATATCCTAATTATTATAAATATATAATGGGGTTAGAAATATTTACCATCACTCTAACCAATCAGTTCAGAGGATATTCCAACTCAAACTAATTTTGATATGGTAGGAAAACCACACATTATCTGACCAAGAAACTAGTTTTTTTTCAAACATGTCAATAAAATATGTATCCATCCATCATATCATCACCACCAAACCACATCACCACAAATACAACCATTTCACCTTATTCACATCATCTATCCCAATGAAATATAATCTTTGATCTATTTCATTCCATTTCAACAAAACACTAATTAAAATGATTCAAATATAACGTCATATAAAATATAAATCCATATACAATATAATCATCATAGCCACAGATAGAAAACATATAATTAACAAGAAACAATGTGATAAAATAAAATCATAAGTCATCATTATACCATAAAAGATATCGATACCAATGCAATATTTGTTACCAACATGAATAATTTCACAACTGGGGTCCGCAAGCACCCTAATTGCCCCAAAGACACATATTGTACCCTCTTGGGTGCCTACCCACAAAATTGAATGAGTCATCAGACTAATTATTATATCCATAAGAAAACACATGACCATTCTGTGTGTTTTTCCTTAATCTCACACACCCTGGTAAGCTTCATAGGAGGTCAACTATCCTGATCACTACTCCTAGACAAACTTATTTAAATGTTGAGTTATAATATAGTTGGTTTAAAAAAAGGTTGACATTTTTGAAAAATGTTGTAAAATTTAACCTTTTCACCCTTTAACATTATAGGGTGTTACATTCACCACTCACTTTAGAGCACAATGTCATTGTTTTTTACCCTACATCTCAACCCAGGAAGTTCCACCACACTTTCAAAAGGGTTCCTCCTCTTATGAAAATGTAATAAATAGACCCTACATGCACCCTGGTTTCCCTAAGGACCCATGTAACCCATCCATGGTCCCACACATGTTCATGAGTGGCGGCGACTTCCCTCTCCCCCGCAGGTCTAGGGTTTCCATTTTTCGGTGCCTTCTTCCCTCCTCTGGCATGGCCCGACCTCGGCGGCGGTTGTCTTCGCTCGGCTTGGCGTCGTTGGGTGTCAGTTCCGCGTGGTCCGGATTCGTTTTGGGCTCAGCGGCAACTTCGTTTCGGCTTCAGGATCTTGCCTCGGCTGTGGTGTGTTCATCGTCGGCTCTGGTGCGCTCAGAGGTGGCCTCGGCTCTCCTGGATTTGGGATCTCATCTCGGCGTTGGCGTGCGTCGACTCCGAGTGTCTCGGATTCGGGATCTCGGCTCGGTGACAGTTTCGTTGCTTCTGGGCCCAGGTCCTCTTTGCGGATCCAGGTGCGTGGTGCTAGATCTGGTGTGCCAGTGTTGGCTTTGGCTCGTCCCTAGTTTCAGGATCTCGTCGCGGCTTCGGATCGTCGTCGGCTTGGTGGGCTTGTCGTCGGCTTCGTGGGACCTGCTGTTCGGTTCAGTCACGGCGGCGGTGTGCTCGGCGTTGATGTGCTCAGCTCCGGCGGATCTTGTTCCTTGCTCGGCTTCATCCTGGATCGACATCGGCCATGGCGTGCTACGGTTTGCTCAGGGTTGGCTCCAATGGCTTGGAGGGGGGAGGACTTTTGATTTGGTGGTTTTTGGTGCGGATGGAAGCTGTTTTGAGGTTCTGATTTGGTGAAGATGGGTTTGTGTTTGATCGATGGCCGTTCGTTCTGGATTTCTGATTTTGTGATTGATCTGTTTTCGGGAAGATCTCTGGAATGAAGTCGCGGTTGCAGTAATTGCAGTGAAGATATGCTGTTGAAATCTGGAAGTTTTGATGTTTTTGAAGATGATGAACTGCTGGTTGAAGTGTTGAATCAGCAGTATGGGTCTTTGGTTTTGGGTGTAATGGTTTGGTTTGTAATTGGCTATGTTTGGTGGTGACTTCTCATTGGGTTTGGGCAAGATGTTCGCCCTCATCCATCTCCTTATTTACTGCACTTTTTATTTCTTTTAATAAATGGTCAGAGGTTATTCCTCTGATTGAACTTTCCTGGTATAATACCGATGTCTATCCCTATATTCCAACACATGTTCTTTCTGTGTGTTTTTTCCTCACTTAGTCACACCATGGTAAAATTCTATGTAGGGAACCCAACCAGATCACTAATCCATTATAATCCTCTTTAACTGTGGATTTATGATTAGGTAGGCTCCTGAAAAAAGGTTAACCTTGTTTTCATTGGTAGGATCATTTAGCATTTTAATCTTTTAAAATTCTATGGTGTTACAGTATTTCATGGATTAATATCATGAACAACGTCACATAGTGGAAAGTGTCTCATAGTTGATTTGGATTACTCCACATTCCCATTATCAATGCAGTCAGAGTCACATAATGAAATGGGGTCAGAACCTCTTCCCATAAATAAATTGGACAGAGTCCTACAAGAGTTTAGGTTAACTTCCTGGTCTCATACATATCATATATTAATACAAAAATATTTACCTAATGTATTACAATGATATATAATTCTAGACCCAACTATCACATATTTAAAAACATACATATGTGTGTCACATGAAGATAAAAAAATTTATAATTTCATCATACCTTAACTACCCTTTGAACAAATTAATGGTCTTCCACAAAAATATACCCAATGCATAATTATAGCCCATTCAGAAAAAGAAGGTTGATGGTGTTATTATAGAAAATACTTAGTGATGCATATGAAATATCAAATGATATTGAAATATAAAAAAATTCTATTTCTAAAAGAATTATAATAATGGAATCAATAATAAGAATTAATTTCCTTTACACTTAGATAATATTTATTTTAAAATGAAATAATTTATAATACAACTATTTTAAAATATATTGAAAATTTAAATAAAATTTGTTATAAAAGATAATGAAAAAAATAAAGCTTCATAAAGGAAACCAGTGAAAATTTAGGGAGAAATAGATCATTTGAAAAATATTAAGAATGTATTTCCTTTCATTTTTTATAATGAAAAAGATGTCTATAGAAAAATACTCATGCTGAAAAATATTAAAAAGTGATTCATTTCACTATTTTGAAAATAAATTATAAATAAATTTAAAATTAACTTAAGAAAAATAATAATTATATAAAAATAAAAGCATTAAATACTATAGATAATATTGTTATGGTGTAGAAATATTACCAACTAGAAAGATGAGATACAGTCTGCTCCACTTATAGGAAACCTTTTAGTTGAGATTTTTGCAAAAGTTATTTTAACTAGCTAGAAGACATATAAACCATATAATAGAACAGAGGAGAAGAAATTTTATTTTTTAAAATATAATGAACATAAAACTTCTCCTAACATAAATTTATTCATAAACAATATCAATTTCAATGTATGATTGGAAAATATAACCTTACCTCATACATATTCAAGGTCAACCATATCTTAAAACCAAGTATAATAAATTCAAAATTATTGTTCAATAGTATAAATAAAATATTCATTTCTATTTTACATAATAATATTAAATTATAAATAATTATTAGAAATATCATAATTGTTTATAGTAAGAATTAATAATTTGATGTTATGTTTTTCTAGGAATGATTTAGTTTGATGATTTTGGTACCTAAACCATGATCACGAGTTTATTATCTACATAATTTAAATAAACATTTAATATATTTTTTCTGATATAGTTCTATAGTTCCTTTTTTATTCAATTGATAATATGGTTATCATTTGTAAGAAACACTTAAAAATATCACATTCACTGATTATTGAATTAAAAATGTATTTTAATTTATTAATTAATATACAGTGGAAAATTAAAATTCATGAATTATGAAAAAAATCATAAAATATTCATTATTACAACATATTATCATTATTTATGTTTTTATTTTCATTCCTGGTGTAAAAATTATAACTGTAACATTTTGGCCTTTTGTAGAGGAATAGACTCTTATGTTGTTGTTCCAAATCTATCGTTTTATGATAATAATGTACATCAAAGGAAAAGCGTAGTTTGGGAGAGTCCAAGGCTCATTCTGATATCAGAGATCATAAATTTTAGGTGGAAGAATAAGCTGCATCAGTAGTGCATGGTTAGTGATAATCGTGCGACTCAATCGTGTAGAGAACTTAGTGCACAACAAAGGGTTTCACAATTTCTCTGTAATCATGAGAGCCATTCAACACATGCATGCAGGTGCTCCAGAATTTTTTATAGATATATTTTTCACAGGCTATGCACTATTAGGAAAACTAAGTGCCTATCCTATGTGAGGGGGGTTCCTTAGGTGGAGGCTTTCACATGGTTGGTGCATGGTTTTACTAACCGTGCGACCAAACCATGCGACCTCTCATTTCAAGGTGAATTTATGGTTTCACCCATAAATTATTTTAAACCCATTTCTACTCTTTTCTTCTTCTCTAGTGGATAGACCCTCCATTTATCTTATGTGATCTCTACCTCATCCTTTATTATGCTAGGTGATAACTCCTACATCCAATCTCCAATTTCATCACCTTTGGTCACATTGGACCCACAATGGTAATTTACCTAATCATATATATTCATTTCATATTTTATCTTCCCATCTATTGAACTATTTTGGTGTGAGATCATATTCCCTATTTTCATGGAATTGATATATTCTTTTTAATTTCTCCCATTGTAGGTTGATTTAAGAGAAAAAACTAGATGAGGAGAGTGCAACGAGGATAAGGTAGGTGGTCTAGCTAATTTACATAAAGTTTCATTTCATTTATATCATGAACTATTGTTCTTCATGATGGAATCCTCATGTATCACCTCCATAATACGAATTAAATTAATTTAAATGTCTTTACATTATTATTTTGGTACTAGATAGAAAATAATCAACAACTTGGTTGATTTCCTTGACCCGATCCACCCCTATAGGTACACCCTTCCTTAAAAGCCTAATTTCCCCTTTGCCTAATTTTTTTAAATCACTATTGGAGGTGTTTTTACCCTTGTAATAAATATTTTGGAATGTGAAATGATCCAAGTAGTTGATTGGAAATGTGTTTGGCCATATTATTTTTTCCATAAGTAAATTACATGAATTAAATGAATTCTACAACTTGGATAAAGAGTTATGAATTTCTTGTTATTAAGTTATATGACCTTTTATAGCTAAACATAACTTCTAACCAATCCTAGGTTGATACAAGGGTTCCATTTATGGATCACCTTGTATGGGCTTATCGTGTTTTAAAACTAGACTTGTTAATGAATGGTAAATAATTTGGGAGTGATACTTGGTATTCCATGGATGATCTCACAATGTGGTTTCTCTGCCACCTTATGAGTGATACCGGTTCCCTAGGCGAGTCACCATGGCTAGACTTAGTGGAAAGATGGTTATACCATTCCATAAGCGATACTCAGTCCCCTATGTTATATTACAGAAATGGGATCAAAGGTATTTATCTTCACACCAAGTCGAGAGTGATACTTGAGATTCCATTTATAGACCACCTTAGAGAGAATATAACATTGTTGAATATCTTATTGCGCTCCTGGTGTGATACATGGGTTCGTTGATATGGTTCACCTTGGATGGTCCTAAGATGCTACTTATTTACATTCAAGAGATGCTTTCTATACAATTCATAGAAAGCAAACTAATTAAATCAAAGGATGTGTCCAACAAACCAAATCACATGATTTGGATCATTCCAACCTTGATACCTTATTTATGATGACACATTTATTACTCCACATCATATCTGTACAGGTTATCATTTATTTAGAGGTATCTAACATATTCCAAAGCAGGTAGTGTCATTTAGGATGAAGTCCTCTACTGCGCCCCAGAACGCGCGCCAGGGGATTTTCAAATTTTTTCATCCGTTGGCCCCTCGGCGACCCTTCCGGTGGTGCTTCCGGCTTCCGGCCCGAGCGATGCCCCTCCCGGCGTGGGTCCGTCGTCCTCGCGGGGTTCCCTGGCTCCTGTCCCCAAGAGTTGCGGACCGGCTCTGTCTTTCAAAGACGCTCTATGCGGCCTTTCCAGCGGCCCGCCTAAGGCTTCCTTTCCGGAGATAGGGCCGATTTCCGCTCTGGTGGCACGGGATGGCTCTAGGATTTCGATGGAGGTTTGTGCTTCGGCCTTTGATGATGCTTCGGCAGGTTTAAAGTGGATGCTGGTAGCTCGCTTCGGCTCAGTGCTCCTGCCCCTTCTGGCCTTCAAGCGGTTTGTAGACTCTTGGGGTATCCTTGTTCCGGCTCACATATCCACCATTTGCAGAAATTCCTTCTGCCTGGTTTTCTCGTCGGAAGCGAACTTCCTCCGCGCTTGGTGTAAATCCCCCCACTTCTGGGTTCGCTGGCGGTTCAGTTTGGCCCGATGGTCCATGGAGGTTCACAAAGGGAAAGAGAGCCCACATGCGGCGGTCTGGATCATCCTCCCGGGCCTGCCGCTCCCCTTCCAGAATAGCGTCTTTATCAAGGCTATCGGAGAATCCCTGGGTGGATTTCTTTGTGCGGATGATCGAACTATCTTGGGCGAGGAGACTTCTATGGTTCGGCTTTGTTTAGATTTGGATCTATCGCTTCCCATCCCGAAGAAGTTATCCCGGAAGGTGAAGGACTCGTTTATTTGGGAGCAAGACGTAGTCTACCCAGTGTGGCTAGGGGGAAGCTCCTTAATGCTCGATCCCATCAGATATCTCCTGTATCAGCTAATCAGTGCCCAGCCCAAGGATGTGTACAAGATTTAAGTTGAAGCAAATACAAATTAAAAAGAGTTCCTTCTCATGCTGCAACGTGACCAACAAGCCTGGGGCCAATACCGGGATCGACTCTTCTCAATGATACCCATCCTAATTTGGAATGCTCGTGGCATCGGTGCACGGGTTAAGTCGGACTTCATCACTTCGGAATCCAGAAAGTATAAGGCCCAGAATGTTTCCATCCTTGAACACAAACCGAAGCCAGGGAAAATCCAGGAGTTCACCCGAAGGATGAGGATGCATGGATCATTGCATGCTAACCCCATCAACCAGCACATATGGGTTTTTTGGTGCAGGGGATCAATACATCACGGCTAAAGTCACTAATGGTACCAGCACTTTTATGGTGTCATTTTTTTATGGCAGTTGTGGCATGCAGAGGAGGGAGGCTCTGTGGCAAGAGCTCAATATGTTCGATCTAGGTGATTCGCCCTGAATCATAGGGGGAGACTTCAATGTGGTTTCAAAACCAGCAAAGAAGAAGGAGAGGGGATTTTCCACAGAAGGCCAGCTTGGACTTTGCCTAGTTCATGGATGGAAAAGGCTTATTGGATATGGGTTGCTCTGGTGACCGTTTTACATGGTGCAACTCCCAACGTGGTTCCAGATGATGCTGGAGTCAACTGGACCGCTGCCTAGCCAACATCCACGCCTTATCATCGTTTCCAAATGCCAAGGTTTGTCACTTGGTCCGTGTAATTTCAAATCATTCCCCGCTACTGGTATATTTGTCTCCAGCACAGGCCACACCAGAAATATTCAGGTTTAAGAGTCATTGGAATGGAGATACGGGCTACCAGCAAGTGGTTAAGGAGATATGGGGGGAGTCGTCCCAAGGTCTCACTTGGGTGGCCATTCACAACAAGATGAGGAGGTTGAAACTGAGGCTCCAGCAATGGGACAAAGATCTTATACCGAGGGATCAGAGTATGGATGAGCTAAAAAGGGAGGTGGAGCGATTGGAAGCCAGTTTGGAGGATGATTGGGAAGACTCAGTCTATGCTGAGTTATGTGATAGGAAGAATGGATTGGCTGTTGAGGTCCTGGCCAAGGAGCGATGGGCTAGGGAAAGAGAAAAAATTAAATGGCTTCGTGAAGGTGACAAAAACACTGCTTACTTCCATGCTTGCATAAAGGAGAAGAGTCGGCCTATTAAACCAAATATTGTCCTGGAAGATGGTTCATTCACCGACGATGGTGAGGTTGTAGGGGAGATGGCGCACAAGTTTTTCAAAGATCATCTGGCTGAAGCCAGTTTGACCATGCCTAACGAATATCCAGGAGGGGGGTGTGGAATTTTGGGGAGAGGTTCCTACTCTTGTCGAGGCCAGTGACAATGAAGCATTGGTAGGGATACCTGTAGAGGAAGAGGTTTTTAACGCCATGATGCGACTCAATTCAGAGAGCGCTACGGGACCCGATGGCTTTCCAGGCTCATTTTATTGGGGCTCCTGGGAAGTAGTTAAGTGGGATATCATCACTGTAATTCAAGATTTCCTTCGAGGAGGGAGCCTACCGAGGGTGGCTTGTGCTACGTCCTTAGTGATCATACTGAAGATCAATGACCCCTCCTCCCTTCTCCTTTATAGACCAGTGAGTTTGTGTAATTTCCCCTATATGCTCTTGGCGAGCATTCTTAATACTAGGCTGGCTGATCATTTGCCCAGATGGATTTCTTTCGAACAACATGGCTTTGTTAGAGGCCGCTCCAATTCAAGGGGCTATTGCGTTATCTCTGGAGATGTTGAGGGATATTAACTTCAAAACTCATAGTTCCAGCATGGAAATCAAGCTAGATATGAATAAGGTGTATGACCGAGTGGAATAAGGATTCATTAACAGGGCACTTGCATACATGGGATTCTCTGCATGGGCATGCAACCTCCTTTTTCGCTGCTATAGTTCCTCTTGGCTCGCAGTTTCCTTCATGGGGAGAAATTGGGGATTGTTTAAGTCGACTTGTGGCCTTCGTCAAGGGGATCCCTTATCTCCAAGCATCTTCATTTTGGTTCAGGATATTCTCAGTCGAATGATTAACAGAGGTATTGACATAGGTGCCATCCATCCATATCGAAAAAAACTGAACCTCCCAACAGCTTCCCAGCTGATGTTCGCAGATGACACAATAATCTTCATGAATGATGATAAGAGATCGATGCAGGGTATCAATAAGATACTTGATGATTATTGTCCCTGGAGCGGACAGATTATTAACAAAGACAAGAGTTTCTTCTATTTATCGAACAAATTTGATTCTAGGAGGAATGCAAGTTTGAGCAACATGTTGGGTATGAAGCGGGGGTCCTTTCCTATAGAATACCTTCGAACTCCCATATCCCCTGGAAGGACAAGAATTCGGGACATTGATCAGATGGTGAACAAGATTGCGGGACGTGTGCTCAACTGGAAAAATAACTTCCTATCATTCAGGGGCTGGATTTCTTTGGTCAATAGCATCCTTTCAGCGATCCCTACTCACGCCTTGGCTTCCACTAACATCCCAAAAGGGGTTATTAAATCCATTGATAAAATATTTTCTGGCTTTATTTGGGATGCGCTGGCAGAAGGGAGAAGACGATGGGTGTCTTGGGAAAGAATGGCGAGACCAATTCAGGCAGGAGGAATTAATGTGAGAAGTCTAGAGGTCCCCATTAAATGTATGCATGCAAAATTGGGGTGGGAGGTGATTGAAGAATGATATTTGTGGGGAAAGATCATGGCTCATTGTCTGAATGGGTTGGAGCATCAAGATGACATGCATGCCTCTAATCATTGGGACTCTATCTTCAGCGTTCTCCCTACTCTTTGACAAAATTCAAAATGGATCATAGGAGAGGGGAACATCCTATTCTGGAAACATAACTGGGCGGGTGATGTGATTGGATACCCTGGTTTCCCGATTCCCACCATCTCATTTAATGAGGAAAGCCTACACCCAGGCTTCATCAGGTTAGTCTTGGACAAAAAACAACAAGAAATTTTTGACCTCATTAGCACCAACTCGGAGGCAGATAGATGCATATTTACTCTATCAACATCGGGGAGTTTCAACTCAAGGGACATTGGTCAGATTTCTTATTCCCAGGATCAAGGCGACAGATGGGCTGTTGCGGTGTGGTGAAATCAAATACCTACTAAGTTCAACTTCCTTTCTTGGAGGATTAGGAACAAAGCAATCTCTTTGGACAGGAACATCAAACGGCTGGGCATCAACATGTCGTCTTGTTGTCAATGTTGCAGGAGGAAATGTGAGGAGAGCACAAATCATATTTTCTTTGAAGGCGATTGGGATTAGGAAGTATGAAGATTCTTTGGGGAGAACACCGCGTACCTTTCATGGGATCCCCATGTTTCTTCTTTCTTGGAGCGATGGTTCGAGGGGTCTGAAACTTCAGGTACAGAACGATCGACAATATTGTTAAATTTCAATGCAGGTTGCTGGGTGCTCTGCAAGAAAGGAATCAGGCGAGATACGAGGGGCTATCTTCGACCGGAATATCCATAATTGTGAGAAAGTGGAACATACTGGCTGATTGGGTGCCCCTCATAAACAACTGGAAGGATGCCCCTTCGCTTCAGATGATTCAAGTTCCCTCCGGGACAACTCACCCTCGGGTCAGGTCTCTTGGTAACTGGCTGCGATGGCTTCCTCCAACAGATGGGATCAAGCTAAATACGGATGGTTCCTGTATTTCGAGTGTTATTCGCAATGAAGGAGTGGTGAGAGACCATAGAGGAAGTGTAATGTTGGCATTCTTGGCTCACTATGGCAGTGGAAATTCCCTCTAACCAGAGGCCAAGGCAGTTCTGTCTGGGATTACCCTATGCATGCAACAAAATATAAGGCTATCTCAGGTGGAAACAGATTCTAAGATCATCCATGACTCCTTGAAGGGAAAAACCCCCATCCCATGGTCGATCGCCTACACCATCAGGAAGTGCAAAGGTCTCTTAGCTAGCTCCACTGTGGTCACTCACACCTAGAGGGAGGGGAACAAAGTAGCTGATCACCTTGCTTCCCAAGCTGATCAAAATCTCAAAGTTACCTGTCTTCCGAATATTCTTTCCTTTAAACCCGAGAGGGTTAACTTGATTCGGGGGGACTCCCTTGGCCTGAATTATTACAGACCTCCTTAGGTTTGAATGCCTTGTAGGGATTTTTTTCCTCTATAAAATAAAAATAATAATAATATTGATGATGATGAGTGCAATTTAGGTATCCATGAGAAACCCAAAATGACTTGTTTTATTTATTTATTGCTTTACATTTATTATGTATCGTCACACTACTCATTTTATATTCATAGAATGGATTGATCTAGAAAAAGTTGGTGGTGTCCTACTAATTATATCTCACACCTTTCTCAGGCCACCCATAGTACCTAGATAGACTTCATGATTGTAGGTTTAGATAAAAGGAAGTGTCTAGTATCTGATGCTTGATTATCAGTACTGGGATGTATTACAAGAGATGAGGACCAAGCCTATGCTTATGATTCTTGTAGTGGATTTTTTTTATTTTTTTTATTTTTGTATAGCACGTGGTATATGACTATTTCCCATGTATCCTATATAACCCATTTTTATAGCTACGTGATATAATCATTATCATTATTTTGCATCTATTATTTACTAAACCTCAACCTATTTATTTTTCTTTGATGATATATTAATACTAATTATCATTTATTTATTATTTATCATTGGTCTACACTTTAAATTGTTATGGAATAGTCTCCCCAAAGACACACCCTGGGCCCTTGCTTCTAGTTGGAAGCCTCTGACATATAGGTAGGCGCACTTCAGTTCATGTGTCAAACCACCTTGAGGCACCGTTTAGTGGATTTCAGGGTGGGATGCTACACAATGGTATTAGAGGTTTCATTTTCCTTTTGTATTATTATTTGGGTATTAAACAAGATGTTTGGTTTTATTTGGATTGTTTATGAGTCTGTGCCTGGGAATAACTAACCCACATATAGGGGAAACCCAAATTACTTAGGATTGGTTATTGTTGTTGTAGGTTTGTCCCTATTACAGTTGTACCTATTTCACTATTGGGTGAAATGTATGTTTTGTGATGTTATTAATATTGATATTATTATTGTTAGGTATTTATTTCCTTTGCCTGGTATGGAAAGGGGGCATCGTTTCATGCAATATTATAGGCACTTAAGACATATATTCCATTAATATTTCCAAGCCATGTTTACTTTACAAGTGTATTTCTTGTATTTCATGTGATTATTGTGAGTGACTTGATTGTTTTATATTGAAATGTTCCAATGTTTCATGTAGGGATAATAAAAATTGGATTAATAAAAGTTCCTACATCAATCTAAATGGTGTTTCACCCATAGATTAAAGATAAAATATTAAATAACAAATTATTCCACGATGAAGCCAGGAACCATTGGTTCAATGGGAAGAAATATTATTTTATTTGATTATTGAATGCCCATTTTATTTTATGAATCATCTATATCTATAAATTGGGAATTTTAGTTTATTTAATCAAATTAATATACATGACATGTTACGCCCTGATATTGAATGTAAAGGTTAGGTCATAGTTAATTGATGTGCCAATTGCAATTTATAAAGATTATGAGAATTTATAAGTTTGGAATGGTGAAAATTTAAATTTAATTGAGATAACTATATCAATATAAATAATGATGAACATAAATAAATTTTAATTTTTAAAAATAAACAGTTAAAAAAAAATGGGGATGCCAATTTTCAAGTAAAGGGTGTTTTACTCTAAACCTTGAAATCAAAACTCCATATCATGGGAACTCTCATATGTTGTATAAGACCTTGACCTTGACCCGACCATTGTAGTGGACTTTAGGCTATGTATCCTGAGAGTTCTGTGATCTTCTATATCACATAGAACTAACTTTATGAGTAGGAATAGAGGCGTGACTCATTTATAGGAAGGATATGTACTTATCTTTTTTTTTTCATTGTTTCTTTTCTTATTCTATAAATTATTATCTAAGGAATTCACTTGGAAATTATTGAGATATGCTCCCACAAAATCCTCAATTTATATTCCACGAGGGTGGTGATGACCATGATCTAGAGGTGGTGGGCCTTGACCTCTAGTATCACCTCTTATAATGGCTTATTAGGAACCTCCTATTGATATTCCACTGGATGTTGATTCTCATTTCAGAGATATATTTTTATGATTCATATATTATGTATAGGGAGATCCATAACAAGACCCCACCATTGCAGATTTGATGTAGGAATCCCAACAACACCATCCACCAAACTTTTTTGGGCATTATAATAACTAGGATACTAATTCATGGAAGGAGGCCATTTTATCTATCATTGAACATTTAGAGATTCTTCTAGAGATGATGGTCCATCTCTCTACCTATATGATTCATGATTATGCTAAATACTAGTGGGATATTATCACCTAGGATAGACGTCATTATGGTATGGTATTTGTAGGATTTTAAATATCCTTTTATGATTAATTTTCCTACAAAAAATGAGGTAAGACCATATCTTGAATTTTAGGCACCTACATTAAGGTTCCATATATGTGATATAATATTTATCTTGTTTTTATGAGATTTATCATTTCATGCTGACACTGATTAATGATTAGCTGATGACTGCAAGGCATTTGAAGACCGTCTTGCATACGCCATTAAATTTTTAGTGAACATATTCTGGCTGGACAACATTTTAGAGATAGTGAATGAGGCCCTAATTATAGAGAGAATCTTTAGGGAAGGTAAAAATGCGATCTTGGGAAACTCGACTTCAAGATAGAGAGATAGTTTGGATAGAGATAGGAAACATCATTTTGATGGTATACGTAAGGGAATCTCTATACAAATGACATGCACTGATAGCTATGTGGTGTTCCACAAGTGTGATAGGGAGGGAATAAGAAAAACCAATGTATGAGTAACTTGACCGAGTACCGAGTTTGTGGTAGGATGGGTCACCTTTAGAGTTTTTTTTGAAAATTCCCTCCTATACCCATCAAGAAGGGTTCTGTATGGACACAAAATTTAGGAACTTGATCGGCATATCCACATTATTCTAGGAGATAGTCTATTACTAGAAGATTAGGACAAGGAGGTAGATGTGGTCGAGGTATTCATACATCTGAGGTTCAATTCTAGTAGTACGGACTTTCCTAGGTTAGTCAGGTTGCATCTTAGGGTCGTGGTTTAGGCTATATTTATGCATCATAGACTACACCTGAGGAGAAGAGTCTATGGAATTCTACAGTTTGATATACTATTCTAGTAGCCTCCAATTTAGTTTATTCCCTATCTGATACAAGTGCATCAAACTCTTTTATATATGCAGAAGTTATGGAATGTTTGGTCTTATAGGTTAAGTACACATGAAGTGTTATGAATCTTAAAAAACTGTTAGGGGGTTGATCATGGAGTATACCCCTTTGAAAGGAGTCCCCCCTTGATATAGTTGGATACCATTTCCTGTGGAATTTCATTTTACTTAAGATGATAGGTTCCGATGTCATTCTCATAATGGACTAGATGGTGCCTTATTATTACCATGTTGATTTCTATCATTATAGGGTGTCATTTAAATCACATAAGGGTAGAACATATATTCATAAGGGTGAATGGGATATCCATGTGATTTGATATTGACCTAAATATCATTAATCAGGCAAGGTGAAGACCCAAATGGCTAGTCTATTTATAACCAATCAGGGAATGCATCATATGTAATTCTCTCTTGTTTTAGATCACTTCAGGGACATCTTCCATGATGATTTCTATGGATTTACTCTTGTAAAAGAGGTGGAAATTACTATTGATCTAGTTTCAAGAGAAACACAAGTTTCCATTTCCCCTTATAGGATGGAACATAAAGAACTCCAAGAAATCAAAAATAAATTGGGAGACATTGAAGAGAAGGGTTTTATACAACTCGAAACATCACCTTGGGGTTCAGAAATCCTTTTGTCTATAAAGGAATACAATACCCTCATGTTGTGTGTGGATTATCGACAGTTTAACCCGCTTAAAATAAATAACTGGTATCCACTACCTCATATGGGTGACCTCTACCACTATCTCCAATGAGGGATTGTTCTACCTAATATTGATTTGAGGTTGGGATATCATTTGGTGTGTGTGATACCATAAAGCATTCTGTGTACATCATTTCAAAATAGATAAGGCATGTAAGAATATCTAGGTATACCATTAGTTCTTACAAATTCGCCTAATCATTTCATAGTCATGATCAATTAGAGTTTCCACCCGTACTTGGATTAATTTTTGGTAGTATTCATAGATGAAATATTGATGTATTATCACATTATAAACAACCATGAAGACCATCATGATATCGTGTTGAATACACTAATGGAGCAACATATATATACTAAAACCCTAAAATTCCACATTTAGATCAATAAGGTTCTCTTATTAGGTCGTATCATTTCACAGGTAGGTGTATTTATTGACCTAGGGAAGGAAATCATAGTGGTTTCCTGGGAGTATCCCAAGAATTTCTTTGATATAAAATGATTATTAGGGATAGATGACTATTACAGGTGATTAATTCTAAATTTCTAATTCCTAGAAGTTATTTTTATGGTATTGACTAAGGTGAGTGTAAAATTCGTATGGTCAGAAGTTTGTGTGATGTTCTTTCAGGAATTAAAAGGGAGACCAACTACAGTGGTGATCCTGATTCATCCAAAGTCGGGAAGAAGCTATACTATTTACTATGAAGCTTCAGGGGTTATTATAGGAGAATTTATGATACATGGAGATCATGTTGTAGCATACAAGTATCACTAGATTAGACCTCATGAGAAGAATTACCATACACCCAAAATCAAGTTAGAAGTCATGTTTCATTATTTACGTTGTTGGAGGCATTTTCTATTGTGGGAATGTTTTTTGGATTACACAGATTATAAAGGACTCAAATAAATTTGCATACAACATGATTTTTTTTATTAAGAACATGTGGGTATAATACTTATGGTCATTAGACATTGAACTTTCTTATTAACTCATAAATGGAAATCCATTAGCTAATTCAATGAGCCAGAAGACTCATACATAGGCCTTCCTGGAGGCCAGTAGTGATCGGAAGTTGATGTATATATTTTCTAAGATGCACCTGAAGGTTTAGGAATATCACAAATATCCTATTATAGTAGCTCTATTTGTGACATACTCCTTTATGGAATATTATAGGATGAGAAAAATTTCATATCCGAAGGAACTCAATGTCTCAGGTGAGAACCCAAATCCTGGTTGGGTTATTGATGATAATGAGATCCTTCACTTCCATGGACATATTTGGGTTCTTTAAGACATATGGTAAGAACTAATATGAAAATCTCATGGATATATTTGGAATGTTCACCATATACTTACCAAGATATATTGAGATATACGTCACCATTACTGGTGTCCAGGTATGAAGAGACAGATTATGGGATTCAGGAGTTGTTCCATCTGTTAGTAGATTAAGGCAGAGCGCTAGCGACTTTTGGACTTCTACAACCTATAACCATTACTAAATGGAAAATGAATTATGTCACTATGGATTTTATTATAGGATTTCAAGGTTCCCCTTGAGTTAGTGATGTGGTATGGGTGATCATCAGTAGGATGAAGAGGGTCACACACTTCCTACCGATCCAAGAGACCTTCTCAGATGATGAGTTTGGGGGGATTTTTATTTGTGAAATTATGCACCTTCATGGTGTTCCCCAATCTATTGTATTAGACCAAGACACATGGTTTTCATAATGGTTATGGAAGGGTCTACTAAAAGAACTGGGTTCACATGTTCTCTTTAGTACAATGTATCACCCTCAGACCGACAGGTAGTCTGAGTAGATGATACAAGTGTTAGAGTAAATACTCTGGGCGAGTGTGCTTGATTTCAAAGGCTCATGGGAGAAACATATACCTATTTTATGGTTTTCATACAATAATAGTGTTCATGAAATTATTTATATGGGCCATTATGAGGCCCTTTAGGGTAGTCTATGCCATTCACCTATATACTGGTTAGTGGCAGATGAGGTAGCATTATCAGGTCCTTGTCTTATTCAGGAGACTTTAATGTAAGTAAAACTAATTTATGAATGTATGGTTATAGAGCAGCCTGAGTAGAATTATTATACTAATATTCACCATCGCCCTCTAGAGTTTGTGGTAAGACATTAGGTATTTCTACTAGTTTCACCTAATATGGGCCATAGATGGATATAAAGATAGGGAAATCCATTGCCTCATTATATCAGACCTTACCAGATCGTAGAGATAGTCAATCTAATAACCTATCAGTTGTAGTTACATAAGAGGTATCAATAAATTCATGATGCCTCCCACATATCAAATTTTTTTGGTATCATTATACCCCATCTCATTTGTTTGATCTTTAGGATATAGAGTTAGATGTGGATGCATCCTTTGAGGAGCATCTGATGTGTATCATTGATCAGAGCATGAAGGTTCTCCGAGGAAGATGAGTTACACTTGTCCATGTGGTATGTAATCATAGTTGTGTATAGGCTGACGCTAGGGAGAGATAGGTTGATCTACCTACTCAGTGGATGAAACTCTTCTCATATGACACTTTACCACCCTCAGAAAGGAAAATTGGGGATGCGTTGTTTTAAGGAGGATAAGTTATAAAATCACGACCATTTGGAGTGGTATAAAAACTTATGTTACTATTTAAACCCACAAATTTTATGCTAATAATATAAATTAAATGATAAGTGTAGTTCAAGGGAGTCTGGGCTTGTCTGGGGTTTGGATCTAGGAATTTGATAAGGCAGATTGAGCTGCATAATTAGCACATGGTTAAGGCTAACCATGTCACTCAATCATGTGGGTAACTTAGTTCACAGTAAAGAGGATACGTAATTTTTATGAATTCATGTGATCCATAACACATGAACATGCATGTGTTGCAGAATTTTTGAAAAATCCATTTCTCAATTCCTACACATGGTTATGAAAACTGTGCACTTAGCCCGTGCGAGGGAGTTCTTTGGACCGTGGATACTGCATGGTTTTCTAACTATGTGGAAAGAATTCACAACCTCACATTTAAGGGAGAATATATAGTTTCATCACTAATTTTTTAAACTATTTATCATATTTTCAATATTCTCCCACAAAAAACCCATCCATTTCTATTCTATGAGCTCTCCATCTTCCTTCATTAGGCTTCATGATAACTACATTTTCTGATCTTCTATTTCATCATCGTAGATCATGTTTTATATGAAATGGAAATCTAACTAACCCTATTTCTTCATCAATTAGTTTATATTCCCATATATTGTTCTATTTTTGTATGAGATCACATACCCTATTTTAATGGAAATGACCCCTTTTTCTGATTTCTCCCATTCTAGCTCGATTCATGGGATGAAACTGTATAATTAGAGTGCTATAGGGATAAGTTATGTTCTATATATCTTTCCCCTAAAGTATTATTGAATTTATATCATGCACCATTGTGACACTCACATGACTCCTATAGTGTATCCTCTATAATTAAAATTAAATTAAATTAAGTGTATTTCCATTCTTAGTTTGGTTCTAGCTAGCAGAAAATAAACACCTTACTCAATTTCCTTAACGTGAGTCACCTCTATGGGTGTTAGGCCATATGATTTTTTTTCTATAGTTAAATTACATGAATTATATGAATACATCAACTTAGATAAAGTGTTTTGAATAACTTTCTTATTAAATTATAGGATTTGTTGATAGATTAACCCAACTTAATACCGAGATGAGGGTGATATAAGGGTTACATTTATGGATTTCCATGGATAGGCTCATCATGATTTATAATTAGACTTGTAATGAACAGTAAATACAATGGGAGTAATACTTAGTATTCAATGGATGGGCACAACATGTGGTTTTTGTACCTCATTATGAGTGATAATGGTTCCATAGGGGAGTCAATATGGACATGATTGGTTGAAATATGGTTATACCATTCCATGAGTGATTCTTGGTCCCATAAGTGAGATATTAGGGTCTAGTTCAAAGGTCTTTTTATTCACACCATTCCACAAGTGATACTTAGGATTCCATTTATGTACCGCCTTGGATGGACTCTTATGGTGTTGAGTATTTTACTGCACTCCTAGAGTGATACTTGGGTTCCTTGATATGGTTCTCCTCATACGGTACCATGATGCTGCTTATTTAAATTGAAGATATTCTTTCTATATAATTCAATGATTTATAATTAATTAAATCAAAGGACACTTCCGCAAAGAAAAATCAAATTATGGGGATCAGTAAAATCCTAATAACTTATTCTTGATGTTCCATCTATTACTCCATATCATATCTATAGTATTTTAACTTTTCTTAGAGACATAAAGCTTTGGCTGAAGTAGGTAGTGTGAGTAGGGTATCCTTGAGGAACACCTACCAATAATATTTATTTATTTATTTCTTTTAAATTTATTATGTACCTTCACACTTCTCATTTTATATTTACAAACTGAATTTACATAGATAGCATTGGTGGGGGCCTACTTAGTATATCTCACACACTACTCAAGTCTCCCTTGGCACCCAAGAAAACTTCTTGATTGTAGGTGTAGATAAAGGGAAGAATATAGCTTCTAATGCTTGATTTTCAATACTAGGATGGTGTGCGAGAGTAGGGGAGCAAGCCTATGCTCGTGATGTGAGTAGTGGAAACTTTTTATCTTTTTTTTTAATTTTTGTATATCCTGTGGTATATGATCGTTTCCTTTGTATCCCATATACCTCATTTTTTATAGCTACATGACATATCTATCATCATCATTTTGTATCTATTATTTATTAATATTCTTCTTTTCTATTTATCTTTGATGATTTACTATTACGTCTTCCATTTTATTTATTATTTATCACTACGATACACTCCGAATCATGAGGGCATAGTCTCCCCCTAGACATAGACTAGGCCCTCACTACTAGTTGGTTACCTCTCATGTTCGAGGAGGCATGCTTGAGGTCATGCGGCTAACCACCTTAGGGCACCACTTAGTGTCTTCTAGTGCACGATGATATAATAACATCAGTCATGTATGTGGTAAAACCAACCAAAACAAGAACATGTTATAATTACTAAATTAGTTATAAAATGTTGTTTTAAATTAATAATATATAATTTTTAGAATATCTATGATTTAAAAAACAAGCTATTAAATTGATAATTAGATACAAGAAGGGATGGAGGTAGAATATAAAAAGGGATTATTAAGTAGAGGATGACACTTTTGTTGAAGACTTTAATTTTTCATTAGAGGGCCTATTAGAAATAAATGATTTGAAAATTATTATTCTTGTGAATGATTCCCAATCATTGGAGATTCTTGTTCATAGATAATTTTTTTATAATTCAATATGAAACATAAATAATGTTGTATTTTGAATAGGTAAGATGAGGAGCACATTTATAGGCGATCTTGAGTTGTATTTATGATTATATTCATTCTTCAAGGAGTAAGATTTTAATTTTACATTGAAAGGGAATCCAAAGTACATAAATGAGTAATATATGACACGTGGAGGTAGATATTTCTATGATACACTCATTTATTGATAATATATTACAATATTTAAGGTCTTTACAACTTAATTTAACTATTTTACCTCTTTTTCTCAGTTACCATGGTGGCTAAATTTTAACATGGTATCTTATTAGTACCACTAAAAATGATGTCCAACCCTTAACTAACTACAAAATAATGTTTTCTTTTTTCATTTAATATAATTCAAGTTTTAGTTATTATGAATATAGCATTTAAATGAACTATAATTTATTTAGATAATTATTTTTAGAGAAAATGACTTTATGCATTAATTGTTATTTATCACATTTCATATCAATTACTAATTAAATGAGTACTAATTCATTAAATTAAAAAAATAAAAACTTAAATATTATTATAATCAACATTTCATTGTTTTCAATTTAAATTGTTAACATAAAAATACGCCACACATTAAAAACCAATTATTTTAAAAATATCTATTTATAAAATTTAATTATATTAATAAAATCCTATTATAATTAGTTATTAAACTTTTTAAAATTAATTTATATCAATCTAATTTAATTATATTTTTTTGAATTTTATAAAAACATAAAATTATTCATTTAAAATAATAATAATAGAAAGAATACATATTTTTTAACAATGTATAATATTTTCATTACAGAATTATTTTTTATATGTGAAATATAATATTATTAGTTACTTACTAAAAACAGAACAACTTCAATATTTCTATTTGATATAATTACATCCAGTGAACATATATATCTAATAACCACATACACCATGGAAATATGTTCAATAACCCTAAATATAACAATTATATTACATTCCTATATATAGACGTACATACCTACCAAATATTTATTATTATTATTTAAATATTTTTTATCATGATTTCTATCATATTTTTGACATGGAGTACTATTTTTATAGTTTTTATTAGTGGAATAATCATCAAGGACAATCATGATGATGAAAATTTAAACTTTGTAGTTGTTTTATTTACTTGTGGTTTCATTACTTTAGTTTTTTGAGTAATTGTATTTATTATGTATCTATATATAAATTTCATTTTTTAACATTATATTAGGATGAAATAATGAATTCTTAATTTCCATTTGGTAATACATGATTAAGATGTTATAAAACGAACAATAATTAGTTAAATGGAAATATATACAAAAATCATGAGGAGTTGTATGTTCTTATGTGGTGATAACATTAGGTTATTAGAGAAACAAAAGTAGGGTACCTGTTGGAACCCCAAGAGATGTAGGTCATCTAATAACGATACATGGTACCAGGTTTCATAGACTGGGTATACAATGTAATTGTAATGTTTTAATGACATGGTCATATAGTTATATTCACCCACTAATTTACCCAATAATATTCCCTATTCATATAAAACCACTCTCATTACCCAATTTATAGCCCCTTGGGTGACCTCTAAATTATTCCCATCATGACTAATGGTTCCTACAACACCCACACTTCATGTATTATATGATTTACTGAAGAATACCTTCCTTATCAAGTTACAAGTTTTTTTACCCTCTAAAATATTTATCCTTATTCAGTTTTTAGGGATGTCGGTCTAATATTTAATTAATCTAAATTATGGTTTGTAAATATTTTTTTCTACCAATACTATTCCATTCAATCAATGTAATTTAATTCTCTCAAGTAAATATAAGTGAAAAAACACGATCTATATTCATGATCGACTTCTACATTATGGAAGGTATCTAGATCCTTTAAATCTCTTATTCTAGGTTGTTCTTGGTAAGCCTTGGGTAGAATCTTCTATTCTATTGGAATGGAAGAATTTTGTTTCGTTAATTTTCAATAGGTCGACCACTCTTTTTCTTCATACATTTTAAGGTAGGGATGAAAATTATATAATTCTATATTAATTTATATAAAATAGATGTTTTCAAAATAAGATGAATTTTATTTCACTTTTAAAACTATCTAAAGATAATTTGAGTTGTATAGATATTTAATTATTTTCATGTATTCCATAGTTTATTTTTATGTCATTTTTAACCATTTCAGCATCATTGAATATGTTATTGTTTTTTATTTCAGTTATCATTATTCATGCTTATTTAATTTCAAATCATAGGTGTTTTACTCAACATTAAAATAGGTTAAGTGTATAATATTAAATGTTTTTTTCTTGAAGCAATTCATATTATACATTTTTTGTTTTTTTCTCCAGAGTTATTTATATTTTTAGACACTATTTAAGGACTATTTAACTTAATATAAGTGGTATATTTTTTAACATAATTGTTTATATTGTTATAAATTTTTTGATGTGAGATTGATGAGATAAGAATGGGATGAAAATAATTTTATTTACCTCCTTCCCATTTTCTATAGTTTTGGATAAAAAACTTCTCTAACTATGATATACCCATTCCCTATTCCTAAAGGATGTGATTATTCCATATGAATAGTATATAAATCCACTTATATTGGATGGGACATATGATTTCCTGGCCCCTATACATATAAATTTACTCTATCTAGACACAAAATGTTAAATATAGATATTTATTACCTTGATATTGGGAGTCATTTATTCTATTTACATATTCCTTTATTAGTAGAAATGTAATGTATATTATTTTCTTGTCCTTCAATCTGGACACATATTATTATTGCATGCAAATAATTTTATTATAGGTATGAAGGTGTTGGTTGGTAACCCTATAATACATATACCATACTCATAACTAGGTCATTCCCCTATGTTATATGTGCACATACTTTTATTTATAGTTTGGAAATAGATAAATCAAAAGAGATTGTGGGTTTGTTACAATTAAATTATAGAGTTTTTTTTATACACTTTTCATATATGGTGGAAATATGGAATGCTAGTAATTTTTTTAGACATTAGTGGATGAATAGGATTATAGGTGAGGTATATCATGGTCCAACTCAGTGAGGGTTCACTGCCATGGAGTCACCTATTCTCACCTTAGACCTCTTTTTTCAAAAAAAATCTATGTATATATAGTTTTAGTATATATATATTTTTATTCTGGATGGATTTTAATTTTTTTTGGAATGTTATGTTTAGAAATAAATTCATGATTATTTTTGGATTATTTCATCCCTATATAGTTTGGTAGTTGGTATTCCAAAAGTAGATTACTTCACTTAGGTCAATATGCTCACTTTATTAAGGGCCACATTGTAATTCTTATTATAAATTACAATATTAATTGTATAAAAAATGATATAAAACCATCTCATACATGATCATATATAATTCCATAGATTTTATGAAAGAATTTAAAAATATGAAGGTTCCTTGAGGTGTTTTGATAGTGTAATCTATGCACTATTTATGTAATTCAGTGATGGACATTAAAAATTGGTATTAGAGCCTAGAAAGTACTCATGGTTAGGGAACCTAAAATTTTCTGGGTGATAGGATCACCAAGAATCAAGAAGTAACTCAAAAATATAAATGTACAGTATAATTATTGTGGAATATTGAGTCTTTAGAGGCAATCTAGGAAATAATTTTCTATTTTATTATAATTAATCCCTATTTTTTATTCACCTGAATCATGCCAGGTGTTGATAGGTAAGAAAAATTCATGTATCAAACATGATATGTCCTTTCATGTTTCTTATTACTTTATTATTTATTAGAACCATTAGGTTATCCTTATTGAATTATTCATAATAATAAATTAATTAGTTTCTCATACATAACTTATTATTAACAAATAGGTTAATATGGTTATATGGTTAATTTTAATCATTGATATTAGTCTATATTGATTTATATAGTTAGTGCTATTCCCATATTCTATTTTTACATGAATTTATTTATCTTAGTTGAAATATAAATCATGTCAGATTATTTTAGTTGGATTTTTAAATTGGTTATCTAAAAGAAATGTGTTAGAATAATAGAATTTAAGGGATATAGGAAATGGTGACTAGACCTTATTTTGGTAATGCTATTTTAAATTCAGAGTCACACTCTATGGATAAAACATTTGAGGTTATTATCTACATTTTTGTAGAGAATGATTCCAACATAATCACCACATGTAATATATGAATGGATGATGAGAACACACCCCCATCTTAACCCACAATTGATTGCTAATCTTTAAAGGTCCATATTAAATATTTCTATGCTTTTGGTCAAGCGGTTCACTAAACTTATCTGAAGGCCTTTGATATTATGATGTATTTTCAATTACCATATCATATAACCTCTTAGAGTGATGAAATTACTAAGTATAGAAAGAAGTAGATTTACTTCATTCATCATATATTCTAGATCATATAGACATTAGGTAAACATCAAGTTAGTATAGACACATTTATAATATAAGGGGAATATCATCAATGGTATGATTTCATGCAAAAAACTAATAATTTCTAAACTATTACATAAAATATATTCATGATGTTTTCCCTTTGTATTTTTAGGAAGACACACTATGATGGGTAAAAGAATAAGAGATTATGAAACTTCCTCATGGGTCTGTGTTGATCAATTAATATTTTGTTGAAATCATATTCAATCATTTATTTAATTTATACATGAGTAAAGATGAGTATTGAAGGTGAATAACCTTAAGATGTGTCTATTGGAACCATTATAGAATACAACAATATTGTTTAAATTTATAAAGTTCATAAAGGTTGTGAAGAATATATTACTCACTGATAAATTTTATAATGGTGGTTTAGGAGATGGAATATTTCTACCATGTCAGATAACATATGATTCTACTTATAGGGGTTAGAATTATTATAGGTAGAGACTGGATTGTATATCGTGAATCATGTTTTCTAATGATACTTTAATTTCCATCATCACAAAAAATAGTTCCATTCAAGGAATCAAAAAAATCATAGGGGACTATTTCTGTTGGAATGACCAAAAAATTAACATAGAAAATTTTCTTGTTTTAAATTTCAAATTGATGCAAAGATAGTCGAAGAAACTCCTTGAGTAACAGATTGAATATGAAGCTAGAATCGTTTCCCATGGAATACTTGGGAACCCCTATTTCCTCTAAACGGTTGAGTGTCCACCATTTTTACCATATTTTTACCCAAATTAAAGATCATGTCACAAAATGGAAGACCATGAACCTTTTATTCATAGGTAGGATTTCTTTAGTGAATAGCATTCTTACCTCAATCCCAGTTCATGAACTCTTCTCCATCAAGGTCCTGAAGGGAGTGACTGTTAATATTTATAAAATATGGGTTTACCTTATCTGGTATGCACATTCTTATGGAAAGAGGCATTGGTATTCATGGGAAAGGTTGGATTTACCTATCGAGGAGGGGCTATCAACATGAGGAACATCTTCAGTACACTACATGGAATGCATGAAAATCTCTCCTAGAAAATCATTGAATCAAGATATCTATGTGTAATGTTTATAGAGTCTAAATATAAGGATAATGAGGGGAAATCATTTGTCCACCCCTCCTCATTATGGCTCAAAATTATTCCTCTTATAGTAACCCTTCAACCTTACTCTAGATGGAATATGCAGAGAGGGGAGATCTCTTTTAGGAATCATAACTAGAATGGCTCCAGGCTCAGGTTTCTAAGATACCCCATTACTAATATATTCTTCCATCATGAAAGCAAGCACCTGACATATATTATGGCTATATTGAATAGTATTCAGTGGGATATTTTTGACCATATTGATATCAATGAAGAACTGGGAAAGTGAATTTTCACTACTTCTAATTCAGGTGCATTCTCTATTAAGGATTTCCAAAGGACAATGATGCCCATGGATTAAACTACTGTATGGGGAGGAACCTTATGAAAAACTGAAATCCATGCTATGTATAATTTTCTTATGTGGGGAATTAAAAATAATTCATTATTCATTAATGATAACATAAAAAGGATGGGAATTCATATGACCTCTAGATACGCTTGCTATAGGGATAGTTTGGAGGATACCTTGGAAGGTTTGTCCTTCAAAGTGGACTGGGATTGTGTAAGGTTGTCCTTCTTTGAGAAATTTATGGGAATTTCCTACATAGAGATATCCGATTCTCCTTTTGTTGAAGTTTTGTTTCATAGTGTGGGTAATAAATGCCCTAAATTGAAGGCTGATGCCTTGTTTCTTACTGCAGGTTGTTGGTGCATATGGAATGCTTAAAATATTTCCATACATGAAGATGTTAACTGTACACAAAGATCTACAATCGCAAGGTCCAAGAACATGTTGATTGACATGGTTCAGGTGTGTAAAGAATAAAAAGAAGATCCCACTCTGAGGATTCTTAAGGTTGGTAACCTTATCTATCCTCCCAGTAGAAACAATAGACACATACACTGGGTTAGTTGGTCTCCTCACCCCATGGGACCCAAGCTAAATATAGATGGATCATGTGTCATGGGAATTATGAGGGGTGAATGTGTGATTCATGATTTGGGGGTCTTGGTTATAGCTGGTTCCACTACCCACTATGGAATTGGTCACTCCTAGAAGGATAAATCCTTGGCGATGCTTACCGACCTATGATTTTTTAGGAAGAGAAATATTTCCCTCAGTGTAGTGGAGACTGACTCTATTATCATCCACAACTCACTGATATGAAAGGTGTAATGAACCAAAATTTAATAAATGAAGTGTTCCTTTGTGATTAAATTAAATTTTTTATTATGTAATATGGTTATAGAAAACAAATTCAATTTCTTGGTTATATATTTGGATTTAGAAGTCCATTATGAATATTACTGTTGTTAATATATTCGTTAAACAATGATCATATGATTATTATAAATATATGGATTTAACGAATCCAATTGACTCAGACAAAGGATGTGATGGCCTCAATATGTAGGATTGTACCTTATGAAGCGCATTTATAAAAGGTTCCAAGGGAGATAGAATCATGAAGAATTTCTCTTGACTAAGCCCAAGCTGAGATCCAACAACATAAGCATGAGAAAAACTATTTACGAGAGAATTTCAAGATCATCGAGATCACGACCAAAACCATGTTTGCCGAATGACCCCATAAAAGTATCACCATAACAAATCTTACTCTTAGGAAGTATGATGGTGTAATAAAGGGATACATATCAAGACCATAATAATTTGAATATGTATATTTTATATAATAATGATTTTTTTTCATTTTTATTGTTACTTTATAAATGTTTTTATTCAAATTCAATTAAACACAAAATGTATTTTCATGTAATATTCAAATTAAATTAAGGGATTTATTTTGAATAATTAATTTATTTTTTAAATAAATATTATTTTAATAAATTTTTATTATTAAATAATTTTTATTAGTTATAAATGGCCATAAATGTTTTATGAAGTGAAATGTACTTTTTATAAGGGATTAAAAACTGTTATTATTAAACACTCATCATTTTCAATAAATGTCGAATATTATTTTAAAAGTGAAAATTCACATATCAAAAAAACTATTTAGATAAAATGAATATTATTTTTGGAATCAGAACATTAAACTTATCCAACAGTGATTTTTTAATAATTTTTCAAGACAATTGATTTTTTGGGTAAAAATTAAATATTGTATAAATATAATGTGTGTTTTATGACATCATAATAACCCAAAAATTATGTAATAAATACTATAATTGGTATATTGAGAAAAATATTTGGTTTCCCATTAATATAATTTGATTTTAATATTATTTTATTAATTTTATAATTCCTAAATGAATCCTCCAAAATATATAATATATTTTATGATTTAAATTTCATTTATTTTAAAAAGTGACTCACCTCCACATAAGAAAGGATGTTATTTTAATATTTTTGTTGATTTTCCTAATAAAATAACAAAAACCTATCCACTTTGGCAAAACCCATATCCAAAAACCATTATAATGTTTGTGGTTTAAAATATTTTATTTTGTAGAGTCCAAAACCTAAATATTAATGAAATCCTTCTATTTACATATATAAACCGATACAATATCCCACTTATATTCACTAAAAATCCATGTATAATGAATTTATTCTTCCCTCATCACTCTATAATCCTTACCAGGTTCCCCAAGTCTCTCAAGAATCTCCTTCCAAGCTTTAGGTGCCACACTCTTAAGGCAAGGGATCCTCTCTTTCTCACTTTTATTCAAGAATCTCTTCTATGTTATGCCCTTTTATTTCTAATTATTAATTATGGGTTATGTTTTATAACCTCCCCATATTGAAATTATGATTTATAAATGGCGTGATACCCCTTTCTCTCTCATTAATTCGTCCTATGAACACCCGTTACCATGCTGAAATTCCGTAAGGGTTCTTTCATTTCAATTTTTATCAAAGTTTATTTATCTTGTTATACACTTTTATTTTCAATTAATAATTATGGGGTATGATTTCTCAACTCCCCCTACTTTAATTATTATTTATAAATTATGATATAACTCTTTCTCTCTCATTAATCCCTCCCATGTACACCCGTTTCCATGCTGAAGTTTTGAAGGCATCTATTCATTTCCCTTTTTCTTAAAGCTTATTTATTATCGTATGAATTATTTTTATAATTATAAATATTTGGAAATGTCCTTAAACGTCCCTATTACTTTCCAATTCATATAAAAATTATTATAAACCCATTTCTCTCCCTGAATGTATTTTATGAACTTTTATGTGTCGTCGTTATGCTGCCAAATTTTTATCGTGATTTTCCATGCATGCCAAACCAAATGTGTAGTGAATACCATACTCATTTACTATCAAGGGTGTTAAATTTTACGTACATATACCTTTTTATTATGTAATTAAATGTATTTATTCCACACTTCATGATCATGGAATAAATTATGATGATGAATTAATCCATGTTTTATGATCTATGTGTCACACTTAAGCATGAGAATGAAATGAAAGTGATGGGTGCACCTGAAATTATATAGCGCTCCAATGTACTAGGTAATGTTTAGTATCATGATAAGTCATGTTGGGACAATGGGGTACCTAATTACTTTATGGGACTTTGTCAACCATGAATTCTTGGCTGTTTATCCTTGACATATGTTTATGATGTGGTGTTTTAAGTTGTTGCCACATTTCCCATGTTATGATTATCATGCTATATATCACTTTATTATTCATGTTCCATTATAACCCATTGATATTCCTTTTATAACATGTATTATTATCTTTATGTTATTCCATGTTTATTCTCATACTGTGATTTATGTATCATCCATTTTTTATAAATTTTCCCCTAGGATATCCAAAGTAGTTTTAAGCTCAATCATGTTAAAGAAGTTTTCAATAGAAATTTAATAATTCACATTTAAAGTTGTAATGTAGTGTACCTAATTAACAATGAAACTATGATTTTAGATCTTTTAGTTTGTATTAAGTGTAATTTTATTCAATTAAATCAAGTATTAATTTGTAATAAAAATAAGGGGTTTTATAGTTGGTATCAGAGGAAATGTTTAGTTATTTTTAGGATTAGGATTATAAAGCTCTAGAAAAATCATTAGAGATAAGACTAAGTATAAGAATACATCCCTAAAATTTTAGTGATTATATACTAAGAGTTATATCAAGAAAATAAATCCATATATAGATACTACATGTGGATGTGGTTTTGGAACAAATGTGCCTAGGAGTAAAAAGTCTAATAAGGTGTTCCAAGCCTGACTTTGGGTAACCTGGTACACAACAATGGGATTTAGTATGCACCAGGTTTGAAACTCCCAAGGGATATTCTTTGGTAATTAATAAGCTAATTATGAACCATTATTAATGGATTAAAAGGATGAACACAAGAGTATATGTTAGGAAAGATATCATGGGTAATAAAGATCGAAGACTAGAAATCCATAAGTTAAGGAAATACATGTAAGTTATAAGTTATTCCTTTAATGATATTAAATTACCATTTATGTGTTTAAAATTTAAAGATACTCATGCTTAATTTTCATTTTAGTCTATACAATGGTCATAAGTAAAAGGAATTGAGTAAATAAGAAATGTGAAGAGAAATGTGATGACTTCCCCAATTAGATATACAACCCGATGGGAGTATGAACCACACACTTTATGATGATAATATATTAGCTAAAAAATGTTTTTAATAGAAACCTAGATAATTAGGAGCATCCAAATCCCCCAAAAAGATAAAAAGATGCAATCAAGAGCTTCATGAAGAAATTGCTCCAACTTTCAATGGTTCGTCTGATCCCTTCATCGCTGAAAAATTGATCAAATCCATTAAGAAGATATTCTACATCCATCAATGATCTAAAAAAGTGAAGGTTCTTTTGGTTGTTTATCATATGGAGGGTGAATATGATCAATGGTGTACATTGATCAAAAGTACGAGGCCTGAGGAAGAGATCAAATCGATGGTGTGGATGGATTTCCAGAAAAGAATTGATAAATATTTCCCCGCACCCTCTCACTCAAAATGTAAAGGGATTTCTTTTCCCTCAAGTAGATAACTAAAAAATATATCAGGGTGTACAATGTAAACATCACAAGGCTTGAACGATATGCCTTCATCTTTTTAGTTACACCTAAATTCAAGGTTGACCACTTCTTTGGTGGGATAAAACCTAGCCTACGGAAATCTTTGGAGATCCGTGACTTTGATAGGTGTAAGGAAATTTTCTAATGTACCCTGAACGTTGAAATGGTGATTGTAGAATATCAGTTGTATTATGGGTATATGAAGAAGAAAGTTAAGATCAATTATGGAAGTCCAATAGAGATATCTAACAATGCCAAGAAATTTCAGCATCCCACTTTCCAAAGGTTTTGAAAGAAGCTTCTTGAAAATTTCCTGAAGGGGATGAGAAAATTCTATAGGTGTGGGAAAGAAGGGAACCTAGCCAGTGATTACCAAAAAGAGAAAGACACTACTACGATAAAGGAAAATAATTCTATAGTCAACTTTTGGTGTTTTGTTTATTTCTAATACTACAAGTAACCATGAAATTTTGAAAACCAATGCACTAAGACAAGGGTTTTTAGAGACAACCAATAACCTCCAAGGTAGAAAGGGTGAGAGTTTTCCATCACTATCATCAAAGTGAATCCCAACAATGTAGTGGTGACATGTAGAGTAGTTATTCATTTAAGAGTTGGAAACATACTTTTTGATTCTGGTTCTAAACATTTCTTCATATAAAAAAAGTTTAGTTGAACTATTAAAACACCACAAAAAATCATGGAATTAGAGATGTCAGTGAAAATGATAAATGGGGAAATTATTGCATCCCAAGAATATAACTCCTCCACTATCTATGTTTTTGGGATGAATTTCTCAAAAAAAAACTATTCATAATCCCTTTGGTATAAGTTTATTCAATTCTAGGCACTTATTGGATTTCCCTATATAGAGCCAACATAAATTTCCATGTGAAAAAAATCACTCTCTGTATTAGAAATCATCCTCGGATTCAGTACAAATGCAAGGTGAAATATGAATCTTCTTTATCACCATCATCTCAAGCATATATTTTATTTAACTATGAGCAAGCGTATCTAGATAAAATGATTGAGTCTAAGTAAATAATCATTCTTGAAGACATACCCATTATGAGGGAATACACTGATGTGTTTCACAATGAATTTCCTAGTCTTCCTCCTATTCGAGATGTTGAATTTTTAATGGATCTTATACCTGGGGCGTTACTATTATCCAAGAATCTATAGAGAATGGCTGTTTTGGAACATGAGGAGCTCAAGAAACAATTATAATAGAATGTAGATAAAGGTTTCATATTCCTAATTTCTTCAAAATAGGGTGCACTGATCCTCTTCATAAAAAAGATAGATGGGTCAATGAACCTTTTCATCGATTATCATAAGCTTAAAAAGATCATGATAAAGAACAAGTATTCTATGCCTTATATTTATGCCTTGTTTGATCATCTATGTGGAGAACAAAAATTTTTAATGGTGGATCTGTGGTTGGGATATTACCAAGTTAGGGTGAAGAAGGAGGATATCCCCAAGACACCTTTTCATATAATGTATAGGCATTTTGAATTCATAGTAATGCTTTTTGGACTTTCTAATGCTCAAAAATCATCATAGACATAATGAATAGTGTCTTTTGAGATTACCTTGAAAACTTTGTGGTAGTATTTATAAATGATATTCTAATATACTCCAAAATTATAGAGGTGCATGAGGAGAATTTTAATATTGTGCTAAAGACATTATGAAAGGAGAAGCTCTATTCCAAGTACAAAAAAATATTAGTTTTGGTTGAATGAAGTCTCTATCATGTGGAATATCAGCACAAGAAATTGGATATTTATAGACCCTTCAAAAATAAATGCAATTGAATTATGTTTGAGGCCAACATATGTGATAGATATGAATAGTTTCCTTAGGTTATTTGGGTACTATCGCCGATTCATGATAAATTTATTATGATTATAAAACCATATTACCAATCTAACTTAGTAGGGTGTAAATCTTTATTAGAATGTTGAATGTGAATAGATATTCAAGGAGTTGAAAAGGAGACTTATCACTAAACCTGTGCTCACAATACCCACAATTGGAGAGCTTTTTTGTTATTCAACAATGCTTCTATAAAGGGTTTGAGTTGTGAGTTGGTTCAAAATGAAAAAGTCATTTTATATGATTCAAGGCACATGAAATTTCATGAACATAACTACCCAAAAAATGATCTAGAGTTGGCTATAGTAATTTTTTCTTTATTTTTTTTCAATATTATCACTTTTAGGATAAGTTTGAAATATATATGGATCATAAAAGCCTAAAGTATATATTCACAAAAAAAGAGATGAATATGCTCCAATAAAGATGGTTATAGATGATAAAAGACTATGAATTCTTTATACACTACCATCCTAGGAAGTTGAATAAAGTGGAAGATGCTCTAAGAAGAACGGATCTGGAAATTTTTTCATTGATGAGAATTGCGAGGGATATGATCTTGTTAGATTTAGAAAGGATGGACATGGGACTCATAAAATAAAGAACATCATCAATTCTTTTACAAATTATTGCTCAACCATATCTTCTAGAGAGGTTAATGTAAGTTCAAAGAGTTATTGTGGGAATTCAGAAGAAAGTGGAATATATATAGAAATTGAAATACTCAAAGCTAAATGTTAATGATTAATTTTTTGTAAGATTTGGGTTAAGACTATGTGTACCATCAAATCCCTAGTTAAAGAAGGATATGTTGGATGATGCACAAAGATCAACATTCCCCATCCACCCAGGAAGAACAAAGATGTATTGAGATCACCGAGAACAATATTGGTGGGATAATATGAAGAAGAAGATCACATAATATACATCAACATTTATTGTATGTTAGCAAGTGAAAGAATAAAGGAAAAAATCTAAGGGGATGATGAAACCATTAACCATAACTAAATAGAAATGAAAAAACATTACCATATAATTTTTAAATAATTTTCCAAAGACATAAAGTGGGAATAATTCTATTTAGGTTATGGTGGATTATCTTATAAAGACTTTACACTTTACTGTGATATGAGATGAATTCTCACTAAATCTACTTGAAAAGATATTCCTCTGGGAAGTGGTCAAGATGAATGGATTACCACTATTGATTTATCTGATTGAGATACATTATTCACCTCTAAGTTCTGGAAGAATCTATAATATTATTTGAATACTTTTTTGAACATCATCATGACCTATCACCCTCAAAATGATGGCCAATCTGAGTGGACTATCCAAACACTTGAAGACATGTTGAGAGCATGATCAATGGAATTAAAAGGAAGATGAGATCAAAATATTCCAATGGTTGAGTTCTCTTACAACAATAGTTTCCACTCAAACATCCAAATAACTCTATATGAATCCCTTTATAGGAAGAGGTGAATGACACCTGAAATCTGGGATGAAGTTGGGTAAAAAAAACTGTTATGTCCCATAATGGTCAAGGAAATGGTGGAAAATGTTAAGACCATTCAATAGCACATCAAGGCTGATCAGAGTCAAAAAAAAGCTAAGATGACAATATTCTATGAGACATAAAGTTTGATGTTAGGGATATGGTATTCCTACACATATCTCCATAGAATAATGTGATTAGATTTGGGAGGAAGGGAAATATTAGTCCAAGATATATTGGCCTCTTTGAGATCCTTGATCACATCAGAGAAGTGGCCTATCAACTTTCACTCCCACCTAACCTATATCGAGTTCATGATGTATTACACATATCAATATTGAGGAATTAAATACCCAACCCCTCTCATGTACTCAATTCAGAGGTTGTACTATTAGATAATGATATTTTCTATGAAGAGCAATTGGTGAAGATCTTAAATCATAGAGAAAATGTTAAAATAAATAAGACAATGTACCATGTCAAAGTGTTGTGAGGAAACCAAAAGTTTGAATAAGAAATGTGGGAACCATATAAAGGGATGAGACAAAATTACCCTTAGCTGTTTTAAGGGGGGTGAAATAAAAATTCCAAGGGAAACAATTCTCAGGGGGGAAGATTGTAAATACTTGAACTATTATTAATGAAGTATATATTTATGATTTAATGAAATATATTATTATGTAATATAGTTATAGAAAACACATGAAATTCATTAGTTATATATATGTATTTAAAATACTGTTAATAATATTACCATTTTTAATATATCCATTAAACAATAATCACATGATTTGTATAAATATAGGGATTTAACGAATCAAATTATCTTAGAAAAAGGAAGGGATGAACTCATCCAGTAAAATTGTACACTATGAAGACCATTTTTTGGATCTTACATGGGAGATAGAGTCACTAAGATTTTCCCTTGACCAGGCACTAGCTGAGATCTAAAAACTTAAGCATGGATGAAACCGATTACGAGAGAAGTTCAAGCTCATCAAGATCATGACCCAAACCATGTTTAGTGAACGACCCCATTAAAGGATCACCGTCATGCACCTTAATATTAGGGAAAATAACATTTTAAAAAAGGGATATGTATCAATTCATTATGAATATGAATATGTATATTGTATAGAATAATGGTTTTTTTTTCATTTTTATTGTTACTTTACAAATGATTCTGATTTTAATTCAATTAAACAAAAAATGTATTTTTGTTTAATATTAAAATTCAATTAATTTATTTATTTTGATGAATTAATAGATTTTAGAAGTAAATATTATTTTAATAAAATTTTATTATTAAATAAGTTTTGTTATTTATAAATGGTCATAAAATATTTATGAAGTGAAATGTACTTTTTATAAGGTCTCAAAAACTATTATTGTCAAAAACCAAACATTTTCAACAAATGAAAATACTTATTTTAAAAGTAAAAATTATCATATTTAGAAAATTATTTATATAAAATTAAATTTATTTTTGGAATTAGAATGTTGAAATTATCCAACAGTGAATTTTTCATAATTTTATGAGATAATCAAATATTTGGGTAAAAAATAAATACCGTATAAATATACGTTATGTTTTATGACATAATAATGACCTAAAAATGATGTGATAAATACTATAATGGGTATAATATACCAAATATATGTTTTAAGCTTAATATAATTTTATTTTAATTTTATTTTATTATTTTTATAATTTCTTTATGAATCCTCCAAAATACATAATATATTTTATAATTTAAAAATATTTTTTTAAAAGAGTGGATCATATCCCCATAAGAAAGGAAATTATATTAATATTTTTAGACATTTTCATAATAAATTAATGAAAAAATATCTACTTTTCCAAAAACCTTGGGCAAAATCCATGGGAAGGTTTTTGGTTTGAAATATTTTATTTTGTAGAGTCCAAAACTGAAATATTATAGAAATAACTCCCTTTTTCTTTATAAACTCATCCATGCTCCCAATTATCTTCACTCAAAATCCTTATATCATGAAATTTCTCTTCCATAAACTATATATAATCCTCTTGAGTTCCCCCCAATATCTCAAGAAGCCCCTTTCAAGCTTTTGGTGTCATACACTTAAGGTAGGGGATCCTCTCTTTCTCACTTTTATTCAAGAATATCCTCTATGTTATGACCTTAAAATTTTAATTCCTAATGATGGGGTAAGTTTTCAAACATCCCTAATACTGAAATTATAATTTATAAATGATTAGAGTCCCATTTATCTCTTATTAAAACCTTCTAAGAACACCCGTTACCACACCGATAGTTTGTAAGGGTTCTCCTTTCCCTTTTTTCATCAATGTTTCTTTATATTGTTATTAACTTTCATTTTAAATTAGTAATTATGGGGTATAAACCTACCCATGCTTCCCTTATTATGCATAAATTATGATACACCCCTTTATGTCTCATTAATCCCTCACATTTGCACCGGTTACCATGCTAAAATTTGTAAGCATCCTTTCCTTTCCCTTTTTCTTCAATCTTGTTCATTATTGTATGATATATTTTTCTAATTAAAAATGTGTGCACATGAAATTAAATGTCCCCATTACTGTAAAATTTTTGTCCAAATTATGAGAAAACCATTTTTATCTCATAACTCCATTTTATGAACATTTAAGTGATGTCGTTATGCTGTCGAATTTTCACCATGATTCTCCATGCCAAACCAAATGTGTAGTGAATACCATACCCATTTATTATCAAGTGTGTTCACTTTTATGCACATATATCTTTTGACTAGGGAATTAACTATATTTATTCATCACTTCCTGATCATGGAAAAAAGTATGATGATAAATGAATCCATTTTTTATGATCTATGTGGCACAATTAAGGATGAGAATGAAATGAATGTGACTGGTGCACCAAATATTATATAGCACTCCAATGAATTTTGTGATGTTCAGTGTCCTGATACATCATGTTGGGATAGGGGGTACTTAATTCCATTATGGGACTTTTTCTACCATGATGTCTTGTAATTTTATCCTTGACTTATGTTTATAATGCAGTGTTTTACGTTGATTCCATTTTTCCCCTGTTATGATTATCATGATATATCACACATTATTATTCATGCTCCCTTATGCCTCATTGATATTCCTTATCTAACATGTATTGTTATATTCATGTTATTACATGTTTATTCCCTTACTGGGATTTTTGGATCACCCCTTTCTTATGTATTTCCCCAGGTTATCCAATATAGTTTTAAGATCAAGCATGTTAAAGATGTGTTCAATAAAGATGTTGTAATTCATGTTTAAAAGTATAATGAAATGTAACTAATTTCCAAAGACACTAGACTCCCTGATATTTTGGGTTGTATTAAATGTAATTTTATGTAATTAAATTGTGTATTAATGTGTAATAAAAAGAAGGGTTGTTATAAAAGGGATCTATTCCATGGTCAATCTTCTTCATTATTCATAAATTCCTAAGCCTCATTGGTACCCACATGGTCATTCTTCATAGATGGTGCAAGGATAAAAAGGGTGTTTATTATCTATATTCCTTTTTTAACCATGATAACAACATAATATAATCTCCAGATATCATTTATATGACTCTTGAGGGAGAGAACATAGTTATAGGGGATGCACTCGGGTTACATCATTTCAGACCCCCATAATCTTATTTATTTCGAGAAGCCTTGTTAAACTCCTTTACTTTTCTTAAAATAAATAGATTAATGATAATGATGATGAGATAACCTCAACCAACACAGGAATCATATACATAGGAAAATTTTCATTCTATGAGAGGTAGGTAATAACCCTAGTGGAGTTATGGCCGAGCATATAGACAAGTACATTGAAGTTATTTTGTAGTAATAAACTCTTCTGTGTAGGTATTTCAACAACATATATATCTTGAAGGTTCATGTAGTTTTATGATGAAAGTAAAAATATCATTTATACTAATGTGAGACATTATATTATTATATTTATCATTAAAGTATCAGCTACATTAACATGTTATTTATTTGAAATTGGTTCATTAGAAACTTTTTTCACTAATTTTTTTAGCCTCACTTATTGAATAGAATCTTGAGTCTTTGCATTCGAATATTAGTCTCTATAATCTATTAGAAAATTGGATTGAGAATAAAAGGATGTTCACACTTTTTTATTTAGTTTTAGATTCCTCATGGAATTTTGAGGATCTCATGATTTTGAATATGGGATAATTTTATTTACTTCTCATAAATTATTAATTTACCCAATTACATGGTGGTGTTGATTTCCATCATAGAAGAGTTTGTTTTAATATTTATAAAGAATTCAATACACCTTTTATAAAGGATGGGAGCATCCAGCTACTCAAGAATTTCCTTGGAAATAGTAGATCGTGAATATCACCACTATAATTTCTTATCATTACACTATATTTATTTAAATTAAAGAGGATACAAATATATCAATAATAAAGGGTATTTATGTTGAATTGTTCCTTAAATTATTTTAGTCTAATATTATGATATGAAAGTATATTTCTCTATTGGTCTTATAACACAAACTAAACTTATTTGAATTCCTCCATATAATAGGCCTATGAAAGAGCTACACAAATCTACAATAAAACCAATGTAGTTAGTGAAAAATGTTTCATTAGAATCATCACTTATCATTTGAGTTGTCCAGTTATTTTTTCTATGAAGGATAATTGTAGTGATTGCTTCGGTCTAGAGTAGAAAATTCTAAACTAGGTGAGATTAAAAATCATTATCCATTACCTATAAGTAATTATCTATTTGACTAGTTAAAAGTGGAATTTTTTTCTAGAATTTACAGTTATATAGGATATTATAACCTCCATGAAAGGGTATAAGATATTCATAATGTCACTTTACTATTTATGTTTGGTAATTTTAAATATCTCATAATGAATTTTTATTGAACCAATGAACATTATATGTTTAAATATTTGTTAAAAATAATAATTCATCATTATTAGAATTGTAAATGATAGTTTTTTGTTGATGAAATATTTTTCTATTATAATCATCTAGAAGGTCATGGATGATATCATCACATCAGTTTGAAGAAATTACATGAACACTATTCAAACAATATGAAATCGTAGTTCTCATTCTGGATCTAGGTAGTCAAATTTCCCAAGAACATAATTCCAAAAATATAAATTTATATAGTTTCTAAGAAATTATATTCATTTTAATCCATGAATTTATCTTAAAATGTAATTAAAATTTAATGATTCCTTTCAATCACTGGATATTATCACTACTTTGTGAATAATTTTTCAAATATAGATTACTGAATGAATGATATAAAAAATGGAATGATAAAATTCATATGGTATGAATACTGTGAAATATACATTCATGAATTTATGAAATGGTATTTCAAAGGTCTATTCCTCATTCTCCCCCAAACAAGTGAGGGTTTCAAGGTTCACTATTATAAATAAGAAATGGGACTTGGTTTAGTATTGATACATAATCATTATGTTTTTTATTATGGTTGTAGGTAGCTCTATTTAAAACAATTGAATTATAATACTCAGGATTTAGTGTTACCAAAATTATTTCATACTCTAAGATGAAGGAGAAATAATCTATTTTGTGAATGTTTTTTAGTGTTTACATAACCTAATATCCTAAAATAATTATTTTCTCATTCTAAGAATAATGTTCGGTAGTGTCACTAGATAGAATACCTTTAGTCTTTAGTCGTTGATATATATTATACTTTTGATAAAGGGAATGTGGTTTGAAGTTATCTCAATCGGAAGGATCACACATATAAATTTCATGAGGAAAAGAATAAATAACTATTGATGTCACTGCTTGTTATCTCCACATGGACATGATTGATGATTGGCGTGGGATAAACATACAACAATAATTAAGGACTATTATATGTTCATAAATGAGTTTTGTTCACTAATAGTGTGATTCAATAAATTATTAATTAATTTTATTTTTTTATGATTGGTTTTACACCCTAGGATCAAAATTTTGTATCAAGATATCCATCACCAGTTTTATTAGCCAAATATGAAAGATGATATCATTATCCTTTTCACTATATGATTCAATTATATACATACACAAGGTAAGAAACAATGGCCTATGGGAAAATATCATCAAATTATTTTAACATTATTTAAATAAATGAGATCACTATAGTCTTTGTAACTAGTCATCCAAGATTATTTAGAGGATGTAATTCTATTTTTTTACTTTTTTATCATCAAAGAAACTTTAGAAACAATATTCCAATTAATGAATTTTCAATTTATTCTATGAGGTTGAAATATTTAATGAAGATCATCCATATTCATGGTGTACCAACTAGTATCATTTGAGATAGGGTTTTATGAATCACATCTCGATTAATGAAAGTTTTTATGCAATCAATTAGTTATTTGGAAAAATTAAATATAACCTTTCATCATAAAACTAATGTCTAGTCTGAGTGAATAGAAATGATATTATATGTTATGTTGTGGGATTATATTTATAGTTTTGGTGGTTTATGGGAGGACCGACTTACATTAATGGAATTATCTTATGAAAATTTCTACCAACCATCAATACAAATGGATCCTTAAAGAATGTAATGTGGAAGGACATCTGATAATCCTCTATCATGGATAAATATTATAAAATAATCTATAATTTTTCATAATATTTTTCATGATATTTAAAAGAAAGTGAGATTATTCCATAAATTATTACCAATAGCTCAATGATGATAGAATTCTCTAGTTGTTGTCAAAGTTTTCCCATAGAATTAAATAATGGTGATCATGTATTCCCTTAAGTCACACTAATGCGGGGTTATTAGTGAATTGGTAGGAAATGTAAATTTACTCCATTGTTTTTCAAGACTTTTGAAATATTTTTCTATGTTATACAAATAAACTATTAAACTAATTTATATATGAAATCCAGTGTCATGTATAAAATAATTCACTTGTCTCAATTAATGATTCATGTTCCTTACAATTCACACATAATATGATCTTATGGAACCATGTTTGAATCTATTTATCAAGAGTCCTATTTTATGTATTGATAATAGTAAGGTGTTGTGTGGAAATGATATTTTTCATTCCTTATTTATATGGAATCATAGGAAACTATAAGGACAAACATGGTATTTAATGGTTGAAACCATGATCTATGATTGATATGTTTCCTTTAAAACGATGGTATATATTTCTATGAGACAGTAAGCCTGATGGTGGGTAGGTTATAATGACCATAAATACTTGGGTTATTTTCTCTTTATTTATGACCAATATATTTAATTTTTTTCTATGACTCAATGATTAGATAGAATTAGAGAATACTTTGGAAAAAATATGAAGAAGGAGGATGGTAATCTAGTGTGCATATCAACATGTAACAGATGATACCATAAGTGTTGATGGTCTTCTATTATCACCATAACAAGCATGGTGTTATAGACTAAGTAGCCAGTGGAATAGTAAATACATGTTTAAATATGGGATAATTTTGTTCAATTAACCTCTCGAAATAACAATTTAAATTCCCTAAACTCATAAAATCAATAACATCTCTTAGTAAAGGATCCCATTTGAAGAAATTATTTTCGTTTCATTGATGTATAATACCTCATCCATCACTATTTTCCAATTTTATTTTTATTGAAAAAAGATTATATTCCTCACTAAAGTATAACTATGTTTCCCCTCTAAACTTCTTCCTCTACATGTTTTCTTAGTGATGCAAGTCTAATAATAAAATAATATAAATTAGAGATCTAGAATTAATTTGTTTCCCTCTATCCTCTTTCAGTCTATCTTCTATAATTAAATTTCCAACATAAGTCAAAGGAAACACAAATCTTTTAAATTATAGATTAACATATCTTTTCTGGAAGAGATTTAAAATGATTAATTCACTTATGATCAATGGGTCAAGGTAATCTATTGGCGAAATCCTCTCAATTCTTATACCTTAATGACATGATTTTTTTTGTTCAGGTAAACATCTCTTTTCTCTCGTACTCTTAATGTGTTGGCCCCGTAATGATATATATCAATGTTAATTTAATTTGAAATAAATTATCTTTTACCACAGTTATTAAACTATTTATAGAATTATTTCGGTTCCCTTTATATATTATTGTCTTTAGGTATTCCCTAGGTGATATTTATATCATCTTTAGACATGTTAGCCTCAAAAAACATGTGGTAGTTGTTATTCATGTTTTCTTTATATATGTTTATTTAATTGAAATACTTATCTTATGTCCTTAACTATTTAAATGGTCAAGAGTAACACTTTTATATGTGTTTTTTTGAAAAAACATATTGTGTACTTTAATATACTATGTTCTTGAGTTATATAGATGTTTTTATGTTATTTGAGGTTTCTTTATAATATTAGAAGTGGATTATTTATACTGAATAAATAATTAGATAAATATTGATTTTTTCGATCATTGCTAACGGGATGGGTCCAAATAACCACAATTTTTTTATACCCATCCCCCTTCTTCATGATATATGATGAAGTATTTCCCTAACACTATTATACTAATTTCCCTTTCCAACCACTACGAGAAAACAATGTTTTAACGGCGGTTTTTAAAACCGCCGTGCAAAAACCGACGCTAAATTTTTTAAAAAATATTTTTAATTTTTTTTAAAATATCTTCTAAAAAAATTTAATTTTTTTTAACGACAGTTTTTTTAAAAAATTGCCGTGAAATAGCAGCGGTTTTTTGAAAATCGCCATAAAATTTAAGAATATTTTTTTAATATTTTTTTTAAAAAGTATTATTTATTATTATGTATTTATTTATTTATTTATTATTTTGTTATTATGTACAAATTAATTATTAATTTATTATTAATTATCTTATTAATTAATTATTAATTATAATTTTTTTTAGTTTATTATTAATTTTTTTTATTATTTATTTGTTATTCATTATTAATTAATTAATTATTAATTATTAATTGATTAATTATTATTTATTAATTATTAATTGATTAATTATTATTTATTAATTATAAATTATGAATTATTAGTTATTAGTTATTAGTAATTATTAATTATTAATTATTTATTTATCTATTTATTTAGTTATGTATTTATTTTTTATTTTTTATTATTAATTATTTATTTTTTAATTTTTATTATTTATTATTTATTTTTAATTTACTAAATATTAATTTATTATTAGTTTATTAATTATTAATTATTTATTAATTATTAATTATTTATTAATTATTGAATATTTATTTATTATTCATTAATTAATTATTAATTATTTATTAAATATTAAATATTTAATATTGCACATTAAATATTAAAATTAATATATTTATTATTAATTAAGAATAATTAATTTTATAATTATCAATTATTAATTATTAGTTATTATTAATTATAAATTATAAATGAATTATTATTTATATTTCTATTTAGTTATGTATTTATTTATTTATTATTGATTATTTATTGATTATTTATTAATTAAATATTATTTAAATATTAATTATTTATTAAATAATAAATAATGAATATTTCATATTAAATATTTTAATTAAAATATTAATTATTAATTAATAATTATTCATTTTTTAATTATCAATTATTAGTTATTATTAATTATTATTTATTATTTATCTATCTATTTATTTATGTATTTATTTATGTATTATTTATTATTTATTATTTATTATTTATTACTTTATTTTTAATTTACTAAATATTAATTTATTATTAGTTGATTATTCATTTATTATTTGTTTATTCATTATTCAATATTTATTAATTATTAATTATTTATTTACTAATAATTTATTCATTATTTATAAATTATTTATAAATTTTTAAATATAAATTATTAATTATTAATTATTGATTCTTAATGATCAATTATTAATTATTATTAATTATTATTTTTCTATTATTTATTAATTTATTATTAATTTTTATTTATTTATTATATATTAATTTTTTTAGTTTATCTATTATTTATAAATTACTTATATATATATTATGTTATATATTATATATTATATATTATATATTATATATTATATATTATCGATTGTAAATTATGTATTATATATTATGTATTATATATTATGTATTATATAATACATAATACATAATATATATTATATATAATACATTATATATTTGATATTAGATATTAGATATTAGATATTAGATATTAGATATTATGTATTATGTATTATGTATTATATATTATATGTAATATATTATATATTATATACTATAAATGATTAATGATTAATTATTTTTTACTGATTAATAATTATTTAGTTTGTATCTATTGGTTATGTATTACTTGTTTTTCCAATTAATATATATATATATATATGTATAAGTATATTAAATTCAATTTATTGACCACATGAAGAGTCTGCTGGAGTGGTAAAGTCTTTGGAGAATAAGCAAGAGGTAAGGGGTTCAAATCTCACCCAACGTAGAATTTATATTTATGGCATGGGCATGGGCATGGGCATGAGCATGGGCATGGACATGGGCATGGGCATAGACTTATGCATGGAGATGGATGAGCATGTGCGTGGTAATAATAAATAAATAAATAAATATATTAGGAAAATAAATAAATAAATAATAAATAAATAATAAATAATAAATAAATAAACAAATAATAAATAAATAAACAAATAATAAATAAATAAATAATAAATTATTTAATTAAATAAATAAATAAATTATAAATAAATAAATAAAATAAATAAAATTACAAAAATAAAAAAATAAAAAAAATAAAAAAATAAAAAAATAAAAAAAAATAAAAAAAATAAAAAAATTTAAAAAATTTAAAAAATTAAAAAAATTAAAAAAATTGAAAAAAAAAAACGATTTATCGACGGTTTAAACCACCGCTAAAAACCACCGGCGAATTAAAAAATTTTAAAATTTTAAAAAATTGAAAACGATTTAGCGACAGTTCAAACAACCGCTAAAAAACCACCGCTAATTATTTCCCGACGCACGATTTAGCGACAATTTTCCAAAACAGTCGTATAACGATTTCACAGTAGTTTAAACCGCCGCTAAATGAAAAAAAACCGCCGCTAAATACAAATTTTGGCGTAGTGACATGAAATACATATACCATTGACATAGTATATGTGTAACGCCGCGACCCTAGTAACCCAGAGTCGGTTCATTATTACATAACATTGGCATGATCACAAAAGATCATGTCTCGAAAGACCGATTAGTTTAGTATCCTTGGAATCACTAGATACATTCATAAAGTTTACATTACATCATAAAGTAAAAAACTACAACAACATCTTGTCTTCATAGACCACACTCATATCCCCTCATACTATCCCTACAGTTCATTCATAAAATACTTCTTCACATCCTAAGAAAAGTAAAACATTGAAAGGGGTGAGCTCAGATGTCCAGTAAGGATAACAATATAGCAGAAACATTCATAAAAAAACATAAACATTTAAGGCAATGTATAACTAAAACAAAAGCCTGTTAAACTTAAACTTCAGCATAATATGAAAGATATAAAATGAAATAATGCCATTTACTTATTTACATGGATATTCTACTAATCGAATAATCACATGCAATATCAGGAACAACTTTCATAATGATGAAATGCATAATGTCAGACTATCATAACCACATAGTCATGGCCTTGTGCTAAGACTACAAATAAGATTTTTTCAAGGCCTTGTGCCAAGACACTAGTTTGTCTCATGAGACCTACCGATGCATCGAGGAGCTATAGCGGGCTCCACCCATCACATACTAAGTCCAATGCATTCTTTATATGAACAAGTTTAAACATAACATAAACATTCGTATTAAAACTAGCATACAAAATGTCAATACTTTATCCATAAACCATTAATGGTATAAAATAACACATCCATAGTAAAACATATCATAAAACCTTCAATACAATATGGAAGTTTTGTATCATAATAAATCAACTTCAAATATTCTTAAAATCCCTCAAAGGATGTTGACATAGATGAAATCAAAACTATTTGAGTGAAATATCTCTTTTTTTGCAATCATTTAAAAGTCACATAATTATAAAATAAAACATTTACTTTGAAAATATTCTTATAATATTGTAAGAGAATATTCAATGATTTTACAATGGCAGAAAATAGCCGCACCCGCCGTATAAGTTAAAAAAGACATTCTTACCTTAATTTTTTTTCGAAAAGGTTAAAAAAGGACCTTGTTTGGAAAACAACATAATGATTCCTTTCAAAACATTTTATAAAAAGTAAAAATAAGGGTATAAATGACTTTAACCCATAGTCTAGTAAATAGTAAAATTGTTTTGAAATACATTTTTAAGAAACATGGATGTGGATGATAAAGAGGTCCTAGTAGATAATTACGTATAAACAACCTCAGATAATGAAGAGATTGTGAAATAAACCCTTACCTTTTACTTTTCCTCGGTAGAGGGTAGGTTAACCTCCTGTATAATGGTGAAATAATTGTTATTAAATTATTCAAGAATCATATACATTAATATGATATCATATATGATCTTCTAATATTTCCTTTTAGTATTATCGTTGTTTCGGTGTTAACTGATTCGTTCTCCTTTATATGCTTGGTTATGTAAGTCATGTTTGTTATGAATAGGATATATTTGATTTATATACAGAATGATATTATGTCATTAAACATTATTTTTAACCATCAAATGAAAATTATTCTTGAATGGATATGATGGGGAAATGAATCTCATCACGTCCGTGGAGACGGTAATCTGTACGTACGCACGAACACTACTTCCATTTCATTTTTCATTTTAAAAGAAATCAAAACCGAATGATGCATAGGTATATTATTATTCTAGTATATTATAATATCTTATATATGTTACTTAAGATCATTAAGACTATATTTTATACGTTCCATGTATGGTATGAACGAGTCATATCACTTTGAGGGGGCGGTAGTCCGCACTTCCACAAATGAAATTATCATATATGTATACTACATGAAATGAATAATGGTATGATATAAAATGGAATTAAATAAGATTATATATAAAATAAATATCATTAATATCATATTTAATTATATTTCCATCATAATGGCCACCATGAGAGGTGGTAGGAGATAATTGAACAATCATCGTTTCGTGATGCGTTTGGTTTCCATCCACAGAAACATTATGTTCTTCACCCATTAGATGGAGGTGTGTGTAAGTGTAGTTCGAATAATTCTCATAAAAATATCCTAGTATATTGAGTATACTGGTGTTGTTAAAAAAGAAAATAATAAGAAGAGTTTAGGGGTTGGAGAAGTAAAATAAAAGAAAAGAAGCTAAGAGAAATCGTTATCTTTAATTTGGGTAACTCCCTTGGGTTTGAAACAAAATGGACTCTTGAAGTGCCTTATGCCTAAGGTAAGGCTTCTAAGAGGAGGAGAGGGATGTAGGGAGATTAATTGGGTAGAGTTTGGATGAGCCAAAAGTCTTGAGAGGTATGAGGAATTGGTTAGAAGTGGTGTCCTTTTATAAGGGGGAGGAGGGGCTCTTATGGAAAGATTGAAAATATTATTTTATTATATAATGATATTCGGTTTCTAAATATCAAAAACTAATTAAAGTTTAATATAAGATGACTCATGATCGAAATTAAATCATCCAATAAGAATTGGACAAGTTTTGGGTATTATTTTAGTCTTTATAATCTTATTTATTTAAATCATTTATTAATGAGGAAAACACTACATCATTATTCTGTCATAAATAATTTTGTTTATTAGATTTCTAAAAATTATAAAAAAAATACCATGATGTAGGAAATATTTTTATATTTATAATGAATATTTATAGTAGAAAATATAACATATATAACCCTATGTAATTTTTTTTTCTAAAAGATATATGCTTATGTTATTTTTTATTTGCTTTAACTTAATTAATATAAAGTGTCATTATCACTTACAAGTGGCCCAATGGGGTCCAAAAATAGACCCAAATATGTCCATGGTCAGAAATGTATCAACCAATAGGTTTAGGACACGCTTTTGGGTAATTTAGTATTATTATAATATTATGTTTTACCCTTATTTACCGGATTTACCCTTTAACCATGGAAAATAAAATATTTACCGAAGTAACTATACAAAATGTCTAAAAATAAAAGTTACCTATTTACAAAATTTGGACCTCCTGATTATAAATATGGAATCAATTTTTCTAAATTCAAAACACAGAGGTGGTAGAAATTAATTTAAAATTAATTACATTTGTAGAAACAAAAAGAGTGTTTTTAACGAATAATAACTATCAAAAGATTGACACTTTCTTATGTCCAGTTTGAATATGAAATTATGTCCAATGAACAAAATTGGATTAAATGGTAAAATTATAATATAATTATACTTTAAAATCACTGAAATGCATAATTTATCACTATTAATTATTTCGATTAAAAAAATTGTTTTTAATTAAAATTTAGTAATTTTCACTATTCATCAAAATATAAAAGTAATCAGAAAAGTACCAAAATTTCTCCCTAATCTAATTTTGATATTCTGAATCCAAAAATGAATCCTATTTTACCAAATTCAAAACATAAAAGTTGTATTTATTAATTTAAAATTAATTCCCGCTGTTAAAACCAAACGACGTATTTTTAAGAAATAATAATTATCAAAAGTTTGACACTTGTTTATGTCCAATTTCAAAGTAAAATTACTTACAATGACCATAATTGGATTAAATGGTAAAAATATAATATATTTATACTTAAAAACCATTAAAATGTATAATTTAACAATATAAATTATTTTGATTAAAAAAGTTGTTTTCTGTTAAAATATAGTATTTTTCACTATTCACCCAAATATGAAAGTTATCAGAAAAACACAAAAACTTTATTGGAACTAAATTCTTATGTTCTGATTCTAAATAAGAAGTTTATTTTGTCAAATTGAACATATAAAAGTTTCAAATATTGTATTTAAAAAGGCTTTTCCATTAAAAGGTGGTAAATTTGCATTTTTTTTAAAATACTTCTTTTATCTGAAAAAATGTATTTGTTGTTACATTATGTCTAAGAAACTCATAATATGGATAATAAAATTATAAGTATTATATAATTTTCAAAATTCACTTAATACTATTCATAACCTCTTTTGAATGACTTGTTTGGTAAGTCATGGTGTGCTAGAACTCGATGTTGCGTGTAGTGAAAGTTATTAAATTATTTTGAAGAAATAACGTATTATGAAATCTTGGGGTGTTATATTCTTCCTTTCTTCAATAAATTTAGCCCTCGAAATTTGAAATTATTTTTCGAAAATAAAAGGTTGAAAATAGAAAATACCTTTGGGAAAACCCACATCAGAAATTAGGTTAATAAATTGTAGTCTTAATAAGAGGAAAAGGGAAATGAAAGGGTCACCACCAAATTATGATATCGATTAGGAGAACATTGGTGGAAATTAGAGACATATAATTAGAGTAAAAACATAAATATTTATAGGTAGTGATTGAGGTCATCAGTCACAAACAGTTGTAAAATTGAGGGCCTTAAATTCATCAATCTATGATGATTTAAAATACCATCGGTTCAAAAAAACATATGGTATTAGGATAACACATTTTTTATTTTAAGATCCCTTCACTAAATTATAAGAATTAATTTCTTCATAGAATAATAGAAGAAGAAAAATATATACTTGACATGTAGAGTCACATCCTTTAACTAATTTCTACCACAAACTCATCTTTCACTCTAAAAGATAATAGAACTTAAAAATAATATTCTATTTGTCCTATTCGTATAGGATTAAAAAAATGAATTTATAATTCATATACCAGATTTTTTTAAAAAAGACTACACTATTCAATCCAGGACATCACGTGGGCTAGTGGTAGGTGATACATCCTTGTCGCCCTTCGGTTGCGAGTTCAAGTCTCGCGGCCTTGCCGGACACGACGGGTTGCCTCCCGACCTCCGGGTTGTCCTTTTATGGAAATCCAAAAATAATATCAAACTAGAATTATCCAAAATACTTCTATCCAAACTCACAGTCCACAATTTATAAGGAAGGTAAACACAATGAAGATCATTTTTGCCGCGTAATAACATGTGAACACCTTCATTATGTATTCTTTTACCATAAAACCTTATTTATTACATTCATGATCCCTTATTACTTATAGAATACTGGATATACTCCTTCTATACAAAAATGTTGTAAACTCCAACAATGATGGAATATACAAATCATTAATCAGTTTCAAGGTAGTCAAGAATATCCAATATAATTTATCCAAATCAATCATGTATTATTCCAAAATCACTACCTCGGTATCAGAACCATATTATGGTTTATCTTTCTCTCAACCATATATTTTCCAAAAATTTAACCTGCTATTGAGTCACTTTTCTTAGTTCCACACAATATCAAGTATTTAATGAAATAGTACTGTAGTACAATCCTAATATACTCCATAATTATTATAACCAGTACATTATTGATACAACACTCAAATGACATAATTCTATAATAACAACATAAGAACTCTAATCATTCCTCCTCATTTGTGGTAGTATCATAACTTGATTATTATCCAATAGCATCATTTCGGGCATACTCTGATGATTTGGACATTGGTTCACGTAGTGTCCCAAATCCTTGCAGATGAAGCATTGTACATTTGAAACTTTTTTCTTACCCTTGCAGTCACATACATGATGTGCTTTTTCTCCACACTTATAAAAAACACCCATTACCTTTAGGAAATTTCTAGGGTGTTTCTTCCCACAGTTATCACATATGGGAAAATTCTTCTTTTCCCTCTTCCCTTTATCTATCTTTCTCTCTTCCATCCTTTTCTTCTCTTGCTTCCCTTCAAAGTCGTAGGAATCGGAGAATTATTTACTTATCTTATTAACACATGATACCATTTCTTCATATGTTGAGAATACATGGGATACTATTTCCCTTCTAATTGTTGTCTTAATACCATGAAAGATATGATCCTTGTTATTATTTGGATCATACGTATTACTGGAGTTCACATTCCTTCTACTGGGTGCCATTTCTATACAATAGCATAAACTAGGTCAGTTTATGAATTGCAATGAATAATTTCAAACTTGTAAAATAGCTAACGTAAATTGAACAGTTTATGGATATAATCCATAATCATAAAGATGTTTTCATTGAAGAAGTATATACTCATAAACCCTTCATAATGATTTTTAAAGAAAATGAGAATTATCCTAAGCATATCCCCTAGGAGTGTCGTTACTAAGAGTGCAACAAGGCCCGTTGTCATGCACCAGTTCCCATTCGAGTCTAGCTCAAAGCGGTGTTTTTGGGTTTTACCCCTAGGTACATCTGTGCCAGAGCCGCCTCTACCTGCTCATATCTAGACAGGGATGCATTTCTCAGAAAATTCACAAAATCTCAATAATAACAAAATTCTAGGAAGTTCTTCTATACTAATCCTCAAAGTCCATCTTAAGTCTATGTGCTCTAATCAGAGTTTATCTAAATATAGATTCTAAGGTTTGTACTAAACTTCCTTTGATTCCAACAGTAATTCCCTGACCCCAGTTACCCAGAGTCAGTACATTATTACATAACATTGGCATGATCACAAAAGATTAAGTCTCGAAAGACCGATTAGTTTAGTAGCCTTGGAATCACTAGATACATTCATAAAGTTTACATTACATCATAAAGTGAAAAACTACAACAACATCTTGCCTCTTTGGGCCACACTCATATCCCCTCATTCTATCTCTACAGTTCATTCATAAAATACTTCTTCACATCCTGGGAAAAATAAAACATAGAAAGGGGTGAGATCAGATGCCCAGTAAGGATAACAATATACCGGAAAATTTAATTAATAAGCATAATCATTTAAGGTAATGTATAACTAAAACAAAAGCCTTTTAAACTTGAACTTCAGCATAATATGGCAGAAATAAAATGAAATAATTCCATTTACTTATTCACATGGATATTCTACTAATCGAATAATCACATGAAATATCAGTAACCACTATCATAATGATGGAATGCATAATGCCAGACTATCATAAACATATAGTCAAGGCCTTGTGCCAAGACTATAAATAATATTTTTTCAAGGCCTTGTTCCAAGACACTAGTTTGTCTCATGAGACCTACCGATGCATCTAGGAGCTATAGCGGGCTTCACCCGTCACTTACTAAGTCCAATGCATTCCTCATATGAACATGTTTAAACATAACATAAACATTCGTATTAAAACTAGCATACGAAATGTCAATACTTTATCCATAAACCATGAATGGTATAAAAATAACACATCCACAGTCAAACATATCATAAAATCTTCAATACAATATGGAAGTTTTGTATCATAATAAATCAACTTCAAATAATTTTAAAATCCCTCAACGGATGTTGACATAGATGAAATTAAAACTATTTGAGAGAAATATCACTTTTTTGAAATCATTTAAAAGTCACATAATTATAAAATAAAACATTTACTTTGAAAATATTATTATAATATTTTAAGGGAAGCTTCAATGATTTGATAACGGCGAAAAATATCTGCACCCGCCGTATAAGTTAAAAAAGACATTCTTACCTTAATTTTGTTGAAAAGGTTAAAAATGACCTTGTTTGGAAAATGACGGATTGATTTTTTTCAAACCATTTTATAAAAAGTCAAAAGAAGGGTATAAATGACTTTAACCAATAGTCTAGTAAATTGTAATTTTTTTTGAAATACATTTTTAAGAAACATGGATGTGGATGATAAAGAGGTCCCAGTAGATAATTATGTATAAACAAGCTCGGATAATGAAGAGATTGTGAAATAAACCCTTACCTTGTACTTTTACTTGGTAGAGAGTAGGTTAACCTCCTGTATAATGGTGAAATAATTGTTAATAAGTTATTCAATAATCATATACATTAATATGATATCATATATGAGCTTCTAATATTGCCTTTTAGTATTATCGTTGTTTCGGTGTTAACTGATTCGTTCTTCTTTATATGCTTGGTTACGTAAGTCATGTTTGTTATAAATAGGATATATTTGATTTATATACAGAATGATATTATTTCAATAAACATTATTTTTAACCATCAAATGAAAATTATCCTTGAATGGATATGATGGGGAAATGAATCTCATCGCGTTCATGGAGACGGTAATCCGTACGTACGCACGAACGCTACTTCCATTTCATTTTTCATTTTAAAAGGAATCAAAACCAAATGATACATAGGAATATTATTATTCCAATATAATATAATATCTTATATATGTTATTTAAGTTCATTAACACCATCCTTTATACGTTCTATGTATGGTATGAACGAGTCATATCACTTTGAGGGGGCGGTAGTCCGCACTTCCTCAAATGAAATTATCGTATATGTATACAACATGAAATGAATACTAGTATTCTATAAAATGGAATTAAAGAAGCTTATATATAAAATAAATATCATTAATATCATATTTAATTATATTTCCATCATAATGGCCACCATGAGAGGTGATAGGAGATAATTAAACAATCATCGTTTCGTGATGCATTCAGTTGCCATCAACAGAAACATTATGTTCTTCATCCATTAGATGGAGGTGTGTATAAGTGTAGTTAGATTACTTCTCATAAAAATATCTTATTATATTTTTATACTGTTGTTGTTACAAAAGAAAATAATAATAAGAGTTTAGGGTTTGGAGAAGTAAAATCAAAGAAAAGAAGCTAAGAGAAATCATTACCTTTAATTTGGGTAAGTCCCTTTGGTTTGAACCAAAAAGGACTCTTGAAGTGCCTTATTCCTAAGGTAAGGATTCTAGGAGGAGTATAGGGATGTAGGGAGCATAATTGGGTAGAGTTTTGACGAGCCAAAAGGCTTGAGAGGTGTGAGGAATTGGTTATAAGTGGTGTCCTTTTATAAGGGGGAGGAGGGGCTCTTTAGGAAAGATTGAAAATATTAATTTATTATATAATGATATTCGGTTTATAAAAGTCCAAAAATCATTAAAGTTGAAGATAATATGACTCATGATCGAAATGAAATCATACAATAAGAATTGTCCTATTTTTGGGTATTATTTTAGTCTTTATAATCTTATTTATTTAAATCATTTATTAATGAGGAAAACACTACATCATTATTGTGTCATAAATAATTTAGTTTATTAGATGTATAAAAATTATAAAAAAAATACCATGATATATAAAATCTTTGTATATTATTAATGAATATTTATAGTATAAAATATAACCTATATAACCCTATGTAAAAATTGTTTTTCTAAAAGATATATACTTATGTCATTCTTTATTTACTTTAACTTAATTAATTTAAAGTGTCATTATCACTTATAAGTGGCTCCATGGAGTCCCAAAATCGACCCAAAGATGACCATGGTCGTAAATGTATCAAAAAATAGGGTTAGGACACGTTTTGGGGTAATTTAGTATTATTATAATATTATGTTTTACAATTATTTACTGGATTTACCCTTTAACCATGGTAAATAAAATATTTACCGAAGTAATTATTCAAATTGTCTAAAAATAAAAGTTACCTATTTACACAATTTGGACCTCATTATTATAAATATTTAATCCATATTTCTAAATTCAAAACACATAGGTGGCAGAAATTAATTTAAAATTAATTCCCTTTGTCGAAACAAAAAGCGTGCTTTTAACAAATAATAACTATCAAAAGATTGACACTTTATTATGTCCAGTTTAAATATGAAATTATGTCTAATGAGAAAAATTGGATTAAATGGTAAAATTATAATATAATTAAACTTCAAAATAACTCAAATGCATAATTTATCACTATTTATTATTCCGATTAAAAAAATTGTTTTTAATTAAAATTTAGTAATTTTCACTATTCATCAAAATATGAAAGTTATCAGAAAAGTACCAAAATTTCACCCTAAGCTAATTTAGATTTTCTGAATCAAAAAATAAAGTCTATTTTACCAAATTCAAAATATAAAAGTTGAATTTATTAATTTAAAATTAATTCCCGCTGTCAAAACCAAAAGGCTTATTTTTAAGAAATAATAACTATCAAAATTTTGACACTTGTTTATGTTCAATTTAAAAGTGAAATTACTTACAATGACCATAATTGGATTAAATGGTAAAAATATAACCTATTTATACTTCAAAACCATTAAAATTTATAATTTAACAATATAAATTATTTTTATTAAAAAAGTTGTTTTCAGTTAAAATATAGTATTTTTCACTATTCACCCAAATATGAAAGTTATCAGAAAAACACCAAAACATTATTGAAACTAAATTCTTATGTCCCAATTATAAAGAAGAAGTTTATTTTGTCAAATTTAATATATAAAAGTTTCAAATATTGGATTTAAAAAGGCTTCTCCATTAAAAGGCAATAAAATTGCATTTTTTGAAAAATACTTCTTTTATATGAAAAAAATGAATTTGTTCTTACATTATATCTAAGAAACTCATAATATGGATTCTAAAATTATAATGATTATATAAAGTTCAAAATTCAGTTAATACTATCCATAACCGCTTTTGAACGGCTTGTTTGGTAAGTCATGGTGCGCTAGAACTCGGTGTTGTGTGTAGTGAAAGTTATTGAATTATTTTGAAGAAATAACGTACTATGAAATCTTGGGGTGTTACAATATTAACCCACATATATGGGGTGTGATGAAGGATTTTACTATCTCTAAAAATATCAATGACACCATTCTATACCCGAAGAATGTGAGTATAGCCATGGTAACTCAAAACATAGGGTGTACTTCTTTCTAGTTACACATGTTATTTTTATAGAAAATGTAATCACTATTTTTTTACTTTTCCTTCACTATGGGAAAATATTATTACTTTATGAACTTAATTTTATGGAAGATATTTAGGGGTGGGTTGGTGAACATATACTATGTATAAACAACTCACACACTTTATGTGAACTTCTATGACATTTTTAGATCCGTTTATCCGTTGTCTTAGAAATGATAAATCCATAGAGTGTTGGAGGTACACACACATTGATCCTAGAGTTTTAGTAGATCCATTTTTTCTGTAAGGTGGGTGTGTGGTTAATTAGTGGTCTCTTTATGGAAAATGGTTGATATAAAAGATATTGTGTGTTGGGTTTTTTTTGACTTCTTCAATTGTTGTTCTTACACATTATGTTATTTAATTTCCACATTTGGGCTCTTAAGGTCGATTTATTTTATTTATATATATATTATCCAAGATTTGAATAAATGTTGTATTTTAAATTTTTTTATTTATATTTATATAAATGAAAGCTCACATTTGAAAAAGAAAATACGGGCTATAGGGGACATTGAGGAATGAACAGCTGCTTAAAGATGAATCTGGGACCAAATTTACTCAAAATCCACTTAAGGGTATTGATTCCTGAAGGTTTAGTCCTTCATGAATGGATAGAAAATCATGATGTTTATTTAAGATAAGTGAATATTCATTTTCTATGAAACATGTAAATCCTTCTCAAAATGTATGTCTGGACCTCCACATCACCTATAAATACCCTCTTACCCTAATAATTTAAGAGGGACACAACCTTTGGAATTCCTTTATAAGATATAAATTCCTGAAACTTCATCCTTTTTGAGATAATGCTGAGATTGATACATACTGGTATCCATATTTTGATAAAAACCACCAATGGGTTCATCATAATATCAGACCATGGTGGAGAATAATTTTTAAAGGATCACAATTATCACTCAAGAGGAAAATACTTCACACTTATTGGGGTTTCATGAGATACATATCCTTCATGAAACATTCTCCATGTGGAGCCAAGAATTCATCTTGAAGAAGGGTACCCCTACTTCATGAAGGCCTAAACTTTAAGATCCTAGTAAACTATATGATACCACTATACATTGATAAATGATACAAATAGTACCATACATGATTCCACATTTCAGTAGACTAAACTTCATAAAAGTTAAGTACTCAATGATTTTATACCCATTCAAACCCAGTTTAATCATGCCCTGATCTTCTTCACAAATAATATCATCAACCATCATGTATTAATTCTTTAATAAAATCATAAAATAGAATGTTGTATTGAATCTTAATCCTAAGAAAAGACACCATAATCTCAGGATCCCCAATGCTGCCTCTCCAATGGAAGTGTTCCCACCGCGTTTCATCCAAAGGAACCAGTACAGTAGATACCTAAGTACTGAAGGTGGAATAATCATTAGAAATGGTCTGGAATTAGTTTTATAGAGGTATAATGTTGTATCCTTATCTCCTACATAGAAATCATCTCCATGGTCATAGACTCCACAATGTTATAGCTTTATGTATTTAAAAAACATAACCCAGTATCTAATTCATACGACGTTAAACTACATGACAATGTCCTCAGTGGAAAATGTTAAAATATAACCCTACCATGTGAAATGAAAACATGATACCCCATATATTAATGAAATGGTATGAAACCCTTACTATAACACTACTGTAAAATAGACATATACCCACACTTTTTCTTAAAACCCCAGGTATACGGGTGACCTATACCCATGGTTTTGGAAAACCATTAGTATAGGTCGTATACTATACCTATACCCACAGTTTTCTAAAATCGTGGGAATAAGTCACCTATACCCATGGTTTTGCCCAAATCCATGTGTATAGGTTTTCTTGATGACCTATACCCACAGTTTTCTAAAATCCTGGGGGAAAAGTCACATATGCCCATAGTTTTGAAAAAACCCTAGGTATATGCTTTTTCTCGAAGACCTATACCCACAGTTTGATAAAACTGTGGGTATAGCTTTCCTACATTATAGCGGAAAAAAAATCCGCAGGACACAAAAAAAAATGGCGAGAAAACCTATACCCACAGTTCTCCCTCCTATACCCACGATTTGAATTAATTTATTTAAGCATATGTAAATAATAAAACACATAAGCCGTGTATATTTTTTGGTGAGTCATTTCTTGGTAATGCAGGTGGTTTCGGGATCGAGTATCATCATCTTCATTTATTCCTAATACAGAAAGAGAGAATAATATATTAAAATAAGTGTAGATATATTATACAACAAGTGATTTAGCTGGGTTGGTTAGTTGCTGGATCTGTCTTGAGACAGATGTGGGTTTGAAACCTGGTGCTATACTTTTTCCTAATACGGATAGATATTAATATATTTCTAAAAATATAGGTATATGTTAACGAAATTGTTGTAGGTGAAGTGGCGAGGCGTAGAGTATTAGAAGTGGAGGTCATAGGTTCTAAACCCGCATGAATTTTTTTCTTAAAACTGATGATTAATATTAATATAATTATGTTGATGGATATATAGTAGAATAATAAATTCAGGCAGGTTAGATGGATTGGTGTTGGTAATCAAAGTGTAGGTCGCAGGATCAATTCCTAGCTCTGGTTTTTTTCAATATATTTAAACTAACAGTTTAAAAACCGTCGGAAGAAGGCTGTGACACAGTGGAAAAAAGGCCATGACATGGTGGACAGATATTTTCCCACAATATTCAAAACTGTGGGTATAGGATATAGACCTATCCTGACGCCTCAGTTTCCCAAGGTTTCCCAAACCATGGGTATAGCCTATACTCACAGTTTTGGGGGTTATACCCACGGTTTTGAACCATGGGTATAGGTTATTTTTATAGCAGTGTAATCAGAATTCCCTATTAAAATTCCCCACACTATCCTTTACTATCTATCCTTCCATGAGATGAGCTTCCTTACCGCCTGATGTTAAGCTACATGGATTGGTCTTGTCACATGACCTTAAACTATTCACTCAAACTAGGTGTGTTTTGATACCAATATCCCAATATGTTATATTAGATTATTTCCCATGGTCTAATCCCTACACATCAAGGATATATCCATAAGTTCCAATACAAACACTACCATTAAATTTGTTTATCTCCCCCCTCAGAGGCAACAACTCCAAAGTGTGATCATATCCCCCCTAAAAACACTCAAAATCACCAATATGTCAACACAAGAAATTAAAAATATGACAAAAATATCCTCAAAATACATTAAAAAAGTGAAACAATTTCCCTATAAGATGTTAAACTTGTGACCAACCTGTACCCACAACATGTTAAACCTATGACCAACCTTTCCCAATAAGACATTAAACATTTAACAAACCTCTCCCCTCAAGACATTAAAGTTGTTAACAACCTGCCCCCAATAGATGTTAAACATGTGGCCAACCATTCCCCATAATACTTTAAACATGTTACCACCATGTCCCTAGAAGACCCTAAATCATTTAAATACCTTAACAAATTCAATAAAATCTCTACCTCATGAAACAAAGATGACATGCCTTTGATAATTAAACTTATATTCTTTATTACCATGGTTGATGTTAACCCATGAAGTATACAGTATTACTTGGGTTATACTCTTATGATTACTCACACATGAGATTATCTAAACTTTGAAATAAAAAATACGTATAGGTTCCTAACTATTCCAACATCCACCGATGTCTAGATTTTTCCTACATCACTATCGGATATGACCATAGGTAGCCACCCTGCCATGAAAAAAGTAGTTTATTTTATCAATTTCAATCATGAGATTTTTTCAAGAATGATTTTCAAGAACATGAATAAAATCTATGATGGAGAAATGGACTAGAAAATTGGTTCCAAGGAGGAATTTATGGAAGTAGGAATCGACATACCATCATCCCACTTTGATCAAGGATCCAACATCACCAATCATGGTGGTAGATGCTTCCTGTCTGTTAAATGTGGGAGTATAGTGAAACCAACCATACACCTTAGAGGAGAAGTAACCAAATCCATGAAATAAAACCACTTCAAGAGATGAAAGGAACTAAAAATTTGATCATAAAACCTGATTCATGCCCCAAACATGGAGAATTAGAAAAAATGGGTAACCCAACATGAAACTCTTCGTCTTAAACTATTGGTAGATCAGTAATGTTAGACACCATCACATTTTTCCATCATTGGATCCAAACATTCAATGACTTCCTTACAAATCCAACATGGTGGTCTTAATAAAATATTATTCCTCTACAACTTGGAAAAAATTAAGGACATTGGCCATATCTATTCCAAGACATCGTCAATGAGGATCCTTCTCCATATTTGGGGGAATGAGATATATTGGGATTGTTGGGAATTGACTTGATCAAAATTTTACTAACAACTAACATCATATACCATACAGGACTCAAAAAACCAATAACTTTTGATGTTCTTCTACAAATAGGTGTAGGGGGAGGAGAGATAGTGGTGTAACAATCATTCTCAACTATTCTCCTTCCATAGTGTCCACCACTTATATATTTAAAAATAACCCTCACCCCATCTTCCTCTTTGATCTCATCCATCTGAGGGTCATAGACACACTGGTTCCTTAATATGAAAAAAGAAGGGTTCATTCAAATGAGATATATGGCTTGATTATACCTATAATCATTGACCCAACATCACCATTTCATCCCCCCAAAGGGTCTTGTAGGGGAAAAAACACCTTGGTTACTGTGAAAAATTGTTTTGGGAGCCTCCCCTTGAAACGGTCTGATGGATCGCTTCTCTACATCGAAAAGTTTGGGGATTTTTGGGTCACACCCATGGATTAAACTGCCAAGGTGCTGCCTAAGAGGGATTCCACCCATCCACAATGATAATTCCAACCATATATATGGGCCAATGAGTAGTTCGAACCCATCCATGATTCATTGGACCCAGTCGAGATTAACTGGTGTTGACGCTGATGGCATGCCATAAACCCTACCCGATTGGAGGCCTCTTGATCATCTCCAGTGGCCTGTTCAAGATCAGACACACCTCATACCACTTTCAAAAGCACCATATGGGAGACTGTCTTCACCCGATTAGGATCGAGACATCATCCACCCACTAGGAAGGTCGGGTTGACTCTTCCCATTATGGGGACCACTAGAAACCATCACGGGCCACCCCATAATAATTAATTCCATTAATGGGGTCCTCCACATCATACCACCAATCAATATATTGGTCATCCCCATTAAATTTAATTTCCATACCCTGAAGATCTATCATAGTATAAGAGGACGAATGACAGCTACTTGGGATTTACCCATATCACCGACCATAGATTACATGGAACGACCCCAATGACCCTTAGAGTCTTACACTTAGAGAACTCATATTACACTTGAGTATGTAATGACTAATGTTACACATCACCATTGTCCTATTAGTGTTAGTGGTGATGGATGAATCAACCGAAGTAATAATGTCTCCACCATCAAAATTGGGAGAATAAGAACATATATTGAGGCTAAAAATACTTGAAGCTAAGGTCCAAAAGTTCCCTATACTCCTCCATAGGTACATTAAAAAAGAGGATGTTTTTTACTTCTTATAGGAACTCATGGTGAAACCATCCCTTCCACCATCATCTTCCATCCTCTTCTACTCCACCTTGGAAGTTAGAGAGATGTTAGGATCTAGATTGGAACCCCTAGATGATGGTGAACACTCTATTGATCCATATGGGGATGATGTACTTTTTGATCATAAATAGTATCTTTTTATCCCATCATATATATATATGGTTATGAATCTAACCCCACCTCTAGAAGATACCCAAATAATATAGGGATGATTAGACTATATAGTGCTTCCTATGCCAGAAAATCAATAGAAGAGAAGGTCCTCATCACTTCCCCCCACAATATCCTAACCAATGACAGTTGGATATTGGGGTTATTAGGGAAAGTACTATCCTATGATGATGATAAAGGGGAATACTGAGGGAAAAACCCGGCCACTGACCATCTACCAATTTTTTTTTCCCGTATGAAACCCTATTCTTCACCATCCTAGAATAACTCAGAAATGACCAAGACTCATGCCCCTTACAAAAGTTCGAAGATAATTCCAATCACCTCGAGATCATGAGATGGGAAGTCAAAGAGGTAATGGGCATCTTTAATCCTTTTATCAACAGTTCTGATGTAATTACATCATAGAACTCCTAGTGGATCAATTCCATGATTATTAGGGATACCAAGAACCTTTTTAGTGGATTTGCATTATGATCATCACTATTGTCAGGACCCGTCCTCGGGGCCCGTGCCGTGACTACCCCAAGCCCACCTCCCATAGGCCAGGGGCTATCGACTAGCACCAAAGGTGTAAATCCCGATAAAAGGGAAGACATTGCCTTTATATAAGAAAACAAACACCACAGAGTACGCAAGATGAAGTAAACACTAAGTAAACTGAGTAAAAAGGTAAGTGATGGAAAGTAAATGGGCCATTATACAAACCCAACTGAAAGTACAGTACAACTGAAAATAAAGTACAGTAATAGTAAAGTAAATCAACAACCACCAAGTTATCCTACAACTATCCCACCTAAAGGGTGGGTACAAATGGACCCCTCAGCTCCTCAGGTCCGGCCGTCCGCTTCGTGTATGTCCCGCCTGATAGTCCACCTACAGATACCGTTCCACTCCAAAAGCCTCAACCACGCTCAGAGCTGTCCGTCGTCTTCAACCAACACAATGTAGTGAGGGCATATCCCGTGCAGGGGTGAGTATACGATACTCAGTAGGGACCCTGAGACCCCCGTAGGTCTCCCAGAATCCACAAAGGATAAACCACAAAGGAAAGATACAAACACGAAGTATCAACCAACTCTACTTAGGTATATGCCCATACATATACCAAAGTCATCAATTCCAATTCGGCTCCAACTCATGAGCCCAAGTACAACCAAGTCCACATAGGAAAGCACAACCCAATCCACACAAGAAAGTAAGACAATCATATCAAAGATAATGATTGAAATCCAGGACTCAGCTCACATAGGTATACTACTCACGAAGAGGGGTGGAGACGATAGATGTAGCCTCTGAATCATCTTCCCTGCCGAACCCACGTAGGATCCAAGTAAATAAGTTGTCGCTGCCGAACCCACGTAGGATCCTAGTACAGTAACCATCGCTGTCGACCCACGTATGATCCAAGTACAGTCATCCACGCTAACGAACCCACGTAGGATCCAAGTACAGTCTTCCTCGCTACCGAACCCATGTAGGATCTAAGTACAGTCGTCCTCGCTGCTGAACCCATGTTGGATCCAAGTACAATCGTCATCGTCATCGCAGCCAGCTCCAGGGTTCCCGCACACAGCACGCTCGATTCCGAGAGGGTCCGCTCCACGAGCCAAGGGGTCGATACATCAACTGTCATGATGTCCAGAGTTGATGTATCACAAAGTTCCATCTCATCAATAGGAACTCAACACAACAGACGGCGCGTCAATCAGACGCCCGGTCTGAGAGATATTGGCTTTTCCGTCCCAGGGGCCCGGTTGGTTTCTAAGTTGAAACCAACTCGACCATACTCCAAATGCGTCCAATCCTCAAGTGGAGTAAGCCAAAAGAACTTTCTCACTAAGAGGAAATCAACGTGATTGACGACACGTCATTAGGATGTCTGGTCGTTAAGTTATAAGCGTTTCTGCTCCAAGGGCCCGGTTGGTATCGGATTCGAACCAACCTGGCCATACAGAAACTTTGCCAAAACCTCGAGTGTAATATACTGAAATGACCATCTCGATCAAAGGATCACAACGCAACTAACGGTGCGTTGTTCGAAGGTTCGTAGCCCATGATATGGGCATTTGAACGAACCTGGTCCGAAAATAGGGGGTCTGGGCCCGGTCCGACCCGGCCCAATACCCCTAGGTCATCCCGAACCGGGTCGACCCAACCTGGGTCCAGGTCTGGCCCGATTGGGCGCGGCCCTACCCAGCTGGTGCGGCCTGGCCTGGCGCTGGAGGCCCGACCCGGTGCGGCCTGCGGCCCAGCTCGGAAGCCGGTTGCGGCTCGGCTGTCGGCCGAGCGGGGTGCGAAGGGGGAGCCACCCCCTTGTTTCTGAAACAGCGGACCCGTGGGGTCCGCCCTAGGGATCTGGTTGGGTGGTTTCGACCCCCTGGGTTCTTCGAATGACCGACCGTATTGGACGGCCTTGTGTAACCGCGGGACCCTCTTGGGTCCCGCCTCCAGGTGGCGCCGGCGGTCGGCTTAGCCGGCCGCCATTTGAAGACCGCCACGACTCCAGTCCGACTTGCGTGGCGCGACGGCGCCACACCCCTCCACCGCGGCCCGCTCCTGGCCGTGGCCTCCTTCTGCCTCACCGGCACGGCGTGACTGCGCCGCGTACTTTCGTCGCTACCCGCTCCGGCTGCGGTCCTCTTTTTTCCCGCGTGGTGCCGTTGCACCCGGTTGCACCGCGCCGCCTTCGCCACAATGATCAATGAAGATCAATCAAGGAAAGGGGAGGAGAAATCGACCATGTTTGTGCAGTCTGATCTCCTCCCGTTACATCGATAACATTTGGCCGAATTAAACGAGATACTTTAACGACATAACAAAGCACAATTTTAATTCATTAAAATTGAACTTAAAACCTACATCAACAAACGATGATGAACGTCGGCGTCGCGGTTGATGGTGTCATGTGGTGATGTTTCGTAGACGTCGACGGAGAGCGTCCGAGGAGGAAGCGATGTCTCATATTTTTATCATGGAGAGAACAAGCGTGACGTCGTTGGCGAATTCCCACGTCGTTGTTTCCTTCCTTTCCACGGAGGAGGAAAAGGAAGAAGAAACCGGGGCCGCCGAATCGACGTTTTTCATCGGAGAGTTGGCGTTCTTCATTGAAGATGAAGTTCTTCAAAAGAGAATAGAGCTCTCTCCCAAATTCTCTCACACAACAAAACTAACCCCCAAATAAAATAAGGCTCATCTTAATTTATTAAAACATTCCATGCATTCAAATTAAAAAAATTTAAACACTCAATTCAATTAATTGATTAAGTGTGTTGGCATGAATTAATATTGGAGAGTTACGTAAATAAAAGAGGGGTTAACAAGTTTAAAGGGGGAACGTTAAGGGGTTAGGGGATGTGAATGGTTGGGGCTCGTGTGGGCCCCACCTCACAAATATCCTAAAATGAGTAGTTAGAAACTTGTGGGTCCCACCCCAACTTCCCCATGTAGATTAAAACCACATTAGAAAACGAAATAAAATTGTAACACAATTTTATTTTACTTTTCATTTAAGCCAATTTTTTTTAACAACTCCTCCCGAGCAGACACATCTTCGGTAAAGGTCCCCTTAAGCAATTACCGGCGCTGCGGTTCCATCGGTGCCCTCAGATTTCAATTCCGAGCACCAGTTCAAAAGATAGAAAAACCCGCTCGTTTTTTCACTAAACATACCAGAGCTAAACTTCGGAAATTTATTCCAGGCACACCAGGCCTTGGAATCAGCTTCTGTCAAAAACTGTGTGCTCGTAAAATCCCAAAGAATTTAAGAAAAAAGTTTCCTTGAAATTTACGGGTCTTTACAACTAGTCTCTAGAGAATCATCCATATGGAGCCTCTGACAAGAAAATTATGGGCTGGGGGTGTATGCTTCCCTTCACTTCAGTCCCCTTCTAAGAAAATTGTGGGAAACTCAGACTAAACCACCCTCCAATGATGAAAATTTTCCTCCAACCACTACCACCATGAACATTTTTACAAAATAAATCACATGGATGATTAGAGGATTCATCTTGAAAACACATTATGTGATAGTGAATACCCACCTCGAGGGGAGATATAGTATCTAGAAAAAATTCTGATATCCTCACATACTCATTAATAAATGCAGGCATTGGTCATCTAGAACCCCCTAATGAGGTTCTATGTCCTGGAATGAAATATCTCGGCATGGTAAAGGTAGTTTCAAATATTATCGTCCCATTAGTGAAAGTTCCAAAAACCAGTTTAGATGTAATTTTGGTTTATTTACTCTATAATCTTGAAGTCTTCATGAGGCTTAACACCAATCTCATCCCTAAAAACACAAAGGGAGGGAACATTTTATAGGGGAACCCATATCCCCTCTAAATGAGCCTCATTTTCTCCTTAGCATAGAACCCATAATCAAGACAGGAGGTCAGGTACACCCAATTAGCGTAGAGGATAGTAGCCTAGGGATAATAATGAGATATGAACCACATACCATGCCAAAAAAATGTGAATTCCCTCTTTAGTACTACGATCTCTACTTATATCTAGGAAGTAGACCATTCAAAGCATTTGTGACCACTAACCCTCCCTATGATGATGTAATAGCTTCCCTCATTTCCTTCCTTAAGGCATTGGAAACAGAACAAGTAATAATACCACTAAAAGGGAAGCCATACTCGACATGGGTAGACTGGATGTTCTTGCCTCTAGAATTTGGTATTATGATATTTACCCCATTTAATGGTATGGTCAACCCAGTAAAACACTTGGAACACATCTCCTCTTAGTGAAGCATGATTCTGTGGAATCCATAGAAATAGATGGCTACCAAACAATGGTGTTTCATCTAGACTTTTGAAATGATATCCCTTATTATGTGACAACTAGTTGGCCTTAAGATCCATCATCAATTGGGAAGATCACCATAGAAAGTTACAATACTAGTACATCTCTATTATACACAATATTATCATTTTTGACCTCTCAAAATTAAAATAGATGGATGGTGAGTGAGTTGATGATTTCATTGCCTAATGGAAATGGATCAGGTAATACCTTGATGTGAATACTTCATTGTAGAAGATATTAATGATGTGTGTGTAGAATGTAAAAGATGAGTTGATCCCCTACCCTCACACCCTTAAATTATTCATGTAGGTTTTGAGAGTTTTTTGAAATAGATTTGAGTTTTAAATAATCCTTGTAATGGAATATGAAATGGATGCACCCATTACATCTTACAACTCCCATTTGAATATCTGTGATGTATGAAATAGCCACTACTTTCTATAATGAGGTCTAACAATAGATACACCATTAGGTACCTATGTCAGATAGGCCTCACCAACTATACCCTTGTCAACTGCAACCTCATAAACAAGAACCTCATAATGAATATTTTTCCACAAAAACATTCACCAAAACCCTTGTTAGATCTAGGAACTTAATATTCCCTTTTAAGAGTGGAAAAATGAATACATACTTCTTCAAGGTCTCACGTGTCCCTGGGTACTTATTCTATTCATAGGAAAAGAACATCCTGAAGCTTCTAGAATGAAGAAGGTCTGAGAAAGCTGACCTCACTGATCCTTCCAACTATATGCTATACCATCAGGTCCTTGGGAATACCATCAAGGAGTGTATTTTTAAAAAATATTGGCTATAAGGCATGGTATATTGTATACTAGTCACAATAAAAGATTTCCAGAAAAAGGTAACACATGTCTCTTACAACTATGATAGTGGTGGTGAAGAATTAAATAAATAGAAACATGATCCAAGCCATGGCACATATAAGTACGATGACAGAATAGTCTGATAGATGGTTTCTCATGCCCATAGAGTTATCTATCCATGATTGAGAAAACCATCACTGTTGATATCACCAAATCCAATCGGAAAAACTCACTGGTATCAAAAAATTCCATGCCTAAGAAGAATAATAGGAAATGATTCTAGGGTAATCAAAGTCCCATGTCAATTCCGGCATTCACCCTCAGTGAATTCATGCCTCATGAATTGGAGAGACCACCCCAGATCTATCCAATCCTAGAATATTCCACCGATGAAGAATTATTTTATTATTCCATGATCACAATCATACCGATATATCATTGCATTAAAATCAATGACGAGGAACATACTGGTCCACCCTCGGGCACCTATATCCAACACCATCAAAGTAGAGGAATACCCCATTCTAATATATAGGGATTTCGAGTTATTACTCCAGAATAGACTGCTCATGCTGCTGAGACTAGACAATAAGACTCATGTAGGGATTTCCAATAACTAACCTATCAAGAGACTCCATCGGGGTTCCCCTACAACTGACTATATTAGTTAGTCATAAAAACAACCACATCAACATCATGATCAAATATATCTTGAAAGGACCCAACTTCAGTCTTCCTATACTGAGCCCAAACCATCTAATCAATAGGAAAATTCAACTAGTTCTATCTAAGCCCCAACCTAGGATATTAGAACTGACTATGCTCTATATTAAATAATAACAATTGGAAAGTACAAACATTCCTATATCCTCAATATATGATGTTATGAATCACCTAACTAGTATACCAGGGATAATCTAGATCCTTGATGCACTTTTATTATCCAAAGAGATGTGTTAGTCCCTTATCACAACCTTGAAGAGACATATCTAGTTAAAAACTGATGTAGCTACTGTTGACTCCTATTATGTTGAGGAATTCTAGTAGTAATAATTCAAATACATTATTTCCTTCTCCAAATAGGTTGAGTGTAAAACTATTTAGAGGAAAATATTTCTGTTGAATATCATAGGCTAGTTCAATGGAATTGAATTACACCTATGACTAGTAGATACTAGCCCTAGGATCAATTTTATGTGGAATTGAATTATCCACAAGAGAGGGATTATAAAATCCAATCAGATTCCCTTAAACATGATAATTTATAGGTATGAAAAGATCCAAAATAGACTGTATGACATGATTCTGCTAATGAACCAATTTTGTGAACTTGTAGAAAGCAATAAGTTTATACTAATATCACAAGATAATACCTAAAATTATCTATTAGTAAGGCTCTAGATCCATCTACATATAGCGGTCTCATCATTATACCATCAACACCTCAAATAATCCCTTGATGGCTGAGTAGGTGTACTTTAGGGTGAATATTCTCCCTTTAATGCCTATGGGACACACTACCTAATATCAGGTACTACCAATGGGAGGGAATGTAACTCTAGATAAATGGGGTATATCATATAAATTCCCTCAATGCTCTGATTTCCACTTCAGTGGATCCCTATGAATATTTAAAATACAATTTCATTCTGCCAATCCATTGGTAAGCCCACAAAATTAGACCTGGTAAGCTACTTCATAATCTCTAATACGAATGAATGATCACATATTGCCTCATATTTCCACATGAGATAGTCTTTTACAAAGACTAAAATCCCTAATCTTGTGGAATATAGAGGAATCAAACCCATGGAAATTTATCCATAACACCACCACATGTTCTAAAAGGAAGGTTTAACTTAGTTGAAGTCCACATAACACCATTTCTTCGATATTAAAGGGGGGTCTCACAGTCGAAAACCACACTATATTTTCTTTCTTACATTTATTATGATGATATTTGTGGAGTAAAAATCCCTTGGTGAGTGCCCTGCCACTATTAGTGCCACTTTTGTGCCTATTGATCTGGAAGAGTCATCCCTCCCTCTAATTATCATGTTTCAGATGGTAAAGAGGATCTAAATGACGATTGTCCAACATTTGAAGAGGTTTTTTCCAACATGATCAGTGAAATGACCTAGGTAAATATCAAGAAATATTAATACCTAAGTTTTTCACTGATTAGTGTAGTTATGTCTCCAACGGAGCAGCAATGATATTTAGATTTCTTGAAAGAGAACCATGATGTGGCTATCAAGAGTTATAGGGAAATTCTAGGGCTCAATCCCAAGGTTGATGTTCATCACCATAGCCTCCTAGAAGGACACTATTGGTTCAAATAAAATCCCATGAAGATGAAAAATCTCTTGGTTCCATGGTAGAGGATAGTGTTTAAAATATAATAAAGTAAAAAATTATTAGGGAGGTCCAATTCCCTAATTGGTTGGCCAACATTGACCTAGTTAGAAAAAATAATTAGAAGATAAAATTATACATTAACTTTTAGGATATCAATTTATATTTCTAGAAGAATTATTTTCACCATCTGATAAAAGAGATGCTCATTTACATGGAAAATAGTTTATATTCCCTCCCCTTCATGGATGGATATTCTGGGCATAATAGATCTAGATGACCCCTAAGGATTAGCAAGCCACCACTTTTAGAGAAACCCATGGAAGCTTATACCATTTAGTGATTCCCTTCGGTTTGAAGAATGTGGGGGATACTTACCTACATGGAATGAATAATAACTTCAAAACACTCCTCATGAATTTCGGGAAATTCTACATGGATGATTTTGAATTTAAATATTTCCAACATTAAGAACATCTCAAGAATCATGAGAATTTTTTCAACCTCCTCAACTACTATCACCTAAAAATGAACCTTGGAAGTATATGTTTGGGGTTACCTCAAAATATTTACTCATATTCTATGATAGGTATAGTTGCATTGATATAAATACATAGATAATCAAATCTAAAAACAATATACCTTATCCACGTAACCTTTGGGAGCTATAATGCCTCTAAGGACACTTGGAATATATCCACTAATTCATTGAAAATCTGGATGAAAAGTTTAATCCATTCTCAAGGATCATAAAGAAATGAATAGTCTACCAATCAAATGAATACTATCGGAACACTTTTTAGTACATTAAAAAGTATATATTACATCCCTTTGTCTTGATTTCACCCACCCCAGGGAAACCAACTATCCATTATATGACCTACATAGAATGGTCCATTAACTCTATAAATAAAAATAAAAATGATTATCGGGAAAATAACCGACATTATCTAAGTCATAAGCTCCTAGAAATGGATGTTAGATATTATACCATCAAGAAGAGTTTTCTTGCCTTGGTCATTTCATTTTAGAAGATACAACACAACATGAAAAACCATGGGATACAATTGGTATCCAGTATAAATGTACTAAATTACATTATAAACTACCCCATATGTACTCAATGATTGGTACGTTGGGAAGTAATTGTAACACCCCAATATTTTACGAAAAATATTCTTTTTAATTTCATTAATGTATTGTGTTGTATGCTACACCAAAAGGAGCTTTCACAACATGCATCCCTGACTTGGTTTGCATTACACGCAAGCACGACCTTCCAGAATAGTGTGTGTTGTACGCAATACCGAGTTTCACTAAACAACGATATGCTATTAAAATATTATTAAAACTAGCCATTATGAATAGTAATACTGACTTTTTGATATTTTATAAATTTTATTTTTGAAAATGGACTTCATTTTTGGATTCGGAATATCAAAATTATCCTAGGGTGAAATTTTGGTATTTTTATGAAAACTTTCAATTTTTGATGAATAGTGAAAACACTGAGTTACTATTTAAAACCCGACTTTTTATTTAAATAATTATCTATTTTATTTAAATTTATTTTAGGTAAAAATTTATACATAATACCTATATATGCTCAATATAATTCATTGGAGTTATTTTTTAATAATTTTAGATATATAAAAATTTTATTGAACTTTTGATCGTCTTTTACCCACCTCCTAAATTTACATAAAACATAATTTTACCGCTTTTGTGAATGGAATTTCAAAAATCTGAGAGACACGGTTGATGTCAGTAAGTAAAATGTGGTTCAATGAGATGAAAATAATTTTTGGTGAATAGTAACTTTTTACTTTTATTTACCACGGTTAAAAGTAAATAGGATAATTAAGGGTAAAAATGATATTATTATTACCCTAACACATGTCCTAATTCTTTTGGATAAGTGTAATTCAACCAAAAACAACCTTAGGAATAAAATATGACCATTTAGGCCCACTTGGATTAGATTAGGACATTTATTATTAATTTATTTAAAGAAGGGTTAAAGTAGTTAAAATCAAAGTTTAATAAGTAAATCATTTTTAATATAGGGTTTTACATAAGATAAATTCGACTATAAATATTCATTAGAAATATAAAAATATTTCATACTTAATGATATTTTATTTGTAATTTTTAGACTTTAAGTAATTTAATTTATTTATGACACAATGATGATGCAGTAATTATCTTATTAATGAAATATTGACATAATTGATGTTATAAATACCGAAATAAATGTAATTTGAGACTTTTTATGAATTAAAAAAATTTTATATGTTAATATGACATGTTAGGGTTGATTTAATTAACTGTTTTCGAACTAATCATTCTGTTATGAGTTTCAAAAAAATCAATTACAAAAATGTGTCAAAATCGACATAAAATAGTTTTTAAAACAAATATTATATTATTAATTGTTATTATATTCCTAAAAAATCTAAGGTTCGGTCAAATGACATAGATAATGTTATATATATTAATTATAAACAACTTGGGGTTCGTTTGGCTTGTTATAGTAAGTTTATTAACCTTATAGTGTAAGAACACAAAAAGACACGGTAAAAGTAAAATTATCGAACATAAAGTTAAATCTAAATGATAAGGTTAAAATAGGAACCTAAACTTGTATAAATTATATTTTATGAGATTATTTAGACCCATCCCCACCTTATATTCGAAATAAATTAATTTGGAGCTATTTAAAACCGAATATGACTTTATAATAAAATAATATTTTTTGTTTTTCCAAAGGTGCCCCTCTCCTCCCTTATAAAAGGGCACCCCCTCCCTCTCTTCCTCCCACCACTTTGAGCCTTCAAGCTCGTCCATCCCCTGAAAATTTCTCCTCTACACTTCCCTGGAAACATCCTATAGGTCCTGGTATTCTTCAAAGACCAAATTTAGTGCCCTAAAATGAGGTCTCAAAGAGGCGCTTCAAAGAAGAGGTAATGTCCGTTACCGATTCTTTCAACTTTATTTCTTCTTCAACTTATTCTTATTTAGTTTTTTCATTATGAAGTAATAACATCAGTATCACTCATATACTGATATGTTATTATAAGTATGAAACAACCCTATTTCACCATCTATCCATCCAACGGAAAACGAAATCACCACGCGTGCGTACGTACGGAATACCGTCTCCACACCGTGGTGTAATCTATTTTCCACCACCACCTTACATGGATGGGTATAATGGTGTAAATAATGACTATATATGATTATTGTAAAGTTATATTGATTCTGAAATAGTATACATACACTTCAATACAATTACACGATCATGGGAATGATATCATCGCTCATGCATACGTACGAAATACCGTCTCCACGATGTGATGCGACTCGTTCTACATGATATTCATTTGCATAATGATTATATAAATTAATTGAATGAATAAATATGATATATATTACACTAATACCATTCTGTAAATTAGGTATCTATAAACTAAAAGAAGAACAAGAATTTATTCGACAAAACACACATAAGAACAAAAAGCAATAAACACCCGAATAACAAGTAACAATGAAATATTACTAATAAGAAGCTAAGAATATGACCATATATGATATCAAAACAATAAGTATGATTCTGGAATAAGTCAATGACATTATTTAAATCATTATACAGGAGTTTCAGACACTTACGAAGCAAATCGGACCTAAGGTAAGGGAAACTATAACAATCTCATTTTTATCTGAGATTGTTTATACTTTGGTATTTACTGGGGTGTATTTTATAATCCACATCCATGTTCCCTAAATATGTAATATTGTTTCCATCCACCTAAAATTGTTTAAATCCAATTTTACCCTTTGGTGAGTTTTTAGTAAAAGATATGAAAGGAATCTTTTGTCGTTTTTCGTACGAGGTACTTTTTGACTTTTCCGACAAAAGTATGAGAAGAATGTTTTTTTAACATATACGGCATGAATGGATTTTTAAAAAATTATTTCCAAGAAGCATCCTTTAAAAGTTTTCAAGTTTATTTTAAATCAAATTCTTTTATTTTAGAATTATATGGCATGTTAATAAAGGAAAAGTGTTTTTGAAGTAGAAAGGATATTTTCCTCAATAATGGAGTTCAAGTGTTTTATCAAAATTATTTTCCATCTTAGATAATAAAGGGTTCTGTTTCTATCCCTATTATTACATTGATTTGATTATGTTGTGATGGGATTATTTTTATGAATTCCTTTATCTTATATGAATTGTTTTATGATTTCATGATGTTTAAGAATCCCATTTTTATTACATGGGTTATGCTATGATGTATGGTTTATGATTTTGTGGCACACATAAGAATGGTATCATTATGAGATGGGTGGGACCTATATCTCCCTCCAATGCATTGGGTAAAGATTTTATATCTCATGAGATAGACATGGCTGGAATGGCAGGTTAAACCGGTTCAGTGAAACAGGACTGAAACGAGGAATGAACTCGGTTCAGAAATGGACTTTGTCCACTAAGATAGTCTTGGCAATGAGTCTTGACTAATAAGAAATGATTCTCTATGATTATGTGTGTATGACACAAAGATTCATGTTTTATATTATGATTATTGTGATTACATTTCACTACCATGATTTATCCCATGTTGAGAAATTATGATCTCTTTTGCAGGGTAAGATTTACAAAATGTTATGTTCTTATTAATATGATGTGATTGATATTTCTTTTGTTTACCCTTAATGAGCATTTGAGCTCACCCTTTTTGTGTTTTATTTTCCCCCAGGATTAAAATAAATGTTTTAGGTAAGGAAACAAAAAGTGGAAGATCTTTATGGGAGATGTTGAAGATCTTCCACCACGATTAGAAGATTACGTTCCAAGTTTCCAAAGACACTAAACTATTACGGTCCTTGTGTGTCTATTTTTGTTATGTATTATGTATTCTGCAAAATTAATATAATATCTATGTACGTCAAGCTTCGGGTCTCTACAGTTGGTATCAGAGGGAGGTTTAGTCAATCTTTGGAAACTAGGATGCGAAAAATTTAGTGAGATCCCTAGAGATATTTATAAGGTATGTCTAGGGATGTCCCTAAGGTTAAGTATAAGTATAGGTTATAGTCCTAGAATTACGGTAATGATATTATAATTAAACCTAAGATGTTAGATATTGAAGGTACTCCCCCTTTATTATGTTGTTTTCCCTAGCATGATTTTTGCCTCTCACACTATAATTTTTGGGTTTTAGACGATGGATGGAACCCGAAGGAACCATGTTGATCAATGCAATGGACAATGCAATGATTGTCCTCCTGAACAAACAAATTTTATGCGAGATGGAGTGAAAAATCTTATTGCTATACTTACACAAGCTATGAATCATTCTGGACTTCCAAATGAGCAGAGAGGGGAACAATATTCTATTGAGTCCTTCATGAGGCAATGCCCACCTTCTTTCAGTGGGTCTTCTGATCCACTTGTTGTTGAACAATGAATCAGTACCACTGAAAAGATATTTTCAGTTCTTCAATGTTCTGAACATGATAAAGTCATCTTAGCAGTATATCATTTGGAAGGTGAAGCTAATCAGTGGTGGAATCTTATCAAGAATACGAGGCAAAGAGATGAAATTGAGTCCATGGAATGGGACGAGTTCAAGAACTTATTTTTCAATAAGTGCTTCCCTCGTATTATTCAAACAAAGATGGAGAAATATTTTCTTGAACTAAAGCAAAAGGATGATGAATCTGTTGGTATATACGAAGCGAATTTTACAAGGCTTTCAAGGTATACATATAGCTTTATCATCCAACCTGAAAGTAAAATTGATCAATTCTTCAGTGGCTTAAAACCAAATCTTCGAAGGGAATTATCTATAAGAGACTTCAGTAGCTATGAAGAAATTGTGCATTGTGCTATCAAGGTAGAAATGGAAGTTGTTGTTACATATCCATCTCATGGTTTTGACAAGAAACGAAAGATGGAGTTCAAGGAGAAATATTAGAATAATGGTGAAAATAAGATGAATGTTTCCTTATGCTCAAAGTGTAGAAGGAAGCATGGTGGAGATTGTCTTAAAGGGACTAGAAAATGTTTTAAGTGTGGAAAAAAGGCCATCGAGCAGCTGAGTGTCGAAGTAATGGAAAAAGGGTTGCTAATGGTGTTAATAAATACAAGATTGCAGAGAATGCACCAACAACACTTCAATGATTCAAGTGCAATGAAATGGGGCATTATTCTAATCAATGCCCTAATCCAAGGGTTAATGATGATCGACATGAGCAACCACTTAAGGAAAAGGACAAAGGGAAGTCACATGCGATCACTATTGGAGATGTTGAATATGACAACGATGTGGTGGAATGATTAAGTGTTTATGTAATGGGATTCCAAAATAATGTTGTATATAGTATCGTCGAATATTGGAATATTTATGTATTGGTCTATTGTGGTTTTCAATAATTTTATGGTACCGGTAACCATGGAAAGTGATTGAGAAATTTTGGTAAGCAGATGATATCCGCATAATGAAGGGATAAAAAGATAATGAGATGTTTGATTGTATTCATGAGCTCATGATTGATATAAGGACTAAGTGATATCATGGTTTGAGTATAAAGAATTTTGAGGATTTTGGTATGTGGAAAGTGTTAACTTTTAACTGCATTCATGTTTTCACTAAGGTTCAATGGGTATTCATTATTCAAGAGAATACATGATTAAAGTATTCACATGTTTTTAATTTGACCAACAAGATATATCTTATGATATATGAGGGATAAATGATGGCATTCACGTGATTGTTATGTGACATTTCAAGTAATCATTTTTTTATACTATGAGCTTGGACCGAAGTATTTTAGATAAGCCTAAAGATTGGAATGGATTATGTTGGACATAAGTTAGTATTGTTTAAGGATAGAACTTTTTTCGATATTATTGATGGGATGTTATAGTAATAGTGTTTTAGAAAAAGGACAACCTGCAGGATGGGCGACATCCCATCGCGTCGGACAAGGCTGTGGGAATCAAACCCACAACCGAAGTGCAACTGGCCTTTATCGCCTACCACTGGCCTACAAGAAGTCCCTGGTTAGTAGAAACTAGTTTTATTTTATTACGAAGTATGATATATAAATTATAAGTTCATTTTTGGAATTGTATACGATTAACCTCACCATAGATGGACTTATGTATATTTGATAACTTTTGCTAACCTTTTGTTTGAAACAGATGGAATGACCCATCATTCTATCACATGATCAGTTAACTCTTCACGAATAACAAATTCAACTTCATTTCTTTAAGAGATGAAGTGGAAATTGTTCAAAGCATGAACAACAGTGAGATTGTACCAAAATAAAGTAAGTATTTATTCTAATTCAAATTCTTCAACTTTAGGGAAATGATCTTGAAAACCAAAAATGTTGTCCTAGTGCCCTTATATCCGATGAATCAGATGGTACCCTAGATCATCACAAATTTATGGCTTTGTGATTGTTGGATTTTTCATATCCATGTTCTCTACCACTCTCCATTAGAACATGACGGTTAGATTTCTCTTCCATATCCATATTTTCACCTATGTTCTCCTATGTGGAAACCCAGTGATTAGTTAATTTGGGTAACCATTACGTTTCATATGTTAGTTTTTAAAGCCAGGTTTTGGTATTCCGTTTTACGATGTGGGTTTCTATTAAAGAAAATTTTGAGTAGTAAACCATTTATAACCCCGACGAATTTCGACGGAGAAATTCATTTTAGGTGGGGTAGAATGTAACACGCCAAGATTTTACGAAAAATATTCTTTTTAATTTCATTAATGTCTTGTGTTGTACGCTACACCAAAAGGAGCTTGCACAACATGCATCCCTGACTTGGCTTGCATTACACTCAAGCGCGACCTTCCACTATAGCGTGTGTTGTACGCAATACTGAGTTTCGCTAAACAACGATATTCTATTAAAATATTATTAAAACTACCCGTTATGAATAGTAATACCGAATTTTTGATATTTTATAAATTTTATTTTTGAAAATGGACTTCATTTTTGGATTCGGAATATCAAAATTAGCCTAGGGTGAAATTTTGGTTTATTTCTGAAAACTTTCAATTTTTGATGAATAGTGAAAACACTGAGTTACTATTTAAAACCCGAATTTTTATTTAAATAATTATTTATTTTATTTAAATTTATTGTAGGTAAAAATTGATACATAATACCTATATAAGTTCAATATAATTCATTGGAGTCATTTTTTAATAATTTTAGATATATAAAAATTTTATTGAATTTTTGACCGTCTTTCACCCACCTCCTAGGAGAATTTGCAAATTTACATAAAACTTAATTTTACCGCTATTGTGAATGGAATTTCAAAAATCCGAGAGAAATGGTTGATGTCAGTAAGTAAAATGTGGTTCAATGAGATGAAAATAATTTTTGGTGAATAGTAACTTTTTACTTTTATTTACCACGGTTAAAAGTAAATAGGGTAATTAAGGGTAAAAATGATATTATTATTACCCAAACACAGGTACTAATTCTATTGGATAAGTGTAATTCGACCAAAAACAACCTTAGGAATAAAATATGACCATTTAGGCCCACTTGTATTAGATTAGGACATTTATTATTAATTTATTTAAAGAAGGGTTAAAATAGTTAAAATCAAAGTTTAATAAGTAAATCATTTTTAATATAGGTTTATATATAATATAGATTCGACTATAAATATTCATTAGAAAGATAAAAGGATTTCCTAGATAATGATATTTTATTTTTAATTTTTAGACTTTAAATAATTTAATTTATTTATGACACAATGATGATGCAGTAATTATCTTATTAATGAAATATTGACATAATTGATGTTATAAATACCAACATAAATGTAATTTGTGACTTTTTAGGAATTAAAAAAATTTTCTATGTTAATATGACATGTTAGTGGTGATTTAATTAACTTTTTTCTAACTAATAATTCTGTTATGATTTTCACAAAAATCAATTACCAAATAGTGTCAAAATTGACATAAAATAGTTTTTAAAACAAATATTATATTATTAATTGTTATTATATTCCTAAAAATCAAAGGTTCGGCCAAATGACTTATATGAGGTTATATATATTAATTATAAACAACTTGGGGTATGTTTGTCTTGTTATAGTAAGTTTATTAACCTTATAGTGTAAGAACAAAAAAAGACACGGTAAAAGTAAAATTATCTAACATAAAGTTAAATCTAAATGATAAGGTTAAAATAGGAAACTAAACTTGTCTAAATTCTATTGGATGAGATTATTTCGATCCATACCCACCTTAGCTTTTAAATAAATCAATTTGGAGCTATTTAAAACCAAGTATGACTTTATAATAAAATAATATTTTTACATTTTCCAAAGGTGCCCCTCTCCTCCCTTATAAAAGGGCACCTCCTCCCTCTCTTCCTCACACCACTTTGAACCTTCAAGCTCGGCAAAAACCTGAAAATTTCTCCTCTACACTTCCCTAGAAACATCCTAGAGGTCCTGGGCTTCTTCAAAGACCAAATTTAGGGCCCTAAAAGGAGGTCTCAAAGAGGCGCTTCAAAGAAGAGGTAATGTCCGTTACCGATTCTTTCAACTTTATTTCTTCTTCCACTTCTTCTTCTTTAGTTGTTTCATTACGAAGTAATAACATAAGTATCACTCATATAATGATATGTTATTATAATTATGAAACAACCCTATTTCATCATCTATCCATCCTACGGAAAATGAAATCACCGCGCGTGCGTACGTACGGAATACCGTCTCCACGCCGTGGTGTAATATATTTTCCACCAACACCTTATGTGGATGGATATAATGGTGTAAATAATGACTATATATCATTATTGTAAAGTGATATTGGTTCTGAAATAGTATACATACACTCTAATACAATTACACGATCATGGGAACGATATCATCGCTCGTGTGTACGTATGAAATACCGTCTCCACGATGTGATGTGACTCGTTCTACATGATCTTCATTTTCATAATGATTATATAAATTAATTTAATGAATAAATATGATATATATTACACTAATAACATTATGTAAATGAGTTATCTATAACCTAAAAGAAGAATAAGAATTTATTCGAAAAAACACGCAAAAAAACAAAAAGCAATAAACACCCGAATAACAAGTAACAATGAAATATTTCTAATAAGAAGCTAAGAACATGACCATATATGATATAATAACAATGAGTATGATTCTTTAATAAGTCAATGAAATTTGTTTAAATCATTATACAGGAGGTTCAGACACTTATGAAGCAAATCGAACCTAAGGTAAGGGAAAATATAACAATCTCATTTTTATCTGAGATTGTTTATACTTTGGTATTTAATGGGGTGTATTTTATCATCCACATCCATGTTAACTCAATATTTAATATTGTTTCCAAACACCTACAATTTTTTAAATCCAATTTTATCCTTCGGTGAGTTTTTAGTAAAAGATATGAAAGGAATATTTTGTCATTTTTCGTATGAGGTAGTTTTTGACTTTTCCGACAAAAGTATGAGAAGAATATTTTTTTAAATTATACGGCATGAATGGATTTTTAAAACATTATTTCCAAGAAGCTTCCTCTACATGTTTTCAAGTTTATTTTCAATCAACTTCTTTTATTTTATAATTTTATGACATGTTAAGAAAGGAAAAGTGTTTTTGAAGTAGAAATGATATTTTCCTCAAGAATGGAGTTCAAGTGTTTTATCAAAATTATTTTCCATCTAAGATAATAAAGGGTTCTGTTTCTATACCTATTATTACATTGATTTGATTATGTTGTGATGGAATTATTTTTATGAATTCCTTTATCTTATATGAATTGTTTTATGATTTCATGATGTTTAAGAATCCCATTTTTATTACATGGGTTATGCTATGATGTATGGTTTATGATTTTGTGGCACACATAAGAATGGTATCGTTATGAGATGGGTGAGACCTATATCTCCCTCCAATGAATTGGGTAAAGATTTTATATCTTATGAGATTTACATGGCTAGAATGGCAGGTTAAACTAGTTCAGTGAAACAGGACTGAAACGAGGAATGAAATCGGTTCAGAAATGGACTTTGTCTACTAAGATAGTCTTGGCAATGAGTATTGACTAATAAGAAATGATTTTCTATGATTATGTCTATATGCAACAAAGCTTCATGTTTTATGTTATGATTATTGTGATTACATTTCACTACCATGAATTATCCCATGTTATGAAATTATGATCTCTTTTGCAGGGTAAGATTTCCAAAATGTTATGTTCTTATGAATATGATGTGATTGATATTTCTCTTGTTTACCCTTACTGGGCATTTGAGCTCACCCTTTTTATGTTTTATTTTCCCCCATGATTAAAAGAAAGGTTTTAGGTAAGGAAACAAAAAGTGGAAGATCTTTATGGGAGATGTTGAAGATCTTTCACCACGATTAGAAGATTACATTCCAAGTTTCCAAAGACACTAAACTATTATGGTCCTTGTGTGTCTATTTTTATTATGTATTATGGATTCTGCAAAAGTAATGTAATATCTATGTACGTCAAGCTTCGTGTCTCTACAGTAATTATAGATAATTTTGAAATCAGGTATTCCCCTTAAAAATATTTCAAAGTCTAGGAATTAACATATATTCTAGCTGCACATCCAACCCTTGAGAACCCACCTTGGATGTTGACATCCTAGATGATACCATCCTTTCCATGGAGCAGACTTCACTATTTTGTAAAATTAATTTCAATGGTGCATTCAGTAGCCCAACCGAGATGGAGATCAATAAAATTAAACTCAATAGGGCAGGAATTAGGATTTTCTTTATCACTTCCATATAATATATCTTATCATACTCATTACTATTATCTAATGGTTGAACCAACAATGAGGCTGAGTTCTAGATTCTTCTCACAAGCCTCAATTAGGACCTCACAATTAACATCCCATATCTACATGTGAAGTGAGAATCCAAGTAAGTCATCAGTGATATCAATGGACACCATGTATTTAGGGATAAACACACTCCCATACTATAGTAGACTCATGAGTTGATGGCCAATTTTTATTCTTAGCCAGAGGTGACTCATTTTCTACAATCACAAAATGACTAAGGTGGCGATTTTAAAAGTTCAGTAGCATCTATTTCATAACCCGACAAAGAAGAATTAGTCATTCATGATGCACATCAAAGGGAGATTACCCCATCACTGTTGAAAATGAATAATGAAAGGTAAATTAGTTAATAAATAGCATTTCTATTTCAATTCCCTCAAACCACCCAATAGTTGAAGAAACAACCAATAAGATGAATCCATTTGTTGAGTATCTATAACATTGAACTATCCCACCAAAACAATATGAGCATGAGTGAACTCATCGGTGTAAAACACAATTTATTCTCCATGATGGCCCTATCATTGAGAATACCCCTTATAGGTGTGGATTTTATAGAATCCCCCTATTTTTCTTCCAAGGGAAGGAGATCCATAATTTCATGAAATAGGGAAACCCTAGTTTATGTGGGGACCATGATGAAAGAAAGAATCATTCCCACCATATCTAGAGATTGGGTTAAATTTAGATCACTATGGTCCAAAACTACATTTAATTCACAATGAGGTTTCACACATTCCATATCAATTCTAACTTCATAAATAAACCTCTCTAACTTATTCATACCATCATGTACTCTATCCATTTTTCATATGAAGAATTGCTGTTTTTGGTCATTATCCTATAGTGATAGCTTGAATGTGAAGATTCATTATGACATAGAATTATGTTTTATGTGGGAATAGGTCACCCCCCTTATAGAGGTCAGAAACCAGTCTATGATCAAGATTTTGAAGTCCCAAATCATCATTTTGTTTGGGATTCCTCACACCATAACCCCAAATAAAGACACCAATATTCAATCCACTAAGCTATTGAAGGTGCACACTAAGTAAAAAATTCAGTCCAACCATACATCCCTCTATCATTTACAATAAAATGGAATTATCACAGTATCAAAAAACACCCTCTATCAATTACCACAGAAGATGGTAGGCTAGAATAAAAAAAGTTGGATTGATAAGCTCCTGAATTACCTTTGAAAATATTATATGATGTCTTTAAATTATACCCTAGGTGAACACATACTACCTAGTTTTTGAGATAGAAGTGGTTATTATGATAGAGGTTTAGCTAACATCATTTTAGATATCCATTTATGACTCATAGATTCCATAAAAGAGGGTAGAGGTCTGTTTGTCCGAGTTGGAAGCCCTTGAGAAAAATAGGATCCATGCATTCCATAAACTATAAAGGAATTAGAATTGGGTGGCGTGGGAGTTCAATAAAAATATTCAACTCCACTCCATTCAAGGTGACATGATATTGTCTCTCAGGATGCTAATTATAAGAACCTATATCTTTTTTTCAGGTTTGGTTCGTCCGAGAGAAACTGTACGACCATGATCCTTCTCTGAGCCCTCGACCGAGCATCCGTTCTCCAATTCAACCACATCAATTGCATTGGGATCGCGTCAATCTATAGTTTTATTGGGAGATTCAAGGCTTTGGGTTCAAATTTTATGATCCTACAACACCGAGTTAGGTGATTTGTTCCTTTCTGTTGAAACTCATTGAGTTATATGTGCAAAATTGCCCAATACCCTTGATTGAGGTATTGCGTGTTTACGGTTTTAGCCCTATTAATTACATGTTATGCTTGTATACTTGAGTATAGGTTAATTGAATGAGAATAGGGTCAATTTATATGCTTTAGAAGTGTTTTCCCATGCATTTTTTTGTTTATGACTGTTTTGTCTTGCTTAGCCTGTTAGGCTTCCTTGTTTGTTTTCCATGCCTAGTATTGTAGGATGAAGTGTTTATTATCTAACATGCTGTTTAAATATAGAATGGTTAGACGAATAGTTGTTGAGGTTTAATTTGGCTACTTTTTATTTCTATGCTTGTTTGACATACACAGGACTATGAGAACCTAGTGTAGTAGACCATAGGAAGAGTGGATGTAAGGGCTTCTCCAGAGTGTCTATAATTATTGTTACGATGCGAGACCATAGGGGGAACTGACGTAAGTTCTTCCTTAGAGTGTCTATAGTTCCTTTATGTGGGACACATGGGTAATATATATTTAGTTATATTTATTCGTATAGTAATATATATTCATATTAATATATATATATAGTTATATTAATATATATATTTATAGTTATATTAATATATATATAGTTATATTAATATATATATATATAGTTATATTAATATATATATATAGTTATATTAATATATAGTTATATAAATATTAATATAATGGTATTTTAAATAAAATGGATATTAGTAATTATTTAGATAAAGCTAATATATTTTATATGTCAATATGTTTAATTATTTATTTAAAAAAATTTAATTTTTAGGTGTGAATATATAAAAAATATGTACATATAGTTATATATTTGATTATAAATAGCAGTGAATTATAAAAAATGATAAAATTTCAAAGACATAATATCAATATGAATGTAATACCTTGGAATAAATTCATTCCCCACAAAAAACATCCAATTATACCCCCTTAAACGAGGCTGAAAATCCACAAAATGTTAAAAAATCGGGGTACCCCGACTAAAAACTCAGTTTTGGAGGCCTTATGGGCCTATTTTGGCCACAAAAACCCTTGAACGGGGTCCCCCCAAGTCACAACCACATAGAGCTCGTCACAGGCTTCAATTTAATATGTGGTAGAACTCAAACGGACACCCGGATCAAAAGTTATGGCCGTTTGAAGTTTGAGTTGCATTTTCAACATATTTTGGATATTTTTTTAATTTTTTTTTAATTTTTTTAGTATTCAAATTGTTATTAAATAACTATTAATCCATAATAATTAGCAAATTATTAATTAAAAAAAAAATGAATTTTTTTATAAGCCATTTTCACTAAATATCTTATATATTAAGTATAATAAGTGTAAATGTATATTTATACTTATCTAAAATATATTTAAAAATTATATATTATATTTACATAAATATAAAAATATTGATATAATTATATATTAATATATTATTTTTAATTAATTTTTTTTGAAGTCGAACCCTTTATCTGCGCTTTTAAAAAAAGCGCTGATAAAGGCCCCCCCTTTATCTGCACTACTAAAAAAAGTGCTGATAAAGGGGGGGCCTTTATCAACGCTAAAATAAAGTGCTGATAAAGGGGTATGTTTATCAGCGCTTTTTTTAGCGCTGATAAAGGCCCCCCCTTTATCAGCACTTTTTCGTTAGCGCTGATAAAGGGGTGGCACTGGCCTTGCCCAGTTTTATGGTAGTGCATATGTATTCATAAACTATTAGACACATATATCATGGTGGTTGCCTACTAATATTTAGTCTCATACCCTGTTTGGGTCATGCTTTTGGGCCCAAACATATTATATTGTTGCAGGTATAGATAAGGGAAAACTCCCTTCTACTTCAGGTACTTGACTGCTTTGGAGTTGGAGAGCATGGGACCAAGCTTTGGCTTATTATACTATGGAGCTATTTACTATTTTTCTTGTACTTTGGTTTAGTACTGTATTTCATCATTGTGACTTGTTTGGCTATTTTACTAGACTTATGTATCATGCATCATTATATATTTGCTCCAACTATTTATTTCTTCAGTCTTTTGTTGTTTCTTTTCGTATCGTAATATTACTACTTCCGCTATTGCTTTGTGTTTTACTTTCATTGTTTTACTATGCCAATGATGGAATAGTTTCCACACAACCATACCCAAGGCCCTCGATTCTAGTTTCCAGCCTTGAGAATTTGGTGAAATGCGCTTGAGGCAATGTGAACAACTGGGTATGGGGCGTCTCTAGAAGGCTGCCGGAACCGCTGTAGACGCCGGAAAAGTCCGTTTCTCCTCAAAAGAAGTTCCGGATGAGGAAAGCGAGGTCATATTCGGAGTCAGAAGCATGTTTCGGAAGGCCCGAAGGCCTTGCGCGAAATATCGGAGGCCCGCGCGCAATATTGGCGAGGCGCGCGCAATCCTTCCGGGATTCGCGCAATGGGCCGAGTCGGCGCGGAATGTTCCGCGCCCGACGCCCGAGCGCGGCCCTATTGCCCGCCAAGCCCCTATTTCGCGCCCGCGCCGCGTTGCGCGCTCGCGAGCCGAATAGCGCGCACCGCGAGCCGAATTGCACGCCCGGGGTTGCCTATAAATACAAGGCGACCCCCGACGTTTTGCGGGTTGCCAGAATTCGAAGGGTCGCTCGTGCGCGCAATCCCGCCCCCTCCGCGCGCAATGCCCAGCTTCAGGTAACCTCCTTCATTTCGCGCAAGAAAGCCCCGGGGTTCGCCTTTGCGCGTAACCCCTTTGTCTTCTTTCCTTTGACTAACTCCTCACCCAAAGGCCTTCGCGCGCAAAAGATCCCTCTTGCACGCAATTGCCCCCCGGGTGCGCGCAATCCAGCCCGATTGCGCGCACCCCCCTTACTAAGTGGCCATTCGTTAAAGAATGGGCTGTTGCCCCCGCGCGCTATCAGAGGCCCGGTGTGCGCAATCTCCATCTTCCGCGCGCAAAGCGCTGGCCCAATTGCGCGCCAGGCCACCCAATTGCACGCCGACCCGCGGTATTGCGCGTCAAGCTCCTCTTTTGCGCGCAAACCGCCAAGGGCCGCCCCCTTTGACCCCCTGAGGGTACCCGCCTGCGTGGCGCCCGATGATCTTCATTTCGGGTGCCCGCACCGTACGTTGTCTTCACGTGCGGCCCTCCAGGCTCGCGCAAAGTGACACAGACCCATTGGCGGCACCACCTCGTCCACGCTGCAGGACGTTAAACTGCCAAGCATCCATCGTCCTGCAGGACGCTAAACTGCACTTCGTCCAAGCTACACGACGTTAAACTGCCTAGCATATGGGCCTCCTCAAGGTGTAAGCCCCAAACCCCATCGTCCAACATGACGTTAAACTGTACTTCGTCCGGAAAGATGTTAAACCATCCGCTTCGTCCAACATGATGTTAAACTGTACTTCGTCCGGCAAGACGTTAAACCGTCCGCTTCGTCCAACATGACGTTAAACTATACTTCGTCCGGCAAGACGTTAAACCGTCCGCTTCGTCCTCAACACACGACGTTAAACTGTACTTCGTCCAGAAAGACGTTAAACCGTCCGCTTCGTCCTCAACACACGATGTTAAACTGTACTTCGTCCGGCAAGACGTTAAACCGTCCGCATCACCAGATCTCGTGCCTCGCACGCAGGGTCCCCCCCGGTTTGGATGTGGCCCCCACCTGCTCGTCTCTGCAGGGATATCGGGATTTCCCCTCTTTAGGGATGATTTATTGGGCCTTCACCCATGGGGGTAGGGTATTGCAAACCCCTAGTTTCTTGTGGGGGACTTCACATGTGTATCTCCGTTGTGCTTCCCCACTACCGAAGCCAGTAGGGGGCGTGACAGGGATCGAAGTGTCTTTCACCTTCGGCCCAAGTCCCTCTTCAACTGGGCTTTGTCGCATATGGGCCTCCTTAGAGTGTAAGCCCCATACACCATCGTCCAGCAAGACGTTAAACTGTGATCTACCCACTTCGTGCGTGCCCACAGCCTAGACCTCCTTGTGAGTCGGCTTGCCTTCGTCCAGCATGACGTTAAACTGTATACCCGAACTACGCTGACTTTGATCCGCGCTAACGCGCGGTACGTAGGAAGCCTCTACGGGGTCCAAGCTCTTCACTCCATCATCCATCCTGATCCTTACCCGTGCCGCCACATCCCGGTAGGGTCATGCCATTTCATTCCACTCCACTTCACTCGAGAAGCCGCCCATGTGCTGGCCCTAGCGTCGGAGGTTCCCCGCAAGGGGTTCTATCATCTGATCCACTCCTCGTGTTGATCAGTCCGATGTCGTCCCCACTGGACGTTAAACTCGCGGCATACCCCGTGTTAAACATGGGAAGCTGAGGAAAACCTCAGGTAACGCAGTTCCCCGTACCCAGCGCGGGATGCCTCAGGCCATCACGCCTTCGAGAAGCCCTATTAGGGACAGAAGGCAGACATGCAGAGCCGCAGTGTTAAGACACGCCCCCAACACCCAGAGCTACCCGGTCTCCTCACCGCGGGTTGCTGCCCCGACCAGACTCCTTGGAGCGTCTGGGCGGAAGCAGCGTAATTAACCGGTGTCCATGAAGATATGGCGCTGGGAACGAGATTCACGAACATTCTTAAATCTATGAGGGAGACCCGGATTAGGCGACGAGTTCTGAGGAGACGTCCACGGAAGGTGGAGCCGACATCCCATCATCCCGGTTTCGATCAAGGAGCAGACGTCCCTGAATAAGGGACGGATGCCGCCCGCCTTTGTAAAGCAGGACTGCGGGGCCACAAGCCGCGCTCCCATCCCCTCGGGTTGACGGGCGCACGCGCGAACGCGTCCTGGCGGAACAGCGTCGGAACAGAAACCCGACGCACATCCGCACCGAAACAGAAAATGGTGAACCCGACGTGAATCTCTTCTCCTCAATACGAAGACCGATAGCTTTCAGAGGTGTTGGAAGACTAGCATGTTGCCCGGCCGAGCATTCAGCACCGGGGCACGGAACCCGCCAGGGGCTGGGGAAGGGAAATCGGGCACTCCATCTCACGACGTCGATGGCCTGGGTTCCCCCCACGGAAGGCGTCATGGCACTAATGATTGGTTGTCGATTCCTTTTCCTGTCAGTATTAATGGGTTCTTCTCCCTGCTTTCAGGAATCAGGTCACCCAATCCAGTGCCCGATCGCCGCCCGCCCACTGGCGCAGGGGTAGGGGAAACACCGACGCGGCTACTCTGCGCGGTCCCGCCCATTCCACAGCAGTCCTAGCAGCCGCAACTGCGGGACAACCACACCCTCTCTCCCCCCTCGGATGTTATCCAGAGAAGGGTGATCAACAACTTGGTGCAGAGATATGAGGAAGAGGGAGTCATCCCCAACAGGGACATGGCTCGCCTAGACCTCGAGGAAGCTGCACCTCGCCACCAACGCCGCCCCCGAGGGCCGCACAGGGAGGCACCGCTGCCTACCTCGACGTCCAACCGCTTCGGGAGTTTATCCCCGGAATGCTCCGACAGCTCCCTCCCCTATGCAGATGAGGTGGAGGATGTCCGGGACCACCCTATCCGAGATTCGCTCCAGGGATCCGCGATAAGGGCTCCTGCCAGGCCACGTCGACACCGCCGCTAGGCTTCTCAAGTTGTAGAACGAGCTCTCCACCTGCCTGCGCCGCTAATACCGACTCGTCTGCCCCGACGCCAACGTCGGGCACGAGCGGAAGAGGATGCCCACCTTGGGGCCCTAGCAACAGCGGCCGCGTTGGCCCAAGCCACTGCTGGCTCCAGTCACCAGGCCCCTGCGCATCCTGAGTAGGGGCACTTCTATGCCCGACCTGGATCGAGGCCCCGACCGCCCCAAAGGCAGGTTGGGTTGACTCTCCCGGTTACTAGTAAAGGCAATAGCCACCGCGTACCACCTCACGGTAGTGATATTCACCAGCAGGGTCTACTCCGTGTGGCTGATCCATGAGGCATGGGTTATCCCACCTTCCGATCCCGGCCCGGAGGCCTGACCGGAATCATCTCTCCCTGCGTCCCCTTTGATATCTATCCCGGTGCTCCTCGCACCTTGGTTTCCAGTCCTCTTGGCCCCAGCACCGGTGCGGCCAGAGGACGCCAGGACAGAGATCAGCCATGCCCCGAAGAACCATCTAGGGGCAGGAAGGCGAGGCGTCGACGTCGAGGGAGGAATGTTAGGGAATTCCGGACAGAGATCCGACCAGTTCGTTTCTCTGATATAGAGGTGGAGTATGATTCGGCGACGGAGCCCTCCCCCCGATCCTGCCAGTTAGGGGCAGGGGTAGGAATGCGGCACATCAACCTCGTACTCCCCGAGAGCGAGATTGATGTGATCCCCGCTTCTCTCCGAAGGTATATCCGGAGTAGCGAGGGCCTGGTAGACCCCCAAGGATCAAGCTTGCGGTTGGTACCGGCCCCTCCGGAAGCACCTTCTGCCTCGATCAGAGAAGCCGGAGACCCTTTCTGGGGACCGACGGTCGAGCCACGATCTAGTGCACCCTCGGCGAGCACAGACCCTACGGCAGGATGTTCGCTCGCCGGCCCGTCCTATCGTGATGTGGTAGCTGGCGCACCGTAACCCTCAGAGGGCGGCCCGGGATATGGAGGCCAATCGGCCTACTCGCCGTATTCACCGCCGGCCAGCCCGCCGGCCCAGCGGCCCGCCTCGGCACCACTGCCGGTTCCCCGCCCATTCCCAGTCGCTGAAGGGGACCAAGAAGACCTGGGTCCTGAGTTTGAGTCATGGAGCTTCTGGACCGTCCTTGCAGAGGGCCACTTCCCTGAGAAGTTTTGGCCAGTCGCAGGACCGGACTTTGATGCACCAGAATCGCTCACCCCGGATGAGTTCGAATGCTTTCGCCGAACTCTCTGGGAGACTCACTCCCGTCTTCACTGCCTGCAAATGCCATATCCCAGGAGTCAAGCACACCTGGAGGATATTGGTGAGCAGTGTCGTCAGATTGACCTGGCCACGCTCCCCGCGGTTCGGCACCCCGGGTCATTTGGGCACCACGAGACCCTCCAACAACGATGCGTTGAGTGTTTTCAAGTACTCTGCAAGGTTATCGAGGAAGCCACCCCCCACATGTATATCCGTGGATGGGGGCAGTACGCTGCCCTACGCTTCAGTGCGATTCGCCGACAGCCCGACTCGCTGGGTGACCCTGAGGGTACATCCCCAGGGACGGAAACGGTCAATATGGCTGACCTGTCGGGAGAGGGGAATGGCTTGGAACTTCTCGACGGGGGCTCTCCCCCCGAAGACAAGCCGTCGTTGGATCCATCGGTGAGAGTTACTCGTCACCAGAGGAACCTCCTGGGTCTCCCCACACCCACTGAAGCACTGACGTTGAGCCGAAACATCAGCAAAGGTAAAGAGCACGACGGGGCTATAAAGCCCGCCGACCCATCTGCCTCCATACAGAGAGCAGATGAGGATCCCGAGAAGGCCACGCTACATCAACAGCTCACCGAGCAAAAGAAGCTAGTTGACCAGCTCCTCGCCGAGTGCGCTGTAGAGCGGCGGCCTGACTACAGTGATCCTAGGCCAGGATAGCAGGGACAGGAACAACCACTCCTCGATGAGACTCTCCCGGGTAACCGTGATTATGCCGTGTTTGCCGACAGGGGAGAGGCCATTGCCTATGGCAAGAGGGCGCGGTATGTTTCACCACACACTCCCGAACGGCGTGACTACCTGAGAGACCCCGCTCGGATTCCTCCCGCTGTCCCAAGGGCCGCTCCGCCCGCTATCCCACGAGCTGCCGAGTTCGACGACCCGGTCGACGACCCGATTGAAGAGCCATGCAATGCGCTCGTGGTTAGAGATACTCGCCAGGACTGGAACCCATGTCCGGACGATCCGATGGCGGCCCTCATCGCCCGCTTGGAAGCCTTGGAGACTCGGCAAGTGGCGATCCCACCGGATGGCAAGCCATACCCAGCATGGGTGGATGACATGCCGGCACCTCCGGGATTCGGGAACCCCACTTTCGCCCCCTTCAACGGGACTGGATATCCGCCACATCATTTGGCCCATTTCAACTCGAGGTGCGGGCCTATGTTGGGAACTCCAGCGCAGCAGGAGGCCGCTAAGCTTCGCTTCTTTGTCCAGACACTGGAAGGGCCAACATTTGTCTGGTACAGCCAGCTCCCCGTCGGGTCGATAACTAGCTGGGAGGACCTTCGTAGATAGTTCCTCTAACAGTTCAGTTCCACGACCCGGAAGACGAGTATCGCAGACCTCTTCAAGTGCAAGCAAAGGCCTGACGAGCGAGTCGCGGATTTCGTCGCCCGATGGAAGGGTCTCACGTATTCCCTTGACATGCCATTGACTCAGGAGCAGTTGCTGACAATGTGCATCGGGAATGTCAAGACCGAGCTGGTCCCTTCCTTGATCACTCAAAATTACCCCGGAGGGTTCAGGGACTTCTCAGACAAAGCTCAACGTCTTGAGGAAGCCCTGCAACAGGCCAGTCAGGCACACCCGCTGCCTCCTATGATCCCTGCAAGGAGAGTCAGCAGGGCTGAGCCCGCTGCTGTTTCCCAGATAGAGGCCCCCAGGCAGTTGGAGCTGCTGCCGGTGAGGCCAGCTCCACAGCCTAACAGGAATCCGCCTCCACGGGCTCAGTTCCTGGCCCAGCAGCGGCAGCCCCAGAACCGACTGGCCCCTCCGCGTAATGTACCGCCACAACCCAGGCGAGATAATCAGGGTCCACCTCCTCGGCAGTACCCTCCATCCCCTCGTCAAGACCACGCTCCCAGGGCCCCGTGATACCTAACTTACTCATTTTATGAGGATTAGGTCCCCGGTTATTTCCGAAGCGCCCTGGAGCAGAGGATTGTGCGACTGCCTGAGTGTTGGAGGCCAGAGGAGGCACATCTCACGGATAACCCCCGCTACTGCCCTTACCATCGGGCCCTGGGGCACACCATCCGGCGGTGCTACGTATTTAAGGACTGGCTCCAAGACCAGATTAACAACAATGTAATCAGGTTGGGCCCAGCTCCAGCACAAGTGGCGGGTGTGTTCGTGAGATCAGATGACGATAGTGGCGACGAGGACGAATGGCAGCTGGTCTCCGACCGCGGATCCCAGAAGTATAATGATTGGATGGCCCTCAAGACGATCATTCGCGCCCATGGAATCATCCGTGTGCGCTTGAATCAGCCTAAGCCCCCAGAATCTGTGGGTGATACTTCGGCATCGTCGTCCCCGCCCGCCTCTTCCGAGAAGAGAAAACGGCGGCGGCGCAAGAAGGAAGAGCGCGCCCCGCCAGTTCCGCCGCTATCCCGCACTCTCGGCGATTTCATGCCCTCGGAAATGGGGGTCCCTCCCCGGATCCGCCCGGTGATGAATGATTCGTCCGATGACAGTGTTGGGTACGCTTCGGTTAATACCGTCGAGCTGGTAAATCCCTTTTCGGTTCCCGACGTTGAAGAACACCAGGTGGACCTCCCTAGTGTCCCTGGTCATCGCCACCGTCGGAGGAACCGCAACAACAGGAGTCGCTGGGGCACGACAGTTGGTACCTCCAGCCAGGCCGTGCACGCCACTAAGACTAGGTAGCAGGCTCAAAACCGAGCTCAGCGCGCGCAGCCCCCCCTTCCGGGGATGACGGATTCGCCTCCGCCACCGTTTGTGGTGTGGGACCAGGCAGAACCGCCTCAGCCTCGCCGCGACCAGCTCCGTCCTGCCACGAGTCCATCCCGGCCTCCTGGCCCCAGTACGGTGACCACTTCCCGGGCTTCAACCAGTGAACAACGAGATGTGCCAAGCACCAGTTGGCCGCCGGTCCAACCGGCAAGGCCCGTCATGCCTCCAACCGTAGAGCAACCTCCTGCAACCAGGGGCTCGCGCTTGGCAAAAAAGTATGATGTCCTGAAGCACTTGGCCGACATCCCAGCAAGGCTCTCCATCCTTGAGGCTCTGCGCCTGTCACCTGATATGCGTGAGGCGCTCGCTGAAGCCCTGAAGATCCCCCTCCAGTTTGAGACGGAGGTTGCGGCTGCAGAGGCCTTTCATGCCGAAGCGATTGAGAACGCCGAATGTCAGGCATTTATCTCGTTCTCTGGTAAGGATGAAGACCCTCCTATACAGGGGCACATTCTTCCGCTGTATGTTACTGTCCAGTTCAATGGCCTTGAAGTCCGGCGTTGTCTTGTCGACACGGGGTCCGGGATTAACCTGATTCCAACTCGGACGCTCCGGAGATTGGGGTTGTCTAAGGATGACTTGATTCCCTCCGACCTCAGGATCGAGGGCTACGACCACACCGAGCAAACTCCGGTCAGCAAGATACGTTTGAAGACCCAGTTCGGTGACCTGGTTGCCAACACCAAATTCATGGTAGTCTCTCAGGACACTGCGTATAACGCATTGAGGGGCAGGCCATGGCTCCACCTTCATGCGGCGGTTCCCTCATCATACCACCAATGCCTTAAATACTCCCTTAATGGTCGAGTAGGCGTGCTTCAGGGAGATGCCTCTCCTTTTGCCTCATGTGAAGCCCGCTATCTGGACGCGGACTATTACAAGATCAAGGATAAGCAGATCCTGACAGGTGAGGTTGATCCTGTTGCTGTTGCAAGTGATCCCTGGGCAAGTTTGGATGATGCTTACGTCCTCCCGATCCATCGGTTGGACGTAGTCATGGTCTCGACGGCCTGTGAGTCTCCTGATGAGATGACCACGACCGCCCATGCCAGCACCAGCGGCCCAGCAGGATCTGGTAGCCCCAATGCAGTTTCCAACGCAGTCTCTCCCGTGGACGATCCCTCCCCGAGTGGAGAGGACATGGAAGATGCACCCCCAGCCTTTGAGGAGGGCGTCTCCGCCACGGTCGATGAGTTAGTACAGGTGAACCTTGGAACCAAGGCAGATCCAAGACCCACATTGGTCAGTGCTGCCATGCCCTCTGAGGAGCGGCAGCAGTACGTGGACTTTCTCAGACAACACCGTGATGTGTTCGCTTGGGGCTATGATGAGATTCCGGGGCTAGATCCTCAGGTAGCCGTCCACCGCCTTGGTCTCCCGGCGAACCATCGCGGGTTCAAGCAGCCTCCCAGGAAGATGCACCCATTCCACGGTGCCATGGTTGAGGCCGAAGTTGACAAGATTATCAAATCCAACTTCGTGAGGGAAGTTCAGTACCCCAGATGGCTGGCCAACATTGTGCCGGTCAGGAAGAAGAACGTGCAGATCAGAGTCTGTATCGACTTCCGCGATCTCAACCGCCACTGTCCAAAGGATGATTTTCCCCTTCCGGTGACAGAGCTGTTGATTGATGCCACGACAGGGTTCCAAGCCCTCTCCTTCATGGATGGATACTCCGGATACAACCAAATCCGTATGGCCCCTGAGGATGAGGAGTTCACTGCCTTCAGGGCCCCCCAAGGTATCTTTTGTTACCAGGTCATGCCCTTCAGCCTGAAGAATGCAGGTGCCACCTATCAACGGGCGATGCACCGCATATTCAAGCCAATCCTCAGCACTCTGGTGGAATGCTACGTCGATGACTTGGTGGTCAAATCGCGCCAGCGTCAGGACCATCTCAAAGATCTTGAGAAAGTGTTCGGCTTCCTCCGGTCTCGCCGCCTGAAGATGAACCCGTTGAAGTGTGCCTTCGGGGTCACCTCCGGGAAGTTTCTTGGCTTTATGGTAAGATACCGGGGTATTGAGATCGACCCAGAGAAGATCAGGGCGATTAGCCAGATGCCTCCCCCAGGTAACATTCGGGAACTGCAAGGGTTCCAAGGCCACTTAGCCTATATATGCCGATTCATCGTGAATCTGGACGGCAAGTGTAAGCCCTTTTCTCAGCTCATGAAGAAAGGTGCCACCTATGTATGGGATAAGGAGTGTCAGACCGCTTTCGGGGAAATCAAGCAGTACCTACTTCAACCTCCGGTTCTGATGCTGCCTGTATCCGGGAAGTTGCTGGTCCTTTATGTGACTGCCCTGGAACGGTCCCTTGGTGCTCTTCTTGCCCAGAAGAACAACGAGGGAACAGAGAATAGCCTCTATTACCTCAGTCGCATGCTCCTCGATGCGGAAGTTAGGTATTCCCCCATTGAGAAGAGCTGCCTGGCGCTCGTATTTGCCGTACAGAAATTACGGCACTACTTGCAGCACCACGAGGTACAGTTGGTTTCTCGGGTAGACCCGTTGAAATATATCCTGAGCCGGCCTATGTTGACTGGTCGTCTAGCGCGGTGGGCTGTGATTCTCCAGCAGTTCGACATCAGGTATGTGTCTTAGAAGGCCATCAAAGGGCAAGCATTGGCGGACTTTCTGGCTGCTCACCCGACCTCCGCGGATCAACCGCTGGATCTAGGCTTTCCTGATGAGGCCGTTCTCTCGGTCGATCGTGCCGATCCATGATGGCAGATGCACTTTGACGGTGCCTCCCGAAGCCCCACCGGTAGAAGACTTGATAATCCTAAGCTCAACAGAGTGGGCTTGGGTATCGTCTTCATTACCCCGGAGCAAGTCGTGCTGCCATACTCTTTCATGTTGTCAGAGGGCTGTACCAACAATGAGGCGGAATACCATGCCCTCATCACTGGCCTCGAGTTAGCTCTCGAGATCGACATGCCCCATCTGTGTGTGAAAGGGGACTCCGAGCTGGTCGTTAAGCAGATCAATGGCGACTATATTGTCAGGAAGCCGGAACTTGTGCCATTGCTGGAGTGCACCCTCCTCCTGATGGCCCAGTTCCCTTCTCGGCCAGAAATTGTCCATATTCCCCGGTTGCAGAACGGTCGAGCAGATGCTTTGGCCAGCCTTGCTGCGTCACTCGCAGAGCCTGAACAGGACAACCTGATCATCCGCGTGATGCACCGCAGGCTCATCGCTCCCGTTATCCTGGAGGGAGATCGCGACCCATCGGTAAGTAATCTCACCGCGGTTGCCCCTGTGCCTGGAGCCCCGAGTACCACAGATATGGCAGTCTAACCAGCCCCTGATTGGAGGACGCCTTTGGTTGGGTACCTCCAACATGGCATTCTCCCATCGGATCGGGCCGAGCGCGAGTGAGTTCGACGCCGCGCATCGCAGTTTGTACTCCAGAGAAGTCCCGGCCTAGAGCAGATCCTCTATAGACGCAGATTTGATGGTGTTCTCCTCCGTTGCCTTCAGGGAGTTGAGATCCCACGAGTCATGCAAGAGGTTCATGCTGGTTCATGTGGTGCCCACCAGACTGGGCCGAAGCTGTCCCACCAGATTCGGAGGTTGGGATACTTCTGGCCCTCCATGATCCCTGACTGCATCGAGTATGCCAGGAAGTGCCATGCGTGCCAGGTTCATGCGAACTTTGTGCATCGGCCGCCGAAGCCTCTCCATAACACCAGGTATTCCTGGCCCTTTGCAGTCTGGGGGATGTACGTTGTGGGACCTTACCTGCCGGCGACGGCTCGCCAGTGCTGGTTCATTCTGACCGCCACAGACTTCTTCTCCAAATGGGCAGAGGCGATTCCGCTCAGAGAGGTCAAATCCTGTTCTATCGCTGACTTCGTGACCTCCAACATCATTTATCGATTTGGAGTGCCTCACGCTATCCTCACGGATAACGGAGCTAATTTCCGAGCAGCTGAGTTGAAGAAGTTGTACGCCAAGTACAACATTCACTCGAAACATACATCTCGCTATCATGCACAGGCGAATGGACAGATTGAGGCGTTTAACAAAACCCTCTCTAACATTCTGAAAAAGATGGTTGGTCAGAACAAGAAGAGTTGGTCAGACAAGCTCCCCAACACCCTCTGGGCTTATCGGACGACGACTCGCAATTCCACCCAGATGACCCCTTATTCCCTGGTGTATGGAGCTGAGGCCGTCCTGCCCATCGAGATCCAGTTACCGTCCTTGCGCACTGCGGTCTACGACCAGCAAGCGCCGGACAGAGCTGCTGAAGCCTATCTAATCGAGTTGGAAGCACTGGATGAGAATAGGCTTCGTGCTTTGCACAACTTGGAGAGGCATCAAAGCAGAATGGCTCGAGATTTCAATAAAAAGGTTCGCCTCCGCTCCTTCCTGCAGGGTGACCTAGTACTGTCCCTAAGAGCACCAATGATCCCCGGCAGGAAGCCGCCCAAGTTGGAGCCCAAGTGGGAGGGACCTTTTGTCGTCCACAAGGTCTATCCCAATTGCGCGTACTCCCTAGTGACTATGGATGGTGAGCGTGTTACTCCTCCCACCAACGCTAGGTTCCTCAAGCAGTACTTTGCCTGATTGCACTTCGTCCCGCATGACGTTAAACTGCACTTCGTCCTGCATGACGTTAAACTGCACTTCGTCCCGCATGACGTTTAACTTCCTCTCAAGAACTACGTACGGCTTGATTCCCATCCTTATGGGATACGTAGGAACGCCCGGATGTTTGAAACTTCGGGTCCAGCCTCCCACCTCTTAGAGATTCCCCCTTATCCGCCGCCTTCGGGTCACCCTCAAGGCGTGTCCCTTGACCCCTTGCAGTGGTCCACCGGTGTCAAGAGCACTCTGGTCTCTTGCCAGGAGGGTCAGGTTCAGTTTGGTCAGGTTCCTTCCACTTTTCAGGCTTCATTCTCCCCTTCATTCGGACCCATCACTTACGCCCTGGGTGGAACCCCCCGTGAGCGGTCTGGATACAATGCCTCAGTGCTCTCCCACCGATCCGGGATGGTGCCCCAAAGGGCCTTGGGCAGCGAATCGATATGAATCCTGCGCTTAAGCGGTTGATGCTCGTTTGCTGCCTCATTCCATCAACGGTCAGTGCGATATTGATGCTGCTTTTCCGCCACGGTCGGCAGTACTCCCATATCGTTACGCCGGTGCCCCCAGTCCTTGAGTGAATGGACGCATGATTCACATTACGTTTTCCACCCCCCATTCTGACCAGGAAAAATCTAGGCACTCTTGACACTATCCCTCAGTGCATCTTCGCATATCCGGGGGATAGGACCACGATGTGGTGTACTTTGAGGTTCCTATGGTCCGAGATCTAAGACCTTAAACTAAGATCTGCCCCTATGGTCCGAGCTCTACGACCTTAAACTAAGATCTCCCTAATCGGGGTTCTACGTCCCGCATGACGTTAAAACTGCACTCTCAGAACTACGTGTGGCTTGATCTCCAGCCGGATGGAGTACGTAGGAACGCCCGGGAATCTCGACTCGGGTCCAGCCTCAGGGGTTGCTAAGTTCCGCCCCTCCTCGTCGCCGGCCGTCTGGCCTGGATTCTGGTAGAGTGGTGCGGTTGTGATATTCTCCCTGATTCAGCTCGGGATGCCCCATTGCAATGATGGGAAGCGACAATTTCCTCGTCAAAGAGGTTCTGTCTGATAATTGGGGTGATTCACGACCAGATTGGTGCATCCGCCTAATACGCTTTCCCCACGGTGGCACAATTTTGGGAGTGTTAGATTCTGTCCGAACAAATCATCACTTCGCCCCACGCTTCGCATGCTCTTTTGATCCGGATTTCCACCCTTGTGTCTGAAGGAACACCCAAAGCGGTATTGATGATGACATGTGATCCGCCTCCTGCAATATGAATGATGACCTTCGGTCCGTCTATTGCAGTAGTATGGTCGATTGATCCATTGTCTGCTTGCCGTCTTGGGCATTTCCTAGAAGACTGACCGTCGTGGATTTCTGAATTCGGGACACGCGATTCAACCTTTTTCATCTCCCTATGTTCGGATAAAATCTCAACGCCCCTAGCGTTGTCCCGCTCGTGTGTCAGAACAAGTTGGGGGGATGGTACATTGATTAGGTCTGAGGTCTCCTTTCCTAGGAATGACCTCCCTCTTTTCCTTAGAAATCCAGGCCCAATTGTGGATGCCTGAAGCTTGGTTAATGCTCCCGCAAGACAATGAATTGTGGTTGAGCACGTTAAGCCAAAAGATGCAGATAAATATGTTGATTCATACAAATGGATCGAAGTATTGAGTAGGGGAAGAAAAAGGTTCTGGGAATGGAAAAAACAAAGCCCCTAGGGATTAGCGTGCCGAATGGATCTTTCAAATGCCGCTACCCTTTGGCTGGCGGCCTCCAGAGCTGCTTCTCGCTCTCTGCATTCCCTCTCTTCGTCGGCGGTCGCAGCGCGCAGCTTGCCGATCCTGGCCTGTGCACGCTCCCGCTCGACTTGAAGTGTGACCATCTGGTGGCCCGCCTCCGTCAGCTGTACCTGGGCGTCATCCAGCTGGGCCGTCAATTTCTCCACAAGATCAGTGCACGCTGCGACGAAGGCCTCCTTCTCTGCCGCCTGCCCTTCGAGGCACCGGACTTCCTGCTCCGCCACGAGGAGCGCCCGCGTGTTCTCCGACATGTCCCGACATTGTGCGACGTCGGCACGCCGGTGGCTCTCGCGCATCTTTTCGGCCATGAAATCACGGACCGTCAGATGGAGGCGTCGAGTATCAGCTCCCCCAGCACACAGGAAGCGCAGCCAGGTTTGAAGCGATCCCATGCGCCCCAGCCACTCCGATGGGGGTCGCTTGAGGAAGCGCTGGATGCACTTCCACCCCCTGCGGCGCGTTATCCGGCTCTCCTCGACCGCCTCCGAGTCCGAGTCGTCCATCTCCTCAGGGTCGGCAGGCCGGTAGGCAGGGAAGGCAGCCAGCAGGTCTGTTGCAGGGTCTGCCCCTGGGATGTCCTCATAGGGGATAGGTTCCCCAACATCTGGGTGGCCTTCTTCTCTCGCCCCAGCGGCGTTGACACCCTCGTCAGCCCCCGACCTCTCTCCGATGGCAGCACCGCTGGCGTCCGTTTCCCCCTGATCAGCAGTTGGTGGGGCCGGCTCGGTGTGAGAAGTCTGTTCCGGAGAAGGCGGCATGCCTGCCACTGGTCTACTCGTGGATGGCCTGGGTTCAACAGCCTGACGAGCCTCCAGTATTGAGATCACTGCGCAAGGCATGCCACGGTTAATCACGGATCGTCAACGGAAAGCACCAGCAGTAAAGTAAGGAGACTTATGGGAGTCCAGAGCGTCATCTTCCGCTGTCCCGGCCGCCGTAGGAGCAATTGCAGCAGGGGACCCCTCAGCGCTTGTCAATTCAATGATAGGTGTCTGGCCCCCGCCCTGTCCTGCTGGCGCCTCTCCTACTCCTGCTGAGGATGCCTGACCAACATCCGTGCACTCCTGAGGAAGATGAAGAAATGGGTTAGAAGCTGCATAAGAGAATGGACGAAGCAGGTTGAGTAGGGATAGAAGCGAACCTCGAGGAGCTCAGTGATATCGACATTGTCAGAGCCGGCCACCTCGCCGCTCTCCCGCGGGCTCCCCGGGTGGGACCTTCCCTCAGAGCCTTCATCCTCCCCCGTCTCCTCCTCTTCCTCGGAGTCATCGTTACTATCACCTTCCTCTGGCAGCATCTGTTCTGGAGCAGGCTCTAGACCGAGCATCACCTTCACCAGAAGGGACGGCTCCGCACGCTGACCACGTTGGTGCGCGTACTCATCCATGGCCGTCAGATACGCATACCGCCGGTGGAAGTTCACCCTGTCGGCGACCTGAAGGCGCTCGACCTCTGGCAGATGGATTCCTTCTCTGATTATCTTCTGCCAGATGGTTTCAGTCCCCAACGACTGCCGCAGGGTCATCCAGGCCGACCACAGCGCTGGGAAGACTGCATCGTGGGAGGGTTCGAGCAGACGCCTTATCTGCTTCCCGGGCCGCTCCCCGACCACCGCACACGCCCCCTCTCTGGGCGCTGAGGTCGTGGCGACAGTCTGCGATGTGCCCGCCGCCGAAGTCCCTGCCCGCGCTGGCTCTGCTGCTTGGCGCGCCTCCGTTCTCCCCCGTGTAACGGCACCTCGCCTCCTTCCTTGACGCCTGGTCTCCGCACGGGTGACCTCGAGCCGCCGAACTGGTTTCCGTAGAAGCCCCTCGGGGTACGCGATGGCCCAGTGATCGGCGTACTAGGTTGCCAAGCCTGCGTCGACCCCGGTAGGAGGGAGAGTGATGACATTGCCAGAGCCGAAAGCGGCGAACATTAACCACATCTGGCGAAGGACGCAAGGGTTCGTCTCCTCCCGGACAGTAGCGAATACCCTCTTCGGCATCCGTTGAAGGCACCCGAACTGCCTGGCAAACCGGGTTGGCACGTAGGGCTCGCAGATCACCTTCCCGTCGATCTGAGCCACGAGCACCCCGCCCCGCATGCTCAGGAAGTATTCGTGCTGCTCCAGCAGACCCTGCCCATTGTCGATCATCTGGCCAACGGGAGTGGGGAACAGGCTGAAGTTGAAATTGGCGTGATTTCCAATCCGAATCCTCACGCCCTCCTCATTTAGGGTCATCGGAGCGACCCCCGAGATGTTCAGCAGGGAGGGTCGCAGGCCGTTGCCCGGAGGAATGACGGCGTTTGGAAACGTGTACCCACCGAGGTGAGCAGCCGCCCAGCCGTGGAAGAATTGAAAGGGCCCACAGACCCTTCGTGGTGACCCCCCTCGCGAGATGCATCCCAGGATGGCGTACAGCTTAGCCAACACTGGGACCCCGAGGTTGAATCTTTTGTTGGCGGCCATGGCGCCCGCCATCATCAGTGTCGTCGGGCGGACGCCCATCCTCGCGTCCCGCACTGGCAGGAGCCACCCACTCAAGAAGGTGGTCAGGAACGCCGCGTACCGGACATTTGGGTCCCGGGCCTCGATGACACGGTACCCCCATGAGCAGTAGTCTCCCGTCTCCAGGACCCGCCAGTACGACCCGTTCCGGCTCCTCTGAGCCGTGGTCGGGCACCGCTTCCCCCTGCCTGGAATCTTGATCGCTGGGTCATGCTCCAAGAACTGGCCGAACCACTCCTTGTAGGCTATGTCCTTGCAGAAGTCCTTGACCCCGAGCCGCTCCGTAGCCAGGTCCAGTAGATTCCATGTCAGGATGGGAGTCTGTGACCTGTCGCCCCAGGTGTTCCTCGGAGGCAGGAACTCATCGTATTGGTAACCCTCCAGCGGGATACCTCCAATGCAGTGGATGTCCTAGAGACCAATGCTGACCTCCCCATGATGAAGATGGAAGGTGTTGGTATCCGGGGACGAGCGGGTGAACAGCTCCGGCCCAAGCTCGGGCTGCTGGTAGAAGTGGAACTGCGACGTCCACACCGCCTCAAACAGGCCGATGTACCGCAGTTCCTCCGCGAAGTGATCGCAGGTGTGGCGTACCCAGAACGCCCAGGCCCACTCACTGGTGAAATTGCCCCCAGACCGCAAGTCCCAGTCCTTCAGCCATCCCCTGGTGTCGTCGGTGACACTCTGGCGATACGTGCTCGAGTAGAGGGCTGGAGAGTTCTCCGCATTAGGCTGACTCCCGGTAATGGTTCGCGTCCTCGGGTTCAGGACATAGAAATTTAAGTGCCTGGTCTCCCTGGCAGGATGCCCGTTGTTGGTGATGTTGTAGCGGGGAAGCTCATCCTCCCGAGTCACCCAGGTCCGTGGCGCATCAACCTCGAACCCCGGCACCGGGACCTCATCCAGGATGCCGTAGTTCCAGAGTGGCAGGTTGTCCGATAGAGGATACGTCTTCTGGGCCGGCGTCAGCAAATCAAACAAGGATTGATTGTTGGAAACAATCTCCTTGGCTCCGTAGACCTCCTCGTTCGCCGCCATCTCAGCTCTGCGAATAGCGGCATCCCCCTCATTCACTTGATTCGCGGCCATCTCAGAAGCTCCGGGAGTCGTGTGGGTTAAGGGATGAGGCGTGCGGAATCGGAGGAGGCTGGTAGAGAAATTTGGGAGTTGGCGTGCAATCCTAGTGGACGGCGTGCAATTGGGAAGTCCGTCGCGTAAAACCCCGGGTGTTCGCGCAAGACAAGCCGAAATCCGGATGGGTTTGCGCGCCGAACGGGCGAATTTTGCGCCGTCAATGGCAATTTCGCGCACGAGAGCTTGGAAGCTTATCGCGCGGAAAGCCTGTGTACGGCACGGGGGACCCAGGGCCCCTATTTATAGGTGAGGCCGGGTGTCCGCGCCGCGCGGAAAGTGCTTTGCGCGACCACGGCAGCGAATTTCGCGCCCGACGCCCTTTTTGCGCGCCAAAGTTCGGCGCCGCCCAGGACTTCGGCATTCCGACGTCTCCCTCGGAACCCGATCGTTGCGACCTCTCACCGATTAGATTCCGAGGGGGGGCTTTTGTAGATGCCGGAAAAGTCCGTTACTCCTCAAAAGAAGTTCCGGATGAGGAAAGCGAGGTCATATTCGGAGTCAGAAGCATGTTTCGGAAGGCCCGAAGGCCTTGCGCAAAATATCGGAGGCCCGCGCGCAATATTGGAGAGGCGCGCACAATCCTTCTGGGATTCGCGCAATGGGCCGAGTCGGCGCGGAATGTTCCGCGCCCGACGCCCGAGCGCGGCCCTATTGCGCGCCGGGCCCCTATTTCGCGCCCGCGCCGCGTTGCGCGCTCGCAAGATGAATAACGCGCACCGCGAGCCGAATTGCGCGCCCGAGGTTGCCTATAAATACAAGGCGACCCCCGACGTTTTGCGGGTTGCCAGAATTCGAAGGGTCGCTCGTGCGCGCAATCCCGCCCCCTCCGCGCGCAATTCCCAGCTTCAGGTAACCTCCTTCATTTCGCACAAGCAAGCCCCGGGGTTCGCCTTCGCGCGCAACCCCTTTGGCTTCTTTCCTTCGACTAACTCCTCACCCAAAGGCCTTCGCGCGCAAAAGAACCCTCTTGCGCGCAATTTCCCCCCGGGTGCGCGCAATCCAGCCCGATTGCGCGCACCCCCGCTTACTAAGTGGCCATTCGTTAAAGAATGGGCCGTTGCCCCCGCGCGCTATCAGAGGCCCGGTGCGCGTAATCTCCATCTTCCGTGCGCAAAGCGCTGGCCCAATTGCGCGCCAGCCCGACCAATTGCGCGCCGACCCGCGGTATTGCGCGCCAAGCTCCTCTTTTGCGCGCAAACCGCCAAGGGTCACCCCATTTGACCCCCTGAGGGTACCCGCCTGCGTGGCGCCCGATGATCTTCATCCCGGGTGCCCGCACCGTACGTTGTCTTCCCGTGCGGCCCTCCAGGCTCGCGCGAAGTGACACGGACCCATTGGCGGCACCACCTCGTCCGCGCTGCAGGACGTTAAACTGCCAAGCATCCATCGTCCTGCAGGACGCTAAACTGCACTTCGTCCGCGCTGCAGGACGTTAAAATGCCAAGCATCCATCGTCCTGCAGGACACTAAACTGCACTTCGTCCAAGCTACACGACGTTAAACTGCCTAGCATATGGGCCTTCTCAAGGTGTAAGCCCCAAACCCCATCGTCCAACATGAAGTTAAACTGTACTTCGTCCGGAAATACGTTAAACCGTCCGCTTCGTCCAACATGACGTTAAACTGTACTTCGTCCGGCAAGACGTTAAACCGTCCGCTTCGTCCAACATGACGTTAAACTGTACTTCGTCCGGCAAGACGTTAAACTGTCCGCTTCGTCCTCAACACACGACGTTAAACTGTACTTCGTCCGGCAAGACGTTAAACCGTCCGCTTCGTCCTCAACACACGTCGTTAAACTGTACTTCATCTGGCAAGACGTTAAACCGTCCGCATCAACCGATCCCGTGCCTCGCACGCAGGGTCCCCCCCGATTTGGATGTGGCCCCCACCTGCTCGTCTCTGCAGGGATGTCGGGATTGCCCCTCTTTAGGGACGATTTATTGGGCCTTCGCCCACAGGGGTAGGGTATTGCAAACCCCTAGTTTCTTGTGGGGGACTGCACATGTGTATCTCCGTTGTGCTTCCCCACTGCCGAAGCCAGTAGGGGGCGTGACAGGGATCGAAGTGTCTTTCACCTTCGGCCCAAGTCCCTCTTCAACTGGGCTTTGTCGCATATGGGCCTCCTTAGAGTGTAAGCCCCAAACACCATCGTCCAACAAGACGTTAAACTGTGATCTACCCACTTCGTGCGTGCCCGTAGCCTAGACCTCCTCGTGATTCGGCTTGCCTTCGTCCAGCATGACGTTAAACTGTATACCCGAACAACGCTGACTTTGATCCGCGCTAACGCGCGGTACGTAGGAAGCCTCTACGGGGTCCAAGCTCTTCACTCCATCATCCATCCTGATCCTTACCCAGGCCACCACATCCCGGTAGGGTCATGCCATTTCATTCCACTCCACTTCACTCGAGAAGCCTCCCATGTGCTGGCCCCAGCATTGGAGGTTCCCCGCAAGGGGTTCTGTCATTTGATCCACTCCTCGTGTTGATCAGTCCGATGCCGTCCCCGCTGGACGTTAAACTCGCGGCATACCCCGTGTTAAACATGGGAAGCTAAGGAAAACCTCAGGTAACGCAGTTCCCCGCACCCAGCGCGGGATGCCTCAAGCCATCACGCCTTCGAGAAGCCCTATTAGGGATGGAAGGCAGACATGCAGAGCCGCAGTGTTAAGACACGCCCCCAACACCCAGAGCTACCCGGTCTCCTCACCGCGGGTTGCTGCCCCGACCAGACTCCTTGGAGCGTCTGGGCGGAAACAGCGTAATTAACCGGTGTCCATGAAGATATGGCGCCAGGAACGAGATTCACGAACATTCTTAAATCTATGAGGGAGACCCGGATTAGACGACGAGTTCCAAGGAGACGTCCACGGAAGGAGGAGCCGACATCCCATCATCCCGGTTTCGATCAAGGAGCAGACGTCCCTGAATAAGGGACGGATGCCGCCCGCCTTTGGAAAGCGGGACTGCGGGGCCAAAAGCCGCGCTCCCATCCCCTCGGGTCGACGGGCGCACGCGCGAACGCATCCTGGCGGAACAGCGTCGGAACAGAAGCCCGACGCACATCCGCACCAAAACAACCGCGACATTAGAAAGTGTTATTAGAAGGTTCTTTTCTTCTTGAATTACTATTTGGAGCCTATAGTCTGGGATAAGTCGGAAATAGGAACTTGGTAATAAGCTATGCCCGGGAGTAGCTAACCCATGTATAAGGAACAACCCATTTACCTCGTTTATTACAATTTTTTGGTTTTGCAATTTTACGGTTGATTTATTTTCACAGTTGGGTGATTCACATGCTTTGTGTTGTTATTGTTGATATTATTGAGGTTCTATTACTATTTCAACCTAATGAGATGAGGGTATGCCATCTCATGCATCATATAGGAACTTTCTAAGAATAACATGTCATGCATTCGTTCTATGCCATTTAAGGTGCATTAATGATAACATGTTTTTGTGATAGATGTTGTGCTAGATGTGGATGATGTTGTGATATATGCCTTGATAAATTAGTTTTCTTTTGGTAGGGTATCGATTGTGTAAGGTTTTGTTTGAATGAATGACAAACTTTGGTTCTTGAGGTGTTATGGTCTTTCATGGATCAGAATTCGGTGGATCATTGCCTTGTTTTTCTTGTATATGAAATATAAGAGATGCCAAGCTTTGATTCATTGGGAGTATGGGCCCTCAAGGATCAAAATTTGGCACTTTAATGTCTATTCTAGTTTTTTCTTGGAATCCAGATTAGTTTCTAAGGCTTACTGTCTGGAAAAACCCAGAATACATGCCTTGTAGTTTTGGATACATGCCATGTGTTCTTATATTCTGGAAGAAACTATTTTTCTTAAGTATATGCCATGTACTATTTGTACATGCCATGTAGTGTCTAACCGTGTCATTGGCTGTGTGGGAATAGACACGAGGTTAGGATAATTTTTGGTGGGACACACCGTGTACTGGACGTACATGCCGTGTGTTTAGACCATGTGTATACCCGTGTGACTAATGGCATGGATGGATAAAAACATAATAAATACACACCATGTTAGTCTTGAACACGCCATGTAGTGTAATCCCTAGAATCTGACCATGTAACTAACAACACGAGTCATTGTAAATTCTTTAGTATACGCCATGTCTATCTGGAACATGCCGTGTAGTGTGATTCATGTATCCGGTCGTGTCACTAACAAAACGGATCAGTGAATCTCATATAGTACATGTTGTGTCTAGCACAAACATATTGTGTAGTATTGTTCTAGGAGAACCGTGTTGCTTAGTCGTGTAGAAGGACTTGGGTAGGGGAAGAGGATTCAAGTACATGCTGTGTGTTAGGATAACAGGCTGTGTGTTTGGGGTGTTACACGACCATTTTTGGCAGAAGTACACGTACTTGTGAATGCATAAGGGAACATGCTGTGTATTTAAGTATACATGCTGTGTATCCATGTTTTGTAAAACTTGAATGATTTATTTCTCTTGTTCCTTTCTTACTCTTTTAGTTTTCAGTCTTTGATAATCTTGATTAAAGGTGTGCATTTGACCTTGCAAATTCATGCCACTGAGATATCCTCCAGTTGTACACCAATTGCAAGGTAGTGATTAGATGTAGGACATGGCTGATCAAGGACTGCCATCAGATCCTCCAGTTGTGCTAGTCTTGGAACCAACCATCATTCAGGACACAGGTGCTGATGCACAGTTTCGAGAGGGCTTCATGAGTTTCATACAGACCTTCCATAGATTACCACATCCTTCCCCATCTAAGGTAGAGTTGACACAGGTCTTTCAGAAGTATCATCCTCCCACTTTCACCGAGGAAGGAGGACCTCAGGATGAAGAGTCATGGTTAGAAGCCATTCTTTCTATCTTCGAGTATCTAGAGACGCCTCCAGAGAGGAGGGTTAAGATTGCTACATACATGCTTTGGGACTCCACCAAGAGATGGTAGGATGTGATCTCATAGGCGGGACACTAGCATGTTATGGCATGGAACGAGTTCTAGCAAGCCTTTTATGACTACTTCTACCCAGAGACTTTGAGGGCCGATCGAGCTTGAGAGTTCATGATTCTGGAGCAAGATACTCTTTCTGTTATGGAGTATTATTCTCACTTCACAGTGATGCAATGATTTAAGCCCATCCTAGTAGGTGATGAGTTATTCCTAACAAGGAAGTTTTAGGATGGTCTGAGGCATGACATCTGATCTCCGGTAAATATATTCAGGTTGATGTATTTCACTTATATCGTCAACTAGGCGCTGATCACAGAGCATAATCTGAGGGATTATGAAGTTTTGAGCCATGGAGGTTCGACATACAAAGTTAGTATCCCTCATAATGACAGCTGGAAGTGCCACATGGGTTCTTCGCGTAGTGATCCAAGGAGGCGAGACACTTCCTATGGTAGCCAGGTGGTGTGCTACCAGTGTGGGAAGAGCGGTAATACAAGGCCACATTGCCCGAGAGACCGAGTGGAGTGCCTATCTTGCGGCAAGATGGGCCATATTTAATTCTTCTGTCAGATCTTTTCACCAGAAGCTGGTGATAGGGGTTATTCTATGACTCCTCATTCAGAAGCAGTGCCATCAGTTTATCATAAGTCAGGGAACTAGAGTTATTCCAGCCGTTCAGGCCAAGTTGGAGGTTGCGACCATGGTTGTTAGTCACCAGGATTTTAGCGACTATAGGTTGGATCAGCTCAGAGTGGTCAGACAGAGTCACAGGGCTGCGATGCTGGTTAGAATTTTGTAGTGGAGCAGACCCAGTAGGAGTAGGATCCTGTACCCTCTACTGTTCAAGGTATGATCCTAGTTTCCTCAGTTTTAGCTTCTGCTCTTTTTGATACAAGGGGTTTCTATAGATGTATATCTATTTATTTTGTGGAGAGACTTGGTCTCTGTATCTTTTCTTATTCTGATATTTTGATGTTGAACACTCTATTGGGGACAAGAACATCTATTGTACTTCATTGTAAGGAGTTCCCTCTTGAGGTTGGTGGGTGTCACTTCTTGTGGGATCTCAATGTCATAGAGATGACAGGATCTGATGTCATTCTCGGAATGGATTGGTTAGTTCCCTTCTAGGCCATTGTCAACTATTATCTCCGTAGGGTGAGTTTCACATCACCAAAGGGTGGATTGTTTCTTTATAAGGGAGAATGAGATTTCCAGGCGAGCAGAGCGGGACCTGAGCATCATGGGTTGGGAGGAGTTACAACCCAGTTTTCTTGTCTATATCTGGATGACCAAGGGACATCATAGTTGTACTTTCCTCCAATGGTGGATTGTTTCAGGGATTTCTTTCCTGAAGACTTTTTAGGTTTTCCTTTGGAGCGAGAGGTAGAATTTTCTATACAGATCATTCCAGGAGTATCACCGGTGTCCATTACTCCTTATAGGAGGACTACACCAGAGTTACAGGAGCTCAAGAAGCAGTTGGATGAGTTACAAGCAAAGGGCTTCATCCAACCCAGTGCATCTCCTTGGGGATAGCCTAAACTTTTTGTGAAGAAGGAAGACGATACCCTCAAACATTGCAAGGATTATCAGAAGCTGAACCAGTTGATGGTCAAGAACCGATATCCTTTGCTGAATATTGATGATCTCTTTGATCAGCTTCGAGGAGCTCGGGTGTTCTCGAAGATCGACTTGAGATCTGGTTATCATCAGTTGCGTTTTAGACCATCTGATATACCTCTTACGACCTTTCGGATCAGGTTTGGTCTATAAAAGTATGTATTTATGCCATTTGGTCTCACGAACGTGCTTGCAATTTTCATGGCACTGATGATCTGAGTGTTCCATCCATACTTGGATTCTTTCATGGTGGTTTTCATGGAAGATATCTTGGTGTACTCTCACACTCTACATGACACAACCACCCATCTTGAGATCATTTTGAGTACACTGAGAGAGAACCAGTTATACACTAAGCTCTCAAAATTCCACTTTTGGATGAACCAAATTCACTTATTGGGTCATGTTATCTCACAAACAAGAGTATCGATAGACCCTGAGAAAGTGAGAGCAGTAGTTTCCTGGGAATAACAGAAGAACATCTTTGAGGTATGGAGTTTTCTAGGGATGGATGGATACTACAGACGTTTCATAAAAGACTTTTCATGCATAGCAGTGCCACTAAAGGGTCTGACTAAGAAGGGTACGACGTACTTGTGTACATATTCTTGCGAGTCAGCCTTTCAGGAGATGAAAGGAAGGTTGACATAGGCACCAATACTAGTATTTATAGAGCCGAGAAAGATCTACACTATTTTTTATGATGCTTCAGGTATCGGGTCGGGAGCAGTGCTTATACAGGGAGAAGGATTTGTTGCATACGAGTCTCAACAGTTGAGGCCACATGAGAGTAATTACCCGACGCATGATATTGAGTTGCCAGAAGTTGTTCATGCCTTACACTTTTAGAGACATTATCTTCTGGGGGAGAATTTTGTGCTTTTCACCTACCAAAAAAGTCTCAAGTATATCTTCACCTAGTGTGACCTGAATTTGAGACAATGAAGGTGGGTTGAGTATCTTCAGTCCTTTGACTATGAGCTTGCCTATACGTCGGGGAAAGGCAACACTTTAGCTGATGCGTTGAGCAGAAGGAATCAGATATAGGAAGTTTAGGAGGCCAACTGTGAGTGGTATCTTATGGCTCTATTCTCTTAGATGCATGAGGAGGTTCACCACAGGCAGGGGCATACGTTTCTTTCTTCTTTAGCTGTTACCTCTACTCTTTTTGATCAAGTGCGAATGTGCTAGTTATTAGATTCTGAAGGCCTAGTCCTACGGGAGTGTGTTTTAGGATAGGACCCTATTCTAAGATGGAACATAAGCGAGGCTGAGATCTAGCGTTTCCAGGGGCGCGTATGGGTGTCAGAAGACATATGTGAGGAGTTGATGCAGGACTTTCATTCCTCAGTTTGGGTAGTTCATCCTGGTGTCAGCAAGATGTATTGTGATCTAAACCATTAGTATTGGTGGCTAGGTATGAAGAAAGTTGTTGTTGGGTTCTTCATGAGGTGTTCCACATGTCAGTAGGTGAAGGCAGAGCACCAGCGACCCATGGGGATTTTTCAGCACTTACCCATTCCCGAGTGGAAGTGGAATGATGTCGTGATGGATTTCGTGATAGGTTTAATGAGGTCACCTTGAGAGAATGATGTAGTTTTGGTTATCATTAATAGACTCACAAAGGTTTCTCACTTCTTTCTGATCAAGGTTACTTTCAGTGTTGATGAGCTGGGACAGTTGTACATCTGATAGATTGTACGTCTACATGGAGTTCTACACTCCAATGTTTCAGACAGGGATAACTGTTTTACTTCATGGGTCTGGAAGGGGATACAGATGGATTTGGGTACACAGGTACTTTTGAGTATAGATTACCACCCTCAGACAGATGTCCAGTCTGAGTGTACGATTCAGGTACTTGAGTACATGTTGCGAGCATGCATCCTTGCTTTTGGAGGTTCTTGGGAGAAGCAAATACCTTATGTGGAGTTTGCCTACAAAAATAGTTTTCAAGAAACTATTCAGATGGAACCTTATTGGGATTTTTATGGTAGGCCATTCCAATCACCCTTATGTTAGATGGAGGTAGGAGAGGCAGCTATGATAGGACCTCCTCTTGTCCAGGAGACCATAGAGAAGATAGAGTTGATTCGGAATAAGATGACTATTGCACAGTCTTGACAGAAGTCTTATGTTGATCACTGGAGATGACCTCTAGAGTTCGAGGTCGGGGATCAGGTTTTCATGTGTGTCACATAGAGGTCAGGGAACAAGAGGATTTGGAGACATGGTAATCTTTTACAGAAGTACGTCGGACCATTTGAGGTTTTGGAGGGAGTCAGGCCAGTTTCCTATTGACTATAGTTACCTCAGAGGTATCAGGCTATGTAAGACGTATTCCATGTTTCTCATCTTCGACGTTACTTCTCAGACCCATCTCATGTTCTTCAACCCAAAGATGTTGGGTTGGATGTTGATGCCTCATTTAAAGAGCATCCTATCTGAATTGTTGATCTAAATACGAAGGTTCTCCATGGACGGTCTGTTCCTCTGGTACGAGTGCTATGACAGCACGAGCGAGTACAGGACGAGACTTAGGAGAGGGAGATCGATGCACGAATGCAGTGGATGGAGTTATTCAAGGATTCTTCTTCTACGCTTCCTTGCTAGGGAAATTCAGGGACGAATTTCTCTAAGGGAAAAACTTTGTAAGAACCTAGATCTTCTTTTTAGGTCTGGTTTGTCTGAGAGAAACCGTACGACTATGATCTTTCTCCAAGCCCCTGACTGAGCATTCATTCTTTGGTTTGACCACCATCGATTACATTGGTATCACCTTGACATATGGTTTTCTTAGGCTATTCAAGGCCTGAGGTTCACATATAACGATCCTACCACACCGAGGTAGGTGGTTGGTGCCTTTCTGTTGAATGTCTTTGAGTTATATGTGAAAAATTTCCCAATACCCTTGATCGGGGTATTGCATGTTTACGGTTTTATCCCTATTAATTTTCGTGTATGCTTTTATGCTTGATTATAGGTTAATTGAATGTGAATAGGGTTAATTTCTAAAATTTTGGAAGTGCTTTCCTATGCATGTTTTGTTTATGACTGTTTGGTCTTGCTTAGCCTATTAGGCTTCCTTGTTTATTTTCCATGCCTAGTATTGTAGGATAGAGGGTTTATTATCTAACATGATTTTGAACTGTAGATTGGTTATCCAAGTAGTTCTTGAGGTTTAATTTGGCCTCTTTGCATTGCGATTCTTGTTTGACTTACAAAGGGCTGTGTGAACCTGATGTAGTGGACCATAGGGGGAACTGACATAAGTGATTCCTCAGAGTGTACATTATTACTGTTACGATGTGAGACCATAGGGGGAACTGACATAAGTGATTCCTCAGAGTGTCTGTAGTTCCTCGATGTGGGCCACATGTGAAATGAGGCGTAAGTGATTCCCTTGACTGCCTTTTAGTTACCGATACGAGACTATAGGGGGAATTGACGGTGAGTGATTATCCATAGAGTCTATACTAAACCTGAACTAGAGGGGTTAGACTGTGTGTACTTCCCAGAGGGTTTCTTGTGTTTTCTAGGTATGACCAGAGGGGATTAGGCTGTGAGTACATCCCAGAGGGTTACCTGTTTGTGATGGTTTGTTTACTTTCTATATGGAACTAAATGCTTTGAAACTGTGTAATTGTTTACTTTTGAGTACTTCCTTGTTTACTGCTACCTTTCTTGCTTATTGCTTGCCATATGTATTCACTGACTATTAGGCACATATCTTGTGGTGGCTTCCTACTGGGATTTAGTCTCACACCCTATTTGGGTCATGATTTTAGGAACAAACATATTATATTTTTGCAGGTATAGATAAGGGAAAGTGCCCTTCTACTTCAGGTACTTGACTGCATTGGAGCTGGAGAGCATGAGACCAAGCTTTGGCTTGCAATGATGTGGAGCTATTTACTATTTTTCTTGTACTTTGGTTTAGTACTGTATTTAAGCATTGTGACTTGTTTGGATATTTTCCTAGACTTATGTATCATGAATCATTATATCTATGCTCTACCTGTTTATTTATTCAGTCTTCCACTGTTTATTTTTGTATGGTAATATTAATACTTCCACTATTTCTTTGTGTATTACTTCTGATGTGTTACTCTGTCAATGAGGGAATAGTTTCCCAACTATCACACCCAAGGCCCTCGCTACTAGTCAACAGCCTCTGGCGTTTGGGGAAATGCGCTTGAGGCCATCTGCCAAATGGGTACGGGGTGTCTCTGGGCGGCTTCCAGAATCAGGATGTTACACTAATGATACCTAGAAACAATCCAACTAAAATGGAACCCAAATGCGAAGGATGTTACATCATTCATAATTTCTCCACTAATGGTTTGTAATAATTGATCACCATAGATTGGGAGACCATCACACCTCCCACCAACAATGTGTTCCTTAATTGATACTCCACATGAACCCATAGTCTGACTCGTGTGACATTAAACTATAAAGCCTAATGTCATAGTAATAATATGTCAAAATATATAAAAAAATACTCAGAAAACAACATTAAACTATAGACATACCCTATGTGAAATAATGGGATGCCTCATATGATGAATATGAGATGATCCAAAGTCTAAACTTTATGACCTTAAACTTTATAAGTCAATGTCCCCATCACATTACATGAAACCATAAGATACTTTGTGTACTCAACATAGAAGACGCCACCCTTATGACATTTGTCTCTTATAATGTCATAGTCTTAAGTTATTTGTGACTTGATTCCTAATTAAATGAGATACAATCTGGCACCTAGACCACCTTTCATTGGACCCAGTCACAAATTCACCCACCAGGGTGAGATCATTTTTGTTAAAATTAGGCCTCCATATCCTCTGTTAATTTAGAGTCTATTATTTCTTTTTAGTGAATCTACTGAGCCCTCATTATGAGTCCATGACCTAGTCATGTGATATAAAACTATATTAAATCAACATAGAAGCATGTCGTTATACTATAGTATACCCTATGTGATAAGTATAAGATACCACCTATAACTGGAGTAATATTCCTTATGTTTAATGTGTAAGATTCCACGCATAATTAGACAACCCCAAACAGTCACCTAAGCCTCCTATCAAGCTGTGAGAGATAATCATAATCCAATGACATATCAGCAAGTTGATATTCTCTCATGTCAAGACATGAGGAAGACTGATTGAATTCTTAATGCAAAAGTAGCACACCCTGTCCTTACACATGATGTTAAAATGGGTCTTTACACCATGAAGTGACCATGGAATTAGCTTTATGATAATAATAGAATGATTCATGTGAGAAGATGAGATGAATGATAATAATGAGATGATAAACCCAATTACACCATCTTTTCTCCTCAATATAAATGGGTGGCCCTTAGAGAAAGATCACCTCGGTCAAAGATATATGACCGTAAACTGAAACAACCACAAATCCTCACCATATGATGTTAATCTATTTCTTCAAATTCCTCACCACATGGTGTTAAAATGGAGAGTCCTCGTCCTTATTAATGATTTAAAACTATGTGATTACTTGATCTCTACTTAATATGTCACCATCCTTTTATGTGTGGGACATCTATTACGCCATGTTCAAGAATTTTGTGTGGATTGATTCCCATTTCCAGGGGATATATAGAAACACTCAGATCCAATATCCTAATCCCTACCTAACCACTAACTTAATCAAGGGTATTTCCCCTTGGGAACTTGCCCAATTCTTAACATCCAATAATCACATCCACCACCATTTATCATATGGAGGAATATCTCATATAGTGTTTAACTTCACCTATGCATCCCAACATTTAAACATCCACACTTCAAGAATTAATTTATTTGGAAGATCATCACCCTCTTGATCAGAATGGCCCCCTAATGGTAATTAATCTTGGCCATATTGGCACACCTACCATCCTTATAACACATTTCAAAGGATCCTTGGTGAAGGATGATATTTCACGTGTTTCAAAAATGGTGAAAAGTTTATCCATAGTATGTTCACCCGATCCCTGATGGGTGAAGTTGTAAAAAATATATATCAAATACAATGAAAATGTATTCCCTACCTATGGGTCACCCAACTTTCATAGTCCATATATCATAAAACAAGATTTTACTCCCTTTCCACCTCTATTTTTTCTAATGGAGTTTCCACACTCTTGTGTTATTCCCCATTGCATTCATTCATGATGACTATAAAAGTCATCATCATTAAATATTTTCCATTCCATATTATTTTTCCCCTAATATTACTCACCCTTGTGATAATGGTAACTCCCTTCTGCTTCTTGTTTCTTACACTAACCATTGCTCATGTAAGTATAAGAGTCATATAATATTTTCCCCATGAATAGTGAGACAGCCATACTTTCTGTAAATGGAACTCCATTCCCATTTATGGTTTTAACTCAACAACATTAAAAAATGATCCCAAATATATGAATAACGACCATAAAATCTCTAAAAATTGTCATAGAGAGTCTTTTCATAGAACAAGGCCCCATTAACCATCATTTCACATCGCATTCTATCTCTTTTATGCTATAAAAATTCCACCGGTACACAAACCACCATGTCTAAAGAATCATGAACTTAAACTATGTGCATTTTGTCTCAAAAAATTTCACATCACTAGGCATACTTTACACTCTTTTCACTTTGAAATTTTTCTTTATTTTTTTGCATAATATCTCTCAAGATTCAAATCCCCTTGATCCAAGAATCATGAGCATAAACTATGTCTGAATTCTCTTAGAAATCACTGTGTCAATAGGCCTTCTTATACCTCTCTTCACGCCAATTTAATGTTACTTCATTATATAAAACCCTATATGTGACACAAACCCCCATTTATTCCAAGCATCATGACCTTAAACTATTTGTAAACCCACATAATATGCTCTATGAACCTAATCTGTATGTATCCCCCTTTTTAGTTTTAGATGCATGACCTTAAATCACATAGCTAGTGAATTTTTTTACAAGACTATAAAATATAGAATCAAAATCTCATATTATATTGATATGATGACACTTTTCTTTATTTTTCTCCCACCATGCCTCTTTCTAGAACTATGTGTCTTGATTCTCAGTTTCATTGGATACATAGTGATTTCTAGACCCCCTGTCATTGGGCCATCATAAAACACCCAATCTACTGAGAACATGTTCATTAGAAATCCCCCCCCCCAATTTGTTTTGATAAAGATATGTCTTCACATGAATTTGTTGGACTCAACTGTTTTTATAATCCCAAATCATGATTTGATAATCCCAACTCTTGTTTTATTTATGTGATAATTATGTTTCTATTACAAGATAATCATTTATGTGAAAATCATGGTTATATCAAAGTAACATCTATGTACTTTTAATTTCATTTCTCTCTTGTTTAAGATTACAGTGCACAATTTATCTAAGTGTGCAAGGACGCCGATGAAAAGGTCACTGATGAAAAGTTCACTGTTGCAAAGGTCACCGATGAAAGGTAACCGATGCAAGGTCACCGATGCAAGGATAATGATGCAAGATCACCGAAGCAAAGTTCACCGATAAAAAGGTCACCAATGCAATGGTAACAAATGCAAGGTCACCGATGCAAGGTCATCGGTGTGAGGTCATTGATGCAAAGTTCACTGATGAAAAGTTCACTGATGAAAGGTCACTAATGAAAGGTCACTAATGCAAGGTCACCGATGCAAGGTCACCGATGTATGGTCACCGATGAAAGGTCACTGATGAAAGGCCACTGATGAAGGTTACCGTTGAGAAGGCCACTGATGAAGGCTACTGATGCACACTCAATGTTGAAGCCTACCATTGTGAAGGCTACCGTTACTAGTCTACTGATTCCTACCCTACCATACTTTGTCAAATTCTTAAAATTATTATAATGGTCAAATTTGGTAACTTTAATGCTTTTGATATTAACTAATGCTGATTGTAGACATATCAAGAGACCGTATCTGGGGAAAGTACAAGGTACGAGGAGAACCGCACGTGATTTACTCATTCTAATTATCAGACCTCAAATATAAAAGAGAAGACCTAGGATGAAAAATAGTGTTGTGGTGCGGATGCATACATGTGCGAAGAATAAATAATATACAAAAAAGAACTTATGCGTGAGATGAACGAAGAACCATCCAGAATTTAAACTGTGAACTCAAGAGCATCTCTAAGATCATTTGGGATATCTAATTTAAATAATCCATCCTTATTAAACTCTCTGTCCAATAAAGAAGCTGGCCACCTAGAACCTGGAGTTTCAACACTCTGTTTCAAGGAAAACTTTCAGAAAAAGACTCGAACTACAATTTCTTCACTCCAAGGAGTCAAGAGCTGAACTGCAAACACACAGAGCCTTATAAACTCAATCTTATACTATTTACTCTACTGTGTTCCATAATTTTACACTTATGATAAGTGTGTGTTTGTGTTACACGCAATTTCTCCTGTGCTTGAACTGGATGATACTGAAAATCATCACATCAAACTTCTCTTACATTTCTTTTCCCATGTATAATTGTGGAAGTGACCGTGTGTGATCTGTATTTTTTGTTTTCCCCATGAAGAACTATGGTAGAGGGTGTGAACCCTAGACAGTTTTTGAAAACTATTGTAAATCCCGATACAGGTTGTGTATCATGTTTACTATTAATATAAACTACTTGGTGGTATGTGATCACCAAGTGGAGAGGATTATGTCTCGGTTTGAGACTGAACATCTTGTTTAAATATTATGTGTACTATATTTTGTTTTTATATATTCCGCTGCTCATTATTTTAAAAACAGAAAACTATTTTTATACATACTTTTATTGTTAGTTATGGTTAGTGTGTGTAGGTGTTTAATTCAGAAAAAATGTTTCAAAAGTTTCAGAAGTGTTTTACACTAATTCAACTGAGGACTAATCACCCTTTGAGAAACATGTTGACCAACTAAACATCTATATCTCTACTACCTTAATTAACTAGGCTATTTCAATATTAGGGGATCTTTATAAAAATGTTTTTAATAGAAATTTTAAGTTGGAACTCAATTCAACCCCCTATTGAGATTCTACTTTGAACAAAATTTTGTATTAGAGGTCTTTTTTTTATTTCTACTATCTGAACTGTTGTAAAAGTTTTTAAATTCTTTTCAACTAGGATTTTAGTTGTATATTAAAGATCTTAAAATTTCTGTCATATCTAAATTTTCAGTTCATTAAAATTATAATTAACAATAGATAACATAGTTGAGGGTGCTACTACTAACAAGCCACCATTGTTTAATGGAAATAACTATGCTCAGTGGAAACTAAAAATAAAAATGTATCTAGAGAGCATGGGTCCTGAAATCTTGTACATAATAGAAGAACAATATGTATTACCTGTTACTACAAGGGACACATGGTCTTAGTTGAATAAAGCTACATATAACAAAAACTATAATGTAATGAATGCACTGTACAATTCTATTGGTGATGAATAATACAATAGAATATTTTCCTATAAAATTGCATATAAAATTTGGGATACTTTGGATATTTCCTATGAGGGACCAATCAATGTTAAAGAAATGATATTAAATACTTATACTATTAAATATAAAAATTTTAAAATGAAGCTTGATGAAATTATATCTGAAATGTATCTCAAGTTCAATGAAATAGTAAACACCATGAGTCTTCTTGTGAAAACAGTGGACAACAAGGATCAGATTATGAGGTTGCTTCGATGCCTACCTGATAAATGGAGAGGAACTTCTGTTTCCATCCGAGAATCCTATGACATAGACATGTTTCCATTTAAGGAACTAATTGTAAAGCTTATGATGTATGAAGAAGAGATCAAGTTAAATCGAGAAGTAGATGAAGTACCAAGAAAAAAATCTGTTGCATTCCAGAATACTACCTCAAGGAACAAGGAGAAAGAAAAAGTTCGAGCTCCTGTAGACACTTCCACCAATCAAGACTCAAACTCTGACAGTGTTGATGAGATGGATCATCTTGATAAGAGATTAAAAAAGTTCTATCATAAAAATAAGTTATTTAGAAATTAAAACTATAAAGGAAAGTATGATAATAAAGGACAGAGGAAAAATGATAGAAAATGGTATGAAAATACAAATGAGATAGTCTGCAATGAGTGTAAATAAAAAGGTCATGTAAAAACTGATTTCCCAAAGCCGAAATTTAAAAAGAAATATGAAGACAAGGGCAAGAGATATGAAAAGGATATGAAAGCTACTTGGAGTGCTTCAGAAGATATCTCCAGTGGATCTGACACTTCTGATATTGAAATGAATAAACATGAAAACCTGTGTTTCATGATAGAAACATCTAAGGTAACACCCAATTCTCCTATACCTAATGCTTATTATTCTGGAAATGAAAGTGAATCAAATAATGATGAGAATATGACTATGGCTGAACTATTTTAATATTATGGAATGCTTGATGATAACTTTAATGAACTCAAGGATAAATATAAATTATTAAAAAGATAACATGATTTGAATGCTAATTATAAGTCTGATCTAGATATTGAGAAAGAAAAATGTGATCAACTGTTAAAAGAAAATACTGAACATAAATTATCAAATGAGAAATTAAAAATGGATCTTGAGAAATTTACTACAGGTAGATATATCTTGACTCAATTTCTGGGAAAAAAAATCAATCCAAAATACAAAACTGGTCTAGGATATCAACCAATACAGAGAAAGATTATTAAAAATAAATTTGTCTCAAAGTCTGGACAGGTCACTACTACTTCAAGTTCTGGACCATCTTTTAAATTTTATACAAGACCTAACAAAGTGTTCAAGTCTCAAAACATATCTGTTGATTTTTTGAAACCTATGATACAAGTATGGGTTCCCAAAGTTTTACTTGATAACCTCTCTAGACCCAATAAAATCTGGGTACCAATGTTACCCTACACTTAATCTATTTTATAGGAAAATTTTCTAAAGAGTTCTTATATAACTCTACGGTACTTGGATAGTGGATGGTCAAGACATATGATAAAAGAATATTCTTGCTTAATGATCTTAACTAAAGTTGATGGTGGACATGTCACATTTGATGATAATTCCAAAGGAAAGATCGTCAGCTTAGGCCAGATTGGTAACCCTAACACTATATTAATTTCATAATTACTTTTTGTTGATGCCTTAAAATACAATCTTCTTTGTATTTCTCAATTTTGTGATGATGGTTTTAATGTTATGTTTGAAAATGATGCATGAAATGTTTTTAATTATAAAAATGATTTAATATTCACTTCTCTTAGAAATGAAAATGTATATGCTGTTGATTTAAATTCTTTAGCTAAGAAAAATGTTTATTGTTTAAATGTGTTTTATAAGGAATCCTAGCTATGGAACAAAATATTAGGACAATGCAATGTGAACTCACTTAGGAAACTAACTAGGAAAGGTTTAGTTAGAGAATTACCAAAACTCGAATTCACACATAACATAGTATTTAATCATTGTCAAAAGAAAAAAAACCCAACATTTCTTTCAAATCAAAGAATGAAGTTTCTACTTCTCAAGAGCTTGAGTTGGCTAAAAAGGATTTGTTTGGACCATCTAGAGTTTCAAGCCTAAATGGGAAGCACTATGTTTATCTTCTCATAAATTATTTTTCTAGATATACTTGGGTGTACTTTCTAGCTCACAAAAGTGAAGAATGTTCTTACTTATTTAAATATTCCAAGTCTGTAGAAAATCTTAGTGGACTTAGAATTAATACCTTAAGAAGTGATCATGGTCATGAGTTTGAAAATCAGGAATTTTAATTTTTCTCTCACATAATGGCTATACTCACAATTTATCTGCTCGTAGAACACCTCAAAAAATTGAAGTTGTAGAAATAAGAAATAGGACACTTCAAGATATTTCTCGGACTATGCTTAATGAGTAAAATATATCCATATATTTTTGGGTTGAATCTATTAATACATCTTGTTACATTATCAATAGAGTCTTAATTAGATCGGTTCTTAAGAGAACCCCTTATGAGCTCTGGAATAATAGGAAACCTAAGGTAAATTACTTTTGAATTTTTGGTTGCAAAGTCTTTATCCTTAACAATAAGGATAACCTTGAAAAGTCTGCTTCCAAGAGTGATGAAGGAATTTTCCTAGGTTACTCAATCTCTAGTAAAGCTTATAGAGTATTCAATAAGAGAACCAAATGTGTTTAAGAATCAGTTCATGTAAAATTTGATGAGACTGATCTACATGAACCCCATAACCCCATTGAACAACTTGAGGAAGATATGTCAATTTTTGACCTTAAGGATAAAGACAGTGAAACACTAGTGAAAACAACCAGTTCAAGAAATTTTCCAAAATCTGGGAATAATGAATTTGAACCTATAGACAACCCTGAGGAGTCTAGTTTAACTCTTTCAAGAGGTATTATAACTCTCAAGAATCATCATTTAGATGATGTAGTAGGAGATATAAACAGATTAACACAAACTAGAGCTTCCTGAAAAACCAAGTTGAACATCATGCCCTTTTTTCATAGCTTGAACCTAAAAATAATGATGATGCAATCAATGACGAATTTTGGGTGATAGCTATACAAGAAGAATTAAATCAGTTGAAAGAAACAAAGTTTAGTAATTAGTAGAATGACCTAAAGACACCATGACCATAGACACTAAATGAGTGTTTAGAAATAAAGTTGATGAATCTAGAAACATAGTTAGAAATAAGGCTAGACTAGTTACACAAAGATATATTCAAGAGGAAGGAATAGGCTATAAGGAAACCTTTTCACCTGTAGCTATAAGAGAATCCATTAGGATACTACTTTCTTATACAGATCATCTGAATTTAGAAACTTTATCAAATGGATGTCAAAAGTGCATTTCAAAATGGGTACATACTTGAAGATTTATTTTTTGAACAACCCCCTAGTTTTACCAATACCCATTTTTTAAATCACGTGTTTAAACTCTCTAAAGCCCTATATGGTCTAAATCAAGCTCCAAGAGCTTTATATCACATATATAGTTCTTTTCTTATTTCAAAAGGTTTTACTAAAGGATTAGATGATCTTACGCTTTTTATTAAAAGGATTTCCAAAGATGTTTTAATGGTAGAAATTTTTTTAGATGATATTATTTTTGGATCTTTTAAAAATTCTTTATGTACTGATTTTTCAAAAATGATGCAGGATAAATTTTAAATGAGTTTAATGGGGGAACTAATATTTTTCTTTTTATTTCAAATTTCTCAAAATAAAAATGCTATTGTTTTAAATCAATGTAAATATACTAATGTTCTTTTGAAACATTTTTGTTTGGACAGTAATAAAGGTAATGATACACCTATGAGTACCACCTATAAATTGGATGCTGATGAAACTGGTAAGTAAGTGGATCAAACAAATTATAGAGGTATGATTGGGAGTCTACTCTATCTTACTTCTAGATGACCTGATATTATGTTTAGTGTATGCATGTGTGCTCATTTTCAATCCAATCCCAAAGAGGCTCATTTAACTGCTGCTAAAAATATTTTTAAATATCTCAAATATACTACAAAATTAAGACTGTTTTATCCAAAAGGACAATCATTTGATTTGATGAGTTATTCAGACGCTGATATTTCTGGATGTAAGTTAGACAAAAATATAACCTTTGGAACATGTCACATTTTGGGCAAGTCTCTAATATCATGGTGTAGTAAGAAACATAATTCTGTTGCATTATCAACTACTGAAGCTAAATATATAGCTGCTAGTAGTTGTTGTGCTCAAATTATATGGATGAAACACACTTTACTAGATTATGGATATCAACTAAAAATGTCCTTATAAAGTGTTATAATACAAGTTCTATAAACATATATAAAAATCCAATATCTCACGCTCGGACAAAGCACATCGATCTGAGACATCACTTATTGAGAGATCATTATCAAAGAGGTGATATCACTCTTGAATTCATTGGCACTAAACATCAATTGGTTTATATATTCACAAAGCCATTGAATTATGAGAGGTTAAATTACATCAAACATGAGTCAGGTATGATAAACTATTAAGGTTGGACCTCACAGTAAGAAATCTCATCGTTGGTCCTTACCATTAGAAACCTCACTGTTGGATCCCACTATTAGAAACCTCACCGTTGGACCTCACCATTAGAAACCTCACCGTTGGACCTCACTATTAGAAACCTCACCATTGGACCTAAAAGTTAGATACCTCACAGTTGGACCTCACTGTTGAACCTCAGTGTTAGGACCTCACCGATAAACCTCACTGATATAACCTCACCGATAGAACTCATCGATAGAACCTCACTGATAGACCTCACCGATAAAATCTCACCGATAGACCTTACCGATAAAACCTAACTGATAGACCTCACTGATAGAACCTCACCGATAGACCTCATCGTTAGAACCTCCCCAATAGAACTCGCTGTTAGAACCTCCCCGACAAACCTCACCATTAGAACCTTACTGATAGACCTCACCATTGTTACCTTACCAATTGTCGATGCTCTAAGGACTTAACATTTTCTCTTCTGGAATCTGAAATGTTTTCTATATTACTTATTTCTTTAACTTGATTTGTTTTCAATCCCTAAATGATAAAATTAATGAACACACCACATTTCAATCCATATCTACTCTCTCCTGAACCTATTTCTCCCTAACCTAAGAACCTCACCATATGCCAAAAGCCTCGAACCACTCCAGATTAAAATGGAAAGGTTGAAGAGACCGTTGGTCAGTGATGAAGGAGATGCGCCAAATCCAAAAAAGTCCTCGATCTGAGTTGAGTAGTGGAAGCCAAATAGTGTAAAAGCTAATCAAAACTCATTTTTCAAATAGGGAAATCATGGTTGATAAGGAGTTGAGATTTCAATGGATGATTTTGAGCAGGTATTTAGTGCTAAAGGCACTTGAAACGCTAGGTTGGGTCGAGTTCTTTGCCAACAACAATGAAGCCTATTACCAAAAGTTAGTGAAGGAGTTTTATGAGTCTCTAAAGTTTTAGTAGACTGAGGATGATTAAAAAATGTATTCAAAGGTAAATGGAGTAAGTATGATCTTCTCTTCTCTTGAATGAGTTGAGTGTTTGAGAGTACCACATGAAGGGACATTTGACTACTACTCTGGAGTGGTGCCTACCACTAGTGAGTTATTCTGTTATGAAGAACCTCTAGCTGAACGGACATGGAATGGGATCCCTAGAAAAGTCATTGTTGCTGAAATGGAAGTAGAAGACAAGTTGCTGTTTAAATTTGTTCAGTATGTCTTGAGTCCCACAAGAGGAGACTTTTCTACCCTGAAATATCAAGATGTATTTCTCTTGTATCTGTTGATGCATGGATAGAAGATAGATTTGTGTAGGCTGCTGATGATTCAATTAGAGGATATGAAAAATCCCATTTCCAATTCCAATGCATTGTTTTATTCTAGATTTATATCCTTGATGTTGAAGGTGAAAGGAGTTTCTGGAAACAAGGAGGAACCAGTTGTAGTAAGAGACAACTTCTTCATTACTAAGATGATTTTCAAGTTGATGAAGATAAACTGAAACCCTTGGAAAAAAATATGGGTGCATGATGAGGCTAATCTGTATGAGTAATTAAACCTTGTTACCCATCCTACTAGGCCTAAGGATAAGAGAGACCCTAGTCTAATGCTTGATGATGTGGAGCCTGCTTATTCAGATGAAGAGGAAGAGGCTGATGCTGTGAAAGAAAGAGATGATTTTCTTATAGATGACAGGAGTGATCCTGAACTTGCCTCAAATCCTCATGCTAATATTTTATATTTTGGTAATTATTTCCCACCAAAAATACTACCTATAAGGGATACTATCCTAAGGGTCAACGATGATGAATAAACTAGTTAAAAAGAAGTGACATAAAATGTATTAAGAGACATTAAAGAGACATCAGATGAGTATGAGGAAACTGAATCTAGTCATGATGAATTTAAGACAGCTTCTGATGAAAGTGAAGAGGAATGTCTAATTCTCAGTCCTCTGAAAGGATATACAATAATGGGAGAAAATGTAGATGAAGAGGTTGCTGATTCGGTTGAAGCTGAAATTGTCTAGGCTATAGTTGAAAATTGTGTAGAGGAAGCGTCAGTAGACCCTCCTATTGATGAAGTTACTCAAGGAGGTATGGAAGAGATGGATGTGGTTGCTCATGAGAATTATCCAAGTGAGGGGGAGGAACATGTTTCCATAGGTTCAGTTGTTGTCACTCATGGGATAGAATACTGGTTAGAAGACCCTAGATTTGTGGTTTTGGGCTTAGACTATGGAGATTCTGGTAATGACGAAACTACCAGAATTCCTCATATTCCTTCAGTTATAGAGACTACTATTGTATAGCCAGTAGTGATTTTTCCTCAAGAATATGTAAAAAGGATGATTTGGATTCATTAAAGTCAGATCTAAAGAGGCACTTTGATTAGAAAACTACAGAGATAGAGGGAATAGTAGCTCACAATCAAGGACTTATGGAATCTTTAGGGGAAAGACTTGTTTCTACCTCTCACTCAGCCATTCAAAATGAAGTCAAGGATTGTCAGAATCAGGTCAGAGCATTGGTAGAGTCTATGGAATCTATGAAGTAGTTTATTTCCAGTTTAGAATTCTATATAGCTTCAAGAGTTCTAGTGGACAGAGATATTAGATATGTTAAAAGTCTGTTACAGCAAATGGTCACTATGTTTGTGGACTTTAAGAAGTCTATGAAGACACATGTGAGTGGAAAGGATAATGATGTGATGAAGCTGATCAGTGGTCTGACCAAATCCTTTAAGGAGACAACAGATTTCACTATAGAACCTCCGTGTGCATCTATTTCATCTTCAGATTCTCCTTCAGTTGATCTATAAGCCTTCAAGTTAGTTTTCAGAGAAGAAGTGGATAAGTTCATTGGTGCAAGTACCTCAGACCCTCAGTCTATGACTCAAGTCATTTCTACTACCAGAGAAATTCCTAACCTTGTGGGAAATTATTCAAGGGAGGATTCTCAATATCAAAAAGTCATCAAATAACAAGTTGACTTCTACTACAAAAGGGTTTATACTGAGCATCATATGGATGGTCACTTTAAGTTTCTATTGGAAAACATGAGGATTCCACCTGTCACTCAAGCCTTTGAGGATCAGGTTACAAGGCTTAGAGTGTTGACTCCTAACATAGATAGATTTATGGAGAATAAGGATGAATTTATCTTAGGTATTGAGAGAGGAGGATGTATCATTATGGATTTCAGAAATCTCTTTTTTCCCTCCCTCTATGTGGAATGCACTATTATCATTGTTCCTACAGCTTTAACTCATTACTCTACTACCTCAGGATCTACCAATGCTGCTCCATTGATGACTCCTGTACAGGCCATCAGAAGCTTGACCCCCACCATTCCGTAGAGATATACTCACTACCAGTCTAATGATGCTTCTGTTGCAACTCCTCCAACCCTACTGACTACTATCCCTCGGGCTATCCCTTCATCTGTAGAACTTGACTCCTCAGCTTTCAGAGACAAAGCTCCCTTGGACATATCTGATGTGGATTGAATGTGGGATATCATAGTTTATAGGGATCCTTTTTACACTTTTTGTATACTGTACTCTTGCTTCCTGGTTAATAAAATCATATTTTGACATCTCTTTGGTCTTCTGGTCTTTTTTAATCACAAAGGGGGATAAGTTATAGGTCACCTGAAAGGGGAATATGTATTTAATTTAACTAGAATCATTGATTATATATACAATCTATAATAAATATGGTTCAATTTTCATTATACACACCTCTAAAGATATTTAGAAAATTTGATTAACCCTAATTCAAAAGTAATGACATAATTTGTGATTATCAAAAAGGGGGAGATTATTGGAATCACTTATTTTGATAATCCAAAATCATGTTTTGATAATCCCAAATCACGTTTCATTTATGTGCTAATTATCTTTCTCTTACAGGATAATCATTTATCTGAAAATCATGTTTATATCAGAGTAACATCTATGTAATTTTAATCTCACTACTCTCTTATTTAAGCTTACAGTGCACAATTTCTCTAAGTTTGCAGGGTCACCGATGAAAGGGTCACCGATGCAAAGGTCACCGATGCAAAGGTCACAGATGCAAAGGTCACCGATGCAAGGTCACCGATGGAAGGTCACCGATGCAAGGTCACTGATGCAAAGGTCACCGATGAAAAGGTCACCAATGAAAAGGATACCAATAAAAGGTCACCGATGCAAGGTCATCGATGTAAAGGTCACCAATGTAAAGGTCACCTATGAAAGGTCACCGATGCAAGGTCACCGATGCAAGGTCGCTGATGCAAGGTCACTGATGCAAGGTCACCGATGCAAGGTCACTGAAGCAAGGACACCACTGGAGGTTACCGTTGAGAAGGAAACCTATGAAGTCTACTGATTCACACATACGGCTGAATCCTAATTTTTTAAAGTCTACCATTACCAGTCTATAGATTCCTACCCTTCCTTACATTTTCAAATTCTTAAAATTATTATAACGGTCATATTTGGTAACTTTAATGCTTCTGAAATTAATTAATGCTGATTTTTGACATATCAAGAGACTGTATCTGGGGATAGTACGAGGTACGAAGAGAACCGCATGTGATTTACTCATTCCTATTGTCAGACCTCAAATATAAAATAGAAGACTGAGGAAGAAAAGTAGTGTGGTGGTGCAAATGCATACATGTGTGAAGAAGAAACAATATACAAAAAAGAAATTATGCGTGAGATCAACGAAGAACCATCCAACATTCAGACTACAAACTCAAGATCATCTCAAAGATCATTTGGGAGATCAAATTTACATCATCTGTATTTCTTCAACTCTCTTTCCAATTAAGAAGCAGAACACCAAGAACCTGGAGTTGCAACACTCTGTTTCGAGGACCACTTTTAGAAAAAGACTCGAACTTCAATTACTTCACTCCAAGGAGTCAAGAGTTGAACTGCAAACACACATATACTTATAAAATCAATCTTATACTATTTTCTCTACTATGTTCTTTTATTTTACACTTCTTAGAAGTGTGTGTTTGTGTTACACACACTGTATCCTGTGCTTGAACTGGAGGATACTGAAAATCCTCACATCAAAATTCTCTTACATTTTGTTTCCCACGTATAACCGTGGAAGAGACCATGTGTGGTATGTATTTTTTGTTTTTCCCATGAATAACTGTGGTAGAGTTTGTGAACCCTATATATTTTTTGAAAACTGTTATAAAACCCGATACAGGTTGTGTATCAAGTTTATTGTTAATATAAACTACTTGGTGGTAGGTGATCACCAAGTGAAGAGGATTAAGTCTCGTCTTGAGACTGAACCTCTTGTTTAACTTTTATGTGTACTATATTTTCTTATACTCTGTTTTTCTATATTCCACTACTCATTATTTTAAAAATAGAAAACTGTTTTTATACTTACTTTGATAGTTAGTTCTAGTTAGTGTTTGTAGGTGTTTAATTAAGTAAACTTGTTTCAAAAGTTGAAGAAGTGTTTTACAATGATTCAACTGAGAACTACTCACCCTTTGATAAACCTATTGACCAACTAAACATATATATCTCTACTTCCATAATTAACTGGGCTGTTTCAATATTGGAGGATCTTTATAAGAAACTTTTTAACAATTTTTTTGTAGGAAATCAATTCAACCCTCTTAAGATTCCACTATGGCCAACATAATTTATGAAAAAAAATCCCACTAAGAAACCATGTCCAATTTTACATGACCTTAAGTTGCAGCAATGCTCAGTCCAAGAATCATAACCATTAATCATATATAGCATACCCTAGGACCATTTATTGGGCTTAGGGCCTCTTTCGACAAAATTCATATCATATTTAAAACTCTCTAGAACCACATGAATCCCTTTGTAATACCACCATTTTTCTAATCTATATTTCCTTAAACTTGTAGGAGCCTTGTTCTAAGATTTATGACCTTAAACTATGTGAAATTATCCCCAAGTGGCCTCTAATTTGCATAGATCTGGCATGATCCCTAGTGTTTTAGTAAACTAATTCCCCCTTTTTTCCATTTCCTCACTTGAGAGGATGATCCTCTTTTAGTGTTTGCCTCCTATAATGTAATGTTCCAAAAATACACGTGGCTAGATTCCCTATTTAGTGGTAAACATACTAATGCCTAGATTTCCTATCTCTGACCCAGATGAAAACCTTCTCTCTTCCCAAACCATGTTTTGGTGACCCTTTACCCATTTCACACCTTAATTACTTCACACATTGTGAGAAATTGTGAAACTTATGTGGTGGTTTTCCATTCACTATTTCCTTAAACTATGCACAATTTTTTTATCAGGTCTCCTTGATCATCTCTTCAATTTTTAGTTATAATTATTACCCTACAATAGAAGCTCCTCCAAATGGACTAAACTATATGAACATAAACTAGCTTGTTTAGTCCAAGAACCATGAATTTAAACTATGTGTATCCACCCATACATATACCTATAAATATCTACCCATTTGATCTATCTATAATGAACTTAAACCACCCTACACAAGATGTAAATATGTCTGTTATGTTGAGATCCTATAGGTAAAATATAAGAAAAATTCATAACTTCACCCACCATGTCTCCCATGAAACTTGGGAAGAATTTTCGGTGTGAATAGTTGTGATATAAATATAGAGCGCTCATCAATGATCCCAAAAAACCAAGCTCCATTCTCTAGACCCATTTATTGAGGAAAACATTAGGTGAAAACATAACTCCTCCATTCTTCACAATGAACACCATGAGAAACTACCCCTTGTGTTCCCTTTTTGTACATCCTACTACTATGAAGGAGTGGATTTTCATTAATATTGGTCCACACTTTCTAGTAACAATATGCTACACTGTGATACATACGTCCTGGTCATAAGATGCTAAACTATTCTATATACATCTTGACCATATACACTACTATAATCAATGATATATGACCCTAAACTATAGAAATCACATGCAGACACCACATGACATTAAAATAATTTCTCAACATCCATTCTAGAAGATTTATACTTCACACCATCTATCCAGATTATATGATGTAAAAATGAAAAATATTTATAAACCCTCTCCTAGGGGACCTATTCCCCTTTTGGTGTTGATCACCTACTAAACCACTTGAGTTCCTTGACTTTCCCTTGGAAACAAAGAAGATTCCCCCATTAGTGAGTGATTTTTTCTTTTTCTAAGACCAATGCACCCACCCAAAACACTCATAACCACATTAGAATAATCCTAAGAGTGTTTAAATTCTACAAAAAATTCCCTTAGTATACCCCACACTCCGCGTCTTCCTTGAGTTAGATACCCACCATCTTCAACATTTGAATGGGCCCCATAACAATGTAAGTTCCAAGAAAAAAGTGGATCACATCCTATTACCGTGATCACACACTTAAGGACTTTCAATAATAATTTGATAGGTATTGTGTTTCAAAAAAAATTCAATGAATGAACATCATTTTTATATACCAACATATGGCAGTACGGTAGTGGAATCTTCATTTCCAACAAGGTCTACAGTCATCCTTTATTGGATTGTAACTCTGATTATGTTTCAAATAATGGATGTATCAATTCACATATTCAATCTCCCTCATTATTCGGGTAAAATCTAATTCCCCTGGTGTTTCCACCCTCATGAACCTACACACATTGGGGATGTAAGTCAGCTATGTAGAGATTCCCTATCCAACCAAGGATTTCTAAGTTAGGACACCCCTAGTCATTGATGAATCATTTTAAACCCTCCATTCCAAGAACTCTCGTATAAGTAGGTGATCTTATGTTTATCTATTATTTCTTACACTACGCTTGACTCACATGGTCTTAAGGGTTTATAGTTGGTTTTATTATTAGTATGATTGAGATTTACAAAAATAATATATATGAATGAAATTAATTGAAATAATTTAATTTAATTTTTATTATCAAGGAGGGTCATCCATAGGATAACCTCTCTACTTTATCTCAAAAAATGAAATCCCCCTATAGCTCGACCAATTCTAGGGGATACAGTAGTCTATCAAACCTCTGCTGGGTGGCCTCAAGGGCCTGCCGCTACTTAGTCATCACATCCACATCCTCACCATCAACATGGATAACCTCATCTAATTTCAACTTCATCTGATCCTATTCAGCCCTGCACTCTACTACTAGGAGGATAAATTCATTGCTTCAACCTTGGTTACCACTAGATACACACACATATGATTGATTATCTCCACTCTAACAATGATTATGGTATCATTTTATTTCTCCTACTGCTCATACTAAGCAGGATATTGTTTAACCTCCTAGAGCTCCTCGGTTCCATAATATTTTCCCTCATACCTAGCAGTGTCAATCTCTTTCTACTATGATCATACTCATTAGTGAGTAAGACCTAATACAGAGAATTAAATCCATGGGAGTCCACACCAGAAACCCCTAGGATCAAAATTCAGTCATGGAGATACCTTATCCAGTTTTAAAATCATTCTATGGTGTTCACGTGATGAATCCCCACACTCTCCTACTTGCCCTACAATTGGACAACCTGATCCGACTTAACAACATCATTTCCAAATTCCTTGAAGTACTCAGGTAGTGAAATATTATATTCAGAGAAATCCTCTAGCACATCAACCATAAGACCATAAACATAAATATGCTCATATGAACTAGTTTCTATGTCAAGAAGAATGTTGGCCTCGTCTAACTCTTTTCCCATAACAGAGGCCTCAATGACCTCCTCAAGCTCCTAAGAAGCAAGATCGACCACCACAAACTCCTCATTCACCTCTGTAGAGAGCATGAATTCATATTCCCCCTATTTAGGTACCTTCATGGAAGGCTCATATACCAAATCATCCCTAAATAACTTTATCAGGGGAACAACCTTGGATACCTCCATTGAAATCACAGGTTTGACCATCACCACCTTGACTGTAGGCCCTTCCAGTTGAATAATTTCCACTGGTGATAGGGTCCCAACCACTGTTTGTACTTCCATTATGACACAGGGTTAGAGAAACCCAACTCATGCCATAAATGAAAATAATAAAATGAATGATGAAAATGGTAGAGGGACTACATGAATCATAATGGCCATCCAACATGTCAGTGATGTTCCTCAGATCCTTTTATAGAAACAACACCTCCATTGTGGAAAATTACTTAACCGTCGAAAGATTATTTATATATGATAATATCGGATTTTATTGAATGAAATTAATGAGTTATCAAAAATTTCAGAATGTGAATCTTTAGACTGAATAGGGAATGTAAAGGACTGAAAAAAAACTAAGAAATAATTGAGGATGTTGATTTGTCACCTTAGTCACTGGATCCACCTGAAAAAATAGTTGAATGGACCCTAGTGTCCAAAATTTCAGAGGATGTACCATGTAAACCCATTAAGGCATTAGGCCTTACTGTTCTTCCATCTGGGGTTCATCATGAATTTTTTTCCTCCCTACTCGCTGATTCCTACACAAATTAAAATGGGATAAGACAAAAATTCAAAATGGATAATATGTGGATGAAACCCAAAAAATAGTAATGATTACATTATATATAGTGATATATCCTTCACATGGAGAGTCCATGAAGGAATGAATACCCTAGGATTATATCTCAACATAACCATCTTGTATGGACAATCCTATAGCTGATTGACCATCGAGGTGGTCTGGAGGGGAGGGAATATCTAGAAATATACTCACCCGATCCATTAGAGGTGTTCATGCAACTAGAGTGGGCCATGTATCTATATTTCTATGTTATTTCACTATCCTAACATGAGGATTATGGAATCCTACCTTTTAAATAACCATCATGAAAAGGAAAACCCTTCAACCAGAATATGTAGACACATTGTATTGAGGGTTTTGAATTGTATGAAGGTCTCTCATCTCCTCTAGGCTTTGGGGAAGATAATTTCATTAAGAATATCTATGTGGTGAAACAATTTTCTTAGGTCAACAACATGAACCATTGAAACCACTCTTTAGAGTTTACCTTCTCCCTAATATCATTTTTAAGAGCCTCAGGACTATTATTGTGCCCCCTTTAGAGCTACAAATACTGCTCTACTAATTGGGCCAACTCATCCTCATATATTTCTCCCTTGTTCATAACACAAACCCAAATCCATTCATGTTGGGATAATTCATTGGTACTTCCCCAAACGATTGGATTCTTTAATATATCACCAAGGTACCCACTATCCCAACTTTTCACATACTCATGGAAGAGAATGTAGGGGGTTTTGGATGGTGGTAGATCATTCCACCCTTCCCTCCTATAATGAAAACATAAAAACCATATTTGTAGAAGTAATAAAGTAAGGGGATATAAATATGACCCATTATAGAACATGGGGGTTTTTCTATAGACTCAAAATAATTAATGGGTGAAATGGTACATGGTGTACGCTCCAAAATGACTTTTCAATAAATTTTTTTCTTCAATTACCCCACATCAAAAGACCATGAGATATGACCACTAATCCATCAACCCATCTCCGTACTCATTAACTGTCCCCATTTGAAAGGGAAATGGTAAAATTATGATGTTCTATAGTGTCCCAACCCTTGAGAGAACACTGAACTACCCCAACAGTAGAGGGAGGATCCCATAAATTTCCATCACTGATGAATATAAGATCATGCTAGGAGAGAGATAATATTTAGGTACAGATACCCTACCATGTGTGAGTAAACCTATATGTATATGAAATATAATGGGAAGTACACATGAATAGGGGTATTCCTCTAGATGATGTTTTAAAATAACTTATATAACTTTCCTAGTATTACCACTATAAAATTAATGTACTTCCCCATTACCATCACTACTTCAATGATTAATGTAATCAGCTAAACCCCCATTTTCATGTTGCATATGGGGAACATCAACCCATATATGATAAACATGATGAATCCCTGTAATCTGACCATGGGAGCGTTATACTTCAATCTATACCGAAATTGCACCACTGGCTCGACTCTAGGATCACCCAGTTGAAGTGTCTCTTCCCACATTGGGATGCCTTTGGAAAATGGTGATGTTTCCTTGGTACATTATTTCCAAGTTCATTTAAAAATTGGATGAACCACTGATTCAAGGGAAATCCTTCATCCCTGGTTTATATTCCTCCTCCCTTTTCACTAGGTGACTTGACAAACTATCTACTACAGAAATTTGTTCCTCATACTCCCATACATCCACTATGGGGAGGAACTCTTCATACATTCCCACCTAGATGTGGATACTATCTAACTAGTAGAGATCCTAGAGGTTCACACCAATATCCTCATAATTTAAGTGAAAGGTATTTTCCCAAATGACCATATTCTCATCAATTATGGCATGATATCTGGGTGGTGGTAGACATGGAATCTCAAGGCCCACACTACTTCATATAGCCCCACTCTATTTATATATACATCAAACTCATCACATAAATGGAACACCTATTATTACTAGGCCCATTAATATATTAAATTTCCACCATGGTGTAGATCCTAATCTTCAGTCTAGCCCCAAAGGAGGTCCACTAGACCAGCCTTGAGTTTTCTCTTATACCGTGCGTAGATGTCTCTTCGATAAGAGCCTCCCCATTTAAGGTATTCATGGGGTTCCATAGGTAATGTTTTATGATTTAGATTTTTTTCTTTTAAATAATGATTAAATGGAGCTCTATTTTATCTGTACAGACTCAAGGTACTTCTAAACTAATAGGTGGGTGAATTTTGATCATCATTATGAATGATCACAACATCCCTAAGTCCAAATCCATAAGGTGGTAGATTATTTCATAGTTTATAGTCTTGTTGTTCCCCTATATTCATTTTGGAAAGAGTCTCATGATCTAACATGGTATGAAATCTCTCTCTGATCATAATATTCCCAAGAATATCCCACTATCGGAAAGTAGAAGCTTTAACACCTTCATAGGATATCCCATATACTTTTGGAAAAAATTTATTTAGAGTTAATATAGGTTTTTTTATGTTTAATGTTATAAAAATATAATTCTTGTGAAATATGTGTGATCCTACAATTCCATGAAGAATTTTCATGCATGGAAGAAATTTTTTTGTGAGTGATAGGAAATGGAGTCACATAATGATCTCAAATGTAGTGAATTTATAAAAAATAAGGCTATGTCCAATTATTCATGAAAAGATCATGTTCATTAATTTTTCACCTATTCCAATTTATAATCGAAGGAATGCGCCAATTTTTATGAACTAGGTTATCATATCAACCATTTTCAGTAATTTCACCTATGAATATGACCTTTATCTCCTACATCATCTCCGATTCCTAGGGGGTAAATTTTTGAAGCAATGTGTAAGTGTTAAAAGATACATTGTGGAATGAACAATTGATTTGAGGAGAATAAAGGTAGAAATGGACTAAAAATACACATAAGGGATTGGATTTTCTAATGATTAGTCCTTCATGGATGGTTGACTATTTTCTAATATTATCGTAGCTATGTGAAACTTCATTTTACAAGAAACTTGGTAATCCTGAGTGAAATATATATTTAGAAATTTTTGGAACCTACCAGTACTACAGACACTCAATATTTCTAGGGAAATGAACTTCAAACATATTCTAAAACCAATGAATTCATGGAAATTAATCCTTCAAAAGATAAAGTAGAGATGGATTCTTATAGGTAGACTTATTTCCCAAACAACCTCAAATTTATTATAGAGAATCTCGAACCATGGTGGAGAAGAATTTTGAAAAGTTTGAAAACCTACTAATTATAATAAAACACCTCACACTTCTTGGGGTTTCGTTAGATGCATATTCTTTATGAAAAATTCATCATGGGAACTAGGAGTTCATCCTAATACAGGGTTACCATGCTTCACGAAGGGATGACCTCCATGAGGCTCCTTCCCTTCAAGAGTCCCTTGAACTTCACAAAACCCAACTAATAACCACCTACTAGATTAATCCCTTAAGTAGACCAAACTTCATGAAATTTGATTGACCAATGAAAATATACCAATTCAAAACCGTTTTATTTATGCCCCAATATTCCACAAAACCAGTATCATAAACCCTTGTGTCTAGCATATTTTCTAAAAAAAGACCTAGATAGTTGTATTTCCTATTTCCCTTAAGAATATAAACCCTAATGATGTGAAAAACATATTCCACCTCTCCATGACATGTTTTATTCTTCACACCATCCAATAAATATTTTATAGTAGATATGTATGCCCCGAAGGTGGCATCATAATGGGAAATAATCAACATTCCTTATATGGAGGTCAAATATTGTATCTATATGTTTAACATCAGAAATGGGATCCATAGGAATGGTCCCCACAGAATTATGAGAAATATGAATTTAAACTGAAAAACCAAAAATCCTGGTGTCACAACATTAAAATTAATAACAAAATCATCAACACACAATGTTAAACCTTTTCCCAACCCATTGAAAAAAATATGCCCTGTGTATGGATGGAATTGTATGAAACATATCCTACACTAGGAATCCCCTTATTTGTAAGACCCACACAATCCCTTATTATAACTGCTTCTAGTACCCAATCTTCATTTCCACATGATGTTAAAATGCATGTCTCTATCCTATCACACAACATTAAACTGTGCACTCAAACTACATGGGTTTTCATCCCTGTCTCCTAACTGGGTATGTATGATGCATCCCCAAGGTTTAATCATGACACTTCTGAGATACCTCCCTAATGTTAAATCATAACACTAATATTAAATGGTGTTTTCTTTCACCCCTAGGAGTTGAAAACACCAATGCATGAATATATCCCCCCCCGAGACACACTTAACCACACCAACCTTCCCCACTCCAAAGTCATTACACCTATGACAGACTATCCCTAGAATAAATTAAACTAGCTACCAAACTATCCCCACAAGTTATTACACATGTTGAAAAATATTCCCCACTTTATGTTAAACCTATGAACAACTTACCACCACAAGACATTAACCTAATTACTAAACTATCCCCACAAGACATTAAACTTATGAACAACATGTCCCTATAGTACCCTAATCCTGTGACCAAATAGTACGCATAATACTTTAAACCTATGATCATAGTGACCCACAATACCCTAATGTAACACCCTAAGGATTTAAAAATAAATTTTAATATTTAATGAAATAAACACCAATTCTATAAGAAATAACACATTGTTATAACCTATCCAGTAAACACAATTTTTCTACATCTGTGATTTGAATTTCGAAAAACTAAGATACACAGTTGCCTTCAGTAAGATATTTAGAGTCTGATAGGATCAACATAGTTTTTTGGTGAATAGAAACTTGACCGTTATGAATATTAATGTACCCTTATAAATATTAATGTTACTTTTATTAATAGTAATATGACTCTTATGAATATTAACCCCATCCATGAAAGCATAAATAAAATTTAGGAACCTTATAAATGAAATAGAATTAGTAATTAAGTGTTGGTGTTTTTCTTGTCAATAATAAATATTTAACTACAATTTTATAATTAGTAAATTTATTTAAAAGAAAATTAATTTCATAAAATATATTCCTAAATCAATATTTTTTTGTCCTATTATTTTAGGATAATTTAATGTGACCTTAGTTAATTTTTATGGTGTTATAAAATCAGTTTTAATTTTAAAGACTATATGTTTTGAGTAAATGATATTTTTAATTAAAAAATAATTTCTAAAATTTATAAAATTATTTTCATAAAATAGAGGTCATTTTTTAATTCTACACATCAAAAAATTATTAGGATGAATTTTTGGGATTTTTATAAAATAGTTTAATTTTTGGTGAATAGTAAATACTACAATTTTTTATAAAATACAGTATTTTTCATGACATCATCAGGACATTATTATGATATAAGAATTTATTTAAAATATTTAATTACTAAATAATTATATTATAAAGTGAAATATTGTACACAATTAATTTAGATCATGAAAATTATATATTTTTTCATGATAAGTATAAAAAATAATTGTCAATGACAACGCAGTGCCTGCGTAGCACTACCAAAGTAATGATCTGTAACATATATATATATAATTGAGTTCTAAAAATTATTTCCATGACTTATTTATTAATTATTCTGTATTATAGATATCTTTGGTTGTTAATTTTGAAACTTAATTCTATATAAGATTATCCTCATCTAAACGCATGTGCAATGCTTGTGTAATGAAAGAAAATAAAAATTAACAAATTAATGAAGTTGTTTAGATATGGATATGAGTAATTAAACATAATTAATGAATATAAGTGATTATTTTTAACACAATTAACTTATTTTTATGATAGTAAATTTTTAAATTTTTATATATGAAATAATTACCATTAAATCTTATGCAACGCTGATGCAGTGCTTGAGGAAGCATAAGAAAAATAAATTAAATGTTTTTAATTAACATTATAAGAAATATTAAATGACTTGTATTTTGGATAAAACATTTTCTATAAGTAAGGATCTAACTTTATATAATTTTTATTCTATTTTTGGACACATTGGACCCATAAGACTCACTTTAATACCATTAGAATATTTTATTTAAAAGTATGTCATGGTGTTCACACTATAAACACTAGTTTGTATAACATTTTTATTTATTGTCTTTCAGAAGTTGTTTTTAGAAATAAATATTATTTTAAAAGATAATAAATTTATATTTCTCATAGATATTTATTTTTAATTTTTAGACAAATAATAAATACCATAACGACTTTCACAAGATGATGTAATATTAATTTAATTAATGAGTAAATCAAATTAATGATATTAAAAATAATAAAGTACATATAAATTGATATTTTTAAGATAATTATAGAATTACCAAGATTTATAGAACAATTATAAGTTATAATAAAAATTTTATTTTATTTTGAAACATTTTTTTATGTTTTTAATGTCATATTTTATGAATAGTGTTTAATTTGAAAAAAATAATTTTTTATGAATATAATATTTAATTAAAATATTTAAAAACCACAAAATTATTGGAAAAATTAAAAAATAAAAATATCTTGTGGACTATGTGATATCATATTATTTTATACCAATTGAAAGCCTTAAAAACTATATTTTATTTATTAAATTAATTATATTTTAATAATTTGTGTATTTCCTAAGTTACCCTTTTCCTCAAAAATAAATAACCCCCCCTTTGGAAACCACTCATTCGACCATTTCCAAATCCAAATATCTAAAAATCCTCCCTCTTAATAATTTTTTAATACAAAGGTATGTTTTTTAGTCATCTAACTCTAATCACCAAGGGTGTTATAGGGTCATGTAAGATAAGTCACACTGAAGAAAGAGTAAGTCTCCATGAACTCCTCCCTCTTTTCTTCTTCTCTTCTTCCCTTATATTTACATTTAAAACCATATAATCTAAAAATTATTTATGAATTAAGTTGAAATTATATTCATTTTTATAACCTACTCAATTAATTATATATATGAAATATATAATCTTTTTCTCTTACGCTCTTACGACAACATACCTTTAATGGTCGGTTACCCGCCTACAGAGACATTGCCAAAAACAGTTCTTATAACCACCTTCATGGATGGAAAATATAGATTATAGATTATATATAAATATTTAATTACATTTATTTTATGCTTCTAGAATTATTTAAAATAATTTATAAATTACATTTAATAAAATAGTGAAATTGGTGCATGATGGAAAATATTTTAGTAAAACGTGATATCAAAACGCTTCAATTTCATCAATAGAAATAATGAAATATAATACAGTGATTATATTTTATATTTTTTTATAATATGACTATAATTTACTTCTGAATCATTGTTTTAAAAAACATATGTTTATTATTCAGGTGGCGCAAAAGCGACGTAATTAATTAGGACTTTAGGTAAGGGAATTCCATCTCACTTTTAATTTTCATGAGATATAAGCCATGCTCACCCCGTATTTCATGTGTTTGGTGTATGTACCACCATATTATATTTGATATAATGAATAAACTTAACATAATGGTATTTAAAGATTCATATGAAGATATTGGTCTTATTATTTAAATGTTCAAAGTGGTATGGGACATTTTGAATGTTTAAAGAATTAACCCTTTCTCATTTTCAATATTCTTGATATTATCATACATATTTATTTATATTTATATAAAGGATTATAAAGGAAATTTTATTTCTATTCATAATTTCATTCAAATTCTATCAAAAGGAATATTTTAAGGTTTTATTTAATGTACTCTATAAATAAAACATTGTTTTAAATGTTAAAAATTTATCTCCTAAATATTTCTCATTAATGTCCATGCTTTCAAAATGGTTTTAAGGATGTATTTATATAAACATGAATATTTTAAAAGATTAATTACTTTCAAAAGTTTCAATGTTTTATGAGACACATTGATTCAAAAATATTTTTTTAAATTTCATCTTTTATAAACATGTGGATTTTGAATAAATGATTTTAAAGAAAGAGTACTTGTATCAAGATATATTTTATTATTTTAATAGAGTATTTTATCTATGTCAACATCCTTTATTGGATCTTATGTTTAATTGAGTTATATTATTTCATGATATCATATTACATATTGTATTGAATGGTTTTTGATTAGTTTGATTGTGGATTTCCTATCTTGATACCACTCAAAATATTACTATGAATGGTCATTATTTATATTTAATGATTAAGGAAAGTCATTTAAATTTCATTATTAGTTTAAATATTAATTTATATATTGATTATGATTGAATCATTTCATATGTGGAATATGCTGGACTTAGTAAGTTTCGGGTTGGGCCTGCTAAAGCCCCTCGGTGGATCGATATGTCTCATGAGACAAACTAGAGTCTTGGCATGAGCCCTTGACAGTAAGGTTATTTATGGTCTTGGAACAAGGCCTTAATGGTTTGGTTATGATGTCCTGCATCATGAATTACCTCATTATGAAACTAGTAATTGATAGTTCATGTGGTTATTCGACTAGTATAATACCCACAATTATGTTTTATTAAGACATTATTTATTTAGCTCTTATTCCTACTATATTAGAATTAAATTTATTTTAAAGGAATGAGTTTTTAGTTATTCACCATGCATAATTTTGATGTTTATGATATCTTCTGATGTGTTTCTTACCATTACGTATTATTTGAGATCACCCATTTCTTATGTTTTATTTTCCCTAAGATGTGAAGAAGTATATTATGAATGAACTGTAGGGATAAACTAGGAGATATTGATGTTTTCAAAGAAATGTCTATATTGTATTTCATTTCATGTTATAATTCTGAACTTATGTACGTATCTGGTCTTCCAAAACTACTAAACTATTTAGTCCTTTGGGATATGACTATCTTGTAATCATTCCAATTTATTAAAATAATTCACTAGCTCTGGGCAGCTGGGATTAGAGCGTTATAGTTTCTATTAGAGGAAGCTTAGTAGAAACCATGGAAACTGAATTTAGGGAATGTAGATTAGGAAACACAACCATAAGATATACTTTTAGGATAAGAATACAAGATAATCCTAGAATTTTGGTAAAGAATAGATTATGTTGATCTTCCTAAAAAATACACCCCTGTCTGGATACTAAAAGTGGACATGGTTTAAGAATAGGTGTACCTAGGAGTAACAACTCTGACAAGGTGTTCTGAGATTGAATCAGGGTAACATGGTACATGATACCATGCCTTAATGTGCACCTAGTTTGACACTCTCTGGTGATATTCATAGGAAAATTAACATTTAATTTACCAATAATTATGAAGGATTTATGCCTCCAAAGTAACCAAAGTACATGGTTCTAGGATTTACAATGCATAAATTTATGTTATGTGTTATACAATGTTTACAGTTATAGAATGTGTTGGATCGAATAGTTGATATAAAAGTCTATTAGATGGAACAATACAAGAGGGGGGGTGAATTGTAGGTTTAAAAACCTTTGAGTTTTAGAAACAAAGAGATTAGTTTAAAAGATCTTAAACTAATACAAATACAAACACCCACAATTGTATTGAATGTAAAAGGTATGATGTATTGTAATACTATTGTAAAGTAAAACAATTGTATTCAAGGTGAACACAATAATCAGAGTAATACAAAAATGAATGGTTCTACCTTTAAAAGCGTATAGAACCAATTGATACAATATGTAAAAGAATGATTGTAATTGAAACAATTACAATTGAATATGTAAAAGAAGAAAGGAAACAATACAATTCCTTTCTAATACAAACATCGGAAATGTAAAAGTAATACAATTCTTTTAACCCAAAGAGAAGGGTTATCCTTTCACCTAGGATAAAAAGGTCTGTCTCACCAACACCTTGGTGAGCCCTCGATACGATGATCGGCACGTCCGTCTGCCTATCCCCGGCAGCCCTCGATACGATGATCGGCTCGTCTGTCTGCCTATCCCCGGCAGCCCTCGATTTTGCAGGTAATCGGCACCTCTGTCTTTCAATTACTTGAAAGCCCTCGATACGATGATCGGACGCACAAGGCTGATGAGAGAAGTCACAGCGTCTCTCTCTAGAATCTTCGTAGTTCACAGAATCTCTTCGTTCATCAGTTTGCTCATCGTTGTCTTCTCAGCTTCAAATGACCTCCTATTTATAGGCCTCGGGTTCCAACGGTCATATTGCCTCCAACGGTCATATTGAAACAGAAAACACGACATCGTTTTGATTAGTATATAACTAACTCAACGACATCGTTTTGTTAGGATAAGAGATATAGAAAATGTAAAACATGAGTACGATTCATATGCAGAGAGAGTTTTTTTTTAACAAAGTACCAAAACAAAAAATAATCATCTGAATAACAGTCAGTACGATACGATCGACAGAGTCAGTACGATACGTTTGACAGAGTCAGTACGATACGTTTGACAGAGTCAGTACGATACGTTTGACAGAGTCAGTACGATACGTTTTGGTCGGTACGATCAGTCATCGTACGATACGATAGACACAACTTATTATTTACAAACATATGATAGAATACATTTGAGATTTTCAAATCATGACAGAATATATTTGTGATTTCCAAAACATGATGTAAAAGCCAAAAGAAGACTTTTGACTTAACAATCTCCCCCTTTTTGGAAAGCACAAACACACAAAGTAAATGAAACAAGAAATACTTATCTCCCCCTGAGTTATTGAAAACTCTTCTGAATAAGAAATTGAATACAACTAACTCCCCCTTAGGTATTGATTTTCCCAAGGATTGTATTCATAGATTTTCCTTAAGAGTATTGTATTGCATTCTCCCCCTTTGTAAAACAATCTTTGCTTTGTAAATATTCTCCCCCTTTGTGATTTACAAAAAGAAAGGAGTAACCTCGAATTGTCTGAAAGAGTTAGTGAAGTAATACAAGACAATGGATAAAAGAGGTTTATAAGAGTTATTACAACACAAACAAGTTTCAAAAGAAACAAATACAACAATCATTTTCCTCTTTCCTTCTCTTTCTTTATAAGCTCATGAAGCACAGCTTTCATCTTCTTGATCTCCTTCTTGTCTTCAGAAATTGATTCACCTTGAGTTTTGAGGAGCTCTTGTTGATCCGCAAAAATCTGATCTTGATTTCTGATGGTTTCCTCCTGGACTCTGATTACCTCTTCAAGAGTATCAATTCTGCTTTGCAGAGTCTTGTTATCCTTGGCCAACTCAGAATTTTGTTTCTTCAGTAAAACCATTTCATCTTTGAAAGATGAAACCTTCGAAAAATCAGATTGGAAAGCATTCATTCTTTCTTGCAAGTCTTTCACTGAAGGGACATCGGCTCTTTGAGAGGATAAAAGATTCAGCCTTTCAACTGTTTCTTTATCAAGCTTGTTGAAAGCGATTGCAAGATCATTTGATAACCTTCTTATGTCTTCAATAGCAATCTCATGGTCATTGATTGAGCTCTCTGTTAAGTACGACCACTTAGTCATCTTATTACATGCCTTCTTATGAACAGCTGAGCTTTCTGAAAGAACTTTTAAATCGGCTTCAACAGATAAAACTTTCTTCCTCAACTCTTTCACAGATCCAAACTTCTTTCTCTGATTTTCAGTGATAAAATCAATCTTTCCTTCCAGCCTCGGGAAATAAGGAATTGTTTTCTCCATTCTCCTCAAAACATGAACAATGTAATCACTCTTCTTGAGAGAGATTGTATTCTCTGAATCAGTATCATCATCGTACGATGCTAGTTGATACGATCTGCTCGATTCAACAACAGGCTGTTTCCCTTTTGCCTTTACTTTCTGCTTTCTTTCTTCTTCTACTCTATCACTGATGACAACAATTTTATCAGTCTGAGAAGATTGAGTATCTTCCTTTTCTTTAGATGACATCCTGTCCGGTGACCTTTCCTGATCGGCGTGAGGAGTTTGTTGAACTCCTTCGCTCAGCTTTTGAAGTGATTCCTCTTTACTCTTCTTTGAACTTTGAAGATATTCTAAAAGAAAATCCTCTTCTTCTTCCACTTCTTCCATCACTTGTTTCCCTTTCTCTTTCTCAGGCAAACTCTGTACGATAGGCTCTTGATGGACTTCCACGGTTAGTTGAGCACTAGCATCTTCAACTGCTTTCAAGACTTTAGAAATATCAAAGTCCTGAGCCTTCCTTTTCAAAAGAGACTTCTTTTTCTTTTCAGCTTGAAGGGTTTCTTCTACCCTTATCCTTTCTGCAAAGGCCTCAGCAGGGTCAAGTCCAAACTTCGGATCACCCTCTTTTCTCTGTTCCTTGTCATTTCTCCACTTTGCAACAACTTCTTTGCTGTACTTCGGCTTCTTCTTTGGCTTTGAACTAGTCTGCGGATCAGACTTTCGAGTAACACCGGCCGATTGATTGTCCTTGGCAGGCATAGGTGCCGATTGATTTTCAGGCAATTCAGCTTCTTCATCTCTGACAAAAAGTTTTGAATTCGAATCAAAACAAACATTCAGCTTCTTCATCGTACTCTTATTAATGAAAGACGGCCACAAATCCATAGGTTTTCCTTTCAAAGGAATATTACAGAACTTCATACTCTCAAGAATGAATTTTGTGAGGATGGCCGGATACATTATTATCTGGGATTTAATCCCTCCTTTCTTGACATTCTTGATTGTTTCAAAGATATATCCCATGAGATTTACCTTTCTCATATTCACAAGGTAGTCAAGCATAAAGACATCAGAGACTTTAAGGGTTTCTCTATCCCCTTTCCTTGGAACAAGGAAACCTTTCATCCATAGAGTGACAAACCTATTGTCTGGTGAAAGATGATAAACTTTCCTCTTTCCCTCATTAACAACAAACAAAGACTTTTCAGCATTTTCTCTATTGAAAGTACCAACTTCCTCTGGAAGTTTGTGAGATGGGCAGAATGCATCACCTTCTATAGAAACATTTAGAAAATGCGCCGCTTGTTTCACAGACATAGATAACTTCCTATCGTACACAGCGAAGTTAATATTCATATCCTTGTCAAAAGAAACGGTTTTGTAGAATTGACACACTTCATCAAACAGAACTGGATCTTGAGTATCAGGCTTTTCCACACATAGATGTTCCCATCCTTGAAACAAAATAATCCTCTTGATCGTGGAATCGTACGTATCAAAGAATTCTCGGGATACTAACCTTTCTCTGTGAAAGTCTTTCTCAGTAAAGGTCTTTGAAGACATATCAGCGGGAGTGTTGGCAGAAGATTGAGACATAAAGATGATGCCGATTGAGAAGATCGTACGATTGATTATAGCCGGTTGAACAGAGCTTCGCCTCAAATCCTTGGACAAACGATGTGGGTTTGGGGAGGGGAGGGGGGTATTTATAGGCAAAAAGATATGACGGTTGATCTTCTACGGTCAGGATTAAAGAAAAGCAGATCAACGGTTAGAAATAAAAGAATAATAAAAAAAATGAAAAAGAATACCTGTCGAAGATCGTAAGGTGATTGCTGGTTTTGGTGACATTACGATGGAAAACAATCTCAATACTATCATCGGTCGATTCAAAAATTATTGAATGATACGATGGAAAAGAATTTCAATACCATCATCGGTCGATTCAAAAAAAATTTGAATGGTACGATGGAAAAGAATTTCAATACCATCATCGGTCGATTCAAAAAAAATTTGAATGGTACGATGGAAAAGAATTTCAATACCATCATCGGTCGATTCAAATAAAATTTGAATGGTACGATGGAAAAGAATTTCAATACCATCATCGGTCGATTCAAATAAAATTTGAATGGTACGATGGAAAAGAATTTCAATACGATAAACAGAAAAAAAATTGAAATAGTCAATACGATAAACAGAAAAATTGAAATAGTCAATACAATAAACAGAAAAATTGAAATAGTCAATACGATAAACAGAAAAATTGAAATAGTTAAATATCAGAAACATAAAGACATAAAGAAATGTCCTCCCCCTTTCTACGAGGAGTTTCTTATTATTAGGAGAGATGTAAAACAGGAAGTAGATATGAATGATTATTTTAATGTAATCATTCCTAGCTTCTGTTTTATAAATTCAAATCTATCGGAAGGTAAAGATTTTGTAAAAATATCAGCAAGTTGTTCTTGCGTTCCGATGAATTGTAAAACAATATCTCCTTTTTGTGTGTGATCCCTAAGAAAGTGATGCCTAAAATCTATGTGTTTTGCACGAGAGTGATGTGCTGGGTTTTTACTAAGAGCTATGGCACTTGTATTATCACAAAGAATTTGAGTTTTGGAGAAACTCAAACCATAGTCAGTGAGTGTGTGCTGCATCCACAATACTTGAGCACAACAACTTCCAGCTGCTACATATTCAGCTTCAGCAGTGGAGAGTGCTACAGAGTGTTGTTTCTTGCAGGACCAAGAAACCAAAGAATCTCCTAAGAAATGACATGTTCCAGATGTACTTTTTCTATCCATTCTACAACCACCAAAGTCAGCATCTGAAAAACTTTTTAAAACAAAATCATTTCCAGAAGAGTAGAAAAGACCTAAATCCATAGTGTCTTTTAAATACCGAAAGATTCTCTTTACGGCTTTTAAGTGAGACTCTTTTGGATTAGATTGAAATCTTGCACATAAGCATACAGAAAACATTAAGTCAGGTCGACTAGCTGTCAAGTATAGCAAACTCCCTATCATACCTCTAAAAATTGTTTGATCTACTGGTTTTCCAGTTTCATCAAGATCAAGAGTATTTGAGGTACTAATTGGAGTGCTAATACTTTTAGTTTTGTCAAATCCATACTTTTTGAGTAAGTCTTTAATATACTTATGTTGGGATATATAAGTTCCTTCTGGTTTTTGAGAAATTTGAAAACCTAAAAAGAATGTTAACTCACCCATCATACTCATTTCAAACTCAGATTTCATTAATTTAGCAAAAGACTCGGTTAAAGATTTCTGAGTTGATCCAAATATGATGTCATCAACATAGATTTGGACAACCAAAACATTTTTGTTTTCCATTTTGATAAAAAGAGTTGGATCTGCTGTACCTTTTGTATAATTGTTTTGTAAAAGAAATCCTGTAAGTCTATCATACCATGCTCTAGGGGCTTGTTTAAGACCATATAGAGCCTTGGTAAGTTTAAAAACATGATCAGGATGTTTTGGGTCTTGAAAACCAGGAGGTTGTTCGACAAAAACTTCTTCTTGAACAAAACCATTTAAAAAAGCACATTTGACATCCATTTGAAATAGTTTGAAATTGAAGTATGCTGCGAAGGCTAATAGAATACGGATAGATTCTAGTCTAGCTACAGGAGCATATGTTTCTTCATAGTCTATTCCCTCTTGTTGATTATAGCCTTTAGCAACAAGTCTTGCTTTATTTCTTACAATGATTCCATTTTCATCACACTTGTTTCTGAAAACCCATTTTACACCAATTACAGTTGTTTCTTTAGGTCTCTCAACTAAAGTCCAGACTTGATTCCTTTCAAATTCATTTAGTTCATCCTGCATTTCTTTAATCCAATCATCATCACCTAAGGCCTCACTTGGACTTTTAGGTTCAAATTGGGAAAGAAAAGCAAGATGTTCTATTTCATTTCTTAAGGAATTTCTGGTCCTTACAGGTTGATTTATATCACCAATGATGTTATCACTGGGATGACTCCTAAGAAACAATTGATTTGGGTTTTGTAAAACCTGTTCTTCAACATATGGTAGAAAATCTTCTGTGGTAAATGTTTCAGGAATAATTTCTTGAACATTTTCCCTATCAGAATGTTCTCCTACTATAGGTTGATAAACATTTTTAGAAAACACATCCGAGGATGTAGGATTGGGTTGGTTGAAAACAAAAGGGTTAGTTTCATCGAATTTTACATGTACTGTTTCTTCAACAGTACAAGTGTTTTTATTGAAAACTCTATAAGCCTTAGAGGTTGTGGAATAGCCTAGAAAGATTCCTTCATCAGATTTTGGTGCAAATTTGTGTAGATTATCTTTTGTATTCAGAATGAATACTTTGCATCCAAAAACTTTGAAGTAAGAAACTTTAGGTTTTCGGCCAGTCCATAACTCGTAAGGAGTTTTATTAAGAAATGGTCTAGTTAAAACACGATTTATAGTATAACAGGCGGTACTAACAGCTTCAGCCCAAAAGTGCTTAGCAATTGAGTATTCACTCAACATGGTTCGAGTCATTTCCTGAAGAATACGATTTCTTCTTTCAACAACACCATTTTGCTGAGGAGATCTTGGAGCTGAGAAATTGTGAGTAATACCTTTCTTACTACAAAAGGTTTCAAAAACTGAGTTTTGAAATTCACCACCATGATCACTATGAATAGTTATCAATGGTAGGTTTTTCTCATTTTTAACTTGGGCTCTAAAAGTTTTAAAATAGGAAAAGGCTTCAGATTTCTTTGTGAGAAAGTAGACCCATGTAAATCTAGTAAAGTCATCAACTAAAACAAATACATAGTATTTGCCACCAATGCTTCCAGTTTGTGAAGGACCGAACAGATCCATATGCACAAGTTGTAATGCATTAGAAGTTGAAACTTCATTAATTGATTTAAAGCTAGTTTTATGTTGCTTGCCAAATTGACAAGGATCACAAACTTTTGAAGAATCATATCTAAGATCCGGTAACCCTTTTACAAGTCCTTTCTTTGAGAGTTTTCTTAGGTTTCTCAAATTACAGTGTCCTAGTCTCCTATGCCATAGCCACGATTGGTCTTCTATTACACTTAAGCAAGGTAAGTTTTGGTTCCTAAGGTCTTCTAAGTTAATAGTGTAAACATTCTCTTGCCTATGGGCAGATAGAATGAATTCATCCTTGGAATTGTGAACTAGACACTTATCATCTCTAAAATTCACAAGGTAACCTTCATCACATAATTGACTTATGCTGATGAGATTGTGCCTAAGACCTTTAACAAACAAAACATTTGAAATAAGAACTTTTCCAAGAAAAATGATATTACCTATACCAACAATCTTTCCTTGAGCATTATCTCCGAAGGTAACTCTTCCACCTTTTGTTTTGATAACCTTTTCAAAGAAATCTTTGTTTCCAGTCATATGTCGAGAACAACCACTATCCATGTACCAAATGTTCTTATTGGTACACTTCTGATTTTCCTGAAAAAGAAACAATTAGATTTTCGGAATCCAAACTTGTTTGGATCCAGAAGGATTAGATAAAAGAATTTTAGGAATCCACATTTGTTTTGCAAAATGAGCTTTATGAAATCCTAAGGATTGAGTTTTGTTAAGAGAACAATCTCTTCTCCAATGTCCACCACATTGACACTTGGAACAGAAAATGGTTTTTTGAGGAACAAAATAGTTATTACTAAAAACAGGTTTGGAATAAGTATAACCAAGACCAGAACGATTTCTCAATGGTCTAATTTGAGAATACATCCTATCAAAGTTTTCTTTTCCATGAGTAAAGTTTGACAAACACTTTTTCAAGGATAAAATCTCTGACTTTAGTTTTAAAACCAAATTCTTGTTTTCTAAAACATTTGAATTTGAACTAGAGTTAGACTCTAAAATGTTTTTCTTTGAAATAGCAGTTTCAAGATCCTTAGAAAGTTTATCCTTTTCAGATTTGACTTTCTCAAGGGTTTTCAAAATACTTTCAAAATCAGAAGTTTTCCCATCAAGATCTTTAGAAAGATCTGAAACTTCTTTAGTCAAGATAGAAATTCTAGAATTCGCTTTTTCAAATCTTTTTTTGAGTTTAGAATTTTCATTCTCAAGTAACTTAGCAAATCTAGAGACTTCTTCAAAAGAAGGTAAAGTATCATCTTCTGATGATGAGGGTTCATCATTTGAAGATTCATAATATCTATTATCAACACAATTTGCATTTAAAGAGACATTTGTAACAGCTTCAGCACTATGTACCTTAGCCATGAGACAATGATCTTCAATTGGTAGTCTGGCTAGAAGTCCAATATTCCTTTGTCCTGACGTCTCATATTCTGAAGAATCATCTGAGGAATCACCTCCACTTGCACTCCACGTATCATTTGCTTTCAAGACCTTCTTTGTCTTATAAAACCTTTTCTTGTTTCTTTCAGAATGTTTCTCCTTTCTATCTTTCCTCTTTAGTAATGGACAATCAGGCCTTATATGTCCTGCTTTCTTGCATTCATAACAAGTTACCTCTGAATCTTTCCTGTCTTTCCTGTCTTTCTTTTTGAATCTATATTGAAAATCTTTCTTTCCCACAATCTTGTTCATCCTTCGAGCAAGATTAGCTAACTCATTGTCTGAAAGATTACAATCACTTGAATCAGAAACAACAACTTTCTTGGATTTAGACCTTGTAACCCTTTCAGGTGTTTTAGCTTTAGAAGCAAAAGCTACACTTCCATTCCCATTCTTCTTCTTATTGAAATCAGCATCTCTTTTCATTCTTGTCTCGTGTTGTAGAAGAGTTCCAAAGAGTTCATCAAGAGTAATCTGGGAAACTTTTCTATTTTCATCAATAGCTGTTCTTTTCGACTCCCATTCATTTGGCATAATATCTATAATCTTATCAACAAGAGCTTCATCATCAAGACCTTTTTCTCCCATTGATTGTAAGCTGTTGACAATTGTCATAAACCTTTGTTGCACTTTGCAAACTGGCTCTCCATAAGGAAAAACAAAACCATGATACTCTGCTCGAAGCATTGCTCTCCTTGTTTCAATAACCTTGGATGTACCAAAATGAGTGACTTCTAATTTCTTCCAAATACAGTTGGCTGCTTCACATGAAGATATCTGACTATATATATTCCTGGTCATAGAGCATAATAAAGTATTGCGTACCTTGTAATTCAGTTGATATTCTTGCTTCTCTTGATTGGTGAAAGTACTAACTTCCTTGTCAGGAATTTTGTAACCCCCAGTAAGCATAATAAAATTGTCTACACCAGTATTGATGACGAAAGTCTTCATGCGATCTCTCCAATACTCATAATCATTCCCATCAAAGATTGGTGGTCTAGAAGGATTCAGATTATCAATTGATCCGATATTCATTCCTGCCATCTAATAACAAAAACAACTTTTCCACTCCACACGTTAGTGTAGTAAGTATTTAAAAAAAATAATAAGAAATAAAGCTAATAATACAAATCAGTGGAAAACCTCCTCTGATACCAATTGTTGGATCGAATAGTTGATATAAAAGTCTATTAGATGGAACAATACAAGAGGGGGGGTGAATTGTAGGTTTAAAAACCTTTGAGTTTTAGAAACAAAAAGATTAGTTTAAAAGATCTTAAACTAATACAAATACAAACACCCACAATTGTATTGAATGTAAAAGGTATGATGTATTGTAATACTATTGTAAAGTAAAACAATTGTATTCAAGGTGAACACAATAATCAGAGTAATACAAAAATGAATGGTTCTACCTTTAAAAGCGTATAGAACCAATTGATACAATATGTAAAAGAATGATTGTAATTGAAACAATTACAATTGAATATGTAAAAGAAGAAAGGAAACAATACAATTCCTTTCTAATACAAACAGCGGAAATGTAAAAGTAATACAATTCTTTTAACCCAAAGAGAAGGGTTATCCTTTCACCTAGGATAAAAAGGTCTGTCTCACCAACACCTTGGTGAGCCCTCGATACGATGATCGGCACGTCCGTCTGCCTATCCCCGGCAGCCCTCGATACGATGATCGGCTCGTCTGTCTGCCTATCCCCGGCAGCCCTCGATTTTGCAGGTAATCGGCACCTCTGTCTTTCAATTACTTGAAAGCCCTCGATACGATGATCGGACGCACAAGGCTGATGAGAGAAGTCACAGCGTCTCTCTCTAGAATCTTCGTAGTTCACAGAATCTCTTCGTTCATCAGTTTGCTCATCGTTGTCTTCTCAGCTTCAAATGACCTCCTATTTATAGGCCTCGGGTTCCAACGGTCATATTGCCTCCAACGGTCATATTGAAACAGAAAACACGACATCGTTTTGATTAGTATATAACTAACTCAACGACATCGTTTTGTTAGGATAAGAGATATAGAAAATGTAAAACATGAGTACGATTCATATGCAGAGAGAGTTTTTTTTTAACAAAGTACCAAAACAAAAAATAATCATCTGAATAACAGTCAGTACGATACGATCGACAGAGTCAGTACGATACGTTTGACAGAGTCAGTACGATACGTTTGACAGAGTCAGTACGATACGTTTGACAGAGTCAGTACGATACGTTTTGGTCGGTACGATCAGTCATCGTACGATACGATAGACACAACTTGTTATTTACAAACATATGATAGAATACATTTGAGATTTTCAAATCATGACAGAATATATTTGTGATTTCCAAAACATGATGTAAAAGCCAAAAGAAGACTTTTGACTTAACAGAATGTTCAAAATTTTATTAGATAATATAGTATATATAATTGATTATAAATGGTTCCTAATAGAAGGAATGACAAAATCTCTAATGCACATGATGGAAAGAGTAAGAAGGATCATATCTCTCATGGTCTTAAGACATCATTTCAAAGGGAGATAGTCTCCTAAGTATCCTCTTAAAATGGGGAAATTGTATCATGTGTTAATAAAAAGTGTAAAGGATTCTTTGATTCCCATTCCTTTGAAGGGAAGAAATAGAAGAAGAGGATGGTAGAGAAAAAGATGGATAAAGGGAAGAAGGAAATGAAGGGTTTTCACACATGTGATAACTATGGAAGCAATCACTTTAGAAAATTCATAAAGGATATGAGAGTTTGCTATAAGTATAAAGAAAAAGGACACCAATTTTGTGATTTTAAGGTTAAGAAAAAGGTTTCCAATGAACAATGCTTCAACTGCAGGAGATGGTATACTATGCGAATCAATTTCCCAAGTGTCAAAGGAATATACACCAAATGATGTTACTGGATGATGACCATGTTATGAATTTTCCATAGATGAAGTGGAATGATTAATATTCCTAGTCACGATTCATGTCATTTTAATATTTTATCATCAATGTTTTGGTCATAGAAATTATGGAATATATGAGTATTGCACTGCAATACTCTTTTATTAAGGGGTTTACACTATAAGTTGAATGGTACCAAGAAAAGATATTCAGTGAAAAGTTAAACTTTTGTAAAATGCATGATTAAGGGATATAAATCCCTAAATATATTCCTGATGTTGAGATAATAATGAAAAAATGATTGATTCGAATAAGTGATGACTACCTTGGAACTTATTGACGACTTTTCAAAAAGTGTTATATTCTATTATCGATGGAGTTTACAACACTTTGTGATATAAGGAATATATCCAATAAGACGTGTAAGGATGAATTCATGTTTCCAACAAAGTTTTATGGTAATTTGAGTTATTACTATATTTTAAGAGGATACATGATTATGTTATTAATATGTTTGGAATATGAAAATTTAGAGCTGTCTCATACTGATTTATAGAAAATAAGGTTGTTGATGCATTGAGCAGGATTGATCGTGGAGTTCTAAAAAAGTGTGGATTTCCAAGGACCTTGTGTACATGGACCTAATAAAGATGGATATGAGAATTATAAAGTATGGATATTATAATATTTGGGAAGAAAGGGAAAATGAGCTCCAGGTACATTGGTTATTTTCAAATTATGAAGAGTGTTGGATTTGGGGCTTATCGTTTTAAAATTCTACCTAGCCTTTGTAAGGAACACAATGTGTTCGAAGTCTCATTGTTGAGAAATTACATGCCCGAACCAACATGTGTCCCCACTTCTGAAGGTATATAATTGGAAACTGACATATCATACCATGAATAACCTATCTAGATTTTGGACACTAAAGAACAAGTGTTGAGGAATCAGACGACTCAAGTAGTAAAGGTACTTTGGAAAAATCATAAAATTTAAGAGGCAACATGGGAGCTTGAAGAAATTATGATTAATGACTACAATTTTTTATATGGTAAAATTTTAGAATTTCAAGAATGATTTTTTTTAAGGAGCTGAGAATGTAACACCCCAAGGATTTACAAATAAATTTAATATTAAATGCATGAAACATTAAGTCTCCATGAAACAAAACTATTTTATAAACTATTTAATAAACACAATTTTCTCCATCTGTTATTTGAATTTTGAAAAACTAACATACATGGTTTCCTTCAATAAGATATTTAGAGTCAGATAGGATCAACATACTTTTTTAGTGAATAGAAACTAGACCCTTATGAATAGTAATGTACCCTTAGGAATAGTAATGTTACCCTTATGAATAGTAAACTGATCTATATGAATAGTAACATCACCCATGGAAGTATAAATAAAATTTAATAACCTTTTAAATGAAAAAGAATTAATAATTACGTGTTTGTGTTTTATTGTGAATAATAAATATTTAATTACAATTTTATAATTAATAAATTTATTTAAAATAAAATTTATTTTCATAAAATATATTCCTAAATAAATATTTTGTTGTCCTTTTATTTTAGGATAATTTAATGCAACCTTAGTAAATTTTTAGTGAGTTATAAAATCAGTTTTAACTATAAAGACTATATTTTTCGAGTAAATGATGTTTTTAATTAAAAAAATTAATTTCTCATATTTAGAAAATTATTTTCATAAAATAGAGTTCATTTTTAATTATACAAATCAGAAAATGATCAGGATGATTTTTTGGAATTTTTATGAAATTGTTTATTTTTTGGTGAAGAGTAAAAAATACAGTTTTTTATAAAATACGGTATTTTTTTGACATCCTCATGAAATTATTATGATATAGAAATTTATTTAAACTATTTAATAACTAAATAAAATTATTATTAGTGGAATATTGTACATAATTGATTTAGAACATAAAAATTATATTTCTTTTATGATAAGTATAAAAAATCATTTTCAATGCCAACTTAGTGCCTGCATAGCACTGACAAAGAAAAAATCAGTAGCTTATATATATAATTGAATTATAAAAATTATTTTTAATTATTTATTAATTATTCAATATTATTTATTTATTTGGTTGTTAATTTAAAATTCTAGTTCTATATAAGACGATCCTTATCTAAATGTTTGTGCAATGCTTGTTCAAGGAAAGATAAGACAAATTAACAAATTAAGGAAGTTGTTATGATATGGATATCAGTAATTAAACGTTATTAATGAATATACATGATTATTTCTTACACAATTAATTTATTTTTATGATAGTAATTTGTTTTTATTTTTTATAGATGAAATAATTAACATTAAATCTTATGAAACTCTTATGTAGAGCTTGTGGAAGCATAAGAAAAATAAATAAAATGTTTTTAATTAAAATTATATGAATTATTTAATGTCCCATATTTTGGATAAAACTTTTTTATAAGTAAGGATAAAAAATTATCTATTTTTGATTCATTTTTTGGACACTTTGGACCCATAAGAATCACATTAAGTCCATTATAATATTTTATTTAATTATAAGTCAAAGTGTTCACACTATAAACATTAGTTTGTATAAGAGTATAATATATGGTTTTCTAGAAGTGGTTTTTGGAAATAAATAATATTTTGAAATATAGTAAAATTATCTATCTCATAAAATTTTATTTTTAATTTGTATACAATAAAATAATACCACAATTTCTTTCACAAAGATGACGTAGTATTGATTTAATTAATGAATAAATCAAATTAATGATATTAAAAATAATTAAATAAAAATAATTTGATAAGTTTAAGCTAATTCAATAATTACCCAGATTTATAAGATAATTATATGATATAATAAAATTTTATTCTAATTTAAAATTTTGTTTTTATGTTTTTAACGTCAAAAGTTATGAATAATGCTTAATTTGAGAAAATCATTTTTCATGAATATAATATTTAATTAAAATATTTACAAATTACAAAAATATTGAAAAAATCCTAAAATAAAAATATTTGGTTGACTATGTGATATGATATGTTTTTAGACCATTTTATAGTCTTAAACCCAATATTAAATTTATTATATTTTAATAATTTGATTAATTCCTATGTTACCCTTCTCCTCAAATATAAATAACGCCTCCCGCTTCCTTTGAAAGACCACTCATTACACCCCTTCCAAAGAAAGATATTTGTCACAATTATCCTTCTTAATCCTATTAGAATACCTAGGTATGTTTTGGAGTCATCTAACTCCAATCACTAAGTGAGTAATAGGGTCGTGCAAGAGAAGTCACACCGAGGAAAGAGTAAGTCTCCATTAACTCCTCCCTCTTTTCTTCTAATCCTTCTTTTTTTCTCTTTCCTTTCAAAACCATATACTCTAAAAATCATTTATGGAGTAATTTAACAATATTTTAATTATTTTAACCTACTAAATGTATTATACATATATATATATATGATATATATAATTTCTTTCTCTCCCGCTCTTACGACAATGTCCCTTTAATGGTCGGTTAACCGCCAACATAGACATTTCCAAAAACAGACCCTATAACCACCTTCATGGATGGAAAATATGGATTTTATATAATAAATAAATATATAATTTCATGTATTTTATTCTTCTATAATTAGTTAAACTGATGTATAAATTACATTTAATAAAATAGTTAAATTGGTGCAAGACGAGAAATGTTTATGCAAAATATGATATCAAAACACGTCAATTTCATCAACAAAAATTACAAAATATAATCCAACGATTATAATTGATAAATGTTTATATAATATTATTATAATTCATTTCTGTATAATTGTTTTAATAAACATAAGTTTATTATTCAGGAGGCGTAAAAGAGAAATAATGAAGTGGGACTTTATGTAAGGGAATTCCATCTCACATTTAATTTTCATGATATATAAGGATTATTCACCACCTATTTCTTGTGTGTGGTGTATGCAATGTCCTACTATATTTTCTATCATTAATAAAATTTTCTTCATGTTATTTAACTATTCATTTAAATATATTGGTCTTAATATTTAAATGTTCAAAGTGGTATGAGATTATTTGAATGTTTAAATAATTAACCCTTTATTCATTTAAATATTGTCGATATTAATATATATATATATATATATTTATATAAAGGATTATAGAGATAATTTTATTTATATTATTAATTTCATTCAAAAAAATTCAAATGTAATATTTTTAAGGTTTTATGTAAAGTACTCTTTAACTAAAACATTATTTTAAATGTTTAATTTTTTTTCTTAAAAATATTTCTTATTAATTTCCGTGTTTTCAAAATGGTTTTAAAGATGTATTTATACGGAAATTAATTTTTTAAATTATTAATTCTTTTCAAAAGTATAAAAGTGGTATGGGATACATTTATTCAAAAACATATTTGTAAATGTCTTCTTTTATAAATATGTTGATTTTGAATAAATGATTTCAAATAAGACAAAGTACTTTTCTGAAGATATATTTAATGATTTTAATAGGGCATTTTTAACTATGTCAACATCCTTTATTGGATCTTATGTTTAATTGGGTTTTATTATTTCATGATATGATCTACTATATTGTATTGAATGGTTTATAATTAGTTTGATTGTGGATGTGCTATCATGATACCATTCACCATATTACTTTGAGTGGATAGTATTTATGTTAATAATTAGGGATTATTATTTAAATTTCATATGTTATATTCAATATGAATGTATATGTTTATTATGTTTCACTCTTTTTATATAACGAATGAGTTAGAATTAGTAAGGGTCAGGTTGGGCCTGTTATAGCCTCTCAGTGCATCAGTAGGTCTCATGTGACAAACTAGAGTCTTGGAATGAGGCCTTGATGGTATGGTTATTTAGGGTCTTGGAATGGGGCCATGAATGTATGGTTATGAGGTCCTGCATTATGAGTTACCTCATTATGAAACTATTAATTGATCATTCATGTGGTTATTCGACTAGTAGAAGTCCCATGAATATGTTTTATTATGGAATTATTTATTCAGCTCTTATTCCTACCATATTATGTTAAAGTTTATTTTTAAAAGCATGAGTTTTAACTTATTCACCATGCCTAATGTTTATGTTTGTGATATCTTCCATTATATTTTTTATCCTTACTGAGTTTTTGATCTCACCCCTTTCTTATGTTTTATTTTTCTCAGGATGTGAAGAAGTATATTATGAATGAACTATATGGACAACCTAGAAGATATGGATTCTTTCAAAGGAATTTATATATTGTATTTAATTTCAAGTTGTAATGTTAAACTTATGTATGTATTTGGTATTCCAAAACTACTAAAATATTCTTCCATTTGGGATACAAATTTCTTGAAATCATTACAATGTATTAGAATAATACACCATCTTTGGGCAATTGGGGTCGAGGCGTTACACCTAAACCTATGATACACCCCACCAGATGCATCTGAACCTCTACCTTTTGTAATGAACAAGATATAATCAAGTCAAAAATCCTCAACCACCTTATCCCCTAGTACAAGTAAGCTCGTAAAACACATGGGATGCCTTGTGTTCTACACTTAAAATACCTCACACATGAGATTACCTTAACATCAAAATGGTAATAAATTACAAGTACTCAACACACACAATGTCCTATGATGTCCAGATGTTTCTAACTTCACCATCAGCTCTAAAAATAGGTAGTTTCCATACCATGAAGGAAGTAGTGTTTTTAATTGGCTTACACCTCAAGATGGCATCAAGAATGAGATTTAAGAACATGATTCCAATCTATGATAGAGAATTGGACAAGGAAATGAGTTCAAAGGAGGATTCCATTGAATTGGGAACCAAAATCCCATCATCCCATACCAATCAAGGATATGAAATCACAATCATGGTGGCATAAGAATCTCACCTCAATAAATTTGGAATGAAGGGAAACTAACCAGACACCTTAGAGGAAGAGTGACCTAATACATGGTAGTAAACCTCATCATTAGTGAGAAAGATGGGAAAAGTGAATCATCATGCCTAATGCACGCCCCTACCTAAGAGAATCATAAAACACTCACATTGTTGTTTAATTATATAAAATAAAGATAGCATGAATTATTGTATTCCATAAGAAAATTTATACACATTCTTATATATAATTTACATTCATATAGATCATGCTAGATATATAATAAAATGATCTCATTGTTATATTTTATACAAAAAATTAGGGAAAAATATCCAAAAATATATTCATTCATTATTTAGTGTTTAATATTACATCTATAAATTGAATAATGTACCTAATATATTTTAATGTTATGATCTAAGTATAATTAAGTCATTCAGGTCACATATCTTTTCTCAGACCTCACTATAATATATTGGGGTGTTCTCCCTTCCTTGTTGTTAATAACTTTAAGAATACACATGGAGATTTTAAATTGTGCTATAGTCTACATCAATCCCATTGGTGGATCATGTTGAGCCTATCCCACTATATAATACTCCTCACATAGTTCCAACACTATATCTATTCCATGAAGCAATTTTTTTTTCTTCTATTTCTCCATGATTCTATATAAATTAACATGTAAATTAATAATCAACATAACAATTTTCATGAAACATTCAAAACATATATCAATTTTAAAAATGTTCTAAATGTAATTTGAAAAATAATTTAATCACATAATATTAAAAAATTCATCTCACAAATATTATTTTACAAATAAATTACTAAAAAATCATTCTTAACTTCATTGAAATGTTTTATAATAACTCAATCATTTGTTAAAATTTAAATCACTTTCCATTCAAAAACACATACATGGTGAAAATTTTCATTTCACTATTTTATAAAATGAGTAATTAATAACCCACTACTCCTTCATTACTAGAGTGAGACAAATAATCATATCACATTTATAATCCAATGAAATATATCCCCATACTCTTAGGTAAATATGTATTTCTACTATATTCTGGAGATATACAGACACGTAGATCCTATGACAAGTATTGACTCCTAATATTATTTCAACCATTCATACAAATGATAATATTATAAAATAAAACCACTCTAAAAACCTACTATAATATTTTCTCCCAACAAAATATTTCCACAATGGAAAAATATCACACGATGTTTATCATATTACAAAATATCTAGAGGGTGGAGACTAGCACTAAGGACTTATAAGTATCTATTATGAAGTGATTTTCCCACTAATATTCCATCAAAATAATACTGAAAAATTAATGAATATATTATAAATAATTCTTGGATGGAATAACAACATATTAAATAGTTCTGAGAAAACATCATAATAATTTTTCATGAATATCATGCATCAAAATAAGAACTCAAAATAAATCCCAAGTACTATAACATAAACAATAGAATTGAAATGAGTAAAGTAGTATCATTTGGAAAACCCAACCACATTAATTTTCATGTAGAATAAAATAGCTCTAATATTTTACGTAACATTATCTCATATTTATTATGTCCTTTTCCATTACTTCTAATAATATTTAGAATAAACTCACATAAATATGCTTCATACACATTGGTAGTGGAAACTAATTTTCAAGACGAAGCCACTGTAACCCCAAATACCACTTGGAGTTTAATGATTCAATTTTTTAATATTGTTAAATAATTTATTTTTATAATTTATGTCATGAAATTTAAATTATTATCTACAAACCACGTCACCTGTAAAATAAAATACTTTCTTCAGCCAATGATGTTATATCCCATAACACAATATTTTAAAGAAATAAAAGATACCATGATTTATAGGATTATTATTTCAAATTCATACCATATAATATACCCCTTTAAAAACATAGGGCCCATCCAAACCTAATGACTCCCATATCATTGTGTCATGTTAGAACCCAAATCGAGGATCCCTCCAAGTTATCTAAGATCATTATGTTTTACAAAAAAAATTATGTGATAGTATCAAAAACTCAACATTGAGATTTTAGAACCTAGTAAATCAGTCATTAATTAATTATCACACACAAATTACTAAAACAATTTATAGTTCATATCTAAATATTCAGTCTCAAAACACATGTTTATGTGTTAATTAAAAAATTCCATCTTTCACATACTACATTAGAACCAACATTTTGAGTATTTAATACCATATTTTAATTATAATTAGTTATAACCATATTTTCCCACTTTTACTTCCACTATAAAATAATTCATTTAAAATTTATGGAAAATATAAAACATCAAATACACTAAAAATTTCATTACAAATCACCAAAACATGTTGAAATTTTCTCAAGCTTGTTAGAACATTTTCTATAAAAACAAATTAGGTAGTAATATATTTGTTCGTGTACATATTCTCAAAAGAAACACCCACTAAATTTCCACCTATTAATTCAAAAAAATTCATTCATATTTATAAATAGTTGGAATAAATTTTATATAATAAGAAACAATACTTCAATAAATTCAAAAAACATTGAACACAATTATAAAATGCCTAAAATTTAGTATTAGTTCCATTAATAATGATAATATCAAAAAAATATCAATCATTACCCTAATTTAAATCTCAATATCTATATGTAATCACACATTTACAGCCTTCATTCACATACATGAAATTTTATAAATACACAAAAAAATGTAAAAATATTATATTTTTTTTGAAATCAATTATAATAACATTAAGATAAAAAATAATAGTAATTTACAATTTCAGTACACAATTCATGTATAAACACTCATTTAAATTCTATGAAATGAGAGATGTTACCTACTGTTATATTAATAAACAATCTATACAACCAAATTTCCACTAAATCCCCCTCAAACACATAGAACTATTTTTTCTTCAAAAAAGGATATATAAGAGAATATTATAACATGATTATTAGAAAAAAACACAACCTTAAGATGTGATAGAGCATTCAAAACATATACTCATACAAGTTACATGACACAGATGAGTCATCATTACTATTATAATTGAAGTCATAATAACCTCATGAAATTGATGATCAAATGTAATATATTATTTAAAAGGCTTCCCATATGAATTACCCTATAAAAAGGAAAATGATTGATTTAATCTAAATTCTAGGACCATGATATTATAAAAATCTCCATAATAAAAAAATATAAGAGTATCATATAAGGGAACTGATTCCCAACCCCCAACAACCCATTACCCAAACCCCATCCATTCATTGGATATATTAGGGGATCCTGTAACATTGATGCCTCTATCAGTTACCCCATAACATAACACATTCTATATAGAGTTCCTTACTTCAATATTTAAGTAAGACCACTTGTTCTTTATGGTCCTTGATGGGGATTGGAAATCTTGATTTATTATATTTTTTTATTTTTCAAATTTCATCATTTATTAAAACACATATAAGTATAGAAAACATAGTTATTATATTTTTTAACAATATATGTACAAATAAAATTCATGTTGATATTAGAAAATTAATGAGATTGTTGAGAGGAAGGATGTCAAGATATATGAGGAAGATATATATAATAATTTAACATACCTAGTAATAAACCCACTAATGTAAAAAATGTAAAAATATCTTATAAGTTTTATTTTTATTAAATAAATAGTGGTGTTTCTAATAGAATGGTATGGTATGGGTGATTTATATTCTTGGAAAAAAGATGGTTGAAACCTATAGTAACTTAGTTATTCTATTATCACATGATTTCACATTGAGTTAAACATTTTTATTTTTGGAAATGTTGGATGTGGTGACTAACATTTGATTTTTTGGGGTTTAATATTGTTCAAAAATCTATTCATGTTACGTTCACCATTTTTTTCTAATAAAAACTCTCAATTCCCACTACATCAATTACAATCATGGACATACTTTATAATGAAATGAGTCCATTAGGGTTTCAAGGAAAACAATACATTGGAACTTCAATTAGTCGATAGGATAGGTGGAAGAGATCATCACATCATTTTGGGGGGAATTATTTCAAAAAATGCGACTCTCTTATAGATTTAAGATATGTTCTTAAATATTTCACAAATCTTGGTATATAATTTGTATCCCTAATAAAAATATAGTGTAATATTTATATACATGTAAGAGGGATTTTGTAATTACTCTTCCCAGTAAGGACCATGTTGTGACACCCCAAGACCACCTCCAATAGACCAAGGGCTGGTGAATAACACTGAGTTGTCATATCACTAACATAATAGGAATTGTCTTAGTAACTGTAGGCATAAACACATATCTAAGACCATAATGATGAAAAGTAAAAACCACTAAGAAACAAATGCATGCATATGAATATAACCCAAACAGATTAAAATAATAGATTAAATTATAGTAAGGTAAACTAGGACAAAATAAAAGCCCACCAAAAGAAAGTCTCTAAACAATTTCCTAACACTCATCTATAGAAAACCCTACCTGATTCAACATGGAGGAGAGGTACTGGGACTCCTATATGATGTTGTAGGAACACCTCAGCCTATATAATCTCACAAATCTCCATATATTCCTGGTCTGCTTATGACTCCATCAAAATGTCGCTCATCAGCACAAGACATGACACATTTAGGAAAATCCCACGTAGGTGTGAGTATAATAACAATGAATAGGTCTCCATGAAACAAAAAATCAATACACAAAAAGAAGATACATTCATCTCTATAAAAGTATATAACTACAGGAAATGAACCCTTTACCAATGGTTCCAAACTGTTGGTAAAGGCTGGATAACCGTTGGTATAATATATACCTACGGTTATCCAAACCATAGGGAAGTAAGCCATAGGGAAAAACATATGCCAATTATTTCTAGAAAACCATTGGAATATTTTAGGAAATATACATTATACCAACAGTTTTGTAAAACCATTGGTATAAATTTTCACCAATGGTTTCAAACCGTTGGTTAAAATACTATTCCAACAGTTTCAAACCATTGGAATATTGTTTTTTATAGCTTTTTACCAACGGTTTACACAAACCTTTGGTATATCTAAACATTTCACCTATATCCCAACGGTTTGTAAACCATTGGGAAATTGTTTTTACCAACAGTTATCTTATAATGGTTGGTGTAAAAAACATAAACAACCCTATTCTAACGGTTGTAAACTGTTGGCATAGGCTTTGCTATGCAATTCAGGTAGTAGCCTACTGCTCTGTGATTTCCAATAGTAGGCTGCACTTTCTGCATTTCCAGCTTCCCCAACTCTAATTACCTACAATAACCAACTATAACACATAAATATAAAAAATTAATTCATATATATTTAACACATAATGCACCCTATAAATATACACATACAGAATTAAAACATAATTCATAAGGTAATTAGAGACAAACATAATTGATTTATAATTCAATTCATAATTAAGATGACAATTACATGTGCAATCCAGAATTCAATTCATAATCAAATACTGAATTTAATATATACATAATTTAATTATCAATTAAGAATACAATACATAAACAACTGAATACATAATTATATGTCTTATATAGAATTAAGAATACATACAAAATTTCATTTTGTATAACACATACACGATTGAATTCATAAATTAAAAGATAATAACCCCAAAATAACGAAATGGATAAAGGAATTCAACCAAACACAAATATAATGTCCCATGGTTTGGGGCAGGTGTCTTTGAACTTAGTGATGATGATAATGGGTTTGTATCAATGAGCTTGTGTGACTTAGGGAAAATAGTTGTCCATGGAATATTAAATGTAATATGTTTTAGAATAAGGGTAGGAGTTCCTCACATGAGAAGTGGATTGTGTGAGGCTGGAACATGGATCCTTGTGCTAAAGTATCAACACAATCCGAATACATTTGGTTAGTTTTCTGCATGTCAGTTGTTTTTATTTAAATGATGTACATTTTAAACAAAAGACAGACACTTCGAGTGATACCGGACACACTGTGCCTTAGATTGAGGCGGGGTTGACTCGTACACGTCGCATATAACCCATGGATCATTTTCCTAAAGTATCAACACAATCTGAATGCGTTTGGTCGGTTTTTCGTATTCCAGTTGTTGTTTTCACTTAAAATGTTGTCCATTTCAAATAAAACTAAGACACTTTGAGTGTTACCAGCCACACCGTGCCTCGGATTGAGGCGAAGTTGACTCGTACACATCAAACATGACCCATGGATCCTTGTGATAAAGTATCAACTGTAACACCCCAAGATTTCATAGTGTGTTATTTCTTTAAAATAATACAATAACTTGCACTACACGCAACACCGAGTTCAAGCACACCATGACTTACCAAACAAGCCGTTCAAAAGAGGTTATGAATAGTATTAACTAAATTTTAAACTTTATATAATCCTTATAATTTTAGAATCCATATTATGAGTTTCTTAGACATAATGTAAGAACAAATTCATATTCAGTATTGCACTTTTACCAACTTTTAATAGTGAACCCATTTTAAATACAATATTTTAAACTTTTTGAGTAAAGGGGGACATCAAAAAATTTAAAATGAAACATCCCAAGCTTCCACGGTATGCTTTCCTTTGAATAATACAGTAGTGTGTGTTGTACGCAACTTCGAGTTCTAACACACACCACAACCAATCAAACTAGCCGTTATGAATAGTAATACCTACTTTTTGAAATTATATATATTTTATATTTCAAAATGGACTTCATTTTTGGATTCGGAATATCGAAATTAGCCTAAGGTGAAATTTTGGTACATTTCAGATAACTTTCATATTTTGATGAATAGTGAAAATTACTAAATTTTAATTAAAAACAACTTTTTTAATCAAAATAATTAATAGTGATAAATTATGAATTTGAGTGGTTTTAAAGTATATTTAGAATATATTTTTACCATTTAATATAAATCTGGTCATTGGACATAATTTTACAATTAAACCGAACATAAACAAGTGTCAATCTTTTGATAGTTATTATCTCTTAAAAACATGTTTTTTGTTTTGACAGCGGGAATTAATATTAAATTAATTTCTGCCACTTCTATGTTTTGAATTTAGAAAAATGGATTCCATATTTGTAATCAGGATTTTCAAATTGTGTAAATAGGTAACTTTTATTTTTAGACATTTTGAATAATTACTGCGGTAAATATTTTATTTACCATGGTTAAGGGTAAATCCGGTAAATAAGGGTTAAAAATTAATATTATAATAATACTAAATTACCCTAAAACATGTCCTAGCCTATTGGTTGATACATGTTCGACCATAGTCATCTTTGGGTCGATTTTGGGACCCCATGGTGCCACATGTAGGTGATAGGGACACTTTATTTTAATTAAGTTAAAATGAATACAAAAATGACACAAGCATATATCTTTTAGAAAAACAATTTTTACATAGGGTTATATATGTTGGATTTTAGATTATAAATATTCATTAGAAAGATAAAAAGATTTCCTACATAGTGATATTTTATTTATAATTTTTAGACATTAAATAACTTAATTTATTTGTGACACAATGATGATGAATTAATTACTATAATAGTAAAAAAGTTAAATAATCGATATTATAAATACCCAAATAAATAAAATATGAAACTTTTAATGCATTAAACTAATTTTTTAGGATAATATGATATATTAGTATTGATTTAATTGACTTTTTTCGAAGTAATCAATCTGTTATGAGTTTCACAAAAATCAGCTATTGAATAGTGTCAAAATTGACATAAAAGAGTTCTTAAAACAAATATTATATTATTAATTGATATTAAATTCCTAAAAATCGAAGTTTCGGCTGAGAGACTTATATAATGATAGCTTCATCATTAATGGACCACTTGGGGGTCTCTTGGATGTATATAGTAAGTTTATTAACCATATTATATAAAAATACAAAGAGACATTGTAAAAGTGAAACTAATTAACTTAGAGTTAATACTTAAAGATAAGGTTAATATAAGTACCCAAACCGGTCTAAATTATATTGGTTGAGTTGTTTTAGACCCATCAACACCTTAAAATTTAAATAATCAACTTTTGAGCCATTAGAAACCGAATAAGAATTTATTATAAACTAATATTTCTAGCTTTTCCAAAGGTGCCCCTCACCCCTCTTATAAAAGGGAACTCCTCCTTCTATTTTATTCACACCTTAAAAGCCTTTTGGTTCGGCCAAACTCTGCCCAAATACTCTCCCAACTTCCCTCAATACAACCTATAGGCCTTAGTTTGATCAGAAAGCCAACCTAAGGAGCCCTTTTGATCAAATCAAATGGAAGAACCCGAAGAAGAGGTAATGTTTTCACCACCCCTTTTCAAGTTCCTTTCTTCTTCCACTTATTCTTTCTTTGTTCTTACCATTCTAAAATAATAACTCCAGTATCTCACATATACTATGATGTTATTATAAATATGGTACAACCATATTCAGTATTCTATCCACCCTTTGGATAACATGTCACCATACGTGCGTACGTACGGCTTACCGTCTCCACGTCGTGGTGTAATTGTTATTCAATATACTATTATTTGGATGGGTATAATAATGATTTTTAACTCATGTAAATAATAATTATAACATGTTAATGATTCTGTATATATGATATACCATCCATTTATATATTATTTTAATATCAAAAGAATGATATTGTCGCTCGTGCGTACGTACGGACTACCGTCTCCACGAATGTGATGAGATTCATTCTCCATCGTATCCATTCAAGTATAATTATCATTTGATGATTTAAAAAAATGATGTTTAAGGACATGATATCATTCTGGATATGAATAATATACAACCTATCCCTTACAAAAATGTCTTACGTAACAAAACATATAAAAGAAAACAAGTAAGTTAACACCCGAAACAACGATAATACTAAGATATTATTATCAAATCAATATTAAAAGATCATATATGATATAATATTAATGTATATGATTCATGTATAATTTATTAACAATTATTTCACCATTATACTAGAGGTTAACCTACCCCAACCAAGGAAAAGTACAAGGTAAGGGGTTTTCATCTCACTCCTTATTCCCGTGAGATTCATGCCATATTGCCACCGTCACCTTTTGTGTGGTGTATGTACTGCCCATAATTATATTCTTTGTGTAATACACTCTAATTTATGTGTATTTACATATTCATTGTATGATACCTCTTTCATGGGTTGTATGTTTCATAAGTTACCAAATTGGTAAGGGTTATTTCGCAATCTCTTCATTATCTGAGGTTGTTTATACGTAATAATCTACTGGGATCTCTTTATCATCCACATCCATGTTTCTTACTAATGTATTTCAAAACATTTTTTACTATTTACAAGAATATGGGTTAAAGTCATTTATACCCTTATGTGTTTCGAAAGGAATCTTTCCGTCATTTTCCAAACAAGGCACTTTTAGCCTTTTCGACAAATTTAAGGTAAGAATGTTTTTTTAACTTATACGGCGGGTGCGGCTATTTACCACCGTTATAAAATCGTCAAAGATTTCCTTAAAAGATTATAATAATATTTTCAAATTGAATGTATTATTTTATAATTATGTTACTTTTAAAATGATTTAAAAAAAAAAGAGATATTTCTATAAAATAGTTTTGATTTCATCTATGTCAACATCCTTTGATGGATTTTAAGCTTATTTGAAGTTGATTTATTATGATACAAAACATCCATATTTTATTGAAGGTTTTGTGATATTTTTGACTGTGGATGAGTTATTCTTATGTCACTCATGGTTTTTGTTTAGAGTATTGACATTTCATAAGTTATTTGTAATCCGAATGTTTATGTTATATTTCAACCTTTCATTCAGATGAATGTGTTAGACAAGTATGTTCCGGGTTGGGGACCGGTAAAAGTAAGCCCTCCGGTTTGGTCTCTGGTTATTAGAGGAACTCCGGTTTGGTCTCCGGTTATTAGAGGAACTCCGGTTTGGTCTCCGGTTATTAGAGGAACTCCGGGTTGGTGTCCGGTTATTAGAGGCACTCCGGGATGGGTTCCGGTTACAGTTAGCCCCAAGGTCTTGGGACGAGGCCTTGAAAAAGAAATTAAAGTTCAACATTATGCATTCCGACATTATGAATGTGGTTATTGATATTGAATGTGATTATTCGATTAGTAGAATATCCATGTGAATAAGTAAATGGCATTATTTCATTTTACTTTTGCCATACTATGTTGAAGTTCAAGTTTAAAAGGATTTTGTTTTAGTAATGCATTGCCTTAAATGTTTATGCTTATTTTTGAATGTTCCGCTATATTGTTATCCTTACTGGGCATTTGAGCTCACCCCTTTTCTATGTTTTATTTTTCCCAGGATGTGAAGAAGTAAGTTATGAATGACCTGCAGGGATATTATGAGGGGATAATAGTGTGGACTATGGAGACATTATGTTGTCGTAGTAGTTTTTCACTTTATGATTTAATGTAAATCTTATGAATATATCTAGTGTTTCCAAGGCTACTAAACCAATCGGTCTTTCGAGATTTGATCTTTCTTGTGATCATTCCAATGTTATGTAATAATGCACCGACTCTAGGTAACTAGGGTCAGGGCGTTACAGTTGGTATCAGAGGAAGTTTAGTACAAAACTTGGAAGCTAGATTTAGATAAACTCTGATCAGAGCACATAGATTTAAGATGGACTTTGAGGATTAGTATAGAAGAACTTCCTAGAATTTTGGTATTGTAGAGATTTTGTGAGTTTTCTGAGCAATACATCCCTGTCTGGATACGAGCAGGTAGAGGCGGCTCTGGCACAGATGTACCTAGGGGTAAAACCTGAAAACACCACTTTGAGCTAGACTCGAACGGGAACTGGTGCACGACAATGGGCCTTGCTGTACTCTTGGTTACGACACTCCTGGGGGATATGCTTAGGATAATTCTCATTTTCTTTACAAACCATTATGAAGGGTTTATGTGGATTTACTTCCTCAAAGGAGAAATTTATATGATTATGGATTATATCCATAAAATATTTAATTTATGTTATGTGTCTTACAAGTTTGGGATTAGGTATTGTTATTCATAAACTAATCTAGTGTATGCCATTGTTTAGAAATGGTGCCCATTAGAAGGAATGAGAACTCCAGCAATGCACATGATCCAAAGAGAAAGAAGGATCATATCTTTCATGGCCTTAAGCCAGAATTTATAAGAGAAATAATCTCCCATTTATTATCATCATACGAAGAAATAATATCATGTGTTGATAAGATAAGTAAAGATTTTACTGAGTCCTATGTCTTTGAAGGGAAGCAAGAGAAGAAAAGGATGGAATAGAGAAAGATGGATAAAGGGAAGAGGGAAAAGAAGAATTTTCCCATATGTGATAACCATGGGAAGAAACACCCTGGAACTTGTCTGAAAGGAATGGGAGTTTTTTATAAGTGTGGTGGAAAAGGGCACAAAGTACATGACTGCAAGGGTAAGAAAATGGTTTCAAATGTACAATGCTTCATTTGCAAGGAGTTTGGACACTATGCGAACCTATGTCCCAGTCATCAGAATATGCCGCAAATGATGTTATTGGATAATAATCAAGTTATGATACTACCACAGATGAAGAGGAATGATTAGAGTTCTTATGTTGATTATGTCAATTGAGTATTGTATCAACAATGTACTTGTTATAATAATTATGGAGTATATAAGGATTGTACTGCAGTACTATTTCATTAAGGACTTGAGATTGTGTGGAACAAAGAAAAGTGACTCAATAGCAGGTTAAATTTTTGGAAAATATATGGTTGAGAGAATGATAAACCATAATATGGTTCTGATACCGAGGTAGTGATTTTAGAATAATACATGATTGATTTGGATAAATTATATTGGATATTCTTGACTACCTGGAAACTAATTAATGATTTGTATATTCCATCAGTGTTGGGGTTTAAAACATTTTTGGATTGATGAAGTATATCCAGCATTCTATATGGAATAAGGGAGCATGAATGTAATCAATATGGATTATGGTAATTCAGGATGTTTCAGTGTTTTAAAAGAATACATGATGAAGGTATTCATATGCTATTACGTGGTAAAAAGGATCTACATTATGTTTATCTTCCTTATAAATGTTGGACTGTGAGTTTGGTCAGAAGTATTTTGGATAAATTCTAGTTTGAGATTAATTTTGGATTGCCATAAAAGGACAACCCGGAGGTCGGGCGGCAACCCGTCGCGTCTGGCAAGGCCACGAGACTTGAACCCGCAACCGAAGGGCGACAAGGGTGTATCACCTACCACTGGCCCAAGAGATGTCCTGGATTAAATAATGTAGTTTTTTTAAAAGATCTGGTAGATGAATTATAAATTCGTTTATTTTGGAACCCTGTACGAATAGTATAAATAGAATTTTTTTTACGAGTGAAAGATGAGTTTGTGGTAGAAATTTATTAATGGACAAAACTATAATTATAAAGTAAGTATATCTCCTTATGATCTTATCCAATCTCATAAATAAATTCCTCAATATTAAGAAAAGGAACTTAGAACAAAAATGTTGTCCTAGATGGTACCTTAAATCATCACTAATTTATGGCTTTGGGATTGTTGGCCTTTTCATAGCCATGTTCTCTACCACTCTCCATCAGATAATTGATGGTTAGATTTCTCTTCCGTATCCATATTTTCCTACATGGAACCCTAGTATGTGTTATTTTCGGTAATCTTCATACTTTCCACTCTTTATTTTAAATAGAGGCCTCATTAATTCATTTTTCGATGTGGGATTTCAACTAAGATATTTTGAAACGTCAAAAATGTGTTATCCTAATACCCTATGTTTTGTTGAACCGATGGTATTTTAAATCATCATATATTGATGAGTTTAAGGACCTCAATTTTATACTTTTTTGTGATTGATGACCTCAATCACAACCTATAAATATTTACGTTTTTCCTCTAATTATATGTCTCTAATTGCCACCAATGTTCTCCTAATCGAGATCATAATTTGGTGGTGACCCTTTCATTTCTCTTTTCGTCATATTAAGACTAAATTTTAGTAACCCAATTTCCGATGTGGGTTTTCCCACAAAGATATTTTTTATTTTCAACCTTTTATTTTCGAAGAACAATTTCAAATTGCGAGGACGCAATTTATTGAAGGAGGGAAGAATGTAACACCCCAAGATTTCATAGTGTGTTATTTCTTTAAAATAATACAATAACTTGCACTACACGCAACACCGAGTTCAAGCACACCATGACTTACAAAACAAGCCATTCAAAAGAGGTTATGAATAGTATTAACTAAATTTTAAACTTTATATAATCCTTATAATTTTAGAATCCATATTATGAGTTTCTTAGACATAATGTAAGAACAAATTCATTTTCAGTATTGCACTTTTACCAACTTTTAATAGTGAACCCATTTTAAATACAATATTTTAAACTTTTTGAGTAAAGGGGGACATCAAAATATTTAAAATGAAACATCCCAAGCTTCCACGGTATGCTTTCTTTTGAATAATACAGTAGTGTATGTTGTACGCAACTTCGAGTTCTAACACACACCACAACAAATCAAACTAGCCGTTATGAATAGTAATACCTACTTTTTGAAATTATATATATTTTATATTTCAAAATGGACTTCATTTTTGGATTCAGAATATCGAAATTAGCCTAAGGTGAAATTTTGGTACATTTCGGATAACTTTCATATTTTGATGAATAGTGAAAATTACTAAATTTTAATTAAAAACAACTTTTTTAATCAAAATAATTAATAGTGATAAATTATGAATTTGAGTGGTTTTAAAGTATATTTAGAATATATTTTTTACCATTTAATATAATTTTGGTCATTGGACATAATTTTACAATTAAACCGAACATAAACAAGTGTCAATCTTTTGATAGTTATTATCTCTTAAAAACACGTTTTTTGTTTTGACAGCGGGAATTAATTTTAAATTAATTTATGCCACTTCTGTGTTTTGAATTTAGAAAAATGGATTCCGTATTTGGAATCAGGATTTTCAAATTGTATAAATAGGTAAATTTTATTTTTAGACATTTTGAATAATTACTGCGGTAAATATTTTATTTACAATGGTTAAGGGTAAATCCGGTAAATAAGGGTTAAAAATTAATATTATAATAATACTAAATTACCCTAAAACGTGTCCTAGCCTATTGGTTGATACATGTTCGACCATAGTCATCTTTGGGTCGATTTTGGGACCCCATGGTGCCACTTGTAGGTGATAGGGACACTTTATTTTAATTAAGTTAAAATGAATACAAAAAAACACAAGCATATATCTTTTACAAAAAAAATTTTTACATAGGGTTATTTATGTTAGATTTTAGATTATAAATATTCATTAGAAAGATAAAAAGATTTCCTACATAGTGATATTTTATTTATAATTTTTAGACATTAAATAATTTAATTTAGTTGTGACGCAATGATGATGAATTAATTACTATAATAGTAAAAAATTAAAATAATTGATATTATAAATACCCAAATAAATAAAATATGAAACTTTTAATGAATTAAACTAATTTTCTATGATAATATGATATATTAGGATTGATTTAATTGACTTTTTTCGAAGTAATAAATCTTTTATGAGTTTCAAAAAAATCAACTATTGAATAGTGTCAAAATTGACATAAAAGAGTTCTTAAAACAAATATTATATTATTAATTGATATTAAATTCCTAAAAATATATGGTTCGGCCGAGAGACTTATATCATGATAGGTTCATCATTAATGGACCACTTGGGGGTATCTTGGATGTATATAGTAAGTTTATTAACCATATTATATAAAAATACAAAGAGACATTGTAAAAGTGAAACTAATTAACTTAGAGTTAATACTTAAAGATAAGGTTAATATAAGTACCCAAACCTGTCTAAATTTTATTGTTTGAGTTGTTTTCGACCCATACCCACCTTAACATTTAAATAATCAACTTTGGAGCCATTAGAAACAGAATAAGAATTTATTATAAACTAATATTTCTAGCTTTTCCAAAGGTGCCCCTCACCCCTCTTATAAAAGGGAACTCATCGTTCTCTTTTCTTCACACCTTAAAACCCTTTTGGTTCGGCCAAACTCTGCCCAAATACTCTCCCAACTTCCCTCACTACAACCTATAAGCCTTATTTTGATCAGAAAGCCAGCCTAAGGAGCCCTTTTGATCAAATCAAATGGAAGAACCCGAAGAAGAGGTAATGTTTTCACCACCCCTTTTCAAGTTCCTTTCTTCTTCCACTTCTTCTTTATTTGTTCTTACCATTATAAAATAATAACTCCAGTATCTCAAATATACTGTGATGTTATTATAAATATGGTACAACCATATTCAGTATTCTATCCACCCTTTTAATAACATGTCACCATACGTGCGTACGTACGGCTTACCGTCTCCACGTCGTGGTGTAATTGTTATTCAATATATTATTATTTGGATGGGTATAATAATGATTTGTAACTCATGTAAATAATAAGTATAACATGTTAATGATTATTTATATATTATATACCATCCATTTATATATTATTTTAATATCAAAATAATGATATTGTCGCTCGTGCGTACGTACGGACTACCGTCTCCACGAATGTGATGAGATTCATTCTCCATCGTATCCATTCAAGTATAATTATCATTTGATGATTTAAAAAAATGATTTTTAAGGACATGATATCATTCTGGATATGAATAATATACAACCTATCCCTTACAAAAATGTCTTACGTAACAAAACATATAAAAGAAAACAAGTAAGTTAACACCCGAAACAACGATAATACTAAGATATTATTATCAAATCAATATTAAAAGATCATATATGATATAATATTAATGTATATGATTCTTGTATAATTTATTTACAATTATTTCACCATTATACAGGAGGTTAACCTACCCCAACCAAGGAAAAGTACAAGGTAAGGGGTTTTCATCTCACTCCTTATTCCCGTGAGATTCATGCCATATTGCCACCATCACCTTTTGTGTGGTGTATGTACTGCCCATAATTATATTATTTGTGCAATACACTCTAATTTATGTGTATTTACATATTAATTGTATGATACCTCTTTCATGGGTTGTATGTTTCATAAGTTACCAAATTGGTAAGGGTTATTTCGCAATCTCTTCATTATTCGAGGTTGTTTATACGTAATAATCTACTGGGATCTCTTTATCATCCACATCCATGTTTCTTACTAATGTATTTCAAAACATTTTTTACTATTTACAAGAATATGGGTTAAAGTCATTTATACCCTTATGTGTTTCGAAAGGAATCTTTCCGTCATTTTCCAAACAAGGCACTTTTAACCTTTTCGACAAATTTAAGGTAAGAATGTTTTTTTTAACTTATACGGCGGGTGCGGCTATTTACCGCCATTATAAAATCGTCAAATATTCCCTTACAAGCTTATAAGAATATTTTCAAATTGAATGTATTATTTTATAATTATGTTACTTTTAAAATGATTTCAAAAAAAGAGATATTTCTATAAAATAGTTTGGATTTCATCTATGTCAACATCCTTTGATGGATTTTAAGCTTATTTGAAGTTGATTTATTATGATACAAAACATCCATATTTTATTGAAGGTTTTGTGATATTTTTGACTGTGGATAAGTTATTATTATGTAACTCATGGTTTTTGTTTAGAGTATTGACATTTCATAAGTTATTTTTAATCCGAATGTTTATGTTATATTTCAACCTTTCATTCAGATGAATGTGTTAGACAAGTATGTTCCGGGTTGGGGACCGGTAAAAGTAAGCCCTCCGGTTTGGTCTTCGGTTATTAGAGGAACTCCGGTTTGGTCTCCGGTTATTAGAGGAACTCCGGTTTGGTCTCCGGTTATTAGAGGAACTCTGGGTTGGTGTCCGGTTATTAGAGGCACTCCGGGTTGGGTTCCGGTTACAGTTATCCCCAAGGTCTTGGGACGAGGCCTTGACAAAGAAATTAAAGTTCAGCATTATGCATTCCGACATTATGAATGTGGTTATTGATATTGCATGTGATTATTCGATTAGTAGAATATCCATGTGAATAAGTAAATGGCATTATTTCATTTTACTTTTGCCATACTATGTTGAAGTTCAAGTTTAAAAGGCTTTTGTTTTAGTAACGCATTGCCTTAAATGTTTATGCTTATTTTTGAATGTTCCGCTATATTGTTATCCTTACCGGGCATTTGAGATCACCCCTTTTCTATGTTTTATTTTTCCTAGGATGTGAATAAGTAAGTTATGAATGACCTGCAGGGATATTATGAGGGGATAATAGTGTGGACTATGGAGACATTATGTTGTCGTAGTATTTTTTCACTTTATGATGTAATGTAAAACTTATGAATATATCTAGTGTTTCCAAGGCTACTAAACCAATCGGTCTTTTGAGATTTGATCTTTCTTGTGATCATGCCAATGTTATGTAATAATTCACCGACTCTAGGTAACTAGGGTCGGGGCGTTACATCAACACAATCCGAATACATTTGGTCGGTTTTCCGTATTCCGGTTGTTTTTACTTAAAAGGGTGTCCATTTTAAACAAAATAAAGACAATTTGAGTGATACCGGCCACATCATGCCTTATATTGAGGCGGGGTTGACTCGTACATGTCATAAATGACCCATGGATACTTGTGCTAAAGTATCAACACAATCTGAATAAGTTTGGTCATTTTTTTGTATGCTAGTTTTTTTTACTTAAAATGATGTCCATTTAAAAAAAAAGACACACTTCGAGTAATACCGGCCACACCGTGCCTCAGATTGAGGTGGGGTTGATTTGTACACATAAAAAATGACCCATGGATCCTTGTGCTAAAGTATCAACACAATCCAAATACGTTTGGTCGGTTTTCCGTATGCCAGTTTTTGTTTTCACATAAAATGTTGTCCATTTCAAATAAAAGTGAGACACTTTGAGGGGTACCGGACACACCGTGCCTCAAATTGATGTGGGCTTTACTTTTTCACGTCAAAAATTACCCATGGATCCTTTTGCTAAATTATCAACACAATCTGAATACGTTTGGTCGGTTCTCTGTATGCTAGTGGTTTTTACTTAAAAGGGTGTCCATTTTAAACAAAAGAAATACACTTCGAGTGATACCGGCCGCACCATGCCTTAGATTGAGGCAAGGTTGACTCTTACACATCACATATGACCCATGGATCATTGTACGAAAGTATCAACACAATCTGAATGCATTTGGTTAGCTTTCCATATGCCTGTTGTTGTTTTCAGTTAAAATGTTGTCCATTTCAAATGAAAGTGAGACACTTCGAGTGGTACCGGCCACATCGTGACTCAGATTGAGGTAGGGTTGATTCGTACACGTCAAAAATGACCTATGGATCCTTGAGCTAAATAATAAACACAATCCAAATACGTTTGTTCGGTTTTCCATATACAAGTTTTTTTTACTTAAAAGGGTGTCCAATTTAAACAAAAGACACACACTTCGAGGGATAACGACCACACCGTGCCTCAAATTGAGGCGGGGTTGACTCGTACACATCAAAAATGATCCATGGATCGTTTTCCAAAAGTACCAACACAATCCGAATGCGTTTGGTCAGTTTTCCTTATGCCAGATGTTTTTTTCACTTAAAATGTTGTCCATTTCAAATAAAAGTGAGACACTTTGAGTGGTACCAGCGACATTGTGACTCATATTGAGGCGGTGTGACTCATACAAGTCATAAATGACTCATGGATACTTGTGATAAAGTATCAACACAATCCGAATACGTTTGTTCAGTTTTCCATATGCCAATTATTTTTACTTAAAAGGGTGTCCATTTTAAACAAAAGAAAGACACTTTGAGTGATACCAGCCACACTATGCCTCGGATTGAGGCAGGGTTGAATCGTACATGTCAAAAATGACCCATGGATCCTTTTTTCTAAAGTATCAACACAATCCAAATACGTTTGGCCAGTTTTCTATATGCTAGTTGTTTTTACTTAAAATGTTGTCCATCTCTAATAAAATTGAGACACTTTGAGTGGTACCGGCCACACCGTGCCTCAAATTGAAGCGAGGTTGACTTGTAAACATCACAAATGACCAATGGATCCTTGTGCTTACGTATCAACACAATACTAATATGTTTGGTCAGTTTTCCGTATTCCAGTTGTTTTTACATAAAAGAGTGTCCATTTTAAACCAATGGAAGACACTTCAAGTGATACCGGCTACACCATGCCTCAGATTAAGGAAGAGCTGACTCTTACACATCACACATGACCCATGGATTGTTGACCGAAGGTATTAACACAATCTGAATGCGTTTGGTCAGTTTTTTGTATGCCAGTTGTTATTTTCAATTAAAATGTTGTCCATTTCAAATAAAAGTGAAACACTTTGAGTGGTACCGGCCACAACGTGCCTTTGATTGAGGCAATATTGACTCGTATACATCAAAAATGACCAATGGATCCTTTTTCTATTGTATCAACACAATCCCAATACGTTTGGTTGGTTTTCTGTATGCCAAATGTTTTTACTTAAATGGGTGTCCATTTAAAACAAAAGAAAGACAATTCAAGTGATACCGGCCACACCGTGCCTCAGATTGAGGCAGGGTTGACTCGTACACGTCACATATGAGCCATTGATCATTTTCCTAAAGTGTATACACAATCAAAATGCATTTGGTTAGTTTTCGGTATGCAGGTTGTTGTTTTCACTTAAAATGTTGTCCATTTCAAATATTTGTGAGACACTTTGAGTTGTACTAGCCACACCGTGCCTCAGATTGAGGCGATGTTGGCTAGTACATGTCACAAATGACCCATGTATCCTTGGGCTAAAGTATCAATAAAATATGAATACGTTTGGTTAGTTTTCCATATGGGAATTTTTTTTACATAAAAGGGTGCCCATATTAAACAAAAGAAAGACACTTCGAGTGATATCGGCAACACCGTGCCTCAGCTTGAGGTGGGGTTGAATCTTATACGACACATATGACCCACGAATCATTGTGAAAAAGTATCAACACAGTCCGAATGCGTTTGGTCGGTTTTCTGTATGCTAGTTGTTGTTTTCACTTAAAAATGTTGTCCATTTCAAATAAATGTGAGACACTTTGAGTTATATCAGCCACACCGTGCCTCAGATTGAGGTGGAGTTGACTCATACATGTAAAAAATGAACCATGAATCCATGTGATAAAGTATCAACACAATCCGAATACGTTTGATCTATTTTTCATATGCTAGTTGTTTTTACTTAAAAGGGTTTCCATTTTAAAAAAAAGAAAGACACTTCGAGTGATACCATCCACACCGTGCCTCATATTGATGCGGGGTTGACTCGTACATGTCACATATGACCCATGGATCATTTTCCTAATGTATCAACACAATATGAATGCGTTTGGTTGGTTTTCCGTATGCCGGTTGTTGTTTTCACTTAAATGTTGTCCATTTCAAATAAAAGTGAGACACTATGAGTGGTATCGGCCACACCATTCCTCGGATTGAGGAGAGGTTGACTCGTACACATCAAAAATGACCCATGAATCCTTGTGATAAAGCATCAACACAATCCAAATAAGTTTGGTCAGTTTTTAGTATGCCATTTGTTTTTACTTTAAAGGGTGTCCATTTTAAACAAAAGAAAGACACTTTGAGTGATACTGGCCACATCGTGCCTCATATTGAGGCGGGGTTGACTCATACACATCACATATAACCCATGGATTGTTTTCCAAAAGTATCAACACAATCTAAATGCATTTGGTCGGTTTTCTGTATGCCCGTTGTGTTTTTCAATTAAAATGTTGTCCATCTCAAATAAAAGTGATACACTTTGAGTGATACCGGCCACACCATACCTCATATTGAGAGAAAGTTGACTCATACACATAGAAAATGACCCATGGATCGTTTTCCTAATGTTTTAATAGATCTGAATGCGTTTGGTCAGTTTTCCACATGCCAGTTGTTCTTTCCACTTAAAATGTTGTCCATTTCAAATAAATGTGAGACACTTTGAGTGGTACCAGCCACACCATGCCTCGAATTGAGGTGGTTTTGACTTGTAAAGGTCAAAAAATGAGCCATGGATCCTTGTTCTAAAGTATCAACATAGTCTGAATGCGTTTGGTCAGTTTTTCGTATTCCAATTTTTGTTTTCACTTAAAATGATGTACATTTCAAATAAAAGTTGGACACTTTGAGTGGTACCAGCCACACCATGCTTTGGATTGAGGCAGGATTTACTCGTACACATCAAAAATGACCCTTGTATCCTTGTTCTAAAGTATCAACACAATCTGAATACGTTTGGTTAGTTTTCTTTATGCCAGTTGTTTTTACATAAAAGGGTGTCAATTTTAAACAAAAGAAAGACACTTCGAGTGATATCGGCCACACCATGCATCAGATTGAGGTGGGTTTGACTCATACACATCACATATGACCCATGGATTGTTTTCAGAAAGTTTCAACATAATCCGAATGCATTTGGTCAGTTTTCCGTATGCCATTTGTTGTTTTCACTTAAAATGCTGTCCATTTCAAAGAAAAGTGAGACACTTTGAGTTGTAACAGCCACATAGTGTCTCAGATTGAGGCAGAGTTGACTCGTAAACATCAAAAATGATTCCTAAATACTTGTGCTAAAGTATCAACACAATCTGAATACGTTTGACTGGTTTTCCATATGCCAACTATTTTTACTTAAAAGGGTGTCAATTTTAAACAAAAGAAAGTCACTTCAGGTGATACCGGCAACACCGTGCCTCGGATTGAGGCGGGGTTGACTCATAAAAGTCACATATAACCCATGGATTGGTTTCCTAAGGTATCAACACAATCCGAATGCGTTTGGTTAGTTTTCCGTATGCCGGTTTTTTGTTTTCACTTAAAATTTTTTCCATTTCAAATAAAAGTGAGACACTTTGAGTGGTACCTGCCACACCATGCCTCAGATTGAGGCGGGGTTGACTCGTACACATCAAAAATGACCCATGGATACTTTTTCTAATATATCAACACAATCAGAATACATTTGGTTGGTTTTCTGTATTCCATCTTTTTTACTTAAAAGGGTGTCCATTTTAAACAAAAGAAAGACACTTCGAGTGATACCAGCCACACCATGCCTTGGATTGAGGCAGGGTTGACTTTTACACATCACATATTACCCATGGATTGTTTTAAAAAAGTATAAGCACAATACAAATTCGTTTGGTTGGCTTTCTGTATGCCAATTGTTGTTTTCACTAAAAAATGTTGTCCATTTCAAATAAAAGCGAGACACTTTGAGTAGTACCGGCTGTAACGCCCCGACCCTAGAATCCTAGAGCTGGTGAATTATTATGTATCATTAGAATGATCACAAAAGATCAAGTCTCTAAAGACCAATTATTTTAGTAGTCTTGGAAGTACTAGATACATTCATAAGCCTCACATTACATCATAAAATGGAAAACTACAACAATTTCCATAGAGAACACTGAGATCCCATAGACTATCCCTGAAGGTCAGTCATAATATACTTCTTCGAAACTTGGAAAAAATAAAACCTAGAAAGGGGTGAGCTCAGATGATCAATAAGGATAACAATAAAGCGGAAACATTCATAAATAAGCATAAACATTTAAGGAAATGTATAAGACTAAAACCAAAGCCTTTTAAACTTGAACTTCATAATAATATAGAAAAGATAAAATCAAATAATTCCATTTACTTATTTACATGGATATTCTACTAGTCGAATAATCACATGTAATATCAATACCCACTTTCATAATGATGGAATGTATAATGCCACACTTCATAACCACACGGTCAAGGCCTTGTGCCAAGACTACAAATAAGATTTTGTCAAGGCCTTGTGCCAAGACATTAGTTTGTCTCATGAGACCTACCGATGCATCGAGGAGCTATAGCGGGCTCCACCTGTCACTTACTAAGTCCAATGCATTCCTCATATGAATTGGTTTAAACATAACATAAAAATTCGTATTAAAACTGGCATACGAAATGTCAATACTTTATCCAGAAAACATGAATGGTTTGAAATAACACATCCATAGTCAAACATATCACAAAACCCCTAATACAATATGGATGTTTTGTATCATAACAAATCAACTTCAAACAAACATAAAATCCATCAAAGGATGTTGACATAGATGAAATCAAAACCTTTTTAGAGAAATATCTCTTTCTATATTGAAATCATTTAAAAGTCATGTAATTATAAAATAAAATATTTATATTTTAAAATATTCTTATAATATTGTAAGTGAAGATTCGATTATTTTATAACGGTAGAAAATAGCCGTACCCTCCGTATAAGGTAAAAAACATTCTTACCTTAATTTTGTCAAAAAAGGTCATAAAGTACCTTGTTTGGAAAATGACAGAAATATTCCTTTCAAAAACATATAAGATCAAATAAGGGTATAAATTACTTTACCACATTGTTTAGTAAATAGTAAAAATGTTTTAAAATACATTTTTATGAATCATGGATGTGGATGATAAAGGAGTCCCAGTGGATAATTACATATAAACAACCTAAGATATTGAAGAGATTGTAAAATTAACCCTTACCTTTTATATTTTCTCGGTAGAGGATAAGTTAACCTCTTGTATAATGGTTAAATAATTGTTATTAAATTATACAATAATCATATAAATTAATATGATATCATATATGATCTTTTACTATTGCTTTGTTAATAATATTTTAGTATTATCGTCATTTCGGGTGTTAACTGATTCGTTTTGCTTTATATGCTTTGTTACGTAAGTAATGTTTGTTTTTGATAGGATGTATATTATTCAAATTCATAATTATATTAAGTCTTTAAACTTTATTTTTAATCATCTAATGAAAATTAGTCTTTAATGGATACGATGGGGAATGAATCTCATCGCGTTCGGGGAGACGGTAATCTGTACGTATGCACGAGCGACAATATCATTATTTTGATATTAAAATAATATATAGTTGGATGTTATATCATATATACAGAATAATTAGCATGTTATATTTATTATTTACATCAATTAAAAGTTATTATTATACCCATCCAAAAAATAATGTATTGAATAACAATTACACCACGACGTGGAGACGGTAAGCCGTACGTACACATATATGGTGACATGTCATTCAAAGGATGGATAGAATAATGAATATGGTTGTAAAATATTTATAATCACATCACATTATATATTAGATACTTGAGTTATTATTTTATAATGGAAACAACAAAGAAAGAGGAAGTAGTAGAAGAAAGGAACTTGAAAGAGGTGATGAAATATTTACGTCTTCTTCGAGTTCTTCCTTTTGATTTGATCAAAGGGATCCTTAGGTTGTCTTTATGACTAAACTAAGGCCTCTAGGATTAAGGGAGGAAATTTGAGAGGTTATTTGGGCAGATATTGGCCGATACAGATGGATTTGATGGTGTTAATTAGAGAGAAGGGGGAGTGACCCTTTATAAGAGGGGTGAGGGCCACCTTTGGAAAAACTAGACATATTATTTTATAATAAAAACTTTTTTGATTTTTAATGGCTCAAAAATGAATTATTTAAAGGATAAGGTGGGGATGATTCGTAAACCACTCAACCAATAGGTTTTATATAGGTTTCGATCACTATATTAACTTTATCTTTTAGATTTAACTCTTAGTTAAATAGTTTGACAATTAACATGTCTCTTTGTATTTTTTATATTATATGGTTAATAAAATTACTATAAACTTCCAAGAGAACCCCAAGTGGGTCATTAATGACATATATAATAGTATTTAATCCCTTTGTCCGAACCTTAGATTTTTAGGAAAATAATATCAATTAATAATATAATATTTGTTTTAAAAACGTTTTTATCTCAATTTTGACACTATTTGGTATTTTGTTTTTGTTAAATTATTAACATAATTATTACTAAAAAAAAATTCATCTAACAAACCCTAACATGTCATATTAACCTATAAAATTATTTTAATTCATAAAAATTCTCAAATTACATTTATTAGGATATTTATAATATCAATTATTTTAATATTTCATTAATTAAGTAATTACTGCATCATCATTATGTTATAAATAAATTTAATTATTTAATGTATAAAAATTATAAATAAAATACTATTATGTAGGAAATATTTTTATATTTCTAATTAATATTTATAGTCAAACTTATCTTATGTGTAACTTTATATTAAAAATGATTTAGTTATTAAACATTGAATTTAACACTTTTAACTCTTCTTTGAATTAAATAATAATAAATGTCCTAATCTAATCCAAGTTGACCAAAAGGATCATATTTTATTCCTATGGTTGTTTTTGGTCGAATTAAACTTATTAAATATAATTAGGACACATGTTAGGGTAATAATAATACCATTTTTACCCTTAATTACCCTATTTACTTTTAACCGTGGTAAATAAAAGTAAAAAGTTACTATTCACGAAAAATTATTTTCATCTTATTGAACCAAATTTTATTTACCGATATCAATCATGTCTCCCAGATTTTTTAAATTCAACTCATAGAAGTGGTAAAATTAATTTTTATGTAAATCTGCAAATGCTCCTAGGAGGTGGGTAAAAGACGGTAAAAAGTTCGATAAAATTTTTATATATCTAAAATTATTATAAAACGAATCTAATGAATTAAATTAAATTTATATAAGTATTATGTATCTATTTTGACCTAAAATAAATTTAAATAAAATAATTAATTATTTAAATAAAAAGTCAGTTTTAAACAATAACTCAGTGTCTTTCACTATTCATCAAAAATTGAAAGTTTTCAGAAAAATACCAAAAAATAATCCTAAGATAATTTTGATATTATGAATTCAAAAATTAATTCTATTTTACCTATTTTAAAACATAGAATTTTAATTAATTAATTTAAAATTAATTCCCACTGTCAAAACCAAAAAGCGTATTTTTAAGAAATAATAAATATCAAAAGATTGACACTTGTTTATGGCCAATTTCAAAGTGAAATTACTTACAATGACCATAATTGGATTAAATGGTAAAAATATAATCTAATTATACTTCCAAGCAATTAAAATTTATAATTAAACACTATAAATTATTTTGATTAAAATAGTTGTTTTCAGTTAAAATAATGTATTTTTCACTATTCACCCAAATATAAAAGTTATCAGAAAAACACCAAAAATTTATTGAAACTAAATTTTTATATCCAAATTCTAAAGAATAATTTTATTTTGTCAAATTGAATATATAAAAGTTTCAAATATTGGATTTAAAAAGGGTCCTCCATTAAAAGGTGGAAAAATTTCGTTTTTTGAAAAATACTTCTTTTATCTGAAAAAATGAATTTGTTCTTAAATTATGTCTAAGAAACTCATAATATGTATTCTAAAATTATAAGGACTATATAAAGTTCAAAATTCAGTTAATACTATTCATAACCGCTTTTGAACGGCAAGTTTGGTAAGTCGTGGTGAGATTGAACTCAGTGTTGCGTGTAGTGAAAGATATTGAATTAATTTTAAGAAATAACGTACTATGAAATTTTGGGGTGTTACATTATTACCTCCTTCAATAAATTGCGTCCTCACAATTTGAAATTGTTTCTTTGAAAATAAAAGGTTGAAAATAGAAAATACCTTTGTGGGAAAACCCACATCTGAAATTGGGTTATTAACATTTAGTCTTAATAAGAGGAAAAGGGGAATGAAAAAGTCACCACCAAATTATGATCTCGATTTGGAGAAAATTGGTGGAAATTATAGACACATAATTGGAGGAAAAACAAAAATATTTATAGGGAGTGATTGAGGTCATCACTCACAAAAAATTGTAGAAATGAGGGCCTCAAATCCATCAATCTATTAGGATTTAAAATATCATCGGTTCAACAAAACATAAGGTATTATGATAACACATTTTTAGTTTTAAAATACCTTACCTAAATTTTATGAATTAAATTCTTCATATAATAAAAGAAGAAAAAAAAAATACTCAACAATTAGAGTTCCATCCTTTAACTAATTTCTACCACAAACTCACCTTTCACTCTAAAAGATAAAAGAACTTAATTTTTTTTTCCTATTTATCCTATTCATATAGGGTTCCAAAAAATGAATTTATAATTCATCTACCAGACCATTAAAAAAACTACATTATTCAATCTAGGACATCACGTGGGATAGTGGTAGGTGATACACCCTTGTCTCCCTTCGGTTGTAGGTTCAATTCTCGCGGCCTTGCTGGACATGATGGGTTGTCGTCCGACCTCCGAGTTTTCCTTTTTATGGAAATCAAAAAATAATCTCAATCTAAAATTATCAAAAATACTTCTGTCCAAACTCACAGTACAATATTTATAAGGAATTTAAACATAATGAAGATCCTTTTTTTCTACGTAATAATATGTGAACACCTTCATCATATATTCTTTTAAAACGCTGCAACATCTTGAATTACCATAAAACCTTATTTATTACATTCATGCTCCCTTATACCTTATAGAATAATGGATATACTCTTTCTATCCAAAAATGTTGTAACCTCCAACAATTATGGAATATAAAAATCATTAATCAGTTTCAAGGTAGTCAAGAATATCCAATATAACTTATCCAAACCAATCAAGTATTATTCCAAAATCACTACCTCGGTATCAGAACTATATTATGATTTATCTTTCTCTCAAACATATGTTTTCCAAAAATTTAACCTGCTATTGAGTCAGCTTTCTTGGTTCCACACAATATCAAGTCCTTAATTAAATAATAATTCATTACAATCCTTATATACTCTATAATTCTTATAACATGTACATCATTAATACAATAATCAAACGACACAATACTTTATTAACAATGTAAGAAATCTAATCATTCCTCTTCATCTTTGGCAGTATTATAACTTTATTATTATGAAATAGCATCATTTGGGGTATACTCTGATGATTTGGACATTTATTTTTGTAGTGTCCCAACTCCTTGCAGATGAAGTGTTGTACATTTGAAACATTTTTATTACCTTTGTAATAACGTACTTGGTTTCCTTTTTCTCCAAACTTATAACAAACTCCCATTACCTTAAACCATTTACTAAGGTGATTCTTTCCGCAGTTATCACATATGGGAAAATCCTTCTTTTCCCTCTTCTCTTTATCCATAATTTTCTCTTCCATCATTTTCTTCTCTTTCTTCACTTCAAATCCATAAGACTCAGAGAATTCTTTACTTATCTTATTAACACATGATACTATTTCTTCATATTTTGATAATAAATGGGAGCCTATTTCCCTTATAAATGTTGGATTAATACCATGAAATATATGATCCTTCTTACTCTTTGGATCATACGTATTGCTAGAGTTCACATTCCTTCTACTGGGCGCCATTTCTATATAATGGAATACACTAGGTCAGTTTATGAATTGTAATGAATAATTGAAAACTTGTAAAATAACTAACATAAATTCAATAGTTTATGGATATAATCCATAATCATAAAAATATTTTCTTTGAGGAGGTATATACTCATAAATCCTTCATAATGATTTGTAAAGAAAATGAGAATTATCCTAAGCATATCCCATGGGAGTGTCATAACCAAGAGTACATCAAGGACCGTTGTCGTGCACCAGTTCCCATTCGAGTCTTTCTTAAAGAGGTTTTTTTAGGTTTTACCCCTAGGTACATCTGTTCCTGATCCGACTCTACCTGCTCATATCCAGACAAGTATGTATTTTCTTGGAAAACTCACCAAATATCTACAGTACCAAAATTCTTGGAAGTTCTTCTATACTAATCCTCAAAGTCTATCTTAGGGTAATGTGATCTAATCAGAGTTTATCTAAATATACTTTCCATGGTTATTTCTAAACTTCCTCTGATACCAACTGTAATTCCTTGACCCCAGAAGCTTAGAGTCAGTGCATTATTACGTATCATTGGCATGATCACAAAAGATTAAGTCTCAAAAGACCGATTAGTTTAGTAGCCTTGGAAGTACTAGATACATTCATAAGGTTTACATTAAATCATAAAATAAAAAACTACAACAACATTGTTTCCATAGACAACACTGAGATCCCATAGACTATCCATGCAGGTCAGTCATAATATACTTCTTCACATCCTGGAAAAAATAAAACATAGAAAGGGGTGAGCTCAGATGCTTAGTAAGGATAACAATATAACAGAAACTTTCATAAATAAGCAAGAAAATTTACGGCAATGTATAAGACTAAAACCAAATACTTTTAAACTTGAAATACATCATAATATGGAAAATATAAAATCAAATAATGCCATTTACTTATTCACATGGATATTCTACTAATCGAATAATCACATGCAATATCAATAGCCACTTTCATATTGATGGAATGCATAATGCCATACTTCATAAACACATAGTCAAAGCCTTGTGCCAAGACTAAAAATAAGATTTTGTCAAGGACTTTTTCCAAGACACTAGTTTTTCTCATGAGACCTACCGATGCATCGGGGATCTATATAGGGATCCACCCATCACATACTAAGTCCAATGCATTCCTCATATGAGAAGGTTTAAACATAACATAAACATTCTTATAAAAATTGTCATAGGAAATGTCAATAATTTATCTATAAACCATGAATGGTATGAAATAACAATCCACAGTCAAAGGTATCACAAAACCCACAATACAATATGGAAGTTTTGTATCATAATAAATCAACTTCAAACAAACATAGAATCCATCAAAGGATGTTGACATAGATGAAATCAAAACCTTTTTAGAGAAATATCTATTTCTATTTTGAAATCATTTAAAAGTCACGTAATTATAAAAGAAAACATTTATTTTTAAAAATATTCTTATAATCTTGTAAGGTAAGCTTTGAGGATTTTATAATGGCAAAAAATATCCACACTCTCCATATAAGTTAAAAAAACATTCTTACTATAATTTTGTCAAAAAGGTCATAAAGTACCTTGTTTGGAAAACGATAGAATGATTCCTTTCAAAAACATATAGGGTAAAATAAGGGTATAAATTACATTACTCCATTTTCTATTAAATAGTAAAAATGTTTTGAAGTACATTTTTAAGAAACATGGATGTGGATGATAAAGAGGTCCCAGTGGATAATTACATATAAACAACCGCAAATAATGAAGAGATTGTGAAATTAACCCTTACCTTGTACTTTTCCTTGGTCGAGGGTAGGTTAAACTCATCTATAATGGTAAAATAATTTTTATTAAATTATACAAGAATAATATTCCTTAATATTATATCATATATGATCTTTTAATATTACTTTGTTAGAAATATTTTAGTATTATCGTCATTTCAGGTGTCAACTGATTCATTTTCCTTTATATGATTTGTTTCATAAGTAATGTTTGTTATAGAAAGGATGTATCATATTCATATTAAAAATTATATTAAGTCTTTAAACATTATTTTTAATCATATAATGAAAATTAGTCTTGAATGGATACGATGAGGAATGAATTTCATCGCGTTCGTGGAGACGGTAATCCGTACGTACGCACGAGCGACACTATCATTATTTTGATATTAAAATAATATATAATTGGATAGTATATCATATATACAGAATCATTATCATATTATATTTATTATTTACATCAATTACACATCATTATTATACCCATCCAAATAATAATTTATTGAATAACAATTACACCACGACGTGGAGACGGTAAGCCATACGTACACACGTATGGTGACATGTCATTCAAAAGATGGATAGAATAATGAATATGGTTGTACCATATTTTTAATCACATCAAAGTTTATATAATATATAGGACTTATTATTTTATAATGGAAACAACAAAGAAAGCAGAAGTGGAAGAAGAAAGGAACTTGAAAGAGGTGATGAAATATTTACCTCTTCTTCGGGTTCTTCATTTTGATTTGATCAAAAGGGATCCTTAGGATGCTTTCCTGACTAAATTAAGGCCTCTAGGATGAATTAAGGATATTTGATATGGTATTTGGGTAGGGTTTGGCCGATCCAAATGGATTTAAAGGTGTGAATTAGAGAGAAGGGATATTTCCCTTCTATAAGAGGGGTGAGGGGAACCTTAGGAAAAACTAGAAATATTATTTTATAATAAAATAATTTTAGCTTTCTAATGGCTCCAAAATGAATTATTTAAAGGATAAGGTGGTTATGGGTCAAAAAACACTCAACCAATATGTTTTAAATAGGTTTGGGTCACTATATTAACTTTATCCTTTAGATTTAACTCTTAGTTAGATAGTTTGACATTTACCATGTCTCTTTGTATTTTTTATATTATATGGTTAATAAACTTACTATAAACTTAAAAGAGACCCCAGGTAGTTCATTAATGACATATAAAATAGTATTTAAGTCCTTTGGCCGAACCTTATATTTTAAGGAATAGAATATCAATTAATAATATAATATTTTTTTTAAAAACTCTTTTATGTCAATTTTGACACTATTTGGTATTTTGTTTTTTCTAAATTCATAAAAACATTATTACTTCAAAAAAAATTCATCTAACAAACCCTAACATGTCATATTAACCTATAAAATTAGTGTAATTCATAAAAAGTCTCAAATTACATTTATTTGGATATTTATAATATCAATTATTTTAATATTTTATTAATTTGGTAATTACAACATCATCATTATGTCATAATTAAATTTTACTATTTAAAGTATAAAAATTATAAATAAAATACCATTATGTATGAAATATTTTTATATATATAATGCATATTTATAGTTGAAATTATCTAATGTGTATCCCAATATTAAAAATGGTTTAGTTATTAAACTTTCAATTTAACACTTTTAACTCTTATTTGAATTAAATAATAATAAATGTCCTAATATAATCCAAGTGAACCTAAAGGATCATATTTTATTAATAAGGTTGTTTTTGGTCGAATTAAAATATCCAACAGAATTAGGAAATTTTTTACGGTAATAATAATATCATTTTTACCCTTAATTACTCTATTTACTTTTAAACGTGGTAAATAAAACTAAAAAGTTATTATTCAACAAAAATTATTTTCATCTTATTGAACCACATTTTACTTAATGATGTCAATCGTGTCTCTTATATTGTTTAAATTCAACTCACAGGAGCAGTAAAATTATGTTTTATGTAAATTTGCAAATGCTCCTAGGAGGTGGGTAAAAGATGGTAAAAAATTCGATAAAATTTTTATATATCTAAAATTATTATAAACCGACTTCAATGAATTAAATTGAACTTATATAAGTATTATGTATCTATTTGGACCTAAAATAATTTTATATTAAATAAATAATTATTTAAATAAAAAGTTGGTTTTCAATAATAACTCGGTGTTTTTCACTATTCATCAAAAATTGAAAGTTTTCAGAAAAATACAAAAAATTCACCATAAGATAATTTTGATATTAAAAATTCAAACATTTATTCTATTTTACCAATTTCAAAACATAGAAGTGGAATTAATTAATTTAAAATTAATTCTTGTTGTCAAAACCAAAAATCGAACTTTTAAGAAATAATTTCTATCAAAATATTGACACTTGGTTATGTCCAATTTCAAAGTGAAATTACTTACAATGACCATCAATGGATTAAATGGTAATAATATAATCTAATTATACTTCTAAAACATTAAAATTTATAATACAAAATTATAAATTATTTTTATTAAAAAAGTTGTTTTCAGTTAAAATATTGCATTTTTCACTATTCACCCAAATATGAAAGTTATCAGAAAAACACCAAATATTTATTGAAACTATATTATTATGTCCTGATTCTAAAGAAGAAGTTTATTTTGTTAAACTGAATATACAAAAGTTTCAAATATTGGATTTAAAAAGGGTTCACCATTAAAGGGTGGTAAAATTTCATTTTATGAAAAATACTTCTTTTATCTGAAAAAAATGAATTTGTTCTTAAATTATGTCTAAGAAACTCATAATATGGATTCTAAAATTATAAGGATTATATAAAGATCAAAATTCAGTTAATACAATTCATAACCTCTTTTTAACAGCTAGTTTGGTAAGTCGTGGTGCGCTTGAACTCAATGTTGCGTGTAGTGCAAGTTATTGAATTACTTAGAAGAAATAACGTACTATGAAATTTTGGGGTGTTACATCGGACACACCCCAATGATGGGGTGTCGTGTTGGGGGGATTTCCAGGGTCCAGGGAGGACGGTGGGGGGGGGGGGGGGGCTGTTCGGGGTGTTGCCCGGGGTCCAGGAAGGAGGGTGGGGGGGATGTCCAGGGTCCTGGGAGGAGGGGGGATGTCTAGGGTCTAGGAAGGAGGGGGGACTATCCATGGAGTTCCCAAACACACAAAACTCTGTAAAAATCCTCAAGATACATATGCATAAAAAATAGACACATAAAAATAGCCTAGCATGCATAATACATTGCATACACCTGTATAGAAAACAAACATAAAAAGAGAACAAAAAACAAAAACACTGCATAACACACTGCATAATACACTGCATACACCTCACTGCATACAACAACATAATAAAATAGGACAAAAAACATATAAAAAAATACTTCAAAGACCATAAATAACACCTTAAAAAGCACAAACAAACACATATGTCCAGAGAGAGGGGAGGGGGGGGGGGGGCTGTCCGGGGTCTAGGGAGGAGGGTGGGGGGATGTCCGGGGGGCTGTCTGGGGTACAGGGAGGAGGGTGGGGGGCTATTCGAGGGGCTGTCCAGGGGGCTGTCTGGGGTCCATGGCGGAGGGTGGGGGGGGGGGTGTCTGGGGGGCTGTTTGGGGTCTACGAAGGAGGGTGAGGAGGCTATCCAGGGGGCTGTCCGGGGTCCAGGGAGGGGGTGGGGGGGCTGTCCGTGGGGCTATCCACGAGGCTGTTTGGGGGGATTTTTATGGTCTAGGGAGGAGGGTGGGGGGGTTGTACGGGGTCCAGAGAGGAGGGTGTGGGGTTTTCTGGGGTCCAGGGAGGAGGGTGGGGGGGGGGGGTCTATTTGTGGGGCTGTCTGAGGGGCTATCCAGGGTCCAGGGAGGAGGGTGGGGGCTGTCTGTGGTCTAACGAGGTGGGTGGGGGGTTGTCGAGGGGCCAAGGAGGAGGGTGGGGGGCTGTCCAGGGTCCAGGAAGGAGGGGGGGGGGGGGGGTGTCCGGGGTCTAGGGAGGAGGGTGGGGGGCTGTCCTGGGGGCTGTCTGGGGTTTAGGGAGGAGGGTGGGGAACTGTCCGGGGGGCTGCACAGGGGGCTGTTCGGGGGGCTGTTCGAGGTCCAGGGAGGAGGGTGGGGGGGGGGGGGGGGGGCTGTCCGAGGGGCTATCCGGGGGGATGTCCCGGGTTCATGGGATGGTATTTACATATTTTCTAAGCAAATTCTTTCAATTTAAAAATAATAATTTCATTATATCAACTTCTAATCAGACCGCCAATTTTCTAAATTCCACTAAAAAATTACCATTTCATTAAAATAGGGGGATTTTACAACATCCATGATTTTTAAAAATATAACATTTATAATATATAAATAATCATTTAAATCATTTAGAATCTCATTTCTTATCAATAATTAAATTTAAGGTTTCATTTACAGAGAAAAATATTATGGAACCATGGATGTTTTATCAATGTTAAAATCAACAACCACAACTAGACAACCCATGAACAGAGGGTGGGGGGGCTGTCCAGGGGGGTGGGCGGGCTGTCCACGGGGGTGGTAGGGCTGTCCAGGGGCTACGGGTTGTCCAGGGGGTGGGGGGTGTCCAGGGTGTGGGGGATGTCTCGGGGAGGGGTGAATCAGTGATAGAAAATCATCAAGTCAAGTTTTATTATTTATAGATAAAAACATAAAGATAATGTGACCTAACTAATCACACATTTATTCAAGCACAACAAATCAATAAATATCAAAGGTCAGTAATATCAATAAAAAATGTAACAAATAAATATATCCATCATCACCATCACTATCATCACCATCATCATCACCCTCACCCTCATCCTCATCATCGTCCCCATCATCATCCCCGCCCTCCTCCTCACCCTCATACTCCGCCTAAGCCTCCTCGTCGCACTCCACCTCTGCCTCGTCCTCCTCCTCACCATCCTTCTCTGCCTCAGCCTCCTCTTCGCCCTCGTCCTCCTCTTCCTCTCCCTCATCCTTACCATCATCTTGACCACCACTAGAACTGACACCTGGTGTACCATATATAGAACGCATCGATGACATATATTCATCGCAATCAGTGTTGGCCTCTGGTGGAAGTGTTGGATGTAAAACTTACATCATTTTCATAAATGCATTGTTTGCCCAAGAAGACCGTTCTGCCGTCTCTATGGACCTTTTTTCATCCTATTATACATGTGCATTAACCTACTGAAACTCAGTGGCACTATAAATCTTACCTGAGGAGGGCCATTACCTTGTTGAAACTATACTCTTCCCTGTCCAGCAGCGTACTCTACCAGGGTGGTCATTTCCCAACACCTAATGTATGTGATCATTTGTCCCAAAATTGTTAGGTTCTTGGGCATCAAGGGCCTCTAAAGAAACCTGTTACAAATATAAATAGATTATTAAGTTAAAAAATAGAGATTAAAATTTTAAATCTACAAAGTAAAACTTACAATCTACTGCTGAGTCGGTTCATGAACCACACTTCCATCTTTCTTCTTTCTACTTGAGCAAAACAGTTTTTCTCAATACCAAAATCCTTCTATATTCAATTTATGCCTCTATAAGAACATTGAATGTTGGAAACCATAATTAAAAATAGGATACCAAAAAAACATAGTAATTTCATAACTACAATTATATAACAACTTTAGCAATAAAATAAATTATGGAGGAAGAAAAAGAAAGTGAAAGTCATAAAGAAAGATTATAAACTATCATACTAGCTGTCTCTCATGATATGACATCGTAGTACGTCTCAATGTGTGGACTTATTTCTTAGAATAATTTTTTTATTTCTCCTAGATGCATCCTAAATAAATTTCAATTATTAGTATTAAAGAAAAACATGAAAATTTTCATTTAATTACCTCTAATTTGATTAATTCCGTAAATTGGAAATTCTTCTAATGAGTAATCATCTTTCAGTACTGTTCTAACAAATAGTCATCCGTGACAGGGACAACCTCTAACTCTTTTCCCACTATAACACACCATCCAATGTACAACTCATGCTTATAAGCTCTCCAAAGCTCACCTAAATCCTTTAGACATCCTGGTCATGCACCCTCAACATCGGGGAAATTCAACTACATCTAACACCAAAATATTAATACATATAAATAAAAAAATTAATATATTGCATTAAATACAACAGATTTTTTACCTATATCTATGACCAGGCTTTATCCTTGACTTCATTTGGCAGCTGTCTCCCTGAGAGCGGGCTGACAAGAATGATGTTGGAGTATTTGGCAAGTGTCGCAAAAAAACTCCGACATTGATGCACTGATTTTTCAGTCATCTGACAATCTTCATTGTAGTCCACCATTAACTACATGTGGAGGTTCTACACCGCATGCATGCATGTATGCCCCCACCTCCTATTAGTAGATGTATCTGTTATGAAATAAAAAAAATATTTTATCAATAAATATTATAATGAAAATAAATAATGGTGTAAATTTTTTTGAGGGTTTTATAAGTATACATACGGTAGTCTGATCAATGGACGCCGCTGGATCCACATAAACTGAAGGAACACCCAGTACAGATGGAGTGGGTCCCAATGTATACTCCGTAGGGACAGACTCTGGCTGAGAAGAAGTTGAAGAAGATGGAATATAAAAACCCAAGAGAAGGAAGAGGAAGTAAAATAAGATGACAGGGATGGCTGGACAAATGCTGGATGGGGAGTGGGAATCATCATCAGATATGGTACAAACATATGAGGAGGCTCAGATGTAATGTGTAGTGAAAACATGGGAGGCCTTAATATCCCATGTGTCCTTAATGACACACTGGGATCAGAATGTGGGATGGATGGTATGTCAATGGGAGGGGCAGGGTCTAACCGGGTACGCCGACCAGATCTTCGAGCTCCTCTACGAACCCCCTCGTACGAACACCCCGAGTACTGGGACCAATACTAGGATGCTCATCAAATAACTGTCTCCTAATAGATGGATACTGAAATTTTTTTTAAAGAAAATTAATCACATGACAATATATATTATTTAAATAAATATATTTTAAATAAAATACTCACTGCAGGAACAAGTTGTGGAATGCCCAGATCAGTCATGCGACGATTGTAGTCCATAATCTGTTTTCGTCGCATCTCTTCAATTGGTTTCATTTTCCTACATTTGAAAACAAATATGGAAGTAAATATAAAAGGATAACTAATGTGTAACCAAAAAAACAAAATAAATGGGAGGGATTAGGGGGATTCATGGATAATTTAACTGACCATTGTTTTAGGTGAGCTTGAACAAATATATAATGAAGTCAATAAATCGTACAATATGTAATAAAGAAATTTAATTTTTAGTAGGATAATTATTTAATAAGTGTCATCAGTCTATTAAAATCATGGAACATTGATTCTAGCATATTCATAAGTGGTAAAGCAGTTTTCAAAATTAAGGAAAAATTTAATTTCTTTAGCTCAGGTAGATGATGCAGGTTTCAATACATGTTTTTCATAAAAATACAAACCATCATGTTCATTACATAGTAAAATGTTAATGAGAGGTATTAGAGTCTTACAAATTTCATACAAATCACAACTGAAGCATTGAAATGTTCACAAAGATAGAAATGTTGGTTTCGTAGGTTTAAATACAGTTCAATTACAAATTAAAAAATGAAATTCAAATAAAAATTCAAACCAATAAACATTGAAAATTCACATAACGGTCAAGTCAGATAAAACATATTTTTAATCAATATTAAATAAATTTGAATTGTACAAACCTTAACATCCCAACTCTAGGTAAACCAAAAGAATTGAGAACATGGTTGGATGATTCTATATATTTTCCACCACAACTTTAGGTTCACATTAAACTTTGAAAATTGAGCTATTAGAGTCATCAAAATAAATAAATGGATTGACTCTAATGGAAGTAGGGAAAGTGTCAATTCCATCATTCCCATAATCAAAAATCTGTCTTGGAATTACTTCAACTATGACACCAAATTCAGTTCGAAGTTGATCTTTGACATAAAAAACATGTTTATCCATTGATTCCAATTCATATGGTTCTTTGGTAGCATGGGCGTGAGTCATATTAATTACTCGAAATCCATAATCATCAATAAATGTGCCCTGTCTCATCATTGAATCAAACCAATGGCATTTTATCATCATGACTCGTCCATGAGAGAAATAAGCCTATATTATTATTTTTTCAATGACTCCATAATAACCCACATTTTCAAATCACGGTCTACTATCTGATGCACTGGCATAATAATCTGTTTTGGCAGTAACCATAATACCATTATTTTGTGTTCTCATGTTCTTTTCTTATTCAGTGGCAATAAATTTATACCCATTGATAACAATTGACTTACAGTCATGAACCACGATATTAGGACCAAAAAACCAAAGCTCTTATTTCCTCAGAGATAGAGTCAACAGGAAAACTCAATACCAAAAATATAAATGAATATTTAACTTAATTAAATATTGATCTAATTATTTTAAACAGTAATATTTTAAACTCTGTGCGATGTGCCATCTCTTTCTCTTCAAGGCTTAATGTCTTGAATTTATACGATCCAACAATTCCTCATGTTTGAGGAAGTGATGGAAAACTGGGTTCAATTTTCTCATACTTCTCTTCTTTGTTTCTCATTTGTTTGTTCATTCTTGTCTTAAGATCAGGAAAATACATTGAGCAGAAATCCATACATTCTTGATCCAAGTAACATTTCACGATAGAACCTTCAGGATGATTCATGTTTCGGACATAAGACTTTAATGTGTACATATTCTTTTAGTTGGATACATCCAACAAAAATAAATAGGTCACCTAAGAAGTATTTTAGTGGGAATATGGATAGTCAGATGCAACATGCATGTGAAAAATGATGGAGGAAATACTTTATCCAACTGACACAAAATTAATGGGGCATATGTCAACATTTTTTACAATAAAGACTTGGACAACTTCTTAGCACACAAATATATAATCAAATGTCACAAACGAATAAAAATCACCCTTACATTATTGGAAAAAAGACGAAGGATTTCTACTGGAATCAACTCATGCATAAGAATGCGATAATCATGAGTCTTCAAAGATTTTATCTTCAACTCTCTTCTATTGACCCATTTAGATATGTTTCTTTAATATACATCAGGATCTTTAATAGTCTCTAATACTTCCAGAAATTGTTTTTTCCAGAGGTTTCATCACATAAGAAGCACATGGAACTTTCCATTTATTTTCACTGATACACACAAGATGCAACTCTGGTCAGATTCCCTAATCCACCGAGTCACGCTGAGACCGTAAATCATATTTTTTCATTCCCTTAACATTTATAAGTATCGAAAGAAACATTTCACATACATTATTTTCAATGTGAATTACTTCTAAGAAATGATGTAACAAATTGGTTGTCCAATTAGGTAAATAAAAAAAAAGATACTTCTCTTTCTATAATTGTAACAGGTTTCAGTGGAAACATTCTTTCTCTTTCTTGATTTCATTAGACCCTTCCCGAATGAAAAACTAAAATATTTCAATTCATTAAGAACATCAGTTCTAGAAATACGCTGAGGTGGATCATCGGTCTCTATGGTATTATCAAATCTTTGATGATTATTTCTATATGGATGGTCTATTGGAAAGAATCATCGATGTCCTTTAAAACTGAAACTACATAAATGTTTTAGTTTTCTTGATCGTGTATTCTTCATACACATAGGACATGCCAGTTTTCCCTTCATGCTCCATCCATACATCATTGAAAAAGAAAGAAAATCATTGATCGTCCACATAAGAATAACACACATCTAAAATATTTCTTTTGAATATGCATCGTATGTGCGCAAACCCACATCCCAAATATGTTCCAACTATTTTATTAAAGGTTGCATGTATACGTCAATACCAATGTCGGGATCAGAAGGGACAGATATGAGTATACTCATAAAAGTGAAAGGTTTTTTCATAAAAAAACATGGGGGAAGATTATAAATGTGTATAAAAACTGGCCATGTGCTGTGCGAAGTAAGAATCTGCCCAAACAGATTAAAACCATCACATGAAAGACCCAACCTCACATTATGCACATCAGCTACAAAATCAGGATATCAAGCATCAAATCTTGGCCAAGAGAATCCATCCACAGGGGGAACTAACTAATCATTAGTCTTTTTTCTCTTAGTATCACTCCATCTCATTTTTATTGATATTTCATCTGACATAAAAATATTCTGGAGTCAGAGGATCAATGGAAAGTGCCACATTACTTTATCTGGCACATGGGATGGTGTTCCATCAGATTTTGACTTCCAGTGGGATGTACCAAATTTTATACAATCATTTCATTCAGCGGTTTCCTTCCAAAATAAACTGCAATCTTATAGGAAAGCATGGATTTTGTTTCTTAAAAAGCCAAGTTCCTCAACTAAATTTCATGCCATATAGTGGTTTGAGGGAATATCTACATCATCTGGAAGAAAATCCTTCAAGAAGGTATAAATTTAATCGATTGCGGTATTAGAAATCCCATACATAGTTTTCCCATGAAATAATCAGATTAAAAATTCCAGCTTTTTCATTTTATCGCATTGTTGATATACTAGAGTCGTGGAAACGTAATTCAATTTTTTCACCCTAAAAATATCATCATTTTCATTAGATGCATCATCTATCCTCATATCGAAGTATTCTTGAGTAGAAATGATTTATTTTTCATGATGAACAATAAAAAAAAACAGTCATCTAAAAAATTCTCCAGTCCAGTCCTTTCATTTCGATCATCAGTAATTTGAGATTTAATTTTCTCCTCATTGTGATACCACACATAGTATTTTTCTTGAAAACCATATTTGGTTATGTGGTAGATGACTTCTTCATGGCTCAACCATGGTCTACCAACACAATTGGAACATGGGCAGTGTATGCGACCACTATCTGAAGCATTATGAGATGAAAAATATAAAAATATCTCCAAATTATTTTGAAAATCGCTTGAGATTCAATCGGTTTCATACATCCAAATTATATCCATTCTATAAAAAGAATTATTATAAGTTATTTTTTCATAATCAATTCAATAAGATTGAAGTTTAATCGAAAATATATTAAAGTAAATGATAAAGGAAGGAGTTTCTAGTTGATGTGGTGAACTATTAAAACAATGTAAAGATATAATAATTCAGTTATGTGTGCCTAAATTTGAGGTGAGATGTGTTTTGTAATTTTTTCATTTATCACAAATAAGAAGACACCATAGACCTGATAGAACATTGTTCAAGATATTACAAAGTGAAGGATTTTCATGAAAGATGAAGAATGTGTAAAGGGAGTTTTTTAAATAAGTTATTGAAGATAAAAAATGGAAATATTGTGAAAAGTTAGTACATTTCATAACACCCAAAATAAAGTCCATAGAAAGTACCATATCACCCACTAAAAAAAAGTAAAACCACCTACCCCACTACCCAAACCGTCCCCAATCCCTTAACATGGATCATCCTTATATCCATTACCCACCTTGAGAAAATATGACTAAACAAACCATTTACCATCTTTGAGTGGGGATACATCTCACCAGCACCTCCATTAGTCAATATGATTCACTAACTACATAAAAGGAGTGTCTATAAAGACTTCAAATCAAGTTGATTTATATAATCATGACTCTTGAATTGTAAAAAGAAAATAGAAAACAAATCAAACTACACTTATTGGTTATGTCATTCCACACACGTCACCATTTAGTTTTGGTCAAATCAAAATAGAAACAAATAATAATAGATGAAAAAAACTAAAACTAAGTTAAGCCTTACAGATTTGGAGTGTAGAACTAAAAAATTGATTGACTTCAGATGGATTTATAGGGAGGAAGGAGTTCCCAACCTATGTAAAGAGAGAGGCCTCTAGTTTAGAATCCAAGGGGGACTTCCCCAAGGCTTCCTAAATCATAATCACTATGAATACATGGTATATTTCCCCAAGGTATTCTAAATCAAATCATCATGAATCCAAGGGGGTTTCCAAATGGAATAAAAAGATATATTTTTAACATGAATCCTTGGTTTATTTCTTCAAGGAATTACAAATCATTAATCAAATAACAAGTACTCAAAAATTAAATTAATATATATTTATATTCATTTTCAATAGGTATCATATAAGAGGAACATGCCTCAGGTCCCATTATGTGTTATAGACATCCCAAATCATTCAATCATGTTCAATAAATCATTATTGGCACCCCTATGGTCATACCTTTCATTACCCAATTAGTTCCCCAAGTCAAGAGCACCCCATGGGTGGATAATGTTTTGGATTCTACACTAATAGGTTGTTCATGGATAATAAAGAGGTTTAATTTCATAAAATATAGACAAAAACATTTATTTTTAAATTTGATATTAATAATAAAGTATGTCAATGATACTACACATCATAAAGAACACAAAACAGTGATACTTTTAAGGGACAGTTTATAAACCATCTTCTATATACTCACAGACATCTACCAATCAAGTATTAGTCATTGATTCAATTTCAAATAGTTTGAATCATAAAATTTTCCAAAATACCTAGAAATAGGGAATAATGATTCAATCTTTCTAGATAGTGAAATAAATGGAGAAAGGTTGAGAATAGAAGGATATCTGCTCATAGTTGGGATGAACAACACTAGAAACCTATAAGATACCTCAACTCACCATGTTAGCTCACAGAGTTTGGTAAACCACACTACAACCATGTCAATTACCTCAAGTAGGGATTCTATGTAGGTATTTGGGAAGAGTTTGAAGAAGTCTAACCTAGATGGGAGAGTTGTAGTTGATTGGATGGAAGACCTCGGGTTAGGGTTCACCTGCGCGGGGGATTCTGGAAATCGGGGTGAATGTATGATTCTTTGTAATCAGGGGCCGATATGCTATATTTGGGGGGGGGACTTTTCCCAATGGTTTTTAAAAACCTTTGTGAAAATCATGGACTTTACCAATGGTTTGTACATACAATTGGTAAAGGGATAAAATTTTGTAGATTTCCTAATGGTTTCTTCAAACTATTGGGAAATCCTTCACTAACTCTACCGTTACCAACAGTTTGAATAAATAGTTTCTAAAAGTCCCTTATACCAATGGTTCTGTTGAACTGTTGGTATAAAAGTGTTGGGAAAACCAAACTTTCCAGTAGTATATGTCTAAAAGACATATAACAATAATGTATAGATACATCCAAACCAAGACTAGTAGTTAAGAAAATAAGACACAAATTCTACATACCACTACTAGGGATTTAGTACAAAGATTCCAAGAAGAAATCATCCAGGAGAATTCACTCCTGAGTCTAATAGAACTGATTATGTCCTTCTAAGAAATATTTTTTTTCAGGAACTATCATGGGAGAGAAACACTGAAAGATCAAAAGAGAGATATGATACATCAGATGAGGATCACAATCAGAACCATGGGGTGATACTAATAATTCCATATGGATTAAACCTATAAGTAGAGGATATGTGGACAATGAATTTTGTCATGTCAATATCAAAGTCTATTCCTAGGGCATGAAGATGAATAGAGGATACTGCAATGGCCCTCTCAAAAAATCCTAAAAACTCTATCCAGGAAGTTATACTAAAAGGATCATACTCCTCTGAGTAGAAAATGATACTGACCAACCTTTAGGGAAGTAATAAAGGGAACATACCCTAACAAAAATCATCCGAGATACGTTGGAAAAGAGTATAAATCCATGTAGGAAATGGGGGTGCACAATGATTAGTAGTCACACCAATTGTGACCCATGACTCCACGTACTACCTGTGTAAATAAACCATGTATCCAAAAATATGTCCAAGATAAAACCCTTCATTAGTCTGATTAGGACTGACTCAAAATCAGGGTCCCAATGATGCATATATATCATCAATTGGACCAACCTTTTGAAAGATATGATACTTTGAAGTTTCAAAAGAAAGGGGGGTCACACGGCCATGGAATGACCGCAATAGTAAACCACCACATTCAGTTTCCCGGACTGACTATCCCCAATTGTTGTGGCCATGCAGCAGGTCAGTTGATCGTGGCTTAGTTAAACTGCCTCAGGTTCGACCCGACTCACGAGGTCAACCCGACCGACTAGTTCTAGCCTAGTCTGCTGGGCACATACTATTTGCCTAGCCTAGCCCATTCTACCTGGCTTGCCTGGCCCACTCCGCCGGGATCACGAAGCCCACTCTGCACCGACCTGCTGCTCTGGACCACCATGTCCATCATGTTCTTCTCCATCCTTTCCAGTTGGTCCTCCATGTGTGCCGCCTCCACATCCCCAACTCCCACACGCTCCATAGAATCCACTCTCAGCCACCTTCTATGGTCCACACCCAATGGCCTTGTTATCTCCCATGTGGCCCCACCATTCAACATTATTCCTCCACCGACCACCTTTCTAGTGGCTCACCATCGGTATAGAATCCCGTCTTTTTATAACATAACTTTCATTCCATTACACGGAACTGAGGATCTTTAAGGTTTAGTGTCTTGGAAACAAGGAACATAAAACATGAAACAAAAAAAAACATTCTTCTTAAACACTTGAAAGGCTTCTCCTCATGTTCACCCTAGGCTCATTACTGCATCTCATAACCTAGGGACATACATCAAAAGGAAGGGTGAGCAGAAGGCCCAGCAAGGGAAACAAGTGAAACATTTTACATATGAACTTGAGATACATCAATAAAGTCATGAAAAGAACTTTAAGGCATGAAAATGAAATCATGAGGCATATCATAATAAAAATAAAACTTTTTCATAATCTTGAAGATGTGGCTCCATCATTTAACATAGACAATCATGAACATATCACCAAGGTCCATCCCCATGGTTTCATTTGAAAATTACCAAGGTTACTCACCAAGGTATCGTGAAAATTGTAATCTCTAGTGGTTACATCATTACCCAATGCATTGGAGCGCTATTAGGGCGCACCCTTAAATTTGCATTTATTATCATGTGAGCCACATATATCATCATCAAAAATTTCATAAATAACCCATATAGCATAAAATAAATGGGTTTCATTTCATAATAATAACATTTTAAAAACTGCTTTAAGGACATGATCTTTACGTCACTTTAAACCCACGGAAAGGGAAAGCGGGTTTCATGTATGTAAATCCCAGAATTTAAAATAGAACATTTTGATATATATGTGAATACCCCTTTAGAAATAAGAGCTTTTAGTATTCACTTAATAACATAAAATAATTTTGAGAAAAGAGAGAGGCATTTTGAAACGAAAATTCTGCAGCATAACGGCTACGTTTCGGGGTTTTAGAAAACATTGAAAAGAGAGGGGACATGAGTCAACCATTCATAAATAAACCATAAAAGAGTAGAGGGACATAATATAAGGGATTTAAGAACATGGTAATGAAATTTGAAAATATACCATATGAAATGAAGAACATGAAAGGAAGACAAAAATAAGATTTCTCTTATGAAAATTCGGCAGCCTAACGACGCCACTTAAAACTTCAAAATACTGAATTGAAGAGATCAAATGGGGTCTCTCATCATATCGTCATAAAATATCAGTATGATAGATGTAGATATAATACCCCAACATAACAAAAAGGAACTTGAAAGAATTTACATGAAAGTAGAACTTCAAAACGAGAAGGGTGAAGAACCACTTAAAAATTCGACAGCCTAACGACGCCACTTAAAACATCAAAATACTGAATTGAAGAGATCAAATGGGGTCTCTCATCATATGGTAATAAAATATCAGTATGATAGATATAGAGATCATACCCCAACATAACAAAAAGGAAATTGAAATAATTTACATGAAAGTTGAACTTCAAAACGAGAAGGGTGAAGAACCACTTAAAAATTCGGCAGCCTAACGGCGCCACTTAAAATTTCAAAATACTGAATTGAAGAGATCAAATGGTATCTCTCATCATATGATCATAAAATTTCAGTATGATAGATATAGAGATCATACCCCAACATAACAAAAAGTAACTTGAAATAATTTACATTAAAGTAGAACTTCAAAATGAGAAGGGTGAAGAACCACTTAAAAATTCGGCAGCCTAATGACGACACTTAAAACTTCAAAATACTGAATTGAAGAGATCAAATGGGGTCTCTCATCATATGATCATAAAAGATCAGTATGATAGATTTAGAGATCATACCCCAACATAATAAAAAGGAACTTTAAATACTTTATATGAAAATAGATCTTAAAAAATGAGAAGGGAGAAAGAATCCGTTACAAAAATTTCTGCAGCCTAACAGCGCCACTTAAAACTTCATAAAAAGAAATAATGAGAGTAAGAGGTGATCTATCATTATGGGAACATGAAAAGGTCAGTAAGAAGAGTATAAAATAACACCCTTTAACATAAGAACATGGAGCATAAAAGAAATTACATAAATAAGATTTCTTGAAAAGAAAGAGAGAGATCAGATCCCTTACCTTAAAACGTAAATCTTAAAACTCAAAGGTTTGGACCTTGAGGGCTTGGGGGAACCTTGGGAGGACTCCTTGGGAGGTAAAGAGACTAGAACATCGTTGGGGGAGAGTTGGGAGTAAAAACTAAAGGAGGAAAGGGTGGGTATTTATAGGGAAAGTGAGGGGACAAGGCATTAATGGCCAAGGGACACCTCATTAGTGGTTTTGGAAAAACCATGGGCTTGCCCATGGTATTTTCCCATGGTATTGGCCAATTGGGACACATCATAACTTATCTTACTATTCATAATTTGACCATATTGAATATATACTTAATACATCATTTAATGATGTCATTAAACACCCGTAACTTAAAAACTATATTTTCACTATTCATCGAAAATTCAACTTTCTCAGAATAATCCCAAAATTTAACCTTAACCAAATATCAATGCTCTGATTTAAAAAATGAAATCCATTTTATAAAAATAATTTTCTAAATATTTTTAATTTAATTTTTAAATAAAAACACTATTCATCAAAAATTTATTTTTTTTCAGAAACATCCCCAAAAATTACCTTAACATGATATCGATGCTCTGAGTTCAAAAATGAAGTCCATTTTATAAAAATAATTTTCTAAATATTTTTAATTAAAATCTTAATTAAAAAAACACTATTCATCCGAAAAAACTAATACTTGAATAATAATTTATGAAACCGTTATTTAACCATTTTATTGAATCACATTACTTAATCAAAGTGCCTAGCTTATTTTAATACTTTCTTTAAGTGAGATTACTAATCCATTTGGACACATTATTAATCCTAATCATAAAATCACTATTCATAATTTACTATTCATCAAAAATCAAGTTGATCTTATTAGACTCTAAATTTTGTACTGAACATAATTGCAGAAGACCATTTTTTGAAAATCATTACACATTTTTAATTATTTAGGGTTTACATAAACATATTTAAAATATCCTTTTTCTAAAATTCATCAAAAATATGCATACTATATTTATCCGGCCATTTGAAAATTCATAAAAGAAATCGAAATTTTTATTTAAAACAAAGGATTACACAAGACAGTTACGGTCTCCTTACATAGCCCCTTATCACACCAGTATAGGACCTAAGTGTAAGGTGTACTAAGGTGAGAGAATCCGAGGGAGGCTCGGCCAACATCGCACGAGTAGTAATTTCTATCAGTTTGAACTTCTCGCGAATGCGATCCCGTTCTAGCTTTATACGATGAAGTTCAGCTTGGGTTTGGTCCAGAGCAAAGCCCAGTGGTGCTACCTCCTTCCCAAGTTCTATTAGATGGGCTTCGATCAGTCCAAGACTACTGGGTGAGGCCATCAAATCTTCTTTCTATATTAATTAACCAAGATTGCTTGTATTTAGAGACAATAATCAAAATGTTTAGTTTCTAGCGGTCATATTGACCAATGGTCAAATAACAGTCAAAACCCAACAGTCTCATTTTAACTATACTCATGTTGCCAAATGAAACATTTTTGTTGAGTATAAAAATAACACATAAAATTAGGAAACAATATTTATTTAAAATTTCGGGTCATTACAATCGACCAGGAGTGGAGCCCTAGACGCACACCACTATCTCTCTTGGACCAACTAGAGCTACCACCCCAGGCACCACTGTGTGCCACCATCCTAACTAAATCCCATCATTCCTTCACCTTCGCACAACCACTGCATCTTCATGAGGTCAGATCTTCAATTTCATATCATTTCTGCAAGATTCAAATTCAAAATGAACATTCGTTCATAAACCATGAAGAACACAAAGAACATGAAGAACATAGGGGGATAAAAATCAGAATGAACAAAACAAGAAATGAACCTTGGTCATTGTTCATTTCAGCCATGATCCATTTTGTATAAATGATCAAGAAAAAAAAAGAAAATCTCTAAATAATCAACCTCGATAATAAACTCTGCAGTTAAGCCCATCCTGTAAGAATGATCTAACTGCAGATCAACCTATTCATTGGTTGGTCTATGTTCATCATTGAATCTAAGAACAAGGAAAAATAAACCCAAATAAAAACATCCTACCTTGGGGTTGGATCATTTTCTGAAGAGGATCAATCATTGTATTGCCGCTATTAGTGAGATCCATAAAAAACAACATCTAACATTCTCCAATCCAAGCTTCGTCATCGTCTTCCATCGAGAGAGTTCTCTAGGGTTCTCTTTAGAGCGTCTAGAGAATTTTAGTGTTGTGAGACTAAACCTGTATCCATTCTTAAAATGATAATTTAAAATAAATTTCCCTGCATCAGCGAATCTATAAAATAAAATAAATTTACCATTTATTTTATTTATTAAAACACCAAAAACTACTTTTCACAGATGACTCACATCAGCTGATGTTAGGCCGTTCCTAGGGTAAAATTACTATCCTAAATGCAACTGTGCCCTCATATTTATAATCTGAGAAACCATTTATATGTTTTTACACTTTTTATGGAAAAGCGTGCACACACTATTTAATATATTTTAAATATTTCAAATATTTATTCTGGGCACACCAAGCCTTTGAATCGCATCCCATCTTAGTTCATGGTTTCTTATTAATTATTTATAATATTTATAAATAGTACATGGAATAATATGAAACATTAAATTCTCCCCACCTTATGCCTTTACATCCCCAAAAATCGAAAAAACAAGAATACTAAAAAAGATGAGGGTACTGCACACGAATTTGACCCTCTCATTCCCATGCTCTCTCCTAGAGATTCATGTGCTGACACTAGACACCCACAAAGGGAATCACTCACCCACAATGGATCATCTCTCACTGATCCTCGATCTCTACTGGGTACTCAGTAAAATTCACTCAATCCTCAATCTCCATCTCACCCAAGTCAATGATGTGCGATGAGTCATGAATGTGAATTTGACAAATCAATATTTAAGTATCACTAAGAGGGGGGGGGGGTGAATTAGTGATATCTTTTTCTTTTATGTTTCTTTACAAATGAAACAAACATCAACTCATGTTAAATATTTATTTCCCTTCTTAACACAATTTAAACCGACACCCATATGAACACAAGAATTTACAACGTTCACTATTCAATATGAGTATCTTGTCCTTGGCATGGTTGAAAATAATTCCGAACACACAATCCTCTAGAAAACAATACTTTTATGTGGAATATAATGAATATGATGTGCCCTTAAACTTGTTTATCACTATGTAAACAATCCAATAGTGTGTGTGCTTCTTCTAGAATAGAATTATTCAATACAATGTTATAGTGATTCTTGATCCAATTCCTAAAATTCGATCTTCCGCAATAATTATTCTCTTTCCTAACTAGAATTTTGTAAGAATCTCATGGTGAAAACAACTTTCACACCAATCCCTGCATGCATGCTTCCCTTATTGGTTCCCTTTATACTTGCATTCCTCCCTGCATGTGAACCACTCACTACTTGCATGCCACTATTATGTGCAACTCAAAACTTGCATGCCCTTCCTGCTTGTGAACCACTTTCTACTTACACACCACTATTACATGCAACTCAATACTTGCACAAAACTCAATACATGTGTGTAACTCGCTTCTTGAACCTAACTCAATGTGTGTGCACAACTCAAAACTTGCATTCCACTTCTTCTTACATGCCAATCCCTACTACTTTCATGATCCAAAGCTCAGATTTTCCCTTAAGTGTTGAGTAGTACAAATGAGGAGGGTAACAACCTATTTATAGGCAATTCACCCAGCGCGAAACATCCTACCTATGCACCACTTCTTACTCACACACCACTACCTTAACTATTGATAACATATTTCCTTTGTAATATTTTTATTTTATGATCATGATATATGAATTGTGCACAACTTTCCAAACCTCCTTAACACTTGTATGCAACTTACTTTTCCAAAAAATGTCTTATAAATTAACTATTCTTTGACCCAAAAATATGGAAAACACTAGAAAACGACCCCATATTAAAATCTTCTTTGGAAATACCACTCTAACTAATTTTAATTCATATAAAAAAGCCAATTTCTTATGATATTTATCCTTTTATTTATCACCATTAGAATCATAAAATTTTCAAAGGAATGTACTATACCATAACTATCTTCCAGAATCATCTTCCATTCCAATCAAACCTGAATATGATTGGCCCCACCTGTACTCCTCCATTCCTTCATATGGATTTCATCACATGTTCTCTGAAACATTATGATATTTGTGAAATAAAAATTAGAAAATCATTGTCATATTCACTAGGAATTTTAAAATTTTAATTGATTTATTCTCTATGACAACAAAAGACAAAACTCTTTGAAAAATAAAATATCATACTTTCAAAAACTTTCTCCATCCAACTTGGTCCCAACTGCATGTACCTCCTCATCTGTGACATGTGGAATACATCGTTTACCTAGATCAACTGTAGGGGTATAGCCATAAAATATACCACCTCTCTATCTTTACGTAGTATCTGAAAAGGGCTAATGATCCTTTAAGATAACTTGTCTCCCCAGCCAAATCTTTATAACCCATGTCAAGGTGAGACCCGAAAGAACACATGGTCTCACTCCTCAAAATACAAAGGTATCTATCTTCTATCAGAATTTTACTTACTTTGGATCTACATAGCCTTTATCCACTCCTAGTTGATCTGCACCTTCTCAGTAGTAGTTTGCACCAACTCCGGGTTCATGAGTACTAAATCTCCTCAGTCAGTGCAGAAAAGTGGTGACCTACAGGGTCACCCATATAGATCGACGAACAGTGAAGTGGTAGCTATTGTTTTACACATACTCCACCAGTAGTAGGTGATCCTAGAAACTATTAATGAAGTCCAACATCCAAGACTACAATAAGTCCTCCAAAACCTGAATGATCCTCTACATCGTGCGATCCTTCTAGGGGTAAAACGACATGATAAAGCGTGACTTAGTACTAAATGACTCCTATAATCCCTTCTATAAATGGTATGTGAAATGAACATCACAAACTAAAAAAATAATTTATTGAACTCCATGAAGACGAAATATCTTCTACACATAGAGGAATCTCAAACTCTCTACTGGAATCTGGTCCCAGATATATTGGAAGTGGTACAACATGGTGAGTCAGTCAATGATCACCCAGGTGGAATCATGTCCCCTAGACGTGCATGGTAAACCCATCATGAAGTCCATGGATTTCCCATAACACTTCCTCTCTAACACTTCACGGGGTTATGTTAAGGCCGCTGGAACCTGGTGCTCAACCTTCACTTGTTGACAAATGAGGCAACGAGAAACAAACTCTGTAACTCCCTTTTTTATTCTGATCCCCAAAAAATAATATCGGTGGTCCTGGTAAATCTTTTCCACACGTGGATGTACTGCCAAAGGGGATGAGTGGAACTCCCTCACAACCTCCTTTCACAACGCCACTGGTACAACAATGTGACATCTTAAAATAATGAAGTTATCCCCACCTTCCGAATATCCATTAGTTGAATGCCCTATATATATCTAAGCACGTAGAGTATCGTAGTAGGTATCCTCAATCTATTTCATCTTGGTTCTTTGTAAGAGTGTAGGGTTAACAACCATTTACTAGAGGTAAGATCCCCCATCTTCATCCACAATGAATAACTAAAATAAGGACAATTACTTTAATTCCTTATCCAGCAACTGCGAACTTGATCTCTTGTTGAGAGCATCTTCCACCACATTCCCATTCCCATGAGTTTAGAAAATTTCAAAGTCATAATCCTGGAGGACCTCTAGCCACCAAATCTATCTCTTTTTAAGAACCTCCTGAGAGAAGATATAATTGAGTCTCTTGTGATCTGAGTAGATGATAAACTGCTCGCCCATCAGGTAGTGTCACCACATCTTTAATGTGAAGACTACTAATGCCAGCTCAAGATCATGGGCCATATAGTTCTTCTCATGTGGTCTCAACTAGAAAGAAACACAGTCAATCACAACATTCCTATTCATCAAAACAAAACCATTACTGATTCTTGATGCATCAAATAAACTATGAAATCGACACCAATCTCTTGTAATCTCATGATTGTGATGCTTGTTAAAATCTACAAAAACTACTGAAAAGCCTGAAGACACTACTTTTTCCACCTAAAAGGATTCCCCCTTAAATCAAAGCTGTCATAAGTGTTGATATCCTAGATAAATTAGGTTTGAGTATCTGGTAATAGACTTCTAGTCCAAGGATGCTCCGCAAATCCATCATGCTCCTAGGTGGCTCCCACGCTAACACTACCTCGACCTTGGCCAGGTCCACCACCACTCCATATACTGAGATAAAATGTCCTAATAAGTGGAACACTTGAATTCAGAGAAGGAAATTCGAGATTTTCATATTAAGATGATGCTCTCAGAGTACATCAGGAAAATCATTAAGTGTCTTGCGTGCTCTCCCTCAGACGTTGAGGACACAAGGATATCATTGATAAAGACTACCATCAACCAGTCTAAGAAAGGCAAGAAGATATGGTTCATGATTCCCACGAACACCGATGTAGAATTCATCATGCCAAAAAACATCACCAAGTACTCATAGTGACCGTAGCGGCATCTAAAAGTCATCTTTGGTATATCCCCCTCATGTACTCACAACTGGTGATAGCCTAATCAAAGTTCAACCTTCGAGAAAAATCGTGACCGTAAAAGTTGATCAAATATTTCATTGATCATTGATAGTGGATACATGTTCTTCATGGTCACCTAGTTCAGGCACTGGTAATCCACACACAAATTCACGCTCCTGCCTGCCTTTTTGGAAAACGTTACTGGGGTGACTGGGGTGAAACAATAGGTCTCTCGAAGCCCTTACATTGAAAATCCTATAACTTCACCCTAATATCATAAATATCTATAGGATCCATATGATATGTTGTTGAGAATATTAGTGTCATATTGTGGTTTAAGTTTATGCTGAAGTCTATCTCCCAGTGAGGAGGTAATCTTGGAAGATATTCAGGTAAGACATAGTCGTACTCTGCCACTACTGTTGGGAACTTAAAACTTATAACATATACTGCAACAACGGTTAGGCTACCTATGTGATGAGTGATTGGATAAACCATTGTATTCACGAGTCCCTCGTGTGCTTCCTGGGTTTCCTTTTCACCAAAAAATGAAAACCTTGTTCCAAAATAGTGGAAACAACGCACCCTTCGCCTAAAATAATCAATCTGGGCATGGATAAGAGTTAACCAATCAATACCAAGAATGACGTTGTCAGGCCTCAATGCCACCACCAATAGGTTCAAACCAAAACTCTCACCTCTAAGGATAATGTCACACTTTCATCATAGATTTTTGATCATTGAGTCGCATCTAGTTGGTGTCTCTAAGCATAAGGCTTGAGTCAACCATTCTACCAAAATCTCAAGGTATCAAAAAAGATATGTGGTAAGGAAGGAATGACTAGAACCTGTGTCGATAAGTATATAATCTAAATTAATAAATACATAGATCATACCTCCAATCATCCCTGGATCCCTTGGGTCATAAGCCTCAACCACATGCATCTATCCCTGCCCTTGTCCTCTAGCTCTCTAAGCCAGGCTCAGACCTCTAGTGGGTGGTGGTGGTAACAAGTCAAAACATCAACCACCTCCGTCTACTATCCTAGATCCCATTCCATGTATGCTTCCCTTTTTATATTCCTGCTCCAGCCTTTTCCTCTACATCGATGGTCAATCCACCATCTCCTTATCAGTAGCACGACTGGTTGGACAATCTTAAATTAGATGTCCCTTTCCATTACATGTGTAGCACTGAATCTCTCTAGGCTGATTGAATCCACCATTTGAACCCTGAACTGTATATCCTATGTATTGGGACCTCTTAAAATGTCTACCATATTAAGGCACCTAAGACTAACATCATCTCCCTACTATTGAGATATCTAGACCTACCTATTCTCTACTGACTACGACCAACTGTCTCTGCTCATCTATGAAGATGTCTACCACCCAATTCTTCTAAAGCACCCCAACACAAGTTGGAATTCATATAGAGATAATGATGAATTATATGTCTCTACATAGACCTCTCTTTAAGGTATGAAACCTAGAGTAATGATCCATGACCATATCCATCAAGTACCTGGAAAGGTTAGTAAACCTTTATGAATAATCATCCCCTATCATGATGCCCTACTAGAGCTGAAAAATATATTATACACACACATATCTTAGCGTAACTAGGGATAAATCCTATTTGAAGAGGTGTTAAACCTCTATCAATGAGATAGTATCCTTATTGAGAGTATGGATAGCTAGACTCCACCATCACCCTTATGATCCCTACAGGAAGCTCACCGTCAAGACCACCATCTGATCTGCTGATGTCCTAACTAGATGGAAAACATGGGTAACCGCCTCAAGCTAGATATCAACCACCTATGGGTTGGGATCACCTCGAATCATGAGAGTTATATGTCTCTAAAACTCATGAATAATTCCCAACCTGTTCCCCTTGTTTTCCAGTCCTATAGGTACCACAGGTAGCTTCATAGGTGGCGGTATAGCAGGTGCACCAATTATAGTTAGAATCTAGGAAACTGCTCCTTGTACTGAAGCCTCATCACTGAGGGGGTAATCCTCGTGATCGAGCTAGTAAATCCAAGATGTTATGTATCACAGAGGAATACTATAAAAAAAAGATATACCATGGTCAATGAGTATATCTGGATAACCGACTCAATAAGGACATGGAAACCTCAACTCATTCTTATATGATTCATGTACCCTTGTTTTCCCTGCAACTAATGTTCTCATATAATGATTTAAAAAGAAGGTTGTCAGAGTCCTAATGTATGGATATGTTGCCCGCCAAACTAACACTAGATTCCCTAGCCTAGAATCTGAACTCAAAACACTTAACACTATTTACCTAAACCAATCTCATAGACTCCCGGTCCTAAATTAAAATCAACCAACTTTGATGCCACTATGTCACAACCCATCCCAATGGGGCCCATGTTGCGACTCCCCAAGCCCGCCTCCAATAGGTCAGGGGCCTGTGACTAGAACCTAGTAGGAATATCACTTACATGGGAGGAATTAACTTAGTACCTATACACACACACACATATCCAATCCCACAACGAATAAAAGAACACCCCATTAAGAAAAAAAAATCATTCATATGACTATAACCCAACAAGAGTATGACATGAAAGTATAGTACAAAAAGGTAAACTAGGATAGAATACAATCCCACCAAAATAATTTATGTAAAAAAATTCTTGAAAATTATATATAGAAAACCCTGCCTGATCCAACTGAGATGAAAGGTATAGGGACTGCTGTTTGAAGCTGTTGGAACACCTCATCCTGTCTAACATCACAAATCTCTACCATATTGTGGTCCACCTAGGACACTGTCAAAAGGCCTCTCATCTTCACAATACTTGATAGTTGTGGGAAAATACCTTGAAAGGTTGAGTATAAAAATAATCAGTAAGACACCCCAAACCACAAAGCAATACAAAAATAGAAGATACATTCAGTTATAAAAAAGTATATTTCTACATAACATATAATAAGAATATCCATATATACCCAAACCAAGACACATAGTCAAAATAATAATCCAAAACTACTGCATACCACTATTATGGATTCATTTTTAATATTTCATGAATCACTCATCTAGGAGAACACACTTTGGAGTAAAATATCACTGATGACGTCCATCTGAGAAGCACTGTTTTCGGAAATTATCATGAGGGAAATATGTTAATATATATGAAGAGAGATATGATACACCATATGAGGATCATAGCCCAGTATATGGGTTGATGCCAATAAATCCATCTAGATTAACCCCCTATGTAGAGGATAGATGCCCGGTGAAGTTGGTCACATCAATACCAAATACTCTACATAGGGAATGAAAATGAATAGAGGACCCCACACTAGGCCTCTTAAAGGATTCCAACAACTCTATCAAGGAAGTTATTATGAAGGGATAATACTTCTATGAGTAAGAAAGGATACTGAACAACCATTAGGTAAGTGATACATGGAACTTCCCCTAAAAGAAATTGTCTGAGATAGGGTGTATGAGAGAATCAATTTGTGTAGGAAAAAAGGATGCATGGTGAGTAGTAGTCACACCCGTCAAGACCCATGACTCTAGTTCCTACCCATGTAAACCTTCTATATCACTAGAAATATGTCTGAGATAAACCCCTCAATTTATCTCATAAGAACTATCTCAATGTTAGGGTCCCAACTCCATAAATGACACCTTAATTAGACGTACCGTTTGAACGATTTGGGGGTTTGATGTTTAAATAGAAAAGGGGGTCACTAGGCCATGGACCAACAATAGTGGTTGTTCATCGTGGTCGGTTTCCTAGACAGACCATCCCAAGTTTACATGGCCATGTGGCATCTTGGTCAACAATGGTTCATGGTCAGCCTCCATGGTCGACTGTGGATCAGTCCGACTACCCTGGGTCCGACTCAGGCCTGAACTGACCCATAGGGTCATTCCAACCCACTGTGTCTACCTCGGTATATTGGGACTAACTTATTTTCTTAGTCCAACCCATTCCTCCATGGAAACTCCACCTATCCCACCTAGCCCACTCCGCACCAGCCTGCTACTTCAGCCCGCCGCATATAGCCTGCTCCGCTCCAACCTAGGCCGCTTGCCCTTCACATGTGTCGCTGACCCTTTGCATGTTCCACCTCTGCATCCTCAGCTTCCACGCACTCTGTGGCCACTGCCCATAGCTACCTGATTCGGTCCACACTTGACAGATCTGCCGACTCCCACGCGACCCCTCCATGTTGCGGTATGCATCCACCAACCGCCTCTCTAGTGGATCGTCTTCGGCCTCACTATCAACCTAGACCGGACCCCTGGACCTGCACTGCCACACACTTGGACGAATCAGAGTAACTACCTCAAGTACTAACATATGGCACTATCCTAGATGAATCTAATTGGTCCTTCAACATCACACCTCTTTTATTTATTCAAGAGGTCAGGTATTTAATTTTTTATTGTTTCACCAAGAATTGAAGGCACAACAATAATTCATTCATAAACCAAGAATAACATGAAGAAATTCAGAGGATAAAAATCACAACAAACAAACCAAGGAACAAACCTCGATCGTTCTTCATTTAAAACTCAATCCATTTTATAAGAATAATCATTAAAACAAATTAGATCTCTAAACAATCCACCCTGATAATAAACCACACAATTAATCCCAAACCACAATAATTATTGAACTATGGATCAACATGTTCATTAGTTGGTCCTTGTTTATCATTGAATACAACAATAGGGAAAGAGAAACCCAAATTACAACATCCTACCTTGGGGTTGGATCATTCACTGAAGAGGATCAATTGTTGTGTCACCATTATTAGAGAGATCTGTCAAAAACAGCGTTCATCGATCTCTGATCGAAGATCCATCATCATTCTCTATCATGGGAGTTCTCCAGGGTTCTCTCCAGATCTTCCAGTAAATTAAAGGATTATGAGATTAACACTAGATCCCTTCTAAAAATGATAATGTAAAAGAAAAATCTCTACGTCAGTGAATCGATAATATAAAATAAATTCACCATTTATTTTATTTATTAAAATTCCAAAAACTTATTTTTACATATGACTCACGTCGGCTTATGTGAATTCATGCCTAGGGTAAAATCACTGATCTAAATGAAACTTTTCCCTTATATTTCTAATCTGGTTACCAGTTTAGAGGTTATTATAATTTTTCAGGAAAAACATGAACATGATATTTAATATAATTAATATATTTCAAACATTTATTCCAGGAACACCTAGCCTCATAATCATACTCCATCTTAGGTCTTGATCTCGAGTTAATTCAATATAATATTTGAAAATCATAAACGAAAAAATATGGGACATTGCAGATTCCATTAATGACATAATATGTATGAATCAAAGGATCATCATTGGTTTGATTCTAGTGATTAATATTGAGGGATTGATTGAGATTTGATTCCATATGAGTAGTGACTTTGGATTGTACTACTGTATAAGAAGGTAGGTGGTATTTCAGAATTAGGATTGAAACACTAGGAGGTTCCCTATGTATCTCATGATGACCGGAATAAAAACACACATAGTTCATTTAAGATCAAGCTATGTAGTTTAACATCATATGGAAAGGATGTATATAAGGTAATACAAGCATTGGGTATGGATCTTGGGCCTTAGTAATGTGTCCTATGTATCCTGTGAAGATAGAAATTAAAGTCTACATAGTTCATTTTATTTTATAATGGATTACAAATTGAGGATTACCTTATCATGGATTTTTATTATGGAAGTGGCATGATCTTTTAAAATCCCTAAGCTCATGTGAGTCATGATCTGTATGAGGAACAAGAGATCTGAAGAAATTAGACACCCTGAAAATAGATAACAGACTTATGCATTATAGAAACCGTGATGGGATGTTTGATATAAATATTGGGACTTAAGAAGGTGTTCTGCATATCTAAATTATAATATGAATTAGGATTCTTAGAGTTCACCATGTTTCCTAATCTACTAATTGATGAGGAATGACTGTACACCCATAATATGTGGATATTACAGGTAAGATTAAATGTAATATTTAGGAATGTACACCAATGTGGGGACCATATCAGATATCTACTCCTTATCCTTTGATGGATAATGATTAGGGACCATGTGAGGTTTATTGAACATGCTTGGATGGAATCAGTATATCATGGTGTGAATATAGTTGCATAGGTGCATAGTCATAGTCCATTATGAACACTTCCCTTATGAATGGGGAATGCTCGACCAAATACATAGGATTGAGGGTTCACATGGCTTAAGGTTACATATCTATGTATGCCTTCTTAAAAAGGTTGACATGTCTGAGGATGTCCGCCAAACACGAAAAAGAATGACTTGACATGCCCTAGGTTGTTGACCAAACATATATGAGAATGTGTTAACAAGCACTAGGTTGTCTTCCTAACATGTATGAGGAGTTATTGACATTCTCTAGGTTTTCTTCCTCATATATATGAGGATGTATTGACATTACCTATGTTGTCTTTTTAAAATGTATGATGATGTTTTGACATAACCTAGGCTATCTTCCTGACATGTATGAGGATATATTGTACTGACCTAGGTTTTATTCATGAAAAATTTGACAAGATTGAGGTTCATCACATGATATTAATGACACGTCTGAGGGTCTTCACATGATCTTCCCAACATGTATGACGGTCATCACATTAAATAGGATGTGTTGAAAATTTTTAGGGTATTTTATTTCATAATGATGACCTGTATGAGGGTCGTCTCATGAACTAGGCTGACATGCATGTGGGTCTTCTCATGAACCAACTTAAACGTATATGAGTGTTTTCATGGACTATGATGACATGGCTAAGTGTATTTACATAATTCAACTATCCTTCCCAGGTGTTTTTGTGTGATTAATGAAAATATCATGTGTAAAAATTACACCTTTTCATCAAGGTCAACACATCTACCTTCACATGATGATTCCATACTTTTAAACTTTATTCAAATAAGAACCTCAATAATTATAAAGTGTTTTCCTAATGATGCATCATGTGATCAAGATGACATTATGATGATCCTTCACATGATTCAACTGACATTAAAGGGATCCTTCACATGATCAATGATATGATCACGTGAAGCGCAAAAACCTAGAACATAATCCCTTAAGTTATTCCATAGAATTTATTAGGTGGGAGACTCTTGAGATCACATAGCCATCAACTCCCAAAATCCTTCTCTTACCTAAGTGCATTTTATTCATCTGTCAGGGGGGTTATAGGCATCACTTCCATGTATCTATGTCACTTTTCATGATGATAAAGTGTCATATATTGGATTGAGTTGGTATAGAGATGCACATGATTCAATACTATTTCATTCCGTATTCATGATCATGTTACATGTTATTAATGATGTTGTAATTTTATCTTTAAATAAATAGCGACTTCATGATCACTCTGTCATTTTCATATTTCTTGGAAAAATTGATTTTCAAATGTCTTTGGTGTGATTGATTCGACATGGCCGAGAGAATTCATGAGATCTTTTCGTATGTAAAAGGGACATCCTATGATCCATTAGACATTTCCAAGGTCTTTACATGATCAATGAACTAATAACAAGTTGTGCATAATCCATTAGTATGGAGAACAACATAACTCTCTTCGTACAATAATCCTATAATTTCCTGCTTTTACCCTAATAATTCATTGATTGTTTTTGGGTGTTTTTCACTTGAAAAGTCATTTGGTCAGAAAGACTCATCTGAGGGGTTTTCATGATCATTCCATCTTGTCTGACAGCTTTACGAGATCAAGATAGATTTTCTATGTTCATTCACATGATCTATAAAGTGACCACATGAATCATTAAAACCATCGTGTGAAATTCAATATAACTTCCATCATGTAAGTATCTCATCATTTTCGTATTTTATCGCATAAATTTACTAATATTTGTTAGAAGTTTTTCCATTGAAATTATTGATGATTAGAAAGTCTCATTTAGGGGATTTGAGTGATCATTGAATAGATCATGAGGGTAAACTATTCCTTTCATGTGAATATCAATAGAAATCACTTCGAAAAAGGAACATATCATTTTTATCTTCTGACACATGATTTCTTCTGTTATTGTCCAATGGTTTTCCAACAGTTTTACACTAAGGCATTGCGTGATCAAGAAGATTTAATCACATGAATCATATTATCAACTCACTTTATTAGCCCTAGGTCTCATTAACGTTTTTATATATTGTTATCTCCTTGACTTCAATGCTTCATGTGAACATGGTTACATGTTGTCTTTGCATAAATGAGGGTGCTCATGTGTCAAAGACACATATCCAAGGGGGGAATGAATAGTTTTTAAATATTTCACACAAATCATTTTCAAGACCTAATACACTTGATGTTGTTTCATGACTAAATGTTTTCATGAGAGAATCACATGAAATTCAATCTATAATTCGATCAAGTAAATGGGGTGATGTGATGAGGTATCAGGTAAAATTCACATATTCATTGCATATAAATGATTTCAAGGATCTCCCCTTATAATTTCCATGACACACATGTGTGGAATATCTATTATTTTCACAATACAGTATCAAATACAACATGTATATTCTCATGAACACATGAATATTTCTTATGTGTTGTGTGGAATTCAATTGGATCAATACTATGTATTAAGTCATGAGTTTTATTCATGCATGTAATTCAAGTTGCATCAGAAAAATTATCCATGCTAAATGAAAGATAATTTTTATATAGAAATTGGTCTTCTTCTTCTTTTTGAGTGAAGAGATCTTCATGGTGTCTCATCGCTTCATGCAATAGATTATGTAGTACCTCAACTCTTAACATAAATTATTATATGAAGAATCATCTCTTCACATGAATGGTTAATCGATAGAACAAATATTTGTGTAAATGATTAAGTAATGGCATCTCATATAAGATTATTTGGGTATCCCTTATGTTGGATCATGATGCTCTATTTTATATGGAAATAAGAGCTCTCTTCTTCTGAATGTTTTCCAACACTCAAATCTCGATCTATTTTATTTATTTATAGAAAGATAATTTCATTTCCATTTAACATCAATGAAAGGGGTAATGTCGAATAGACACATTAAACCATTCATCATAACTACTTAATCAGCCTTAGATATGAAAATTTTGTTAGATCAATGAATCCATATGTGATTATGATGTTTAAATTATTTTGAATTCATAAATATTCCTCTACTCATGTATATTATTCTCCAAGTAGTAGGTAAAAATCATGAATCTAATCCAGTACATGTGGATCTCTATAGGCACTACTGTGAGTTGGGGTGATGTCAGTCAAGAAATAGGTATGAGGAGTGTAGATGAATTATACCTAATGATGATGATTCCATGGTATCATATATGACAATTAAACTGAAATAGAAGGTGACCCAAACCGTAGTGGGACCACACATTAGCCTTATTCTTCATGGTCAATAACTCATTGTACATGTGGAACTCTTATAACATGATTCCTAAGAGTATAATTTATATGATATCATAGAATGCATTATAGATGCATTCTAGTGTGAGATATTTGGCATCCATGGGCCCTTATAACAATTAATGGCATTGAGACCATCTATCATGGTAGTTAGGTTTTCTTCTAATGGTGATGGTTTATCTCCCTCGGGGGAAATCCTTGTAGTAGAGTTTTAGGTTGATAAATACCCAAAAATTCATTTATCTATCATATGATATTCCACTTATTTAAGACAATTGATAGTTCCATATGTTATTATTTTACTTATTATAATTAATATTATTTAAAAACATATAAATTATAAAAAAACTCATTTAATCATTATAAAGAATTTAAACCACCAAGAATCATTAGATCTTTTCATTATGTATTATGATCATCTAATTAATTTTCACATTTATCCTTCCATGGATAAGTACATAAAACATGTTTAGTGGTTTCAAAAAAAATTCCCCCATATATATTTCTTTTTGTGGGATGATAAGAATCTAATTCTAAGGTAAATATGGGAAGTTTTTCCATATATCTAAATGACGATGAATCTTTTATAGCATGTCTCACTGAGATAGGGTGATCAATTTTTATAGGACATTGGACCTAGTGAGAAACACTTGATTTTTTTGATGATAAGATAATGGTACCTGAATGATTTATATAGCTTTTTTTCATCCTTCAATATTTATTAAGCCATTTAAGGAAAGTATTAACTAGATTAGACATATCTTTTTCCCAGGATACCCTTTCGATGTTTTTATCCAAATAAGTTTTGTGCCTTTTCCACTTCATAAGTTCTTAATTTTTTATAGATCAAAAGTGGTACATGTATAGAAAAAAATACTAAACTTTTTACTAGGGATACCCTTTTGGAGTTTCAAACTAGTGAGTATTTTGTCTCTTAATTATAATTTTATGGGTTTTCACATCAGACTAAAGGGGTCATATAATTTTTAGGTGAGAAAAAATAGAATATTTTTTTCATTTAGTTTAGGTTCTTCTATCTCAGACCATTAATTGTTATAGTTTAATGTATTCTAGCTAAGACCATCTATAACTATAGTTTAGGATCTTCTAGATCAGACCATATATTGTTGTAGTTTAGGTTATTTTAGCTTAGAAAATATATTTCTCTATAAAACTAATGAATGGAATGGGTAAAGGGAGGGTACTCATGAAGAGTTCAGACAGCCTACATCGTTGATTATATTATGATGGATGAGATTCATGAATGGTTCAGACACCCTACATCCTTGATGAGATGATGAAGGATGGGTATTCAAAAAGGGTTCAAAAAACCCTACTTACTTTTTGAGATGATAATGGAAGGATATTCATGAAGTGTTCAAACACCATACAGTCTTGTTGAGATTATGAATATTGGATATTCATGAAGGGCTCAAACACCATAAATACATATTTATATGACGAAGGATGGGAATTCATGAAAGGTTCATACACCATGCATACTTACTGAGAACTAATTTGGTGTATGGAGGCATAATTTTAGGGATTCCAAATCCACTTTTATATTTGGAATATGGGTTGTGTAAATCATATAAATGAGATTTTGAATCAATTATAATGGAATGTTGAAGTCATATTGAGTATGATCCTATAAATATATGGGGTTATAATAGTCATTGTAATGTTTATGGGGCTTACGAGGATTGGAGGGAATTTTTTACAAGGAGGAGATTCATCTAGTTGATGGGTCAAATGGTATTTTTTCTTGATCTCACAGGATTACATGCATGGCCATATAGAGGGATACTTTATCCTTTCAAAGGGCCACCAATGTTTTATGGAAACCTATGGAGATCAAGACATGAAGTGTGATTTATGGAGTGAGGTTCTTAAATTTGATGGAAGAACCCTAAAATTTGGTTAACATAGGTCTGAATATTGGATCCTTTATTAAATAATGACGAAGGAAGATTGTTTATAAGGTTCACTATCATTTAGTTGGGATATTACTTCCACGAAATTTAATATCAAGTGACTAGGATGTAATTGTTATGAAATTTAACATTAGGTGACTAAGATTTATTCAGTTTTTTTAATTCCATATGGTAAGGATTTGGGAACCAATATGCAATTATGAAATACATCCTTATAGACACCCAACATTATTTAATGGCATTAAGGGTGTAATTGTAATTTATATTCCTAGGATTCCTCATTTTTCCAAATATATTTCACATGGTTTGGAATCATTCCACAGTGATTTACATCATAGAGGTCCCTTTTCTTATATATATATATTGGTTTTATGTGAAAGATAACGGGAAATTTTGTTTGATTTTGTGGTCAATACAATGAATTGAGTTCCTTTTTTCAATACATATCCTATGATATCAAAAAACAATCCACACATAGTACTCATCCATCTCCCCACATAGATATAACATGTATATGGGGAGTGGGTATTTTTAAACCTATAAATTTTTTGAGGCTTATTATTAACAAACCTGAGATGAAGACCGATGGGTATGGTTAAACCATTAGTAATGGCGGAAGACCATTGTAATATCCTGACCTTTCCAGATATGTATTGATATTATCATTAGGTGATATTTTTCCTTGTTTTGAGTAGTTTATATTTGGTTTATTTTTTTGGGATTTTTGGGAGAAATTTGAGAAATGATTAAGCAGGGGAGGTAGTGTATGATTGGCTCATGGTTTTTACAAACCTTGCACCCTATCCCAACAAACAGTGAAAACTCAAATAGAGGTGATTCTCATAACTGGTGCACAATTATTTAAAATATTATCCTTACTAGGAGAAAACGTGCATCCCTCCAGAAGATGCTCACAGTTAAGGTTGAAATTTTGGAAAACTATTCACCCCTACCCAAAAAGTCATGCATGCAATTTTAATTAACCCCAAAAAATAGATTTAAAATTACCCATGCCCACAAAACTCACCCAAATCAACCCTAACTCAGACCCAATTGTTTTCTCTCATATTTGGAGGCTCCATGACAGATTATAGGCCCTACTGACCTCTTTTATTAGTGAATATAATAGAGGAATGAAGATTTGAACCTCTTTGGGTATGTTCTTTCTTCCCATTCAGATCTATATCTCTTTCAAACCTCTCACCAGATAAAAGAAAAATGTTTTTACACTACTGGTTCTAGACCTATATATGGGTTTTTAGATATTTATTAATTTGATCATTGATCTAGGTTTCATATCAACATCTTTTTCTTTATCACATAATTGACCATTCTATTCCAAATTGGAGTTTTCCATTGGGGAGTGTTCTTCTTCAATCTTGAGGTAGGTGGTCAATTATTCAAATCCTAAATTCTTGATTTCAATTATGTGAATGTAATTTTCGAGATTCTATTGAATTATTAAAAATTTAGTTTATTAAATAGAAATAATTAATTTTCTGAACTAATTAATTTTAGGACTATGAAATTTAGGGATATTGAGATCATTGAATTAGAATAACTAATTATTTATATAATTATGGGGATATTAGGATTGTCAAAATTAATTAATTAATTGTTGAATTATCTAATGTAATTGATGTGATTAAATAAGTTTTCAATTAATTAATGGAATTGATGTGATTAATTAATTTTTAAATCAATTAATAGAATTTATGTGATTAATTAATTGTTGGATTAATTAATGTGGTTTTTATGATTAATTAATTATTAAATTAATTAATGGAATTATATGAATATGAAAATGATGATTTGGATAAATTAATTGTTGAATAAATTCATTGTGCTGCAGTGATATTATGATATATGTGATAGTGTAATCTTGAGAAATATGTGAATTTAGAGAATTAATGGTAAAAATGGAATTCACATGTTAATTGGGACAATTAATAGTAACAATGGCATTCATGTGTGAACTAAGAAAATGAATGGTAAAAATGGTATTAATATGTGAATTGTGAAAATGAATGGTAATAATGGCATTCATATGTGAATTGATACAATGAATGATAATAATGGAATTCAAATATATGATATTCCTTAGGAATAGTTCATACTCTAAAAATAGGATGAAGCAGTTATTGGGAGTCCATGTGTCCTTGGTAACCCATGGGTTATGTGGTTAAATAGAAATTAATTGAATATACGTAATATTTTTTACTTTCATTATTTTATTAATTATTTATACAAATACATACATTATTTTGATCGGATATTGTTTTAGACACAATTGGTCCTGGCCTACTGAGTTGTACTCACACCCTACCAGGGATACCTGATCGGTACCTGAATATATTTCATTATTGTAAGAAAAGATAAGGGCAGGAGGCTTTCTTAGATGAATGAGTTGGGATAGATCATGGATGAGGGAACCATACATTGTATTGGGACCTTATTGGGAGTTTTCAGTGTCTTTATTTATATTGGGCCATGCATATTGAAACGTGGTATGTACCTAGATTGACATATCAATTTATTTATTTTGGATACTATATTTCTTACATTGGTAATCAAGTGATATTTTTATTAATATGGTTATGATTATATTATTTTGTTATTCTTGTTTATTTATACGATTGTAATACATTTATTAAGATGGTATAGTCTCCCCATGATCGATATTAGAACCTCAATGATAATTGGTTGCCTCTGCCATATAGTGAGGTGTGCTTGAGGTCATGTGACTGACAATCTCAGGGCACCATTGTGTGACACCTGGGTTGGGATGTTACAAAGTGGAATGAGAATATTTTTATTTTATATTCTTTTTTCATTCAATTTTGGAATGTTATAAATTTGAATAGGATGATTTAGTACTTGGCTATGTGATCGTTCGTGGGAGTAGCTATCCCATGTATGAGGGTAGAAGCCATCTACCTAGGGCGGGATTATTGTTATTGATGTGTGTTGTTATAGTTGGATGTTATTTCACCATGGGTGATTCACTTTTTTGTGGTTTTATTTTTGTTTCTAAGATTTTATGAGATTTTAATCATGGTCTGATATAGAACAAGAGATGATTATGCATGAATCATTACAAGAAGTCTGTATTATTTTGTGACATGAATCATTTTAGGTATGTAAGAGAAATGTAGGGTTTAAAATCTTTTTAACATTGAAATGTTTTTTACTTCCTTGTGTAATTGAATTGAAAAGGATCCAAATTTGTACTTTAAAAAAGTAAAATGATTCAAGATATGAATAAATGGATGTCTAATGAGAAAATTTAATAATGAGAATGAATTTACCCATTTCTAACCATGTCCAAGATTTAGGATGGTTAACAGTAGATATATCTACTCAAATTTGACTATGTGGCGGGGTTTGGGGAAAAATATTTTTCATGCTTCATTGTGTTTACCTCTTATGTAATCGTGATAGTGTGGTGTTATGTTTCTTGATGCATGTGTTTAAAATTTTAGAGATATTACTCCATGAAAAGGATTTTTGAGAGGATTACAGAAGGTTATGGCTGGAGATTATCCTCTAGCAGAGGAACCTAAGGCACTGGTAGTGCCAGGTGAGGAAGTTAGATATATGTTCTAAGAGAAATTTGCTCAGTTTATAAAATTCATCAAATGAGACTTTGGGAAGGTTTTGAATAACATGTTTTACTTTTTGTGGGAGTTTCAGTTACAGAACAATCAAAATTTTACTAGAGAGTGTTAACATGATGAAATATAGTTCTAGATTGAGTCTATCTAGATGATATATAACCATTTTGAGACTCCTAATGAGAAGAGAGTAGTGTTGGACTCTTATATGCTATGAGGATCTGTGAAGTGTTGGTGAGATTTTTAAGCTCAGTCTAAATAGGATGATGGTATGTTATAGAAGGAATTCTTAGATAAGTTCCTAGAGCACTTCTATCCAGATACACTGAGGTAGAAGAGAGTAGTTTAGTTCAATATGTTGAATCATGGGAGTATGTCTGTGATTGACTGTACTGAAGGATTAACATATTTTTAGTGATTTGTTCTATTATTAGTAGGAGATGATGCTATTGTGAAAAATATGTTTTATAATGGGATTATATGTTAAATTATGTCCCAGGTAAATATATGCAGGATAAATAAGTTTTCGGATGAGGTGAATCAGACTCTCACATCTGAGGAGAACCAGAAAAATAATTCTAGTAGAGGATAAATAGTTCTTGTTGGATGGTCAAGATTTACAACTTTTGAGAGTAGGAACCATCATTACGAGAATGTTAACTAGGGTAGAAGGAATTAGAGTACCCATAAAGAAAGAATAGTTACTCTGTGTCATACTTGAGTACTTCGACAATAGTGTGGTAGGATGTGCCACATTCATAAAAATTGTCCCTAACCATCAGTTAAGTGTTTGTATTTCATAATTATGGGACATATAGAGTGGTTCTATAGGAATCTGTGACATATGGGTAGTGATGGAGGAGCTGTACATAACAAGAGTGTAGGTAGGGGTTCTTCTGTATGATATCAGTATGGAAGTTGGAGTTCTACAATCCTTGAAGGTAGAGACAATGTTTTTAGTGCTTTGGTAAAGATCACCCATATCAGTAGAGTGGTGTGGCTCTGGGATATCAAACAACATCATAGGGAAGAGGGGTATGATAGTTACATGTTGTTAAGTCTACACTGGTGGATAACGAGGTCGGACAATCGATATTAAGAGGTACCATTCTTGAAGATTTTGTGTTAGTTAATGAATTATTTGATACCGATTCCTCTCATTATTTTATATATTCACAATTTTTAAATGGTTCAAGAAAGGTGGTGGATTTCATCATTAGGGTGATGATGATAGATACACCTTTGGGAGTATGGTTGAGAGAGATTTGTTTGTGGAAAGGGTGTCCTCTCTAGGTTGGAGTGTATCATTTTATTTGGGATATTTACATTCTTTACATGTTATGATTTGACCTAATTTTGGGAATGGATTGGATAATATCATATCATACGTACCTTTATTATTACTAGGGGAGAAAGAATTTACATCTCTTACTGGTGAAAAATATTTTCACCAAGGAGAGTGGGATGTCTAGGTAGGCCAGACAGGACCAGTTCATCAGCAAATGAGGGAGATCACCACCCCAGTTTCCATTCTCTTAATAGACGACTGAGGTGTAAATAAGGATGTCTTTCCACCTATAGTGGGTAGTATTCAATATTTGTTTCCAATATAATTCTCAAGAATTCCACATGAGAGAGATGTGGAATTTATGATTGATCTCTTGCCGGGGGCTGAGCAAGATTCTATTCCACCATACAGAATGGCACCAATAGAGTTTAAAGATCTCAAGACTCAGATAGAGGAGTTGGAGGATAATGGATTAATCCATCCAATTACGTTACCATGGAGTTCTATACTTTTTTTTTTCTGATAAGTCTGATGAGACTCTATTCTTGTGTGTTGATTATTGAAAGTTGAGCTGGATTAATGTGAAGAACTGGTATCCTCTTCTGTGTATCGATGATCTATTTTACTAGTTGAGAGGAGCTTGTTTTTTCTCCCAGATCTACTTGAAATTAGGGTGTCATCATTTTAGAGTTAAGAGTAATGATACACCTTAAACTACTTTTAGAATTAGGTATGTACTATATGATTTTGTCATAATTACATTTGTGTTAACGAATGTAGAAATTGTATTTATGGACTTGATGAACATAACCTTCCTTTTTTACCTAGATCTGTTTTTGGTAGTGTTTGTGGGTGACATCTTGGTGTACTCCAAGATTCATGATGACCATGCCCAAAATTTTGACATCATCCTATTTACACAAAGATAGAATCATCTATCCACAATGCTATCTAAGTTTTAGTTTTGTATTGACTAGGACCAATTCATGGGTAACATCATATCTGGGGAAGGGGTGTCGGTAGAACTAGAGAAGGTTCAGGTAGTTTTTTCATGGGAGATTCCCACGAAATTTTTCAATATCAATATATTTCTAGGGGTTTATTCATATTATAAAAGGTTTATCATATACATTTCCATATTGGAACCACCAATTTCATGCTTTACGAAAAGGTAGTTAATTTTGAATGTTCAAAATCATGAAATAATACCTTCTATGAGTTGAATAATCAATTGAAAACAATATTATTATTGATACTACATGAGACAGGTGGGGAATATATGGTGTTTTTTGATGATTCGGGAATAGGTACATGGATCAGTGTGGATTTAGGTAGATTATATTATGGTGTATGGGTCTCAAAATTTGAGGCCCAATGAAAAAAACTACAATACACATGATCTCGATTTAGATTTAGTGGCTTATGCTTTGAAGTTTTTGAGGAATTATCTGTTGGGTGAAACTTTTTCTATGTATACTGATCACGAGAGCTTAATGTATAAATTTTCGTAGTAATACTTGAATATATGAAAGTGAAAATGGGTTGAATATATGCATTCATGTGAATTTGATCTAGAGTATACAACTAGGATGGTGAAAATTTTGACTGATAATTCAATAAGGAAAACTCAAACTCAAGAAGTTCATGAGTCTTATTGAGTGGAATATGATGAATTTATTGGATAAGATGAATGTTTTTTTAGTAGAGTAAGTAGTAGATCACTCTTTCATTGGTTTTTGTCGATTATAAACTTTTGAGATGGATTAAAGACATAAAATATGAGGATTTTGAATTTTTTTCCTTGAGAGAAATCCTTGAAGGTGGGGTGTCACTTTCTGATTAGACCATGGATGAGGATGTGATCATCTATGTTAGGAATTAGGTTGTTGTTCCTACGAGTATGGGGGGGGGATCTGATGTGTGAATTTCATTCCTTGAAGTGTTAGGTACATCTAGGAATGAACAAAATGTACTGTGACCTACAACAATAGTTTTGGTGGGTGGTCATGTAAAAAGAGATAGCAGGGTTCGTGAAATGATGAAACACCTATCAATAGGTGAAAGCTGGGCATAAAAAAACTAGTGGTTTAATACAACCATTTCCCATTCATTAATAGAAGTGGGAATATGTTACTATATACTTTTTAGTGTGTCTCTTAAGGATACATTAGAGGAATTATGATATTTTAGTGATTAAGGACCATTTGAAAAAGTTAACTCATTTCTTTACTATATGAGATACTTTCTTAGTATAGATGTTGGGAGACATGTACATTCAAGAGATAGTCTATCTTCACAGGGTGCCACAAACTATTGTTTCAAACCATGAATCAAGATTTACTTTGTGATTCTAATGGTAATTTCATAAGGAACTTGGTAAACACAATTTTTTTAGTATGGTTTCCACCCATAGAAATATTTAAAGTCAAAACATACTATACATGTGCCTGTGGATATGCTACTAGCATGTGTTCTTGACATTGGTGGGTCTTGGGAGAAGCACTTGGGACTTGTGGACTTTTTTTATAAAAATAGTTATCTGGAGACTATACAGATGGAACTATATGAGGATCTTTATTAAAGGTCCTTCGTATCACCAGTATGATGTATAGAGGTGGGTGAGTCAGAGTTGTTGGGAATGAGTCTCATATAGGAGAAATCAGATTGGGTTCATCTAATTCCATAGTGTATGCATATGGATCATAGTAGAAAAAATTCATATGGGGATATACTTCGATGACCCCTAGAGTTTACATAGGGTGATCATGTATTACTTTGGGTTTCACTAAGATTGGGTCACCAAATGATACATTGATAGGGAAAGTTGGAACCCAAGTATGTTGGATCATTTGAGGTTGTGGATAAATAGGGCTAGTGGCATAATAATTGGATCTTCCATAGATATATAGTGCTATGAATGATTTGTTTCATGTGTCAAAACATCAAGGGTATCACCTTGACCCTTATCATGTGATTGAAGTCGTTGATATTGTTCTTGAGAAAAATTATTCCTATGAGGAGCATTCGATACATGGTTTTTATTGTAGTGATAAAGTTTTTTGGGGGTAAGTCCATGATGATAGTTCAAATATTGTGGAAAATTGTTGTTTTTAGGAGGAAATGTGGGTTAGAGAATAAGATTTGAGGGCTCAATGGCCTGACCTTTTTTCCTTGGAATATAATATATGAATAGGAGTACAACTCGAGGATGAGATATTATATTTTGTGGGAGATCGTAAAATCCCAAAATTTTTAGAGATCTTTCAGGATTGTATTTAGGTACTCTTTTTCCTTGTTTTAAGTACATTAAATTTGTGTTATTTCTTAAAGAGTTTTTGGTCATAATTTTAGAAATTTTAAAGGAGGCGAGGGAGCACACAATTGGAACATGGTTTTCCCAAAAAATGCAAAGGAAAAAAAGTGTATTATCATAATGGGTGAATGGTTTTTAAAACCGTTCACCCTATTACAAGAATCCATGAACTCTCTATAGAAGAGGTGCGAGTTTAAGGAGAACAGTTTGAAATTCGTATGACCCAGCCCAAAAAAATGTGAGAAGGTTATTAAATAACCAAAAAATTAGATTTCAAATTACATGAACCACCACAAAATCATCCAAATTGAATCTAACTTAGATCAAGTCATTTACAATCATTTTTTGAGGTTCAAAGATGGATTCCAAGCCCTCTCTACCTTAATTATTTGATAATCAATGGGTTTATTGAAGATCTACACCTCCCCATGTATATGTATTTTTCCGATTTAGATATATATATCTCTATTCCATTCCTCTCACCAAATAAAATAGGAATGTTTATCTAATGTTGGTTCTAAATGTAGATATAGTTTTTATCGATCATGATTCTATTGATCTTGGGTCTAAGATTCATATCAAGATCATGTTATTCATCACATGCTTGATCATTCCATTTTAAATTGGGGATTTTCTATTGGCAATCATTCTTTATCAATCTTGAGGTAGGCGATCTATTGTTCAAATCCCAAAGTCTTGATTTCAATTATTTGTACGTAATTTTTGAGTTTTTATTAGACGATTATCGACTTAGTTTCTTAAACTAAATTAATTAATTTGGTAAACTAATTAATTTTGGGATGGTGAAATTTGGGGATATTGAGATCATAGAATTAGAATAATTAATTATTGAAATAATTGTGGAGATATTGGGATTGTGGGAATTGATTAATTGGTTGTTGAATTAATTAATGGAATTGATATGATTAAAAAATTGTTGAATTAATTAATGTAATTTATGTGATTAATTAATTGTTAAATTAATTAATGGATTTGATTTTATTAATTAATTGTTGAATTAATTAATGTAATTAATTTGATTAATTAATTTTTTGAATAATTAATGGATTTGAAGTGATTAATTAATTGTTTAATTAATTAATGTAATGAAATGAATATGAAATTGATGAGTTGGATTAATTAATCATTGAATCAAATAATGGCATTTCTGTTATATATGAGATATTGTGACATTGTGATATATGTGATATTGTAATCGTGTGACATATGTAAATTGAGACAATGAATTATAAAAGTGGAATAAATTTTCGAATTGAGATAATGAATGGTAACAATGGAATTTATGTTTGAATTTAGTCAATGAATGGTAATGATGACATTCATATGTGATTTGATACATTGAATGGTTATAAAGAAATATATATTTGAATTGAGATAATGAATGGTAAAAATGAAATTCATATGTGAATTGAGCCAATGAATGGTAACCATATAATTCAAGTGTGAATTGATATAATGAATGGAAATAATATAAATTAGATATATGATATTCCTTGGGGATATTTTAGTCTCCGGAATAGGCTGAAATATGTATTGAGAGTTTGGGTGTCCTAATGAACCTGAGGGTTATGTGGTTAAATGAAGAGTAATTGAATCAATGTAAACTATTTAATATATTTATTTTATTTTTTATTTATACAACTGCATACACTATTTTGACTGAATGTTGTTTTAGATTTCAATGGTGGTGGCCGACTGAGTTGTACTCACACCCTACTTGGGCTTCCTGATCGGTACCCAAATATAATTCATGGTTACATGACATGATAAGGGAAATACCCTTTATTTGATGACTGAGTTGGGGTGGATCATGAATGAGGGAAACATGCATAGTGTCGAGACATTCTTGGGAGTCATTAGTGTATTTATTTATTGTGGGTCTTGCATATTTAATCTTGGAACATAATGGGATTGATATATCTACTATTTTAGTTTGAATATTTTATTTCTTAGTTTTCTCATCATGTGATATTGGTATTTTTCAGGTTATGGTTATATGATTTGGTTATTATTTTCTATTTCCACTATTGTTCTACTTTTATAATCATGGAATAGTCACCCCATGATTGATATTTTACCCTCACTACTAGTTGGAAACCTCTAACATGCGGGGAGGGGTGCATGTGGTCATGTGACTGACCAGATTGGGGTATCGACATATGGAACCCATTTCGAGTTGTTACAACCATATATCATGCATTTAGGAACATATATCCTAGATTTTAGGGGATATTTTTATCATATTCCCATCATGGGGTGTGGAAAAGTAATTGTTATTTCATAGATAAAGAATAGTGGTTAACCATAGGTTGTCTCCTGAAGAGGAGTGCATAGAAAATAAGGATTTATATTTTTAGTTGTTTAGTTAAAAATTATTTTAATATGGGATATGAAATTAATGATTGAAGAAATAAGATTTAATTATTTATTTAGAAAAGTTGATAAGAAATGGTGAATGGGTTGGGCTTGGATGGACCAAATGCAATTCTATCATAGTTTCCAATTTTTACCAATTTTCATCTGCTAACTATTAGATGGGATATTTATCTTCTAATTACTCTCTCTAAACTATCTAGATGGTTATGGCGAGTCTATTACTATTTGAAACTTTAGGTTGACGTAGCATCCATCTTATCAGTGTAATAATTTTAGTGGTTCTAGTGATTAATTAGTGCAATCCATGACTAGGTATTATTATTCCCTAATAAAACAACAATTATAAGCTACAATTCCCAACATGTGTTGATGAACATCAAGAAATCACCACCGAAACCATATCTATTGTGGAGGGATATATGGACCATTAATAGTGGAAATTTTAAAAAAATAAATAAAAATGTAATATAGCTACCATCAGAATTTTAAACTGTAAATAAAAATCAAACCCATAAATAAGAATAAAAAATGTATTTATTCATTAGGTAAAAATATCGAACAAATAAATTTATCCATTCATCCCTTTCTCGATCACTCACATCATTTTACCTTTCTATGAGAAGGGTAAACAAGTTTATGTGGGAAGAAGATGGCCTTACAAGAGTGAAAGGAAAAAAAATAAAATAGAGAAGAAAATAAAAAAATGCAATCTCCAGTCATGTTCCAACTTGCATCCTTTCAACCCCTTCACACTCAATCCTATTGGAACTGTCTAATCCTCTCCATTTATAGAATGAAAATGACCATCAATTTTAAATGATTCTCCATTTGGATCTACAATAGATCAAATATGTTTTCCCCCTTTTTTATTATCTTTAAATCATTCTTGAGGCCTAGATATGATCTTTGAAAACAATAAAGAGCTCAGAATATCCAAAAAAACATAAATAGCGTGAATTGAGTGGTGGAACAATTACATGCATGTCATGCATGGGTTTTCTACATGGAAAGAACACATTTAATTGGCTATAATACATGGAATCTGATGTTATTAATTTATTCATAATTTTCCTTATACCCCCTTTTGTAAATTTCATGTAAAAGTTCATAATTGGTGTGAGATACTCATGTTTTATTACTATATATAATTTTTGACCATTATTTGAAGTATTTCAATTAATTTAGTTTACTATTTTAATTATAACTCTCACCCTACTTATCTAAATTGTAAGGTTCTTGATTTTAGGATTTTTTGTAAAATTTATAACATATCATTATAAGGAATCATTGTCAAATTATTTCATTTGAAGGATCATATAGACCACATAAGAAGGCCTATAGAATCTATGAAGAAAATAGATCATCCATGAATATGGAATCATTGGGCTCAATCTAGAAGTCCAATTTTTTTGATTTTCCACCAAAAGTCATAGGATAATACCATGAATATTGGGTAAATATTTCAAGGCCCAAATCCACTAAAAAGGGGCCCAAAAGATTCAATGAAGTCCAAACCACCATTATGTCTCTGAAGTAAATTTTCACACCAATATTGACTTATCTCTGGATAGATACATCAATTCTAGTTGAGAGTTTTCAGTGTGAAAGAGGAGATATAAGCAGCTGGGTTTTTTGAATAAAGTGTTTGGATTTGAGGGCTTATTCTTATTAAAAATCCCATTCACATTTCCCTTGAAAAAGTATGGATTGAAATGGATAGACTAACATTGTTTAATAAAATTTTCATGACTTTTATTCCTTAAGTCCAATGCCTGCCGAATTATTTGAGTAGACAAAACACATGTATATCTACAACTTGTAAGAAGAATATATTTCAATATTCTTCTATCTGGAAGGTCCAATATTCAATCTAGGTGGAGGGGTAGATTTGGAATGTAAACACAACTTGTAAGAAGAATATATTTCAAGATTCTTCTATCTGGAAGGTCCAATATTCAAGCTAGGTGGAGGGGTATATTTGGAATGTAAACATTCCACCTCCTTGGGCTCTAAATAAATCCTCCTCTTCTCCTTGCGAGAGGGGTTGGAATTTAAGAAGAGAGGAGCATACATTGGCACGACCAAATCCTTTCCAAATTCTTGTGAGGACCCTCCATAGTCATGTTTTTATTTTAGACACCATTCCTACTCTCTTTGTTTCCATGCCCTTTTCCATTCTTCTTATTTTTAATTGTGTAAGTTTTTTTTTCTTTTCAATCAAATTTCAATACATGTTTCTTCTTATTCATATATTATTGTCATCCACCTTATGTTAAATAATATTTGTATAATTAAAATATTTTAAATATAGTTTAATCCCCTTCCCTTATTTTTTATTTCTCATTCAATAAAAAGTTTGTATTTAATTCCATTTAGCGTTTGTGTGTGTGTTCAACTCACAACTCTTTTCATATACCTTTCTTTTTTTCTTCTCTTATTAATTCACAATCATAAAAATAATAATTAATATTAATAATCATATTAATTGATGAGTAATTCTTCTGTTGGAGTGAGTTATAATTGGGGATATTAATTGATTGATATTTTTTCTCAAGGAATATTCTTTAAATTAACATTGTGTATGTTAAACATAAAATGTCATGAATTAATGACATATTTTGAATAATTTATGGATTCCATTGATTATTAGAACCATAAATAAACTACCATAAACGTGTACTAATTGAGATTATAATCCTAAGTTATGTTAAGTCTTGGATTAAATCCTTAACACTTGGGAATTAAAATCAACATCATCTTGTGAAGTGGGTGTTAATTTAAATCAATATAAAGCAAAGCTCAGAGATATCACAAGATGAACTCCCTAATAATGAAATAAAACCATTAGAGAATTATGATCATTCCCATTATCCCTAGATGTAGGGGTTTCTTGGGAACAAATAAAACTATGAGCATTCCCTTTATCCCTAGATGATATTGCCAAGTCATGTCTCCACTACCTACTTCATATTTCTATAACCACATGTAATGACATGAAGCGATTTTTTTTAGAAAAATTATTTCCTACTTCTTGTATTGCTTCTATCTGAAAGGAAATAATTGGTATCAGACAATTCCAAACAGATTCACTCCATTAATAATGGGCGAGGTAAAAAAAGAGTGTGGAAACCTACCCACACCACCAAATCCCTGACCAACTCTTGATGTAATACTTCTATGAGGGGATATTGGTTGTGGAGAGAAATATCATTAATGCCGCTAGTGGTGGTTCTCTTTTTGATAAAACTCCCACAATTTCAAGATATATCATAAGAAATATAGGTTAAAAACACAACTGTAACATCCCCAAATGATAAAGTGTTAAATGACTAAATGATATGACTCATATCAACAAGGTGCACCTTCCTTTTCAGGAGCCTACTTGATTAGAACTCCACAGTTAAGCGTGCTTGGCCTGGAGTTGTGATCTGGATGGGTGACCTCCTGGGAAGTTCCCCACTGTGTGTGTGAGTGAGGAAAAAGCACACTGGAAAGGACATGTGTTGGCCTGTGGGGATTATCATTAGTCAAATGACTCGTTCGGGCATGTGGGTGGACCCTGGGGTGGGCCTCACGTGTCTGCGGGGCAACTGGTGGTACCTGGTGGGCCAGGACCCGACGACCATGTTAAGGCGGGGTGGCTGTGCTGTCACTTGGACCCGGTTGTCACAACAACAATTCTATACATCAGCACATGCTCAAGTCAAACAATCCCAATATAGTCAATATATAGAGAAAAAGAAGACGAATGAGTGGATGAGTGAACTTACAGGTCTTGTGCGACAACTAGATGTGGTGGCCAAAGCCCCAACCTCATATTCTCAACATTCTATATTCCCCAAAGCTATCAAGAATTGTGTAATCTGAAGTTCCTCATGTTATCCAACTGAAACATGTCCATAACTTTAAGTGGATACCTCTAATTCATTTAGACCAATGGAGCTCAATGTAGCATATACTCAGAGGAACACCAACCCTCAACAATCAGGTTAGTTCATTAGAAACTTTAAATAACCCCACTCTAAGCCCTTCTCTTCTACCTTCAACCAAGGCTTGAGGTTTGGTAATCCCATTTCTCATCACCCAAAATTCCCACCTAAAAACCCAAACCAATTCTAATATAGTCAAGGTGTAGGTAACTTCAAACAACCTTACCCTTTTGTTCCTCAACCTCAGAGGATCAATCCTCCTCTTTCTCATCCAAGATTCAACTATCCTAATGAGCCTTCCCAATTCCCAATCCAATAAAATCTATTTCCCAAGAACCAAAATCAAGGCAATAACAATCTTGGACAAGCCTCTTCTTCCAAGAAACCATGGGAATGTGCAGTTGAAGATCTTTCCTCTTTCACCCATTCAAGACATAAAAATATTGAAACCCAAATTGGTCAACTTTCATCCCACTTGAGCCAAGAAAAACAATCAAATTATTCCCAACTCATAGCTCAACCATTACCCAACCCCAAGGGTAATATAAATTCAATTTCACTTAGATCAGGAAAGAAAATTGCTATGACTCATGATGAATCCTTTAACTCTTCTTTAAATTTTGATCTAGAATATGAAAAGAAAAAGAAATTATAAAATGAATCTATATCCTTTCCCTCACCTACTTCTATTCCACTTAGGAACCGAATTCATTTTCCTCAAGACATTTCAAATCCATGGAAGTCCTTTGATCCCGAACATGAAATGATCAATATGTTTAGATGTGATGAAGTCAAAATTTCCCTCTTAGATTCCATAAAAACAGTCCCTAAGCATGCCAATATTCTGAAGGAGTTGTGAACCCATAAGAGGCATCTTAGGATCATTGAAAATGATTCCACCTAGAAGTCTATTCCTATAAAGTGCAAAGAACCAGAGACCTTTATGGTTCCATGCCAAATTATAAGTTCCAAATTTGATGATTCACTCATAGACCGAGGATCCTCAGTTAATGTAATTTCCAAATCCATCTTCTCCAACCATTGTCTAGGTCCCTTATATCCAACGAGTGTTTTCATTCAATTTTCCAATTGAATCAATTCTAATCATGATGGTATAATCAAGGATATCCTTGTTCATGTCAATGATCTTATATTTCATTCTGATTTCTACGTCCTTGAAAAGGAAGGCGAGAAAAACTCTTCTCAACATCTCCTAATTCTAGGAACACCCTTCATAATGATAGTAAGAATGAAGATTGATGTCCATTCAGGTATTCTATCCATGGTATTTAGTGACCAACTGGCCATGTTCAATATTTTCCAAGCCATATGACACCCATGTGAGGATCAATATGAATTCTCAATCAATGCTTCTGAGGAAACTTATGAGAGTCAATTTATCCCCATTCCATCATGTTTAGGATCTTGTTAAATATTTACCATGATTAACCAAGTTATTAATGGTGATGTTCATGGGGACCTCTCATTCATAGACTCTATCAATATAGAGGATATTGAAAACTCTCTTGAATCCAACATTAACTCTGATATCTAATTCTCCACATTAGAAATTATTTAAGAAAATGAATCAAAACCAACATAAATACATTCCTCCATTCTAGAGTTTTCTATCCCACACATGAAAGAAGTAGATGATCTGAAACCTCTTTCTGAACACCTGAAATATGCATTCCTTTCCCATGATCACTCTTATCCTGTCATTATATAATTTTTACATACTGAAATTGAGTAGTCCAAACACGTTCAGGTTTTTGAGGAAAACAAAAAGGAAATAGGTTTGAACCTAAATGACATAACAGGAATCGACCCTGCTATTTGTATGCATCATATCCATCATGATGAATCATCCAAACGAATTAGAAAACCACAAAGAAGATTCAATCCACTCATACATGAAAAAGTTAGGGAAGATATCACCAAGCTTCTTCAAGCTGGTATTAACAACTCAATTTATGATAGTGAATGGTTTAGTCTAATTTAAGTTGTACCTAAGAAGGGTGGGATTACTATTGTCACAAATGAACATGGGGAGGTAGTCACAACTCGAGTGAATAACAAAAGGCATGTGTGCATAGACAATTGGAAATTTAATGTTGAAACAAGAAAATATCACTACCCTCTTCCATTACTTGATAAAATTCTAGAACAATTAGCTTGAAAGTCACATTATTGCTTTCTTGATGGACACACCGGCTACTTACAAATCCAAATTGCACCTCAGTACCAATAAAATACTACTTTCACTTGCCCCTTAAGAACTTATGCATATACAAGAATGCCTGTTGGCCTTTTTAATGCTCATGAAACATTCCAAAGGTGTATCATGAGTTTCTTTTCTGAATTCATTAAAAAATTCATGGAAGTCTTCATTGATGACTTTAAAATTTATAGTGAGTCATTTAAATCTTGCTTGAATTCAATCTCTCTAGTCCTTAAAAAGTGTGTCAAGTGTAACCTCATATTAAATTTTGAAAAATGTCACATCATGGTCAAAAATGGGATTTTTCAAGGAAAATAGTTTCAAAAGAGGTTATTGAAGTTGATCCTTCGAAAACTGAAGTGAACCAATAACTTCATGAACCCACATCCACTCGAGACATCTACCCATTCCTTGGTCATGCAGGTTTATATTGGTGATTTATCCATATCTTCAATATGATTTCCATCCCACTTACTCAGTTTCACCAAAATGATGTCACTTTCCATTTCGATGAGGTTTTGAAGAGATAATTCATTGAAATAAAAACTTCTCTTACATCTTCCCAGATAATCCAACCTCCAAATTTGTACTTACCATTTTAGTTGATGTTTGATTCTTATTATAGAGTTGTTGGGGATTTTCTTGGTCAAAGAAGAGAAAAAATTCCTCACATAATCTATTATGCCTAAAAAACATGGGATGAAACTCAATCTCACTATACTGTGACTGAAAAAAAATTACAGTGGTTTTTGGATTAGATAAATTCCATCCCTATCTCTTAGGTGACAAAACAATCATCTTCAGAGACCATTCTTCTATAAAGTTATTACCCAAGAAAAGTGATTCCAAACCAAAGATAATAAGATAGATCCTAATGCTCTAAGAGTTTTACCTTGAAATCAAAGATAGAACAAGAAAATAAAACCCTATGGAAGATCACCTTAATAGAATTTATAATTCTTCTAATTCTAAAAAAACTGATCCTAAATTTTAAACTAATCACCTCTCATATATCACTCCAAAGATACCATGGTATGCCCCAATTTTAAACTACTTGGTTTCCGTTTCAAAAGAAAAAAACTGAAGCTGAAATGTGATTCAAAAGACTATTTTTGGGAAGATAATAAAATTTGGAAAACTAGGGATGACATGGTAATTAAGAGATGTGTCAATGAATAAGAACATTAATTCATCTTGAAATTTTCTCACTCAATTCCTAGAGGTGGCCACTTTGGACCACAAAGGACCTCCTGAAAGGTCCTGGACTCTGGATTCTTCTGGCCTTCACTATTCAAGGGCTCACATGAGTTCTGTTAATCATGTCCCACATGCCCAAAGTTTGCCACAATTTAAAAATAAATAAAATTCACCAAAATCCTTTAATATTATATGATATATTTTATGTTTGGGGAATCAATTTCATGGGACCATTCCACCATTTCAATGGATTCTCATAAATTATTGATATGGTCGATTATGTTTCCGGGTGGGTAGAGTCTGAACCCACTAGAAAGGATGATTCCCACAATGTTAGTGAGTTCATAAAAACCCACATCTTCCATAGATTTAGAACTCTATTTTCCTTGATCAGCGACTTAAGATCCTATTTTTATAATAGAACCATGGAATCTATTTTGAAAAATAATGGTGTTATACAAAAAAATTCAACTACATATCACCTCTAAACAAGTGTAATGGATGAAGTCTCTAATAGAGAACAGAAAATTGTGCTTGAGAGAATTGTAAAGCCCACTAGAAAATACTAGCCTGAGAGACTTGGTGAAGAAATTTGGGATTATCAAAATGACTATAAAACACCCATTGGGATGTCTCCTTTTAGGATAGTAATTGGTAAATCATGTAATATTCCAATTGAAATCCAACATAAGTCATTTTGGGATGAGAAAACTTGTAATTTTGATTGTGATAAATTGGGTGAAGAATTATTGTTGTAGTTGACTGAATTAGAGGAACTTCGACTTGTTTCATATGAGAATTCCAATATGTAAAAAGAAAGGGATAAGGTACTCCATGAAAAAAACATCCTGAGAAAGGTATTCCATGAAGGAGAAAAGGTATTTCTTTTCAAATCTTGATTTTGAATTCACTAAGTTAATCTTAATTCTTGTTGGGAAGGTCCTTTTATTGTTTCTCATGTTTACCCATTTAGTGTAGTGAAAGTCGAAGACCCATCTTACAAAAAGAAATTCATGGTTAATAGACACCAGTTAAATCATCACCATGAGAGGACACAAATCCTAGGAACCTCCTCAACTTATATCAGGTCCAAAAATTCCACCAACCCACCACCGGATGGGGATGAAGACCCACCAAATCCAAACCAAGCAGAACCTCTTTCCCTTTAACTAATTATTTATCTCTTCCTCTCTATCCCTCTTTCTTCATCTTCATCTCTCTTATTTTTTTACAACTTTTTTTTATTAAACCAATTTTTTTCTATTTCTCTTTTTTGGGGGTGTTTATTTTAAAAAAACACTAAAAACATAATAAAAAAAAACGCAAAAAACAAAAACAAAAAAGAGTCATACAGACTCACCATCTATTTCTGAAATTTTTTCCCACCATTTTGGGGAGTCAAGAGACATGTTTTCATCTATTTTTTTTGTATTTTAATAATAAATTTGGATAAAGAATCTTATGAAAAAACCAACAACTTTTGAATCCTCATTTTTAGATTTGGAAGATGATTCTTCCCCAACCATGAGGAAAAAATAGCTTTCATGACACGACCACCTTTGACCATCTTTTCAAAATGTGTGTTTTCACCCCCGATTTTGAGTCTTGAGTTTGTGCACGTTTGAGTTTAATTTATTAATTTTTGTGTGCATTAATCTGATAAAGGAATATTCTGAAACTCATGAGAACCACAATAGCCAAATAGGCTCCAATTACCATAACATTAATCTAACTTTTGAAATCCCCTCTGATCCTATGAATACATTTTCTCTGATAGCCAAATTACAATCCCAATAAATTATCCCACCCAACATCTACATGGAATTACATTTTATTATTTATTGAAATTTAAGTGTGGGGAGAATGGATTTCATTTTTGGGTTCCCTTTTATTGATTTTAAACATGTTATCATATGCTTGAGGGAAATCATTTCTTTTAGTGTGAAGGGGAGGTTTTTATTCAGTGAGTTTTAGGGAATGTACTTTAATTTATGTAATTTTGTAAATGTTATTTAAAAGTGTTCAAAAAAATGAAAAAAATCCTGAAAAGGAAAAAAAATTGGTTGTGTCTTGACAGGGTCAAAAATCACTCTTTCTCAACCTTTGATCATGTTATAACAATTACAATTAGTGTTGTGAGGAGATCAAACATGGGTTGGGAGATTAGTGTGATAGTTGTTTCAAGTACAACTTTCAAGAAAAATCAAAAAGGGAAAATAAAAAATAAACACTTTCATTATATATTCTTATATCATTGGGAGAAGTTTTATGTTTTGTAAATATTTTATCTTCTCATACCATTCAATTTTCTTCCTCTCTTTTGTATTTCTTCACACAATCATTCCACTGTAAATATGGGTTTATATTTCCTTACATGTTTCATTTAAAAAAACATGCATTGTTTTACCCATGATGATGTTTTACCCATATTCTCTCCTATCTTGGACATCATATTCTTACCATCCCATAGCCAGAGAAAAACCACTTAAAAAACATCTTGATTCTTGTGCACTTTAGGACAAGGATTGATAGCTAAGAGCTCTTTCAATCTCTAATATTTTTTCTTTTGGTTGGTGAATGAGTGAACCTCCAGAAATAAATTTTTATCTTCTTGAGAGGAGTGAGTTTTGAGTGCCTACATTTTCACTTCTAATTTTGAGCATGAAAAATGAATTGTTTTTGGAATATTATTTCTATAAAAATTTATGGTGGAATTCAATATGGATGAGTGAAATGGTCTAAACCTCCCCTGATTGGTGAAAACAAAAAATTTAATATTTTGATGAGTGATAATGATTTATTTATGTTTCTTTGCAACAAAGAGATCCTACTATATGTCATCTATAAACCAAAGTGGTCAGGTTCTTATAAATTTTCTTCATGGTGATTGGTTGTTGAACTTAAGGCGGTTCATGATTTTCCCAGGCTTGATGGTGGTGTTTCAGCTTGAGCCCAAGCTTTTTGGGTGTTGACTGTGGAGTCTCTGGTGTATTGCAATAGCGTCCAGAGATGTCAAGTGGTAGAGAGTGGCGGCGAGGTTCGATCAATGTTGGATAGCACACAAGCGATATAGAATAATGATTTTATAGTTATGATGAATAATAATGACAGTCATGAGTCCCACATTAGAAACAAAATGTGATCACTCACTCCTTTATTAATAAACTGGTAGTATATATTCATCAAAAGCTTTCTCAAGGGATGAGTTCTCCATTATACACGCACACACACATATGGGATAAGCCTCCTCTCATGTCCCATATAAGCCTTATACCACCTTTTCACCATGGGATCCTCCCCGTGACTTACATATCGCTAGCTCGAGCATTCTCTCCTGATGGTTGGATTTAACAACCGACTTCTCCATGTGTTAACTAGTTGGATAATCGACCACTAGTTAAGGGATAAGAAATAAAAACCCTAATTTTTATGGGTAAAACTTTAAATATTTAATTTAACTTTTTACAAAATATTCTTAATAAAAATAATAAATTAATAATACCACTTTAACTCATTTTAATTCCTTTATTTTATATTACACATATTTTCCATAAATAAATAATTAATCGGGAAATTTATTAATAATAATAATAAATCATTTTATTTTTTTTACAAAATTCATGAAATATGAGTGCATTAACTCGCCCCACACTTAAAATGAGCTTTTCCTCAAGTGTTAAATCCATTTTATAAATTAATGAGAAATAGTAAACTAAAAATATTCAAATCTCAATGAAATAAAAAAATAATAATCAATGTGAAGGAAAATTTTCATGTTCCATATAAAAAAATTATTCATTTTCCCACTTTTTAAAGAAAAAATCAATACAAGTATTTTAGTTTTTTTCATTTTGAAAATGGTGTATCTTCTCCTCTCATCCATTAAATATTCTCAATTAATTATTATTTTACATGACAAATCATGAACTACCTCATTTTTGAATTTTTTGATTCATCACTAATGATAAAATATCAATTAGTGTTATGTGATTATCATGTGTACATTATAGTTATCCATGGGCATGAAAATTAACTAATTTATAATAATTTTAATGAAAAAAGGAACATAAATTCATAAAGACTTTACAATAAAGGTTCCTGAGACTCTAAGGCATTAGGTTTTTTGGAATTGATTTAAAAAAAATAAGGGTCATAAAATATATTTAATTATTAAGAAAATGAATTATATCAAAAGTAAAAGTATAATAAAAATATCCCCAACAAATTGAAAAATCCCACTTCCCAATCTCCATGTAAGTTCAAGATCAATGATACTATAATGAATGAATTTCTTCACTATTGTATTTTTTCTCTATTTTTTTACATTTTTAATATTTTTTAGTTTTTATATTTTTTCAAAATATATTATAAGAAAAAAACTCGCACCCTTCACCTAACCACATATGATAAAATAATTGGTATAGTAATGGTGTTTTCTTTATTCTTCGAAATTACAACTCATTCATATTATTTCATTTTTTTTTCAATTTTCATATTTTTTTTTCATGAATAGAAAACAACAAAGTTTAATGAATGAATCCTAAAACATTATCAATACACACAATAGAACCCAATTTTTTTTCTTTAACCTGTAGTGAATCCTTCCACCATGAATTACCTCACCCCCACAATTCAACTTTAGCAATTCATACAAAATTATAAGAGGATTTTAGGAATGGATAAAAATTATTTTGAATTATTGATCCTTCCAAATGAGTTTATTCGTGTTCTCTATGAAATAAAAAAGGATTAATAAATAGGTTGTTCAAGGATAAGTCATATAAATAAAAATTAATTAATCATTATAAATGTGGTCTTGAACAGTCATAGCTTTGAAAAGTTACAATGTAATTTCATGTAGGTTGAATGCCTCAAGATCACTCATGAAATATGATCAAGATAAATAAGGAAATATTTGGTCTAGAAAATCTTCAGATAATAGAACATATGATATAAGAAATAAATTATTGTAGGAAAAATAATATCAAATAAATTTACGTAAATTTTAAAAACTAAAATCTGAAAAATTATAGGGAAATTTTATTTACATGAATAAACCAATTCCATAAAATCATGAGTCAAAATTTTAATATCCATGATCCACTCAAATAATTAAATTCTCCATCTTACTAATTCAATATAATTATTATTGAAATCTAAAACATTGAATAAAAGGGGTTCTAAAAAACTTAGGTGTCCTAGATAAGTAAAGAGTAGCATAAATTCAATGAATGGGCATGGAATATCAATTTTAAAAAGAAAAATAGGTTTTTAGAAAGAAATTTATAGATTTAAAAAGATAAATGATGTATGAATAAACTAACTTTTCTCATGTGGCTTTAGTATCTCTATTTTTTCACTATTTGGTTTCTTCCTTATAATATCATGGAACTGAAAATAAGAATAAATAAAATGATAGTGTGGGCCTATTCAATTAAAATGGGAATCAACAGAAGAGTGGAATAAGGGAAAGAAATTTGGTTACCCCCAAAAGATCTTTTGTTTAATGTCATTTTATTGACTGAAAAAAAAATATTTTTTGAAAAATCATAGACTACAAGATTCCCTCTCACACACATAATTGATATAGTGTCCCCCACTAGTTTTTGAGGTATGGTCCCATGATACTTATTCAAACTCTTCCCATTTAAAATGAATGAGTTTTCTTCTCTTTCCTTTATGATTTTTACAACACCAAAGGCATATAAACTAATAACACTAAAAGGACCTTCCCATATAGAATGATTTTTACATAGAATTAGTTTATGTCTAGATTTGTATATCCATACTTGATATCTATGATTTAAGGTTCTAGTTTGAGTCATATTATCATGTGTCATCCTTATTCTAGCTTTTTTGATCATTGAATTTTAAAAATATTCCCTCCTAATTTACTCTATATTCTATATATACAATAATTTCTCTTTACCAACGTTTTCAAGGTCTAGATTCATTTATCTTACCGCCCAATAGGATTTATGTTCAATTAAATACAGAGGTGGTAGATATTTTCCTAAAAAAATATATATGGGATCATCAAAATATGTGTATTACATGAGGTCCTATAAGACCATGAGGTATCATCCAAAAATTGGTTACATTCCATTATATTGAGTTTAATAGTCACTTATACAATGCTTTTTTATATCTCTATAGGAGACTTCATCTTGGAAATTTGTTTTTGGATATTATGGTGTGGATGTTTTATGATCCACCCCATACATCATAAGTAATTTCCACATATTCATATTAAAAAAATTAATTCCTTGGTCACTGAGGACCTCTTGTGGAACAAATAATGAATAAAATATTTTATCCCTAAAACAATAATTGATAAATTTATCATGATCAGTCTCAGGGGATTATTATTCCACCCATTTTGAAAAGTAATAAAAAGTTACCAAACGACATTGAGTATTTTACCATGAAATATATCCCCCATAAATCAAATATTTTTCAAAATTTAATTTGTTTTTGTGTAATTTTATTTCATCAGCATTATGGTTCAATTTTTATTCAAGGAGAAAAGGTACAAGGAAAGCCATCCACCCTCGACCAAAGAATGCCTGAAGTAATGTAGGTAGAGGGAATCCCCAAGGATCAAAGACACAATCTCAAGTTTAAATCATGATATGTTGTAAAGACAGGTGACTTACAGGGCTTGATCGGCCTGAGAAGCAAGGTGGTCTGCTACTTTATTCCCTTATCGCCAGGTGTGGGTGACCTTTATATTTTTTGGGAGGAGAGAATTTCATTTACCGATGATGTAAGAGATCGACCATGGAGTAAGGCCTTTACCCTATAAGGAGTCACGAATGTTCATAGATTCTGTTTCCACCTAGGAAATGTAGACTTTCTTCTTTATGCACATATTGATGCCGATTAAAACCAAGTTTTCCTCAGCATGTATGGAGTTACCACTTCCATAATGAGACTTTAAAGCTAGCACACCACTCCCCATGTGGCCCTGCATGACCCCTACTCCACCTATGACACCCGTTATGCAAAAGACATCCGTTTTTATCTTGAAAGCATCCACTGGAGGAAGCCACACCACCCACTAGACCTATAGCATGGATCTTGGGGGAACATGCAACAATCTGAGAGAAGGAGCATCCTTTTAGTTTCTAAAGGGTGTCACTAGGTCCTCGAGCTGGCTTCATGTTCTCACAATGATGGAGAACCCTGTTGAGATAAAACCCTCATATCTAGCCCGGTTTCTTTCTTACTATAAACACCAGTACCCTATGTTGAGTACTACAGAACATTCCACTCTTTCCGGGGCTGAATGCTTAGTCCTCTTAAACCATCGCTTCAGGAACAGTTCATCATGAAGGACCATAGAGGAGTATGCAGTGAGCTCGCCCAAGAAACTCTACACCTCATTGGCCTATTTTCCATCAATGAAATGTGGTTCATGTTATCCTCCCATTTTTTTTTCAGATGTACCAGCTTGATGCTAGACTTACTCCAAGATTTTTAATACTATCATCCGAGGGTAAATCATGATTCACGATTCTCCATATGAGGAAGCTATACTTCATAGGGATCTTTTTGCACCACACCACCTCATTCCATCTGTCACTTTGAGTATGAGGAGTGGAAAGCCTGTGTAAGTCCATTTCATTAAAATTCCCCAAGGTTTGTGGTGTGAAGAAACATTTTTAGGCTTCGATTTGGGGATTATCATATCAATCACCTCTTACTGCTTCTTGTCCAAAAACTTTGAGATAAATCCTAGGTGTTTGCCCATCTCCTTGAAAGATATAGTAGGGGTAGGGAAACCCAGATACCCAAGAATGTAGCATGCCCAGTTGTGATGCCAAAAAGGATGTTACCCTCCCATACTATACATTACGAATTCTGTTTAATGGTCAAGATGAAGGAGCTTATCAAGGAACAAAGAGGTGATCCATGCATAGATGAAGTACCCGCATTACCTCCCAAGCTACAAGAAATAGTGTTACCCAACAAGGTGTAATATTCAATAATTTCCCACCCCATTTTTATGTGAATTCATTGGATGGTGACCACTAAGCTCTTCACATTGATACCCCCTTCATTTATGGGATTGGACATTCGATCCAAAGAGACCAAGTGTCTTTTTCCCTCTGATGATGCATCCCAAATAAACCCCACTAGATTTTTATCGATAGTTCTGATAACCCCTTTAGTCATGTTGGTTTATGCAAATCCATGAACTGGGATTGCTGATAGTACGCTATTAACCAGAGCAGTCCGACCTTTGAATGATAAGAAATGATTTTTCTAATTAAGGACTTGACCATCGATCTTACTCACCACATGGTTGAAGTCACTGATTCACATTCTTCATAAGGATATTGGAGTCCCAAGATATTCTAGAGGGAAGAGGCCTCGTTTCATGCCCAACACGTTACTTAGGTACAAATATTTCATAGGTGCACATTTGATTGAAATATAAAATTTAATTTTTTCCTTGTTAATGTCTTGGCCATTCTAGTGGCTGTAATCTTTGAGGATTTCATTGATTCCTGACAACAATCTCCTTCCAACATTTGTGAAGATGATTGAGTCATCAACAAACATCATATGAGAGACCAAGGGAAGATTTATATTCCATCTATAGGGGAGGATGTTTCCATTAGACATTCCTCTGTTGAAAATTTCACCTTTAAAAAAAATCTTAATCATAATTGAATAATGTGGGAAAATAAAACCCCAACTCTAAAATTTTTCAATACAACCTCTTGGATCCAAAGTGACCTCCACAAGCTATTGTATAAAAATTTTTAAAAACTCATTCAATTTTACAATGGGGTTGACATGTTATGATAACATGACCTGTGTTTATTATAGTGAGGAAGGGGTTTTCCCAAATATAAAATCAGGAGATAGATTTATTTTTTTGATGTTGATGAGAGTTTAAGTGAGATGGTACCTAGGTAGTCACCCAATAATTGACATTTTCATCATACAATTTTACTTCACCTTCCATGATGTAAATTTTTTAACCCATAAGCTCTTTATTGAGTGGGTTCTGGGTCAGAATTTCTACTTCAACAGTGTTGGGTAGTTGACTCAGATTGTCGAACACCTAATTTTTAGTACTATTTTTTTTCATTAATTTCCAGGTTGAACTCTTGTAAGATCATCATCCATAATACCATACATGGATTAGCCTAAACCTTATTCATTATATTTATAAGAGTTTCCTAATAAGAAAAAACAATAATATTAGTTACAAGTAGATAAGGTCTAAATTTATGAAGATAAAATATGAATGTAAAGAACTTATTTTCTTTGTTAATATATTTAATCACCCTGGAATACATTTTAATTGATTCTTAGGAAATTAATTGGGGTTTTTTTCAATATTTTATTATATGGAATCTCCCAAAACATGATTTTATGTGTTGAAGATCAATTCTAAAAGAAGTTCCCAGTCAGGAGGTTGTATTATCACTGGTGTAGTCAAATTTGTTTCAACTAATCAAACTCTTTTATTACACTCATCATCAAAATTAAACGTAGATTATTTTAATAGTAATATTTACATATAAAGATTAATATTACTGAAATATTTTATGAATATTATATAAAATCATGCATACCCTAATAAGGATCAAACATGTTTTATAAAATTAGGGTATAGAATGAAATTTATTACATAAAATTTTAATTTATCTACCTAAATTAAATTTTATAAAATTAAATTTCCCAATGTTATTAATTTTTCAACCATTAAAGGAAATGTTTCAATGTATAATAAAATATTTTTCTCAATCCATGTTTTTAGAAGTTTTCTTATTTCCTTAAGAAATGATCAAATAAATTATTAAAAATAGATAAATCACCGACAAATACATTAAAAAAGTATATAATATGATATGGGAAAATAAAAACCGTACACTATTGAAAAAACATTGGGTTTTTCATATCACAAAATGAATTAACATGTTCGTAAAGGTTCTAAATGGGTACATGAAGGTTGTTTTCCGCTAGTATTATCAAGGAATTGGTACTTGGAATTATCTTAAAAACCCACCTATAAAGAAATAATGAGATTTTCTGGCCAACCATTTAGAATTTGATCAATTAATGGGATTGGAAAGAAATTTTTCAGGGTTACATGATTCAAATTACAATAATCTATACACACCCTCTAAATATTTTTTCACAGTCATGTTGATCGATTGTATTTCATTTTTAACAATGGTCAGTCCAAATTTCTTTTGTATTACATGTATGGGGCTGAACCACGAAGAATAAAATATTGGTTTAATGATGTCATATGACAATAATTTTTCTATTACATTCTTAACAATATCCATGATGGTGGGATTAAGTATTCTCTATTATTTCCCTCTCGAAATAAATAAACATCTAAAAAGATTCCATGAGAGAGGAATTTGGGACAGATCTTTGGGATATCTCCCAAACTCCATCTTATATCCTAAAAATTTGTTTTATGAAGGTCAATCAAAGTTTTCACTTGAGGTTTAGATAGATTGTTGGTGATGATCACTTGTAATCTATCCCCTTCTATAAGGTAGAAATATTATAAATCACTTAGAAGTGGATTTAACATAATAATTAGTGTTTGGTAAAGGGTAGATATAGAATTTAGGTTTCCAAATTTTAAATCTTGGATCTCTTATACAATGTACACCCATCATAATAGATAAATAATAGAATTTTCCACTTCTTATAACATGAAATTAGGATTTTTGGGTTCTCGGTTATATTTATCATTAAATGAAAAATTATCTCATAATTTTAAGAACTCATAAAACATACCTGAATCATTAGTTGGATCTATAACTACTTCATGTGAGATTTCATAAAGTGTGGTATTTATTGATAGATGCTTCATTATTCCAAGAATGTTTAAATGTATGATGCTATCTCTAATTTCTATTTTGATTGTTCCTGCCTGGACATTGATGATGGTCATTTCCATTTTTATGAAGGGTCTTCCAAGAATGATAGGAGAGCAGCCTAGTGTTCTTTCTTATTTAGTGATAACGATATAGAAGTTACCTAGAAAGATCAGTTATCTTACTCCCATTATTACATATTCTACAACTCCTATAATAAAAACTATGGATATATTTAATAATTTCACTACTACTCTTGTTGTTTTCAATTATCCAATCTATAAATATTAAAACATTGATTGTGGCATGAAAATTATTTAAGAACCCAAAATAACATAAATAATTAGTGAAAATTCAAGAACTAATAGTACAGGTGATAGAGGATGTCCCAAGATATTGGCATTTTTGTGGCATGAGGGGTGTGAATAGTTATAGGATATCTCTGTTGTACCTCTCGAACCCCTCGAGGTTTGATTTTCATGATCACAATCACCCTCTTATGTTTCTAATATTGTGTTTTAAGTGTTTGTGATGATAGGCACAAGGTTGCCAAGAAGTTGGCCCAAGGATGGACAAGAAATGGACTACAATTCAGTCCACCGGTCAGCCGGTGGCTCTGTCACCGGCCAGCCGGTGGCACCCAGACCAAACAGTGGAAGCTACTGCCTTCCCACCGGTCGACCGGTGGCTCTGCCACCGGTCGACCTGTGGCATCCAGCCCAAATAGTGCAATCTACTGTCTTTCCACCGGCCAGCCGGTGGCTCCTCACCGGTCGACCGGTGGAGCCTGGATCAAGACTCTTCTTCTCTACCAAGGCACCGGCCAGCCGGTGGAGATGTACCGGTCGACCGGTGGCCCCTGGACCAGACTTCTCCTCCACTGCCAAGGCACCGGCCAGCCGGTGGAGCTGTACCGGCCAGCCGGTAGCACTGGTCAAACTAGCCGTTGGCTTTGACCAGTCAACTCCAAAAGCCTCCCAACGGCTCCGAGGCCTTTTCCAACGGCTCCAAAGCCCTCCAACGGATACTTGAAGGTTCCTAGCCTATAAATAAAGGCCTAGGAAGCCCCGGAATAACACACAAGCCACCGGACACATTTTTACATCTTTGGCGAAGCTCCGACGGATTGTTCCAAGGGAACCCAAAGTGCTCCAACAACTTCCACATCCAAGAGCACCTCCATAGAAGCTTGGAAGCGGCCCTCAAACATCATCAATCAATCAAAGGCGCCCAAGGCTTCTCCATTACGGGTTTTATTGTTTATCTCTTTTTGAGCTTTAAAATTGGGTTTGTGCCTACAAACCCCAACTCTTTTCTCATCTCCCCTTCTTTGGGTTCTCACACCACCACTAAGGTGTGAAGAGGTTTTCTCAAGCTTTTCCTTTAAAAGGCTTGTGTCTCGGTGAGCTAGTCTTCACCCGTAAAAAGACTAGTGGGTTATTGCTTAACCATCAAAAGCATTGGGTTCTTGCTTAACCACTAAAAGCAAGTTGTAATAGGTCCTAGTGCTACCTCAAAGCCTAGTGGGTTTCTTGCTAAAACCATTGAAAAGCAAGCGGTAGGAATCTCTCAACGGTTGAGTTGGGAGCGGAGACGTAGGCCGGGTTTTGGCCGAACTCCGTTATCAATTTCGTGTGTCTTGCCTTCTTTATTTCCGCTGCACTTTACTTTGATTTTTAATTTGTTAATCAATTTTTTAAAAGGCAATTCACCCCCCCTCTTGCCATCATTCCCTCCTTGGGGTGTTCTTCCGACCAAACAATTGGTATCAGAGGGACCTTTGAGTAATTCCTTAACCCGGTTTCAAAGTTAAGATCTTTTTTTGATGGCATCAACTTCTTTCGCCCCCGAGGGCTACTCATTGGGTCGGGCTCCATTTTTTGATGGGACCGACTATAATTATTGGAAAACCCGCATGACCACCTTTTTGAGAAGTATAGGATATCCCATTTTTAAAATAGTCATGCAAGGTTACACTCTCTCTTACCCCGACGAATCCAAATGGACCCCCGCCGATATTAAAAATTTTGAGCTTGATGGCAAAGCCATGAATGCTCTTCATTGCGGGTTAGATAGAAATGAATTTAATCGTGTATCCACTTGCACCTCCGCACATGAAATTTGGAAGCTTTTAGAAGTGACCCATGAAGGCACTAATAAAGTCAAGGATACTAGATTAGATATGTATAGACAGGATTTTGAATCTTTTTCAATGCATCCAAATGAGTCTATTTCTGAAATGTTTACACGATTTACTGACGTGTGCAATGGGAGAAAGTCCCTTGGTGATGATGTTTCAGCTGAAACTATGGTGAAGAAGATCCTATGGATCCTACCAAGCAAATGGGCACCGAAGGTCACGGCGATTCAAGAAGCAAAAGACATCAAAAATATGCCGGTAGAGGAGCTCATCGGATCTCTCATGACTTATGAGATCACGATGAGGAGGCAAGCTCAAAAGGAGGGCACACCAATCAAGACCCCAAAGAACATCGCCCTCAAGGTACAAAAGGAAGTAAGCTCCTCCTCATCTTCTTCCTCATCTCCTTCCTCATCATCAAGCGGCGACTCAGAAATGGAGAATCTCGCCCGCCAAATGCAAAAATTCATGAAGATGCACAAGAAGAAGAAGAAATCCCGCAAGCATCGAAAGCAAGAACCCACCGCAAGACCCGAGCCCAAGGTGAAATGCTACGGGTGCGGCGAAAAGGGCCATTACAAGCCCGATTGCCCACTCAACAAGAAACGGGCCACGCCAAAGGAGAAAGGAAAGAAAAAGGTCCTCAAGGCGACATGGAGTGACACCTCCTCATCCTCCTCCTCCTCCTCCTCAAGCGACAACGGTACAAAATGCCTAATGGCATTCCATGAGGTAACATCTTCCGACTCCTCCTCTTGCTCTTCAAATTCCAATTCTTTAAATCATCTTTCTTATGAAGAACTCTCATTTGCTAGAGATCAATTGGAAAAAGGTTTTCATGAACTCTCTTCTAAATTTGTCGCGTTGAAAAAGAATTTCAAAAAACTCTCCTCCGAAAAAGAACAACTTCTCAAAGAGAAGGAGGAGATGTCCCTTAAAATCCAAAATTTTCCAAATGTTGATTCCATGGAATCAACCATCAAAGACCTTAGGGAGACCCTTGCTAAGTTCACCCAAGGGGAACAAAATTTGAACAATTTTCTTGGTTCCCAACGTATATCTAGAACCACCCAAGGGTTAGGATATACCAACCGAGCTTCCTCCTCCCATGCTCAAACTGTTTTTGTAAGGGGGAGCTCCGATTATAAATTTTGTAATTATTGCAAGAAAACCGGGCACCTAATTTATGAATGTAATTGTAAAAACGCCCGGTATGGTCAACCCAAAAGTATTTTCTTTTCCGATGAGTTTTATAGGAGAAGACCCGCCATGAAACAAATTTGGATTGAAAAATCCCTTTTGGCGAGTCTCACGGGACCAAAATTTGTCACGGTTTCAAAAACCGCTCCCCGGTGATTAGTTGTTTTTATTTAGGGGGAGTTAGGTTCTTTTAAGCCTTTTTGTGAATTAAAATTTTTCTTTCAAAATTAAGCTTTTAAATTTCAATTTTTTTTTTTTTTTTTTCAATCTTTCAATTTCAACACTTGGTATCAAATTTTTCATTTCAAAATATTCAATTCGAATTTTTAATTCAAAAATCTCTTTCAATTGGTTTTTGATTCAAAACTTTCAATTCAAACTGATATTCAAATTTTCATTTCAATTTCAAAAATCTCAATTGATTTTCAAATCTCTTTTTGTTTTTCAAAGTGTTCCCTCAATCAAGTTTTATGCCCCATTCTATTTTGATAATCACAAAGGGGGAGAATTTTCTTGATTGATTGGGGGAGAATGGGAGAATCCTTTTTCATCATGCTTTGCATTTCCTTTTAATTTCATTTTTACTTTAATTGTTTTGGTGATTGTGATCATCAAAATAGGGGGAGATTGTTGTACCTCTCGAACCCCTCGAGGTTTGATTTTCATGATCACAATCACCCTCTTATGTTTCTAATATTGTGTTTTAAGTGTTTGTGATGATAGGCACAAGGTTGCCAAGAAGTTGGCCCAAGGATGGACAAGAAATGGACTACAATTCAGTCCACCGGTCAGCCGGTGGCTCTGTCACCGGCCAGCCGGTGGCACCCAGACCAAACAGTGGAAGCTACTGCCTTCCCACCGGTCGACCGGTGGCTCTGCCACCGGTCGACCTGTGGCATCCAGCCCAAATAGTGCAATCTACTGTCTTTCCACCGGCCAGCCGGTGGCTCCTCACCGGTCGACCGGTGGAGCCTGGATCAAGACTCTTCTTCTCTACCAAGGCACCGGCCAGCCGGTGGAGATGTACCGGTCGACCGGTGGCCCCTGGACCAGACTTCTCCTCCACTGCCAAGGCACCGGCCAGCCGGTGGAGCTGTACCGGCCAGCCGGTAGCACTGGTCAAACTAGCCGTTGGCTTTGACCAGTCAACTCCAAAAGCCTCCCAACGGCTCCGAGGCCTTTTCCAACGGCTCCAAAGCCCTCCAACGGATACTTGAAGGTTCCTAGCCTATAAATAAAGGCCTAGGAAGCCCCGGAATAACACACAAGCCACCGGACACATTTTTACATCTTTGGCGAAGCTCCGACGGATTGTTCCAAGGGAACCCAAAGTGCTCCAACAACTTCCACATCCAAGAGCACCTCCATAGAAGCTTGGAAGCGGCCCTCAAACATCATCAATCAATCAAAGGCGCCCAAGGCTTCTCCATTACGGGTTTTATTGTTTATCTCTTTTTGAGCTTTAAAATTGGGTTTGTGCCTACAAACCCCAACTCTTTTCTCATCTCCCCTTCTTTGGGTTCTCACACCACCACTAAGGTGTGAAGAGGTTTTCTCAAGCTTTTCCTTTAAAAGGCTTGTGTCTCGGTGAGCTAGTCTTCACCCGTAAAAAGACTAGTGGGTTATTGCTTAACCATCAAAAGCATTGGGTTCTTGCTTAACCACTAAAAGCAAGTTGTAATAGGTCCTAGTGCTACCTCAAAGCCTAGTGGGTTTCTTGCTAAAACCATTGAAAAGCAAGCGGTAGGAATCTCTCAACGGTTGAGTTGGGAGCGGAGACGTAGGCCGGGTTTTGGCCGAACTCCGTTATCAATTTCGTGTGTCTTGCCTTCTTTATTTCCGCTGCACTTTACTTTGATTTTTAATTTGTTAATCAATTTTTTAAAAGGCAATTCACCCCCCCTCTTGCCATCATTCCCTCCTTGGGGTGTTCTTCCGACCAAACAATCTCTTCGTAAGTAGATTCACTGATTTCCATAAAGCCTCCTTGTTTTTGTTCATAAATCCTTGAGAAATTTCCATATATAGGGTTTTTATAATTCTTCTAGTGTTTATATATTGATATAAACTTTTTGGAAGGTCTCCTAAATTACCTTTTGATGTTTCCCTTCTTCCACATTCTATGACTCAGATTGATGATAATCGAATGGTTCTTAGATGTCCTTATCCCTTTTTTTCAAGGATTTTCTCCGTTATTTTTTGAACTTGGTCATTCCATATTCTTTCTTATTATCCTATTATGTTTTATGGATTGGTGGGTCATTATAAATTTTCTCAGAATCATTATCATTTCTTTGTTCAGGTGGACAGAGATCTTTTTAAATTCATTTTGTAATAACTCCCACATTTTCATGGGATTTAGAACTATCTACGTTGGAATATTTTCTATGTTTTTGGTAATAAAGTACATTAAACATACTAAGTATTTGGTAATTTTATATATCTTAAGTATGGAAACCTTGGACCATAATAGTTTGTATTTAGTTGATGGATCATTGGTTGAAGGTTTCTCATAGGTATTTTTCTGGAATGGTTTTAGTTGAAATGTTTGATTTTGGTATGCCAGTTTGTAGGAATATTGGTATTTTTTCATTAGTAATTAAGGCTATGATGGATATTGATTTTGGAAAAGGTTCTAGCAAGGGTTTTATTGAATTATATCTACTAAAATGTATCTGAAAAATTTTCTATCCCCATCACATTTGAAAATTGGTCATTATAATGATAAGTAGAAGAGTATAAACCACATACTTGAGTTGGGACTTGTTGTTCCTTCACATGGTTCACAACCATTTGGATTATAAACCTGGTGAGTTTTTTCATTTGATTTTTAAATAAAGTTTTTTCATCAGATGTTCTTACCTCACTGAATCCCCTTATGCATGTACCAATAGTCCCAATATTCTATGAGTTCTAAACACCCTTTTCAATCATACTTGTAGCTTCTGCTTGTGATTTTTCAATCATGGCTCCTCCAGATGAGGAACCAAGTATATTTTGGTCAATTTTCATGCAATATATATAATAAGAAAAAAATTAATTGGTTCTCATCCATTTAATTATGTCGCAATCTTTCAAATAGTCGCTTTAAACGTTTCTAGTAATCATAGAGAGTATGTTTGGTTGATTGACATATGACACAAATAAACTTTATAATTTATATGATCCTAAATTTTGGAAAGAATCACTACATGAAGCTTCATTAAAGGTCTTCCCAGTCACTCAACTCTCCATGTTTTAGACTATAAATCTATTCCCTATCCACTAATTCAATTGAAAAGGGGAATTCCATACACACTAATTTATCATTAGGTGATCCCCTCATCATAAATATTGAACAAATGTAAGTGAATTCTTGAATTTACTGATTTAGATATTATCCTTCATGAACATGAAATTATAGGAGAATAGGAATCATAGTTACTCATATTTAAAAATAATTTTCTCAATCAGTAATAACATGTTGGTTATGTTGGTCGGCAAAATGAGGTTCACAAATTTCACATGGGGCATGGATTTCATTGTTATCCATTTTACAGGTTCATAGTTAAAAATAAAATTTTCACTTAAATATGTTTGGTATATCTCCTAAAACCCTTATTTCATGTTCGTTTCAATTAATTGACTTATTGTTCTTTAAATTTCTAGATCTATGTTAATCAATTGATTATTTGTTTCTCTATTCATTAAAAGTTAATTTTTAAAATTTATTGGGTTTTTTGTGGAACTTTCTCCCTAAAAATAGTGCCAAATTTAATGAAATCCTATCATGGGGTGCGAAAAAATAATTTTTATTACCTAGGTAATGTATAGTGGTTAATACTAGGTTTTCCCTTGGAGTGGAGTGCACACAAAATGGTGTTTTCAATTTTTAGTTATTTCAGATAAATTTATTTTAATTTATGTTGTGAAATAAAGTATTTAAAAATTAGATTTAGTTATTTATTTTAAATAGTTGATGTTAAGTGGTGATCAGAATCATCTTGGATATAACTAATACAATGATATCCTAGTTTACATTTATTACCAATTTGTCTTCTAGTTATCAATTGAAGAGTGATTTTTCAACTGATTCCTCTCTTTCCCCTGGCCAGATAGTGGTGGGGAGAAAATTCCTATCTATAACATCAAGTTATCCTACCCTCCAGACTATGTACAAAAAGTAATTAAAGTAGTTCTATTGATTAATTAAGGAAATCTTGTACAAGGTATTATTATTTCTTAATAAACCAATAGTTCCAACCAAGAATTACCAATATAAGATGTTGGATGTCAAACCCTGAACAACCAACCCTTATTTGTTCCACTATATACAAAAAATAATTGGTCAGAGATAAATATAGATCATTGACCAGGGAAATTCGAAAATAATAATAATAATAATGCAACTGCATTTGGAATTTCAGACTATAATAATAATCAAAACCAAAAATAAGAATAATGAATGGATTAATTAATATAGTAACAAAATGAAAAACATGAATATATTACATCATTTAATTTCTTAATCAATCACATCATTTTACCCTTCTATGTGATTAGTAAATGAGTTGATGTAGGAAGGTGAATGAATTTAAAGAGTGAGAAGAAAATAAACTAAAATATAGAATAAAAAATGCAGCCTTTGTTCAGGCTCCACCATGAAACCATTCCACCCCTTCTCTATCTACCCCTTGGTAGCAGAAACCCCCTATATTTTCAATATTCTCTCTCCTATTTAATATATTCCATTAAAGGGGCATGGAAAAAAATGTATTACCTAGGATAATTCCAGTGGTTAACCTTAGGTTTTCTCCCAAAGAGTAGTACACTCAAAATGAGGTTGTAACTTTTTAGTTGTTTCAACAAAATTGATTTGAATTTTGGTTATGAAATTAAGGATAAAAAAAGGATGATTTAATAATTGATTTAAAATAGTTGATGAGATTCAGTTATTTGGTTGGTCTTGGATATTATTAATGAAATTCTATCCTAGTTAAAATTTTTTACCGATTTTTCTTTTTTATAACTTGTTGAAGAGAGATTTATATACTGATTCCCTCCATCTCTACTAGAATTATGGTTATGGTGATAATATTCATATACAACAATTTATGTTTGTCTATCCTCCTTCATAGGTGTGAAATCATTACATCGGTTGTATAAATTATTTAGGGTAATCCAAGACCATGTATTGTTGTACCATAATAAACCAATAGTTCGAACTTAAAATTTCCAACACATAATGACAACCATCAAGCATTTACCACCCAACCATTATCTGTTACACCATATATATAAATATATTGTGTGGAGAGAGATATGGATCATTGACTAAAGAATAATAAAATAAAAAATAAAAATATAAGTGAACGACATTCATAATTTAAAACTATAAATAAGAATCAAAACCAAAAAAAAAGAATAAAGAAAAAATTTATTCATTTTGGTGAAAAACAGAAAAAAATAAATTGGTTCCTCCATCCCTTTCCTAACTAATAAAACCATTTTAACTATCCATTTAAAGGGTAAAAAATTCAATGTGGTAGAAATAATACATTGGAAGAGTGAAAAAATGAAGGAAAATAGTGAAATAAATAAAAAAAACAACATTCGGTCACACTAAAACATGAATTTGTTACACCTCTTCACTCTTGATCCTCTTGTTATTGGTTCAACCCTCCATTGATATGAAAAAAATAACCTTATCCTTAAATGATTCACCCATTTATTCTTATATCAGTAACATATCAATATCTCATTTTTATTATCTTCAAATCATCCCAAATATCGAGATCTGATCTTTGCAAACACCGAAAATCATTGTCTCTCCAAAATAGCTTATACAGTATGGAATGAGAGGATGATTTTTTGTAGGAATTTCATTCATGGTTTTTAATATAGTATGGGGAATGTGGAATAAAATGGAATATATAAATGGGATGAATAGATACTCCTCTAAGTTATCTGGCCTTCACAGTGGTTAGATTATACATAATGGTCTTCATGGTGATCATCCATGGTGTCTATGATGATTTATGGAAGTCACAAGATCGGTGGTGTTGTTCTAGCACGAGGCTTAGAATTATGGGTTTTAGTTGGGGAATCTTCATTATGTTGTAGTGTCAGCTGATGATGTCGAGTAGAAGATAGTGGTAGTGATGTGTTCTTGAGGTAGGAGAGCACATGAGAAATGTGAAATGACAACATTTCCATTATGATTAATAGTATCCATGATCTTGATCATACATTGGAAATGAAATGCGATGTCATGATTTTTTTATCAATCAACTTTTGATTTTTTTTGAAATAATATTTCTCAAGGTATGGTCTCTCGGTTAAAGAAGCACACACACATATGGTCCATGCCTTCTCATACGACCCAAGAGTGCCTTAACCCACCTATACACTATAGAACATCCCCACTACTTATGTCATGTTAGATTGAGTGGGATCTCCTGATAACTGTCTTGGTTGGTTGGCCCCTCATAGGTTGGATTGGTGGATGGATGACCACTGGTTGAGGGATAGTTGAGCATGACCAAAAATTCTTAGCTAGAAAATGCTAAATTTTTTTAGTAAATTATCACAATATATTCTTAATTAAATTAAAACATTAAAAACCTTATTTTAAATCATTTTAATTCATTAATTTCATTTTACCCATATTTTTAACAAATAATTAATTATTTGGGGAAATTGATTACTAATCATAAAACATATATTGGATTTCTTTTAAAATATGAATTCAACTATGAGGGCATAAATATTCCTCTAGGAAAAAAACATCCAAAGGGCATAAGTTCTTAAGTGCTGTGTTATTCACCAATGAATCCTAGTAGGGTTCTATTGGACTAACCTATCCTGGTTAACAATTTTCTATATGGGGACCAAGATCATATGAGATCATGGTCTATGGGGTTCCAATATATGGATATCAACTTTTATGATTTTTTGGTAACAACATAGATATCGAAGATATGAATATGGTTAATGTATAACATATGATTCAAGAAGGGACCGAGTTACCTAAAAGATACACCATTGTGTATGGAATAAATTTTTGTGGAGAAGAGTTAAGACATGAACTTATTAAGAACACATTCATCTCGGGGATGAATTTTTTGGAATGATGACCTCTTTTCAAGAAGTATAACATCATCTAACTAGGATATGGTTGTTTTAAAATTTATTGTTATGCGACTAGGATGTGGTTATTGTATAGTTTAATTCCATTTGACTAGGATGTGGAACCATGTATTTGAACAAAATGAAACTTGATCACACTAATCATTGGGAATTTCCCTATTCCCTAAGATCACATGAATCATGTTCTGCATGAGAAACAAGAGGAAACTAGGTAGTCAATTGAGCCGTGCGAGAGTGCCTGATAGTGAAATAGTGGGGGTAATCACATTTTGATGTAAATTGGAGCATGTACATGGATCTAAATCTCATGGTGGGGAATGGTTGGGAGAAACAAAAACTCATGGATATCCAAGTAATAAGAGATGAATGGATCACTATGTATCCTATGATAAAATTAATCAATCCACATGTAGTTATTCGAAAGAAATATGCCTAAATAGTTCTAGATGATATTCAAGGATGTGACATTTTTCTCTCTCCCCCCGTTTTCAATTGGGTATGGGCCCAAGATTTGATATATGGGAATCACTACATATCCTATGGTGACATGAATTGTCTCACATGATGTTCTTAGTAATGATTCCATTGCACAGGTCTAACCCACACTCAAGAGAAGGGTCTTTTAATTCACTATGACTATACCGGTATTGGAGACCTAGGTGTCACTCCATGTAATATTTTAATTAGATTCAATCCAAATGTAGTTCATATATGGATAATTCTATACACAGTTCTAACCTATACATAGGGAGAAGGGTTTTATTCCTTTTATAGTGTGAATGAACCTATGATTCGATACAAGGGAATCACTGCATAATCTATGAGAACATGAATCAAGACACACATAGTTCTTCAGAAAGTTCCATGCAAAGGTTTAGCCATTATGTAGGTAGGGGTTCATTTTAATATATTGTGTTTGGGTCTATAACTAAAGATTCATGAATGAATACATATCCTTTAGTAATAGGAATCAAGCCGCCCATAGTTCTCATATATTATCCATTATGTGGATATCACTCCTACATAGGGATAAGGGAACATTATTTTTCCTTTATTATAGATCTATCTCATGTATAATGAATCTTCAACAAATCAATGATCCGAATAGAGGAAGAAGAAAACCTATTTTGAATTAATTTTAAGTTATAGAATCAAATGAGATTACTTCTCTCTCAAGTATGGTTATTGGATAAAATAATGAATGATCTCATAAACCATTAAATTGTAATTTTTTATATAGATCCAACTCATGCGTTAAAGGGGGTTCTGTCCCACAAGGTAATCACATCTCATGTAGTTTAATGACTTGTGACTAGGACCTAGGATGTTGTGTAATTTAAATTATTGTGACCATGACTAGGTTCCATGTAGTTTAACATCATACATCAAGTATTTTTTCCATTTAGTTTAATATCTTGTTATAATTATATGGAATTTCATTTAGTTTAATGTATTATTGAATATAATTTGGTATGATAATGGTAGTTACACAAAGTTATTCTTAAGAAACCTTTCATTGGTGCGGGGTGTAATATGTTCCCCATACATTATAAAAAATTAGTATTCCCCATTGGAATATAACTTATGTATGATGTAAGGACCTTAACACATGGGTCAGAGCATTGGGGATATAGTTTCACAACATCAATTCCTTATATGGAAAAAATAGTAATATTTTATTCTATGTAGAAATTTATGTGGGTGATGGATAAATTTTTCATTAAACTGACTTGCATGACATCTCATTATGAATTATATGTAGTCTTATATCATTGTGTTCAAGTAGTAACCATGTCTCATAATTTTGTGGGACATTCTAGTTCTAGATTGGTGAAATTTATAGGTGCCTGCATGGACTCCATTTAAGGTTCATTTATAAGTGGGTTTTTACTAAATCATCCTATCATGAAGGGTAATGTTTTCTAACCGATATAGAATTTTTTCCATTTTACATTGATATGAAGGGCGGGTCCCATTCTGGAGGTAATATATTATGGGATCCATCCATTCATCCAGTGGTGGATGTGATCTCATCATGATCTGGGGTAGCAAGGATCTAGTTAATTTCCTCCATTTGATATACTATGGCTAGTATGACTACCGTTTAGTGTGTGATGTAGAAGTGTACCTAAACTTGACTGATATCGACAAGGACTATAGGTGAATTATCCATTGCAATAGAGAAAAAAATTATCAGATCAAGGGACATTATAAAAAATTGTCTTAAAGTTAATTCCTCCGTTAATATTATAATGTAATTGATGAGAGGATCTAACTATTTATTTATAATGTAATATTCAGCGTTGATGTGGATGATCCCTAAATTTGAGTTCCCCTTGAAATTTATGTGGGATATCTATAGATATAAGTCTATCTCTAATCTATTCATAAAATATTTATATTCTACCTCATATTTTTTCAGCTTTCATACACGGATGAGTAGGAAAAAACTAGTTTTTTTTGGGGAAACAAAGACAATAAAAAAATAAAAACAATTGAGACTATGGGTTTTCATCTCTTTCTAATAAATCATCGAGTGGAACCATTGAAGTATTTCTCCCATGTTTTGGGAGACTCATTTTAATATAAAACTTCCTCATCTTGAGGTTTGGTGTCTACTAGAATGTTTTTTGAGGTAGGCTGTTCCAAAATGGAATCTTCTAGGGGATACCCATTGACTATCTTCTGTGACAGGAATTGAATGTCATACTACTATAGAAAAACTACCATTTAGTCCAATCAACCTATTAACATATGAAATCCATGGATATAATTGAGAAGTTATATATGAGACACTAGGTGACCTCATGGTGGTTCATGTAATGCCTCAAATTGTTCTCTATGAAGACGAGTGCGAGGCAATTCTTATTAATATCATAATATTGAGTATTAGTATCTAGTATTGTTTAAATAATATATTAATGATTGTTTTCATTCTCTACATAATTTTTATATGTGAGTAGGGCACTGAGTGATCATTCCATGGATAAAATGTACATGATTTGTGGATTTAATTTTACAAGATATATCATGATTGAGGGATTAAACATGTACTTCTTAATATTACCAAAAGATTTATTTATGTCCTCATCATTCCTATAAGATAATCTATTTTTCATTGGATTAATGAAGGGAAGATATTTTCTATCTAAGTTAGATATAAAAAACCTGATATAAGAAAGGTTACCTTAGATCCCACTAAACTATTTAAGATTCTGTGGATGTGTCATTGAAAGGATTATAGTGTTATTTTATATATCAACCACAATTCCATGGAGGCACAACACAAAATTTAGGATTTGTTTTAATGTTACCCCAAAATCACACTTTAGAGGATTCATCTTCAAACTGTGCTATGAAAATTTGTCAATGTTTTTTTTAAGATCGGTTAGGTGATCACAACACTGTTGATATTTAACCAAAAAGAGATTGAATTAATACTATATGGTTCATCTCCAGAATTGTTTAATCATATGATGAAAGTCACGTTGATAGGTAGTGCAAGAATTATTTATGCCAAAGGGAATGAACTTGTAGAAAAACATGCCTAAAGAGATCTGAAAGTAGTTGATTCCTCATCTTAATGGGTTATATTTATGTGATTATACCATAAATATACATCTATAAAAGAAAGGTATTATAAGGAAGTACTTTATTGATTAAAAGATTTATGATTGGTACTAGTAAATCATCCTTCATGTGGTTTCAACTAAGGTCCATAAAATCTATTTATTAAATGATCTTAGCATTAAAAATATTAACGAGAATGATGTTGAAACAAATTTTGGGTATTCCTCATATAAAAGAAATATGGATTTGATAAAATTTTCAACATCGGACTCTACCTTGGTAGCATGAGGGGGTGTATTATTTTTTCTACGTACGATAATCCTTGGTTTTCATTTGGAAATCCTAGATGATGAGTATCCACATCAGGTGTCATCCGAGGCATATATGTAATTCAAAGAAAACACATATCAATGTTGTTGGATACCTCTTGTTTTAATGCTCACAAATCATAAAAATCATGAAAATCAACTAAATCATGTAAATCATGAGAATAATGAAAATCATGAAAATCATGAAAATCATGAAAATCATGAAAATCAAGTAAATCATGTAAACCATTTTTAAATATTATAAACCACAATTACAATTATTCTACTATGTTTTATTATGATTATGATTAACCATAATCCTTTCTGTGAGTATTACTTCTTAAGAAAAATGGATGATATTTGACTAAGTATGAGACACCATTTCTCCACCCAAACGGTCAAACAACTTGGTCTGGAAATCAGAAAAGTTTGTGACATTGTTTCCCTAACACCATAACCATGATACCGATCCCAAAATTCACAAAGGAATGAACACCATAATCATGCTAGCAGTTCCAAAAATTTCAAAGGAACATACACTGTAATCATTCAACCAGTTTCTAAAGTTTGACAAAGGAGAGGACACCATTTTTATAACACCATAAAAAGAAACAATTCAGAAAATTGAAAAAGGAAAATATACCATTTCGATGACACCGTAAAATGACACTGTAATAATACACCATAACAAGAGATAGTCCCGAGTCACCATTTCTGACTCACCATGACTCTGGCACTGCATATGTATGACCATAAACTATGACATCATTCCTCAACAATTTTTCCTATCCTTTTCAATTAAATTTAGTAGATGATGCTAATAGTCATATTTGATTCACTTAATGATACTGACATAATTAATGGTCTTTTTTAGACATGACACCTGATAGTACGAGGTATGAGGTGTTAAGATTGTACTTCTTGTCAGCTATAACACAATCACCAGAAGATTAAATACAAGGTGGCACACGAGTTGGAATGTGTGGAAGTTGCAATTAAAAGAGATGTTTGAGTGAACATACATGCTTACAAGAACATATTTAATAACACATGAAGAAATCTCATTTTATTCAAGATGTATTTTTTTGGATCAAAATGTCAAACATCCTTTCATAAATCACACAAATAATAAAATAAGAGAAACTCAATGAACTAGAAACTAGAACAGAGAACTCACGACACTATGTTTATGAGTATTCTTTCAGAAGAGGAAACAAAAATCAAATATACTACATCCTAGAAGTATAGATCTACATAGAAAAACACATAGATAATTTATAATTCATTATTATTATATTCTTCTCTATTGTGTATAGTTTTATTAATATTTCAAGTAGTGTGTGTGTCTATACAAAAAACACACACTGTCTCTTGCACTGAATTGGAGGATACAAGATATCCTCACAAAATTATCTTTTTACACCATTTTCACCCACGTATAACTATGGAAGAGGTCACGTGTGACCTTACTATTATATTTCCCTCGTAGAACTATGGTAGAGGTCAAGTGACCTGGACAATCTTGTGTACTATTGAGTAAACCCCAATATTGGGTGTGGATCAAAGATTTAGAAATGTTTTTGGATGGTAGGTAATCACCAAGTGGAGTGGATTAGGTCTCATCTTGTGACTGAAACACTTGTTTTAATCTGATGTGTTTTTTAATTTAGTTTTCAAAGTTTTAATTCATATTTCATAAAACTAAGTGTCACTTTGACAGTTAGTCTTGGATAGTATTTATAACTAATTTGAGTTAGTAAATTAGTTTCAATGGTTATATCAATATCTTATATTGTTATAACTAATAAATAATCAATCTTATTTGAAATTAATTAAACAATCAAACTATTATAAATTTTCTACTTTGATCAATTGTAATGTTTTTCTTTTAAATTGGGGGATCATCAAATATAGTTTTTAACATAAATTTTTATAGGAACTCAATTCACCCCCTCTTGAGTGTCCTACACCAACCAACATTTGGTATTATAGGTTGTTTTTAACATATATTTTCAAAGGTCTCAAATATTAGTTAAATCTTTCAGACTATGTTTTAGTATTGTTTTAAAGATCTCTAAATTGTTGATAGTTATAAATTTATTTCTCTTTAAAATTTAGACTTTATTATTTTTTATGGATAATAGATAAGAAGGTTCTACTACCAATAGACCTCCACACATTAATGGAGCAAATAATGCTTTGTGGAAAATTAAAATGAAAATGAACTTAGAAAGTATGGGCCTTGATATTTGGATAGTTATAAAAGATAAATATGAAATACTAGAAAATCCATGAACTAAATGGAGTAAAGCTACAAAAAATGATTACAATAGTAATTAAAAAGAAATAAATTTCTTATTTTGTGTAATTTAATATAATATCTACATGTAAATCTTAGTATGAAATTTGGGACACCTTAGCTATCACACATTAAGAACATACTAATGTTAAATAAACGAGACATAAATCCTATTATATTATATATGATAAATTCATGATGAAGCATGATAAAACCATTTCTAATATATATCTCAGGTCTAATGAAATTGTCGATACAATGAGCTCTCATAGAAAGCCAGTGGATGCCAATGAACAAATCATGAGGCTACTCAGATGTCTACTATAAAGTTAGGGAGGAACCTTAGTATCAATTATAGAATCCTATTACATCAGTAAGTTTCTAATCAAGGATATAATAGTTATATTGATGATATATAAGGAAGAGTTAAAGGTAAGAAATATGAAGAGGATTAATCCAAGATAATGTCATTGGATATCAAAACAACTACGTCCAGACCTAAAGAAAAAGAAAGGATGCATACTCATTCTGATAGTACAAGTAATGACGATTCACTATCAAATAGTGATGGAAAAATAACTCAATTATCCAAAAGGTGTAAGAAGTTTTATCAGAGGAAGAAATTCATTAGGAAGACCAATTATAAATGAAAGTATGATCAAGATAGAAATTTAAAGAAGGAGTAGAAAAGAAATGAGAACTCTAATGAAAACGTTTGTTCTGAATGTAAGAGAAATGGACATGTAAAGGCTGACTATACTAAGAAAAAGTATAGAAATATATATGAGGATAAAGATAGAAATTATGAATAGGAAATGAAAGAACCATGGAGTGATTATAAGGACATATCAAGTGAATCAAAATCATGACATGATGAAATGGATGTCAAATACAATATGTGTTTCATGAAAAAAAAATCATAGGGAACCCTTGAGTATCATGTACAAAATTATTATTATTCTAAAGTTGAAAGTGATTTTGAAAATATGACTAGTGAATAAATATTTGAATACTTCAAAATTATTGAAGATACATGAAATAAATTAAAAGAGAAATATAAATCCATAAAGAAACAATTTTCTCTCACTTATACTGTTAAATATGTGTTTATGATAGAAAAGGAAAATAATGATCAATTACTTAAGGAGAACAATGAACTTAAATTATCTAATGAGAAATAGAAAAAGGACATAGAAAAATTTATCAATGGAAGGAATAATCTAATACAAATGATTCGTAAGAAATTAGATACTAGGTATACTATTGGTATAGGATACCAACCTCTATAGAGGAACATAGCTAAAACACATTTTATAACAAAATCTAAAAAATATGTTTTCATATCCAGTACTAAAAAATATGATAGTTCTAGCTATGGGAATTCATTCAACGCTTCTAGTTTTTTAGGAGCAAATGAATTATATTTTCCAATGAATTAAAAACTATGTATATGAAACCCTTGAAGAATGTATGTGTTCCCAATTCTCTTATTAGTAATGTTACTGGACCCAAATAAATCTGGGTAACAAAATCATCTCTTGCTAAATTATTTTGTAAGAAATCTATTTAAAGAGCTCCTGTAGAATTATATGGTACTTGGAAAGAGGATTTTCAAGACATGTGATAGAAGATTACTCATTCTTAAATAATATGTTTTAGATTTATGGTAGACATGTCACTTTTAGTGACAATGCTAAAGGAAAAATAATTCTTTTTGTCTAAATTGGTAACTCTATCTTAGTTTTAATTGCTGAAGTACTTTTTGTTTTTGGATTAAAGAATAATATACTCAGTATTTAAAAATTATGTGATGATGGTTTTTATCCTACGTTTGAAAATGACGCATGCAATTTTTTCAACTCTAAAATGAATTATTATTTTTTTCTTTTAGAAACGAAAATGTTTATACTATTAACGTAGATTCTCTAGTTTCTTAATTTTTTCTTTCTTAAGTGGATTTCAAAAGGGGTATTGGATTTAGAATAGAAGACTAAGAAACTCTAAAATACACACTCTTATAAAGATTACTAGAAAAACCATGTCAATTATCTACTCAAACTTGAGTTTCGAAAAAGTTTGCAATCCTTGTCAAAAGGGTAAACAACACAAAATATCTTTCAAACCAGAGAAAGAAGTTTCAAATTCTCAACCACTTGAGTTGGTTCACATGGAATTGTTTGGACCATCAAGAGTTTCAAGTATAAAAGGTAAGCACTATGTCTATGTTCTTGTAGAAGACTATTGTAGATATACTTGGACCTTTTTCTTAGCTAACAAAAGTTAAGATTGTTCTCATTTTTTCAAGTATGCTAGAACAATAGAATACCTAAGTTGTCTTAAAATTAAAACCGTATGAAGTAACCATGTTAGTGAGTTTGAAAAACAATATTTAGAATCTTTTTTCTCATAAAATGGATATAGTCATAACTTTATTTCCCATAGGACACCTTAACAAAATGGAGATGTAGAAATAAGAAATAGAACCTTACAAGAAATAATAATAACTATGCTTAATGAATTCGACCTACCTATCTACTTTAGGGATGAAGATGTTAATAAATCTTGCTATATAAATAATAGAGTCTTAATCAAAACAATTCCTAATAAAACTCCCTATGAGTTTCAGAATAATAGAAAACCCAAAGTTAGTTACTTTAATGTTTCTGGTTTCATGTTTTATATTCTCAATAATATGGAAAGTCTTGAAACTTTTTCATCAAAAAGTGATGAGGTAATATTTATAGATTATTAAATCTCTTGTAAATCCCATAGAGTCTTCTAAAAAATAAAAAAATGTGTTAAAGAATCTGTACATGTCAAATATGATGAAAAAGATCCACATAAACCAAATAACTCCCTCGAAAACCTTGTGGATTGTGAGTTAAATCTAGAAAAAAATGAAAAATCTTTTGACCCTACTATCAGGAAATATAAATAATAATCATGTTCTAGAAATTATCCAACTTCTAGTAATTATGAACCCAAACCTGTTGAAGAACCTGAAATATATAGATTTTATTTTTCTAGATCTGTTAGATCCATCAAGAACCATCCTTTAGATTCTATAGTTGGATACTTAGATAAAGGAACTCTGACTAGAGCTTATATAAGAAATCAGGTTGAACAACAAGATTTATTATCATATCTAGAGCCTAAGAACATCAATGAGGTAACCAATGATGAATTTTGGGTGATTTATATTCAAGAAGAGTTAAATTATTTTGAAGGAAATATTGTTTAGAAACTAGTTGATAGACCTAAAGACACCTTTACTATTGGCACTAAATAAGTGTTTAGTAATAAAGTAGATGAAGATGGTAATATTTTAAGAAATAAAGATAGATAAGTTGAACAAGGTTATAGTCAAGAAGAAGGGATTGACTATGAGGAAACTTTTACACCAGTTTCTAGAATTAAATCCATTAGAATATTGATTGCATATGCAGCACAGTTAAATTTCAAACTTTAAAAAAATGGATGTTACGAGTGCATTCCTAAAAGGGTATATAGTTAAGGACTTATTTGTTGAATAAACCACTAGTTTTACAAACCCTCATTTTCAAAATCATGTTTTTAAATTAAAGAAATATTTATATGGTTTAAAACAAGCTCCAAGAGCTTGGTATGATATACTATGTAGTTTTCTTATTTCCAATGGTTTTAAAAAGGTAATGATGATCCTACTATCTTTATAAAAAGAATTTCAAAAGATGTTTTAGTTGTTCAAATATATGTTGATGATATTATTTTTGGGTCTTCTAAATATTATTTATGTGTTGATTTTAAAAGATGATGAAAAATTAATTTGAAATGAGTTTCATGGGTGAAATAAAATTCATTCTTGGATTTAAAATCTTTCAAAATAAGGATGGTATTATTTTCAATAAAAATAAATATACTAAATATATTATGAAACATTTTGTTTTGGATAGTACTAAAAGTAGTGACACTTTTATGAGTACCACCTGTAAATTTGATCTTGATAAAAAAGGTAAATCTGTTGATCAAACCACTTATAGAGGAATGATTGGTAGTTTACTCTACTTAACTACTAGCAGGCCTAATATTAAGTTTAGTGTGTGTATGTGTGCTCATTTTCAAGAAAATAATAAAGAGTTACATTATCTAGTTGTTAAAATAATTTTCAAATTACTCAAACATACTTCCAACTTAGGACTATTTTATCATAGAGGACAACCATTTGACTTAGGGAGCTATTCCGATACTGATTTTAATGGTTGTAAGTTAGATAAAAAAGAACCTCTGGAACATGTCACTTTTTGGAATAGTCACTTCTATCATGGTGTAGTAAAAACAAAACTTTTATCACATTATCTACTGCTGAAGATGAATACATAGATACTGGTAGTTTTTATGATTAGAGTTTGATGATGAAACACACTTTTTTAGATTATGGATATAAATTTAGACATTTCCCTATAAATTGTAATAAAAGAAGTGTTGTTAAATTCCATAAGAATTGTGTTTCTAATTTCAGAACAAAACATATTCATGTAATAAATAACATATTGAGAGATCCTTATCAAAAGGGAGATATTACATTAGAATTCATTGGAACAGAACATTAGCTTGCTGACATTTTCACTAAGCCTTTAATTTCTGAAAGGACGAGTTACATCATACACAAATTAGGAATGATCATACTTGAGTGACCAGTTTGCTGTCTCATGGTTGTTGTCTCATTTTTAGTGTCTCACAGTTACTATCTCACCCTTACTATCTCTTATATTCTATCTCTCATATTATTGTCTCATGATTTCTATCTAATGTTTGTTGTCTCAATAGTTACAGTCGCACCATTTAGAGTCACATCTCAATGTTGACACCATGACTTCATGTTCCAGTCTCACCATTATGACTCACATTTTTTTGAAATATTTTTTCTTCATATTTTTTTGAAATATTTTTTTTTCGTATCCCTATATTGATTATTTTATTTCTTTTATTCATTTTTTTTGTGTTTTGCGACTTTTGAACTCCCTAAATTATAAAAACCCATATTTTAACTTCTCTCTTAACTCATAATATCTAATCCTGAAGCCAATATTTTTTCTATCAAACTATTATTATTCCTTAAAACCACGTTTAATTCCTATGATAAATAATCCATCTTCATCGTCTCCTAGAAAGCATCGATCTACAAAGAAACAGAAAATGGCTTCGATTATAATGCCTGAGAAACCGCTAAACCTAGGTCTTAAAGATCGTACAGTCACGCTATAGAATGAAATATGTACAAAGTGGCTCCTCTCAAGTAAGACACTTGTTCTGAAAGTATTGGAATAATAGGGTTGGTTAGAGTGGTTTAAAAAAGAGAAAAGTCTTATCTATCCAAATTTTGTTTTTGAATTTTATATGTATGTTTAGTTCACTATCAACTATGAAGGTGATTTTGTGGTTAGAAGCTATGTGAATGGAAAGAGATGTACCTCTTCTTTGAGATTGTGGGTTTCTGGCTTTGGAATAACACATGAAGGAATTTTTGAGGACCGTCAACGAGATCCTCCACCTCCAAGTGACATATGTAATTTAGAAGAGGCCTTGGGGTAGTTTTCAAGAAACAGAAATAAAAGAAGGCATATTGCTGCTAAACTGGATGGAGAGACTAGGTTTTTGTTTAAGTTTATTGAACATCTAATATGTCCATTGAAAGAACAGTTTGCCATTCTCATGTATCAGGATGTGTTTTTTTGATACATCTTCTGAAGAATCATCACAAGATCAATTTTTTAAGTACATAATCCTTCATATATGCGACATGATTAAGAAAACATCAAACACAAATTCCCTTTTTCTATTAAAGGTTTATCTCTACTATTCTACTATCAAAAGGTGTGGTTGGTAAGAATGAATAAGTGGATAAAGATTATGATTATTGTATATATATGGATACATGAAGATGAATGAAGACCAGCTAGAATCCATGGAATATATTATGGGTTGAATATAATGAAAGACTATATAAATATTTTAATCATATTGAGAACCCTTCAAGACCTAAGAATGTCACTGACCCAAGTATAGAGTTATATGTGCTTGTGAAACACTTAGATGAAGGAATAGATGTTGATAGAAATTAAAGAGAAAAATATTATAATGAAGGTGAATCAATTATGGAAGAATATCATGAACCTTTTCAAACAATTCCCCTCAGATAATATCATCTATCTAAAGGTGATGATTATTCTTGTAAAGATGTTGAAGTTGTTGATAAAGGTAATATTGTGGAAGGAGAAGAAGAAAATGATGATGTATAAGAGCATGCTTCTACTAAGGAAGAGTCAGGGGAAGAATATGTAAAAACATAAGTGATTTTATCTGATAAATAAAAAAGTGAGCAAGATTATTAATTAGATAGATATGTGGCTGAATATGATAGAGTAGAGGGTGTAGAAACTTGTCAAGAGATAGAATTTATTAATCCTAAAAGATATGTATCTGTTAAAAGGGAACAAACCCCCATCATAGAAAGTATTCAAGTTCCAAATCCTACCGACTCAAGTTCTATGGACAACTTCTACAAGTTTCCAAGGTATTTTGATGTTGATGAGTCTCACGTAATCTTAGTTCAGGGATTGAATCTTTCAACTATACCAGAAAAGCGTAACCAGAGGAAAAACCGCTGACCATTTATTAGAATAAAAGAAAAGATCAGGAAATAAGAATCACAAACCCAAAACAACCATTACATATCCTCAAAATCAAACCCATCACCACCTCTATGATAAAAGGATTCTTCCACAGTCACCAATTCCCACTACGAACATTCATAATGCTCCAAAACATTAGAGTACTTCTTTCTAAGATTCAACCGCTCTAGTGAGAGAAACTTAGTAAAAGATTTCATATTCTAGACAGTAGATCTGGTAGACATTGGATTTAGAAAATGGGAGTAGTCCTTCATCATCTTTCCTCGCAGAAAAGAAATCATAATTTCTGGGGTCATCGATAGCATGTTGTTCCCCCCTTGGACAATGCCACTATATGATGGCCTGACCTTGTCACCATCATTTTCTTTATCACTATCAGCAATATCCCCCCATTTTCCATGGATCTGCATCTCTTGATACCTCACTAACTGGTCCCGCTAAAACTGACGATTCGTGTCAATCATAGCCAAACAATGGGGGTGCTCCACCACTTCCTGATCATCATTTATCCCATCATTACGTGGTGAAACATCCTCCTTTGACTCATTATGCATGTTGTCACCACCATGTAATGGAGACTTATCATCCACAGTCGCATTTACAAACCCTTGAAATCGATTCCCCGTGGGTATTGTAATCATTACACCAATATCATAATTACCCTGACTATAGCAGTTTCCCGCAAAGGCCTATGGAACTAACACGATTCTATTAGCATTACATCTAATAGAATCCAGCTCCTTCACTGCAGGAGACCTCTTGTGGTCCTTATCTATATCCAAAGAAAACCCCTGCCTTCCCTTACTCACTACACCACTGCTGATCCCCCTCCTTTGATTATCCACACCAGCATCAGTCTGGCTGATGCCAACAGAAGTAAGAACATCTTTCTCTTGCAGAGCAGAGGACTCTGGATCCTGCTGAAAGTCTACAATCATCATTTCACCTGAAGGGCTTGCCACACCACCACCAACAACACCCATGGGAACAATTTACTTTAGATTATTCCCCCAATTCAGATCCCGACTATGCTGATTTAACACAACAGGCACCAATGGATTTGAAGGAACTCTTGTTGATGTGTCAAATTTAATTATATCCCGAGGCCCCAAACTGGTTGTTGTGCCAGTATAATCCACAACAGACCTCCTTTTCTATGTCCTCATACTCGGTCCTGGTGGCCTCCTGCTCTTGATTCCAGTATGACATCTCAAACATTAGTGCCCTAATCTCTTGCAGTTTGAGTAGTAATCAATCCAGGATTCGTAAGTAACATCTTGCTTCCATCTGAATTCCTCTCCTACTGAGATCCAAATCCATTCCACCGGAGGTCTAGAAATGTCCACCTCAACACAGAACCGAGGATTGATCGGGTGGCTCAAAGTAGACATACACACATCAGAACATAATAAACTACTTACCATTTTTCCAGACATACGGATAATTGCTGGATTTTGAAAGGGTAAGGGAAGGTGGGGGAGACTTACCCAAATCCGAATGGAAGTTGGATCTCGGTTCATACATAAGCCAATCGTTCACCGAAAGAAAAAAAATTTCAACCATTGCATCGTCGAGGAGGGCTGGACCATGCACGAACCAGATCTTCTTCGGATGAAAATCGAATCATGAAATGACGATTATCAAGAAGACCAACCACCGCGCGGTGTCATAGGTCCCATTTACCAAAGAGAAACCGATTAAAGTCATCCACTAATGGCCTTTGGGAGTTGAATCATGCCACCAAGGTCAGTTATAGGTGCCTTGTCGCTTCATAGAACTCCGACATCGAGATCAGAAGATGAGGATTTCCATGATGAAGATCAGGTACCTTCAGATTTTGCGCAATTGTCAGAAACTCCAGAAGATAATTAGGGTTAGTAAAAGGTACAAAGGGGTCCGGGGCTTCAGAGGTGGTAAAACCAAATCATCCTCCCCCCTCCTGCCTCTATAATGGGGGGAAAATCGTCATTCAACATACTCTAGGGTTCCACTAATGGAAGCTCCGAGCAGAACCTGTTTCAGTTCTTGCTCTTAAACCTGTTCAAACAGATCCTAGTAATGTATTTCATGATGATTTGAAAGAGTTTGAAGACAATATGTTTTCTGGTTTTAAGAATCTCATGACGTCTCAACATGCTCCTGTAACCAATATTAGAGAAAGAGATGCTGTATTTATTCTGGATAAAATTATATATTAGATCCAACCCAAGATGCTTCATGAAATTCAGGAAGTCGGATTGAAAACATGTAGTTGAGTGATGAGGTGAAATATTTAAAATGTATGGTTGTGGAAGTGAATAAAGAGTTGTACGTTGCTCAATCCCATATTTATCATCTTAGTGAGGATGATGCTAATAAGATACTACAGAAGTTTGTATCTCTAATTCAACCCAACTTGATTACTGTGTATGAAAAGGTGGTTGAGAACAACACCAAAATAGAAAATGAGATGCGTGGGATCTTATATGGAATAAATAATCTAACAAATAAAATAATGGATGTTTATATAATGTTCTAAATCAGCTTAAAGATCTCACATAAACTATTTCTTCTCCATCTACTTCTGCTCAGCCATCTTAGCCATTGGATAGTGAAATGATCAGATCTATATTTAGAGAAGAAAATAAGTCTATATTTATTGGTACTAATCAAGAGAGTCTCTCTAAAATCATTAAGAATAGTTAACATGTGCTTAAATTGTTAGGAATTCACTAAAAAATGTCTAATGATTCTCAATAAGAAATCTCTACGAAAGTGTATTACTACTTCAAGTAGATCTATTCCTTGTATGAGTTGAAAAAACATTTCAAGCATCTTGTAGAGAATTTAAATATGCCTCCTATAAATAAATCATTCAAAGATAAAATTCAGAATCTAAATGACTTCACAGCTACTCTGTATAAATTCATGTAAAATAAATATGAATTCGAAAAGTGCATGGAGTATGGTGGTAAAATCATTAAGAAGTTCACAATATTATTGAAGCCTTATCTTTATGTTCAGAGCACAACCATCATAACCCCTACAAAGGATCCTTTGAGGACTCATCTACCTCTTTCGACCTATCCTTATACCTTTACTTCACTTTCCAATGATACAATGTCAGTTTATCAGGCTTTGAGCCAGATCAGACCTATTATTGTTTAACAACCTTTGCCTAGGTCTTCCACAAGAACAATAATTTCCCCTTCTATCATTAAAAGAGTTCCATTAACTTTCCTTACTCCTACTTCTACCACCTTCACTTCTACACATCTTGCTTCTAATCTTGTTGTATTTGACAAGGATAAAGTAAAGGCTGTATAATCTCATGGGAAGTGAATAATAATTTTTGATAAGAATGTGATGTATTCACTTTTTGTGGTTGTAACTATAGTATATCATTTTATTCAATGAAAAGTTTTATTGAGCTTTTATTCACTTGTTGGATTCATTTAATGGTTGATTTCTTACTCTATTTTGGATAATCCAAAAAGGAGGAGAAATAAGAACTATCATTTTTGAATTTATGGGAAAAACCTTTATGGGAGAAGAACTACATTTATTATTTTTGTTACACAAATGCTCTAATTCCTTGATATGGTAAGAAATCTTTTTACTATTTTCTAAAATGTATGGCTCATAAATTCCTTGATTTGTGATCATCAAAAGGGGGATATTGTTGGAACCCTCTTATTTTGATGCTCACAAATCATAAAAATCTTGAAAATCATGTAAATCATGTAATTCATAAAAGTAATACAAATAATGTATATCATGTAAATAATTCAATCATTTAAATCATGTAAATCATGTTTAAATCTTGTAAATAATGATTATACTGGTTCTAATATGTTTTATTATGATTATGATTAACATTAATTTATTCTGGGAGTATTACTTCTTAAGACGGATAACAGATATTTGAAAAAGTATGAGACACCATTTATTTGCCAAAATGATCTCACCGTTTAGTCTAAAAATTAGTAAAGTCCATGACACCATTTCCCAGACACTGTAACAGTGCTACCAATTCTAGTATTCACAAAGGACCAGACACCTTAACTATGCTACCCGTTTGGGAAATTGAAAAGTACCAGACACCGAAACTGTGCTACTGGTTTCATAAGATTGAAAAAGGAAAAGAAATCATTTCTATGAGACTATAACAAGACACCGTAACAAGAAATAGTCCCAAATGACCACTACAAACTCACCGTGATTATGAAACCACTTCCACATCACCATCAATCATGATACTATTCCTTACTTAATAGTTTTTCTGTCTTTTTCAATTAAATTTAAAATATGATTCTAACGGTCATATTTGAGTCATTTAATGACACTTACACAATTAATGATCTTTTTTAGACATGAAACCTAATATTACTAGGTACGATGTGTGGAGATCATGCTCCTTTTTCATCCATAACACAAAGAGACGAATATTAAATAGACGGTGGAACATGAGCTAGAATGTGTGGCAGTGGTGACTGAAAGAGACATTAGAGTTAACATACATACATGCAAGAACCAACAGAAGTACACACGAAAAACCCTCATGTTCTTCTAGATATATTTCTACGGATAAAAACATCAAACATTATTGCAAAAATAACAAAAAGAAGATAAGAAGAGAAACTCACTGAATTGAAAACTAGAACACAAAACTCACAACAATCTATTTCAAATTCTTCTTTCTAAAGAGGACCCGAACATCAAATCTGCTACATTATAGAAGTCCAAAACTTCATAGAATAACACTCAGATCATTTCTAATCCCTCTTAATTATATCTTGCTCTGTTGTATACTATTTTATTAATCTTTCGATTAGTGTGTGTGTCTGTACTGAAAACAAACACTGTATCCTACACTGAACTAGAGGTTACAAGATATCCTCACAAAAATATCTTCTTACAACATTTTTCACCCATGTATAATTGTGGAAGATGTCCTGTGTGACATGGCTATTATATTTACCATGTAGAACTGTGGTAGAGGTCAAGTGACCTGGACAGTCTTGTATACTATTGCGTTAACCCTGATCTAGGGTGTGGAAAAAAGCTTTATATATTTTTCATGGTGGTAGGTGATCACAAAGTGGAGTGAATTAGGTCTTGTCTTGACACTGAATCACTTATTTTAATCCGCTATATTTTTTAATTAATGTTTTTCTCTATTTTAACTCATATTTCAGAAAACTAAGTTTCACTTTGATAATTAGTCTTGGAAAGCATTTATAACTTCATTGAGTTAATAAATTAGTTTCAAAAGTTATATCAATATTTCATATTTTTATAACTTATAAATAATCAGTATTCTGAGAAATTAATTAAATAGTAAAAAAATTATTAATTTACTACTTTTATTAATGGTCTTATTTTACTTTAATATTTGGGGATCATCAAATAATGTTATTAGTAGAATTGTTTATAGGATCTCAATTCACCCCCCCTCTTGAGTGTCCTATACCGACGAAACAATGTTACTTTGGAGGTGAAATAGTCATATTCTTCTCTTCATGGGGTATGGGAGAACAAATCAATATGGGTCATGGGTCTAATTATTCCACCAGATTCACCTACTTAAGCTCATATGTGGTGGTGTAGAAGCCTTCCTCAAATATAGGAGTCGTGTGTCTAAGTTCATCCTCTTCCACTTCCATCTCTGCATTAGTGAGAGAATCCTTAGAAATGGTATACAATTTAGAGGAATATATATTCCTATTAATGTATGAGATACCATAAGGAGATTCATTGATATCTTTAATTTCTAGGTTCGTTGTGTGAGGAATATTGGGATTCCTATCTTACATTATGCTACTTCTTGGGGAAAGAAAAATATAAATCATGAGTTATAGGGGATTTCTTAAGGGAATTTCTAATTTATTCTAATAGTGAAAGAGAATTTTCAGATCCCAATTTGGTATTATCCTATTAATATTTTGATGAAAATATTATAGATGGTTTGACTATTATCATATATACATTTTATAGAGAAATTTTTGGTTTATAAAAAATCAATAGGGTTGAGTTATCTACATTTATTAGGTTTATGGGAAGTGCGTAATCAGTAATAATCATGGCACATGGATTTACAAGGGTAGTTCCCAAGCCATTATAAGGAGAGAACATAATGTTTCCATCTATTATTGGTTTTTTTCCATGATGTATTGGATGACCATGAACTTATATTTAGATGTGAGGTCCCAAAGTTGATTCTTGAGAATGATCATTCTAAACGGCCTCACATTTCTTTTGTCTTACCTTTGAATGGTCGAATTTGTTGGAGAAAAACAACTCTCATTGTATCCAAAATATCAAATATTCTGGATTTGGATTTGGTTAATCCTAAAACTATTATTAACTACATCCCATCAGATTTTGAAATTATCCAGAATTCTTGAATCGTACAATGGTATGATATATCCATGGATAGATTCTTTAGGATATTTCTCTATGAATGAGATTGTGGTATGGAACTATTCTTGAGTATTTTTCACCACTAATATATATCTATGAAAACATCCATCAGAAAATATTGGTGACTCTCTAGGCCTTGATAAACATAGCTTTTTGAATGATGGAGATCAACCAAGATTGTGAGTTGAGCCAAGGAAACTAGAAACTATTTTAGAATGTTATATTTCTATGACCGATGTATGTTCTTCTAAGTGAAAGGTTTCTATTTAGCATATTTCTTAGGATAATATTTTTCAAAGGTATAAAATCCTTGTTCATGGAAAGAGATTGAGGGACAATCTATTACAAGTAACATTGTTTTCATTGGACTACCCCTTCATTTGGGATGATCAGATAGTTGTACCAAAACCACTAGTTGTTAAAAATGTAAGATTTGAGTTCCCACTAAATAGATATGTGGAATCTCCATGATCCCATTGGGATTGATAGAGTTCTCAACCCTCGGCCTCATACTTATATATAGATTCTTCCAGGATATGACTAGAATATTGGGTTTGACCATGACCAGGCCATCCCCTATACCCCTGATATCTTTGTCCATAACCATACTATCCCCAGCCAGACATGGAGAAATCATATTCATTATAATAATTATCATTAGATAAAGTATCTATTATGTGAATGAAATTAACATAACTAAAAATGATCACTTCATCTGATGAGAATTCCATTTGATGGGGTGGTTCTTATTATCTATTTGTAAAAGATAAAATGTATGTAAGAGTAAAAATTTGTGTGAGAGAGGGAAATGAATCATTTTATTTTGAAATATCATATATTTTACGATTAAGTCTAACTACAAGAGGAGAACTTAATTGAGACTCCTCTGATATTGGGATTGGGACCTGTTTATGATGTTGTATATTGAGGGTGGTGTGATTTTGGTCAACTATCTTTTGAGTCATCCAAATATTGAAATTATGTTCACACCAAGTTAAAACTTACTTATAGTCATCATATTTTTATGGTGGGGTTTTGGGAACAAAGTTTACTTATATTGAGGATTTTTCTAGCATCGCTTATCCAAAACCAACCATATGATAGAGGATATAATTGAAGACATATCTATTATTGATAGAGTGACCTAATATCTTATGAAAATAGATATCGAAAAGGTGGTTATTAAGGTTGAAGTCATTGTATTTCATAAGCTTCTAGATTTTGGAGACATTATTTAGCATTTATATTGTGAAATAACACAAAACCAATTCACTTCATTAAGAATATACTTTTTTTCTATGTTGCACAAATCATGGTATATTATAGTCTCTATTTAACTCTATTCCTAGAATGTTTTTTTCATTATTTCCACTTGATGTTTTGTGTCCTGATGTTTTGTAGCCTAATTGGTTTCTCTAATGGGAACGGTTTCTAGTTTTATAGTAAAAATATCAAACTTTACTTTGTGAAGAGTTTTTTCATTTTTTTTGTGCATGGGATGAAATTTGGCCATAGTTCACCGAATTGAAACCTCTATGTTCTGTGTTATTTATGAAAAATCAGAAAATCCACCTGGGTATGTCATCGAGTTCAATAATGTTTTTATCTTATCATAGATGTTCTGAAAACATATTTCCACTAATTTCTCTTATATGTTTATAATACTGGGGGAGTACACGAGACCCATCCATCTTGATATAAAGTTAGAGACCCTGTAATTTTCACAATTCTTGCAATTGTTTAGGTATATAATTTTTATTTTACATTTAACAGAGCTAAATTGATAATGGATTTGAAAAAAATATCTTCCCAGTATGATAAAAATCTTTCTGGAAGAATGTCGTGCCAAATAATGGCTGAACCAACTAGAGAATGTACAAAGCGTCATAGTTCTTTTCCTTAGGTTTGTCTCAAGGGCCCATCATAGGGCCACATGAGAAAACAAAGTCTATATGATTCTACTCTAGGTCTCTAGTTCTATCAAAGAATATGAATTTAGGTTAATAAATTTGGGAGGAGGTAATGTGTGATCGACCTATTTGGGATATTGCATCATTTTAGGATTCAAGGGGGCCCACCTCCTATCCATGGACCCCATTCTTCAAACTAGAGTCTTGATGGTGTTGAGTATTTCTAGTGGTACTTCTATTTGGACCACCTCTTGTGCACATGAAGTGTGAATGACACAAAGAGGTTGTCTTTATTTTGTGTCATTTTGATTTTCAATCCCTAAATGGGAAAGATGAATACCCTAATAAGGAGGAGGTTGTTGCTGTAAATGAGTAATGTCACGATCATCTTCAACTTCCATGTTTATGTAAACTGGGTTCCCCAAAATAAATCCATCATAATTCTCATGTTCCACCCTTTCAAGAAGATTATCTCTCTCCATATGGGTGGGAAGATGGATACACATTTTTACTTAAAGGTGATACCCAGTGGGAATATTTCGCTTGAGTAATTCCTTATTGTTTTTATAATGTTGTGCATATCATTCATTTAATGTTCAAGATGTTTATCTAATAAGGGGACTTTAACCCTTCCAGATGGTTTTGGGATATATAATTTTACTTCCCCTTGTCCATGAAATAATTATGCTAAGAAGGTGGCAGCAAATCATTCATAAGTGCCTATGTTTTGGTTCCTACTATGATTCCCCATACATGAAGCCCAAGTTTGTGCATCAATATCCCTCACATCCCAATGTAAAATTTTCAAATTTCACCCCTCTTGGTTAGTTTCTTGATTTTTATTACTTTATATATTGATGGTGATGATGTTTTTTGAGGTATAATGGGTGATAGTAATCACCACTTTGTTGACCAAACATTATGGAAGATTTATACCAACCATTTATCTGTTGAGAGTTTCACAGGGGTCCTACTTTTGGAACTTTTTATTGTTGGTCCATATTGTAATATGAACCATTTAGGCTTAGATTGTCTTTTCTAGATGTCCCCCCTATGTTGGATTGAGAATAGTTATTTTTAGGGTGTTTCTGATTGTGTTTGTCGTGAAATCCACAAATGAAGTCATTATGTCTTGTGGTGGGAGGAATGTCTGGGATGTTAGCTATTAGTTTGATATCATAGCCTAGAGAAGGTTTTTTTCAATTTAGGAGATTATAAATATTCCCATATACCAATGTGCTAGAGTTGTCTAGGGTATAACTCCATTTTCTTTGGGACCCCCTTAGGGTTTGATGATCCTGGGGGGGGGGTAGGCGATGGTAAAAAATCCCTAGCCATGTGGGTTGTGTTAACTCTTAGATGACAGCAATATCAAATACCATTTTGATCTATATGATTTGGGGAAATTTTAGTCATTCATGGACTGGGTGTAGTGTCTAGTTTTAATGAGTTTCCCTTGTTATGGGAAGCTATTGGGTAGTCCACAACTTATGCTTTTTTTATTTGAAATGTGATCCTATTTTGTGGAGGATCCCAACCTAAGAGTATATTGGTGTCCCTCACTCTCTATACATAGATTCTATATGTTCTAAAAGAGGAGGGTCATTATTGTATTAACCAATTTTACCCTTCATTATTTGGTCCCATGATCTATCTCATGTTTATGAAATTGAAAGATACAATATCCATTTAGATTTTTTATTTCGGGGATGGAGTGATGTGAAACACCCAAAAATCAGCCCATCCTCGAATACATATGTCTAATTGGGATTCAATGATTAATTTTCAGAGATATTCCATTTTATGGAGGCAAGGATGAATTAGGTTATATTTGTTCATTTTTGATCTTGGGGATTGGTCTATAGAGAAATCGGCTAGGTCTATATGAAAATAGAGCCTATTAATGGCCTGGAAGTGACCCTAATATTCAGGAAAAAAATATGTCTGGCCATTAACTGAGGAATGGTTAGTGTCACGTTTTGTTTAAAGTAAAACACACACACACAGACACTCATATTTCATTTCTTCTACTACTTTTTAGTATGATGTATTGATGTGAAAAAACATAGTTTAGAGATAGTTTCTTTCCAACTCCCTTTATATATACATTTAATCCCATTCTTCATTAAGGTATTATTCCTCCACCTAGTCATACCACATAGGTTTCTTCTTTGGGTTTCCTATTGATCATGGTGAGGTGTTTCTAGTAGTTTATTGGGAAAGATATACAGTTAACCCTAGTGTTTTGAGAAGCTAATTAAATGAGGGGGTCTTTAAAAGTATAGAATATACTTTTTAGGTAATGATTTTACTAGGGGGAGGCTTTCTATGACCTATGTTAGTGGTATGGGGAGATGTTGGGTAGTCAACAACTTATTCTTCAGTATTTGAAATGTCTTCCGATTTTATCGAGGGTACCAACTTAAGAGCCATTTTATGGCCCTCTTTCTTGATCCACAGATTCACTATGTTCTCAAAGAGGAGGTTCATTTATGGATTGACCAATTAGACCACACATTATTTGGTCCCATGATCTATCTTGTGGTTATGACATTGCAAGATACTGTATCTATGTCTATTTTATATTTTCGGGATCAGGTGATGTGAAACACACCAAACATGTCCCATATTGGGATACATCTTTCTAATGGTAATTTAATAATTATTTGTTAGATATATTCCATTTTATGTAAGAAATAATATTGTAGGTTATCATTGTGCCTTTCTGATATTGGGTCTTTGTCTATAGAGAAAGAGGCTAGGTCTATCTAATAATAGAGCATGTTTATGGCCTGGAAGTGACACTCATATCCATGGAAAGACATGTGTTTAGACATTATCCAATGAAATTTTAGTGACATATTTTGGTAAAAGTAACACACACTCCCATCTTTCAAATCCTCTAGTAATTTCAATTATAATGTTTCAATGGGAGAAAAAATAGTTTAGAGGATATTTCAAGACAAATTCCTCAATATATCAATGCAAAACCCTTCTTAATTAGGGTATTATTCAACCACATAGTCATACCACATTGGTTTTTCTTTGGGTCACCCATTGATCATGGTGAGGTGTTGTGGGTAGTTGATGGGGAACTATATATAGTTAACCATAGTGTTTTGCGTAGCTCCTTAAACAAAGGGGTCTTGAAAAGGGAATATTGTACTTTTTATGTAAATATATTACTATAGGGATGTTTCCCATGACCTATGTCAGTGGTATGGGGAGTTTTTTGGTATCCCACAACTCATTATTCTGTATTTGAAACGCGTTCCTATTTTCTGAGGGGCCCGACTTAAGAGCCTTTTGGTGGGCCACTCTCTCCATCCATTGATTCTCTATGTTATCAAAGAGGAGGGTCATTGTTTGATTAACTAATTATACTACACATTATTTAGTCCCATGATATCTCCCATGTCCATGAAATTACGTGATACTGTATCCATGTAAATTTTCTATTTTAGGGTTGGAATGATGTAAAACACCCCAAACTCTCCCCATACTAGAATAAATATATCTAATATGGGATTTGATGATTAATTGTCATAGATCTTGCATTTTATGGAGGGGTACATGCTATAGGATATTGCTATTCCTTTAAGATCTTAGGTCATGGTTTATGGAGAAAGTGTCTAGGTCTATCTGACAATAGAGCATGCTTATAGCCTGGAAGTGACCCTCAAATCCATGAAAATTCATGTCCAATCCATTCACCGATGAAATGTAAGTGACATGTTTTGGTGAAAGTAACACCCAAACACACACTAATATTTCAGATCCTCATGTACTTTTGATTATGATGTTTCGATAGGCCAAAACATTGTTTAGAGGTTGTTTCCATCCAAATCTATCCATAAATCAATGTCGACCCCTTCTTTATCAGGGTATTATTCCTGCACCTAGTCATACCACATAGGTTTCTTCATTGGGTCACATGTTGATAGTGGTGTAATGTTGCTGGTAGTTGATGTGGAATAATATATAGTGAACCCTGATGTTTTGAGGATATCATTAATTAAAGGGGTCATTAAAATGGGATATTATACTTTTTATGTAAAGATATTACTATGGGGAGTTTTTCTATGAACGATGTCAGTGGTAAATCCATTGTAATCCATCTCTATAGTACCATGAATATAAATATTGAGGTAATTATAACCTTCTAATTTAGATGAATAGTTTTTTTGAAACTCATGATGTTTTATATATGTGTCATACAACCTAGGAGATAATAGAATTGAAGATATTGGGAATGTGATCTTTATTCTACGTAATGGCCATAATATGACGACCTAACAATTGGAGTTGAGAAGGAGCACGGGCCTCCTATATGACGATCACCATAATATGATGATTAGAATCTATTTCTATGGGGATATGATCCAACTAATAAGAATATGATTGAATATAGTGTTGATATTTTGTATCATTATCAGGGATATGAGGCTGTCTTTGGGTGTTTAAAAAAATATCAAAGGCAATACTTGTTGATTCAACATTATGAGCCTATTTAAGGTATTCATTTCCTATAATAATATGCTAACGGACCTATAGAATTAAATAAGGGACATGAGACAACTCTTGTATATCCTATAAAGTATTATATTGTAGTCATTCATTAGAAAAAGTAAAAATGAAATCCTAGGTCATGTATGATTCTATAATATTCTGAGTGGCTCCATCGGTATGGATATGTTCTTGACCTAACACAATTTCCATATTATGTTGACATACATAAATGGGAGCATGGATATGGTCCAAATCATGTTTACCATTTGGGATATTCCACTATACATGTTCAATTTAAATTTTCACATGTCCTGAGGTGATTTCCAAACTAGGTTGATGATCCCCAGTAGAAATGGGGATATGAGATCATTAATGTGCCTTTACATTTACTGGGATATCATGATAATTTTCTTAGATAAGAGAAAGAATATAAAATTTCTCTAGAGTATCCACCAGTTTATTCTAATCATAGGGATATGATATATTGTCTATTGGTATGAGGATATGTTTCTATCTCTATATCTATACCAGTTTCAAAATATTCCTATAGATCTTTTCTATAATTTCCAGAATATAGTGTCACATTATTAGAGTATGTTCAAGAATATTGTTCTGTACATTCTTAGTCTCCACGATATACTAGATGATATATTTGATTGAATCGGGTATATAATCCCACTACTACCCCAAGTTCCATGTTAATATGCCAATGGACTTCATGAGTTGGGCCAAGGATATGTGCATTCCCCATGCATATTATTGGGATATGCATGAAGATTCGGTTTGTGTGAGAATGGATATAAGACTTTTTGTTGACAACTAATGGGATATTTTTGTGGGCTTCATCAGTGGAAATGGATATATGAGACTACTCCCCTTGGTTTTTATCTTTTCATTCGCAATGATATCTCTTTGGTTCCGGAGTATGAGTGTCTGGGGTGGTGACTAGTCAGGTGGTTACCACAGTAGGAAAATAAGGGTCACTAATGAAATGATTCTGGTGATGGTGGTTGGCAGTATCCCTACTAGGTAGTTCCTGGAATAGTATTGAATAATTATCGAATCCTAGATTTTGATTCCTAATTTAATGAAGCTTTTGATTGTTACCCTTCAGGTATAGACACCCGATGTGGTTGGTAATGGTGTTAGGTGTCACCAATTTAGTCATATCCTTCCCTAAATGAGGTGTGATTATATGATTTATTTCTTGTATGAAATTTCATGTGGATTCGATGGTTAGGATCATACAATTTTGGTGTTATTCAATTACCATCACGATTTCCACCCGATTCTAACAGTGTCAGGTGGGTGATGTTGTTTTGTGATCTATAGAGTTTGGTGTCTCTATTGAGGTTCTAACATGGTTTCTTGATGATTCCGTGGTATTGTTTTATGGATATTTTTTTTATAACAATATCCACATTCAAATGGACAACACTTAATAAGGTCCCCAATTAGTGTATCATTGAAAGTATGGAACATGCTCAATTAACAATGCATCTGTAACACAATTGTTCTATATTATGGTTAATTTTTCCATTTTCTTTATGTGTAATTTGTATAAGTGGAACATTTATCAAGAAACATGGTTTTGTTTTATTATTGAAAGATTCATGTTAGTATCAAATTTTTTGTTTCTAATGAAATGGTATGGTATTGGCGATCCAAGTTTGGGAAACAAGATACATCAAGACAATGGTAACTCATTTATTATATTATAACATGCTTTCACATCGGGTTTACCATTTTTTTCTATAAAAGGTTGGATGTAGCAACCCACATTTGATTGGTGGGGGTTTTATATAGTTTCATAATATATTCACATTAGGATGAACATTTATTTTCAAATAGAAACTCACAATTGATCCCAAATCATTAATGAACATGTGCCTAATTTCAAAAGGAACGTGTTCATTGGGGTTTCCATACAAAAAACACATTGAAACTCACATTGTCTAAGTGGATAGGATTTAAAACTCATCACCCCCTTTTGGGGGGAACTTTTTCCTACTCTAGGAATCTTCTACAGATTAAAGATATTTTCATGAATCATTCAAAAATCATATTACATAACTTATTATAATATTACAACTACCAGGTGTAATGAACTTATACACAAAAAATGGATTCCATTAATGACACCATCTATATATGTTAGATTTTCTCCATCTAGTTCACACTATTTATTAAAAATGAGGTATTTCTTCATCTTTTATGATATGTGAAATGAAATCCATATTTTACTACCATATCAGATGGAGGTTGGTGTTTCAGAATTAGGAATAAAATCCTATGTGGTTCCTTACAAATCCTAAGATAATAGGAATAGAAACCCACAAAGTTAATTTGGCATCGATCCATGCCATTTAACATCCATTGGAAGGATTTATACAAGGTAATTTAAAAATTGAGTATGGATCACATACATTGGAAAGGAATACTATATATCCTATGAAGACATGAATCAGATACCAAGTAGTTAATTATAATTTATTGGGGCTTACAAACTAAGGTTTCCCTTATTAAGGATATTTATTATTCTTGTGGCATAATATCTGTAAATCCCTAAGCTCACATGGGTTATGATTTGTGTGAGAAACAAGAGATATCAAGAAATCAGACACCCCTCATATAGATGAAGGACTTATGTATTAAAGTATCATTGGGGGGATGTTTGGTATGAAGCTTGAGACTTAATAAGGGGTCATATATATAATAATTTTAATTGGAATCTGATTCCTCATATTTAACTTTAGTTCCTAGTATTATAATTGATGAGGAAGAATTAAATACCCCAAGGAGTTGGGTCTTATGGGTTAGAGTAAATATAATGTTGAGGGAATTACAGTAAGGTGGAGGTCCATGTCACATATCCATATCTTATCCCCATATAGATAACGAGTGGTGACTTTGATAGGTCCATGAGACATTCTTGGATGGAATAAATTTGTTAGGGAATGAATAATGATTCATAGGTTCATAATTAATTTCCATTTTAAATTTTTTCCATTTGTATGGGTAATTATAAGATAAATTATTATGATTAAGGGATGACAAGGATCTATGGTATATATCCATGTATACATGCTTATAAAATTTACATGTATGAGGATGTCTACCTGACATGTCTTAGAATGTATTAACATGGACATGGTTATCTTCATTACTTGTATGAGGATGTCTTAACATTACATAGGTTGACTTCTTGTGAGGTATAATGATTTATTTAAATGACATAGGATGTCTTAAACACATGTGTTAGGATCTATTGACATTCCCAAGGGTATCTTACTCACATGTATTACATGTTTGAGGGTTATAAAATGATATGACCATCATGTCTGAGTGTCTAAGAACAATCTTATCAATATCTATAAGGGTCATTTAATGAACTAGGATAACTTGTATGAGGGGATTCTCATGAACTAGGATGACATGTCTGTGGGGATTTTCATGAACCAAGTTCACATGCCTAAGGGACTTCACATGAACCAACTGACCTGTCTAAGGTTTTCCATGGACTAGGCTAACACGCTCAAGGGTCATCCCATAATCCAACTGAAATGTACATTTTTTATTGATTGATAAATGAAAATATCATATGAAATTCATGATTGATTCACATGAAGTTCAACATATTTTTATTATCATGAAGATTCCATTCTTTTCATCCCTCACCACATAAACACATTACTATTTTCAGGAGTTTTCCTATTGAAGAATCACATGATCAAGCTGACATGTCTAAGGGATTTCACATGATTCAGATGACATTCCATAGGTCGATCACATGATCAATGAGATGATAATGTGAAGTATAAAAATATACTTACTAATCATTTATGTTACTCACTAGACTTTTCTTGGTTTAAGACTCTTGGGATTGAATAGTGATCCACTCCAGAAATACCTATCTTTCATATGTGTGTCTTTTTCATGTGCCAAAGGGGGATTTTATAGATATCATTGGCTTATATATATTCTTTTTTTTCAAATGAGAGTATCTCAAATCGTGGATTGATTCAGTAGAGAGATATTTAAAAGTTTAGAATATATCACGTGCTCTACATGATCAAGTCAAATGATAATAATGAATTCATATATTTTTTCATGTGATAAACTATGACCACAATATCACTCCATCATTATCATCTTTATTGAACCCATGGCTTGTCAAATAGATTCTATGTGATTGAGTCAACATTTCCAAGAGTGAAAGAACCCGGTTCTTCCATTGAGGTAAAGATCCTTCCTTTTCAGTTTTTACTTAATAAAATGGAGTGAAAATAGATTAAAGGATGGATGTAGGTCTGTTACACGATGTGATTAGGTGTTACATGATGTTTATTTCTAGGTACATGCCATGTACTTTGGGTTACATGCTATATAATCCCATTACAAGACCATGTATTGACCTGGACAAGATTTTTACGGACATGACATGTAGTCTCAAGTATAAGACATTTATGTTTTTTTGATTAAATCGGGCCATAGAGTTGATTTGTGTAAGATGGTCAAAAATGAATTATTTTCAACTTATTATGTGTCTAGAAATTCCAAAGGAGGGTTTGTCTCTTGATTCATCGCATGACCTCTGATTCAAACACCATCAGATCCATTGGAATCCTATTGGTGAGTGGTTGATTTTTCATGATCCTTTCTTCCAGATTTCTTCTCTCAACATAGTTATTGAGGGTTGAGAGTTTTTATCATTTTTTTAGATCTACTCCATTTTAGGTAAATTTGAAATCCTTCACCAGATGAGGAGATTCATACAAACATGAAGAATGTGGTCTCATGCTGTTCTCTAAATGTCAAGTTGTTTATATATGTTGGAGGGTCACATGACTATTTTTTAAGGTATCTCCTTGTTGATAATTGACCCACGTAGTTTCCTAATGTTGATCAGGTAATTGATTAAATTATTTAGAACATTTTTAAGGTTGATTTCTATTATTTAGGGCCTCTCTATGGGTGAGTTTTCCCTTGGGTGACCAATGTTTAGCCGTTTTTCCTAGGATGCATATGGGCATGCCTTTGATTACTTTTTAGGGTTGTTTGAAATGAAATTGGTTAATTAAATGTTTTACCCATGTGAGTTATTGATGATGAAGCTATATAATAGTTTAATTTACATATGTTTTTCTAATACAAAATTATAAAGGGTTATATAGAAATAGGTGATCCATAGACTCAGGTTAAAAGGCAAGGTTAGGCTCATATGAATATTTCACCTTATAACTTGGGTGAACCAGAAACACATCTAAAAGACCATGAACTGACTCACTAGGGAATAATAATGACAAGTCATGATCGAGCCACAAATTGAGTGTTCGGGATCATGGAGACTTTATTATAAATTATGAGCGAACTTTGAATCCAATAAGGGATTATAAAAACAAGATCTATCAGAATTTGTTTATCTATAATGGGTTGAAATTTACTCATTAATTGAGTAATGAAATGGAATGACTTACGACGCGTTTTCCTTGACAAAGCACAAGCTTGGATTTAGACTTCACTTATACATGTTTATATGGTCTGCTGAGACATATATTGTTCTTACTTTTTCATGGGGGTTTTTGGGCATAGGCTAGATCCTGATACTTATATAATTCAATGGAATTGAATTGATAATGTTTTTAAATTAATGTAAATGGAAACCAATAATTGTAAGACTGTTTACATTTAAACACATCATACTTTACTACTTTCCCTATTGAAAATTGCTTGTTATATATATTCAATGATATATAGTCACAGATATTGGGAGTTTGCCTATTGGGATTTATTATCACACTGTATTTGGGTCTTGTTATGGGTCCAAATAGATTATACTGTTAGAGTTGTCGATAAGGAAAAGATCCCTTCTATAGGTACATGATTGTTGTTAGGAGGAGGAGAGAATGGGTCCAAGTGAAGGGTTATTATGATTTTGAGTTTCTTTTGACCTTTTTCTATTTTTGACAATATATCATGTATTACTACAGTGTATCCTATTTTGGAAATTTTCAAAGAACACGTGATATGCAGCATCATCTATTGTATACTATGACATCTGGTAATTTTTATAACCAGTCTTCGACTGTTTACCTCTGTTATGAAATTACTGCTTCTGCTATTATATTGTTATTTTTTCCCCTATGTTACAATCTACCAATTAGGGAATTGTTTCCCCACTAACACACTTAGTCTCTAACTTCTAGTTGGATGACTCTAGCATTTGGGGAAATGCTCTTGAGGCCATGTGGACAAATGGGTACAGGGAACCTTAAAGTGGAATCCAGATCCAGGATGTTGAAAAATGGTATAAAAGGAGTTTTATTTAATATTTTATCTTCCAATTTGGTGAAATTATATAGGGATATGAATTAAATAGTGTTTTGAAATAAACTATTCTCGGGAGTAGCTACTACGTGTACATGGAAAATCTATATTACCTCAACTTGTTTGGTGATTTTTGGATTTTGAGCTGTTTCAATTGATTCAATTTCACTATTGGGTGACACACTTGTATTGTGATGCTATTATTGATATAATTTTGGTTCTATTTTGTTGCAACATGATGAGATAAGTTTATTCAATCTCATGCATCATATAAGCACTAGTTAGAAATCACATGCCATGCATCATTTCCATGAAATTTAGAGAGAATTACTTATCGAATGTTGTTGTGGTATATTTCATGAATGATATGAATTTTATTGTGATAGGTACCATGATAAATGTTACTACTATTGTGATAGGTGTATTGGTACGTGTTTTGGTTGAAATGGATGGATGCAAAACTTTGGTCCCTAATGTTTATGAGACCTCTTAGATCATAATTTGGTAGATGATGTTTTCAATTTAGACTAAATTGTATTATGATATGCTATAGGTGGATTCTAAGATTTTATTATTGGGGAGTATGGGCCCCGCAGATCAAAATCTGTCATAACTTTGGTTTAGTTTTAAAAAATGAAGGTTATGGGAATGTTTTAGAGGTTTATACACAGAAACCCACACAACATGACGCGTGATGCTATGAAAACATGACATGTGTTATTGTATTTAAGAATAAAATATTTTTTTATAGAAACCCCATGTAATCTAAGTACACACATTGTGGTAGCTGACCATGTGTCTGTACATGTGAAAAATTACACAGAATAATGGAATTGGAAAGGTATACGAATGTGTACTTTTAGTACACATTGTGTAGTGTTACATAGGCAGAACCCGTGTGGTTCTTGCCATGTAGAAGTAAATAGCCAGAAAAAAATACATGAGTACATGCCAAGTACAGGCCTAATACTCCGTGTACCTGGGATAATTACATGCCTAGGATGGTGGAATTACATGCCTTGGTATGAGCGTGAGGGTATAAAGTGTGTGTGGTTTCTACATGCCGTTTTCTAAACTTTTGGTGACCTTTGAAGGTTCTGTTCTTCTGTTTAGTTCATGAACTCTTGAATGGAGAACCATGATCATGATCTTAAGCTGAGGTGTGTGATTGAACTTGTAGAGTAATTTCTCCATGATGACCTCCAGTTGTATGCCAAGAGAGTGGAAATGAACATATTCGAGAGGTGGTAGGCCATGGGCTACTAGTGAATCCCCCCATCATTCTAATTGTGAAACCAGTTGTTATACTAGATGTAGGTGTTGATGCACAGTTCTGTGAAGGCTTTATGAGGTTCATAAAAACCTTTTAAGGAGCACCACACACTTACACATCTATAGAAAAGCTAACACGGGTGTTTTAGAAGTAACAAACACTATTTTTTTTGGGGGATGGTGGAATACAGGCTGAAAAGTCATGGATGGAGTCTATTCTTATAATATTTGAGCATCTGGAGATGCCTCCTAAGAGGAGGGTCAATCTTTCTACATATATGATGCGTGGTTCTGCTAAGAGATGGTGGGATGTTATCACTCAGTTATAACATCGTCGGGATATGGATATGGAAAATTTTCAAAAACATTTCAATGATTATTTCTATCCTAAGATGATTAGGGTGGACAAAGAATGAGTTTTTATGTATTTGGAGCATGATACTTTATTAGTTATAGATTAATTGGCCTTATTTATGGAGATCTAGTGCTTCACAACTATTATGATTGGTGATGATCTACCAAATACTAGGCGTATTGAGTATGTTCTTAGGTGTGACATCCGATCATAGGTAAATATCTTCTGGAAAACTAATGTATGTTCTATAGTGAATCATGCACTAATTAATGATCATAATCTAATGGAACCTGGAGGTGCGATCCAGGGTGATTCGGCACCAAGATCTAGTACTTTTTCGACTAGTAGTAGGAAGAGTCATATGGAGAATTCTCGCGGTAATGCTAGTAGTTAGGATGTATCTTTAGTTAGACAAGTGAGGTGCTAATAGTGTGTAAGAATTGGGAATAAAATACCACATTGTCCAATGAACCCAATCAAGTTCAAATCTTACAACATGATAGGCCATCTATAGAGCTTCAGTAGAAAGTTTCCACTAGAAGTTAGTGAGAGATGATCACCACCAACTCCACATTCAGGATCAGGGTTTGTAGCTTCTCACCAGATATGGAACTGGAATGAACCAGTATGTTCTGACTGAGGTGTTGGTCATGGACACGGTAGTTAGTCCCACAGATCTCAACAACAATACGGTGGATTAGCTCAGGGTAGCCAGGTTGTGTCATAGGTACATGGTACATGTCAAACTTATGTTGTGAAACATACCCAGCATGATCAGGATCCCATACAATATACTGTCAGAGGTACTATTCTAGTCACCTCTGTTTTAGCTTTTGAACATTTTGATACTGGGGATTCACATAGTTTCATATTTTTTCCCATTGTGGAGAGCCTTAGGCTCAATGTTTTTTTTACTTCTCATGATGTTATAAATCTAGACACCCCTGTATGGATTAAAATGGGATGCGTGCATTAGTGCAAGGACTGAACCCTTGATGTTGGAGGGTGTTACTTCCTATGGGACCTCTATGAATTAGAGATGATAGGTTTTGATTTCATTCTCAGAATTTAATGGTCGGTGTCCTTTCATGCCTTTATTGATTTCTATTTCCATAGGGTAAGCTTTACATCACTATAAGGTGGATCATTTATATACAAGGGTGAATCTGATGTCAAGGAAATCCAAGCTAGACCCAAGCATCATGGGTTAGGCAAGATGACAGACTAGATTTCACATTTATATCTAGATGACCAGCGTACACGTCAGGTAGTTTTTCCTCTTTTTGTTTATCATTTTAGCGGTGTCATCACGGAATAATTTTTAGGCCTACGTTTGGTGAGAGGGGTATAGTTCTCTATCGAGCTAGTACTAGGAGCTGCATTGGCATCCATTACTCCTTATAGGATTTCTACAATGGAGTTGAAAGAGCTCAAGATACACCTATAGGATTTAGAGGCTAAGGGTTTCATTTGACCTTGTACTTCTCTAGGGGGTTTGGTAGTCCTTTTTTCAAAAAAGGCGGATTTTACTCCCATGTTATGTGTCGATTATAAAAAATTGAACAAGTTGACAGATAAGAACTGGTATCCTCTATCATGAATAGAATATCTATTCAATCATCTCTATGTAGATTGGGTTTTCTCTAAGATAGATCAGAGATTTAATTATCATTAATTTCATGCTAGATCATTAGACACACCATGAAAATCCTTTAGGGGTTGGTATGATCTGTAGGAGTATCTTGTTATACTTTTTGGTCTCACGAACAAACTAACAATCATCATGGAACTAATGAAATGGGTGTTCCATCCTTATTTGGATTCATTCATTGTGGTTTTCATGCATGATAATTTAGTGTATTCTCACAATTAAAATGACCATGCCACACATCTAGAAATTGTTATGAGTACACCGAGAGAGAATAATTTCTATGATAAGTTCACAAAGTGCCACTTCTAGATGGATCTGAATCAATTCTTTGGTCACATCATCATAAATAATTGAGTATTAGTGGACCCATAGAATATAATAGAATTAGTTTCATGGGAGAATCCCAAGAATGTATTTGAGTTGAAGAGTTTCATGGGGTTGGCTGGTTAATATAGAATTTTCATATAGTATTTATAAAATTTAGAAGTGCCGTTGAAAGGAATGACTAAAAAGGGTTGAAAGTATGTATGGGTAGATTCCTATGGGACAACCTTTCAGGAGATGAAAGGGATATTGAATTCTGCACCGACACTGATTTTACCAGAGTCGGGAATGAGTTATAGTGTGTACTGTGATGCATCTGGTATCGAGCTTGGAGTAGTGCTTATGTAGGGGTAATGAGTCCTTACAAATGGTTTTCGGTAGTTGAAGCCACATGATAGTAATTACTCAATGCATTACCTCATGTTAGCTATAGTAGTTCATGCTTTTCGATGTTGGAGACATTACTTGTTGGGAGAGCGTTTTGTAGTGTACAAATACCAAGAAAGCCTCAAGTACATCTTCTCTTAGTGTGATCTAAATCTAAGGCAATGAAGGTGGAAGAAATACCTTTAGTATTTTGACTTCAATCTTTCCTACATTCCTGTAAAGAAAATGAAGTGGCCGATGCTTTGATTAAGAGGACACAAATATGAGAAGTGCAGTAGGATAGAACCAAGTGGCAACTTATGGAAATATTATCTGAGATGCACTTTGAGGTGAATGACAAGAAGGGATGCACATTTCACTCATCCTTAGATATTACCCATACTATATTGGACAAAGAGAATATGAGAAAGCTATCATATTCTGAAGGCCTAGTTCTACTGGTGAGTATGTCAGGTGATGACCCTCCTCCTGGTTGGATGGTAGGTGATGAAGATATTTTGTGTGTACATATATGTGTTTGGGTTCTAGTTCATGTATGTAAGGATTTGATGTGGGAGTTTCATGATTCAGCTTGGGAAGTACACCCTGAGGTCACTAAGATGTACTGTGACTTGAGATGTTAGTACTGGTGGAAGGGAACAAAAAAAGTGGTGGCTATTTTTGTTATGAGGTGGGCCACCTGCTAGCAAGTGAAGGTGGAGCACCAATGACCAGTTGGGATGTTACATCAGTTACTTATTCCAGAATGAAAATGAGATGATGTCTCGATGTATTTTGTGAAAGGTTTACTGAGGTCACCTAGAGGTAACGATTCTATGTGAGTTGTTGTTGATAGTCTTACGAAGTTATCTCATTTATTACCGATGAAGGAGACTTTCATTGTGGATGATATCAGAAGGTTTTATATCCGAGAGGTGGTATGACTTCACGGGGTCCAATGCTCTATCATTTCAGATAGGGATTCATTATTTACATCTCGTTTCTGGATGATTTTTCAGAGGGAATTGGGTACTTAGGTAATTCTAAACACAACATACCACCCTTAGACTGATGAACAATTAGAGCGTACGATACAAGTGTTGGAGGACATACTACGAGCATGTGTCTTAAATTTTGGGGGTTCATGGGAGAAGAACATTCCTCTGATGGAGTTCTCCTATAACAACAGTTATCAGGTGACCATATAGATAGAACATTCTGAGGCATTGTATGGTAGGACATGAAGTTATCCCCTATGATGGTTAGAAGCAGGTGAGATAGCTTTACTGGGACCGTGTCTCTTATAGGAGACTTATAAGCAGGTCCAGTTGGTTCTAAAGAGAATGTCCACTAAAGAGTCTCATTATAAATATTAAATAGGCCACTATAGATGACATATGGAGTACGCGGTTGGGGATCAGGTCTTTCTACATGTTTCACAGTGGTTTTTACATAGACAGATTATGATATATGGTAAGATTTCACCATGATATATTAAGGGATTTCGAGATTATAGAGAGAGTTGGGTCAGTTTCTTATCAGTTGCAGTTACCTCAGAGTTATCGAGCCATGCACGATGCCTTCCATGTATCTTAGCTGTGAAACTATCATTCAGATCGGTCTCACACCTTTCGGCCTGAGAAATTTGAGTTTCAGGAAGATAAATATTTTGAGGAGAATCTTATTTGTATTGTAGATCGTATCATGATGGTTCTTCATGGCCGGTATATTCCTTTAGTACAGGTTCTATGGAAGCACAACCGAGTGCAAGATGAGACATAGGAGAGGGAATTAGTCATACGATCCCAGTAGTCAGAGTTATTCATAGATATTGCTTCACCAACATTAGAAGGTAAATTTAGAGACGAATTTCATTAAGTGGGGAAGTTTGTAAGAGCCCAGTTATTCCTTTTTGGCACTGATCATTCCTTTTCAGTTTTTACTTATGAGAATGGAGGAAAAAGAGATAAACGGCTAGTTTTAGGCCTATTATATGACATGACAAGGAGTAACACACCGTTTATTTCCAAGATCCATTATGTAATTATAGTTAAATTTCGTATAATACCAGTACACAACCATGTAATGACTTCAACATGATTTGTACATACAAGAAGTATAGTTTCTAGTACACGTTCGGTACCTTTATTTTTATTTTTGTGATTAAATCGGGTCGTAGCATCATTTTGTGTCAGATGGATAGAAACGACTCCTTTTCTATGTATGATGCACCCAAAAAATTTGAATGAGGGTTGGGTTCCCGATTCATCATATTATCTCAAATTGGAACACTATTGGATCAACTGGAATCCTCTCAGTGAGTTCTCGATTCCTCTAGATCCATTATTCATGATTTCTTATCTTGACCTAGTTTTCAAGGGTTAATATTTCTAATCATTTTTTATAGATCTAATCTATTTTAGTTTGAATTTAAATCCAACACTAGATTATTAGAGTTATAAAAACCTAAGGTAGGTGGTCTCGTGCCTTTAGCTAATTGTAAAGTTGTTTATATGTGATGGAGTGTCACACAACCATTTTTTAGGCTACCTATTTGTTGAGAAATGACCTGTGTAGTTTCCTAATGTTGATTAAGTAATTGATTAAATGATTTAGAACGTGTTTTTGGACTTTTTCCTTGATTTAGGGTCACCCTGTGGGTGTGTTTTCCCTTGGGTGGCCAATGTTTCGCCATTTGGCCTAGGATGCCCATGTGTATGCCTTTGATTTAGTTTTTTTTGGTTTTTTTGAAATTAAATTAGTTAATTTAATTTTTTACCCACATGACTTATTGATGTTGAAGCCATTTAATTTTTTAATTTACATGTGTTGTTCTAATAAAAAATGATAAAGGGGTACCTAGGAATGGGCGAGATATAACTTAATGTTAAAAGGAAAGGACGGTCTCATTTGACTATTGCGCCTTATAACTAGGGTGAACCATGACCTCAGTTAAAAGACAATGGAAAAAAATCAATAGTGTATAATCATGAAAATTTGTGAGCGACCCAAAGATGTAGTGGTCATGATCATGGATACTTTATTATAAATGCCGAGCGAACCTTGAATAGAATAAGGGATTCGAAGTATGGGCTCTATTAGAGGATATCCATATGTCATGAGTTGAAATTTACCCATAAATTGAATAATGAAATTGAAATAATTACATTAAATTTCCCAAGAGTAAACAATCTTGGATTCAGTCTTCACTAGTACTTGTTTATATTGTCTGTTGAGACATCAATTATGCTTTGTTTTTCACGGGGGTTTCTGGGATTAGGCTAGATCCCAAGAATTATATAACTAAATGTTATTGAATTTTTAATGATCATAAATGAATGTAAATGGAATCCAATACTTGAAGGAATATTTACTTTTTATTACTTCCTAGTTTACTTCTTTGCCTATTACACACTGCCTATTATATATATATATATATATTCACTGATAGATCAGAACTGATCATGGGTGGTTACCTATTGGGATTTAGTCTCACACCCTATTTGGGTCATGTTTTAGGCCAAAATATACTATTTTTATTTCAGGATCTGATAAGGGAATGATCCGTTCTATAGATACTTTATTGTTGTTAGGATGAGGAGAGAATGGGACTGAGACGAGGATTGTAATGCTTCTAAGTTTCTTTTGTACCATTGTCCTACTAGAAATTATATCATGTATTAATGAAATGTATCATGTTTTGTCTGTTTTCCTAGAACACGTGACATAGAGCGTCATACATTGTATGTTATGACATTGGGTGATTTTAATTATCAGTTTTCCACTATTTACATTTCTTATGGTATTACAACTTCAACTATTTTATTTTTATTGTTTATATTGTGTTAAAATCATCCAATGAGTGAATTGTTTCTCCAATAACACACATAGTCCCTCACTTATAGTTGGTAGCCTCTGTCGTTTGGGTAAATGCGCATGAGGCCATGTGGAAAACTCAGTATAAGTCACCTTAAAGTGGCATCAAGATCCGGGAAGTTACAAAGAGAATTTGTGAGATATATCCTCATGTTAAATGGACTTTTCATGATCCATTCTACATGTCCATAATCTTTTCATTAATAGTGAACTGATCACATGAAGCACATAATCCCTTCAAATGAAAAACAATGTACCTTTCTTCATATAAGGATCCCTTCATTTTAATATTTTATAATGTTAATTCCTTAACGATTGATAGGTGTTGGTCAGTAGATAGTCATTTCATCAAAAAGACCACTTTTAGGGAATTTTCATGATTAGTATGACATGTGTGATCCACTTAATGAGATCTTGTTTATTTTTCTGAGGTCCTTTATGTGATCAATGAACTGATCATGCAAAGCGTGTAAGCACATCGCATGAAAAATTGTGTAACTTTCATCATTTAAGGATCCTATATTTTTTGTATTTTATCAAATGAATTCTATGATGGTTGTAAAGAAGTTATCCACTAACATATTTTATGTTAATAAGTGTCTTTAGGGGGGATTTTTATAATGAATGAATAGATCACACAGACCATATATTCCCTTCTTGTGAAGATCAACGTAACAAATATTTCATAAGGATGCCCTCATTTTCATCGCACGTCACATGATTTATTTAGTGAATGTCCATTGGGTGTATAATAGTTTTCCATAGAGGTATCATATGATAAAGTGGATGAAATATTGATAATATAATATTACATTCATATGATCAGGCCGATGCATCACATCCAATGTCACATCTTGTCATTTTTTTGCCTTCGATGCATCATGTGAACATGTTTTCATGATTCTATAGTGTGACATAGTGTTCTTAAATGTCAAGGCCACCTATACAAGGTTTTATAGATAGTGATTCAAGTTTTCACATGGATTATTCATATTACCAAAATTTGTTTAAGATATTTATCATCCAATGGTTTATATGATTGTGTCACATGACATTCAAATCATCACGCGATCACATAAAGGGGGTTATGAAATGGGTTATTGAATAGTCATTAATTACTCATCGTGTATAAATGAAAAAATGTATCTAACCTTATTATTCTTATGGCACACATGGGTGGAATATCTGTTATGTACCCTTGATGGTATCAAATTTTGCATGGAGCTCTCATGCACACCCAAATATTTCTTGTGTGTAGTTTGTAATTCCATCGGATCAATATAGTTCATTGAGTATTGAGTGTTATTCATTACCAAATTTCCCAATGCATCAAATAAATTATTGAATCTTGATCATGCATAATTTTTATGTGCAAGAAATCTACTTATTATTCACAAGAGAAGATATCTATGTGGTGTCTCAGCCCTTCATGAGATAAATTACATGGTCCCTATTCTCTTCGTATGAATGATTATTTTATGACTCAACTCGTTTTGTGAATAGATACATGTTTTATAATCTCCTAAATTTATTTATTATGTGAGGAAATATCTCAAAATGTTCTTTGTGTAACCATTGTATGGGTGCGTGATGCTCGATTTTGAATATAAATGAGAAATCAGTTATAGAAAATGAAATCCACTATAAAAATATCGATCCCATTTATATTATTATTGAAAAATTATTACACTTCCCATTCATACCTGAGTATGGTGGTGAGTCTGATAAAATTTGTCCACTGTTAATCATACAAACTTACTCAGCCTTATATCAAATGATATTTGTGGATAAAATCATTGTTATGTAAAACATATGTTTAAAGTGTTTTGAATTAAAAAAGTATCCACTGTTCACACATCTTATTTTATACAAATTAAATGAAAATCATGAATTTGAGCTAGGAAATGGGGCTCTATATCAGTGTTAACTGAACATTGGCTGATTTAAAAAAAACAATAAACATGAGTAGTGTTGAGGAGTTCCTTAAGTATCCTACAATTAGATGAAAGTTAAATTATTGGAGACCCCATAAGTGGAGGAACCAGACATCATACTTCTTATTTTTCCTAAATGGCCCAAAGGCCTCATTTTTATTGAATTTTTGATATCCCTCCTTTTAAGGGATGATGATGAACTCATACAAGGACCATTGGGTTAGTGGATTACATAAACCAAAGGTCTTACATGAATTCATCCCAAACATGACTACATTTAAATGCCCCTCCCCAGTGTCTAGATCATGAAGTTATCTTCCCTCCTTCATATTGATGGTTCATATAGAAATTCATGTGCATAGGTTGACATTCCTGGTACAGATGGAAATTTTCATACCTTATCATTATTCTATCTTCAGATAGCTTTGTTCACGTGAAACTGCCGGCTCTGAGTCCTCATCTAGAGAAATTTCCTTTGGTCTATCTCATTTCACTTGCACATGATGATCTGTATGAGGTGGCCCAAAGGCCTTTAGGTGTATTGAGGGCCTTAAGGGGGCCTGAAAGCCTTAACTAGCCTGAAGTCCTTGGGTGGAACAAAATCCTTAAGGACTCCAGGCCTATACCGACTACTATAGTACCTACTATAGTGCATACTACATTACTACTAGAGTAATCCAGAAATATGCCTCTACCCTAATTTGAAACTGGGTTTCATGGATGCACTTGAAGAATCCTCCCCAATCGGGATGAGTCTCATGTTCGATTATACTTCTTCTTAATAGTAGATAACACAACGTGCATGTAATAATCTTATAATACAACTCCATGTGTAAGACTATATATATCATAATGACATGAAGTATGGATGTATGAAAACAAGACATAAATGCATACTAGGGCTCTTATAATCATTCATGGAATATAGAACCACTATTGGGAATGTCAGGTTGTCCACCAGAGGTTTTAGTTCGTATCCCATAACATAAATCCTATTAGTTGACCACTATGATGAAGACACCTAAAACCTAATTTATTTATCAAATTATATTACCCTTATAGAATAAAATGGAACATTCCATTTTTTATTTTATTTTACTTATTATTATTATTAAATTCCAGACACAAGATAATAACAATAATAAAATTTATTTAATTTTTGTAAAGAATGTGGTCAAACCAAGAATAATTAGCTCAAGTTATTATGTATTATGATCAGATAATGACTCATAACATTTTCCATATATGATAAAGTGTACATAACATGTTTAATTGTGTCAGCAAGTGGAATAGCTTAACATTATATTCAATTATCAGTGTTTATATAATAAATTTTATAACATAATATTTTATTTGATAGATTACAACATGAAGAACTAAACATAATGAAATTTAGTGTATTATTAATTTTTTTCGTAATATATTTTCATGATATATTCATATTATTGTAAAAATGTCATTGTATAGTACTCCATGTTTCTGTATTCAATAGACATAACTAAAAATTGTTGATCGTGATGGTAAGTTAATATTATTACAATTATGAATTTATAATGCTATAATCATGGGAACACCTTGGAAGGATTTTTAACTAGATTAATTCACATTGAGTACACTACATGGAATGAAATATGTATAATTCAAATATTATACCTGATTCATACACTAAATAATTTTTTTATTAGTTTTCATACATGTGAGTTATCATAATATGAAAGAATTTTTTTCCATCCATGTAAATAATTTAAATGATGTTCAATTGGGGTTTATTATTATCACAATGATATATTGGTATAAATTTTATGGTATTTTATACCAATATAATTGGTAAATATAGAAGGGACATTAATTGGGTGAATATAAAAAAATTCCTTGCCCTTATTAATTGTATGACATGATATCTATTTATCAATAATAGTTAATTGTATTGAAACATTGTGAATTGATGACATTCACTATAAAATATAAAGCGGGTAAAAATTCATTGAATAAGAACAATATCAATAGTAATAATATTATATTAATATAATTATTTCTTATGATAATCTAAACAAAAACTTTAATCATTCTTCAAATTAACATGTTATTAGAATATACTCTAAAATATAGATAATACATGAATGGGTAATATATTTTCCACCATGTCATAACTATCATAGAGGATGTTTCTCTAATAAGGGAAGTATGTTTTTCTAAAAATTGATCTTTTGTTCAGGCATAAAATGTAGAATTGGGAAATCAAAATGATATTTTTTCATCTTGAGTTATAAGGGATAATATTTTCTATGCTTCTCAAGTGATGGAAAAATATTTTTATAAAGATAAAAAACATAGTATATTGGATGGGTTGGATTTTGTTTCACCTTCTCTGTATATTGGTGTAACCTACACATTCAATGATAATAGATAGAACATATCCGCAATCAATTTTGAAAAGAGGGGTGACTATGCTGTTGTGGGATGGAATTAGGAAGAAGAGTATGATGATTATATAGAGAATGATACATCTCAAATTTAAAGGGTATCAAGTCTAATGAGAAATGAAAAAATTATAATAAAATTGTCATTCCATGTCAATATTGAAATATTAGTGATAAGAATTTTGGGTAAGTACATTAATTTTATAAAGAAATAATGATGGTTTTAAAATTATTCCCTTTTCTTAATATTTGATGAACACTACCTCTAGTGGTCATTTTCATTATATATATGATGTATGGTGTGGTTTTTAAGAACAGGGAGGTAAAATTGTCAATGAGTCTTACTATCAAAGGGATTAATAGTATGATTTCAATTTCTATGAAAATAATATTATGTTTTATTACTTAATGTCAGTTACTCTTCCTAATTAAGAGAATTTTTTTATTAATTATGATATTTAAATAAATTTGAAATATTTTATGAAAAAGAGGAATATAAGAATACTTTTTTGTTATTTTAAAATATAGAGTCTAAAATGAAAATAAAATGTATAGAAAATGATTTTTTTATAAAAATATTATATTTTTACGTACATAATCAACTATACATATGATAAGAGAGGATTTGGAATTTAGTGTTGTGAATGGAAGTAGAGATGTACTCATGATATAATTTTCATCAATATATGATTATGTAGTTTTACTTATTCTGGGTATCCACTTCTAGTTAAATGGAATACTTTTAAAATTAAAATAGGACATAGAGAAAGGGATTATTAATATTTATTTTGAATTCATAACCATTTTAAATGATACAATTGATATCAATTTCATACTTTTAGACAATATAATTAATTATTAATTATGTAACAAAGTTTATGTCTAAAATTTTCTTGAGTGTAGATATATATATTTTTCATTATAAAATCCTAAAAAATTGTTTTTGATTAATTTCATGGAATATGGGATTTGTTATTATTTGACCGAGACATAAAAATCATTTATACTATACTAAAAATGTTATATTTTTTAACTATGTTCACATAAATCTACTAAGAAAATGTTCTCTATGTAGGCTTGAAATGAATGTTTAATATTTTAATCATGATATATGGAAAAATATTAATCAAATATATAATATTTCATGCTATTATAAATATAGAAACCAAGTTTTTTGTATATATTACAAAAATTAATATAAATCATTTAAATGAGAAATTAAGGTCCTAAAAATGTGGAAGAGATTCATTTTTTTTAAATTAATAGAACATTTTTATTTTTATTGAATATAACAGTTTTAAGGAACAAAAAAGTGTATGAAATTATGTGCATAGTCATGAGATAGTTATTAGAGAATATAGAGGTAAAACCATGATGGGATAAATATCTTGAGTTGTGCATGGTTATTAAAAATAGTTTTAAAAACCATTATAAACACCCAGATTAATAAAATGAGAGAAACTCTTGATTCTCATAATTGGAACCTCATTTCCCCCTTAGTTTTGAGATTCTTGGAAAATTTTTAATAGTTTTAATACTTACAAACAAATATTAAATTTTCTTTTAAACATTATTTTTAAATCCATTTTGGAATATTTTATGTGTTTTTAATTTTATTCAATGATAAATGTATATTCAAATATATATAATCTATTATTATATAGAAATTTGTATTGTATAAAAAATACTTTTGAACTATAACATATATAAATTTGACTGAGTATTTGTAATCAAATATGATATATATATATGACTATTTTTTAAAATCCAAAAAATAATTAGAGAGGTTTTTTGTGTTATGATTAAAAATAATTCATTTTGTTAATCATTTCTTTTTTTTATGAATAAAAATTGAGGTGAAGACCCTTTATATAGGATCTAAGGCATGTGTAACACTATAAATAGTTAATCATTTAAACAATTCAAAAAAATTATCAATTATAAATATATTATTAATAAATAATGATTTTTTTATTGGATTGTGACATGTATTAACTTTCACATAAAAAATTACAATGAAAAAAAAATATAGATAAACAAAGAATGGAAAAAGAGTATAACATTCTAAACTCCACCCACCCATTCAATCATGAAATTAATTGAATAATAGACCATGTTTTTGAGCCACAATTCCTTCTAAAATATTTTTTGGAACTAAAAATTAAAATATTTCATCTATATTTTAATTTTATTCCCATCTCAGTATTTTCCTATTATGAAAAAACATAAAGGGATATAATTTTTTCCAAACATTAATTGAATATAATATAATTTAATACAAATTTCTTTATCATATGATATATTTTATTCCCAAACAAATGAACTTAATTTTCCTTAAGAGAATTATATTTCATGTTTATAACATTAAATATAGTTACAACCTTTTCTATTTTTTGAAACCTATCATCTTCATCACCAAATTTTATACCATGATTAAGGTGTATTTTTTAAATATTTATAATAATATTATTAAATTTTTTATATGTAAAATCTTTTAATTGTGGATTTGAGATATATAATTATCACATTATGTCTTTATGATAATAAACAATATAATTATTTCATTATTTATTTTCTTCACAAAATCTTAGGAATTAGTCATTTTTTGTTACATGTGAATAAATTTTTGAATATATATTTTTAGATTAGTTCCTTATAGATTTTGTTATTAGATTTTGCTGCTAAAATGTTTATGTTAAGTTAAAGTAATAACATACTTTAAAATTAATTCTATATTTACCTAAATAGTATATTATTATATAATTACATATTTTCAATATATTATTTCTTATATATCATAAAATTTAATCAATTAACCTCTACTTAACATATATTTATACAAAAATGTGTTGACTAATCTCCTGATAATCATTATAATGTTGATATATAGGATAATAATTTGTGGCAAAAATTTCTAATCATTTACAATATCAATGGTATTTTCCTACAAACATATTAAATTAAAAATTTTATCACTTATTAAAATAAACGTTATCTTTTGGTATGAACACCAATTATGGAGTGACTTATATTACAAGTTGGATAATAAAAAGTAATTTTTACTCAGTTAAAAATAAAAAAATTATAAAAATTTCGTCTTCAAGAGAATCTTATATATTTTTTATTTTTATTTAGAATAACTAGTAAATCATGCTTCAATGGAGACTTAAGTCATTAATTCCTATTTTTATACATTATAAATCTGAATCAAATTTTATTTTGAGGATTAAAATAAATAATTAAATATGTTTTATTTTCTAAATATCATATGAATTATATATCACATTTTTCAACTACATTTTCATTTTAAATTTTACACTCGATCAATCATAGATTTTGAATTTATCTAATTTAGACTTGTGGAAAATTATTTCATATTTATTAGGACACGTATTTTTGAAAAAATATATATTATTCCCAACATATGAAATTATATCTCATTATTAATATAAGATATAATTAATGAATAATTTCACTAAGAATCAATTATTATTAGGTCATTATATTTAATTAACATTATTAAAAGATAAAATTAATCACATTAAACAATATTTCATTCCAAAAGAGACCTATATGAGTCAAAAATATCATATATAAACTCCAGAAAAAATATAGTCTACTCTCATAGTTGATTTCAAAAAAAAAGATGAGATTCATTATTTTTTGAACAAAAACTCATATTTGATGTTATTATAGTTATTTTTTTGTTACCCTCATATGGAATTATTTTTCAATACTTTATTAAATTCAAAATTGTTTTTATTGATTGAGAAATATATATAGATAATTTTAGTAAGATTTTATTATATTAATGACCATTAAAATTTATATGAAATGGAATTTGTCTAGTTTTCATAATATTGGCTTAAATTCTATACATTAATAATATATGCAATATTGAATTTATTTTCTTAGTTAAATATCACAAAAGTGTTTAATTAAAATATTCAAACCTCATTTGGGTCATTTAGATATTTCTAGCTTAATTCATGCAAAACATTAATATTCATGAAAAATGAAATACGTAGTCAAACACATAATTAATTTTTAACTATCATAATTTTTTTCAATTTCAAACTACATGGATGATAATATAGATGAGTATAATAAAATAAAATTTTGTGAGTTTATATTGAGAAGAAATAAATAATATAGTAGGTTTACTAAGTAGAGGAACATGAAGTATAATGGAATTGTACTTGTTTTTGAACACCCAAAAGTGCTTATGGGAAAATTAAAAGCTATGATTTAATTATATACATATAGAATGATCTAGTTTTTCAACGAAATATATTTATATATTGGATATTCATGAAATATGATTTTAGACACAACTTATGATGAAAATTTCATGTATGTTTTTCTAATGGGGAAAACTGATTGAATAATTCAAATCGATTCTGTTCAAATATTGTGTATATTATAATTGAGAGTTCAATTAACCATATATATGATAATCGATTGATGTGTATTAATTTTTGGTGATATCAAAATAATTTTTATTGGAATATTATATACTATGATTAAACTAATGAATTATATATATCATAATTTATGATATCATATATAATAAAATAAGTTATATTTTTTGTACTATGGAAGTTTTCATGGGACATGGAATAAAGATATTCTATATTTGACAATATGATAATGTTTTAATAATATACAATAATGATAATAATATTCTATTGATGATATTGGAATGATCCCCAGATGATAAGAAACTATTAGGGGAAAATACAAGACGTTTTCCATCTAAATATAAAATATGTTCCCATTAGAATGGGGATAGTTGAGATTCATGATACTCATTTAAAATAAAATATATAATATTTTTGAACCTGTAGAGGTTATGAAGCTTATTAAAGATAATAAAAGTTGATTATGTGGATGAGATTAATGTGAATAAGATTAGTTGGATTCCATATATTTAAGGTTCTTTGTCAACAAATTTAAATAGGAAATTTTAAAAATTCATTTGGATTATTTTTAATGAATAATATATGGCCTATAGTGATATATTGTTTTATAAAAAGAAGTGGAATTATAGTGGAAGAAATTTTTTCATATCGAATTTGGAGTTTTTTAATTTAATTTTATTTATATTTTCACTATTTTCCTATATTATGTTCTTTTAATATAATCTCGGTACTCAAAAAATAGAATGCTGATACTTGGAAATTTTATCCGATTATGGGGGAACCATTAATTAAATTTCTTAATTTTTATATATTAATGGTTCATTTATTTATTTTATTTCATTACCCAATGAATCTATAGTAGACAGATTAGAATGGGTGTTTTTAATCATCATTATTCCACTCTCATTAAACAACTATATTATTTTCCTAATTATAAACACATCAATGATTTTATATCTATTATAACATGATCATTAAATAGATTTCGAAGGATCATGGAATGAATATTACAATATCAAAACCATTTTTATTCGGTTTCTAAACATTGATCTTATTGATTAACTTACAATTCACTCTATTGAAGGTTTTAGAGAAATATAATATGGGTGTATCAAAATAATTCTTTGAAATTATTTAGTTATTCCCTCTAGTTTACACAAGAGGATATAAGGGATTGTTCATTAGTGATTACAAATGGTGTAACACTTATAACATAGACACAATTTAAGAATTATAGAAAAATATTATATTTTTTTTCCATTACTTGTGGGTTAAAACTTGAATCATAATTTTATTTACAATAATTGAATAAGTACAGAAAAATTAACTTTAGGATTAACCATCGTTATCATTACGATTTTAATTCCATAAGGACCATTTTTTCATTTAATTTAACAAATGTATTTATATAATCTACAACACATAAATGATTTCTATATTTTAAAATAATTCAAAAACACTAAAACTTTAGTAAGTGACCATAAATGAAGTCTCTGGGATGGTATGCCTCCTCAATAGATGACCTAGGTTTTCACTATTCATTATTCATACATTTAATTTAAATGTTATATTTAAATAAATTATGGTGTCCAAATTGGTAACAGAGGTATAGACTAAGAACATTTTATTGATATATTTTTTAATTGATGTTGTAATCATTATAATGCTTTTGTTTTTTCAGGATTAGTATTTATTATAAATATTTTCTTTCAATTTATGATATGTAAATGTAATATTATATTCATAAATATATATAGATTTATAAATAAGGGTTTATTATTTTTTAGAACACCATTTATATGATTTATGTAATAACCTTAAATAAGTTTTATTTTCAATGAATATGTTATTATCATTATATTTATTTCGATAATTTTTATTATTTATAAAAATATATCTATACTTATAATATAATAAAAAATATAAAAAATATTAACAATAATTTATCAAAATATTTTTTATATGTATATTTAAAATATTTTTTTTTACTTGATGTGAAAAATATTTTTCATAGGTATAAATGTAGTTTAATTATAAATAATAAAATTAATAAAACAATAAAACATTTAATAATACATTAAATTTTTTTATAAAATATACATTAAAATAATTTTTATTTTATATATATTATTATAATATCTTCATATAGTGGTTATTAAAAAATTACTTTAGAGTTTATAATGTAATAATAATTTTTCATGCCCATAATCATAGTGAATATTGTTTATATTGAAACTTTTGTTTCAAAAGGTTTTAAAATGTGGCTACATAGAAGAAGTGACATGACATATTTTAATGTTTTTTTGTAACTGCATGAAATAATATAGAAAAACCTCTATAACATTTAAAAAGTTCTACATTATGAAAATTATTATAGTTTCAAAATGATTTATATAACTTCATTCAATGTTTAAAATGAAAGAATGGCCATTTGATCAAAATTCTTAAATATTCAATGTAGTTCATAAATAATTTACATATATAATTTCATAAAATTTTGGGAGTAAATTAATAAAGTTAAAATTGTATTAACATCCTAAATTTAATTCGAGAAATAATACATAATATTCAATGATTCACGAATAATGATTAATTTTTTTTAAATAATTATTATCCCTTAAAAAATGTTATAATCTTAAGGATTGATGTTGTTTAACTAATCCAAGATAAAAAATTAATTTTATATTATAAAAAAACTTGCTGAGATCATATAAAGTTAATTATAATATATTATATTATTAATCTAAAATTATATGATAAATTATAGTTTTTTTCTAATATTAAAACTATTGGGAAAAATGTTAACAAACAAGTTTTATTTCTACATAATACGAGAGGAAATTATTTTTATATTTAGTATAACCATTATTTTTAATGAAGTCATTTATATTTATTTTCTCATTAGGGAATAAAATAAGATCATTTGGATAATTATTTTCCTTCACATTAGAGAATATAATGAAAATATTTTGATTTAAATTTATGATGCCATTGGAAAAAATAAGTGGAATTTGAAATTTAATATTTTCATCTACTTCCACGGATAAGAGTTTGTTTGTCTACATGATAGGTATATGATTAAATTTATTTTGTACCATATAAAAACATAAATTTTTAATATATATATATATAATTATATATAAATCAGTGTGTATATATATTTATGTTTGTATCTATATATGGATTTGTCTGTTTATCACTTGAACAAATCCTTTGATGAATATTCATTATGATATTTGATATATTGAAACCTCATCTATAATATTTTCCTTAATATAAAACTTGAAAATTTATACCACGATTTCAACTATAATCAAATTCAGATTAAATAATGGGGTTGAATAATTTCATTGAGTTTCATTATTAGTAATCGTGATTTTGTGGGTGAAGAATATATTTTCACAATATTTTATTAAAAAATTATTTTACACCTTGATCTTTGAAATAGATCATTTTTGTTAAAAAAAATTATGTATATATTGATATCATGTGTGAGAAAATTGATCTTTCTAGTATTAATTATTCAAGTTATAAGTTACTCATTAATATATTTATTTTTGGAATGAGTGAACCTCATTATTTATATTTTAGAGTTTTTTATCGATAATGTATTGTTAGATAACAAAATTCTTGGATATTTTGGGGAATATAATTTATCAGTTGAGCATAAAATTTTGGTTCGTGACCTTTATATAGTTTTATTTTATAAAAAAATATTATTAGTGAATAATTTAATATATAGATCGATTTTTAGACACTAAATTATTTAAAAATAAATGTTAAATTTAAATGAGAAATATGAAATCCATTAATATGAAAATTATTCATAAAAAAATATAGTTATATTTATTCTATCTATTATGTAATGTGTATGAAGTTAAAATTTTTATATATTTTATTTTATATCTTAGGTATGAATAATTTTAATGAATTTGGATAAAAATTGTTGAAAAAAATTATTCAAAGAATTAATATGTATTGGAAGGTAATATTTACAGTAATTTTATTGTAAATTCTTATTCTGAATGATTATATTGGAACCTATATGTCACGAAAAAGGTATATTCATTTAAATTTATATATGAATCCAAAAAATCTTCTGAACTTCTATGTCAGTATAGAACTAATACATTTTACTCCTAAGATTAACAAACCTTCTTTCTAATCAAAGTTTCATGCACCTATATCGATAAGAGACATATTCCAATGTACTTTAAGGAACCATATCATATCACCCATTATTTACTCCTTAGATTATCCAAAAAAACCTAATAATCAACTAATCATTTTACCTCATTAAAAGGTGTAATTAGTTGTTCATTGGATTTTATTCATAAATCATTTTGTTACTTCTTAAAGGAATAGATTCTGTGTCGTTCCATAATTAATATCATATATCACTTGAATTCCTATACAAAATATTCTATATATAATCAAAAACAATTTAACAACCTTGAAATTACCTCAATAAATTCATAAGTATTTGAAAATATGAAATATCACATTGAATGATATGGTTTTTTTCTACACCACTTCATTAATTAACATATAAAATATATATTAAAAACGGTTATGATATATTAATCAATTGTAAATTTTTTATATATCTAAAAATTATAATTTCTATTCATTTGTATTTATATTATCAGGGTGTATTCTATGCCAATATCACATTTTATACACAAACAATATTTTAGTGTGAGATTTTTAATATTTCATTCATTAACTGATTCTTTAATTTATCAAATAATATAATATTTCAAATATGTTTTTATGATTATTCTAAAAACTATTCTTGTTTTTTTAATTATTATTTTATTTTATTAAGTAATAAAAATTATTTTTGAAAAATATGAACATTTTATGATGAAAAATAATTTTTTAATAGAATGGAAATGGATTTATTATTTTTTATAATTATTATATCACGAATCCCACTAAAATTGAATCATGAATCTCTATTAAACAATTTACAGACTATCATCCACAAAATATAATAAAATTCAAAATTTTTTAGAATGGGATTGATTTAGAAAACTATATTTTAGATAGTTATTTACAATTTTTTTGAATTAATATGGTTATAATTTCAAAGGGATATATTATTTGTTTATTACAATTAATTGGGTGTAATAGAATATGTTTTCATTGTGTTTTGTTTTAAATATGTAAGTCACATTTAAATTTTATTGATTTTTTATTTTTTGAGTAAGGATAATTTTATTTGGATGATTGGATATATATGGATAAGGTTCAAAGATTATGTGTAGTGTTCAATGCTATTTTATGTGATGGGAAATACAAAATTTCAAGGTGTTTACCAAAAGATCCACAGTTTGTGACATTAGGAAAAGGTCCTATGAGGGTCATCAAAATGGATATTTCACTCATGAATATTTTTAGATAAAACCTTATATATAATATATAATGAAAATAACACCATATTGAATGGGAGAAGTGAGAGTAGAACACTACTATGAAGGGGTGAATCAGTCATTATAGAAAATAACAACCCTCAACTCTCATTCTCCGAGTGGTTAGTGTGAAAATGATCTTAATGATGATAAAGGGTTTATGATAAGTGATAAGTTCTTACAAACTACTTTTTCAATATTTTCACTCCTTACATCCTCATAATAAAACACCCATTATTCTTAAAAATCATTTCATTCTCATTATCAAAAAATTTAAAGATACGCACGAGACTATGCTTCAACTCATTAGAAAAATTAACATGACTGGATTTCATTTTACTATTCTTATTTTCTACTTCTTAATTTACATTGATAGAACTATACATTTCAAAACATGGCAGTGACTCCATTATACAGTTGAATATCATTCTATAGTTATTTGACTCCATTCCTAAGTTATGAACAACCATAACAAAGTATTCACTTCTTATCTCATATTCTATCATTATATTCTACCATATACACCATTGTATGGTATTTGTTATTCATACTATTCATATATTTGGAACTATATTGTTTCATTACCCATTTTAAAAGGTGTAATGACACTTATTTACCAAATTTATATATTGATCACACATTTCACAAGTTTAGTCAATATCATAAAATTGTTTTTTAAATTTTACTATCCCTCTTGGGAAATTAATTGGATGGAATTTAGGAACATTAGGTTGAATATACCTCAATTCATAAACTATAATCATTTTGTAGAATGAAACATTATATAAGAACCCATATTCATTATGTTAATAGACCATAATGAATAAAAATTTTCCTTTAATTAAAAATATTTTTAGATAATATATTTATTCTATTTTTTTTTGATTTAATTAAATTTAAAATAAATTTATTATTATATGTATTCTCTTACATGGAGGATTTCGATTCAAAAATGACTATTATCTTAGGTATATGCTCTGTTCACACCATATTACAAAAAAACATTCCTCTTGAATTTTATGTTTCATCATTTGTATTAGGAATGGTAGATTTCACCTTCAAAAATGATGGAATGAATATCTTCACCCATTTTATACTATAGTCACAATTAAAATTGCAGGTTCAGGTGAGAAAATTAATGGATAATGTTTTAATAGAATAATATCCATTTTTTAGAAGAAATAAAAAATTATTTCATAGATTTTGAGCCTTTATTTACTTTATTTATAGAATCTAGTACATATGTGAGGTTGTATATTGGTCATATGGAGTAACTTGGGGGGGGGGAGGGATTGAGATCCCAATATTTTTTTTGTTTAAAAATAATTTAAAAAATTAATCCCCAATTTAATTAAAATTCATATATATTCAGAAGAGTAGAAATATATAAATTGGATCTTTCAAATAATTTCATAGAAGTGGTATTAAGGATTAGTTAAAATATCTTTTAAATACATTTACTATTGTAATTAACTTTGTCAAAAAATATATATAAAAAATTTATAACTAACTACCAAAGTAAAGTTTTGTTACATTTTATAGTATGGAAAGTGATATGGAACTTAAAACTAAAAAACTAAAAAAACACATATCAGAAATTAAACCAGGTGGTCAGTCTCAAGTATAGAATTAATCCTCTCAACAAGAAAATCACCTACTTCCAAGAAGTTTATTAATAAAAAATATGATCTAAAATCATGATAATGTTTTAAATAAAAAAAATATTTAGGATTGTATAGGCATAGATCCACTTCCATAGTTGTACATGGGATGAAAATGATAGAAGGCCGGAGAGAACCTCATCAACAATTATTCATGGGAATAAAAATATATTAATTTGATATAATATCAAGTATTATTTAGTTTATCAAAGGAAACTGTATTTTTACAGACAAAAAATAAATATAAAACATATCTTGAATGAATAGCTATGATAGAAAGAGAAAAAGAGAAAAAGATAGTAAATGTAATTCATCTTAATCTATGAAGCATCAGTTAGTAAAAGTCCTTGTATGTTTATTTAAAAGGTTAATAGATGAGTTTGTTAGAAAATAATGGAAAATAGTGCATCGTAACGCATTATCTATAAAATAGGAGATCACATAAGGATCCACTATTATTCTCATTGTTTGAGAAATTTTTTCAGTATTCCATCATCTCTCCACATGATCAAATAATTATCTTAATGATATTATTATCAAAAGGAGCTATTAAGGAATAATAATTATTCCTTAAATTAATTTATTCTCCATTTAATTCATAATAACTTATTCTTTATAGGTTTAAAATTTTGAAATTCTATGTTATACATAGAATATGATTTTACATAATGTATGGTTAGTTCAGCTCATGGAAACTTGACATGGTCAACTAATGGTGCAAGGTGACATGATTGGTTTTTCTCTTCATACAGTTAGCTCATTTGCACATGTGGTAAGTGCATGAATTCATTCAATATGATTTATCTTTATGTGGTCACTACATTAAAAGACATTTACATTGTATTAATTTATGATAAATTATATATACCTTGGCATGGTGACTTGATTTCTTCTTGCCATTGGAAGATCCTTTATGTACAGTAAGGCGATTCTTCAATGTCTAGTCAGTTGAGAGCATTAATATTTTATACATATGACTCATAGTAAGAAGTTTATTTATGAATTAAGGTAAATTATAACATGTGGTTAGGTGATATGTTCACTTTACCTTCAAATATTAAAATGGAACAGTAATCTATAGATATAGTAATTTTTGAAAATTTTCATAGTAAACCACATTCTAATAGAAAACGTGGAAATCATTAATAATAATAAAAAAATTATTTTTTATAATTAAAATAATAAGGTTCTGGTCTAATCCACTTATATACTTCATGTAGATAAATAAAAAACATGATATTTTAATTGAAACGATTTTCATATATCAAAAGTATATTTTCAAGGGATTTAAATAATTGTGTAACGTGTTCTTAAATTCAAGAAATATATATTGAAATCATGAAAGGTTCCCTAATAAATTAATTTTTTTTAATCACATTACTCCCCTATTGACATTATCAAATGAGAAAAAACACTGAATAAGAAAAGAACATAAGGAGTTAATATGTCAAAATAAAGCAAAAAAAGTGTATAAATAGATTAGAATAAATCCATAAGAAATCATAGTATGAATTTCAATGAGGGTAATATTTGATTTCAATAGGGAGGATATAAAACTTTCTTTTATATGTCGAGATAGGAGAAGTAGTCTCTAGATAATATGCAGAGGTATGGGATCCAATAACTACAGTCCTAAAAATAGGACTATGTCGTTGAAAGGATTGTGATGGAGTTAGAAAAAAAGTAATAATGGTATATGAGGTAGCAGGTTTAGATGAAGGAACTAATGAATGTGGTAGAAAAACTATATGATAGGTATAAATATGCAGTTCCATCTATTATTTAAATTCACTGATATCCTGTGAACCATACTCCAACATTTAAAGGAAATCATATCGATTCTTTGTGTAACCTTCCAAAATAGGATTCATATCTCTAAGGTTCTCAACAAGATACTAAAAACCTAGATTCATATGGTAATCATCAAACCCAAATAAAGAGTTATAAACATCCCTATCATATATGACTTTGTGAAGAACATAATTAGATTATAATCAATCTCCCTCTAAATTGTTTCTCAATATTTACTAGCTTGTTTAATATCATCATGAACTAAAGTTAGGTTATTAACAAAATGGGTTTGAAACCCATCATAAAAAAATCTTAAGTCATGTCGAACACTTTAAAAAAACATTCAACTCATCCCGACCAAACTGTTTGATATTTTCTTCAGCAATAAATGACTAAAAATGAGGATAATAAGAGACATTATAAGGCTGGAACACAACATTCATGAACCTTTAGTCTAACTGAATCATCATGTTATATAGATCATATTGATGAGACTAATCCTTATAACTCATATAATCAATATAATTATGAATGATCTTTATTATGAAATTAAATCTAGGATGAAGATGATTGATTACCTGTATAACCGCTTCAGAAATTTCATCTTGTCTCACTTAATGCAAAGAGTTTTGACTATTATCAAAAGCGTGTTTTAGTATCTCCAACATCTATGTTTTAAACATGTCTGTTTAATCTTTATTTACCCCATACTATTATGGAATAAAGTGTTCTAATGTAGAGGGAGATAGATAACTTTCCAAATTCCAATCACCAGCCTCAGGTGAATCCCCTATCAAAATATCTCTTAGTATGACCCTCAACTTAGGAAAAAACTTCAAATTCATCATTATCAGAATATTACACAATGTTACCATGAAAAAGAAACTATACATATTAAATTATATCTTGAATTTTAACCTCAAAAATCAATGATCCCTCAAAAGTTCTTTGAATATAGAAAATGGTAGGTCGACCATGTCAATATAGATTTCCTGTATGATTTTTACCATTAGAATCAGGATATTTTATTCCTAATCAAATAGATCTATGAGATTTACTATATATAGAAGGTGTACCTGATATAGTATATCTAGGGGTACTCTTAATAATAGGTGACTATTTTTAGTTATTCCAATTTTCATCACATCCAATTAATTTATCCCATTTTGGATAATCCTCATAAGATTACCTAGATTCTTCATTAAGGCGTAAAACCTCAATTTATTCCTATTATTATTTTTATTCTTCTAAAATAACTTCTTCTAATTATTATCCATAATGAGAACAATTATCATCTAAATAATCCAAAACCTCAGTAGGTTCAATTCATGGATTTTTCAGATCCCTTAGTATTATAGGATACTTTACAGGGTGAATCTGTTCATACAATTTCCCGAGGTCAACCACCCATTCAAATTTGCATAGACTCTGGGTGAATTTTATTTTCATAAAAATATTTTTAGAAAGATAAAATATATTATAATTATTTAACTTATCCTCCCCCTAAGGGTATAATTATTTGTATTCTGGAATGGTAAAAACTAGATTAGGATACCGTAAAGAACAGAACCTTGAGGATATATTTTACAACTACACTATGTGTTTCATAGCATATCAAAAAAGATTGATTTAAAAACCCATATTCGTCAAAATAAAGAAAAATAGGTCATGTTTCCTCAGGATACTAAAGTATCCTTTTCTTGGGTATATTATATAATGAATAAACTTTACCAGGAGTATACAGTCACCACTCAACTCAACATCAGTTGGTCTTATAGGAGTCCCATTCCCACATATATCAATCAAGGTATTCTTAAATTTAATGTGTGGATAATTTAAATAGAACAAAGTTTTATAATCTAAAAACTCTTCACTGTGAATCACGCTCAAAATTGTTTCCGAGAACTTCAAAAAGAATTTAAAATAGTCTATATTTTTACTTTATTTTACTATATCCTTATTTTTTCATTGGAATAACAAAAGGTTTTGGTAAAACACATGGATAATATTTTGATAGAAAGGTCCATAATTTTATTTAGAACAATCAGCACATCATTATTCCAAAATCATGTTTCAAACCAGTGAATGAATCGACTTTAACAATTGAACATCAAATTATATTTCTATTGAGAGTGGTTGATCAAAAAATGATAATTATTTTAATTTACTAAAATAATAGAGTAGTATTTATACATCTTCTATTTCTTCGAAGGATGATACTGATTAAAAAAATAGTTTACACTATCCACTTCATCATAAAAATTTATATTTTTTTTCAGGATATTTGAATTTTGGGAAATGGGATATAAAAAAGTGGGTTTAGATAGAGAGAGATATAATTGAGATGATATAAAACTATCTTTTAAAAATAACTAAAAAATACAGAGTAAATAGAAACAAAAATGTATGTAATAGTTAAAATTCATATTTCAATTTTAATTTAAATATTTTAAGTATTAAAATAATAATAAACATAAAAAAATACAGCCAAAATATATTCATGATAAAATTCAAATTAAGTAGAAGTAGTAAGTCTACAGACCATGCATTATTAATTAAAATAAGAATTATAGGAATGCTTTCCATAATCTTATGATAGGTCTGTTAACCATACTACCAAGATGTTCAAAATAAGTACATAGTGATTGTATGAACATATTTTCATGTTATGTATGGTTACCATTTTGGTCAATAATCATAGTGAATATGGTTACCACATGACTATGTGTTCAAGGTTGTCATGATGACCTTATTGACAAATTATCAAGTTTCTCCTATAAAATATGTGAAGCCTACTTGAATTACATACAGAAAATATTAGAGATTGAAATTTAAAATCAATTCAACAGAAGAATTAATAACTAAAACAAAATAAAGAAAATTAAACATTATTTATCATTCCAATCATGTCTAATATAACTGATGCTATCAATATTCAATGGATTTATAAATATATTATCTTGATAATGTTTAGTACCAATTAATTTTTGAATATATCACATTTCTTGTAATGATCCCTAAAAATTTGATGTCTTATATTAATATCATTTTTATATAATGTTATATAGTATTATTTGAAATATTTATCTCATTTTTATTATCAAATTTTATTGGGAAATATAAGAATTTATATCAAAATTCTAGTAATGTATATTTTTTCTATAAAATATGTACACATCATTTGCCAATAGATATGTACTCATATTTAACAGTGGATAATTCCATGTAGTATTATTTATTTCTAAACCATGTCACCGGAGACATTCCTTATAAGTGAAATGTTCTAGAATTTATTTTTCTATCTAATATACAATCCCCAAAATCCACATCAGAATAAGAAACTAAATCAAATTCAAATCCTTTGGAGTAAAATAAATATATATATGGGTTCTATTATCTAGGTATTTAAAAATTATTTTCATAGCTAGTAGATGCAATTATTTTTGTTTTTCTTGATAATGAGAAAAAATACCCAAAATAAACATTATATTATTCCAACTAGAATTTAAGTATAATAATCTTCCAATCATACTGCTGTAAGTGGTTTGATCAACTGATTTTTCAGATTCTTCAAGACCCAACATGCAAGTAGATTTCATGGGAGTATCACTACATTTAAAACTATCCATGATAAAATGTTTGATAATGTATTTGACATAATTTCTTTGATTTAAAATAATTCCTTCTTTATATTGGAAAATTTGAATGCTAAAAAATAATTTTAGTTCACCAATTAAACTCATTTCCAAATAACATCACGATATTTTTTAGATTTTTTACAAAAATAATTTCATGAATATCCAAAGTAAATATCATAAATATAAATCTATAATACTAAAAAATACTGTGAAATTATTTTAATAAATATTATTGTGTCAGCTAGACCTTTAGAAAATCATATTGAAATTATAAAATATCTTAGCTTATCAAACCAAGCTTTAGGATATTTTTTAAACCATATAATGGTTTTGTTAATTTTAAACATGATTGGGAAGGTGATATTTTGTAAATCTAGGGTTCTTACAATAACCAAAATCCTTAGCTGTATAACCTTTTAATATTAGACTCTTTACATCCGTTTGATAAAATTTTAAATCCAAATTTGATGAATTGAAAAGAAACATCATGATGGATTTAGTTCTAGCTATTGGTGCAAATATTTACTCAAAATAAATAACTTATACTTTCCTTAATCCTTGTGTAACTAATCAGGATTTATTTATAATTGTTATGACCGAATCATGAACCTCTTTTATATAAAACAATTTAGTAATAATTTTTATGTAGGATTTGGGTCTTTAAACTTGTTCCAAAAATCTATTTCTTTCAAACTGGTTAAGTTATTCTTACAGATCCATTTCTTATAATTCATCATTAATTGAATCATTTATGTTATTAGGTTCAATCTGTGCCATGAAATTATGATGTTTAACTAGATTTCTTATAGAATATTTATTATGAGTTTAATTATCTAGGTCACCTAATACAACATATAATGGGTGATATCAATGAATCTTAATATCTCTTGGAAGATATTAATTTGACATTTTATTCTCATATATAGGTTCATGTTCAAGGAGATTATCAAATCATGATGATTTCATTACAAAAGGTCTGATAGGATTGTCAATAGGTTTAGAATTTATGTTTGAACTAGAAAGGTCATCCTTAAGAATTCGTAATGAGATTTTAGGACTATGTTTACTAGTATCATTAAAATTGAAATGTACAGATTCTTTAATAATATTAGTCCTTTTATTAAATAACCTATATTATATAATTTAATTATAATATCCAAGGAATAATACTTCATCATTTTTGGAAGAAAATATATCTAGATTCCCTTTTGTGTTGAGTATATAGAGTTTACAACTAAAACGTATAATGTAATTAATAATTGATTTTCTAAGATTCTATAATTAATAAGGGTTATTTTTTAAGAAAGATATTATTAATGTTCTATTAATTATATAAAATTATATATTTATAGTTTATATTCAAAAATAAATATCTAAATCATGTTAATTGACATTGTTCCATGTAATTTCTAGAAGGGGTTTATTTCTTCTTTTAACTACACCATTCATTTTTGGGGTCCTAAGAGAACAAAGCATATGACAATAGCCACGTTGTGAACATAATGAATAAAATTCATCATTTTCAAAATAAAAAAAATGATCACTTATTAATGTTTTAATTCTAATTCAACTAGTATTCTCTACATATTTATAATAATTGGAAAATTATGAAAAAGATTTATTTAAAAATAAAAATAAAAATACCCATGTATATATAGAATAATTATACACTCTAACATAAGAATATATTTTTCTTACTAAAATAGAAACTCCATAGGGTCCAAATAAGTACAGGTGAACTAAATTTAATGGCTAATAAGTTGGCAATTAATTATTTTATATGGAAGATATTTTATACTTCATTCCATTTTGATAGGTATTGGAAACTGTATTAGTTTGGAATTACATCTTAGGTAAACCATTAAATAAAAAATTTATAGTTATATTTATAAAATTGATAATATTTCAATGTCATAGTCTCATATACAAAAGTCAACATTCTAAGAAAAAAGTCACTTTATCAAGAAACATTTTGAGAAAATAAAGAATTTAAATTTATTACATAAACATTTTCATTTCATAAAGTAGAAAAATTTAAAGCATGTATAAAATCAAAAACATTACTAGAATTGTTTTAAAATTGGACATAAAAACCATCATAAAGTAATTTTGAAATTATAATAAACATATATTTCAATTATTCTGAAAACAATACTTTAGAAATTAAAACTGTACTAATGTTAAAAATTTCACCAAGGAAAATTATGAACCCCTTGGAATTGTCATCGAAAGTGACATGTACACCATCCACCATAATCATGTTTTTGAAGCCTGGGTAGTCTCTATATTTGTTTATAAGTATCCAATATCTATATGACATCGTTATTTAGTGTAACTATTTAAAAGGGTTTCATATAAAATATATTTAAATCAACAATTACTTAGGTACCAAAAGTTTCTTCAGTGTAGATATGTTAGTAATTCATGATTTTTTAATCCATAATTTATTTATTGGTTTCCAATAAGTTTAAATTAAACATTCAAAAATAAAATCCTTATTTGGTGAAAAATAATAGGAACTATTAAAATAAGTTTTATAATTTTATATTGTAATAAATATATTTTTAATAATTCTTACTTCGCTAGGAAGATATCCTATTTCAGTGGTATATTTAGAATCTATCTCTTTACTTATAATCTGAGAAAGAGTTTTTCATCAATTATTAACTCTTCCTATGGAATTATATAATTTTTTTTAGATTATCTCAACTCATTATATTCCAAATGAAGTTGAGTATTTTTATCCTTATCTATTATAAATCAGTTTTCTAGTTAGCAGACAGAGCATGCTTCTTCTTTAAACTTTTGTATTTTACTTCAAATTCATTAAAGGGTTCTTCTAGAATGATATATTATTTGAATAATTCATTAGTAGACATATTTTATGAATTATTTTTAGTATTATAATTATTTCAAATTTGAGAAGAAGATTATTGATAGACATTTAATACCTTTGATGTGTTCATATTAAAACAAATATTAGCTTTATAACTTCATGATCTTTTACACGAGTCTAATTCGCATGAAAAATCCTATGAGGCACTCCATGTAACATTCATATCATTTTTATATCTCATATCATTGTACTCATAATTTTTTTTATATTTATGTTTGAAAAATATTATTTGATGTGTCATATTCTGTTACACTCATTGAATATTATTTCATTGACCAAATAACCATTCTTTTAATATTTTACCCAAAATACTTTATCATATCTACATGTGTTATTAGGGTTCAGGAAGAACTTATTATTTTTGTTTTTTTTGAAATATATTACCAGATTTTCCTTTCCACATAACATTCAACAAAAGATTCTTCATCACATGAATTTTACTTTTGATCTTATATTTTTTTGTTTGAGTTGTTAGTTTAAAAAACTACAAAATTTATTTTCAATTCATCAACTTTTTCATTGTTTATTTTTAGTTCTTGTTACCACATCATTATAATTATATTATGTTCTATTAATATTACATGATTCTATTATGGATATGGAGGTTCCTATTAATCTTTCTAGTAAGAAAATAAGATGTCTCAAGACATGATCCTTGTCAGTAAATTTCATTACTAGTGTGTGCATCGTATTGAATAACACATTGAACATAAGATACATATCAGACATATATTCATTAGGATTTAGCTTAAAAGTATCCTATTTAATAGTGAAAGTGTATAAACATATTTCCTTAACATTGGAAGTAATTTCATGATAAATATCTAGGGTATCACAATTTTCAAATTCAATGGAACATACATATATTCTATTAAATTCATCTTCTCCTAAATCACAATATAACAAATTTATCGACTTAAAATTACAATCATATTAATATTTAGTATAATAAATCAATGTATCTCTAGAATAATGGGGTTGTTATTATTTTTATTCAGTTACTGACCAAATATCAAAACCCATACTCTCTAAGTGAATATTCATATTAATCAATCATTGAGAATAATTATTTCCATTAAAATAATGAGTTTGATTATTAGATGCCCTTTATTCCTAATTTTTATTAATAAATAATTTAATTTAAAAACTATATAAATTCATTATCTTTAAATAAAAATAAATCATAGTTAAAAAGATGTTTGAATATTATTCTCTGGCCAAATCTTGGTTAGAGTGAGTAACACAAGTTGAGGGGTGGGGGGGGGGGTGAATTGATTTCAAAATGATTTTTTTTGTAAAAAAATAATTTAAAAACTAGATCCTCAATTTAATAAAAATTCATAGTTAACCAAAATATTAGAAATATATGAATTTTATCATTCAAATAGATTATCAGATGCAGTATTAAGGCTCGGTTTAAATATATATTAAATATGTTAGATTTTGAAATAAATATACAAATCAAAAAAAATTATTTAATCAAAAATTAATACTAACTATCAATGTAATTTTATTAAAAATTTCAAAAAATAGAAATCAATTTTTCAATTTAAAACAAAAAAACTTCAAAAAAACATAATGTAAATTAAAAATAGGTTTTAGTCTCAATATTCCACTTAATCCCCTATACATGGAAAACCCCTACTACCATTTAGTTTATTAATGAATAAATTTATACACAATTTGGATTAGAATTTATAGACAATAGTACAAAGGACTATCCCGGAATAGAGCCTCTTTTATATTTGTACATGGGATGAGAATGATACCAGGCCACACAAGACATCTTCTGTAGTTATTCATGGGAATACAAGTAAAATTATTTTAGAGAATAATGATTATTCTTTATTTTATCACTATAAAATATGTTTTTACAGATAATAAGAGAAATATAAAACACCACTCCAAATATTACCTATGATGGACGGAAAAATAAGTAAAAATATTGGGAACATAATGGGACTTCATATGAGTAGCGTCAGTTATCCAGACTATAAGGTTTTTTGTTTTAAAGGATCTTGGATGAGTTAATCATAAAATTATAGAAAAAATAGAATTGAAAAATTCTTCTATGCAACATAGGTTCTCTTTTAAAGATCCAAAATTATTTTAAATTAATGATCAAGTGATTTTAGTAGTCCATTATATTTCCACATGATCAAATAATTTTTTTAAAGATATCATCATCAGAAGTTACCTTTGGAGAATAATCATTCATCATTTAATGAACTAACATTCCATTTAATGAGTAAAAACTATCTATTGGATATTTCAAATTCTCCACTTCTAAGTTAGACATGGAAATATATCTTCACTAAATTTATTGTTATTTGAGATCATGAAAACATCACATGGTTATCTAATCCAATAAGGTGGTTTGTTCAGTTGATCTTTTAAGGTGTTCAAATCATTTTCATATGTGGTAAGATCTTGAATTCACATGGTAATTTTCTTTTTTTATACATTCACTATATTAAAATATATAATAATTTTATTAATTTATTACAAAATATACATACCTTGTTATGATAATTTTATTTCTTCATGAGGTGGGTAGTTTCCTCGATGTACGGTGAGCTGAATATTCAATGTGTGGTCAGTTCACAACATATACAAATTCTATTCATTTGAATCATGTTAAGAGATTTTTTATGTGATAAGGTGTGGTATAAAATGTGGTAAATTGATATAGTCACTTTACCTTCACATGATATGGTGGAATTGTACGATCTGGACGTTGTTATTTTTTTGAAAAATATTTCGAGTAAACATATTTCTTAAAAAAATCATGGAAGTTATTAATGACATGATGAACAAGATTTGGGATCAATAAAATAAGTAGGTGTTGATCTATGAAAATAAGGTCCTTAAAAAATATTTATAATTAAGAAACATCACATCTAGAAGTTTTACTTCTTTATTATTTACATTGATAATCCTAAGGTAATATCCAAAATATTATTCATAATATAAATGATGGAATTGAAACTATATTATGACAGTGTTGAAAATTATGGAACCAAAAATAAAGGGGTTAAATTATAATGAAGATCTCTGTAACAATTTTTTTTACCCAATTAATTAGATGACCAAATGTTGTTTGTTTTAATAAAATTAGATTATGAAATGTTAAAACTAATTTTTAATATTTTACAAAACAAATGAAAATAAATCCCATAGATGATAAAAAACTAACAAATATAAATAATATAATCAGAATATATATAGAAACTATGTAAATGATACAATTCACCAAGTTAGGTATTAAAATCTCATTTTTCCCTGAATGAAAGATTGACGAATCATCAAGATGGGTTTAATTGACCAATTTGGACATTTAAAATACCTATCAAAGGTAAGTTATTTTTTAGAAAAATAAATATATATTATTAAAAATATTTATTATTATTTCTGATCAATGTGCTATCATGACCCCACTTCACACTCTCAATGTGATAGTATATAATCTACTAATATAGTGACTAATGATTTCTAATAATTCATCATATTTTAAAAAATCCTTTTTAAAACATGGATGAAGAAAATAATTATTTCGTTTTACTCAACTTGAGGCACAACCCAGAACCTTCCTATTGAAGTTGAAGAAGAACCAACGTTTACTTTATATATACCAATGAATAATTTTATCCCCTGCCTTTAACTAGACCCTACCTTTGTTAGTGGAAGTAAAACCTATACACTATATATAAAAATTTTAATTAAAAATAATGAACCAAAAAAATTGTACAAAAATATGATAGAATTAATTAATAACCCAACTAAAAATTGAAGTAGAGAAACTCTAATTATAAATGTTATATGGGTCACTCCTACTGAAATGGTCCATAAAATGACGTTTATCCAAGAGTGTTGTAGTCGTGATTGCAAGAGTGAATCCTGGTATAGATGAAGTCTCCAAGATAATTCCTCCAATATAGTCACATCGATACTACAAACTAAATCTATAAAAATTCTTTTATAGAGTTGTTTCTAGTATATTATCACTTCAAAATTACAAGTCACATGCATATGAACTTGAATATTCTATCCACTTTATTTATTATATTATCTCATAAATAAGATTGATTATGAATCCAAAAAAATTAATTAGTGTTTTTTGGTTTAGATATCGCGTGAAATGGTTTAAGATTATTTTCCATTTAGTATACATGTATGTATAATTAAATTCATATTTATAATTTCTCATGAATTTATATAAGTAAAAGCACATTCAAAACATATAAAAAATATGTTAGACATCTACTCACATGATATTTATTTCATCTTTCATACAACATTTTAAAATAGTTTTTTATAGAATCAAAATAATAAATAAATAAATAAATCAAGAAAAACATGTCTAACATATATGTAGTAAATTGATATATCATAAGATCATAAAAATTGATCATATTTCAAAAATTATAAAAAAATATTAGAAAATGAAAAGAATCATTTTTCAATTCATTGTAGATATGAACATCTCATAAACATGAATGTGTATAAGCATTATTGTTTATAAGAATCACTCTTTTTAAATAACATTATAGAGTGTTTTGTAAATATCATTTTAACCATAATTATGATTAGTGTATACATCAACTTTTATTTAATAAGTATCATATAATATACAATAACAATAATATGTCATTCTATATGTATAATTATATATAGTGTAATCATCATTCCATGATGTATAACCATCATTATAAATCATAGGAATCAATTTTTATTCTACAAAAAAACCACTCTTCTATAATATAATCATTATTCCATTATATAACTATAATTAAATATGGATTATTTTTTATATATTATAAAGGATGAGGAATTTATTATAAAATCGTAATAATCATGTCTAAAACATTAAAGAATATTTAAGAAACAAGATAATAATGTTGTGAGGGATTTATATTTGGAAAGGAAATGAAATTGGATTGGAAAATGTAGAATATTAAAAATATATTGGAATTGTGATAGTATTTTACAATTTTCATATGACTAGTAAAATAAGAAATTCATATATTATCCCTTATTTGACTATACAAATATTCTCCGAAAATAAAAAAATGATAAGAAGAGGAATTTTCATTCTAGAAGATGTAAGAGGAATTTTCCGGGCAGGTAAGATTATGAAAACTCATCATCATTTTTCTCATCAGATGAAGTAGTAAATTTCCATTCCCATGTTGAGAATGTAACTTAATTTTCATGTAGTGAAGATGTTTGAGAGGAATGGAAAGCACTAGAATGGGTACTTAATGAAAATATTTAATATATCCTAGAGAATATAAAAAACTCAATATAGAAATGATAATGATGCTAAGTGAAAAGAATAAAATTACAGATGGAAGGCATGAATTGAAAAAAATTAAGCTAATTATACTGCTGAGATCAAGATGCACAATCTTAGTGAACATAAAAATGAGAATATTATGAGTGATATTTAGGGGAATTAAGATATCATCGAAAATGAAATGGCTGATGAATAATAAATTTCATCCAAAGTTCAAAAATAGTTAAACAAAATAAGGGGAAATTTTAGTGAACTAGTAAGGGAAAAATAATTTTACTATTATGTTTGTGTGAGGAAAAATCATGATAGATAATTAAAACACTCAACTAATAAATCTGATGAAAAATCTATAATTTCTATATGTTTAGGTGATAACAATAATTTTTAGTTGGTCTAGACTTTGAATAATGGTGATGTGTACACATCCCTATTAAATGAAAAGATAATTCCAAGAAAACCATTACATCTAAAAAGATTTAGGTTTAGGATATAGTAATTTATCCATAAAAAAATCTGTTATAATTAACCTTTAAGGTAATATATCACCTTTTAGAAATTATTACTCATGGTATCAGAGGTATGGACACCATACCTACTCCTACTAGATAATATTTATTTACTAGGGATGTTATATAAACTAAGGGTGAACTATGGTGAGAAGTAAAAGACATGTTCATATAATAATTAATTTCATTTATTGAATGTATCGAAAATATACCCACATAATAGATATGAATGTATGGAGAATTGTGTAGAATGTTTAAAAATTAACGTCGTAAATGTATGTATTACATGTCTAGAGTTCTTGGTGAGGTTCCATGTGTTGTGAAAGGGAATTAAAGTCATACTTTTTGTGAAAATACTATATAAATTCATTATTTCAAGGATTAATAAATGAAATATTGTCTTGATGAGTTTTAATTATACAAAAAAATGGAGAAATCTATGATCTGTAATGTAGATAATGGAAAGGAATTTAGGTTACAAGAAAAGTTTCATGTTCATGATATGTCATCCACATGTTCTGACTTGATGATTTAAAATAATCTATATGAAATGTGTGGATAGTTTTGGGAAATTAAAAAAGATTATATGACAATGTTACCCTCCCAAGAATAAAGAATTAAATATGATTCAAGTAAAAGGAAAAACGGTTACCTTTTCTTTTAAGCTGATGAAACCTATTTCACAAAATGAAATTTACCATTAGACATAGTTGAATGTTTTTAGTGAGGTCATTGACAAGAAAATAATTACTATGTACAGAAAAAAAGTGGCCTATGATAAGAGGAAATTATTAACCTAAATGTTACTTATAATAAACATAGTGGTCTCCATTTATTACAAATTATTTATTTTTTTCTATTTATACCAACATGAAAGGATTTTTGGATAGGAATAAAGCTGTCACTTTCAGATAACAAAGATGAAATTCTTCATGGTGTATTTAAATTACCATGATATGGAGTAAATAGGTGCATTTTTTGAGGAGGAGAATCCATAAAATAGAGTTTTCAATACACATATATCTGTTTGAATTTGAAAATTTTGAATATTTTTCTAGATACATGCAATTTTAATATATATAATTCAATAAAAAATATATCCTCTTATTTTTTATTATATTATATTTAAAAAAAAAGAATGCACTAGATAATGAAAATATATGAAAAGGAATCATCACATGTTTTTCACATAAACATTTTGATGTATTTATTAAGATGTGTATGATTGAATGTTTCTTGAGATCTCTATTTTTATATCTTTTAAGTAGAGAAATGATAATATCTCCATCAATATCACATGTTAGAAATTTTATAAAAATACATTATGTCTTGGTAAAATCTCTCGTGTTTTTTACACCATATTTACCAATATAGAATTTGATTATATTATATAATGAATCATGGTTATGTGTGTACGTGTTATTACCTTCTCCCAACATGTGCATAACGGATTGTCAGATTTAAATTGTGGGAATAAGTTGTATGATGATTGAAAATAATTCCTGAGGATACCCATACACTGTCTTTTTATTTTTTTTCAATAATGGGGTAGAAAGATGAGAAACACACATATTGATATATGATGTGTTTCATAGTATTGACATAAAAATAACACTATTATTACCATTAGATGTATTGTATTTATTGTAAATAAAGATAATTAACCTATTGTTAATAAGATACTATTATGGGTTTTTTATTGGATTGAATGTGGTTTTGATATGATTTTTGAGGCCTCATAATTGATAAAAAATTCCCAAAATAAATTTATTGATGTCTAGAAATTGAGCATTGAATCTGTTAACTGACAAAGGTATTAATCCTATATTTAAAATAAATTATCTACATAGAGTGTGTAAGTAATTTTATAGAAATGTAAAAAGAAATTATCAGATGTAAAAGATACATTTCTAGTGAATTTTAAATTTCATCTACATCAAGGAGGTTTGGCTAGTGAAATAGATATTTTGATCCCCCATATGATAATTGAGTTTGTGAGAATTTGATAATTGAAAATTTGATATGAAATATGAAATTTAATTATGTTCCAAGATATTTGAGATGTGAATATTTCATTGTTATAAAAAGTATTATATTTATCTATTCATACGATATATTAATATATAAATTTTTTGGAAACCACATACTGGAGAAGACCTCATTATGATGATTTTTAATGAAATTTTTAAACCTCTATTAAGTAAATATACTATTAGAAATGGATATTAAATTAAAAATATCAATGATATGATCTTCTTGGATATATATATATTATAACGATTTTAATGAATTGGTATTTAATAATAATAAGATGCAGACACACCACCATGAAGGTTATGGTGCATCTGAAATATGAAGAATATTCCCACCATGTTAGCTGGTGAGTATTTTGGAAAGAATAATTTTGTGTGGGGAATGAAAAGTTTATAAACATAGTTTTCCACTTCTTTTGAAATTTTGAAGAAGTTATTATAATTTTTATGTGTACAAAGATATAAAAAGAACACCTATATAGAAATTTGACCTAATAGTAAACATGGGAGTGTTTAGAAAATTAAAAATTACAGAGCTCATATAGATTTTAAATAGCTATAAAATATACAACATCCTGAATATATTTACCAAGATGTTTTAGAATCTAAAAAAATAGATTTCAAATTTTTTATTAAATCTAAATTAAATGTTTAGGAATTACAAAGGATTTTAAAAGGAACATAATTAATCTAACATCACATGTCTACATCCACCATTGGTGCACAATAATTTTGGATATTTAAGGATGACATCGTAAATGTTTTCATTATCACTCCCTTGGAAAAGAAATCTACCACCTTGTTAGCTTCTCTATAAGCATGTGAAAAATTAAAATTAAGAAGACTATCATATTGAAGGAATTGAATCAAATTTGGTAGAATTTTACAAGGAACACTCTTAATTTTATCATTGTGGGATTGAAAAAATATGTTTAGATTCAGATTCAATACAACAAGAGTTCCTATTATGGGGAACAATATGTTTGATTTCATGTATCATGGACCAAATATGATCTTTGTCAGAAATTAAAATTCCAATATTGTTTTGAAAAAAAACATAAAAAGTCTTCAATGGGTATGAAAACATTTCCACTAATCATGGGTCTTAGAATAACAGACGTCACACCATCAACATTGAACTTTAACAGTGATGGGATCAATGGGACCGAACAGACATATTTGAGGAAAAAAGTTTTTCTTGGTCTTCCATTAATATCCTACTATATTTGGATGTTAAGGTCAATAGAATTATTATCCATGGATCATGTCTATAATTTTGAATAAGAATAAACATATTCATGTATGTAAATAATTATCATATAAATAGAAGGTGGTTGGTTACCATCCCTAATTGAATTTCATTGTTTTCTAGACTAAATCAATTATCGAATCTATAGCCACATGAAGAATGTTTTACACCTAGTCACTATGTACAAAATCACTGATGTAAAACATGATATCTTATGTTTCACACAATTTTATATTTTCATCCATTATTTTTGTTAATTATTTTTTTTCTCAGCTTCAATTTTGAGTTAGGGGTAATTCTGATTAAAATTTTGAGTATCAGGATATTCTTATTCCATTACATGGTTTAGGTGCATGGTTAAAGTGTAACTGTGTGGAATCCTAAGGATGATCAGATTTTCCAATTCATTTTGAACAATCATAGTTTGATCTTCATGGATTAATAATGATTTGACTGAAATTTTTCTTCTCATAGGAGACATTGTATGGGTCCAGGGGTGTCCCTGCTCAAGGGCACACAACCTATGCATAGTTAGCCCAACCACACAGAAGGTGTGCGCATGATTCTGTAAATTTTAACAGAACCATGTCACATGTTTGTTATAATGTTTTCCAAACTTTGTGGCCAATCTATTTGGGTTTGTAGTGTGTCTATCGAGGGGGTCACAACTGGCACACAGTTTGGGTGGCCGTGCGGCCTACTATGCACAGTTCCCAAGTGTCTTAAATATGTGGAACTCAACTTTTACCATCTTTTTATTTTAACCAAAGAACTCCTATTTTTCTATCCTCTTGGATCATGTGACTCTATGGGAGACTCTCCCTTATTCTCATTTCTTCCCTCCTCTTCCATGGTTGAATCCAAGTAGATTTATTTATGTTTTGGAGTGTTATTTCAAGGTATTATCCTCTTATCTTCTTCATTTTTCTTATTCATCCATTTTCTTCATGGTTAATCTTCTCTCATGGTTCCTTTGGTTTAGGGTTTGTGTTTCTATGGGTTTAAATGATTATTGTTTTTGTTTTTAAGGTTCCTATTGGATGTTTTCTTTTCATTTATACTTTATGGAGTTTTTTATATTTTACATAGTTGAAGTGTTTGTGGTTTAAGGCAGGATTCCCTTTGTACATGGACATTATATTTAATAATCATTGATTAATTTTCTTTAAAAAAAATTAATACGGAATGATGAATTATTATTTTTATAATAAATTTTAGATGTGTAATAAGGAGAAATTTTTTGAGTTTTATTTGTATTAAATGGAGAAATTGGGTCTTTCCACACCATGTGCTTGATGAAATGATTGGTTGTCCCTTATGAATGTATTTTTAATTTCAAATGGTCATTTGGGTTTCATTAATGGGATTCTAAATGGATTATTGGTTTTCAAAGTAGGGTGATTGTTTGGTATATCATTAAATGGTTTTTCTTTTAATAGTTGTTTGAGTCCAAAAATTTACTTTTGAAATGTTTTTATTGAAAAACCCCCATTAGGATAGGTCCCTAAACTTGTGCGTTGAAGAAGGGATGGGAATGTCCATGGTTTGGGAGTTCCCTTATGTGATGATGGTTAAAAGGCAAAGGATTATTCATTAGAGTGGCAGGGGCGGTGCTAGTTTTTGATGGATTTTATGTATGATTCATTTATTTTCTTTGATAGAAACACCCCATTGTAAACATGAATGAGAACCTTACATATATTCTAGAGATTTTTATAATACTTGATATAATAGTTTAGGATTTCACTAAAGCTAGTGGCCCTTTATATAAACTTGCTCTGATTTGGGATTGTTACACTCTGTTAGTCTAGGAAGGGTAGGATCAAGTGTTTAGGATAGTTGATGTAATCAGGTTAGGAATGCCTATATGAAGAATTAACATTCAATGTGTTCCCGATATTCCTCTAAGTTCCTAGGTTTTCCCATGATTTTTTTGGCACCTAATTATCCTTATAGGATATTCTTAGTGTATTTCAGGGTATGGTCACTAGAGTATCATTAATCCATTTCCCTCATCATGTAATCATGGTCTCACTATTCGTGTGTGTTTCACCATTTAATAAAAAAATACTGTTTGGTTTTGTTAAACATGTGTTATGGAAAATGTTTTGAATGGAAGTTTTACACCACATTACTCTTTCTGTAAAAAAAAGAACACCCCCCATCCTAGTTTCTTTCCCCTTTTCCCCTAAAAGAGGAATCCTGATATTTAGATAGAATGTTGTTTAAAATTATAAGGGAAACAGAATGTGATTATTTTATCTTAAAGGTAATTTGAGAAAAATCAATGTTTATATATTGTAATTAAAAACTAAAATTAATGGATCTTTTATTTAAAGGAAATACATTGGGATCATTTTTATTTTTGGAAGTCCAAACGAGTTTTAATACTCATTCCTATACCTATTTCTTGTTTTTTTATCTTATAGAACATGTTCTATCTTACTTTGGATCATTATGGGTGATGTTGGGTTTTGGGACCAAAGAGTGACCCTTGGGGTCACATATAGATTTAGTGGTCTTTAGGTTCAGTTTGGGTTTTGATGTTTGACTTATAAGTATTTTCGATTTATGTATAAATGTTTTTCAATTTTCTTATTTGTTTATGTTAGGGATAATTTATTTATTTCCACAATTTTACTTTATTTATATCATGAGAAATAACTCCCATTGGTTCTTACTAATTCCCCTAGTGCTTTTCTCTAGCCATAGAGGATCTAGGATGCCTCTCGGGACTTGTTACAAGTTGTCTCAGGTGACCGGTTCAGGGTCGACCTGAGGTGGCTCCTGAAAAAATTGTATGAAATCATACTTTCTTTAGAGTAACTAATTTTAGAGAACCCTTTATTTTTAAGGATTTCAAGGTAAATGTAGTAGGTGTGTCAGAACATGAGGTGTGGGTATGAGGGGGTGTCTGACCAGCACCTTCTATGCTGAACATTGGGTTTCCATGGAATGTTGGTGTTTGTTTTATTATTTGATTATTTTGGGTTATTGGGTGTTTGGTAAACGAAGTGAGAGTTGGGTCAGTGGACTCAGTGATTTTTTAGGTCCAAGAAAGTCATGTGGATCCAAGTAACTTGTCATGATAAACCATCAATGAGTGTGGTGTGATTGGCATGTGATCTCTAACCATATGAACAAGTCACCCATCGACACTAGTTTTCCCCTTGTGATTTTATTTTGTGTCTCCCTGATTTGATTTTTTGTTTTGAAAAAATGATTTAAATTATAAATGATTGTATTTATAATGGTATTGTTTTGGTTTTTGTTTGAAAATAATAAATAATTTTTCAGATTTATTTCAATGAATTTTTTGAAAATATGTTTTTAAATAATATTATTTTTTATAAAATGGGTTTTAATTAAATGATTTTTCTGAAATGAGGTTTTTATCAAGATGAGTTAAATAGTTTAAATGAGAATAATTTAGATTTTGGATTTAATTTAATGTTTTTTTACATAGAAGTAAGTGGACTATAGTGTGGAGTTTGAAATGTTGGTTTTGAAGTGGTTTTTAATGGGCTTTTTTAAAAATATTTTTTTTAGTTTTTCTGTGGGTTTACTTTTATATTTAGTTGTTTATTGCGGAATGTTTTGGCTAATTTGTTGGTTTTTCTTGTTTTTTTGTTTTCTTATTATTTAGTGTAATTCAAAACCAATAATTTGATAGATATTTAATATGTACCTATGGATAGTTCAATATTAGTGGACCCTATTTTTTATCAACCCAAATACCTCCTTATTGAGTTTTAGAATTTGAATAGTACTATCTCCTACGGTTAAGTGGATCCTATTTAAGAAAAATAGTTTATGTGAAAAATCGGAAGGATATTTGGTTTCATTGAGTTTCCTGAATATCTAAAGGTGATATTCTCCACCTTTATTCTCAGTGGTATGAGTTGGAAGTGGTGGAATTCGTTCATTTTGACCAAGAATTAAGAATAAATTTGATGGGAATTATTCAAGGATTCATTCATATTATAATATTTTTCTAAGGTTGTGAAAGTGGAAAAGTTGATAGAGATGTGTTTCTTTCAGTTAGGTGATGGATCAGTTTTGGAGGTCATTTGTCCTTTTTTGGATATAGTTCCTTATCTTCTATAGTGGGATGATTAATATTATTTAAAAACTCAACATTTTGAGAACAATATTTTATTAGATCTATAGTTGAAGGTGTTAGAGTTCAGCCTAACCTCCTTTTCTAGTGTGGTGTGGAAATTCATTCACGTTGAAGCTATGATATATGGAGTGGTTGCGGTATCTAATCTTCTTTCATTCTATAGAAGAAGTAAAGTGAATTCCAAATAAGAGATCATAAAGAATCATGGATTCAATTAATCTATTAGTGGAATAAAAAGGCCTATTGATGTTTTGTTATATTCTTCTAGGAGAAAGACCATGGTGTGCCATTAATATGTTAGTTCAGGTCATAAGAATTAATTGTTTAAAAATTATCCAAGGACCCGCTATATTAGTGGACACTTGGGTCACTTGGAAATTTTATTAGTATGTTTCTATGAAGTGACAAGGATCCAGTTCCCCCACTTCAAAATATACCCCAACCCATTTTTAGGTATAAGGTCATGTTCTTGGTTTTATTTGAAGTTAGTTTCCATTTGAGTGCTCCTTCTATTATATTGGGAGTGTTTTATGATGTTTTGTTTTTCTTGTAGAGACTAATGAAGTCATAATATTTTATAACCTCTATTTTAATAGAAGCATGGCTTTTGGAAATTATGATTTTTTTTTCTGAGTGGAGGTTTGTAATGTAGTGTGTCTTGTTCCTACTGCTTATCATTTGTGGTGAAATAGAAAGATGTATGTGTATCTTCTAAATCACTATTTTGGTGTAAGTGCCTTGTTATAATGATGTGAGTATCGTGGTGTGGCATGTTCATTTGTTTCTTTCTGGTGTTTTTGTGTGGTAGTTCAAGTTTGGAATATTAGTGTTTGGAATACGATGTTAGTTAGGTACCCAGTTAGGTGTATAAAATGGTGGGGAGTCTATTCTGGCCTATTGTGTTGGTAATCTTTCTTGGTCTCTGGTGTTGTCTTGCAAATATGTGGTTTCCTTTTGAATTGTATTATTTTGGGTATTTTCCATGTTGGAGGATGTTAGGATTTTGGATTATACCAAATGGTTTTGTTTATGTATTGGTTGTGAGTTTGTATCTTGAGTTTTCCATCATTTTTTGATAATTGGATTAGGATCTTTGGTCTGTTTTGGGAATAATTGCATGTTTTCATCTTGGTGGTGTTTAAGGCACTCTTGGATTTAAAGAATCAGACCATGCAAGTGATTGAACCTTTGTATTTTTATCAGATAAACTTAAATCATTGAGGATTTCTAGGGGAAGAAATTTTAAGGGTGGAGAGAATTGTCACACCACCATTTTTATTTTCTTCTTTTATATTGGTTTATCAATTTTTTATTATATTCACTTATGATTTTTTTAAGGTTTTGGATAAAAATTTTTAGCATTTCACTATTTTATTTTATTTAAAAAGTTTGGTTCATGGTTATGGGGTAACCGTGCAGCCTTTTGAGGTTGAGCTATCATTCTATCACATTCTAAGCTTTTCAAAATTTTTGTTTCATGTATATAGCATGGTTTTATCAAAATATGTGGCTCTTATGAGAAAACTGGGGGGTGGGGGTCCGTAGGAATATCTAGTCTAGGCCATATGTCTTGAGTATGGTTAGCCCAACCGTGCATAATGAATACACATGGTTTAGAAAATTTTGATAGAATCATTTCACATGGTTGGCGCATGGTTTTCAGAACTGTCTAACCAAACTATGAAGATGCTCAGTATATTCAGTATGGAGGCACACAATTGGCACAAGGTTTGGAAAACCATGTAGCCTAACTGTGAACTATGCCCAGGGTTCATAAAAATTTGAAATTCCTCCTCAACATTCTTTATATTTTAACTTCAAAACACCTCTTTTCAACCCTCTTATATCGTACGACTCCAAGGGAGCACCTCCCTTCTTCTAAATTACTCCCACATCATACAAAGGTGAATTCAAGTGGAATTATTAATGTTTTGGGGTGATTGTTATGGTATGATCCTCCTCTCTTCCTTATATTCCTTCTTATTCTATTTTCATTGTGTTTCCTCTTCTCATTTAGTTCCTTTGGTTTAGGGTTTATATTTATTTTGGTTTAAATTAGGGGTTTTGTGTTTTTATGGTTCCTCTTGGATATTATTTCTTCTTTGATCTTTCAGGGAGCTGTTTCGGGGCGTTTTTATTGTGTATCTTATTGTTTTAGGGTTTTTCCCTTTCCATTTGTTCTTTAAATATAAGTATAATTGATTTATAGTTTTTTCACAAAAAAAAAATTCATACTAAATAGTGATGTATTTCTTTCAATAAATTGTTGATGTGAAATGTGGTGATTCTTTCTTGGTTTTAATGATTTGAAATGGTTGTATTCTGTTTTTCACACCATGTACTTTTATGAAATTCTTTATTGGACCTTGTGAATGTGTTTTGAATTTGAAATGGTGGTTTGGGTTTCACAAATGGGATTCTAAATGGATTATTGGTTTTTAATGTGGGGTTGATGTTTAGTTCATTGAGAAATGCTTTTCCATTTAATGGTTGTGTGAGGCCCAATTGGATCTTTTAAAATGGTTTCATCAAAATACTCTTGGGATGGTTCCCTCAAGTTTTGAGTTAATTAAGAGATGGTAATGTCCTCATTTTTGGAGTTACCCTAAGTGATTATGGTTTAAGAGAAAGGGAATATTCCATGTAATGGTTGGGGTGGTTCCAATTTGTGATGGATCATTTGTATGGTTTTCTGATTTGATTTAATTAAAACACCCCATTGTAAACATGACTAGGGAAACTGGAATAGTAGCTATAAATTTTGAGAAGGACTATTTCACTAGTTTGGTATTTTATACTATCTAGTGGTCCTTATTAAGACCTTACTCGTTTTTGGGATTATACCCCTTAGTTAGGCCAGTAAGGGTTGAACCAAGAATTTGTACTGGTTAGTGACATCAAGTTATGCGTTCCAGTAGGATGAATATGGTTTTAGGGTGTTTTGGATTTTCCATTTAGATCCTAGGTATTCCCTTAATTTCTTCTCGCACATGATTATATACAATGGATAGTCTGAGTTATTTTTAGGTATATTAACATGAGTACCATTATCCCATCTCCCTCATCCTGTAATCATGGTCTCAAGTTTCTTGTATTGTTCTCCTATTAACAAAAAGTAAAATGTTTGGTTTAATTAATAATGTTTCATGAAAAAAATTAATGGATGTTTCACACCTTATTACCCTTTTTATGAAAAACTAACATCAGTCATCCTAGCTTCTTCCCCCGTTTCCCATAAAAAATTAATCCTCCACTTTATAAACAATATTGTTTAAAATTATTAGAGAAATTTATTGTGATTAGTTTATTTTAAAGGTAAATTTTATAGAACATATGTTTATATATTTTATTTCAAACTTTAAATTGATGAATCTTTTATTTAAAGAATTAATTTTCGGAAAAAATTTATTTCAGGAATGCCTACGCAGTTTTAATACTCATACCTATACCTATGTATTATTTTTAGTTTCTTTTGTAGGTTCTAGGTTGGTTTTGATAACTGTTGGTTATGTTGAGTTTTGTGATTGGAGAGTGACCCATAGGGACACATGGAGATATAGTGGCCATCATGTTTGGTTTGGGTTTGGGTGTTTGACATAGTATTATTTTCAATTTATGTATAAATTTTGTAGAGTTGTTTTGTTTACTTTTGTTTGGGATACTCTTTTTTAATTACACTACTTCAGTTTTTAATTTGTAGAAATCATTCTCATTAGTTCTTGATGATGCTTATGACACTTGTCGCTAGCCCAAGGGATCGAGAATGCCTCTCGAGCCTTGTCACAATCCATATTTGGTGATCGGTTCCAGTCCACCTTGGGTGGTTCATGACATCTGCAATCTAATTTTTTTTACAAATGATTATTCCAAATATTCTACCAATAACATTACATTGTTCTTGGAATCATCTATAGAACATAAAGTGGTTTTGAACATTTTACTCATCCCTGAAACATGGATGAACAACTGAAACAAGATGATGAACAAACCTCTTTAATTTTTCATGGGTGGGAAGCCTATTTTTCTAGATCTTACAAATGAGTGGAAGAATTCATGGATGAATACAGTGGGTTCTAAATTTTAGAATTTATGGTGGTGTCCTAATGGAACCATAACATTTTAGCTTTTAGCATTCCATAATATTTAATTTCTCATTCCTATTCAGTTTCCATACAAGTGTGTTAGTGCCTATAAATATTTACCTCATTATTTCTAGGGAAATTTGTGAAGGTACAATTTCATTGGAGATACTGGTGAATATAATAAGCTCAGAAATATACATATGGTTTTTTCTTTGTGGTACACCCATGATGTCGATGAGGGGTCTATTTATCCAGGCGGTATTCCAAAAATTTAAAATTTTCTTCTGCTGACCAACCCCTTTGAATTGCACATATTTTCATTAAAAGAGGTCCAAATTGTTGGCAAAATATATGATACGAGGTAGTAAGGGTATCCATCCATCATCTTTATATTGAACATATTTTAAAGGAATTAAATAGTAGATTCCTTATACATCATAACATTCAATGTGAATTTGGTAGGGATTCAATAATTAAATATCCAGATATCATTGATGCCAAGTCACCCATGTTAATGTGATTTAAGAATTCCTTCCAAGAAATAGCTATCAATTTACATTAATTGATGAATCTTGTCTAGATATAATTTATAATCATAATTTGATTATTATTTTTGATGATTCAAGGCCATATGTAAAAATATAAGGAGTAAAATAATTTATTGGTGATCACTGAGTTTACCAAGAAATCTCTTCAATAATGTGACATAGATTTCGCTTTCCTCAAAGAAAGTTTGTTGATTATACAATTTAGTATATTCTCAATGTGATATCTTCTCACATTTCCCCCAAATATATAGAATTGGGATAGTTAAATGGGAGGGATCCCCTTTTAACCCCAAGAGTTCTAGTTATCATTATATTATTAGTGACATAAACTCTATCCCAAAAGGCAATAATTTTTTTCCAATTAATCTCATGGCCTTAAAATTCATGATAGTGGCCAAAAAATGATTTGATAGAAACAAATGTTTTATCTATACCTTGGATAAGGAGTAGTATTTCATCAGAATAAAGGATATGTGATAGAGTAAAGGATGATCTTATAGCCTTTATTTTCATATATATAACAACCTAGGAATGTTCATCAATGAATCTAATAATGTAATCCTTTTAATGGATAATATAAGGCCAGCGAGTGGGTATCCTTACCTAAAAACCCTATAATACTTAAATTACCCTAAATAAGATCCATTGATGAGGATGGAAGGCCTTTTAGAGATAAGAAAGGTTCTGGTTAATCTAATGAAAAAAATTTGAGAAACCAAATTTGTTTATAACAAAAAATATGTCACATAAGTTCATAGTATCAAATTCTTAAGATATATCAATTTTAGAACCAAATTATCACGATTTGTTTTCCTCTTTATTAGATTGATACTTTTCAAAGCTATAAATAAATAATTATAAATACTTATTCAATGTACAAAACCAAAAATATTTTTCTTAATGATGTTCTTAACTATGCCTCCTATTATGGTCAAAATGAATTTAATGATAATTTTAGGAATTATATTCCCAAGAGAAACTATACTAAAGTCCTTAATATCAATTTCATTCACTTTCATGGGTATCACAGAAATTAAATTCTTTTCGATTGAATATGAAATAGAATAATGATTGATGAATTCCCAAACAACATTAAACACATCATCGAGAAATATGTCCCAAGGGGACATGAAAAATTTATTAGTGAAACCTTGTGATCCAGTTTCATTATCCATGTCAAGAGATAAGAGAGATGTTTTGAATTCATCTTAAGAAGACTCTTGTATAAGAGATCATTTTTTGTGATCCTTAATATGAAGTGTAATTTTATCAATAATTTTTTGGGTTGTTCACTCCATGATTAGAATAAATACCACTCAAATAATCCACCACTACACTGGATGTTTAATTCCCAGAATTATAATGAAACATGCTGATCTTGAGGTAATTATTTCTTACCCTTACCCTGTTTGAATTTTTAATCTAATGTGAAATCCCATAGTTCCGATCTCAATACTTTAGACATAATAATGTTAGATGATTTCAATAAAAAAATTATTTCATTATTAAGATATCATCATGTTTGTATAGTGATTCCATATCCTCCATGGAGGGAGTAACCTTGTTTTAGTTTATATTTTGGAGGTATTCAAATTGGTCTTCAGTACCCATGATTTCAATATCTATATTTGAGAGTACCAAAATTATTGGTTTTCGGTCTAAATGGTTCTTGTGGAGGGTGATTCCCAAGACCCCAGTGTAACCACTACTATCATCCATTTGAAAATAGGGACATCTATCTTACATTATTTCATTCCATTCATCATATATAAACTATATGAGATGGTTTCTCCATAAATTGGATCTTCATAAATATTGAAATATTTTATGTAATAGTATAATTCCAAAGAGGCATCCTTAATGATGTTGGAGTCAATTTTTTCTCCATGATTAAGATTACTAATGAAGGCACCCATTGTCAACCATTTTTTTATTTAGGTTATCAGTAGCTACTTCAAGATCCTTATATGAATACATTCTCTTGATGTATGATTTGGAATCACACAAAAAAGCAATATAGATAATGTGGAATTGATTTCAAAATGAAAGTGAGACACTTTGATATCTCTCATTTCATGTGAGGGGTGTATCTTGTCATTCTTGAAGATCCATAGATGATCCATATTGGTGTCATGAATGTTCTATGTGGCAACGATATCACCAATAGAGGACCATTTAATGGAATTATATCTATAAAAGATCATTTTTGGTTCAATTATTCTAATTAACATGGTATTTATTCCATAAGATAATTTATATGGGAATTGGAAGAGGTGTATTTCCCTAGCCATGTGTAAGAGCCCATATCTTTTTAAGGTATGTTTTTTTGAGTTTCGGTTTGGAATCTTCTTTATGGATAAATTAATGTTTCCCAAGGTTCATGGGAAGACTTGGGTGTGTTCCGAGGGTTTGGGACATGAAATGAGAAGAAAACGACATTTCTTGGGCATATTGCATAGTTTGCACACAGTTAGGGAAAACCATGAGGAGCATCCAAGGTAACTATGTGGCCATGGACATAATCTCGTGCAAAGTATATGCATGGTCACAAAAACAGTACAGAATTTTTAGGAATCTATGTGAATGGGGAGATCTTTGGCTGTAGCTTCGGCATGATTTTTATACGGTTTAGAAAACTGTGCCGGTAAACCGTGTGGCCTGTAAAATTTTAAAAGTTACAAAAATGACACTCTGTGATTTTAAGACCCAACTCGGGTTTTTCCTCCCCTCTTCCCTTACAACACTAGGAATGAACCAAAGGGGTCAAGAGATTCCAAGTATTGATCTTCTTTAATTATTGACCATTTGGAGTGCCGTTGGATGCGAATCGAAGATCAAAGTGAGTCTAATCTCATCCTACTCTCTATTTTTTGGTTTAGGTCTTGTCTTTTCAGTGATATCCATTCAAATCTCTCAACCTTTCTTTTTTTAGTGAGATTTAGGTTGAGGATTTAAAGGTGTGTTGGATCGGGATATATAGCCTTGATTGGGAGGACGTTCATCAACAGATCCGAGGTAGGTGGTCCGTAAGTTTTATCCCTTGAGTTTTATATAGATTTCTGCATGTAGTGTTTTGATTCTTACCATATTGTGAAGGGTTCATCGTGCCATTATTTTGAAGTGATGTTTAGGGTGTCTAAACAACCTAATGTAACCCTCATGATCCCCACTAGATGCATCAAGGTTGATGTGACCTATGTTAGGGACACCCATGGGGTGTCCCCATATTCCTGGACATAGAGTTCAGCTATGTAATTGTAGGGCCATCATGTGAGAAAATAGATCCCATGGTGAATATGATATTAAGCTTGAAGGATGTAAATGGGAGTCCTAATATCAAACCTTGGTTGGTAAATGACCTATGTGGGTGTTTGGTTGGTTTAAAAAGGGGTTAAGTGAGATAAGGGGAAATTATAATGGAATAGATTTATATATGATTATTCTTAGTGAGATAATCCTGGGAAATGGGAATTGGGGATGAATTTGTAGATGGGGTTAATGCATTAAAATTAGGTGGTACACCTAAATTATTGAATGAAATGAAAGGATAGAGTTATGTGATATGATAATTGTACTTGTAATTCATATGTGGGTAAATGCTTATGAAATGATGAATGGTTAAATGGGTCAATGTGTGGAAATGATTAAAGAACATAATGGAATGGGTTATGAGCATGGTAATAAAGCCTAGTAAGTTTGGCATAATGAACAAATCCTAGTGAGATAGGGACAATAAATTAATGATTAGTGAGATAAGCCTAATAAAAAGGGAATTGGGATAAATGGCTAAATGATGTGAAATGTGGTAAATATGTTAATGGGTTAAGGCATGGTGTTAAATCTCATGTTATTGTTATGTTTTACATTTTCCTTGGTCAATGGTTGTGACATTGTGTTAATGGTTAATGGATACATATATGTATAACATGTGCACATAGCTTGGTAGTGTGAGGTATTGACTGTGGTTCTACGCCCATAGGTCGAGTTGGACTAAGGCTCTAAACTCCACCCCTAATGCACAGGTGAGGGAAGATGACTGATGCACTGTTTCTCTATCGGCAGCATCCAACCAGACTGAGGCTTCGAGGTGAGGATATGGTTCACATAAGGAAGTTGGTCCTAATGAGATAGGAAAACTGTGTATTTATCCTCATGTATATTATTGTGTACTTTAAGCTGTGTATATTGTTGTGTGTGATGAACCCATGGTAAATGCATTGGAAATGGTAAGTAATGGGAAATGGGATGAAATGTTAATATAAGTATATGATAATAAATTTTGGTAATGAACCTAAACTTGTTAGGGGCAGTTAATCTTTTCTTGTAATTTATTATTCATTTCCCATTTTCATGCACATTTTTTAAACCAGATATTTTGTAGACACTGATGGTGGTGGCCTACTAAGTTGTACTCACACCCTACTCAGGCTGCTGTTAGTTACCTGATAAGAATTCATGTTTTCATGTCAGGGCAAGGGCAAGGGATCTTTCTAGGAAGTTGGTTTGGCATGGGAATGCATGTAGGAGGCCTCAAACTTGGTGTTAGAACAATTTTGGGGATTTTTTAGTTTGTCTTCATTTTGGGTTTTGTTCACATTTTCACTTTTAGCCTCAAATGACATACTTACTATTGGACATGGTTGTACCCCATTTCGAGGAATGGTTCTCTATGCATGCTTTGGTATTATTGATTATTATTCTGCTATTTTTTATCTTCTATTGTGGCTTACTATGATAAAAAGGTGGTATAGTCTCCCTAATTGACTATTCAAAACCATGATACTAGTCGGAATCTTTTTGAATAAGGGGAGGTGCACTTAAGGTCATGTAACCAACTAGATCAAAGCACCAGTTTAGTGGCTTCCGGGTTGGGGACATTACACCCTAGAAAATTTAAATATAGGAGCTTTATTTCTAAAGTGATTTTCCACTTGTAAGATACCCTCCTTACTTTTTGACATTGAAATTACCTTTTTTGTTTTTATTTGATTTTTGATTCATTTTATTTTGATTATAATCTACCCTTGGACATTTACTACTCATTGAGAACCCAATTCTTGCCTAATATTCAGTGGGCTTAAGTCCCTCTTTAATTCCATCAATTGAAGTAACTCCCATATAATTTTTCACAGGGGTTGAGAGTCCTCAGACTCATCTGCCCAAAAAACTACTTAGAGGATTGAATTGATTAAGTGAATGCGAAGGTTCAAGAGTTCTATCCACAATGGTAATTCTTTTAGATACATTAAGGGAGGGTAACATTTAGAAAATGATTTCTATTTTAGAATGAAAATCAACACCTCGTATCTAATTACCATTCAGGTTAGTCTTCCATGTTTAGGATGGGAAATCTTATTGAAACTATTATTTAGTCCCATAAGGGATAACCATAATAGGCAATTATTTATCATCCCCATCAAGAAATACATTAGGTTCCACCTATGAATCCATATCAGGAATCAATAAAACATATTAGATTTATCCTACGGAAACCTATCTAGAATAGTGTGTGAAAAAAATCCCATTAATTACCATCCTTAAACATAGGTGGTCCAATATCCTTTATAAACAAAAACGAAAGGACCGCATATATATTTTTATCATTCCAGATAACATTCTCCCAAATTATTTTGAAATCCAGTTCCATCGTTTCCTAATTTTTCACCACAAATAAGAGGTCCTCTATAGACTTGTACATAGATTGTAAGGGTTTTAAATATTTCTACGCATCAATAATAATTATAAGAGAGACAATATGATTATCCAAATACCTCACCCAAATCTAAAATTTTGTGAGGGGTTCTGTATAGGTTTTCCACCAAGGCCTTCAAAGGGGCTATGATTCTCTTGTTCACCCCAATTTTGTAGTACCTTGGTGCCATAATTGGAATACAATACACCCAAACTTATATATTGGGTGAGATCTTGTATTTTATCCTTACCTTTCTCCTCCAACATTTGTTCTTATTATTACACCTTTCATTATAAAATTTTCTTGATTTATCCATATTACTTTGAAATGATATGTTACAACAAAGTATCAATTTGAGAAGAATTTGGGCTTCCTATCATATTGAATCTCAATGTTGATGATATAATCTATGGTTTTTATGAATATTTATTTCACTAGAGTAGGATAAATATCATCCTCCAAAAGGATTTTGTCATAGTTCCCTATTATTGGATTATCTATTTTCTTATCCCTCAGAATGGGATTACATACAGAAGTTGATATATCCCAAAAGATACAAGTATGCTAGTATAACCAATTCGTCTTTCACGTGAAAATTCAAACCTGAGTAAAAGTTATCACAAAATATACAATATCAATGTTCCAATCCCATTATTAAGTTATCATGAATCTGTAGGATTCATAGGAAGTGATCACATGCTCTTTAGCCTTCATCTACAATCATCTAAGGGAATGAAAATTTGACAATAACCACACCAAATTTTCATCATACTATAGTCATCAAAACCCTAGATATTAACTGCCCAATATATATGATCATTTTACCTCTAGAAACACTACCCTTCATATTCAATACTCACATAATGATAGATTATCTAAAATGATTCACTTTGTTCTTAAATAACATCTTGGTAGGATGAGACATGTTCAGTTCTTCCAATATTGATAATCCTTCTAGGGGTTGGAAATCAATGTCTGAGAAGGATATATTGGATAAAAACTTTTACACCCATACAAAGTTATTAATTGGAGTTAAAGCTTGAATTAATCCACTTGTCACCACATTCAATTTTCCTACGGAGGCATCTCATGCGATTTGAGTGGATAAGATGTGACACATTATTGTATCTATTTTAAAATTACTGAGAGATTCAAGGAGCTTAAATTACCCTAAATAAGTATTATATTGAATTTATTAGAAAAAATATATGGATAATCATGAAACTATTAATGAAGTATTAATACAGTTTTACTAAAAGAAATAATTCCGAAAATTATTAATATGATATTCTATAAGTATAAAAGATGAAAGTGTGATTATAAAAGTTGTGTTATTTTATATTTCATGATATAGTAATAGACATATATATTGAGTATAGAAAATACTAAAATGATATGATATTTGGATATTATACAAAAGAGAAGAACATCTGCATACCTATGTATTTAGAATGGTAAAAAATAACCATATTACATATAATTTGATGTGACATTTGATATAGGAAGATATATTTTATGACCATAATATATATTTATGTTGTAAAAAAATCGTTTGAATGATCCATCCCATTCATATATGAAAATAAATTTAAATAGGGTGAAAAATATACTAGGATTATATCCAGATCTTATTTTCCTAGGATCACACACTATCACGAAAGATCTTGTGTTTGAATTTCTATCTATAAATTTCATTAGAATTTTTTGTTGGGGTGGGTATCCAACTATTGATAAGGAAAAATATTTCTAGGATGTATAACTATTGGTTATATATTTTTAGTTTTGGTTCTTATCCAACTGTTTTTATAATCCCTTGTATCTATTTTTATTATTTTTTGATTTCATTTTCTAACTAATCCTGGAAAAGAGGTGGTCTTGAAGGTAAAACCATGTAAATCATATTTTTTTGTGTTCTCATCTACATGCATGTTAGTTTTCCTAAGATATTTATTTAAATATGGACAGAGACATTAAAAATTCATATTCATTGGTCTAATAGTGGGTAACAAATAATAAAATGGATCACTAATTCACCTGTCTCACTATCCAAAATAGTTAGGTTATATTATTTAATTTATAAGATAAAAATATATATTATTTAAATATATATTAACTCTCCATTCTTATAATATAATTATCATGCATCTAGAAATTCTATTCCAGTAAGTGGTGTTTAACTCTAAAACCAAACATTCTACCTTGATTTATTCCTATTAAATATAATCTTGAATGAAATTTCATTTTTTGTGATATTTATTTCATAATAACTTGATATATCATATTCTAGAATTATATTTTTACATACAAAATAATAAGTTAATATCATAAAACATTAGTTAGAGTTATGGAATCCATAATTTTTGTAATGTTTTTCGTTATACGCAAAGAAACATTGTCTAACATAACAATACTAAATTCTAACATGGATCTCTAAATGTTTAACATATACAAAATTCATACATGTGGTCATATAAAAGTATTATTTTTGTTTATTATTGTCTTAGTACAAAAAATAGTATTAAAAATAACACTCAATGTGATATATTCACTATCAAACTCTTATGTGTTGATGAAAATAATTATTCTAGAGCTTATTATCTTATACATAAAGAAATATCCATTTTCATCTCCATAAATAAAAGAATATAATTCAACAAAATTACATAAGAAAATTTTATCCTATTTGAGATGAATTATTAATCACCCCAACTCATCCTATAACTTTGTCTGAGGAATTTTCATTGATTTTTTTCACATAAATTTTTTCAGAACATCTTTTGCATAGATTCTTAAAATTAATCCTAGATCTTCCTTTAATTAATTTCAGTTTTGATATCCCAACAAGTTTCATTCCACTAAAAATATTCCAATATCTAATATAAATTTCTACAATAATTGAAATTTTCATTAACCGGAATAATATAAATACAATTATTATATGTAATTCAAATACACTAAATCTATCAATTAAAATTAATAAAAAATATCATCTTATATTCCACTATAACCAGACATATTTACATATTATCATCATTACAGAAGCATTTATTATTTTAAAAATTGTAGTTTATTAATTGGAAAATAAATATCTATATATATATTTTTGTTTTTAAAAACTACCATGCTTTTATTTTTTTAGTGTTTGTCCTTTTTTATATTCTATCACTTATTGGAAATAAATAAAAATTTATAAATAAATGATAGATGTCATGCCACATTTATGTTTTCTCAATAGTTCGAATCATATATTTTTTATCCATTTAGTTAATAATTACATCCTAATCCATTTTTGAGAGAAATATAGAACCCCAAATTTTTTTTACAGGGGCCGTTAGTTAATATATTATATGTATACATAGTATAACCCAATTTTTGAAACAAAAATTGAAAAATAAATTCAAAAAATCCATCCATAAACTACAATATATGTGATACCATTCTCAATATCCTCATATTCTATATTATTAAAAAAATTATATATAATAATTTTTACCCTGAACATATCTCAATAATCACATTAGAATGTTCGAGAGAAAGTCATCAAACTCCCCATTATCTAATTTAATATTAGTTCCCAATTATACACATGTTTGATAAAATAAAATTTTTAATGGAAATTTTGGTTTTCAATCCCCATTCTCATGATTTATAATATTGTATAAAAATTATAGATTCACTATATAAATATAAATTTATAGCTTCTCTTCAGCTTTCACCCCCTAAAGTGATGCACTAATTTCCATTTTTTCATATATGTTACTACACTTCATGATGTATTTTTTTCATTCTAGTATAACCAATAAAACATTAGTCTAACTCATTACTAATTCATATCCATTAATTAAATACATGATATAATAAAGCATGAATTTTTGTAATTATGAGACATCTATTAGTTCATAATTTGAGACAATAAGTCTAAGAGTCTCCTCTCAACTATAATCCCTCATTTATTGGAATCTTATCATGTGAATTATTAATCATAATTAATATCTTATGAACATATTTTTTAGATTTCAAGACCATTTTCATTCATGTGTGTGTAGTTTTCTTCTTCCCTATAATAATCAAGGAATCAATTTTTTTATTCTTTCATATACTTTATGAATTTTTCTACATGGATGGGTAATATGGCCACATAGTTTTTTATACCATGAATAACCTTTTTATATAATATATAATTATTTTCACAATTCATTAGTTAATAAGATTAGATAACATCTCTGAAAATAAGATCTCTTTATATGCAATAACTTTTAATACTATAGAATCATAACTCCTTTGTTTATTATTTGTATTATTATAAATTTTTATTTGGGATTTAAAATAGTCAAGAACATATTCTTAGAAAGATCAACTTATTTGGGTGGTTCACATAGATTCTATTTTTTCTCAAAAAATCATTACTTTTAAAAAAAATCTTATGAATTTCCATCCCTTTTACACCATAGTTAATTTTTGATTTTAGGCTAGTCATTAACTCCATATCCTCATAACCCTATTATTAACATCTATCCTATGTTTCCCCAAATATTCAATTCATATTTCGGTTTTTGGTTTAGTTTAGTTTATGGTAATGGATTTATTTATCTTATAATCAATCTATCCATACTCATTAATAATTCATATGGTCCATTAACCCTCACAAGTGAACACAAAATAATCTATCATTAATATGAGTTATGGCCAAGACCCTAAAAATAAACAGAGACCCCAAAATAGTTGAATTTCATATTGATGATAAACTGTTCAAAAAAAAAATCCTATAGTTTTCATGTTGTAACATTATCTTAACTTTTCATAGTAGGAAAAATGGTTTTATTGGCATATTATTACCTTCAGGTGATATGTATGAGTTTCCATCAATGTTATTCTTATTGAAAAAATCATATTTTTTTGTCCTGGACATCTAGAAAAAAATTATTCTTCTTGAAATAGGTTAAGATAATTGACATGGTTATATGGAAACATCCCCTAAAATTATTAAGAAATATAATATTTTACAGAAGTTGACTAGTTCAACTCTACACTGATATTCCTAAAATCATTTTGAGCATCAAGATAAACCAATTGTGTCTCAAACAACTTGGTCTCCTTCAAAACTAGTTTCTCCATGATTTATTCAATCATCATCTTCTAGTCACCTTCTTTTAATTTGAATTTCTTGATTAGTTAAAAATAAATCACCTTATTCATGAAACACTCTTATTTTTATTCAATTACCTTATCATGTACTTTATTATAACTCCACTTCTCATTCATGATAAATGTTACCTTCTCAATATAGGATTTTAACTCATCCATTAATATGTATGCTAACTCTATTTTTTTCAATCATCATCATCACTATTTGAGGTGTCAATAAAATCTTTCAACAAGATCAATAAAATTTCATTCATCATATGATTAGTTAATTTTTGATTCTTATAATTCATTATTCTACATCAACATCTACCTCTTTCTTCAATATTATAAATTTTTTTTCTCTTTCCTCAAATACATTTTTTGGGTTTCTTATCTGATTTATGAGATTCAAATCTAGTAGATTTTTTTAGTTTTATATAATCATTTATAAATTGTATAACTAAATTTAAACTATAACAACTTGGTGGATTAATTCCCTTCCATTATCATTTACCATATAAACATACTCTATAAAAGAGAAAAAAATATATCAAAATAATCAACATTTCACTCATTATTAGAATCATTTAATTCTTAAACATATTCATATATGTCATTACATTTTTTCATATACTAAAATATGATATGATATTTTATATATTTATTGAATTCTATAGCCTTTATAATTTCATAATCAATTAGAATATTATGATGTTTATACCAATAAATATTCTCTCCACCCTCCAAATAAAAAATCATTATATTACCATATCTATACAATTTATCATTAGATTTATAACAATTAAAAATCATAAATCTTCTCAACAAATCCTATAATATTACTAAAAATTACACATACTCAAATTAAGTAACCATTAATTATTTTAATATCATTAATCATTACTATTGACAATCTAATAATCTAAAGATACAATTTTTTATCTATGACTTTAACATTCCCTTTATAACTACACTTTAATTTTCCCTAAATAACATTGGTATTTTAGAGTCTCATTACAATTGTGTAATTTAATTTTAAAAAAAATTCATTAGAATGGAACATGTTTCTTTTCCCTATAATTCCATATTTCTAATAAATAAATTAAATGTTATATTTTTTATCAATAAATTAAAAACAAAATATTTTGTAATCTATTACTTATATTTCAAGTAATATAATATATCTAAACATGATATTCCTCCAACTATGATAGTTTTTGAAATATAATATAGGGAATTTCATTATATTTATAGAATTTAGAAACACTATAATATTAAACTTTATGGATCTTTTAGAGGGTACATAAATGTTTTCTGATACTACTTGAAGAGTATATGTTCATTTAGGCATCACCAAAAGTGTGAATGAATTAATTGTATAATTTTTTGAATTTATTTTTCATTAAATCAAACATTTTGGACCAGATAAATTCTCTATCCACTTACACATGAATTAATTAGAATCAGATAAATAAAAAATGAAATAATAATATAAGAAAGTCATATTCATAATTTTTGATAACAAAATCATTCTTCTTTGAATGATTGGTTAGTTTCTCAAACCACAGATTCACCACTATATCCTAAAGTGGTTACAAAATGAATTTGTTTCCCCAATCAGTATAGATTACCTATGTGAAATAAAGATTCTTAAAACCCATTATGAAAATGATCAAATCAATAATGAAATATCTCATTTTTCTTTGAGTTTCTTTCACACCTATTGCAATGATATTTCTCTTAAATACTTTTAGAACAAATATTATTCCCTTTATTACTTCTTAAATAATATCAATGAAAAATGATCATGTTTAGGTCTACAGATCTTTCTCACCTTCTCTAGATCATCAATGACCAAAATCTTATTCAGTTCCTTAATTTCATGAGTACATAAGTCTTCTTCTTGATGAAAACCTCATATCATTGGTATCTTGATTTATGTATTCAATAAAATTGTGTATATAGTTTCTAGTTTCTTCTCTCAATTTCACTATCCACATATATTTCCTCCAGATTAATATACACTAAATATTTCATGAATGTTTCTTCTTCATTATAAATATTGGAGTTTCTTAAAACATAAAAGTGAAATATCCATCCATATCAAAATGTACAAAAAATCACAAATTTATTCATTCATTTAAAATCAATAAAATATAACTCAATCCTTTCTATTTAAATCATAAAAATACAATAGTTAAATTAATCCTCCAATTCCCCAAAAAATCCAATCCATTAAAATCTTTATAAATTCCTTATCCAAGTACAAATTTAAGTATGTGATGTAATGTGGAATTATTGGTCACAATTTGGAACTCTCAAACTCCATATTAATATTAAAATGATTCATATTCAATCTAGTATTAAATCAGAAACTCTGTTTTTGATATTTAATTCCTTGAAAATTTATATTTCATAATGCAATATAATATTCCCTATAAACAAATATTATAGGTATCTCATCAAATATAATATGAATTTAATATTCCTTACAAAAGTTTCTATTTTACTAATGTGTAAACTCATTCATGTAAAAAAATTACATACAATTAAACATAATTTTTTTATATGAATATATCAATTTCTTAGATTGGAAAAAAGTATTATGGATGCTCTTTTAAAATATATATTCTAATAGTGTAAAGTATTATGCCAATACAATCCTGCATAGTGATCTTCTTATTTCATCGCCGTCCTCTCCATGGAAGAGTTTCCTTTCACACTTCGGTGATCGTTTCAATTTTAGTTTATCTATATTTTTTTTCCTCGTTGGCCTCCTTTCCCAGATCTCGGTGTTACTTTATAACCTAGCCTATGTGTGGGGATCATTTTAAATATCTATTTTCCATAGTTGTATTATCTCCTTTGATGGTGTTTTTATAGGTTTCCTTTTGGGTTTCATTTTCATCTTTGTTATTTTCATGATATTTTCCCCACAAAGGTGCCTTTCTATTCCTCAAAGATTTGGGTTTCATCTCCTCTTATCCCCTTCCTTTTGGTTTTGATTTTCTTCTGGTATAGTGTTTGGATTTTGAGGCGCTTCCTTCCTCTTCAACTTCACTTTCCATTATTCCCATCGTGCTAGGCCCCAACCTAGTTAAACTCAATGGTTCTATGGTCTCTTGGGAATGTGATGGAGGAGATATGGATCTATTTCTTTAGATTCTTTAATTTTGGAGATTCTTGTTCATTGAATATACTGTATTGGAATGTCATCTTTGTAATCTATTACATTTTTTGTTTGGTTTCATGTTTATTTTTAGTTATTTGGTTCAGATGGATATGCTGAGGGATGTGTTTGGAGTGGTTTTCTTGGTGTGTTGGAGGTTGGAGATTTTAGTGATGACTCTTCATCTTTTGGTTTTAGTAGTGATGACAATGTTGATGTTTGTACTGGTTAATGGTGTTGGATTATGAATACAATGATGGTACATTGAAAATAATGATTCTCTGCATTTCACTTGTTCTGATCATCAACTTTTGCAGCGATAGGGTAAAGATGATGATGGTGGTGTTCCCAAGAATATAATGGCAGGTGATGTGATTTTGGATGATGTGGGTTTCTTAGATCAAGGAATCCTTGGGTCTGGTGTTCCATTCTATCTTTTTTTTTTAAATTTGTAATCTAGAATAGGGTCTATTTTGAATCATTATTTCCATGGTTGGTTACCACTCAACCACAAAGAATATTTTTGAAAAAACAAAAATATAATTTTTAGTCAAATTATTTTTCATTTAATCAAAGTCTTATGGTAGATCTCAATGCCATATTCTTAATGAATTTCCCATTTTCATGTCCTTCCAATAATTATAATTTTTTACCCAATAATATTTTAAACATTTCTTCAGATCTTTGGGAATTATCAATCACACTAACTAATCAGAGATAGAAATAAAAGGGTTCTTTATCATATTTGGATAGAATATTTTCCTTATAGTGTAAATTGGATTGTTTCATAGTATAAAATTTGTAGTTTTCACTCCTTAATTATAGATTCATCCTCTCATCTATAATTATTTCATATAAAAATATTCAAAAATATTGTATATTTTTTTAATTTTTTATCAGATATCTTTAGCTTAAAAAACATAAAAAAATAACAAGTAATGATTATATAGTGAATTTTTCTATTCAAATTCATTAGTAGATTCACATCCTTTTTCTCTCAATCCAATGCATATTGACATGATATCATCATCATAAAAGGATTCTTTAATATTAAAAAATACCCCCCATTATTGGGAATATCAACTTCATGTCGTGAGAGAAAAAATCATGTGATAAATTTGTCTTGGTTTTGAGTTCTTAAACTATAAGTGTCATTGTAGTATATGTTGGGAGACCCTAAACCAATAACATCTTTATGGTCTCTTTGTATGTACCAAAACTGTAGTGTATCACATTGGTCTTTCCCACATGATGTTAAACTATATGTCATACCATTTTAATTGTGATAAATTAAATTTAATTGGCTGATCTTGGTTATAAGAATATAAATAATTAGATTACAATTTTAAATCATAACTCTTTATCAATGTATTTTCAAAATATTGATGAAATTGTTTTCAACACTTCCCCTACCATTTTCTCATTTAAAATGTCATGACCTATTTTCCCACATGTTCTTGTCAGGTTTTATTATTTGGCCCCATTATATGAAACCATACATCGTAATTATGTATGGATTGAATAAAAGTACAAAATGATATATTATGACACACGATATCTTCTATTTCGATTCATACCATGATTTATTCCACAAATTCATTCCCCATTTCATCCATTTTTTTGGTAGTAAGTACTTTATCCTACATTAAAAATTTACCAAACCTGGGATTGGCCACCAAACTATTTCTAAATGTTATATAACCTTAATATTCAACTATATTATTGTATATTATATATTAACATAAATCTAAACCAACTTATTTAGTGTATGTTTAATGACATAATATTAGGAAGACTAAACATAATCCAAAATTAATTTCATTAAATTAAAATTAAAATTAAAATTAAAATTAAAATTACATAAAATATTTCTTTTTGAACAAACATAAAAGAAAAAAGGGAAAATATACTACATTAATGAATAGAAGGAATCATCACATGGTTATGAAAAAGTTATAGAATATGAAAATAAAGGGGCATAATGATTGTGGGGAAATATATTTCTCCCTAGTGAAAAACAATCTATGCTAACTAAATCCTATATTATATGAATAAATCCTAGAATATCCCCCACCATCATGTAAATGATCCTACCCATCAATAAGGTATTCTTTAAAAATAACCATTTTCACTAACATTAAATATCAGGAAAGTTATTAATATTATTTGATAATCCCCTTTTATATAAAGATGCATCGTACTCTAATTTTTTTCTCTCATTATATTCCACCATGGAAGTTTACTTAATTAATAGCGGTGTAACATTCAAGGTACCTTATTGATTATTCATTATCCTCATGAATCAACATTATGTTTTATATTTTGGAGTCATCTTAAATCAACTATTCCAAAATAACTTGTAATTGGTACATCAACTATAATAAAAACGAACTGCCTAATGAAATTTATGGAGACAATTTTATTAATTGAATACTAATTTTGAGATTATTTAATAGCTTGGGAGATGTTTATGAAGTTGGGTGGAATGCTTTTGTGATTATTCAAGGTGACCTTAAAAGTGTTATTTAAATTATGTTCTTATAAGACGAATTCAATAAATATTCTATTGAGACTAAAATATAGCTACATCATATTTTCTAAAACATTCTAGAAGCTTCATATGACATTTGATTCATATAAATTAGGCTTATTTGATAAAAAATTGTGTTATCTATAAGAATAAATCTAGCTATGTCTTAATTTTTAAGATATTACCTACACTTTTTATGATATTTTTAAGTGGATGTAAGAGTTTTTTAGTTCACATTAGCCATAAATACCGATAATAAAACAATGTGAATCATTTCATAATACAATTTTTTAAAAATATGATTCTGTATTAATTTGGATTGTCTAATAAGATATCCTATGATCAAATTCATCCATGGTGAAGCTCCATAATACTTTTTGGAATATGAATATTTTTCCAATAATTTCATAAATTTCTCCTTAATTTTGATGCCCACAATTACCCTAATTTTTTCGATAATGATGTTATTTTATGTGGATTTTAGGATTTTATTTATTAGAATGATTATTTTATTTCCCTAAAATTATATATTTAATTTAGTTATATTTCAGAGAAAGTTTTATTTTATATGATTTCTAGATTTTTAAAAGAAGTCTAAAATCATTGTTAAAAAACCCTAAGTCTTAGGTTATCTCTTTGGTTTAGGAACCTAGATTTTTATAAGGAACATTACTTTTCCAAACATACATTTGAAGAAAACATTGTATTCATAACCTAAATGTTTAGAAGAACCTAACATTTCAGTATCTGGCATTTGGTTAGTTAAGATTATTTTTGGAAATATCAGTTAGTTTTGAACTATACTTTTGGGTTTATCCATACATATAGAAACCCTAGGATGAATCAATCATCATTTGGATTTTTATTTTTTATTTTTTTAGATATATAAAATTATGTAACCATAGTAAATATCTCGGTAAAAGGTATTTAGAGACTGCTTTAAATTATTTTCAATAATTCATTAATTTATTCATATTTTTATGGGAAGTTATAATTTTAAGTGTGTGATTAAATAAAAATTTCAAAAATTCTATATGTTTTGAATACCATTATTTATCTATAAATATCTATATATCTACTTAACTGGAATAAAACTAGATTTATTATTTAATCTCAATGGATTTTATCATCGAAATTATAGGGAGATATGAGTTGAATATTTTTTAAAATATATTTGTTTATCCAACGTTCCTCAAGAATAATATCTATATAATTTTTTCTAGATATTTCACAATTATTTATTTAATAAATATTATAACTTTATATTTATAATATTCTTCAATTCATCCATATTATTTAATAGGACTAAACTTTCAAGACATACATGTGTTTTTATCTTTTGAGGATCGGTGGCATTGATTAATAGTGTATTAACATTAATACCCATACATATTCTATCTACCATTGAACTGGAAAAAGGTTTTATTGATAGGATGGAGAAGGTTATGATTACATTCTTATAGGATGTGAATCTCACTGGGCCTTGACACTAGGGCTCATAAAAGCACTTGTACAGATCCATAGAAGACGATGACATGGGTTTAAATGACTTTGCAGAAACCATGCAAGGCCAACATGCTCATCTATCTTGGTTTATTATTGAGGGTGGTTCATTGTGGGAATCTTTTTTTAGATATAGGCACGAGAATCATTGATATGGTGGAGAGACTCATAAAGGCTGGCCTTCTCACTTTGCGAGGTGTCTGTTTCCCATACTGGAAGAGTTGCAAAGATCCTCTCAATGGATTGTGGGGAAAGGTGAGATCAACTTATGTTCTATGAATTGTGTGGGGGATAAACTATCTTACCATGGTTTTCTAGTTCTATGTAGTTTCTTCCTGGAAGCTAATAGGTACCCGAATCTGGTAAGGCTACTCATCTATCAGGATTATCAAGAGGTGTTTGATCACATTTCCTTAAATGATGAGGTGGATTGGTGTTTTTTAATAGGGTCTAGTTCACGTGCCTTCTCGATGTACGGCTACATGAAGCACATCCCTGGAGGGGAACCTGACATGGCGGTGGGAATGTTGTGGCACATGGGAGTTTCTAACTAAGTTGAATTTATTCATTTGGAATATTGGGAACTAGGTCATTTTGACTGAGGAAAATTTTAAAAGGAGGGGAATTCAGTTAGCCCCTCTTTTTTTTTGATGTTCTCAGCCAGACACCGAATCTACGAGGAATTTTTTCTTCTTGAGTGAGTGGGTGTATTCCTTATGGTCCTCCTTCAGATAGCAGATCTAGTTTAGGGAGGGCCAAATTACCATGAAAACATCCATCACTTATTGGTTACATGGTGTGGATCAGAATAGCATAGAGAACAAGTGACAGAGTATTACATTCACATACATCTGTTAGAAAATTTGGGAAGCCCAGAATTGGGTTCATTTGGGTCACATGATCTCCCTTAACTTTATCCAGTTCAGGATTCACTCTCTGTTGGTGAGATAGGGTTCTCTTCTACACATGGGTCATGTATTATTGCTTGAATCAAGGTTGCTGAATAGAACTTTCATGGGCGACAGATCTATAGGACGACATATAAAATGGACACCCCCGTTGAATGGCCTAAAGCTTAATATTAACAGATCTTGATTGAATTAAAAAATGAAAGGTGAGGGGCCAATTAAAGACTCAATGGGATTTGTGTAGTTCTGTTTCAGCCCCTTTTATGGCTCGAGTGGTTAATTATGGGTGGAAATTATGGTGATCCATTTTGGTATCAGGATATGTTAAGGTTTTGGCCTTTAGGTAACGGAGATAGAGTCAAACTCTGATGTTCTGGTCAGGATTATTCAAAGTAAATGTAGGCCTCCATGTGAGTTAGCATACCTATTTATAAGCTGCTCACTAAACACTAATAGTGGCCAGTGGGTAACAAATATTTGGAGAGAATATAATTGTTCAACTAATGCGCTTGCTCGTCTTGGGAAACTGAATGACTATCTCAACAACTTTTATAGTTTTTGGTCTCTTCCTATGGAATGTAGAAGTTTTTTCTAAGGGGATTCCCTAGGCCTCCACCATTTACACCCTCCTCAAGGATATATCTATTTATCTTTGGGTCTTTTACCCCCATTTGAATAAATAATTAACATTCATTTAGTCACTCACTAAGCTCGAATATAGCATTGCTAGAGTGTACTAGGGGGTCTTTATACACTAGACCACATTAATATTTTTTATAATATTTTTAATTCTACTTAAAAACATGATTATATAAAATAGAACAATAAAATTTTATAAATTAGAAAGGTTAATTAAGTTTAAATTATCCATATATTTTTGAAAGGATGTAATTTACCCCATCTCGTGTCTTCATGTTTCTTCCAACCACAATTTTTATGAAAGAATTTGTATTTAAATAATCCTGTTATGCTAAATTAATATTGTGACAAGTTTATATGAAGGAATATATATTTGGATAAAATTATAGAAGGAATTTTAATTATCATAGTTCCATACCGCAATGGAAAATGTTATAGATTCTAGAAATCATGTTTGGCTATCTATTTAAAGAATCTCAAGTTCAATGTTTATATAATTATTTTCATGCCATATTAGATCCACAATGGAAAAATAAAAAACTAGGATGCCACCATATTTGTGTAATATTATATAAATTCAAGATCCATGTATGAAATAATTTTTGTGGTTGGTCCTGATGTATCAAATCTTGTTTTTTATTTCCTTACATCATATGAGATGAATGAGAAAATTTTAGTTACCTAATAAAGAACATAAAAAATATTACAGTTATGGTAAAACACTACAAAATTAAAATTTAATTCGTTCATAATGAGTGAAATAGAAATTATTACTCAAATGTATAGAAAAAGGGCTATAATATTTAGTGGTGTTTCTTCTTTGGTAACTATAATTCTAAAACATGATCATACATTAGAAATAGCGTGTGTTTTAATCTAATAGTGGAATTGAATAACTAATTCTACTTGGAAATCTACACTGGTTAAAATTTTTAGAAGGAATGAATTTATAGGTTCATTAATTATGTATGAGGAAAAAAAATAAAAACTCAAGATGAGTATCATTGTATGAGAAAAAGTTGTAATATTATTATGAAATTTTCAATCCAAAAATGAAAAAGTAATCCACAGAGTATGTTATGTAATAAAATTAATTAAATTATAGAAAATATGGATTGGAACTATCTCACCCAACCAAAATATTCAATAACATTAATAAATGTATGAAATTATTCAAGAAGTATTTTAATGATTCCACGAAGAATTACCATGGACTAAAGGATGTCAGATGTTATGAGTGAAAAATATTGGGCATATCAGACCTGATTTCACACAACTGAAGGAGGATAAAAGAAAAAGGGAGATGAAGGAGAAAACTTACTAAATGAAAGAGGATTAAGAGTGAAATAGAAAGAAAGATTTGAAATCCATGTGGAGTGTTTTATAAGAATTCAAGATCTCTTAATGTTTTGATATATAAAAGGATAAATTTATTATGAAAGTAAACATATCATTTATGGATATGGAATATGATGTACAATATTATTATAGTTGTTCTTCTAATTCTGAAATCCATCCAGATGGTAAATTAGTTTAATTTTGTTCAATTCTTGAAGAATAATATGAATCCATACTAAAACAATAAAAATTTAAATAATATTCACAATATTTTCTTATGTGTAAATATTCATTGTTAAAATAACACAATGAATTAAAAGATAAAATAATAAAATATTATTCAATCATAACTATGAATGAAAATAAAATTAATTTTTTTGGATAATGTGGAATATTTTAAAAGAAATTCTATAATATTTACTAAGGGATAAATATTTTTAAACAAAATTATTATATCGAAGGTTCATAGAAAATAAATATATGGTTTTGATAGTAAAAGTGATAATTCTAAGATGTATTGAAACTATTTTGTGTCTAGTTTAAAGAATAAAATCATGTATAGGTGATGTATTTTTATGATAGTATTAGAGGAACATATGGAAATAATTTTCTCATGAAAATTCCTCATATCAGTTCTGTAAAAAAGGAAAATTTTTCAAAAGATTCATCTAATGTTGATTCTTGAAAGGTCAAACAGTTCTGGATGCCTAGATCATTACTCACTAACACTGTAGGTCCCAATACTCTTTAGGTAACAAAAAAATATTTTATTTGGTTTTTTGTAGGTAAGAAACCATAGGGAGATATGTTTAATATGATATATAGATAGTGGTTTATCAAAGAACATAATTAGAGTCTTTTCAAATTTTTATGCACTATTAGAAATAGATAAAGGTGTGGTTAACTTTATTAATAATACTAAAGGAATGAAAATTAGAGTCTCATCGGTGGGAGATCCAAAAACAATCATGATCAACAATGTTTTATTCATTCTAGGGATAAAGCACAATTGGATATACATTTCCAAACTCTATGATGATTGATTTTCTATTTATTTCTCTAAAAATGGTTGTTCACTATTTAAAGATGAAAAATGTATGTATGAAGAACCTAGAACTGAACATATTAATACATTGGACCTTAGATCCTTGTTCTAATATAATTCTAAATGTTTTAAAAAATAAATAAGTGAATCCTAGATCTAGCATTAGAGAAAAGGTTATTACAATGTATTTTCTATATCCTTATTATCTAAGAATTATTTAGTTTCTAATCTACCTAGTCTTAAGTTTGATCATAATATACATTGAGATTCATTTTAAATAGGTAATTATACAAAGTAATATTTCAAATTAATTAACTCAGTAGTTGAATCTAATCCTTTAGAACTCATCCCAGTGTATTTTTTTAGAACATCTGGTTTATAAATATTAGAAATAATATTTTTATTTTTTTTTATTTTATGAGGTGTCATTTGGATTCTTGAGTGGAAACTGTTATTGTAAGAGAACTCAAACAAAGGAAGATATTGAACCCATCTTACTTTCAAGTCCATTGAGCATGCTCTCAACATGTACTCAAGTGTTTGGATAGTCCGCTCAGATTGGCCATCAGCTTGATGATGAAAAGATGTACAGATGTTTTGATCAGTATCCAGAGCATGTTGAAAACTTTTACAAAAACATAGAAGTTAATCTTGGATCTCGATCAGATACAATCTATAATGGTACTCTATGTAGTCTTACCACTTACTGAATATATATCTTTTCTAGTTGATCTAATGAGAAATCCTTCTGAATTGAAATGAAGTGTGAAGTATTAGTAATACGATCGACAATAACACAAATAGAATTTTTTCCTTTGGATTTATTCAGAAGTCTGGTGAAAAAGTCCATGATGATGTACTCCCATTTCCATGATGGTATGGGTAATGGTTGCATCATCCCCTTAGATATCTTCATCTCAACCTTCACTTTATGACACCCTAGGCACATTAATGTATACTCAACGATATCCTTCTTCATGTCATACCACCAATACTTCTCTTGAAGATCTTGATACAACATTCTATTTCTAGTCTGAATGGATAAATTCAAACTATGCGCATCATCCAAAAGTTACTTCTTCTGCTCCAGACTTGATGGAAAACATAATCATTTCTCAAATATCAAAATTCCTTCTTCTTTAACATTGAACTTCTAGGATTTCCCTTTTCTGATAATTTCTACCTTCTTTTGAATTCCCACATCATCTTTTTTAGAATACTTTAACCATTCAAAAAGAGACTATTGAGAAATAATTTTTGAAAGAATTTATGATGTTCCTTTCTTTATGATTCCCATGTCCATATTCATAAAATCTATGAATATTAGATCCTTTTCAATTCTCATCAATTATAGAGTCGTTTGGTCATTTCTACTTAGATCATCTACCACCTTGTTCTTTTTCCTATGGTGGTAATGGATTAAGCTGTCAAAGTATTTTATTGGTTCTAACTATCTTCATTGGCGCATATTCAACTCTTTTTGTGTGAATATATACTTGAGGCTTTTGTGATCCATTTATATTTCACACATTTCACCAAAGATAAAATGCCGCAAAATTTTCAAATAGAAGATCACTGCAACAAAATCTAGGTCATGTGTTGGATATTTTCTCTCATAAAATTTTAATTTCCTTAAAGAATAGGCAATTTATCTTTCATTTTTAATCAACACACAACCCAAGACCTTCTTCGAAGCATCACTGAATACCACAAAAAGTTCTCCACTGGTGGGTAGTGTGAGTATGGGCATAATGATAATCGTTCTTTTCAACTCCTTGAATATCTCTTTGCATTCATCACTCCAATAAATCATTACCCCCATCTGAGTTATCTTGGTAAGAGGGTTGGACAATCATGAAAAATTACTCACAAATCAATAATAATATCAAGCTAACCCCACGAATATACAGACATCCATTACCGATGTTGGCCTTGGCCATCCCTCAATTACAACTATCTTGGAGGGATCTACAGATATCCCATTGATTGTGATGATATGACCCAATAATGTGACCTCATTGAACCAAAACACACTCTTGCTATAGTTTCCATAGAGCTTATCCTTTTTTAAGGTCTTCATTACAATTATTAGATGGTATTTACACTCCTCCTTGGTTTTGGAGTATATTAGAATATCGTCTATAATGACTAGCACAAATTTGTCAAGGTAATATCTAAAGAATATATTCATCAAATATATGAAGATTTATAGAGAATTATTGAGTCCAAAAGGAATTACTATGAATTCACAGTGCCCGTACCTTGTACAAAAAGTAGTCTTGGGGATATCCTCTTTCTTCACCCTTACAAGATAATATCCCAGCCGCAAATCCACCTTGGAGAAGTAATGTTCTTTAAGTAGATGATCAAACATGTCATCAATTCAGGTAAGAGGACACTTTTTCTTTATCATGATTTTGTTGAGCTCACAATAATCAATGCAAAGGTGCATTGACCAATCATTCTTCTTAACGAATAGGACTGGAGCACCCCATGGTGCTCACTTGGGTTTATAATCCCTTTATCTAGATTCTTCTATAATTTTTTATTTCTATTCTCAAGATCCACAAAAACCATTCTATATGGAGTGTTGGATATTAGAAATTTCCTAGGTCTAAGGTAAATTGACAATTTAACATATCTAATAGGAGTAAGACTATGAAATGCCTAGAGAAACACTTCAACGAATTCCCCCATAATAGGCATGTCTTCAAGGGTGGTTTCTTTCTTAGACTCAATCATCTGAGTAAAAGACCCATGCTCATAAGAAAGAAATATCCATGATTGAGATGATGGTTTTAAATAAGATTCATCCTCCTCCTTTAAATTGTATAGTATTGGGGAAATATTCTCCATATAGAGAGTTATTTCCCTCTCATGGAAATTTATGTTGGCTTTATATAAGCAAAGCCAATCGATTCCACGAATTTCATCAAATTCTTCTAGAGGGAGTATAATGAGGTTCACCAAAAAGTTAAATCCATATATTGTGACAGAGAAGGAGTATATTCATGGGATGAAATGATTTTCCCATTTTTCATACTCACAGACATCTTTTCATTCATGATTTGTGGTGGTTTTGGGATTATTCTACTAAACACTCTAGATACAAGAGAATGTGTATAACCAAAATCACAAAGTAAGTTACTTATTATAGAATGAATAATTATTATACCTATCACCAATTTGTTTTTGGGGTTCACTCAAGCAGTAATGATGGAAAAAGATCTCCCTTGCAGCCATGAAGGTTGTGGGTTTCCTCAAAAAAACCCTTGGCTTAGGGCACTAATTTTCAAGGTGCCAGGGTTCTTTGTAGTTGAATAAATGAACAACATGTTGTGGTTTCAATATAACATTACTCGTCTCTATCATAGTCATGGGCTTCTCTTTTCATCAGTTAATAGATAGGTTCCCTTCTCTTCCAACCAAAAGCATTTCCTCGTCACCTTCAGGAAATTTCCAGGGTGCTTCTTTCCAAACCTTTGGCAAGTGGGGTGCTGGATCTTCTTAACACCATTGGATATATCCATCGGAACACCAAAATTGAAGTCCCCATTAGGATTATTATCTATATGATACCCCTAGTATTCACCGATCTCTATTTTGACTTTGAGGGAACATCAGGAAATTTCCTCATAGCTATCGAAGTAACAGACCATCAGGGCTTTCCGTAGGCTAGGTTTCATCCCACCAAAGAAGCGGTCAACCTTTCATTTAGGGCTAACAAAAAAGATGAAGGAATATCGTTCAATCTTTGTGATGTTTTCCTTCTACTCTCCGATGGATTCGTCATCTTTTCTACTTGATGGAAAGGAAGTCCCTTTCTATCATAAGTCGGAGGGTGCATGGAAAATATTTATCAAAAAACATTTTCTAGAAATCCTTCCATTTCAACACAACGATCTTATCCTTAGGCATCATATTTATGATCAATGTACGCCATTGATCATCTTCACCCTCTATACGATAAGCATCCAGAAGAACCTTCTCTTATTCAGAATATTGATGGATGGAGAAGATCTTTTCAATGGATTTGATCCATTGTTCGACAATTGAGGGATTAGATGATCCATTAAAAGTAGGATTCCTTTGTCTCATGAATCTCTTAATAGAGACTTGTTATTTATTTGGGGGGGGGGGGTTGAAAATTTCTCTTGACCCATGCTTCTATTCAAATATTGAGTTAACTGAGGGAATATCATGACAAAGTTCGCGATTCTCTCTCCCATCAGATTGGGCATTTCATTAGAACAGTCATCACATTGATCATTGCATTGGTTATTAGCTTGAGTCCTCCAATTACATGCCATTATATAGAATAAAGGGAATGTTATGGGTAACACATAAAGGTTAATACAAGGACACAACCTATGACTTATAAATAACTTTTATTTCCTCAACTTATGAATCTATAGGCTTCAATCTAGGTTATCCAAGATCTACTTCTGAAAATATATTCTTAGGGGATTTTTTTTATTCCCATAACAATGGTTCATACTATGCTTGGTAATTTACCAAAGCATATCCCCCAATAGTTTCCTAACCCAGAGTGCAGCAAGGCCCATTGTCATGTATCAGGATACCTAGGGTCAAGCCTGAAACTCCTGGTCAGAGTTTTCACCCCTATGTACATATGTGCCAGAGCTGCCTCTATCTTCTTGTATCTAGATAGGGATTTATTATCTTGATAAACCACATAACCAATATTAACAAAAACATATGTATATTTTTATTATACTTAGTCTTATCCAAAAGGCTTTAACTAGGGTTTTCAAATCCTAACCAATCCTCTGATACCAACAATAACAACCCTACTTTTTATTAAAAACGTAAACATGTTTTATTACATAAACATTAACTTAATACATCTCTGATAATTGATAGGTCTAGTGTCTTTAGAAATTATGAACATTACATAGCAACTTAGAACATAAAACACATCAACTCTATTAAAAACATCCTTTACATGACCAGCACATTCCCCCGTACATAACATTGCATGGGATAACATGAGGAAATGCATAAGAAAAGGGAGAGATATAAAGCCTAGTAAGGTATTAAACAAAACATAACATGAGTATTTCAATACATGTTAGGAAATAGGAATATCTATGGATCATAAAAGAAACATGAACATAAATGCATGATATAACATTATTATCAAAACATGGAAATGTGGCATCAACATTTAACTTAGTATTAGAATGATCAAGGATCATTGAACATGGAACATGAGTAAAACCTAATATCACTTAAATTATAATGAATAATTCCTCATTTCACTTGATGTATCATTATACTTATCTCTACCCAATTCATTAGAGCGCTATCAGGGCGCACCCATCTTAATCATTTCATTTCATGTATAAGTGTGCCACATGGATCATATAACATGGATTCATTAAACATCATAATTTATCCCATGATAAAGGAATGTGGAATTGATACATGAAACTCTAAAATCAATAAGTATTTGTTCATTAATGTGAATACCCCTTATAGGGAAATGAGCATGGCATTCACTACATAATGACTTTGTCTTGGAAAATTGAGTTACAATTTCGGCAGCATAACATCATGACATAAGAATTCATAAAAATGGTTGATGAGATAAAATGATGTGTATCATCATATTTACACGAAATGGTTAGTATGAGGTGTTATATGGATACATTTCCCAACATAAGTAATGGAATTTAGACTTATAATACAAAAGCATTTCTTGAATGTAAATGTAGAGAGAGAAATTTCTTACGAAATTTCAGCATGGTAACAAGTGTTAATAGGAGGAATTAATGGGAGATAAAGGGGTATATTATCATTAAAAAATAAGGACAGAATTATTGGGGAGGTGAAAAATAATACCCCAACCTTTATAATTTAAAATAAAAGGGAATAATAATATTAAGAAACTTGGATAAAATGAGAAAAAAATGAATCCCTTACTTGGAAGTGTGATCCTAATGGTTTGGGAGAGGCTTGAGAGCTAATTTTTGGGAGATTGAGGAATATTGGGAGGATTTTAGAGAGATGAGGGAATATTTTGGTCTATCTACAAAGTCTTTGAGTTAATATGAAGAGGGATCTTGTGTGGGTTTGTAAAGGAAAATAGTGGGAATTATTTATTATTTAGGTTTGGGACACCACACATTAAACTAAACAAAACCACAAACCATCCCATGGTTTTTTTGCATAGTTTTTTGAAAAGGGTATTGGAAAAAATTATTTTATAAGGCCAATAGCCTAACATATTTAAATTATAGGGTTTCTTATGTGGAGGTGAGTCACACTCTCAAGGAAATCGATTTAAAATGTTAAAATGTTGTATAAGTCTTAGAGGGTCAACTAAATCTTTGTAAAATAAATAAAATAAATCTAAAATCACATTATTTTAATGTTAAAATATATATTTTCAAACATAATGTTTATATTATTTAATTAAATTACTATTGAATCATTATGAAGTCATAAAACACATTATATTTTTAAACAGTATTTAGTTTTTACCCAAAAATTCGACTGTGTTAAAAAATTATGAAAAATTCACCATTGGATATTTTTTACTTCCTGATTCCAAAAATAATATTCATTTTACCTAAATAATATTTTAAATATGTTAATTTTTACTTTTAAAATAAAAACTAACATTTATAAAAAATTCAATGGTTTTGACATTAATGGCTTTAAAACCTTAATGAAAATTACAATTGTATTCATAAAAATTATATGATAATTTATATTTAATAAAAAGTAATATAGTAATAATATTTTATTAAAATATTATTTAATTAAAAAATACATTAATTCATCAAAATCTAATTCTTAATTTAATTTTAACTAAAAAATACTATTTGTACTTAGAAAACTATTTACAAAGTAGCAATAAATAAATGAATGCATATTCTCAATAAAAAATAATTTACAAAATCATAGTGCTAGGTTCTTGTAACATAAACTCTTATAACACCCTCATAAGACCGAAGGGTAAGGTGTGTGATGGTGACGGACTGTTGGGGTGACTTAGATAACATTGCTCAGGTGGTAATCTCTATCAACTTCCACTTCTCCCATTGGAAGTTCCGTTCAAGCTCCATGTGTTGAAGCTCAGGTTGGGCTAGGTCTAGAGAAAATACCAGTGACACCACCTCCTTTCCTAGATATGATAAATGGGCCTCGTATGAAGCAATTCTACTAGATGAGGCAATCACTTCCTTTTTCTGAGTAAATAGGATTACTTAAGGCCCTATATTTATACTAAAAAAGTTATCACTGTTCAACGACTATATTAGCTACAATCACAATTCATAACAGTATTTTAAAATCCAAAATCATAAAAACAAAGAGGTAAATATTTTATATAACCATTTTACATAATAATATATTTAATTAGATCAAGAGAAATTTTCATTGATAAAAGTTTGAGTCATTACAATATTTCTAACATTAAAAATTTCACCCTCAAAATTTCTTTTTCCCAACATAAAACAGATGCGGGTAACTCTTCTACACCACTTACTCTAATTCCCACATTGCCTCTTCAAACTTATGGTTTCTCCACAACACCTTGATGAGGGGAAATGTCTTTTTTCATTGAACTTTTGCCCTATGATATATGATCTTTATAGAATTCTCTCTATAGGAGAGGTCATTTTCCAATGGTACCCCCTCTAGATTGATTACATGTGATGAGTCAGGTATGTACTTCCTAAAAAGTGATACATAGAATACATCATGTACTTGAGATAGGTTTGGTGAGAGTGCTCATCGATAGGCCACCGCTCAAATGCGATCAAAGATCTCTAAAGGACCGATGTACCTTGGAATAACTTTCCCTTCTTCCCAAACCTCATAACTCTCTTCCACAGTGATGTGAAAGGGAATACCATGTCTTCGACATCAAACTCTAGTTCTTGTCGATGATTATCAACATAGATTTCTTGTCAAATCTGAGTAGCTTTAATGTGCTGCCAGATGGTCTTAACCTTCTCCACCATTTCTTCAACCATATATGGACCTAAGAGTTTTCTCTCCCCAACTTCATCCCAACATGTCAGTGTTCTGCACCTCTCCCATATAGTGATTAATAATGCGACATTTGGATGCTTGAGTGAGAACTATTATATTAAGAGAACTCAACCAGAGGAGGATGTTGATACCATCCTCCTTTGAATTTCATTGTGCATGCTCTCAACATGTCCTCGTCTTTTTGGATAGTCTTCTCAGATTGGCCATCCGTTTGAGGATGATAATCTATACTGAAGTTCATCTCAGTATCCCGAGAATGTTGAAGACTCTTCCAAAACATAGAGGTTAGTGTTGGATCATGATCAAATAAAATCAATAGTGGTACTCCATGCAGCCTTACCACTTCCTTAATATATATATATGCTAGTGGATCTAATGAGAAATCCTACAGAAATGTAATTAAGTGTGGAATATTATTAGGATGGAGATTTACCCTATTTTTGTATACATTTTACCATACTTTATTGAAAATAAGAACATGTCTTCAACAAATACCTACTACACCGTGGATAAATATTTTGATTTTGATAATCTTGTTAATTTTCAGGTGACTTATGGCCAAACAAAAAAACCAAGGGAAAACTAAGAAAAATTTACAACTACATTCCATGTACATTCAGATTCAGACACAAATTATCTAGGACAAGTAATTAGCCAAGTTACGAGAATCATGTACAAGCCTTGTACAAAATCTGCAATCCATGTATAGTCTTCTAGAAGTAGTTGGTGGCCAATAAAAGAGAGTACATGCCATGTATGGTGGTACTACACACCGTTTATATCCACCTACCTAGAGGAGCAGTGTTCCAAGTCAAAGACAGCGTGTTAGGCCACCCATCAATGGAGAAAAACATGACAAAATAGCATTGACAAGACAACACGACATGTACTTTTTTCACATGCTGTGTACTTTTATTTTATATCAACAAAGGCCTTGGACTTTGGTTCAAGGGAGAGGAGAGGGTAGAGGTACAAAAGAAAGAAGTTATGCTGATCTAACATTGTTCTACCATCATCAAACTACATCACCATTCTTCTATTCTACCAAATATCCAATCTCTCCTCGAAGTTTCTGCGATGATCACATCAGGTATCGAGGGTTCTATTTTTATCTTTTCTTCTATGTGTAACTAAATACCTAGTGTCTTGGGGTTGTGGGAGATAAAAGAGATTTAATTTAGATTATTTTTTATGAATGTGTTTGTTCTATTAGCTTCTTCTTCTTCTTATTTAATCATTTCATTTTATCATTGAAAATTATGAGTCAGACCAAAGGCATAATTCTGAGGGACTCAAAAGAAGAATAATGATGAATACTTTCATGATCATTGGAAGTATTCATCGACTCAAAAATTGACTATGAAAAATAAAGAACTATGAAACAATAACTATCGAACCAAGGAGTCAGTTTCATCATCTCTAGACAGAAGTTAACCTGACCAAGGAATCATTGTTACAAATTAAAACCCAGAGTGTTGGGTTATTATGAACGACACAACCTCATAAAAAAATTTCTTTAACAGATAACCTCTTTAGAATCCATAGCCCTAACACATTTCCCTATATATTTTCATCCAATCCAATATCTTGTTTTTTCCTTTATCCTTTAAGTAATTTTCTAAAGAAATTTAAATCCATTTACCCTTTTATCCAAACAATAAAAATCAACTTTAAATGTCGTACACTTCACTAAGACAAAAATACAAACTAGATAAGTAAGACAAAAATAAATTCTTTTTCCCTATGGATAGATACCTTAATAGTACTATAATCATTAGGGTAAAACAAATTGGGACACCGATATCATACCCTCGGAAAAACGACTTACCAAATTTATAGATTCTCGGAGTAGCGGAAGCGCGTTAGTTGGTGTACCCAACTTTAATTTTGGAATTAACAATGATCAATCAGAGATCCATCACGATAGTAAATCACCGGATATTCATAATAGAACAACTAAAGAAAAAGAAAAAGGGGAGCCCCAGAACCATAGATAGGATCATCACTTGTTGGTTATAATTAATTTAAATAATTGAAAAGAATTAACTTGATGGAATTCTTTCTTCATTGATGTTTTCGATCACGATACTATGTGATCCATCGTTGCGCCATAGAATCCAAGTCTATGATTCCTCTATCAGTGATACACACATTCTCCACGTGTCTCTGGACATCACCAAAGGGATCTCCGGGTGCTAGCGTGGAAGAGCCTTCGCCTACGATGTCTGCCTTCGATCGCCTTGATCCGGTGGAGGAGGATCTCTCTCTCGTATCTTGAGAGCGTTCTTGGTGGAAAAATAATTCTCTCATGGCTTGAGAGATTTTCCAAATCCATTGTGCACATCGAAAAAAAATTCTAGGATACTGAGAATTATATAATTGGGATTTTAATTACATAGAATAATAAAATGAAATAATTAACCGAAAGCATTTATTCATTTCATTTAATTATTAGTAATACCCCATGTCTAATAATAACAGTTTACTATTATTATTATTTGACATGTTCCCAATTAACTAAACTTAACATTATTTAATTAAATAAATAATATTATTTTTCATAAATCTTTAAAGAAAAAACAGAGCGTGTATATCTAATATACCTGGCGTGTACATTTTTTTTACATTTTTCTTTATTTCCTCCACCACATTTATTAGACCTTGAATAATGGCTATTTATTTCTCAAAATAATATCACTATATTACTCACACATAAATTTATTATTTCTCCCATAATATATTCTCTCTAATGACTAGTGTCAAAATAAATACGATCAGGCATCCATGAATAATTATTAAACAAAAATTAGTAATAATATTCATTCAACTTGTTAAATTAATATTTTACTGAGATACTTAGAAATACTTAGTGTGTGGTCCTCTAGGCCTCTTTCTGAGTGGAATTAGGCAGAGCCTACATATATTCTAAGTTTAGCTTCTAGAAACATGCCGAGGAACCCATAGAGAATTAATTTAAAGCTACAATGACGTGTCACCTCCTAAGAATGCATACAATGTAATATAATCCCTTTGTCTTGATATCTCGAGTTAAGCGAGTTGCATGCTAGTGTCATCAACCCATGTGCTTGATTATTCTTTCTTTGTGTAACAACCCAAAGTATTTTCTATGAAAATTCCCTTCTTAAAATTATGTCATAAAATAACATGAATGCACAACATAATGAACTACTAAGTGATAAATGACCTTTAAACATAAGTTTGTCACTTCTGTGTTTGGAATTTTGAAAATCCGACATGCACGGTTGTGTTCAAGATGATTTTTGGAGTCTGATAGGACAACTTGTTTTTTTGGTGAATAGAAAAATACACTTATGAATAGTAATATGACCCTTATGAATAGTAAATAATATTATTATTTTATTTTCTTAAGTCAATAAGATAATGAGATCATAATTAATTTTCAACGAGAAATAAAACTAAGTGCACCTTTAAGATTGTTATTTTTCAAATTAACTATGACTTTATTTAAAAATTAAATTAATAATATTTAGAAAATTAATTTTGAGAAATTGACTTCATTTTTGAAATCTAAGCATTGAAAAATGGTTAGGGTAAATTTTTGGTATTTTTCTGAAAAACTTAAATTTTTGATGAATAGTGAAATATGGTAAAATACCATATCTGCGATTTAACAGTTAAATACACTATTCATGACAAAACAAGAGATTCAAGGACACTTGGTTCGAACTAACATGAACTTATTACTATTAGGGGTCACATGAAACAATACTATTAGTTGTCTTGAAGGAAATAATAAAATATTGAATTAAATATTCAAAATTTACCCCACCCATCCACTATAAAAACCACCCTTCACACCCTCATTCCCTCACACCGCTCAAGCTCCAAACCTTCTCTAAACTCTACCCAAAAATCCTCCCTATACCCTCTCCCACATCCAAGATCTACCGGTCTCATCAAAAGACCAATCTTAGGCCCTTAAGGAGGTTCTCAAGAGAAGGATTCAAGACGTAATTTCTCTCCCTCTTCTCCTTTAATTTTCTTTCATGTTCAAGTTCATTTCTTGATCTCTCACCACCTCTCTTCACCCAAATGGTATTTTAACTCCTGTATTATATATATAATGGAATTTTATGTTGCTAAAAATATTTTATATCATCCAACCTCCCTTTCCCTCTTTCTTTTATTTTATTAAAGAGACCGTTGTTCGTGAGGTGTCAATTTATCACCTTCAAGAACGTCATGCTTTCTTCTTCCATTTCTACCTTCAGATCTGGTCATGAAACCATTTTTATGGTTGAACCAGTATATGTTATATTTATTATTTCCTATTTAATCTTCTAGAACTGACTTATGAATATATAACTAAGTGATAAATTAAAACAAATTTGTTGTGATCGAAAAACATCCCAAATTAACCCAAACAATCATCTTTTAATTCTTATCTAAGGATTCATACACATGGATCTAATATAATTAATTATAAGATCATTAAAACTCCTGTAATATCATTAATAACATGTAATATCAGTTCTGGATTATTACCCTTGTTCTACCAAAACATCAATTTAACAATACAAGTGAACCACTCAAGAAAACCAAAAAAACAAACATTCCCGAATAATGTTTCTAAATTATATAACTCATTAAAAGGCACATAAAATAACATAATGAAACCATAATGAACCCTATTAATGTATAAAAGTTTCTAGAAATTCTAATTAATGAATATAATGTCATTATATAGGACATTAAAGAGAAGGAAGAATTCGGATACAAGGTAAGGGAAAATCTCGAACTCAATTTTCTTCCTTCGGGTTCTCCCTCTTTCACTCTATTATGATATGGTTACTCCTTAAAGATAATTTCTTCATAATTATCTTACCTTTTCTGGTATATACATGTTTTCTAATGAAGTTTATATCAAACCAAATGTTTTCCAAAAGAGATCTTCTTTTAAGAACTCAACTTTTACCTCTCATTCATGGTTGATGGTTCTTGTATCAAGTATGTTGTTCCCTCTTTCTATTGGGAACCCAAATCTTATGAATGTATTCTTATGATATTAAAACCATTCCTGTACATGGGTTAGTTATGTTCACATTTTATATGTGTTCTATGTGGCAATCATGATAATGATAATGTTATGATGTGACGGGTGCGCCCAGAATTATATAGTGCAATATGAATATTTCAATGTGATGGGTGAACTCGGAATTATACAGAACTCCAATGCATTCGGTAAAGTAATGAATCTCATGAGTAAATGTGAAAGGATGTGTGAACAAGATGCTAGCTTGTTTCAAAAGTATGTGTGCTAGTTAACCACTAAAACATGATGTTTCATTTTTATGCAATGCCACATTTCAAGTCTTTTATTTATGTTCCTCTCATGTTCATGATCTTTTGCCTATGTCATGATTATGCTCAAACCATTCTATATTCTTCTTATCTATCCTCTTACCGGGCTTTTATCTCACCCCTTTTTGATGTATATCCTCAGGTGGCTACATGTTCTAAGGAGGGGAAAAGTGACAATAAGAAGCTAGAGAATAAGAAATTAAATAAATGTTTATGCTTAATGCTATAATTGCTATGTATGGTCCTAGTTTTCCCAATACACTAAACCATTGGATCCTATATGTGTAATACTATTATGTTGTTTACCTTTAAAATGATGAAATAGTAATGTAAGAATAGGCTGGGATGCTATAGTTGGTATAAGAGGAATGGTTTAGTTAATTTGGGAATTAGGATTAGTGAACCCTAGAGAAAACCTCATGAGAGAGACTAAGTACAAATAAGCACACAAGAATATTTACATAGGGATCCCATAAGTTATGTTTTTGGTATAATTTTTTTAAATTAATATGTTATTCATGACTTTTTTACTTATGTTTTGTTTTAGAAAATGGTTGGAACTAGGAGAATCAGGCCAACAACTCGTGTGAGGGCCAATGCAATGATTGCTCAAACGACATCCCCAATGATTTTAGAGGTGGAGTTAAAAACCTCGTGGCGATGCTTACCCAATTATCTCAGGTTATGAACAATAACCATAATAATGGGGAATGTACTCCTTCACCAAAGAGGGAGAAACTAGAAATCAAATGTTTTATTTGGAAATGACTACCAACATTTAGTGGATCTTCTGATCTACTAGTTGTGGAACAGTGGGTTAACTCCATGGAGAATATCTTTTCTATTCTTCACTGTTCTGAGACGGAGAAGGTGAACCTATCAGTTTATCGTCTAGATGGAGAATCTAATCAATTGTGGGATTTTTTAAGAACACCAATCCAAGGGAGGAAATTGAAGAGATAGAATGGGAAGACTTTAAGATAATGTTTCATAATAAGTATTTCCCACGAACTCTTCATATGAAGATGTAGAGAGAATTTATAGAGCTCAAGAAAAAAGAAGGAGAATCTGTCACAACCTATGAAGTGAATTTCACAAGGCTTGAAAGGTACGCTTCATGTTTTTTTATCAACAATGATATACAAATTGATAGATTTTTTAGTGGATTAAAACCACACCTTCAAAAGGCTCTTTCAATTTGAGTCTTTGGGAGTTATGAAGATGTTGTTCGATGTGCTCTCAAAGTGGAGATAGAGTTTGGAGAATGGTCCCATGGCTATGGTGATAAGAAAGGAAAGATGGAGTTTCAAGCTGGTGGATCTAATGACAAAGGTGGGAAGAAAAATCAACGACCCACATGCCAAAAATATGGGAAGTTTCACTATGGGAACTACTTCAAAGGGATGGGGAAATGCTTCAAGTGTGGGAAAGAAGGACACCATGCCCAATAGTGTCTAAAAGACACGAAAAGGAAGGAGAATGTAGCCGATGAAAGGAGTGAACCACTCATGATTCCATGATACAACTATAGGGAGCTAGGGAACTATGCAAACCAGTGCACTCAACCTTGAGTTATTGAGGGTAATTAGCGTCAGCAACCACCAAAGACAAAGGAACAATGAAAGGCTTATGTCATCACTACTGCGGAGGTGGAGCATGATAATGAAGTTGTACAAGGTACACTACCTATTCACTCAAGAATGTTAAAAGTCTTATTTGATTCCGGTTCTACGCATTCCATTATGTATTGAATGTTTTCTAGAACTATAGAATCGATGTCCTGAAACCTTGATGTAGAGATATCTGTAAAAACACAAAGTGGTGCAATCATTGCAACCCAAGTGTTTGACTCTTCTTCTGTTGGCGTATGTGGGAAGATTCATCCGGAAAGTCTCGTAATAATTCCCTTGGTGGAATTCGACGCTATAATGGGAATGGATTGGCACACTTTATATAGAGCACATATCAACTGTCGGGAAAAGGAAATATATTTTCATATTCTGAACCATCCCAGGCTCTTCTACAAATTTAAGGAAGATCATGAATCTCCTTTGAAAAATCTATCAATGGTGTGGGTGTTGATTCCCTATGAAGAAGCATACCTCGACCAAATGGTTGATTCGAAGGAAAGTTCCATCCTTGAGGAAATGCATGTCGTGAGGGAATACGACGATGTATTTCCTGGGGATTTACCCGGAATTCCCCCGGATATTGAGGTAGATTTCTCAATTGAACTCATACCTGGAGCTACTCCTATCTCGAAGTGTCCCTATAGGATGGCTCCAATCGAACTGGAGGAGTTAAAGAAGCAGCTACAAGAGAATATGGACAAAGGGTTCATACACCCTAGTGCATCACCTTGGGGTGCACCCGTTCTCTTTGTGAAGAAGAATGATGTAACAATGCGACTGTGTATCGATTATTGGGAACTAAACAAGATCATCATAAAGAAAAAGTATCCTCTCCCAAGGATTGATGACTTGTTCGATTAGTTAAGAGGATCTCAATACTTCTCAAAGGTGGATCTTTATTCTGGATATCACCAGGTAAAGGTAAAGAAAGAAGATATTTAGAAGACTACCTTCCGTACAAGGTATGGGAACTATGAGTTTTTGGTGATGCACTTCGGACTTACTAATGACCCTGAAATATTCATGGATTTTATGAATAGAGTCTTTAGACATTACCTCGAAAAATATGTGGTAGTGTTTATCTTTGATATACTCATCTACTCAAAGAGAAAGGAGGAACATGAAGAACATCTAAGACTTGTGTTGGCAACATTAAGAAAGGATAAGTTGTATGGCAAGTTCAGAAAGTGTGAATTTTGGATGAAGCAAGTCCTGTTCTTGGGACATGTGATCACAAGTGAGGGAATTTTTGTGGATCCTTCAAAGACAAAGGCGATTGAGGAATCTCCCAGGCCCTCTATTGTCACAGAAATCCGTAGTTTTCTTGGATTAGCAGGGTACTACCGATGTTTTGTGAGAAACTTCTCACGATTTTCAGGCCCGATAACTAGTTTAACAAGGAAAGTGGTAAAGTATGTCTGGAAGGAAGAATGTGAGGAAAGCTTCAAGGAGCTAAATAGAAGGCTAATCACTACACTTGTACTCACGCTACCGAAAATTGGAGAATGTTCTGTGATATACAGTGATGCTTCAAAGAAAGGCTTGGGTTGTGTACTCATGAAAAATGATAATGTGATAGCCTATGCCTCACGACTGTTGAATATCCATGAGAAGAACTACTTGACGGTTGATCTAGAGCAGGAAGTCATGATTTCTTCTTTGAAAATCTGGCAGCACTACCTTTATGGTGAGAAGTGTGACATATACACTGACCACAAGAGCCTAAAGTATATATTCACACAAAAAGAGCTCAACATGTGTCAAAGGAGATGGTTAGAGCTAATCATGTATTACGATTACTCTATTCATTATCATCCTGGAAAGGCGAACAAGGTAGCTGATGCTCTAAGCAGAAAAGAACCTGCTACTCTATCAATGCTGCGGATTGAGAAAGACCATATCTTCATGGATATGCAATGAATGGATTTGAAAATCATAAGGGAAAGCGATACATCCTACCTTGCCCAAATTATTTTACAACCATCCATCTAGGAGAATATTAAGGAAGCACAAATGGATGATGTCGAGATACAAAAGAGTGTGAATGCAGTAAAAGAAGGGAAGTTGCAAGAGTTCCATATCAACGATGATGGTGTGATTCGGTTTGGAATGCGGATTTGTGTGCCTTCATCATCCGGGATAAAGAAGGATCTATTGGAAAATTCACATAGCTCAAATTCCTCTACCCATCTTGGGAGTACTCAGATGTACCGTGATCTTTGGGAACACTTCTGGTGGGATAACATGAAGAAGGAGATTGCAGAATATATATCAAGGTGGTTGGTATGTCAGCAAGTTAATGCTAAGCGACAAAAGTCCAAAGGTATGATGCAACCATTGTCTATATCCATGTGGAAATGGGAAAATGTTACTATGGACTTTTTCACTGGTCTCCTGATGATGTCAAAGGGAAATAATGTAAAATGGGTTGTGGTTGACCGACTCACCAAGACATCCAATTTTATCTCTATTTGAGAAGATCTATCACTTGAAAAAATTGCAATGATATATGTGAAGGAAGTGGTGAGACTGCACAGTGTTCCACTCTCAAATTTTTATAACTTTGATCTGAGGTTCACATTTAAATTCTGGAGGAGCCTTCAACATGCTTTGAGTACTGAATTAAATTTCAGCACGACCTATCACCCCTAAACTGATGGCCAATCTGAAAGGACTATTTAGACGCTTGAATATATGCTTATGATCCTACTCTCTATAATTCAAAGGTGGATGGGATCAACATCTCCCATTGGTTGATTTCTCATACAACAATAGCTTCCAATCGAGTATTCAGATGGCTCCATATGAAGCTCTGTATGGAAAGCAATGTAGAACTCCAACCTATTGGGATGAAGTTGGAGAAAGAAAGCTACTTGGACTTGATCTTCTTCAAGAGATGATAGAGAAGGTTCAAGTCATCCAGAAACACATTAAAGATACTAAAATTCGATAAAAGAGCTATTCTGACAACCGTCGAAGGGACTTGGAGTTCTACGTAGGAGATAAAGTCTTCCTTCGAATATCTCCATCGAAGAGAGTCATGTGATTTGAAAAGAAAGGGAAGCTAAGCCCAAGGTACATTGGCCCCTTTGGTATCCTTGACTGCATAGGAGCCGTGACCTATCGTTTTGAGCTTCCACCAAATATGGCTCAAGTTCATGATGTGTTTCATGTATCTCTACTGAGGAAGTACATACTAGACCCCTCACATGTACTAAACTCGGAGGTGGTGCAGTTGGAAGGTGATCTATCCTATGAGGAGCAGCCGGTAAAGATTCTGGACCGAAGTGATATGGTTCTATGAAACAATACAACCCACCTTGTCAAAGTGTTGTGGAGGAACCATAAGTTTGAAGAAGCAACTTGGGAATTAGAAGAGGCGATAAAGGAGAAGTACCCTCACCTGTTTATGCATAACGAAATTTCGAGGGAGAAATTTCTTAAGGGAGGAAGAATGTAACGACCCAAAGTTTTTTCAATGAAAATTACCATCTTAAAATTATGTCTTAAAATCACATGAATGCACAAAATAATGAACTACTACGTGATAAGTGACCTTTAAACATAAGTTTGTCACTTCTGTGTTTGGAATTTTGAAAATCCGACATACATGGTTGTGTTCAAGATGATTTTTGGAGTCTGATAGAACAAATTGTTTTTTTATGAATAGTAACATACCCTTATGAATAGTAAAATCAATAGTAATATGACCCTTATGTGTAGTAAATAATAATATTATTTTATTTTCTTAAGACAATAAGATTATGAGATCTTAATTAATTTTTCAACGAGAAATAAAACTAAGTGCACCTTTAAGATTGTTATTTTTCGAATTAAGTATGACTTTATTTAAAAATTAAATTAATAATATTTAGAAAATTAATTTTGAAAAATGGACTTCATTTTTGAAATCTACACTTCGAAAAATGTTCAGGGTAAATTTTTTGGTAGTTTTCTGAAAAACTCAAATTTTTTATGAATAGTGAAATATGGTAAAATACCGTATATACGATTTAACAGTTAAATACACTATTCATGACATCAAAAGTGATGCAAAGAAACTTGGTTAGAACTCTCATGAACTTATTACTATTAGGGGTCACATGAAACAATACTATTGGTTGTTCTGAGGGAAATAATAAAATATTGAATTAAATATTCAAAATTTACCACTCCCCTCCACTATAAAAACCACCCTTCACACCCTCATTCCCTCACACCTCTCAAGCTCAAATCCTTCTCTAAACTCTACCAAAAAATCCTCTCTAGTCCCTCTCCCACGTCCAAGAGCTGTTGGTCTCATCAAAAGACCATGCTTAGGCCCTTAAGGAGGTTCTCAAGAGAAGGATTCAAGAGGTAATTTCTCTCCCTCTTCTCCTTTAATTTCATTTCATGTTCAAGTTCATTTCTTGATCTCTCCCCACCTATCTTCACCAAAATGGTATTGTAACTCCCGTATTATAAATATAATGTAATGTTATGATTCTAAAAGGATTTTATATCATCCGACCTCCCTTTCCCTCTATCTTTTATTTTATTAAAGAGAACTTTTTTAGTGAGGTGTTAATTTATCACCTTTATAAACGACATGATATCTTCTTCTATTTATACCTTCAGATCTGGTCATGAAACCAATTTTATGGTTGAACCAGAATATGTTATATGTATTATGTCCTATTTAATGTTCTGTAACTGACTTATGAACATATTACTAAGTGATAAATTAAAACAATTTTGTTGTGATCGAAAAAATTCCCAAATTAACCCAAACGATCATCATTTAATTCTTATATAATGATTCATCCACATGGATCTAATATAATTCATTATAAGATCATTAAAACTCCTATAATATCATTAATAACATTTAATATCAGTTATGGATGTTTACCCATGTTCTACCCAAACATAAATTTAAGAATACAAGTGAACCACTCAAGAAAACCATAAAAAAAACATTCCCGAATAATTTTTCTAAAATATATAAATCATTCAAAGGAACATAAAATAACATTATAAAACCAGAATGAACCCTTTTAATGTATAAAAGGTTTAGGAATTTCTAATTAATGAATATAATGACATTATACATGACATTAAAAAGAAGGAATCATTTAGATACAAGGTAATGGGAAATCTCGAACTCAATTTTCTTCCTTTGGGTTCTCCCTCTTTCACTCCATTTTGATATGGTTACTACTTAAATATAATTTATTCATAATTATTTTACCTTTTATGGGATATAAATTTTTTCTAATTAAGTTTTTGTCAATCCAAATGTTTTCCAAAAGAACTCTTCTTTTAAGAACTCAACTTTTACCTCTCATTCATGGTTGATGGTTCTTGTATCAAGTATGTTGTTCCCTATTTCTTTTTGGAGCCCAAAGCATATGAATGTATTATTATGAGATTAAACCCATTACTTTACATGGGTAAGTTATGTTCACTTTTTATATGTGTTCTATGTGGCAATCATGATAATGATAATGTTATGATGTGACGGGAGCACCCGGAATTATATAGTGCAATATGAATGTTTCAAAGTGACGGGTGCGCCTGGAATTATACAACACTCCAATGCATTGGGTAATGTGATGAATCTCATGATTAAATGTGAACGGATGTGTAAACAAGATGCTATCTTGGTTCACAAGTATGTGTGTTAGTTAACCAATAAAACATGATGTTTCATTTTTATGCATTTCCACATTTCAATTCTTTTATTTATGTTCCTCTCATGTTCATGATATTTTTCATATGTCATGATTCTGCTCACCCCATGCTATATTCTTCTTATCTATCCTCTTACTGGGCTTTTATCTCACCCCTTTTTGATTTATATCCTCATGTGGCTACATGTACAAAGGAGAGTACAAGTGACAATAAGAAGTTAGAGAAGAAGAAATTAAAAAAAATTATGCTTGATGTTGTAATTGATATGTATGGTCCTAGTTTTCCCAAGACACAAAACCGTTGGATCCTCTATGTGTAATACTATTATGTTTTTTACCTTTAAAATGATATAATAGTAATTTAAGAAAAGACTGGGATGCTATACTTTGACTTTTCGAAATTGATCTTTCCCATTTCTCACCATGTCCAGGGATTCATTTAGGCCATATCAATTCCATAAAAGGACCTGAGATATCAACTTCTATTATGGAACAGAAGGGACAAATCCTTTATCACATTATCTATTGATGCAGTATCACTCGTGATGCACCCAACATATATTACCTCACTGTGAACATTGTTTCATTATAGTTTTCATCAATACATCTAAGTTCACATGTTCTAATACTCATTAATAATAATATTAATGTCTAAGGACGAATACACACGTCCACATATAGGACCATCCAATAACACTATGAAATGTGGATTTTCTACTGGTGGGTCTCGTTATCATAATATCCTCCTGGATATTACCGAGGGCACACACCATGAGAAGGTGCCTCAATGTTTTATGAGTCCTCAAACCTAATGGCCTGTATTATTTATGTCCCTAAAATAACACCATACCAGTATAAAACATATATTCAAGAATATTGTTATGGAACATCCGGTTTCTCATTATAGAAAGGATCTACTATGACCCTTTAATGTAATCATTATCCTTATGAAATTATCACATTCATTGTCACAAAGAATAATAATCAAGATGTGATAAGGTATTTACTAATGAATAATTACCAAGTAGTTGGTTCTAGGCTACCAACTCCAACAGATTCCCACTTGGACTAGAGCCAACTGCTAACAACTTTTAACCTTCTAGCTCTCACATGATATTCATGCTTCTGCTGAGATAAGAATTTATTCATGGGGTTCATCATGTTCTCTTTCGTGGGCACTCTACCCATTACAACTTCACCCCTTTGATAGAAATACCTCAAGAGGTGATACTTTTAGAGTCTGTGCTTTGTACGTTGATGCGAGCTTGGTTATTTTGCAAGAGCCACTACTGTAGTATTATCACAATACAACATGATAGGATCTTTATTTCTAGGCACCACATCTATCTCCTAAACAATGTTATGAATCTAGACGGATTCCTTAGCTGCATCAGAAGGCACTATATATTCGGAATCCTCTATAGAATTGGTGACAACTGGTTTCTTTGAACTCTTCCAGCTCACAACTCCTCCATTAAGACAAAAAATTTCTATATTGTGATTTCAAATCTTTTTGATCTCTATAAAAACCAGCATCAGCATACCCTCTGATGAAAAGCTCATCATCCCCTCCATACACCAGTAACATATCCTTAGTTCTTCTCGAATACTTAAGGATAGTCTTAATAGCAGTCCAACGTTGTTCTCTTGGATATGCTTGATATCTTCCTACCATGATTAGTGCATAGGAAACATCATGCTTGGTACATAACATGGAATTCTTGATAGATACTATTGCTGATGCTTTTGGGATTTTAATCATTCTATCTTTGTCCTGTTGCGTCTGAGGACACATTTTCTTAGAAAGATGTTGGCCGTGTGACACTGGAACCAATACCCTTTTAGATTCTTCCATACTAAATCTCTTTAGTGTGTGGTCAATATATGTACCTTGAATTAGTCAAAGAATTTTTTATGATCTATCACAAATGATCTTGATCCCTAAAATGTAGGCTGCTTCACCCAAGTCCTTCATAGAGTAACACTTGTTCAACCAGTCATTAAATGACTGTAAGATTGGTACATCGTTTCCATTAAGCAATATTTCATCAACATATACTACTAGGAAAACAACCACATTCCCAATAAACTTCTTATAGACACATGGATCACATTCATTCTAAATGAAAAAACATTCTTTTATGGCTTCATTAAATCGAAGGTTCCATGACCTGGTTGCTTGCTTTAATCCGTAAATGGATTTCTGCAACTTGTAAACTCGTTTGGCTTCACCTGGTGTCACAGACCCTTCTGGTTGTGTCATATAGACATCTTCCTAAAGGTTCCCATTAAGGAATGCTATTTTTACATCCATTTTCCAAATCTCATAGTCAAAGTAACCTATTATGAAAATTATGACTCTTATGGATTTAAACATGGAAACTAGTGAGAAGGTTTCATCATAGTCAATTACATGACGTTGTATGAATCCTTTAGCCACTATCCTTGATTTGATGGTGCTAACTTGACCTTCCATGTCTAGTTTTCTCTGGAACACCTATTTGTATCCAAAATTCTTTTCATCAATTCGCACATCAACCAGAACCCAGACTTAGTTCTGATACATGGAATCCATCTCAGAATTCAAAGCTTCTAGACATCGTTCATCTTATGATATTTCTAATAATTTATTGTAGGAGGGAGGGTCATCATTTTACAACAACAATGATTCACCATCCTCTATAACAAGGAAACCAAATATCTCTAGTTTCCTTACATCTCTTGAGATCCTACGCAATACTTGTGTTTATAGAACCTCTTCCACGGGGACCTGTGGAACTTGTTCTAGTACAAAGTCCCATGTATCTTGAGCATCAAATTCATTGAAGAAAATATTTCTCCCACTATATTTTTTAAGGATGTTCTCCCGCTCATGATATACAACTTTTCTAGGGATAATCACTTTCTTGTCTGAAGGGTTATATAGATAATATCCTTTCGTTTCCTTGGGATATCCTATAAATATATATACTAATCGTGCCTCGGGGTGCTAGTTTGTTGTCTAAGAAGGCCTTAACAAATTCCTTACATCCCCATACACATGTTTGCGACAAAATGGGTTTCTTTCCATTCCATAACTCTGAGGGAATTCCATTTTCCCATTAAATTGGTAATCAGTTTAATGTGTATGCTACAGTTTGTATTGCATATCCCCAAAAGGATATTGTAAGATCTAAATGACTCATCATCGACCTCACCTTGTCCAAAATGGTGAGGTTCCCCCTTTAACTAAAACCATTCCACTGTGGTGTATAATGAGTAGTGATCTAAGATAGAATCCCAGACTCCTGTAGAAGATCGATGAACTATTGGTTCAGATATTCTCTACCTCGATCCGATTGAAGTTTCATTATCTTATTACCAAGACGGATCTCTAATTAATTCATGAATTCCTTAAATTTCTCTAAGGCCTCTGAATTATACCTCATTAAGTATATATATCCATATCTACTCAAATCATCAGTAAAAGTAAGGAAGTAAGAATATCCACCTTTAGCATCTATAAGAAATGGTCCACACACATCCGTGTGCACCAATCCTAGAATCACTTTGGCCCTTTCACCCTATCCATTGAAATGTGGCTTGGTCATTTTACCTTGTAAACAAGCGTGACATCCATAAAGTGGTTTTAGCTCTGTTAAGTCTAAATAGACATCTTGACAGAGCTTTGTCATGCACTTCTTGTTTACATGACCGAGACGGTGATGCCACAATTGGGTGGTGTATGAGTCATGTGAGTTTTTTTAATTATCGATTTCCAATACTTTGTTTTAGTAATTTAAAACACACAAACCATTATTTAAATGTTCCATACCATAACATACATTGTTCTTATAAAAGAAGAAACCCTTATTTCCAAACTTGAATATAAATCCATCCATATCCAAACATGATAAAAAATTTATTATTTTTTGGTAACACTAGGTACATAATAACAATTATGTAAAACCAAAATCATCCCAGTTGGAAATGAGAGTTGGTAATCGCCAATGGTTATTGCAGCCTACCTTGCGCTGTTATCAGCTCGAATATCCACCTCTACTCTAGAAATATTTCTAAATATACTTGGTTCCTGCATTTGAATACAGATGTGAGCCCCAAAAGGTGTATGTAATACCCAATGTGTATAAATGGAAATATTACACTCGATAACGAATGTACATTTAGCATAACCACACTTCTGGGTGCAGTTTCTCTTCCAGTGACCTTGCTTGACACATGAAAAACATACCGCCTCCCATTCCTTGCCCTACCTTTGAATCTTCCCCTTCTTGGAGGGACGATGTCTGGGGGATTCAGACCATTTATAAGTACTTTTCCCATTTTCCTTGTCCTTATTTTTCTTATTCACTATAAGGACTGTGGGTTTTTCATGACCCATTTCCTTATATACTTGGATAATTAAGGTTAAATGTTTTAATAGGCTCTTCTCATTGTTTCTCATGTTATAGTTGACAAGAAATCTAGAGAAGGTCCTGGGTAGTGATGATAGGATGCGATCTATAAACAAATGATCCGAAAACATAATTCCTAATATGTTTATGTGTTCAATGTAGCCAATAAGCATGACTACATGAGGCCCACCTAGCATAGACTCTCCAAGAATAGTTGTGAACAAAGAAATAGAGATCTTCTATCTCTCCTGTCCCGCCTTCTCTTGATAGAGATCCTTAAGGTGAGACATCATGCTATACACATCCATGTTTTCATGTGGCTTCAGGAGCTCATTAGACATGGCTGATAGCATGAAACATTGGAAATCTATGGAATCATCCATATGTTTCATGTAGGGAGATAATTAATCACCACTGGCCTCTTTTCTAGGCACAACTGGAATAGGCTCTTCCAGCACATTGAATTTCTTCTCATGGCGAAGGATGACGCATAAATGCCTCTACCATTCCTGGAAATTGGCACTAGTGAGAAGGTTTTCCTTCTCTAGTATGGTTCACAATGAAATTTTTGAAGTCTTTTTTCTTATAATTTCTACAATTTAAGATGATAAAGGGTTTAGTACTTTACCCTGAAAAAACTGAGCTAAGTAAATCAATAATTATTAGTCTCATACTATTTTATCGAAATCCAATAGACCTCACCATTGACTTCAGAATATTCTGTTGCCTAAATATTCTATTGGAAACGATCCATATTGTCCTTCAAATTACCCCAAATAGGGTTGGTCAAGAAACTTTAAGGGTTTTAGGTAGGCATTCCAAATTCCAACTGCATTAACTCGCAACTTCTTGTTCCCTTTAATGGACTTCCCAATCCTGAAATCATTTTATTTTGGATTTCCTCAACTTTTACCTCTTGGTCACACTAAGTCCTGCTATGGAAGTCAGCCCTTGATGCGAACCATAACAAGTCAACTGAAAACCTTGACTTAGAATTCCTCGATAATTGATAGTACCCCAATGAGGGTTGGTCAAGAAATTTGAACTATGGTTTGATTCTAACAAATTTTATGGAAGGCTATACCGACTTAATATTTATTTGAGGGATTTGATCCTTTTACATAAATTTCTATTTTATTATCTATGATTATATACCTGTTAATATTAAGTGGGATATACTTAATTGATTAACCATGTCTAAGATAATATTTACGCATAAGCCGGTCTTATATTAGTCTCATAATGCATGATTGTTTAATTCATTAATTGTGTGATCGTGACAACACAACCATAATAAATAAACAATGCAACTGATTGAAATAAAATAAATGATATGATCATGAAATTGTTCTATTGGTTAGTTTATCAAGCGTTTGATAAACTAACCCAAGACCCATGGGAGAAAAACCATGATCCTTTTGGGTTTGTGTTATAGCTTTCCACCTGTCCACCTTTGTATCTCCTTGGATTGGTTTCACCTTGGACCCTAACTTGAGTTTCCTTCACTAACATGGGAGCTCTATCTATTACATGTGATTTTATCTAACATGTAGGTGTGGGATAAAATAGGGTTTTACATGAAAGAAACCATGGGCATGTATGCCCTACATATTAATGAGGAGAAGGCTCTAAGGCCAACAAATTTAATTTAAATAAATAAATTAAAAAAAACCATTAATATAAAAAGGCCTTATGCTAGCTCATGATCATCCATGAATGCAATGATATTGATGCATAAATAAAACTATCATTTAATTCTTTAATCATTATTGTTTAAGATAAATCGTCCTCGAATAAATTAATTATCTTTAATTAATCAATCCTTTTATCTTAAACCATTTTTTTTGAATTTCCTTGAGATTATCATCCATCAACATTTTGAACAAATAAATTCATTTAAAATTATCTTCATACGTAACATGTACCATACATGCAACGCAGTGAATTTCCATTCATAATACCCCAATGAGTAGAAATAAATATTACGCAGATGTTAAATTAAACACATATATATCAAACACCTATCACGTGTTGTGCCTCAGCTTTACGCCTGCACTGTGGTACTCATCTCAAGGGGTTTTATAATATAACAATAAATTTTAATAAATAAGCATAATTTGGATGAGTAAAAGGCTTGTAGTTTCGAATACATGGAGTGTACTTTTGTTCATCATCAATATGAAGTACACGCTCAGGGACATGGTGTTTAAATGTACTTCAAAATTCTTCAGAGTACACGACTTGTTCAGTGGGACACACACCATGTAGTATCTGTGTTACATGATTTCCAGCTGGGTGAGCCGTGTACGAAGTATATGGTCAAACCCCAACCTGATGGGACTGCATGCCATGTTCAATAAGACACACAATGTGTAATCTGGAAACTATGTGGAACTTATTCCTGGTCAACACACAAAGTCATTTAAGACTTATAAATACTCCAACACACGACCTAATTTGCCGGACCGGTCCGATGCATTGCATATTGACTACACGACTTGTACTATCGAATACACACCATTTATTCTAGTGTTTTATGGACAGGAACATTCAGCACCTCTATATGAGATCCTCTATTTTATTTTAATCAAAATTAAAAGAAAAATTCATTTCTGTAAGGTGAATGAGAAACGAGAGAGGAGGAAAATATCTCAAGATTCAGATTTGATGAACGATTATCATGAATTGAAACAACTAATTTATTAAATGTGTACATCAGCAATGAAAAAATAATTAATTATAATCCACAATATGACCTCTCCGATAGCACTTGTAGGTTCTGTGCGTAGTGGAAGAGCGTTAGTGGGTGCACCCAAATTTAATTTTAGAATTAACAACGATCAATACGAGATCTATCATGATAATAAAATGTCAGATAATCAGAATAGAATAAAGAATGAAAAAAAGAGTGGAGTCTTGTAACTATAGATATGATGATCATATATTGGTAATAATTAATTTAAATAATTGACCATAATTACAGTGATGCAATTATTTTTTCATTGTTGTTTCCAGTCATGATCTGATGTGATCCTTTGTTTCATCGTAGAATCCAAGTATATGATTTCTCTAGAGGTGATCCACACATGCTCCATGTAACTCTGGACGTTGCCGAAGGGATCTCTAGGTGATGGCATGGAAGAGACTTCAAATGTGATGTCTGCCTTCGATCGCCTCGATCCAGTAGAAGAGGATCTCTCTCTCGTAGCTTGAGAGAGTTCTTGGTAGAAAATGAATTCTTTCTTGGCTTGAGAGCTTTTCCAAATCCTTTTTGTACAACCAAAAAAAATGGCTAGACTAATGAGAAATATATAATTGGAATTTTTGTTACATATAATAATAAAATGAATTAATTACCCGAAAGCATTTATTCATTTCATTTAATTCTTAGTAATACCCCATGTCTAATAATAACAGTTGACTATTATTATTACCTGACACGCGCCCATAAAATTACACCTACTATTATTTAATTAAATAAATATTATTATTTCTCATAAATTCCCAGAAAAATACACGGCGTGTATAGTTAATATACCCAATGTTTACTTTTTTTTTTCCATTTTTCTTTATTTCCTCCCCCACAATTATTAAACCTTGAATAATGTCTATTTATTTCTCAAATAAATATAACCACATTACTCACTAATAAATTTCTTATTTTTCCAACAATATATTCTCTCTAATAACTACTGTCGAAATTAATGCGATCAGGAATCCTTGAATAATTATTAAACTACAATCAAGAATAATATTTATTTAACTTGTTAAATTAATATTTAACTGAGATACATGGACACACATAGTGTGTGACCCTCTAGGCCTCTTTCGTGGTGGAATTAGGTGGAGCCTACCTAAAGTTCAAGGTTAGCATCTAGTAACACACCAAGGAAACCATAGATAAATAAGTTAACGCCGCAATGACATGTGACCTCCTATGAACGCTTTCTTTGTAATTTAATATCTTTGTCCCGATATCTTGAATCAAGCAGGTCACATTCTAGTGCCATCAACCCATGTGCTCTATTATTATTTCTTTGACATTTCGAAATTGAACTTGCCCATTCCTCACCATGGCCTTGGATTTATTTAGGCTATATCAATTCCATCAAAGTACCTAAGATATCAACTTCCCTTATGGAACAGAAGGGAAAAATCCTTTCTCGCATTATCAATTAATGCAGTACCACTCATGACACACCCAACATATCCTACCTCAATGCGAATAGTGTGTCGTCATAGTTTTCATCAATAAATCTAAGTGAATGAGTTGTAATAACCAATAATAATAATCATAAAGTCTAAGTACTGATACACAAGTATGTAGATTGGAACATTCAATGACACTATGAAATGTGGATTTCATACTGGTGGGTCTTGTTCTCATAATATCCTCCTAGATAATACCAAGGGCGCACTCCATGAGAAGGTTCCTCAATGTTTTATGAGTCCTCACCTGTAATAGCCTGTATTATTTATGTCCCTAAAATAACATCATCTATCCATAGAACATATATTCAAGAATAGTGTTATGGCACTTCCGGGATCACATCATAACATGGATCTGATATGAAACTTTAACACAATAGGTATCCCTAGGACATTATCACATGCATTATCACACAGAAGAACAAGCAAGGTGTGATAAGGTAATTATTAGTGAATAAAGTAAAAAGTAGTTGGTTCTAGGCCACCAAATCCAACAAAAGTTTTTCACCGTTGTTGGGGAAACATGAAAAGTTAATTTTTTTACTAGTTTTAATTAAGTTTGTATCAAATTTTAGTTTAAATAATAATCATAAATTCCAAAAAATCACTTTTCTAATCTCATTTTTTTTATCTTTATTCTTACTTGTTTATTCTTGGTGTGTTTGGTATTTTACAGGTCCATAGGTGTATGAGCAGCTACATCACTCATTCCAAGAATGCTGAGTCATTGGGGTTTTTCCTGGTTGACCCAAAAATCGAACATACACTCTTGAGGCACCAACGAGCACTCATGGATGAGCACAACCAAAACTATCCCATGGTGAATAATGAAGAAGGGAATCCAGCTATTGTCCAAGGATATGGATAACCGTTTGGTCTAGATGACAACCGGAACCAAAAAGATCCACTTGCTCTAGGGTATGGCTCACAACAGCTCCAATAGTTCCAATTAGAGTAGATGAAGTTTTTTAACCAGGTAAGGGGTCTACTTCTCCCCTCAGTAACATCAATTCATGCCACCTCCACTCCCTCAACAGCCACCTCCATCCATACTCTCATGGAGTATGCTTTTCCGTATATTCACGAAGATGAAACCAGAATCGTCTGTCCATCGGTGTAGGCCCAAAACATCATGTTCAAGCCTTCTATCATGCAGCTAATCCAAAACACCATTTATTTTGGCAGCCTGCCCAGCGAGCACCCCAATTACCATCTACCCGATTTCTTGGTGATCTGTGACACGTTCCGCTACCACAGAGTGTCAGATGATACCATTTATCTTTGCCTCTTCTCCTTCTCTTTAAGGGATAAAGAAAAATACTGGATAAAAGGATTGCTGCAAAGATCTATCCTCACATGGGAGGAGCTTGCCCCGACATTCCTGTCTAAATACTTCCCACCCTCGAAGAAGGTGACTCTACGGATAGAAATACATAACTTCCAGTGAAATGACTCAGAGTTATTGTACGAGTCATGGGAGTGCTTCAAGGAGATGTTGTGAAAATTCCCACACCACAGACTCCCACATAAGACGCAGGTCCGAACCTTTTATGGAGGACTGACAACAACTATAATGTCTGTGGTGGATGCTGCTTATAGGGGTAAAATTATGAGGAAGTCCCCCCAAATACTTTTTTGAACTACTATAAGACTTTTATAGAAACAAATTCTAGTGGAATTCCATGTATGGTACACATAAACGTGGTTGACATAATATAGATTCCACTACTATGCTTGCTGCCTAGTTCGATACTGTTTCCAAAAATATTGACACACTCAATCTGAAGGGCGTATCCCAAGTACATGAGGAAAACCATCTGGAGTGCAGAGAATATGGTGATATCCACGTCATGGTGGAATTCCATAGACCTTCAAGTGGCACTTTGATAAGTGATGTGAGCTATGTTGCCCAAAACTGAGGGCCAAACCAATACCAGTAGTACCGGAAGCTGACATGGCATGATCAATAGAACACGGGCTGGGGCCATAGTAGAATCCTCCACCCTAGTGACCACTAGGGTTTGGTCAACCTCTTTATCAGAAGCAGTACTCTAGGCAACAATAGCCCCAGTAGGGCTCTTATCCGTAGTAAGGGTATCAAAACCCTTTCCCGTAGCAGCTGCGACAACCACCACCTCTTCAAGCTGCACAACCACCTCAGTAGGAGAATTCTCAACAACGGCTTTCCCCCCCTTCCTGGAGGTCAGAGGGGGGGGGGGGGACTTGGTTCGGTATCCTCCGAGATTACGGAAACTGTTTATTCCCTTTTCCAACCGTAATTTTTTCTCAGATTTCCCGATGATTTCTCTAAGTCCGAAGGTTCTGGAGTTACATCTTGGTGGTCCATAGTTGCCGATTTCGATGACAGAGTTCATGGAAGCTTCGAGTCATCTGGACCATACGTTGGTCGCGCGTTTAAATATTTGAAGACCCTCGGTTTATTACTTTGATCGTTTCTTCTTCAATAAATGGGATTCGAAAGACCGGGTGGTTGTTGGTATTATGGATAGAAGACACTTCATGGTTTGCTTCGCCTCAGAAGCTGATCTGATTCAAGCCTGGTCTAGTGCCCATCGAATATGTAAAGGTTTCAAGTTCTCTCTCCTTAGATGGTCTTTTGACCTTTGCATGAATTGGGATCCAACCTCCAGCGCGATTTGGGTAAGCCTTCCTCAGCATCCTCTACCTTTTCAGAATCCTTAAATTATTCGTATGATTGGAAACATGGTGGGTCGTTACCTTTGTTCTGACGTTCACACTTAAATTGTATGTCATCTAATAAACCCTCACAATTGTGTTGAGGTTGATGTGTCAAAGCCTCCGGTGGAGTGGTTTTGGATCGCAGTGGGTTCAATGTTTAGATGGAAGCAAGAAGTTGTGTTCGAATCTTGGGATAACTATTGTTCGAGCTACTGCCGTTTGGGTCATTTGGTTTCTGAATTCCATGCAGATGGTTTCAACGAGAGGAACATTGTTCTAAGGAGGAGGCTAGAGGACGGTCATAGGAGGAGTCCCGATGAAGGACAGAGAAGGATGTGTGGAACGAATACTGGAAAGTATTCTGGCCTGGTGAATTTGGATGCACCGGCAGTGGGCAAGGCCGATAAGGCCTCCTTAAATCTGTTGGTTTCTGCAATTTCTAGGCAGTTTAGGATTTATATGTAGGTTGGGGATGGTGGGATGCAGGTTGAGGATAAGTGTGGCTCTTGTGTAGGAGGTGATTGGTATTTTAACAACAGGGTCGAAGGGATGCAAATTGTGGCAATGGAGAAAACATGACCTGCAGTGTATGATGGTCCTGCTGTGGAGAATTCGGAAGGACATAAGGATAGAAATTTTGTCATAGTAATGCTGCTGGAGGGATTCTAATTACAGTTCCTACAATAAACTGTTTTTAGGGCATGGGACAAGAGGATGCGGAGGTGATTAACTCAGTTAATCTTGATGCCGATGCGGAGAATGGTCCTCAGGAGGCTTCTGCTGGAAATGAAGAAATGCGAATAGTGATGTATGAAGACCATGAACTGGTTGAACAACCTCAATGCTTAGATTTAATTGATACTAACGCTCCGTTGCATCTTAATCGGTAAACAACCTATCTAAAGGAGGTTTTCCCTAGAAGGGGGGGGGGGGGATTCCTGAGAGCGATAAAGAAAATGGTGGGGGATTGGTAAGGCTCTCGTATAACAACATTGTACAGGGTGGGGCAGGTCTATGTACGGGTATGAAAGCTCCTAATGGGTGTGGTAATAGTGATTTAGTTCATGGTGGGGATAGAAACAGGACTGAGGATGGAGGAGTGGCATCTAATACTCCAAAAAGAAGATGCAAGAAAGATTATTCCTATTTACCTCGTCCATTGTGCACCAGAGCCTCCTTTAAGTGCGAAAATGGGGTGACCCTAGCTTTTAAAAAAGGCTACCTGGACAAGCTAGATGGACTTGGGCGAATCACTTTGGATGATGTGAGGCGGTACTATAATGAAGATTTCAAGAGGTGTTTTAACCTTGCTTCTGAGTGGGGAACGACCACCGCGGAGGACTCCTGTGTTGGTGGCAATGACAGGTATGGAGACTTTGGCTTTTAGTTTTTGTTGGTTTATCTGGGTGTTTGTTTGCTTGGTCTGATTGAGATGTGTTTTGTGGGATTGTTGGTATCTTTGGGTTTCTCACATTTCCTAAAAGGTGTTTGGAAAATATAAAAAAAATTACTTCGGCGGAGAATACCTCAAGGATAGAGGATCTCATGAATAAATTTATATCTACAGCTGAGACCAGATTCCATAATTATGAGGCTTCAATTTTAGGCTTGGAGAACAAAATTCGCAAGTCGGAAAACCAACTCTCATGGAATAAACCCAATACACTACTGGGTAACACTGAGAAGAACCCGATGCAGGAGGCCCACGTTGTCACACTATTGAGTGGAAGGGGATAAAAAATAAGGAACCAACAGAGCCAGGTTCACCCACACCCCATTCTGAGTACGGAGGTACAGTTACAGACCCCTTCTCATCCAAGGGCCCACTGAAGGAGGCTTCACTGAGTTAAGGAGAAGAGGTTTGTAAAACCCTTTGAGCATACCTTACCCTTCCCATAGAGGATGAAGCATGGAAAGCTAGACCACCAGTTTCCAAAAATTCATGGACATATTCAAGAAGATACACATCAATATTCCATTTTCAAAGGCATTAACATAGATGCCCATGTATGCGAAATTCATGATGGATATCTTCTCCAACAAAAGAAATATAGAGGATCTAAGAACCATTGCACTGAATAAAGAGTGTCAATGGGTTTCTAGCATTTGATTCCTCCAAAACTCCATGATCCATGTAGCTTCACTATCCCATTCACAACTAGACCATGTGAGTTTGGGAAGGTCCTCTATGACTTAGGGGCCAGTGTAAACCTCATGCCCCTTGGAGTATTTAAGATTCTTGGGCTCAACGACCTGAAGCCTACATGAGTATCCCTTTAGTCTGCTGGCTGATCCATCAAATATATTAAGGGGATATTGAAGGATGTGATAGTCAATGTGGGTAGGATAATCCCCCCACAGATTTCATAATCCTCGACATGGAGTATTACCAAGAGGAACCTCTCATTTTGGGAAGACATTTCTTGGACACTGGGATTGTACCGATAGATGTGCACTATGGGGGAGTTGATTTTCAGAGTAGGAGAAAATATAGTCACATACAATGTCATCAAAGTCTCCAAGAATGCATCATCGTTTGAGCATGATAGCTGTTATGTAGTGACCACCTTGGATGATCACTTGAGAAAAAAAGTGGATGATCTGGTTTGTTCTTTTACCTTAGATGACTTGGTTTTTATTGGCATTATAGTTGATGAAGCACTAGAGGACCTGAAATTTATAGAAGGCCAAGGCGGTCACTACTAGAAACGTGCAATTATACCCAATATGCCGGAGTAGTAAAAGGTTCATCCACTTGTACCTTCAACTATAAATGCACCTGAACTAGAAATGAAGCCTCTTCAATCTTTGATGAAGTATGAGTATTTGGGAGACCATAAAAAATTTCCCATCATACTTAGTGCAACACTATAACAGGAGCCTGAGGATGCACTTCAGCAGGTTTTGAAATAGCAGAAGCACTCTATTGGGTGGATAGTTGCAGATTTGAAAGGAATTATCCCTACCATTTGTACCCATAAGTTGTTGCTTGAAGAAGGTGAGAATCAATCTCAGCAACCAAAAAAATGCCTAAATCCCCACATGATGGAAGTTGTGATGAAATAGGTAATTAATTTGTTGGATGAAGGAATCATTTATCCCATATCAGGTAGTTCATGGGTGATTCCCCTACAAGTGGTACCCAAAAAGGGGGGTATCACTGTGATTTAAAATGATAAGAACGAGATCATCCCCACACGCACTGTCACAGGTTGGAGAGTTTACGTGGACTATAGGAAGATGAATTATGCCACAAGGAAATATCATTTCCCCCTACCCTTCATGGATCTGATGCTAGAGAGACTAACAGGGCACAACTTTTATTGCTTCCTCAATGACTATTCCAGCTTCAATCATATTCCATTGCTCTAGAGGATCAAGAGAATAACACATTTACTTGCACCTATTATTCATTTTCTTACCGAAGGATGTCCTTTGGCATGTAGAATTCCCCCGCCACCTTCAAGCGCTGTATGCTTGCTATCTTCCATGACATTGTGGAACAGATGTTGGAGGTATTCATGGATGATTTTTTCATTTATGGAAAATCATTCACCACATTCTTGCGACACATGGAGCTAATTCTAGAAATATGTGAAAACACTAACCTGTTTTTGAACTGGGAAAAGTGTCATTTCATAGTGCAAAGTGGCATCTTCTTTGGCCACAAAATCTTGAATAAGGGAATAGAGGTGGACCAGAAAGACATAGAAGTCATTTCATGACTTCCTATTCTGACTTCTATCAGAGCCATCTACATCTTCTTGGGGCCTGTAGGTTTCTACATGCGATCTGTCCTCGAATTCTCAAAGACAACCTAGTCCATCACCACCCTTCTGACAAAGGATGTCGTATTTGAGTTCCATGAGCCATGAACCATATCTTTTGAGCACCTAAAGCAGATAATGGTGGAATCTTCAATAATGGTTGCTTATAACTAGGAGGAACAATTTGACGTAATGTGCGGTGCCATCGACTACGAAGTGGGAGCAGTCTTGGGCCAGTGACTTGAATTTTTTTTGACCTATCTATTATGCCGTAGGATGCTCAACGAGGCATATATGAACTATACCACCACAGAAAAAGAGTTACTGGTAGTGGTGTTTACTTTCGATAGGTTCCTCTCTTACTTAGTGCTATCTAATGTTATTGTTTATACTAACCATGAATCACTCAAGTAATTGCTAAACAATAAGGACGTGAAGCCACAACTGATCCGATGGGTACTCCTACTATAACAATTTGATATAGAGATCCGAGACAAGAAATGGAGTGAGAACATTGTTTCTTATCATCTCTCTCACCTAGATATGCCTTATTAAGAGAAGGAGGATGATCGAGAGATCCTGGAGGATTTCCCTGATGAGCACCTATTTTAGGTAAAAGAAACACCTAGTCCTTGGTAAGCTGATATTGTTAATTTTCTTGTTACGGGTTCCATTCACCCCGAAATATCATTCCAGTAAAGGAATATATTTCTCTCGGATGTCAATAGGTACTTTTGGAATGATCCTCTTCTATTAAGATCATGCAGAAATGGATTGATCTTCCATTTCATCCCAGAAACTGATGTACACGGAGTCCTGGAATTCTATCACACCTCGCCAGTTGGGAGACATCATGGTCCTGATCGTACTATGGAAATGATCCTATAGTCTAGGTTTTTTTGGCCCACCTTTCATTGAGATGCCCAGGCCTTTGTTTTCCATTGCGATCGACATCTGAGAACATGTAATGTGGGACATCATGATGAGATACCCCATCACCCCATCATGGAGGTCGAGGTCTTTGATGTCCGGGGCATAAATTTCATGGGGCCATTACCCCAATATTTTAAAAACACTTATATTATGGTTTGCATCGACTAAATATCTAAATGGGTAGAAGCTGCTACTATAGCATATGACATGACCAAGGTGGTCGTGGGATTTTTAAAGAAACATATTTTCAGTAGGTTCGGAATTCCATATGTACTAATCAGCAATAGAGGGACCAACTTCGACAACACATTGATGAGAGCAGTACTGTCAATGTACGGAGTGGAGAATCATATGGGGATTCCATATCATCCCCAGACTAGTGGTCATGTGGAGCTCTCCAATTGTGAGCTCAAGAAGATTCCTTAAAAAAAGGTGAAAATTTAGAGGAAAGACTTGTCCAAGAAGATAGACGATGCTTTGTGGGCATATCAAACTAATTCCAAAACATCAATAGAGATGTAACCATTCCACCTCATCTTTGGAAAATCATGAAATCTGCCAGTTGAATTAGAGCACAAAGATTACTGGGTCATTAAGGCCCTGAATTTTGATCTAAATGCAGCTGAAGAGAAGCATAAGTCCCAACTGTCAGAACATGATGAAATTAGATTAGAGTCGTATGAGAATGCCAAGCTGTACAAGGAGAAGAAAAAAGAATTCCACGACTAGATGATTTCATGAAAAGCATTCCAAACCGGAGATCATGTTCTCCTCTTTAACTCCTGTCTTCGATTATTCCCAGGAAAGTTAAAGTCAAGATGGTCTGGACCATTCCGAGTCAAATGAGTATTCCATCATGGAGCGATGGAAATTTCTGGAGAGGATGGTCAACCATTAAAGGTGAATGGATAGTGGCTAAAGAATTACCATCACATGGAAGACATGGTGGGAACACTTTCGACCATACATCTCTGGTACACATAAATAATTCAGTCAATCCAACAACCTAAAACAAAGGTTCTTCCTCGGAGGCAACCCAATGGATACATTCTTCTTACCACTTATACACATGACATGTACTGATTCCTTTTAATTTATATTATTTCTATTATAAATATATATTAACTAAGTAATAAACTGGGATGATGTTGGTGCCAATGGTAAGGTCACTAGAGTTTATCTGAGCTACCACCGTTTCGAATCCCTCCCAACATGCCTTCAATACAGGGTTCCTCCTTTTTATTTTCATTTTTTCTTACACGGAGTGTATGGTATTTTTCATATTATAAATTTATTTTCTTATAAGAAAACCCATGATGGGGATGGATCAGTTGGCCAGGGTCGTAACCCAGTTCGAAAAGTCCCAGGTTCGAATCCAGAAAACTGCCCCATTTCTATCATTTTTCCTTTTAATTAAACCACACGACATGTATTTCGATATATGTTGTATGGGAAATGTTTTCATTAAAAACTGAAATTATTTTTTACATATATAAATACATGTGGGTGAAGTTGGCAGATTGGCAGAGTCTATGCCCTATATCAAAAAGACCCGGGTTCGAACTCGGCTAATCTCCTCGCTTCATCCCATTTTGTACAATTAAACACCACACACTGTGAATTTCTTTCCTCCTGTGTAGTATAGGCCTTATAAATTAAATATATTTAAATAATAAATAGGATCATTAATACAACATTTTATTCAGTGGTTTAGGGATTTTGTTTGGAATGACTGATCACCGGTTCGAATCTCACTCCAATAACTAGACCAAAAGTTGTACTTCTCTTTTTCCAATTTTAGAACACAAGACGGGTATTTCCAAATAAATTTCATGTATAGTTTTATTTTTGATAAATTATGTGTATATAAATACATTTCATTTATTTTAATTATTCATATTAATTATTATATAGTTTACTAAAATAATTATATATATATATATATTTGGTACACGGAGTGCAGGACACTGATACACGACGTGTACCGTGGCTATAAAATTTGCACCTCACCCGACTTGAGCTCGTGTCATGCAGAAACCCCCCTCTCCCCGTCTCTTCTACCACATTCCTTTCAGCCTCCCCATTTCCAAATATGTGGGTTTCTTGAGTTTTAGCTTCTGATTTCTACTATATTGTGATCCTATATACAGGTAGGCCCTTATACACCCTTTATTTCACGATTTCATTGGCATTTAGGGTGATTTGTGGATCAGATGACTGTTCGGCTTCCACAGTACATGAGAATGATATGAAAAACACATGCCATGTACTTCTGTACAGAGCCACACATTGCATACTTCGTAATTTAAAAATAAAAGGTGTGTATCTTCGGTACACACCATGTACCATCCCACATCATGCCTGAGTACCTTATTCACACAACAACAAACACCATGTTCCTGTACACAGCGTGTTTGTTCAGTACACACTGTGTATAACATTACTCTAGGGAAACCCTTGTCAAGCACTTTACATGGCCATATGACCTATGTTCTTACACATGTTGAACGACACGACTAGGATAACATTGCACGTAAAATGCGTGTATGTTCAGTACACTCCTTGCATCCTACCCTATTCCATTCACACTCGGTGTGTCTATCGAAAGAACAATGGATTCTAACCCGCTTCCACTACACACCATGTACTCTAGATATAGACACTTAGTACTTTTTATTTTTCACTTTTACCAGATTTTCTTCTTTTCGGTTTTCTTTTCTTTATCTTTTTTTGTTTTTCATTCTCTTTTAGGATATGGAAGATAGAGAACCTTTGTGTGGGAAGCGGCCCACCTCCGCCACTGAGGGTGAGAGGCCCACTTTTCATCGGATCCGACTCCAACCCATGACGACACTAGATCTAGACTTTCTTGTGTACTAGCCTCCTCCATTGGCAATCATGCCACCACTCACCACCTCAACCGATGCTGGTCCAAGTACCGCACCACCCCGTATGGAGCCTCCAAGCACCATCATTTCATTGCCACTAGATGCCACACCTCCTGCACTCTCTTCAGTCGTAGATGATCCATCATCTACCACCCCATCCAGTAAGCCTTCATCTTCTGCTACAGATCCACCCCCAGAGCTAGCCCCTGCTGCTATACCACCTGGGCCGAGCCCTGTATGTGTCCCCTTACATTGCATGGTGTTCCAGATAATAGACATGGAGCATGACATAGTCCGACACTTCTCTCACCGCCTGATCCTGTTGGGAAGCTTTTTTATCGACAACAGCATCCCTCCAGAGCTCGGTATCTGGCGAGAGTTTGTGGATTTCCTCAAGCACACACTATTACTCATGATCTTCTATGGCAACACTCCTATTTTCAGAGATTTATTTTTTGCATTTTCTGCTTCATTCGTGTTCAACGGGACCATGTACCGGCCCATGAATTATGAGATCATTTCTATGTGGTGGGATATTGCTGGGCCTGACCACCGCTACACCCCCACTTCCCAGAAGAGTACCCTCATCGTTGACCCTATCCTCCGCTTCACCCACCAGTGATTTAGCACCATCCTTTTACCCCACCATGAGGATATGGGGGTTGTGACCGGCCGTGACATAGAGCTCCTCACCAGTGTCATCTGGAAGGAATACCTAGACCTCCCTTACCTTGTCGCCTTCTATTTCCATGCCATGTTTACAGGCCATCACAAAAACCTGAATGGTGGGTTTTACGCCACCTGTCATGCCCACCACCTTGGGGTTTTTGATCCTTCCCTTCCCCAAGACCAGTTAGGTTACCCCTATTGGATGGGCTTTCTCATGCTTATTCGCATGGGATTGGTCCGGAAGTAGGGGCACTTACGTCCTTTCCTATGCACCACCACCACCCCTTGCCACCTCTCCTACCCCCACTGGTGCACCTGAACCTCCTTCGCCACCCCGTCCCACTTCCTCACCCCACCCCTCTTCTTATATCCGTCCTTATTCTATTCCATCTCATTCTCCCTGCCTCCGCACCCTCAGTCGATCTATCCTTTTCGCTCCACCTAGCTGAGGTGGAGTAACACCAGGTTCATCTCAAACAACGTTTGGACCAGATCAAGAAGATGTTGGGGATTCTTCTTTAGTATCATGGAATTATACTACACCCACAACCTTCCCCTCCCTCAGCTCGTGGACCTTCTTCTACAACTGCACCGCCCTTTACCGCACTAGTCGCAGATTCTATTCTCATCACCACTACAAGACCAACTTCTACCACTACTGCTACTAGTCTAGGGATCGATGCCGAGACTTATATTTTGAGTACATCTTCTATGGATCCGACTCCTACAGATTATTTTCCAAGTGCAGATTCTGAGCCTACTATTTCCACGTATCCTGATCCTTCTCTCCCAACTGTTTCTATACCAGATGATTCTACTTCCATGATGAACCCCTGACTTGTTTTTGGATACATATCTTCCATTATATATATATTTTTGTGATATCTTGTGCTTGTGTATGTTGTGTATACTTGTAGTGTTCTCTCTCCAAGACCATCAAAGGAACTCTGGCACACTTTGGGATATACTTATACACCACATCCCATCATTCTTCACATAGACATGAAGGGAGTATTATTTTTCACGTATTATACTATTTTTTTCTTTTTATATTTACTTCTTTTCTTACTACCCCTCACTCTGGTACACTATTGTGTCCCTACATTCCATTCTCCACCTTTATATGTCACTTGGTGGACCAAGTGCGATATTAAGTATGGGGGAGAATCTCTTGACCACCTTAGTCTTTGACTTTACCATAATCTAGGAGACATCATTATTGAAAGATATCTTTGAAAATGTGAAGAAATTTTGGGTAATCACATTTCTAAATAATAAATCTAAAATTGGGAAATATTTAATAGTTGATTTCTTATTTTGGTTCTTAAGTGTTTAAAATGATTTCTGATATATTTTAAATTTCAACTTGTTATCCTTGGATAATTACATTGATTAGGCTAATAATTTGTATGCATGTAATGACCTGATAGTCTCTTTATTTGTTTTTCCCACTCTTAAGAGGTATTCTAAACCATTTTTCATATTCTTTCTAATACCCTCTTTCTTGAGAGATTCTTAAGATATACATAACTACCAGAATTTTCTAGTTTTCTTTTCGAAACATAAAGAATTTTTTAATTACACTAAAATGATTGAGGTATTAGATTGATTCAAACCCTTTATCTTGATACCTACCATACATCTGATCTTCGTGAATCCCCAAGAAACCATGAACAACCTTTATAGAAATCTATATTAAAGGCTTATTTCCCTTTATACCCTAATTATTTTATTATTTTTTATGATTATTCACTTGAGCTTAAAATAAGTAATTGGCATGTACAAGGAAAAATTTTGTGAATCGTTAGGAAATTAAGTTTGGGGGAGAGCCTCTTGTTCATTTGGGGAAGAAAGGGTTCCAAATCCCGATTTATGGAATTTCCTAGTGGTTCCCTTTGTTAAAAAAATTATATAGATAAAGGAACCTTATACTCACATATTTGTTTGTGAACCCTACATAACTAAAGGAGATGGTCGTGATGAGATCATTTGACAGAGCTTGTTGAGGATGATTTTACATTGAGAATAATTTTGAATATCATGCACTGTTATTTAAATATTTTTTCCTCCATATTACAGCCTCATAGTTTATTTTTCACATCATTACCAGCCATCCCTTAGCCACAGAAACATATGATCCTTATTGAAAAGCCCTCATAATTTTGGTAAATAAATTTTCTGATGTAAGGAACTAGATCTCTTGAAAACCTATTGATAGAGTGAATATATCTGTTATTGATCATAAATTTGATTCAAAATATCTTGAGTGTTGAGTATATTATTGGTGAGGTAGATCATTACATGGATTTATTATTTTTAAAAGGTTGAAACATATGTTTAAAGGAGGATGAAAGTAGTTAATTGAATTGTATATGAGGCATGATTATAATATCTTATGAATTTTAAATGTTTTCTACCTTTTTAGAATTTTATCTTGTGACTGCGTCATTTACATTTATTATTAACTGAATACCTTTCATTACAATATAGAATATTTTAATTAGATGTTGAGATTTTATTGGGGGAAATCAAATAACTAAGTATGGGGGAGTCTGATGCACCCTATTTGTGTATACATTTCCATATAATTTATTGAAAATAAGAACATGTCTTTAGAAAATACCTACTACTTATTGGAAAATACTTTTATTTTTTTATCTTGTTAATTTTTAGGTAATTTCTGGCCAAACACACAAACTGGGGGAAATGAGAAAAATTTACAACTACACATCGCGTACATTCAAACTCAGACACAAATTGGCTAGGACAAGTACATGCCCAAGTTACCAAAAACATGTACACGCCATGTACAAAAGACACACACCGTTTATATTATTCTAGAAGATGTTTGTTGTTGAGAAGAATTCTACATGCCCATGTGGTCGGCTGATGTTTACAGGTTGTGTATATAATCTATACACCCTGTCTCCCCTTCTAGAAGAGGTTTGTGGCTAATAAAAGAGAGTACATGCCATGTATGGTGGCACTACACGTCGTGTATATCAACATACTAGGCGACGTCATATTCATAGTCAAAGATGGTGTGTTAGGCCACCCACCAGCGGAGAAAAAGATGAAAAAGAGTGTTGAAAAGACTACACGGTGTGTACTTTTTTCACATGCCGTGTACTTTTATTTTCTATAAATATAGGCTTTGGCCTTGGGTTCACGAGAGAGGATAGGGTGATGTTCTGAAGGAAAGATGTTTTGTTGGTCTGCGGTCATGCTACAATCATTCAACTACTTATCTATTCCACCATTTCAATAAAGATCCAATCTCTCCTCGATGTTTTTATGATGATCACATCAGTTATCAATGGTTCTATTTTTATCTTTTCTTATATGTGTAACTAAATACCCAGTGTGTTGGGCTTGTGGTATATGAAGTAGTTGTAATTTAGATTAGTTGTTATGAATGTGTTTTTTCTATTATCTTCTTTTTATTCTTCTTTAATCACTTCATTTTATCCCTGAAAATTCTCATCCAGACCCAGGGAATAATTTTTAGGGACTCAAAAGAAGAATAACGATGAATACTTTCATGATCATTGGAAGTATTCATTAAATAAAAAATGGATTAATCCAAATAATGAACTGTGAAACACTAACTACCGGACCAAAGAGTCAGTTTTCATAGCTCTAGATATATGGTTACCAGGCCAAGGAACCCTTGCTACAAATTGATACCTAGAGGGTTGTGTTATTATGAACAACACAAACTCATAAAAAATTTTATTTAATATAAAAACTATTAAGATTGCACATCCCCAACACATTTCCCTCCATATTAACATCAAAACCAACATTTTTTATTTTTCTTTATCTGTTAAGTAATTTGTTAAGGAAATTTAAATCTAAATACTTTTTTATACAAACATTACAAATTGAATTTAAATTTAGTACACTTCACTAAGACAAAAATACAAACTAGATAAGAAAGAAAGAAATAACTTATTTTTCCCTATGGATCGATCCCTCACTAGTAATATACTCGTTCGGGTAAAACAATTTGGGACACTAACAAAATACCTTCATAAAAACGACTTACCAGATGACCCACAATAACATTGATAACATTGTTTTCTTTATATGTCTTCAGAAGTCCAGTGAAAAAGTCCATGGTGATGTTCTCCCATTTCCATGCGGGAATGGGTAATGGTTGCATCATCCCCTTAGACATATACCACTCATCCATCACATGCTGACACACCAGGCACTTTGATGTATACTCAATGATCTTCTTCTTCCTTTTATCCCACCAATAATGCTCTCGAAGGTCATGATACATCATTGTGTTTACTGGGTTAATAGAGAAATTCAAACTATATGCAATATCCAATAGTTCCTTCTTCAGCTCGGTAATTTATGGAAGACATATACTTTTACAAAATCTCACAATTCCTTCTTCATTAACATTGAACTCTGAAGATTTACATTTTCTGATAGTTTTCACTTTCTTTTGAATTCCCACATCACCCTCTTGATCATCCTTTAACATTTTCAAAAGATATGGTTTAGAAATCATTTATGAAAGGATTGATGATGTTTCCTTTTTTATGATTCCCAGGTCCATCTTCATAAAATCTAAAAAGATTGGATCTTTTTCAATTCTAATCAATGATAGAATCACTTGGTCTATTCTACATAGAGAATCTGCCACCTTGTTCACTTTCCTAGGGTGGTAATGGATTGAGCATTCATAGTATTTGATTATATCTAACTATCTTCATTGATGCAAATTAAACTCTTTCTGAGTGATTATATACTTTAGGATTTTGTGATCCATGTATATTTCACACTTCTCACCAAAGAGATTACTCCTCCAAATTGTCAAAGAGGAGATCACTGCAACCAACTCTAGGTCATGTGTTGGATAGTTTTGATCATGAAATTGCAATTGCATTGAAGCATAGACAATGACTTGGTCATTTTTCATCAACACACAACCCAAGTCCTTCTTCTAAGCATCACTCAATACCACAAAAAGTTATCCAGTTATGGGTAGTGTGAGTACGGGCGTGGTGATATGTCTCCTTTTCAACTCCTTGAATCACTCTTTGCATTCATCACTCCAATAAAGTTTTACTCCCTTCCTAGTTAGCTTCTTAAGAGGGTTCGAAAATCGTGAAAAATTTCACAAAAATCGACGATAATATCCAGCTAACCTCAAGAAGCAATGTATATCAGTTTTCGAGGTTGTCCTCGACCATCGCTAAATTTCAGCTATCTTGGAGGGATCCATAGTTATCCCATTGGTTGTGATCATATGACCTAAGAATGAGACCTCTTTCAACCCAAACACACACTTGTTGTACTTTTCATAGAGATTCTCCTTTTTCGAGGTCTCTAGTACAGTTCTTAGATGCTCCACATTCTCCTCCTTGGTTTTGGAGTATATTAGAATATCGTCTATAAATACTAAAACAATTTTTTCTAAGTAATATCTATAGAATATATTCAATAAGTCCATGAAGATTTCTGGAGTATTAGTGAGTCCTAAAGGCATTACTATGAATTCAAAGTGCTTTTACCTTGTACGAAAAGTAGTCTTGGGGATATCCTACTTCTTCACCCTTACTTGGTAATATCCCAACCAAAAATCCACCTTTGAGAAGTATTGTGCTCTACACAGCTGATCAAATAATTCATCAATTCAGTGAAGAGAATAATTTTTCTTTATCATGATTTTGTTGAGCTCATGATAATCAATGCAAAGTCTCATTAACATGTCCTTCTTCTTGATGAAGAAGACTACATCATCCCATGGTGATGCACATGGGCGTATAATCCCTTTATCTAGATTCTCTTATAGTTGTTTCTTCATCTCCTCAATATCTACAATAGATATTCTATATGGATTCTTGGATATTGGTAACTCCATAGGTATAAGGTCAATTAATAATTCCACATCTATTCTAGGAGGAAGACAAGGCAATTCCCCGGGAAACACATCATCAAATTCTCTCACAATAGGCATGTATTCGAGGATGGTGGCTTCCTTAGACTCAATCATCCGAGTAAGATACACATTCTCATAGGGTATTAATATCCATGCATGGGATGATGGTTCTAAAGAAGATTCATCATCCTCCTTGCACTTGTATAGAATCGGGGGAAGATTCTACATCTGGAGAGTGATTTCCCTCTCACAGCAATTTATGATGGCTCTATATAAGGGAAGCCAATCCATGCTGAGAATTGAATCAAATTCCACAAGAGGGAGTATGACAAGGTTTACCAGAATGTTTAATACATATATTGTGACCAAGGAGGAGTTATATTCATAGAATACAATGATTTTCCCATTTTCCGTACTCACCGACATCTTTACTTACATGATTTGTGGTGGTGTTGGTATTGTTCTACTAAACCTTTGGGATATAAAAAAATGCGTAAAACCAAAATCAAAAATTACGTTCACTATTATTGAATGAATAACTAGAATACCTATCAATAATTCATTGTTGGGGTTTACTTCGGTAGTAGTGATGGAAAAAGCATTCCCTTACTACCTTGGGGGTTGTTGGTTGCCCCCGAAAACCCTTGGCTTAGGGAACTGATTTGCAAGGTGACCTGGTTCATTGTAGTTGAAGAAATGAACAACGTGTTGAGGTTAGAACAGAGTATTCCTCTCATCTGTCACAACCGTTGGTTTATCTTGTCGACATTTTACATCTAGGTTCTCTTCTCTTCCACACCTAATATATTTCCTCATCCCCTTTTAGAAATTTATGGGGTGCCTCTTTCCACACCTTTGGAAAGTGGGGTGCTGGATCATTTTATCATCATCGGATTTATCCATTGAACCGCCAAAATTGAATTCCACCTTACGATTTTTATCCCCATGATACCCCTAGGATTATTCGATTTCTATTTTGACTTTGAGGGAACATCGAATAATTTCATCATATCTATCAAATTCAAGGATTGCAAGGGCTTTCCATAGGCTAGGTTTCTGCCCCCCAAAGAAGCAATATACCTTGCATTCAGGGGTAATGAAAAAGCTAAAGGCGTATCGTGGAAGCATTGTGATGTTTGCCTCATACACTCCAATGGATTCATCATCTTTTTTCATGAGGGAAAGGATGCCACTTTCCATTTTTAGTCACAAGGTGTGCGGAAAATATCTATCAAAAAACATTTATTAAAAATCCTTCCATTCCAATGCCTTGATATCCTACTTAGGCTTCATATTTTTTATCAATGTACACCATTGATCAAATTCACCCTCCATAATATTAGAATACAAAAGAACCTTCTCTTGTTTGGAACATTTATGGATATAGAAGATCTTTTCAATTTAGTTGATCCATTTTTCAGAAATTGAGGGATCAGATGATCCATTAAAATTAGGAGGTTTTTGTATCATGAAGTTCTCGAAAGTGACTTGTTCTTTCTTATGGGGGTTTGAACGTTCCTCTTGACCCATGTTTCTATTCAAATCTTGTGTTAACTGAGAGAGTATCATGACAATGTTTGCGATTCCCACTCTCATCGGATTGGGAATCTCATTAGAACAGTCATCACATTGATCTTTTCATCAGTTGTTAGCTTGAGTCCTCGTATTACCAGCCATTGGCTGGAATAAAAGCAATGTTAGGGGTAACACATAAAGGGTAATATAAGGACAAAACCTATGACTTATAAATAACATTTATTTCCATAACTTATGAATCTTTAGGCTTCAATCTATGTTATCCATGATCTAATTCCAAACATATATTCTTAGGGGAATTTTTTATTCCCTTAACAATGGTTCATACTAATCTTGTGAATTTACCGAAGCATATCCCCCAAGAGTGTCCTAACCAAGAGTTAATCAAGGCCCTTTTTCGTGTACCCAGATACCCTGGGTCAAGCCCAAAACTCTTTGTCAGAGTTTTCACTCGCAGGTACATCCTTGATTGAGCCACCTCTACCTGCTCATATCCAAACAGGGATGTATTTTCTTTATAAACCACTTAATCAATACTCACCAAAACGTATGGATTTTTTTATTATACTTAGTGTTATCCCAAATTCTTTAACTAGGGTTTTTTAATCCTAATACCCCAAAAAAAACATAACCTATCCTCTAATAGAAACTATAACAACCCTATATTTTATTACACACTTAAACATGTTTTATTACATAAAATTGCATTTAAGACAACTCTGAAGATCGATAGGTCTAGATTCTTGGTAAATAAAGAACATTACATAACAACGTAGAACATAAAACACAACAAATTTGTTGAGAAATTCATTTACATGACCACTACATTACCTCGTACTTATCATTGCATGGGATAACCTCATGACATGCATAAGAAAAGCGTGATCTATAAAGCCTAGTAATGGAATAAACAAGGAATAACATGAATATTTCAATACATGTTATAAAATAGAAATATCAACGGACTATAAAAGAAACATTATCATAAAGGCATGACATAACATGACTAACATAACATGGAAATGTTGCAATAATACATAACATGGTATCAGCACGATCCAAGGATCATTGAACATGGAGTATGAGTATACCCTCATTTTACATGAATTAGAATGAGTAAACCCTCATTACACTTGACATATCATGACACTAATCTATACCCAATGCATTGGAGTGCTATTATGGCACACCCTTCTTAATCATTTCATTTCATGCATAAGTGCACCACATGGATCATATAACATGGATTCATAAAACATAATCATTTATTCTAAGATAAATGATTATGTAATTCCAAAATTAAACTCTATAATCAATAAGTAAATGTGCATAAATGTAAATACCCTCGATAAATATATGGGCATGGTATTCACTACACAATGACATTGGCATGGAAAATTGTGATGCAATTTCAACAGCATAACACCGTGTAATAAGAATTCATAAAAATGGTTGATGAGAGAGAAATTGATTCCTCATCATATGTACACGAAATTGAAATTAATGGGGTCATATAGATACATATTACATCATATTTAATGGAATTTAGACTTATAATTCAAAACAATTTCTTTAATGTAAATGTGGAGAGAAAAATTCCTTATAGAATTTCAATATGGTAACACGTGTAAATGGGAGGAATTAATGAGAGGGAAAGGGGTCTCTCATCATTCAAAAAAAAGTATGGAAGTATGGGGGAGGTGAAAAATTATACACCAACATGTTTTTTTAAGGGTAGTGCCACCCCAACATGTATAATTGAAAATAAATGGGAATAACAATATTAAGAAACTTGGATAAATTGAGGAAGGAAGAAATACCTTTCATGGAAGTGTGATCCCAAAGGCATGGCATAGGCTTGAGATAGGATTCATGGGAGATTGGGGAACCTTGGTAGGATTATAAAGATAGGAGGGAAGAGGTTTTTCAAACTCCAATGTATTTGATTTAAAAGGAAGTGGGATCTTTGGTGGGTTTATATAGGAAAACAGAGGAAATTATTTATTATTTTAGTTTGGGACACCACACATTAAACTAATCAAAACCACAAATCAAACCGTGGTTTTTTCCCTTGTTTATTGACTAAGGGGAGTGGAAAACATTATTTTATAAGGTAAATGTCAGAACATCAAAAAATAATAGGGTTTCTTATGTGGAGGTGAGTCACACTCTTAAGGAAATCAATTTAAAAAGTTAAATGTGTTATAAGTCTTGAAGGTCCACTAAGGTTTTGTAAAATAAATAAAATAAACATAAAACCAAAATATTTTAATGGTAAAACATATATTGTACGAGCATAATTTTTATATTATTTTATTACATCAGTATTCGGTCATTATGATGTCATAAAACTTATTATATAATTAAACAGTATTTAACTTTTATCCAAAAATTTGATTGTCTCAGAAAATTATGAGAAATTAAATGTTGGATAATTTTGAATTTCTAATTCCAAAACTTATATTCATTTTATCTAAATAATTTTCTCAATATGTGATTTTTTACTTTTAAAATAAAAAATTACATCTAAAAAAAATTCATGGGCTTTGACATAAATGAATTTCAAACCATAATAAAAATTACAATTGTATTCATAAAAATTATACGATCATTTATATTTAATAAAAATTAATTTAGTAATAATATTTTTTTTAAAATATTATTTAATTAAAAAATCCATTAATTTATCAAAAATATAATTCTTAATTGAATATTAACTAAAAAAATACTATTTGTGCTTTAAAAACTATTTAAAAAGTAACAATAATAAAATTAATGTATATTCTCTATAAAAAATAATTTACATAATCATAGTGATAAGGTCTTGTTACATAACCCCGTAAAACACTTGCATAAGACCGAAGGGTAAGGTGTGCAATGGTAACTGAATCTTGGGGTGACTCAGATAACATCGCTCGGGTGGTTATCTCTATCAACTTCCACTTCTCCCATAGTCGTTTCCGTTCAAGCTTCACGTGTTGAATCCAAGATTGGGCCTGGTCAAGAGTGAAGCCCAGTGATGCCACCTTCTTTCCGAGATCTGACAAATGGGCCTCATACAAAGGTATTCAACTAGATGAGGCCATCACTTCCTTTATTTGATTAAATAGGATTTGTTAAAGCCCTATATTTATACTAATCATGTCATCACTATTCAAGGAATATAATAGCTATATTCATAATACATAATGATATTTTAAAATATAAAATCATAAAACCAAAGAAGTTCATTTGTTATAAAACTATTTTACATAATTAGACATCTAATAAGATCAAGAAGAGTTTTCATTGATAAAAGTTTGGGCCGTTACAACGTATCCTGCGATTTGGGTTTCTATCATTCATTTACATTATAAAGGACCCCCTCTATTGGCCTGGTCTCAGGCCACATTGGCTCACCTACCATTTTGGAACAAAGTCATAGAGGATCCCAGATGATAATTTGACTCAAGTCCCATATTGTGAATTTGGTCAGCAGTCGATGCTTAATTTTTTTTTCTATTCCAAGTCACACGAGAGGGATACTGTGTTGTAAACAAGGTCTGAAGTTATCATCGATCATTATTTCCGCTCCATAGTCTCCCAAATTACACGCAAGTTGATTCACCATTTTCTCCCTTATGTCCCACATATGTGACATTAAATTGGAAATCTAAGGTCTAAGCTCTATGACCATAAACTAGGATCTACCATATCCTTATCGCATGACGTTAAACTACACAATATCTCACAAACTAAATACAGCATGATTCCCATTTTCATGGGATATGTAGGGACCCCAAACATTTTATTTTCTTTTGGTCTATCTTGGGTGCATCTATTCTTTCTCTCGGCCACATTACCTGAGTTCTCTCTAAGAATTATGAATGGTGTGGTGTATGTGGGATTATGTCTCCATTCACATCAGTTTATTCTCCATGCCATACAAATTCCTCTTCGAGATACCCCTTACCCTCGTCCTTACAACATGAAGTTAAACTGCATGACATTTTAGAACTATGTATGGCTTGATTACCATTCTCATGGGATATATAGAAACACCTGAACATTTTGCCTTCAGGTCCAGCCCTGTTTCATAGAAACCTCTCCTTCCTTCTGGACCCTTGGCCAATGTTCTCCGGGAGGGGGTACGTGATGTGGTATGATCTTATATCCCCATTCACGTAAGGTTTGAAACTACCATTCTACGCACCCCTCTATTGAGTGATCTCTATCCCCCTTTCCTCCACTCATCTTCTCGAGTCATCCGCTCTCACATTGGCCCCCTTGACCCTCTTTGGAAGTTCACTAATGTTCCTAGATACACTGTGGTTTGGGACCTAGATTGTTGGGTACTACATAGACATGTTTTCATCCATTTACATGCATCATGTTCCCCTTAATTTGGTATTTCATCATCTTTCACATCTGAAAGGAACCCCTAATGGCTTGGATGCTAGGCCTCAATGCTCTCCTTCCATACTAGGCCGACATCCCGGAGGATCACAAAAGACAACTTGACAGAAGTCCCAAATTTCGACTATGGTTAGTGGTCAACATCCATTTGTTCGTTTCCATTTCAGGTCACATGAAATTGAGGCTATGTTTTAAATATATTCATCCATTATCCTATATCATTACACCACCCCCATTAACCCTAAAATACTGATTGTATGATTCACATCTCTCTCCACTCCATCATGTCCATGTCGAATTTCGACACTCTTGGTGTTGTCCCTTAGTGAACGTTTTCACATTAAGAGGAAGAATAAATGACATGGTGTTATCTGAGGCTTTGTTCCATTTTCTATTTCTCTGTATTCCATGTGTTGTGAAGATCTTCTCTACCATTTTTTACCAAATCGAGTGCATCTCACATGGGATTAGGGAATTTTTCAAGGTTTATGCCCACTTGGAAGAATCTCATTTTTTTCAGTCCAAGATCTATGAACATAAAATAATAACTTCCCTCGTTATTATCACATGATATTAAACTGCATGAATATTTCCATAACTACGTACCGCTTGATTTCCATCTTTATGGGATTTGTAAGAACCCTTGAAAATTTTGTCTCTAGGTCCAACATAAGCTCCAATAATTATCTATTCTATTCATCCATTTGGCCATGATGCTTATAGGATTGTGTGGTGTGGTGAATGCAAACATATTTTTGTTCACATCGAGTCTACAACATTCACACCAAATAATCCCCCTTTATGTGAATGTCTCTCCAATCCCCGTCCATATCTTATGACGATAAAATACATGACATCCTCCATAATTTCATATTTACTGATCCCGATCCTTATAGGATACATAGGAACACCCAAATTTTTTTTCTTTAGGTCTTTCCCCATATCCTCTGATATTTTCTGTACCCTTAGCCTAAGGTTCCCCCCCTCTGGGGTTGCACACGATGTAATGTGGACTGATGTCCTCATTCACATTATGTATGCTTTATCACTCCTTGCTCATTACCTTTATAACCACGTTCTTCTATAGTAATTAAATCCATAGGATGTAAAACTATAATTCTTGTTCCCACATGATGCTAAACTATTTCTTCTTTTCCACACAATGTTAAAATTAATGGGTTGGTCCTATAAAATGACCCTAAACCATGAAACAATTATCCAGGATGCACGACAAAAAACAGAACTGCATTATGTTTTCCTCACTCGAGGGGACATAATTTTTGGAATTGGTTATCCACCAAGACATTTTTCAAGGACTACATATGGCTTGATTCCTACAGAAATGCTTAGATTCTTCATCCTATGGTTGTTTCTTCAAAAATACACACATTACTTTAAACCCTAAAGAATAAACAAGATCCATAAAATGATGCTTCTTTTGGTGCATGGGCCAGACCTGAGTAACAGTATTTCCCTTATAATTGGTACCTTACCAGGCCATTTTAAAAAACTTCATGCAGATTTATTCCCATATTAATTGGATATTTAAGAACCCCCATACATTTTGTCTTTGGGTCCATCCCTAGGTACGTCAAATCCAACAGTCTTTATGGACCCTTGGCCCGAAATCTTTCGGAAGAGTGTGGTGTGGTGAGGACCTCTGGGGTCCTCATTCACGTCGAATTTAAGATTGTCATGACATGTATTTCTCCTCATGTATCTTAATTCTAATACACTATGTCCTTGATGCATAATGATAAACTACATGAATTTTTCCAGAACTATGTATGGCTAGATTCACATCCTCTTGGGATACGTAGGAACGTCCAGACAATTTTTCTCATGGCCAGCCCAAATCCCACATTTGGTCCATAGGCCTAAGGATTTTCCTGGGAGCATAGGGTATAATATAGAATTCTATGGTCCTCATTCATTTCAACTTTTGTAAAAACCACACCATGTGTCTTCCTTGCCTCTTCCCAGCATGGTCTGAGTTTTACGACCATAAACTAAGATATTCTTGAACTACATATGGCTTGATTTCCATCCTCATGAGATTCATAGGAATGCCTAGATGATTAGTCTTCGTGTCTAGCATAGGTACTATAAATCGTTCATTTTTCCATGCGCATGATGTTAAACTGCATACCCTATTCTAGGCATTATGACTTTTAACTATGTGAGGGGTTTCACTAAGAACATTTCCTAAGATGGAAGGCCTCTTTGGCCCTCACCTAGGTCATTTTTTTCTATTTCTATACACTGTGAACATTCCATTAAACCATGTACCCTCACAATGGTCCACTGTCTTACCTTAATCTATGAGTTTGTATACCCAAGACCGTTGTCTTTGGAAAGGGATTATACTCACTCTATCAGACAAATATCATTGGCCTACTCAAATGCACCATGGAGTATATCCCAAAGTGATGGAGTCCTCAAAAAAATATCTCCTTTTATATCCATGCTTCAGGATACCTTTATTTCCATCTTCATCCTCTTCCATGTCTGAAGGGACCCCCTTTATAGCGTTTTCTCATGCCACATAAGCTCACCTACCATCTTAGGCCAATCGATCAGGAAGACCTTTGACAACATTTTGTGACTGGAACCATCTTTCGAACATGGTCAATAGTTGACCCCCATTTTTCTGTCCCCAAACCAAGCTGACACAAAACAGATGCCAGGTTTGGAACATGGTCAACAATTATCCTCCATCGTCATGCCGCCATCAATGCGATCCAGATCTCGGGTTCCATGATTCACATCATTCCACATAATTATGTTAATGTGGAATTCCAACACAATTAGTTTTACCCCTCGACACATCTATGTACATTAAGTTGGCGGGTAAGTATTATTGGGACATAATTCACCTGGAGTTCCACTACCCCCAACGTGTGCCTCCACGTACCAAGAAAATTTCATCACTACTCATTGTTTCCCACATCGAGCATGACTCATGTAGAGCTTAGTGGTTTTGGTATGATTTGTAATGGTTTAGTTGAACCACACATGCCCCTCATCCTACGTGATGTTAAACTGCACTCTCAGAATTATGTTTGGCTTAATTCACATCCTAATGGGGTATGTAGGAACGCCTGAACATTTTGTCTTGGGACCAACACAAATTTCACCATCTTCAGTCTCTTGAACTATGATTTAACTGGGGATTATGTGATAGGGTATAGACTATTTGGGTCCTCAATGTCTACACTGCATAATCCTCCCTTTTGGATCTACCCTTTCAATCTTCATCAAACTGTATGACATTAAGCTACACGAGTCTCTCAAACTATGTATGGATTGATTAACATCCTCATTGAATATGTTGAAACTCCAGATCACTTTCCCTTAGGTCTATCCCAATGTTAGGCCACATATGGTCTATGGTCTAAAAGAATCCAACTTGGGAAAAGTTATGTGGTGTATACTCTTACAATCCTATTTCATGTAGGGATATGTACCACACTGAGAATTTCCTTTCTAGGTAACCACATCCTCACTGTACGATGAAAAACTATGTGTCTATCATCCTAATTTTCATGATGTAAAACTATGGGACACATTAGGTTCTTTCTAGAGAGTCAATTTTAAGAAATTAGTACGGTCTCTGATTATAATGATGATCTCACCTAATGAATTTTCATCATGGTGGCATAATTTCGAGTGTTGGAATCTATCTGTACAACCCATCACTCCACTCTTAACACATTGATTGCCTTTTATTTAGATCCTTATCCTCTTTGATGTCAAAAGTAACCCTATAATAGTACGAATGATCAACATATGGATCACCTACTTCCCTGGGATAATGTTCCTGAAGGATATGAATGACATTTCGAGTGAGGACCCTTGTTTCGAACATGCTCAACAGTTGGCCCTCATTTGTTGTCCCCATTTCCATCTAACACAATATAGATATTTTGTTTCAAACACAGTAAATAATTATACTCCATTTTCATTCCATCCCTACAGTGTTCCTAATTTTGGATATCGTGATTCACACATTCCACTCCCCTCTGTTCGGATTGATTCCAATGCCACTACCATTACCCCTCCCATGCACTAGAGCATAGTGGGAAAGTGGCAATTCGACTGTTCTAAGAAATTAATTCTCTAGTCAGACCTCCATCTTTCTACCCAGAAACCTGGATTGGTCATTCAGACCCCATATTCCTAGAGATTGGTTGGAACTCTCATATTTAAATGAAATAATGGTGCGGCCATCCCTTGTTTCTCATACCGGGAACTTCCCATGCGAGCTTAAGGACTGATCACTGGATGTTTCAAAGATGTGATGGAAATGCAGCAACCAAAATAGATAAAAAAAACTCATGAACACAACCATCATAAAAAATAAAAGTATTAAAGTATATTTATGTGTTCAAATAAGTTACAATACATAGGGATTGGGCACTCCCATAGATGGGTTGATCTCTTCAATAGAGTATCCCAGCTCTGCTACACTCTGGCTCATAGTGTCCAAGATCTTCTATCACCTGTTAAGCTATTACTCATCCTCGATGGCAATGGGGAATAGTTCAACGGGCTTGATCTGGGCCCGTTACTCATAGGCTTTGGTAATAAACATCTATGGAGAAGGTCGCCTCATCTGTTTCTCAGTCTCTACAAGCTGGGCCTTCAGTCACGATATGAATTCTGATTGGGTGTTGAGGAATGCAGGCTGCTTGTTCGACCGTTCTCTCCACCATTGGATCTCACACTTATCCTCCTCATGTATTTGGGCATTGAAAACATTCCTATAAATCCAACCAAAATTAATGTTGCATGTGTCTTCCCACACCCTCTCAGCATAGTTGTCTCGAATGAGTGTGTAGGTGCATTGGGCATCTACTCCTCCAGGGAATAGCTTTCGCAATTGGGAATGAAGCCTCCCCAAATGGATTATCCATTTTTCATAGGGTGTATCCTTGATAAAGTGTTTCATTAGATTCCTTGATCGGTGATGATTAATCTTACTAGATTCTTATTTAGAAGAAGCCTAGTCCTGATCCTCAGGGTCGGCGAGTTCATATTCACAAAATACCTCCTATAGTTTAGCATTTGGGTCTTCCTTAGGTTAGTCTTCATCATTGGATTCAAATTCAATGATGACCACCCAGTCAATTCCAGACTCTATCCTTCCAGTAGTTTTTCTCTTCACCCCCGACCACTTATAAGGAACCAGGGACCAGTTAGCTATGACACACAATGCCACAGGGATCAACACCCCTATTTCAAATAGAGCATAGGGTCATCCATCCATTTGCATCAGAAAATTATGCACCATCCTTGAAACAGTGTAGGCATGGGTCATATTATCCAATTTGAATGACCAAAGAATGGGTAAAAATCTAAAATAAAATACCTACCCTAGTCAGGTGCTTGATCTGGCCTTAGGTCTACCATCATCAGGAGGCTATGAAATGGCCCTCAAAATACGATTTTTGGCTACGATGATTCCAAGGAGGCCACCCCTTCTCCCTCAGCACTGATGAATTCCACAACCACCATTTCTCTAGATGTAGGCCCTAGTGTTTGGTTATCTATGCCTATCTCACCTTCTTCCTCATCTGCGGGAGTGGTCAATTGATGATTCTTATACCCAGATAAGTGTCTGTTGAGAAACCAAGATATGGTAGGAAAGGAACTAGTGCAATGAAAGGGAGTATAAACTCACTTCTAATGTTGCCGTGAATTCACCCAAGGAGATTCCCCCTTAGGCCACGATCATGCCTTATTCCGGAGAGCCTCCCTTGGAAATACCATCTGTTTCTTTGTGAAAATATCCCTCATTAACTTCTTCCCCCCATGATTCACCTGCATGGCCGGGCAAGGGGAAACGCTCCTCCAGTTGAGCAGCCATTAGTTCTATAAGAGTAGTCATATTCAACAACACCCTTTCCCGATACGACATTGGCTGAATGTCTCCAGGTGAAGGTATTACTTCTTTATACTCAATTAAAAACTTTCTTCCCTCGGTATGGGTAGCATTGAAGACACCCGTTTCAATACCATGCTCCCCCAGTGATTTCCAATGAACGTTCAAATTCTTCCATGGGTAGTTAAGGTCGAGGTACTGTTTTCTTATTTCCCAATCACTCCATATATCTTGAAAGATGACATCCGGGGGAATCACTACATGACATAGTTTCTACCTATGAGGATGAAGGGAGACCCTGTGGAAGTCCCAAGATGATTCACCTCCCTCTTGGGCCCTCTCAACTGGAGCCACAAGGCTCAACACTACCGCCTCTCCCACTTCACTTCTAGCCAGCACGGGTCTGGGGTTTTCTAATTATTGGCCTACCACCCTCACTATTACGACCTCTCTGCCTTGTCATGTTTTCACACCTCCTTCTTAACATCCCCCCATCTTCACTCTTTGACATCGATGTGTAGTAACCACCTTACTATCCTGGATATTCACTCATATCTTCATCACACCAGAGTAGGTACCCTCCTAGATATGTGAATACTTGTGAACCAATAAAAATTACACATTATATGGATGAAAATAATTCCACATATTCCCATACTCCCTTATAAAAATTAGCCAATGATTTCAAATCACACAGGGTGGTTATCATGGTACACATTTGTATACACATTCAGAGTCAGCCTCTACATGCACCGATATTTTCAGGAAAACTGGTTCTTGGTATATGGTTCACATACAGGTTCACAATCTACTCATTCTACCATCACGCCACCATGAGGAGATAGAAGATACGACCACTTATCTATGGTGTTTTTTCCATAATCAGTATAGGCTTTAGTTGGAAAAGGAAATGGGTGGAAGATTAATTGTTCTACTTTCCCCATCTTCCCTAGCACAGTCATTGCATCTAGCTTTAATGGGGTGCTCCCTAAAATTCGCAGAATTGTTGGCCAAGAATGTATCCCAGGTGGGGTGATGGGGTTAAGATATTCATATCCCCCCATGTGTGCCGCAATATAGCTGTACCAAAAGTGGAACAACCCACACACTCGCAGCAGCTTCTTTCCCTCACTAATGTGACAGAGTAGATGGTACAACTTCACCAGCACCGATATACCCATGTTGATGTGGTCTCCACCATCCTATTGAGCCTCCATGATAAATATAATTTGTTATACCCCCATGTGGGAATCTCTGACTGTTAATATCTACCCAAAAAACATCACTAAGATAAAACCGACCATCCTGACTATTGGCCCCTAATTAGTCTTGACACCATATACCCATAGTTTTCAGTAGATATCTTCCAAGATCTTCTAGTATGAATTATCTTTACCCCGATGAGATCCTTGTGAACATATGGGTGTGTCTCTAGTAGTGTTCCCTTTTCTATTTAGAAATTCAGGGAATAGACAAACCACTGCATAATGTGGATGTCTTGGGTGTTCTGTTTCTGCTCCTCTATTCCTAGTACTAGCCTCAGCAATGCAATCGACAAAAGCAAAATCTTCTCCATGTACCCCCAGTCATTCTTGGTGGGGAGAAACTTGTCTTACATCCCTCCTAGGATTGGGATGCTAGACATCTAATGAAGGTCCTAGATGCTAACGCCAACCTCCACATGTTGTAGATGGAAAGTGTTTGTATTTGGAAACCAACGGCTTAACAATTCCAGTATAAATTATATTAGTTGAGATATGATGAATTGGGAATCCCATGTTGCTTCATACTGGACTACCCACCTCATGAAATTCAAAAAAACTTCATAGGATGCACATGCTCAATAGGTTGAGGCCTAGTTATCTATGAAGTTTCCACTTTATCACAAGTCCCAGCTTCTGATCCACCCTTGGATTGGATTTTCGAGCCTTGGCTTGATGATCATCTTGTACAGGGGTGGGGATGTCTCTTGCACCGATGACTTTCCGTCGAAATTGTTGAAATGATTTTACAAACAATTTAATGTGACTGGGGTATGATCTTTTACGATATTCCCATACGTATCCCTATACCATTGGTATTGCTAAGGGGTGATCCTAAACCAATAAGCTGGCTCGTCCTTGCTAGTTTCTGGGATTGAGACTTTATACCACAATCCAAGACTATATAATGACAGATGCTTTCATAGTAAGTATTCCTTCTTCCCCTCTGTTAGCTTCTCCTTCAATGATTTGTGATCATAAGTACTCTAGATGTACTCTCCTATTCTGATGTTATTAAACATGGGATCCCTCTGAGCAGTGCCAACATGAATGTCTCACAAAACCTCCCGAGCGACCATTTGATCAGAGGACTTGGAGAAAAATAAACAAATAAAACTGAACAAAGAATATTTCATGGAGACCCTTCGTGAATACCTTTCACGAAATCGTCTCAACAAACCTATGTTATGGAAAAAATCCTTACCTTTTTCGTGTGCCACAAAGGAAAAAATGGATCACAATGCCTCAGCTCAGTAAAAAGTGTTAGCAAAGAACAAGACAATAGAAACTCTATTTCACTGTAGAATTCATGTAGAGGATTATTTTATAAATAAATTGTACCAACATTGTTTTTCACGAAGATCCAGATGTAGAAAATTGACATTGAGACCCTATATATATGCATAGTTGGCACTAGCTTCCTAGCGACCAATCGAGGCTCTTTACAGCGACCCGCTGAGGTGCTTCGTAGCAACCCACCCAGGCTTTTCAAAACATTCTTCCCCTTCGCTGAATGATTCCTCATTGTGAAGATCACATCATGATCCAGAGGTGCTCCATCCTATGAAAAGTATCCTCATGCCCTCCACCACGACCCATCTCTCTGATCCACCGCGTGTTCAATTTTCCTTGTATCTTCAACGACTTTCCCTCAAAATTCGTCCCTCTTTTTTGTCAGCTCCAATTCTGATGGAGGCATTTTTTGGTGCCAAAAAATTCATCCTGCTTAGTGAGAAGACTCAAGGATATAGTAGAGTAAATCAGCACTCCAAAGGGCCTTATGTCCCTCCAAACCATCCCAAAGGAGCTCATTCATGAAGAGCTATACATGACCGAACCATTTTCTCCAGGCTTCCTCCTTAACAATTTTTTTGGCGCCATTGATTAGTGAGAGTCTAACATCTAACAGTATCCCCTTTGTAGTGTCATTGGTCTCCACAACCCACTCCACAATGACCTCTTCGACGTGCCTCTTCGTGACATCTCGCACCCGCTGCGAGGCCGTTTCCTGCCGAGAGAGTGTCTCCTCTCTGTGACATCACTCTTCTCTATGGCGATTTTTGTGACCCTTAACGACCTTGGTTTATTATAAATAGAGTGATCACCCCTACCAATCCATTATGACTCCACCATTTCAAAATCCAAACTCCTGTTGGGCACTGACCTTCGCGAAACCCTCAAATGGATCACCAAATGTACTTTTACTCTGCAATCTGTACCTCTTTGTGTTCTTCCCAGCCTCCACCTGTAGTGGGGATGCACTTCACAATGGCATAGGAACTTCTCCAAGGAAGTGGCCCTTTCGGGGTGCTCAAGGATTCGCGAATCATAAATCCTTTATGAAGCTATTTAATAAGAAAGAATATTTTGTTAAGGTGAAACTCTGTTCCATTAAAGGTTCCCCTTCACAAAGACCCTGTTCTTCACAAAGACCTTGTTCTTCACAAATCCCATACACTTTTTGAAGCCATTTTACTTTGTGAGGCCCAAAATCTTCATGAAAAACATAGACTTTGCAACACCCATCCTCTTTGTGAATCACCTCTTTCCAAGATCTCATGTTTTGCACACCCATTTCCCATATGACCCTCTAGGTTTATATGAAGTTATTTCAAGGTAACTTGGGTGGTGCTTCATATTTCATTTCTTAGCCTCATGTGTCTTTATATAGGTACACTAATGGATATCGTTACTTTGCATAGAAAAACTAATGTGATCCCCTCAATGGATCAATCCACAACCCCGTCTCCACAAGGCATTGCTGGTTCATTCCCTTCACCAGGGGTTATAATGCACAAGTTATGTAATTTCTAAGGGTGGAGAGCGAATCCTCATCGTCCGAGATGCATAAAATTAAATATCAAAGCATCATCATCCCTAGAAAATGACATTAAACTGTAGCCTCGCCCCATGAAATATATATGGGGTGCCCAGTCTGACATTTTCCATTCCCACTGGTCTCCACGGGAGAGATATCATCCCCATATGGAATGAGTTCCTACCTGAATGTGACAAAATCTATCTGCGGGGAAGGGAAACCATCCATGTGTAATCCACTAGCCATTCATGCCAGAGGTAGCACCCTGGATCCTCCTCTCTTCTTCTGTGCACAATGACCAAAAGAGACATGGTCAAATGGGACTTGATCTCCCATCCCTCTACCTTTGGGATTTATTTCCATTGGGAAAAAAATCCTGAAGTAAGTCCCAATATCCATCTCCCTATGCCTCTATCTAAGCATAAGTCCATATTTCCTCTTTGGTCCACTAGTAAAGCATAAGCTCATGTTTCCACATTTGGACACTAACTAAGCGTAAGACACAATTTTATTTTTGGACCTCCCCCTTGGAGTAAACTCAGATTTCCTCTTTGGGCCACTAACCATGCGTAAGCCCCATTCCATTCCTCATAGATTCACCTTTCGCAACATGATCGTCAGGTCTTGTTGCCTTTTGTTTCTCACATCGAGCATGTCTCACATTGGCTTAGAGTAAGCATAGACCATTAAATCCTCTATGTCCTACCTTGGTGTGTATTCCCCATCCCCCATTACGAACTTTGTGGACATTAATCCTTTCCATTTACAAGAAAGGTACGTAGGAGGCCTCCCCATGGTTCAAGCCCATTATCCATCAGTCTTAACCACTTCGCATCAGTTCACCCTCGTCCCGCTTGATGTTAAACTGTATTTTACCCTTCATCCTGCATGATAATATACTTTACAGTCTTGAATTATTTTTGTTTTGATTCCCATATCCAAGACATGTTATGTAGGAAACCTCCATGTAGTTCAACCCCAAACATTGTTAATCCTATTCGAACAACATATTTTTTGATCCTTATCTCCCTGACAGGGTACGTAGGAAGCCTCCCCAAGGTTCAAAACAAAACACTAGTAAACCAATTGAAACTATGTGGGTTTTGATCCTTATCTCATATACATGGTACCAAGGAAGACCCCCTGAGGTTCAAACCTTACCCCTGGTAAAGCTATTCAAACTATCTGGGTTTTGATCATTTTCTCCTAGACATGGTAAGTAGGAAGCCTCCGTGAGGTTCAACCCCCAACACTAGTAAGAATATTATTACAACATGGGTTTTGATCCTTGTCTCCTAGACATGGTACATTGGAATACCTTCTAAGGTCCAACCCCAATCACTGGTAAACCTATTCTATGTTTTTGGGTTTTGATCCTGGTCTCCTAGACATGGTATGTAGGAATCCTCCTTAAGGTTCAACCACAAACACCCATAAACCTATTTAAACTACATGGGTTTTGATCCTTTTCACCTAGAAATGGTACATATAAATCCTCCCTGAGGTTCAACCCCAAAAAATGTTAAACTATTAAACCTACGTGGGTTTTGATCCTTGTCTCCTAGTCATTGTATGTAAGAAACCTCTTTGAGGTTCAACCCCAAACACTGGTAAACCTACTCGAACTACGCATGGCTTGATCCTTATCCCCTAGGTAGGGTATGTAGGAAGCCTCCCTAATGATCAACCAAAAACCCTAGTAAACATTAGTGTCCCCTTTGTTAGAACACACATCCTTGGTCCATACCTTAGTGAAGTCAGGCCAAACCTCAGTCCGTTATCCATGTGTAACCCCCAACATGTCATTAAGTTGTTTTCCTTTGCGTACACCCCGATTCAATGACCAATCTGAAACTACATGGAAATTGATTCCGTTCCATGGGGATACATAGGAAGCCTCCCTAAGGTTTAAAACCATCACCCATGTCCCATCCTGGTCTCACCCTTTATCCATTGTGTATCGAGAAGGGAATGCCTCAACCCAGAGGTTCTACTTCCTCTGGGTCCCATCCATGCATCCATTCTCATGGGAAACCTCCTTAGGTGTCCCATCACCCCACCGAACTATGTGGACTTTGATTCCCTACGACATGGATATGTAGGAATCCTCTCTGATGTTCAAGCCCAACATCACCATCATCTTCACATCCATTATATCCCCACTCATTCTACCCTTCGAGACACCATCCATATCCATCCTGATTCTTACCAGAGTCGCCATGTCCCGGTGGGATCTTTCCATCCATTAGGGAAACTAACCATGAATATGCCCACACAATCTATAACCATCCAAGCAAAAGTGTCCCTCTTGTGATGGGTGGCTATCCGCGTGTAAGCCCCAACATGTCTCCGAGTTGTTGTCCTTTGTGTAAACCCTGATTCACCACCTAATTGAACTACACAAGTTTTGATCCCTATCATATATAAAAGGTACATAGAAAACCTTCCAATGGTTCAATCCCAGCCAATGGTAATCCTTGGAATCCCGTTCATTGGGACCCAATAATCCTTGGACCCGTCTTCATTGGACATTTTGATCCACTCATCTTGCAAACCCCTCAGGTGCTCTCACATGGCGATGTACCCATATGAACCACTCCTATCAGTGTTCCGATTAATATGATCCATCTCCACTAGATGTTAAACGCGCGACATACCCTATGTTAACATGAGAAGTTTAGGAAAAATTCAGGGACATTCATATGGAAGATAATTCCCCGCACTCGACGTGGGATGCCTCGGGCTTTCGCGCCCACGAGAAGATCTATCATAAGGGGAGGAAACCTATGTACATCAATGTTTCAACATCCAGATACACCAGCGATGTACAACGTGACTACTCCCCCGATATAAGGTTGCTTCCCTGAATTGAACCCTTGGGAATTTTTTGACAGAAGCAGTGTAATCAATAGGCGTCCATCAATATATGACAGTAGGGAAGAGTTTCACAAACAACATCTTAATATTTATGGGATACCCATACTAGTCGATGAATTCAGATGAGTAATCCAAGGATGGTGAGACATAAATCCCATAATTTCATTTTGATCAAGGAGAAGACATCCCGTATTAAGCGACGGATGTCACCCGCCTTTGGAATGTGGGAATGTGGGGAAACAACCAACACGTCACAGCACGATGACGTGTGCCCCGTTGAAAGTGTCGGAAAAAATATTCCTGAACCTTCTTAACTAGAATAAAAAATAATTTCTTATTAAATATTGATATATTTTATCTTATTAATTTTAGAGATATAATATTAGGATTTATATTGAAAACACTTTTTTTCCCTAAATCACCACAACCAAATATATATACAATTTCACAAAAACATTACGAAATTATTAATTTTGTGTATGTTGTACCTTCCTGTTTATTATCATATATAGTTTCTCAATGTTATTTCTTAGGACTAAACTTTATAGGGATACATTTATTTATATACGTCTTCGTAATATTTTTATTACTGGTATTTGTTTTCAGTTTTGATTTGTGATCATTTTATTTAAAAACTCATAGTTTCTTTAGAAGGACTATGCTATGAAATATTTTCAATATTCTTATAAAGATATATTATTTGTATATGAATCGATTATTTAAACTAGTTTTTAAGGATCATTAACTATTTTATATTAGATTTTATTCTTTTTGTACTAATCTTGATATATACGGTTCCCTATAAAATAACCTAACATCCCTAAAAAATATTTATCTTGTGTTTTAACTACCTTAACTCCGTTCTCAAGTTCCATAATAAATGGACCCAATTAGTGAAATCACCAGGATCCCTGATAGAGCATTAGTGGAGTGGACTATGGGAACATTATGCTTCAAGTGTTATTCATTTTTATAATATTTTTGATGAAAATTTTCCAATAACACTTTTGAAATCATAATGTGAGATTAATTTTAAATTAAAAAGTGTTTTTAAAAGTACACAATTCACCCCTTATTTTGTATTTTCTATCATTCTAAGAAATGTAATATTTTATGGATATGCAGACACTACCTATATGACTTTGATGTTGTATATTACTTCTACTATTATTTCATAGGCCATGAGATTTTGGTAACACATTTATACTTATTATGATACATGTTATTACAATTCGTGATGTTTAATATGTCTATGAAATTTCAAATAATATATTTTATTACTGAAATTGATCTTTATATAATGAAAAAAATGTGAAAAACCAAGAGATTTTTAGAATGATTTACTTCATGTGAAAGAAAACCAAATGATTCTTAAATCAATCATTAGTGATTAAAACATCAGATATCAATTTTGATTCATGATATATTAAGAGATTGTAATCTAAAAATCATAGCGAACATGATCACCCATGAGGCATAGTGAATGAAAATGAAATAAAGTGAGGCTATGCATATTCTAGATTAAAATCATGAAAATCGTTTTCTAATAATAATATTATATTGTTATAAATTTCTATATTCACATGGAAATAAATCTATAGTGATTCTAGATGATTTTTCATGTGTTTAAATTATCATGTATCCAAATTATTTTATTTTTTATTCTCAAAGAGTTTTCATGATATAGTGGAATTATTCACTCTTCATGTATTTTAAATATGTGTTCAGTGGTGGTTGTTATTTTTTAATGCTGAAGATTGTTTTCTACTAGTTATTTTTTGAAGTCATAACTAATTTTTTTTTGAGTAAATTAGATGATGGTGATGATTTTAGATTGTATATTATCTTAGGGTACTCAATTATATTCATAAATAAGATGAATTGTTGAAAATGATATTTTTGTAAATACACTTGCGAGAAGTGAAGATTTGAGATTGCAATATATTGAGATTCTGGAACTATTCCACATGAAATGATGATTATGGAAATGGGATGAGGATCCACTAGTAAAATAATGGTAAAGGGAATTATCTAAAATAATAAAATAGATATTGATTTCTTAAATTATTTTAATTATATATTTTAATGTTTTCATGAATATATAGTGTTATTAAGAGACAAGATATATGAATTTGAGGTTTTTTATGTATCTAAATATTGAGAGAAAAAGTGACTGGATCTGAATATTAGAGAAGAATAGAAATTATATAAGATCATAAGTAATTAGTAAATAAATATTAATTGGATGTTTGATAATTCAATAAACACAAGATTCATCATTTTCAGAGAAATTTTGACTACATCATATATTTTTCCAAATTGCATAAATGAGTTTTAAGAACAAAAATAAGTGATTATAATCTAATATATCAATCCTAATGGTTAAAGAGTGAGATATTAAATATTTATTGGATAAAAATTTAGTCTAAATTTTCCTTTATCATTATATTATTTTCAAATTAAAACTATAGGGATTATATGTAAATCCCAGAAGGATTATAGACAACATATATCTAGAGAAGGAACCTTGCATCCCCAGTTGTAATTGATGAAAAAAATATTTTTCAAAATATTTTTTCTGAGATAACAACTATATGGAGTGAGGACTAAGTACCCATTATAGGAATAATCCCTATAAAAATTGATATCATCCATGTTATTTAAATTTATGAATTATTTAATGTAATGATGTGAAAATATAGCTAAAAGGATTGCATCATAATGGATTTAATGGGTTTATTTCATGAGGAAGAAATAATAAAATATTTACCCCACTAATTCAACCACCATCCCCGTTTTATGTAGTGGACCCATGACTTGGGAATATATTTTATAATAATTTAATTATGATTCCCCTAGTAAGATAATTTTTTAGTTTTAAAAGATAAAATGAATTCAGTAAACAAAAAATGTGTTCCCACCATTGATGGAAATAATTACTATGGTTTAAATAATTTGAGTCTTCCAAATATTCTATGTTCAGTCCTGTAAGTGGTTAATGTAACAATATATTAATTTCCAACTATAAAATATATTCTCAATTATACTTTAATTATAAAATGAATCTTGAAACTATTTGTAAATAAATAATTATTTTCACGATGTTGATGAGACTTAAAAATAGAAAAACTACCACAAATAAGGTGGAAATGATTTTTTATGTGAAATTAAATGTCTGAAAGGTAATGAAACAAGTCTATATAAGTAGGTTTGAAGATATAATAATGGGGGAGGAAGAACTCACTGTTTGGGATTTTACAATTATAAATGAAATAGTGAGCAATATCATTGTATATGGTTACAATGTAGATGATTTGAAAATTGTGATGAAGTTAATGATGTACTGTAATAATATATTTGAAACTAAAATATCATCCCCTAAATATAGATATTATCTCACAGTCATTGAATAACATATCATCCTCAAAAAATATGAAATGAAAAAGATACAAACATTCAAGAAAAATGATTAAGATGAAATGGATTTTGAATCCATGAGATTGTTAAATATCAAGTTAGAAGAATTTATTTACTCTAGTGATTATGATAGATAAGATGATAAATATAATAATTAGAAGTGAATAATTTTTCTTATCACTATGAATGTTATATAATAAAATGAATAATAAAAATCCATGTTGTCACATAAATGATTCAATTTTAGAGGAAATAGAAACATTTTCATTAAGGTGTCCCTATATAAAGAGTAGTAAGTATGAGAATAATGAAAAAGAGACATATCTCTAAATAATATCTAGGAAATTATTCAAATTATATAAATAAATATACTGATAAAATAAATAGACATCCAATAATAAAGAGAAGAAATATGATTAATGAGGAAGATAAATTAGACCCTTCATTGAGAAGATTATAAAAATATAAAACACTTAATAATGCCACAAATTATGTTTCTCACATGGAGAAGTATGATGATAACTTAAAAATTGATAAATAAGAACAAATAATTACATAAATAAATAATATAATGAATTATGAATTTGAATCATGTATTTAGAAGAATATTATGCTCATGAAAGAGCTTAGACATTTTAATGTGGAATATTTTATATAAAATTGATGGTAGATATGAATTTATCAATAGATAGGTTGAGAAAATTGATTAAATCATGAAACTCATGCTAAAAAGTGTTGAGTAAGGAATGATATTAAATGATCATAATGAGAAACTCAATCTATAATATATAGTTCCTTATAATACATTGCCCAAATGCATTAAAACTGAAAATGATATGAAATAGATTACGGGTGACATTGATAATGAATTGGGTGTCAATAAAGAGACATAAAAAGTAGTATAGAGAGTGATATAAGAAAAAATTAAATTATTTAACTCATAAGTATCAAAATTTTTTATGTTTTGACTAATAGAATAGGTTGAAATTCAAAATCTTGTCTTCTTTGTTCCATGAACCCAAAATTCTATATGAAATTCATATTATTAAGGATGTCCCATATTATGCAAGCACTTTTATTGTTATGGAAATTTTGGGCACATTGACAATTAATGTTGGCCTAATATGAATCTACTAGTAATAATGAATGAATTAAGGATGGGTAGATTTTATAATACAAGAATAGAATAACATTGGAATAAAGATATGAAAAAATACCTTAAATATTTCCCAATAAAAAATAGATTTGTGTTTTGGGGTAAATATGTTGCAGATGTGACTTACAAGGTTATAATTTAAAGTAATTATTAAAAAAATATTCATATATAATCTTTATAAAATGAAATGGGTAAAGGGATTCAAAATATAAAAATGGGAGAAAAATATTTTATAATTGAAGTGGCATTGAAACCATTCAAAAAATGAATTCCTTGTATTATATAAAATGGATGTTACTCATTAATTAATTGATAAATAAAAGATTTTAAAAACATAGAATAACATAATGGTGCGATAGTGAAATTCATAAATGAAAGATATATAAGTAGTAAAGGTGTTGGTGTTACTAATATTGAATAAAATAGGCTAAAATAAAAAAAATATTTATTGGAAGCATATAAAAATAAAAATCTATGTCTTATCTAGTTTCATAATGATGGGAATGATTTTTCATTTAATAAAGAGTCATGAATGGTCAAGACGTTAAAATTTTGAAGTGTAATTTCTAAAAGAGAAATAACATCTGGACACCAATCACACAGTATTTACCCAAAAAATTATCACTGATTATGTGAAATAAAATATATTTATCTATTGTAACAACATGATATTTTATAAAATAAAACAATTTTTTACATTGTTTGAAACACGAAACCCTGAGATTAAATCACTCATGAAATATGTTTCATTAAATTTGACCACTTCAATAGCTTGTGGAATACCAAATCTCTTGTTGAAACCATAATTTTGTATACCATTAAAACATATCAGTTAAATAAAATGTTATGAATTGAAGTAATTATTTTATGAAAATCATGTTTCTCTAGATATTAGAAATAAAATAAGAATCATTTAAAATAAAAAGAAATTATTTTTAAAAAACATTATTTTTTCTAAATGACTTACTAGTGTCTCTTTATGACCATAATTTCAAATTAAATATTACCACTTATAAGAAATTTATTGAAAAAAATAAATATAATATTTTAAATAAGAATATCAAAATCATATTAGGGTGATTTTTCTATTTTTTTGTAATGTTTCATTTCTCAAAGAATAGTGAAAATACTAAATTTTAATGAAAAAATACATTTTCCATAAAATTATTTATAAATTTAATTTTCCTTTTTAATTGGATTTTAATTAATAATAATTAAATTATACATCTATAATACAAATTAAGTTAATTCTAATCATATTTATATAGACTATTCATATAAATGTTTTATTAACTTTTGATATTGTTTTCTTTAAACACTCTATCTTATCAGACCTACCAGGTTAATGTTAAATTAAATTCTGATAATTATATGAATTGAATTTTATAAAATAGATTTCATATTTTGTATCTGAATAATTAATATTTTATTTATGTTGAACATATTTTTTCCATAATAATTATTTAAAAAAATAGAAATTAATTATCGCAGTTATGGTTAAAAGTGTATTTTCGAAGTCACATACCCTTGTGTTAAAATTAATTTTCAAAAAACATAGGATTTTCACATGATAAATAATATTTCATATTAATAATAAGTATTTAAAATTATAGATTAATACTCATTTTATTTAGGGATTAAATATTTAGTTACATAGGTTAAAAAACCAATTACATTGATGGAAATTAAAGAGATAAAGAGGGAGTAAACTAATAGTTATGGAAATAAGTTTTTATAAAAAAGTTATTTTTTATTGTTAGAGGTGTTACTATACCAATTCATACACCCAGTACATTATATATCAATTTTGTATCTATATGAGGTGAGAGCGACCTACCATTATTGAATTCATTTGGGTATTAACAAAAATTCCACTCCTCTTCAATTCTTCACGCCAGTCAAGCCATTTGGATCGACCATTACCAGCCAAAATCACCTAAAAACAACAATCACATAATCAGAGAAGATTTATTATGGGAATAATGGAATCTTTGGAAGGATTTTTGTGAAAATTAAAGGAGGCTACCCCGAAATTGGTAATGTTCTTCAATGAGTGCTTTTATTTTATTTCTTCAACAACCACCTTAAATTATTTTTAAACAATAATTATATAATAAAATTAGTATATTACATATTAAAATATTTTTTTATATTAATTTAATGAACTAAAACTATCCCCCCTTCAATCAAATGGGTAATGAAATTATCATTCATGTGTACATCAGTCTATAGCCTCATGAACCAATGTCATTCGTTTTTTCATTAACACCTTTTATGGATGAGTATGATGAAAGATAATATATATATATATATATATATTATATTTATAAAATTATTATAAATATGGAGTCATTATATTATATATACCTTTTTACTCTTGATTCCATAGGGGACACTATATTGTCCTTCCTGTGAATGGCGGACTACCACCTTATAAAATGATGTGATTTGTTTTTCAGTAATGATTTTCATGGAAGGTAATAAGGATAATGTTAATTGATATATGTTATATAAATGACATAATTTTGAAATTAATTATATAATTATCATTCTTAATGTATACTATATTATTTTATTTCTAACACTGAAAAATGATAACATCATTCGTGTACGTCCGGACTACCGCCTTCATGAAGTGATGTGTCTCTATTTTCTTCAACACACCACATGGATAATGTATATAAGTACATTAATAGAAATAATATGAAATATATGATATTATTATCATTATTTACTAATAATTTATCAATTACATCATTTCCATAATGATTTTCAGAAAATAGAAATGTTACTCATGTGTACGTATGACCTACTATCTATATCATCGTAACATACATCCTTTCTCAAAACTGTAGTTCATGGTTGGTCATAAAAGTAAAATTTATGTATTATTATTTTATTTATTTCATGATTTTATTCTATATATTATGTAACACTAACCAAATTAATAGAACCAAAAATATCAAATCAAAACATATATAAAAAATAATGCGGTTGATACCCGAAATATGATTTGAATGATGAAATTTTAATAAAATAGTAATAAATTTCCATCAGAAAATAATAAATTATATGATATTTATAACTAAGGTTCTATAATAGAAATATAATTTACTTATAATTATTATATATGATTTTTTAATGTGTATGAATGATGTCTATACATAAGATAATGGATTTCTGGTCTCTCTTTTATTTTTGGGAGACATATAAAAATTCACCACTCATTTCTTTTGTGAAGGGAATATACTTCCCATTTTACATGTAATATCTTGAATACTACATTAATTATGTCATTTTATCTTTAATTTTTAATAATTTGTTCCCAATGAGTTTTATTTTTAATGTTACAATGTGGTAAATAATTTCATAACACGAATTCATTTCATTAGGTTGTATTACATATTCATTGTCTTGGATATTCTATGGTTATGTGACTAAGGAATTTTTATTATATTATTAAGTATTTGATCTTATTTTATTTTTATTTATATTTGATACATATAATTTATTCATTTTTTAATTCTCATTTCATTGTTATGATCATTGTATAGGTTTCTCATCTCAAATTGTCTTGTTTGGTACATATGTTATGTTATACACCTATATTAATTTATGAGGAGTGTATGCTTTGATTTGATATTTTATATCATGAATCACTTTATGTAAATGACATTTAATGTTTCATTCAATATAATTATTTCACGGGGGTTACAATTGATCATTTACATAATTGGAAAAGGCATTATGATACAATCTTCTTTCTTTTCATGATTGTTCATGTTAAATGTTAGTTTAGTGGAAATAATATGATATTATATATTTTATTCTCTTCTTGTGATGTCATTAGAATACATTTATTACATTAATATTTCCCTTATTTATCTACTCAATAGTTCGAAATAATATTTTTAGCAAAAATCTTCTTCATTTCTCCCTTCAGTCAAAAATAGTTTTTTCTTTCAAAGCCAATATTTTATAAAAAAGATTCAAAAATGAGTTTATCATTCATAAAATGGTTTATTAATTACATTTTCTCCATGTTTTTATTATTAAAATTTTAATGGAATCTTAATGTAATTTTCCAAACTACACATGTTTTGATTTTACAAAACCTATGGAAGAAATCATTGTTTTAACATGTATGACAAGAATAGAATTACATACCATATTGACCGTTATGTTCCATAAATAATACATTATTTGTTTTTAATTTTATTTTAATAGAAATTTATTTTCAAAAATTTTAATGTAAATTTTTTAGTGGAAGGTACTTCTTACTCAAGGAATGTATTAAATTATTTTTAATATATTATTTTATATGTTTCCAAGTTTGGTTTTTAAAAAATATATTAACAGTATGTTGTGAATTTTATATTGTAAAAATTTATTTTTAAAATAAAAATTTGAGTGTAATTAAAATTTTTAATGATATTTTATGGTATATTATTTCATCAATATCAATAACCCTTATTGATACTTATGCTGAAATGGGTATATTTTTTAATGATAACATCCTCTTTATTTCTATAGATGCATTAATAATGATTCAAAGAAATTATTATAGAACATGTTTCTTTTCAATGATTTAATCATTTTTTAAAGATATTTTTGTGGAATAATTTAAATTTCCAGGGGATAATCATGTTTCAAAGATATTTTTTGGAACCCTTTCTTTCCCATGGGTTAATCGTGTTACAATGATATTATTATGCAACTTGTTTTTTTACACGGTTTGATGATGCTTTAAAGAGAGTGTTATAGAACCCATTTATTTTTTATGGTTTAATCATGTATCCAAGAGATTAAAATAAAACTCATTTATTTTCAATGTGTTAATCAAGGTATAAAAGAAGTTTTGATTTTTATATCAGTTTTACAATGAAATTAAAGATATACATTTTCCATTTATTATTCTTGGATGATATATATGATGGGAGCATTCAGATAGCGCTTAGTGAGACTGATATAGCTTATGCGATGGTTACACCATGTAAATGTTGGGTAAGCCAGATATATCTTATATTATGGGTGAACCTAGATAAATATACAATTTATTGCATAATTATTATGTTTTAAAGAGAATTATATTGGAAGTAGACCATATGGTTATTCCAATTTTAAGTGTTTTTAAGTGTTCAATGAAGATGATTTCCCAAGATATCAAAACATTTTATCTATGATTTACATAGGTATATAATTTTTCCTTTGATCATTATAGATAAAACATGCCTAATGATAATTGATTCTTACAATTATATCTTTTGTTGAAGCCTTATGCCATGTTTTGTGATTGATGATTCACATATTTATGGGTATGATTTATTTTATGATTCTCTCATGAAATTTGATTATGTTTTCATACAATTATGAACTTATTATGGTAATTTATAACATTAAATTTCTAATTATTATGTTATCCCGTACTGAGCATTTGAGCCTAGCCTTTATATGTTTAATTTTTCCCAATGTTATAAAGAATGAGGTTGAACGAATTACATCTAGAAGGTATTTTATATGGATGATGAAGATGGATTGATGTCGAAAATAAAAATATGGGTTAAGTGGGATAAATGTGAATTTAATGACATGGGTATTATTTACCTATGAGTTTTCCCTAATTAACTAAAACAATAAACATAATATATCCTTGATAATGTATGTGATCCAATTTTTCTTTTTGATTTTGTATGGTCTTAATGATAAAGAATTGGGTCAAATTTATCCATATCAAAGACAAAATTGTAATGTTTATGATTTAATCACTTGACCTGAGAGTATGGGTTCAGGGTTATTATAGTTAGTTGTAGAGGAAAGGTTCATAAAACAATTGATTTTATGATGATTTCATGTGATGTTTTCTGAAGATTTTTTGATACCATCTTAGGTCAATAAGATTAAGGATGATCATTTATTCATATTCTTCGACACTCATTTTGAGGTTTTAAGTGATGATATCTTAAAGCAATTAATGACACAGTAGGAGAAATATTATTGGGTTTAAGTATTTATTATGATTTAGTTTAATGTGTTGTATTCCTTCAATTTTTTTTTGTATATATGATTTATGTTATTCAAAACCATTATGGTTAATATGATCTTGGATATTGAGGTAATTATGGGAATTTTGTTTTTAAAATAGCTAACTGTGGAATTGAAAAGTGATTTGGTAACTATGTGATTAATGTTATTTCAATAGGATATCTCATTTTTTTCTTGTAAGATGAACGGTATGATATATATTTTTTGGTTAAAACACTCTTTAATTTTTTGGTTCATGAGGTTATTTGTGATATAGGGTTATTATTTCATTGAATTGTACAGTTTCAACATTGGTTACTCTTTCAGAAGTGTGAAGATTAATGTATCATAGGATGGTTCATTCATTCTTGGAATTATCATACCATGTGATAACTATTTAGGTTTTAGTTAATTTATAAATATAGTAAGTATAAGTTTTAATCCATTTTATTTTTATGTAGTCTTTTAATTTTTATTTTTTTTATACTGGTGTGAATAATTTATCTTAAATACTCATCATGTGGAGAAAAATATGAAATTATAGTGTAAGTTGAAAAAAGATGAAATTATACTCATCAAGTAACTATATTCCCTTATTATCTTTGTTTGGATGGGAAATATTTCTTCAAATACAAGAAATGGATCTTGGAACAAAATATTTTTCTATTAACACCATTTCTAATGGAATCAATTATTTTTTTCACACCACTTTGGGTAATGGTATTTTGGTTGATAACACTCTATTGATCATTCAGTTTCTAGTGATCATTGATCTATATCTATCCATATCATTATTTGGGAATTATTATTTTCATCCATGTCCAAATATTCACTTTAAACCAATGTTCTCCTAATTTTGATCCTGTTATCTATTATTCTAGATGACCTTCATACTCACCATTCTATTTTATCACTTTTATGTTTTATTAACCCTTTTAATGATATTGGTTTACAAAAAAAGTATTTTAAAATATCCATCCTTTGATTACGAAGATAAATTTAAAATTTAGAGGAAAAATTTTATTAATGTGGGGAAGGATGTAATAAAAATATATTTTATAAAATAATACTATTTTCAATATCATATGTTACAAGTACCTCTAATCTTAAAAAACATGAAATATTTTTTTTAAATATAACCTTTCCAATGGCTTGCATAAATCATATCCCTAAAACAAAATGAACTTATGTATAGTATAAATTTATAAAATTTCTTTTTAATTGTATGTTATAATTAGTAATAACTAAGTTATGAAAAGTATTTTTATTAATATAATTTAAATAAAATAAGAATCAATTAAAAGAGAAGATTTTCTTATGAAAAAACTCCATTTTTCTAAAATATGGGTTAGTCAATATTTTCACATATTATTTAAAACTATTTATTTCTTTTTTAATAATAATTATATGAAAGAAGAAACCTTTTTCCGAAATAAGAATATTAAAATCCATATTAGAGTTAATTTTTGGGATTTTATTGGAATGTCTCATTCTTTGATGAACAATGAAAAATACTAAATTTTTTCTGAAGGATTCATTTTGATTTAAAATATTAAAAAATGAAAATAAATTTTTTAAATTGGATTTAAAGTAGAATTTTCTCAATTATATATCTATTAATTCAATTTATTTCATTTTAATCATTTTCCTTGTGAATTTTTACATAAAATATTTGTGAACTTTTAAACATTTTCTATTAAAAACCCCTCTTTTGCATCGCATATTTGTGGTTAATTTTTAATTAAATCATGGAATATATGTCAATTTAATTTGATAAAATTGATTAAATATTTTTAATCATGATAATTAATATTGGGTAACAATGTAATCAAATTTTTTTTAATAATAATTAGTAAATACAAAAAAAAATACTGTTATTAAGGTTAGAACTGTTTTTTTGCACGTTTCATGCACTTGTTTTAAAACTAATTTTTTACACACATAGGAGTTTTTATTGATAAATTAAATTAATTTTTTATAAATATAGGTTAAAAATTACATAATAATACTCATTTTATTTTATTTTTAAATACTAAAATACCTAAGTTAAAAAAAATAATTACTATAGTGAAAAATAAAGTGGAAATACATGAGTAAACATAAAGGATAAGGAATGATATATTTATAAAATGGATTTTTCTATGTTTTGGAGGTTTTTATCGAAAATATCATCCCTATAATCCATTATTTATAAATGTTTGATCCATATGAGGTTTGTTTGACCTCCCGATATTGAATACTTTTGGGTATTTACAAAAATTCTACTTGTCCTCAATTATATAAGGGGACTAACTACCCTCAATTCATCACACCCATTAGGAAATTTTTATAGATGAATATGTACGCAAATCACCAAAAAATTATATCCATACATCTGATGAACCTTATTTAAAGAATAAATCCAACCATTGGAGGCTTCTACTGCAAACCTAATGTGGTTACCCGAATAAGAAGAAACATTCTTTGGAGAGAATTTTTATTTTATTTCTTCCTCCGCCTCATTCAATTATTAACAAACCATGATAATATAATAAACTCAATATATTACATATAATTATATGTTTTTATATTATGTTAATGAACTAAAATCTTTCCCAATCTCATCAAATGGGTTAAAAAATCATCATTTCTTTGTACCACAGACTGCCGCCTCGCAAACCAATATAATTACTTTTTTCCATTACCATCTTTCACAGTTGGGTATGATGATGGATATAAAGTATATTTATTATATTTGAATCATAATTAGACATATTGAGTTATTATATCAAATATGAATATTTTACTTCCCTTTTTCATAGGGGTTACGATAATTTCTCTCATGTGTATGGCAGACTACCACCACATGAAGCGATGTGATTCATTTTTCACTAATGATATACATGGAAGGTAATAACGATAATGTTAATTAATATATGTGATATAAATGAAATAAAAATTATATTAATGAAATATTTATCAAATTTAAAATATAATATATCAATTTATTTATTACAATGTCAAATGATATCATCATGCATATACATGTGGACTACAACCTTAATGAAGCGATGTGGCCCTCTTTTTATCACTAAACAAAATTGATAATTCATATGTACGTATATTTAATTAAATAAATATATATACATATATGATATTATTATAATTATAGAAACATAAAATAATACTTACCTCTTTCCCATAATGATCATTAGAAAATGGAAATGTTAATCGTGCGTACATATGACATGCCGTCTCTATGATCATAACATACTTAATTTCTCAAATAAATATTTCATGATTGGTATTAAAAGTGTTATTTTTATAGAAATATGATAAATATTTCATGATTATTATTTTGGATACAATTTAACCATGATCAAAGTAAGATCACTGAAAATAAAAATCAAAACATATATGAAAAACAAAGAAGTTATTACCAAAAAGATGATTTTAACCAGGAATTGTCAATAAAAAGGTAATAAATGGTTAAAAGGAAAAAATATGATATGAAATTTATAATTTTCATTATATAATATTTTTATAATTAACTTATTTTAATTATATAGGAGTGAATATTTTTTGAAGGATGTCGATACTGATGGTTTGGGATTTCTATTCTCTCCTTTTTTTTATATGAGACAAATGAATATTCACCACTCATCTCTTTTATGTGATGTGACAACCTCAAATTTTACATGTAATATTATGTATCCTTTAAAAATCATGTAATTTTAAGATTCATTTTGAATTATATTTTCAATGGTGATTGGTCTTGAAAATTACCGTGTTTCATTAATCATTTTCCTTTCTTTGGATTGTGTTAGATCGTCATTATATTTGATATTATAAGATTATGTGTGTAAGGAACATTAATTATATTTTTTTATTTACTATTATTTTATTTTTATTTACATTTGATACACATAATCAAATCATGGATATATTCTCCCATCACCGTTATGATCATTGTAAGGATTTCTCATCAGAAATTGTCTTCGTTGGAAAATATATTATATTATACACCCATCGTCATTTATGAGGCATATTAACCCTATGATATTTTATATCATTAATATTATTATGTTTAGGATATTTAATATTTTATATGATTTCTTTCTTTCATGGGGCTTATAATTGATGGTTTACCAAATAGGAAAAGGAATAATGATACAACCTCTTTTCTTTTTAGGATTGTTCATGTTAATGGTTATTTCGCTGGAAAAAATATGATATCTTAATTTTTCTTATACTTTGGTTTTATCATGATAACACAAGTTCACACTTAATTTTACTGTCTTTATGTACTAATGAGTGAAAAAACATTTTTATGAAAAATCGTGTTTATTTCTCTCTTCAGTCGGAAACAAATTTTCTTCCAAAACCATGTTTTCATGAAATGTTTTATAAATTGTTTTTAATATTATTAAATAATTTTTTAAATTATAATTTACCAATTTTTTAATTTCTTAATTTTTTTGAAAGGAATATTTTTTATAACATCTTTGGAATGAATGGAATTTCCCAATTTCATGACCATAACATTCTTTAAAGATTCTTTTATATGTTTTCGAGGTTATTTTCAAAGAAATGGATTTTCAAAATTTTATACTTTTGAAAAAAATGTTTTTAAAAATGGAAAGTTTATTTTCATCAACAAAAGTTTTAATATTTTTTAAACACTCCCTTTATTTTTTTTCTGGGGTTGATTTCAATGAAAATGATGTTCACAATTTTTTGTGAATTTATTGTTTTCAAAAGTGGTATTCAAAATCATAAAGTTATTTTACTCAAAAATTATTTAATGTTATTTTTGTGGTATATCCATTTATTAACATAAAAACCCCTTATTTTTACTTATTCTCAAAAGTATATATTTTGTAATGATACCATCTTCATCTGATCTCTGGATGTATTAATATCTTTTCAATGAAATTATTATGGAACCTGTTTCTTTTCAAAGGGTTAATCATGTTTCAAAGAGAACATTAGGGAACTCATTTATTTTCTATTGGTTAATGATGTTTCAAATATATTGTTTTAGAACCTAGTTATTTTCCATATGTTAATCATGTTTCAAAGTGATTTTATGGAACTCATTCCTTTTGCATGTGATGATCATGTTTCCAAGAGATTATTATAGAACTCAATTATTTTACATGATTTAACCATGTATCAAAGAGATTGAAATGGAACCCATTACTTTTTTATGGGTTAATCAAGTTTAAAAAGGAGTAGTTATTGTTTCTATGTTTTTTATGATAAAATAAAATCTGTATGTTATTAATTTATGTTTCTTTGAAATTATATATGATGGGTGAACTAAAATAGTGTCTGGTGAGCTCGATTTTTCATATATGATTTTTTCACCCAAAAAGTATCGGGAGAGATCAATATAGATTATATGATGGGTGTTCCTAGATAGTGCTCTGACTCAATAGGTAATAATTATGTCCTCTATAGAATAATATTGGACATCGACCATATGGTTATTACTATTATAAGTGTCTTGTAATTGTTTTTTAAGTGTTCTATAAAGATGATGTACCAATCTACCAACACATTTTATCTATGATTTCTATGGGATAATAATGTATCCTCTGATATAGATTGATATCACATGGATCATGATTATTGATTCTTATGTATCATTCCTTTTTTAAATTCGTATTCCATGTTTCATGATTGATGATTTATGTTTTTATGGGTATTATTTATTTTATGGTTCCTCCATTAACTCTGATTTTTTATTCAAACCATTATTCCGTTATTATGGTCATTGATGACATTCAAATTGTTAGTGACTATGTTTACATTTTTACAAAATCTGAGATCACACTTGTTATGTTTAATTTTTTCAACAAGTTATAAATAACTAGGTTGAATAAATTATGACTAGAAGTGATTTTACATGGATGATAATGGTTTAACATATATAAAGAAATGTTGGGGTTTGTAGATAAAATTTTTTCTTTAAAGACAAGTATCATTTATTTAAGAGTATTCCATAATTCTCAATAAATAAAACTGTAAAAGGTCATTGAGAATGTAATCAATCTATTTTTTTCATTTTTATATTATATGGTACGGATGGGGAAAACTCTCATGAACCGTCCCCCGAGGCTCATGTCGTGACTGCACTAAGCCCACCTTCCATAGGCTAGGGGTTGGAAACTGGCATGGAAAAGCCATATCCCTAAAATAGGAAGGCATTTCCTTTAAACCTATACAAATAGACAATCCCAGAACACAATAAGAAGCAACCATGAAGTGACTTGCTATAGTAAAAATTGTATTAACAGTAAAGGGGCCAAAATTAAAGCCCAAATGAAAATTACAAGTACAACTGAAGAGAGAAAATAGATCTCGGATCGTCCACCAAGGATCCTAGCTAAAGGGTAGGTATAGATTGTCTCCACAACACTCCATGTCAGCCCGTCTCCTACGCATATCGCCTAGTCCTAGATCCCTCAAGCCTTAGCCCAACAGCTCGTTGTCTGCACAAGACACAACAAGGTGCAGGGAAATCCAGTGCAGAGGTGAGTATAACAATACTTAGTAGGGACCTAGGGGCCCACGAAGTCCTCAAAGAATTCCACAAAGGAAAGAAAAAAAGAACGATATCAATAAAAATGCACAAATAAATAGAAACAACTCAAACCCTGTATAAATAAAGAACAGAAGTACAGATGATTAGTAATGAAGCTAGATTATCTTATTCTATCGAGAGACAATAATGCTGACCATATTGATTCTTACCCACACATGATTGATATGTACTAACACCCGCTAACCCACACATGATCTAATCCACCTAGGATCGATGTGTACTAACCCCTTCAAGACCCACAAAGAATCTGACTAACACATGATCGGTAGACCTTTGATCCACGATGGGCCACTCTAAGGATGGTCCTCATCGGGCCACGCACTACTGATCCACACAGGGTCTCTAGAATGCTAATCCACACAGGGTTAGTATAATGATGATCCACACATGGTCTCTAGAATAATCATCCACATAGGGTCACTAGGTGCAGATCTACATAGGATCACTTGGTGTTGATCCACACAGGACCTCTAGGTGATGATCCACATAAGATCGCTCGGTACTATCCTTTATATGATATATCTCCAACTTATGCCTCACTGCCTGCCATTGGATTCATGTTCATAGCACGCTTGATTTTGGGAGAACTGCTCCTCAAGCCGTCGGTCATATTTCAACCAGCACGAAGTCCCATGAAGTAGTAACCTGATGATCTGTCACATCATAAGGGTCCCAATGCTAAAGATGAAACGTCAACCGGATGCCCGGTTTGTATGTTATAGGATTTTTAGTGACAAGGGCCAAGTTGGAATTAGATTTGATCCAACCCGAACGTACTCCAACATTTTCAAAAATTATCGTGGAGTATTTCAAAAGGACTTCTTTGTCACTAGGGTCTTTATTCCATAGACGGAGCATCAATGAAATGCCTCGTCTTCTAGTAACATTCCATTCTATGAAACAGGGGTTGATCACACCTCGGTCCAACCCAGCTTGGTCGGGGCCGCTGAAAAATGCTAAAGGGACCGATTCCCAAAAGGGATTCCAACGCCACTGACAGTGTGTTGAACGAACACCTAATTAACGAGTTACGAGCATTTCATTATTCGGGGACTCGTTGGGTCTGACCCCGGTCCGAATCAATCAGACCGGCCTGACACAACGGGTCCCGGGGTCTAAATGACCTCGCCCAGGTCTGGCCTATTCATGGTCAGCCCGGTTCATTGGATCCGGCATATCGGGGTCCGCCTGACTCTATTCGTAGGTACGGGTCGTGGTTAGCTTGGCCTGCCTGGTTGGGCCCGACCCAAACGTGTTGGCCCGCCAGTCCGCGGTCTGACCCAACACGTTGGGCAGCTTCGGCCCGCACCAACTCTGTCCTCCCCAAGGCGGACCATTGCGTCCCACTGGCCCCACACTTGCTAGACCATTTTCTAGCTGGTGGGGCACTGCCGCAACACTTTTAACAGTTGTCCATTTGGTTGACTTAGTTTCTCCAACAAGGTGCGGTGAGGGTTACGCCGCCCCTCCTCCCGTAGCCTGCTCGCCGCAGTCGCTCCCATCGACAGCACCTGCGGGCGCCATCCTTGTTTCGCGAAGTTGGATTGGGCCGGTCGCCTTGGCCACCGTGGTGCATCGTCACGCGCCGCCTTCCACTACCCATGGCTGGTCGCCACAGGTCTCCTCCAGCCACCACCGACATGGTGCACTAGCGGTTTCTTCCACGGGTCACCAGATGCACTCCGTTGGTCTGTTTTTGACATCGTCTGTTCCTACTACTCTTCCAGGATACCTTCATCATTGCGTGACCTGATATTCTGTGTTTCCGTCGAGTTGGAAATTATTTCCCGAAGATCACATCATGAACGAAGTAGAAAAGGGTCTGGGATTTGTTCATTTGGCCCATGACCTCTATGTTACATGATAAAAAGTGGGAGATAAATTTAATTCTTCCAAGGAAACATCAAAAATAAACCCCTACCTTGAAGAGACATTCACTGACGACGATCGATGGAACCTCCTTCATCAGTATCGTCGGTTCGTGAATCGGTGGCACTCGTCACCACTCTTTCAAACCAGTCTCATATTACAAGTGGTTAGAATCATGGTACTTTTCTAGAGCTTCATTGCTTGGTGAAGTGGTGCCAACACCCCACCCTGATCTTTATAAAAATAGGAGAGGAGAAGGGTGAGTAATGCACATACAATTAATTAGGTTTATTTAATTCATGAATTTTCCCAATTCCAATGGTACGGTTTCAAGAATAAAAGGGATTCAAGCCATTAAATGGCTTGACATGTCATTGGTCTCACCACCATCGGTCGTCCTCTAGAGAAAAAAATAAAATAAAATAAAATAACATGTTATTTTAATTTTTTTTTCAAAAGTCTACAAAAATAAATTTTTCACCTGACCTACTATGGTCGAAGTGAAGCATCTCTTAAGAGAATCCCTGCGCTACTGATTCTATGGTGCCCTCAAATATTAAATCTAATAACAGGTTCAAAAGATATAAAATTCCACCTGCACGTTTATTGAACGTACATTAAAAAATGACCAGAAATTCATTATGGGCACACCAGGCCTTGGAATTGCGCACCGTAAACTTTCACAGACTCGTAATAATAAAATATAATTAAAAAACTTATGTTTAAAATCAGGGTCCTTACACTCTCCCCACCTTATGGATTTTCATCCCCAAAACCCACATCATAGGCCAAGGAAAAAAATGTGGGTACTGAGCATGAATCTGTGCATCCCGCTCTCATGTTCTCTTCTGGAGGTTTCCGTACTACTAGAGAACACACACCTGAGGTATCTATTGTCCATGAAGGACCCAATCATGTCGATCTTCAATGTCTACTGGAACCTCCGTAAACATTGCCCAATCATCACTGTCCAGCTCAACCCAGTCAGTAAAATATGATGGATCATGCACATACTTTTTTAGCTATGACATGTGGAAAATGTCATGAACCTGATGCATATGTGGGGGATGATGTATGTGATATTCCTCCTTACCAACTCTACTAAGAACCGGAAAGGGTCTGATGAACCTCATTGATATCTTTTTTCCACGGCCAAATCTCTGCAAACCTTGTCGAGGTGAGAGCTATAAGAAGACATGGTCTCCCTCCTCGAACTCTAAAGGTCTCTATCTCCTGTTAGGATAAGAATTTTGTCTACTCTAGGCAGTCTTCATCTTCTCCTAGATGATATTCACCTTCTTAGTGGTAGCCCGTACCGACTCTGAACCCCTAAGTGCTAACCCCCCTAGGTCTGTCAAGCATAGAGTTGATATGCATGGTTTACCGCAAAAGGCTTCAAATAGTGTCATACTGATGGTGGAGTGATAGATGTTTTTTATGCGAACTCCACCAAGGGAAGATGATCCACCCAACTAAAACCAAAATATAGTACACAAGAACGAAGCATGTCCTCCTGTGTCTGGATGGTCCACTCCATCTGACCATCCTTCAATGGATGAATGGCGGTGCTCAAACGTAGCTGAGTCCCGAATGCCTTGTGTAATACCTCCACCACTGGGATGTAAAACACACATCACGGTCTGATACGATCATCGATGGAACCCCATGAATCTGTACAATCTTGTTTATGTAGTGGTGTCCAAATACCTCTATTGATCCCTGCTCTCGGATGGGTTGGAAGTGGTCCAACTTGGTGAGTCAGTCAACGATCACCCAGAAGGAATTGTGGCCCCTGGGCATACGTGGTAGCTTCATTACAAAGTCCATGAATATACCATCCCACTTCCACTCTGGTACCTCTATTGGCTGTGCTAAGCCTACTAGAACATGTTGTTCGGCCTTTACATGCTTACCAGTGAGGCATTATGAAACAAACTCTGCCAATCTCTTCTTCATCCCTGGCCACCAGTGCTAACGTCGGAGGTCCTGGTAAATCTTTGCCACAACAAGATGTACCGCTAGAGGGGACATATGGAACTCCCTCAACACCTTCTCCCATAGCACTATAGGGACCATGGTGAGTCCTCTAAAGAGTATGACATGATCCCCACCTTTAGAAAATCCATCAGGTGCCAGTCCTAAGGATATCTGAGCACGTCGAGCCTCACAGTCAAAGTCCCCAAGCTTCACCTCCCTGACTCGCTGAAGGAGAGGGGGAGTGACTATCATAGACTAGAAGTAATCTTCTTTATCACTATCCAAAAAGGATAACTAAAAAGAATCTAGCTGCTCTATCGCCTCAACCAATAATTGTAGGCTGGACCTTCTGTTAAGCGTGTATGCTACTACATTACCCTTCCCATGTGTACAAACAATCCCAAATTCACAGTCCTGAAGGGACTCTAGCCATCACCACTATCTCATCTTCAGATCCTTCTGTGAGAAGATATAAATGAGACTCTTGTGATCAGAGTAGACTATAAAACATTCTACCATCAAGTAGTGTCCCCTCATTTTCACGGTGAATACCAATACTGCTAACTCTAGGTCATGGGTGGTGTAGTTTGGATCATGCTATATCAAATGTCAAGAACCATATGTGATCATTATTCTCTCATGCATCACGACACATCCATGTTCATTCCCTGATGCATCGCAGTAGAATACATACCGAGCACCCTCTTCTGTTAGCCTCAAGATGAGGCCACACATCAGTCTGTGGCTCAATTCCTAAAAAATATACGGGCATCTATCCATCCTAACGAAGGGTTATCCCTTCTCTGTCAATGCGGAAAAGGGTGATACAACTCTCTAAAATTCATATATGAATCTCTGGTTGTACTTTCCAAAACCTAGGAAACTCTTCACATCAGTCACACTTCTGGGTGGATCCCTAGAAAGGACAACCTCTATCTTCTCTGGATCCACTGCAACTTCAGCCTACGAGATAACATGTCCTAGAATGTGGACCACTCGTATCCAAAAAATGGAACTTTGGGATGTTACCATAAATTTGGTGCTCTCGGAGTGTTACCAGTACTATCTATATATGATATGAATGCTCCTCCTCTGTCGTTCAGTACACCAAGAGGTCGTCGATGAAGACCACCACAAAGAGATCAAGGTATGGCTAGAAGATCCTATTCATGAGTCCCATGAACACTATAGGGGAATTAATCATGCCAAATGAAATAACCAAGAACTAATAGTGGCTATAAAGACATTTTAAGGTCATCTTATGAACATCCTCATATCATACCCTGAGCCGGTTATAGCCTGATCTGAGGTCTATCTTCAAAAACCAATGACCTCCATTCAACTGATAAAAAATATCATTAATCCTAAGAAGTGGATTCTTGTTCTTCAAGGTCACCTAGTTCAAGCACTGATAATACACAAAAAGCCTCAAACTCACATCTTCTTTCATGGATGACAAAATTGAGGCTGCCCATGGAGAAACAATGGTCCTTATGAACCCCTTCCTATGCAAGTCCTCCTGCTGTACTCGTAACTCACGAAGCTCCAAAAGAGCCAACCGATATGATGGAGTAGATATCGATGTTGTCCTTGGGTATATGTCGATGTAGAAGTACACCTATATATGAGGAGGTAGTCTTAGAAAATCATCGAGGAAGAAATCAGTATACTGGTCCACCACTATAGGATAGCTCAGACTCTCAACATCCAATTCTACAAGGGTAAGGCTAGCTAACTATTGGGTGATCAGCTGCACCTTCCTCTATGTAAGTCCATCTTGTGCAGAAATGGTTCCCTTTATGATTGGTGAAGGAATACCAGTTCCCATCCATTCAGACACACCACAATTTTTCCATAATATAGTCAATATGGGAATGGACTATGGATAACCAGTCTATAACCAAGATGGCGTCAAAAGTCCTCGACGCTGTGACTAGAAGATCCCAGCTAAAGCTATCGCCTCCTAGAGTAATCTCACAAATCCAGAATGAATGTTTAATCATCAAATATTCTCTTCTAGATGTCTCTAATCATAAGGATCAATTCAACAGCTCTACCAAAATCTCTAAGATCTAAATGAGTGTCATGGAAATGAAAGAGTGACTGACACCTGTGTCTATATGATCTGCAGCTAGGGGGAATAGACACAGATCATACCTCTAATCATCTCTGGAGCACCATGGCTATAGGTCTTTGCTTCCTGTAGCTGTTTTCTCCCTTTTCCACCTTCTCCCTATGGTCAGGGTGTTCCACCTGGTGGTGGTGGCAGTAGAACCTCCAATCGCCACCCATTGCCTGTTGCATGGCCTGCTCGTCTTCAACATCCACTACCCTGCAGACCTCCTTACTTGAATTTATGCCTCTGTCTCAGTAGTCCCTCGACTGTCTGATGATCATCGATATGGTGGGTCAGCCAGTCACAAGGCATATGGATCTACCCGCCACACGTGAAGCACACCCTTCCTACCATCTCTCTTCATCTTCCTCATGAGCTTCGTACCTCCGACCCTACGTCCTAGGGTAGTTAACCAGAAGGTCTGGTCTTACTGGACCTCTGTGGAATCTTCCTATTACCATCCAGAGAGGAATTTTCTATGGGTCACCCGCTGGTGGGTCTCGCTGTCGGTGTCTTCCCTTCAAGGAATCTCTCCACCAAGAGTGATATCTCTAGTTCTCTAGTAAGCATCAAGATGCAGATAGTTACCATCGAAGATATGATCTCCCATCAGAGTCCCTAATCGAAGGTCCGAGCCTTGAAGAAAGAGTCTCACACCATTTTAGTAGAATATCCTAAGATTTTGGTGGACCTAGCCGAGTACTGGGCCATATTCAGTCTTCCCTACTATAAATGTAGAAGCTCCTGAATACACATATAGCATAGAGTTTCTTGGACAAACTCTGCTATGAAGAGTCCCTAAAAATCTACCTAGGTGAGGGTCACATCATCGTTCGTATGGAGAGTCAGGCTCCACAATGTCCTTGCTACTTCCCGGAAATGAATGGAAGCAAGGATCACCATCAGGTCGGCTGGTATCCCAACCAGATCAAAAACTCTGACCACAACCTCTAGCCAGTCCTCTGCCGCCTATAGATCAGTCCTGCCTCGGAACCTCAGTGCCTTCTACCACTGAAACTCATGTAACACACTCAGTTGGTGTGCACTATGTACTAGAGGGTATGGTGTACACGACTGCACAAAAATTAGTGGTGCTGCTGGTACACCACCCGATGGTGAAAACTCCGTAATAGGGCCCTGCACCGAGGCCTCATCACTCGGTGGGCCGTCATCATGTACTCTCTTGGGAATCATGGATGGTTGTCTTCATTGTGGCATCCTGAAAGAAAACTGGTTCACCACAGTCAAAAATTTATACCTGGTGATCTGAATCAAAGAGATAAAAAGTAAAATACTTTTAAAACACACCCAATCAGTGTTTTTGTGCACCGAGACAGAAATCAGAATTCAAGGTCATGGTGTATGGATACGTCCACCACCACACCAACACTGGATAACCAAAACTAAAAACTCCATTCAAAACACTTAACATTATTCACCTATAAAAAAAGATCAGATTCATAGTTCTTCAGTAGAACCGACTCCTCTGATACCACTTTGTCCCGACCCATCCCATAGGGCCTGTGTTGTGAGTACCCAAAGCCCACCTCCTATAGGCCAGGGGTTGGCGACTAGCACCAAAAAGGCTTATCCGTAAAATGGGAAGTCATTGCCCTTAAACCTATAAAAATACACAATCTGAGAACAGAACAAGAAACAACCACAAAATAAACTGTTATAGAAAAAATTGTACTGAATGTAAAGGGGCTGGAATACAAGCCCAACTGAAAAGTACAACTACAAATGAAGAGAGAAAACAACTCTTGGATCATTCACCAAGGATCCTACATGAAGGGTAGGTACAAATAATCTTCACATAACTCTACATTATCCCGTATCCTTCATGTACCACCTGGTCCTAGCTCCCTCAAGCCTTATCCCAACTGCTCGTCATCATCACAAGACAAAACAATGTGCAGGCGAAGCTCATGCATGGGTGACTATAACAATAATCAGTAGGGACCATGAGACCCCTTAAGGTCTCACATAATTCCACAAAGGAAAACCACAAAGAATGATATCAATCATAAATCACAATGATATAGACACATCTCAAAATAGGTATAAGTAAATCATAGAAGTACAAATGATTAGTCGAGAAGCGGTACCATCTTATTCTATCGAGAGGGTATACTGCTGACCATATGGTGTCTAAACTACACATGATCGATAGGTAAAAACCCCTACTGACCCACACAAGATTTGATCCACCTAGAATTGATAGGTACTAACCCCCACAAGATCCACAAATGATCTGACCCACACATGATTAGTATGTAGCTGATCCACGACGGGCCGCTCTAAGGATGGTCCCAATCGGGTCGCGCACTGCTGATCCACATAGCGTTTCTAGAATACTGATCCACACAGGGTCTCTAGAATGCTAATCCAAACAGGGTCTCTGGGCACTGATTTACACAGTATTGCTCAGTTCTAATCTACATAGGATCATTAGGTGCTAATCCACACAGTATCTTTCGGTACTAACCTCCTTATGATATGTCTCCAACCTCCACCTCACTACGAGCCACTGGATTCCCACTCATAGCACGATTGATTCTAGGATAACTACTTCTAAAGACATTGGACGTATATTAACCTTTACTAAGTCCCATGAAGAAGTAACTCGATGAAAAATCACTTCATAAGGGTCCCAACATTAGAGAGGACACATCAACCGGATGCCCAGTCTGTAAGTTATTGGAATTTTAGTGCTGAGGTCCCAGTTGGATTTGGAGTCGATCCAACTCAGTAGTAATCCAAATTTCACCAAAACTCTCGTGGAGTATTTCAAAAGGATCGCCTTGTCACTAGGTTCCTTATCCCATATATGAAATGTAAATCAGATATCGTCTCTGTTAGTTACATCCATTTCTGTGAAACGGGGGTGATCACACCTCGGTCCGGGCTGTCTCAGTCGGGCCCTCCAGAATATGCCAAAGGGACCGCTTCCCAAAAGGGATACCAACACCACTAACGACATGTCGAACAGAAACCCGATTTGTCAGTTACATGCATTTATTTATTCAGGGACAGGTTGGGTCTGGGCTCGGTCCAACTTGGTTAGACTGGCCAGATGCAATGAGTCCTAGGGTCAACCTGACCTCGCCCAGGTCTAGCACCTTAAGGGTTGACCCAGTTCACTAGGACTGCCCATCGGGGTCTGCCCAGTTCGGTGGCTCAGGCCATTTTTGGCCCCACCCGCCGAGGGGGGGGGGGGGGGGGGGGGGGGGGGTTGGCCCACCCACTCTGGCCCACCGGGCCGCAGTTCTGGCTGACTTGGCCGACCTGTGCTGGCTCGGTCCAACTTGGTCAGACCGGCCCGATGCAATGAGTCCTAGGGTCTACCTGACCTCGCCCAGGTCTAGCTCCTTAAAGGTTGGCCCGGTTCACTAGGACTGCCCATCGGGATCTGCCCGGTTCAGTGGCTCAGTCCGTTGTTGGCCCTGCCCACCAGGGGGGGGGGGGGTTGGCCCACCCACTCTAGCCCGTCGAGCCGCAGTTCCGGCTGACTTGACCGATTTGGCCAACTTGTGCTTGCTCGGTTCGCATGAAGGCAGAGTGTTGCATCCAGCTGACCCCGCGCTTGTGGGGCCATTTTCCAGAAGGTGGGGCACAACCCCACCACATTTAACGGTTAACCGTTTAGCCGACGGGGTTTTTCCAACATGTCATAGCATGGTTGGCGCTACTCCCTCATTCTGCGGCCTGCTCTCCGTGGCTTCTTCCACCAGCGGCGCCTATAGGCGCCGCCGTTGTCCTGCACGGCCGGCTTAGTCTGTCCTCCTGCGGCCTCTGCAGTGCATCGTCACACGCCGCCTACCATAAACCGCAACCGGTCACCGTAGGTCTCTTCCGGCCACCTCCGGCTACCATCGACTTGGTGCACCAGCAGTTTCTTCTTCGGGTCACTGAATGCACTCTGGTGGTCTATTTTTGACGTCATCTACGCCTATGAATCTTCCAAGATACCGCCATCATAGCATGACCCACTATTTGGTGTTGTTGTCGAGTTGGAAATTGTTCCCAGAAGTTTATATCAGGAACAAAGTGGTGGAGGGTCTGAGCCTTGTTCGTTTGGCCCACACCCTCCACTTTACATGATAACAAGTTGGAGAGAAATTTAATTCATCAAAGGAAATATCAAAAATAAACCCCCAACCTAGAAGATACGAATGACGAAACCTCTTTCATCATTTTCAATGGTCCATGATTTGGTGGCACTCGTCACCGCTCATTGAAACCGGTCTTGTCTTCCAAGTTAATGGCATCGTAGTACATTATCATAGCTTCATCTCCTAGTGAAACAATGCCAAAACCCCACACTAAGCTTCATATAAACAGGATATGAGAAGGGTGAGTAATGCACGTAGAATTAATGAGGTTCATTTAATTAATGATCATTATTAATTCCAACAGTTCAGTTTCAATAATAAAGGGGAGTCAATCCATTTAATGGAATGATATGTCATTGGTAACACCACCGCCTCTTGTCCTCTAGAGAAAAGAATACAAATAAAATAACATAACATGTTAATTTTTTTCAAAAGTCCACAAAAATAACTTTTTCACTCGACCTACTGCGATCGAAGTGAAGCCTCCCATAAGAAAATCCCAACACTACAGATTCAATGGTGCCCTCAAATTTTTAATATGAGCACCGGTTCAAAAGATAGAAAACACCACCCATGGGTTCACTGAACGAACCTTAAAAAAAGTTCATAAATTCATTACGGGCACATTGGGCCTCAGAATTTTAAACTGTCAATTTTCACAGACTCATAACAATTATATATAATTAAAAAATATTGTTTCCATGAAAAACCAGGTCATTACAATAAACTAGTCCACATTTATTCATATCCAAGTCAGAAATGAAAATTTTACGATTTCATCACTAGATTTGAGAGTTTGAGTTCCAGGATGTTATATCTATGGTATATGAATCTATTCCACCTTATAAAACTAAATTTTATTCAAATTTAAAAGTTTAGAGTTGTAACAAACCTTTTACAACATTAATGTGTTAAATATGATGTTTTTTAAACATTCTATAATTGTACGATGTTCTAGGAAACACATAAATTCCTGGATATTCAATTTACTAGGAAACATGAACTCATTCATAGTAATGTGTGTTATACGATAGGTCATTAATCTTAAAATAATGATTTTTATTTAATTACATTCACAGATGAATTCACTTGATTGAAAATATTTATTTCCATGAACCACATGACTCAATATATTTATATTTTAAAAATATTTTGAAGGAAAGATGAGAAGAAGCAAGGAGTTTACATTATGATGTTTATAACTGATAATTTATGGGAGTAAAATTTTAATATAATTACTTATACATTAATAGAACCACAAATATTTGGTTAATAATGTGTGTTTCATAATTTTTTATTTACAATATATTTTTGGTTTAATATATTATATAATTACATATAAAATTATATATCAAGGTGGATATTTTCACATAGTAGTAAATTTTCATAGAAAAAATGTAATTTAAGAAGACACAAGAGTTTCATTTATTGTAACTCCAATATCTAGAACTCAAAAATTATTTATGTTTATAATAATCCTTATGACCAATGAAAAATAAATTTAATTTTTTTTTGAGAAAATAAAATCATAGTAATCGATATAAAAAAAATATTTTATTCCATTTGTAAACATGAAAAAATAAAAGAAAGTTTATATTTTCACAAAAAAATTAACCTTAAATATCCATTTTATTTCTATGAAAACAATATAATTGATTACCCAATTTTATGAAAACATTAATATGAAATCATAAATGAGAAATCATAATATCAAATGTTTCATGGAATCCGTTAAAGCTAAAAAATACATTTCATTAATAAAAAATCCATTCACCATTATTTAAAAAAAGTCATAAACATTCATTGAAAACATAAGATAAATATGATAAATTATGAAATAAAAAGATATTTTTTGTTAAAAATTTCAAGAATATCATTAAAGTGCCTTTGGATATTATCGTTACATTCACCCTAACCTGAACCCTTATAGTGGGGTCACTTAACTATATAATTCCCATATATCTTAGGAATAACCTATCAATAATAAAATCAATTATTTTATCAAATGCATTGGAGAGATTTATCAGGATCATCCATCATCAATGATATTTAGGGATGTCCCATCTTGTTAAAATGAATATGAACCATAGAATTAACAAAATACACAAATATTTCACATTAATCATAACACCCATCTAAATTGGGATTTAATCCCACAAGTAATAACATGTGTTGTTGTCTCATAAATATGAGAAAATGTTTAGATTTATGTAAAAAAAATATTTTTTTAAAAAATACTAAAATATTAATTGAATGATTTTTTTGTAAATAAAAACATAACAAATTATATGAATATGGATAATTAATAACATCTTTTTTGGCAGGAAAAAAACACGCCTTTCCGTATATGTTAATTTTTTTCACTTTCGTAAGAAATCATCAAAATGAGTGACATGGTAAATGTATATAAGATTACATTTTATCCCTATAAAAGTAACATTAAAATATTTTGAAAATGGTATTTAACAATATTTGTTGTATAAATAATAAAAATCATGGAACAATTTAATGAATAATAATATGGAGTATAATTATTATAATAGAGTACAATAAAAGAAGGTTTAAAAGAAAATATATTACCCTAATTCATGGTTAACACCATAAATTATCAAAATCCTAAATAATTAAATTATATTCACATTATAAATTCATAATAACCTTAATAATTTAATTTTCATTAATATTATTTGTTTTTATCGTTATTAACCATGAATTTTTTATTTACAAAAATTTTAATGTTTATATTGGACGTTTTGGGGTTGTTGAATTTATAACCTAAAATAATACCAATTTGTTAACCATGATAAAATTGATTATGGTTAGATTATATTTTATATAAAACATGATATAGAAAACTTATTTATACAATAAATACCTTTGTAAAAACAAGCCTTGTAAAGAGGGTATGAAAAATTAACCATGTCATTTCATGTAAACGGTAGTCCACACCAATGCATGAATGATGATTTCAATGTTAAATTTGGTGGAAAAGAATTAAAGTAGGTAATATTTCACTTTTATAGAATCATAAATAAGTTTTAAATGACTTATTTATCATTAATTTTATACACTTTACTATCCTTTTATATTGTAGATGAAAAATGAATCTCGTCTTTTCATGGAGGTGGTATTCCATAAATTCATACAACCGCTGTTAAAAAATATACAAGAGAAAGAAATAGTAAAATGGAATTTATATCATATCATTATATAATAATAATAATTTCATAATAATATCATATTTTTATTAATTCCATATTTATAACCAACCATTTGAGGTGTTGATGGAAAACAAAACACATCACTTCATAGAGGAGGTAGTCCATGCATATGCACGAGTGATATTTTCAATCACTAATAATTAGAAAAGTGACATAATAGAGTTTTTATATAATAATAATAACTTATAAATATATATAAGATATATATTTCATTATTTTGTGTTATTTATAATATATTTTTTGTAGTATAAGAAGAAATATTCTTGAAATAAGTCAGTTAGGACTTATACCTTCCCCTCAAATTTCTCCCTTGCGATGAAACCTTATACCTTCTTGGTTTGGAGTTTTCATAAGACCAGGATATATATCATGTGGAGAGGTATTTAAAAAAAATTGGGTAGAAATTTAATTAACTATAGTGCTAAAATGGTGTGAGAATGTAACTATAGGAGGTTCTATTTTATAAATGAGGGGGTGACACACTTATAATTTTTTATACTTTTAAATTTATAAATTTATTACTCAAGGTCAATTAGAATATTTAATATGAAATATCAAATATACTATGTTATTCTTATAAATAATATCATCCAATAGGAAATAATATAATATTTTGTGGCCTTATAACTTTGTTTTTATCTTAATTAACTAAGAATACCCATTATTGGGGTGGAAATCTTTTACCAAGACCACTATTCATAATTTCCCAAAATGAAATAGATTCCATTGTAAAATTTGAACTTATTGATTCCAAATATGAAAATTATTTATTTTATGATTTAATTTTTAATGTGGATGAAATTACATTAAATATATGTATGAAAAATAAAAAATAAGTATTTAGAAAATTACCTATTATATATAAAAATTAAGATAAAACAAAAAAATTTAATATCAATTTTTATGGAATTATTTAAATTATTATTAATAAAAATGATATTATTTTAATTTAATAAATAATAAAAAATGTTATGGAATTTTAAATTTCATTATTTAAGGGGAAAATGATAGTTTATCAAAAGTATACATTTTTCAATAGTCACTCAAAAATTAATATTCATTGAAAATTCCAAATAATTAACCCTAAGATATATTCAATACGTTGTTTACAAATAATGAATTTTATTTTACCTTATTCGGTTTCTATAATCATGAATTTTAAATTTTAAATAAACCATTTTTTATATAGAATAACAATTTATTAAAACAAAATTTTTTCTTTTTCTATTAAAATAGTATACAGATCAAATTATAAAACAATGATGAATATGAATCAATAAAATAAATAATTATAAATCAAAATATTGATTTTTGGTAGCATTACATTAGTTATTACATTTTTTCTACCATTTATGAAACTACATAATCATAATTGTTTTCATTACTGAAACAAGTAAGGGTATTTTACCCTCATATAATTTATATATTCCCATGTTTCTTCTTTAATAATATTATTATTCCAAAAGACATTATCCAGGTTAATTACATTATTTCATAGTACCTAAACTCTATGATAAAAAATTTGTAATAAATTTTCTTCATAAGAGAGATTATCTACCAATTGTAGAACTTTATGGCTTAAAACATGAGATACATCAGGTATATACTACAAATGAAAAAATGAATCAATTCATGTGATTGAGATAAACACAAAATTTAGGTTAACTTTGAAGTTACTGATCCAACATTCATTATAATTATATATAGTCCAGTGAATCTTGAGATCAACGTTCCTTTTTACCTGAAAACATTAAACCTTTCGAAGGGGGACTTTTACAAAAGACATGTATACCTACCATAAGTTAATGGTGTTTCATATGGTTTTCTATATAAATTTATTCCAAAATTTGTACATCATTCATGTACATAATCATATTTATATTCTCTATCATATAATATACCAATTTAGGTCCAATCAATTTCCTCTCACCGACATCATCCCAACATGCTAGAGTTTAAAACCATTTTACATATAATTCCTTAAAATATTCCATTATAAATAATGAATGAAAACTATTATTATAAGAAAATTACTCAAAATATTGCTGTTTATAACAACATACCAGATAGTTCAATGATAAATATTATTTAATTTCCTCTAATTTATGAATTATACACTTTCCTTTTCCTTAAAATTTAGGATTAAAAATTGTATTGAAATATAATTTAAACCCGATATACTTATTATGTAATTTACAAAACATTAATAAAAACCTACGATTATAATAATATACCATAGATAGAATGTCCCCATTAAATCTCATTATCTCTTCAATTTAGTTTATAGAAAATTTATTCAATAATATTTATTAATAGAAAGAATATTTTCAGAATTATTCTTCCAAAAAAAACCCAATTCATATTAATATACCCTGATTTGTATGGTAATCTAACAACTAAATCCATAAAAATGTTCTCCTATTTCCATTTTATTATTGAAAAGGGTTAAAGAATATAATTTTATAGTTCTCATTTAGATATAACATAGTTACATATTAAACATTTCATGTTATGATCAGTTATATCATTATTCATATCTTCCCACAAAAAATATTTGTATAGGTCTCTATACATCTTACTGTTTCTAGGATTAAGGAAATAAAAATAGATTTGAGTTTGAACTAAAAATTACTCCTTTAACTGGGAATAACTCAAAACACATAAACTATTTCCAAATCTCATTACACCTTATTTATCCACATTAAATTATAGAAACATCCCCATTTTGACATATTATACTCGGTCATAAAAACCATCATATTCTTTATGAGCATATTTAATTTTGTCTTACAATAATGACTACATTGAAACTTAAGTCAAAGGAGAAGGATTTTCTATATGGGAAATTTTTAAGTTAAAATTTATTATATAATTAAATAAAGGATCATATTCTAGGAATAACATAAATAATGACACATTTTATTTTAAACTTAAGGAAACAAATAACATGGTTTCTTTAACTAAATTTTTGGGAATTGTGAAATAAGAATCCTCAATCAGTTATAATTTTCTTCTCTAGCAAATATTGAACAATTTTTTGTTGAATATATACTTTAAACATTTATGATCAATAAAAATTTAACATTACCACTAATATACGTGATTCATCTAGATTTTTAAATAAAAGCAGCTGTAGCCAACTCAATGTCATGTTTAGGACAATTCAACTCATTAAGTTTCAACTGATGAGATGAATACATGATAACCTGATCACTTTCACCAAGACACAACCAAGTAAATTCAATGAAGAAAAATTGATAATAAAAAATTCCCTATAAAATTTTAGACAGAATAACTCTAAATAATTAACCAATAATATTAACAATTATTTGATATATTTATCACATTCATTTTTCAGATGAATTTTCATCTTTTTTCAAGATGACTAATTTATTTTTATAGAAAAGAAAGAGTGGTTTTCAATTTTTTTTGGTAGTATCTCATTAATAGAAGAACACTTTTAATCATAGTTACATTTGTAGGCCTTTGACTCTCATAAAAAACATTAATATTATAATTATCAATTTTAATTCCATCAATAGAAAATTTTTTCCCATAGAATGAAATATTCTATAACCAGAATTTAAAATTACTAAATTTTCTATAAAATATATTTTCATTTATAGTACAAAAAAATTCCATTATTGATGCTAATACTCCTTATAAATTTTAAATAAGCAATAATATCCGAAAAAACTACAAATGTATCCAAATAATCATAGAAGACACTATTTATTTGGTACAAAAAAATTAGTTCATTTATAAACCTAAATGGAATAAACAAAAACTCATAATAAATATATATAGTATATAATTATATCCATAAAATTTATTCCTCCTTCCCCTTCATCCAGTGATTCCTAGACCAGAGATAAATCTTCAAAAAATACATAACACCATTCAGTTGATCAAAAAAGTGATCGATATGAGGAAAAAAATATTTTTTCATAAAAGTGAATTTATTTAGTGACCTATAATAAAAACAATTATCAAGGAACTATCATTATTTTAGAAAAAAGAACAATATCACCTGAATGTAAAGTACCATGGAAGATGAAACCATTATCAATAAATTCTTGAATCTACCCTTTTAAATTTAAAAATAAAGACTGAATCCATATGATTAGTAGGGTTTGAAATATTATTAGCATCAATATCTATGTGAATAGTCTAGAAAACTTCTTGTTTAGGATTATAAACCATAAAATAATTAATAAATTAATTCATATATTAATTTATTATCATCACATCATTAAATTGAACATTCCTGTTAATTACGAAAATATGTTCAAGATATCATTTACTTATACATTTTTATCAATTTATCAATTTATAGATAGGTTATGAAATGTATGAATTAATTCTACAAAATAACTTCCTTTACTCTACAATATATATTATTATGATGAATTAAAAGATACTTCATACCTATAGTAACATCGAACTCAAAAATAGGAAAGACAATAAGGTTTCTAGGAAAAAAAATCACAAAAATATTAATACCAATATTTATTTAAATTATTATTTCCTTTTTAATACCACCATGAGTATTTACCAAAAGATAAGACTTTATTTCATTAGAGGATATTTCTATTTTACTTGAAAATTTCATAGATATAAATGAACACAGAGATCATGAATCAAAAAACAAAATGAAATAATCTAAATAAATGAGTAATGTATCTATCTTAACCCCATTTGATGGTATAATATCAACTAGAGTAATATAAAAAAACTTTTATACACATTTTATATTCTGATCAAGATTATTCTCACATTAATAATAATATTTGGACACAAATTAGTATAATTTCACAACTTATTGAAATTAAATCATTTTACAGCATGCTTTCCAATACTAGTCTGACCATTAACATTTGTATTTTCATTGTTGTCAAGGGATGTGTGTCCATGATTTCCAAAATGGTACCAATTCCTAGATCTTAAAATAAATCATCCATAATTCTTCATTACATTATTATCATTGATGGGTAATTGAATTTTCTTACAATCAGGTTGCTTCTCAGAATATTTACCAAATTCATTCAACCTTGATAATTTTTTATGCTTATTGTTTTAAAATTCCAAAAACCAATATTTAATTTATCATCACACAAAAAATTTTCTCATCAATTCCAAACTCACCAGTGAATAGACCCCTTTGTAAACATGGATTAAATATTGAGTATGATCGATTGATTTTACTATCATAGTCCAAAATGAAATCCAATTCATACTTGACAATCATGTAGAATTTGTTACATAATAGTTAAGATATTACTTAACAAATTTCTTCAACTTTACGAATTTCCATTCCATTCATCATTTAATAAAATTAGGAAAAGATTTCAAGGAAGGAATCATTAAATAAAATAAATTCCAAGGAATCAATTTTATTTTTTTCATTAGTTTTCTTAATTAAAGACCACCGTTGGTCGAATTCACCTTAACACTGAAAAATAACAAGGGTTACCTTTGGGTGTTCTGAACATCTCAATATTTAAAATGAAATCCATAAAAAATTATTCAATCTTTTATATTTCAATGGTTATAAGGATCCAAAAAAAGAAGAAGGGTAATATTTCATGATATTCTATTCTATTTAAATATTCCCTTATAGAGAATTTGTTCTCTCAATTACATGGGTTCCTCCATTTTAAATATTTTCTAACTTAGTAAACACCATTAAAAAATTTCTTATTCCAATTCCATCCATTCAATCATACTAGTTGTAAAGATATTATACTCTGAATTCCTTTATTCCTTATAATCCTTGTTTACAATATGTAATAAATTATAAAAAATATTGTATTAGATGAAGAAACATATAAATATTCAATATATATCTTATTATAATATAAACATAGATTAGAATTTCCCAATACTATCATTTAACATCATCCTATGAACAATATTTTTATACACATTTTATCTAATATAAACTATAATGACCCATATAATATTTAACCCATAAATAAATGATTAACAACAAGTGTGGAAATTTCTTACATTTTAGGGATATGTTAATAATATAGTTTTATTTTATTTGGTGAAAAAATATATAACATAGTGTAAATTCGGACACAATGCCTATTTTTTAAAAAAATATCTTTATAAAAATAGAGTTTCTTCATTCAAGTTAACTCAAATAATTGAAACTCTAACATTTTTAATATCCTGAATCATAATTAATTTTTGGGGAAACCATTAGTAAATATTGTATAAAAAATTTTCATTTTTGACATAATATAAAATAAAACATTTATAAAATTTATAAACCTTAAAATTCCATTTAATTTTTTCCCTTTACACAAATAAATTTTAACCACAAATATATCATTAGTTTTCCATGAAAATGATATAATTTATAAATAATTTTCATGAAATATTTCATACTAAATCATAATAATTTTTTTGTACCATAATGCTTATTTAGAAACCATGAAGAATGATGAATACAATTCCATGAAATAGATTAATTTCAACTTTATTTTAAAAACAAATTTCATAAACACTACATAAAAACATAATTATATTTTCTTACCTTTTGAAAATTAAAGAATTATTTTCTTAATAATTACAAATATATCAAATATGTTCATTGATAAATTATCATTGTATTAACCATTAATCGAAACCTTGATATTGAATAAACTAACATGTTAATTATAATATCTCTTAGGAGTAACCAATCATTGGTAAACTTCACCGCTTAACCTAAATCACTGTAGGTCTACATCAGGAAAACCCATGATCAAAGATACTTCTGGACACAATTCCACTCTTATAAAATTTAGATGAGACATATAATTAATTAAACAAAAATATATTTCAATTTAATCCTGAAATTCATTAGAATTGGAATTAATTCCCAAAAGCAACAAAAATTATAATTATGTAATAAATATGAAAACATGTTTTCATTTCATTGGAAATTTATTTTGTAAAAATTTAAAAAATCATATAATATTGGGAGTACACATTTCTTTTAAAACATATAAATAATTTTTTAGTGGATTATTGATAATTATTAATGACTATTAAAGAGTTAAAAAAGTGGTTAATTCATATATTTTAATAAAAAATAGTCTTCCTGTACTTTGATAAGATTCATCAAAATGAACTTTATGTAAATTTTTATAAGATTTATTTTTATAACATCAAAATAAAGTTAAAATTGATTGAAAATTAGTTCAAAAAATATTTTCTATATGAATAAGTATATTCATGGAACATTTTAGAGAATATGAATCTCGGTGGGGGACCGATTTTTTGGTAATATATTAAAAAACATTTTAAAAGAAACACATATTACCTTATATCTTGACTAAATTTTTATGTAACACCCTAAACCCAATTATGGGATTTGGTGCATTATTTTTATACATTGACATTATTATAAGGAATCATGTCCTGAAAGACTGATTTGTTTAACAGTTTTTGAAAATAGATTACAAACATGAACATTACATTATACATTAGGAAATAAAACACAACCTAAATGATCCTTTGAGAATTCCATTAATCCCTTATATTAACCCTTCTTATCAATCATAGAATATTTCTTAACATCCTAGGAAAAATAATACATAGAAAGGGGTGAGCTCAGACGCTCAGTAAGGATAACAATACAGCAGAAACTTTCATAAATTAGAATTAAAATTTAAGGCAATGTATTAGAATGAAACAAAATCCATTTAAACTAAAACATCTGCATAATATGGAAAATATGAAATCAAATAATGCCATTTACTTATTCACATGGATATTCTACTAGTTGATTAATAACATGAAATATCAATAGCCACTTTCATAATGATGGAATTCATAATTTCAGTCTTCATAATCAGAATGTCAATGCCTTGTGCCCAGAAGAAAAATAATATTTTTTCAAGGCCTTGTGCCAAGACACTAGTTTGTCTAATGATACCTACCTATGCATATAGGAGCTATAGTTGTCTCCACCCATCACTTACTAAGTCCAATGTTGTCCTCATATGAAAAGGTTTAATCATAACATAAAAATTCTTATTAAAACTAAAATATGAAATGTCAATACATTATCCATAAACCATGAATGGTATAAAAATAACACATCCACAGTAAAACATATCACAAAACCATAAATACAATATGGAACATTTGTATCAAAATAAAGAAACTTCAAACAAGTTTAAAATACATCAAAGTATGTTTATATAGTTGAAAATGATTTGTAAAACTCTTTTTTAAAAGTATCTCTTTTTCATAAAAATATTTATAAGTCACAAAATTTAGAATGAAAGGAATTTAAAAAAATTTTGAATAAAATTTCCCCATAACACTTTGAATTATTTTGAAAGGAATTATCATTTTAAAAAAACATTCATTCCCATAAAAATAAATCCTTAAAAACCATTTTGAAAACATGGAAATTAATAAGAATCATTTAGAAGAATAAATATTTAAAATAATTAAAATGATGTTTTAGTAAAAAAATATACCTTAAAAATAATTTCTTTGAAAACTCTATTATGAAACATAAACGTGGATAACAAATATATCCCTGTAGATACTTACGTAAAAACAACCTCGGATAATAAAGAGATTGTGAAATTAAGCCTTACCTTGCACTTTTTTTTAGTAGAGGGTAAATTTATCCTCTTTTTTAAATAATTTAGTATGTTATTAAATTATAAAAGAACCATATTAATATTTATGATATCATACATGATTCATTTATGACTTTATACTACCCATTTAAAAATAATTTCCATGTTAGATTAACATTTCGGGTAATAAATGCTTTCTTTATTGTACTTGTTTTAACTTGTTACTCTTGATTGTATTAGTTAGATCATAATTTCAATAATTCTAGAATATAAAATATGATTTATATATCATATATATTTATAATAAAAATATGTATAATAGATGTATATATGAAAGGGAAAACACCGTTTATGGAGACGGTAGGTCGTACGTACACATAAATGCTGTTTCCGTTTTCATATCGCATTGAACAGAACTAAGTGAATAAGATATATGCAAGTACATATATATATATATATCCAACAGAATTATTATTTCATGTATTACATACTTATTAATGATATATATTTTATAATCATCGTTGAATCGTGAACGTGGAAATGAATCTCATCACGTCGTGGAGACGGTAATCCGTACGTACGCACGAGCGACAATATTATTATATTGATGGAGAAATCGTATGTAATTGGATGTAATATCATATATACAGAGTCATTAACATGTTATATTTATTATTTACATTAGTTATACTCATTATTATATAATGAAGTGTTTGAATAACAAACTACACCACGACGTGGAGACGGTAATCCGTACGTACGCAAGTATGGTGACTTTTTCAATTATAGGATGGATAGAATAATGAATATGGTTGTACCTTTTTTAAAATAACATCACAGTATATAGAAGATACTGGATTTATTATTTTATAATGGAAATAAGGAAGATAGATGTTGTGGAATAAGAAAATAACTTGAAAGAGATTATGCAATATTTACCTCTTCTTCGGGTTCTTACTTTTGATTTAATCAAAATGCCTCATTAGGTTGGCTTTATGACCAAAAGAAGGACTCTAGGATTAAGGGTGGAATGTTGGGAGAATATTTAGTTAGGGGTTGACTGATCCAAAAGACTTTGGAGGTGTGAAATTAAGAGAAGGGGAGGTGCCTGTTTATAAGAGAGGTGATGGTCACTTTAGGAAAAGCTTGAAATATTATTTTATAATAAACTCATTTTCGGTTTATAATGGATAAAAAATGAAATATTTAAAGGATAAGGTAGGGATGGGTCGAGAACCTGTCAACCAATAGGTTTTAGACTTGTTTAGGTCATCATATTAACCTTATATTTTAGATTTAACTCAAATAGTTTGACATTTACCATGTCTCTTTGTATTTTTATAATACATGGTTAATAAAAATACTATAAACTTCAAAGTGAACCCCAATAGGTTCATTAATGACATATAGAATATTATTAAGTCTCTTTGGAATAATCAAAGATTTTTAGGAATGGTATATCAACCAATAATATAGTATTTGTTTTAAAAACTCAATTATGTCAATTTTGACATTATTTAATAAATGATTTTTTAAAGTCCTAACAACATTATTACTTAAAAATAAATTCATATGTTAAATGATAAAATGTCATATTAAACTATAAAATTAGTTTAATTCATCAAAAGTCTCAGATTACATTTATTTTGATATTTAAAATTTCAATTATTTTAATAATTCATTATTAAGGTAATTACTGCGTCATCATTATGTCATATATAAATTAAATAATTTAATGTATAAAATTTATAAATAAAACATAATCATGTAGGAAATATTTTCATATTTATAATGAATATTTATAGTCTAATTTATATTATGTATAACTCTATATTAAAAATGGTTTAGTTATTTAAAATTGAATTTAATTCTTTTAACTCTTTTTTAAATAAAATGATAATAAATGTCCCAATACAATCCAAGTAGACCAAAGAGGATCATATTTTATTAATATGGTTGATTTTGGTCGAATTATACTTATCCAATAGAATTATAACACGTGTTAGGGTAATTATGATATCATTTTTACCCTTAATTATCATATTTACTTTTAACCATGGTAAATAAAATTCAAAAGCTACTATTTACCAAAAAATATTTTAAACTTATTGAACCATATATTACTTACTCATATTTACCGCATCTCTCAAATCATTGAAATTAAACTCACAGAATCGGTAAAATTATGTTTTATACAAATTTGTAAATGCTCCTAAAAGGTGGGTAAAAGACAATAAAATGTTCGATAAACTTTTATACATATAAACATATTGTAAAATGACCCCAATGAATTATTTTTAAAATAAAAAAGCATTATGTATCTATTTTTACCTAAAATTAATTTAAATAAAATAACTAATTATTTAAATAAAAAATTGTGTTCTATATAATAACGCAGTGTTTTTCAAAATTCATAAAAAATTGAATGTTTTCATAAAAATACCAAAAATTTACACTAAGCTAATTTTGTTATTCCAAATTAAAAAATGAAATCTATTTTTCCAATTTCAAAAAATTTAAGTTTCACCTATTAATATAAAATTAATTCCCCTTGTCAAAACCAATAAGCAGGTTTTTTAAAAAGTAAAAACCATCAAAAGATTGACATGTGTTTGTGTCAAACATAAATTTGAAATTACTTATAATAAACTACATTGTATTAAATGATAAAAATATAATATAATTATACTTAAAAATCTTTTAAATTTATAATTTAACACTATAAATTATTTCGATAAAAAAAGTTGTTTTCAATTAAAACATATTATTTTTCACTATTCGCCAAAATATGAAAGTTATCAGAAGAGTACCAAAAATTTATAAAAACTAAATTTTTATGTACCACTTCTAAAAAAGAATTTAATTTAATTTAATTGGATATATAAAAGTGTCAAATATTGGTTTTAAAAAGTGTTCTCCATTAAAAGGCGGTAAAATTGCATTTTTTGGAAAATACTTCATTTTTCTAAAAAAATGAATTTGTTCTTATATTATGTCTAAGAAACACATAATATGGATGTTAAAATTATATAGAGTATATAAGATTCAAAATTCAGTTAATACTATTCATAACTGCTTTTGAACGGTTAGTTTAGTAAGTTGTGGTACGCTCGAACTCGGTGTTGCGTGTAGCACAAGCTATTGAGTTACTTTAATGAGATAACCTACTACAAAATATTGGGGTGTTAAATTCTACCCTCTTTAAATAAATTGCATCCTCTAAATTTGAAATTGTTCTTCAAAATTAAATGGTTAAAAATAGAAAGATAACTTTGTGGAAACCCCCATCAGAAATTGGGTTAATAAAATTTAATCTTAATAAGAGGGAAAGGGAAATGAAAAATTCCCCACCAAATTATGATCTTGATTAGGGGAAAATTGATGGAAATTAGAGATACATAATTTGAAGGAAAAATTAAATATTTATAGGGAGTGATTAAAGTCATCAATCACAAAAAAGTGTAAAATTGAGGGTCTTAATGCCATTAATCTAGGATGATGTAAAATATCATCAGTTCAAAAAAACATATGGTATTAGGATAACAAATTTTTTGTTTTAATATTCCTTACCTAATGTTTATGAATTAATTTATTCATAGAATAAGAGGAATACATATATATATACTTGACAAGTAGAGTTTCATCCTTCAACTAATTCCTACCAAAAACTCATCTTTCACTCTTAAAGAAAATAGAATTCAAAAATATTCTATTTATCCTAATCGTATAGGGTTCCAAAAATAATTAACTTATAATTCATTTGTCAGACTATTTTTAAAAAACTAAATTATACAAACTAGGACATCACGTATGACAGTGGTAGGTGATCCACCCTTGACGCCCTTTGGTTGCTGGTTTAAGTCTCGCGGCCTTGCTGGACATGACAGGTTGTCATCTGACCTCTGGGTTTCCCTATTTATGACACTAAAAAAATAATCTCAAGAAAAGATTTAACCTTAACAATAGTATCCAATGTCAAACTTAATTGATTCCGACCTTTAGACTTATCCAAAATACTTTAGTCCAAACTCACAATCCAAAACTTTTATGGAAGGTAAACACAATGAAGATCCTTTTTCCACATAATAACATGTGAATACCTTTACCATTTATTCTTTTAAAATACAATAACACCCTGGATTATCATATAACCATATTGATTATATTCATGCTCCATTATTTATTATAGAATACTGTATATACACCTTATATCGAAAAATGTTGTAAACTCCAACAATGATGGAATAAATAAACCATTAACCAATTCCAAGGATGTCAATAATATCCAATATAATTTATCCAAATCAATAATCTATTACTCTAAAATCAATACCTCAGTATCAGGACCATAAAAACGTTTTGTCTTTCCTTCAACCAGGAATTTTCAAAGAAGTTTAACTTTCCATTGAGTCAATTTTCTTAGTTCCACTAATCTCAAGTCCTTAATGAAATAGTGCTGTAGTGCAATCCTTATATACTCTATAATTATTATAACATATACATCATTAATTAAATACTCAAATGACACAATAATTTAATAACAACATAATAAATATAATCATTCATCTTCATCTTTGTAGTACTATATCATGATTACTATCAAATAGTATCACTTGGGGTACACTCTGATGATTTGGAAATTGATTCGCGTAGTGTCCCATCTAATTGCAGATGAAGAATTATACATTTGAAACATTTTTCTTACCCTTTAAATCACATAATTTGTATCCTTTTTCTCCACACTTATAAAAAACTCCTATTACATTCAAGAATTTACCATGGTGATTCTTTCTACAGTTATTAAATATGGGAAAATCTATCTTTCCATTATCCCCTTTATCCATATTTCTTAATACCATCCTTTTTCTTCTCTGTCTTCCCTTCAATTCCATATGACATAGAATATTCTTTACTAATATTATTAACACATGATATTATTTCTTCATTTGATGATAATACATGGGAGACTATTTCCTGTCTAAATTTTGGCTTAACACCATGAAATATATGATCCTTAATACTCTTCGGATCATGTGTACTACTGGAGGTATCATTCCATATACTGGGAACCATTTCTAAACAATGGCATACACTAGATTAGTTAATGAATCGCAATGCATAATTCCAAATAGGTAAACCAATTAACATAAATTGAACAGTTCATGGATATAATCCATAATCATAAAAATGTTTTCATTGAGGAGGTATATACACATAAATCCTTCATAGTGGTTTCTAAAGAAAATGAGAATTATCCTAAGCATACCCCCCAGGAGTGTTATAACCAAGAGTGCAGCAAGGCCTATTGTCATGCACCAGTTCCTATTCGAGTCTAGCTCAAAGTAGTGTTTTCGGGGTTTACCCCTAGTTACATCTGTGCCAGAGCTACCTCTACCTACACGTATCCAGATAGGGATGTATTTATTGGGAAACTCACAAAATCCCTATAGTACCAAAATTATTGGAATTTCTTCTATATTAATCCTCAAATTCTATATTAGGGTAGTTTTCTCTAATCAGAGTTTTTCTAAATCTTGTTTCTAAGATTATTTCTAAACTTCCTCTAATAAAAACTGTAATTCCCTAACCCCAGTTATGGGTGTTGGTGAATTATTTTAATACATAGGCATGATTATAAGGAATCATGTCTCGAAAGACCGACCAGTTTAGTAGTCTCGGAAAATAGATTACATACATGAACATTACACTACAGATTATAAAATAAAACACAACATAAATGTACTTTTGAGAATGCCATTAATCCCTTATCTTAACCCCTATTATCAATCATTAAATACTTATTCACATCCCAGGAAAAATAAAAAATAGAAAGTGGTGAGCACAGATGCTCAGTAAGGATAACAATATAAGAGAAAATATCATAAATAGAAATAAACATTTAAGGAAATGTATTAGAATAAAAAAATACATTTAAACTTAAACTTCAGAATAATATGGAAAAGATAAAATCAAATAATTCCATTTACTTATTAACATGGATATTATACTTGTAGAATAATCACATGAAATATCAATAACCACTTTCATAACAATAGAATGCATAATGACAGACTTCATAACCACATAGTCATGGATTTGTTAGAAGACTATAAAAATATTTTGTCAAGGGCTTGTGCCAAGATAGTAGTTTGCCTCATGAGACCTACTGATGCATCGAGGAGCTATAGCAGGCTCCACCTATAACTTACTAATTCCAATGTATTCTTCATATGAAATTGTTTAAACATAAAATAAACATTTGTATTAAAACTAGAATACGAAATGTCAATACATTATACATAAACCATGAATGGTATAAAAATAAAACATCCACAGTCAAACATATCACAAAACCTTCAATACAATATGGATTATTTTTATCATAATAAATCATCTTCAAAAAAGTTTAAAATCCATCAAAATATGTTGATGTAGATGAAAAAGATTTGTAAAACTCTTTGTGAGAAATATCTTATTTTCATAAAAACATTTAAAAGTCACAGAATTTAGAACAGAAGGCATTTAAATACATTTTTTAATAATAGCGTCCCATACCACTTTAAATTTTTTTGAAAGGAATTAACATTTTAAAAAAAACATTCATGTCCATATAAATAAATCCTTAAGACCATTTTGAAAACATGGCCATTAATGAGAATGATTTAGAAGAATAAATATTTAAATAATCTAAAATGATTTTTTAGTAATAAAAGTTCCTTAAAAATAATCCCTTTGAAAAATCTTATATGAAACATGAACATGGATAATAAATATTTCCCAGTAGATACTTACGTAAAAACAACCTCGGATAATAAAGAGATTGTGAAATTAACCATTACCTTGCACTTTCCATTAGTGGAGGGTATGTTTAACCTCCTGTATAAAGACCGTAGTATGTTATTAAATTATACAAGAATAATATTAATATATATGAAATCATATATGATTCATTAATGACTTTATTCTACCTATTTAATAATATTTTCCATGTTAAATTAACATTTCGGGTAGTAATCACTTTCATTATCGTAAGTGTTTTAACTTGTTACACTTGATTATATCACTTAGGTCATGATTTAAATAAATCCAGAATATAAAAAATGATCTATATATCAGATATATTTGGAATATAAATATTTATAATAGACGTATATATGAAATGGAAAACACTGTTTATAGAGACAGTACACCATACATACACATAAACATTGTTTCCGTTTTCATATTGTATTGAACAAAACTAAGTGAATAAGATATATGTAAGTACATAAATATATAAATATTTATATATATATATCTCCAGTATCATTATTATGTCATATATTACATACTTATTAATGGTATTTATTTTATAATCATAGTTGAATGGTGAGCGTGGAAATGAATCTCATCGCGTCGTGAAGACGGTAATCCGTATGTACGCACGAGCGACAATATCATTATATTGATAGAAAAATAGTATGTAATTGGATGTTACATCATATATAAAGAATCATTAAAATTTAATATTTATTATTTACATCATTTATACTCATTATTATACAATCCAAATAATGAAGTGTTTGAATAACAAACAACAACACAACGTGGAGACGGTAATTCATACGTACACACGTATGGTGACTTTGTCATTTATAGGATGGATGAAATAATGAATATGGTTGTACCATTTTTATAATAACATCAAAGTATATATAAGATACATGATTTATTATTTTATAATGAAAACAACAAATAAAGTGGATGTGAATGTTGAAAAGAACTTGAAAGAGATGCTGAAATATTTACCTCTTCTTCGGGTTCTTCCTTTTGATTTGATCAAAAGGGCTCCTAAGGATGGATTTCGGACAAAAGTACAGTCTCTAGGATGAAGGGAGGAAACTTGGGAGGATATTTTTGTAGGGTTAGGAAAATACCAAAGGCTTTGGAGGTGTGAAATTAAGAGAAGGGGAAGTGCCCTTTTATAAGAGAGGTGAGGGTCACTTTAGGAAAATCTTGAAATATTATTTTATAATAAAACCATTTCTGTTTTTAATGGATAAAAAACGAATTATTTAAAGGATAAGGTGGGTATGGGTCAAAAACCTCTTGACCTATAGGTTTTAAACAGGTTTATGTCATCCTATTAACCTTATCTTTTAGATTTAACTCTTTGATAAATAGTTTGACATTTACCATGTCTCTTTGTATTTTTATATTATATGGTTAATAAACATACTATAAACTTCTAAAAGAACCCAAATATGTTCATTAATGACATACATAATATTATTAAGTCACTTTGGCCGACCGTTATATTTTTTGCAATATTATATCAAACTAAAATATAGTATTTCTTTTAAAAACTCAATTATGTCAATTATGACATTATTTAATAAATGATTTTTTTAATGTCCAAACAACTTTATTAATTCAAAATAAACTCATAGGTTCAATACTAACATGTAATAGTAACCTATAAAATTAGTTTAATTCATAAAAAGTCGAAAATTACATTTATTTGGATATTTATAATATCAATTATTTTAATATTTCATTATTAAGGTAATTACTGTGTCAACATTGTGTCATAAATAAATTAAATTATTTAATGTATAAAAATTATAAATAAAATATAATTATGTAGGAAATAGTTTTATCTTTCTAATGAATATTAATAGTTTAAATTATATTATTAATAACTCTATATTAAAAATGGTTTAGTTATTAAACATTCAATTTAACTCGTTTAAATCTTCTTTAAATAAAATAATAATAAATGTACTAATCTAAAACAAGTGGACCATAGGGGATCATATTTTATTACTAAGGTTGTTTTGGTCAAATTATATGTTTCCAATAGAATTATTACATGTGTTTGGGTAATTATGATATCATTTTTACCCTTAATTTCTTTTTTTACTTTTAACTGTGCTAAATAAAAGTCAGAAGATACTATTCACCAAAAATTATTTTAATATTATTGACCCACATTTTACTTACTTATATTTATCATGTGTCTTGGATGTTTGAAACTCAACTCACAGAAGTGGTAAAATTGTGTTTTATACAAATTTTCAAATTCCCCTAAAATGTGGGTAAAAGACGGTAAAATGGTCAATAAAATTATATATATATAAACTTATTATAAAATGACTCCAATGAATTAATTTGAAGATATATATGTATTATGTATCTATTTTGAACTAAATTAAAATAAAATAAAATAACTAATTATTTAAATAAAAAGATGGTTTTATATAATAACGTAGTGTTTTTCACTATTCATCAAAAATTGAATGTTTTTAGAAAAATACCAAAAATTTACCATGAGATAATTTTCATATTCCAAATTCAAAAATAAAATATATTTTTTAAAATTCAAAACATATAAGTTTCATTTATTAATTTGAAATTAATTTTCGTTGTCAAAACCAAAAAGAGGGTTTTTTAAAAGTAAAAACTATCAAAATATTAACATGTGTTTATGTCAAATTTAAATGTGAAATTACTTATAATGAACTAGATTTTATTAAATGATAAAAATATAATATAATTATACTTCAAAAACTTTCAAATTTATAATTTAACACTATAAATTATTTCGATATAAAAATTGTTTTAAATTAAAACATAATATTTTTCACTATTCGTCAAAAAATGAATGTTATCAGAAAAGTACCAAAAAATTATCCAATCTAAATTTTTATGTCCCCATTCTAAAGAATAATTTAATTTAATTAAATTAGATATATAAAAGTTTCAAATATTGGTTTTAAAAATGGTTCTCCATTAAAAGGCTGTAAAAGTAATTTTTTTTTGAAAAATAATTCTTTTATCAGAAAAAAATGAATTTATTCTTATATTATGTCTAAGAAACACATTATATAGATGTTAAAATTATATAGAGTATATAAGATTCAAAATTCAGTTAATACTATTCATAACCACTTTTGAACAGTTAGTTTAGTAAGTTGTGGTGTGCTCAAACTCGGTGTTGCGTGTAGCGTAAGATATTGAATTACTTAAATGAGATAACGTACTATGAAATCTTGGGGTCTTATATTTTATATTATCTATCCCATTAATAATAAAATTATATAAGAATTATAATTTATTAATAAACATTTTAATGTTCATTTATTTTTTAATATTTATTTTAAATAATTTATTACAATGACATATTTAGTTTCTAAAAATGATATGTTTTTGTCGGATGTATTGAGGTTGTTCGGTTCATAACCACAAAACAACATTGGAATTTTCATTATTTTTAAAGTGGTTATGGTTTAATTACCACTATAATCATAAAAGTTTTATAATTATCATATTGATTCACTAAATATACATATATAACATACCATTTATATTGGTCATGAAAAATTAACTACACCATTTCATGGAGACGATAGTCTGTATGTATGCCTGAAAGACAAATTTATGTTTCTCACACATGGAGAAGAGAAAAGTAGAAATAATTTCACATAAAACTAATAATAAATATTTCATAAATTTAATATTTATTCATTAATTTCATCCTTATTACAATCGTATTATAATAGATATGAAAAATGAATCGCATCGCTTCATGAATGTGTTATTCAACAAATACACATGAGTGTCATTATCAATTTCCAATGAAAGGAATGGGTATAAAGTTCAGTAATAACATATAATTGTACAATCATCATAACTCAATGAATACATTATATATTATTTAATTTAATCTTTATAACCATTCAGATGTGGTGGTGATGAAAAATAAAATAGAACAGTTTTTGGCATTGTTAGTCCACACGTAGACACAGACAATGTTTTCATTTACCATATAATGGAAAAGAGATAGGAAGTTGTTGATCCAAAAACATTATAAAAACTAAATATATGTAAGATACTGATTTATTTATTTTATAGTGGGTTGAATATATTTTAAAGTGACAGAGGAAGATATAAACTTGAAATAGTTTGGTTTGGAGTTATAACTTCCCATACGATATGTCCCTTTGGAGTACAACTAATTCCATCTAGGACTGGTCTTATGAGAAGAAAAAGACATCTCGTATTGGGGGATAAATTATTGGAGATATATGAGTAGGTGTTTCTTTGTACCACATACATGAAAATGTGTAATTAATGGAGGATAACAGGTGTACTTTTATATGTGAGTGGCGTAACACACCTGAATATTTTCAAAACATTAAATTGTTATAAATGTATTAATCATTGTAATGTTGATAAAAGAATTTGATATTTACTATAAAATTTTATAAGGTAAATATCCCGTAAACCAATAAGAATTAAGATGTGTTTCCATACACATATCATCGAGTTATTACCTCAATTAACACAATTTACTAAAAAATCTTGTGATAAAATGTTTTCAATGGTTTCTATTCATGATGAAAAAATGAAATTAACTTTATTAAAAATATAAATATTCATAATTAATAATATGGAATCAAATTTTCATGAATTAATGTTAATATTTTATATAAAATAATTTTAATATAAACTAACAAAGCATAATAAAAAAAGTTTTTGAAAATTGCCTTTTTAATCCTAAAATGAATTTATACAAAAAATATAGTATCGAATCCTATGAAATTTTTTATATTTTTTTTAATAAAAATCATATTATGATAATTTAAAAAAAATCCATAACATAATGGGACATTTAAATTACATTATTTAAATAAAATGATTACCATTTTTATAAAAATCATTATTTTTCACTATTCAATAATAAATAATTTTTTTAGAAAAATATTATAAAATTCAACATAATATATAATAAATAGGTTGATACCAAATATATTTTCCATTTTATCAATCCTAAATTTTAAAAATATGAAATATAAATTTTAAATTAAAGTTTTTAATACATGGAAAAACAATTTAGTTAATTAAAAGAATTCATTTTTGCAAATAAAAAATTATTTAATTTCATTTATAAAGCTATGGTGAATATTAATACATAAAATTAATAACTATAAATAGATTTATTGATTTATTTTGAGTATTTAATATGTTTTTTCAAGTAATTAATTTTCCAAATACTTATTAGAACATGAAATCAAATTTAAATTCGGCGCACCCTATACTCCTCAAAAGAATGGTGTGGCTGAGTAGAAAAATACAATAATACCTAGGATGGGTAATATAAGGTTGGATGGGTATAAGAAATATAAATATTTTATGGATAGATGTTCTTTTCACATTTAAAAATATTCCAATAAAAATTATTGACATCTTATACAAAAATACACCATACAAAATGTGGTAAAAAATGAATCTAAATATGACATATTTGAAAGTATTTGAGAATAATTGTTTAATAATGATTAAAGGTATTATTCCTGAAATAGTTAAATAAAAAAATTGAAGGATTAATTTTCTTGCGATAACAATATAATTGAAGCATCTATAAGTGATGGAATAAAAGGATTCAAAATGTTATTCATTATTGTGATATAAAAATAATTTAAAATTTATCCCCAATATTATTGTTAGTTTGATAAGTATGTGATAATATTGATGTTCTGTAAGATAATATTTCTAAAAAATATATTAAAAAATGGAATGAAAGAGACAAATATATAACAAATGGACCATATCATACTAGTGATTAATATTGTTTAAAAAAAATATAAATTGACCTTAAATATTAAGAAATTATGTTGATCATGAAAATATTATTATCAATCAATAGGCATAATTCCAAATCAAAATAACATCATGAACTAAGACCCATATGAACAACATTTCTCTTATTTAACCACAATATTTTTTAATGTTATTTGAGAATGAACTATAGTTCAATGATAGCAATATAGATTTTGAAAAAATTAAGAACTCTACTTGATAGGTATTTAGAAGAAATAAATAAAAAAATATAATTGTAACCATTTTGCCATTTAGAAATAAATTGAATTTGAGTTGGAAAGTGAAAATGAATTAAGCTATAACTGTTAGAAGTGAAATTGTTAAATTGAAGATACATTAATTAAACATATATTTTATCCATTAAAAATGATGTACAAGATTTTTATTCTCTAGGAATTAACAACACATAGTAATTACATGTTTTATAAAATAGATGTGTTGTCATCCTTTATAATTAGAGTCCTAGTTAAAGTGATTATAATTTACAAACATGATGGTTTCATATTATTAAAATATAGAACAATTATTTCAATAATAAATAATTATTTTCATGGTTTCAAACATATCCTTAGAGTCTAAGACACTTAAATTAATCAATTATTTTGGAATAAGGAATTTTCAAAATGAAATATTGATAATAACCTATTGTGAAGGTACTTTCCATATGGAAACGTAATTTCATTTTCTATTTTATTGAAATTATATTTAATAATTTAAAAGAGTATATCTATGAATAATTTTGAAAACATATGAAGATAGGTTTTTAAGTACCTATATTTGATGATATGAGCTATTTATTAGAGCTATAGATTATATAAATGAAATAAATTACTTTCATATACAGAGGGAAGCATTATATGGGATTTTTTAAAAGGTTTGGGTTGACATACTATAAAAATATGTATACCCATTTATATTAGAAAAGATTGTTTCTAGGTTGAATTATGAATTTTTGTAAATTAAAATGACTTTTAATGAATCAATGGTACTCTACTCATCCAAAGTACATCAATGGAAATTGTGGTTGTTGTTTTGACCCTATAATATGGGTTTTAGAGTGACCCTAAACTTTCTTAATGGATATAATATAATAGGACACTATTTTATATTAAGGTAACTATTAATTAAGGCCTATTGTGTAGAAATAACCATATTTACTATTGTAGGGAAACCCTGACACTGGCTGGGAAAAATATTTTACATATAAGAAATTCATATATGATGGAGAAAATTTTCTTGGCAAGATATGTGAATATTGTAATAGTAATAATGATACATTTGTTCTATTGAGTATAGCTGAGTATTATTTTATTTAATTTACACATGCATATACACAAATTCTATGGATGATAGTGTAATTATAAGAGTTGAATAATAATGTTAAGAATCAACAAATAATTTATGGGGATAATTAGAGAACTATTGATATACCAATCAATAATGTAAAATACTCTAGATCAAAACATATTAAAATCTAATGTAATTTCATTAATAATAATGTTTTAAATAATGAAGTCAATCATTGCTAAAATTGGAAAAAATTATCATATTTTAGAAATTTTTATTAAGGAAATACCAAGATAGAGGTATAAATAATTAAGGGTGAAACACGATGTTAAGACCCATCCTATCACATAGGGATGTGTGAAACTACCCCACATGGAATTTTGTTATTTTATAATATGAGAAGAAAAAAATATATATATAAATATATCAAAGGGACATATATTCATTTTCAAAATATCAGTGACATCTTTTTCTAAATATTAATATATGGTTATTGAAAAATTATAGATATTTAAAATAATAAATTAAATGGGAGTTCAACTATTTCATTCACACAATTTTTCATTTCATTGGTTGATATAATTATCTCAAAATATAATAATTATTCAGATGTTATGTTGAAAGTCCCTTCTCATATGTTAAAGGTTGTGATTCAATATTTGTCATGAGATTGAGTTATTTAGAGGATAATTATATTAAGATTAAATATTTTCATGGATTTTTTAACAAATTTAAATTGGGAGATTGAAAATCCAATATGATTGATGAAATATGTTTTATTTGATGAGAACTAATTATATAATCTTAAATGGTTGTTGATAAGTTTATAAATATGTGTCTAATTTTGTTCAGATGATTTTTTGTTTGCTGATGCAGATTGATGTAATATTGCGGTTATATGATGAAATATCAAATTTAGTTATAGTGAATATAATACGGATATTTAATATTTAATAGGACTTTCTGGAAGCTTTATATTATACTGGTTTTATGATTATAGGACTTCTATTTTGGTTATGAAACATTAGTTTTGGCCAAAATATGGATATTTTTTACTATATAAGACTATAATCTCACCTTTTATGACCTTGTAAATCTAATGTAAGAATATTTTCATTTCAAAAAACACTTTAATACAGGGAATATGGCTCTATAAATGGTATCAATTATAAAATTATAAAAAAGTGGGAGATGGTATGCCCATGGATGATATTGTATGACCTTATAGTAATCCTATAATTCCCAGTGAAGTTCTATAATACATTTATAGATGAATACATATTTTCATGTTTGACATTGAAGCCACATATGAGTTTTCTTATTATTTTGTATGAAATTATATTTTTCTAAAATTATGAATCATCATGGGTTTTTTATTCTTTTATGACATGCCGTTCTATAAGACCCATAAAATTTATAAAATATTTTTCATTAAGACATATAATATAAATAAGATAATTTTTATTAAAAGAATGATATATTTATAGAATATGATATATTTTATGTAAACAAACTAAATAATGCTTAATATTTTATTTAGTTATGAAAACATGAAAAAACACATTACATGTTGAGTGAATAGACTGTGATATATACATCATAGAGAACAAAATTATCTATGAGATCCAATAACAATTAATAATTATAGTGATTCTGTTTTTTTCCTGAATAGACTATTGAAAATGTTTCCAGAATATTAAGTTGATGACGATATGCTATTCTAAATTTTCATAACCACATGAAAAGGTTGTGTGATTTTTCCTAACTGAACCTTAAAAAGTTTTAATTAAAGTGTGCCTAAATTATTTTTACACTAAGTTTTCTAGAACATTTGTTTTGTAATTGAATTCATTATACTATAATTATATATAATAGAAATCAATATATGACTGGACTTATTGAAGAAAGAAGGAGCTTCTGAAAATTTCAATAATTCCCAAATATAATGGTTTGTATATCATTTTAATTTTTTTTATAGTTTGGTATTTTCACAAGGGGGATTTATTATTCTTCTAAAATAATATTAAATAAGGAAAATGGTGTTTGTGTAAATATAAAATAATAAATAATTGAATGTATAATCGCATATAAAAAGATTGTGAACATTCCCCCATGTTAGAAGGTGATTTAAAAAATGATATGGGGATACTATTATATAATTCTTGTAATATAAATTATCTATATTAATAATCTATAAATCTATTTCTAGATGCTTTTATTATATAATTTTGAGTTTTACAGAATATGGAAAGAATTAATGAGAGTGATAAGAGAAATTTTGATTTTTATATGTATTAAAATATTGAATGGAATGAGATTCAAAAGTTCGGACTTAGTATTTAATTGAAATTTAGTGTGATACTATGAAATATGAAATCAATATTTAGAGGAAGACTCAGAACTGGATCAATAAAACATAAAACATCTTTAATTCATGTTTGACTGGTTCTTATAATATAATCATGTGTTTTCATTATTTTTAAGAACATAATAAGGTTAGAATATTCACATTTATCTATTCTGAAGGATCTAGAGGAATATGATCATTTTTTGTTGGAGAAACATTGATTATACAAAGATATTTATCAGTCTGAGTCATTCAATTTGAAATCAATGGGATGGTGTGTAAATACTAGTGGGATACATGATTAATCTACTATATAGGATTATTACTAGTCTATAATCATTTATTTAAGGATACAAATATTAAAAAAAATCATTTCACTCAGATATCAACTAGTTGCACCAAGGAGTATGTACACACATTGGGGTTGAACTTTGTAAAAACAATTGTGTTCCTTTTTCTGTTTCATTTCAATATTAATTCATCTAGGGATATGATAAATTATTTCATTGGATTATATCTTTATAAAAAATATATTTTATTTAAAGTAGATGATTTTTTTGAGATTTACACTATTCATCTAACCCCCTTGTCAATGGTGAATCAATTTCTATATGAACTCAAAAAGGATTTCTTTTGACATCATGAAAGTCATAATATTCAATGAGTTTTCAAGTAGCCACTAAGGGAATTTTTATAGATTCATTTAAAATTTAACTCAACTTATTTCACTATTATTCACCCTTATAAACAAACCCATAACATTCACTAGTGTAGAAAACGTTACTTACGTCAGTTATTTTTCATTTTTTATGTCGGGTTTTAGCTGACGTTAATACAGACGACGTTATAAATAAAGTTTTTATGTCAGTTTTTTAAAAACCGACGTAACAAACATAACATAGTGGTGTTTATCACGTCGGTTAATTAATAAACGACGTGAAAAAACCTGGGGGGCGAGGTTTATAACATCGGTTATTATATAACCACGGTGATAAACCGGGGGGGGGGGGGGCTTTATCACATCAGTTATACAATAACCGACGTCATAAACACGTGCGGGAGAGTTTATCACGTCGGTTATTTAATAACCAATGTGATAAAATCTTGCGTTGTGGTTTATCACGTCGATTATTAAATAAACGACGTGCTAAACCGGTCCCAGGAGGGGTTTATCACATCGGTTATTGATTAATAGACGTGATAAAGCATTTCCCAGGACCTTTATCACATCAGTTATTACATAACTAACATGATAAACCATGCCACAGGTGTTTATCATGTAGGTTATGAAAAAAAACTGATGTGATAAACGTTTCTAGATTTCTTTATCATGTCAGTTATAAAATAACCGACGTGAAAGACAATTTTTTTTAAAAAAAAATCCATTGCAGTCCTCTGCTCTCCCCCAAAATCAACCAGAAACCAAATCAATAATTCATACCACAAAAACATATGGAGATAAAAACATGAACTAAATCAAATTTAAGCATTAACATTGATAATAGATAAAACTTACCCCAATTGATAGCCCCCACCCTCATGTATACCCCCTGTACAGCCCTCCCCCACCGCATTGGACCTCCCACCACACCCCTAGACTGCCCCTGACCCCCTAGATAGCCCCAAACACCCCTCGACAACCCCCACCCTCCTGAACAACACCCCATCACCCCTCACCCCACTTGACAGCCCCCCCACACCCCTGGACTGCCCCTGACCCCCTGGCCAGCTCCAAACACCCTGAGACAACCCCCCACCCTCATGTATACCCCACACACCCTAGACAGCCCTCCCCCACCCCATTATAACCCCCACCACACCCATGGACTACCCCCACCCTCCTGAACAGCACCCCCTCACCCCCTCACCCCACTTGACAGCCCCCACCCCATTGGAGCCCCCACCAAACCCCTAGACAGCCCCCCGACCCCCTGGAAAACCCCAAACACCCCTCTACAACCCCACCCTCCTGAACAGCACCCCCTCACCCACTTGACAACCCCCACCACACCCATGGACTGCCCCCGACCCCCTGGACAGCTCCAAACACCCCGGGACAACCCCCCACCCCCATGTATACCCCCCACACCTTGGATAGCCCTCCCCGACCCCATTGGAGCCCCCACCACACCCCTGGACTTCCCCCAACCACATGGACAACCCCAAACACCCCTTGACAACCCCCCCCCCCACCCTCATGTATACCCCCAACCCACCGGACAGCCCTCCGAGACCCCTAGACACCCCCAACCCCACTGAACACCCCCCACACCCTGGAAACCCCTCCCCCCCAGACCAGAATCCATACCAGAAAAACCATCATAAATAGACCAAAACAAGAAGTAGAGCAAAATTAAACATTCACATATATAAAATTCAAGACTTAAACTATCAAATTCAAAAAAAAAACTAAATCCAACCTAAATGACTACCAAATATACAATTACAATGACAATATTCAAAATTACATTTTACATTACAAACAACTAAAATTTAATCAAACCTGTAAAATAATTTGACCACTCCACTTGTAAGTGTTTGATGTCTTCAACATTATTGGGTTGAGGGTCATCAAAAAGCTACAAATGAAAAGGATAGTAGTTAACGTGTATAATGAGTAAATCAAATTGAAATATTATGGAAACGTTTAAGAGGAAATCTTACCAGGTCAAAATTCACAACTGTCCCAGTTGTTATTATTTCATACATAAATCATAACATATAATATCCGCATTTGATGACGCCCTATTGTTCATGACAATTCTGTTTCAATGAGTGTAAATTCAATATATTATTTTAATGTAATAAATCAAAAAGTACAAATTATAAATGGATATTTACCTTCGCATTTACATATTTGATCTTTTCATTCCATTTCTTTGTGTTTTTTAGAAAGTAGGGCCATGCCTTGTTAGAAAATAATACTAATGGGGTAAATTTAAAATTCATTATAATATATAAAACTATTGAAAAATTCAAACATACTTTTCCAATATATTCTTAAAACTTTCCCGCACATCATCATGGACATAACATATCCAATAAAGTGCTTTCTCCCTCGAGCAAAAAACCCCTAACATCCAATGATCACTGATAAATGGAAATTTAACGTTAGTGGTTTTTTATGTTAAAAGATAATTAACTCTTTGAGAGAGATGTGTTTCATACCTCTCACAAAAAGGCATCATCCTACATTGTGTGACTATATTATTTTCAAGTCTCCCAGCAATATAAAGCATTCTTTGTTCCTCATCCAATGCACATGCTTCAGGGGAAATCAATTGTGGGTCCATGAATCCATATACATATGTCAGCTCATTCCTCTCAAAAATTTTATAAAGATACCTAATACAAAACAGACATAAGTATACATTTTTAATAAATCTAATGCAGGGAAAAGGTGTTAAGACTTACATGGATAAAATTTGCACCACGTTGATGCCCAACTTATCTCTAGTAACAAGATCCATGATATCAGTTTTCATAATCCCCACATTTATTTCATGCCCATAAACATGAGCTTCTATTGGAAACTCATAATGACCCACCAAAAAATTTGAATATCTTGACAATCTGTCAAGACTACTAGAATTCGTATATGATGTCATGGATATTTGTCTTTGTTGTTGTCTATAAAGTATTTCTTTACCTTTGAAGTATTCCTGCAAAAATAAATTGAAAAATATATTAGTTTTCAAATGATAAAACATCTTTAATAAAAAAAAAATAATAATAAAAGATATAACATTCATACCTCAATGGTAATGAGTCGAATAAGTATGGATGGACAAATTAAAAAATTGTCGATACTATGTCCAACTGTCGCCACCTCATCTGTAGGTAATGGTACCCGAGATGATCTTTCTATAATATCCTGTACAGTGAACCTCTAATTCTCTACCTCTAATTGTTGATGATGAACTGTATCTCCTATACAATATACCAACCCATATGCTACTATATGCTGTTGAGAATCATCAACATACAACTCGCAATAAGTTGGAAGCTGTGGCAGAGGAGTAGGATAAAAAATGGGGTCAGTAGGCTGAGGTGGGGGAGTGGGAGCTACTGGTAGAGGTGGAGGATAAATAATGGGGTATGCAGGGGGAGGTGGAGGAGTGGGAGCTGGAGTCTAAAATTTTCTTTGCATGTCTGCAAACATAGACTACACCGACGCTCTAATCTTGTCCCCCATCGTCGCATTAATATTATGGACTTAAGCCTCCACAGATTCAATTTTTTTTCTATAAACCCCCTCAACATTTGAAGTTGAAGAACATGGCACCACTTTTCTTACTGATACACCTGCCAGATATCCTCTTACACGACCAGGATGTTCGGGCCTTCCCAATGCAACAGATAAAATATCTTCCCTCCCAGTAGCTATAAATGTCTCTTATGAACTCTACTCCTCAAGAGAGTCCTGTATTAATTAATTTAACATTTCTGTAATGATTGAAATTATATAAAGAAAATGGATAACTTAAATAAATATAATATATATCTTACAATCCTCTCAGCTATGATTCTCGATTCTTCCGAAAGATATTTCCCTTTTTTCCCTTCCAAGCTCTCTTCTATTTTTCATGTCTAGATTGAGGGGATGGAGGGGCCACCTCTCCAGAGCTTTAAGACTCAGCTCTTAGTTGTTGAAATTTTTTCTCCATCATTTGTTCTTCCAAAAATGCATACCATCCCCAAGATAATCTATGAGGGTATACATTTTTAGATTGGATCTCCTGATGAGATTTCCTTGTTTGTTGTAAATTAAGAATAAGAAATCATTAACAAAACGTTAATAAGATAATTTATATAAGAAATCTTATAAAAGTTTACACTGCCCTTACCAAAAAATGACTCTTTTCTTCTACTTTCAAAAAACTGTCTCCATGTGTCTTCATCTATAAAAGGATATATACGACATGGATTTTCATGACTCCTATGACCATAAATGAAATATGATGAGAGGGTTGATTTGAAATCCCTCCATCTCCTAGAAGCCAACGATAAACATTTCTTCCTGACTTCTCCAGTGTCAGGAATATCAAATGTCATCTGATAAAGAAGAGGTTAAACATATTATATATACTAGAAACATTTAAGGAATATTCAAACAATATAAAAAGATCTTACCAAAATCGTCTCCCATAACTGAGAGATTATCGCTTTATCCACACATCTCCAGTCATGATACATAATGCTTACTTTTCTCTTAGCATGAGTTTCTAGAAAACTCTTAAAATCTTTTGCATTTGGACCTCTAGGAATATCTTCATCATCAAACTCAACGACTATCCTCTGATCCTGCGTACAGGCAATTGATAATTTTGGTAAACGTGTGCACCAACGTTTACCAACCTTTTAACTCTTTGTTGTAATAGGAGCATGTGAATGTTCCTCCCCAGAGGTATGACCAATATGATCATCTCCAGAATCATGTGGTTGATCAACTGAATAATCTTTCATTATCCTTCAAATCAAAAAAACAAACGTTAGTTTACAAATATACAAATTCAAATATTTTAATAAAACTGTAATCAGAAAATAGAAAAGTGTACTAAGTTACGTAATAGTAAACATTGGTAATATGGTAAGCATGTTAAAGAATGTTAAAGATGGTAAAGATGGTAAAGATAGTCAAGATGGTAAACATGGTAAACATGGTAAACCTGGTAAACATGGTAAAGTAATTGTCACTGAACAAAAATAATAGATATATAATTCATGTAATGGTAAACACGATAAAGTAAACTAAACAAACTTAAAACAAACAAAAACTTATACTTATTTTTTTAAAACATGTTTTAATAAATAAAAAACTTACAACATCTAACATTTATGAAAAAAATAAATGTAAACAAGAAATAAAAATAGGTTACCTGTAATTTTAGGAATGTACAAATGGATTGTTTTCCCAAATTCCTTCGTCGTGATCGTTCCTTATGGCACAAACCATGTGTTCAACATGCTCATCATTATGTTCTATTAATCTTTCCATGGAAGTAGGGATATCACATAAATCATCATCTTCATCAACTTCATCCTCACCAACATATTGTTTTTTACCTTGTAAAACAACAACTCACTGCATATCTGATTGATCTACTACATAGAATTTTTTTTTGCATGTGTTTCCATTATAAAAGAATCAACTATGTCTTCCAATCTATTCAGATTAACAAGTGTCATTCCAAATTCATCGTGTCTGACACTATTGTTACCGATAAACCATTTATAGTTAAAAACAGGAACTTTAATTTTAAAGTAATCAACCTCCCATATGTCTTCAATCATTCCATAATAAGCACTTGATGCAGAAATTGGGTTTTTGTCCTTAGCACTCGAAAAATGCATTGCTTCTACAAACACCAATACACCACTATTCTGAACTGCACTTCTATTGTCCTGAGCTTTCGTATGAAATGTATATCCATTAATGTCATAACCGGACCATGTTATCACATTTAAACATGGACCACCCACTATCCATTTTAATGTCTCTGATACATCTGATCTACCAAGAAAAGTCTTTTTAATCCATGACAAAAAAGTTTTGTTGGGATCATTCCAAATCCACATTTCTTTATTCTTTGGATGACATTGTTTCAACTCATTAATATGTAATGTGATATACGGTTGAGCATCAGCATGTTATTCAAGATGTATGATTCTAACTTCTTCATTTGTTCAGCTGACATTGATTTGACTTTCTAGCCACGAATCCCCTTTCCCTCATTATTAACTCGTTCATGGAGAGATGGAGGCAAACCTATGTGTTGCGCCACAGCCAAGTAGCTCGTACAAAACTCTGTTACCTCCTCAGAAATATACTTTTCAATAATGGAGGCTTCAGGTAGATATGGATTTTTAACACACCCCTTTAATATTTTCATATACCTTTCCATAGGATACATCCAACGAAGATATAAAGGTCTAGAAATCTTTATTTCTTGAACCAGAAGAACCATTAAATGCACCATTATATCAAAAAAAGTTGGAGGAAATACATTTCCAATTGACAAAGTATAAAAATTTCATCCTTTTCCAAAAAGTTCAAAGAATTCACATCAGTCACATTGTTACAAATTGAATTTAAAAAATAACACAACTTCATCATAGTCTTTCTTACCGAATGGGAAATACTCCACGCAATGAAACTGGTAGAATTTGTTGCATCATGACGTGACAATCATGTGATTTCATACCTATCAACTTCAAGTCCTTCAGTGAGATAAATTTTTTTACATTTGAAGAATAAGCTTGAGGAACTTTAATATCATGAAGACACTGACAAAATCTAATTTTCTCCCACTTCAATAATGTATGACAAGCCGGGGGAATAAATGTTCTTCTTCCTTTAGGAGTGGGAGCTAACACCAAATGTATTCCCATTGATAGTAAGTCTAATCTTGTATTCAACCCATCTTTAGTCTTTCCTTTAATATCTAACAATGTTCCAATCAAACGATCACATATATTCTTCTCAACGTGCATGCCATCAATATTATGTTTACCTTCATGATACCTAAATTATGGTAGCTCAAAAAATATTGACAATTTCTTCCAAATATGTCTATCATTACCAGATTTCCATGTCTTTCCCAATGTCACATCAAGGTTTTTCACCCTCTCAAAATACAGATTTGGGGATAATGGTTTTGGAGCAGTATAAAATTATTGTGAGCTATTGAATGCATTTTTTAGTCTTCTATAAGGGCGATCCATAGGCAAAAACTTTCGATGATCCATGTACACTGTTTTCCTCCCATGATGCAATTGAAAATATGACGAATGTTGTTCGAAAATTGGACATGCTTTATTCCCTTTAACACTGTATCCAGACAAATTTCCATACACTAGGAAGTCATTTATAGTGAACAGAAGAACTTCATGTAGTTTAAAATATTCCATTTTATAAGAATCATACACCCTAATACCATCAGCCCATAATAGTTTCAAATCATCAATCAACGGTGACATGTAAACATCAATATCATTGCCGGGTTGCTTTGGACCGGAGATCATTATACTAAACATGACATATTTGCGCTTTATACAAACTTTAGGAGAGAGGTTGTAAATTACAAATAAAATAGGCCATGAACTATGTGTGCTACTGAGGGTTCGGTATGGATTCATTCCATCTGTGCACAACCCTAATCTCGAATTTCTTATTTAATTTCCAAATGTAGAATACTGCGCATCAATTTTCATCCATTGTGGACAATCACCTGGATGACATATTTTTCCATCACATACCCACTCATCAGCATGCCATCTTAACCTTTTTTCATAATGTGAATTAGCAAATAAACGTTTGAAATGATGAATTATAAGAAGATACCAAAATACCTTTGAAGGGATCTTTGTAATCTCTACACCAGACTGCAATTTCTCTTTCACCTTATACCGTGATGTCCCACATTTAGGACACTCTGACATAAATTCATATTCCATCCTATATATAATGCAGTCATTCGGACAGGTATGTATTTTCTTGTATCCCAATCCCATCGGGCATAATATTTTCTTGGCCTTGTAATGTGAATATGGAAGATCATTATCTTTTGGAAGAATGTCTTTCATCAATTGTAGCAGCTCTGTAAAACTTCTGTCACTCCATCCATGTTTCGCCTTTAGGTTAATCAATCTTAACACCGCTGAAAAAACCATAAAATCTGTACAACCAGGATATTAAGGGTTTTCAGCATCACCATATAGACGCGCAACTGTCAGTTCTATCTCCATTTGTTCTGCTACAATATCGCAAATCATTTCTTCAATTCCATCGGAGTTACCATCTTGTGAATCATCATCATCAGTGACATTTCATCCAGTTTCACCATGCCAAATCCAAGGGCTGTAACTCGGATTAAAACTATGACATATCAGATGATCTTTTATCTCTCAACTTTTTAACTTCTTCATATTCAAACATTTCAGGCATGGACAGAAAAAAATGTCACAACTTGGAAAATTTCGTTTAGAAAATTCCAAAAAGGCATCAAAACCTTCCACATATTCATTTCTCATTCGATGTGCCGTAATACAACTTCGACTCATTATTACCTATAAAAAATATCAAAAAAATATATATTTTTAAGATAAGAAAAATATCAGTTTATATGAAAAAATTCATAATTTGAATGTAAAACAATTATTAAATATAAAACCAATCTATTCCTATTTAAAAAAAATATTCTTGAATATTATTATTAAAAGAAAATATAGTTAGATATAACAGTTTTGGATTCTATTTAATAAAAGAAAACCATAGCGCCTACATGGTTGATAGATAATTGGAGAGAATGGAGTAAACCAGATAATCAAATCATATTAAAAATAAAAATTCAGATAGATAAAATCACCCCTTCTGGACACCACCCCCACCCCCTACCCCCTTCGACACCCCCTAGACACCCCCAACCCTCTGGACAGCCCCCCACCCCCACCCCCTTGGACACCGCCTGGACACCCCCCAACCCTCTAGACATCCTTCCACCCCCGAAAAACCCCCAAAACCTTCTAGACAGCCCCACCCCCTTGGACAACGCCCCCCACACACGCACCCCCTTGGACACCCCCCTAGACACCCCCAACCCTCAGGACAACCCCCACCCCGACCAACCCCCAAAACCCTCTGGAAAGGCCCCCACCCCCTTGGACAACCCCACACCCACCCACCCCCTTGGACACCCCCTGGACACCTTCAACCCTCTGGACATCCCCCAAACCCCCTGGACAGCCCCCACCCCTCTAGACAACACCCCCACCCCTCCTGGACACCTCCCCCACCCCCTAACCCCTTAGACACCCCACTGGACACCCCCCAACCCTTTGGACAACCCCCACCCCTTGGACAACACCCCACCCCTCCAGACAGCACCCCCACCCCTCCGGGACACTACCCCCACCCCGACCCCCTTAGACACCCCCTAGACACCCCCAACCCTTGGACATCCCCCCACCCCCCGGAAAACCCCCAAAACCTTCTGGACAGGCCTCCACCCCCTTAGACAACCCCCCACACCCACCCACCCCCTTGGACACCCCCCTGGACACCCCCCAACCCTCTGGACAGCCCCCACCCCCAGACAACCCCCCAAACAATGGTTTACATATAAAAACTAGGGATGGTGAACAACTAAAAACACATGAATTTAATATATACTTCAGCATGAAATAGATGGAATTAAATATTATTAAATATGGCTACTTTAATGATCGTATGATAATTAAAAATAACCATTGATATTCAACTAGTCAAATGATCACAAGTTTTCTCGATAACTAATATCATAAGGAGGAAATGGATAATTCTAGAAATCTTAATCATATTGTCGAGGCCTTGGCCAAGGCCTCAAAAAATACAAGGGTAAGCCCTTAGCAGAACCCATTTTTATTTGGAATCATGAGACATAGCGATGCATCGAAGGGCCATAGAGGTCAACAGTCATTATATTATATGTCTAATAGATTCTCATATAAAAGTGGATAAACATAAGTAGCAACAACACATGAAATATCATTTCAAAATTCGTACATTTAATCAATAACCATTCTATGCAGTAATATAGGTGAATAAGATCATTAGTTGTTAATGACAACAAAAATTACCATCAATGTCGGGCATTCGCGAAACAAAATCAAACTAAATAAAAGTAGTTGATGCTTACATGAATATTGCGAGTCGATCTAATTGATCTAGGGATGATAAATAAGATGATGATGGAAAAAAGAGGTAATAGGGTTTGAAATCGAAGAATCTTACCTAGTTTAAACTAAAAAATCGCAAAACATAAATATAGACTATCTGAAAAAAAAATGAACGAAATAAATTCGTGGAAGGCTTACTTGAGTGATGCGAGTTGAGATGATAGATCCGAGGAGAGTAAATATGATAAAAGATGAAGGCAAAACGTGTTTAACGCGGTGAGATCGACGAGTTGATTAGGGTTTACCGCGCGAGAGAGACGAGCCACCAGACTGTCGATCAAAAAAATGTAAATGACAATCCATGGGGCTTGTTAATTTTTTAAATGTTTTATAAAGTCGATTATTTAATAACCGACGTTATAAACTGTTTTTTTACATTTATAACATCAGTTATTATAATAACCGACGTTATAAATTCATTAGATACAACTGCTTTTATGTTGGTTATTTTTTAACCGACGTAAAAAAATCCTCGTGTTGGTTTTTTACGTCAGTTATTCTATAACCGATATAAAAAAGACATCAAAAATCACATTTTATTACATCGGGTATTGCATAACCGACGTAAAAAACGTTCTGTGGGTTGTTTTGTTACCTCGGTTATAAAATAACCGACGTCAAAAAGTCCTGAAAAGCCGAGTTTTTTACATCGGTTATTTTATAATCGATGTAAAAACTTGTAGATATCTCGTTTTTTACGTCAGTTATCAAATAACAGATGTAAAAAACCCCCACGCTTTTGTTTTTTACATCGGTTAATTTATAACCGATGTAAAAACCGAACACGCGCGATTTGTAACGTCGGTTATTAAAATAACCGACATTAAAAAGCTACTCACCGCATTTGTTACGTCGTTTATAAAATAACAGACGTAATAAACCATGTTTCACAGATTATCACATTGGTTATATATAACCGACGTAAAAAATGGTGACGTAAATAACGTTTTCTGCACTAGTGATTATAATAGATATCTAGTTCATTATTCTTTTTCATATACCCTCAATGGATTAGTGAATGGTATAATTTCATTTTATTTTCTATGCAATATACACATAAAATCTAAAGTATAAAAAATAAATTCTCCATTATTCCAAATTTCATTTCTTAACTTTGTGCCCATGTTTTCATAATTAGTAACTATTATCATATACCAACCAATCACTATTTAAATACTTTAGAATGTATATGTTTTTATTTACCCTATCCATTTTTATAGATGTTTATATTGATATATATACCCATGATGAAATACTATCATTCATAATCCCCATTTATAGATAAAAAATATAATACAATTTTTATATAACCTCCTATATATGGTTTTACATTATCTTGAAATAAAAGTTCATTCAATAGAGATCCAATTATTATTTTAAATTTTTTGACTTATATTCCTCCCATTGATAATAAACTCCCTAAGTAATTATTATACTCTTGGTTACATATGCCTTAATTTGAGATTAAAACATTGTAATAAAACACTTGGCTAAATCCTTTTTTTGGTAATAAATTTATTAAGTCATGATCATACACCTTGTAATATATAACAAAAATTATATGTCCTAATAAGTGAATCATAATCCTTGAGTTTAAATCCCCCTCTTTGTATTAAAATTATTGAGTAAATATTCTACATTTAATAACAAATTACTTATGGTAATATCCTTTAATTACCATAAAAATCAATTATTTTAGATCCTCCTCATGGAATCCATTCCATTGAGTCCTAATCCATATATTAGAAACACATTATTATAGTCCAAAAAATCTATTTTTTATAAAATTCCAAGTTCTAACATCCTATTCACAGTATCAAATACGTTGAGTTGAGATTCTCCAATTTGAATCAAGTCACGTGAGTTAATACCCTATCTTCCACTCAATCACACAGCTATGAGATTATCCTCATGAAAACTGAATACATTAATTTATATCCTCCTCCTGGTAACAAATTACTTTTGTTGAGATTCCCTCCTAGGAAAAAAGGGCTTTAGTCATGAAACTCATATTTGTAATAAAATCCTAACGTCGAGATCCCTATTTTGTTTAAATTTAATGTACAAGATGAAATCCAAGAATATAAATAATATATATGAAATATGTAATAGTTATCTATCATACCTACAAAATAGATTATTTCATTTAAATAGAATCTCATTTAGAGTGTGAATTAACATAAACCCAAAAAACTAGCCCCTTACACTCATGATGACTACATTATAATCAACACTTATTTGACATTAATATGGAATAAATTTCTAAATGAATATGTTTTAAATTAGGGATCCATTAACCACATGATTTCTCACTCATTAATGCTTCATGACCATTCAAATCCATTTCTCAATCCAATAATGTGGTTTTGAGAACATCCAATCATGAGTAAGCCATGGATTATATATATTATTAAAGGAACTATTCCCTGGAAAGGTAAATAAATTTCTTAAAGACTTATAGACTGATTTTAGACTTAAAAAAAATTATAATGGGTATACCAAATATCTAGGGGTAAATCACTCAAAAATAATTTATTTTATAAACATTAGAGTTAAAATAGACAATTGATTCAAAAGTGGTGAACATTTTAGGTTGAATTTTTTTTGGTAATATATAATGTAAAAGGTCTGATGTAAACAATGGTTATGAGGCTAGAGAATATTTATTATCTAATCAATTTTTCTATTATAGTATCAAAAACGTTTTCATGCTCCTTAATAGAGGTTCTTATAATGTAATATTGGAGGAATGATTTTTTTTCACATTAGTCAATGGGAAAACTCAGATGAGCAAGTATGTAATTTGGTTTCTTCAAAAATAACATTCATATCAAATAAGAGTTGATTTTAATTAATATATGGGTAATATTGTTTATCTCATGGATGGTATTTTACTATAATAACTACCAGTTGGTTCATGTTGTGAAATTGTACAACATGTGTAAAATATTTCTTGTGGGGCCAAGAATACCTATAAATAAGACTAGATGACCTATATTAAGGTGCTAAAATTTTCCCCATAAAAAAATGATAAATATAATTCTTGAATTGGAAACACTCATTAATCATGACCACGATTGAATAAAACCATACATTAGTGCAATATACACAATAGAATGCCTTATACTTCATCCATTACTAAAACATAACCCACCTACCACTCCATCATGCCACATTTAATAAAAATTCTACATCTCAAATCCTATATTGTTCATTTTCAAAGAACATTCATAATCATGGTATATCATTTTAAGTAGAACCCTGAACTAGATAAAATATGAAATGCATGTGACAAAGTATTTTGGGCACAAAATTATGAAATTATGGTAGAGTCATCCAGTAGAACCCATACATGCATACATTCCCATAAATGGTTATTCCCTTGAATATTCATACCTAACCACTCCCACTTCTGAATGCTTAAGATAAATAGTAACATATAAATAATTATCTAGTAAATATTTAGCAATCTAGGAGTGAGAATTTAAAAAATTATGGCCTTCCTGCTTGTAAAAGTCGAACCCTCTATAATATGGGGTGAAACATTACACCCAAATTTTTATGCACATTAAAGAACTGATATCCTTCATATATAAAATGGTTTATATCCTTTCAATAACTCAAAGAACCCCTTTAGTAAGGTGATTTAATCCCTCAAATATATGGATTTGAACATTCAAAAACTCATTTTTAATAATTTTTTATGGGATGATAACCCTCTTTGACATAGTACAAACCATATACAGACTCATGCACACACCATTATAAATGATATATAAACCCTCCATACCATGATCTTATCCATTCAAACACCAGTTTATCCCACTTTACTAATGGACTACGAACCCCCCAAATCCATATATCCAGTGATTCACATATGTATTTATTCCCCTTTAACCAAAGTGTTGGACTCCTCATGTATTAATCATGTTTTAATGATCGCAAATATAATTTAGTCTATAAACCATGTTTAATCTATGTAATATATCTCACATAAAATGTACAGTTGTTTAGTAAAATCTATCCAAAGCACTTAAATGTTATACACTCATTTTGGTTACTATACACCATCTTTTTATTCACTTTAAAATGATTTCTCAAAATAAATACTATGTTTAATTTATTCCATAAATATCACTTCTTATGTCTGAATATAGCTATTTGTCTATGTCTGAGACACTGTGACTATGGGACACCATGACCATGAGACACTGTTAACAAACTGACATGGTGACATCCATACACCATGACATCCAGACAAGGTGACATCCAGACACCGTGACATCCATACACCGTGACATCCAGACACCGTGACATCCAGACATAGTGAACCAAACACCGTGAACAAGATACTTTGATATCAAGACACCATGAACACGACACTATGAATTAGACACCGTGAACAAGCAGACACCATGACATCAAGTCACAGTGACCAATTCAGACATCGTGAAAAGAAGAAATCGTTTCTAGGACATACTATGAAACCATTTCTTAATATATTTTTTTGTCTTTCAATTTAAACTCTAATAGTCATATTTAAAGAATTTAATGCACTGACAAAATTAATATTTCTATTGTAGACGAGTATGAGGTACGAGGTGCAGAATACATGCAACCTGTCAGCTCAAACACATGCACTCCAAGATAAAATATTAATGCGGCCCAAAAAAATAATTAAGTGTGTGGAACGATACTAAAAAGCAAAACAAGATAGTGTCCATGAGCTGGACAACAAAGAATACACTTGTAGAATTATTGAAGAAAGAAGTTCCTCATGCAACTTGACGCTACTGAAGAACACACAAAAAATATTGGAATCCCGAGAACATCTTCACACTGTCACACATCAGGAAGAAAAAAAATTGGATCTGTCTAACTTGAGACACTCTATTTACCATACGAGGACTTGAGTTTTTCATCTGCTTCATCTCAAGAACTCTAGAGCTAAAAATACTAACACTTAAAGCATTTCTAAACCTATCTCAATATTTCTTCTCTATTGTGTATTAATTTATTAACTTTCGAGTAGTGTGTGTATCTGTATAACAAAAAACTCTATCTCCTACATTAAACTGAAGGATACAAGATATCCTTACACAAAAAACGTTTTACACTTGTGTATTCCCATAGATAAGTGTGGAAGAGGTCCATGTGTGCCCGGTTGTTTGTACCCACAAAGAACTGTGGAAGAGGTCCTTGTTTAACCTAGACAGTCCTATGTACTGTTGTTAACCCCGATCCAGGGTGTGGATCAAGTTTATTTAAATAAACTTCTTGGTGGCAGGTGATCACCAAGTGGAGGGGATTAGGTATTGGCTTGAGACTAAACCACATGTTTCATATATGTCGTGCTGCTTAATTTAGTCTTCTCTATTTTACTACATTACTGTATAATTCGGATATCACTAAATTCACTTTTATAGTTACTCTTGGAAAGAAGTTATAATTTTTTTGTCTTAGTAGAATAGCTTCAAAAGTAATATTAATAATCGACATTAAAATTACTAATTACAAATCAATCTTATATGAAGTTATTTAACCAGTCAAACTCTTATAACAGTATAACATTGATTAATTTGGCAGTTTTTAATCTTTAGGGGTAACCTTTTAGAAATACTTTTTAACAAGAAATTTTTATAGATAATCAATTAACCCCCCCTAATGAGTAAAATACTCCAGCCAACATTTGGAATCAGAGGATGTTAATAAGACTCTTTTGAACCTTATTCAACTGTGATTGTAGTTGTACTTTGAAGATCTGTAAACTTCTATTAATTCTAAATTTCTCGATAATTCATAGTATTTATGTATTATAGATAATATATTGGATGGTGATGGAACCAATATACCACCATTCTTTAATGGAACCAACTATGCTCAATGTAAATGCATTTAGAGAGTATGAGTTTTTAAAATTTCTGTTCCACTATAGATGAATATAATATTACTGCTACTGATAGAATCACATGGGATGAAACTATCAAAACTGAATACAATAATAATAAGAAATATATGAATAATTTTTAATTCTCCTTAGGATATGAAGAATTCAATAGATTTTTTTCTTGTAAAACTGCCCATGAAATTTGGGATACCCTATCTATCTCACATGAAGGAACATCTAGTGTAAATAAAATGAGACTTAATACTTATACTATTAAATATAATAACTTTACATTGAACCCTGATGAGACTATATATGACATGTATTTTAGGTTCAATGAGATTTTCAAAACAATGATTTCTCTTGGAAGAGAAGTCAATGCTAAGGGGAAGATCATGAGAATTCTTAGATGTCTTCCTGATAGATGGAGAGGAACCTCTGTCTCTATTAAATAATCATGCAACATCAGTAAGATACCTGTAAAAGAACTCATTGGGATATTGATGATGTATGAAGAGGAACTGAAATTAAACAAGGAAGAGTAGGATGAACCAAAGAGTAAATATGTTTCATTCAAGACCACCACCTCTAAACACAAAGGCAAATGGAAATTAGAAGCTTATGTAGAAAGTTCCAGTAGTGAACAATCATCACCTCATAGTTATTAGAAGATGGTTCAATTATCCAGAAGATTCATAAAATTTTACAAGAAGAATAAATTTTTCCGAAAGCCTAACTTCAAGGGAAAATATGACCAAAAATGAAGTTGGAAGAAGGATTGAAAAAGATGTGAAAAGACGGATGAGATTGTCTACTATGAATGTATGTTCAAAGAAAATATCAAGGCCGACTGTCCAAATCTCAAGTAAAAAAAGATATGTGGACAAGGACATGAAGTATAAAAGGCCATTATGGAAACTTGGAGTGCTTTTGAGGACAGTTCAAGCGACTCAGAAACATCACATGATGAACATGATAACAAATACAATATGTGTTTTTTGACAAACACATATGAGGTAACACTGGACTCTCATGTACATAATTCAGACCAATCTAAAGATGAGAGTGGATATGAAAATATGACTAATGAAAAAATGTTTGAATACTGTATCATGCTTTAAGAAACATGCAATGAACTAAAAGACAAATATAAATCACTGAAGATATAGTATGCTCCCACTATGATTGTTAAATTTGAACTCACAACTGAAAAAGAGAAAAATGCTCAACTACTCAAAGAGAACAATGAATTAAAACGTTCTAATGATAAATTGAAGAATTACCTTGAAAGGTTTACCAATAGGAAGAACACCCTTACTATAATTATTGGAAAACAAATTGACCCTAAATACAACACTTTCATTGGTTATCAACATGAAAAAATAAATCTTGGTAGAACAAATTTTTTTTAAATCTAGGACATATAGTTTTACTCCCAGTTCTGGAAACAAATGAACTAATTCAATTTATGATACAACCTGTATTGTTTCATGTTTTTCTGGACCAAATAAAGTTAAATTTTCAAATAATTTACTTAATGGTTATAGAAAACCTATGAGGCAGATATGGGTTCCTAAGGCACTAATTACCAATATTACTGGACCCAAACAAGTATGGGTACCAAAATATGTTTTTTTTTGAATCATTTTGTAGGAAAGCTTCTTAATGAGTTCCTGTAAAATTTTATGGTACTTAGATAGTGGATGTTCAGAACAAATGACATGATACTACTCATTCTTCAAGAAACTAATAAAAATAGATGAAGGACATGTCACATTTGGTGGCAATGCCAAAGAAAAGATCATTGGCCTCGACCAAATTGGTAACCCTAACCCAATTTTAATTTCTAAAGTACTTTTTGTTGATGGATTAAAATATAATCATCTTAGTATCTCATAATTATGTGATGATGGATTTCTTGTTAGATTTGAAAATGATGATTGCAATGTTTTTAATTCTAAAGATGAATTAGTGTTTTCTACATTAAGAAATGATAATGTTTACTCTGTTAACTTAGATTCATTAGTTTCTCACAATGCTTCATGTTTAACTATGAGATAAACATGAAGACACTGTAATATTAGATTCCTGGCTCTGGCCTAGGAGATGAGGACACTGTAATATTCATTCCCTTAGAAATATAACTAGAAAAAGCTTAGTTAAAGACTTACCCAAACTTGAGTGTCTAAATGACAAAGTGTGTAATCCCTATCAAAAGGGAAAACAAAACAAAATTTTCTTCAAAACAATGAAATTAGTGTCATCTTCTCAACCTCTTGAACTGGTTCACATGGATTTATTTGGACTATATAGAGTTTATCATTTAAATGGGAAGCACTTTTTTTATGTTCTTGTAGATGACTTTTCTCGATATAGTAGGACCTTTTTTCTGGATCACAAAAGTGAATCCTGCTCTTATTTTACTAAATATTCCATGCTTGTGGAAAATCATAGTGGACATAGAATTAAATCCTTAAGAAGTGATCATGATCGTGAGTTTGAAAATCAAGAGTTTGAATCCTTTTGCTAACAAAATGGTTATATTCACAATTTTTCCTCCCATAGAACACCTCACCAAAATGCAGTTGTAGAAAAAAGAAATAGAACCCTGAAAGAGATTGCTAGAAGAATGCTTAGTGAATATGAACTACATATTTATTTTTTTGGCTGAATCTGTCAATACAACATGCTACATAATCAATATAGAGTGTTGATTAGACCTATTCTTAAGAGAGCTCTTTATGTGTTAATGAACAATCGGAAACCCAAGGTTAACTATTTCAATGTTTTTGGTTGCAAAGCCTATATTCTTAATACTAAAGATAATCTTGACAAATTTTCATCCAAGAGTGATAATGGTATTTTTTAGGATATTCCATATCCAGTAAAGCCTATATAGTGTTCTATAAAATAAAAAAATGTATGGAAGAATCTGTCCATGTCAAATTTGACGAAACAAATCCACATTAGCCTAAAACCATTCTAGAAAACCTAGAGGATGATGTATCAAATATGAAAATTAATCCGAAATTCTCAAAACATTCTATGAAAGAATCTATGAAAACTTCCAGTTCTTGAAATTCCCTAGACTCATGTCACAATGAACCTGAACCTGTTGATGAACCTGAAATCAGTAGTCCCTCCTTTTCTATAGCTGCTAAAACTCTTAAAACCCATCTTTTAGATGCTATTGTAGGAGATGTAGACAAAGGAACAAAAACTATAGATTCTCTTAGAAATCAAGTTGAACATCATGTCTTCCTTTCAAAACATAACCTAGAAACATTAATGATGCTATAAATGATGAATTTTGGGTGATGGATATGCAAGAAGAACTTAATCAGTTTAAAAGGAACAATGTTTGGAAACTTTTTGAAAGACCTAAGGACACATTCAACATAGGAACTAAATGAGTGTTCAGAAATAATGTATATGAAGCTGGTCACATAGTTAGAAACAAGGCTATATTGGTTTCACAAGGCTATAGTCAAGAAGAAGGAATTGACTATGAGGAGACCTTTGTACCAGTAGCTAGACTTGAAGCCATCAGAATCATGTTTTCTTATGTTGCACATCTTAATTTTAAACTATATCAAATTGATGTTAAGAGTGCATTCTTAAATACATATATAGGTGAGGATGTCTTTGTAGAACAACCACCTATTTTTACAAACCCCCATTTTTGAAATCATATTGTTAAATTATAAAAATATTTATATGGTTTAAAACAAGCTCTAAGATCTTGGTATGATAGGTTGAGTACTTTTCTTATTACCAAAGGTTTTACAAAAGGAATATATTATCCTCACCTTTTTATAAAATGAATTTACAATGAGTTTTAGTTGTCCAAATCAATGTAGATGACATTATCTTTGGATCTTTAAGAAATTATTTGTGTATTTATTTTTCTAAAATTAAGCGAAATGAATATGAAATGAGTTTAATCGGTGAACTAAAATTTTTTCTCAGATTTAAAATCTTTCAAAATAATGTTGGTATTATTTTAACTCAAAGTAAATGTAATAGATATATTCTAAAATGTTTTATATTGTATAGAACTAAAATTAATAACACTCCCATGTGTACAAATTGTATGCTAGATCTTGATGATGAGGAAAATATATTGATCAAACCACTTATAAAGGAATGATTGGAAGTATTCTCTACTTAACTGCTAGTCGACCTGACAATATGTTCAGTGTGTCCAAGTGTGCTCATTTTTAAGTAAATCCTATGGAATCTCATTTAAATGCTGTAAAGTGAATTTTTAAATACCTAAAGCATACACCCAATCTATGACTGTTTTATACTAGAGTACAATCATTTGAATTAGTTAGTTATTATGATGCTGACTTCGGTGGCTGTAAGATAGGTAGAAAAATAACCTATGAAACATTTCATTTTTTAGGAAAGTCACTAGTATGGTGGTGTAATAAGAAAAAAAATTCTGTTTTATTATCTACTGCATAAGCTGAATACATAACTACTATCAGTTGTTGTGTACAAATCTTGTAGATTAAACACACATTACTAGATTATGGATATTAATTCAGCCATGTACCAATACATTGTGACAATACAAGTGCTATTAAAATTTTGAAAAATCCTATTTCACATTCTAGGACAAAGCATATTGATATAATACATCTCTTTTTGATAGATCATTATCAAAAGTGTTATATCACTTTGGAATTCATTGGTACTTAGTATCATCTTGATGATATACTTAACAAACAATTAAATTTTGAAAGAATATTATACATCATACATGAATTAGGAATGATAAATATTAATTAATTGTCTTACTATTTTATATCTTACTATTTCATGTTTGATGTCTCACCATAAAGTTCATCTTTACTGTCTCACCGTAAAGCTCAGTCACTGTATCACTGTAATATTCATTCATTGTCTCACTATAAAGACCCGATATGGTCTCACCGTAATGATTCATTATTATTGTTATTTACGAATTAAAGACCATATCATGGTAATTATTCATTTAAATTTTTATTTTCCCGCGCTTTTACTGTTGTGACGTTTGGTATTCCTAAATGATAAAATAAAGGAAGTATCACTTGACCTTTACTCAATCTTTATTCTATTCACTAAATTTGTAACCCTTCTTAAACCCTTCAATACTTTTCTCTCTCGAACCATCGATGAATGCCCAGGATGAAACACCCTTCATCATCGACTCCTGAGAAACGTAGCTCAAAGAAGAAGAAACTCACACCTAAGCTAGCACCCAAAGGACCCATAAATCCAAATCTAGTGAATCAAGTTGTTGTACCTGAGAAAGATATTTTCCTCAAATATATTCTTTCGAGTAACTCTCTGACTTTGAATGTTTTGAAAGCGCAAGGCTGGTTAGAATGGTTTTAGAAGGAAGATAGTCCTATCTACCCTAATTTAGTGGCTCAAATTTTTCAGTATGTTGAGTTCTCTTTTAAATAAGGATGGTTATTCTGTAAGAATCTAGATAAATGGTCAGAAATGTTCATTCTCATTGTGGTTATGGGCTATAAGCCATAGGAAACCACATGACAGAATCTGTGAGGACTATCAGAGATGCCCTCCACCTTCTAGAAATTTTTTTTGAAGATTATTTGAAAAGCTTAACTGGAAATGGCACCAAGAAGAGAGCCATTACTGCTGAACTAGATGGAGGCTCAATAATTTTGTTTATGTTTATACAGAACCTTATTAGCCCAAAAAAGGTGATTTTGTTGTACTAAAATATCAGGATGTGATTCTGATTCATCTTATAAAAAATGGGCAAAAGATAAAACTTTTTCAGTATATCATACAATATATGTTTGAGCTAATCGAAACCACATCCAAGTCAAACTCCCTATTTTATTCTTGGCTTATCTCAGCAATTCTTCATGCCAAAGGTATGGTTGTACCTAATAAGGATGTTATGAAGGATTGTGAGTACTGCCTTTCAAAATTCATTATCCAAAGTATAAAAATAAATTGGAATCCATGGAAAAAGGCACGGGTGGAAGATAATGGAAGGATTTATGAAAAATTCAATCTAGTGGAACATCCCTCAAGACCAAAAGATATTTATGATCCTGGTTTTGAACCAGATGTGGTTGTTGAGTATTTTGAAGAAGAAAAAGATGAGGCTTATGTGCCTCCCAGGGATATTATTTCTAATAAAGAAGATAATACTCGTGTCCCTAACGTAGTAGTTGAAAAATAAGTCCCTGCTTCTAAAGATGTTGTTAATCTTGAAGATCAACCTGAGGTTGAAATAGAATCTGCTATAAAATAAACTGAAAAGAATGATATGGAGGAACCTATATAAGAAGAATTACCTGTGATGCAAGATGTTGAACTTAAAGAAATACCACTGGAGCAATCTATTCCTGAAGTCATTCCATCAGCTGAGGAATTGCTGAAGCTGGATTTTCAGCAGTCTAGACAGGAAATGGGAAAGGGACTAAGAGATGAGTTCATGGAAATGGATCAAGAACTTAAGCTTCTCAGTATGGAGAAGGATGGAACTGTTGAGGGGGATAAAACCCAAAATCTATAATCTTTTGAAGTACCAAACCCAATTGATTCAAGCCCTATAGACACTTAGCATAAGTTTCTTAGTTTATTTAATGTGGATGAATCTAAGAAAGTTTTAGAAAAATGGCTTGACCTCTCTACTATGTTCCGATGGAAATCTGTCTCTAATCTTGCCCCTAAAAAAGAACTTGAGCCCTTATCAGTCTCTATCTCTTAAAAATCACTTGAAAAACAATCCTTGGCGATTAAAGATGATTTGAAAGAATTTGGATCTACCCTTTTGTCTGGTGTTGAAAAACACCTTAATTCCCAACCTACTCTTGTAACACATCTAAGTGGGGAAGATGCCTCACAATTGTTGAAAAAGGTTATTTGGAAAATAGAACCAAAACTTATTCACAAGATTCAGGAAGTCAGAGTTGAATGTAGACTATTTAGTGATGAAGTGAAGACCCTAAGCGGTATGATTTAAGAAATGTAGAAAGAGATGCATTCGAGATCAGAGTTTTCTTCTCATCCTATGGAACCTGTTCTTCCTCAAACCCTACAGAATGTTGTCTCTCAGATTCAAACTCATTTAGCTTTCTTAGCTAAAAAGGTCGCTAAAAGAAACAAACTGATTTTAAAAGAAATGAGAGAGTTTATTGTTAATATTAACAAGCTCACTGATGAGTATACGAGGTTACTTCAAAAAGTTATAAACCAACTAATATCAGTTACTTTAGCTATAAATGATTTTAAGGAATCTAGACAATCATCTTAACCTTATATAGGCAGTGCCCCGCTGAAAACAGTGGTGAAAGAATAACTTCAGAATGTTCTTGATGGTTTCAATAAAGATTCTCTATATGAAGTTATCAAGAACAATGACATAGTTCTTGATCTCATCCAAATCCACTCAAAAATTGCAAATGATACTCAGAAAGAAATTTCCAAGAAAGTCCATTTACACTTCAACTGAATATTATCAAAGACTTACATTACAAATCACATTAAATATCTTGTAGAAAATATAAGGATTCCTCTGGTTAGTCAAGCTTTCAAGACTCAAGTCCAAAAGATCATAAAGTTTACTCGTCTTTTGGATAAGTTTATAGAAAACAAGGATGATTTTGAAAAAGCTATGCAATATGGTGGAGATATCATTGTGGATTTTATTAAGCTTCTGAGGCACTATGTTCATGTACAGAACACAACCATTGTTGCTCCTACATCTGCACCACCGATACCTAGTTTTACTACATTCACCTCTGCCCTAGCCTCCACTTCTATGTCTGTCAGTCAAGAACTAAGTCATATTAGGCATGTGATCCTTGATCAACAACTACCTCGGTATTCTACTGTACCTACTCTGGATCCCTATGTCTTGGAAGGTATTCTTTTACCTTTTATATCAACCATATCACTGCCTTCTTATACTTCAACTTCTGCTCCTATGGCTTCCTCTTCTGCTGCTGCTGCTAAAGGAAAAGAGAAGACCATCCAGTTAAGAAGGACAATGGTAACACTATTTTGATTGGAATATTGTTCAATTTGTTTTACTTTTTGTAATGCCACTCTTTATTTTCTCTAATACAATATGCACTTTGCCTGTCTATCTTGTCTATATTTTTCCTACTACTTTATGATAATCTCAAAACGGGGAGAAATATATGTGAAACAAATATGACAAATATATGGGAAACAAATATGGGGAAAATATATGTAAAATAAATGGGAGAAATATATGAGAAATATATGGAAAAAATATAGGAGAAAAGAACACTCACTCTCTATATGTTATATGCACATTCGAACTATGTTTTTAGAACAAATATGCACTCTAAATATACATGTTTTGTGATCATAAAAGAGGGATATTGTTGGAATCCTCATGTATTAATCATGTTTAAATGATCACAAATCCTATTTATTCTATAAACCATGATTACTCTACGTAATCTATCTCACATAAAATGTATAGTTGTTTAGTAAAAGCTATTCAAAGATCTTAAGTGTTATACACTTAGTTTGGTTACTACACACAATCTTTTGATTCAGTTTATAATGATTTCTCTTAAAAATGAAAATTTCTAGTTCATTCCATAAATATCACTTCTTAAGTTTGAATAAAAATATTTTCCTAAGTCTAAGACACTGTGACCATGAGACACCGTGAACAAGCAGACACTGTGACATCTAGACACCGTGACATCCATATACCGTGACATCTGGAGACCATGACATCCAGAAACTATGACTTCCAGACATCTTGACATCCAGACACTGTGACATCCAGACACCGTGACATCTAGACACCATGAACTAGACAATGTGAACAAGACACAGTGACATCAAGACACCGTGAACAAGACACCGTGAATAAGACACTCTGAACAAGTAGACTCTGTGACATCATGACATCATGGTCAATCCAGACACTCTTTGAAGAAGACATTGTTTCTATGACATACTGTGACACCATTTCTTAGTATGTTTTTTCATCTTTCAATATAATCTCTAATGATCATATTTGATGATTTTAATGCATTAACATAATTAATATTTCTATTGCACACAAGTACGAGGTACGAGGTGCATAATACATGAAACATGTCGAGTCAAACACATGCACTCCAAGATAAAAGAGTAATGTGGCCCAAGAAAATAATGAATTGTGTGGCACGATACTAAAAAGCAGAACAAGCTGGTGGCCATGATCATGACAACGAAGAATACACTTAGAGAATTATTTCATAAATAATTGCCTCCTACAACTCGACACTGCTGAAGAACACACGAAGCATACTGGAATCCTGAGAACATCTTTTCACTGTCAAACATCACGAAGAACAAAAGTCAAATCTATCTGACATGTGACACTCTATACTTTATATGAGGACTCGAGTTCTACATCTCAATCATCTCTAGAATTCCAGAGCTGCAAAGACAAACACTCAAGGCATTTCTAAACCATTTTCAATAATTCTTCTCTATTGTGTATCATTTTATTAACTTTCGAGCAAAGTGTGAATATATATAACAACACCATTTGTCTCCTGCATTAAATTGAAGGATACAAGATATACTTACTCAAACATATCTTTTACACTTTTTTATACCCACAAATATGTGTGAAAGAGGTCTCAGTGTGGCCTGGTTATTTTTACCCATGAAGAACTGTGGAAGAGGTCCTTGTGTTACTTGGACAGTCATGTGTACTGTTGTTAACCCCGATCTAGGGTGTGGATGAAGTTTATTTATATAAACTTCTTGGTGGAAGGTGATCCCCAAGTGGATCGGATTAGGTTTTGGATTGAGACTGAACCACTTGTTTCATATCTAATGTACTGCTTAATTTAGTCTTCTCTGTTTTATTGCATTACTGTATAATTCAGATATCACTAAATTCAGTTTGATAGTTACTCTTGAAAAGAAGTTATAATTGTCTTTTCTTAGTACAATAGCTTCAAAAGTAATATTACTAACCTACATTAAGATTTCTGAGAACTAATCAATCTTATAAGAAGTTATTTAAATTTTCAAACTCTTATAACAATATAACCTTGATTAACTGGAATGTTTTTAATATTTTGGGGAAACCTTTTAGAAATATTTTTTAACAAAAATAAATTATATATACTCAATTCAACCACCCTCATTCTTAATCTACTCCGACCAATAAAAACAATATCATCCCTCAATACCATTGATTAAACCATTCACAAACTTGTGCATGAATTCATTAATAAAGTGATACACACCATCCATGAACTCCTTGAATCAATTTTTGTACATTCTTTTCATAAGGGGAACTTTAGAATATTCCTTAGGATGATTAATACTATTCAATAAGATAATACATATGTCTAAATTATATATAATAATCAAGTTAATGACCAATTTTTAACCCATAATTTCACACATCATGGGGATTTAATCATCTTTCTTCCTTCATAGTCTCTAATATTAAGGGGTGAATTATAAATGGGCCTCTAATAAAGCGAAATACCTGGATAATAATCTAACTAATTTATTATGATAGAAAAAAGTGATACTCATTCATATATCTTTGACCAATAATTTTTAGGTACATTAAACTTATTTTTTCTCTAGAAATTATTTTAAGACTCTTATAAAGGAACTTTTAAAAAAAACTAAAACATACAGTTATAATGGCATTGTTGTATGAAATTAAAACTGATAAAATTGTTCATGGTTTCACAATTATAAAAGGAACCATATGAGTCCTTATCAATAAATACAAAATTTATAATGTGAAACATTCCATTGAACCAAAAAACAATGTTTAGTGATTAAATTCATGGTGATATATCAGATCCTGATGTCATGAGATTATTTAAATCATGATTGCATCTCTAAGCTCATATATTATCTTTATATCCACACATGAGACTATGAACCCCATCATAAACCTAATGTATTACTAGATGGTAACCCCCCCCCCAACATAAATTATAACACCTATATAGATATCTTAATCTCTAGTGTTACATTTAATCTTTTTTAATGTCATAAACCACTAGCATACCCCTACACCATCCCTAGAAATCACTACCCAAATGAAACCTTTAATTATATTAATCACTTATGTACTAAGATAAACATCATTAAAAAATTTAGTACTATATATAAAAATACTTTTGTAATGTTTATGTGAATCCATATTCCCCATGTACTATATGAATTAAATTGGATACAATGTCCTTAATGTTTTAAAAATCTTATTCAATACCTTTAATCATATGTGTTTCCACAACTAAAGAGGAAGAATATATAAATAATACCAATATTTTCATCAATATGGTATTAATGAACACACACACACACACACACACATATATATATATATCAATAATATATTTCTACAATAAAAAAAAATATCCTCAATTTGAATAGTTGATGTCACATACTCTATATTTCAATGTGTAATACAAAAAGTGGTGTTAATTATTATTAATAGATTACCACTATTTCAAATGGTTAAAATTTTATTATTAATTATATAATTCTTGAAATAATATTATGAGCAATTATGATTAATTAAACCATCTAATATGTCTAAAATACTATTAGAAAAAAAGCACTCTAATAACATTTTATAATGACTTAGTTTGGGTCTAATGGAAGAAATTACAAGATATGGTGGCTATGTGACCTTAATAAAACCTCCCTATATGCCAATGGAATCCAATTACCAAAAATTTCCTAATAAAAATTTATGGGAGTCTATATGTTTATTATCAAAAAAGATAACATATATAAATAGTAAAAATACATTTAATATCCATGTATGTTCTAATAATTTGTATCTAAGATATAATTAGAAATGATATATAAATTTCAATATATTGTATCTAAATAGAAAATTTTCAAGATGTATACATATATTATGAGGGCCTCTAAATATATAAATCAAATAAAAATTAAACCAAATACCAAATTATTATTGGATACATAACCATAATCACCATAGTCTATCATTAGTGGTATATTTCATCCACTCTATCCAGAGCCCCTATAAAAAATTCTGCTTAAAATTCAGATATAAGGTTCTTCAAAAACTCCAAGGTGACTATTCCTTCCTAGGGAAGAAAATTGTAGTGAAAAAAAGTTACTTATATATGTACCAATATACAGTGTATATCATTATATGAAATAAATAATTCAACAACACCCATAATGTATGAAATCTGGTCACATAATCAGGTCAAAAAAGGCCACAAGTCACTGGCCCTTCAATCGTTGAATAGTATAGATAATCACATATAACAAAGTCACATAAAATAGTAAAAACGTAATTTAAAAGTGGGAATAAATATAATACTTTATTATAAATCCATTATGTGTAACGTAGAATGTAGCCTATTCCAAGGATAGAGAGTAATTGGAGAACCTCTCGCTCAACAGTGATCTACCTATCTCTCTTGAAAAATAAAAACATGAGAAATATAACTCCAAAAAACTATTTTATAGTGCATTTCCATCTCATACTCATCAATAAAGGAACATATAGAAAATTTAATTTAGTATGGTGAGATACTTCACCAAACATGTATAACATAGAAACTAGATACCATTACTCTTCTTAGCGATTTTCCAAGATTATAATTGGAATGTGAACATAATCAGTGTAACTCCACACAAAAATTCCATGGTACCTATGAGAAAATATCATCCATATTATTTACAAAATGTGATTATTATATTTAAAAAAGAAATATATTGAAACATATCTTATAACATTTCTCTAAAGCAGCCAAAAATTTTATACCTAGAATCCACTATATGATAACATATAATAACAATATCAAAACATATAATAACACTATCAAAAAATACCCATGATGATTGAAAATCCCTTAGGATTTAAAAAGATTACAATCTTAACTCACTAAACATTCTTTCATATAACAATTCACTATACCCCTTTGATTCATCAGACATTACATTATAGCCCCATGTAAAGACACATCTTCCAACAAAAACAATATTTATATATCATTAGTAGCAATAAAAACACCTTGGTGCCTCATAAATTGTATTATTCCCCTTAAAATATTTCACATAGAATATTCATCAAAATGAAATAACAGAAATTCAAAATTTATGATACCAATGGATTTCAAACTCTATAGACCAACCATTCCAAAAAACTGTCACCATTCCCTTAGAATATGAGAAAAAACATAACATAACACATATATAAAAATTACCAAAAGCATACTAATCCAAATGTAAAAATCAATATATACCTGTAAATGACACACTGGATAATGTTGACAATTAAAATCATGACTAAAAACGTAAACTAGTTACTCATAGTGAATAAATAAATTTACAAAAAAACATAATAATTAATTTCACCATGAAACCTAAACTATAATAAGAATTACACTCCATGAAGTATGTTTACAACCCAAATAAATCATATCAATTACAACCCAGGCTTACAAAACCCATAGATGATATACATATTACATTATTTGAATAGAATACAAGAGTTCCTAATGAATAAAACACATTTGTTTACTTAGAAGACATAAAATATACATATTTATCACATGAAAGTGGAGAATATATATTAAAATAGAGAAATGTAATGAGAAAATTTTCAACCTTTCTAAAAGATCCTTGAAATTTTCCCAAAGCTCAATTTTTTGATTCTAGGGAATTAGGAATAAAAAGTAAGAGAAATATTAGATGCTTAGTAAGGTGTAAGGTACAATGGAAGCTATCATATCATTATCATGAAATAAATAGTTTGGTAAAAATTATATTAATAGAATAATTCCATAATAAAATCATTCTTGGGGACTCTCATACCTATAACAAAAATTAAAACATGGACAATAATTAAAAATATTATACTCATGGAATCAAGGATTTTGGAAATCTTAAACAAACTATGAAGGACTTATGATAAAAAATCATACTTAAATAGGTAATACTTATTCCAATACCCTAGGTATTTTTTCTCATGGGACCTATTGATTAATCAAGGGCTTATTTATACTAAGACCCACCCATAGATAATTATGTTCAATGAATTTATTATATGGGTTTTCCAAGAATTCATTACATTCACTATGTGTCTTGTTAGATAATCATGGATAATTAAAACAATGTCTCTATATATGGTTAAAATATGTATAAAAATTTTACCTATTTAATGGAATAATGTTTCCACCTAAGATAATATTCCAAAAATAAATATTGAAACTATGTGGGGTTTTCAATGTAATTAGAAGTAAATTTTTCTTTGAAATACCAATAAGGTGCTGTATCAGATACTCTAAATGTTTTGTTTATCATCATAAGATATAAATTATGTCTATTAGATTGAAATAGAAAGAGACCAAACTGGTGTTATCAAAATCCCTCATTTTGTTTCATAATGATAATATGAATTGTCTAAATCATAGTTCATAAGAGTGTCTCTGTGAGTGTGTTGTATTAGACCCAATAATCAGGCATTGAGTGAATGTTGAGGTAACACTCATACATCTGGTTTTGGGTGATTACCACTAGTTTACATTTTTTATCAACACATCTACATTACAATATTTATATAGGTATGTAATTTCTAAGAAAACCACACATACTTTACTTTAAAACTTTTATGTTTTTTGTAATTCCACATTATTTTTGAAAGCCATTGAGGGATATAATTTAAAATATTAAATTAAATAATATAAAGAGTTACACAATATTTTCATAAAATAAAATATATTTATTAATTACTCTATATAATAGAAAAAATACTGTATAACATAATCATGTGTTAATTAATTAAAATTTGGTTCAAAGAATCCTTAATTTTATTCCCACACACTTGAAAGTTATATAACATCTAATATAAAAAATACTATTCTTAATCTCTTATTTTATAACCTTATACATAATTATAAAAAATTATCGACTTCATTTATATTTCTTATATATATATGTATTAGTTAGTTTTTATCTATTTACAATGTTGATTATGAGTAATCTTAATTACTTTACCTAGTTTTATAAGAGCATTGTTGTAATTCTTATTCAACCAGAGTTAATTATTAATAGATAGAAAATTTACTATAATTGATTCATTATAATTATCTATACTATTATAATTTTATTCTATGGTATTTTTGGTTATGATCCTTAAAGATGAAACCAATGATGATCATGTTTCAATGATTTTTAACAAAAATTCCTTTATATATTAAATATCGAGTTTAATATTAATGTTATTATTACAAAATAATAATAATAATATTTTTTTAATATCATATATTACTGTATATTAAATTCCAGTAGTAACCTATGATATTAATTTGTAGCATTATTTTAGATAGTGGTTAAACATACCCAAACTAGAACATACAATAAGTAATGAACGATTATGAAGTAATTTACATATTATATAATTATAAAAAAAGATTAATAAAAATATATTATGTTATCCAGTGTGTTTTATCATAATTTTAAATATATAGAATAATTATATTACCTATAAAATGTTACTACACATTTCAAAGAATTAAATTTTTATTATTAGAATGCTCTTTTGGATAATTGAATTTACCATGTTTGTTTATTAATTATATCACTACAATGTTAAATAATTATCCCTTTCAGAAACATATTAATATCTTAAAATTCATATGTATCCATAAAAAACATTCTCATGGTGATCCATGTAAGGGAGTGATGAAAAATAAAGAAATAAATCCTTCAATTGAAGCGGAAATACACACATATAGATGGTTGATGATTCCATCATCAGTAGAATGGTATAAATATATAATAAGTTTTATCATTAAGTATTTAAAATATGTTTTAAATAATAATCATATTTTTTAAATATATAATTTGGACACTCCATGTATGGTGGGTAAGGAATATGAAACATGATTCTTTGTTGGGGTGGTGGTTCTCACACACACACATATACCATTTTTATTTTCCTTAAGAAGAAAAGTGAAATTTGGTAAATAATTATTCCCATAGCATAATAACATTAAATATAAAAAAGAAATAATTTAATTATATATTTTTGAGAAAAATATATGTGTAAAATAATTATATAAAAGAAAATAAATTCGTAATATTATTACACATGTTGATGACTTGGGATTTTTTATGCATTACTCAATGGAATGGGAGGGAACATTCTATTCTCATGCAACCAAAATATTAATAGGTTGAAAGGGGAATATATTAGAAGGAATAATGGTTTATTTTATATAATAACATTAATTGTTTTTGATGAATTTAATGGGTTATGGGTGGGACATTTTATAAATGGTGAGAACGAAATTATTTAAATATTTTAACTTAATATAAATATGTCACATGTTTCACATTTAAATTGACTCAAAAAAATGTCCAATGATTGATTTTAAGGGGGAATAAAATATATAATATATAATAAACACAATAAGTATCATTTTTATAAAATGATTTAATATCTTTACACCTAGATCTATTAATTTTACTATATTCAGTTTTACCATTGTAACAATTATTTACCTAAGAAAATCATTTTTATAACTAAAAATCATACCTTTTTAAATACTTCAGACCTAGTAATTAACAATATTAAATCAATTTTATAAGATTAAATTAATATATTTAATAGAAATAAATTTTAACATTAAATCATATGAAGTGTAAAAACATGTTTTTTAAAAAATTATATTTTTAAGCATTAAATTTATTTTTACGGTAAAAATATTAGTTTATATTTTATTCATGATATGAATTGGTTTATTTTAAATTTAATATGAATTAAAAAATACCATATTTTAACAAGATAATATTTAATATAAATAAAACAAAAAAATTATTTTTTATGATAAAGTATTAATAACCCCTTAATATATTAATCATATATTTTATAAATTAAACATATTTGTTTTAAAATACATATTATTACATATTTAATACAATCTTGGAAAATAGAAAATCATTATACACTTTTATTCATTTTTTAAAATGTCACCAAATTAAAATTTTTGGAAGAAACTATATTTTTAACTATTTAAATAAAAATCAATTATTTTTTAAAAAAAAGGAAAATCTATATTAATTTAAAATTGACATTCCAAATCAAAAAATTATGTTAATTTGGTCAAAAAATTAAAAAAATACATTTAAATGAATTCATTAATAATAACTATTTAAGATGATAATTATCTAATAATATTTAGATGTAGTATATACATTATAGAGTAGGCTCTCAAGTATTAAATTCTCCCCCCATATCTAATTTCATAAATCAAATTGGTTACATGTATCCTAGAAAAAACCTTGATTATACCTTTCACATAGAATATTTAAGATAAATGTTTCCTAGTATGTTTTCTTATTTCTACGAATGACTTTCACAAGTATATTTTTATGATTCTGAAACAGTTTCTATCTAGTGTCAATATTAAAGAAATGACCTTAATTTTAATTAAAATATGGTTAGTCATGATTCCCTTATATGTGACAATATGCATGGGATCTATCATGTATTTCCCTAATAATAAATCATGGAAGATTTCATGTTGATTATAAAGGTTGGGAGTCATAGAAAATCACTATTCTACAAGTCCAATTCTCTCTAGAAAATTAAAAAACAAAATATACATTGGTCTTAACATTCCCTTTTTATTAAATATTATAACTTGATTCTACTGTATAACTTTTAATAATAGGTAATTTAAAAACTGAAATTCCTTGTCTTTCCTTTAATTATTATCATATCTCTTTTTATTATTTGAGATTAATTTATAGGATCCATGATAGTCTAAATGTTAATAGTTTTTTGTTCGACATGATGTGGGCCTACAAAAACTTTCTCTCCAACTTCTACTAAAAAAGCTGGATTATGAAATCTCTTCCCATATAATTACTTATACATCACCATCTAGATGTATGTATAGAATCTATTATTGTATAGAAACTCCACCAAAGGTAGATACTAATCCCATTCTCCATGGAAGTCAATATAACATGATATCATAATGTATTCTAGTGTTTGGATAGTTCTTTTAGACTACTAATTTTTTTAGGATTATAAATTATGATCAAATTTTACTCAATGTTATGATCCTATTATATACTCTTCTTGAATTGTGATGTGAATCGAGGATCATGATCATATTACATAGATAATGGTACCCTATCAAGTCTCAAAATTTCATTTATATATATCCAAGAAAGGAAATCTATGGGTAAGCCCTCCCTTACTCGTATGAAATGTGCAGACTCGATATGCTGGTTAATGATTATCCCATAGTTCTTCCCTAGTATTTTCCAAATCCCATATAAAATTACTATTATATTATTTTAGAAATCTTATATATGTATAAAAGGAGATTCCATGAATACCTTATGATGTTGTGTTTAATCCATTACCTACTATCACATTAAAAATCTAGATACATATTGTAACACCCGAGACATTTATGTTATATAAATCATCAAAGGAATATTTTTCTACACAACACTTGCTTGGCTTGCTTTACACAAAATCGTGACCTTCCTAGATAGCTTGCGTCGTACGCAATACCGAGTTTCACTAAACAACGATATGCTATTAAAATAAAACTAGCCGTTATGAATAGTAATAAACACTTTTTGAAATTTTATAAATTTTATTTTTCAAAATGGAATTCATTTTTGGATTCGGAATACCGAAATTAGCCTAGGGTCAAATTTTGGTATTTTTCTGAAAACTTTCAATTTTTGATGAATAGTGAAACCACTAAGTAGTAGGTTAAAAACTGAATTTTGCATAAAACTTAATTTTACCTCTTCTGTGAATGGAATTTCGAAAATCCGAGAGACACAGTTAATATCAAGGACTAAAATGTGGTTCAATGAGATGAAAATAATTTTTTGGTGAATAGTAACTTTTTACTTTTTTTACCACGGTTAAAAGTAAATAGGGTAATTAAGGGTAAAAATGATATTATTATTACCCTAACACATGTCCTAATTCTATTGGACAAGTGTAATTCGACCAAAAACAAACTTAGGAATAAAATATGACCATTTAGGTCCACTTGGATTAGATTAGGACATTTATTATTAATTTATTTAAAGAAGGGTTAAAATAGTTAAAATCAAAGTTTAATAACTAAATAATTTTTAATATAGGGTTATAAATAAGATAAATTCGACTATAAATATTCATTAGAAAGATAAAAAGATTTCCTACATAATGGTATTTTATTTATAATTTTTAGACTAAATATAAATTAATTTATTTATGACACAACGATGATGCAGTAATTACCCTTTTAAGGAAATGTTAACATAATTGATGTTATAAATGCCCAAATAAATGTAATTTGAGAATTTTTATAAATTACACCAATTTTATAGGTTAAGATGATATATTAGTGTTGATTTAATCAACTTGGTTCGAACATATAATTCTGTTATGACTTTCACAAAAATCATATATCAAATAGTGTCAAAATTGACACAAAATAGTTTTTAAATCAAATATTATATTATTAATTGTTATTTTATTCCAAAAAATCTAAGGTTCGGCAAAATGACTTAGATAAGGATATATATATTAATAATAAACAACTTTTGGTTCTTTTGGCATGTTATAGTAAGTGTATTAACCATATAGTGTAAGAAAACAAAAATTCACAGTAAAAGTTAAATTATTTGACTTAGAGTTAAATCTAATTTATAAGGTTAAAATAATAACCTAAACTTGTCTAAATCCTATTGGTTGATAGGATTTCGACCCATCCCCACTTTACCTTTGAAATAAGGCCCTTTGGAACCATTATAAACCTATTTTGACTTTAATATAAAATAATATTTTGAGATATTCCTAAGGTGCCCCTCTCCTCCCTTATAAAAGGGCACCTCCTCCCCCTCCTCCTCACACCAATTTGAGCACTCAAGCTTGGCCAAACCCTGCCAAAATCCTTTCTCCACTTCCCTAGAATAATCCTAGAGGTCCTGGTCTTCTTCAAAGACCAATATTAGTTCCCTAAGTGGAGTATTAAAAGAGGCGTTTCAAAGAAGAGGAGCTTCAGACACGTACAAAGCAAATCAGACCTAAGGTAAGGGAAAATATCACAATCTCATTTTTATCCGAGATTGTATTTACTTTGGCATTTACTGGGGTGTATTTTATCATCCACATACATGTTCCCTCAATATGTAATATTGTTTCCATCCACTTACAATAGTTTAAATCCAATTTTACCCTTCGTTGAGTTTTTAGTAAAGAATATGAAAGGAATCTTTTGTCATTTTTTTCGTACGAGGTACTTTTTGACTTTTCCGACAAAAGTACAAAGAATGTTTTTTTTAACTTATACGGCATGAATGGATTTTTAAAACATTATTTCCAAGAATCTTCCTTTACAAGTTTTCAAGTTTATTTTTAATCAACTTCTTTTAGTTTATAATTGTATGACATGTTAAGAAAAGAAAAGTGTTTTTGAAGAAGAAAGGATATTTTCCTCAAGAATGGAGTTCAAGTGTTTTATCAAAATTATTTTCCATCTAAGATAATAAAGGGTTCTGTTTTTATCCCTATTATTACATTGATTTGATTATGTTGTGAGGGAATTATTTTTATGAAGTCATTTACCTTATATGATTTGTTTTATGATGTCATGATGTTTCAAGAATCTCATTTTTGTTACATGTGTTATGTGATGATGTATGATTTATGATTTATGTGGCACACATAAGAAAGGATTCATTATAAGATGGGTGGGACCTATATCTCCCTCCAATGCATTGGGTAAAGATTTATATCTCATGAGATAGACATGGCTGGAACGGAAGGTTATTTCGGTTCAGTGATACATGACTGAAACGAGGAGTGAAATCGGTTCAGAAATGGACTTTGTCCGCTAAGATAGTCTTGGAAATGAGTCATGACTAACAATAAATGATTTTCCATGATTATGTGTGCATGCCACAAAGTTTCAAGTTTTATGTTATGATTATGGGGATCTCATTTTTACTTCTATGATTTATTCCATGTTAAGATATTATGATCTCTTTTGAAGGTTATGATTTTCAAAAAGATATGATCTGATTTTTATTTCCTTTATTTGCCCTTGCTGAGCATTTGAGCTCACCCTTTTTGTATGTTTTCTTTTCCCCAGGTCAGGAAGATGGATATTAAGTAGAATATGCTAAAAGGGACCCTAGATATGATGAAATAAATGGGAGACACTGTAGAAGATTTATGAACCAGTTGTTTATGTTTCCCAATTTCTAAATACACTATACCTATACGGTCCTTTGTGGTTTTGTCATATGTTGTAATAAGTGTGCTTCAATTTTGAAGTATTAACAATGTATGTAAAGTATGGGTCGTTATAGTTGGTATCAGAGGAAAGGTATAGTCAACCTTTGGAAACTAGGATGTGAAAGCCTTAGTAAGAACCCTAAGGATAAGTCTAAGCATAGAACACAATCTCAGTGTTTTAGAAATGGCCATGAATAACCTAAGATAAGACCTTAAGCGTGAAAACTTTATTCTGGAATTATGCGGTTTTCCTATTATAATTAGTGTTGCTCACACTATTCTTCTTGGTTTTAGTCAATGGCTGGAACCCGAAGGAACCGTGTTAATGCGGAATGCGATGGGCAATGCAATGATTGTCCCCCTGAGCATCCAAACGATATGGGAGCTAGAATGAAAAATCTTGTAGCCATTCTCACACAACATTCTCAAGCTATGAATCATGCAAGACTTCCAAACGAGCAAAGGAAGGAGCAAAATTCTGTTGAATCCTTCATGAGGCAGTGTCCACCTTCTTTCAGCGGGTCTACTGATCCATTAGTTGCTGAACAATGGATTAGTACTACTCAAAAGATATTTTCAGTTCTTCAATGTTCTGAACATGATAAATGCATCCTAGCAGTGTATCGTTTTGGAAGGAGATACTGATCAATGGTGGAATCTTATTAAGAATACGAGGCAAAGGGATGAAATTGAGTCCATGGAATGGGACGAGTTCAAGAACTTATTTTTCAATAAGTACTTCCCTCGTATTCTCCGAACAAAGATGGAGAAAGAGTTTCTTGAACTGAAGCAAAGGGATGATGAATCTGTTGGTACCTATGAAGCAAATTTTACAAGACTTGCAAGGTACGCTTCAGGTATTATTATCCAACCTGAGAGTAAGATCGATCGATTCTTTAGTGGCTTAAAACCAAGTATTCGAAGGGCATTAGCCATAAGGGACTTTAATAGCTACGAGGAAATCTTTTGATGTGCTCTCAAAGTCGAGATGGAGATTGGAGTAACCCATCAGTCATATGGGTTTGATAAGAAGAGGAAAATGGAATTCAAAGGAAAATCTAAAGAGCACACTGAAAAGAAGATGAGATTTCCCTTATCCTCAAAGTGTGGAAAGAAACATGGAGGGAGTTGTCTTAAAAGGACAAGTAAATGTTTCAAATGTGGAAAGGAAGGTCATCGGGCATTTGAATGCCAAGATAATGGGAAGAAGATGTCTAATGATGCAAACAAAGGAAGGGATACACAGAATGAACCTACTACACTTCAATGTTTCAAGTGCAAGGAGATGGGGCATTATTCCAATCAATTCCCAAATCCAAGGGTTGATGATGATGGTCGACGTCAACAAACTCTTAAGGCTAAAGACAAATGAAAGTCACATGCAATTTCTATCAGCGATGTGGAGAACGATAACGATGTGGTGAAAGGTACACTTACCATCCACTCTAAAGTAGCAAATGTTTTATTTGATTCTGGATCCACCCACTCTTTTATTTCTGAAGAATTTTCTAAGGGTATCACGGTATTACCTCAACAATTAGATGTTGAGTTAGCTGTGACAACACCTAATGGCACATCAATCGCATCAAAAGTTTATAATTCTTCTCTGATCAAAGTTTGTGGGAAAGTGCTTCCTGCAAATCTTGTGATCCTTCCTATAGTGGAATTTGATGTGATTCTGGGCATGGATTGGATTTCTTTATACGGAGCTCATATCAATTGCCAAAGAAGGGAATTCACATTTCATATTCCATATCAATCTATGATCGTCTATCAATGCAAGGATGAACATAACCTTCTAGTGGAAATTTCTTCCATTTTATGGGTATTGATTCCACTAAATGAAGGTTATTTATCTCAAATGGTTGTTGAGAAACTCGTGATTAAGAATATGCCCATCGTACGGGAGTTTGATGATGTATTTCTGGAGGAATTACCGGGTCTTACACCAAATCGTGAAGTTGAGTTTTCAATAGAACTCGTACCAGGTGCTTTTCCTATTTCAAAGACACCTTATAGAATGTCCCCAATTGAGTTACAGGAATTGAAGAAGCAACTCCAAGAGAATCTTGATAAGGGATTCATACGCCCTAGTGCGTCACCTTGGGGAGCACCTATTCTATTTTTTAAGAAGAAAGATGGATCAATGAGACTCTGCATTGATTATCAAGAACTTAACAAGATCACTATAAAGAACAAATATCCTCTCCCGCGCATTGATGACTTATTTGACCAACTACGCGGAGCTCAATAGTTTTCCAAGATTGATCTTCGTTCAAGGTATCATCAATTAAGGGTCAAAAGGGAGGATATACCAAAGATGGCTTTCTGTACAAGGTATGGACACTATGAATTTATAGTGATGCCATTTGGTTTTACTAATGCCCCTGCTATCTTCATGGATCTAATGAATAGAGTCTTTAAGGAATATCTTGATCAATTTGTGGTAGTCTTTATAGATGATATTCTTGTATATTCAAAGAGCAAGGAAGAGCATGAAGATCACTTGAGAATTATATTGAAGACCCTGAGAAAGGAGAAGCTTTATGCCAAATTTACCAAGTGTGAATTTTGGCTTCAAAAAGTTGCATTTTTGGGTCACATAATCTCAAAAGAGGGGATATCTGTGGATCCAGCAAAAACAGAGGTTATCGAAAGATGGTCGAGACCAACAACAGTAACTGAGATCCGATGTTTTCTTGGTTTGGCTGGATATTATCGACGTTTTGTAAAAGATTTTTCACGATTATCTAATCCACTCACCAAGTTGACTCGGAAAGGAGTTAAGTTCGTTTGGACAGAGGAATGTGAAGAGAATTTCAAGGAGTTGAAAAGAAGGTTATCCAGTGCACCTGTGCTCACACTGCCTTGTAGTGGAGAAAGGTTTGTGATCTACAGTGATGCATCCAAGAAGGGATTGGGGTGTGTTCTTATGCAAAATTATATGGTGATAGCTTATGCCTCACAACAGTTGAAAATCCATGAGCAAAATTACCCAACACATGATTTGGAGTTAGCTGCGGTAATCTTTGCATTAAAGATTTGGAGGCATTACCTTTATGGTGAAAGGTGTGATATTTATACTGATCATAAAAGTTTAAAGTATATTTTCACACAAAAGGAGCTGAATATGCATCAAAGAAGATGGTTGGAGCTGATTAAGGATTATGACTGCTCAATCCATTACCACCCTGGGAAAGCAAACAAGGTGGCAGATGCATTAAGTTGACAAGACCATGCTAGTTTATCCATGATGAGGATCACAAAAGATCCAATATTTATGGATTTACAAAGGATGGATCTTGGAATTATAATGGAAAGGGAAAAATATTATATTTCTCAAATGAATGTTCAACCATCTATACATGTGAATATTAAAGAGGCACAGAAATAAGATGTCGAGTTACAAAAGAAGGTGAGAAATGTTCCTGAATTCAACCTTGATTGTGATGGGATAATAAAGTTCAGGAATCAGGTTTGTGTTCCTACTATCCCCGAATTAAAGAAGGAGCTGCTGGATGAGGCTCATAGTTCTTCATTCTCTATTCATCCTGGAAGCACAAAGATGTATAGGGACCTGAAAGAGTACTTCTGGTGGGATGGCATGAAAAGAGATGTTGCTGAATATGTCTCTCGATGCTTGGTTTGTCAACAAGTTAAACCTGAGAGACAGAAGTCTAAGGGGATTTTACAACCATTACCCATACCCGAATGGAAATGGGAAAACATCACTATGGACATTGTCACAGGACTTCCTAAAACATCCAAAGGCAATAATGCTATCTGGATCATAGTTGATCGTCTTACAAAGTCTGCACACTTCATTGCTATTAGATAGGATTTGTCTCTAGATCAGCTTCCCAGGATATATGTAAAGGAAGTGGTAAGATTGCATGGAGTACCACTTTCTATTATATCTGATCGGGATCTGAGATTTACCTCAAAGTTCTGGTGAAGTCTTCAGCATACTTTGGATATAGAGTTGAGTTTCAGCACTGCTTATCATCCTCAGACAGACGGCCAGTCTGAGAGAACAATTCAAACCCTAGAAGATATGTTGAGAGCTTTCTCCATGGATTTCAATGTAGGTTGGGATTAACACCTACCTTTGGTGGAATTTTCTTATAATAATAGCTTTCACTCCAGTATTCAGATGGATTCTTATGAAGCTCTCTATGGAAAGAAATGAAGGACTCCAACTTACAGGGATGAAGTTGGGGAAAGAATGCTATTAGGACCTGATCTCGTTGATGAAATGGCAGAAAAGGTCAGATCTATTCAACAACACATAAGAGCAGCTCAGAGTCGACAGAAAATTTATGCCGACAACTGAAGAAAAGACCTAGAGTTTGAAGTGGGTGATAATGTGTTCTTACGAATATCTCCCTGGAAGAGGGTTATGAGATTTGGAAAGAAGGGGAAATTGAGCCCTAGATATATCGGTCCTTTCGAAATACTGGATCGTGTTGGAAAGGTAGCTTACCGATTGGCACTTCCACCGAATCTCTCCCAAGTTCACGATGTGTTCCATGTATCTCTCCTGAGAAAGTACATACCTGATCTTTCACATGTACTTAGCTCCGAAGTTGTACCGCTGGAGCAAGATCTTTCTTATGAAGAACAACCGATAGAGATTCTGGATCGTAGCGAAAAAGTCCTACGAAACAAGACCACTCGATTGGTGAAAGTTTTATGGAGGAACCACCAACTTGAAGAAGCTACATTGGAGCTTGAGGATATGATGTGGGAGAAGTATCCTCATCTGTTTGTTACAAAGTGATGAATTTCGAGGGCGAAATTCATTTTAAGGGGGGTAGAATGTAACACCTGAGACTTTTATGTTATATAAATCATCAAAGGAATCTTTTTCTACACAACACTTGCTTGGCTTGCTTTACACGAAATCGTGACCTTCCTCGATAGCTTGCGTCGTACGCAATACCGAGTTTCACAAAACAACGATATGCTATTAAAATAAAACTAGCCGTTATGAATAGTAATAACCACTTTTTGAAATTTTATAAATTTTATTTTTCAAAATGGACTTCATTTTCAGATTCGGAATACCGAAATTAGCCTAGGGTGAAATTTTGGTATTTTTCTGAAATCTTTCAATTTTTGATGAATAGTGAAACCACTAAGTGGTAGGTTAAAAACTGAATTTTGCATAAAACTTAATTTTACCGCTTCTGTGAATGGAATTTCGAAAATCCAAGAGACACGGTTAATATCAAGGACTCAAATGTGGTTCAATGAGATGAAAATAATTTTTTGGTGAATAGTAACTTTTTACTTTTTTTACCACGGTTAAAAGTAAATAGGGTAATTAAGTGTAAAAATGATATTATTATTACCCTAACACATGTCCTAATTCTATTGGACAAGTGTAATTCGACCAAAAAAAACTTAGGAATAAAATATGACCATTTAGGTCCACTTGGATTAGATTAGGACATTTATTATTAATTTAATTAAAGAAGGGTTAAAATAGTTAAAATCAAAGTTTAATAACTAAATAATTTTTAATATAGGGTTATACATAAGATAAATTCGACTATAAATATTCATTAGAAAGATAAAAATATTTCCTACATAATGGTATTTTATTTATAATTTTTAGACTTTATATAAATTAATTTATTTATGACACAACGATGATGAAGTAATTACCCTTTTAAGGAAATGTTAACATAATTGATGTTATAAATGCCCAAATAAATGTAATTTGAGACTTTTTATGAATTACACTAATTTTATAGGTTAATATGATATATTAGTGTTGATTTAATCAACTTTGTTTGAACATATAATTCTGTTATGACTTTCACAAAAATCATATATCAAATAGTGTCAAAATTGACACAAAATAGTTTTTAAATAAAATAAAATATTATTAATTGTTATTTTATTCCTAAAAATCTAAGGTTCGGCCAAATGACTTAGATAAGGATATATATATTAATAATAAACAACTTGGGGTTCTTTTGGTATGTTATAGTAAGTGTATTAACCATATAGTGTAAGAAAACAAAAAGTCACGGTAAAAGTTAAATTATTTGACTTAGAGTTAAATCTAATTGATAAGGTTAAAATAATAACCTAAACTTGTCTAAATCCTATTGGTTGATAGGATTTCGACCCATCCCCACTTTACCTTCGAAATAAGACCATTTTTAACCATTATAAACCGATTTTGACTTTAATATAAAATAATATTTTGAGATATTCTTAAGGTGCCCCTCTCCTCCCATATAAAAGGGCACCTCCTCCCCCTCCTCCTCACACCAATTTGAGAACTCAAGCTCGGCCAACCCCTGCCAAAATCCCTTCTCCACTTCCATAGAATAATCCTAGAGGTCCTGGTTATCTTCAAAGACCAATCTTAGTTCCCTAAGTGGAGGATTCAAAGAGGTATTTCAAAGAAGAGGAGCTTTGGACACGTACAAAGCAAATCAGACCTAAGGTAAGGGAAAATATCACAATCTCATTTTATCCGAGATTGTTTTTACTTTGGCATTTACTGGGGTGTATTTTATCATCCACATCCATGTTCCCTCAATATGTAATATTGTTTCCATCCACTTACAATAGTTTAAATCCAATTTTACCCTTCAGTGAGTTTTTAGTAAAGAATATGAAAGGAATATTTTGTCGTTTTTTTCGTACGAGGTACTTTTTGACTTTTCCGACAAAAGTACGAAGAATGTTTTTTTAACTTATACGGCATCAATAGATTTTTAAAACATTATTTCCAAGAAGCTTACTTTACAAGTTTTCAAGTTTATTTTTAATCAACTTCTTTTAGTTTATAATTTTATGACATGTTAAGAAAAGAAAAGTGTTTTTGAAGAAGAAAGGATATTTTCCTCAAGAATGGAGTTCAAGTGTTTTATCAAAATTATTTTCCATATAAGATAATAAAGGGTTCTGTTTTTATCCCTATTATTACATTGATTTGATTATGTTGTGAGGGAATTATTTTTATGAAGTCATTTACCTTATATGATTTGTTTTGTGATGTCATGATGTTTCAAGAATCCCATTTTTGTTACATGTGTTATGCGATGATGTATGATTTATGATTTATGTGGCACACATAAGAAAGGATTCACTATAAGATGGGTGGGACCTATATCTCCCTCCAATGCATTGGGTAAAGATTTATATCTCATGAGATAGACATGGCTGGAACGGAAGGTTATTTCGGTTCAGTGATACAGGACTGAAATGAGGAGTGAACTCGGTTCAGAAATGGACTTTCTCTGCTAAGATAGTATTGGCAATGAGTCATGACTAACAAGAAATGATTTTCCATGATTATGTGTGCATGCCACAAAGTTTCAAGTTTTATTTTATGATTATGGGGATCTCTTTTTTACTTCTATGTTTTATTCCATGTTATGATATTATGATCTCTTTTGCAGGTTATGATTTTCAAAAAGATATGATATGATTTTTATTTCCTTTATTTGCCCTTGCTGAGCATTTGAGCTCACCCTTTTTGTATGTTTTATTTTACCCAGGTCAGGAAGATGGATATTAAGTAGAATATGCTAAAAGGGAACCTAGATATGATGAAATAAATGGGAGACTGTTTCGGTGCGGATGTGCGTCGGGTTACGTTGTTCCGCCAGGACGCGTTCGCGCGTGCACCCGTCAACCCGAGGGGATGGGCGCGCGGCTTGTGGTCCCGCAGTCCCTCTTTCCAAAGGCGGGCGGCATCCATCCCTTATTCAGGGGCGTCTGCTCCTTGATCGAAACCGGGATGATGGGATGTCGGCTCCTCCTTCCTTGGACGTCTCCTCGGAACTCGTCGCCTAATCCGGGTCTCCCTCATAGATTTAAGACATGCTCGTGAATCTCGTTCCCGGCGCCATATCTTCATGGACACCGGTTAATTACGCTGCTTCCGCCCGGACGCTCCAAGGAGTCCGGTCGGGGCAGCAACCTGCGGTGAGAAGGCCGGGTGGCTCTGGGTGCTGGGGGCGTGTCGTAACACTGCGGCTCTGCATGTTTGTCTTCCGTCCCTAATAGGGCTTCTCGAAGGCATGATGACCTGAGGCATCCCGCACCGGGTGCGGGGAACTGTGTCACCCGAGGTTTTCCTCGGCTTCCCATGTTTAACACGGGGTATGCCGCGAGTTTAACGTCCAGCGGGGACGGCATCGGACCGATCAACACGAAGAGTGGATCAGATGACAGAACCCCTTGCAGGGAACCTCCGACGCTGGGGCCAGCGCATGGGCGGCTTCCCAAGTGATGTGGAGTGGAGAGAAGTGGCATGACCCCACCGGGATGTGGCGGCCCGGGTAAGGATCAGGATGGATGATGGAGTGAAGAGCTTGGACCCCGTAGGGGCTTCCTACGTACCGCGCGTTAGCACGGATCAAAGTCAACGTAGTTCGGGTATACAGTTTAACGTCATGCTGGACGTCGGCAAGCCGACTCACGAAGAGGTCGAGGCCGCCGGGCGGAGGATTGAACTGAACCACCTCGCACAGAGGGGGTTGGAACGGCCGGGTGGATCACAGTTTCACGTCATGCTGGACGATAAAAGGAGAGATGGAAAAAGGGGCTGTGGGGAGGCACAGTGGAGATACACACGGGCAGTCTCCCACAGGGGCGGATTCATAGGTGAATCGACGCAAGCGTGAACCCTGGAGGGGTCCACTGATGGACGAACCGATGTGAATACGACCGGGACGACCAGGTGGTGGGCTTGAACCTCAGGGAGGCTTCCTACGTACCCTGTTTAGAAGACAGGGATCAAAGTCCACGTAGTTCTTTCTGTCAGGACTTACGCACTTGAGGCAGCCCGGATGCGGCAAAACTCAGTTGGAAGGGACTTGGACCGAAAGTAGGAGACACCTCGATCCCAGTCACACCCTCTACTGGCTTTGGCAGTGGGGGAGCGCAATGGAGATACACATGTGCAGCCCCCCACAAGAAACTAGGGGTTTGTAATACCCTACCCCCTGTGGGGAAAAGCCGCTCCCATTAAATCGTCCCTAAAAAGGGGCAATCCCGACATCCCTGCAGAGACGAGCGGGTGGGGGCCACATCCAAACCGGGGGGGACCCTGCGTGCGAGGCACGGGATCGGGCGATGCGGATGGTTTAGCGTCTTGCCAGACTAAGTACAATTTAACGTCGTGTGTTGAGGACGAAGCGGACGGTTTAACGTCTTGCCGGACGAAGAACAGTTTAATGTCGTGTGTTGAGGACGAAGTGGACGGTTTAACGTCTTGCCGGATGAAGTACAGTTTAACTTCGTGTGTTGAGGACGAAGGTTCTTGGCAGTTTAACGTCTTGCAGCACGGAGGATAGGGGCTAGGCAGTTTAGCGTCGTGCAGCTTGGACGTAGTACAGTTTAACGTCATGGTGGACGGATGCAGTTTAGCGTCATGCAGGACGAATGTGCAGTTTAACGTCATGCTGGACACATGTGCAGTTTAACGTCATGCGGGACGAATGTGCAGTTTAACATCATGCGGGACGTATGTGCAGTTTAACGTCATGCTGGACATAGGTGCAGTTTAACGTCATGCTGGACATATGTGCAGTTTAACGTCATGCTGGACGTTGGTTGCCGCCGATGGGTCCGTGTCACTTCGCGCAAGCCTGGAGGGCCGCACGGAAAGACAACGCACGGTGCGGGCACCCAGGATGAAGATCATCGGGCGCCACGTAGGCGGGTACCCTCAGGGGGTCAAAGGGGGCGACCCCGGCGGATTGCACGCAAAAGAGGATCTTTGCGCGCAAAACAGTAGGTCGGCGCGCAAAATGGCGGGCTGGCGCGCAATCGGGCCAGCCCTTTGCGCGCAGATGATTGAGATTGCGCGCACCGGGCTTCGGACAGCTCGCGGGGGCAACGGCTCATTCTCTAACGAATGGCCACTTTGAAAATGGGGGGTGCGCGCAATCGGGCTGGATTGCGCGCACCCGGGGGCAATTGCGCGCAAGAGGCTTCTTTTGCGCGCAAAGGCCTTCGGGTTAAGGATTATTCAAAGGAAATGAGCCAAGAGGATTGCGCGCGAAGGCGAACCCCAAGGCTCTATTGCGCGAAAGAAAGGAGGTTACCTAAAGATCGGCATTGCGCGCGGAAGGGGTTGGATTGCGCGAACGAGCGACGCTTCGGATTCTGGCAACCTTCAAAACGTCGGGGGTCGCCTTATATTTATAGGCAACCCCGGGCGCGGAATCCGGTCTCGGGCGCGGAATTCCCTTCACGGGCGCGGAATCAGGACCCGGCGCGCAAGGGAGCCGCGCAGGCCACGGGCGCGCAAAATAGCGCGCCGGCCCAGCGCATTGCGCGCATCCCGGGAGGATTGCGCGCCGCGACTCACCTTTGCGCGCGGGCCTCTGAAATTTCGCAAAAGTCCTCCGGGCCCTCCGGAACGTGCCTCTGACTCCAAATATCACTTCGCTTTCCGCATCCGGAGCTTCGTTTGGGAGCAACGGACTTTTCCGGCGTCTACAAAAGCCCCCCCTCGGAATCTGATCGGCGAGAGGTCGCAACGATCGGGTTCCGAGGGAGACGCCGGAATGCCGAAGTCCTGGGCTGCGCGAGACTTAGGCGCGCAAAAAGGGGCGCCGGGCGCGCAATTCGCCGCCGCGGTCACGCAATCGAGCGTTCCGCGCGGCGCGGAATCCCGGCCTCGTCTATAAATAGGGGTCCAGGGTCCCGCGTTCCGTACACAGGCCTTCCGCGCGATAAGCTTCAACGCTCTCGTGCGCGAAATTGCCTTTTCCGGTCGCGAAATTCGCCCGATCGGCGCGCAAAACCACCCGGAATTCGCCTGTCTTTGCGCGAAAACCCGGAACTTTGCGCGAAATTCTTCCCAATTGCGCGCCGTCCACTTGGATTGCGCACCAACCTTCAAACTTCTCTACCAGCCTCGTCCGATCCCGCACGCTTCATCCCTTAACCCGCACGACTCCCGAAACTTCTGAGATTGTCGCGCATCAAGGAAATGAGGGGGATGCCGCCACTCGCAGAGCTGAGATGGCGACGAACGAGGAGGTTTACGGAGCCAAGGAGATTGTTTCCATCAATCAATCCCTGTTCGACTTGCTGACGCCGGCCCAGAAGACATATCCACTATCGGACAACCTGCCGCTCTGGAACTTTGGCATCCTAGATGAGGTTCCGGTGCCAGGGTTCGAGGTTGATGCGCCACGGACCTGGGTGACTCGGGAGGACGAGCTTCCCCGCTATAACATCACCAACAATGGGCATCTTGCCAGGGAGACCAGGCACTTGGACGTCTATGTCCTGAACCCGAGGACGCGAACCATTGACGGGGGTGAGCCTACTGCGGAGAATTCTCCAGCCCTCTACTCGAGCACATATCGCCAGAGTGTCACTGACGACACCAAGGGCTGGCTGAAGGACTGGGACTTGCGATCTGGGGGAAATTTCACCAGCGAGTGGGCCTGGGCGTTCTGGGTACGCCACACTTGCGATCACTTCGCCGAGGAGCTGCGGTACATCGGCCTATTTGAGGCGGTGTGGACGTCGCAGTTCCACTTCTACCAGCAGTCCGAGCTCGGGCCGGAGCTGTTCACCCGCTGGTCCTCGGATACAAACACCTTCCATCTTCACCATGGGGAGGTCGGCATCGGTCTCTGGGACATCCACTGCATCGGAGGTATCCCGCTGGAGGGCTACCAGTATGATGAGTTCCTGCCTCTGAGGAACACCTGGGGTGACAGGTCACGGACTCCCATCCTGACATGGCATCTGCTGGACCTGGCTACAGAGCGGCTCGGGGTCAAGGACTTCCAGAAGGACATAGCCTACAAGGAGTGGTTCGGCCAGTTCTTGGAGCATGACCCAGCGGTCAAGATGCCAGGCAGGGGGAAGCGGTGCCCGACCGCAGCTCAGAGGAGCCGGAACGGGTCGTACTGGCGGGTCCTAGAGACGGGTGACTACCGCTCATGGGGGTACCGCGTCATCGAGGCCCGGGACCCAAATGTCCGGTACGCGGCGTTCCTGGCCGCCTTTCTGAGTGGGTGGCTCCTGCCAGTGCGGGACGCGAGAATGGGCGTTCGCCCGGCGACACTGGCGGTGGCGGGCGCTATGGCCGCCAACAAAAGATACAACCTCGGGGTCCTAGTGCTGGCGAGGCTGTATGCCATCCTGGGATGCATCTCACGAGGGGGTCGCCACGAAGGATCTGTGGGCCCTTTCAGTTCTTCCACGGCTGGGTGGCTGCTCACCTCGGTGGGTACACGTTTCCGAACGCCATCATTCCTCCGGGCAACGGCCTGCGACCCTCCCTGCTGAACATCGCGGGGGTCGCTCCGATGACCCTAAGTGAGGAGGGCGTGAGGATTCGGATTGGCAATCATGCCAATTTCAACTTCAGTCCGTTCCCCACTCCCGTCGGCCAGATGATCGACAACGAGCAGGGTCCGCTGGAGCAGCATGAATACTTCCTGAACATGCGGGGCGGGGTGCTCGTGGCTCGGATCGACGGGAAGGTGATCTGCGAGCCTTACGTGCCAACCCGGTTCGCCAGGCAGTTCGGGTGCCTTCAACGGATGCCGAAGAGGGTATTCACTGCTGTCCGGGAGGAGACGAACCCTTGCGTCCTTCGCCAGATGTGGCTGATGTTTGCCGCTTTCGGCTCTGGCGACGTCATCACTCTCCCTCCTACCGGAGTTGACGCAGGCTTGGCAACCGAGTACGCCGAACACTGGGCCATCGCGTACCCCGAAGGGCTTCTACAGAAGCCAGTTCGGCGGCTCGAGTATACCCGTGCGGAGACCGGGCGTCAAGGAAGGAGGCGAGGCGCCGCCACACGGGGGAGAACGGAGGCGCGCCAAGCAGCGGAGCCGGCGCGGGCAGGGACTTCGGCGGCGGGCACATCGCGAGCTGCCGCCACGACCTCAGCGCCCAGAGAGGGGGCACGTGCGGTGGTCGAAGAGCGGCCCGGGAAGCAGGTGACACGTCTGCTCGAACCCTCCCACGATGCAGTCTTCCCGGCGCTGTGGTCGGCCTGGATGACCCTGCGGCAGTCACTGGGGACCGACGCCATCTGGCGAAAGATTCTCAGAGAAGGAATCCATCTGCCAGAGGTCGGGCGCCTCCATATTGCCGACAAGGTGGACTTCAACCGGCAGTATGCGTATCTGACGGCCATGGACGATTACGCGTGCCAACGTGGTCAGCGTGCGGAGCCATCCCTTCTGGTGAAGATGATGCTCGGTCTAGAGCCCGCTCCAGAACAGATGCCGCCGGAAGAAGACGACAGTAGCAACGACTCCGAGGAAGAGGAGGAGATGGGGGAGGATGAAGGCTCCGAGGGAAGATCCCATCAGGGGAGTCCGCGGGAGAGCGGCGAGGTGGCCGGATCGGACAATGTTGATGTCACCGAGCTCCTCGAGGTCCCCTTCTATCCCTACTCAATCTGCTTCATTCATTCTCTTATGCAGCTCCTAACCCATTTCTCCATCTTTCTCAGGAGCGCACGGATGTTGTTCAGGCGTCCTTAGCGGGAGTAGGAGGGGCGCCAGCAGGACAAGGCGAGGGCCAGGCACCCATTGTCGAATTGACAGGCGCGGAAGGGCCCCCTGCTGCAACTGTTCCTGCGGCGGCCGGGATAGCGGAAGATGACGCTCTGAACTCCCGTAAGTCTCCTTGCTTTACTGCTGGTGCCTGCCGTTGACGATCCGTGACTAACCATGGCATGCCCAGCGCAGTGATCTCAACATTGGAGGCTCATCGGGTTGCCGAACCCGGGCCATCTATGAGTGGACCAGTGGTGGACATGCCGCCTGCTCCGGAACAGACTTCCCAAACCGAGTCGGCCCCACCAACTGCTGATCAGGGGGCTGCGGACGCCGGCGGTGCTGACGTCGGAGAGAGGTCGGGGGCTGACGAGGGTGTCAGCGCCGCTGGGGAGAGAGAAGAAGGTCGCCCAGATGTTGGGGAACCTATCCCTCATGTGGACCTCCCAGGGGCGGACCCTGCAGCAGACCTGCTGGCTGCCTTCCCTGCCTACCGGCCTGCCGACCCCGAGGAGATGGACGACTCGGACGCGGAGGCGGTCGAGGAGAGCCGGATAACGCGCCGTAGGGGGTGGAAGTGCATCCAGCGCTTCCTCAAGCGAGACCCATCGGAGTGGATGGGGCGCATGGGATCACTTCAAACCTGGCTGCGCTTCCTGTGTGCCGGGGGAGCTGATGCTCAACGCCTCCATCTGACGGTCCGTGATTTCATGGCCGAAAAGATGCGCGAGAGCTGCCGGCGCGCCGACGTCACACAAAGTCGGGACATGTCGGAGAGCACGCGGGCGCTCCTCGCGGCGGAGCAGGATGTCCGGCGCCTCGAAGGGCAGGCGGCAGAGAAGGAGGCCTTCGTCGCAACGTGTACCGAGCTTGTGGAGCAACTAGCAGCCCAGCTGGTTGACGCCCAGGTACAGCTGACGGAGGCGGGCCAACAGATGGTCACAATTCAGGTCGAGCGGGAGCGTGCACAGGCCAGAATCGACGAACTGCGTGCTGCGACCGCCGACGAAGAGAGGGCACGCAGAGAGCGAGAATCAGCTCTGGAGGCCACCAGCCAAAGGGTAGCGGCATTAGAAAGACTCATTCAGCACGCTAATCCCTAAGGGATTTGTTTTGCCGTTCCCAAAACATTTGCTTCCGCTACTTTGATCCATTTGTATGAATCAATATTTTTATCTGCATCTTTTGGCTTAACATGCTCAACCACAATTCGTTGTCTTGCGGGAGCGTTAAACAAGCATCAGGAATCCATAGTTGGGCCTGGATTGCTGGAGAAAAGAGGGAGGTCATTCCTAGGAAAGGAGACCTCAAGCCTAATCAATGTATCATCCCCCCAACTTGTTCCAACACACGAGCGGGACAATGCTAGGGGCGTTGAGATTTTATCAGAACATAGGGAAATGAGAAAGGGTGAATCGCGTGTCCCGAATCCAGACATCCACAACGGTCGGCCTTCCAGGAAATGCCCAAGACGGTAGGCGGACAGTGGATCGACCATAACAACTGCAATAGACGGACCGAAGGTCATCATTCATATTGCAGGAGGCGGACCACATGTCATCATGAATACCGCTTTGGGGTTCCTTCAGACACAAGGGTGGAAATCCAGATCAACAGGGCATGCGAAGCGTGGGGCGAAGTGACGATTGTTCGGACAGAATCCAACGCTCTCAGAATTGCGCCACCGTGGGGAAAGCGTATTAGGCGGATGCACTAATCTGGCCGTGAATCACCCCAATTCTCAGACAGCACCTCTTTGACGAGGAAACCGTCACTTCCCATCATTGCAATGGGGCATCCCGAGCTGAATCGGGGAGAATATCACAACTGCACCACTCTACCAGAAGCCAGGCCAGACGGACGGCGACGAGGAGGGGCGGGACTTAACGATCCCTGAGGCTGAACCCGAGTTGAGATGCCCGGGCATTCCTACGTACTCCATCAGGCTGGAGATCAAGCCATACGTAGTTCTTGAGAGTGCAGTTTAATGTCATGTAGGACGTAGAATCCCGTTTAGGGGAGATCTTAGTTTAAGGTCTTAGAGCTCGGACCATAAGGAGAGATCTTAGTTTAAGGTCTTTAGAGCTCGGACCATAAGGGGAGATCTTAGTTTAAGGTCTTAGAGCTCGGACCATAAGGGGAGATCTTAGTTTAAGGTCTTAGAGCTCGGACCATAAGAAGAGATCTTAGTTTAAGGTCTTAGAGCTCGGACCATAAGGAGAGATCTTAGTTTAAGGTCTTTAGAGCTCGGACCATAAGGACCTCAAAGTACGCCACATCGTGGTCATATCCCCTGGGTATGCGAAGATGCACTGAGGGATAGTGTCAAGAGTGTCGAGGTTTCGCCTGGTCGGAATGGGAGGTGGAAAATGTGAATCATGCGGCCATTCACTCAAGGACTGGGGGCACCGGAGTAACGATATGGGAGTACTGCCGACCATGGCGGAAAAGCAGCATCAATATCGCACTAACCGTTGGTGGAATGAGGCAGCAAACGGGCATCGACCGCTCAATCGTAGGATTCAGATCGATTTGCTGCCCGAGGCCATTGGGGGTACCGACCCGAGTTGGTGGGAGAGCACTGAGGCATTGTGTCCGAACCGTTCACGGGGGCTCCACCCAGGGCGTGGATGATGGGTCCGAATGAAAGGGAGCACGAATCCTGAAAAGTGGAGGAAACCTGACCAAGCGGATCCTGACCCTCCTGGCAATAAACCAGAGTACTCTTGACACCGGTGGACCACTGCAAGGGGTCGAGGGACACGCCTTGAGGGTGACCCGAAGGCGGCGGACTCCCCAAAGAAGGGGGAATCTCTAAGAGGTGGGGGGCTGGACCCGAAGTTTCAAACATCCGGGCGTTCCTACGTATCCCATAAGGATGGGAATCAAGCCACACGTAGTTCTTGAAGCGCGGCGCAACACAATCGGGCACCAGCGCGGGGAAGAGTGCGGGTCTGACCCTCGCACACAGAAGGAGAGGCATTTGATATTTCTTGTTTGTCTTTAAAGATGAATGGTTTTTCTTTGTGCGGCGACATGCCTGTGATTGAGAAATCTCTGGCGTCGCCACAATAATCAAGCCACGGAAGGCATTGATGAATGGCGTGGTTATTAACCAGCTCCCAACATGAGTGTCCCCTGAGGAGGACATCACGATGCAGTGTCGTTTCTCGTCGGGCGGCCAAGACGATCACAGTTTACGGTCGTGTGGTAGGACCAGACAACACAGTTTAAGGTCGTGTGGTTCGGACCATGGAGGAATCCGCTTATCGCGGTACGACGGACACGGCGGAGGTGGGAACATACCCAGCCCTGCGGTCACGGACGATTCCAGGAGAAGAGTCTTGGGATAGGGGTCTGCGTATGTCCATCACCCGAGGGGCAGAGATGCTAGCCTCCAGATATACTGGGCCCAGAACGCGATTGTTCGGGCGATTCCTTCCTCCTTATGGGGACGAGGGTCCAGCTACGCATGGCCCTTAGGGAGGATATCCGCATATATCCTTGGTGCTCAGATCATGGGAGCCTCGAACGACATCATTACCCTGGTTGGTCTGCCTAACGTGTAGAGGTGTACTGCAGGTCAGTATGAAGAGAGTGTCGAGATTCCACTTACAACGCACAAAGGCGGAGTGTGATGAGGACTGTGCAACCAATGTTCAGAGCCTGAAAGAGCCGACATGGCGATCAAGGACGTTGCTGACCATATTCTCAACACAACATCCGATCGCGTCAGCCTAAGACGGGGCAAGCAAACGAGCATCGACCGCTCAATCGCAGGATTCATATCGATTTGCGGCCCAAGACCCGCCGGTAAATCGACCCGGAGCGGTAGGAGAGCTCTGAGGCATCGTACCCAAACCGCTAACGAGGATCCCTTTGAGTGAAGGCTCGAACAAGAGGAAGCGCGAGGCCTGACAAGCAACACAGGACTTGTCGGGATTGAATCTGACACTACGATTCATAGACCGAAGTACCCAAAACATGTTAACAGATCACCGGGAAGGGTCGGAGGACTCACCCTGAGAGCAACCAAAAGAGGGAAGATCCCCGTGATCAACCAAGAGACGGGGCTGGACCTGAAATTTCAAACATCCAGGCGGTCCTACGTATCCGATAAGGATGGGAATCAAGCCATACGTAGTTCTTGAGAGGCAGTTTAACGTCATGCAAGACGATGAGGGGTGTGAGGTAGTCCTACACACGGGGGAGGCGTACGGCGCGACCAGTAGACCAACGCGAATGAGGACATAATCCCCCGCTCGCGCGATACGCCCCGCACAAAAAGGAGGGGAACTTGGGCCAGAGGCCCAACACGGGATAGATATTCCCGGGAAATGGGGCTGGGCCTGAAACATGAATGTCCAGGCGGTCCTACGTATCCCATAAGGATGGGAATCAAGCCGCACGTAGTTCTCGAGAGGCAGTTTAACATCATGCAGGATGATGAGGGATAAAAAAGGAAGGGGGGAGCAGAAGGCATCCCCAAACGTGGGGGGCGTACAGCGTGACGAGCAAACCGACGTGAATGAGGGCATAGCCCTGCGCTCACACCATACGCCGCACACCCAGGGGAAACTGGGCCAAGGGCCCGAGATGGGATGGAAATTCCCGAAGGATGGGGCTGGGCCTGAAACATGAAGGTTCAGGCGGTCCTACGTATCCCATAAGGATGGGAATCAAGCCGCACGTAGTTCTCGAGAGGCAGTTTAACGTCATGCAGGACGAATTCTGAACAGTTTAACGTCTTGTAGCTCGGACATAGTACAGTTTAACGTCATGTTGGACGAAACACTTGGCAGTTTAACGTCTTGCAGCGCGGACGATATGCTAGGCAGTTTAACGTCGTGCAGCTTGGACGTAGGCAGTTTAACATCGTGCAGGACGTATGCAGTTTAGCGTCATGCGGGACGAATGTGCAGTTTAACGTCATGCTGGACAAATGTGCAGTTTAACGTCATGTTGGACGTATGCTGAACAGTTTAACGTCTTGTAGCTTGGACGAATGGTGCTTGGCAGTTTAACGTCTTGCCGCGCGGACGTATGCAGTTTAACGTCGTGCAGGACGTTGGCACACTCAGACAAAGTACTGCATGAGGAACCTAGCGTTGGTGGGAGGAGTGACACGCTCACCATCCATAGTCGCTAGGGAGTACGCGCCATTGGGATAGACCTTGTGGACAACAAAAGGTCCCTCCCACTTGGGCTCCAACTTGGGCGGCTTCCTGCCGGGGATCATCGGTGCTCTTAGGGCTAGCACTAGATCACCCTGCATGAAGGAGCGGAGGCGAACCTTCTTATTGAAAGCTCGAGCCATTCTACTTTGATGCCTCTCCAAGTTGTGCAAAGCGCGAAGTCTATTCTCATCCAGTGCTTCCAACTCGACTAGACGGGCTTCAGCAACTCTGTCCGGCGTTTGCTGGTCGTAGACCGCAGTGCGCAAGGACGGCAACTGGATCTCAATGGGCAGGACGGCCTCAGCTCCATACACCAGGGAATAAGGGGTCATCTGGGTGGAATTGCGATTCGTCGTCCGATAAGCCCAGAGGGCGTTGGGTAGCTTGTCCGGCCAACTCTTCTTGTTCTGACCAACCATCTTTTGCAGAATGTTAGAGAGGGTTTTGTTAAACGCCTCGATCTGTCCATTCGCCTGCGCATGATAGCGAGATGTATGGTTCGAGCGAATGTTATACTTGGCGTACAACTTTTTCAACTCGGCTGCCTGGAAATTGGTTCCGTTATCTGTGAGGATAGCGTGAGGCACTCCAAATCGATGAATGATGTTGGAGGTCACGAAGTCAGCGATCAAACAGGATTTGACCTCTCTGAGCGGAATCGCCTGTGCCCATTTGGAGAAAAAGTCCGTGGCGGTCAGAATGAACCGGCACTGGCGAGCTGTCGCCGGCGGGTAGGGTCCCACAACATCCATCCCCCAGACTGCAAAGGGCCAAGAATACCTGGTGGTATGGAGAGGCTCCGGTGGCCGATGCACAAAGTTCGCATGAACCTGGCACGCATGGCACCTCCTGGCATACTCGATGCAGTCATGGATCATGGAGGGCCAGAAGTAACCCAACCTCCGAATCTGGTGGGACAGCTTCGGTCCAGTTTGGTGGGCGCCACATGAACCAGCATGAACCTCTTGCATGACTCGTGGGATCTCAACTCCCTGAAGGCAACGAAGGAGAACACCATCAAACCCGTGTTTGTAGAGGATCTGCTCCAGGCCGGGACTGCTCTGGAGGAAAAACTGCGATGCGCGGCGTCGAACTCACTCGCGCTCGGCCCGATCCGATGGAAGAATGCCATGTTGGAGGTACTCAACCAAAGGCGCCCTCCAATCAGGGGCTGATTCGACTGTCATATCTGGGGTACTTGGGGCTCCGGGCATAGGGGCAACCGTGGTGAGACTACTTACCAACGGGCCGCGATCTTCTTCCGGGATAACGGGAGCGATGAGCCTGCGCCGCGTCACGCGGACGATCAGGTTGTCCTGTTCAGGCTCCGCAAGTGACGCAGCAAGGCTGGCCAAAGCATCTGCTCGACCGTTCTGCGACCGGGGAATATGGACAATTTCTGGCCGAGAAGGGAATCGGGCCATCAGAAGGAGGGTGCACTGCAGAAATGGCACAAGTTCCGGATTCCTGACAACATAGTCGCCGTTGATCTGCTTAACTACCAGCTCGGAGTCCCCTTTCACGCACAGATGGGGCACGTCGATCTCGAGAGCCAACTCGAGGCCGGTGATGAGGGCATGGTATTCCGCCTCATTGTTGGTACAGCCCTCTGACAACAGGAACGAGTATGGCAGCACGGCTCGCTCCGGGGTAATGAAGACGATGCCCAAGCCCACTCTGTTGAGCTTAGGATTATCGAGTCTTCTACCGGTGGGGCTCCGGGAGGCACCGTCAAAGTGCATCTGCCAGCATGGATCGGCTCGATCAACCGAGAGAATGGTCTCATCAGGAAAGCCTAGATCCAGCGGCTGATCCGCGGAGGTCGGGTGAGCTGCCAGAAAGTCTGCTAATGCTTTCCCTTTGATGGCCTTCTGAGACACATACCTGATGTCGAACTGTTGGAGAATCACAGCCCACCGCGCTAGACGGCCAGTCAACATAGGTCGGCTCAGGATATATTTCAACGGGTCTACCCGAGAAACCAACTGTACCTCATGGTGCTGCAAGTAGTGCCGTAGTTTCTGTACGGCAAATACGAGCGCCAGGCAGCTCTTCTCGATGGGGGAATACCTAACTTCCGCATCGAGGAACATGCGACTGAGGTAATAGAGGCTATTCTCCGTTCCCTCATTGTTCTTCTGGGCGAGAAGGGCACCCAGGGACCGTTCTAGGGCGGTCACATAGAGGACCAGCGGCTTCCCGGATACAGGCGGCATCAGAACCGGAGGTTGAAGCAGGTACTGCTTGATTTCCTCGAAAGCGGTCTAACACTCTTTATCCCATACATAGGTGGCACCTTTCTTCATGAGCCGAGAAAAGGGCTTACACTTGCCGGCCAGATTCGCGATGAATCGGCGTATATAGGCTAAGTGGCCTTGGAACCCTTGCAGTTCCCGGACGGTACCTGGGGGAGGAATCTGGCTAATCACCCTGATTTTCTCTGGGTCGATCTCAATACCCCGGTATCTTACCACAAATCCAAGGAACTTTCCAGAGGTGACCCCAAAGGCACACTTCAACGGGTTCATCTTCAGGTAGCGAAACCGGAGGAAGCCGAACACTTTCTCAAGATCTTTGAGATGGTCCTGACGCTGGCACGATTTGACAACCAAGTCGTCGACGCAGCATTCCACCAGTGTGCCGAGGATTGGCTTGAATATGCGGTGCATCGCCCGTTGATAGGTGGCACCTGTATTCTTCAGGCTGAAAGGCATGACCCGGTAGCAAAAGGTACCTTGGGGGGCCCTGAAGGCAGCGAACTCCTCATCCTCAGGGGCCATCCGAATTTGGTTATATCCAGAGTATCCATCCATGAAGGATAGGGCTTGGAACCCTGCCGTGGCATCAATCAACAGCTCTGTCACTGGAAGGGGAAAATCATCCTTCGGACAGTGGCGGTTGAGATCGCGGAAGTCGATGCAGACTCTGATCTGCCCGTTCTTCTTCCTGACTGGCACAATGTTGGCCAGCCATTTGGGGTACTGAACTTCCCTCACGAAGTTGGCTTTGATAAGCTTGTCAACTTCGGCCTCAACCATGGCACCGTGGGACGGGTGCATCTTCCTGGGAGGCTGCTTGAACCCGCGATGGTTCGTCGGGAGACCAAGGCGGTGGACGGCTTCCTGAGGATCTAGCCCCGGCATCTCGTCATAGCCCCAAGAGAACACATCACGGTGCTGCCTGAGAAAGTCCACGTACTGCTGCCGCTCCTCAGAGGGCATGGCGGCACTGACCAATGTGGGTCTTGGATCGGCCTCGGTTCCAAGGTTCACCTGTATTAACTCATCGACCGTGGCGGGGACGCCCTCCTCAAAGGCTGGGGGTGCGTCTTCCACGTCCTCTCCACTCGGGGAGGGATCGTCCATGGGAGAGACTGCGTTGGAAACTACATTGGGGCTACCAGATCCTGCTAGGCCACTGGTGCTGGCACGGGCGGTCGCGGTCATCTCATTAGGAGACTTGCGGGCCGTCGAGACCATGGCTACGTCCAACCGTTGAACAGGGAGGACATAAACGTCATCCAGACTTGCCCAGGGATCACTTGCAACAGTGACATGCTCAACCTCACCTGCCAGGATCTGCTTATCCTTGCTCTTGTAATAGTCCGCATCCAGATAGCGGGCTTCACACGAGGCAAAAGGAGAGGCATCTCCTTGAAGCACGCCTACTCGACCATTAAGGGAGTATTTGAGGCATTGGTGATATGACGAGGGAACCGCCGCGTGAAGGTGGAGCCATGGCCGGCCCATCAATGCGTTGTACGCAGTGTCCTGAGAGACTACCATGAATTCAGTGTTGGCAACCAAGTCACCGAACAGGGTCTTCAAACGTATCTTGCCGACCGGGGTTTGCTCGGTGCGGTCGTACCCCTGGATCCTGAGGTCGGAGGGAATCAAGTCATCCTCAGACAACCCCAATCTCCGGAGCGTCCGAGTTGGAATCAGGTTAATCCCGGACCCCGTGTCGACAAGACAGCGCCGGACATCAAGGCCATTGAACTGGCCAGTGACATACAGCGGACGAATGTGTCCCTGTATAGGAGGGTCTTCATCCTTACCAGAGAACGAGATAACTGCCTGACATTCGGCGTCCTCGATCGTTCCGGCGTGAAAGGCCTCTGCAGCCGCAACCTCTGTCTCAAACTGGAGGGGGCTTTTCAGGGCTTCAGCGAGTGCCTCGCGCATCTCAGATGACATGCGCAGAGCCTCAAGGATGGAGAGCCTTGCTGGGATGTCGGCCAAGTGCTTCAGGACATCATACTTTTTGGCCAAGCGTGAGCCCCTGGTTGCCGGAGGTTGCTCCGCGGTTGGAAGCATGACGGGCCTTGCCGGTTGGATCGGCGGCCGACTGGTACTTGGCGCATCTCGCTGTTCACTGGCTGCAGTCCGGGAAATGGTCACCGTACTGGGGTCAGGAGGCCGGGATGGACTCGTGGCAGGGCGGAGCTGGTCGTGACGCGGCTGAGGCGGTTCTGCCTGGTCCCACACCACAAACAGCGGCGGAGGCGAATCCGTCGTCCCCGAATGGGGGGGCGGCGCACATTGTGCTCGGTTTTGAGCCTGCTGCCTAGTCTCAGTGGCGTGCACGGCCTGGCTGGAGGTACCAATGGCTGTGCCCCTGCGACTCCTGCTGCTGCGGTTCTTCCGACGGTGGCGACGACCGGGGACACTAGGGAGGTCCACCTGGTGTTCTTCAACGTCGGGAACCGAAAAGGGATTTACCAGCTCGACGGTGTTAACCGAAGCGTACCCAACACCGTCATCGGACGAATCATCCATCACCGGGCGGATCCGAGGAGGGACCCCCATCTCCGGGGGCATGAAATCGCCGAGAGTGCGGGATAGTGGCGGAACCGGCGGGGCGCGCTCTTCCTTCCTGCGCTGCCGCCGTTTGCTCCTCTTGGAAGAGGCAGGCTGGGACGACGATGCCGAAGCAGCACCCGCAGATTCTGGGGGCTCAGGCTGATTCAAGCGCGCACAGATGATTCCATGGGCGCGAATGGTCGTCTTGCGGGCCATCCAGTTATTATACTTCTGGGATCCGCGGTTGGAGACCAGCTGCCATTCGTCCTCGTTGCCACTATCGTCATCTGATCCCACGAACACGCCTGCCACTTGTGTTGGAGCTGGGCCCAACCTGATTACATTGTTGTTAATCTGGTCTTGGAGCCAATCCTTAAACACATAGCACCGCTGGATGGTGTGCCCCAGGGCCCGATGGTAGGGGCAGTAGCGGGGGTTATTCGTAAGATGTGCCTCCTCTGGCCTCCAACACTCAGGCAGTCGCACAATACTCTGCTCCAGGGCGCTCCGGAAATAACCGGGGACCTGATCCTCGTGGAATGAGTAAGTCAGGTGTCGCGGGCCCCTGGGAGCGTGGTCTTGACGAGGGGCTGGAGGGGCCGACCGAGGAGGTGGACCCTGATTATCTCGCCTGGGTTGCGGCGGTACATTACGCGGAGGGGCCGGCCGGTTCTGAGGCTGCCGCTGCTGGGCCGGGAATTGAGCCCGTGGAGGCGGGTTCCTGTGAGGCTGTGGAGCTGGCCTCACCGGCAGCAGCTCCAACGGCCTGGGGGCCTCTATCTGGGCAACAGCAGCGGGCTCAGCCCTGCTGACTCTCCTTGCAGGAATCATAGGAGGCAGCGGGTGTGCCTGGCTGGCCTGTTGCAGGGCTTCATCAAGACGTTGAGCTTTGTCTGAGAAGTCCCTGAACCCTCCGGGGTAATTTTGAGTGATCAGGGAAGGGACCAGCTCGGTCTTGACGTTCCCGACGCACATTGTCAGCAACTGCTCCGTAGTCAATGGCATGTCAAGGGAATACGTGAGTCCCTTCCATCGGGCGACGAAGTCCGCGACTCGCTCATCAGGCCTCTGCTTGCACTTGAAGAGGTCTGCGATACTTGTCTTCCGGGTCGTGGAACTGAACTGGTAGAGGAACTATCTACGGAGGTCCTCCCAGCTGGTTACCGACCCGACGGGGAGCTGGCTGTACCAGACAAATGCTGGCCCTTCCAGTGTCTGAACAAAGCAGCGAAGCTTAGCGGCCTCTTGCTGCGCCGGAGTCCCCAACATAGGCCCGCACCTCGAGTTGAAGTGGGATAAATGCTGTGGCGGATCTCCAGTCCCGTTGAAGGGAGCGAAAGTGGGATTCCCGAATCCCGGAGGCGCCGGCATGTAATCCACCCATGCTGGGTAGGGCTTGCCGTCCGGTGGGATCGCCACCTGCCGAGTCTCCAAGGCCTCCAAGCGGGCAATGAGTGCCGCCATCGGATCGTCCGGACATGGGTTCCAGTCCTGGCGAGGATCTCTAACCACGAGCGCATTGCATGGCCCTTCAATCGGGTCGTCGACCGGGTCGTCGAACTCGGAAGCTCGTGGGATGGCGGGCGGAGCGGCCCTTGGGGCAGCGGGAGGAATCCGAGAGGGGTCTCTCAGGTAGTCACGCCGCTCGGGAGGGTGTGGCGAAACATACCGCGCCCTCTTGCCGTAGGCAATGGCCTCTCTCCTGTCGGCGAACACGGCGTAATCACGGTTGCCCGGGAGAGTCTCGTCGAGGAGCGGTTGTTCCGGTCCCTGCTGTCCTGTCCTAGGATCACCGTAGTCAGGCCGCCGTTCTGCAGCGCGCTCGGCGAGGAGCTGGTCAACCAGCTTCTTCTGTTCGGCGAGCTGCTGACGTAGCGTAGCCTTCTCGGGATCCTCCTCTGCCCTCTGCATGGAGGCAGATGGGTCGGCGGGCTTTATAGCCTCGCTGTGCTCTTTTCCTTTGATAACGTTTCGGCTCAACGTCAGTGCTTCAGTGGGTGCGGGGAGCCCCAGGAGGTTCCTCTGATGACGAGTAACTCCCACCGATGGCTCTGACGACGGCTTGTCTTCGGGGGGGAAGCCCCCGTCGAGAAGTCCCAAGTCGTTCCCCTCTCCCGACAGGTCAGCCATATTGACTGTCTCCGTCCCTGGGGATATACCCTCAGGGCCGCCCAGTGAATCGGGCTATCAGCGAATCACACTGAAGCGTAGGGCAGCGTACTGCCCCCATCCACGGATATACAGGTGGGGAGTGGCTTCCTCGATAACTTTGCGGAGTACTTGAAAACACTCAACGCATCGTTGTTGGAGGGCCTCGTGGTGCTCAAATGACCTGGGGTGCCGAACCGCGGGGAGCATGGCCAGGTCAATTTGACGGCACTGCTCACCAATATCCTCCAGGTGCGCTTGACTCCCGGGGTATGGCATTTGTAGGCGGTGAAGACAGGAGCGAGTCTCCCGGAGAGTTCAGCGGAAGCATTCGAACTCATCCGGGGTGAGCGAATCGGGTGCATCAAAGCCCGGTCCTGCGACTGGCCAAAACTTCTCAGGGAAGTGGCCCTCTGCAAGGACGGTCCAGAAGCTCCGCGACTCAAACTCGGGACCCATATCTCCTTGGTCCTCTTCAATGGCTGGGAACGGACGGGGAACCGGCAGTGGTGCCGAGGCGGGCCGCCGGGCTGACGGGCTGGCCGGCGGTGAATACGGCGAACAGGCCGATTGGCCTCCATATCCCGGGCCGCCCTCTGAGGGTGGCGGTGCCCTGGCTACCACATCACGATAGGACGGACCGGCGAGCGAACATCCTGCCGTAGCATTGGTGCTCGCCGAGGGTGCACTAGATCGTGGTTCGACCGTTGGTCCCCAGAAAAAGTCTCCGGCTTCTCCGATCGAGACGGAAGGCACTTCCGGAGGGGCTGGTACCAACCGCAAGCTTGATCCTTGGGGGTCTACCAGGCCCTCGTTACTCCGGATATACCTTCGGAGAGAAGCGGGGATCACATCGATCTCGCTCTCGGGGAGCACGAGGCTGACGCGCCGCATTCCTACCCCTGCCCTTGACTGGCGGGATTGGGGAAAGGGCTCTGTCGCCGAATCGTACTCCGCCTCTGAATCAGAGAAGCGAACCGGTCGGATCTCTGTCCGGAATTCCGTAACATTCTTCCCTCGGCGTCGACGCCTTGCCTTCCTGCCCCTGGGTGGTTCTTCGGGGCAGGGCTGATCTCTGTCCAGGCGTCCTCCGGCCGCACTGGTGCTGGGGCCAAGAGGACTGGAAACCAAGGTGCGAGGGGCACCGGGACAGATATCAAAGGGGACGCGGGGAGAGATGATTCCGGGCAGGCCTCCGGGCCGGGATCGGAAGGTGGGATGACCCATGCCTCCTAGATCGGCCACACGGAGTAGATCCCGCTGGTGAATAGCGCTACCGCGAGGTGGTCCGCGGTGGCTACTGCCTGTACCAGCAACCGGGAGAGTCGACCCAACCTGCCTTTGGGGCGGTCGGGGCCTCGATCCAGGTCGGGCATAGAAGTTCCCCTGCTCAGGATGCGCAGGGGCCTGGCGACTGAAGCCAACAGTGGCTTGGGCCAATGCGGCCGCTGTTGCTAGGGCCCCAAGGCGGGCATCCTCCTCCGCTCGTGCCCGACGTTGGCGTCGGGACAAACGAGTCGGGATGAGCGGCGCAGGCAGGTGGAGAGCCCGCTCTTCGACTTGAGAGGCCTGGCGGCGGTGTCGCCGTGGCCTGGCGGGAGTCCTTACTGTAGATCCCTGGAGCGAATCCCGGATAGGGTGATCCCGGACATCTTCCACCTCATCCGCATAGGGAAGGGAACTGTCAGAGTGCTCCGGGGATAAGCTCCCGAAGCGGTTGGACGTTGAGGCAGGTAGCGGTGCCTCCCTGCGCGGCCCTCGGGGGCGGCGGTGGTGGCGAGGTGAAGCCTCCTCAAGGTCTAGGCGAGCCATGTCCCTAGTGGGGATGACTCCCTCTTCCTCATATCTCTGCACCAGGGTGTTGATCACCCTTCTCTGGATGACCTCCGAGGGGGAGAGAGGGCGTGGTCGTCCCGCAATTGCGGCTGCTGGGACGGCTGTGGAACGGGCGGGACCGCGCGGAGTAGCCGCGTCGGTGTTTCCCCTACCCCTGCGCCAGTGGGTGGGTGGCGATCGGGCACTGGATCGGGCGACCTGATTTCTGAAAGCAGGGAGAAGGACCCATTAACACTGACAGGAAAAAGGAATCGACAACCAACCATTAGCGCCACGACGCCTTCCGTGGGGGGAACCCAGGCCCTCGACGTTGCGAGACGGAGTGCCCGATGTCCCTTCCCCAGCCCCTGGCGGGTAAGACTGAATGCTTGGCCGGGCAACATGCCGGTCTTCCAACACCTCTGAAAGCCATCGGTCCTCGTATCGAGGAGAAGAGATTCACGTCGGGTTCACCATTTTTCTGTTTCGGTGCGGATGTGCGTCGGGTTACGCTGTTCCACCAGGACGCGTTCGCGCGTGCACCCGTCAACCCGAGGGGATGGGCGCGCGGCTTGTGGTCCCGCAGTCCCGCTTTCCAAAGGCGGGCGGCATCCGTCCCTTATTCAGGGGCGTCTGCTCCTTGATCGAAACCGGGATGATGGGATGTCGGCTCCTCCTTCCTTGGACGTCTCCTCGGAACTCGTCGCCTAATCCGGGTCTCCCTCATAGATTTAAGACATGCTCGTGAATCTCGTTCCCGGCGCCATATCTTCATGGACACCGGTTAATTACGCTGCTTCCGCCCGGACGCTCCAAGGAGTCCGGTCGGGGCAGCAACCTGCGGTGAGAAGGCTGGGTGGCTCTGGGTGCTGGGGGCGTGTCGTAACACTGCGGCTCTGCACGTTTGTCTTCCGTCCCTAATTGGGCTTCTCGAAGGCATGATGACCTGAGGCATCCCGCACCGGGTGCGGGGAACTGTGTCACCCGAGGTTTTCCTCGGCTTCCCATGTTTAACACGGGGTATGCCGCGAGTTTAACGTCCAGCGGGGACGGCATCGGACCGATCAACACGAAGAGTGGATCAGATGACAGAACCCCTTGCGGGGAACCTCCGACGCTGGGGCCAGCGCATGGGCGGCTTCCCAAGTGATGTGGAGTGGAGAGAAGTGGCATGACCCCACCGGGATGTGGCGGCCCGGGTAAGGATCAGGATGGATGATGGAGTGAAGAGCTTGGACCCCGTAGGGGCTTCCTACGTACCGCGCGTTAGCACGGATCAAAGTCTACGTAGTTCGAGTATACAGTTTAACGTCATGCTGGACGTCGGCAAGCCGACTCACGAAGAGGTCGAGGCTGCCGGGCGGAGGATTGAACCGAAACACCTCGCACAGAGGGGGATGGAACGGCCGGGTGGATCACAGTTTCACGTCATGCTGGACGATAAAAGGAGAGATGGAAAAAGGGGCTGTGGGGAGGCACAGTGGAGATACACACGGGCAGTCTCCCACAGGGGCGGATTCATAGGTGAATCGACGCAAGCGTGAACCCTGGAGGGGTCCACTGATGGACGAACCGATGTGAATACGACCGGGACGACCAGGTGGTGGGCTTGAACCTCAGGGAGGCTTCCTACGTACCCTGTTTAGAAGACAGGGATCAAAGTCCACGTAGTTCATTCTGTCAGGACTTACGCACTTGAGGCAGCCCGGATGCGGAAAAACTCAGTTGGAAGGGACTTGGACCGAAAGTAGGAGACACCTCGATCCCAGTCACACCCTCTACTGGCTTTGGCAGTGGGGGAGCGCAATGGAGATACACATGTGCAGCCCCCCACAAGAAACTAGGGGTTTGTAATACCCTACCCCCCGTGGGGAAAAGCCGCTCCCATTAAATCGTCCCTAAAAAGGGGCAATCCCGACATCCCTGCAGAGACGAACGGGTGGGGGCCACATCCAAACCGGGGGGACCCTGCGTGCGAGGCACGGGATCGGGCGATGCGGACGGTTTAGAATCTTGCCAGACGAAGTACAGTTTAACGTCGTGTGTTGAGGACGAAGCGGACGGTTTAACGTCTTGCCGGACGAAGTACAGTTTAACGTCGTGTGTTGAGGACGAAGCGGACGGTTTAACGTCTTGCCGGACGAAGTACAGTTTAACGTCGTGTGTTGAGGACGAAGGTGCTTGGCAGTTTAACGTCTTGCAGCACGGACGATAGGGGCTAGGCAGTTTAGCGTCGTGCAGCTTGGACGTAGTACAGTTTAACGTCATGTTGGACGGATGCAGTTTAGCGTCATGCGGGACGAATGTGCAGTTTAACGTCATGCTGGACATATGTGCAGTTTAACGTCATGCTGGACGTTGGTTGCCGCCGATGGGTCCGTGTCACTTCGCGCAAGCCTGGAGGGCCGCACGGAAAGACAACGCACGGTGCGGGCACCCAGGATGAAGATCATCGGGCGCCACGCAGGCGGGTACCCTCAGGGGGTCAAAGGGGGCGACCCCGGCGGATTGCGCGCAAAAGAGGAGCTTTGCGCGCAAAACAGCAGGTCGGCGCGCAAAATGGCGGGCTGGCGCGCAATCGGGCCAGCCCTTTGCGCGCAGATGATTGAGATTGCGCGCACCGGGCTTCGGACAGCTCGCGGGGGCAACAGCTCATTCTCTAACGAATGGCCACTTTGAAAATGGGGGGTGCGCGCAATCGGGCTGGATTGCGCGCACCCGGGGCAATTGCGCGCAAGAGGCTTCTTTTGCGCGCAAAGGCCTTCGGGTTAAGGATTATTCAAAGGAAATGAGCCAAGGGGATTGCGCGCGAAGGCGAACCCCAAGGCTCTATTGCGCGAAAGAAAGGAGGTTACCTGAAGATCGGCATTGCGTGCGGAAGGGGTTGGATTGCGCGAACGAGCGACGCTTCGGATTCTGGCAACCTTCAAAACGTCGGGGGTCGCCTTATATTTATAGGCAACCCCGGGCGCGGAATCCGGTCTCGGGAGCGGAATTCCCTTCGCGGGCGCGGAATCAGGACCCGACGCGCAAGGGAGCCGCGCAGGCCACGGGCGCGCAAAATAGCGCGCCGGCCCAGCGCATTGCGCGCATCCCGGGAGGATTGCGCGCCGCGACTCACCTTTGCGCGCGGGCCTCTGAAATTTCGCGCAAGTCCTCCGGGCCCTCCGGAACGTGCCTCTGACTCCAAATATCACTTCGCTTTCCGCATCCGGAGCTTCGTTTGGGAGCAACGGACTTTTTCGGCGTCTACAGAGACACTGTAGAAGATTTATGAACCAGTTGTTTATGTTTCCCAGTTTCTAAAGACACTATACCTATACAGTCCTTTGTGGTTTTGTCATATGTTGTAATAAGTGTGCTTCAATTTTGAAGTATTAACAATGTATGTAAAGTATGGGTCGTTATACATATTCCTATATTACTATCATTATACCTTCCCACAATAAATGTTCTCTTAAATTACTATACAAATTTTGGATAACATGGTGTATAGAGAATGTTTTTCTATGTGATTCTTGTTGTATCTCCCACTTAATTCCTAGTTTTGATGAATCCCATAACCACTATCCAAATGTCAACACTCCATATTAATAAATGATGTCTATCAATTTTCAATCTTTTATTTTTTAATATTATTTTATAAATCATTATCATTCCATTGGGTCTTCACTATCATTTAAAATAATGATGATTTAGAAATTTCTATGAAAATAAATGATGGATCCCCTTACATAAAAATCATCATATCCATCATTACATGTTCTATATAGACCCAAGCATTTTTCACATATTATTACACGATTCCTAAACCTAAATAACCAATAATTACAACATAAGGATTACAAAGGCCAAGTGTATTTAGAAGACAAGGCTTATAATATATATAAGGAAACTAAAATATGAAATCTTTATATTATTTTACATTGTGTACTCATTTTTCCATTCTAGCTCCTATTACAACATGGGACAACCATGAAAATATATAGAAGAATGGGATGGGATAGAAATCCTAATAAAGTAATAATGATGATAATGTTATATAAAATGTGAGTCATATGTATAAAATGACTTCACAAAATAGAAATAACATGAATAATTTTATAGAATAATATCACAGAGAAAATTATATCATAATTTCATGTGATCAAGATAAATTTGGAAGAAAAATATAACATTACATAAAAATGAGTCAAGGATAACTTCCTAGAAAATATCGCATAGAAGAAAATGTCCCATAATGGGTTACATTTACACCGTAATCCCATAAATGACATATTGTGATAGAAAAGTATTACCCAATTTATTTAAGAACTATATGGGTGCACCCATCCTAACATATTCATGATCAATTTGTGCCACAAAAATAAAATCATTAATAATGCATAACATAATAATTACCTATGTAAGTAAAACATGTTTCTTAATCATTCTTTATATCATATTCGAATGAAATTACATAATTAAGGAATTTGATAAATGACTATAAGGAATTTATTACCCCCATCATAGGAAGGGATAATAATCTAGACTTTTATATTTGAGACATATAAGAATAATTTTGAAGAAATCCATAATAAAAAATTTAATTCTTTTGTTTTTGAAAATACTTTTAAAAAGATAAAAAACATTATTGATGAGAATAACATATCTTTTACTAACATAAAATATTTTTATTATATATAGAAAATAATTTTTTAAGATAACTTTGAATATTAATTGAGGAAAATATCCATTTTATTTTGAAGAAATTTTTTTTCAAATATCAAACATTCTAATAATTTTAAAATAATAATAATTTTTTTTCAAAATAACATTTTAAATATAAAAATGTAATAATTAAAACATTGAGTTTTTATGATGGTGGTATAGATTCATCCATGATAATTATGTTAAAAAGAAAAATAATATGTTCATATTTTTATAATAAAATTCATAGAGTACATTTTTAAACAATGATAGGAATATTCCAATATAATTTTTTTTAAATATCAGATAAAAATTACATTAAAAAATCATATTAAAACATTTTTGGAAACATTTTTTAGAGTTTGTATTTGGTAGAAAAGGAGTTTTCAATCAAAGTGATAAATGATGTTATATTTTCTTTAAAACATTTTATCTAAAATTTTAAGTGAATAAGAGATTAAATTGGAACTATTACATGAAATATTCATGAATAAATAGAGGATAAGAAAATAAATTGGGTTTATTATAAAAATATCAAACAATTTTCATCAATGGGAATTCAAACATAAGAAATCCTGGTTAAAATGATATTGAAACCTAAACCCATACCACATTGGTATCTTCTGAATCATAATATACCATAAATAATGAATTTATATTTCAAATTAAAATATCGAGATTTAAAAAGTATTAATGATATATTATTTAAAAGGTATTTATATACAATATTCAAAAGAAATTAGGTTCATAAACAAAAATATGTATCAGTGAAAGAAGTTTTGGAAGAAACCATTACAATGTTTGAATGATTGAGGTGAGATTTAATAAATTGGGGGATTAGGTGAAATAAATGTATATAAAAACAAATAAAATTATAAATAAAATATAAATAAATATAAAATCATTTAATATATAATATTTCCATAATATAATCAATGATGTAGGTTTATAACCCGATGAATGAAAATTTAGTTAAGAAACCCCTTACCTCATACTTCCCTTTAGTTGAGAGCTATTTAAATTTATTTATAGAGGATTAAAATGTTAAATTAACTTATAAAAGATATTAATATTTATAGTATCATATATGATACTTTTATAACTTCTTGTTACCCATTCATTAATAATCATTCATTATTACTATTGATTGAGATCTTAATATCCTTATTTTCCAATGCATGTTATGTCACGAATGATCTAGATCCTAAAAATATTATATAGTTAAATTATATAAAATAAAATATTAGTGTTATTAATATCATTTTTTCATTGGATACATCTTTAAAATCATTATATAATTTTGTACATAGAGAATGAATCACGTCATTTTATGAAGATGGTAGACCATTAATGCCCATGAGAGATGTTATCATTTCATTAATGGGTGAAAAAGAAATAATGTTTATTGTATATTAATTTTTTAGAGTAAATATAATTTCATATATATCACATATACTTATTATATTTTACTTTTTTTACCTTACATGTAATGTGTTAGCGAAACAATAATCACATCGCTTAATGAGGTGGTAGTTCTCTGTAAACAAAAATGTTGTTATCATTTATAAATGGATGGTAATGTAATATTTTATCTAATATATTTCATTTCAAGAATTATTAATTTGTCATTAATATAATATATCAACATAAAATTATTTCTCATTACCTTCCATGTATAACGTAAGTGATAAAAGAATCATATATCTTTGTGAGGTAGTAGTTCATTGAACACACGAGCGATGTTTTCGCATATACTATGGAATGGAAAGAATGAATTTATATGTTATATTATAATTAAATAAGTATAATTAAATCAATAATATCATATATTTTAATTATATAAATTATTATATTCAGTCGTGAGAAGCGTTTGTGGAAAACAAATTATGTAGGTTTGCGAGGTGGTAGTCTATTGTACACAAGATCAACAGGTTCCTTTCACATTTGAGTGATGAGGAGATGTTTTTTGGTAATTATATTAAAATAAGAACTTATAAATATATAGAATATAATAATGTTATTTATAAATTTTTTTAATAGGATATTGATTATGTGGATGAATAAATAAAAAGAATATGTTAGGCTATGTAACGCTACCTCTTATTTGGACAACTTCTTTTGGTTTGAACCAAAATTCATCCTAGGTTGTATTTATGACCAAAAAATGATTTTATGATTCTTTTAGGTTTTTAGTCATGTTATTTTTGTTGTTATTAATTGATCTAATGGGTTTTGGATGTGTGTAATGGAGATAAGATGGTGTGGAATTATATATTGGGGGGAGAGGACACACATTGAATTTTTGAAAAGAAATAATTCAACCCAAGACATTATCATGCCAAAAGTCCCCAAAATGTTCCATTTTCAAAAAATATGACATTTATGTTGACATTATTACCACTAAATATTCATTATGATTGTTATGGGTCATTTTTAACCCTTATCCTTTTACTAATACCCATCGGTAAACCTATTTTTACATTAACTGTGGTAAATAATCTTTACTATTTTGATAATTCATTGTTGTAAAAAACAACTTGAACTTATTAGAAAAAAAATTATTATTATTAAATTCATGTAATAATTTTATTCAAATTCAACTTAAAATTTGGAATAAATTAATTTAAAAATAAACTCGTAGATTTTTCAAAACACCTCGTTGTCAAGAAATTCATTTTTTGCGGAAAAGATGATCTCACATTAACTATATGAAAATTAATCACAATTATATTTGTTTAAATTAGTATTTATAGAAATATAATCAATGAAAATAATTTATATAATTCATTATTTTGTGTTATTTTTATTATTTAAAATAAATAAACACTACAAACATTAAAATTGTTGTCAAAAAAAGATGGTTTAATATGTACAAAAAACGTATTCTTAAATATAGTTTAAATATGATTAAATTTAATTAACTTAATTTAACATAAATATATAATATTTTCATAATTTTATTTTCAATTAATATAATAATGGGAATTTTTTTAATAAAAATAAATTAATATTTTATAAAAATTAGTATTTTTCACTATTAATTGGAAAAATTATATTAACATAAAAATAAAAAACATTAGCTATAAGTTAATATTAGTTTTTTGATTCAAAAAATGTTAAAAATTTAATATATATTTTCTAATAGTGGAAAAAATAATTCTAAATTATTTGCATTATGCGCGACTAAATAACTATTTTGAAAGATACTATTTTTTCAGAAAACATTTCTTTTTATTTGAAATGTTTCTTAATTTAGTTCCCATAAGTATATAATCATTTTATTTATTTTATAAATTTTTAGAAAATACAGTTTTCATGCCTTAGACAGTAATATTAAAACCTACTATCTTATTGTCTAGGTTATAATGGTAATATCTGAATAATAATATTTTTATAGATGATCTCTTTTCGTTTCAACCTTGTTTTGGATTCCTCACAATCTATTGATGATATTGAATTTATATAACATGATATATAGACTAAATAATTATGGTGTTAAGTTATCTTATAGTACTATTTTTTCGGTTATATATGGTATTAAACATGATCGTCCTCTATTAAAATCTGGGGGTGTTACATTCTACGTCACAAACCAGGCTGGGTCGCCATCCGACCCACCGCCCGACCCGGTCTGCAGCAAGGCCCGAAGGGCGTTCCCGATCCCCACGGGCTGGCACAAGTTCCCGGGTAACAAAACCAACACATGGGAACGATTTTACCCGAAATAAAAGATAGAAAAACAACTAACAAGATAGATAAACTGAAATTAGAAATAGACAACGAAACATGCCTTTAAACAATGAACAAGTTTAAAGTCTAAAACTCGAAACAATAACTAAAAAGAAAAGACGACAGCGGAAACTAAAAGTCATACTCAACCTCTAGGCAGAAGTGAGACCACATCAACACCATTCTACATGAGAAGACCAACTGCTACCTGAACCACCATCACTGAGCACGAAGTCGCAACCTAGAATACAGAAGAAACAGAATTTACATACACCCAATGGTGTATGTAGGGTGTGAGCTAAAAGCCCAGTAGGATGCCACCGAGGAAAAATGTTCCATGCCACAACATCAAAAGACAATTCAAAGTTCTTATTCAGAATTATACTTTCAAAATTCTTTTAAAGAAAACATTTACAGGCCTACTGCTAGAGAAAACACTAAAAAGGAACTCATTTCACCAACACGATTTTTAAAGAGGAAGAGGAAGGTTCATTATGAGCACACACACACACACACATAATCACACACACACACACACACCCTCACACACACACACGCACACACACACATAGGTGGTCCTCCATATACCGACGGAAAGCACTATGCCATCGATGGTAGAGCACTGTGGGAAAATCCCCTAAGGTTCATCTAACTCGAGTGGGACCCTAGAACCTCGTGTCTCGGTGAAACGTGGCTTAGAAGGCCACGACCCTCAGAAAACATGGCTTAGAAGGCCACGACCCTCAGAACATGTGGCTTAGAAGGCCACGAACCTCAAATATCATATGTTTAGTTAGTGTTGCAATCGTCAATCCAGCTAAGTGAAATAGGTACGACACCCATCCGGTTCACTAGCGCACTAGTTCTAGTCTGCCCACCTAGATACCCAGGTTTTTCCCGTGTGCTCAAAAAAGTTTCACATTCACATAGTTTATTTCTTTCTCATATCGTAGTCCAAACAAGATATTGTACACAAAAGTCACCATTTCCACACCCAAACAACATTTCAAAAACTCACGCACGCCAAAAATACCTTTCTAAAAATATATTTGTCGTTACCTAATCATTTCGCAAAAACCTCATTTGGAAACACTCAAACAAGAACATAAAAAATTTTCACAACTTAGAAAGCATTATTTTTTAATAACACAACAGGGGCTGACACAAATTAACACACCCAATTACAAAGAAGAGAGTCGTTCAAACCACTTGCTTAATAATTTGACCTTAAAACTAGTTTCACACCAACTACACAATTATCTGAACCATCTGCACCTCTTGTAAAACACCAAAAACCTATTTGAAGAGGCCACCATTGTTTACAAGACACCATTTAAAAAAAACCAAGACAACACGCTTAAAATGATTCGCTACACATTAAAAATCCACATTTAGAAACACAAAACACAATTACCCTTAAAAACTAAGTTCGCACCAACCAAACATCACCTAGAACCCAACTTGAAAACATTTCACCAAAACAACACATATTTTTAGGTGCAAAGACCACTTTAAAATCAATTTCACACTCAATTATTCTAAAACCACATTTGCACCATATAAACAATTGATTAAACAATTTTTAGGACTTACCCCAATAAGGTCAAAATAAAAAAAAATGATCATTTATAAAGAAAGTGAGATTTTCATTACGCACACATGTCAAACAAATTTTAAAACACCTTTCGCACAACCCATTAAACCCAACAAATCACTTATACAATAACACGCATATAGACAACAAACGTATACTATTTCGGAAACCCAATTTTCATCAAACGAACATGCCAACACATTACAAACATAGATCGCACCATGTAATTAATTCATAGAACATATTAAATTAAACTAAACAAACAAATTAAATTATCTAAATGATGTAAAGGCATGAAACCACCTACCGGCATGTATAAATCCTCAAAATTGGAGTGAAAACTTCATATTGCAGTGTACAACTTTAATCGCGTGCCGTTTTCACCACACTGAACCTAACACGAACCCAATAAATATGAATCCAAACCCAAAACCCTCAAATTAAGGCCCCAAAACAAACCATTAAACCTCAAATCCAGAATCAAAACCCATTGTAGAACCAAACTTCAAATATAGAAAATAAATGAATGAAATAAATAAATAAATAAATAAAAGGAAAACTCAAATGCACAAACCAGTGTGGTTTGCCGGATGGTGGTGCTGCGCCGGTGGAGGTCCGGTGAGGTTCCGTCGGACGACGTAGGCGAGGGGAGCTCATGGGTGCGGTGCAAACCGGGAGAGGGAGCAGGCTGGCCAGAGGAGCAGGGGGCGTCGCGAAGAAAATAGAGGTGCAGGGCTTCAGCGGCCAGGGGAGCAGCGCACCTAGGAGATGAGGGGGTGGGGGTGGGGGCGGCCTGTAGCGGATAGGTAAGGGGGGCTGGCGGTGGCTCATGGGTGTGATGCGAGGCGGGGCAGGGGAGGCGGGGCGACGACCGGTCGCCGGAGGGGAGAGGTGCGAGCATGGAGGGTGACAGCTCGCAGGAGGGGGGGGGGGAAACGTGATTCAGGGGGAAAAAAGGGCAAAGCCCTAAGCAAAAGAAAACAGGGTGAAAAATAAAAAGAAATAAAAAAAATGAAATAAGTAAAATAATAATAATAATAATAATAATAATAATAATAATAATAAAATGGAATATGAATAATGAGGATAAAAATAATAATACTCATTTGATAAATCTAGAATAAAATAAAAAGTATATCAATTATGATAATAATAACAATAATAAGAAAATTAATAAAACAAATAAAAATTGTAATAATCTAAAAGAGAAATAATAATAATAATAATAATAATAATAATAATATCAAATGACATTATTACGATTATTATTATTATTAACACAATTGCTAATTCGTTTTATTTCAATAATTAAACACCGGCAAGGCGTGCGGTGAATCGGGCGAGGCCGCGCGGGGACCCAAGAGAGGCCGCGCAGCTTCGACCACGTCGCACTGGACACAAACAAGACCAAAACAGAAGGGACTCAAAATCTTAAGTCGGGTTTCGACCCGAACTAACCAACGCAAAGAAAATTCAAAAAATAAATAAATTTTGAAATAACAGGTGTGACAATTCTCCCCAACATAAAGCTTTCCGTCCCCAGAAATCCACAAACAGAATCAAACCCCAAAGCAGAAAACCATACCCATTTAAGGTTCAAAGGAGATCCTCACAAACACCATGCAAAGAGAGGCAAAAGTATCGTGCTCAGAGAAAGTGACTCAAAGACAACTTCAATAAACTCATATAAAGACTTTCTGATATGTATCGCCTGCCCCGAAGAGATAGAACGCCTCCAGTTGACTGATCAATGAAGGGAATTCTCGCACCCACAGAAACCAACTTCACAAGCCGAAACACCTCAAGCACTATTAAATCGAAACCACACCACTTGGATAAAATGAACAAACAAGGTTAAACCACATCCATAGAACACTCTTATCACTTATCACCAAACCATCTTTGAAAACAGAAGCTACAGATCAACATGGGGAGGCTCGAGGGGCTCCCTACCATTAGGAAGTCATTGATGCTCGAAACGAGACTGGAAAACCGACAGGGGGAGGTTTGAGTGGACTCCCCTCCATTAAAGAAAAGTCCAGCACTGATTCTTCCTAGAGACATTCGTGCGAGATCCAATGTGGGTCTCCCCACCATTAAGAACCTACCAACGCCAAAGGAGAGACTAGAAAACCAACATGGGGAGGTCCAGGTGGACTCCCGACCATTAGGGAAAGGCCAACATCGATTTATTCCAGAGACCTTTGTGGGAGACCCACTGTGGGTCTCGTCGCCATTAGAATGAACATGGGATACAAAACTTTGAAAAATTCTCGATGGTGACCAAACACCCCACCACAAGGGGCGGGGAGGGACGAGCCTGACCAATAGGCGTCGAAACCACAGCCGTCCACAACAAATATCTTAAAATTTCCTGTATGAACACCATTTAGATTTGAGACTGATTTACCCAATAGACTCTCATAAGGACCACTCAAGTGATTGCATCCAGTGGAACGCAACCCCCAAGACTTTAAGGCAACAAGACGAACACGCCTCCACATGGTTGCGAAAACCTTATGCAACCAGACGGCTCATTCGGAGTGGAACAAACCTGGAAATTTTTTTAAACTACCTCTACTTTTAACATTGATGACAGAAATAAAGTTGGGGTCCCATACACTCCCGGGGTTCCTGGCCACACGCAAGCTTCACTCGGAGGCCTACGGCTGGAGCCTTGATGTTTGAAGCATCTTATGCCTCGCAGTCAGGCATTGAAGACTCCCGAGCGGAGCTTCTCCTTTTGGTGCCACGCGAAATCATATTGCACCTGATGAAACACCATCAGACACACACTCCATGACATCCAATTACTCTCACACTGAACATTTACCCGAACAAGAGCTTAAATGGTACACGTGCATCATCCCTTGTTACACTGAGTGAGAACATGACACCACAAATCATCACCGAGCACGCTCATTGTTGTTGAGAGAAACATTGCGCTGAGAAAGACATTAAACCGTGTCGGGAACAACACGTGATTCCTATAAAAAACCATAGCAGCCTCATACGACTGGGTATGCCAACTAGTAGCCTAATGCAAACCTTTTATTAAATGAAACAAACCAAGACCAGATGTGATTCAGAATGATAGGCCGCACCAACGACTTAGGGTCGCTTCCACCTCTTTCCCACTAGAATCTCCTTCACCGTTTCCAAACAGAACATTCAAATCAATGAGGTCAAACTTCACCCCTGACAATCAGAGAGAACTTACACTGCAAGGCATCACCGAACATGACCCTTGCAACCGATGAAAATACTACAAATCCCTTCAAGACACTGGTCAACACTGAAAATTCTGAACCGCCTTCACCCTTCCCTGTTGGATTTCCTTTCGCCGTTTCCAGGGGAAACCTTCAAGCGCAACGACGTCAAATTTCATACTCGACGACTCAGACAACTCAAAGAAACCAAAACTCTGTTCAAATACCCTCGCATCTGTCATCCCTCTGCGAGAGGATCCACATAGTTGTAAAAAGGAGAGGTGGGTTCAATTCTAGAATTCAAAAAGAGAGTCCTTCGATCATCTAGAGTGCCGGTCAACGGGGAATTCCCTGTAGTCATAGTTCAATCACATTCCAACGCTTTATGGGGGGACATACACTAGTCAAGAAAGAAAACTATGGACTCAACCAAACTGGTCCAACGGTCAAGACATACCACAAGAAAACACCAAACGTGCAGGGGAAACCACTACAAGGGCTCCCCAATGTACTTTTCAAAAAAAAAAAATCACTAACTACACGCTTGCATACCAACTTACAAACAAGAATTAAAACTCAAAACACAAACCAGCCAGAAGGGATCCTCGGCTCAAAACACCTCACATCGAACCGTTCAAAAATACAGGGACACTCCACACAATCACCGCTTATTTAAAACACCATATTTTTCCTTTAACAAAACATTTTAAAAAATAAACAAACCCAGTTGGTTGCACAAACACCAATGGCATCCCATTAGCCTCGCACATGCATGTTCTCGTGCCGCACTGGCACCCACCTCATGTCCATCAAGGCACTCATCTGCTCGTGTCATTTACCATTTCCCTTTTTTGTATACACTCATGCATGTGTTCTCCCATGAGAGAACTAAGGATCAAAACCAAACCTTTCCATTTTTCAAAACCAAAACATCCAACCCACACTTTTCAAACCTCATTCCCCATTTTCTTTTTAAAGTGATTTATTTCAAAACATTGTCCAAAACATTTTCCAAGACCAAATCATTTTTACTAAAAAATCAAGTTTCCACGAATCAGAAACAAAGAGGCGAAAAACGACGCAAGAGAAAACTAGTGTCAGCGGGTGACTGAAACGTATGGTTGGCGGCCATACTCCAGTCATGCCACTGCCACAGAGGGTATTCTAGGACAGCATCCCTGGCTCCACATGGCTTTCCAGACCCTGCGAGCTCACTAGGACCACTGACCTTACCCCTTTTTCATTTTCCATGGACAAGATTAACTGCAATGACCAAAAACACAGAGAAACCTCAACACACATTGGTAACTTGAGTCCCGCCACGAGGTGTGCTGGCCAGACACATTGCTCATAGCTAGAACGCCGAGTTCCGACAACCTTTATTTTGGTATACTTCGACTCTATCTCAAAATAGAACAACCCAAGAGAGAAAACCCTACCTTCTAATACCATTTTGTCACAAACTAGGCCGGGTCACCATCCGACCCGCCGCCCGACCCGGTCCGTGGCAAGGCCCGAAGGGCGTTCCCGATCCCCATGGGCTGTCACAAGTGCCCAGGTATCAAAACTAACACATGGGAACGATTTTTCCCAAAATAAAAGACAGAAAAAAACTAACAAGATAGATAAACTGAAATTAGAAATAGACAACGAAACATGACTTTAAACCATGAACAAGTTTAAAGTCTACAACTCGAAACAATAACTAAAAAGAAAAGACGACAGCAGAAACTAAAACTCATACTCAACCTCCCGGAAGAAGTGAGACCACATCAACACCATTCTGCATGAGAAGACCAACTGCAACCTGAACCACCATCACTGAGCACGAAGTCGCAACCAGGAATACAGAAGAAATAGAATCTATATACACCCAGGGGTGTATATAGGGTGTTAGCTAAAAGCCCAGTAGGATGCCACTGAGGAAAAAGGTCCCGTGCCACAACATCAAAAGACAATTCAAAGTGCTTATTCAGAATTATACTTTCAAGATGCTTTTAAAGAAAACATTTACAGGCCAACTGCTAAAGAAAACACTAAAAAGGAACTCATTTCCCCAACACGATTTTTAAAGAGGAAGAGGAAGGTTCATTATGGGCACACACACACACACATACTCACAAACACACACACACACACACACCCTCACACACACACACACATGCGCGCACACACACACAGGTGGTCCTCCATATGCTGACGGAAAGAACCACGCCATCGATGGTAGAGCACTGTGGGTAAATCCCCTAAGTTCCATCTAACTCGAGTGGGACCCTAGAACCTCGTGTCTCAGTGAAAAGTGGCTTAGAAGGCCACGAACCTCAGAAAATGTGGCTTAGAAGGCCACGACCCTCAGAACACATGGCTTAGAAGGCCACAACCCTCAGATATCATATGCTTAGTTAGTGTTTCAATCGTCAATCCAACTAAGTAAAACAGGGACGACACCCTTCCGGTTAACAAGCGCACTAGTTCTAGTCCGCCCACCTAGATACCCAGGGTTTTCCCGTGTGCTCAAACAAGTTTCACATTCACATAGTATATTTATTTCTCATATCGCAGGCCAAACAAGATATTGTACACAAAAGTCACCATTTCCACACCCAAACAACATTTCAAAAACTCACGCACGCCAAAAATACCTTTCTAAAATATATTTGTCGTTACCTAATCATTTCGCAAAAACCTCATTTGGAAACACTCAAACAAGAACATAAAAAATTTTCACAACTTAAAAAGAATTATTTTTTTAATAACACAACAAGGGCTGACACAAATAAACGCACCCAATTACAAAGAAGGGAGTCGTTCAAACCACTTGCTTAATAATTTGTCCTTAAAACTAGTTGCACACCAACTACACAATTATCTGAACCATTTTCACCTCTTGTAAAACACCACAAACCACTTTGAAGAGGCCACCATTGTTTACAAGACACCATTTAAAAAACAAAACAAAACCAAGACAACATGATTAAAATGATTCGCTACACATTAAAAATCCACATTTAGACACACAAAACACAATTACCCTTAAAAACTAAGTTCACACCAACCAAACATCACCTAGAACTCAACTTGAAATCATTGCACCAAAACAACACATATTTTTAGGTTCAAAGACCACTTTAAAATCAATTTCACACTCAATTATTCTAAAACCACATTTTCACCATATAAACAATTGATTAAACAATTTTTAGGACTTACCCCAATAAGGTCAAAATAATAAAAAAAATGATAATTTATAAAGAAAGTGAGATTTTCATTACGCACACATGTCAAACAAATTTTAAAACGCCTTTCTCACAACCCATTAAAACAAACAAATCACTTATACAACAACACGCATATAGACAACACACACATACTATTTCAGAAACCCAATTTTCATAAAACGAACACGCCAACACATTACAAACATATATCACACCATGAAATTAATTCATAGAACATATTAAATTAAACTAAACAAACAAATTAAATTATCTAAATGATGGAAAGGCATGGAACCACCTACCGGCATGTATAAATCCTCAAAATTGGAGTGAAAACTTCATATTGCAGCGTACAACTTTAATCGCGTGCCGTTTGCACCACATTGAACCTAACACGAACCCAAAAAACATGAATCCAAACCCAAAACCCTCAAATTAAGGCCCCAAAACAAACCATTAAACCTCAAATATAGAATCAAAACCCATTGTAGAACCAAACATCAAATATAGAAAATAAATGAATGAAATAAATAAATAAATAAAAAAAAGTAAAACTCAAATGCACAAACTAGTGTGGTTTGCCGGATGGTGGTGCTGCACCAGTGGAGGTCCGGTGAGGTTCTGTCGGACGACACGGGGAAGGGGAGCTCGTGGGTGTGGTGTAAACCGAGAGAGGGAGCAGGCTGGCCGGAGGAGCAAGGGGCGTCGCGAAGAAAATGGAGGTGCAGGGCTTCGGCGGCCAGGGGAGCAGCGCACCTGGGAGATGAGGGGGTGGGGCTGCCTGTAGCGGATAGGGCAGGGGGGCTCGCGGTGGCTCATGGGTGCAATGCGAGGCAGAGCAGGGGAGGCGGGGCGACGACAGGTCACCGTAGGGGAGAGGTGCGAGCAGGGAGGGTGACGGCTCGTAGGAGGTGGGGGGGGGGGAAGAAACGCGATTCGGGGGAAAAAAGGGCAAAGCCCTAAGCAAAAGAAAACAGGGGGAAAAATTAAAATAAATAAAACAAATGAAATAAGTAAAATAATAATAATAATAATAATAATAAACTGGAATAGGAATAATGAGGGTAAAAATAATAATACACATTTGATAAATCTAGAATAAAATAAAAAGTATATCAATTAAGATAATAATAACAATAATAAGAAAATTAACAAAACAAATAAAAATTGTAATAAACTAAAAGAGAAATAATAATAATAATAATAATAATAATAATAATAATCTCAAATGACATTATTACAACTATTATTATTATTAACACAATTGCTAATTCATTTTATTTAATTAATTAAACACCGGCATGGCGTGCGGTGAATCGGGCGAGGCCGCGTGAGGACCCAAGCGAGGCCGCACAGCTTCGACCGCGTCGCGCTGGATGCAAACAAGACCAAAACACAAGGGACTCGAAATCTTAAGTTGGGTTTCGATCCGAACTAACAAACGCAAAGAAAATTAAAAAAATAAATAAATTTTGAAATAGCGGGTGTGACATTCTACCCCTTAAATAAATTACATCCCTGCAATTTAATCTTTATCTAAAAAATAAATTGTTTGAAATTTGAAACTATTTTTTTTGGAAATCCAAATCATAAAATGTATCAATAAAAATTCCTCATGATAAGATAGAATGGTATTTATATATTTCATCTAGAATAACACATTGTTAGGTTTCCCTTTAAGAAAACATCTGTGGGAAGTGAAAACATATACATAGAAGAAAATAGTAATAACGAAGGATTAATAGAGAGTGGTGTAGATCATTAATCACAATAAATTGAATTATTAATAGAAAATTATCGGAAAAAATACACCATTTATTTTTTAAAAGACAATTTGATTCATCAGAAATTATGGTACCAGGATAAATTTTTTGTTTCAATATCCTTTACATAGAGTTGTGTATTATATTTACCATACAGACTAAAATCATAAATTAATATAATTACATGACTTTTATAATTTCATCCATTAATAATTTCCCCCACAATATCATATTTTTTCAAAATAGAGAGAATTCAAGATGGATTCTTTATCTTTAAACAAATAAAATATTCTTATAACAGATATTGTAATCCTAAAAAAAATTACATGATTTTCCTCTTATCTATAATAAAACAAAAAATGGTTTGCAAAATGGTTCCCATATAATTCAAAAGTCTCTAATAATTAAATAGTAACATCAAAAGTTTAAACTAATAGATTATATAAGAGTCTATCCATAAAAAACTTTAGCTTAAATCTTAAAAAAAAGATTTTAGCGTTCTTCCCAAATCATATTCTAAGTTATACCAAAGGTTTATATATGATTCAACCAAAAAAAATATCTTGAAAAATACTATTAGTCACCATAAAATCGATTTACCTAAAAACTAAAGATGTGGGTCTAATAAATTGAACATATGATCAACCTTAAACTCATAAACCCATGATGTTATCTATGAATCTTATATTAATCTAACATGAAGATATATATGAATAATAATTTTAAAAAATAAATATATATTTCATTATTATTATAACCAAAATACAATGAGTAAAAATAAATCTACATCATAATTCTGGAATCCCAAGAAATAAATACTTCAACCCTTTTAAAAAATTTATTTGGTATAACATAGGCCATTCCTTGTTCTAGGGGAAAATCCTTAGTTAGGTAATTGACATAGTTAATTCCCAGGTTATCTAAATAAAAGACATATAATTCTACAAAAACTTGTTTCTATTTTAACTTAATTTCCAATAATATAATAAATTCCCATTAATTTGAGACATTTATCTAGGTGTTTCGTCCAACCTTATTCATATATAAGAAGCTTGATCTTGTTTAATTTTTTTTCATTACTACATAACATTTCATAAAATTCCATCCTCCTCTTATTTTACTAGTTATTAATCACATAGTAGTTCTATTTTATAATAATATATTATGATATATGATTATAAATAATCACAATATCTTTTTCTCTAGTGATCATCCATTTTTTCTCTAATAATCACCAATGTTTCTATCACAATAAGTGTTAGCATTATTCCTCCTTGTTGCAACCATTGAATACAACAAAAAATCAGAGTATCACTAATAATTATCATAGTGGAAAAACAAATAATCATGAAAAATAATTTTCAATATGTATAAATAATGACATATTATTATCAATATATAACACCTTATGCTTTTCATAGGTCTATAATTATTATCATATTTTCAAATACTTCATAATTATTTGTAAATAGTTTTTTAATTTTCAAAGAATATACCCCCAGAGTGTCAAACTAGTTCTCTGGTAAGAACCATTTCCATGTACCAGGTATCACTAAAGTCAGCTGGTAGCCTATTTCATATTTATTACCTCTAGTTATAGCATTTATAGAACCACTTCCACATATAGTAGCTTGAAAAAGATGCAATTTTTTAGAAAACCCTTCACTCCAAATTTCACCAAAATACTAGGATATTTTTTTAATACAAATAATTATACATAAAATTGTCCTTAGAATTACCCCTAGGTTTATCATTGATGTTTTCCAATACTAATTCAAAATTTTTATTAATATTTTTTTGATACCAACTATGTCAACCAAAAACTTTTAGACAAATTATTACATGATTGTTAAGAAAAATATATAATATTTACTACACAATAATTTTAAATCCATAGACCCCTTTTGTGACGAGGTTCATAATACATAAAAGTAAAGTAAAACATGGTATCCTTATTATATTTTCCATTTTTAGGTCTTAAATCTATTCAATCTCCTATAACTGTATGGGTAAACCTTGGGAAAACATAAAAGAAAGGGGTTAGAATGAAATCCTAGTAATGGAATTGACATGAAAATGAAGCTTGACATGGTATTAAAAGGTATAACATGATATCATAAAATATAAGGCACATGATTAGTTTTGTAGAAGCATATCATAAATAAAATAATATTACAAGATCATGGAATGATAAAAATATAGAAGACATATATAAAATTTCATAAACATAAATGAAGGCTAACTTTTTAGACAATATCTCTTGCAGGAAAAAGTACCACAATGGATTAAGTTTACCCCCTAATCTCATATATAGTGCCTCATGAGGCCTATGATTTACCTGATACGTTGGATTTATATTTTGTATAACTCATATTAACATGTTCATGATATATGTGTGAAACAGAAAGGAAATTAATCATAATGAATAACATAAAAATTATCCATTGATGGAAAATGGGTATAATAATCGTTCTTCATATCATATTCAAATGTAATTACATAATGAAAGAATTTAATAAATTAAGATAAGTCTTCTATTAACTTATAAATGGAATGGAGAATAAACTAGGTATATATGTGAGATATATATATATATATATATATATATAATTTTTAAGAAATCCGAAACATCAAATTTTATTGTCATTGATTAAAATACTAATAAAAATATTTGAAAAATCCTTAAGGAAATAACCATATCAATTTGAGTAGCATAAATGGATTTCATATTAGATAGAAAATTATTTTGATATACCACTTTCAAAATTTATTATGGAAGATATCCTTTCAATTTGTAAGAAATTATTTTAAATATAAACATTTCTCAAATAATAATCATGTTTTCAAAAATATTACCTTTGAAACATAAAAATCACTCCTTAAAACATCATGTGGACATGAAGATGTTTGAGATATGTTCATTCTGATTAAATTAAAAAAATCAAAATATTCTTTTCACATTTCGGTAATAAAAGTGTAAAATTATTTTTCTCGAAAAATTCCACGATAATTACTTTTAATTATTTTTTTAAACATCCAATTAAAGGTAAAAATAACATTAAACAAATATAGTAAAACATTTTTGATTTTTTTTAGAAATCATAGATTTGAGAGAAAATGTATTTTCAATTAATGAGTGAAATTATGTAGGATTTTCATAAAAAAAATTTATCAATAAATATCTCTATAAAATATATTAAAATTGTTAAATTACATGAAAAAATCATGAAGAAATAGTGGACTATAAAATGAAAGGGGTTTATTTGAAAATTATATAATAATTCCCTTTAATATAACTCTTACAATGTTTGTATCAATAAGGTGATAGTTATTCAATTTTTTTATTATGTGTAACAATTTTATATCAAAAAAAAGTTTAAATAAAACACAAATAAATAAAAATTCTTTTTCACACATATTCATGGCATAAAATAATCAATGAAGGGGACATATAATCTAATGAATGAAAATTGAGTTAAATCCCCATTACCTAAAAGATACCTTTACATCAACATTATCTAACATCTATTATTGTTGTTTCAAACATGTCAATAACTTATAAAATAACCATATTAATATTCATAAAACCAAATATGATTCGTTTATAATATCTTCGTATATATTCGTTAATAATTATTATTTATCATTAATGTTTTAGGTGTAAACTTTCATGTGTTATCATGCTTGGTTTTTCGTGAATATTCCCGATATTGAACATATGATATAGTTTCACAATATATAAGATGATATTAATGTTATAAATATATATATATATATATTTCATTAGATACATCTTTATAATCAATATTGAATTTTCACCATGCAGAACGAATCCCATCGCTTCATGGATATGGTAGGCCGTATGTACGCACATGTACATTTTCATTATATTTATGTGTGAAATGGTAAAAAATTGGATTTTTTATTGATTTTAAATAATATTTATCCTTTATTAATGATCACACATTTTCATTAAATTTAATGTTTTTACCTTTTATGTAAAGCGTTTGAAAAAACATAATCACATCGCATCGCGAGGCAGCAGTTTGCCGTATATATGAATGAAAATATCATTTATCTAATGGATAGTAAGGTAATACATTATATATTATAAATATTCTTAAAAATTATAAATATTTTAATAATATTATATATCAATATTAAATTATTCTCTATTATCTTTCATGTAAGGTGTATGTGAAAAACGAATCACAACGCATTGGGAGGTGGTAGTCCAAAGTACACATGAACAAGGATAACATATTTCTTATAGAATGGAAGGTAAGAAGGTATAAGTGATATTATAATTAAATTAGTATAATAATTATAATAAATAAAATAAATATAATAAATACTCATTATATAAATCATTATATCCATTCGTGAGAAGTGGTGATGCAAATTGAATTTTGTAATTTTGTGAGGTGGTAGTCTACCGTACACATGATCAATTATTTCATTTCATATTTGATAGATGTAGAGAAGGTTTTAGGTGACTATAATAACAAAAACAATTTTAGTATATAAAATATAATTAGGTTATATATATATATATGTTTAAATAATTTTTTTGTGAGGTGGGGGAACAAATAAAATAAAACCCTCGGTTAAGGACTATACCTCTTCATTATAAAACATATTTTAATCTGAAAAAAATACTTAATAAGTTGAGAATATAAAAAATGATTCAAGGATAATGGTATGGAATTATAAAATTTATTATTTTTGGGAGTTTCTGAACTAATTGGTTTTTTATGTGTGGAAAGGAGGGGATAAAGGTGGCATTTGATTGGTGGGGCAAATGACACACTTAGAAATTTTGAAAAAAATAATAACACTCACTTTTTTGTCATGAAAAATAAAATATAATTAATCTTTTCCCATATTATATGATAAAATGTCTAACTATAACCATAAAATATAAATTTGACATGTTGTGTGTCATTTTTAAACCTTAAATTTTTAGTTTAACCCGTAGTAATCTTTTTTTACCTTTACCACTAAAAATATTTTTTACTGTTTTCAATATTCAGTTTGGAAAAAAATGATGTTTACATAATTAGATAATAAATATTATTATAATTAAGAATATTTAATAAAATTTTCCAAATTTAACTCATATAAGTGGAATAATTTAATTTGAAATTAAATATTAGACGTGTCGAAAAATGAGTTTTTAAGAAATGCTTTTTTAAGGAAAGGATGATCTCATATTAAATATATGACAAGTAATTATAATTTTATGAATTTAAATTAATAGTTATAAATATATTATATATAAATTTAATTTAAATAATGTCTTCTTAGCTATTATCTCAATTATTTAGAATGGATAAACATTATGCACTTGAAAACATTTTTTTAAAAAGGTGTTTTAAATCCATAAATGTAAAACATTGGTACAATAATTTATAATTATGATTTAAATGTAATTAATTTTATTAAATTTAAATCAATAATAATTATTTTAATTTAAATCAAATTTAAATAATAATAGAAATTAATTTTTTATAAATCGATGATATTTTTATAAAAATGTATGTTTTTACTATTTAATGAAAATTTTCTATTTTATGAAAAATCGTAAAATTTATCTATATGTAAATATCAATATTATGAATTCAAAAATTATGTTCAATTGTTAAAATAAAATATCTTTGATAGTACAAATTATTTTTAAATTATTTTTTCAAGGCTTGACCAAGCTTCCTTTTAATTAAAAAAAGTTTTCAAAAAACATTTCTTTTTATTTCAAATGATTCTTATATTATTTCAAAATCATTAGACAGTCATTTAATATAATTCATACATGTGTAAACCATATTAGTTTATTAATATAGTAATTTCTATTTATACCCTTCCACTTAACAACTTGGTTAAAATATTAATATATAATTAATTATATTTTAAAATAGTTTTGTGATTTGTTTAAACCTACTATTTCTTGTATAAAAAGATATAAAATATATTTAATTTAATTAAAAATAAATAAATTATAGTCTTTTGGTGTTGCATTATATTTTAGCATTTTCCTTATGTTTCATATAAGCTATTGAACATGTTTCCCCTCTTTTAAAATATCAGGGGGTTACAAGATCTTAGAATGTAAGATCCTTATTAATAATCATCATGATTAGAACTACATGGTCTCTCCTACGCAATGCATGACCCACATTTATTTCCACCACTGGGTGGCATTATATGGGTAAATCATAGTCTTAAACTAGATTTCACAATGTTATGTTCGACATGTTGAGATCTTATCATAATAAAATATACTTTAAACTTTTTTTATTAGTATGTGTGGCACATATATCTCCATAGAGACAGTTCCTCTGGACATTCAAGGAATATATTACATCTACCAATACACGGTAATGAGTATTATATAACTATTCATTATTCTTAAATTTTTATTCATAATAAACCACTCTATCTTTATACATAACGACACAAACTAATACTTTCTTTGATGTGTCACTATATATTAAAAATACATTCTTTTTTTATGATAAAGTAAATACCAATGAATTTACTAGTGTCCAAATCATTTTTAAACATTATTAACATTTAATAGACCATTTAAATTTTATATATTTAAATATATACTTTTTATTAGGATGTACAATATGTAATTATTTTAAAAAATCCACCAATAGAAATTTTCAAATCTAAAGAAAACAACATATCTCAGTTATATGTGTCAATATAGAATAGTTTTTGAATTTTGTTTCGATGGATCATCAAACATTATATCTATTGGGACAAAATAACCAAAAAAAATAATCTTGATAGATCCAAAATTCAAATTTAAATAATTTCTCATATAATTAATTTTCTATAAGTTTCTTAAGAAATATTCACATATTGTTATTGTGATATTTAGATATTTTTTAGTATATAAGGATAACATCACTGAAAATCACCACAATATTATATATATAATCATTTAATACTCTATTCATAAAATTTATAAAAATAGAAGGTGTGTTTGTCAATATTAATAGAATTTATTATTCTCATAATACCCATATCTCAATTGAAATTTCATTAGTGGAATATCCATATTATCAAAACCTAAGTGATGATTACTATAGTAATATTAAAATTTTAAAATTATTTTTCTCCTTCATGTTGATCAAATACATCATTAAATTATTGTAACTAAACCTTATTATTTATTGAAATAGAATTGATATCCTAATAATAGATTCACAATATCATAGACAAATCCTTGATTTTTATTAATAAAATTAAAGATACTCATTGTTAAACACTAGTGCATATAAATCCCTTATAAGAGAATCCTATTGTTATTTAGTTAACTCTACCAACTACACTTATGTTTTTATTTATAAAGTGTTGGATATCGGTCATTTATTTTGAATGATAACAACGGATAATTCAGCTTCATGATTAGGTGGATGAATAGAAAATACATCTATAAATTCAAAAATACCTTAATTTAAAAGGGTTATATTTGTTCTCCATATAATTTTCTTCCAATACATATATTGTGTTTTTTATTCTTATTTTCCAATAATATCAATAAGGTGTACTACATGATTATAAAAACCCAACTCATTATTAGACACTTAAACATGATTTATTATATAAACATTCACTTAAGACAACTCTGAGGATTGAATGATCTAGTGTCCTGGGAAATTATGAATATTACATAACAACTTAAAACCTAAAATCCACATCATTAATGAAAACTTATTTTACATGGCCGCAATATACCTTCGTATATAACATTGCATGAGATAACCTAAGGACATGCATAAGAAAAGGGTGAGATATAAATCCCAGTAAGGTAGAAAACAAGAAATAACAAGAATAATATAGTAAATGTTTTTAAATAATCATATCAATGGATCAAAAGAGAAAAATGATCTAAAGGCATGATATAGCATGGTTATCATAACATGAAAATTTGGAAACAACATTTAACATGATATTAGGATGAGCCAAGGCTCATTGCACCTGGAGCATTATTGAACCTTCATTGAACTTAAATTAGAATGAGTAAACCATCATTTCACTTGAATTATCATGAGTAAACACTCATGGTACAATTATTTACCAAATGCATTGGGGCGCTATCAGGGCGCACCCTTTATAAATATTTCATTTCATGCATAAGTGTGTCACATGGATCATACAACATGGATTCATTAAACATAATAATCTATTCCATGAATAATAGATGTGGAATAAATAAATGTAAGTACTCAATCTACAAGAACATGTTCACAAATGTGAATACCCTTGAAAGAAAAATGGGTATGGTATTCACTTCCACAACGATTTTGGCATGGAAATTTTGGTGTAGCTTTGACAGCCTAACGACGTCAAATAGAAATAATCATATGGGTTGATGAGAGATTAAAGGGTATATCATAATTTATACATGAAATGGATAGTAATGGGGTCCTGGAACATAATATCCTAACATATGTGATTGAATTTTGATTCATTATATAAAATAATATCTTGAATGTAAAAGAGAAGAGAGAAATTCTTTACTGAATTTCGGGATGTTAATGGTTTTACATGGGATGAATTAATGAAAGATAAACAGGTATATAATCATTAAAACATAAGGAGAGAAGTATGAGGGGTGATAAATCATACCCCAAAATTTTTAATTGAAAATAAAAGGGTTTAACAACATAAAAAATTTGGAGAAAAACGAGTAAAGAATAAATCCTTTACTTAGAAGTGTGATCTCAAAGGCTTGGGAGAGGCTTGATAGAGGATTAATTCGAGCTTGGGGAACGTTGAGAAGATTATAGAGAAAGGAGGGTGGGGTTTAGATGAACTCCAAAAGGTTTGAGTAAAGATTAATGGGATATTGAGTGGGATTATATAAGAAAGGAGATGAAATTGTTTATTATTTAGGTTTTTGACACCACAGAATAAACAAATCAAAAGCACAAACCATCCCATGGGGTTTTCACATGGGTTATAAAAAATTTTAGTGGAAAAAATTATTTTATAAGGAAAATGGCCTAAATTATTAAAATATTAGGCTTTCTAATGTAGAGTTGAGTCACACTATCAAGGAAATAATTTTAAAATGTTAAATGTTTTATAAGTCTTGGAGGGTCCACTACGGCTTTGTAAAATAAATAAAACAAACATAAAATAACATTATTTTAAAGGTAAAATATATATTGGCTAAAAACCCTATTTATATTATTTTATAATATCACTATTGGGTCATTATGATGTCATAAAACATGTTATATATTTAAATGGTATTTTATTTTTACCCAAAAATTCGGCTGTCTCAGAAAATCATGAAAAATTCTCCATTGGAAAATTTTGACATCCTGATTCGCAAAATAATATTCATTTTATCTAAATAATATGATAAATATGTTAATTTTTTACTTTTTAAATATAAAATAAATTTTATAAAACATTCATTGGGTTTGTCTCAAAAACAACTTTCAAACCATAATAAAAATTAGAATTGTATTAAAAACATTATATAATCATTTATATTTAATAAAAATTAATTTAGTAATAATATTTTATTAAAATATTATTTATTTTAAAAAATCCATTAATTCATCAAAAATATATTTCGTAGTTGAATATTAACTAAAATACTATTTGTGATATAAAAAACTATTTACAGAGTCAAAATAATAAAATGAATGTATATTATTTAATATATACAAAAATAATCCAGATAATCCTAGTGCTAGGGTCTTGTTACATAACACCTTATAACACCTGCATAAGACCTAAGGGTAATGTGTGCAATGGTAACAGACTCTTGGGGTGGTTCAGATAAAATTTCTCAGGTGGTAATCTCTATTAACTTCCACGTCTCCTATAGACAGGTCCATTAAATCATAATGTGTTGAAGCTGGGATTGTACTTGGTCAAGAGAGAAGCCCAGTGATGCTACCTCATTCCTCAGCTCTGACAATTGGGATTCGTACGGAGAAATTATACTGTATGAGGCCATCACTTCCTTTGTCTGAGTAAATTTGATTTGTTATAGCCCTATATTTATACTAATCATGTGATCACTATTCAATGGATATATTAGCAATGATATCAATTCCTAATGGTATATTAAAATCAAAAAACATAAAACTAGAAAAGTGTATATGTCTTATATAATCATTTAACACAATAAGGAATTTAATTATACCAAGAGGAATTTACATTAATAAAAGTTTGGTTCATTACAATCTTCCACCATTAAGAAAATTTTCCCTCAAAATTTCCAATTCCCTCACTAAAACAGACGAATGTAACTCTGCTTAATCACTTCCTTCAATTCCCAGGTTGCTTCTTTGACCTTTTGGTTTCACCACAACGCCTTAATAAGGGACATTTCCTTATTTCATAGAACATTTTCCTAATGATCTAAGATCTTCACCGTCTTCTATTCATAAGAGAGGTAATTATCCAATGATACCACCTATGGATTAAGTACATGCGATCAGTCAGCTATATACTTCTTCCAGAGTGGTACATAGAATATATAATGTACTTGAGATGGGTTCGGTGGGAGTGCTAGTCAATAGGCCACTGCTCCAATGTGATCAAGGATATCAAAAATGGAAAATGTACCTAGTAATAATCTTTCCCTTATTCTCAAATCTCATAACTCTCTTCCATGGTGATATGCAAAGGAATAACTTGTCTCCAAAATCAAACTCTAGGTCTCATAGATGATTATCAGTATAGATTTTTTGTTGACTCTAAGAAGCTTTATTCTTCTGTTGGATGGTCTTAACCTTCTCTACCATTTCTTTAATTATTTCTGTACCTAGGAGTTTTCTCTCCCCAACCTCATCCCAACATGTCGGTGTTGTGCTCGTCTTCCTATAAAGGGATTCATAAGGATCCTTTTGGATGCTTGAGTGGAAACTATTATTGTAAGAGAACATAAAAAGATTAATATATTTACCCTAACCTCCTTTGAGGTCCATTGAGAATTCTATAAACATGTCTTCATGTGTTTTGATGGTCCGCTAATATTGACCATCAATTTTAATTTAATAAGCCATACTAACTTTCATCTCAGTATTCAGAGCATGTTGGAGAATCATCCAATACATAGAGGTGAATTTTGGATCTTTAATGGATACAATCGATTGTGGTACTCTATATAGACTTACCACTTCTCTGATGTATATACATTCCAGTTGATCCAATTATAAATCCAATCAAAATGAAATTAAGGTTGCAGTCTTTGTAAGACAATCCACAACATCCCTGATAACATTATTTCCTTTGGATGTATTCCGATGTTTGGTGATTAAGTATATGGTTATACTCTACCATTTCCATATTGTATAGGTAGTGGTTGCATCATCTTTTGAGACTTCTACCACTCAGACTTCACTTGCTGACATGCCATGCACTTTGATATACACTTAGTGATCTCCTTATTCATGTTATCCCACCAATAATACTCTCGAAGATCCTGATACATCTTTGTGTTTTATGGTGGAATTGATAAATTATAACTATGTTCATCATCCAAAAGTTCCTTCTTTAACTTTATATTTGATGGAACACATAGCTGTGACCTAAATATCACAATTCTTTCTTCATTAACATTGATATACGAGGATTCCCCTTTTTTGATAGTTTCCACTTTCTTATGAATTCCCACAACATCATTTTGATCATACTTTAACATTTTTAAAAGAGACAATTCAACAATAATTTGTGAAATGATTGATGATGTTCCCTTATATATGATTCTCATGTCCATCTTCATCAAATCTAATAATATTGGATCCATTTCAATTATAATTAATTATAGAAATGCTGGGTCCTTTCTACATAGAGATTATTCCACCTTGTTTAATTTCCCAGGGATGTAATAGATTCATAAGTCATAGTCTTTGATTTGGTCTTGCAATCTTCGTTGGTGTATATTCAAATCATTCTATGTGAATATATACTTGAGGCTTTATTGATCCATATATATTTCAAACTTCTCACCAAAGAGGTAATGCCGCCAAATTTTCAAAGAAAAGATTACTAAATCCAACTGCGGATTATGTGTTGGTTTGTTTTTATCATGAATATTCAATTTTCTTCAAGAATAGGAAATAACATTGTAATTTTGCATCAACACACAGTCTATGCCCTTCTTCAATGCATCATTTAATACCACAAAAAGTTCTCCACTTATCAGTAGTGTGGGAACGGGCACAGTGATAAGCCTCCTTTTCAACTCCTTATAGCAATCTTCATATTCATCACTCAAAGAAATCTTGAATTCCATTCGAGATAGTTTCGTATGTGGGTTTGAAAATCATGATAAAGTTCTCACAAATGGATGATAATATCTAGCTAACTCTAGGAAGATACAGATATCCATCACCAATGTTGGATTTGTACATCCCTCAATTACAACTGTCCTAGAGGGATCTATAGATATCCCATTATTTGTGATGATATGTCCCTATAATGAGACCTCTATCAACCAGAACTAACACTTTCTGTACTTTTCATAGAGATTATCCTTTTTCATGGTCTCTAGTACAATTCGTAGATTCTCCTCACGATCCTCCTTAGTTATGGAGTATATTAGAATGTCATCTATAAATACTACCAAAAATTGATTAAGTAATATATACTGACTAAATTCATCATGTCCATGAAGATTTCTAGAGAATTAGTGAGTCCGAAAGGCATTACTATGAATTTATAGTGTTTGTACCTTGTAAAAAAGTAGTCTTGGGGATATCATCCTTCTTTAACCTTACATGGTAATATTATGACCGTATATCCACAATGGAGAAGTATTTTTGACCACATAGTTGATCAAACAAGTCATCGATTTGCGGTAGATGAGACTTGTTCTTTATTGTGATTTTTTTAGAACATGTTAATCAATGAAAAGGGGCATTGACCCATCATTCTTCTTGACGAAGAGGACTTGTGCACCCCATGGTGATGCACTTGGTCATATAAACCCTGTATCTAGATTCTTCGGTAGTTGTTTCTTCAGCTTCTCAAGCTCCACAAAACCCATTATATACGGTGTCTTGGATATTGACAATCCCCATGTATAAGATCAATCGAGAATTGAACATCTTTTCTAGGAGGAAGACCAGAAAATTCCTTGGGAAACACTTCATCGAATTCCCTCACAATAGGCATGTATTCAAGTTTGGTTTCTTGATAATAAAAATTCATCTAAGAAATATATGTGTTATCATAGGTAAGTAATATCCATGCTTGAGATAATGGTACTAAAGAAGATTCATCCTCCGCCTTGCTCTGTTATAGAATCAGGGGTCGATTTTCCGTATCGAGAGTGATTTCCTTCTCACAGAAATTTATGTTGGCTTTATATAGGGAAAGATAATCCATGCTAATAATTTCATCAAATTCTCCCAGAGGGAGTATGGAGAGGTTTCCTGGGAAGCTAAATCCACAAATTGTGATAGGGGAGGAGTTATACTCATGGGATGCAATGATTTCCCCATTTGTTGTTCTTACCAACATCTTTACTTCTATGATTTGTGGTGGTGTTGGGATTGTTCTACTAAAACTTTAGGATATAAAACAATACATAGAACTAGAATAAAAAAGAGAATTATCTATTATTGAATGAATAACTAGCATACTTGTCACCACTTTGTTGTCAGGGGTCAATTTGGTGGTAGTGATGACAAAAGATCTCCCTTGCTGCCTTAGAGGTTGTTGATTTTCTTTGAAATCAGTTGGAATAGGTTACTGGTTTGCAATGTTCCTTGGTTCTTTGTAGTTGAATTAATGAACAATGCGTTGAGGTTTGAATGAGGCATTCCTCTCCTCCATCGCATCAGTGAGTTTTTATTGTTGGTAATTAATATCTACATTCCCTTTTCTTACACACCTAAAGAATTTCCTCATCCCCTTCAGGCAATTTCTTGGGTGCTTCTTTCAGCAGCATTGGAATGTGCGGTGCTGGAATTTCGTAGAACCTTTGGATTTATCCATCAGACCAATAGAATTAAAGTATACCGTATGCTTCTTATTCCCATGATACCCCGAAGATTCTCTGATCTGAATTTCGGCTTTTAGGGCACATCAGAAAATTTCCACATAGCTTTCAAAGTCACAGATTGCAAGGTATTTCCATAGTCTAGGTTTTATCCCACCAAAAAAGTTATCAATCTTTCATTTGTGGGGTACAAAAAAGCCAGAGTTTTATTTTTCAAGCCTTGTGATGTTTTCTTTGTATGCTCCGATGGATTCATCATCTTTTTCTTGAGGTAAAGAATGTCCCTTTCCATCTTATGTCGGAGGGTTCGATAATGAAATTTCTCAAATTTTTTTTTAAATCATTCCATTCTAATGCCTTGATCACTTTCTCATGATTCATAATTTGGTCAATGTCCACAATTGATCAGCTTCACCCTACATATAATAAGAAGCTAAAATAACATCCTCCAGTTCAAAACATCAAAGGACGGAGAAGATCATTTCAATGGAGTTGATCAATTGTTCAATGATTGTGGGATCAAATAATCCACTAAAAGTATGAGGCCTTTATATCATGAATATCTCAATTTCATGTTGTTATTTCATTGGGGGGTTGGACGTTCCTATTGACCCATGTCTATATTAAAAACATTATTTAAATGAGATATTATCTGAAAATTTTTTGTGACTCCCACTCCCATCGAATTGGGATCTCATTAGAACATTTATCACATTGATCTTTACATTGGTTGTTAGCCCGAGTCCTCCTATTACCGACCATTGTCAGGAATAAAAGAAATGTTAGGGGTAACATATAATGGGGAATCCAAATTTAAAAAGGGATAACTTATAAATTACATTTATTTCCTTATCTTATGAATGTATAGGCTTCAATCTATGTTATCAATGATTTACTTCCCAACATATATTTTTAGGGTCACTTTTGTTGTTCCCTTAATAATGGTTTGTACTAAACTTATGAATTTACAAAATAATATCCCCCGTGAGTGTCATAACCAAGAGTGAATAAAGGCTCATTTTTATGCACTATCTCCCATTTGAGTCTAGCTGAAAGCGGTGTTTTTCTATTCTACCCCTAGATACATCTTTTCCAAATCCACCTATACTTGTTTGTATCTAGATAGGGATGTATTTTCATGATAAACCACTTAATATATAATCACCAAAATTTGGGGATGTTTTTATTATACATAGACTTATACTTATGACATTAACTAGGGTTTTCCAATTCAAATCCAAAAAATAACTAAACCTATCATATGATACCAACTATAACAACCATGTTCTTTATTACACACTAAAATATTATTTATTACATTAACATGAACTTATGAGAACTCCAAGGATTGATAGGTCTAGTGTATTGAGAAATTTGATACATTACATAAAAATTTAAAACATAAAATAAAACATCTTTATAGAAAACTTTTTTTACATGACCACAATATTTTTTCATACTTAGCATTTCATTGGATAACTTGAGGAAATGCATAAGAAAAGGGTGATCTATAATGACTGGTAAAGAAGTAAACAATTAATAACATGAAAAATACATTACATATTAGGATATACATATATCAATAGAGAACAAGATAAACATGAACATAATGTCAAGATATAGCATGGTTAACATAACATATAAACGTGGAAACATAATTTAAAAAGATATTAGCATGATCCAAGGATCAATGTACAAGGATTATGAAAAAATCTTCACTGCAATTGAATTATCATAAGAAACCCCTCATTTTACTTTAATTATCATAACTAAACCCTCATTTCACTTGACATATCATGATAAAAATATTTAACCAATGCATTGGAGCACGATCACAGGACACCCTTTATAAACATTTCATTTCATGCATATGTGTGCCACATGGATCATAGAACATAGATTCATTAAAAATAATAATTTATTTCATGAATAAGAGATGTGGAACACATAAATTTAGGTCATCAATAAAAATGTACGTGTTAATAAAGTTGAATACCCTTGATATATAAATGGGTATGGTATATACTTACACGATGATTTTGGCATGGAAATTTTCATGTAACTTTTGCATCATAACGACGTCAAATAGAAATCATAAAATTGGTTGATGAGAGAGAAAATGGTATCACATAATTTATACATGAAATGGAAAATAATGGGTTCATGGAGCATAATATCCCAATATATATAATGTAATTTAGATGCATATTATAAAATAATTGATTGAGTGTAAACTAGAATAAAGATATTTCATACGGAATTATGACATAGTAACGAGTGTACATGTGAGGAATTAATGAGAATGAAAGAGGTATCTCATCATTAAAACATAAGTAGGGATATATATGTGAGGTAATAAATCATATCCCAAAATTTTTAATTAAAAAAAAGTGTATAACAACAGAAATAAATTTGTAAAAAAATGAAAAATGATAAAATCCCTTACTTGGAAGTGAGATTCCAAAGGCTTGGGAGAGGCTTGAGAGAGGCTTTATAGGAGCTTTGGGAGCCTTGAGAGGATTCTAAAGAAATTAGTTAAGGGGTTGGTCGAGCTCCAAATGGTTTTTGTGAAGAGGAATGGGAGATTGAGTGGGTTTATATAGGAAGGGACATAGAATTCTTTATTATTTGGGTTTTGGACACCACACTTTAAACTAATAAAAACAACAAACCATCCCATGGTTTCTGCCCATGGTTTTTTCCAAATTGGAGTGGAAAATTTTATTTTATTAGGAAATTGTCTTAAAATTTTAAAATATAGGTCTTTCTTATGTGGAGGTGATTCACACTCTCAGGGAAATAATTTTAAAATTTGAAATGTTTTATAAGTCTTAGAGGGTCCACTAAGGCTTTGTAAAAAAAATAAAACAGACCGAAAATAACATTATTTTAAAGGTAAAACATATATTGTCCAAACATACCATTTATAGTATTTTATTACATCAATATTTGGTCATTATGATGACATAAGACATATTATATATTTAAATAGTATTTAATTTTTACCCAAAAATTCGACTCTCTCATAAAATTATGAAAAATGTACTGTTGGATAATTTCGATGTCATAAATCCAAAAATAATATTCATTTTCTCTAAATAATATTATAAATATATAAATTTGTACTTAAAAAACTGAAATTTAACAAATATTCATGGGTTTTGACAAAAACAGCTTTCAAACCTTATTAAAAATTATAATTGTATTCATTAATATTATATGATAATTTATTACCAATAGAAAATAATTTAGAAATAATATTTTATAAAATATTATTTAGTTTAAAAAATCAATTTATTCATCAAAATAGATTTGTTAATTTAATATTAACTAAAAATAATATTTGTGCTTTAAAAAACACTTTACAAAGTTACAAATATAAAATGAATGTATATTATTTACTCTATACAAAAATAATGCACATAATCATAGTGTTGGGTCTTGTTAAATAATCCCTTATAACACCCGCATAATACCTAAGGGAAAGGTGTGTGATGGTGAATGACTCTTGGGGTGTCTTAGATAACATCGCTCAGCTGTTAATCTTTATTAACGTCCAAATCTCCAGTAGATAGTTCTGTTCTAGCTTAACGTGTTGAAGCTCATCTTGGGTTTGGTCATGAGCGAAGCCCAGTGATGCTACCTATTTTCCGTGCTTTGAATAATGGGATTTTGATGGGGAAATTAAATTTAATGAGGCCATTTAATCCTTTATATGAGTAAATTGGATTTGTTAATGGCCTATATTTATACAAATCATGTGATCACTCTTCAATGGCTATATTAGCAATGGTAATAATTCATAAAAATATTTTAAAATCAAAAAACATAAAACCAAGGGTGTGAATAGATTTTATATAACAATTTAACATAATAAGACATTTAATTTTATTAATAGGAATTTTTATTAATAAAATATTGGGTCATTACATTGATGTGGACCCATAAAGGACATCAGATATGAGGTCTCTCCTATAAAAGTAATGGATTTTTTATTTTCATTATAAATGTAAATACCATTCTCATAGAAAATATTATCATATTATACATTGAGAGAAAATATTTTAAAACTATGAAGTCAAAAAATCCATAGGTATAACAAAAATGTTATACACTAGGGAATAATTATGATTCACAATGGAGATTTTCTAGAAAATTATTATTGAAATAAGAATCCCATTACATGGAATAACTAAAAAAATAATTTCTCATTGTATTTAGGGGTGATTAAATGTTCATAGAAATATTTCATGATATAAATGTGTTCCTGGATTTTTAATCAAATAAATAATTCCTTAAATTTTAGTTTATGACAATTATACAACAAATCATTCCATTTGGTACTTCAACCTTAGTTATAGTGATTGTATAAGATCAAACCTGATATTTTTCTCTTCTATGTGGTAAATTACACTAAAATTTAAAGAATTGGAATGTATAGTGACCCATATCTTTATAGATAAATTATATATCAATTGAAACATATTTATTGAATTTTCATGCACAAGGTTGATGGTTTTATCCTCTATAATTGATGAAAACTCATATTACCTAAAATAAATTCCTCAACTGTCTCTTTTAATAGTTATTAAATTTGTGAAATTACAAACTTCCTTTCTTTCCATATTAAATAAGTTTCTTTCCATAGTTCTCATTAATTCTCTTATTCTCTATATTCCCTTTAATAAAATATGTCTTGTATAAGTTATTCTCCATGTTAGTTGAACATCAAACTGTAACCTCATATGATAAAAATTTCTGAGAGAATAATTCCCTTACATGGATCAATATAATTCCATCAATTAAATAGTAAATATATAATTATATCCTATACACTAATACGAAATCATCTCTATTTGAAATATTTTTTTTGTAATCAACAACATTTTTCTTTACATTTTATCTCATATTCAGAAATTTTCATTTCATTTTATCACCTTGATCATGATGAATTTATTTTTTATAGAATATCTTTATAAAATTTCACTAACCTATGTTCCCTTCCCAATTACCTATTTATTTTTCTGAATAATTTTCAACTATTGACTCATATATCCCATCATATGATATACTACTATGATTAAAGTTTCCCATTCACTACATCCCAAAGTGATAAAACAATTTATAGAAATTGATCCATTGAACCACTACAAATTGGTCTATAGTTATATCAAATATAATAGGTTTTTGTAAAATTAAGTAGTCCAACATATATACAAAATTTGTGGATATGTAGGTTTTTCTATATGGTAATTTTTATTTATTAAAAGTTAGGATATCTAACCTAATATAGTCATGACATGATCACCTCCAACACCATCCTCATTTACTCATTCTGGAGGAATATCCCCCACAAAGGAAATTATTTTTGATAATGTTTCTCTTTATTTTTTTGTATATAACTATAAAAAATATAATACACATAATTAGGAGAAGATATTTAATTATAAAATAAAATTCCAATTAGGTTTTATAAAGATAAATTATATAAATTCGTTATGGTTTATAATTAAAATTTTGATATATAACAAGGATTCTCTAAATATTATTCCCATGGTTTTTATTAAAAATAATATGATACCAAATGTTGAAACCCAGACTCTAGAAACTGAGAACCAATAATTATATTACATTATTGTCACATGATATATGAGTTATTGAAGGATAAAAAACATAGTTGTATTAGAGGACTATATATATACATATTTTTTATTACTCACGAGAACATAAAGTAAAACAAAAACACTCTATGATAACATTATTATCTCTTATATAAGATGCATGAAAATTCAAAATAGTCCCCTTTAATGTTTTATGGGGAAAGTAAAAGATTATGGTTTTGAAAAGATTCTCTGTAAGGAATTTTATACAATAGAAACTATTATCAGATAATAATGGCCTAAATAGGATTACAGAAGTATATGATAAGAATTTTGGAAAAACAAAATTAAAGAAAAGAAATACTATATAGAAGATAATAAATAAAAACATCGATAATAATTTCTCATATCCTAAGAAATGAATAAATAATATTAGAAAACATAAAAATAATTTCAATGAATAATGATAAGAAAAAAATACATAAATGGTTATGGAATATACCAATACCCTGGGTATCATGTTTAATGAGACCTATTGATACACCTATGGTCCATAAACAATGGGATACACTTGTCACTAATTAATTCCCATGCATTCATCAAATGACTTAACACTACATTCCATTACATTATCTATTGAACAAATTATGTATTCATAAAAAATAGAATATTGTCTATTTATACATTGAGAAAAAAATAATTCCCCATTAAATGGTATAATTTTATTATCTAAGAGTATATTCAAAATATAAATAATGAAACTATTGGGTATTATCAATGTTAATGGAATTCACTTTTCAAATAAAAAATATAGTGGTGGTGAGGGTAAATTCAGTGTACTAGGTTATCAATAGTAGTTATTAATTGATTTCAATGGTTTGAAATTTTAGGATACTGATGTAATGGTAGAAAAATAATCCATTGAGGTTCCTAATTATAATTTCCGTTATCCAAATAATATCCCCTAGGAGAGTCTCATTGGGTGTTCAGTCTTAGGACCACTCATTATGCACCGAGTTAAGATTGAGATGATACTCAACCATTATTTTTCAGGGTGATTAACCAATTTTTATTTTATTCCACAGTCTCATCAACACCCCAATATCTAGAAAATTATTTAATTTTTTGGATAACCATACACACTTTACATTATAATATTTTTGATTTTTTGGCATTATTCTACGAATGGCCTGAAGGCAATCTTTTTTATTTTTAATATTGATAATCCACCTTTTAAGGGTTTAAGGGTAACTCGTACATGACCTGTAGTCCCAAGTCACAAGGCCCAACATGACCCATAATACATTACCCGAAGGCGTAGAGGCATACCCTACCCATACATGACCCGTAATCCCAGCCCACTAGAACTACCCCTCCCCATCTTCTGCATCATTGATCACCTTTAGCTCCCCACTTGCATTACTGATTGGATAGCATTGCCCCGTGCAAAGCTGTATGGTGCTTGGTCCCGATGGCAGTTTCCATACCCTTTCATTATTCCAATCTGATTAGCTCTTCTTCTGGTGACTGCTACTGTTGCGTAGATCCTCTTATGGGGCATGCTCTGTGTGACCTGGGCTACTTCATGGTCTTCAATGGCCCGAAGGCCCTGTGGCCCGAAGTCCATTGATGGTCCGAACGCCCTTGAGACCCGTAGGCCCAAACCGGTGGGCCGAAGGCCAAAATCGGGTGAATAGTTTCAGCTGCTATAGTACCGAACATTTCCTACTACAGTAACTGCTACAGTACTGCTATAGTACCCAAGAATTTTCCTCCACCTAGTTTTGAACTTGGATCTCTAGGATGCCAAGCAGGAGCCCTTACCACTTGGGTACGAGCTCATTGGCAGATTTCTTGGCATTATGAAATCTTGGGTAACATTTCAATCAAAATACCTAGATGAAATTTTTTAAATATAATATCAAATACTATTAATAATGAGATAATAATGAAATAAAATATAAATGAAGAAAAAACTACACTATAAAAAATTAAACATGGTTTATCATATAATCATTACTCAAGTAATTGAAATTTGAGACAAAGAATACATACCATTATTCCTACTAAGATGATGGTTTTATGGACTCCTATATAAAAAAATAACCATCAAACTCAACTATTTTGGAAATATATTTAAACTGAAATTATTTTTACAAATTTGGTTTTATTTACTCTATGTATGTATACTAGTTAGTAATTATCAATATTCAATATCAGGTGTGAGTAATCATAATCATTTTGAACTAGTATCATATTAAAAATATTTTTATTGATTATTTTATAACCGTTAATCATTCCCAAATAACAAAAGGTACCATAGATGATGGTTTATAATTATTCATGACATTATAATTTATTTCTATTAGTGTTCTTTTTACAGTCCTTAACGCAAAAAATTGACTATGAAAATGTTTTAGAGTTTTTTAACAAATAGACATTAGTATCTTTACTAATGAGTTTTTTATAAAGGTTACCAATATTTTACTAAAATGTAATGATTATTTATTAATTAATATCATATATTACAAAAAATTAAACTCCCATAGTAATCCATGATATGAATTTGAATCATTGTTCAAAAAGGTGGTTAAATAGAGACAAAAAATGCACTATAATTAATGGATAATTATGTAGTGATTTAGTTGTAATACCATTATACCAAAAAAATATTTATCATATTTAGTATCTATATTTTATATAGCATAATTGGAATGATTTAATATAATATGATAACCTATATAATGTTATCACATAGTATAAAGAAATCATTTTTTTCTCTTAGAATGCACAATTTTACAGTTTTATTTACCACAAGTTTTATAGCTCTTATTATTAATTGGTTGTATAATTTTTCCTTCCAAAATAGTGATTATTTCATAACAATTATATTCATCCATGAAATTTATTCTCATGACTATCCATTTAATACTGTGATGAAAAAAATGGAAATCAATCATTCTATTGAGGCAGCAATCTGTAATTACGCATGAATATATATTTTCTTCCCACAAAATAGAAGAAGATTATAATAAGTTTTATCGTTTCACAATATTTGATATGTTAAAAATATAAAAATTATTTATTAAAAATAAATATTATTCCCATTAGTGTGATTTGGTTAAGAAAATAAAAACCCAACACACTGTTGATGTAGTAGTTTTCACACACACACACACAGATACACACTAATGCAATTTTTGATTTTCATAAATGGAAAATGGGAAATATAGTTAATATTTAATATATGGAAATAATAAAATTAGATATAAAATTAGTACTTATGTAATTGTATATTAATGTTTAAAATATATTTATACAATTAAAAGAGAAATAATAAGATGTTAGGAAATTTAGTACCCACATTGACAACTTGGGATTTTCCAAAAAGGACTCCTTGGAAGTGAGGTATTATGCCAATAACTTGTGAAATTAATATTAAGAGGTTCAAATAGGATTTTATTTGAAATAATAACTATATATTTTCAAGTATAATGTAATTATTTTCGTAGTATTGAAGTAGTGATGGGAGGCCCCATTTATAAGTTGTGAGAATGACATTTTTGTAAATATTTTAACTTAATATAAAGAGGGCAGTTGCATCACTTGTCATGTAAATATTAAAATTTAAAATAGTTGTTTAAGAGTTGAAAATTGGTTTAAAATCTATCAACCACTCAATTGTAAACATTTTTTAAAAAAGTATCATGGTTTATATCATGAACCCAGCCAGATCACCAACCAAACTAGTGCCCAACCTAGTCCATGGAACGAACCAAAGGGAATTATATATCCCAACAAGATAGAACATGTTCCCCGGTATCGTAAAAAAACGTTTTGGAATGATTTAACCATGTTTAGAATCATTAAACAGAAAAATATAATACACAAACTGAATCTAAAAATTCCCAACAAAATAATTCTTAAACAAAATCCGGAATTGAATTACATATTTAAAAAAAAAACCCAAGAGAGCAACAACTTAAAATTAGTGACAAGTATAATTTAAGAACAAACACCCTATGGAAAGTGGAATCATCCTCAATCCATCTCCATGACGCCACACTAGAAATGGAAGATAACAACCCGAACTGTTGTCTCCTGGGACCATGCCCTTACTCGAGTCAAACATTACCAAGTCGACTTACACCGAAAGGTGTAAGTAATGTGTGAGACTAAGAACTATATGATTACAATAAAGAAAATATTCCACGATATAAATATTATAAGACCAAAAGTTTTCATATTTTCATAAATATGAAAAGATTGTAACAATTTTAAGGGGACGTAACGTTCATTAAAAAAAGTTTTCATGATGGAAAATTTAATGAATGAACTGTTTTAAATAAAACAAAAATGATAATTAAATTACTAACCAAAGACAACGTATGTTGATGGACTATAAAATATAGCCAATGATCGATGGTCACGATAAATACCCCTAGGCATTATCTAATAGTGGGACACTAAGAACATCGTATCTCGGTAAAATGTGGCATAAGAACCATAATAAACTACAATATTTTGTAGAAGACAGTAGTAGGGTACACAACCATAATGAAGTGGTTTGAAATCAATCATCATTTTTAGTTAGTTTTTTCATCATCAATCTTGCTATGTGAAACCAGGACTATGCCACTTTCGAATCACTAGCATACTAGTTCTAGTCTTCCCGCCTAGATACCCAGGCTTCCCATTTGTGCTCAATTAAGTTTCAAATGTTATAAAATAAAAATTTCCCATAAAATTATATTTCTAAATCATAAACACACAATATAGTACATGAAACATGTTCTTCACACTCAATGTATTTCATTAAACCCAATAAACATTTTAATAAAAAAACATCAAGAGGTGTTACAGGGGTTTGCACAAAAATTTCATTTAAATAACCTTTTTAATGACAAAAACCCAACAATAGCATACCAAACAAGAATTATAATCCCTATAACCATTTAATAAATCAGTTTCATGAATCATAAAATAACCTAAAATGATACAACAAGGAATACACATTAAGAACACCTAATTCTATGTCAAAATGAAACATTAAAATTAAACACACAATCAATAGTACCAAAAATGGTTTTCTCACTAAAAGAAATAAATGAGAAAGATAATAAATAGGTTAATCAAGAAATATAAATTCATCAAAGAATGTTTACACAAGGAACCACCTTCCTTGAATTTCAAAAATACCAAAAAAAATTGTAAAACATCACCTGCACCACAACCACACCACAAGCATGTGGAAAAAAACCCTAATAAATAAGGTTGAACCATTAAAATCAATATTAAAACATAGGGATGAAAACCTAACTTTTGGAATTTGAGAACTACTATAAGTAGGGAATAAACCCTAGAGAGAAGGAAGAAAACAAAGAAAGGCTCACTTACTTGAAGAATCTTGAAGATCCTCGACCAAAAACACCATAAAAAAGGATTCAAAAGGAGCTTGAGGGAGATTGGAATACTTTTATGGATGAAATGAATGATTGTGGGAAGAAATGGGTGCATTAGGATTAATTCCTGGAGGAAAAAATAGGAATAAAAGTTTTATGACCTGGAAAATGAGCACGGTTTATCTGCATGGTTAAGTAAACAATGAGGCCTAACCATGGGCCTAGTTATGTGTAACACCACAGGCTTCCACGATATGATTATCTTTGAATAATACAGTAGTGTGTGTTGTATGCAACTTCGAGTTCTAACACACACCACAACCAATCAAACTAGCCATTATGAATAGTAATACCCACTTTTTTGAAATTTTATAAATTTTATCTTTCAAAATGGACTTCATTTTTTGATTCAGAATATCGAAATTGGCTTAGGGTGAATTTTTTGTATTTTTTTGAAAACATTCATTTTTTGATGAATAGTGAAAAACCACTGAGTTATAGATTAAAACTGAATTTTTATTTAAATAATTATTTAATTTATTTAAATTTAATTAAGGTCAAAACAGAAACATAATACCTATATAAGTTCAATGTATTTCATTGGAGTTAGTTTAAAATATTTTTAGATATATAAATATTTTATTGAACTTTTCACCGTCTTTTACCCACCTCATAGGAGAATTTAAAAATTCACATAAAACACAATTTTACCGCTTCTCTGCGTGGAATTTAAAAAATCTAAGAGACACGGTTAATATCAAGGAGTAAAATGGGGTTAAATAAGATAAAAATAATTTTTTCTGAATAATAACTTTTTACTTTTATTTACCACGGTAAAAAGTAAATAGGGTAATTAAGGGTAAAAATGATATTAATATTACCCTAACACATGCCTTAATTCTATTGAACAAGTGTATCTCGACCAAAAACAAACTTAGGAATAAAATATTATCATTTAGGTCCACTTGGATTAGATTAGGACATTAATTATTATTTAATTCAAAGAAGAGTTAAAAGAGTTAAAATCAAAGTTTAATTACTAAAATTTTTTAATTTAGGGTTATACATAATATAAATTATAATATAAATATTTATTAAAAATATAAATATATTTCCTATATAATGGTATTTTATTTATAATTTTAAGACATTAAATAATTTAATTTATTTATGACACAATGGTGGTGCAGTAATTACCTAATTAATGAAATATTAAAATAATTGATATTATAAATATCAAAATAAATTAAATTTGATACTTTTTAGGAATTTCATTAATTTTATAGGTTAATATGACATATTAAGATTGGTTATATAATTTTTATTGAAGTAATAATGTTGTTATAAAATTATCAAAAACAAAATTCCCAATAGTGTCAAAATTGACTTAACAGAGTTTTTAAAACAAATATGATATTATTAATTGATATTATATTCCTAAAAATCTATGGTTTGGCCAAAGAACTTATATAATGATAGGTGTATCATTAATGGACCACATTGGGGTAGTTTGGAAGTATATACTAATTTTATTAACTATATAATATTAAAATAAAAAGGGACATGGTAAATTTGAAACTAATTAACTAAGAGATAAAACTAAATGATAAGGTTAATATAGTGACCCAAACCTATCTAAAATCTATTGGTTGGAAGTATTTCGACACATCCCCACATTAAAAATTATGTAATCTACTTTGATTCCATTAGAAACTGAATATGAATTTATTATAAAATAATATTTCTAGCTTTTCCAAAGGTTCCCCTCATCCCTCTTATAAAAGGGCACTCCCCCTTCTCTCTAATTTACACCTTCAATGCATTTTGGCTCGGCAAACCCCTCCCTGAATATTCTATCAACTTCTCTCACTTTGACAAAGAGGCCTTAGTTTGATCAGAAAGCCAGCCTAAGGAGCCCTTTTGATGAAATAAAATGGATGAACCCGATTAAGAGGTAATGTTTTCACCACCCTCTTTCAAGTTCCGTTCTTCTTCAACTTCTTCTTTATTTGTTATTCCCATTCTAAATTATTAACTCTAGTATCTTCTATACAATGTGATGCTATTATAAATATGGTAAAACCATATGAAGTATTCTATCCATCCTTTGAATGACATGTCACCATACGTGCGTACGTACGACTTACCGTCTCCATGTTGTGGTGTAATTGTTATTCAATAAATTATTATTTGGATGGGTATAATAATGTTGTTTAATTCATGTAAATAATAAATATAAAATGATAATGATTATTTATATATGATTTACAATCCAGTTATATATTATTTTAATATTAAAAGAATGATATTATCGCTCATGCGTACGTACGGACTACCGTCTCCATGAACGCGATGTGATTCATTCCCCATCGTATCCATTCAAGACTAATTCTCATTTAATGATTAAAAATAATTTTTAAAGACTTTATATGATTCTGGATATGAATAAGATAAAACCTATCAATAACAAACACAACTTATGTAACAGAACATATAAAAGAAAACGAGTAAGTTAACACTCGAAACAACGATAATACTAAGATATTATTAACAAAGCAATGTTAAAAGATCATATATGATATCATATTAATTTAAATGATTATTTAATAATTTAATAACAATTATTTAACCATTATAATGGAGTTTAACCTACCCTTGACCAAGGAAAAGTACAAGGTAAGGGTTTATTTCACAATCTCCTCATTATTTGAGGTTGTTTATACGAAATTATCTACTGGGACCTCTTTATCATCCACATACATTTTTCTTAAAAATGTATTCAAATCATTCTTACTATTTTACACAATATGGGATAAACTCATTTATACCCTTTTTTGACTTTTTATAAAATTTTTATAAAGGAATCTTTCCGTCGTTTTCCAAACAAGTTCCTTTTAAACCTTTTCGACAAAAATAAGGTAAGAATGTCTTTTTTTAACGTATATGGTGGGTGCAGCTATTTTCCACCATTATAAAATCGTCAAAGCTTACCTTACATTCTTATAATAATATTTTCAAAGTAAATGTTTTAATTATTTGGATTTTAAATGATTTTAAAAAAATAGACATTTCTCCCAAATAGTATTGATTTCATCTATGTCATTATCCTTTGATGGATTTTAAGCTTATTTAAAGTTGATTTATTAGGATACAAAACTTCCATATAGTATTTATGGTTTTGTGATATGTTTGATTGTGGATGTGTTATTTTTATACCATTCATGGTTTATGGAGAAAGTATTGACATTTCTTATGCTAGTTTTAATAAGAATGTTTATGTTATGTTTCAACCTGTTCATATAAGGAATGCATTGGACTTAATAAGTGATTGGTGGAGCCCGCTATAGCTCCTCGATGCATCGGTAGGTCTCATGAGACAAACTAGTGTCATGGCATAAGGCCTTGACAAAATCTTATTTGTAGTCTTGGCACAAGGCCTTGACTATGTGGTTATGATTTTCTGGAATTATGCATTACTTCATTATGAAAGTGCTTATTGATATTGCATGTGATTATTCAACTATTAGAATATCAATGTGAATAAATAAGTGGAGTTATTTTATTTTATTTATGCCATATTATGAGGAAGTTCAAGTTAAAAAGCCTTTTGTTTTAGTTATACACTGCCTTAAATGCTTATGCTTATTTATGAATGTTTCTTCTATATTGTTATCCTTACTGGGCATCTGAGCTCACCCCTTTAAATGTTTTATTTTTCCCTTGATGTGAATAAGTATTTTATGAATGAACTGCATGGATAGTATAAGGGGATATGAGTGTGGAGACAATATGTTGTTGTAGTTTTCACTTTATGATGTAATGTAAAATTTATTAATGTATCTAGTGTTTCCAAGGCTAATAAACTAATCGATCATTCAAGATTTGATCCTTTGTGATCATGCCAATGTTATGTAATAATGCACTGACTCTAGGTATCTTGGGTCAGGGCGTTACAGTTGGTATCGGAGGAAATTTAGTATAGACCTTGGAAACTAGATTTAGATAAACTCTGATTAGATCACATAGACCTAAGATGAACTTTGAAGATTAGAATAGAAGAACTTCCTAGAATATTGGTATTGTAGAGATTTTGTGAGTTTTCTGACCAATACATCACTGTCTGGATATGAGCAGTTAGAGGTGACTCTGCCACAGATGTACCTAGGGGTAAAACCCAAAAACACCGCTTTGAGCTAGACTCGAACGGGAACTGGTGCACGACAACAGGCCTTGCTGCACTCTTGGTTACAACACTCCCAAGGGATATGCTTATGATAATTCTCATTTTTTTATAAACCATTATGAAGGTTTTATGAGTATATAAATCCTCAAAGAATTTTTATTATTATTATGTATTATATCCATAAATAATTCAATTTACGGTATGTGTTTTACAAGTATGGAATTATGTATTTTGATTCATAAACTGATCTAGTTTATTCTATTGTTTAGAAATGGCTCCTAGTGGAAGAAATGGAAATTGTATCAATGCACACACTCCATGTAGGGATTTACCTCTTGCTCAAGATAATTATAGTGGAGTTGGTGATGCAACTAGTGATGATCAGCTAATCACCATACTGGGACAACTCACTCAGGTTATGAATAATAACCTTACCCATACGGAGAACACTAATCCGCAGCATGGAGGATCAATGTTAGATAGTTTAATGAGGAAACAACCACCAACATTCAATAGGAGTACAGATCCATTGGTAGCTGAGCAATGGTTAAGTGCTCTAGAGTAAATATTTCAGGCTTTATGGAGTTGTAAAAGGGAAAAAGTTATCATGGCTATTTACCGCCTCACTGGAGATGCTAATAAATGGTGGTCATTGATTCCAAACAAGAAGAAAGATGATAAAGTATCAAATATAGAATGGAGGGAGATAAAATATCTATTTTTAGAAAAATACTTTCCTCGTGACCATCGAGCAGATATGGAAAGGCAATTTCTAAATCTGAGAAAAAAGGAGGATGAGAATGTTGCAAAGTATGAGGTTAACATTACATGGTTTGCAGGGTATGATGGAGGTTATATACATAACCCAAGAAGTAATATTGATCATTTATTTGATGGGTTAAAACTATTTCTTCATCAAGCATTGGTCTCACAATCCTTCTCGTCATACGAAGATATTGTCTCGTGTGCTATCAAGATAGAAAAATAATTCCTTATGTCTTATGACTTTAAAGCAAATTAAGAGAAGAAGAGATCTTCTGATCACTCTAGAAAAGGAAATAAGGGGAATAAGGGAAACGTTGAATATCCATCGTGTAGTAAATGTGGGAAGAAACACCCCAGTACTTGCTGTAAGGGAATGGGAGTCTGTTACAAGTGTGGTGAAAAGGCCAAGATGCTCGTGATTGGAAGGGGAAGAAAGAATCTGCCGATGTTCAATGCTACTACATTAGGGAGATGGGAAATTATGAAAATGAATGTCCAAAGCATCAGGGGAACTTACCTTAAAAAACTCCAAGGGATCAAGGCCAAGCTTATGGTATTACTACTGCTGAGGTAGAAGCTCCGAAAGACGTGGTGGCATGTAATTTAATGGTTTACTCAAGTTTAACAAATTATTTATTTTATTCTGGATCATCGCATTATTTCATATCTTCCTAGTTTTCTAAGAATATTATATATTTCCAATTTGATTTAACAAGGTAGTTGTCTGTTAAAGCTCCTAAGGGAAGTATCATTACAACAAAGTTTTGTGAATCAGTCCCCATTAGAGCACATAAATGTTCTTTATCCGCTGATCTCATCATCATACCTATGATTGAGTTTGATATAATCCTCGGTATGGATTGGCTTTCGGTCCATGATGTGAAGATTTATTGTAACAAGAAGGAGTTAACAATTTTTTATGATGATGATAAGGAACACCTTATCTTTAGAGCAGAATCGTCACCCCCTGATTCTTACCTAGATCCACCCACATTAGCTCAACTAAATTCAATTATTGGGGAGGAATAGAATGAAATTACTGTGGGTGAGGAAATACATTTTCAAATAGAGGATGTACCAATTGTGAGAGAATATGTTGATGTGTTTCCAGAAGATTTACCTGGACATCCTCCAGAATGAGAAATTGAGGTTTCCATTTATTTAATTCCTGGTTCAAGGCCTATATCGATGACCCCTTATAGAATGGCCACTGTGGAATTAGTTGAACTAAAGAAACATCTAGAGGAATTTAGTAATAAGGGATTTATTCTCCCTAGAGTTTTCCATGGGGATCCCCTGTCCTTTTGGTTAAGTAGAAAGATGGATTGATGAGGTTATGTATCGACTAAAGGGAAATCAATGCTATAACAATAAATAAAAAGTATCCCCTACCTTGCATTGATTATTTATTTGACCAAATGCATGGAGCTCAATACTTTTCAAAGATTGAACTTCGATCGGGATACCATCAGTTGTGTGTGAAGAATGAAGACATTTCGAAAACAACATTTCGAACCAGGTACGGGCATTACAAGTTTAAAATAATTCTTTTGGGGCTGACTAATGCACCCTCTGTATTCATGGATCTAAGGAATAGAGTTTTCAAGGAATATCTAGACGATTTTGTGGTGGTATTTATTGATGATATATTGGTATACTCCAAAATCTACGATGATCATGAAAATAAATTGTACATTATCCTGAAGACTCTTAGAAGACATGAATTATATGGGAAGTTTAGAAAATGTGAATTCTGGCTTCATGATATCTCTTTTCATAGAAATATTGTCTCTAAGGATGGAATATTTGTTGATCCTTATAAGACCAAGTAAATCCAAGAATGGGCAGCCCCGATGAGTATAACTGAGGTTCACAGTTTTATAGGGTTAGCAAGTTATTATCAGCGTTTCATCCAGAATTTTGCCTGATTGGCTAACCCATTAAAAATGCTCACACGTAAAGGGGTTAAATTTGTTTGGACAAAAGAGTGTGAAGAATTTTTTGAAGAAATGAAGATAAGATTAGTCAATGATCCAATATTGATTCTAAAATTGTGGAATGATGGTTTCGTTATTTATAGTGATGCATCGAAGAAAGGACCTGGTTGTGTCCTTATGTAGAATAATAGATTTATTGCCTATGCGTCACGACAGCTGAAAATTCATGAGAAAAAATATCATACTCATTATATTGAGTTAGCTGCTATATTATTTTCTTTGAAGATATGGGGACATTATCTCTATGTTGATAAATGTGATATTTATACTGATCATAAGAGTTTAAAGTATATTTTCTCATAGAAAGAACTCAACATGAGGAAAAGGTGATGGCTTGAACTACTCAAGGATTATGATTGCATGATAAAATACCACCTGGGGATGGCAAATAAGGTGGAAGATGATTTGAGTAGAAAATATCATGGAGTTTTGAACATGATGAGAATTGAAAGGGATCCTATTTTCATGGATCTAGTGAAGATAGATATGAGAATTTCCATGGAAGGTGAAACGTCAGTACTTTTTCAAATGGCTTCCAAACAATCATTACTAGAAAGGATAATGAGTTCTCAGACCGATGATGAAGAATTTCAAAAGAAGATTAAAGCTGTGAATGAAGGGAGATTGAGTGACTTTGTGTATGAAGATGGAATTTTGAAATTTGGGAAGTGACTTTGTGTTCTCGATATATTTGATATAAAAAGGGTATTGTTGGATGATGCTCATAGTTCCAATTTCTCTATACACCCTGGGAGCACCAAAATGTGTAGAGATTTGAAGGAAAATTTTTGGTGGGACAACATGAAGAGGGAGATTTCGGATTTTGTTTCAAGATGTATGGTTTGTCAACAAGTGAAAGCTGTTTGGAAACATCCTGGAGGAGACATGCAACCTCTTCTTATACCGGGGTGGAAATGGGACAATATTACGATGGACTTTGTCATGGGGCTTCCAAAGGCTCCTAGAAGGAATAATGTAATATGGGTTATTGTTGGTCATCTTACCAAGTCAGCACATTTCTTTACTATAAGAGAAGATCTACCACTGAAACGTCTAGCAAGACTATATATTAATGATGTTGTGATACTTCATGGAGTACCCATATCAATTGTTTCTTATTGTGATCCTTGTTTTACATCAAGATTCTGGAAGAGTCTTCAGAAGGCCTTGGATTTTGAACTTCATTTGAGCACTGCCTACCACCCTCAAACAGATGGACAATCAGAACGTACTATTCAAACCTTATAAGACATGTTGAGATCATGCTCACTTGACTTTCAGGGTATGTGGGATCAATATTTACATCTGGTGGAATTTTCCTATAACAATAGCTTCCCTTCAAGTATTCAGATGGCATAATATGAAGCGTTGTACAAAAAGAGATGTTGCACACCAACCTGTTGGGATGACAATGGTGAAAGGAAACTCATAGGCCCAGAACTGGTGGAGGAAATGATGGAAAATGTGAAGGTAATCCAAAACCACATCAAAGCAGCTCAAAGTAGGCAGAAGAGCTATACCGATAATCGAAGGATGGATTTGGAATTTCTGGTAGGAGATCATGTTTTATTGAAGGTATATCCATGGAAGGGAGTTCTACATTTCAGTAAGAAAGGTAAATTGAGTCCTAGGTACATCAGACCTTTCGAAATTCTAGAACGTATTGGTGCTTTAGCTTACCGTTTGGAAATGCCACCAAATCTCTCCAAAGTTCCCGATGCGTTCCACGTATCACTATTGATAAAATACATGCCTGACCAAACGCATTGTAGAGACCCGAAGCTTGACGTACATGGACGTTACATTACATTTGCGGAATACTTAGTACATAACAAAAACACACACAGAAGGATCATAATAGTTTAGTGTCTTTGGAAACTCGGAACGTAATCTTCTAATCGTGGTGAAAGATCTTCAATATCTCCCATAAAGATCTTCCCTTTTTTTTACCTAAAACCTTTCTTTATATCCTGGGGAAAATAAAACATAAAAGGGTGATCTCAAATGCTCAGTAAGGGTAAAGAAAAGAAAAAAAAATCAACCACATCATTTTCATAAGAACATAACTTTTGGAAATCTTAACCGGAAAAAGAGAGCATAATTTCATAACATGGGATAAATCATAGTAGTGAAATGAAATCCCAATAAGCATAACTTAAAACATGAAACTTTGTGGCATACACACATAATCACAGAGAATCATTTCTTGTTAGTCATGATGCATTTCCAAGACTATCTTAGTGGACAAAGTCCCTTTTTGAATCGATTCACCCTCGTTTCAGTCCTGTTTCACTAAACCGGTATAACCTACCATTCCAGCCATGTCTATCTCATGAGATATGAAATCTTTACCCAATGCATTGGAGGGAGATATAGGTCCCACCCATCTCATAATGATACCATTCTTATGTGTGCCACAAAATCATAAATCATACATCATTGCATAACCCATGTAATAAAAATGGGATTTTTAAACAACATGACATCATAAAACCATTCATATAAGATAAAGGAATTCATAAACATAATTCCATCACAACATAGTCAAATCAATGTAATAATAGGGATAAAAACAGAACCCTTTTATTATCTTAGATGGAAAATAATTTTGATAAAATACTTGAACTCCATTCTTTAGGAAAATATCCTTTCTTCTTCAAAAACATTTTTTCCTTTCATAACATGTCATACGACTTTAAAATAAATGAAGTTGATTAAAAATAAACTTGAAAACTTGTAAAGGAATTTTCTTGGAAATAATGTTTTAAAAATCCATTCATGCCGTATAAGTTAAAAAAAACATTCTTCATACTTTTGTCGAAAAAGTCAAAAAGTACCTCGTACGAAAAACGACAAAAGATTCCTTTCATATCTTTTACTAAAAACTCACCGAAGGGTAAAATTGGATTTAAACAATTTTAGGTGGATGAAAATAATATTACATATTGAAGAAACATGGATTTGGATGATAAAATACACCCCAGTAAATTTCAAAGTATAAACAATCTCGGATAAAAATGAGATTTTGATATTTCCCTTACCTTAGGTACGACTTGCTTTGTAAGTGTCCGAAACTCCTGTATAATGATTTAAATCATGTTATTGACTTATTACAGAATCATATTCATTGTTATTAAATCATATATGGTCCACTTATGACTTTATATTACCCGTTCTTTTGTTAAAGTGGCGTTTTGGGTAAAATCGTCTCATTTGTCGTTCGTGTTTTTAACTTGTAATTATTCATATGATTACTTAGATCATGATTACTTAATTATAGAATATAAAACATGATTTATATATATATATTCAGAATATACATATATAATAAATCAGTAAATGGAAAGAAATACACCGTTCATGGAGACGGTAGTCCGTACGTACGCATGAACGTTGTTTTCTTTTCCTTATGGAATTAGGTAGATGACATACATATAAATATACATAAATATAGTATCATTATCAGGTAATATATTTCATTAGTACTTATTATATATACTTTATAATCATTCATGAATGGTTAATTATTGAGAATGAATCTCATCGCGTCGTGGAGACGGTAGTCCGTACGTACGCACGAGCGATGATATCGTTCCCATGGTCATGGAATTGTGTTGAAGTGTATGTATACTATTTCAGTATCAGTATCACTTTATAATAATCATATATAGTTACTCATTACACCTTTATACCCATCCAATTAAGGTGGTGGCAGAAAATAGATTACACCACGGCGTAGAGACGGTATTCCGTACGTACGCACGCGCGTTGATTTCCTTTTTCCGTAGGATGGATAGAAGGTTAATTAGAGTTGTTTCATATTTATAATAACATATAAGTATATAAGAAATACTGATGTTATTACTTTATCATGAAACAACTAAAGAAGAAGAAGTTGAAGAAGAAAGAAATTGAAAAAGATCGGTAATGGATATTACCTCTTTCTGACGCGCCTTTTCTTAGCCTCCACTTAAAGAACTAAGGATGGTCTTTGAAGAAGACCAGGACCTCTAGGATGATACTAGGGAAGTGGAGAAGAGATTTTGTCAGGGGTTGTCTGAGCTTGAAGGCTCAAAGTTGTGTAAGGAAGAGAGGGAGGAGGTGCCCTTTATAAGGGAGGAGAGGGGCACCTTAGGAATATCTCAAAATATTATTTTATATTAAAGCCAAAATCGGTTTATAATGGTTCCAAAGGGTCTTATTTCGAAGCTAAAGTGGGGATGTGTCGAAATCCTATCAACCAATAGGATTTATACAAGTTTAGGTTATTATTGTAACCTTATCAATTAGATTTAACTCTAAGTTAAATAATTTAACTTTTACCGTGTCTTTTTGTTTTCTTTCACTATATGGTTAATACACTTACTATAACATGCCAAAAGAACCCCAAATTGTATATTATTAATACATATATCATTATCTAAGTCATTTGGCCTAGCCTTAGATTTTTAGGAATAAAATAACGATTAATAATATAATATTTGATTTAAAAACTATTTTGTGTCAATTTTGACACTATTTGAGATATGATTTTTGTGAAAGTCATAACAGAATTATATGTTCGAAAAAAGTTGATTAAATAAACACTAATATATCATAGTAACCTAGAAAATTAGTGTAATTCATAAAAAGTCTTAAACTAAATTTATTTTGGTATTTATAATATCAATTATGTCAATATTTCATTAATAAGATAATTACTGCATCATCTTTGTGTCATAAATAAATTAAATTATTTGATGTCTAAAAATTAGAAATAAAATACCATTATGTAGGAAATCTTTGTATCTTTCTAATGAATATTTACAATCGAATTTAACTTATGTATAAACCTATATTAAAAATGTTTTAGTAAATAACCTTTGATTTTAACTCTTTTAACTCTTCTTTGAATTAAATAGTAATAAATGTCCTAATCTAATCCAAGTGGGCCTAAATGATAATATTTTACACTTAAGGTTGTTTTTGGTCGAGATAAACTTGTACAATAAGATTAGGACATGTGTTATGGTAGTATTAATATCATTTTACCCTTAATTACCCTATTTACTTTTAACCGTGGTAAATAAAAGTAAAAAGTTACTATTCAACAAAAATCATTTTCATCTCATTGAACCAAATTTTACTTACTGATATCAACCGTGTCTCTCGGATTTTTGAAATTCCATTCGCAGAAGCGGTAAAATTAAGTTTTATGAAAAATTCAGTTTTTTTAACTACCACTTAGTAGTTTCACTATTCATAAAAAATTGATGTTTTTCAGAACAATGCCAAAATTTCATCCTAAGCTATATTTCATATTCCGAATTCAAAAATGAAGTCTATTTTACCAAATTCATAACATAGAAGTTTCATTAATTAATTTTATAATTAAATCCCGCTGTTAAAACAAATAGCGTGTTTTTTAGAAACAATATCTATCAAAAGATTGACACTTGTTTATGTCTGGTTTAAATGTCAAATTACATCCAATGACCAACATTGTATTAAATTGTAAAAATATATTCTAAATATACTTTAAAACCACTCAAATTAATAATTTATCACTATTAATTATTTTGATTAAGAAAGTTGTTTTTAATTATAATTTAGTAATTTTCACGATTCATCAGAATATGAAAGTTATCCGAAAAGTACCAATATTTCACCTTAGGCTAAATTCGATACTCCGAATCCAAAAATGAAGTCCATTTTGAGAGCTAAAATTTCTCAAATTTTAAAAGATGGTTATTACTATTCATAACGGCTAGTTATAATAATATTTTAATAGCATATCGTTGTTTAGTGAAACTCTGTATTGCGTACTACACACGCTATCGAGGAAGGTCGCGATTGCGTGTAATGCAAGGCAAGTCAAGGATGTGTGTTGTGCAAGCTCCTTTTGGTGTAGAGTACAACACAAGACATTAATAAAATTAAAAAATAATATTTTTCATAAAATCTCGGGCTGTTACATTCTACCCCCCTTAAAATGAATTTCACCCTCGAAATTCGTCGGGGTTATAAATGGTTTACTATTCGAAAGTTTCTTTAATAGAAACCCACATAGTAAAAAGGAATATCAAGACCAATATTTAAAAACAAAAGTATGAAACGTAACGGTTACCCAAATAAACTAATTACTGGGTTTCCACATAGGTGAAAATATGGATATGGAATAGAAATCTAACCATCATGTTCTGATGGAGAGTGGTAGAGAACATGGCTATGGAAAAGCCAGCAATCACAAAGCCATAAATTTGTGACGATCTAAGGTACCTTCGGATTCATCATATATAAGATCACTAGGACAACTTTTTTGGTTTTCAAGATCATTTCCCTAATGTTAAAGAATTTGAATTAGAATAAATACTTACTTTATTTTGGTACAATCTCACTGTTGTTCGTGCCTTTAACAATTTCCACTTCATCTCTTAAATAAATGAAGTTGAATTTGTTATTCGTGAAGTGTTAGCAGATCATGTGATAGAATGACGGGTCATTCCATCTGTCTCAAACAAAAGGTTAGCAAAAATTATATACATAAGTCGATCTATAGTGAGATTAATCATATATGGTTCCTAAAATGGACTTTATACTTCATATATCATACTGCTTAATATAATAAAACTAGTTTCTAATAAACAGGGACTTCCTGTAGGCCAGTGGTAGGCGATAAAGGCCAGTCGCACTTCGGTTGTGGGTTCGATTCCCACAGCCTTGTCCGACGCGATGGGTTGTCGCCCGTCCTGCAGGTTGTCCTTTTTCTAAAACTATATTACTATAACATCTCATCAATAATATCACAAAACTTCTATCCTTAAACAATACTAACTTATGTCTAACATAATCCATTCCAATCTTTAGGCTTATCCATAATACTGCAGTCCACTCTCATAACATAGTGAAAACGATTACCATAGATTTAACACCATCGTTGATCCCCATATATCATAAGATATGTTTTGTTGGTCACATTCCAAACATTCAAAGTCCTTAATCGTGTATTCTCTTGAATACCCATTGAACCTTAATGAAAGCATGAATGCAGTTAAAAGTTAACACTTTCCACATAACAAAATCCAAAAATTCTATATACTCAAACCATGATATAACCTTCTCCTTATATCAGTCATGGGCTCATGAATACTATCAAACATTTAATTTTCTCCTTATCCCTTCATTATGCACATATCATCTACATTCCAAAAATATCTGAATAACCTTTCATGGATACTGGTAACATTAATCATACACTTTCAAAACTCAAGGAAAGACAACAGTGTAACAATCCATAGATGTCTCTTTATTCCATAGTAGCATGAGATTACTTATACAAAATTACACATGATAAACATGTAATCATTCCACTACATTCTTAAACCATTGACCGAGCTTCAAAAATTCTTTCATCTCACATATCATTTGTAGTCTCTTCATCATCATCCACATAAATACTACCCATATGACCATACTGATTCTCTTTATGAGTCTTTACCTTAGGGCATTTGTTTGCATAATGCCCATACATTCCACATTTAAAACACTTAACCATTTTTGATGTCATAGCAATACCATTATCCTCATCCATGGTGTTAACTGACCCTTTTCCTTTGCACTTACTTTCTTTGTGTCCTTCTTTTCCACACCCAAAGCATCTTCCAATTCCCTTGAAACATTCTCCTTGATGCCTCTTCCCACATGATTTACATTGGGGAAATTGAACTTTCTTTCCTCTATGATCATCATGAAACTCCATCTTTCTCTTATTAGCCGAGTCAAGAAACTTACCAAATTTTACATTATTGATCATATTATGAGATTGCTGATTCGGAATAATAATGATGTTTGGACTTCCAAATCCCATTTCATTTGATTTCTTATGAATAATATCATTCCATCGTCCATCATATCCTCCATTATCGTGAATCATATTGTTTCCAGCCATTTTCTAAAACCCAAAAAGAATAGTGTGAGAGGCAAAAATCATAATAAAGGGGGAGTAACATCAATATCTAACATCTTTGGTTTAATCTAATATCGTTACCATAGTTCTAGGACTATATCCTATACGTATACTTATCCTTAGGGACATCCCTAGACATACCTTAAAAATATCTCTAGGGATCTTACTAACGTTTTCGCATCCTAGTTTCCAAAGGTTGACTAAACTTTTCCTCTGATACCAACTGTAGAGACCCGAAGCTTGACGTACATGGACATTACATTACATTTGCGGAATACTTAGTACATAACAAAAACACACACACAAGGATCGTAATAGTTTAGTGTCTTTGGAAACTCGGAACATAATCTTCTAATCGTGGTGAAAGATCTTCAATATCTCCCATTTAGATCTTCCCCTTTTTTTTACCTAAAACCTTTCTTTATATCCTGGGGAAAAGAAAACATAAAAGGGTGAGCTCAAATGCTCAGTAAGGGTAAACAAAAGAAAAAAAAATCAACCACATCATATTCATAAGAACATGACTTTTGGAAATCTTAACCAGCAAAAGAGATCATAATTTCATAACATGGGATAAATAATAGTAGTGAAATAAAATCCCAATAAGCATAACATAAAACATGAAACTTTGTGGCATACACACATAATCATAGAGAATCATTTCTTGTTAGTAATGACTCATTTCCAAGACTATCTTAGTGGACAAAGTCCCTTTCTGAATCAAGTCACCCTCGTTTCAGTCCTGTTTCACTGAACCGGTATAACCTACCATTCCAGCCATGTCTATCTCATGAGATATGAAATCTTTACCCAATGCATTGGAGGAAGATATAGGTCCCACCCATCTCATAATGATACCATTCTTATGTTAGGAGGAGAAAAAGGGAGATTATGGCAAGAGGGGGGTGAATTGCCTTTTAAAAAAAATATTAACAAATTAAAATCAAAGTGAAAGTGCAGCGGAAAGTAAAGAGGCAAGACACAAGAATTGATAACGGAGTTCGGCCAAAAACCCGGCCTACGTCTCCGCTCCCAACTAAACCGTTGAGAGATTCTACCGCTTGCTTTTCAATGGTTTTAGCAAGAAACCCACGAGGCTTTGAGGTAGCACTAGGACCTATTACAGCTTGCTTTTTAATGGTTTGAGCAAGAAACCCACTAGCCTTTTTACGGGTGAAGGCTAGCTCAACTTTGTCACAAGCCTTTTAAAGGGAAGGCTTGTCTAACCTCTTCACACCTTGAAGGTGGTGTGAGAACCCAAGAGAGAGGATGAGAAAAGAATTGGGGGTTTGTAGGTACAAACCCAAATTTAAGCTCAAAATGAATAAAACAATAAAAACCGTATTTGGAGAAGCCTTGGGCGCCAATGGATGATTGGAGTTGAAGACGTGCACTCCAAAGCTTCTATGGTGGTGCTCCTTGGATGTGGAATTGGATTGGAGCAATTGGGGTTCCCTTGGAGCAATCCGCCGGAGGTTGGCCAAATGATGAAAAATGTTCCCGTGGGCTTCACAATAGTTCCGACTAGTGTCCGGGGCTTCCTCAGCCTTTATTTATAGGCATGGAACCCTTGGGGAGTCTTCGGAGCCGTTGGAGAAGTCTTCGGAGCCGTTGGAGGCCAAAAGAGGGTTGACTGGTCAAAGCCAACGGCTAGTTTGACTGGGCTACCGGCTGGCCGGTACAGCTCCACCAGCTGGCCGGTGCCTTGGCAGAGGAGAAGAATTTTGGTCCAGGCTCCACCGGCTGACCGGTGGAGGAGCCACCAGATGGCCGGTGGGGAGACAGTAGCTGGCCCATTGGTCTGGGTGCCACCGGCTGGCCGGTGGTCAGGCCACCGGCTGACCGGTGGTACCTGGCAGTGGGCAATGCCTCTGCCAGGTCCACCGGCTGGCCGGTGCTATCACACCGGTTGGCCGGTGGACTGCAATTCAGTCCATTTTTCCAGCTTTCTTGGGCCAATCCTTTGGTAATCAATTTCCTATCAACAAAAACACTTGAAACAAGGTTAAACACATATGAAAGTGATTGTGATCATGAAAATTAAACCACGAGGGGATACGAGAGGTACAACAATCTCCCCCTATTTTGATGATCACAATCACCAAAACAAAAAATGTAAAAACTTAAATTAAAGGCATGCTTTAATGAATAAAATGAAATGTAAAGCAAAGCATGATCAAAAAGGTTTCTCCCCCAATCAATCAAGAAATTTCTCCCCCTTTGTGATTATCAAAATAGCACGGGGCATAAAACTTGATTGAGGGAAAGGGTTTGAAAAACTAGATAGAGATTTTAAACCAAATGAAATTTTTGAAATTTGAATTGAAAGTTTTGAATCAAGAATTCAATAACAGTTTGAATTGAAAGTTTTGAAATGAAAATTGAATTGAAAATTTGAAATTGAAAAATTTGAAACCAAGAGTTGAAAATGAAAAATTTGAATCAAAAATTTTGAAATGAAAATTTTGATACCAAGTGTTGAAATTGAAAGTTGGAATCGAAAAATTGAATAACAATTTGAAATTGAAATCAAAAGGGCTTAAACGATCCTAACTCCCCCTAAATAAAAACAACAAAACACCGGGGAGAGGATTATCAAACCGAGACAAATTTTGGCCGGGTGAGACTCGCTAAGAGGGATTTTTCAATCCACACTTGTCTAGTGGCGGGTCTTCTCCTATAATATTCATCATTTATGAAAATGGTTTTGGGGCGGCCATACCGGGCATTTTTACAATTGCACTCATAGATTAAGTGCCCGTGTTTCTTACAATAATTGCAAAATTTATAACTAGAGCTCCCCCTTACAAAAACAGTTGGAGCATAGGAGGAGGAAGCTTGGTTGGTGTAGCCAAGTCCATGAGTGGTTCTAGAAACACGTTGAGAACCAAGGAGTTTTGAAAGGTTTTGTTCTCCGTTGGTGAATTTAGCAAGAGATTCCCTTAGGTCTTTGATAGTTGATTCCATGGAATCAATATCGGGAAGATTTTGGATTTTGAGGGTCAACTCTTCCTTCTCTTTGAGAAGTTGTTATTTCTCAGAAGAGAGTTTTTTGAAATTCTTTTTTAATGCAACAAATTTTGAAGAAACCTCATGAAAACCATTTTCTAATTGGTCTCGCACATGTTGAAGTTCTTCATATGATAGATGATTAAAAGAATTTGAAGATGAGGACGAGGATGAGGAGGAAGAGGAGGAAGATACCTCATGTTTTGCCATTAGGCATTTTTTACCTTGGTCGCTCGAGGAGAAGGAGGAGGAGCTATCACTCCATGTTGCCTTTGAAGCCTTCTTCTTTTTCTTCTTCTTGGCCCTTTTCTTGTGAAGTGGGCAAGCGGGTGCAGATTTTGCATCGGGTTCTTGCTTTTGAGCGGGTTCTTGCTTTTGAGCCATGCTAGTACCTTCATGGGTTAGCTCTAAAAGTTTCCAAATTTCAAAAGAAGATGAGCAAGAAGAAATACGATTAAATTCATTACGGTCTAATCCACAATGAAGAGCATTCATGGATTTGCCATCAAGCTCAAAGTTTGCAATGTCTTCGGGGGTCCATTTGGACTCATCGGGAGAAGAGAGCGTAAAACCATGCATAACAATTCTAAAAATAGGATAGCTAATGTTTTTAAGAAAAGTTGACATGCGGGTTTTCCAAAAAGTATAATCGGCTCCATCAAAGAATGGGGAACGATCCAAAGAATGTCCTTCGGGGGATTGAGAGGAAGAAGCGGTAGAAGCCATAAAAAAAAGGATCCTGAATTTGAAACCGGTTAGGGTATTACTCAAATTTTGCCTCTGATACCAATTGTTGGGTCGGAGAAAAAGGGAGATGATGGTAAGAGGGGGGGTGAATTGCCTTAAAAAAAGATTAACAAATTAAAATCAAAGTGAAAGTGCATCGGAAAGTAAAGAGGCAAGACAAAAGAATTGATAACGGAGTTCGGCCAAAAACCCGGCCTACGTCTCCGCTCCCAACTAAACCGTTGAGAGATTCTACCGCTTGCTTTTCAATGGTTTTAGCAAGAAACCCACTAGGCTTTGAGGTAGCACTAGGACCTATTACAGCTTGCTTTTTAATGGTTTGAGCAAGAAACCCACTAGCCTTTTTACGGGTGAAGGCTAGCTCACCTTTGTCACAAGCCCTTTAAAGGGAAGGCTTGTCTAACCTCTTCACACCTTGAAGGTGGTGTGAGAACCCAAGAGAGAGGATGAGAAAAGAATTGGGGGTTTGTAGGTACAAACCCAAATTTAAGCTCAAAATGAATAAAACAATAAAAACCGTATTTGGAGAAGCCTTGGGCGCCAATGGATGATTGGAGTTGAAGACGTGCACTCCCAAGCTTCTATGGTGGTGGTCCTTGGATGTGGAATTGGATTGGAGCAATTGGGGTTCCCTTGGAGCAATCCGCCGGAGGTTGGCCAAATGATGAAAAATGTTCCCGTGGGCTTCACAATAGTTCCGACTAGTGTCCGGGGCTTCCTCAGCCTTTATTTATAGGCATGGAACCCTTGGGGAGTCTTCGGAGCCGTTGGAGAAGTCTTCGGAGCCGTTGGAGGCCAAAAGAGGGTTGACTGGTCAAAGCCAACGGCTAGTTTGACTGGGATACCGGCTGGCCGGTACAGCTCCACCGGCTGGCCGGTGCCTTGGCAGAGGAGAAGAATTTTGGTCCAGGCTCCACCGGAAGACCGGTGGAGGAGCCACCGGCTGGCCGGTGGGGAGACAGTAGCTGGCCCATTGGTCTGGGTGCCACCGGCTGACCGGTGGAACCTGGCAGTGGGCAATGCCTCTGCCAGGTCCACCGGCTGGCCGGTGCTATCACACCGGTTGGCCGGTGGACTGCAATTCAGTCCATTTTGCCATCTTTCTTGGGCCAATCCTTTGGTAATCAATTTCCTATCAACAAAAACACTTGAAACAAGGTTAAACACATATGAAAGTGATTGTGATCATGAAAATTAAACCACGAGGGGATACGAGAGGTACAACATCTTATGTGTGCCACAAAATCATAAATCATACATCATTGCATAACCCATGTAATAAAAATGGGATTCTTAAACAACATGACATCATAAAACCATTCATATAAGATAAAGGAATTCATAAACATAATTCCATCACAACATAGTCAAATCAATGTAATAATAGAGATAAAAACAGAACCCTTTTATTATCATAGATGGAAAATAATTTTAATAAAATACTTGAACTCCATTTTTGAGGAAAATATCCTTTCTTCTTCAATAACATTTTTTCCTTTCATAACATGTCATACGACTTTAAAATAAAAGAAGTTGATTAAAAATAAACTTGAAAACTTGTAAAGGAAGTTTCTTGGAAATAATGTTTTAAAAATCCATTCATGCCGTATAAGTTAAAAAAACATTCTTCAGTACTTTTTTCGGAAAAGTAAAAAAGTACCTCGTACGAAAAACGACAAAAGATTCCTTTCATATCTTTTACTAAAAACTCACCGAAGGGTAAAATTGGATTTAAACAATTTTAGGTGGATGAAAATAATATTACATATTGAAGAAACATGGATGTGGATGATAAAATACACCCCAGTAAATTTCAAAGTATAAACAATCTCGGATAAAAATGAGATTGTGATATTTCCATTACCGTAGGTCCGAATTTCTTGGTAAGTGTCCGAACCTCCTGTATAATGATTTAAATCATGTTATTGACTTATTCCAGAATCATATTCATTGTTATTATATCATATATGGTCCATTTATGACTTTATATTACCCGTTCTTTTGTTAAAGTAGCGTTTTGGGTAAAACCGTCTCATTTTTCGTTCGTGTTTTTAACTTGTAATTATTCATATGATTACTTAGATAATGATTACTTAATTCTGGAATATAAAACAAGATTTATATATATATATATTCAGAATATACATATATAATAAATCAGTAAATGGAAAGAAATACACCGTTCATGGAGACGGTAGTCCGTACGTACGCATGAACGCTGTTTTCGTTTCCTTATGGAATTAGGTAGATGACATACATATAAATATACATAAATAAAGTATCATTATCAGGTCATATATTTAATTAGTACTTATTATATATACTTTATAATCATTCATGAATGGTTAATTATTGAGAATTAATCTCATCGCGTCGTGGAGACGGTAGTCCGTACGTACGCACGAGCGATGATATCATTCCCATGGTCGTGGAATTGTGTTGAAGTGTATGTATACTATTTCAGTATCAATATAACTTTATAATAATTATATATTGTTACTCATTACACCTTTATACCCATCCAATTAAAGTGGTGGAAGAAAATAGATTAACCCACGGCGTGGAGACGGTATTCCGTACGTACGCACGCGCGTTGATTTCCTTTTTCCGTAGGATGGATAGATAGTTAATTAGAGTTGTTTCATATTTATAATAACATATCAGTATATAAGAAATACTGATGTTATTACTTTATCATGAAAAAACTAACGAAGAAGAAGTTGAAGAAGAAAGAAATTGAAAAAGATCGGTAATGGATATTACCTCTTTTTGACGCGCCTTTTCTTAGCCTCAACTTAAAGAACTAAGGATGGTCTTTGAAGAAGACCAGGAACTCTAAGATGATACTAGGGAAGTGGAGAAGAGAATTTGGAAGGGGTTGTCCGAGCTTGAAGGCTCAAAGTTGTGTGAGGAAGAGAGGGAGGAGGTGCCCTTTTATAAGGGAGGAGAGGGGCACCATAGAAATATCTCAAAATATTATTTTATATTAAAGTCAAAATCGGTTTATAATGGTTCCAAAGGGTCTTATTTCGAAGCTAAAGTGGGGATGGGTCGCAATCCTATCAACCAATAGGATTTAGACAAGTTTAGGTTATTATTGTAACCTTATAAATTATATTTAACTCTAAGTTAAATAATTTAACTTTTACCGTGTCTTTTTGTTTTCTCTCACTATATGGTTAATACACTTACTATAACATGCCAAACGAACCCCAAATTGTATATTAATAATACATATATCCTTATATAAGTCATTTGGCCGAAACTTAGATTTTTAGGAATAAAATAACACTTTATAATATAATATTTGATTTAAAAACTATTTTGTGTCAATTTTGACACTATTTGAGATATTATTTTTGTGAAAGTCATAAAAGAATTATATGTTCGAAAAAAGTTGATTAAATAAACATTAATATATCATAGTAACCTATAAAATTAGTGAAATTCATAAAAAGTCTTAAACTACATTTATTTTGGTATTTATAATATCGATTATGTAAATATTTCATTAATAAGATAATTACTGCATCATCTTTGTGTCATAAATAAATTAAATTATTTGATGTCTAAAAATTACAAATAAAATACCATTATGTAGGAAATCATTTTAGGTTTCTAATGAATATTTAAAATCGAATTTATCTTATGTATAACCCTATATTAAAAATGTTTTAGTAAATAACCTTTGATTTTAACTCTTTTAACTCTTCTTTGAATTAAATAGTAATAAATGTCCTAATCTAATCCAAGTGGGCCTAAATGATAATATTTTACACTTAAGGTTGTTTTTGGTCGAGATACACTTGTCCAATAGGATTAGGACATGTGTTAGGGTAATATTAATATCATTTTACCCTTAATTACCCTATTTACTTTTAACCGTGGTAAATAAAAGTAAAAAGTTACTATTCACCAAAAATAATTTTCATCTCATTGAACCACATTTTTCTTACTGACATCAACCGTGTCTCTCAGATTTTTGAAATTCCATTCACAGAAGCTGTAAAATTAAGTTTTATGAAAAATTCAGTTTTTTTTAACTACCACTTAGTAGTTTCACTATTCATCAAAAATTGATGTTTTTCAGAACAATGCCAAAATTTCATCCTAAGCTATATTTCATATTCCGAATTCAAAAATGAAGTCTATTTTACCAAATTCATAACATAGAAGTTTCATTAATTAATTTTATAATTAAATCCCGCTGTTAAAACAAATAGCGTGTTTTTAAGAAACAATATCTATCAAAAGATTGACACTTGTTTATGTCTGGTTTAAATGTGAAATTACATCCAATGACCAACATTATATTAAATTGTAAAAATATATTCTAAATATACTTTAAAACCACTAAAATTAATAATTTATCACTATTAATTATTTTGATTAAAAAAGTTGTTTTTAATTATAATTTAGTAATTTTCACTATTCATCAGAATATGAAAGTTATCCGAAAAGTACCAAAATTTCACCTTAGGCTAAATTCGATACTCCGAATCCAAAAATGAAGTCCATTTTGAGAGCTAAAATTTCTAAAATTTTAAAAGGTGGTTATTACTATTCATAACGGCTAGTTATAATAATATTTTAATAGCATATCGTTGTTTAGTGAAACTCGGTATTGCGTACTACACACGCTATCGAGGAAGGTCGCGATTGCGTGTAATGCAAGGCAATTCAAGGATGTGTGTTGTGCAAGCTCCTTTTGGTGTAGCGTACAACACAAGACATTAATAAAATTAAAAAAGAATATTTTTCATAAAATCTCGGGCTGTTACACGCATGTACTCATCTATGAGGAATTAGAACTAGAACCCGATCTGTCTTATTGTGATAAGCCCTTCAGGATTCATGATACCAGAGAACAAGTGTTCAGAAACCGGATGACTCGCCTGGTAAAAGTTCTATGGAGAAACCATAAGATGGAAGAGGCAACATGGGATCCCAAGGAACTTATTATGAAGATCCACCCGAGTCTTTTCATGCGGTAGCATTCTAGAAATTTCGAGGACAAAATTATTTGAAAGAGGGGAGAATGTAACACCCCAAGCTTCCACGATACGCTTCTCTTTTAATAATACAGTAGCATGTGTTGCACGCAACATCGAGTTATAACACACACCACAACCTATCAAAATAGTCGTTATGAATAGTAATACCCACTTTTTAAAATATTATAAATTTTACCTTTCAAAATAGACTTTATATTTGGATTTAGAATATCGAAATTACCTTAGGGTGAATTTTTGGTATTTTTCTGAAAATATTCAATTTTTGATGAAAAGTGAAAAAAAACTGAGTTATAGATTAAAACAGAATTTTTATTTAAATAATTATTTATTTTATTTAAATTTAATTAAGGTGAAAATTGATACATAATACCTATATAATTTCAATTTAATTCATTGGAGTTAGTTCAGAATAATTTTAGATATATAAAAATTTTATTGAACTTTTCACCGTCTTTTACCTACCTCCTACGAGAATTTAAAAATTCACATAAAAGATAATTTTACCGCTTCTGTGAGTGGAATTTTGAAAATACGAGATACACGGTTAATATCAAGGCGCAAAATGTGGTTCAATAAGATAAAAATAATTTTTGTGAATAGTAACTTTTTACTTTTATTTACCACGGTTAAAAGTAAATAGGGTAATTATGGGTAAAAATGTTATTAATATTATCCTAACACATGCCGTAATTCTATTGGAAAAGTGTACCTCGACCAAAAACATCCTTAGGAATAAAATATTATCATTTAGGTCCACTTGGATTAGATGAGGACATTTATTATTATTTAATTCAAAGAAGAGTTAAAAGTGTTAAAATCAATGTTTAATTACTAAATAATTTATAATATTGGGTTATATATAAGATAAATTCGATAATAAATATTTATTAGAAAGATAAAAATATTTCACACATAATGGTATTTTATTTATAATTTTTAGACATTAAATAATTTAATTTATTTATGACACAATGGTGATGCAGTAATTACCTAATTAATGAAATATTAAAACAATTGATATTATAAATATCAAAATAAATATAATTTGAGACTTTTTATGAATTATACTAATTTTATAGGTTAATAAGACATATTAGGATTGGTTATATAAATTTTTTTCGATGTAATAATGCTGTTATAAAATTATTAAAAACAAAATACCCAGTACTATCAAAATTGACGTAAAAGAGTTTTTAAAACAAATATTATATTATTAATTGATATTATATTCCTAAAAATTTAAGGTTCGTCCAAAGGACTTATATAATGATAGGTGTATCATTAATGGACCACCTGGGGGTTGAATGGAATTATATACTAAGTTTATTAACTATATAATATAAAAATAAAAAAAGACATGGTAAATGTCAAACTAATTAACTAAGAGTTAAAACTAGAAGATAAGGTTAATATAGTGACCTAAACCTGTCTAAAATCTATTGGTTGAAGAGATTTATACCCATACCCACCTTATCTATTAAATAATCTACTTTGGAGCTATTAGAAACTGAATATGAATTTATTATAAAATAATATTTCTAGCTCTTCCAATGGTGCCCCTCACCCCTCTTATAAAACGGAACTCCCCCTTCTCTCTAATTTACACCTTCAAAGCCTTTTGGATCGGCAAAAACCTTCCCATATATTCTCGCAACATCCATCACTTAGACCTAGAGTCCTTAGTTTGACCAGAAAGCCAACCTAATGAGCCCTTTTGATCAAATCAAAAGGAAGAACCTGATTAAGAGGTAATGTTTTCACCACACTCTTTCAAGTTCCTTTCTTCTTCAACTTCTTCTTTCATTGTTATTCCCATTATAAAATAATAACTCTAATATCTTCTATATACTATGATGTTATTATAAATATGGTACAACCATATTAAGTATTCTATCCATCCTTTGAATTACATGTCACCATACGTGCGTACGTACGACTTACGATCTCCACGTTGTGGTGTAATTGTTATTCAATAAATAATTACTTGGATGGGTGTAATAATGATGTGTAATTCATGTAAATTATAAATATAACATAATAATTATTCTTTATATATGATATACCACCCAATTATATATTATTTTAATATCAAAATAATGATATGGTCTGTCGTGCGTACGTACGGACTACCGTCTCCACGAACGCGATGAGATTCATTCTCCATCATAACCATTCAAGACTAATTCTCATTTAATGATTAAAAATAATGTATAAGGACTTGATATCATTCTGGATATGAATAATAGAAATCCTATCCATAACAAACATGGCTTATGTAACAAAACATATAAAAAATGAGTAAGTTAACACCCGAAACAACGATAATACTAAGATATTATTTACAAAGCAATGTTAAAAGATCATATATGATATCATATTAATTTAAATTATTCTTGTATAATTTAATAACAATTATTTCACCATTATATAAGATATTAACCTACCCTTGACCAAGGAAAAGTACAAGGTAAGGGTTTATTTCACAATATCTTCATTATCTGGGGTTGTTAATATGTAATTATCTAATGGGACCTCTTTATCATCCACATCAATGTTTCTTAAAAATGTATTTCAAATCATTATTACTATTTTACAGACTATGGGATAAATTCATTTATACCCTTTTTTTACATTATATAAGATGTTTATAAAGGAATCTTTCTGTCGTTTTCCAAATAAGGTCCTTTTTAACCTTTTCGACAGAATTAAGGTAAGAATGTCTTTTTTTAACTTATACGGCAGGTGCAGCTATTTTTCGCCATTATAAAATCGTTGAAGCTTCCCTTAAAATCTTATAATAATATTTTCAAAGTAAATGTTTTAACTATGTGGATTTTAAATGAATTCAAAAAAAGAGATATTTCTCTCAATTTTTTTTGATTTCATCAATGTCAACATCCTTTGATGGATTTTAAGCTTATTTGAAGTTGATTTATTATGATACAAAACTTCCATATAGTATTGAAGGTTTTGTGATATTATTGATTGTGGATGTGTTATTTTAATACCGTTCATGTTTTATGGAGAAAATATTGACATTTCATATTCTAGTTTTAATACGAATGTTTATGTTATGCTTAAACCTACTCATATGAGGAATGCATTGGACTAAATAAATGATGGGTGGAGCCCGCTATAGCTCTTCGATGCATCGGTAGATCTAATGAGACAAACCAGTGTCTTGGAACAAGGCATTGACATAATCTTATTTTTAGTTTGCCACAAGGCCTTTACTATGTAGTTATGATAGTCTGTAATTATGCATTCCTTCATTATGAAAGTGGTTATTGATATTGCATGTGATTATTCGACTAGTATAATATCCATGTGAATAAGTAAATGGATTTATTTCATTTTATTTCTTCCATATTATTCTGAAGATCATGTTTAAAAGGATTTTTTTAGTTATACATTTCCTTAAATGTTTAGTCTTATTTATGAAAGTTTCTGCTATATTTTTATCCTTACTAGTCATCTGAGATCACCCCTTTCAATGTTTTATTTTTCCCAGGATGCAAAAAATTATTTTATGAATGACCTACAGGGATAGTATAAGGGGATATGAGTGTGGAGACAATATGTTGTTGTAGTTTTCACTTTATGATGTAATGCAAACTTTATGAATGTATGTAGTGTTTCCAAGGCTACTAAATTAATCGGTCTTTCGACATTTGAAATTTTGTGCTAATTCAAATGTTATTTAATAATGCACCGACTCTGGGTAACTAGGGTAGGGGAGTTACATTATGTCCACCCAAAAATTTAAATAGCCCTAAAAAATTCAATTTGGATCCCAGGGGAAAAGATAGGCCAAGAAAAGAAGAAAAAATACCTACAAAAAAGGTCACACATGTGATAATTCTCCCCACCCAGAAAACATTCCACCCTGGAAAGTCAACCCAAAACTTGATCCGAAAATACGAATGAGTAGTATTTCTCAACCCATGGATTCCACTCCCAAGTCTTGTGAACATAATTCCCATGCTCCCAACGGACCCATACCAGTGGTATAGAGTATCCTTGAAGCACCTTATCTTGGTAGTCCACTATTCGCATATGCTATTCAAACACTGTGAAATCTGTCTCTATCTCCAACTCTTCCCAATTCAAAGTGTTGGACGTATCAAGGTTGTACATAATTAATTGTGAGACATAGAATACTTCCTGAATAGATGTCCTCTAAGATTTAAAATAGAACATATATTCCACTTTTCCAATCTACTCGATGATCTCAAAAGGTCTGACATACCTCAGTGTTAACTTTACATACTTTTCCAAATGATGATGAACCAAATAAGGGGTCACCTTAAAAAATACGCAATCATATATAGAGAACTCATGATCTCGACGCCTCTAATAATCATAAGATTTTTGAAGAATTTGAGCTATAAATAACCACTATTTAATCAAATCGACCTTCTTTGATGTCTCTTACACAAGGCATGTCCCCAATAGTGAGGTATCACCTACCTCAACCCATCAAAGGGGGGACTAAAAAAGATGACCATAGAGTGTCTCACAAGGAGCCACTCAAAAATAGGATTTATAAATATTATTATAATAAAATTTAACCAATACTAGAATGGATATCCCAAGATCCTCTAAAATCCGAAGCACATGCCTGAATAATGTCTTGTAAAATCTTATTTTCCCACTCTATATGACCATCATTTTGAGTATGGTAGGTCGTGATCATCTTAATCTATAGACCCAAGGACTTATTAAGTCCCTCACAAAACCGGGAGGTAAAACATGGGCCTCTATATGAGACAACTGCTAATGGAACACCATGAAGCCTTAAAAACCCCTGAATATACAGTTGGCTTAGCTCATCTACTTAAGCTATATCTCTGATCAGAATGAAGTGGGATGATTTTGATAGAAAATCAATCACTACCCAAATAATGTTCATACCTCGAGGTGTAAAAGGTATTCCAATAATGAAATCCATCGGGACCTCATCCCAATTCTATATAGCAATGGGTAATGACTGAAGAAATCTAGAGGGCCTTTGATTCTCTACTTTTACCTGATGACATGTGTAGTATCTCGACACAAAATAATCTATGTATCATCTCATAACCAGCCACTATAACTACTAATAAAACATCAAAAAATATTTTGGTATCCCTCGGATGAATGGCCCATTGAAATTAGTGGCTATCCTATATCACCACCTTCCTTAGAGGCAACATGACCACCGAATGGCCCTTGATGCACTGGATTCCCTCAGGAAAATATTTACTATAAAAAGATGAATCCCCATCATAAATAAACTGAATAGACTATTGCAACAACTCATCACTAGGATGATCCCACAAAATCTATTCTAAAAGAGAGTGATTCAATTGAACAATCACCAAGAATGCACCTCCACTATGTTCGTTGGTATCCACATGAATTTGAGAAAAGATCCACATCAGAATCAACTCATCACTAGACTTCCTCATATTTTGCACTAGTATATTTCTACTAATGGCATCAACCACCACATTACCCTTTCCTGGGGTATAGACTATATCAAGTTTGAACCCCTATAAATACTCAATCCAACAGAGCTGCCTCTGATTAAGATCCTTTTATGAAATGATGTATGCTAACCTTTTATGATCAGAGTAAACCAAAATCTTCTCCCCAAAGAGGTAGTTTTTATAAGTCTTCAAAACATCCATCATTGTTGCTATCACCAATTCATGGGTTAGGTAATTCTTTTCATATGGCTGGAGTTGGCGAGAACTATACACCACCATGTGGTCACTCAACATAAGCATACACCCATGACCTATAACTGGAGCATTGTAATAAACCACATACACATTTTTAGATTATAGAAAGATCAACATGGGGGGAGATAGTCCACCACTGCTTCAACCCCTCGATGGAGGGCTGATATTCATGGACCCTTTCAAACTTCACCCCTTTTTCAGTGAGCGTGGTTGTAATGGCCTGGACCACTCCGGCCCTTTCCTTTGTCAAAAAGAAGGTCACGAAGTGTTCTTGAGGGTAAAATGGACTTTTCCCACACTTTCCAGAATTTTGAAACTACATGCTGTGTAGTCTGAGTACACGCCGTGTACCCCCTTTTCGGGTATACCCCGTGTTGCAGGCCGTGTCCTCGCTGTGTGAAATAATGGGTGCACACCGTGTTCCCAGTTCTACACGCCGTGTAGTCCATCCCCGCATACGCGTTACCAGTCAACGACCATGTACCATGTTGGAGCCGTGTCCTTGCCATGTGCAAAAAATTAGTACACATCGTGTGCCTAAACTACACTCCGTGTAGTCCTTCGCCGTGTATGCGTTACCCTCAAACCGTGTGTTGACCAGTCAACGGCCGCAGAGCCGTGTTGGAAGCCGTGTGGAGACCATGTAAAATAACCAAGTACACGGCGTGTACCCTAAATTACACACCATGTACTTTTCCTTTTCACGCCTATAAAAGGAGGGGTCTCGTCCTCCTTTCAACTCACCCCTCTCCTCGCCTTCCCTCTGAGCAGAGTTCTCCCAAGAGACTCGAAGGCTCTTTCTTCCATAAATTCTTCGTCCGAGCTCCAATTTACGATCCGTCAGTGGCCACGGGATCGTGAGGACGAGGCAGAACTTCCGAGTTTGGATCCACTGTCTTTCCTTCGGCCTTTCCTTTCCAACTTACACCTAAGGAAGTTTTTTAGGGACCCGACAGAGGTGACGGACGCCGACAGACTTCTTCTAAAGTTGATCCGGGGGAGCGCTGTGATCAGAACCTGTTGAGGTAGGGATCTTACCTTTGTCTCTCTCTATTTTTTGCATCATGCGGGGTGGGTATCCTCTTGTTTTCATGAGAAACAGTTGAAACATTAAATAAATATAACAACTGGTCAGACAACGGGGTTGGGAAGTTTGTGATTGATGTTACTTTATATCCTGTGATATTATGTAGTGAATTGAATGAGCTTCTTCTTACTGAAAATCATGGTTGTTGGGGGAATTTTCTTGCACAATTAAATGTTTCCCTATCTTTCTATACCGTTTTTTTGGAATGTGGAATTTGGTTAATCACGTAATGTTGGATGATTAAATGAAAATATGGAACCCTTGTGTGATCAACCAGGTTAAAAAATTGGAATAATGAACATGTGGGTGTTGGTTTGGATATGTGGCATGTGATGGGGGGTGTTTTGTGGGTTGTTGTGGTTTGGGTGAGCAGCGGGGCTGCCGTTGACTTGGTTGTGGGTTGGTGTGAGTGTTGTGTTAGTGATGGGCAGCGGGGCTGCAATAAATGGTATTAAAGGGAAAATGATGTACGGTGCAGTTGTGGTTTTGGCGGTTGGCAGCGGGGCTGCAGGGTTGGGTTTTAATGTGAACGGGTTATGGGTTGTGAATAATAATTAAAAGCGGAAGAGTTAATGAATGGTGGGGCGTGGTAATGGAAGAGAGTTAATAATCAATGGGGCTGGTTGGTTGATAAGAATGTCTTGGTTGTGATGATTGTGTTTTCCTAACATGATTTGTGGATGACATGGATATGTTTTATGAACGATCGATGTGGTTGGTTGTGGATAGTTTCCCTATAGTTAAGGAACTAAATAATATAATTCTGCTGAAATGTGAAAACCTAAATGGGGTTGGGGTTGTTTGTTGTATGCATGGTTCGTAGTAGCAGTGCCGAGGCACATGCTCATTTTATTTGTTTAGAAGCCATATGTTGGGCTGTGTGGTTGGTATATATATATCTGTATCTTTTGTGTTTTATCGCACCCCACCCATGTTGAGCACTTAGTGCCGAACACTCCCATTTCATGGGAGAGGGTGTTTTTCCCTTAGTTACTAGCTTCTTCCTGCTCCTTCTCCCCTAGGCTGTGATGGATTGAGGCGACCTTACACCTAAGACTCTTCGGGTAGGTTTCGATTGGGGTGGCTTAGGCCCAAGACTCTTTGGGAAAGTTCTACTTTTTCCCAAGAATCTTCGGGATGAGGCCTAGATGTGTGCGAGCGGGATATGTGGTTGTGAGGCCCAGCTGTGTGCGGGTGGGATATGTGGTTGTGAGGCCCAGGTTTGGGTGGGTGGGATACGTGGTTGTGAGGCCCAGGTGTGTGAGGGCAGGGAGAGTGTGGCAGCATCAGGACGTTCGTCGTTAGGAAGAGCAGCTAACTAATGGGAACTGGAGGCGGGACTCGGGGGTCATTATCTCCCTTTCACCATTTCCAGCTCAGGAGGGGCATCTTTGGTGGGAGGGGGTCATGAAAATAGTCATGGGAGAAGAAGGATGAGGGAAATTCTTAAAAAATATCATATACGAATGACCAGTCTGAGGAAAAACCTCATCTTGAACATATTATTTAGCTTCTCCTATTACATAATTTCACTGATCTTCTCAAGGTCGACCCAAACACCCTGTTCTAAGATGAAATGACCCAAAAATTTCACTTCCAGGATCTAAAAAGGGGACATGTACAACTGTGTATAAAGGTGATGAACTTATAGAGTTCCCAATATGATATGAAAATGATTCTCATGCTCTTCCTCCAATACAGAGTAAAATATGATGTCATCCATGAATACCATGCATAAAGAGTCGAGATAATAGTGGAAAACCCTATTCATGGGCCCCAAAAAAACGGATGGATCATTAGTCAATGAAAAATGTATAACCGTATACTCAAAGTTTCCAAACATGCTTTAGAAATCTGTCTTCAGGATATTCGACTATCCCACCATGACTTGGTGGAAATGAGAACACAAATATATTTTGAAAAACTAATTTTACCACTTCATAAGATCAAAAAAGTCATCAATTTGGGGAAAATGATATATTTTTCTTGATGGTTGCCTAATTCACCTTCTGGTATTCTAAACACAATCAGAGGGATTCGTTGGTGTTCCTTACAAAAAGGACAGGAGTGGCCCAAAGAGAGACACTCAAGAAAATTAATCCTTTGGATTTCAAATTGACTAGCTATATCATTAATTTCATCAACTTGGTGGGGGCCATATGATACGAGGTTAGAGATATAAATTGTGTTACCGACGCCAAATCAATTGATAACTCCATGTCCTGCTCTAGGGGAAAGCCTAAAAAATCATCTGGAAATGCCCCTTGGAACTAATCTACCACATGACATAATACACCCTTAGGATGACTACCATTGTCCTATAGTGCGAATGATGATAACTAAAATACAATATTTCCCTAATCTTAGAGTGAATGTCCCACACAACCTGACCACTGATCCCATTCCCCATGAAAAACCATAGGACTCCCATCAGGTTCCATGAAATTCAACCACCGCCTATAACAATCGATATGCGATTTAAAGTGAACTAGCCAACCTATGCAGAGGATAAAATCAATAAGTTCCATATCTATGATCCGAATATACCATTCCATCTCAAATATAGACATAGAAAGCACTCATGATTGGCACCTAATACTTTTCTCCTTCTTCATACCCAACGACGTAACCAACTCCATCACAAAATAAAACAAATCGGTTGGAAAAGTCAATAGATTCACCAGATGGTAAGAGACAAAATAAATAGAATATAAAATATAAAAAATAATTATTTTAATAAAATTTTCAATCAATTTAGTACCTCAAACGGTTGAAGGCCCTACATCTAATCCCGCTGGTGTCTAGGCCACAACATGAAGACGCATGCTCTCTACTTAAGAATGACCGCTTGTCTGTGCCTCAGCCATAAACTAGCTCTGCCCTGTAGATGAGCTGGTACTATCACCGTGACTAACAAACCAAGATCCCACTATCCTGGTCAGAACTGAAAGAAGTGGAACTCCCCTAGAAGCCAAAGATATTTCCCCAGTCTGGTTATGGGTGCGTCACTTAGAAAATGTTCTCAACAAACCGTCTAACTAAACATCAATAACAAGGCCGATGAGGGGATGTACATGCATGCCATATGTCTCTGGCATTCCCACACTAATGGCACACCATAGACCATGCATCAGAAGATACAAATGAATACTGCTTGGATGGATGGCCTAAACTGCCACCTTCCTTCTTACCCTACCCATCTTACTTCCTCTTTTTTATTTGAGGAGTTTCCGCAACCCACAAAAAACACCACTCTAGAAAATCCATAAAATAATTTTTGATCAATTTCAACCATGAAATCATAATAAACCACCCAAGCATAGGTTCCATACTTGAACAAGAATACCATCGAGTGAATTTGTAGTCTAATCCCCTCCTCAAACTTCTAACATTTTATAAATTTATTAGAAATAATCTCTAGCGCATACTTCACTAGTTAAACAAAATGGTTAGAATATTCCATCACTAACCAATCTCCCTATAAATGATCCATGAACTCTTGAGATCTGGAATAGGCTAGTACCTCTAGATAATACAGATCATTGAAGATGTTATTAAAATCAATCCAACCCACCTTCTCATTCTTCCCAGTATGAAGAATTGACTCCCAGCACCTTCAGTTGGGACCGTTTAAATTCAACAATTCAAATTTCACCCTATCTTACTTGGGGGTATCAAGAAACTAAAACACTCTCTCTATTATCTCAAGCCACTACTCTTCTTCTTGTGGCTCAGCATTTCCAAAAAAAGTAAGAGGCTTTTTCTTAAGAAACTCTTGATCTTTGTCCTTCATAGGACCATAATTATCTTCTTTAGTTGGAGTAGGATCATGAATCACTCCCTTCCCAATATTTTGTGCAGCCCAGACCATAGATTTTACCGTCCTTTGATCATGCGGTGATGGAGAACTCTCTTCGTATTCCTCCCGTGGATTCATGGGAGCCTTCCAAGGAGGTATGCTGCTACAAAATGCAGCAATCAAAAAATAAATAATTAGAAAAAGAGTCATGAAAAATTTCAACATCAACATCAAATATAAATAAATAATAATCTTCATAACAATGAAATAGATTACTAATTTACCCCACCCAATGTCTATGTACTATCTGCATCCTGCATATCCCACCTTGAAGAGAAGTCAAATAAAAATCCCAAAATACGATGGAGACTTAAGGTTTTTCATGAGAGGTGTTAGCTAGAAAACCTACTCAAAACTAGAGCTCTGAGTCCTAATAGTCCTATGTTTTTTCGAACCATACTCATCCCAAATAATATGACTCGAAGAACTTTAATTACCATTTTATACAGTTTTTTCAAGTACCAAGTTGGGTCTCCAACCAAACCATCACCCAACCCGATCCATAGAATTCCTTGAATGGTGTTACCTATTCCCATGGGAGGACACAATATCCTTGGTATCATAAAAAAATGTTTGGGAATAATTTACATGATTTTTGAAACATTAATCACAAAAAAAATATACATAAATAAAATATTAAAATTCCCTACCAAAAAATCCTTAAAGAAAATCAATAATTGAATTAAAAATTTTATAAAAAACCCCAAGAGGGACAATAATAAAAATAATTATCAAGAATAAATAAAAAAACCACATGCTAAGGGGGAATCTCCCTCAATCCATCTCCATAAAAATTCACCATGGAAGGAAGCTAACAAGATGAACCGCCATATCCAAGGACCTTACCCTTACATATGTCAATCATTACCAAATCTACATACATCCAAAGGTCTACGTAGGGTGTGATCATAATACCAATATAATTAAACCTAAGAGAATATTCTATTCGATGACCATTATAAAACAAAAAACATGCAAGTTATCATAAAAAGGAAATGCCAGTAAATTTTTTAAAGGGATGCAACATTAATTAAAAAAAGTTTTCAAGAAGGAAAAATCCAAGAATGAGAAGTTTATAATAAAACACACATTATGCTTAAATTACCAACCAAACACACTATATGCCGACGGTAAGTACAATATCACTAATGAGCACTAGTCATGGGTAATACCCCTAGGTAGTAACAAAAATTGGTACACTAGGTACATCATATCTTGGTGAAATGTGGCATGAAAACCATAATGAACTATGTTCTCATGCAAAAGCCACTAATCGGGTACACACCCATAACCTAGTGGTCTCAATTAAATCCAAATTATTTATTTATTATAGTGATAATCAATATTTCTATCTGAAACCAGTACATGGCCATTATTTAATCACTAGAATACTAGTCCTAGTGGGCCCACCTAGATACACAAGAGTCCATTTGTGCTCAAACAATATTAATATGTTATGAAATACCATTTTAACGTAAATATTAAAATAGTACCCAAAACGTGTTTGGTGCCTTCAAAGTAGTCCATTAAACCAAATATTTTTTTAAAGCTACTTCAAGAGGTGTTACAAGCGTTTGCACAAAAAGTCCATTTAAAAATCCACTTTTAAGGCCAAAATCCAAAAAAAATACCATTAAAAATCCTAACTGAAATCCCAGAAACTATTTAATAAATCAATTTCTTGAATAATAAATTAACTAGAAATGATATAACATGGAACACACATTAAAAACACCCAATTTAATGTGAAAATAAAACCTTAAAATTAAACAGTTAATCAATGCCAAAAAATATAATTTTTTCACTACCCATAATAGATGATAAACATGGTAAATACGATAATAAGGAAATATAAATTCATTAAATAATGTTTACACATGGATACTCATTCCTTGAATGAAAATAACCCTAGAAATTTGTGTGCAAATTGACCCTCACCACAACCGCACCACAAGCAATTCAAAACGAACCCTATTTAAGAATATTGAACCAGGAGATTCAATAATAAACACTAGGGAGGAAACCCAAGTTACTGGAATTTTAAAACTTCAATAAATATGGAATAAAACCTAGAGATAAGGATGGAAACAATGAAAGACACACTTACTTGAAGAATAATTTTGTTTCCCCTAAAAAAGCGCGTTCAAAAAATGTGTTGTAAGGGAGCTTGAGGGATATTGGAATCTTTATATGGATGAAATTGTTGAATGGGGGAATAAATGGGCTCACTAGATTTAATTCCAGATGGGTAAAATGGGAATAACATTTTCTATGACCTGGACATTGTTCACGGTTTTCCGCCTAATTTAATAAACCATGCGGCCTAACCGTGCACCCAATTATGCCCACCCAAAAATATCCATTTCTATAAATAATTAATCGTAGATGATATAAAGAAAAATATTTTCCAATATTATCAGAGAAATACTATGAAAATAATGACATCCATGTGACAGTTTAACCCTATATTAATTACTAGAACATTTTCAAATTTTTCAGTAGTAACTAGTTCTTACCTTAGTAAATACTTTTTCACACCAAAAAATAAAATTTCCCTTATTAAATATTTTTACTTAATTATTAAAAATAGACGTCAATATTATATAATTAAAAATCTATATGTAGGAAAAATAAATTTTATTAATAGCATATGTAACGTGTAAAACCCTGGGTTATAAATGTAATTAAATATTATACCTGCAATGTTTTTTTGTAGAGAAAAAAAATCTTAATTTTATTGGATTTTATTATATAAATTTATTTATTATAAATTATATGAGGCTTTAAAATAAATAAAAATAAAAAATTATACCAAATTTTTACATAATTATAATTAAATACCAAAATTTGTTTTCATTGAAGAAGATTTCTTATATCCCAAAAATGTAAATAAATGTTTTTCCAAATTAAACATATTACATTAAAAATATGTAATATTATATATAAAATAAATCATTTGATAATTTAATTGTTTTATAAACTTATATGTCCTTCCCATAAGGTTATAAAAATTATTGTTTTGATAAAAACTTGTTTTTTTTCACTATTTAACTAAAAATCATTTATTTTATAAAAAAAAAAATCATACTTAATATTATATTAAAATTACAAATAAAAAATAAAGTTATAATTTTTACCTACATGTTAGAATTTTTATTTTAAATAATTTTATAAATAAATGATGTTTCGAGTATGTGTTATGTATTGGTTTTGAAATATATAATTTATTAGCTATAGTATGCTCTCAAGTATTACAATATCACTATAACTCTACTCTTACTAATGAAGTTTCATAAATGATAGGTTATATCCTTTGAAATTCCTATATAATTCTTGAGTGACTAATCTTATCCAAATGGAAACCCTAGACTCTATCTACTAGACAGTTCTTAAACCTACTCATTATAGCTCACTCGAAGCTAATATAAATTTAATATATTAGTGGAGATTACTTAGAGTTCAATTGTCAGTAACTATAGTCCATTTATTTTTGTGGAATCACAAAAATTAATATTTAAATTCACCAATCAATGTTTTAAAGGAGAGATTCAATCCTAGAAGGGTTCAGCTTAATCTATTATAGAATTCAACACTCACCAATCCCATATGTATAATCCTTGGACTATGATACAAAACAAAATTTATGATTATAGTGTATATGCATGAAATATAATTTGAAATAAGATATACCAAACATATTCCCATCAGAGTTAAATCATCAAATTATATGTCTTGATTCTAATTTATCTAACTGGTATTTAAAAATATGATATATATGACCAAAAATGAGGTTTGCAACAAAATAGTGGCATAAAATCATGTTAATGTTTTTAGATAGTACCAAACCAATATTTTTATCATCCTTTCGTTGGGGATTGTTTAGAGGTGATTCAAAAAAAATTGAAAATTTTGGATGGCTCTTAGGCTGTGCATAGCTAGCACACTGTTTTCAAAAACTGTTCGCCCTACCAGTGGAAACCGTGAAAACCCATATAGTGAGGTTTTACAGGTTTGTAGAAAAGTTTGAAAAATAGTTCACCCAACAAGTAGAAACCAAAAACCCCTTTATTTGTGTGAATGGTTAGGGCACACAGTTTAACAAACCATGCGACTCCCTCGAGAAAACCATGCACATGATCTTTTTAAAATTTTAAAATTATTAAAAAAATTACTTAACATCCATTTAGACCCTCGATTGACACTTACAAAGGGTTAAAGGGGTTTGTTACATCTCTATGTTTTTTGAGGAAGTAAAATTCATTTTTTCTGGATCTTGAATATAGTTTTTATTCTCAAACCACCTTTAATGACATTATTCATTAGAGTTTCCTATTATAGGAGTTGTTAGATGCGATCTTGATGTTTTGAGAGGTTGTTCCAATTAATATTTCCAATTGATTAAACCCTAAGTAAATTGATTTAAATTAAATTTAATTCAATTGGATTATAAAAATCCTAATTCACCCTCAATTGGGATATGAATTTTATTTTACATTACATTCTTGGAAAACCACCAATTATAATGAATTAGTGTATGATCGTGGAATTTGATAGAAATTTTGAAATAAAGTTATGGAATAAAATTTTAAAATTGATTTAAAATTTGTTTTGATAAAAATCCATTAAATATTTTTGATAAAAACCTTTATTATTGTTGGAACTGGAAAATATGTTCCCAAGATATTTCAAATTCTTTCATAAATGATCCAATATCATATCCTGTTTTTCAAGATTTGATTTGAATGGTCGTAGAGACCCAACAAAGTTACACATTATGAGTTATTGAAATTCAATGATGAGCAGGAAAACTGGTTTGTGGAGCCCATTAGCGAAGCTTCCACCATGATCGCAGAGCAGAGAAACTGGACCAGAGCCTCTGTGAGAACCACGAAGGCCATGACGGTTAACTCCACAGTTATGACGTACATGAGGGAACTGGACTAGGGACTCCATGATAACCATGACGGATGTTACGGTAGCCTCTTCTATTACAAGAAACATGAGTGAAATACCCTTGGATATAGAGCGCGACTTCCTTCGCGGTGTCATTTTCTATTCAAGGCATGAATTTTTTCTTTTTGGCATGCTATATCAACCTCCATCATCTATAAATTGTTTAATCACCCCCTTCAGATGATGCTTACACCACCTATTCGGCGGCAGATCTCCCATTTCATGGAGATCTTGAGCACCGTGAAGTGATGCACTTTGAAAAGGGCAAATCCATTTACAAAGGAGGGATCTCCTTCAGGAAGATCGAGCCAACACAAAGCCCCTTTCCTCCACGATACTCTCTGCTCTATAAAGCCCTTTGCTATGTGAGACCCTGAGATCCGTGAAGCCACTTTTACCGGTGAGATCTTGTGCCCCATGAGGCCATGCTTTGCGAGCGCCTTTCCTTTATGAGGAGTATCCACGAGACCCTTTACTCCGCGATCACCTTTCCCCCATAGAGATACTTTGGGTAAACCAATTTTTTTTAATATCCTACCTTAGCGCTCACCAGGCCATACTATGGGGATTGTGCCCCCACACACCCACCCAATATCAGTTCTATGCTACTATCCCAGCCCTTTGATCCGGTCCCTTCCCCTTCATTACTAAACCCCATGAAAAATGGAGAGTTGCACTGCGAATGTTTTGGTTCAGGGTGTTGGCATTTTCCATAGTGGCCTTAGGCACACTCAACTTCCACCTATGGAATACCATCATTTGAGATACTCTTATATACTCCATGAAATACCTTGAGTGAAAATATTCTTCATGTTCCCTTTCACATTTCATGATTTGAGGCTCTCATCTACATTTCATTGAGTACCTTGAGTTGAACCATTCCTCAAGCTACTCCTCCAAACCCTATCACATGGCTCTTATTCTAGGTTGAAGCAGAAAGGTGCACTCTTTCATAAGTCCCAACACCAGCCATTCATAGGCACTTTATGCCTAATATTCCATTCTACATGACTCTGAACTATATTACACCCTATTTTACAAACATAGTATGAATCTTGTTCTAATAATAGATTCCTTATGCATCATGCATAATATTCCAATAGTCCTCTTTATAGAACTATAAACTATTGTACACCCTATATAACAAATATAGGATGCCACTTGCTCTAAAAAAGTGATTCCTTATTCTCCATGCATAATATTCTAATAGTCTTATCTATATAACTTTAAACTATAGTGCACCCTATGTTAGGAACATATGATGCCTCTTGATTTAAATAAAAGATGCCTTATGCGCCAAGAATTTGATTACCAAATCCATATCTACAAGACTATAAACATTAGTATGCCCTATATGAACAATATAGTATTCCACTTTCTACAAAAAAAAAAGATTCTTTATGAACCAATCATAATTTTCCTCACAGTACTCTCTACATGACTATAAACTCTAGCACACCATATACGGCCATAATAGGATGCCTCTTGCTTCAAACAAGAGATGACTTATGCACCAAGCATTAGATGCCAATATTCCTCTCTACATGACTATACACTGTATCATGACCTATCATTCAATAATAAGATGAATCTTGTTCCAAATAAGAGACAACTTATGTGGTAATCATAAGATACCTCATTCCATGATTACAATGGCATAATTTCAAGAGCATTGGAATCTGTTCAAATATTCCATCACTCCACCTCTTTCTTTGTGTGTCCTTCATTTGGATATTCATCCTCTTTCATGTATGAAGGTATCCTCTAGAAGACTAGTCCCATGCTGCTTTGGCTCACCTATCATTCTAGGCCAATGCCCCTGAAGCCATTGGATGACACATCGATTCATTACCTATGTTTCGAGCATGGTCACCAGTCAACCCTCATTTGTTTGCACCAATTTCAGGCTAACACGATATGAATGATGTGTTTCGAACATAATAGTTATCCTCCATCTTCACACCACCCTATCTACATTACTAATGTCAAGCATGTGAGTCACACTTTTCATCTCCCTTTGTTTGTCCTGATTCGAACACCCTTGGCGCAATCTCGATTGTGCAATAGTGCATTGGTGTAGGCCTCAATTATGTGCCTCAAAAAACTAGTGAGTTGGGATGAACTCATGGCTAGACATGATTATATCATAGGGAAACCTCCCTATATATGCCCCATTCACTGTTTCCCCTCTATAGCGGCACCTGAGCCGCTTCCATGCATAATCCCCATTCACCAACCTTCAAGGACGCACCTTTGCACCATGATCATCAGGTCTGTTGTTTCCACTTGTTTCTCACAACGATCATGACTCATGTGGGCTTAGAGTAAGCATTGACCATGGAATCCTTCCCATTCCTCCTTAGATTGTAAGACCCATGTTTCCTTCCAAATTACATGGACTTTGATCATTTCTACGGCAATGTACGGAGGAAGCCTTCCTGAGGTTCAAACCTAACATCTACATGTCTCGACCCCTTCATGCCAGTTCACCTACATCCTCCATGATGTTAAACAAGATTTAATTCTCCCAAAATATGTTGAATTTGATCTTTTACTATTAGGAAGAGTACGTAGGAAGCCTCCCTGAGGTTCAAGTACAACACCGATTTGTCCCGACCACTCTACGTCAATTCACCCTTGTCCCGCATAACGTTAAACTGTATTCCCCCTTTGTCTCGCATGATATTAAACTGTGCTTTTTCAGTTATACGAGCTTTGATCCTTGTCTCCCAAAAAAGGTATGTTGGAAGCCTACCTGAGGTCCATCCCAAATCGATGGTAATTCACTGTGCCATATCGATGGTATGTTGTAGTCTTCAATAGACGGTAAGCCGTTGTGTTCCGAATTAGCGGTAAACCATTTTTCCAAATCGATGGTTAGCCATTGCATTCTTCAATTAGTAGTAATCTATTCTGATTTCCAACCAGTGGAAAGCCATTGTATCCCAATTGGCTGTAAGATGTTTTCAACCCCCAACAAGAGAAAATCCATTGTAGCCACATCCAGTGATAATCCATTTTAGTTCAAAATCGACTATAAGCTGCTGTAGTCCCCTTTTATGGGACCCACATCTCTGTTCCAATGCTCGAGTGTGAAACCAACAAGGGATGGTAACCACTCATAAGCCCTAATATGTCATCGGGTAATGGTTCTTTGCGCACAACCATATTCCATGACCTAACCCAGAGGTTCTATATAATCTTAGAGCCATCCATACTTCCATTATCATGGGATACCTCCTCAGGTGTCTCACTGCCCACTGAATTACATGGAATTTTATTATATTCCACAGGAATACGTAGGAAGCCTCTCCGAGGATCAAGACCAACACTACCATCACCTTTACAACAGTTCCATCTAATTCCCACTCCACTTCATTTAAATATCCACCATCCATCTTGATTCTTACTTGGGCCGCCACATATCAGTTGGATCATGCCATTCCCTAGGGAATATAACCACATAAAATCCCCACAAAATCCATAATCATTCAACCAATAGTATCCCTCTTACGATGGGCCATTGTCCATGCATAATCCCCAACAAGTATCTCGGTTGTTGTCCTTTGTGTTCACCCCAATTCATCACCCCTTCTAACTACATGGATTTTGATCCCTATCATCTACACAGGGAACCTATGAAACCTCCATAGGATTCAATCCCCGCAAATGGTAAACCGTAGTGTCCACTATTCTGAGGTGCACTATTCCAGATCGACCCTCAATGGTGTGTGGATAAGCCTTACTAGTGTGACATCTTCCCCTTAGGGGACACACCACCCTGGGTATGATCTCATTGGGAATTCTGACATTTCTATATGGTTTTCCCCATTCTAAGGTGAAATCTTTCTGATCTACCCCCAATGGTTCCCATATGATCCTTAATGGTGTCATATCATCCCACTATCAGACACACCACCTAGGACCTCTCCTCTTTGGGCATTCTGATACATCCATCTGGTAAAACATCAAGGTGTTCCCTTCTAGGGATGTACCAATCAGACCCTTCTTTATGGGATGTTCTGATCACTCTCATTTTGTCTTTGTAAGATTTTAAACGTGTGGTCTACCACATGCTAAAAATGATTTCCCAAGGAAAACCTCATAAGACACGCCTTTGGAATAACCATATCTATAAGATGATAAACTCATGGAATACCCTGTGTTAAATATGGGAATCTGGGGAAAACCTTAGAGACATGCCTATGACATATGATACCCCAAGATCGATGTGGGATTCCTTGGGTTCTGTACTCTTTATATTCTCTCTTATGAAGTATAATATAGGTTCCCCAATGTCCGTGAATCTAGAGATGCCCCAACATGCGTGATGTTGTTATCTACTCTGACTGAAGGTCGATGCCCGGTCAAGAGCCCTTGGAATGTCTTGCCAGAATCAATTTAATTTACCGGTGTCTAGAAAATATATGGCACTGAGAAAAAGATTCATGAACCATGACTCAAAACTATGAGGGAGCCCCTAACTAGGTAATGAGTTCTGGGGAGGAATCCACAGAAGGAGGAACTGACATCCAATCATCCTATTTCTATCAAGTATAAAACATCCCTAAATAAGTGACGGATACCACCAGCCATTGGAAAGAAGGAATGTGGAGAATAAATCAATACATCCTCCATATATGGATGCACACACCATCAAAAGTGACAGAAACAATTGGTTTTTTCCTGTAAATATCATGGATTGATTAATTTTTTTTTGTTTTTGAATGGAATTGGCATAATAACATGGGAAATGAGAAAATTTTATATTGAATAGTTTTGAGATAAATTTCCCATTATTTATTGTTTTTTGGGAAAATACCATCGTAGTTATTAAGTGTGTTATTTGGGATAACACTCTATTGATTCTTTACATATCCAAAAAAACACAGTAGAACATGTCACATATTTGACGGGATGGTGATGAGCCCTCTTTGACAAGTTGTTAGGGACGTGTGTACACATATTATTGTGATCATCTATTTGAGTGTGTGAGGATCCCATCACCTAGATATATTGTACCTCTTTGATGATAACCATGTTTTTCCTTTGTGATTATTTTTATATATGACATTTTTTGTAAATAGGTTTACACATTCCTTGTGGATTTATATATACTATTTTATATAAAATGTTTATTAAGACATTAATTCTAATATTTACATCAATTGAAATGTAAAGTATGATTTGTTTTAAATATTCAAATATACTTCCATTTATGTTTATTTAAATGTTAAAAGCGTTATTTGGTTAATTAATGTGGTATATTATTATAGAATCCATGGTCAAAACCTACTAGTATTTTACCTCACATCATACCTATTATTTCAGGTGTTTGTATATTTTTTCCTTCCCAATTAGAGAAATGGAAAAGCTCTACTTGGAGGTAGTGGTTTTTGATCTCTATAGGTCAGAGTGCTATGTACTTTGGGACCTAGTTTGTTTAATAATTCAGTTTCTGGGTTTTGTTGAGGTTGTAATTTCCATTTATATATGTATTTGAATTATGTTATTATTTTATTTATAGAGTTTTTTAGAATAAAGGACTATACATGTTTCATCCAATATTTACTATGAAAAGACTATTCCCACATTTTCCTTGTATGATGCCAGGTGATAGTATTCAACCTAGAGGGATTTGGAATTCCCTTTGGGCTATATTCAGAATGGATTTGGTATTTGCGTACTAGGGTATTCATGCTGGTTCATGAAAATGTGGAATCATATGTGCAGGATGAACATCATTCCTTAATAATATTATGGAGTTGTAGATGTTATCAGGAATTAGGAGGTTGTTATGAGTGAGTGTATGGCCGAATCTCACCATAATAAACTTTAACTCACCAAAGGTGGTTTGGAAAATACATCATGAGGATTAGTTCTAGTATATTGCATTTTTTATTTTGATTGATTGAAATAAATTTTTTTTATCTATATGATGAGATCAATTTCCTTATTTCACTTATTTCTATGCTGATATGAATAGATTTTATGATTCCATAAAAATCATTTTCTTATATTGTGTTGCAACATACCTCCATGAAGTTGTGTGAATCAGATCGAGGATGAAAATATTGATGAATCTCAATGAGAAAATACTCATGTGGACAAACATTTGGTTGATGTTGAAGGTTTTCTATCCATACTTCAGGACAAGCAACACCACCCACTCCCCTTCTGACTCCAACTATGGAACATAAATTGGATAAATTTAGGATCGATATGTAAGAGTTCCTTTTCAAAACCCCACCGATGATCCGAGACTCAAACTATCCTCATGAGGATAAATATTGGTTGAAATGTGTTGATATTTTCTTTGAGTTATAAGAAATAGTTGACTCAAATAATGTTAAATATGACAACATTAAGCTAGAGGGTCCTAGAAGGATATAGCGGGATTCCAAGGTTTTAGAAATCAAACAATTTGTCTTAGAGAATAAATATATTTAAACTCTTTTCAATGACTAGTTCTATCAAGAGTATACAATGTCTTACTAGGATATAGTGTTTTTCCAAATTGAGCAGGATAAAAGGACCATGTTAGAATATGAAAACCATTTGATGATCTCATGTAGTGTTCAGCTGAGATAATATTAATTGAGAAGATGATGAATTTATGGTTTTATATGGTAATATGATCTAATATTTTTTTTGATTTTCTTCTTGAATCCCCCTTATTATGGTGATGTGATGGAAAAAGCATTGATTGTTTAGATGAACCTAAGTAGAAATTCGGGGTTGAGGGAATTTTCATTTATTTCCAGTGGCAGTTTTGTGAGTGACTTCAATGGAAAAATAATTCATGATGATTATCATGGTGGTTCAAGAAAAATGGTTCTTCTAGACCTCCTTCAGGGACTCAAATAAGTATGCTTATTTTCTACTAGTGTAGAATTTATGGGCACTATAAACATGTTTTTATTGAGGTAACAAAGCATACTGATTCTCATGGTGGTTCCCAACAAATGTATTTTCATGTCTATTCTACTCTTAATAGTGCCATGAGATCATATACACCAAAAAGTAATGCAGTGCAATCAGATGCTTCTTGGAAAAAGTAGTTCCAGCCACATGCATCTAGAAAGAGGTTTGTCCATGCAGTGGATGAGTCTATAAAGGAAGACGATACGTGTCTAGCATATTTGAGAGGTTTAATCTCCATATATTCATCATTAGTGATTACTTTATTTGATATATTTGCATATAATTCATTCATTTAAACTTATATTTGGAATATTCATAATCCTCCTACGTAGATTTTATCTTTTTTCATGGATATTACTACACCTCTCAGAATTAAATGTGAGCAGGGTATCTGTTTCCCTTCTTGTGTCTTCTATTTAACAATGATTGATCTTTCTTTGGATTTTGTAGTTATCGACATCAAATCCCTTTATATTATTTTTATAATCGATTTAATCATTGTTAATAAAGCAAAAAATGATTTATAGCTTCAATGTGTCTCCTTTACCATTCCAGATAGGGTGTTCTAAATAATTCTATGAGAATGAGACCTGAGGTCGAGGAGTGAAGATCCTTTTTATCTAGAGTTGGGGAAAGTAATTTATTTGTTTCATTTTTAAATTGATTAAGAATATTTTAGTGATGATAACTCTATTGTTTCCATTGATTTTTAGATGTTTTCTCCTTATGAATTATCATGGTTTTCACCATTAAACGAGGTAGAGTTTTCTATTGATTTCGTACCTCTTTCTCATCTGATATCCATTCCTTATTAAATATTGTAGCCATATAAAATGAAATCATTGAATATTAAGTTTTATGATATTTTACAGAATTTTTCTATAACCCAGAGTATGTCACCATGGGTAGAACCTATTCTCTTTGTTAAGAAATATTACAGGTCACTTCATTTTTCTGTTAATTACCAAAAACCGAATCAACTTATGGTAAAGAAAAAAGTATCCATTTCCATGGATTGATGGTCTCTCTGATCTATTGAATGTAGATATGTGGGTTTTGATGATTTATTGTTAATATAGTTACCATCAATTAAAAATAAATGAATATGACAATCCGAAAACCAACTTTTGGAGCATGTTTAACCATTATGAGTAACTCGTTATTCAATTTAGTCTAACCAAATCTCTATCTGTCTTTATGGACTTAGTTAATTGTATTTTGGATGAGTATCTAGATACTTTTGTGATGGCGTTTTTGGATAACATCCTTGTTTACTATAAGTCCAAGGAGTATCATGTGAATCATTTGAGGGATGTTCTAGAATTGTTGAGAAATCACTTAGTTTATTCTAATCTATTGAAATGTGATTTATAGACTCATGAAGTTATTTTTGCGACACATGTGTTTTCATATCAGGGTATATCAGTTGATATTGAAATAGCCAAGGCTGTTATGACATGTCAGTAACCGCTTAATTTTTTTTGAGATTCATAGATTCTTTGGATTATATGGATATTATTATTAGTTTTTAAAGGATTTATTAGTGTTTTATTCTAGTATGACTTATCTAACTTCTTTGGGAGTAAATTTTTATTAAGATGAAAAATGATAGAGTTATTTTTTTGATTTGAGACATATTTTTACTACTACACTGGTGTTTCTCTTCTCGAGTTTGGACATGGGTATGTGATCTTTTGTGATGTATCGAGTTTATGGTTGGGTTATATTATTATGAAGGGTGATCTTTTATGGAGCTAAGAATATCAGGACAAATGAATAGAATTATCTAACGCTTGAACTTGAACTCACAGATGTGATGAAAGCTGTTAGGATTTGGTGGTATTAACATTTTGGAGAAATCTTTACCATGTTTTCGTACCACAATATCTTGTATTAAAAGGGATGAATATCCTCCAAAGGTGTTTTTTTAGAGTTCATAAAATATTTTTACATTGACATCCCCTATAACAAGAGTAATGGGAATTTTTTTATAGATCACTTGAGAAGAAAAAATCTTAACTGGGCCATGAAAGAATCACTATAATAGGGGAAAATGATTAATCTGGTTATACAGTTTTATATAAGAGTGTGGGAATTAGGGTATGTTATTTTTAGGCCATTATTTAGTTCACCTTCTCTCTTGTCGATATGATTCATCAAGAACATCATCATTAAGATGTGTTCTGCATAATTATGAACTCTATTTATAGTGGGGAGACTATGGCTGAGTGGACATTCTCCAAGGAGGGTATTCTATTTCTTTGTAAATGGTACATAGTACATTTTATAGTATGAAAAGAGGTTATGGGGGATTTCCATAATTACTAGGTTCTAGTGAACCCAATAACCATGAAGATTCTATTTGACATGCAGTGACGATTCATTGGGCCATGTATGAGATGAGGCATTGAGGATTTGGTCTCCCATTGTTATACATGCCAACATGTCATGGTTGAGAACCATAGACATTTGGGTTTTCTTTAGCCACTTCTGGTACTGATTTGGAAGTTTGATGATATCCATATGGTAATTATGGTTTGGTTTCCACATACTTATACAATTTTTAATGTGATACGGGTTGTTATCTATAAGTTGATCAAATGAGATAACTTTATACCCATTCACTACACAACCATAGAGTTAGAGATGGGAGATATTCACATCAAATAGACTGCTCATTTCCATGTAGTTACATCTGATATAGTCTTTAATAGAGTTCTAGGTTTTAGATCTCTCTTTTGTAGGGCTCTTCTAGAGGCACTAGGATCATGGGTTCATTTGTGTAAGACATACTATCCTCAGTCAGAGGTCCATACAGAAAGAGCTAAAAAAATCTAGAGGAAATTCATTAATTATACATTCTTGACGTTTCATAGAGATTTTTCTGAACATTTGTGATTGGATGAGATTGCTTATAAGAATTGGTAACAATATGTGATTAGGAAAACTCCTTTAAATTCCTTTTATGGCCATTATTGTATCTATTTTTTGTCTTGGATGGATATTGGTTAAAGTTCCTTCTTTATACCAATCTTGTTTCAATAGAAAGAAAACAATATTCAGTTGATTCACTATATAATTTTGATTACACATAAATGGTATATGTTTAATGTTTATCGTCACCGTAGACCATCACAATTTTTATTCTGTGACTGGTTGTTCTTGAATGATTTACCCTGTTTGGGTCATCGATGGCTTAGAAGGTAAAAGAGATTGCTCATAATTTTGTGAGGACTTTTGGGGATTGTTGAGAAGTTTTGGAAAGTGTCTTATAATTTAGATGTTCATCCACATTTAATGATGATACATCATGTGTTCTATATATATCAGCTATGAAAATATATTTCTTACCCATCTCATGTATTTAGTTGGAGGGATCTCGATGTTGAGACTAATTTATCTAGGACTAAGCATCCGGTTGTGATTGTTGATTCTAAAACCACAATACATTGTTGAAGGATGATACCTTTGTTTTTAGTTCTACGAAATCATGGTCCCAATACTCATGATATATGGGAGAGAGATGCACTAAGGAGAAAGAATTAGCCTCAACATTTTGATATGGAGACTTAATAGCTAGATTTATGGGGGAATAGGGATTCTATGGTGTGGATGTAGTAACGTACTATAACTTTTATATGTACTCCTAAACCCTTATTTTAATCATTAATTTATCAGAGATTGTTTTGTGGTTATTTAGGAGAAACAATGAAAATTTTCGAAGGCTATTGGGATATGCACTATTGGAACATGGTTTTCCCAAAACAAGAACCCTTCAGGTATAATATATACAAACCCAAGTGGTGAGGGTTTTCATAGTTGGTTCATTATTTAGAAAACCATGTAACCACCTAGTAGATGTCATTAAACCCTTTATAGGGGCACACAATTAGGGTACATGGTTTGAAAAACCATGCGTCCCCTCTAGAAATATATGCACACATTCTTTTTTGATTGCTAAAATTATTGAAAAAAATTCATTAACCCACATTTATACCCCTTCATGACACTATGATAGGACAATTGATTCTTTTAGATTACTGTGTTTTAGGAGGATATAAAATCAATTTTTTTGGGCCATTAATTGAGGTTTGATTTTCATATATCATTTTTGACATTCATCTTTGTAGATTCTCGTTCTGGGCATTATGGGAACCAATAACATTGTTTTGGTAGGTTCTTACATCTATGATTGGCCAATTGATTTATCCCTAAATTGGTTGATTTAAGTTGAATTTATTTTAATTGGGTTATGAAAAACACCATTCACATCAAATTTTGATTTTTATTTTCTTTGGAATGAAATTTGGTGAAAACCACTAATTCCTATTAATTGGGGTGTGATAATAGAATTTTATGAAAATTGTGAAATTAAAATTTTTAATTAATTAGGAAAATATATTTAAAAATCATTTTGAGAAAAAATTGGATTCAGTTTATTTGATAGGGAACATGGTGTGTTTTTCTGTGAAAATGCATGAATTGATTAAAAACCCACTTTGGTTTTTGAATGGAATTTGAATATTGAAATGGGAAATTGGTTAATTTTATTTTGAATTGTTTTTGAGATAAATTCCCCATTAATTATTTTTGTTTGGGAACAAAGAAACATAGGTAGATAGTGAGTTAATAGGTAAAATACCCTATTGATGCTCTATAACTAAAAAAACATAGTTCAGTAGGTCACATCCTCAATGGGATGAAGATGATTCCTCTGGGAACAGTGTCTGAGGGACTTGTGTATATATACATCTAGGATAATGTATTTTCGTGTGTGAGGATACCATAACATGGAACTATCATACCACTTAGAAGATTTCCATGTTTATAGTTTTTGATTATTTTGATATATTCCAGAGTTTGTAAACTTGTTTGCATATTAATTATTTATTTATATAAACCGCTTTATATAAAATGTTTATAGATCCATTGTTTAAAATATTTCCGTCAAAAGAAATGTAAATCATTATTTAATTTAAATATTATTTTGTAAATACATTTTTATTTAATTAAATGTGTAATGATTTACTTTTTAATTAATGTGATGTCTTACTGTCGAATATTTGGTGAGACCATTATAGTCTTTTAGCTCACACGTGACATGTGCCTTTGGGTGTTTATAGTTTTTCTTTTATTAGGTTTGAGAACGGGGAATGTGATACATGGAGGTGGTGGTTGTTGATCTCATGATCTTGGAGTGCTATGTCTGCTGGGACTTGGGTTGAATTATCATTTAGTTGATGGTTTTTTTGTAGTTGTTCTTTGGGTTTATATGTATGTTTCAATTATTGTATTGTTCTCGATTGAATATTTCTTTTTAGTGTATTGAATTGTATCTCTTTATTCTAATTTTTAGTGTGGAAAAATTATTCACTTAATTTTCTTGCTTGATTCCAGGTTCTAGACCACATCCCATTGGTACTAGGAATGCCCATCATGCCAAGTCACGTTTTTCTCAGGTATCAGGGTACCTAGGTATCCGGGATGGTTCATGATAAGTAGTGAAATGAGAGAAACCATAAAATAAATCTTATAACGTAAATTAAACCTTATAATAAAAACATATTTAATATTTTGGGATATTTATCTAATAATATTGGTTTATCCATAAGGTTAATAAGTTGATAGGGATATGGGATAACAAGATAGATGAGGTGGAAACATTGGTATGTTCATGTGGAAAATCGGAGAGGGTAGTGACATTAATATTATAAAATTTAATATTATTTATTGGATATTAAAATAATTACAAAGATAGCCACCGAGAATAATATGCGGCCACTTGATACCTAGTAAGAGACCATCATGTAGTTTATGACCCACCATAGAATACTATAAAATAGGGTGCCCGATCTAGAACCCGTGCTATTCTTATTACTAAGGCATTGAGATTCCCTACACCTCTAAGCTTCCCTTATTGAGTCCCAAACCCATTAAAACACCTAAATAAATGAAAAAAACATTCACAGTGATTCCATGTCTATCTTAATTCAATTAAAATAAACAATAATAAAAACAACCACAACTCCAAATTCTGATAATTAAAATTTATCATTAAATTTTTAATTTTTTTGGATGCGTTGTTGTTGGTATTAATAGGTATTTATGGTGGCATACACATCATATTTTTCAAATTAATGTTTTTACCTCATGTGTTTGGATAATGAAATCGTATTTATCAATGATATTCTAAATATCGTTTTATTTATTATTAAGAAATTATGGAATAAATAAATTTTATATTCTACATTATATGTCGAGTGTTATAATTATATTTTTTATAGAGATACATTTTATATTATTAAACATTAAAATACTAGGTAATACATAACATTTTATTATGGGTATTCATTAGTGATATCGTCTCATACTTGACCTATTTGAGGTGGGAATAGATATTTCCCCCACTTATGATGTTGATTTTTTTTATTTGAAGTTGTAATAGAGTTGATAGATATCTAACAACTGAAATGAGATAAAGAATAACTCAATAAATTGATCATAATTGGTTAATAATGAAGTAATACTTAGACTTTTAATATAAAATTAGTTCTATGGATAATCTTGATTACTTTTTTTTCATGGTGTGATTATGAGTATTTTCTTTTTTATAAAGATATTATCTATTCTTTTGGTTATCATAGTTGATGAAGAAATATGATGTTTGGAGGTCAAGAATAATTTTTCGGTTATATTAATTCATTGTTTCATTGATCACTGATAATGTTTTTATAATAAAATAGCATTATTTTTAATATTAATCCCTTACATGTTAAGTAAATATTTAAAATTTTCCACTGTATCATTCTACAAATTATATTTAATTGAAACATAAAATTCAAGATTATTTTTAATGTATTGAATTAAATATCTTTAAGACATGTTTGTTTTGGAAAATTAATTTCAATTATTTTACACTGGGATCTAACAATATAGATTAAATAATAGGAACATAATGAAATTATTATGTTTTAATTATTTTAATAACAATAATATTCAAAACCAATTATTTTTTTTGGAAGAATAGTGCATAATTAAATTTAAAACTAAAGTGAATGTATTCATTTAAATTAGCATAACCATATCTATGATATATATAATATATCATGAAATTTTTATTATTTCATTTGAAAATGTATAAATTTTACATATCATTATATTATAATAATAGACAATGAATGATATTATTCAATTTGGGGGCTAATCCTCAGACCTACATGATGTGATATTTTCAATTATGGAATATAATATTTGTATCAGAATAACTATTTAAAAGTTATAATGAAGGGATTATCATCTAATATGTTTTTTATTATCATATAATTACTGAATATATATATTTATCAATTATGAAAAGTGATCGAACTGATTTTTTCTTAGATTCCTAAATGAAGCAACAATCAAAATTTATCATCATAACACAGAAATTTTAAATTATGTTTTATTATTTATATTAGTATATGTAATAATTATGTAAAAAAAATTTAAACTGTATTAAAAATAATATGTTCCAAATATATTAATTATTATTTATCATTTATATAACATTAAAAGATGATGAAATATAAGATATAATATGTCATTTGAATGAGTTTTTTTAATTATAAATATATTTCATTTCTTTATATTACATGGTTTTATTTAAAAGATAAATTCATCTTATTTATATTTATGACTAAGTAAAATGGATCACAAATTTCGAATAAAAATAAAAAATTTAATTAATATGGAATATATTATATTTTTAGTTTATGATTTTTTTGGTAAATAATTATGTATGATAAAATTAGAAAAAATTAGGTACAATAAAATGAAATGAATTTTAAAAATTTATATTATATTTATAAAAAAAATACATTTTTTGTGAACCCAATCCCAATATTCCATCCAATAATTTCTCACCTTACAGAACTAACGTATCTAACTCACCCAACTTCGATCTAATTCAATTCATTCCCATCATTAAAATTGTGGTTCTAAACTGGTATCACTAAGTTACACCAATATAATTTTGTTTTCCCTACATAATGTTCCCAAAATAATCCTTTTCAATTTTACATTCATCTCTCAATTCCCCTCTCCTTGAGTTACCTATCATATTTGGACAATCATTGAAGGATGGAAGGGTTGTTTTTAATGTTATGGAGTCTTTAGGGTAAGGGTCCTCAGTCTTATTAATTTTCTTCCACTTTTTCATTTTTAATAATTTCATTCAAAATTATATGAAATATTTTCCATTCTTAAATGTCAATTGAATTTTCATCCATATATATTATTATTGATATGAGGTTACATGTTCCCTATTATTATTCCCTTTGTAATTTTCTATTATTATGTCACCATTGGGGATCCCAATTATAAATTTGGATTTTACATATGTGATTATTTTATTATAATCACTTATAATTTTTCATATCAACATATACTATTGATTGAACTGATATTTTCATTATAATTTACATGCATTTCAAGTATTAAGACCCCATTATTTTATCTTCTAAAAAAATGAGATCAATTTTTTTCTTTTAAATATATTTTTAGAAATATTGGAAAAATGTATCATTAAATGTTCTTAATTTTTTTATTCATTTTGTTAAATATTTAATGAATACATATTTTTAATTGATATTCAATTAATTCTTTGGAAAAGTTAAATTTGATTTTGAAATGGGATGAAATATTTGGTGTATCTAGATTCAGATGACTTTACATAAGTTTCATATGACATTCGATAATTCCAAAATATATGATTGAATTTCATATAAATCTTTAATGGATTTAATATGACATAAGACATTTCTTAAAGCACTCTATTTAAAAAAAATAGTTTTTGTATAACTACAGATTGAATCATATGACATTTCCATGTTTTTTATAAGTCCATAGAATTTTATGAATTTGGTCCAATTTATAACTTTTTCATGTAACATTCATATGTTTATTTTGACCATGGCTTTATAATAAGTATTTTTACTTACTCTAAACATTTATTATTGAATGAATATTTCTTACATCATAATCTATTTTCATTTTCTTCTAACTAAAATATGACGATGTTGAGGCTTTTTATTTTATAATATTTCAAAATACATATGAAATATAAACAAATTCTAACTAATAAAATTATTTTAATTTGTTATTAAATTTATAATAAATATTGAAGAATCATAAAGTTAATATGTAAAGGTGGTAAATCCATGTCATGTGAGAGTAAATAGAGAATCCAGTATACTATGCGAGGGTACATATGAGATGCATAAACGTAAATTCATGGAAATATTTTAAGAAAACATGGGTTTTTTCACTACCCCATTGTAAATACTCAAAATATTTCATAAATAAGTTTTTGCTAGTTTTCCATTTAGCCAACTGACATAATTTAAGAGAATGGTGATGATTATATTATTATGAGTAAATTTAATGATGGAATAAAATATTAGTGCTCATGAGAAATAAATTCTCATCAGTATTATGAATTACTTAGAACTTAGACCTTTATGTTAATGAGATTAGTTGATACATTTTCTTAGAGTGTGATAAGAACAAACCTTAATGTTGAGAAAGTTTCAAATGTTTCCCCCCATTTATTGGAAATTGAAAGATGGGAATGTTGAACTAATGAACTTGGATGATTCTAGGAGAGGTGGTTAATGCGGGTGATATATTTCTATGATGTTCTATATTATTGGAATATTATTACAGAGGTATTATAACAAATAGGTAGTAGAAAGAAATACTAGATAATTTGGACATGCATTTCTAAAATAAAAGATTGTTTTTGTACTGAAATATGAGGGAAAAATCATCTCTAAGTTTATTTTTTTCATTAAAATAATAAGATTATATTCATATCAAATATTTCTTTTCGGTAGAATGATTTCTTTTTCCATCTAAAATAAATTTTATTCTTATTTACATTATGTTGTTTTCTAATCCATGAATTAAAATAATCAATATCACTATTCAAATTTCTTTTTTGAGGTGTTTCCATTAATCATAGAGATTTTGTTTATTTTTTTATTCATGGAAGACATTATGTTAATAAATATATTATATAAGATAAAAGAAAAACAGATTATGGTTTTGGTATTAATTTACATCATGGTATGGTGGAAAATTTAAATTTTTGATTTTTTAAAAGAAAAATTTAATTTGATAATATTTTTTATAGTAAGTATAGACGAAATGTATCCTGTTCAATACTTATAAATAATTTATTTTTTAAATTTTGATATCCAAATTTATAATCCAATATGATTATATTTACATTAAAAAATCTAAAATCAATTGTTTTTCATAGTTAAAAAAGTTATGGTTTAACGTGGTTTCGTATCAATATTATAAAATCTCCCCTTTTACATAATTTAAAAAAATAGAAAAATTTCACTTCGTAAACACTGTATATAACCTCCTTTAGATACTACCCAAAAAATATATATTGTATAATTGTGTGGAAAAATATTGGATTAATGTTTCCCAAAAAATATTCAATGTAAGTTTTTATTGTCATTAAGGATTATTAAAATGTCAGTTTAATCTATTTTTGAATGTCTATAAATAATAACCCTAATTTATTTCATTAGATCATGAGATTTGATTAATTTAACAACCTATGGATATGTATTTTGGAAATTCCATAATTTTTATATGTGAATCCACCACTGCCACATCTAAAAGAAAACATTTTGACCTTAAAACCACTATGTTTGATGATATAAAATTTAATAAATTATTCTCATTTTGGGCATAATGTAATGAAATACATTTATAATATCTTAATATACCTAATGAAATCGAATTTCAATCTAGTTTCATTCATGAAAATCTAAAATTCAATTGGCTACCTAGTAGAGATCCCCATAAAAACGTTCAAGAGTTTACTTATCATTATGACAAATAACAATAGAATAATTGAATATAAATCAAATGAAACATTTAAATTTTCTATTTTTATTAGATGTATTTCTAAATTAATTGTTTTTATATTCTCCCTAAAAATTTATTATGAATTGGAATCAAATGAATTATAATTTTCTCGATTTTTTTTCTATGATTTCATCCACTCTGAAATATATTTGTTGGAGTTGGCCATCTTAAAGGGAAATATTTCAAAAATATTGTGAAAGAATAATGATTATTTGTTTTAGTTTTCCCCACCATTAAAGTAATGAAAATATATTTATCAGATAATTTTATTAGAGATAATATATTTCTAATAGGAGTATTATAGATGCTAATTTTGTAAGACATTTAGATGATATTGAACTTGATGTTTCTTGAAAATTGACTAGTAATTTGAAAAAAATCTCTATTGTTTGGAACTACATTCCTTATTCCTATTAAATAATTTTTTCCCACATTAACTTCTAAAAATAACCTGATTGGGATTAAACTGAAGGATGTTATAATTTTGGTCAGACAGATAATGTTATCCAACCCATCCCAAACTCAAACCAAATCTAAAAAATGGTTAAATTTCATATCCATTTTATAAGTATTTATTGTAATGAATTTTTAGAGATAAATGGCCTCAAATGAAATATAATTCAATTTATTATCATGTTATATTTTTGATATTCCAATCCAATAAATACAATAAACAAAATTTCATCCAAAATACAATTTCAATCATGGAATGCATAATACCTCTTAAAAAGATCTAGAAAAGTTGAATTTTTTAATGTCAATCATGAATATGAAAACCATGAAACTTCAATGAGAATGAAATTTATAATTCATGATAAAATTTATATCATGAATAACCCATTAAATTTTATTAAATATTGTTTGAAATAATTACTGAGGAATCGATAAATAATTATGGATACATTGATGAAGAAAATTAGATAAAATGTTGATGATGTGGGTACCATGTATATTATATTATTGATTATTTACCTTATCAAACTCAAGTCACTTCCAAACACAAGGTAAATGAAAAGGTATGTTCCATAGAAAATTGGAGTATAAGTATGATAGAAAACCTCAAACCTAATAATTATAAACCCAAATATAATAAAAAACTAATATAAGAGTTCCATACCTTTTTGACCTATTTTCAAACCTGTTAAGGGTGTAGAAAATATTTATAAACTTCATAATAATTAATAATATATATTTAATGATATATATGTTCCAAAAGATTAATCATTGCCTAAAATGACCATAAACATTGGAAAAGAATGATACGACATTATGGATCACATAAAAATGATTAATTTGGCCAAGACACTCCCAAACTATCATAAACCTAACATAGAAGAAACCCACCTATGATGTAAAATACTGAAATATATTTTAATAATGATTCTTTAAAATCATTTAATAATGTTTATGTCAATTTATCATTAATTTTTTTTGTAAAATTTCTAATGATATATGAAATTCATTTTTTAATTGTGTTATTATAAAATAAAATTTAATATAGAAATGAAATATGACATAGGGAGGAATATTAGCTCAACAAACAAATCATATTTACCTATTAAATTTAATGATCTAGGAAAATTAAAAATTCATAGATCCATAGTAGTATAATAAGTCAAATTTTTCATGATAAAATTAGTAATATTGATAAATTTTATTCCATATTCTATTTAAATTGTATATTTTAGAGTTTAAACACGTTATAAATTTCATTGAAATATTCTAAGTTCCAACAAACTCAGTCGAGGTTATTTAGACTGTTTGGTTCAGTTAATAGAAATTAATTTTCATATTGATTATTATGTCATATATATGGATAATGTTATCTATATTACACATGAACTTCTAATTTAAGGGTGATTTTTTAAATAGATAATGTCACCATTAATGTTTATGGAGGATCATTTTAAATTCAATTGTAAATATATTTTATTCACATCAAGACTAATTAATTAATGAATCAGCCAATAGATGACCATTCAACTGCTCACATAAATATAATTATTTGTTTCCATAGATGATTTAACAAATTTCCCATTTATTTAATTAACCAATGATTCATCAATAAGTGAATATTTAGTTACAGAATAATGGTATTTTCAGGAGGAAGAAATATAATAATGTGAGATATTTTGTATATTGTCACCACTATACATAATTTTTTGAAAATATCATAATTCCTTTATTTTTTTCATGAAATTGATGATGATTTTGAACATGTTTTTCCATGTTTTAATTTTCATGGAAAATATATTTTTTATTTTAAAACACTATACTGAGATAGAATGTTTTAATCATTTTTTAGAAAATTCTAATCAATCATGTTCCTTCGGAAATAGATTATTTTAAGGAAATCAAAATTGTGCAAAAAGTGCTAAAAAAAGGTTTATAATTATCATATTTATATAATAGGATCAGTTTTAATTGAATTAGGAAATGAAATTGATTTTTTATGTAAAATAATCCTCAAATAACTGAAGAAAATTCTCCTCTAATTTGAAGCTGGTTGCACTACTTGAAAATTTCTAGTAAACAGTTATAGGTGGAAATGATTAATTTTTTATTATTATTTATGAATTCCAAGAGAACCGACAATTAATATTTATTATAACACAAAATGAATCCCTATAATGGAAATTATTTTATTAGAAAAGGATAGAAAATTGAATTTTTGTGCATACAATACATATAGAAGTGATTTCAAAATATTTGATATAATTTTAGAGGAGATTAAACAAATAAATTTCAATGGCTTATAAAAATGAAATAATTAATTTTTTTATTCAGGAATTATTTTACCCATCTCTTATAAAAAATTGGTGATCCGTTTTTACATAGTTTTTAAATAGATAATCCATATAATTTTGAAGAACTACTTTTGTAAATTTTTTCTATTTATACTTCCAAAAAAATAATGACTTATAATTTTTTTATAGAAAACTAAATTTATGGACATGGAAATATAATTTTCCAATTAAATTTACATATCATGCGCATAATATATTATCAATATAGACTCACTATTATTTCCTTCATGGATTATTTTGTTATATTCAAATTCATATAACCCTTGAAGATCATAATAAAAATATATTCAAATGTCCTTTTAGTACCATTACAAATAGGAGAATTACATATGGATTGTGAAATACAAAATGATATTTTTTAATATTTGTGATTATTTTTTGGATATATTTAGAATTGAATATGTTTGTTCTTCTAGATGCATTTACTATTTATAGTTTAACTTTTTAAATGTAATTTTAAAATATTAATATGTGTTCTTGAAACAATACTTCATATAAATCTCTGTATTATCTAAAAAATTGAATTCTCAGTGTTTATAAATGAAATTTTATTGGATATGTTGTGTTTGAATATGGAATACCATATTTATAATCCTTATTTGAAGAAATTTATTTCTAACAATATCAAAAAATAGTTCAAGATATTAGATATTTCCATAGTGTTTTATGTTTTAAAGGATATTAATTTAATAACTTAGGAAAAAATATTTTACCATTCCGATTAAATTACAAAAATAATATAAACTAATTTTTGATGATATTTATAATAAATACATTAAGGAGAAACAAAATTTGAAATAACCACACATTTTCAACAAAAAATATTGTATTTTCCATTTAAAATAATGATTTGTGCCACTAAATTTTCCAATGGGGCTATTTTGAATCTAAATATAGAAAATAAATATTTTTAAATTTTTATGAATATATGAAGTTCAATTGAGACCCTTATAGGTAAACAATAAGTTATAAGGTTCTTTTGGATATTTTTTTCTTTGTAAAAATATAGATATTACTTATGAGGATGAAATTTAATGGTTTTTATTGATCAATATACAATAAAATATTTTATTAAAAAACATGATCCAAGATAATGGTATTTTAGATGCATTATTTGTTACACAATTTAGATGATGGAATAATAAACAAAAAAGAATTGAATATCTCATGGTTGACCAATCAGAGTGAATACCCACTACATGAAGTGAATAAAATTAGGTAGTTCACACATTAGTGAAAATTTATATATGATGAATTATAATAAATTATGATTCAGAGACCATGGTATTATAATCATATCAAATATTCAGCTTGTAATGAAATTAAACATATTTTTTTGACCAAAAAATTTATTCTTGGTATTTCTTAAATGAATTTCATTTATGATCAAACTTATCATATGATTTTTGTAACATGATTATAGATTCATTTCAAATTTTTATATCCAATCTATACTAATTTTATTTTTCATTCATTTATCTATAGAGGTAATTTTGGATTTGAATTAACAACTATTAATTTTTTAGATCATGGTTTGTATTTTCACACAATTTCTATATATAATTATGAAATATATATTATAAATAAACAAAAAATTTTGAAGATAACATATCTAAAAGAATTTAAATTCCAAAAAAACCATTTTATTTGGATACTTATTAAATTTTTTTTGCTCAGAATTCATGGGTACCATAAAAAATTCATTTTCATACATTTAAATATGTCATGTATTAGATCATGTGTCCATTTTAATAGAATATATTCTCACTAGAGATGATGATATGATGATTTTTATTATGTTTGTAAATGGAAACCATTATTGTAGTGTGAGTTTACCAAATTTATTAATTACTGATCGATGTCTCATATTTTAAATTAGAATGTTAGAGTCTCATTTTATTAAATATAAATTTAATCATAGGGTCTATATATGGTACCAAACAAAGATAAATGGAATTTATAAATTCTGAAATTGAGAAGACATACATTTCTTAGAGAAAACTAGAACCTAATGAAAAATGATTTGTGTTTTATATTTAATAATTCAAATTTTTATAGGGAAGAATTCAACAACATAATGGTAAAGTAACATTTTAGACATTTATTATAAAGTCTTATCAGTTACCTATCGAGATAGAACATTGTTTCTCCCTTATAAGTGATTACGCTTGGAGGGGGGTAAAGTAGGGTATTACTAATTTAAAACTCAACTACATTTAAGAAGATAATATTCTCTCAATATGAAGAAAATATCATTCTCTCCCTTACATTCATCCAATGAGAGAAGAAAATAGTAAATCCAAAAATACATTTTTACTTTTTTGAATATAATCAGAATAAACTATGGAGTATTCAATAGTGATGTTATTATTATCCTGAAAATATAGAGTGCACTACATATACTTGTATACATAATAGATCAGTTACAATAACCCTTTGAACACACTATTTTGAAAAATAAAAAAATTCACTACATGTTTTCACATAAGGAACACACTTCTTCTTGCATGAGAGAATTACTATTAAAAAACAGTTAGGTTGTGAAGATACACATGGAATAGTATGTATCTTCTAAAAAAGATAATGACATTCTAGTGAGATCAAGCTCCGGGAATACTATATTTTTTTGCTTGTTCAGTTTTTAAAATATCATAGAAATATTCTATCTATTCATTCATTGTGTAACATTATTGATTACCCATTGAATAGTTTTAATCATTACCACTATGAAAATACTGTATGAAATGGTATAGAAATAAATAACTCCTAGTTGATATAATAGTTATGATCAATCAATTATTCTTATATCCTATTAGAATGTTGCCATTTTCCCTCCTCGTATGAATGTGGGGATGAAGTATTATTTAATTATAATTAACAGGGTTAAATATCTATTATATGTTCTATAATTAAAATTTAAATTTCAATATAATGACTGAATTATATTTTGGTCCCACACACTATAGTGTAGTCTTCTCTTTATAAGGAATTCACCATAGCATATCCTCTTTCATTATAATTAAGAATAAAGAATCTGTAAAATTATTTATTTGTGGTATAATTATGTAGGACATGAATTCCATTGACCTGATCTATTTTTTTCACATGAAATTATCCCCCATGAACTACCCACAACAAAAGAATGAAATAATTAACTTCTTTATAATAAATAAAAACCAAAAAAATAATTAAATTTTTTATTACATAAACTCATGTAGGATTTGATATCCTTTAATACTCTATTTATATTAAAACCCCCTATACATCATAAAGTTAATTCAAAACATGGAGTCTCATTCTCACCAAATATACTCCATAGACAATTCTCCATGGTGTATGACTCCATGAAATAAAAGTGATATTGAAAACCAACTGGCTAACCCAACAATGCTCTTCATAGTGAAGGCTTCCCACTATGGTGTACCCACCCTGGAAATTCCAGTGCAATTGTTATTTGGATTTTCTCATTATAATATTTATAGTATTTAGTATAGTGTATAACCAATATAAGTCTATCCCTTATTACAAATATTATGTTTCTATGGTGTATAATCATTCTTAGAAATATTTCTCATATTTTTCCATTAGAAACTAAAAAAATAATTGATTTAATTAATCCATAGAAAAAAATAATCACCTCTACTCTTCAACATAGTTCAATATCAATATAAAAATTAAAATATCCATAAACACAATAAATACTAAAAAATGGTATTTTTTAGCAGTCTTTTACATTAGTTATGTTGACAATGAAATAATAATCACATATCTACTCCATATTGTTCATCGATGATTCATCAATAAAAAACTCTAATATTAAATTAGACCATGTTGGTTTGATAATCATTAGTTAGAAGAGGGAATACTTATAAGAAAATAATGATTTGAATTCACTATATTTAACAAGCAACTCCTCAAAATAATTATTCAAATACCCTCCACTAAGTGTAAGTCTCTCCTTTTGTAAATAATGAAAATAAAAAATTCAACCAAAAAATTATACCCAACATGAGTACTTTATTACAGTTATTTCAAGGATCCCAAAGTGAAATTTTATGAAGGTTAAAAAAGGAGAGTTATAAATACAAGAGTTTAATTGAGGAAAAATATTATATCTTTCATGATAAGAAATTTCCACATGTGACTGGGGGAATCCATATCTATAATCATATAGAGAGAAGGGTTCCGTAGGAATAGAAGAGACAACTAATGATATTAAAAGTTAGAATTATGTAGTCTCAGGGTCATTAGGTCACCCAGTTGATTTTTAGTCAGCACATACCCTAGTTTGACATCATTCTTTTCAATTTTTTACTTATGGAAAGGCAGTTTTATCTCAAAGTGCGTCATCATTGAGTGTTTAATTTTTATTTCATTGATGTTTAAAGAACATGAGTAATCACACATAATTAGAATAAGTGAAACCATGATAATTTGAATTACTTTTTGTGGATATCACAAACACAGACACAGACACACACAATCACACACACAGATATATATCAATTGACAATAATCTTTAATAACTATAATAAACTCGACCTATATACTGCTAAATTATATATAATCATTTATTTTTCTTTTTTGTGAAATATATTAGATTATATGATTAAATTATCCTCAAAAAGTATATTTTTGATCGTCATCCCATATTTTCAACTTGATATCCATAAACCCACTAGTTTCTCATATGATATTTTGTAATAATACAACCGAAATTGCATCTTTAGTTTAATGTATACAAGTATTTATTTTATATCCTTCATGGGAATTTGTTAGGGAAAACATTATAATAAGAAATACGATAGAAATAAAATTACAAATATATTCATGTTGCTTTCAATTATTTAAACTACCAATTATATATTAGTAGAGAGTCACATAAACCTTTTCAGATGTAACATATTTTGATAATTTCATATAGGTCTCACCCAGAGTTTACATTGGTTTAGATTCATCAATTTGGAAATCTTTTATTACCTCATTCTCATATTTTTTACAGAAATTAATGGATCACAATTCATTTTAGAATCCTTTGGGTAATGTAAAAATAATTTTTTCCATCTAGATACATATTGAATTCAAGAATCATTACTTCTAAAAAATGGACACACTAGTATCATTCAAGTCTCTTAAGATAATATATTCAAAAAATATAATAATATTAATATAATTATATCACTTCAAAATAATAGATTTTCTTATAAATTCATCATCATAGATAAAAATTATTCTGTTGGTATTGATACATCTATGTGTATCTAGCTCATGGTGTTAGTTTTATCCCATAAAAATATTTTGTTAATAGAAAAAACCTATTTCCATCCTCTTGAATTTTAAATAAATCATTTTTTTGAAATACTCTTCTTATTAATAGAACCTGTTATTGAATAATTATTTTTTACACATTTTATACATTTTATATGTCATATTTTTTAGAAATAAGCAATAATAATAGAATTTTCTACAAATTATAAAAGAGTTAAATTCATTATCTACATAAATGACTTGAATAAGGGAATAACCATTACACAATAGCCATGCCTTTTTAACTATAATCCATTCATATTCATTATGTTTTTTTTGAAAAAACCATCTAGTTTTGATCATGTTCTTATTTTTTCGCATTAGGATAAAATCCCAAGTATTAATTTTCATTAATCAATAAAAAATCCTTATGAATTTATTTGACTAAACATTAAATTTTAGACGCTTCCTTAAATTGAATTGGTTTAACCTTATATATCATTAAAGTGTTCCAATTTTTTGTCATTTATGTAGTTTTTATAAGTTATGTATGGCATAAAATGATATATCTATCACTGATGTTAGCTAAATTTAATCATCCTTTTTCTCTTATTTTTATTGTTTTCTATTCCACATCATCCGAGTTCATTACATCCATTTGATCTCATCTTAAGATCGAATAATTTTCATGACATTCCTCCAATAAAACATGGTTATATCAATGAAAGTTATATTAATTTTTATCTTAAATATTATCACCTATAAAAATAATCTATAAAAATTTATTATAGAAACATTGTGGATTTTATAAATCATACCAACAAGTTTGTTAATGAATCCAAATTCTTTTATTTAGGATGAATATATATGAAATATAATTTTATCACCCCATGCATCAAATATTGTATTCTATAATTTATTATATATAAATAATATGAATTCAATTACCATGAAATATATAAGTGTTTGATTTATTATAATCCAAATTTTTTAAATAGTTTTTTCATCATCTGTAAATAAAAATTTCAGATTAGAGATATAAACCACTATTAGAATAGCTTCACTTCAATACACACCTAAAATGGAATATTCAATAAGTATAGTCCCATAAAAGTTTTACATAATATTATTTCTCCTATCAACCACTATTTTATATTAGGTAGTTCTAACAGTTTATAGTTGTCATCAAATACCATATTTTTATAGATAGTCCAAAACATCAATATTTTTAAACTCCATACAACTATTTTTTGGAAATATTATATTTTTTACACCAATAATATTTTCATTTTATCGTCTATATAAATTGAAACAATTGAATTCATTTTTTTTGAGTAATCCCCATCATCCAAGCCATCCTATGAGAATCATTGACAAACAATTATAATACATTTTTAAAGAAATAAAAATGTATTATTGGTCAAAAATATATAACAATAAAATTATCAAATAGTCTTGATGATTTTGACTTATTAATCTAAAAAATCATCCAAATATTTTTCCCCTTTTGAAAATTAGGACATGTGTTATTATTGATACATGTTTACTCAAGAACATCATATTCTCTATTATTCATCCAATTTATTTCTGAAAATTTATTTCTGAAAATTTATTTCTCATATACATAAGATTATTATGATATAAAACAATTTCATATACTACATAAAAGATGCACTAATTTTATTTATAAATGATCTAATTATTTTCCATGGTCCTTCATCATAGAATAAGTGAACTATATATACCTTTTCCACTACAACCCTTCTTGAAAAATTCAAAAACATGTCCATAATGACATAACTATAAAACACATAGATTATTATGGATATTTCCACCCACCATGAGTTGATATATTTTCTAAAGATTCATATGTGACATATGTACTATGATGACAGCCTATAAGTACTTTTTTAGATTTTGTATTCAAGTAGCAATACTATTATATTAAAACAAAAATGTGGAATCTTCATGATTCCTTTCAAAAATTTATATCATTAATATCTTCACCACTACCACACATATTTACCAAAGGATAGTTTTTATGGTAATGAAACACTTCTATTATTTGAATTGGTCTCACCCTAAAACATTATATTTTTCCATACAACTAATACATTACATCTCAGTCATTAGAATCATGTTCATAAAAATTTTAAAAAAAATTATACACATCATGAAAGGGTTTTTAGGAAAAAATAATTTAGAATTCAATATTATAAAAAACACCCCATAATGCATTGATTTCCTTTTCATAAACATTAAATTACTTTTGTTTATTTTCTGATAATGGATTTTCTATTACATTTATGGATATAGTATGACTAGTTGTTGTGTAAACATCAATATCAAATGAACTAGTGTATTTATTCATCCAATTATTTCTTAACCGAAATTTGTTTACATTGAAAATTTGTATGAATTTTTTATTAACACCATCTTATCATTCCATATATATCTAAGATAAAGAGAGAATATTTCACCTATTAACCATTCTATGATTCTAATTGTTGGTCTCTTATCAAGGATATTACCCCTTGGCGGGAGGGGGGGGATTTTGAAATTACTATTTTAAAGAAAAAATACATAAAAATGAACTTTTTCTCACAATCTGATGAACACATAATTATCTCCCTCACATTATCTACATGATCGATGAAGTAAATAAATAATACAAGAGATTTTTACATGGTCTCCCAAACTGGGATATTCCATAGAGCATAAAAATAAAATGTTCTTATAAACCAAAAAACCTAGAGTGTACTGATTATGTTTGGTTAACAGAATTAGATGGTCAAAATAAACCTCTGAACACATTGTTCTAACAGATGGGAAATTTTCACTGCCACTCATCACATGAGAAACTCACTACCCCTTCCACAAGAATATTATTAATTATGAAATAATAATATGGAAGGAAAACTATAATGGTATTTCTGTTATACAATATATGCTGATTTTATAGTTAGATAAAGTCCTTATAATAATCTCATTCATTGAAAAATTTTATTTTATATAAATCCTAGAAAATTCTTATTCACTCCTTCTCTATTAGACTATATTTATTCAATATGGAATTATGTCTCACATAACCCCTATGGAAATAATATATATAATTATAAATAATTCAATCACATTGCGTATGTCAAAGAGTTAAGATCAAAAAATTATTCACGTCTCATTTTAAGATATTTCCATGAGTCACACCAACCTAAATGTGGTGATTTGGGACTATCTCAATTTAATTAATGTATTGAAATACTAAACACATCATTACTAAAAGAAATATAATATTCAATGTATCATCTCCATTTTTGCATGATAGAAAATAATAGAACCTAGGAACCTCATTCTATGGATTTCAAAATAGAATAACCTCTTTTATTATGGTGTATAAATAGTATTAATAACAGTTATATGTTGATGGTCTACTACAATTTGTGATGAATTAATATAACTAGGTAAAATTTTTATCATATAATCAAAACCTCTATGGACCACCCAATATCATTCCATGATCTCCAAAATTGATTTTTAATAGTTAACATAATAAATATTAATCACATCTTGATATAGTTTATAATCCTATAGTATTTGAGTTCACTAAATATTCAATTATGTTAAAAACTCCAAATATGTAAGGGATTTTTGTGGTGTGGGTGTATCCTTATAAAAAAATATACAACATAACCTATTCTCTAGGGAATAAGACTCCTTGAAATTATTTTGATTTTAGAAATTAGATGGTCCACCAAACATATCTTCTTGTGGCCTAGGTTTTCATCCATGGAATGTACTCCCTTGAAATTCCAATTACATTGAAATTTGGTAGTTCAAATCCATTTCCAAAGTGTATTATTTTTAGAAAATATATATTATATATACCTTCAGTAAGGTGTAGAATTTTTCTCCAAGTTGTAAAATATATATCAAATAGATTTCAAATATTTCTCCCACTACAGCTGCGAACCTTATGGATTTGATGAATCCATGACAATTAGTAAAGAATCCATTTTAGATCTCAATAATATTTAAATTCAATACCCAAATTTAATTTTCAAAAAACATAATAAAAAAACCATAAAAGTTTATTCATTCAATTACCATAAGGAATTTTTTATTATTAATCATGTTAAACGTTTATGTTTTCTACTATAAAATAAATAAAATTACTCTTGGTGGAGTTTGATGAAATATGAAATTATTCATATAATTGTTTTAGGAAGTACAGAGAGAAAAAAAATTCATGATGGAATAGTTCTTAACAAATATCTCAATGTGGTGTATAATGTTATGATGGTTGACTCCATAATAATGTAATTCCTTGGTAAATTTTCATTTAAATAATTAGAAAAATATAATTAATAATAATGTCTTTGCATTATTTTGTAGTCCACATTATGTTGACAGATAGAGATATACAATTCATAATAAATATTCCGTAAAAAAATATATTTAAAGTGATTCTTACTTAAATTAAAAGAGAGGACATTGAAATTGATGATACTTAGTGAAATTATGCATCTAGTTGTTTCTTTCCATTTAACATGTTTTATCCAAAAATTCTTTTTTTCATTTCTCATATATAATGTATGAACAATGGGAACATTAAAATAATAATTATAATGGTTGGAAAATATTTTGTTCACTATGATATGAATAATAATTTTTAAATATTTTTCATTATTTTTTTATTTATTTCATGAAAAAAGCATTGCTTCTATAATGAAAAGTTTATTTTTTATATCAAAATATTTGAGTATGAGGAATATTTTTTGAAAATTATTGATGAATTTCACTGATTATAAAATAATTTTTTAATGGTAATTTTTATAATACCCTGATATTTAAATTTCGTACTTCTATACCTTATAAATACATGATCATCTAATTAGGAATATACATTTCTTGATTGAAAATATCTATCCAACTAGATGTAGAATTTAAATTCACAATTTAGTTGATCTCATGTGTGGATGTATCACAATCACATGGTTTTAAATATCATTTTTTCTTCATAGGAGATGCATTTTATATTATTAAAATGTGTTTTTATGTTATTTTGAAATTATAATATTCATTCCTATTTGAGTATAATTATGGAAGAAAAATGATGAAAAAAATTCCAATATAAAAACATTTATAAAATTAATAAAAATAAATAAATTTCGATGTTATGATGAGAAGTAAAGCAATTTTAATGAATCTTATGTGAAGTCACTGTAATATTTGTACTCAAATAAGTCCTCAATTCCTTTTAAAATTATATCATGGATATATTTTAAATATATAAAACAATAAATATATTTAAACGTAGTTGAGTGTCCCAAAGATTTTTTAGAATATAGAATGTGTATACTTCCCAAAAACGTTTCAAGATGTTAGGTGATGATTCATTGAAACTGGTAGTAAGGTAAAATATACATGATTTTAAATTGAATAATATATTTAATTCTATAAATATATAAAAAAACATTCTTATTATACATCAACATTTATGACATCTAAACCTTACCATTATTCATTCTAAGAACAACCTTGAAAATAACCCAAGATTAACCTATGTCCATGAATTATTTGGGTGGATATTTAAAACAATTTCAATCAAATGGAGGCAATTGTACGGGTTTTGAATGGGAAAACCCTTATTGAATATATATATTTTTTTGATGTTGGAAAATTAATATTATTATAGTGTTTTTTTGTCTATGATGATTACTTTATTAAAAATTTAAAGATTGAATAAATCAACAAAATGGAATGATATTTATTAATTAAGAATGAGATATTTGAGTTTTTTTTGAAAAATTATTGTATGAAATAGTAATGGGATTTGAAATTAATTTAATATTTGTTTTTATTTCTTAAATTTTATGGATTCCATATATAAAGTGTTTGTGTGGGGGTGATAGAATAAAAATTTTCATTATATTTAATATGCATTTCCAGCACTAAAACCGAACAATTTTTTGTTATTAATATTTTTTGGATTATTTTTAGTTTCCAAGGATATTATATGAATTATTGTGAAAATAAAGAAATGAATTATGATTAATTGTTTTTAATTATTTTTTAAATAATAAATCAGTCCATTTCACTAACTGAGATTATGTACATTATTAAAAAAGACCATATTGAATTTCATTTTTGATTAAATTTTTCATATGTAATTATTCGAATTAATTTCACTATTTCATTCATGATATTCACTAATATATTAATATTCTATTGAATTTTATATCAATATTTTCAGAATTTTGTATGATAGTGGAAATTGTTAATCCTTTAATTTTTTGAAAATCTAGTTTTTATATTACTTTTGACTAATTAATATGACTTTTTTAAAATTTTTATATTTTTTTAGAATCATATTACATTTGACCATATTGAGGAATTTTAATTAGAGTACCATATTTTTCATATGATGGAATTTATATAAATCTTTTTCTATAGAAAAAAACATGTAACTGATTACTGAGGCTAGCATCAAAAGGCCTTTCCATTTTATTATTTCTTAAAAACTCGTGTTTTTTATAAATTTTAATATCACAATATTTAAAAATAATTTCAAATATTAATTATAAGGAATAAATCTCATATATATTTATTTTTATACTTTTATTCCAATTTACATTAGATTTATAGGATACGTAAATAAAATTCATAATGGTGGACAAACTATTCAACATGATTGTATACATGTAATATATGATTTGGTTAGACTATATATGTAAATGGGTGTTCAAAATGAATTAATTATTTTCGCTATGTTGTGGTCAATCAATTATATCCCTAATTAATTATTTCTTGTGATGTTTTTAGTAGTCCACGTGAATTCATTTAGGAAGAATGTTAAGCTTTAAATATTTTTTGGATGATTTTAAAATGGACTAAATATTTGGGTCTCATGGGAATTAACTGATTATACATGTATAGAAATAATTTTTCCAACCACTTTAAGATAAATAAGAATTTTTCTTACATGTGAAAGGATTTTACCAAGTAAAAATAGGAATAATGAGATAATTTCAACAATTTACCTCCATATCATGTGAAAACATTATGTTAAATGATAATAATATATGTGTGTTGATGAAAAGATTGGGGGTGGTTCCATGTGTAATATTGGTGTAACATTATATGATATGAGACAATTTACACATAGTTTTTTGTTGTTTGTAAGGAAATGTATGAAACATGATCTTATTTTTTCATATTGGACTTAAATTACAATAATACATCGTAGTGGATAACTAAGTGAACATATAATCTTATATTGTTTATATTTATTGAAATCTAATTATAGTTGTTTAGAAACTAAATTTTTTATTGAAAGTGCTCCTCTAAACTCATGAATTCATTTTTATCCTATCTATACTAAATAGTTATACAATATATGAATTCAAATAATCAGTATAACTATTTATATTTCATGGGTGTGGTATTTCTATTAGGAATAGAGATATTATTTGGGATTAATTTCATAGTGGTATTTAATTAGTTAAATATATTATATAAGGATAAATAAACCATACCATGGATTGAGTATGATGATGAATAATAATTATTTTTATATACTGGTGTCATTAAGTTATTATTTATAAATTCAATTTTATAATATTTTTTAAAACAATGTTAGAAGATGTGTCTGAAAAAAATACTTATCTATAACTACTACCATTACAATATAATTTACATAATTATCATCGAATTTCATTTTCTTTACAATCAAATAATTCAAATCTATCATCAATATCTTTTAAATATATAATAGTTATGTTTTTAATTTTTTTCAACATATAAAAAATACACAAATGTACATTACGTTTTAATAAAATATGAATTAAATAAACATTTTGTAAAATTTTCCTATAAACTCTTTGAGATACAACCTAGGGGAGGATTTATTACAATTTTTGGGATACATAATTTATTGAGAAATCATGGAAAACCCTAAAAATTATCCAAGTTTATATATTCATGATATTATAACCATTTTCATATATAATGAATTATTCATTCTTCATTCCTTCTCATCATTTCATTTTCAAATGTTATTTTAATAGAAATGTTAAGGTTTTATCATCTCAATTTCATTTCCATCACACATGATTCATATTTAAAAAAATTATCCATTTTGACTATTATAATAAAATATGGACTTATTTTATATTAATTAAAAATTTATTCTAGATATTTAAAATTCAATTTCTTTATATCACTTTAATTATGTTTGGATTCATATCACTCCAATGTCTGAAGTATTTTTCATGAATCAGTCACATTTTATTTGGCCATATATTTTTTTCTTTTACTATGTTCCTAATAGATGAATATACAATTCTCTATACATATATGAAATTTTATTAACTATTATATTTTTCAAAAAAACATTCATTATCAAAATAAAATAATCGTTTTATTTTTATCTTCTATAAGAAAACACTGTCATGAATACTTTTCACTTTTTTTTTCATATTTATATTCAATCAATAATTTTACTTAAATAATATGCATTTTATTATTTTAAATAATAATTTGCTTATAATCATTAAATACCATATTATTTTTTAACTCTTTTTAGAAGTATTTTTTATTAATCATTAATCAAAGTAAGTTTTTTCAAACTACTAATAATATTTTTATATAATCCTTCTTAAAATTTATAATATATATCTGAATTTTTATTATAAATTAGATTTACATTAGTTAAATGATTCATGATGGGGGAGTTTAATTTCTTTAAAATATTTTATAAGAGTTTTTTTTTCATGTTTTGAACCTTGTATAGAAAGTGAATCATACAAATATTTGGATAAAAAAATTTCCATTGTCAAAGAATTAGATTTCCAAGATTGTTATTACATTTTTCGATATCAATAATCAACATAAATTTTAATGTAATAATTATATATTCAAAGAAATATTAAATTAAAATATTTATGAAATAATATTATATTTTAATTATTTAATGAAAATTATATTTATCAATTATATTTTATATTATAGATGATATTAACATTACATTATAACTATGCAATTATTTTATTTATTTTTCTAATAATTTATTTCCATCCTCCAAAAAATATTTTATATATGTCAAAACCCCTTATAGTAATAATCCAACCCAGAATACTAACTAAACTAGTGCCTGAACCAATCCAACAGTGTATCAAAGGTCATTCCAGATCCACACTAGTTGTAAAAAAGTGTTGTGACATAAAAAATGTATATAATTTTAATGATTTCAACAAAAAATTAGGATTATGAGACATCATAATTCTATAAAAAATTCTGTATGACCATCTAAAGTTTGTATGTTTTTATCTAAAATAAAATGGTATATATAATGAAAAGATAAGAATGTATATCACATTTAAACATATAAACTAATCTATTATGTAACCTCTAAACTCCCTCACATGGCCATTATACCTCCACTCACCCCTAAGCTCCCGTAATACTTTATAACTCCCAAAATCAACTAGTTTCCACATTAAATAATTTATTCGACTGATAATCATAAGAGAACATGGTAATAAACTCATTTAAAGGTCTATTAGCTAAAAAATATATAAAAATAATTTTAGGTACAACAAAATTATGTAAAAGGAACATATATCCAAATGTGATAAAATAAAATTAACCTCAATCCACCATGTTAATAAATTATTCCAAGATCATCCAATAGTATAACCAAATACTAAAACTAAAATAATATATTCATGACCATAAACATGATTAGTAATCCACCACCTACCATAACATATTCGAAACATTTTATTATGAAACCATTATAAATGAAGTTTTAAAAACAATTATAAAATAAATTTCAATATTTATTTTAATAAATTAAAAAAAATTACATGGAATTATTTTTTCTTATCAAATGTTACTTAACAACCATGAAAATCATTTTACATTTAAATTTTAAAAACCAATATGTGTGTATTTCATTTAAACAGATTTATAAATCTTCATTAATAATAATTTAAAAAAAAAATAGAATAAAAGGCAATATTAGGACATTAAATAGGGAACAAATGTAAAATATTAAAGTAAGTAAATTAAACAAATTAAATATTCATAAATAAATACAATAAGCGTATAAATAAATAAATCAAAAGTGAAGGATCCCATATATAAACGTCTAATCCAAAAGTAGGTTATTAGGGTTCTAATATAGGCACTAAAGTAACAACATCCAGAACTAGTGGAAGGGACTTTAAGTTGAAATCAAAGAACCTGTCCATCCCAATAGTCCCATAGAACTAACTAGTACCTAACACCATCTCATGATGTTGAAACTCATGGGGTCCACAATCCAATATCCACAACATTGATAGGCAAACCCCCTTGGTTTACTAGCTAATATTGGGGTTTGAACTCATCCGTGAATCTATATAGTGACCCAACATATCCATGATGAATATGAAATTATGAAGATGAATTGTCATAAAATGAAAAAGACGAAAATAATGAATAACAATATCTCACCCTAACATATAATTACCTCACATAAAAATAACCCCAATTAATCCACACATCCACTAAAATAAAATCAACATCCCAAAATACCTAAAACAATGCACAAGAGAACAATGGGAATGACAATCAACAGTAAGTGTCCCCCAAAACCAAGGGTAGATGACAAAAAATAAAGAGGAAATACACCTAATAAAAAGTGAAATCACCATGAGATTCATTCCTTGAAATATAAAATCCATATATTCTATAATATTTTGAGAGATGAAATTGAGAAATTAAACAACATGAACTGAATTAGTTCATGTCTCACCTACTGAACCAAAAGTGTCCCCCAAATCCAATTGTCGATCCCAAAAACTAAACCCAATAAAACATGGAATGTAAAACTGACATCATAAAATTCAGTTTTTTTTTCAAATTCCCAACACCCATCATTCAATTTTAAAATTGTGATCAACAGAAACATTGTACTTTAAATGTGGGATTCCCTTAAAACATTACTTTTCCCTTAAAATTTATCCTAACACCATTTCAAAAAATTCCATTCCTTTAAAGGGTCATATTTTCTTTAAATCATTAAAAATTATAAAATGTTATCTCCCCAATTAAAATCTAAATCCAAAAATTTATAAAAACAGATTCTCTCTCAAAAAATCACATTCTAAAAAATTGAATAAGTAATGTTAATTGTTAAATAGAATCCACATCATCAACATATCAAAAAACCATATGAATCACCTCCAATAACCAGGAATTTTATAAGAAAGAACTAAATATCATGTTTAAATGTGAGGTCAACCCATGACTGAAATAGACACAATACTAATGGGGAAATCTCTAATCATGCAATGGTTCCTAGACTATTTCAAAAATCAAGTGTTTGATTACTAAATGGTTTCAAATTCCATTTTTTGAAACCTCAAAACTTGATTCAAAATCTTTTTCAACCCAAATTATGGTTGAAAACCCAAGGGAAAATAAACCATGGAAATGGGAATACATACAAAATTATCATTAATAAAAAAGAAATTCATAATTCATAATTTAAATCTCACTTCATCTAGTAACATGAAGATCAAAATGGATGACATCTCACAACACACTCCCATATATATACCACTTGAGTTACAATAAGAAATTATTTCTTGATCTAAAATGAAACACTAAATAAAAAAGTTGGAATAGTTGTGTCTTGGATCCCACCAAAGAACCCCAAAGATTCTATACCATTTTTAGAAAAACGACCCATGATTCCATCGGAACTGCTGCTCGAATTGTGGCATCACATAACTATGGTGCAATCCAGATATACAAGGGATGAAAATAAGTAATATGGAATCATATATGTATATAACGAGAATTATTTTTCAATTCAATTAGAGTTGTGAAACATTGTATTCCTAAAACAAATTCATGAACCATCCATCGGTCATATGTCGACACATGAAATTAAAAAACATATATTTACAAAATATAAAAATTAAGTGGAAATAAAAATATTTAAATTAATCCATTGGATCACCTAAAAACTCCATCAACTAGGTAGTTTATATCCACTCACCCAAAAGCTCCATCAATATTTTGATGCTCCCCAAATCACCCAGTAATCATGTGATATAATGAAATCAACATATAACCAAAACTAGAGTAGTAAATAAATAATTTAAAAGGACCCACCCAAAACATTATATAAAATTAAAGGAAGGTCCTATATAATTATTTAAAATGAAAACATGAAAAAATGATATAAATTAAAATAAATATCAATGCACTAAGTCAATCAACGATCATAAGAATAGATATGTGATTGACCAAATCCTAAAATCTCAATAATATTAGTGTGGGAAGAAACATACTTAGTAGGATACTACCCACCTTTTTGGATGCTAAACATTTAATTATACAACTTTTTTCATGAATGTTTAGAATAAAATTTTAATATAGAATTAATATTTTTATTTTATTAAATAAAAATAATCCCATGAAATCCATTTTCTTGACTTAAAGAATTTTCAAAACGAAAACTCCATTTTTTATTTCCATTTTAATATATAAGATGAAATCCATTCATTTAAATCAATTTAACAATTTCTATGAAATCCAATTTTACAGAATGTAAACTAAACAAAATAGTGGAGCATGATATAATATGATAACCATAATTGAATGACATAGCTAATGAAACTAAAAAAATATAGATACATTGGGAAATAAAAATTATGGGTAAGATAAATGAAGCACATGATACGGATCCCCTAATTCAATAACCATTTTGGGAAGGAGGTATCAAGGGATCCAATATAGGTACTCAAGTAACATTGACCTAAATAATTTATAAGAACCCGAGGACTACCTCATAAAACCTATAATCCTTAGTAGTCCTTTTAGAATAACTGGCCCCTAACAATTCCCCTATAGGGTACAACTCTATTGGAAAAAATCATGGATCTGGAACATCTAGTGGTGCATCCTCAAGCTAGACTGACTAATCTTGGTGTTTCCAACAATCCATATATCTACTTAGTGACCTATATTAAAATAACTAATATTAAAGTGAGGGTGTGAGTATTCAAACAAGGGGAAATGAGGGCATCAAATCATAATAAGATATCACAATCACCCATGAATCCCACATATATAATCATCCCAAATTCTTCCATCTAATGATCATAACAGAGATATAAAACCTCAATGGGTGAAATAGAGAATATGGAACAATTGGTATGATAATAAATACAAAATTAATTATAACGTAATTAATATATAATTTAAAAACCATTTTGGGTGACTAGTTATTTATTTTAATAATTTTTTACCATTTATTAAAAAAATATTAAAATATAAAATATCATTTTAAAAACCATTGAAATCAATTTTAGAATTCAAACCAGTTTTATAAAACACCATAAATCCTAAAAACCATTATTTAATTTGACAAACATCTTAATAAGTGTCCAATCACTTATAAGTAATCCAATGTTTTTAAAATAAATCTTGAAACAATTTAACAACACATGGAATTTCATTTTCATTTTGGAATTTGATTTCAAAAATATAATTAATTAATTTGGAATTTATTTTTTTATATACCAGGCTAGACCCTGATAAATGTTGAAAATATTATATACTAGGAGAAACCATAATTTATTAGTTAAATTCTTATATAGAAAATTTTAACCTAGATTGGGGTGATTTACACCTTCATTATAATGTTATGTTTTACCATGGTTATATGGTTGAGGTTGGTCCAGTTTTGGGACATGCTTAGAGGCATTCTGGGATGGCAATGAGGTTGGTTATTTTTTTCCATGGTTATTCAGTAATGGTTGGCATTGTTTACAGATATTCTTAGATATATTCCAACATGAATCTATATAAGTTTTATATGGAATTAATTTTCTTTTATAATTAATTAATACACTTATTTGTTGTATTGTTTAATATACTTATTATCACAATAGTTGTGTTTAAACAATGTGGTTTCAACCTACTAGGATACACTCACACCCTATTCATGCCATTGTTTGGAACCCGAGAAGATAATATGGATGTGGGTTAGGAAAATGGAAAAAAGGACCTCGTTGTTTATTTTCATTACTAGATGGGTTAGAGTTTGGAGATGGGACCAACATGGGGTCTGGGACAATGGAAATTGAGTCCTTATTTTATTGTACTAGTATTTTTTTTGTATTATTTATATCATGAAATTTATGTACATTCTAGTAATCCATTACATTATTCCTTTATTATTCATTGGATTATGTAGTTAACTTTTATTGTTGGTATTTTGTTGTTTTATATTGTTTCTATTAATTTCACACAGATATTTATTATTGGTATTGTATTTTCTCTACGATGTAACTATGTTATAAGGGGGTATTGTCTCCCCACAATACATACCACACCCCAAATACTATTCAATAGCCTATGGTATATGGGGAGGCATTATTGAGGTCTCATAACAACCCATTTTTTCCATGTGGTAGAGTTCTGGATTAGGGGACATTAGAAATTTTTATCAATGGGAGGTACTTATTTTATATTTCCTGATTATTTTGTAATGGTAGGAAGGAGACTAGGATGTGTTTATACTTTGTAATGAGCTTGTGCATGGGAGTAGCTAACCCATATATGGGGTACAGTATGAGTGACAAGGGGAGGATTATAGTTTATACTATTATCCTATTATCGCTGTTGTTTGTTCACCCTAAGTGATTCACATGTTGTATGGGGTTATTTTTTTATGATGTTATTGGTTCTAGATATTTATACTCATGCACATGTACGAAAAAATATTAGTATTCATGCCTTATAATAGGCACATAAAGCTATGTATTTACTTACCTCTTTCATGATATGGACATATTGATTTTCATGTGATATATACATTCATATTGAAATGTGATATGAGATACCTATTATATCTGAGAATTGAAATAAATGAATCAGACATATCTTGAAAAAACATTTGTAATCTATATTTAAAGAACCCAAGAGTCAGTGGTTTTATATTATTTTGATCTTTTGAGGATGACCCTATTGTTATATCTAATGCTACGAGGAGTGTGTTTATCTTGAGGAAAAAATGGATCCTCATCATCTTCAAGTTGATGCCTAGAGAGTGGAAATTATTATTCATATAACGTAGTTGAACCAGAGATTCATGTTGTTCTTGAGAATCCTATGGATGATTATCTTTATGAAAAATTCTTTAGGTTGATGTGATTCATGTAAAGATAGAAAATTTTAACCCTTAGATGTCTGAGCTAATGGGAGTGTTCCAGTTGTCGCATAGACCTACATTTTCTAGTGACGGATTCCCCCAACCAATTATGTTTTGGATTGAGTCCATCCATAGGATCTTCATGAATGTTGAGACCCCCACTAATAAGATGGTGATCCCTTACTGTGTATATGATTCATAGACTATATAAGTGTTGGGGGGAAATTAAGGAAAAATCTAGGGATTAGTATGATCTATTTTGAAAGAACTACTAGATTTTGTTTTTGAACCATTTTTATCCTGATATTTTGATGTATAAGAAGGCTCATGAGTTCAGGCACATTATCTTGGAGGGCGTGCTAGTGATGGATGATTCCGAACATTTCACTGACCAATAGTGATTTGTCCCATCCTTGAAAATTGATGATATCTCCAGTGAAATATGGTTGCATGATGGTATTTGGTATGATAATATGATACATGTGAAGAAGTTATTTCTCTACAGTTTTCTGTATGGGATGAATCAAGCACTCATCATGGAAGGGAATCTAAGAGAGTCTCCAAGAAGTGTCTAGGCAGTTTCAGTAGGGAAAACTGGGAACTCTTCTTCTAGTGGAACAAAGTATAACAATGATAGTTTCCGCCAATGGAATAGTGTTCAGAGTAGTTAGGGTAGTGGGAAACCATCTCATGAACTTGTTCAATTGTTATTCTATCAGTGTAGAAATTTTAGATACAAACAACCTTCGTTTCAATACCGATTTTTATAATGGTGTTCATATGATAGGATTGGCCACCTACAATGGTTTTATAGGGGAATGCAGTAGTAGAGCAGTGTCCAGATAATAGGATAGGTACCAGGGTATGGGAAAGACATAGTTAAACTTTAGATTATTATTAGCTAAATATCCACATGAAAATGATCTCCAAAGAGGGGACATGGTACTTCAATTTAGGAATGGTATTAAAAAGTAGAGGGCATAACTTAGGGGATTTAGTATAGACACTCTAGAAAAGGGGCTAGTTAGCTGCATTTTATTTAGACTTCTCTAGCTTGTTTGGATGTAAGACCATCTGCAGTTAGAGGTAAGATTATTATATCATCTACACTTTCCTGTGTTTATTTTTATATAAGAACATCACATTACAATTTATAAACTATTTTTTTAAATGGTTTGGTCTTGGTGGTGGAAATCATGGAGAGAATTTTGGCCATCGACACCACATTGGGAGTGAAATCGTAGAATATCAAATGTTTTAAGATATGTTATCAAAATATAAGTTGTTTTTGTTTTTATTAGGAATCTTTCATCCTATAAATGAAATACATTGATTTGATTGTTGGTATGGATAGGTTAGTTCTTCACTAGGCACATATTGACTATTTCCTATGGGAAATTATCTTCTAATTCCATAAAGAGATAGAAATTCTTACCAAGGTGAGTTAGATCTTAATGTTGGTTGACTTGGTGCCATGAGAAAAGCTAGTTTCTGTAACACACGAAACTTTTATGAGAAATATTTTGTTTTTATGTTATATAAATCATCAAAGGAATCTTTTACTACGCAAAACACTAGCTTGGATTGCTTTACACGCAAAGGCATTCTTCCTCGATAGCTTGCGTCGTATGCAATACCGAGTTTCAGTAAACAACGATATGCTATTAAAATATTATTAAAACTAGCCATTATGAATAGCAATAACCATTTTTTGAAATCATATAAATTTTATTTTTAAAAATGGACTTCATTTTTGGATTCGGAATATCGAAATTAGCTTAGGGTGAAATTTTGGTATTTTTTGAAAACTTTCAATTTTGGATGAATAGTGAAAACATTGGGTTACAATTTAAAAACCGAATTTTTATTTAAATAAATTATTATTTTATATAAATTTATTTTAGGTCAAAATTGATACATAATAGCTATATAAGTTTAATAAAATTCATTGGAGTAATTTTATAATAATTTTAGATATATAAAAATTGTATTGAACTTTTTTACCGTCTTTTACCCACCTCCTAGGAGAATTTGAAAATTTACATAAAACTTAATTTTAACGCTTATGTGAGTGTAATTTCAAAAAATCTGAGAGACACGGTCGATGTCAGTAATGAAAATGTGGTTCAATGAGATGAAAATAATTTTTGGTGAATAGTAACTTTTTACTTTTATTTACCATGGTTAAAAGTAAATAGGGTAATTAAGGGTAAAAATGATATTATTATTACCCTAAAACTTGTCGTATTTCTATTGGATAAGTGTAATTCGACCAAAAACAACCTTATGAATAAAATATGACCATTTTGGCCCACTTGGATTAGAATACGACATTTATTATTGATTTATTTAAAGAAGGGTTAAAATAGTTAAATTCAAAGTTTAATAAGTAAATCATTTTTAATATAGGGTTATACATAATATAAATTCGAATATAAGTATTCATTAGAAAGTTAAAAATATTTCCTACATAATGATATTTTATTTGTAATTTTTAGACATTAAATAAGTTAATTTATTTATGACTCAAAGATGATGCAGTAATTATCTTATTAATGAAATATTGACATAATTGATGTTATAAATACCCAAATAAATGTAATATGAGACTTTTTATGAATTAAAATAATTTTCTAGGTTAATATGACATGTTAGTATTGATTTAATTAACTTTTTTCGAATTAATAATTCTTTTATGATTTCCAAAAAAATCAATTAATAAATAGTGTCAAAATTGACAAAAAATAGTTTTTTAAAAAAATATTATTTTATTAATTGTTATTATATTCCTAAAAATCTAAGGTTCGTCCAATATAGTTATATCATGATAGGTGTATCACTAATGGACCACTTGGGGGTATCTTGGATGTATATGGTAATTTTATTAACTATATAATATAAAAATACAAAGTGACATGGTAAATGTCAATCTAATTAACTAAGAGTTAAAAACTAAACGATAAGGTTAATATAATGGCCTAAACTTGTCTAAATTATATTGGATGAGATGATTACTACCCATACAAACCTTAGATTCGAAATTTATCAATTTGGAGTTATTAAAAACCGAATTTGACTTTATAATAAAATAATATTTTTAGTTATTCCAAAGGTGCCCCTCCTCTCTTATAAAAGGGCACCTCCTCCCTCTTTTCCTCACACCACTTTGAGCCTTAAAGCTCGGCCAACCCCTGCCAAATTATCTTCTCCACTTCCCTAGAAACATCCTAGAGGTCTTGGTCTTCTTAAAAGACCAATTTTAGTGCCCTAAGAGGAAGTCTCAAAGAGGCGCTGTAAAGAAGAGGTAATGTTCGTTACCGATTCATTCAACTTTATTTATTTTTCCACTTCTACTTATTTAGTTTTTTCATTATTAAGTAATAAAATAAGTATCAAAAATATAATGATATGTTATTATAAGTATGAAACAACCCTATTTCGCCATCTATCCATTCTACGGAAAACAAAATCACCGCGCGTGCGTACGTACAGAATACCGTCTCCACACCGTGGTGTAATATATTTTCAACCACCACATTACCTGGATGGGTATAATGGTGTAAAGAATGAATATATATGATTATTGTAAAGTGATATTGATTCTGAAATAGTATACATACACTCCAATATAATTCCACGATCATGGGAATGATATCATCGCTCGTGCGTACGCACGGAATACCGTCTCCACGATGTGATGCGACTCGTTCTACATGATTTTCATTGCATAATGATTACATAAATGAATTGAGTGAATAAATATGATATATATTAAACTAATACCATTCTGTAAACGAGGTATCTATAACCTAAAAAGAATAATAATAATTTATTCGACAAAAAACGCATACGAACAAAAAGTAATAAACACCCGAATAACAAGTAGCAATGAAATATTACTAATAATAAGCTAAGAATATGACCATATATGATATCATAACAATTAGTATGATTCTTGAATAAGTCAATTATATTATTTAAATCATTATACTGGAGGTTCAGACACTTACGAAGCAAATCAGACCTAAGGTAAGGGAAAATCTTACAATCTCAATTTTTATCCGAGATTGTTTATACTTCAGAATTTATTGGGGACTATTTATCATCCACATACATGTTTCCTCAATATGTAATATTTATATCCTTATACAGTAGTTTATATTCAATTTTACCCTTTGGTTGTTAGTAAAAGATATGAAAGGAATCTTTTTTCGTTTTTCGTACGAGGTACTTTTTGACTTTTCTGACAAAAGTACGAGCAGAATGTTTTTTTAACTTATACAGAATGAATGGATTTTTAAATCATTATTTACAGGAAGCTTACATTACAATTTTACAAGTTTATTTGTAATCAAATTCTTTTACTGTAAAATTGTATGACATTTTAAGAAGAGAAAAAAATGTTTTGGAAGTAGAAAGGATATTTTCCTCATGAATGGAGTTCAAGTGTTTTATCAAAATTATTTTCCATCTAAGATAATATAGGGTTCTATTTTATCCCTATTTTTACATTGATTTGATTATGATATGATGGAATTATTTTTATGATTTCCTTTTATCTTATATGGTTTATGTTATGATGGCATGATGTTTAAGATTCCCATTTTTATTACATGGGTTATGCTATGATGCATGGTTTATGATTTTGTGGCACACATAATAATGGTATAATTATGAGATGGGTGGGACCTATATCTCCCTCCAATGCATTGGGTAATGATTTTATATCTCATGAGATTGATATGGCAGGAATGACAGGTTAAACCGGTTCAGTGAAACAGGACTGAAACGAGGAGTGAACTCGGTTCAGAAAAGGACTTTGTCCACTAAGATAGTCTTGGAAATGAGTCTTGACTAATATGAAATGATTCTCTATGATTATTTGTTTATGGCAAAAAGTTTAATCTTTTAAGTTATGATTATTTTTAATAGATTTAACTACCATGATTTATCCCATATTATGAAATTATGATCTCTTTTGCAGTTTAAGATTTCCAAAAGTTATGTTCTTATGTATATGATGTGATTGATATTTCTTTTGTTTACCATTACTGAGCATTTGAGCTCACCCTTTTGTATGTTTTATTTCCCCAGGTCAGGAAGAATTTCATTAAGTAGGATATGCCAAAAGGGACTCTAGATATGATGAAATAAAGGGGAGGCAAAGTAGATGCTTTATGAACCAGTTGTTTATGTTTCCCAGTTTCTAAAGACTCTATACCTATACGGTCCTTTCCTGATTTTTTTATATGTTGTAATAATTGTGCTTCAATTCTGAAGTAATAACAATGAATGTAAATTATGGGTCATTATAGTTGGTATCAGAGGAAAAGGAGGTAGGAATGTATCCGATCCTTTGGAACTCTCACATGTGAGCGTTGGACGAAGCATGGCTCTCCACCGAAGGGCTTCATGAGGAAATGGCTGCCACTAGGGATGGTGGTGTGTCCCGACCAGGGGGTGTTTCCGCCCATGGAGTTCCCTGATAGGTATCAATTATAGTCCACTCAAAGTAATTCAAGACCATTATAGTTGGTATCAGAGGAAAGGTATAGTCATCCTTCGGAAACTAGGATGTGAAAGCCTTAGTAAGAACCCTAAGGATAAGTCTAAGCATAGAACAAAATCTTAGTGTCTTAGAAATGGCCATGAATAACCTAGGATAAGACCTTAAGTGTGAAATTTTATTCTTTATTATGTGGTTTTCCTATTATAATTAGTGTTGCTCACACTATTGTTCTTGGTTTTAGTCAATGGATGGAACCCGAAGAAACCGTGTTAATGTAGAATGCGACGGGCAATGCAATGATTGTCCCCTTGAGAAACCAAATGTTTTCGGAGCTGGAATGCAAAATCTTGTAGCCATGCTCACACAACTTTCTCAAGCTATGAATCATGCAGGACTTCCAAACGAGCAAAAGAAGGAGCAACATTCTGTTTAATCCTTCATGAGGCAGCGTCCACCTTCATTCAGCAGGTCTACTGATCCATTAGTTGCTGAACAATGGATTAGTACTACTAAAAAGATATTTTTAGTTATTCAATGTTCTGAACATGATAAAGTCATCCTAGTAGTGTATCATTTGGAATGAGATTCTGATCAATGGTGGAATCTTATCAAGAATACGAGTCAAAGAGATTAAATTGAGTCCATAGAATGGGATGAGTTCAAGAACTTATTTTTCAATAAGTACTTCCCTCATATTCTCTGAACAAATATAGAGAAAGAGTTTCTTGAACTAAAGAAAAAGGATGATTAATTTGTTGGTACCTATGAAGAAAATTTTACAAGACTTGCAAGGTATGCTTCTGGTATTTTTATCCAACCCGAGAGTAAGATCGATCGATTCTTTAGTGCCATAAAACAAAGTCTTCGAAGGGCATTAGCCATAAGGGACTTTAATAGCTACAAAGAAATCATTCGATGTGCTCTCAAAGTTGAGATGGATATTGGAGTAACCCATCAGTCATATGGGTTTTATAAGAAGAGGAAAATGGAATTCAAAGGAAAATATAAAGAGCACACTGAAAAGAAGATGAGATTTCCCTTATGCTCAATGTGTGGAAAGAAACATGGAGGGATTTGTATTAAAGGGATAAGTAAATGTTTCAAATGTGGAAAGCAAGGTCATCAGGCATTTGAATTCCGCAATGATGGGAAGATGATGTCTAATGATGCAATCAAAGGAAGGGATACACAGAATGAACCTACTACACTTCAATGTTTCAAGTGCAAGGAGATAGGGCATTATGCCAATAAATGCCCAAATCCAATGGTTGGTGATGATGGTCGACGTCAACAACCTCTTAAGGATAAAGAGAAAGGAATGTCACATGAAATTTCTATCTGCGATGTGGAGTACAATAACGATGTGGTGAAAGGTACACTTACCATCCACTCTAAAGTAGCAAATGTTTTATTTGATTCTGGATCCACCGACTATTTTATTTCTGAATAATTTTATAAGGGTATCACTGTATTACCTCAACAATTAGATGTTGAGTTAGCTGTGACAACCCCTAATGGCACACCAGTCGCATCAAAAGTTTATAATTCTTCCCCGATTGAAGTTTGTGGGAATGTGCTTCCTGCAAATCGTGTGATCCTTCCTATCATGGAATTTGATGTGATTCTTGGAATGGATTGACTTTCTTTATATGGATATCATATCAATTTCCAAAGATGGGAAGTCACATTTCATATTCCAGATCAATCTATGATCGTTTATTGATGCAAGGATGAACATAACCTTCCAGTGGAAATTTCTTCCATCTTATGGGTCCTGATTCCACTAAATGAACGATATTTATCTCAAATGGTTGGTGAGAAACTCACGATTATGAATATGCCCATTATACGGGAGTTTGACGATGTTTTTCCAGAGGAATTTCCGGGTCTTCCACCAAATCATGAAGTTGAGTTTTGATTAAAACTCATACCGGTTGCTTTACCTATTTCAAAGAAACCTTATAAAATGGCCCCAATTGAGTTTCAGGAATTGAAGAAGCAACTCCAAGAGAATCTTAATAAGGGATTTATACGCCCTAGTGCATCACCTTGGGGAGCACCTGTTCTGTTTGTTAATAAGAAAGATGTATCAATGAGACTCAGCATTGATTATCGAGAACTTAAAAAGATCACTATCAAGAAAAAATATCCTCTCCCACACATTGATGACCTATTTGACCAACTAAGCGGAGTTCAATACTTTTCCAAGATTGATCTTCGTTCAGGGTATCATCAATTAAGGGTCAAAAGGGAGGATATGCCAAATATAGCTTTCCATACAATGTATGGACACTATGAATTTATAGTTATTCTATTTGGTCTTACTAATGCCCCTGCTATCTTCAGGGATCTGATGAATAGTGTCTTTAGAGACTATCTTGATCAGTTTGTGGTAGTCTTTATAGACAATATTCTTGTCCATTCAAAGAGAAAGGATGAACATAAAGATCACTTGAGAATTATATTGAAGACCCTGAGAAAGGAGAAGATTTATTCCAAATTTACCAAGTGTGAATTTTGGCTTCAAAAGGTTTCATTTTTGGGTCACATAATCACAAAAGAGGGGATATCTGTGGATCCAGCAAAAACAGTGGTTATCGAAAGATGGTCAAGACCAACAACAGTAACTGAGATCCGAAGTTTTCTTGGTATGTCTAGACATTATCGACGTTTTGTGAAAGATTTTTCACGATTATCTAATCCACTCACCAGGTTGACATGGAATGGAGTTAAGTTTTTTTGGAGGGAGGAATGTGAAGGGAATTTCAAGGATTTGAAAAGAAGGTTATCCAGTGCACCTATGATCACACTTCCTTGTAGTGGAGAAAGGTTTGTGATCTACAGTGATTCATCCAAGAAGGGATTGGGTTGTGTTCTTATGTAAAATGATATGGTGATATCTTATGCCTCACGGCAGTTGAAAATACATGAGCAAAATTACCCAACTCATGATTTGGAGTTAGCTGCGGTAATCTTTGCATTAACGATTTGAAGGCATTATCTTTATGGAGAAAGTTGTGGCATTTATACTGATCATAAAAGTTTAATGTATATTTTCACACAAAAGGAATTGAATATGCGCCAAAGAAGATAGTTGGAGCTGATTAAGGATTATAACTGCTCAATTCATTACCACCCCGGGAATGCAAACAAGGTGGCAGATGCATTAAGTCGATAAGACCATGCCAGTTTATCCATGATGAGGATCACAACAGATCCAATATTTATGGATTTACAAAGGATGGATCATGGAATTATAATGGAGGGGAAAAATCTTATCTTTCTCAAATGAATGTTCAACCATCTATACATGTGAATATTAAAGAGGCACATAAAGAATATGTCGAGTTACAAAAGAAGGTGAGAAATGTTCCCGAATTCAACCTTGATTATGATGGGATAATAAAGTTCAAGAATCGGGTTTGTGTTCCTCCCATCCCCGAATTAAAGAAGGAGCTGCTGGATAAGGATCATAATTGTTCATTCTCTATTCATCCTGGAAGCACGAAGATGTATAGGGACCTGAAAGAGTACTTCTGGTGGGATGGCATGAAAAGAGATGTTGCTGAATATGTCTCTCGATGCTTGGTTTTTCAGCAAGTTAAAGCTGAGAGACAGAAGTCTAAGGGGATGTTACAACCATTACCCATACCCGAATGGAAATGGGAAAACATCACTATGGACTTTGTCACAGGACTTCCTAAAACATCCAAAGGCAATAATGTTATCTGGGTCATAGTTGATCGTCTTAAAAAGTCTGCACACTTCATTGCTATTGGAGAGGATTTCTCTCTAGATCAACTTGCTAGAATATATATAAAGGAAGTGGTAAGATTGCATGGAGTAACACTTTCTATTATATCTGATTGGGATCCAAGGTTTACCTCAAAGTTCTGGATAAGTCTTCAGCATACTCTGGATATAGTGTTGAGTTTCAGCACTTCTTATCATCCTCAGACAGATGGTCATTCTAAGATAACAATTCAAACTCTAGAAGATATGTTGAGAGCTTTCTCTATGGATTTCAAAGGTGGTTGGTGTAAGTTCCGGGTGCAGTGGAAGCACGTTGGTGGGTTAGCCCAACTTTAATTTTAACATTAAACAACGTTCAATCTGAGATCCGTCATGATATAAAATGCCGAATCTTCGGAATAGAATGAAGAACGAAAAGAAAAGAAGTGTCTCGTAACCCTTGAGGAGGATCATCAAATGTTGATTATAATTAATTTAATTAATGCATAAGAATTACCTTGTTGGAATTCTTTCTTCGTTGATGTCTCCAGTCACGATTCGGTGATCCGTCATTGCGTCATAGAATCCAAGTGTAGGATTCCTCTAGCGGTGATCCACATGTGTGTCACTTATCTCCGGACGTCGTTGAATGGATCTCCGGGTGCTAGCGCGGAAGAACCTTCACTTGCGATTTCCGCCTTCGACCGCCTTGATCCGTTGGAGGATCTTACTCTCGTAACTTGAGGGCGTTCTTGGTGGAAAGGGAATTCTCTCTTGGCTTGAGGGTATTTCCAAATCCATTGTTCACAACAATGGATCTTTAAAATGTTGGGGTTGCGAGGATATTTATAATCAGGATTGAGGTTAATAGAGTTATGAAAATAAATAAATGTGTTACGCGTTTTATTTATTTCATTAAATCTTATTGAAAACCCCAATGTCGAATTATTAATTCCTTGACATGCGCCCACGCTGATTATAATAAATATCATTTAATAAAACAATATTAAATCCTCAAACTTCCAATTGGAAAAACTACACGGCGTGTACTTATTTTCCATAAAACTATACAGTGTGTATATTTAATATACACGACATGTACTTTAATTTTCCATTTTTCTCCACCACATTTATTAGACCTTGAGTAATGACTATTTATTTCTTAAATAAATGTAACTGTATTACTCGCAAATAAATATATTATTTCATCCAAAATATATTCTCTCGAATAACTAGTGTCAAAATAAATGCAATCAGACATCCTTAAATAATTATTAAACCACAGTCGGGAATAATATTTATTTAACTTGTTAAATTAATATTTAACTAAGATACATGGACACACTTAGTGTGTTACCCTCTAGGCCTCTTTCTCAGTGGCATTAGGCTGAGCCTGCTTAAAGTCCAAGGTTAGCGTCTAGCAACACGCCAAGGCACCCATAGAGAAATAAGTTAACGCCGCAATGACGTGTCACCTCCTATGAACGCTTACCGTGTAATCTAATCCCGTTGTCTCGATATCTCCAATCAAGTGGGTTGCATGCTAGTGCCATCAACCCATGTGCTTGATTATTCTTTATTTGACTTCCTGGAATTAAACTTTCCCATACCATACCATGGCCATGGATTTATTTAGGCTATATCAAATCCATCAAAGGGCCTGAGATATCTACTTCTGTTATGTAACAGAATGGACAAATCCTTTCTCGCATTATCTATTAATGCGGTATTAGTAGTGACGCACCCAACGTATCCTACCTCACTATGAACAGTGTGTTTTCATAGTTTTTGTCAATACATATAAGCGCGCGAGTTGTAATACCCATTAATAATAATCTTAAAGTCTGAGGACCAATACACACATCCGCAGATAGGAACATCCAATGAAACTATGAAATGTGGATTTCCTACTGGCGGGTCTCGTTCTCATAATATCCTCCAAGATATGAGAAAGTGAACACACCATGAGAAGGTGCCTCAATGTTTTATGAGTCCTCACCCCAAATGACCTGTATTATCCGTGTCCCTCAAATAATATCATCCGACCATAGAACATACATTCAAGAACAGTGTTATGGGACTTATGAGTTCTCATCATAGTAGGGATCCACTACGACTCTTTAATGCAACAGCTGTCCTTAGGACATTATCACATGACTTGTCATGTAGAAGAACAATCAAGATTTGATCAGGCTTTTATTTAATGAATAAATTACAAAGTAGTTGGTTCTAGACCACCAACTCCAATAGACTCCCACTTGGACTAGAGCAAACTACTAACAACCTTTAACCCGCTAGCTCTCAAATGATATTCATGCTTCTGCTGAGATAGGCCTTTAGTCATGGGGTCTTCCACGTTCTCTTCCGTGGACACTCTGCTCACTACAACTTCACCCCTTTGATAGAAATCCCTCAAGAGGTGATACTTCCGGAGTATGTGTTTTTTCTGTTGATGTGACCTTGGTTCTTTTGCAAGAGCCACCGCTGCAGTATTATCACAATACAATGTAATGGGATCATTACTACTAGGCACCACATCAAGATATTGGACAATGTTCCGAATCCAGACGGCTTCTTTAGCTGCATCAGAAGCCGCTATATACTCGGACTCCACTGTAGAATCAGCGACAACTGGATTCTTTGAACTCTTCCATCTCACAGCTCCTCCATTGAGACAGAAAACATATCCAGATTGTGACTTCAGATCATTCTGATCTGTTTGAAAACCAGCATCAGCATCCCCTCTGATGACAAGATCCTCGTCTCCTCCATACACCAGTAACATATACTTAGTTCTTCTCAGATACTTAAGGATAGTCTTAACAGCATTCCAATGCTATTCTCCTGGATCTTCTTGATATCGGCCTACCATGCTCAGTGCATAGGAAACATCAAGCCTGGTACATAACATGGCAGACATGATGGATCCTATAGCCGAAGCGTATGGGATTTTACTCATCATATCTTTCTCCTTTTGTGTCTGGGGACACATTTTCTTAGAAAGATGTAATCCATGTGACACTGGAACCAATCCCCTCTTGTATTTTTTCATACTAAATCTCTTTAGTATCTGGTCAATGTATATACCCTGACTTAGTCCAAGCAGCCTCTTGGATCTGTCACGAATGATCTTGATCCCTAGAATGTAGGTTGCTTCTCCTATGATTTCATGGAGAAAAACTTGTTCAACCAGTCCTTAACTGACTGTAAGGCCGGTACGCCATTTCCAATAAGCAATATTTCATTAATATATACCACTAGGATGACGACCACATTCCCATTAAACCACTTATAAACACATGGCTCACATTCATTCTTAATGAAACCAAATTCCTTTATAGCTTCATCAAATCGAATGTTCCATGACCTGGATGCTTGCTTCAATCCATAAATGGATTTCTGCAACTTGCAAACCCGTTTTTCTTCACCTGGTGTCACAAACCCTTCTGGTTGTTTCATATAGACATATTCTTGAAGGTTCCTGTTAAGGAATGTTGTTTTGACATCCATCTTCCAAATCTCATTGTCATGGTAAGCTGCTATGGAAAGTATGATTGTTATGGATTTAAACATGGAAACTAGCGAGAAGGTTTCATCATAATCAATTCCTTGATGCTGTTTGAATCCTTTAGCCACTAGACTTTCTTTATAGGTTCTAACGTGACCTTCCATGTCTAACATTCTTTTGAATACCCATTTGCATCCAACAGGCTTTACATCAACTGGCTCATCGAACAGAACCCAAACTTGGTTCTAATACATGGAATCCATCTCAGAATTCATAGCTTCTAGCCATCTTGCAGCTTCTGAGCTTTCTACTTTTTCCTTGTTGGAGAGAGGTTCATCATTGTCCAACAATAATGATTCACCATCCTCGGTGACTAGGAATCCAAATCTCTCTGGTTCCCTTACCTCTCTTGAGCTCCTACGTAGTACTTGTGTTTCTGGAAACTCTTCCATGGGGACCTGTGGAACTTGTTCCTGTACCAACTCTTGTGTATCTTGGGCATCAACTTCGTCGAAGTCAATCTTGCTCCCACTATCCTTCTTGAGGATGTGATCCCTCTCAATAAAGACGGCTTGTCTGGCAAGAGTATCTTTCTTGTATTGAGGGTTATATATGTAATATCCTTTCGTTTCCTTGGGATATCCAATAAAGATACACTTCGTGCCCCGGGGTTCAATATTGTTGCATAAGAAGGCCTTAACAAACTCCTCGCATCCCCATACACGTGTGTGCGACAAAGTGGGTTTCCTTCCATTCCATAACTTGGATGGAATTCCATTTTCCAGCATAGTTGGTACTTAGTTTAATGTGTATGATGCAGTTTGTAATGCATATCCCCAAAAGGATAATGGAAGATCCGCATGACTCATCATCGACCTCACCATGTCCAACAAGGTGAGGTTACTCCTTTCACTAACACCATTCCACTGTGGTGTATAAGGGGGAGTGAGCTGAGATAGAATCCCAGACTCCTGTAGAAGATCGATGAACTCTTGGTTCAGATATTCTCCACCTCGATCCGATCAAAGCTTCTTTATCTTCTTTCCAAGATGATTCTCTACATCATTCTTGAATTCCTTAAATTTCTCTAAGGACTCTGACTTATACCTCATTAAGTATACATAGCCATATCTACCGAAATCATCAGTAAAAGTAATGAAGTAAGAATATCCACCTCTCGCTTCTACTGGAAATGGTCCACACACACCTATGTGTACCAATCCTAGAATCTCTGTGGCCCTTTCACCTTGTCCACCAAAAGGCGGATTGGTCAGTTTTCCTTGTAAACAAGTGTGACATCTATCAAGTGGTTTTAGCTCAGTAGAGTCTAAATAGCCATCATGGAAGAGCTTTGTCAAACGCTTCTCGTTCACATGACCAAGGCGGTGATTCCATAACTGGGTGATGTATGAGTCATGTGAGTTTGTTTCGTTATCGATTTCCAACACTTGGTTTTCGTAATTCAATACATACAAACCATTATTTAAATGTGCCATACCATAACATACGTTGTTCTTATAAAAGAGACAACCCTTATTTCCAGATTTGAAAACAAATCCATCCATATCCAAACAAGATACAAAAATTATGTTCTTGGTAACACTAGGCACATAATAATAGTTATGTAAAACCAAAATCATCCCAGTCGGCAATGAGAGGTGGTAGTCTCCAATAGCCAACGCAGTCAGCCTTGCGCCATTGGCAGCTCGAAGATCCACCTCTACACTGGCGATATTTATAAATATACTTGGTTCCTGTATTTGAATACAGATGTGAGCCCTACAAGCTGTATCTAATACCCGATGTGTAGAAATAGAAAGATTGCACTCGTTAACAAACGCACCTTTAGCGTCCCCACGCTTCTGGGTGCAGTTCCTCTTCCAGTGGCCCTACTTTGCACATGCAAAACACACTGCTTCCCATTCCTTGCCTTGCCTTTGGATCTTCCCCTTCTTGGAGGGACGGTGATAAGGGGCTTCAGACCATTTATAAGTCTTTGACCCCTTTTCCTTGTCCTTCCTTTTCTTGTTCACCATAAGGACCGCGGGTTTGTCACACCCCATGTCCTTATCTACCTGGATAATCAAGATCAGAATCTCTTCTAGGCTCTTCTCATTTCTGTTCATGTTATAGTTGACAATAAAGCTAGAGATGGTCTTGGGAAGTGATGATAGGATGGGATCTGTATGCAACTCATCTGGGAATTTAATCCCTAATATGTCCAAATGTTCAATGTAGCCAATAAGCTTGACTACATGACGCCCAGCTGGCGCGGACTCTCCATGATTCGTGGTAAAAAAAACATTGGAGATATCACACCTCTCCTGTCTCACCTTCTCTTGGTAGAGATCTTTAAGGTGATACATCATGCTATACACGTCCTTGTTTTCATGTTGCTTCAAGAGCTCATTAGACATGGCCGATAGCATGAAACACTGGACATCTATGGCATCATCCATGTGTTTCATGTAGAGAGATAATTCCTCATCACTAGCCTTTTTCCTAGGCGCAACTGGAATAGGCTCTTCCAGCACATATAATTTCCTTTCGTGGCAAAGGATGATGCGTAAACGCCTCTGCCACTCTTGGAAATTGGTGCCGGTGAGAAGGTTTTATTTTTCGAGTATGGTGCGCAATGATATGTTTGAAGTCATTTTCTTGCCGTTTCTACAAATTAAGATGAGCAAAGGTTTAGTTCTTTATTATAAAATAGAGACAAATAAATAAATTATTACTTATTAGTCTCCCACTATTTTATCGAAATCCAATAGCCCTCAAGATTGACTTCAGAATATTTTGTTGCATGAATATTCTAGTAGAAAGGATCCATATTGCCCTCTGCATTACCCCAGCTAGGGTTGGTCAAGCAACTTGAAGGGTTTTAGGTAGGCATTCCAAATGCCAACTGCATTAACTCGCAACTCCTTGATCCGCTGAGTGGACTCCCCAATCCTGAAATCCTTTTTGGATTTCCTCAACCTTTGCCTCTTGGTCACACCAAGTCCTGCTGTGGATGTCAACCCTTGATGCGAACCAAGTAAAGTCAACCCAAAACCTTGAATTAGAATTCCTCGATAATTAAAAGCACCCCAACTAGGGTTGGTCAAGCACTTTGAACAATGGTTCGATTCTAACCAAGATTATGGAAGGCTGTGCTGACTTAATATTTATTTTGAGGGATTTTATCCTTATACGTAAATTTCCATTTTATTATCTTTGATTACATGCTTGTTAATATTAAGTGGTATATACTTAAGTTATTAACCATGTCTAAGATAATATTTACGTATAAACCGTTTTTATTTTAGTTCCATATTGTATGCTCGTTTAATTCATTAATTGTGTGATCGTGACATCACACCACAATAAATAAACCATCCAACTGACAGAAATAAAATAAATGGTATGATCATCAGCTTTTCTGTTGGTTAGCTTATCTAGCGGTTGATAAACTAACCCAAGACCTAGGGGAGAAACACCTTGAACCTTTCGGGTTCGTGTTTACAGCTTTCCACTTGTCCACCTTTGTATCTCCTTGGATTAGTTTCACCTTGGCTCATGACTTGAGCCGCCTCCACTAGCTTGGGAGCTCCATCCATTATATATTCATTTATCTCACACGCAGGTGAGGGGTAAAAGGGGTTTTTACATAAATAAATCTTTGGGCGCGCAGACCCTACATATTAATGAGGAGATGGCTCGCAGGACAACAATTTTAATTTAAATAAATAAATTAAAAGAATACATTCACATACAAAGGTCTCAGTCTAGCTCATGATCATCCATACATGCAACGATATTTACGCATAAATAAAACTAGCATTCAATTCTTTAATCGTTCTTGTTTAAGATAAATCACGCTCGAATCAATTAATTATATTTAATTAATCAATCCTTTTATCTAAAATACCTTTTCTAAATTTCCTTGAGATTCTCATCCATCATAATTTTAAACAAATAAATTCATTTAAAATTATCCTTGTACGTAACTTGTACCTTGGAGGCAACCCGGTGAATTCCCATTTATTACGCAGATGTTAAATTAAACACACATATATATAAAACACCTATCACGTGTTGTGCCTCAGCTTTACGCCTGCACCATGGTACACGTCTCAGGGGTTTGTATAATATAATAATAAATTTTAATAAATCTGCGTAATTTGGGTGAGTACACGGCCTGTAGTTCCGACTACACGACATGTACTTTTCTTCACCGTCCATCCGAAGTACATGCCCACGGATAGGGCGTGTTAATGTACTTCGGAAATTTTCGGAGTACACGGCGTGTACAGTGGGACACATGCCGTGTAGTTTCCGCGTTACACGGTTTCCAGCCGGGCAGGCCGTGTACGGAGTACATGACCCAACCCTGACCCGAAGGGACTACACGCCATGTTCATTGGACCACATGGCCTGTATTACGAAAACCGCGTGCCACCTGTTTCTAGTCAACACACGGTGTCTTAAATTCTTAGAAAGAATCCGATACACGGCCTGATTTGGCGGATCAGGCAATGCGTTGAACCTAGACTACACAGTGTGTACTTCCGAATACACGCCGTGTATTCTGGTGTTATACGGCCAGAAACGTTTGGCTCCTCTGGATGAGTTCCTCTATTTTATTTTAATCAAAATTAAAATTAAAAATCGTTTCTATGAGGTGAATGAGAAATGAGGGAGGAGGAATAGATCTCGATATTCAGATTTCTAGAACGATTAAACTTGAATTAAAATAACTAAATTATTACATGCATAAATTACCAACGAAAAACTAAATAATTATAATCAACGAAATGACCGCTCTGATACAACTTGTAAGTTCTGGGTGTAGCGGAAGCACGTTGGTGGGTTAGCCCAACATTAATTTTAACATTAAATAATGTTCAATCTGAGATCTGTCATGATATAAAATGCCGAATATTTAGAATAGGACAAAGAACGAAAAGAAAAGAAGAGTCCCGGAGCCCTTGAGGAGGATCATCATATGTTGATTATAATTAATTTAATTAATGCATAAGAATTACCTCGTTGGAATTATTATTTTTGTTGATGTGTCCGGTCACGATTCGGTGATCTGTCGTTGCATTGTAGAATCCAAGTGTAGGATTCCTCTAGCGGTTATCCACACGTGTGTCACGTATCTTCAGACGTCGCTGAAGGGATCTCCGGGTGCTAGCGCGGAAGAACCTTCGCTTGCAATGTCCGCCTTCGACCACCTTGATCCGTTGGAGGATCTTTCTCTCGTAACTTGAGGGCGTTCTTGGTGGAATGGGAATTCTCTCTTGGCTTGAGAGTATTTCCAAATCCGTTGTTCACAACAATGGCTCTTTAAAATGTTGGGGTTGCGAGGATATTTATAATCGGGTTTGAGGTTAATAGAGTTATGACAATAAATAAATGCGTTACACATTTTATTTATTTCATTAACTCTTATTGAAAACCCCCATGTCAAATTATTAATTCCTTGACACGCACCCACACTGATTATAATAAATATCATTTAATAAAACAATATTAAATCCTCAAAATCCCAACTGGAAAAACTACATGGCGTGTAATAATTAATACATGGTGTGTACTTGTTTTCCATAAAACTACACAGCGTGTAATTTTATTTTCCATTTTTCTCCACCACATTTATTAGACCTTGAGTAATGACTATTTATTTCTTAAATAAATGTAACTGCATTACTCGCTAATAAATATATTATTTCGTCCACAATATATTCTCTCGAATAACTAGTGTCAAAATAAATGCGATCAGACATCCTTAAATAATTATTAAACCATAGTCAGGAATAATATTTATTTAACTTGTTAAATTAATATTTAACTGAGATACATGGACACACTTAGTGTGTGACCCTCTAGGACTCTTTCTCAGTGGCATTAGGCTGAGCCTGCCTAAAGTCCAAGGTTAGCGTCTAGCAACACGCCAAGGCACACATAGAGAAAGAAGTTAACGCCAAAACGACGTGTCACCTCATACGAACGCTTACCGTGTAATATAATTCCTTTGTCTCGATATCTCAAATCAAGAGGGTTGCATGCTAGTGCCATCAACCCATGTGCTTGATTATTCTTTCTTTGACTTCCTGGAATTGAACTTGCCCATACCTTACCATGGCCATGGATTTATTTAGGCTATATCAATTCCATCAAAGGGCCTGAGATATGTACTTCCGTTATGGAACGGAAGGGACAAATCCTTTCTCGCATTATCTATTAATGCGATATTACTCGTGACGCACCCAACGTATCCTACCTCACTGCGAACAGTGTGTCCTCACAGTTTTCATCAATACATCTATGTGCACGAGTTGTAATACCCATTAATAATATTAATGTCTAAGGACCAAAACACACATCCGTAGATAGGAACATCCAATGACACTATGAAATGTGGATTTCCTACTAGCAGGTCTCGTTCTCAAAATATCCTCCTGGATATTACCAAGGGTGCACACCATGAGAAGGTGCCTCAATTTTTTATGAGTCCTCAACCCTAATGACCTGTATTATTTGTGTCCCTAAAATAATATCATCGGACCATAGAACATACATTCAAGAACAGTGTTATGGCACTTCTGGGTTCTCATCATAGCAGGGATCCGCTACGACCCTTTAATGTAACAGTTGTCCTTAGTACATTATCACATGACATGTCATGCAGAAGAACAATCAAGATGTGATAAGGCTTTTATTTAATGAATAAATTACAAAGTAGTTGGTTCTAGACCACCAAATCCAACAGTTGTGATCAACACCTACCTTTGGTGGAATTTTATTATAATAATAGCTTTCACTCTAGTATTCAGATGGCTCCTTATGAAGCAATCTATGGAAAGAAATGCAGGACTCCAACTTGCTAGGATGAAGTTGGGGAAAGAAAGCTATTAAGACCTGATCTTTTTGATGAAATGGCAGAAAATGTCAGATCTATTCAACAAAACATAAGATCAGCTCAGAGTCGACAAAAAAGTTATGCCGATAAACAACGAAAAGACCTAGAGTTTGAAGTGGGTGATAATGTGTTCTTACAAATATATCCTTGGAAGAGATTAGTGAGATTTGGACAGAAGGGAATGTTGAGCCCTAGATATATTGGTCCTTTCGAAATACTGGATCGTGTTGGGAAGGTAGCTTACCGATTGGTGCTTCCACCGAATCTCTCTCAAGTTCACGATGTGTTCCATGTATCTCTCCTAAGAAAGTACATACCTGGTCCTTCACATGTACTCAACTCATAAGTCATACCGCCGGAACAAGATCTTTCTTATGAAGAACAACCGATAGAGATTCTGGATCATAGTGAAAAAGTCCTACGGAACAAGACCACTCGCTTGGTGAAAGTTTTATGGAGGAACCACCAATTAGAAGAAGCTACATGGGATCTTGAGGATATGATGAGGGAGAGGTATCCTCATCTGTTTGTTACAAAGTGATGAATTTCGAGGGCGAAATTCATTTTAAGGGGGGTAGAATGTAACACCCGAGACTTTTATGAGAAATATTTTGTTTTTATGTTTTATAAATTATCAAAGGAATCTTTCACTACACACAACACTATCTTGGCTTGATTTACATGCAAACGCGGCCTTCCTCGATAGCTTGCGTCACACGCAATACCGAGTTTCACTAAACAACGATATGGTATTAAAATATTATTAAAACTTGCCGTTATGAATAGTAATAACAACTATTTTAAATATTATAAATTTTATTTTTCAAAATAGACTTTATTTTTGGATTCAGAATATCGAAATTATCCTAGGGTGAAATTTTGGTATTTTTCTGAAAACATTCAATTTTTGATGAATAGTGAAAACACTGGGTTACTATTTAAAAACAGACTTTTTATTTAAATAATTTTTTATTTTATTTAAATTTATTTTAGGTCAAAATTGATACATAATACCTATATAAGTTCAATTTAATTCATTGGAGTAATTTTATAATAATTTTAGATATATAAAAATTTTATTGAACTTTTCACCGTCTTTTACCCACCTCCTAGGAGTATTTGCAAATTTACATGAAACTTAATTTTACCACTTCTGTGAGTGGAATTTGAAAAATACAAGAGACACATTTGATGTCAGTAAGTAAAATGTGGTTCAATGAGATGAAAATAATTTTTGGTGAATAGTAACTTTTTACTTTTATTTACCACGGTTAAAAGTAAATAGGGTAATTAAGGGTAAAAATGATATTATTAATACCCTTACACATGTCCTAATTCTATTGGATAAGTGTAATTCGACCAAAAACAACCTTAGAAATAAAATATTACCATTAAGGCCCACTTGGATTAGATTAGGACATTTATTATTAATTTATTTAAAGAAGGGTTAAAATAGTTAAAATCAAAGTTTAATAAGTAAATAATTTTTTATATATGGTTATACATAATATAAATTCGACTATAAATATTAATTAGAGAGCTACAAATATATCCTACATAATGATATTTTATTTTTAATTTTTATACATTAAATAATTTACTTTATTTATGACAAACAGATGATGCAGTAATTATCTTATTAATGAAATATTGACATAATTGATGTTATAAATACCCAAATAAATGTAATTTGAGACTTTTTAAGAATTAAAATAATTTTATAGGTTACTGTGACATGTTAGTATTGATTTATTAAACTTTTTTCGAATTAATCATTCTGTTATGATTTTCACAAAAATCAATTACTAAATAGTGTCAAAATTGACATAAAATAGTTTTTAAAACAAATATTATATTATTAATTGTTATTATATTTCTAAAAATCTAAGGTTCGGCCAAGATACTTATATCAGGATATTGTTATCATTAATGGACCACTTGGGGGTCTCTTGGAAGTATATGGTACGTTTATTAACTATCTAATATAAAAATACAAAGTGACATGGTAAATGTCAATCTAATTAACTAAGAGTAAAAAACTAAACGATAAGGTTAATATAATGACCTAAACATGTCTAAATTCTATTGGATGATAGTATTTAGTCCCATACCCACAATATCTTCGAAATATAGCAATTTGGAGCTATTAAAAACCGAATTTGACTTTATAATAAAATAATATTTTTAGTTATTCCAAAGGTGCCCCTCTCCTCCCTTATAAAAGGGCACCTCCTCCCTCTTTTCCTCACACCACATTGAGCCTTCAAGCTCGGCCAACCCCTACCAAATTCTCTTATAAACTTCCCTAGAAACATCTTATAGGTCTTGGTCTTCTTCAAAGACCAATTTTAGTGCCCTAAGAGTAAGTCTCAAAGAGGCGCTTCAAAGACGAGGTAATGTCCGTTACCGATTCATTCAACTTTATTTCTTCTTCCACTTCTTCTTCTTTAGTTGTTTAATTAAAAGTAATAACATCAGTATCACCCATATACTGATATGTCATTATAATAATGAAACAACCCTATTTCTCCATCTATCCATCTTATGGAAAACAAAATCACCACGCGTGCGTACGTACGGAATACCGTCTCCACGCCATGGTGTAATCTATTTTCCACCACCACCTTAATTGGATGGGTATAATGGTGTAATGAATGAATATATATGATTATTGTAAAGTGATATTGATTCAGAAATAGTATACATACACTCCAAAACAATTCCACGATCATGGGAATGATATCATCGCTCGTGCGTACGTACGGAATACCGTCTCCACGATGTGATGCGACTCGTTCTACATGATTTTCATTGAATAATGATTACATAAATGAATTTATTCAATAAATATGATATATATTACACTAATACAATTCTGGAAACTAGGTATCTATAACCTAAAAAGAAGAATAAGAATTTATTCGACAAAACACACATAAGAACAAAAAGTAATAAACACCCGAATAACAAGTAGCAATGAAATATTACTAATAATAAGCTAATAATATGACCATATATGATATCATAACAATGATTATGATTCTGTAATAAGTCAATGAATTTATTTAAATAATTATATAGGAGGTTCAGACACTTACGAAGAAAATCAGACCTAAGGTAAGGGAAAATCTCGCAATCTCAATTTTTATCCGAGACTGTTTATACATCACAATTTACTGGGGAATATTTATCTTCCACATCCATGTTTCCTCAATATGTAATATTTATATCCTTCTACAATAGTTTATATCCAATTTTACCCTTCAGTGATTTTTTAGTAAAAGATATGAAAGGAATCTTTTGTCATTTTTCGTACGAGGTACTTTTTGACTTTTCCGACAAAAGTACGTGAAGAATATTTTTTTAACTTATACCGAATGAATGGATTTTTAAAAAATTATTTCCATGAAGCATCCTTTACAAGTTTTGAAGTTTATTTTTAATAAAATTCTTTTAGTTTAAAATTTTATGACATGTTAAGAAAGGAAAAAATGTTTTTGAAGTAGAAAGGATATTTTCCTCAAGAATGGAGTTCAAGTGTTTTATCAAAATTATTTTCCATCTATGATAATATAGGGTTCTGTTTCTATCCCTATTTTTACATTTATTAGATTATGTTATGATGGAATTATTTTTATGATGTCCTTTTATCTTATATGGATTATGTAATGATGGCATGATGCTTAAGATTCCCATTTTTATTACATGTGTTATGCTATGATGTATGGTTTATGATTTTGTGGCACACATAAGAATGGTATCATTATGAGATGGGTGGGACCTATATCTCCCTCCAATTAATTGGGTAATGATTTTATATCTCATGAGATAGACATGGATGGAACGGTAGGTTAAATCGGTTCAGTGAAACAAGACTGAAACGAGGAGTGAACTCGGTTCAGAAAAGGACTTTGTCCACTACGATAGTCTTACCAATGAGTCTTGACTAATAAGAAATGATTCTCTATGATTATGTGTGTATGCCAAAAAGTTTCATGTTTTATGTTATGATTATTGTGATTACATTTCACTACCATGATTTATCCCATGTTATGAAATTATGATCTCTTTTGCAGGTTAAGATTTCCAAAAGTTATGTTCTTATGTATATGATGTGATTGATATTTATTTTGTTTACCCTTACTGAGCATTTGAGATCACCCTTTTGTATGTTTTATTTCCCTAGGTCAGGCAGAAGGTTATTAAGTAGGATATGCCAAAAGGGACTCTAGATATTATGAAATAAATGGGAGGCAAAGTAGATGCTTTATGAACCAGTTGTTTATGTTTCCCAGTTTCTAAAGACTCTATACCTATAGGGTCCATTCCAGGTTTTGTTATATGTTGTAATAAGTGTGCTTCAATTTTGAAGTAATAACAATGTATGTAAATTATGGGTCGTTATAGTTTCTACCCCTCTATATAGAATTTCATTGATGTAGAATCATGAGTTGAAATTTAATTTAAAATGATCGAGAATATAATGGTTTTAAAGGACCTAGTAGATATCCATGGAGGGGTCTCTAGTTTTATTTTCCGTGAAGGCTGATAGAGATTTGTGATTATTTGTGGATTATCAGATATTGAACTAGATTATGGATAATAATCAATATTCCCTTATGTACATTTGTGATATTTTTTATCAGTTGAGGGGTACTAAGATTATATATAATATCGATTGGATATCAAGATTCCCTTAATTGAGTGTGAGGCAAGCACACATACATCAGACTACTAATAGGAGTAGGTATGGATTGTATGAGATTATAGTTATGGATTTATGTTTGACTAATGCACCAATTCTATTCATTTCATTCATGAATATTATAATTCATCCTTTTCTAGACTAGTTTGTGTTGGTTTTTGTTGATGATATCTTAGTGTACTCCCATTAAGAATATTATCATTACAAAAATCTATAAATTTTACTGATTGAATTAAGAGAGAATCCGATTTTCAACAACCCAAGAAAATTTAATTTCTATATTGATAAAGTGATCTTCTTGGGACATGTCATCTCAGAGGAAGTAGTGTCTGTTGACGCACATAATTTTGTAGACATGTTATCTTGGGATCATCCCAATAATTTCATCAAGAATTGGATCATTTTTTGGGAAGTCATCTTATTACAGATTCCTTTTCCATGACTTTTTTCTGCTTAGAAGCACAGATGATAGGGATGACCAAGAAAGGTGTGAATTTTGATTGGTTAGATACATGTGAGATAGATTTACAGGAGATAAAAGGATAGCTAACCAGAGTACAAATACTGAAAATAAATGTTATATATAAGTCATATACCATGTACTATGAAAAATCATGAGTTGGAATCAGATTAGTGTTGATGTATAAGGATCAATTGGTTACATACATCTCTAGAAAGATGAGACCACGTGAGAGGATTTATCATACTCATGATCTGGAGTTTGAATAAGTGGTTAATGACTTAAAATGTTGGAGAGATTTTCTCAGGGGTGAAAGGTTAATGTTAAGAATGGACCAGAAGATCTTTAGGTATATCCTTTCTTAGTGGGACATGATCATTTGGAAGAGGAGGTGGGTTGTGTGTCTAATATCGTTTGACTTTGAGTTAGCACATACATCAATAAAGGGAAATTTCATTACTGATCCATTGAGTTTGAACAATCGGATAAAAGAAGTAATGGAGTTTTCCAATGAGTGGGGATAATTTCCCTATTTGAATACATGAATTATTATGTTTATAAGTCGTAGAGATTAGTAGCTATGACATAGACATTTTTTATACGCCTACTTTTGGACTAGATCAAGGCCGAGTAGATATTTGATCTGGAGGGATTAGTTATGAGAGATTGCTTATATGGTGGGGATACACTATTAGGATGGTCTCTTGGAAGTGAAATTGACTTTTTTCATGTTCCATATTATTGGATCATTTCGGAATGCTCGATAAGACTATGAGGGAGTCTCATCATCAATATTAGAGGAACATCCTAGTTTGACAAATATGTATTATGGCCACCATAAAAAATATAAGTATTGAGGAATGCACATGGAGGTAATAGGATTTATGGTGAAATGTTTCACTTGTCAGAAGGAGAAATATGGGCATTATAGGATAGATATGATTTTCCATCCTTTTCCCATTATTGACTAGAAATTGGATGATGTTGTAAGGGATTTTGTTGCATGATTACCTCTAAAACCTGTAATAATCTTCTTGTATGGGAGATTTTTTATTGACTAATGAAGGAGTCACAATTATTTCTTATCAAGGAGACTATCCCATTAGATGATATGTGTAGTCTTTACGTGTTCAAGTTAGTCCAACTGCACGCTGTTCCAATGAGTATCATTTCAAATAAATATCATTTTTTGACATCCTATTTGGGGACGGGTCTTAAAAATGCCATGGGATCACATGTTCTTTTTCATAAGGTTCGTGATCCACATACATGTTGTCTAAATGAGAGGTCTATTAAGGTTATGGATGATATTTTATGTTCCTATGATTTTTATTTTGGTGGTTCATTGGGGTATCATATGGTACTCATGAATATTTCATATAATAAATAATTCAAAATATGATTCCTGATGGAAAATTTCATGGATTTATATGAGAGGACATATTGTTGGACTCTTTTTTTACAGAGGAAGGTGATTCAGTGCTTACTAGACATAGAGTTGTGTAGAAAATTTCTAATAATGTTTAGTTTCTCACACATCATTTGGTGACCCCTATGAGAAGGCATAAATATTACACTGACCATCAGATATGACCTTTATAGTTCATGGTTGGTCAGATATTATTCCATTAGGTTCCACCTCGGTTAGGGAAATGCTGTATCAGGAAATAAAGAATTCTGGAACATAGACTTGAAATGCTATTTGAGATAGTGGATAGTGTCGATCTAATGTCATTCCGATTATCCCTTTTTCAATTATACAGTTCTATCACGATGTGATTCATTTTTCAGAGATTTAGAGATATTGTTTAGACCCATATCATTTGATATACCTATCCTATATGAATATTAGTGTTGACACATCCTATGAGGAACCTTTGATATAGATTTTCGAATGTAGTGAGAAGTATATCTGGGGTAGGGTTATTACTTTGGTTCGATTACAATGCATGTATGAGAGACTTCTCGAGGATACATAGGAGAAAGAGTTTGATATGAGATAGTAGTTGAAAGACATGTTCACCGAGACCCAACAGTGATACTTGGAGCATCATGGGGATGAGATGTTTTATTGTGTAGAGGTTGTAAGATCATATCTTTTCTTAGGTACATCCCTCTATGATTTTTTTGTTTGATCTTTGGTGGTTGAGTCTTGTTTAGAAATGGGAATGATTTTTTGGGGAAAATGAATTAATGTTCAGGGAGGTTTTTTTTTGAATTAACATTGGTTTGGGTTGAAAGGAAAGTTGTTTAAACCAATGGGGATCCACATGGGGACCATTTCATGGATTCTTTTTTAATTAATAGAGTTCGGTTATAAATGGATCAAGTGTTACCAAGGGTTCTTGGTATGTTAAGAAACCTTTAGGTGGATTCAGATTTTTATATGGATACATGGCTAAAAAACCAGCTGGACAATAGTTAAAAACAATGTATCTATAATATATATCATGTAATCTTTTTCAGACACATATAGAGAATATTTATATGATATGAATAGATTTATGAAATAAAGAGAGTACACTTTGTGTATTTGTATTACACATCATATAATATTTGATCAAAATAAATTGTAATATAATGTGACATGTTTTTTTCATTTCCCTCTAAAAAGAAATACATGATGTGTAACTATATAACATGTCATGTAATTTCCATTGTAGATATTTTTAAAGGGTGTCAGGTAACTGATTTTTCATTCACCTCAAGTGAGGATATTTCCTCTTCACCCTATAGTAGCCTCCTGGTGATTTTGGAGTGCCTCTATTGATTCTGAACATCTGGATCATGAATATGATACCAAGTAAGTGGATTTTTATCAGTTTTATATTTCCACCCCATGTTTATCCAGATTTGGTTGTTTATTATTTTTACCATGGTCTTTATAGGTTTTGATATTGATTGTTTTTTATCTAGGATCATTCTTGTGATCATATAATCCATGGTTCTTTTTAGAAAATCGTACTGGATTTTTTGGTTGATCATCAGTTAATTGAAGGGTTTCTAAACCTCAACACTATAGTTTAATTATCATAAATTATATGAAATCATTCAACTACACCAGCATATTTGTACCCAAATTAATTAAATGACAAATTGAATTATTTTTAGAGTCCCATGGATCAAATTGGTTATTTTCCAAGATTGTGTCCACTATTCAGGTGAGAAAATAGTTGATTATATATGACTTGTTTAATGGATTAATGTGAGTTGAGTATGACCTCAGATTCATGTGATTTCATTATATAGATTCACCATGGATTGACCTAATTATTTAAGTGACTCTCATGTTGTTGGTTTAAGAGGAATGGTTTAAATTAAATAATAAATTGAATGATAAAAGGTAATTATCATAATAAACCCTTTTTGAGATGATATTTTGATATATTTTTTGTTATAAAATGCGTTGTTAGAAATGATATATTTATAATGTGGGGAATTGGCCCAGCTAACATGATGTAATGATTTTATATGGGGATTGGACTTAGTTTACATGTTGAATGTATTATATAGATGCCTATGGCAAGTGAAACATACTGAAATTATTATATTCTAGGATCATACATGATAATTTATGAGATGGATATATAATATTATTTTTCCTAATAAATTCTAAAAAGATTATATTTTGGGCTTAGCCATGATAAATGTCTAAATAAATATATACTGATCAAAACACGGATTGATTTCAAAAATTCTCATATAGTGGGTTTTGAATGAGATATATGTGATTTATACCATGTTTATATAGTTATTTAATTTCCATGGTTACGTGGATGAGGTTGGCTTTGTTGTTTAACATTATCAATGGAATTTTGGAATAATATCGAGGTAGTTTATATTTTAACATGTTTATATAGTTATGCTTTGCATAGTTGTGAGACATTCTCGGAGATATTATAGAATTGAGATGAAGTATGTTGATGTGGTATTGATTTTATTTCTTAATTAATTAATACACTTGATTTTTAAATTTTTAAACACACTTCTTATTAGTCTAGTTATGTTAAGACACAGTGGTGCAGACCTACAGAGTTGTACTCAAACCCTATTCGGGACATCGTTTGGAACACAAGAAAATTACATGGACACAAGTTTTGATAATGGAAAATGAACTTTGTTTGAATTTTCATTTCTAGATAGACTCGAGTTTAGAGATGGGACTTACATGGGGTTTGGGACTGAAGACATTGAGTATTTTTTCAGTCTTCTACTCATTTATTTCTAATATTTCGAGCATTACAATTAGATATATTATATAATGTCATTACATTAATCCATTATTATTTATTGGATTGTAATGATTGATTTTATTTTTAGTATTCTGATGTTTTATATTAATTCCATGAATTCCACACAATATTATTTATTATGGGTATTGGATTGTTCAGAATAGTTGTAACTCTATAAACATGGGTATAGTCTCCCCACTACATATCACATACATATTTATTGTAAATAAACTCTGGAGTACATGGACATATGGTTGAGGTCTCATAACCAACCCATTTCTTCAATGTGAGAGAGTTACCGTTTAAGGGGTTTAACATTTCATAATTATTGTATAATAAGAATTTATGGAGGGGAAGGACAAAAAATATCTATTTGATGAACGTTACCTCTTCTTATGGTATCCACCTTTGGTTTGAAAAATAATAATTCCTAGGTTGGATTTCTATATCCAATAAAGGGTCATAGGATAATAGGATGTAATTTTAGAAGTTATTGGGGTATGGCATGGAAGAAAAAAAATAGTTTGATGGTGTGAATATGATAGGAGATATAATGTCCTTTTATATGATTTGTAAGTGGAAAAATTTTAATTTTTTAATGAAAGAATTCCACCCATGTCTTTAATGTCACAAGGATCAAATAAGGGACCATTATAGAGATATAAGAGACTGGGTCGAAATATTTCCTTTCAATGGATGTTGGACATGTTTTTGATTATTTTTAATAAATATCATTTTAGGTTAACCCACAATAAACACATTTTTACTTTAAACAAAGTAAAAAATTATTACTGTTATTGCTATTAATTTTGTTAAAAATTTAATTTGACTGTATGATACAACAGAAATTACTACAATTCCAAATATGTAATAAATATTTCCAAATTATATTCAAATAAGTGGAGCATTGTAATACAAAATTAACCCTATAGATGCAATGAAAAAGATGATTTTTAAAGAGAAATTTTATAAAATTAAAAAAATGTTTTGTATAAACATTTAATAATAAATTGATTCCAATAACCTATATAATATTATTGTATTTATACTTGAAATAATTATAATTTAAAATGCATTTAAAATAAAATTCATTTTATATAAATAAATAATCAAAACGATAGAGTTCATTTTTTTTATTTTTTACTATTCATCAAAAATATTAAACTTTTCAGAAAATTATCAAAAATAAATCCTAATATAATTTTTAAATGATGAATTAAATATTTATGTTTTTTAACTAATTTATATAATATTTCACAAAATTAAACTTAAATCAAAACAGATAGACATGATGAAAAATAAGGTTTTTAATAAGTCTATTTTTTTCAAGAACAAGATGATTTATATTAAATCTATGTGTAATAATAATCATTGTATGAAACTCAGTTAAAATTTACTGATATATAATCTATACAATTCAAGTAAAAAATTCTTCATCATGTGTTTTTAAAAATAATTAAAATCATATAACTCTATGAACATTAAAACAAAATAAAAAACAATTTTCAAACCATATACTAAATTATACAAAAATCCAATACAAGGTTGATTCAAAAGAAATTAAGTGAATTAAATATTACAAAATAATATTTTTTTTAATTTAAAACCAAATTTATCATTTAAATTAATTAATTTACAGAAATAAAATGACAGTTTTATCAAAAATGATATTTTTCATTATTCACTCTAAAGTGAACATGTTCTAAATAATCCAAAACATTCACCATACATCAACATAAATATGATGGTTCCAACATTGAACTTCATTTTATCAAAGAAATTTTTTAAAATCTATAAATTATATTATTTTCCCCTAAAAATAAATAAAAGCCATTTTCTAAGAAATCATAATCATGGTGAATATAATTACATTACAAAAAATTAATATATTATTTACTAATAATTTGTAATGAAAATAAATTTGAGTCAGAAATTTATATTTATGTTTGATAAAGTTGTTAACACTATTTATTCTGACCTATTTAATGGATAGGACATAAAAATAATATATATAATAATATTATTGCATGGTTCATTAGAGCTGAGTGGCTCATGTGATGCATGATTTCAAAGAAACGTTTTGTTTCATGTTACACCAACCATATAAAAATTGAATTTATTTTGAAAAAACTATATTTTATAAAATTTCAAGTTGTTACATTTACCCCCCTAAAAATAAATTTCTCCCTCGAAATATGTATTGTTCATAAAAGTATTTTATTTTGAAAATTTCTTCATCAAACCCCACATCATATAGAAGAATAATAAAGCATCCCATTAAAAGGGAAATTTGCAATAATAAGGGCTACCTAAAGTAACTCATAACATGGTATCCGTATAGGTGAACATAGGTGGGATGTTAAGACTTGTATATGAAAGAACATTAGAAATAAATATGTAGAGTTATAGATACCATTGATCATATTAAAGTTGGGTATCCATAGAAGGATAAATACCACAAAATAACAAACCAAAGATGCATGGAAAAGGGCATTTATATCATCAAGAATAATGATAATTGGATTAAATTTGTTATAGATAGGGAATTAATTTTCCATCTGGACATATATCATATGAATATGTACTTACTTGATATATTTTTATTATAAGAAAAATTTCTTCCTTTTGTTGTTATTTGATAAATTTACACATCATCTCTTACATTGAGAGTTGATTTTTTTCATGTATAAAGCACTAAATAAAATCCATAAATGAATGATATGTTATTAAATCATTTAAATAAAGTTAACACTCATTATTCAATATGGCTTATTCTTTAAAATTTTAAGTAACATGTTAATATCTAACACCTCATCCAAATTTCAACATATACCATTCCATTAATAGTTATCCTTTTAACCATTCCAAAATTCAAAATCTATATATAAGGTCACTATATATCTCAAAAGTAAATTAACATTAATATCATATATATAATAAAGTACCCCTTTATTGTCACATATGAAACATGTGAATACCTTCATTATAGATTCTCATAAATCATTGGAATAACCTAAATTATTGTAGAACCTAAATGACAACATTGATGCTACCTCATTTAATGAATAAAACCATATATTATTTAATATATTCCATATATCAAATAAATATTCAAACTTTATCAATGATAACATAAAAAACATTGTCCAGAAATCACTAATCAGTCCTAAAGAGGTCAATACTATCCAAATTATTTAATCCAAATAAATCAACACGTTATCAAAAATAATTATATAAATATTTGGAACATATTAATGGTTATATTTCCCTTAATGACGTGTTTTCATTTAATTTCAACTTCCCATTAAATCCCATTTCTAGTTCATCTTAATCATTTAACATAATCATTCAAATAATTAATGATAATATTATACGGAACAATCCTTATATATTTCCCAATTCATATAACATATTTCTTGAATCCAAATACATAAATACGTCAATCCTTCTATAATTATTTTCATGAAATAGGTCTCTCCTTGGTCAAATTTTATTTCATGGGTCAGAGAATTGAGTATAGGTATTCCCATGTTCCCCACATATAAGACATTATGCTTCTCGAAAAATTTTCACTCTTTATTTTCTTCTTTTCCACATAGATAAAATGTTCCCCTACATTTGATATTCTACTCCATGTTCTTATTCCCTCATTCATGACACGTAGAATGAAAAAACCTCATTCCTCCATGTTCATTACCACATAAAAGTTGATAAAATTCCTTGTTACGTTTATTCGATTTGTAAGAAATATCATTGGTGTTCATTTTTATTATCATATATCATGATAGCTAATTAGGAATAATAAAAAAATATTTATCCCCAGTCATCATCTAATTAGGTTTCTCATAATCATAAAATTTTCCATAATATTTAAATTTAACATGATTCCATCCGGTTCCAGCCATTAACAAAAACCAAAAAACATAGAATGAGAAATAATAATCATATATGAGAATAACATAATCCTGAAAAATCACTTATTAATTTCAAAATAATGAAATCATTATTTTCAGTCTAGGAGCCTTTAGTTTTATCCTAGATAATATTTATCCATCGTCTATTTAAAAACATCATGATGGTTTATAAATATGTTGTGAGTTTCCAAATCCTATCCCATAGGAGTATCAAAATAGGTGTGAAAAAAGGCCCATTGTCATGCTTGAGTTAATGATTGAGTCTAGTTCAATGATCCATTTTCAGATTAATTAACCATAGGTACCTATGTTCTTGATCCATATTTATTTTTAGTATCTATATAGGGATGTATTTTTTGGAAATAACATTCTCTATTCTTTACCAAAATTACATCTTGGTTTCCTATGCTTTGAATCTTCCTTAGGGTTATCATTAGATAAATATATAAAAATATCCTAAGAAATACCCTTAGCGATCTAAATTTTGTTTCCTCATCATAATTTACATATTTTAAAAAAAATGTTACTTGGATAACAATCATATAAACTCAGGCATCACATATATGGATATTACATCTTTTTAGATGAATATTCATTGCATTAAATAAACACATGCTTCAGAAACCTAATACTTTAGTGTCATCAGAAACAAGGACCATGATCTTCTTAATTCTTGAATAAAAATAATTGTATCCCAAAAATAGCTACCCATATATTATAATTCAAAAATATTCCCTTTGTAAAATATTTATTCATAAGACATGGAATGGAAACTTCAGGAAAAGTGAACTCAAATTCTCTCTAAGAGGAAACAAAAGAGATCCATAATCATAACACCAAAAAGGGATTGAGAACACTAGAATAACAATTGAAAATCATACCCAACATATCAAGGATCATAATCTTGAGAAAATCAATAAATATTAGAATCACATAAGACATAAATCATAATATAATCCAAGAAAATTATTCATGAGATCACAACATTAAAATAATACAGAGATTTATGGCATATACATAAGAATAAAAAATATTATATCATGAATAACCACAAGGACATTCATAATATGTTAGTCTTGGGATAACCCCCTGCATACCTAATTTATTCTTTTCATGACCACCGGTGTACCCTCTTTTGAGCTTGGTATAACCATATTTTCCATCTTTTATCTCATAAAAATTTATCATTATCCAATGAATTGGAGGAATATATATATCCCACCAATATCATAGTGAAAACTATAATTATGTGTTCCATAAAATCCTAAAACATTCATCATTTCATAACCCATGAAATTAAAGGGGTTTCATAAACATTTCATTTTATCATAACATATAGAAAAGTGACAGGTTTCATAATTATTACATCTATTCATAATATCAAAACCTTTGGAAATAGAAGTGGGTTTCATAAGAATTTTAGCATGATATAAACCATAGAAGATAAATTACTTTCATAAACATCATGATATCATAAACATAAATCATTCATCAAATAAATAGTAATGTTTTGTGTGTATCATATCCATAATAATGTGTATGTAACATCAAAAGTGATCATCTTAGATGAAAAGCTATTTGGATTGATCCTTTGAAACACTTCTCGTTAAAAATATCATTTCTTCATTAAAAAACATTTTTTTAACTAATTTTCTTTTGAAAATATTATTTAAATCATATAAATTAATCATCAATTAAAATAATTGTTATTTTTGTGGGAAATTCTATTCATGACATACATATGAAAAAATATTCCATTAACACTTTTTGTAAAACCTAAACAATATCTTCTTAGTAAATGAAATGAATTTTATTTATTTTTTATAAAAAATTAAAATATGGGTAGAAATATATTTTAAAAATATTAGAAGAATAATAAAATAATTTTTGAATTTTTTTATGAAAACATAGTTTTAGAAGAGAATAGATTTCCGTCGGAAGAGGGAAATGTTTTTGAATTTTTTTAAGAAACATTTCACAATTATATTAAGTAAAGAAGATTTGAAAAAAGGTACAATTACAGAAAAATATCTTGAATAAATAGATTATAATATAAATAATTAGTTTCTTGAGAGATGGATGATAATATTTTATCGTTAGAAACATATTCATTAATAATCCTGATAAATGATGAAACTGTATCAAAAAATAACCACCACTTTTGGAACCTTGAATCATAATACCTACAATAAAATAATAAAAAAATGGAACATAAAATATAATGAGGAAAAAAAATTCCTGATAATACATGCCAAATGGGCTGTATATACACCTCATTAAATAATATTGATGCTTAACATAACATGCATATCAACGAATGAACATTAAGGAAAAAATCAACTACCTCTTTGGCAACATAAGAACTATAAATACCATAAAATAGATATCTTAAAATGGATATGAAAATCCCCATAAATATAATTATATTTTTCACAAAATAAATTCATGGAATGTATATACACCACATTATATAAGTATCTAGTGAAAATGGATGTTAGTCATAGATGTAAAAAGTGAGATAGAAAGCCATTACCACTTTAGTAATAATTTGTACGATAAGCCCCAGAAAAGTATAAAATAAATATAGAAATTAATTATTATTAATATAGTTTGATTCATGATATAAAATATAAAAGTTTCATTACAAAAACCACATAAAAAAATGAGTGGTGAATTTTCTTATGTCTCATAGAAATAAAAGAGAGGTTAGAAATACCTATCTTAAAGTATCGAATTCCTTCATTAAAAGTTCGAACCTCCAGTAAAATAAATATAATTATATTACATAAATATTATATAAACATAAATAATTATATCATAAAATATATCATTTTATTATTACCTTTTATTTCATGTTTATTAATGAATCTTTTTTAATATCATGTTTTAGGTAATAACCCTTTTTTTCAGATATTTTTTGATTTGTTATATTCAGTACTCTTACTTTGATCATGGTTTGATAATAATCAAAATAATAGTAATGAAATAATTATAATATTTAAATATGAAATATAATTTTATTATCATTCATTAAATATGTTTTTGATCAATGAAGTGTGTTACGATCATGGAGACTGTATGAAATTTGTATGCATTACAAACATTTTCATCTTTTAATGAACAATATTTGATGAAGGTAAGTAATATATTATATTTAAATAATGGGAATAATATCATAAATACCATATTATTTCATTAAATATACATATACATATCATCCATGTGATGTGGTGATGAAAATAGGGAGTCACATCACATCATGAAGGCGGTAGTCCACACATACACAAATGACATTATCATCTTTTATGAGTGAAAATGTAAGAAATAAGATGATATATTATATTTTAAGAATGATAAATATTACATTAATATCATAAATATATATTTTATATCTTATATATTTATTATTTGTTTCTTTAGTAGCTTCCTTATAAAGTGTTAGTGAAAACAAAACACATCGCTTTGTGTAGCGGTAGTACACCATACACATGGGAGACATTATCTAATCCCATAAATAAAATAAATTAAAAATTTCATATAAGATATTATAACACTAAAAATGTATAATTATGTTCTAAATATCATATATATAATTTATATCAACCATCATTCCCAACGATGAGATGTGGTAATTAAAAATGAATGACATAAATTCAAGTGGCAGTTGCCTGATATAAACACAAATGATGATTTTGTATCCCATTTGATAGAATTGTGTATGTTTTTATGTCTTGAACATAACATAACAAAATATATTTACAATTAATACAATAAGGTTATAATATAATCTTGTTATAATAATAATTGAAGGAAGTGGAGGAAAAAATATATAAAAAATTCATATTGATGAACGTGGCCTCCTTTTTGGGTATCCTCCTTAAGATTTCACAAAAATCCGTCCTAGGTTGGATTTATTTAAAGATTAATGCTTCTAGGATATGAGTATGTATATTTTGTTATTATTATTTTAGGTAATTTCTAATCCAAAATGTTTTTAATATGTTAATAGTAGAGGAAAAGGGGAGATCTTTTATAAACAAAGAGAGTGGTAAATATATTCTTTTTTGATACAAAGAATTACAAATATGTTATTTTTTCACCTAAAAAAGCTCAAATATTATAAAATAATATAAAATTTAAGATATAACATCTAAATATGGCCATAAAATGGCGGTTTTACACGTTTTTATACAGATCTTTTTAGTTTATCACATTGATAAACCAATTTTTACCTTAACAACTACTAATAAGATTTTCTATGTTTAATATCTAATTTTATTTAAAATTAATATTACCATATTATATAATAATTATTATTTTTATTAAAATTTAAAAATGAATTTTTCGGAATTCCATTCAGAGAAGTGTAAAATTATAATTAAAATTTAACCCTGAAGACGTGATGAGAAAGTAGGTTTCTAAAAAGAAAATGTTTAAAAATTTATAACATTCTTATATGAAAAATCTAAAATTAAATTAATTCAAATGAACTTAATTTTAAAATTATAAGTATTATTTGGAATATTTTAATTTAAAATCAATTTAAAATTTCATTTTACATTATAAATAAATTTAAAAATCAAGTTTTCTATTAAATTTTAGAATTTTTACTATTCATAAAATAATTAATCCTTTCAAAAAATTATCAAATAATTATCATAATATAATTTTAAATGGTTATTTTAAAAATTATTTTTTTTCAACTAATTTTTCTGAAATTAAAACATATAATATTTTATGAAACCAACAAATATGACCAAAAATTAGGTTTTAAATAAGTTTATTTTTAAAGCATAAGATTATTTATATGAATTCTATGTATAATAATAATCATTTTAAGAATATTAATCAAAATTTATTAATTTATAATATATATATTTAATTCAATACAATACTTATTAAGCATTATTTTTATTAATTAAAATGGAGATAAATTATTCTCTTTAAATTAACATTAAAAAAACTCATTTTAAATGTAAAAATATTCTTATATTAAATAAAATTATAAAGTTGATTGAATATTATGTAAATGGATTAAAAAATAATAAATAATAAATATTTTAATTTAAAACATAATTGGTCATTTATGTTACTTAATTTAACGAAATTTAATGATTGTTTTACAAAAAATATGTTATTTTATTTATTCACTAAAAAACATATAATTTCCACAAAATACCAAATTTCAATTTATGTCAATTTAAATATTATAGTTCCAAAAATAATTTCATTGTACAAAATAATTTTTTTGAAATATATATTATAATATTTTCTCAAAGAATAAATAAAAATATTTTTTTAAAGAAAGCATATTATTGATGTATATAATAAATTTACTATAAAATGATCGATTATTTACGAAGTGTTTATAAACAAATTTATATTTAATATGAAATTTATATTTTATTTCATAATTTAGTTAATAATATTCATACCCACCAATTTAATATTTATGTTTTAACTTATACATTTAAAATAATATTATTTCATGGATAATTGGAGATTGGTGTTTCATGTCATTCATAATTTTAAAGAAATTGTTGTTGCATATAAAACAAAATATCAAAATGTATAATTTAATTAGGATAATTATAAAATATTTGGATGTTATATTCTACCCCCTTAAAATTAATTTCCGCCTTGAAATTCGTCTCGATCAATTAAAGGATTCACATATTAAAATTACTTCATAGAAACCCACATCATAGAAATAAGTAAAAAAAATTCCCTTAAAAGGGAATTTTATAAACATAATGTTTACCCATAGTTATTCATATATAGATTTCCACATAAGAGAACATGGGTGTGATGTTAAGATTCAGTCATCCAAGAAAGAAAAAATTAATTATATAGAGTGATAAAGATAACTGATCCCAAGGAAGTGGGTTATCTAGAGATGGTAAATGACAATAAAACCATAAACCTACAAGGCATAAAAAATGTAATTGATATCATTAAAAAAATCTAATAAGATAAAATTTTATTTTTATGTTCTTTTCCAAATATTTTGAAATTCTATTTCAATATTTGTAGATAAATATGTAATTGTACATAATTATTATCTTTTTATATCATAGGGATAATTTCATCCATTGGTTTAGCATTGAACAATTTACACATAATCTCTTACACTGAGAGATGATTTTTTCCATGTCTGAAGCACTAAATAAAATCCATAATTTAATGATGGGTCATTTTATTCTATCTCTAGTTAAAAAACATTTATACCAGTTATCAAACATTGATAAATCTTAATATGGTGAATTGATATGTTAATCAATAAGAAATATACTAAATTTAAAATTAAAACATTACAGAAGTGTTTAACCTCATATCCCTTAAAAAATTTAGAATTTAGAATTAACTTTAAAATATTTATCAAAATAAACATAACATTAGTCCATTATATATCATAATGTAGCTATTAATTTTCACATACCCAACATTTGAATACATTCATGATATATTCTCTGGAAACATTTTAATAACATAAAATATAATATATATCATTTGAAAAAATTCATGCTTCCACATTCCTTGAATGAAAACACATATTATTGAATATATTCCATATACCAAATATTTCATTAAACTCCTTAAATGATAACAAAAACCTCTTTTTTCCTAAATCATTAATAAGTTACAGGGTTGATAATACTATACAATTTATTTTATCCAAATAAATCACCCTTTATCCCAACATCATTATGTAATCATTAGGAACATATTGAGAATTATACTTACATTAATCATTTTTCCATGAATATCTCCTTTCTGTAAAATCACATTCCCAGGTCATCAACATCTTTCAACATATTCCATGAAATATTTAATGAAAACGTATACTAAAATAATCTTATATATTTGACAATTCATATAACATATATGATTCAGAATAATCAAAATATCATAATGTGTTTTTATGGTCACTGAATTGTCCATCAAATTCAAAGTTAACATGATTCTTTATTGTTCTATCCATTTTCTAAAAAAATAATAGTGCAAGAAATAATAGTCATTATGGGGAACAACATAATCTAGAAAAATAACTTATAGTATTTCTAAATAACGAGACCATCATTTAAATCTATGACACCTTATGTTTATCATTGGTCATTCTTAGTCATAATCTATTTAAATCCATCATAGAGGTTTGTAAAGAGTTTTATGAATTTCCAAAACACATCCCCTAGGAGTGTCAAACTAGGTCTATAACATGTTCTGTTTTTGTACACTAGGTTATGATCGGGTCTATCTCAATATTGTATTTTAAGAGTTATTTAGGTACCACTGTTCTAGATCCAAATCAACATGTAGTATCCAGAAAGGGATGTAATTTCATGACATTAAATTTCTATATTAATCAAAAAAATTCCAAGCCATTTTCGTATTCTTTGTCTCATCCTTGACTTATCTTTAGAGAAATCCCAACACATATCCTTGGAAATATTGTTTTGGGTATCACTAATGGTTTATCATCATATATTCCAAAGGCTATCGAGACATTTCATATGATACCAACTATATCATCCAAGGATTATCTTAAATTTATATTAAACCTTTTAAGATAAATATTTACTACATTACACAAACACACACCTAAAGAACATAATAGTTTAATTCATTTGGAATCATGGAACAAAATAATCACAATTCATGATATTTATTTTCAACATTAAAAATATTACTATTTATTAGTCTCCATAAAAATACACTACTTAAAACATTTATTCATAACCAGTGGAAAGAAAACATAAGAAAGGGTGAGATAATATGATCAATAATGTTAAAAAGGAAGATATTTAAGCATAACATGGTCGTAAATTTTTTAGACCCTGAGAATAATGTTTTAAAACTATACACTACATATCATCTACCAAAATCATGACTCTTATTAGTAGTTAATAAGACATGAATCCTATCATAATAAAATAACATGATCCATGAGATTATAACATTTTCATAAGACATAGATTGGTATAATACTTACATGAAATGAAAATCTTATATAAAGTATACCCAAGAAAAATTCATGACATGTTATACTTGGGTTAACAACCCATGTACCATCTTTGAGATATGTATAAGCACATATGTATTGTCTTTTGTTCCTGGGAAAACATCTTGGTAACCTTTGAGCTCATATAAAAATAATCTTTACCCAATGCATTGTATAAAGATATAGGTCCCACCAATATCATAATTAAAAAAATATTTATGTTCTATAAAAATATCATAAAACATTAATGATATCATTAATAATGAAATTAAATGGATTTCATAAAAATTTCATCATATTATAACCCATATAAATGAGACATTTTTAATAATTATATCATTATTTCGTCATAGCATAACCTATGGAAAAAGAATCGAGTGCCAGAAATTTTGTATCTCGGTATAAATAATGAAAGATAAATGGGTTTCATAAAAATTGTGCCATCATAAAAATAAAACATTCAGATATATAATAATAATGATATCATTTGATCATATCCCTAATATGGGAAATGTATCAACAATGGATTTAATCATGGAAGGCAATTTTTTTGATCGATCATTTAAAACATCTCATACAGAAAACATCCTTTCTAATTTGAAAAAAATTAGAACATAAAACATTGTAAACATATTTTTCGTTGAAAATATCATTGAAAAAATATAATGTAATCTTAAAATAAAATAATCATCCTGATAGTGGAAATTTCCCATCATTCTGTATACCTTAAAATAACTATTCCTTTCATATTTTTTGTTAAAGACAAATGAACATTCTTTTGAAAATGAATTGAATATTCCATTAATTTTTTTTAAATTAAATGTGGGTAATAAAATTTTTAAAATATTAGAGAAATAATATAAAAAATTGAAAACATTTTTAGGAAACATTATTTTAGAGGAAAATGGATATCTGACCAAAGAGAGAAATAATGTCAGCTTTTCTTAAGAAAAATCATAATTATTTTATCATGCAAAGAGTGAAAAAATGAAACTATTATATTAAAAAATCATAAATAACCCATTGATAATAAAATTAATTACATTCATAAAATATGGATAAAAAAATTTTATCATTGGAAGCATAATCATAAACAATCCTAATAAATGATGAGATTGTAATATTAAATCATTACCACTTTAGTAACACTAAACCATTTTATTCAATAAAGAATACATAAATTCGAATAGAAAATATCAAGAGGATAAATAAATTCCTGATATTAAATTTTATAGGGGTTGTATATAAACCTTCTAAACTATTATAGGTGCATAAAATAACATACAAATCAAAGAACAATACTGGAGACAAAAATCTATTACGAATTTAGTAATCATTGAAATATAAATCCTGTTAAATTGATATCCAAAAATTTATATGAAAAATAACCATAAAATAAATAAATATTATTATAATATAAATTCAGGGGTAGTATAAACACCACGTTAAAAAAATTGGTGGTGAATATGACATGTGTCTCTGAAGAGTAAAAAAATTAGATAGAAATCCTTTAACTATTTTGTAATAATTTGGATCATAAAACATAATAAATAACAAAATAAAAAATAACATTATGTATCATGAAAATAATGATATTAATAATATAAAATTTCAAATCGGAATTAAATATACCACACAAAATAAACAAGTGTTGGTTTTTCATCTGTCTCCCAAAAATAAAAGATGCAGTAGTAATCCCTTACCTTATGTCCCAACATCCTTCGTACTTGTTTGAACCTAAAATATAATAAATATTGGTTTATTATACATATATTAATGACCCATAAATATATATGTATCGTACCATATATTATTTTCTTTTTTTTATTTTTAATTCATTAATAATTCCTTGGTTAAATCGCATTTCAGGATATAATTGCTTTGTTATTCGTATACATTTTAATTTTTTATTTTAGACCGTCTTAATTTGATAATATTTTTGTTAAATACTAAATAATAATAATGATATAATTATCCTATTTAAATATCAATTATACATTTAATATCACTCATAATATATGGGTTTGAGAAATAAACTAAGATTCAATCATGAATACGGTTGGCCATATGCATGCATGATAAACGTTTCCATATTTCATTGATTATTATTAAAAGGATGTAAGAGATATATTATATTTACATAATTATAATAATATAATAAATACATTAATATTTATTTTAATATTCATATAAATATCATCCATTATGTGTGTTGATAAAAAGGGAGAGCCATATCACTTCGGGAATGTGGTAATACACATGTACAAAAACAATATTAGCATCATTCAATGAGTGAAAATTCATGAAAGAATATAATAAGTTATGATTTTAGAATTAAAAATAATTAATGAAAAAATAACTATTTCATTTATATCATATATTTTTATTAAATTTATCCTTATTCTCTTCTATATATGGATGTAGTTGAACCGAACCACAACATTTCGTAAGGTGGTAGTTTTTCATATACATGAGCGACATTATCGTATCCCATAAAAAATAGATATTAATGGTTATATATAATATAAATAATACATAGGTATAATTATTATATAAATTACTTATATATATTCATATTCATTATCATACCAAACCGTGAGAGGTGTTAATAGGAAAACTAATAACATCAGTTTGCTAGGAGGTTGTCTATCGTGCACATAAATAGTGATTTGGAAACCCATTTTATGGATGTGGATATTTATAAATTTAATTCCCAAAACATAATAAAATCTCACTTTGTTGAAGATAATTAGGTTATTATTTAATCATTATTTATTACTAAATGATGGAGGTGAAGAAAGAAATAAAATAAAACTTTTCATTGATGAACGTTGCCTCTTCTTCAGGTATCCACCCCAGGATTGAACAAAAAAACATACTAGGATGAAATTATGTCCAAATAAGGATTTTATGATGCTTTTATGGATGTTTTTTTGTTGTTTGGGGATTTTATGGCTGGACAAAAAATTTTTAGGTGTGAAGATGAGACAAGAAAGGGTGGCCTTTTATAAGTGAGGAGTGTACCACAAATGTAAATTTTTAAAAGAATGAATTTAAAAAACATTTATTCATGTAAACGTACTCAAATATTTGAATATTCTTGATCCAATAATATATAAGGTATAAATATGGCTAAAAAATGAGTTTTGGGTGAGTTTTGAGTTATATATAGCCCATATCCTTTTAGTTTAACACAATGTAAACCCATTTTTTCATTTACCAAGATAAATATTTTTTTTTATTTTCACTATTAATTTTGGTCCGAAAATCTGTTCAAATTTATAGAATATAAATTATTGTAAATTTTTAATCTAAAATTAATCCTACAGATTGGGTGAAAAAGTTAGTTTTTAAAGAGGGAAATTGTTAAACATTTTACAAATATTGTATATCAAAATTCAATAGGAAATTAATTAAAATGAATTAAATTATTTTATTTTATTTTTTATTTAACTAATTTTAAATTAAAACAAATTTAAAGTATATTTTAACTTTATAATTAAGTTAAATTATATGGAAATGTTTAATAAAAATTTATAATTTTACAATATGTATAAAAAATTTAATATATTTTAAAACATATCAAAAACACATTCTAATAAAAATTTAAAATTATTATTTAAAAAATAATGCCTATTTTTTCAAATTAAATTTTCTAAATGTAGAAAATAGTAAATTTAAAACAAAATCACACAAACATGTGAAAAATGCTAGTTTTTGTGAACTGTATTTTCTCACGCACAAGATGATTTGTATTAACTCTATGTATAATAATAATATTCCATTGCATATCAATTTAAATTATATGATATAAAATATATATTTTTCATTTAAAAAATTATTTATTATGGATTAATTAAATTAATTAAAATGCAATAACACAATTTCATTAAAAATTATTACGAAAACCCCCTTTTTAATCCCAGAAATGAACCTACTATAAAATTTAATATAAAGTTGAATGAAATGTAATTTGGTTGATTAAATATTACTAAATAATAATTATTTGAATATAAAATATGATTTAAATTTTAATTACATAGTTTATTGAACAGAAAATATAGTTTTACAAAATTCTCTATATTTCACTATTCATTGAAAAATAAATATTTTCCAAAAAATAAAAAAGTTTCATAATTAGACTATTTAAATGTGATAGTTCCAAAAATTAATTTCATTTTATCAAATAAATTTTCTAAAATATATATTCTAATATTTTCTCATAAAAATAAATAAAATCTATTTTTGAAGAAAATATATTCTTGATGAACCATAAATATATATGCATGTTGCATATCCAAATGGCTCAAGGATTGGCCCTATAAATCCTTGGATCATTCTCAATAGTGACTATGAGTTCTTTATAAACCTAATTTGGGTTGAGGATTCAATCCTAGAAGAATATCATGAACAAAAAAATTCAGTTTCCCTTATCGTTTTGATATAAATTATGTTAGATGAAATAGATTCATTAAAGGGAAGTCAAAAAAATTATGTTTCTGGATTTGATAATTTTCTTATTCCATTAGTAGATATTGAACACACCCCCATGAAATTATCTATAACATAAGAGCTCTATATCTTTTATGCCCTTAGAAGAATCATAAAATTACACATCAATCCCCAAAATGTATTTGTTATAACTCTAGATGTTCAAGATATCAATGTAACTTCTCATGGATTCTCTTATCTATCTAGTGAAATAGACACCCTCTGATTATTAACTAATCCCAAGTATTCTCTCATAGACACATAGACTGGAGAAGAAGAGGGTGACCTTAGGAATTCCTATCCAACAATTAAAGATGGTGTCTCCACCACCATTGATGAATTTAGGTTGGTGAATTTAATAATAGGAGAATAAATGTGACCTATATTGTTAAGTTAAACCATTCATCTTATGGGGTAGAAGATGTATATTTCTTTTCAAAAGTATAATCAATAGGTTATTTTAGGGAATTATATAAAGATCCATGAGATTATCACCAATTTGAATTATCATCAACACTATGCTCTTAATGACTATTGACGTTTTAATAAATAATACACGTGAATTCAACCCTCTCACGCTAATAACAGAGATTTAGAAATTAAAAAATTGATCAAATCCAACTTTGTCTGATAGGTTCATTACCAAAAAATGTATTACAAATATATCCTTGTTAGGAAAAAGAAATGGAATATTTGGGGATACATTTACTTCAGATAACATAATTGACAAGACCCGAAAGATGATTTCCCATTATTGATCAATGAACTTTCGATCAATTTAATAGTCAGCATTTATGACCTTTCCATTATGGATGGGTATTCAGGGTATAATCAGATAATGTTTTCCCATGAAGATGAGGAATCCAATTCATTCAGATCACATCAGTAGATATTTTGCTACCATGTTATTCCCTTTGGAAAAAGAATGATTGCACTACTTAACAACACACCATGCATCATTTCTTTAAACCAATCTTAAGATGAATCATGGATTGTCCGGTTGATGACATGGGTATTAAATCTCGATAGATATGTGATCAAAACAATTATCTTAAAACAATTATCAGCATGTTGTAGTAGCACAGTTTGAAGTTAAATCCTATGAAGTGTTATTTGAGAGTAACATCACTGAAATTTCATAGAATTTTTGTATTATAAATTGGAATTGAGGTTTATCTATAAGATACTAGAATAATATTATCAATGTCATCCCATTGAAATCTTAATGAACTTAGGGGGCTCTAAGGGAACCACACTTATATTCAATGTTCCATTACCATCCTAGAAGGAAAAAATATCCCCTTCAGTAACGTAATAAAGAAGGTAATAACCTTATAATGGGATAATAACTACCAATATTACTATTAGAATATCAAGTAGAACCTAATTTGTAACACCCCAAGCTTCTATGACACACTTCTCTCTAAATAATACAATAGCTTGTTTGGTACGTAACTTCGTGTTCTAACACACCACAACCAATCAAACTAGCAGTTATAAATAGTAATACCCACTTTTTTATATTTTTTATATTTTATTTTTTTAAAATGGAATTCATTTTTGGATTATTAATATCAAAATTTACTTATGATGAATTTTTTGTATTTTTCTGAAAACATTCAATTTTTGATGAATAGTGAAAAAAATTGTGTTATTGTTCAAAAAAAAAATTTTATTTATATATTTAGTTATATTATTTAATTAAAAATATTTTCATAATATCTATATATGTTCAATTTAATTCATTGGATTCATTTTATAATAATATTAGATATATAAAATTTATTTAACTTTTTACGGTCTTTCACCCACAATCTAAAGACATTTGAAAATTTGCATAAAACATAATTTTACCACTTATAGTAATCAAATTTAAAAAATCAAAGAGACACAGTTGACATCAGTAAGTAAAATGTTGTTAAATAAGATGAAAATAATTTTTGTTGAATGGTAACTTTTGACTTTTATTTACTACAGTTAAAATTAAATGGGGTAATTAAATGTAAAAATGCTATTATAATTACCCTAAAACATTTCCTGACACTATTGGATAAGTTTATTTCAAAAAAAATCAACCTTAGAAATAAAATATGATCCTTTTGGTCCACTTGGTTAATATTAGGACATTTATTATTTTTTTAAAAGAAGAATTAAAAGTGTTAAATTCAATGTTTAATAACTAAACCATTTTTAATACAAGGTTATAAATAAGATAAATTCTACTAAAAATATTCATTTGAAATCTAAAAAAATTTCCTACATAATTTTATTATATATATAATTTTTAGACATCAAATAATAAAATTTATTTATGACACAATGATGATGCAGTAATTACCTTATTAATTAAAGATTAAAATAATTTATATTATAAATATCCTAATAAATGTAAATTGAGACTTTGGATGAATTAAATTAATTTTATAGCTTAATATGAAATTTTAGGGTTGATTAATTAAAGTATTTTTTACGTGATATATTTGTTATGACTTTCACAAAAACAAAATACCAAATAGTGTCAAAATCGACAGAATTGAGTTTTAAAACCCATTACTATATTATTAATTGAAATAGTATTCCTAAAAATATAAGGTTTGGAAAAATGACTATTATAAGGTTAGATATATCACTAATTAACCACTTGGGGTTCTCTTTTCTTTTTATAGTATGTTTATTAAACATTTATTATAATAATATAAGAGTACATAGTGAAATTTAAACTATTTAAATAAGAGTTAAATATAAAAGATAAGGTTAATATAGTGACGTAAACCTATCTAAAACCTATTTGTTGATAGGTTTTAGACCCAAAACCTCCTTAGACTCTAAATAAATCCTTTTGGAGCCATTATAAACCGAAAATGATTCTATAACAAATTAATATTTCAAGCTTTTCCAAAAGTGACCCTCACCTATCTTATGAAAGGGTAATTCCCCTTCTCTCAAACTCACACTTCCAAAGCAATTTTTATCAGACACACCCTACACAAATATCCTCCCATCTATCCTAAAAGAGAACTAGAGGACTTACAATGATCATAAGGCCAACCGAAGGATCCCTTTTGATCAACTCAAAAGGAAACACTTGAAGACGAGGTAATAATTTCACCTCATCTTTCAATGTTATTTTCTCCTTCCACATCCTCTTTATTTATTTTTTCCATACCAAAATAATAACTATTGTTCCTTACAAATACTGTTATGTAATTATAAATATGGTACAACCCTATTCATTATTCTATCCATCCAATTAAAGACATGTCACCATATGTGCGTACGTATGACTTACCGTCTCAATGTCGTCGTGTAGTTTGTTATTCAAACACATCATTATTTTTATGTGTATAATAATGAGTATAACTAATGTAAATAATAAATATAACATTTCAATGATTCTTTATATATGATATACCATCCAATTACATCCTATTACACAATTAATTGAATGATATTGCCCCTCATGCGTACGTACGGATTACCGTCTCCCCGAATGCGATGAAATTCATTCCCCATCATAACCCTTCAAAAATAGTTTTTATTTTATAATTAAAAATAATTTTTAAGAACTTAATATCACTCTGTATATGATTCAAATACACCCTATCGATAACAAACATGTCTTACGTAACCAATCATATAAAGGAAAAAGGAATCAGTTAACACCTGAATTAAAGATACTACTAAAATATAATTAACAAATAAATATTAGAAGATCATATATGATATCATAGTTATGTATGTGGTTATGGTATAATTTAATAACCATGATATAACTATTATAACAGAGGTTAACATTCCCTTGACCAAGGAAAAGTACAAGGTAAGGGATAATTCTACAATCTCTTCATTATCCAAGGTTGTTAATACGTGAGAATCTACTGGGACCTTTTTATCATCCACATCTGTGTTTGTTAAAAATGTATTTCAAAATTTTTTTACTATATAAAAGTATATGGGTTATAGTCATTTATAAATTTTTTTTACTTTTTATAAAATGATTATAAAGGAATCTTTCTGTCATTTTCCAAACAGGGTCCTTTACAACCTTTTCGACAAAATTACAGAAATAATGTTTTTTGAACTTATATGGTGAGTGTGGAAATTTTCTGCCATTATAACACCTTTGAAGCTTCCCTTAAAATATTATAAGAATATTTTCAAAATAAATGTTTTATTTTATAACTATTTATCTTTTAAATGATTGTAAAATAGAAAAAGATTTTTCTCACAAATATTTTTAATCCCATCTATGTCAACATCCATTGATAGATTTTAAACATGTTGAAGTTGATTTCTTATGATAAAATCACCCATATTGTATTGAAGGTTTTGTGATATGTTTGACTATATATGTGTCATTTTTATACTATTCATGGTTTATGGTTAAACCATTTACCTTTCGTATGATAGTTTTAATATGAATGTTTATGTTATATTTAAACCTTTTCATATGTGGAATGAATTGGACTTAGTAAGTGATAGGTGGAGCCCGATATAGCTCCGCGATGCATCGGTAGGTCTAATAAGGCAAACTAGTGTCTTGGAATAAGGACTTGAAAAAAGTGATATTTGTAGTTTTGGCACGAGACCATGACAATGTGGTTATGATGTCCGACATTATGCGATACATCATTATGAAATTTTCTATTGATATTACATGTGATTTTTTGACAAGATGAATACCCATGTGAATAAGAAAATAGAATTATTTTGATTAATATTTTTTATATTATTCTGAATTTAATGTTTAAAAAGGTGTTTTTTTGTCTTATACATTTCCTTAAATGTTTATGCTTATTTATGAAAGTTTCGGCTATATTGTTATCCTTACTAAGCATTTGAGCTCACCCATTTCAATGTTTTATTTTTTCCAGGATGTGTAGAAGTATTTTATAGTTGACCTGTAGGGATAGGATAAAGGATATTAATGTGTCAAAGGAGACAATGTTGTTGTTGTTTTTCATTTTATAATGTAATGAAAAACTTATGTTTGTATCTAGTACTTCCAAAGCTACTAAACTGATCGGTCTTTCAAGACATTATTCCCTGTATCATGCCAATGTTATGTAATAATGCACAGACTCTATATGACTGGGGTCAGGGAATTATGGTTGGAATCATAGGAAGTTTAGTATAAACCTTGGAAAATAGATTTAGAAAAACTTTGATTAGAGAACATTACCCAAATATAGACTTTGAGGATTAGTATAGAAGAACTTCCTAGAATTTTTGTAATGTAGAGATTTTGTGTATTTTACAAGAAATAAACCCCTATCTAGATATGAGCATGAATAGGAGGCTTTGGAACATATTTACCTTGGTGTGAAAACTACGATAATGAGTTTCGGGCTTGACCGAGGTTATCCTTGTACACGACAACGTGCCTTGCTGCACTCTTGGTTATGAAGATCCTGGGGGATATACTTAGGATAATTCACATTTTCCTTAAAACCAATTATGAAAGATTTACGAGTATATTCCTCCCCAAAGAAAACATTTTTATTATTATCGATTATATCGATAAACTGTTCAATTTATGTTATTTTCTTACAAGTTTGGAATTTTGTATTGCGATTCATAAACTAATGTAGTGTATGACATTGTTTAGAAATGGAACCTAGTGGAGGGAATGGAAACTGTATCAATGCATGTAATCCCTGTAGGGACTTCCCTCATACTCAAAATAATTATAGTGGATATGGGGACGAAACTTATGATGATCAACTTATCACCATACTGGGACAACTCACTCAGGTTATGAATAATAACCTTACCCGTATGGAGCACCATGATCCAAAATGTAGAGGATCAATTTTAGACCACTTCATGAGGAAAAAACCACCAAAATTCAATGATACTAAAAAACCATTTGTAGCTGAGAGATTCATAATTTCCTTAGATAAAATATGTCATGCGTTGGAGAGTAGCGAAAGGGAAAAATTTGTCTTGTCAGTTTATCTCCTCACGAGAAATTCAGATCAATGGTGGTCATTAATTCAAAACCCAAAAGAAGACGAAGAAGTATAAAATATTGAATGGAGGATGTTTAAAGATATATTCATAGAAAATTACATTCCTCATGACCATCGAGCAGATATGGAAAGACAATTTCTGAGTCTGAGGGAAAAGGAGGATGAGAGTGTTGCAATGTATGAGGCTAACATTACAATGTTAGTAAGGCATGTAGAAAATTATATATGTAACCAAAGGAGTAATATTGATCAATTCTTTTATGGGTTAAAACCATTTCTCCATTGAGCTTGTGTCTCACAATCCTTCTCATCGTATGAAGATATTGTATCATTTTCTATCAAGACAAAAAATGAATTTTCTAAGTCTTCCAACTCTAAAGGAAAGAAAGAGAAGAAGATATATATTGATCATTCTGAAAATGGAAATAATATGAAGAAGGAAAAATTTGAATATCCATCTAGCTATAAATGTGGGAAGAAACACCTTGGTACTTTCCTGACAAGAATGGTAGTCTGTTATTAGTGTGGAGAATAAGGCCACAAATCTTGTGATTGAAAGGGAAAAAAGAGGCTGTCAATGTTGAATGATACAATTGTAGAGAAATGGGGCATTCTGTAAATTAAAATCCAAAGCGACAAGGAAAAATACATCTGAAAAGGCCAAGGGAGAAAGGAAAAACTTATTTGATCAATACTGCTAAGGTTGAAGGTCCAAATGATGTGGTGGCAGGTAATTTAATCATTTCCTCATGTTTATCCGATGCTTTATTTGATTCTGGATCATCGCATTGTTTCATATCTTCCCAGTTTGCTAAGAAAATTAGACATTCCAAATTATATTTAACAAGGGAGTTGTCAGTCAAAACTATTGAGGAAGTATCATTACAACAATATTTTGTGAATAAGTTCCCATTAGGGAATATACATGTTATTTATCTATTGATCTCATCATCATACCCATGATTGAATTTGATATAATCCTTAGTATGGGTTGGCATTCATACCATGATGTGACTATTTATTGTAAGAAGAAGGAGGGTACAATTTTCGATGATGATAAGAAGTTCCTTACCTTTAGAATTGAAACATCACCACCAGATTCTTATCTAGATCCGCCCCTAGTAGCTCTACTAAATTCAATTATTTGGGAGGAAGAGAATGAAAAAACTATGGGTGAGGAAAAGAATGTTAAAATATAGGATGCACCTATTGTGAAAGAATATGTTGATGTGTTTCCATAGGATTTACGTGGACATCATCCAGAATGAAAAATTGAGTTTTCCATTGATTTAATTCTTGGTTTAAGGCTCATATCAAGGACCCCTTATAGAATGGATACTATGGAATTAGTGAAACTAAACAAACAACTAGGGGAATTTAGTAATAAGGTATTTATATTCTGTAGTGTTTCTCTATGGGGAGCCCCTATTCTTTTTGTTAAGAATAAAGATGGATCTATGAGGTTGTGCATTAACTACAAGGAGATCAATGCGATAACAATAAAGAAAAAGTATCATATACCTCCCATAGACGATTTATTCGACAATATTCATAGTTCTCAATATTTTTCAATGATTGAACCTCGATATAGATATCATCAGTTGTGTGTGAAGAAGGAAGACATTCAAAAAATAGCATTTCGAACTAGGTACTGGCATTATAGGTTTATATTAATGCCTTTTGGATTAAAAAATGCACCCTCTAATTTCATGGATATATTGAATAGTGTTTTTGGGGAATATCTTGATGAATTTTTTGTATTATTTATTGATGATATCTTGGTATACACAAAAATATACAAAGATCATGAAAATCACATGTGCACTATTCTGAAAACCCTAAGAAGAAATGAATTATATGGTAAGTTTAGCATGTGTGAATTTTGGTTTCAAGAAATCTCTTTTCATGGCTATATAGACTCTTGGGATGGAATCCCTGTTGATCCTTCTAAGACAAGAGAAATACATGAATGGCCAGCACTGATGAGTATAAATGAGGTATGCAGTTTTATTTGTTTAGCAGGTTATTATTGGCATTTCGTATAGAATTTAGTCTGATTGGATAACCCATTATCCAAGCTCACATGTAGATGGGTTAAATTTTACTTGACAAAAGATATTGAAGAATTATTTGAATGACTGAAGAGATGATTAGTCAATGATCCTCTCTTGACTCTGCTATTAGGGAATGAAGGGTTTGTTATTTATAGTGATGCTTCAAAGAAAGGACTTGGTCGTGTCCTTATGTAGAATGATGGGGTTATTGCCTATGCATCATGACAACTAAAAATTCATGAAAAAAACTATCCTACTAGTTATCATGAGTTATTAGCTGTAATATTCTCTTTGAAGATATGGAGACACTATCACTATGTTGAAAAATGTGAGATACATAGTGATCATAAGAGTTTGAAGTATATTTTATCACAGAAAGAACCCAACATGATACAAAGACGATGTCTTGAACTACTCAAGGATTATGATTGCACTATACAATACCACATGTGGAAAGAAAATAAGGTTTTAGATGCTTTGAGCAGAAAGGGTCATGGAGTTTTGAACAAGATGAGAGTTTAAATGGATCCTATGTTCATGGATCTAGTAATGATGGATATGGAACTAATCACGGAAGGTGAAACAACAATAATTTTTCAAATGTTTTCCCAACCATATTTACTAGAAAGGATAAAAAGTTCTTATACTGATGATGAGGACATTCTAAATAAAATTAATACTATTAATGATGGTATATTGATCGAATTCGTATATGAAGATGGTATTTTCAAATTGGAGAATAGACTTTGTGTTCCTAACATACGTGATCTAAAAAGGGAATTGTTGGATGATTCTCATAGCTCCAATTTTTTTATACACCCTGGTAGCACTAAAATGTATAGAGATTTGAAGGAACATTTTTGGTGGGACAACATGAAGAGGGAGATTTCTAATTTTGCGTCAAGATGTATGGTTTGTGAACTTGTTAAGTCTGAAAAACAAAATCATAGTGAAGTCAAGAAGCCTCTTCCCATACCTGAATGGAAATGGGATTGTATTACGATTGACTTTGTCATGGGGCTACCAAAGACTCATAGGAGGAATGATGCAATATGTGTCATTGTTTATCTTCTTACCGGGTTAGCATATTTTATTTCTATAAGAGAATATTTACCACTTGAACGTCTAGAAATTCAATATATTAATGAATTTTTAAGACTTAATGGAGTACCCCTATCGATTGCTTCTAATCATGATCCCTGTTTTATATTAATATTCTGGAAAGGTCTTCTGAAGGCCTTGGATATTGAACTCAATTTGAGAACTGCCTACCACCCTCAAAATGTTGAGAAATCAGAAAGAACTATTCAACCCATAGAAGACATGTTGAGATCTTACTCAATTTACTTTCATGGTATATAAGATCAATATTTACCATTTGTATAATTTTCCTATAACAATAGCTTCTATTCAAGTATTCAGATGGCACCATATGAAGCGTTATATAGAAAGAGATTCCGTACTCCAACTTGTTGGGATGATATTGGTGAAATAAAACTTATATGACAAGAAAATGTTGAGGAAACAATGGAAAAGGTGAAGATTATCCAAACCCACATCAAAGAATCTCAATGTTGGAAACGGATCTATGCAAATAACAGAAGGACGAATTTGGAATTTCAAGTAGGAGATCATGATTTCTTGAAGGTACTTCCATGGAAGTGTGTTATATGTTTCGGTAAGAAGGGTAAATTGAGTACCAGGTACATCAGATATTGAAATTCTAGAGAAATTTGGAGTTGTAGATTATTTTTTGGCAATGCCACCAAGTATCTCCAATGTTCATGATGTGTTACATGTATCATTGTTGAGAAAATACATTCCTGACCCAACACATGTACTCACCTATGAAGAATTAGAACTAGAACATGATTTATATTATTTTTAATATCCTATAAAAATTCTTGATACTAGGGAACATGTGTTGAGAAACCGGACGACTCATCTCGTAAAAGTTCCATAGAGAAACCATAAGATGGAAGAGGCAATGTGGGAACCTGAGAAACTTATGATAAAGAACCACATAAATAATTTTATGTATTAATATTCTAGAAATTTGGAGGAAAAAATTATTTTATGGAGGGTAGAATGTTACACCCCAATCTTCCATGGTACACTTCTCTTTGAATAATACAATTGCTTTCCTTGTACGCAACTTCGAGTTCTAACACACCATGACCAGTAAAACGAGCCGTTATGAATAGTAATACCCAATTTTTTAAATTTTTATAAATTTTATTTATTTAAAATGGACTTAATTTTTGGATTCTTAATATCAAAATTATCTTAGGGTTATTTTTTGTATTTTTTTGAAAACATTCAATTTTTTTATGAATAGTGAAAAACATTTTGTTATTGTTTAAAACATAATTTCTATTTAAATAATTAGTTATATTATTTAAATTTATTTTATGTAAAAATCGATACATAATACCAATATATGTTCAATTAAATTAATTGGATTCATTTTATAATAATATTAGATATCTAAAATTTTATTGAACTTTTTACCGTCTTTTACCTACCTTATAGGCGCATTTGAAAATTTTCATAAAATGTAATTTTAATGCTTCTGTAAATTGAATTAAAAAAATCTTAGAATCATGGTTGAAATCATTATGTAAAATTTGGTTCAACAAGATGAAAATAATTTTTGGTGAATAGTAATTTTTGACTTTTTTTTACCACAATTAAAAGTTAATAGGGTAATTAATGGTAAAAATGATATTATAATTACCCTAACACATGTCCTAATTCTATTAAATAAGTGTATATCGAGAAAACTCAACCTTAGGAATAAAATATGATCATTTTGGTCCACCTGGTATAGATTAGCACATTTATTATTAATATATTTAAAGAAGTGTTAAAAGTGTTAAATTCAAAGATTAAAAACTGAGATATTTTTAAAATAGGGTTATACATAAGATAAATTCAACAATAAATATTCATTATAAAGCAAAAAAATATTTTCTACATAATTTTATTTTTTTATAATTTTTTGAAATTAAATAATTAAATTTATTTATGACACAATGATGATGCAATAACTACCTTATTAATGACAGATTAAATTAATTAATATTATAAATATCCAAATAAATTTAAATTTAGACTTTTAATGAATTTAAATAAATTTATAGGTTAATATGACATGTTATAGTTTATTAAATAATTTTTTTTCTAAGTGATAATTTTGTTATGTCTTTTACGAAACAAAATATCAATTTCCGTCACAATTGACATAAATGAATTTTTAAAACAAATACTATATTATTAATGGATATAATATTCCTAAAAATATATGGTTTAAAAAAAATATTTAGATAAGATTATATATATAAATAAAGAACCACATGGTGTTTTCTTGGATTTTTTTAGTAATATTATTATCCATTTATTGTAATAATACAAGAGTACATGGTAAAAGATAATCTATTTAACTAAGAGTTAAATCTAAAAGATAAGTATAATATAGTGACCTAAACCTATCTATAACCTATTGGTTGAGTGTTTTTCGACCCATAACCACCTTATAATCAACATAAATTCTTTTGGAGCCATTATAAACTAAATATGACTGTATAATAAATTAATATTTTAATCTTATTCTAAAGTAACCCTCACCTCTCTTATAAAAGGGTACATCCCCTTCTCTCAAAATCACAACTCCAAATCCATTTGGCTCTCCCATAACCAACTCAAATAGAATCCCAAATACCCTCAAATACACCTAGTGGCCTTACTTTGATCATAAATCTAACCTAAGGAGTCCTTTTTATCAACTAAAATGGAAACACCCGAAGAAAATGTATTAATTTCACCACCTCTTTCAATGTTTTTTTTCATCCACTTCCTCTTTCATTTATGTTTCCATACCCAAATAATAACTCCAGTACCTTATATATACTGTTATTTTATTATAAATATGGTACAACTATATTCATTATTCTATCCATACTATTAATTACAAGTCACCATACGTGAGTACGTATGACTTACCGTCTCCACGTCGTGGTGTTGTTTGTTATTCAAACACTTCATTATATTTAGGGGTATAATAATGAGTATAACTGATGTAAATAATCAATATAACATGTTAAAAATTATTTATATATGTTATACCATCCAATTACATACTATATCACCATCAATAGAATGATATTGTCACTCATCCGTACTTACGAATTACCATCTCCATGAAGGCGATGACAGTCATTCCCCATCAAAACCATTCAAGAATAATTTTCATTTTACGATTAAAAAAAATTAAGAACATAATATAATTATTTATATGAATAATATACATCTTATTCATAATAAACATGTATTACGTTACCAAGTATATAAAGAAAACGATTCAGTTAACACCCGAAACAATGATACTACAGAAATATTATTAATAAAGAAATATTAGAAGATCATATATGATATCATATTTATTTATGTAGTTATTGTATAATTTAATAGCAATTATTTAACTTTTATACAAGAGGTTAACATACACTCAATAAATTAAAGGAACAAGGTAAGGGTTAATTCTACAATCTCTTCATTATCCACGATTGTTTATACATGAGTATATACTTGGACCTCTTTATCATCCATATCTATGTTTCTTAAAAATGTATTTAAAAACATTTTTTCTATTTACTAGATTATGGGTTATAGTCATTTATACCCTTTTTTTAATTTTTATAAAATGTTTTTAAAGGAATCATTTTGTCTTTTTCCCAACAGGGTCCTTTACAACATTTTAGACAAAATTACGGAAAGAATGTTTATTTATCATATACGGCGAGTGCAGTTATTTTTTACCATAATAACACCTTTGAAGCTTCCATTACATTATTATAAGAATATTTTCAAAATAAATGTTTTCTTTTATAACTATTTTAATTTTAAATTATTTTAAAATAAAAATTTATATTTCTCTAAAATAGTTTTGATCTCATCTATGTCAACATCATTTGATGGATTTTACACTTATCTGAAGATGATTTATTATGATAAAATCTTCCATATTGAATTGAAGTTTTTTTGATATTTTTTATTGTAGATGTTTCATTTTTATACAATTCATGGTTTGTGGTTTAAGTGTTTACATTTCGTATGCTAGTTTGAATATGAATGTCTACGTTATGTTTGATCCTTTTCATATGAGTAATGAATTGGACATAGTATGTGATTGGTGGAGCCCACAATAGGTCTTAGATGAATTGTTAGGTCTCATGAGACAAATTAGTGTCTTGGAACAAGGCCTTGTCAAAATCATATTTGTAGTCTTGGCATGAGGCCTTGACTATGTGGTTATGATGTTTGACATTATGCATTTCATCAATATGAAAGTAGAGATTGAAATTAACTGTGATTATTCAACTAGTAGAATATCAATGTGAATATGTAAATGGAATTATTTTGATATAGAATTTCTATATTATTCTTAAGTTTATGTTTAAAAAGTCTTTTTTTTAGTCTTATACATTTCCTTAAATGTTTTTCTTATTTATGAGCATTTTCGCTTTATTATTATCCTTTCTAATCATTTGAGCTCACCCCTTTATATGTTTTATTTTTCCAAGGAAGTGAAGAAGTATTTTATGGTCGACCTTTAGGGACCAGATAAGGGATATGAATGTGTCCAAGGATACAATGTTTTTGTTTTTTTCATTTTATAATCTATTGTAAAACTTGTGTTAGTATCTAGTACTTCCAAGGATACTAAACTTATCTGTCTTTCGGGAGATGATTCCCTTTATCATGACAATGTAATGTAATAATACACTGACTCTGGGCAACTGGGGTTTGGGCATCACATAATTCATCTACTAATCATCATGTCACTAGTACAAGAAAATCTAATTATCCTATATGTCGATACCATGGAATGATCACTTGGTTCTCTAATTATATAGAAAAATGATGAGGGGAATTAACCAAAACTATATTCATATAATAATCATATATACCAATAATAGATATTCTGATATCAAGTAGAACTTCATTACGCACATCTTTTTAGTGAAAAAGACGAGTGATTACATATAGAATCACCAAGTCTTCGTTGTCTAACATATTGACCTGATCAAGTATATCATTGCATTCACTATGCTTGACTGGGTTTTTTTCTAGATGGGAGGTTATCCAACAACAATATGACATCAATTATGTGTCACAAAATGTAGTTAATGGGAAGGCCTAGGTTGATTTCGATGTGGTATATCATTCCCCAAAAACCATTACAGTGAAAGTTGATCATCCAGATGAAGATGTCTTCTATTCCCATGAATCTCCCCAAATATGGAAGATGTATACCGACGGTGCCTCTAAAAGTCATATCGACAAGAGTATGGAAAACCCAAAGATATACAAGGTTGT